>BSBN01000178.1:2726666-5453333 GCA_027924645.1 Cunninghamia lanceolata | reverse complement strand
GAAGCTCATGATATTCTGCTAGTGCTAAAGGTCCAATGTTGTTAGCCCAAGGTAATGGGGGCCGTTGATTCTGATTACTGTGAGCATTATTATTAGCACCAGCCATTACTCTTGGCTAGATTATGGGTTCCTCTAGAAGTACTTCCTGCTTGACTTCAAGAACTTGTTGAATTCCAGGAATTGTGTTGGATGCCTCTCCAACTTCTGTAGGAATGAGATCTTGGAAGAAAGGATCCGTAGCACCACCTTTTCCCCTTCTTGAATAAACCCTGTGAGCCAGGATTATCTACTGCCATGTGGGAGGTGGTAATACTAATCTTCCTAATGCAAGATCTGCTTTGTGTTCTTCTTCATCAAGAATAGTAGCTACATTTCTCCACTGATCAGGAGTTTCCTTTTGCGCAAATATGAAACTCCTTAGGCTACTAATGATGTCCGTTTGCTCTCCTTCCACTCGTACAAGATTTGGTTGAATAACAGGTGGTGTAAGAGTTGGTTGTTGAACTGGAGCAAAAGGATGCCAGAGAGTCATTCCCGTGACATAAGCCTAAGCTTTCTTGAAGTTTTATTCCTCGTGCCCCATGGTGGGCGCCAGAAAACTGTTGGCATCTCAATCCACACCTCTGGAATGCGAGTTAGAAACAGACAGCTATGCACAGATAAACTTCTCTCCTATTGGAAGGGGGAGTTCCCTTTTTTGCTGATGTTCGCTGAAAAGATAAATTAAACCAAATTTTGCCTATCTTCTTTTTGATTCTCAGCTGCGAGCACAAGGTTATAAAACTCTAAACGCTGTAGAAGAGGTTTTTTCCTTTTTTAAAACTTCTACTACAACTAAGCATAGGCTAACGACACTTTTAATCTCCTAAGTAAATTCAGAGAAAAGGAAATTATAAGTGGACAAGGAATGATTGTTTTAACAAAAACCTAAGCAATTTTCTCCTAGATTTACATCACAAGACTTATAGTACTTTAATGATGAAAGCTGAAATGAAAGCTACAAAAGCCACTCATCTGACGACGAAAACTTGATGATTCGAGATAGAATATCAAAGCAAAAAGGCATGAGACTTCCATTCAATATCACAAAGTTGGCACAACTCCAAGATAGCAATACTGTAGCAAAAGGCATGCATACAGTAAGTGATCAAACACCAGAGAACAGATTACACAGAGAGAAGAAGCACTTTCAATAACAATTATGTAGGCTAGAATAGGCACAACAAAATATGTTATCTTCAACACCGCTTCCTTACAATGAACATAGAGTGAACAGACACTTGGAATAACAAGACTTGTAGGCTAGAATAGGCACAACAAATTTGCTATCACAATTACCATTACATACAATGAGCAAGGATGCCCTTATTTATACTAAAATCAAAGGAGTAGGGAACCCTAAAATCTCCTTGATTAACCCTAACTTGCCAACTCGCAAACTTTATTTCTATTATAAGACAAAGATTACAACTAACAAATGCTTTAAAGCAAAGAAAACTCCAACTAATACAAAGTGATTTCTTTCTAAATATAGAATGGATGAGCTTAGGATGAAAGCAAATGCTTTAAAACAAAAAGCATCTGATTTAAAGCTGCTTTCTTTTGAAATGCATCCTCATCAACATTCTTACTTTTTGGTGATGTCATCCATTGATATTTTTTGCTGATTTCTTCTAAAAAGCCAGTTCTGAGAGAAAAAAGATGGCACATGGGTTTTGTAGATGATTCCATTCTGAAGCAACCCAATTTGTCAGATTCTGAAAAAGTAGAGGATTTCTTGAAAAAGTAGCAAAAAGGTAGATTCCTGAAAAAAGCAAAATTCCCAATCTTCAAGAGGATGATATATTGGATGGACCCATCTCGATAAAAACTAAAAAAAGCTTCGATCCAATTTCTGAAAAATAATCCCCTAGGAAAAAGGACCCTAAAAAAGCATGCCTCCCTGCTTCCTCAACCTGAAACTATGAAGAACGCTGAAAAAACACTTCGTTTGGGTCTTCGAATCTTCGTTGAAAGAAAAAAAAATCCTTCCTCTAGATGCAACCTGCAAAAGATAATAAAATAAAGAAGCCAAATGCTTGTCTTTATAGATCTTTAGGGTGAAAAAATAGCTTTATTTGTGAGAGAATAAAACTTCACTCTCATCTATGAAGAAAGCAACTTTTAAAGCACAAATCCAAGTGGATGTCTTCGAATATGATGAATCTCTATTTTGTATCTGCCTATGGCTTCATGTGCAAGATGATGAAAAATATCTTCTTTTGATGATGTCATTGAATACGTGTTGATAGAAGTGTTAGCCAATTTTTCTTCATTTTCGACACTTTTGCACTTGTTTTGACTCAAGTATGGTCTATCTCTAACTTCAACAAGATGGCAAAATGTCACCACTGATTGAAAAAGCTGACTGATCTTGACATTTTGGAGACTTATCAACTGAGATTCTATTTCTGACCTCTGACTGACGATCTAGCATCATTTGACCAAGTTTGACCTCCTGAAAAATGCCAATGGATGAAGATCGAGAAACAACTGTTAGAAAACACTATAAAATCTAAAAATTTTCTATCTCTAGTCAAGTTGGGTACCCCGAGGCACCTGGGGTGCTTGGTTTTACTAGCCTTAGCCATTTTTCTGAAAATTGCAACTTCTTCAATTTCTCAATTTGCGTGCGTGTTCCGGTGGCTGATGACCCCTATTTGGCTGTTAATTTCTATCAACTGGGACAAAACTGAGTCTGACGATCTAGCAGATATGCAAGCCTGATGAAAATTGAGCTGATTGTACTCTCTATCTACCTCGATAAATGTGCCAAACTAACCTGCTCTGAACCGGACTGGGCTGACGGAGGGAGATTCACATTTTTTAGGAAAAATTCAAAAATATTCTAAGTATGGTGAGTTTGGGTGCCCCAAGTCACCTGGGGCGCCTAGGATTCAATGCCTTAGAAAATTTTCTAAAAATTTCAAATTTTATGCCATTTCTTATTTTTTGTGCTAACATCTCCTATTTGATCTTCATTTTTGGTCATCCAGGTGATTGCCGAGGTAGAATGGAGGATGATCTGAGTAGCCTAAACATATCTGTAATGAAATCCCATCTTTGACTGACGTTTGACTAAGTTTAACCAAGTTTGCCGAATCGGGAAAGAGCTGACGGAGGCATTTTTGACGTTTCTCAAAAAAAGTGAAAAAAAAACTAACACTAGAGAGGTTGGGTGCCCCTAACCTCCAGGGGCACTTGGTTTCTCCAGACTTAATCATTTTCTTGATTTCCAACCTTCGTTTTCAACTTGCTCTGTTTTGCGTGCTGACAGCGGCTTCCTAATGTCGATTTCAACGATTCATCTATCAACTGTCACTGAATGGTGAATGAACTGCATAGCCTGAGTATATCTAATGAATTTTCTATCTTTTCAGGATCTGATGATCAAAACGACTGCCTTTATGCCCATCGGAACTTACCAATAGACACGCTTTTCACATTTTCTCGAAAAATGCGTAAAATTCTAACACTGGTGGGACTGGGCGCCCCAAGCCTTTTGGGGTTCTTGAAATCTTCAGACTTAGTCAAATTTCATGATTTCCAAATTTTCATCTCACCTCGGATCCATCCTGCTCCGTTTTGCGTGTGTCGTCGAGTCGATGACTGTTCGTTGGTTCTGCGTCATTGGAACAACATTGAAAACTTGAAAATGAGCTCTAGCAGATGAACTTCCTCTATTGACGACTTCAGAGTTCATGCTTCGCCTTATGAAAAAGTAGAAATGACCCAGTAGAGAAAACTTGACCTTTTGCAGATTTCGTCTGGACCACGCTAATCGTGAAGCAAAATCAACCAATGAGAATCAAGCGCGACACCTGAGTCAGAGATTCTATTTTTAGAAAGTTTTGCCAGCATCCGTATCTCAATAAACTCAGAAAACCTAATTTGACGTCTATTTTTAGAAACTTTTTAAAAATAGAAATTTCTATTTTTAGAAATTTTGCTTTTTTGACTTTTTGACGAAAAATTTTCTAGACTTGTTCAAAATGCCTTAATGAAGCAAAAATTTTGAATGGGTACAACACAATGTAAATAGTATAGCTTGGTATGTAATGACACTTTCACAAAAATAGAGAGAGAGAGAGAGATAAAGAAAAGAGAGAGATATGCTAACAATGGTTCTAGATATTTTCATCATCAGAGTCTATCAATGGATCTTGAGATGTGTGATGCAAATTCCATAGATGGTAGCTGTTTGAAGTTCTTTTCCAATGGGCTATAATATCTTCCTCTAATCAACCAATATCATTGTGAATGTTTATGAATGGTTGGTATAGCAATACTCACTCCAACAGAATGCTTGAAAACATTGATCATCTACTATTGGGATGGTGGTGAAACAAGGGGAGACTCAAATAGTAGAAGGTGTTAAGCGTCCTTTCCATTTGTTGGACTTCTAGGATAATTAATATGGATTTAAAATAACATTTGAAAATCAGAAGTCATGGCCAACACCTTGAAAAATGAGATTGAGAAGTTTAATAGGTAAAACATTGAGTTGTGGAAATTGAAGGTTGAAGATCTTTAGTGGAGATAGATCAGTGGATCATAATAATTGTTGCACGCAATTTTCTACCATCAACAATGGGTCAAGATGAATGTGACAATTTGGATAGAAGAGATAGATCTACTATTAGGTTATGTCTTTGTAATTCAATCTTAATGAGTATTTTAGTGCAAAAGATTGCTAAGAGTTTATGAGGTAAAATTATTACAGTATATCAAACTAAGTGTCTTGTAAAAAAGTTATTTTTGAAAATAAATTTGTATTCCTTAAAGATGAACGAAGGAGACTTTGTAACCAAACATTTAAATGATTTTCATCTAGTAGTGAGTCAATTGACTTCTATAGATTTAAAAATGAAAGAAGAGGAAAAATGTATCACTTTGATTTGTTCATTAAAAGAACGGGTAAGTGCAAGAAGATGGGGGGCCAAAAAGGGGTCTTAAGTGGCCACTTTTTTCTAAAATTAGGAAATATTGGCCTTAGATGAGAAATTGAGCATAGTTACACTCAAAATTTGGAGATACAACCAAAACAATGTTCGTAGTGCTCTGAGTCTACTTTCTAAACTACTAGTATTTTTTGAAATGGTATAGATTAAGGGGTTCAAAAGAGGGAGCCATAGAAATTGGTGTTGTTTCTGTCAAAAAAACATAACATAGCATGTTTTGTGGCTCCCTCAAAAGGTTAACTTTTTTTTGGTATTTTTAAAATCGCTTTGGTGAGAAATTAGCTAACAGCATGTAGTTTATGTCTGATTTTTTTATAACTTTTTTATGAATATTTGATTTTTTACTAATTTTGAAAGTGGACACATCCTAAAAAACAAAATTTTGTCCGTGCTACCCCTATAAATTTTGAAAACTAATTGAAAATTATTTTTTCTTTTTTTTTTAATATGTGTAGAATGGAGTTTAGTTTCTAAATATGTATTTTTTTTGAAATTTCAATGAATGGTTAATTTACAATGAAAAAAAGACCAAATAGTGGTTTTTGCCCAAAACTAGACACACAAACAAAAGAAATTAAAGATGAAAGGCTTAACATTGTCAAAATCTGAAAAAAATTACATCGTTAAATAGCTAAGAGAAATCATAACATTACCCAGGTGTTCAATTTGTTTGACTTTGAAACACATGCAAATCTGAGGGTTAGCATGAACAAAATTATGTGAAATCTTGAAGAATCTACAAAAACACGTTTGTGGGTGTTGAAAAGGCACTCCAAGCCTTTGGGTTGGAAATCCAAAGCAAATCCCAAGCCCAAGGCTTGGGAATCCCAAAGCACAACATAACGCGAGCGCGTTATGTTGTGCTTTTTGCTTTTTTGCATGTTTGTCAGTGTTTTCCCAGTTCAACATAATGCGAGCACGTTATAACGCGCTCGCGTTATGTCTTCCTTTGAATGAGATATGTGTTGCAAGTATGGGCCTAACCTGTGTTGCTATTGATGTTAACATACTCCTGTTGCATTAATGATAAGGATTGGATGAGTTGTGTGCTGAGGATATTGAGAAAATTAGTCCCAATCAAGAACAGTGAAGAACAGTGATGACAGTAAGACAATTTAAGTCCAAGATAGGATGAGGATCAGAGGATGTAGTTTAAAGGGTTTGTAGATATGTCTTAAGGTGGTTCAGTAGAGATTTCAGAGGTCCGCATGAAGATCTAAAGAAGTGATAGGTCCGGTGAGATCCAGAAATGCATTATCCTATTCTACAGATTTGAGGGAGTGTTGAGGAAGTCTTTGTGAAGTTTCAACTCGATTGGTTTGTGGTTTGAAGGTCCGCAAGCATCTATTCCTTTGTGACAGTAATGACAGACTGTGTTCTTGAGGTTTCGGATGAAGAAGAGAAGGATTTCAGTATGCAGATGAAGTGTGGATGTTCTTGGTGTTTCAAGCAAGCTTGTGGAGGTCTTTGGATTGTGTCCAGTTCGTGTTGGTGGTCCACATTAGAGTTGGAGCTCGCAATTGAAGAATAACTTCCGGATGATGGTGTTCTTCTTGAGATTGGCCGACCGGATGAATTACACATCCTATGGATGATCTTGTTGATGTTTGCCGACTTAGATGATCATTCCTAAGTTGGTGTCTTGTATAAATAAGGGATTGTGAAGTCATTTCAATGATGTCTTTGTGGAGATGAGGGTGTGGTAGCGAGGAAGAGAGCGAAAGGTAGAGCAGAAGTATTGGGCTTAAATGGAACTAATTCAAGCATGGTGAAGATGCTATTTTCTTTGTAGACAGTGTGTCTCTTGTAGGCAGTGAGCCTCTTGTGAGTAGTGTGCTTAGGTAGTGAGCCCTAATTGGCATGTGCCACATTGTTCTTTCTATTCTTCTAACAGAGAATACAATCTTGGGTTAATCACCTCGTGGTTTTTCCCTTAACTGAGTTTTCCACGTCAAAATCTTGGTGTCTCATGTGTTAATGTGTTTCTGCTCTTGATTTGTTGCATTTTGTTTCCATGATTGATTTACTATTATGTTGCTGAATAACAATGTGGTGTTAAGTGTTTAAATTGAAGAAACTTTTGTACAATTGATTCACCCCCCCCTCTCAGTTGTCTATCCTAAATCTAACAATTGGTATCAGAGCCAAGTTCCTCTAAAAGGAGCTTAACCGCTTGAGGAGATCCAAGATGTCGTCTTACAAGAAGGATAGTCTGAAGTTTGATGGAACCAATTTTAATCTTTGGAAAGGTCGCATGAAATGTCACTTGCAATGTATGGGAATGGCATACTGGACCATGGCTACAACACAGTATACACCTCAACAGGGTGGTCCGAAAGCCCCAAATGAAATTACAGATGCTGAAAATAATCTGCGGACTATAGAAGCTCTTCTAAGCGCATTATTTGATTTAGAGCTCTCAAATGTTGTTGACCTGCCAACTGCTTTTGAGATTTGGCAAAAACTGGAACTTTTGCATGAAGGAGACAAGTATGTTAAATGTGCAAGGTTATAGAGTCTGAAAGGGAAATTTCAAAATCTGAAGATGAGAGATGATGAAAATATAAATACTTTTATGCCAAGAGTAAATGAGATTGTTTGTGGAATTAGAAATGCTGGTGGAGTCTTGGATGAAAATGAGATTGTTGGCAAAATTCTCAGATCCCTTCCTGCTTCTTATAAAATCAAGGTTGCTGCCATTGAAGAATTCAGAGCACACACAACTGTCACAAGAGATCAATTGGCTAGCAAATTGGCTGCATTTGAAATGACCGAGTTTGGAGATGACCCCCCCTAAGACTGAATCTGCATTCAAAGCCAGTGCCTCTGTAAAAGGTAAACAAAGGTTTGATCTGGGAGAGAACTCATCAAGGAAACTTTCATGGTACGAAAAAGCAAGAAAAGACATGCAAGAAGAAGAAGCTGAAACTACTCAACTTGAAGCCCTTATTGCAAAAAGACTGCCAAGAGGATCCGGTAAGTATGAAGGAAAATTGCCTTTTAAGTGTTTCAACTGCAATAAGATTGGTCATTTTGCCTCAAGGTGTCCGGAAAGATTTTCAAGGCCAAAACCTAACAAATCAAGGTTCTAAAAGAATTGTTACCATGTTCATGAAGAAGATGATAATGAAGGAGTAACATATGATGAATCAGAGACAGGAAACAAATCCGGAAGTGAATGGGTGTTTATTGCCATCAAGGATGAAGAACCAATATCCTTTGGATCTGTCAATCATAAAGTTGTAGAAAAAGCTCTGGCTACCCAAGTTGAAGAAAAGGATGACTGGGTCATCGACAGTGGATGCTCTCACCATATGACAGGTGACAAAAACAAATTCATAGATTTGGAAAGTATGAAGGAGGAGTGGTAAAGTTTGGTGATAATTCTGCTGGTAGAATCAGAGGAAGAGGAACTATTTCTTTTGATGGAAGGAATAAAACCCAGTAATGTACTATATGTTGAAGGATTGAAGCACAATCTACTCAGTGTTGGACAGTTGGTGGACAAAGGCTATGATCTCTGATTCAAGAATGGAAAATGCAAGATCTTTGAAAGCTCTGGAACAGAGATTGCATCTGGTACCCAAACTAAAGGTAATATCTTCCACTTGGCTGGTACTGGTAAAAGTTGCATATTTGTTCAAGTTGATCAGAGTTGGTTATGGCATAGGAGAATGTGTCATGTGAATTTTGATAATATCATCAAGATAAGTAATACTCAAGTTGTAAGAGATCTTCCAAAATTGGTGAAACCCACAAATAGCTTGTGTAAAGAATGTCAATTGGGTAAGCTAAGTAGAGTCACATTCAAGAGTAAGGAACTATCTTCTACCAGATTATTGGACTTAGTTCATATTGATCTTTGTGGTTCGGCAAGAATCAGGAGTGTACAAGGTGATAGATACTTCATGTTACTAATTGATGACTATTCCCAGATGATGTGGGTAACCTTTCTAAAAGAGAAGTCAGAAGCTCTTGAGAAATTCAAAATTTTCAAGGCTATGGTAGAGAATGAAACCAGATTAAAATTGAAATGTCTGAGGTCTGATAGAGGTGGAGAATTCACATCCGGTGAGTTCTTAGAGTTCTGTGAGAAACATGGAATAAAGAGACAGTTGTCTGCTCCTAGGACTCCACAGCAGAATGGAGTAGTGGAGAGAAAGAACCAAACCATCCAGGAAGTGTCCAGGACAATGATGATGGAAGCAAATGTTCCTCAAATCTATTGGAGAGAAGTTGTCAGCACTGTAGTCTATACTCTCAATCGATTTCAAATTAGAAGCAATACCGGTAAGACTCCTTATGAACTTTGGTTTGGCATCACTCCTACCATGAGGTATTTTAGAGTTTTTGGTAGCAAATGTTACATTAAAAGAGATGAAGATCTAAGAAAGTTTGATGCTAGAAGTGATGAAGGAATATTCTTGGGTTACTCCACTCAAAGCAAAGCATACAGGTGTTATAACAAGAGACTGAGAATGATAATAGAAAGTACAAATGTAAAGGTTGATGAGGGAATTGAGAAACCCTCAAGGTTTTATGAATATGATGAAGATGATCAGAATGGTGTTCTGATTCAAGGAGCTCAAGCCTCTTCTGAAAGTCAGATTCAAACTGATCCGGTAAATCGGGAAGAAGAGATGAGTTTTAATGAGCCTGATCTAGAAGCAAAAATGTAAGAAACTCCCAAAGTTCCTAAGTATGTAAGACTGGACCAGTCTGAAAATCAAATCATAGGTGATAAAAGAAAAGGTGTACAAACAAGAAGAAGGATTACTCAAGATTTAGAAGAATATCGTCTGATTTCAAAGATTGAAGCTAAGACAGTGAATGAAGCTTGCAATAATGAAAACTAGACTAAAGCAATGGAGGAAAAACTAATGCAAATTGAGAAAAATCACACTTGGGATCTTGTTCCCAGACCTAAAAACAAGAATGTGATTGGAACAAAATGGGTCTTCCAGAACAAACTGAATGAAGTTGGTGAAGTAATTAGAAATAAAGCCAGATTGGTCTGCAAGGGCTATTCTCAAATAGAAGGAGTTGATTTTGAAGAAACTTTTGCTCCGGTGGTAAGAATTGAAGCAATCAGATTATTTCTTGCTTTTGCTGCTTTTAAGGATTTCAAGGTATATCAGATGGATGTCAAGTCTTCCTTCCTGAATGGTGACTTGGAAGAAGAAGTGTACATTGAACAACTGGATGGATTTCAATTGTTTGATCATGGTGATATGGTCTACAAGTTGAAGAAGGCACTGTATGGACTGAAGCAAGCCCCAAGAGCCTGGTATGAAAGATTGGATAAGCATCTTTTGAAGATTGGTTTCAACAAAGGTACTGCTGACAGTAATTTATATTTCAAAATTGATCATAAAAACATCTTGATTGTTGAAGTGTTTGTTGATGATATCATTTTTAGAGGAAAAGATAGTATGTGTAAAACTTTTGCAAATCAAATGAAAATTGAGTTTGAGATGTCCATGTTTGGTGAAATGAACTTCTTCTTGGGTCTACAAATCACTCAAACAAAGAAAGGAATCTTCATTTCTCAGACCAAATATGTGAAAGAATTGTTGAAGAAATTTGGGATGGAAGACTCAAAACCAATGAACACTCCCATGGCAACTAGATGTAAATTGAGCAAAGATGATGATTCTCCTAAGGCTGATTAGACAAAGTATAGGTTAATGATTGGAGGACTGTTGTATCTCACTCAAACTAGACCAGACATTATGTAGGCTATTGGTCTTGTTGCTAGATTCCAGGTTGATCCTAGAGAATCTCATGTCATGGCAATCAAGAGGATTTTTAGATATCTAAAAGGGACAGTTGAGTATGGTTTGTGGTATCCTAGAGATCATGATTTCTCTCTTCATGCATATATAGATGCGGATTGGGCAGGAGATGTGGATGACCTGAAGAGTACCAGTGGTGGAGCATTCTTTTTGGGGAAGAGATTGGTTTCTTGGCTGAGCAAGAAACAAGAAGCAATATCTCTGTCTACAACTGAAGCAGAATATATTGCAGTAGCAGGTAGTTGCACTCAAGTTTTGTGGATGAAGCAGATGCTAAGAGATATCAAAGTGGAGTATGAGGAACCTATCACAATCTTCTGTGATAATTCAGGTGCAATAAATATATCTACGAATTTGGTGTTACATTCAAAGACTAAACACATATCCATCAAGTTTCACTTTTTGAGAGAACAAGTGAACAAGAATGAAGTCAGATTGGAGTTTGTGCCTTCCAAGGATCAGATTGTAGACATCTTTACTAAACCTCTACCTAAGGACTCTTTTGAGTATCTTAGGGAGAAGTTAGGGGTTATTGCCCCTCCGGTGATGAACTAAGGTGCACTGATGTGCATCAATCTGGTGGATATCATAGTCACATCTTGTGGTCCGGATTGATGATGGGGAACTGCTACTCAGGGGGAGCAACAGGTATGATTCTAAAGTGGTAGAATTGCAAGTATGTGCCCTTTGCCATTGATGTCAAAGGGGGAAAGAAGACATGTGAAAAATAAGTGGTTGTTGATCAAAGGGGGACAGTAAAGGGAGAGAAGACATGTGAATGGTTGTTGTTGATAGGGGGAGTTGTGACAGTGAGGAGAAGTTCTTGTCTTGATGATTAAAACAGTTTTTCACATCATATGTTGCCATCAATGACAAAGGGGGAGATTGTTGAAAGTATGGGCCTAACCTATGTTGCCATTGATGTCAACATACTCCTATTGCATTAATGATAAGGATTGGATGAGCTGTGTGCTGAGGATATTGAGAAAATTAGTCCCAATCAGGAATAGTGAAGAACAGTGATGACAGTAAGACAAAAGTCCAAGATAGGATGAGGATCAGAGGATGCGGTTTAAAGGGTTTGTAGATATGTGTCTTAAGGTGGTTCAGTAGAGATTTCAAAGGTCTGCATGAAGATCTGAAGAAGTTGTGGCCGCTCAAGTAAAACCGGTTCCGATAGATGTTCAGTGGTGATAGAGTGATACAGATAGGTCCGGTGAGATCTGGGAATGCATTATCCCGTTCTGCGGATTTGAGGGAGTGTTGAGGAAGTCTTTGTGAAGTATCAACTTGATTGGTTCATGGTTTGAAGGTCCACAAGTATCTATTCCTTTGTGACAGTAATGACAGACTGTGTTCTTGAGGTTCCGGATGAAGAAGAGAAGGATTTCAGTAAGCAGATGAAGTGTGGATGTTCTTGGTGTTTCAGGCAAGCTTGTGGAGGTCTTTGGATCATGTCTAGCTCATGTTGGTGGTCCGCATTGGAGTTGGAGCTTGCAATTGAAGAATAACTTCCGGATGATGGTGTTCTTCTTGAGATTGGCCGACCGGATGAGTTACACATCCTGCGGATGATCTTGTTGATGTTTGCCGACTTAGATGATCATTCCTAAGTTGGTATCTTGTATAAATAAGGGATTGTGAAGTCATTTCAATGATGTCTTTGTGGAGATGAGAATGTGGTAGCGAGGAAGAGAGCAAAAGGTAGAGCAGAAGTATTGGGCTTAAATGGAACTAATTCAAGCATGGTGAAGATGCTATTTTCCAGTTCAAGTAGGTGATACTTATTTCTTTGTAGACAGTGTGTCTCTTGTAGGCAGTGAGCCTCTTGTGAGCAATGTGCTCAAGAAGTGAGCCCTAATTGGCATGTGCCATATTATTCTTTCTATTCTTCTAACAGAGAATACAATCTTCGGTTAATCACCCCGTGGTTTTTCCCTTAACCAAGTTTTCCACGTCAAAATCTTGGTGTCTCATGTGTTAATGTGTTTCTACTCTTTATTTGTTGCATTGTGTTTCCATGATTGATTTACTATTATGCTTGTCAATAACAATGAGGAGTTAAGTGTTTAAACTGAAGAAAGTTTTGTACAACTGATTCACCCCCCCCTCTCAGTTGTCTGCCCTAAATCTAACAATATGTTCAAATTTCATAAGTATGTTTCATGGATGTTTATATCTATTCTTGTAGGTATGTATGCATGTACATGTTTGCATGCTTGTATGTATGTACATGTATGCATGCTTGTATGTATGCATCTTTGTATGTATGTATGTTTGTATGTATGCATGTATGCATGTAAGTGTTTTGGGTTTAGTGTATATAAGGACCTGAGTCTGTATAGTTTTGAGGGTAGAGAGTTGAGGGATTAGGGCTTAAGTAATAGGTAGAGGGTAGAGGGTTGAGGGTTACAGTTGAGGGTTAATATTCAGGTTGTTGAGTGTATAAGATTAAGTGTGTAAGGCACGGGGATTAGGGTTTAGAGTTTACGATATGGATTGAGGGTATATAAGGCATAGGGTGACTTGGGTTGAGAGCACGTATGGTTTAGGTTTAATTTAAGTATAGGGTTGAGGCACAATATTCAAGGTTTAGGATATAAGGGTGAGGTTATATGGTCTAGGGATGAGGGTTTGAGGGTGTAGGCTTCAGGTTTAAGGTATAGGGTTGATGATTGAGGTATTAGGGCTTAAGTATATTGTTGAGGGTATAGGGTTGATGGTTTAGGGATAGGTTTTAGGGTTTAAGGTTTAAGGGTTAAGGGTTGAGGGATAGGGTTCAAGGTTTAGGGGTAAGGGATTAGGGTTTAAGGTATAGTGTCTTGGGTTGAGGGTTTAGGAATAGGGATATCATTTAGGGTTTAGGGACAAGGGATTAGGGTTAAGGGTTGAGGGTTGAGGGATTAAGGTTTAAGGTATAACTTGCTGAGGGTTGAGTGTTTAAGAATAGGGTTTAGGGTTGAGGGTTGAGGGATTAGGGTTTAGAGTTGAGGGATTAGGGTTTAAGAAATAGTGTTGAGGGTTGAGGGTTTAGGGATAGGGTTGAAGGTTGAGGGATTATGGTTTAGGGTTAATGGATTAGGGTTTAAGGAATATTGTTGAGGGTTGAGGGTTTAGGATTAGGGTTTACGGTTGACGGATTATGGCTTAATGTTGAGAGTTGAGGGTTTAGGGTTTAGGGATAGGGTTGATGGTCAAGGGATTAGGGTTAAAGTAGAGTGTTGAGGGTAGAGGGATTAGGGATAGGGTTTAGGGTTAAAGGTTTAATGATTGAGGGTTGAAGGTTAAGGGATTGGGGTTTAAAATATAGTGTTGAGCATCGAGGGTTTATGGATAGGTTTTAGGGTTTAAGTTTTAATGGTTAAGGGTTGATGGATAGGGTTTAGGGATAAGGGATTAGGGTTTAAGGTATAGTGTTGAGGGTTGAGGGTTTAGGAATAGGGATAGTGTTTAGGGTTTAGGGATGAGGGATTAGGGTTGAGAGTTGAGGGATTAGGGTTTAAGGTATAGTGTTAAGGGTTGAGGGTTTATTGATAGTGTTTAGGGTTGAGGGTTGAGGGATTAGGTTTTAGGGTTGATGGATTAGGGTTTAAGGTATAGTGTTGAGGGTTGAGGGTTTAGGGTTGATGAATTAGGATTTAGGGTTGATGGATTAGTGTTTAATGTCAAGGTTAGGGTTAGAGTGTCGAGGGTAGAGGGATTAGGGATAGGGTTTAGGGTTGAAGGTTTAAGGATTGAGGGTTGAGGCTTTAGGGATGAGGGTTGAAGGCTTAAGATATAGTGTCGAGTGTTGAGGGTGTAGGGACAGGGTTTAAGTTTTAAGGGTTAAGGGTTGAGGGATAGGGATTGGGGTTTAAGGTATAGTGTTGAGGGTTGATGGTTTAGGGATAGGGTTTAGGTTTGAGGGATTAGGGTTTAGGGTTGATGAATTAGGGTTTAATGTTGAGAGTTGAGGGTTGAGGGATAGGGTTGATGGTCAAGGGATTAGGGTTAAAGTAGAGTGTCGAGGGTAGAGGGATTAGGGATAGGGTTTAGGGTTGAAGGTTTAAGGATTTAGGGTTGAGGCTTTAGGCATGAGGGTTAATGGATTAGGGTTTAAGATATAGTGTCGAGTGTCGAGGGTGTAGGGATAGGTTTTAGGGTTCAAGTTTTAAGGGTTAAGGGTTGAGGGATAGTATCAAGCCCATTGAGGGATGAGGGATTAAGGATGAGGGTTGATGGATTAGGGATGAGGGATGACATATTAGGGCTTAGGGATAGGGTTTAGAGTTGAGGGATTAGGGTTTAAGGTATAGTGTTGAGGGTTTAGAGATAGGGTTTAGGGTTGGGGGATTAGAGTTAAGGGTTTAGGGTTTAGGGTTTGACGTTGAGTGTTGAGGGTTGAGATTTTAGGGTTAAGGGTTTAGGGATAGGGTTGAGGGTCGAGGGAATAGAGTTAAGGGTTGAGGGATTAGGGTTTGACGTTGAGGGTTGAGTACATTAAGGTTTTAGGGTTGAGGGTTGAGGGATTAGGGTTAAAGTAGAGTGTCGAGGGTATAAGGATTAGGGATAAGGTTGGAGGGTTTAGGGATAAGGGATTAGGGTTTAAGGTATAGTATCGAGCCTGTTGAGGGTTTAGGAATAGGGATAGCGTTTAGGGTTTAGGGATGAAGGATTAGAGTTGAGGGTTAAGGGATTAGAGTTGAGGGTTGAGGGATTAGGGTTTAGGGATAAGGTTTAGGGTTGAGGGTTGAGGGATTAGGGTTTAAGGTATAGTGTTGAGGGTTTAGGGATAGGGTTTAGGGTTGAGGGATTAGAGTGTAGGGTTGAGGGATTAGGATTTGACGTTGAGGGTTGAGGGTTGAGGCTTTAGGGTTTAGGGTTTAGGGATAGGGTTGAGGGTTGAGGGATTAGAGTTAAGGGTTGAGGGATTAGGGTTTAACGTTGAGGGTTGAGGATTGAGGGTTGAGGTTTGAGGGTTAAGGGTTTATGGATAGGGTTGAGGGTCAAGGGATTAGGGTTAAAGTAGAGTGTCAAGGGTATAAGGATTAGGGATAGGGTTGGAGGGTTTAGGGATAAGGGATTAGAGTTTAAGGTATAGTATCGAGCCCGTTGAGGATTTAGGAATAGGGATAGTGTTTAGGGTTTAGGGTTGAGGGATTAGAGTTAAGGGTTGAGGGATTAGGGTTTGACGTTGAGTGTTGAGGGTTAAGGTATTAGGGTTGAGGGTTTAGGGATAGGGTTGACGGTCGAGGGATCAGAGTTAAGGGTTGAGGGATTAGGGTTTGACGTTGAGGGTTGAGTACATTGAGGTTCGAGGGTTGAGGGTTTTGGGATAGGGTTGAGGGTTTACGAATAGGGATAGCATTTAGGGTTTAGGGATGAGGGATTCGAGTTGAGGGTTGAGGGATTAGGGTTTAGGGATAAGGTTTAGGGTTTAGGGTTGAGGTAGACAAGGAGTGACTGAGAGACATAGAGAGGGGAGAGGTAGAGAGGTGAGGGGGAGAGATAAGTGAGATATAGAACATGAGCTAATGGAACTAGAGGTGAGATATTGTAAAGGTGCTATCGAAGGTGAGATAGGTACAAATATTTATGGATCAATCTATAGCAGGACAAAATGTGAGTGCGCTATGAGATAGGCACAAATATTTATGGATCAATCTATAGCAGGACAAAATGCAAGTGCGTTATAATGTGCTCACATTTTGTCCTGCTATAGAAATGGTAAAAAAGTGTTCACCCCTATGATCCAAGCCCACATGCTTTGTTTTCATGCTGATTATGCATGTGCTCTGACAAAAAATAAGTGCTTTCATGCTATTGGGAAGTTCACATGCACATTTTACACATTCTACCATCTTTGCATGATCTTTCCACCACCTTTTTTGCTTTGCCAACTTGAGAAGGAGGAAATAACATAGTTTTCACACCAAGTTTGATATATATCTATTCAAGTTTCAATTTTTGTAGTGTTGTAATGTTAATTGTGATTCAATTTTAGGAATTTAACATTATAGATTGGTTAATAGTATTGTTGTTAGTAATTATATTTGAGTGTTATTCAATTTAACATTGAAAAGGAAGCAAGCGGTGAAAAACTCAAATTGTTGAGGAGTTTGATGCAAGAAGAAAAAAACACTACATAATTGGGTACTCTCTCCATTCGAATCTTCATTTTTTAGGTATGTCAAGTCTTTACATGCATGTTCTTTACATTTTCCTTAATTCTATTTGAATTACTTTATCATGCTTTATCATACATGTTTAAAATAGACACATTCCCAATCAAGAAAGTAGCCTACAATCTCACATGATGCCATGTATATTTTCTACACTTGGGCTCTTTAATAATTATGTGTAATAAACAGACCTTAACATACCATGATGTCAAACTATACAAGAATAAATCCTTACAACATAATAAATACAATCCCACTATTATCTTGTCATATTAACAAGTTAAAATACAAATGAATAGGCGCCAAGATCATACAAGTATGCACATATCTTGGGCTAGGACATTCCTTATGCACCTATTCATGATGATTGGTACATGCACATGACACAACAATTGTTGTCTATTCCTTCACAAGCCACCCAAATCCTAGTATCCCTAGTACCAATAAAACACCTTCTCAATTCCAAATCCTAGTAGCCCTAGTAACAACAAACATGTCAAATTGGGTCTGCCTCAACCTTTTCAAGCATGAAGTCCCATGTACTCTTTTCATGGCTGCAATAATTTGCTTTGTATGCTTTGTACCTATTTTGGTTGAGTGACATTTACTTTTTTGCATGATGATTGTATGTACATTTACTATGAAGGGTTGAATGACATATATTTTAGTTATTTGTATGGATTCATTTCTTAGGAACTAATATTGGTCTCTTTATCATGCTACAGACAGATTCTTCGTCATGCCGAGGAAACGATCAAGAATTAAACCAACACAGGAAGAGATACAAGCTAAGAATGCAAAGAAAGCAGTGGCTATGAGGGAACTTCGTGAGAAGAGGAAATTAGACATGATAAATGAAGACATTCCAATTGAAGAGGAACCACAACCATCACAAAGATATATGGTATTGGCGGCACAAAGAGAACGAATGCAAAAACTTCGTGCAAGTCAACATGTAGGGACACCATCTACCACATCTCAAGTTGAGAATACATCATCACTCACATGTGATGAAGGAGGTATGCCATCATTCCCACCTCAACCTCAAGGTATATCATCTATTCCATCTTTGGTCAAAGGTATGCCATCTAGCCCATCTCATTTAAATATTGATGAAATTCCTAATGTTGAGATGAATTTACCTAACTTGACACCACCTAGAATTTTGCATAGAAAGCCAAAGTATTTGATTGATATTGATGAGAATATTTTGTAGCCAATGGAAGGTAAGATTCCAAAACACACTTGTAGAAGTTATACTCATAAGATTTGGAGACTGTTCTTTGAAAAGTTAAATGAGACTGCAAGATGTCAACTAGTCATTGAAATGATGTGAAGTATAAAGTATAGGTCCATCATGAAGATTCTTGGGTTGAGAACATCAGAGGCTTCAAGTGAAAAATCTATTGTCAAGAATCTAATGAGTGCATATGAGAGTGTGGGTAACACCTCATGCACAAAAGATAGTAATGCAACATGACGTGTGATTACATCTACTATAGTAAGTAGTCAAATGAGGAAATCTCGTCTCATTAGAAAGATGAGTCAAGAATTGAGAATTAATAGGAAAACTTTATCAAGAGTCGTTGGAAAACACCAAAGAATTGAGGAGACTAATGCCAATGAATTATGGGCGTTCTCGGGGAGACTACCATGAAAAGATAAACTAATTGTTGAAGCATTGAGATCACTAATTGAAGACTTTTGGAAGAATTACACAAGGGTATCTCTGAATCAAAGGGATGTGGTAAAAAGGAGAATTGGTAGTCATAACCGTGAGCCACATCCAAAGCATTTTTTGGATGAGACTCAAACATAGTTTTATGGTAAATTTCTAGAGAAGTATCCTTAAATTACAATTTGTCAAAGATATTTTGAAATGCTAAAACCTTTCTATGTCAAGATAAATCACACATGCACTACTTTTTGTTGTAGATTACATATTGAATTTTCTAACCATTTTGATGTTTATACGTCTATATGTTTAGATATGCATACTAACAATGTTTTGCAGGGTTGTGCCATCTGTGCCCCACCAACATCTTCAAGAGACTTTATATCAAGAATTTTATGTGAAAGAGAGGAAGGTCAAATATTCTACAAGAAATTATGCTTGGATGGCACATGTCATCATTGCGGTGGCTTGCAACATTTGCCAATATGTGAACATATGGAAAGAACACATGCGGTTGGAAACGAACTAGTAGAGTTTGGCAAGTATAAAATAGTGGCATACAATACAAAAGATGGTAAAGAAGCAAAGAGGTGTGAATTGGTTATTGAAAATATTCCAGTGTATCAGTTTATGCCTATATTTCGTGACAGCATAGTGTATGAGTATGCAAGACATGCCCATAGAGCTCGATGGTTGGACTTGCAATTCAAGTTATGCAAGGACACATTTCTAGTTGGTAGCATTGTTTCAGTCATAGACTTTGCAGAGAACTACAGTCTACAGCCACAACATGAGGTGCAATCACAATATTACAACTCCACACAGGTTTCTATATTTGTGCACATCGCATTCATTCATGCAAATGATAGTACAGAGGATGATAGAAAGATCATAAGGGAGTATAATTTCTATATTAGTGATGATCACACGCATTCTACGGAGTTCGTGCAAGGTTGCTTTTAGGTGTTCTACAATGATTTGGCTAGAAGGGGCGTATCGTTCAGTCAACATATCATATGGTCAGATAACTGTGCGTCACAATTCAAGAACTCATGAAATTTCTATCGGCTGAGTAGGAGGCATAATTTTACAGGTATTCAGCATACGTGGAACTTTTGTGAGGTCAGGCATGGAAAGAGGGAGCATGATGGTGCAGGAGCATGTATCAAAAGAGCCATAGCACGAGAAGAGTTAAAGTATAAAGACAATGCAAAGTTGACAGATGCAAAATTGATTGTCGAGTGGTGTAATGCTTCCATGGGTCCAGGTAATAAAGGTAAGTCTTCAGGTCATAGATTTTTTTGGTTGATAGATGATACTAACATTGCACCATATGAGAACTGCTCTACACTAACAGGATCAAGTGAGATGCACTCTTTCAGAAGCTCAATTGTAGGTTCATGGAGTATCCATACATAAAAGATGTCATGCTTTTGTTCTTCCTGTACAATTCAAGCTTGGGATGAGTGCGAGTCAAAGGAGTGGGTTGACGAATGGTAGTTAAGTTATCTTAGCCCACTTGACACGTATCGACCCCCAACGGCACTGGAACTAACATAGATGGAATCATCAGTTGACTTTGACCACATATCAAATCTAGTTCAACCAGGTAATATATCTATTTGCATAGTTTTTAAAATTCCTAATGTCATCTTACTTTGTAGTGTTTTTGTAATGTTGACTAATTTCATCTAATTTGCTACACATATCAATGTAGGGCATGTATATGCAGTTATTGCAGATGAAGATAATGAAGAGGGAACATATTATTACTTATGTCATTGTGTTGAGGCCAAAAAGAAATTGGAGGCCCTAGTTATAGATGGAGAAAACATCGAATACTCTACAGGCTCAGTGGTTATTACTGGAACATGGCTTAGCAGGTACCCACATAAGAGTGTTAATGTTTGGCTCTTTCAGGACTTTGACATGCATCGGAAGATTCTTCATTACTTGAACCTTGTCGTGGCATCCAATGTTCATTTGATACAGTATCGGGGTAGACCTTTGAACAAAAGCTTGTGGAAGGTGCGTGGGTCTGACCATGAAGCAATACTTGACACAATAAAGAGTAGAGCAGACCCGGATCATTAGATTAATTTGTAAGTATTCACATTGATTTTGTAAAGTCATATTACATTGAGTTGTAACTATGCACATTAATTTGTAGGGTTTGTCTTTTTTTATTTCCTGCTGCATTTTTACACATATCACATTTTTACATCATCATGTTATGCTTCATGGGGTTAGACCTAAGTGATGGATGAAGTTGATCCTGAGAATAATGTATAAAATCTAGGTGATGTATAAAATATAGGTGTCTCTAGGTGTCTTGGTTTCTAACTAGATAATACATGTCTCTAATTGTGTCTTAGGTATATACGATATGTCAACTAGGTAGATAGAGACTAGAAAATAGGTGTCTTAGGTGTCCCGCATCTTAGGAAAACTTTATCGACTTCAGTTGCACTAATGGTGCAGGGGCACCTAGGTTGTCATGCCTCAAAGAGGGGTCAAAAAATGGAATTTTATTTTGATTGAGTCAATTGTATGTAATAAGGTCTTCTAAGACCATTTCATTTATTTTTAAGTCACTTTGAGTCATTTGGGGTCAATTTGAATCTTTGAGTCCTATTGCAAAAAAGTGTCAATGTTGTCAAGTTGCACAAAGCAACTTTTATATTTTTGGTGTTCTACTCCTGATGCGACCAAACAAACAGTTCCAACGTGTCCACATGGGTACGTTTAGGCTAGGCATGGTTCTATTTTTCACCCAAACAAGTCAAAATAGTCCGAGCTACATTGTACCGACGATATCCCTGAAGAGTCCAAAGTGCAAAAAGGCAGCAATCTTTGACGAGATGTTACTCAAAACCGTGCCACTTAGAAACATTCTGTCTAAGGAAAAATGATCACGTAGAGTACCTCTACAATAACCTCTCTCAGTTTTTTATATCTTTGAGGCATTTTCCTGTGGTGAAAGGTTTTCTGCTGCCCCAAAAATCATCAGAAGGAGGCAGTGTAAAGTTGCAAAGGAGTGTAACTTTCGTCCTGCTCCTGATGCGACCAAAATGACTATTCCAAAGCATTCAGATGGGTACATTTATGCTAGGCATGGTCCTATTTTTCACCCAAACATGTCGAAATAGTCCGAGCTACATTGTACCAATGATATCCCTGAAGAATCTAAAGTGCAAAAAGGCAGCAATCTTTGATGAGATGTTACTTGAAAACCATGTCACTTAGAAACATTTCGTCTAAGGCAACACTATCATGTAGGGTTTCTCTACAATAACCTCTCTCAGTTTTTTATATCTCTGAGGCGTTTGCCCATGGTGAAAGGTTTTCTGCTGCCCCAAAAATCGTCAAAAGGAGGTAGTGTAAAGTTGCAAAGGGGTGTAACTTTTATACTGCTCTTGATGTGACCAAACTGACTATTCCAACATGTCTGGATGGGTACATTTATGCTAGGCATGGTCCTATTTTTCACCCAAACATGCCAAAACAGTCTGAGCTTATATTATACCGACGATATCCTTGAAGAGTCCAAAGTGCAAAAAGGCAGCAATCTTTGACGAGCTGTTATTCAGAAACTGTGTCACTTAGATACATTTCGTCTAAGAAAAAAGATCAGGTAGGGTCCCTCTACAATAACCTCTCTCAGTTTTTTATATCTCTAAGGCGTTTGCCTATGGTGAAAGGTTTTATGCTGCCCCAAAAATCGTCAAAAGGAGGCAGTGTAAAGTTGCAAAGGGTTGTAACTTTTGTTCTTCTCCTCATGTGGCCAAACTGACGGTTCCAACGTGTCTGGATGGGTACATTTAGGCTAGGTATGGTCCTATTTTGCACCCAAACATGCCGAAACAGTCCGAGCTACATTATACTGGCGATATCCCTGAAGAGTCCAAAGTGCAAAAAGGTAGTAATCTTTGACAAGCTGTTATTCAGAAACCGTGTCACTTAGATACATTACGTCTAAGGCAAAGCAATCACGTAGGGTCTCTCTACAATAACCTCTCTCAGTCTTTTATATCTCTAAGGCATTTGCCCGTGGTGAAAAGTTTTCTGCTACCCCAAAAATCATCAGGAGGCAGTGTAAAGTTGCAAAGGGGTGTAACTTTTGTTCTTATCGTGTGGCCAAATTGACAGTTCCAACACGTCTAGATGGGTGCGTTTAGGCTAGGCATGGTCCTTTTTTGCACCCAAACATGTTGAAATAGTCTGAGCTACATTGTACTGGCAATATCCCTGAAGAGTCCAAAGTGCAAAAAGGTAGTAATCTTTGATGAGTTGTTACTCAGAAATTGTGTCACTTAGATACATTTCATCTGAGGCAATATGATCACGTAGGGTCCCCTACAATAAC
The DNA here is from genome assembly GCA_027924645.1 of Cunninghamia lanceolata. Taxonomy (NCBI): domain Eukaryota; kingdom Viridiplantae; phylum Streptophyta; class Pinopsida; order Cupressales; family Cupressaceae; genus Cunninghamia; species Cunninghamia lanceolata. Next base: position 5,430,336 of record BSBN01000178.1, on the reverse strand, counting down.
CTCTCCCAGTTTTTTATATCTCTGAGGCGTTTGCCCGTGGTGAAAGTTTTTCTGCTGCCCTAAAAATCATCAAAAGGAGGCAGTGTAAAGTTGCAAAGGGGTGTAACTTTTGTTCTTCTTCTCGTGCAGCCAAACTGACAATTCCAATGCATCTAGATGGGTACATTTAGGCTAGGTATGGTCCTGTTTCACACCCAAACATGTCGAAACAGTCTGAGCTACAAACACTAACTAGTCTTCAATCTTCAAACACTACAAATACCATGATATCCTGCATAAAGCTGTCTTTTAGCCTTTTATAAAGGCATGCCCATCAAATTCAACTGCATAGAGATGATTGTTTGTATTCCAAATTCCTTTTAAATACTGACCTTCCAATCCTTTTTCCCACCCTCATATCAATTAAATATGACCTTCGATTATGATATGGCGCTCGAGCTTATGAGAGTTTACCAGAGACGCCGGTTGAGTTAGGTTGAAGGGCTGGTGAACTAATGGCTTAAAGACCCTTTAGTAGGTTGATTTAAGTGATAGTAACTTCTGATTATAAGTCAATATTAAATTAAAACAAAGGTGCACTTTACACACGACAAGCAATTGAGTGTTTTAAAGTCTTAAGAAAAGTAGATTATTTTTAGGGTTTAATGCTCAATATGCAAACCCTAACTATCAATAAGATTATGATTATGAAAGCTTGTGTCTTCTCTAACTTCTTATTGCAAGAACAAAACCACATCCACCATGAATATGAACCTTGCATCATATCAACCTTTCAAGATAGACCTTATCATGAAAACCATATTCACAACAAAACCTTGCATGAACAAAACCACATCCACCATGAACATGAACCTTGCATCATATGAACCATGTTTGTCTTGTGCAACATCAACATGAATTGAGAGACCTTATCATGAAAACCATATTCACAACATCATGCACCTCATGACCATCACCTACCTTGAATCACTGTATCACCTTATCAACATCATGGCATCAACCTTGACATCAATGACAAACAACCTTGACCCTTTGACTTCAATGACAACCTTGAACCTTGATTGTTGATGACTTATGGAAACCTATAGCCCCAATGTTATGTTGCGTACTAAATTAGGCAAGACTCAATGTAATCTCATAACCTCGCCTTATATGCAAGAGGAATTACATTTAATAACCACAATGGTCATCAGGTGCTCATAAGCATATGATTTTGACTATCTTATTCAAAACAACAAACATACTCTTTGAATCCCAATATGGTATAATAAAAAGAAATTAAGAAATATTTTCAATTGACCAACTCATAAAGAATATGGATCAGCATACTGATTTGAATATTTTCAATTGAGCAACTCAAAGAATATGAATATTTTATGTTCAACATGATGATTCATTTTTATTTTAAATACAACTTTTATCTTTTAGTTCCAAAATGAGGTTTAGGTGATACTTGAATAACAATAGCTAGCTTATTGGATCAACAAACATCCTATGTAATACAATTGGAATTAAATATTTGAAGTAGCCATCTACAAATATCCATTCAAATGTAGATTTATAATGCAAGTATGGACGCCATCAATAAAAAAGATTTGTATTAACCAAATATCCATATAGGCATACATCAATATCTGTCGATATAAGTATAACATATATACAAAATAGCCATATAGGCTTACAAGAATGCCATATAGGCATACAATGTCAACTATATGCAATACAAAATATATGTCCACAAATGCCATATAGGCATACAACAAATGAACACAATAAAAAGTCATTCCCCTCTGGCTGGTGAAGAGAGTAGATCACGAGCAGCCTTTGATCTTCTAGGGGATGGAGACAGATATGTGGGTGGTCTACTACAAACCCGAGGGCTGCTCCTCCTATTTAGTTCTTCTTGCATCTTTAGCTATTACAATAAAAAGTATAGACATTAATATATAGAAATTACATGTTATAAAAAATAAAACATTTAACAAAATAATCACTTACCGCTACCATATAATTTGTCTCCTCACTTGCCTTAGTAGCAGGAATAGGCGGTGGTGATGTCATGTTCTATAGAAACCATCCAGATAGAAATTAAACTTCAAATCAATAATCTTTTCATTTTTCAAAAATAAACAACTATAACAATGAATGTAAATTGAAATTTACAAATCTGCCTCATACCCCTGTCAATGCCATGGAGCTATGAATCGCAGAGGTCACACCATGCTCCATTGCCCTATGAACATCAGGAGGTGTCTCTGCAGCCTGCATCATCTAGAAATAAAACAACATTATTCAATTACGAAAACTATAATAGTGATGCAAATCATGGCTCCTAACATACACACACGTTCATCTAAACATGGAAGTACACACAATAAAGCACAGAAGTCACATACAAAAATCTAGTAAATACAATTCATTCATTAAACTATTTATTTTATTACCTCCATGAAGCTTTGAAGTCCACCACCACTGGCAGGTGTTGCCGTGAGATCTCCAATATTAACCTATTCAACATACAAAATTAGATATTAGAATACCATTCATATAACGATGCTATTCACATGTAATATTTATAATTTTTTACTAGTTACATACCCCGACAGTAGATGATGTAGTGTAATATGCAGGTGGAGAACCATTGAAAACTGCATCAACGCTATGACCCTGAAATTTCATTAAAATCATCAAACTAAATTAGTTAATCTTGCATTTCAAAAATGAAATTTAATAAATTAAATTCAATAAACTTGCTAATATTTACCTGAGTATCAAGGCTAAAAGTCTCACTCAGGAGGGTATTTGTCATCACCATCTGCTCAGCTGCAGATGTAGCATGTGCCCCTGTGTCCTGACTATCCATGGGGTCATAACCACAGGCTGACCCGTAAGTCTGACAAGCATGGGGTGGGACCCTACTCCTCGCACTATCTCCCAACCCACGCTGTGCTGTAGGACTGGCATGCTCTATGATTCTTTGGGTCAAGGCACTAATGGACTAAAGTGTATCGACCTCAACACTCTCCTTCACAATGGAAGGGATAGAAACATGCTCATGGGTTGGTCTATTGATTACTCGTCTCACTGGCCACTGTGGGTCAACACGTGCCCTTGGTCAATCTTGTGCTGACCCGCACCTCTACCTGGAAGTCCCGCATATCAAAATAGTTTGGCACTTTATTGAGGACAAACTCGTAGTAGAGTTTCCTCAAAAAGTATTGCAGGACCTCATTATTATTGCATGGAGGGTGGTAAAAAACCATCCACCACCTCTGCCCAAAATTGTCCCTTATCGCTTGGTTGTTGCACCAATGGATAGGGAACCTCTTGCATGTAATGGGTGGAGGTTGATTTGTTTGTGGGTTTGTGAAAATGGAACACAAGTCTAATTTTGTAATTTGTAACTTTTTCACATCTTGATATAATAGCTTGTCTGCATAATACTCTCTAAACTCTCTCCTCTTATCCGACAACTAGATATTTGCTTGCTAATTGAATCTACATTTGATAACATAGATTCAAGAGATTCAGCAAGCGTGGACCTATGCAAGGTTAAAGTTGAAGGATCTTTCAACCTTGCAATTATGTCTTCAATTTCTTTTTTATTATTTTCAATTTACCCCATTAGATTTTCTTGTGTTCTAGGGGCATGTTGAGGAATGGATGGAGTAGTTTGTTGTTTGGCTTGTTCTTCGGTGGGTATTTCCTCTTCAAGATTTTGTGGATTTTGAGGAGAAGGAGGAGGAGGTGGTGCATTAACATTTCCTGACAATTAAGGAAATTTACATCAAAAATCAACTCAAACCTACCTATTTAGAAACAAATTCAAACCAAAAAAAAATAAAACTCACTCCTTTGGCTTGCTCGACGTCGTGGCAGCATTTTGGCGATGAATCGTAAGATTTTGGTGTTGAATTGACTCTTCAAAAATGTGAGCACACTTCTTAGGGTTTGCAGGCCACGGGTGTAGAGGAAGATAAAGAAATGAAAAGAGCACAAATGCTCTTTTTATATATATAATCAATCATAATGCGCTCGCATTATAACGCGAGTACGTTATGGTTTGGTTTTGCCGAACCTTAGGCTCGTCACTACCAAACCATAATGAGAGCGCATCATAACGTGAGCACGTTATAATGCACTCGCGTTATGTATTAATTTTTTTTGAAAAAAAATTGGCCACTTTTTGGCCCCCCAACGTTTTGCACTTACCCATACCATCTTTCTATTTTGAAGCCAATCTATCTAAAGGGGATCAATATGATTTCTATGTTTAGTATAATTGCCCGGGTGCATCATTTGGGTATACCACTCAATTATGTTGTATCCACAAAAGTTTGTAAAGAAAACAAGGTTATCCTCAAAAATCAGGTAGAAAAACACATCAAAAGAATAAATTGATTGAGGTGGAAGATGTGAAAAATTTGACAAAAGAAAGACTTGATTCAAATTGATTAATTCAATTGGAGGTTTTGATGTGATAATAGGTGGAAGCCCCAATAATATTCTAACAAGAAACAATAGGAGCACAAGGGATGGGCTAGAGAGGAAGCATTCCTCTATTTTCTATGAATTTCCATGGATTGTGAATTATGTAAGAAATGCAATACATTCAAGTGTAACTTGATAGAATAATGAAACCTTCATTTTGTACTAATCTAGACTTCAATAGATTAAAAATTCCTTATTTTTTTAGGTAAGTTTTTGTCAAAATTGAAGAGGCTACAAAAAACAAGTATTCAAAATTGTGGACATTATTAGTATTTTGATTTTGTGTAGTAAATATGTTTGCACAATTAGCATGAGACTAATTGCATGTATGGATGTTGCCTATTAAAGAATACCATCTTTCTATTGAAGGATACCATCCTTCTATTTTGAAACCAATCTATCTAAAGGGGATCATTATGCTTTCTTTGTTCAATAGAATCGGGGGTTCAGAAGTTGCTTTGCAACATTTGGGTATACCACTCAATTATGTTGTATCTGTAAAAATTTGTAAAGAAAACAAGATTATCCTCAAAAGTTGGGTAGAAAATAGACATCAAAAGGGTAAATTGATTGAGGTGGAAGATGTGCAGAATTTGACAAAAGAAAGACTTGTTGAGATGATTAATTCAATTGTAGGTTTTGATGTGATAATAGGTGGAAGCCCCTACAAGAACATAAGGGATGGGCTAGAGGGGAAGCATTCCTCTATTTTCTATGAATTTCCATGGATTGTGAATTATGTAAGGAATGTAATGCAATCAAGTGTAACTTGATAGAATAATGAATCCTTCATTTTGTACTAATCTAGACTTCAATAGATTATAAATTTGTTATTTTTCATAGCCAAGTTCCTATTGAAATTGAATAGGGTACCAAAAACAAGTATTGAAAATTATGGACATTATTATTATTTTGATTCTGTCTTTTGCAAGGATTGAATAAAAGCCTAGAGGATTGCAAGAAATCAAATTTCATAAAAGAAAGCACTTAGATTTAGAAAATGATTACTATGAAACCCATCACTAGAAACCATTTTAGAAGATAAAGGTCAAAGAAAGTATGGCTTCAAAATGTTTGTCTATAGAAAATAAAGATATAAATTTTCGTTTACCACAACATGTTAAAAGATTGATTGGATTTGGAGTTCTAGATCACCTTGTGGGTTGATAGTGGAAATTTAAAGAGTTTGATGGCCATCTCATCATACCCATTGCCATCTCTCTCTCTCTCTCTCTCTCTCTCTCTCTCTCTCTCTCTCTCTCTCTCTCGTTTCTTTATTTATCTCTCCTTTCTCTTGATCTCTCTATCCCTCCATCTCTATCTTGCTTTCTTTCGTCCTCTATCTCTCCTCTCTTTGACTCTCTCTTGATCTCTCTATCCTTTTGTCTCTATCCCCCCTTCTTTTTTCCTCTATCTATCATATCTCCCTCTTGATCTATCTATTTTCATTTATATATATCTCTCTCTATATATGTCTTTATATATGTCTCTATCTCCCATTCTCTCTTTCTCTCTTCCTTTCTTTGTCTCATCTCTAGCTCTCTCTGTGTCCCTCTCTATCTAATTCTCTTTCTCCTCTCTCTTTCTTTCTATCTTTATATATGTCTCTTTGTCTCCTTTCTCTATGTATGATCTAGATCTTTATATATGTCTCTCTATCTCCCCTTCTCTTTTTTTCTCTATCTCTTTGTTACCATATCTCTTTCTTTCTCTCTCCCTCTTTATCTCTCTATATCTCTGTCTCTCTTTCTCTTCATCTTTATCTCTCTATCTCTCTATATCTCTTTGTATCCCTATCTATTTGTCCATTTCTTTTTCTCTCTTGATAATATCATGAATGCAATATTATCCGATATCTGATCAAATTTAATTCACTTTAGCAAATTTCAACAGTTAACTCCACTAACCAAAAAATTCAAAATTGGATATTATTATTGTTGTACAAGAATTATGTGTGTAGAAGTTATGGATACAAGAACACAATGTATGTTTGAGCTTGATAGTAATATGATTTGTGAAGATAAAATGTTCATAGTTTTTAGCATGCTTAATTCTAGTTTATTGGTGTCTCAACAAATTGTATTAGAAGAAGTATTATTTGTTTAGGATATACATGATCTACATAGATTACAAATTATTGATATAAAAGTAGATCTCAAGCAAGCAATGATAATGAAAGTAACATCATATATTTTTATTTGTTAATTATAGTTGAAAATTTTATCTTCAAATCGGAAGATAAATAATATTTTAAGGCAGTGTTTACCCCTCCTAGAATCTCTATATCCTTTCACAATAAAGCATGTCTACAGAGAGGTTAATTACCACGTGGACTCCCTTGTTAACTTCGCTATTGATGTGAATTGAGATTGTCTAGTGGACAACATAGTGCAAACATGGACAGACATTGCCCCTAAACATATTTATTTACACATTCTTCACAAGTTGAGAGGCTTAATCATAAGAAGGTGGCGATGTAGTCATTGGAACAAGCGAAGGCAGAGGAGGTTTCCTCCTATTGAAAATCTTTAGGCATGTAAAACACATGATGAAAAGATATACAACCAACTCCCACTATCAATCCATAAATAAGTCTTTGTCATACCATTTCTAGTGGTTCTAGAGAAAAAACAATATGGACACAACATATAGGTTGGTGGCCAAGGAAAGGCACTTTTCTTTCTTGCGGGATATCATAGATCTTAGGTTAAAAAAGATTTTTACGGTAAATGTTGTCATCATGATACATGCAATTAGAATAACCCTTGGGGAGCAGTTCTCATTGACAACCCATAGATATAGGGTGAATATAGATGTGTCTTCAATGTTTGTTATAGTTTTCTTGGAAGCATGGGAGGCTAAGAAGATAATCTACATGGACTCAAAGTATTTGATCAAACCTCAATGGCATTGTGGGATTTGATTTATATTGGATGATGTAGTAACTGGTTTTAGATTTCATCCTAGAATAGGTATTTGGCTAGCACTTAACACAACCTCCTCAGGATCATGGATTCCATTTATAGGGTGTATGCACAAAGATGGGGGACCAAAAAGTCACCACCATGGGATTTTTTGGTCCAAAATGGGCCAAAATGTGAGTGCATTATAAGGTGCTCGCATTTTGACTTGCTTTAAAAGTCAAAAAAACTACATTTTCTCCCATTCACCCATAGCCAAAGGAGTCTGTATGCGAAAAAATAGTCTTCAAAGCATGAACACGTTCAAGGAAAGTCTCTCCAATCAAGTGCAAGGGAGAAATCGACACTTTCACAATGCCACCTCACTGCTAAAGACGTCGTGAAGCAAATTTGGAGGGCCTAGCAACCAAAGAAGGTAGGGTTTGTTTAATTTTTGTTAGTTTGAGAAGAATTTTTGACTTTTGTAATGTTTAATTAGTTTTTTATTTGCATTTATAGTTAATGAGGCAAGAGAAAACCCAAATCCAGTTGATGAGGGTCAAAATAACCCCCAAAACCCTCCAAATCCTCAAAACCCACCTTCACTTCCTCACAATGTAAGGGATAGTCAAGAAAACTACCTACGAATAATAGAAGAAAACAAGAAACATCTTCAAACTCTTATTCAAACGCTAAACAATCTAAGTGCAAGCACCGATCGTAGGAGAGTGCTTGCGAAGTCACTAGAGGAGATTGTTTCCCACACCGATTCAGTGATAAAACAAATCACTGAATTTCAAGACTATAGCGAGAGGTGTGAGAAATACTATGTTGACAAGTTGTCATATGAACAAGTAAAGAATAAAAAAATTACAAAATCTTAATTATGTGCACACTTTATTAATCCTAAAACTGGCCAAAGATTAGAAGAAACTTGCAAACAGTTTCCTATTCATTGGTGTAGGAATGAAGAAATATCCCAAAACTTTTGGGATAGATGGTACATGGTCTTTGATGAGCGCCCATGCAACAATGATGAGGTGCCACAATATTTCTTGAGGAAACTCCATTGCGAGTTCATCCTCAAGAAGATTCCTAATTATTTTGACATTTGTGAGTTCCAGGGTAGAGGTGGTGGCTCTGCCCAAGATAGAGAGGGGGCTCAGCGAGATCAAAACCATGTGCCTGTACCCATATTGAGGCCAGAACGTAGGTCACTCCCTTAGACTTTGAAGAAGAGTGTTGAGGTGGAGACATTACATTCATTGACTACTCTCACCCAATCTCTATCATAGCATGCCAATGATCTTACCTAGGCCGATGAGGGTGAGAGAAGTAGGTGTCATTTGTCCCCACATTTGTGTATTTCATGTGGGAACCTATGTGATTATGGGACGTAAGACTCACGACAGGACCCTCGGTAAGTTGCTGCGACACAAGAGCAACATCCAATGATGGAGACATCCATATTGGATGAGATTGTTCTCACTGATGATTTATTACAAACTACATTTGGTATTGACTCTCAGGTAATTTTTTACAAGTTTCATCTTGATTTAATATATTGTTATTTGAAATTTGTAATTAATTTTATATGACTATCTATATTATAAGTCAAAAATAATGTATGTAATTGTCTATGAAATGAAATTCCAGGGTCAGAGTCTTCATCCTGCCTCCGTTAGCCGTCCATTGGCAGGTTATGAGAGGAGGTCAAGTCAACAGGTATGTAATTTATCACATGATCGTAATTATTGTAGATATGTCAATGGTAATATTATTTTGTGACAATTTGATGATTTCAACAATCACCGACACCTCCACGGTTTCCTTGATCCCCCTGGATGCAAATCCACCACTTTTACAGAAGTAAATTTAACCATTTCTAATCATTATGCATTTTTAAAATAATGTTATGTCTTTATTTTGGTCAAATAATCTTGAACTTGATTTTCAGATGCTGAATGTGGAGACTCCTCCTCATCTTTGTGAGTCAGTGCAGATAGGCATTGCTGCAGCCATGATGTCTTTAAATCCTTTGACCGAGGTATGAGCCAATAACATGAAAATGTCATAATTTTTTATTTCTTGTTTTATCTCATGTCATTTGATGTACATAAATGATATTTATGTTTAGTCAATTTTGCTTCTTGATGCTTCTCACAGGAGGTCACAACTCCAGCCCATCCAACTACGGACAAAGAGAGAGACAAGATGATGGAGAGTGATCATTAGATGGTGGTAAGTGATCGATTACATATGTGATGTTATATATTTCATGTATATTTTCTATAGTAATGTGCATATTGTTTGATTGTATTAACAGGTGGAGCTGGATGAACTTCTATCGAAGAGGTCTACTCGATGGCAGAGAGAGGATGAGTCATAGATTGGATCTCCATCTTCACAGTCAAGCAAGGGCCATTGATTATTTCATAAAAGTCTATAGGAAACTAGTTTTTGGGATATTTTTTGTATGCCTAGATGGCTTTGTATACATACTTTTGTATGTTACCGATGTATATTTTTGTATATATGCCTGTATGGCTTTGTTTGGACATACCTATATGGCTTTGTATATAAACTCTGGATCTTATGTTCACTACGTTATGTATATGACAGTTTATATTAAATATTTAATATGATGATCAACTATCATTACAAAAATTTGGTTTTACACGTGCCAATTGCATTTGCTTGAAAGTTTATAAATCATTATCAAATAATCCATTTTGTGCATATCTTGCAATCATTGCATTCTCTGGGACTGTGCATTTCTTTGAGGCATCATTTCAAATAGTTCACGTGCCTTGTCTATGCTTCCACACTTTCCATACATGTCTACAAGGGTAGCTACAAATACAATACATATGACAAAATTCCTATATCATTTATGCTTTGATGGTTGTCCACACCATGTTCCCAGATCCCATTCTGGCATAGGCAAGGAGGAAGTTGGATAAGGTTGTACAATTTGGTTTTAGACATGCCAAAATTTGCATTTGGTTGAAATTTACTTTTGTGCATTTGCTTGAGAGCTTTTAAAGCCTTATGAAAAATCCATTTCGTGCATATCTTGCAACCATTACATTCCATGAGACAACATTTCTTTGAGGCATCGTGTCAAACAGTTCACATTCATTGTATATGCTTCCACACTTTGCATACATGTCTTGCAGGGTACTTACAACTACAACATTTGACAAAATTCCTATATCCTTTATGCTTTGATGGATGTCTATATCGTGTTCCAAAGATACCACTTCTAAGGTTTTTGGAATTTGTCTTTACACAAGCACCACATTTTCTTGAAACTTTCTAAAGGATTATCAAAAAATCTGTTAAATGTTCATATATTGCAATCATTGCATTCCATGAGGCGACATTTCTTTGAGGCATCATGCCAACAGTTCACGTGCCTTATCTATACTTCCACACTTTACATACATGTCTCTGAGGGCAGTTGTAACTACAACATCTAAAAACATTCCCATATGTTTTATCCTTTGATGGATGCCCATTTTGGCATAGGCAAGGAGGATACTGGCTAAGGTTGTGGAATTTTGCTTTACACTCACCAATCGCATTTGCTTGAAAGTTTCTAAAGCCTTAATCAAAAAATTCATTTTGTTCACATCTTGCAATCATTGCATTCAATGAGGCATCATATCTTTGGGGCATCATGCCAAATAGTTCACGTGCCTTATCTATGCTTACACACTTTGCATACATGTCTACAAGGGCAGCTATAATTACAACATGTAGGTTGTGAAATTTGGCTTTACATGTGCCAATTGCATTTACTTGAAAGTTTCTAAAATCTTTTCAACAAATCCATTTTTTGCATATCTTGCGATCATTGCATCCCATGAGAGGACATCTCTTTGTGGTGTTGTATCAAACAGTCCATGTGCCTTGTCTATGCTTCCACGCTTTGCATACATGTCTTGCAGGGTAGTTGCAACTACAACTTTTGACAAAATTACTATATCCTTTATGCTTTTGATGCCATCCTAGCTCAACCATACTCACATCAATTTGGCTCTTTACCTTGAACACTTGCTCACAACATATCATGCCTTCATATTCACATGAATTCTAACCTTCATGGTCCTTTAATATGACATATATCTTGTCTAGAATCATGCAATATAATATATGATCTCAACTTGATATGTTCATGCAATGAACTGAGGAATTCAATCTCCCACTAACTCACACTAGCTTCACTCTAGGTCTAGAACAAAACCAAATTTTGATTGGAAGACTTATACAAATTAACCATGGTTTGAAAACACTCATACATGCTTAAATTCACTATACCAACCTTATCCATGCATGGGCAGAGCTATGTGATTAGTATAACATGTATTTGCTTTGTAAGTGGTCTAGGAGCTTGTAGCCCTTCTTAGAGACCTTTTATGTAATAACTACATTAATACACCTAATAATTGAGATCTGAGACTTGATTTGGATACCATTTTGGCCCTTATTAAACTTATGTAAAACTTAGGTAGGCTTGTTTTGTAAGTATTAGATAAAACTTGGACTATTACAGTCAAATTAGGCCTATTTTAGGGACTATTTTGTAACAACATAGACTAAATGGATTGATCAAGCCCTAATATTGATAGGTAAGGTGTAAGTGGAAATATCTTTAACATGTCTAAACACTCCCCTTGCAGATATTACTCACCCAACACAAGAGATCTCAAAAATACACCAAAATATCACTCACCCAGCACACCTTCTTTGCATTATATACATATAGATGATGAAATAGTTCATTGTGATTTGATATTGTTTATTCTTCTTCATATTCTATTTTTCATAGTCAGCCTAATGACAATCATATGGATAGTGGTGAGTACATACATACTAATGATCTAGACCTTGTGATGCACCTTGTCTAGGACATGCATTGATGACATAATCTTACCTCCTACTAATGACATTCTTGTATTTTATAATGATTCTCCTCTCACATGAATTGAGTGAGGTTCTAGCTTCTTAGAATATTCATGGTCTATTATTATATTGAGCATCTTGTCTATGGTCCATCTCTTATCATTGTTTCTACTTAGCTATTATGAGCATTTACGATCAAATATTGACATATTTTTCTATTTTAGAGAATTTACATCGTTGATCCTACATTTTTATATATTATTTACCATGCCTTATGATATTTCATTAGTATATCTTACATATCATGATCTCATATTACTATATCTTGTCTTATAATCTCATCTTTTATTATGTACTTTATAGAGTATACATGTTATTATCCAACACTTTTTTATCTTATTTTGAGAGTTTAGTATTGATCCTTATTCTTTATATCATTCTTTGATCCTATGTCCATATTGGGAGACATCATGCTAGTTGCCCTTATCTATTTGAGCTATCATTGATCTATCCCTTATTCACCATTATCTATTTGATCTATTATTGATCTATCATGGACACTAGGGTTAATCACACAAATAGGTTAATCACCATGTAAATGACATGAAATTATGTAAATGCAATGTATTTTGACCTCTAATCATGGTTGTCATAGTCAATACAACAATGGATCAGTCCATTATCTCTTTGTATTTTGCCCAAAAAACTTGATGAAATATGGGCTCTAGTCAGGTAGAATGAATAACATACATCTTTGAATGTTGTTCACACATGTGTAGGCATAGATTAAGGTTTTAGGCATTGAAACGTGTCCTCCACCAATGGTAATGTATACATAAACTAGTCATGAACTTGGTGATATTAAAGGAGATGCTTAGAGGTACTACAAGTAGCTAGAATTAATTAGGTGTTTGTCATACAAAGATCAAAGACAACCCTAGGTTGACTATCATGTATCAAAGGCATTATTGTCTTCCTAGAGGATACTTATACTCTGGCGTTATGAATGCAAAGTCTACAAGTAGGGAGTCTAGAAGAGAGAAAGAAGAGGACTGTCATAATGAAGAGACAGTTGTATTGGTAATCAGAGAGCAGAAATCCTAAATTAAGAAGGGAAGACAACCCCATCAAGTTGATCATGTCATTGTCACATAAAGACAACCCTAACAAGGCCAATAGACCAACTATGACACAATACACTTATGGACAACTATGCAATCATGAATTAGCATGCAATATATGGACAACCATATATCTATTTGACGAGAAAAGATTCCATTTGGGGGGATCTAGTAATTAAAAAACTAGTCATATGATTGCTAGGACAGTCATCAAGGTCCTAAGAGTATTTACTAATTATCATACCATTATTCACATTTTAACATTGTTAACACATATTAGGATTGTGTTGTCGCAAAAAAATAGAGAAGGTTGTTATAAAGATCTTAGAACACTCATTTTATAAATGTACAATTATATGCAAATGGTAGCAGCCATATGTCAAGCTTAGAATGGTCATATCAACCTAAGGACTACTTGATTCAATCCTCAAGGCTAGCAGTGACATTTTAAATTCCATAGGTCGTGGGGCTGAATGGACTTCACCAATGTGTCGGGGTGGGCGGGTAAATGATAGGGGAGGTCTCGTTTCATGTGCCAAGCACCCCAATCATTCAGGGTAGCAGGCTACTGACAAAGTCCCTTAAGATCCCTAAGATAGAAAAACTGCCAAACTTTGACAGAGCAGTTCTCAGAATTCATGGTAGCTGGGAATGTTCCATTTCAACCTATAGGTGCACGTGGGGTCCGTCCACAATAACCTCTCTTGGTTTCGATCAACTCCAGTCTATTTGACCATGCTGAAATCAAACGTATTCTTGCAAAATGCTTTAGTTTCATGTAGTGGAAAGGTGCTAGGAGTGACATTTTGCATTCCATAGGTCGTGGGGCCGAACAAACTTTACTAGCACATCGGGGTGGGTAGATCAATGTCAGGGGAGGTCTTGTTTCATGTGCCAAGCACCCCAATCGTTCAGGGTAGCAGGCTACCGGTAAAGTCCCTTAAGATCCCTAAGACGAAAAAATTGCCAAACTTTGACGAAGCAGTTCTTGTAATTCATGGTAGATGGGAATGTTTTGTTTGGACCTATAGGTGTACATGGGGTCTATCCACAATAACCTCTCTCAGTTTTAGTCAACTCTAGTTCATTTGACTGTATTGAAATCAAACACATTCTTACAAAATTCTTCAGTTTCATGCAGTGGAAAGGTGCTAGGAGTGACATTTTGCATTCCAAGGTCATGGGGCTGAATGGACTTTACCAACGTGTCGGGGTGGGTAGGTAAATGCCAAGGGAGGTCTCGTTTCGTGTGTCAAGCATCCTAGTTGTTCAAGGTTGTAAGCTACCAACAAACTAGAAAGTTGCTAAGACTAAAATTTTTCATTCCATAGGTTGTGGGATCAAAACAACTATGTCAACACATCTAGGTGGGTGGGTAAATGCTAGGGGAGGTCTTGTTTTGTGTGCCAAGTGTCTCAGTCGTTCTAGGCTGCAAGCTACCGACAAACTCGAAAGATGCTAGGAGTGACATTTTGCAATCCATAGCTCGTAGGGCCCAGTGGACTTCACCAACATGTCAAAGTGGGTGGGTAAATGCGAAGGGAGGTCTTGTTTTGTTTGCCAAGGGTCTCAATCATTCT
The DNA here is from genome assembly GCA_027924645.1 of Cunninghamia lanceolata. NCBI lineage: Eukaryota > Viridiplantae > Streptophyta > Pinopsida > Cupressales > Cupressaceae > Cunninghamia > Cunninghamia lanceolata. The sequence goes on along the minus strand of BSBN01000178.1, from coordinate 5,415,336 downwards.
GGGTTGTAAGCTACTGACGAAGTCACTTTGTCGGTAGCTTGCAGGCCAGAATGACTGGGACACTTGGCAAATGAAATGAGATCTTCCCTAACATTTACCCACCCACTCCAATGCGTTGGTATAGTCCATTTAGTCTCATGACAAGCATATCAAAAAATAAGGCATGTGGCAAGGTTGTGCTGCATGAAACTAAAGCATTTTGTAAGAATGCATTAGATTTCGGCACGGTCAAATGGACTGGATTTGACCAAAACTGAGAGAGGTTATTGTGGACAGACCCCACATGCACCTATAGGTCCAAACAAAATGTTTTTAGTGGCCATGAATTCCCAGAACTGCTTCATCAAAGTTTGGCAGTTTTTGCTCTTAGGATCTTAAGGGACTTTGTCGGTAGCCTATTGCCCCGAATGACTGGGGCACTTGGCACACAAAATGAGACCTCCCCTAGCATTTAACCACCCACCCTGATGTGTTGGCAAAGTCCGTTCGGCCCCATGACCTATGGAATGCAAAATATCACTCCTAGCACCTTTCGACTGCATGAAACTAAAGCATTTTGCAAGAATACATTTGATTTTGGCACGGTCATATGAACTGGAGTTAACCAAAATTAAGAGAGGTTATTATGGATAGACCCCACATGCACTTGTAGGTTGAAACAGAATGTTCCTAGCTACCACAAATTCTAAGAACTGCTCCATCAAATTTTGGTAGTTTTTGTGTCTTAGGGATCTTAAGGGACTCTATCGGTAGCATGCTGCCCCGAACAATTGGGGCACTTGGCACATGAAATGAGACCTTCCCTAGCATTTACCTAACCACCTCGATGTGTTGGCGAAGTCCGTTCGGCCCCCCATGACCTATGGAATGCAAAATGTCACTCCTAGCACCTTTCTACTACATGAAACTGAAGTATTTTACAAGAATGTGTTCCATGCCACCATAGGCAAATGAAATTGATTTAGAAGGTAGGTGTTTGTAGGTGGAACTAACATCCACCTATACATGTAAAGAAGATGTTCCTAGGTGTCACAGTTTGATGGAACAATCGATGCAAAGTTTGTCACATTTTTTTCTCGGGGCTCTTAAGAGATTATCTGCATTTGATATAGCCAAGAACGACCATGAGGCTTTGCCACTGAAAAGACATCCCCCCTACCATTTACCCACCCACCCAGATGCATTTGCACCATCCGTTTGGCCCCAAGAGATGCTTATCCTAAGAATTTAGTCATAATACCTTTCTGGTAGTTGGAAATTCAATACTATAAAGGTGTTCTCACTTGATCCAATGTCTTATAGGGCATCAATTCAGGCTGCCCTTACCACTTCTATCAATTATTTGTCATTAACACTCATTATGAAATATTAACATCATTAAAACGAATTAGAACTCATAGTAACATCATTAAAACTCATTATGAAATAGAAAGTAAAGGACATATCATCATGAAATAATCATGAAAACCTACCTTACTTTGCTTCCAAAGGCAACTTCATTAGGATTATGCCTACCTCCATCATACTAAAATCCTGCATGCAAATGCAATTGCATTATTTAGCTAAAATGAGTAGTTAAAATATACAAGGTGAAATCAGGATAGCAAAGAAAAATAACATACCTTTCTATCATTCCACTAATTCAATCCAATGAACCATCAGGGTCTACTCTACTCTTTATTGTGTCGAGTATTGCCTCATGATCAGAATCACGAACCTTCCATAAGGTCCTATTCAATGGTCTACCCCCATATTTGATCAAATGAATGTTTGAAGCCACAACAAGGTTAGAATAATGAAGAATCTTCCTATATGGCTCAAAGTCCTCAAACACCCACACATCAGACTTCTTCAATGGGTACCTTCTAAGCCATGTTCCAATAACAACCACTGATCCTGTAGGGTACTCGATGTTTTCTCCATCTATAACAAGGGAATCTAATTTCTTTTCTTCCTCAACACAATGACACAAATAATAATTCATTCCCTCTTCATTGTCTTCAGCTGCAATAACTGTATAAACATGCCCTGCATTGATACGTGCATTCAGTTTGATGAATATAGTCAATAATACAAGAAAAAATACAAAATAAGATGGCATATTGAATTTTATTAAATTAGAATGCTGATAATACCTGGTTGAACTAGATCTAAAACATGGTCAAAATCAACTAATGATTCAATCTCTATCATTTGTAGTGTTGTTGGTAGTCGATAATGGTCAATCGGGCATAGGCCTCTTGTACACCAATCATCAACCCACTCCTTTGACTCACAATCATACCAAGATTCATATGTACATGAAGAACAAAAATATACCATATGTCACGTATGAATAGTCCATGAACCTAGATTAGAGCTTCTAAAAGAGTGTAGCTCACTTGATCCTATCAATGTACAATAGTCCTCATATTTTGCAATGTTAGTATCATCAACCAACCTAAAATATCTATGAACTATAGACTTACCTTCATTACCTAGACCCATTGTAGTGTTACACCATTCAACAATAGATCTCGCATCTGTCAACTTTGCATTATCTTTGTACTTCAACTCTTCTCATGCCAATTCTCTTTTGATACATGCTCCTGCACCATCATGCTCCCCCTTTCCATGCCTAGCCTCACAAAAATTCCACATATGTTGAACACTATTCACCTTTTGCATCGTGCTCAACCAAAGGAACAGTTGTATATTCTTGAATTGTGATTCACAATTATCTGACCATATGATATGCTGACAAAATGATATGTTCCTACTGGCCAAATCATGGTAGAACATATGAAAGCAACCTTGTAGAAACTCTATAGAATGTGTGCAATCATCACTAATATAAAAATTATACTCCCTCAAGATCTTCTTGTCATCCTCTGTACTATCTTCTGCATGAATGAATGCTATTTGCATAAATATAGAAACATGTGTAGAGTTCTAATAGTATGATTGCACCTCATTCTATGGTTGTAGTGTGTAGTTCTATGCAAAGTCAACAACTGAAATGATGGTACCAAGTGGAAATGTGTCCTTGCATAACTTAAATTACAAGTCCAACCGTCGAGCTCTATGGGTATGCCTTACATACTCATACACTATACTGTCATGAAATGTAGACATAAACTGATACACTGGAATCTTTTGAATAACCAAATCACACCTCTTTGCTTCTTTACCATCTTTTGTATTGTAGGCCACTGTTTTATACTTGTTGAACTCTACTAGTTCGTTTCCAACCATGTGTGCTTTCCATATGTTGACATAGTGGCATATGTTGCAAGCCACTGCAATGCTGACATGTGTCATGCAAGCATAATTTCCTGTAGAATATTTGACCTTCCTCTCTTTCACATAAAATTGTTGATATGAAGTCCCTTGAAGTAGTTGGTGGGGCACGTATGCCAAAATCCTGCAAAATATTATTAGTATGCAAATCTAAATATATAGATCGATAAACATCAAAATGGTTAGAAAATTCAATATGTAATCTACAACAATAAGTAGTGTGTGTGTGATTTATTTTGACATAGAAAAGTTTTACCATTTCAAAATATCTTTGACAAATTTTAATTTGAGGATACATCTCTTGAAAAATTATGTTTGGGTCACATCTAAAAAATGCTTTGGATGTGGCTCACGGTTTCAACAACCAATTCTCCTTCTCACAATATCTCTTGCATTAGGAGATACCCTTGTGTTATTTTTCCAAAATTATTCAATGATGGATCTCAAAGCTTCAACAACAACTTTGTCTTTCCGTGGGAGTCTCGTGGAGAGAATGCCCACAATTCATTGGTGTTTGGGTCCTCAACTCTTTCATGTCTTCCAATGGCTCTCATTAGAGTTTTTCTACTTATTTTCAATGCTTGACTTGTCTTTCTAATGAGGTGATCTTTCTTTGTTTGTTGGCTTACTATTGTCAATGTAATGACACATTATGTGACATTACTATCCTTGGTACGTGAGGTGGAACCCACACTCTCATATGCACTCATTAGATTCTTGACAATTAATTTTTTACTTGAGGCATTCGATGTTCTTAAGCTTGGAATCTTCATAGTGGGTCTAAATTTTAGATTTCTCATCAATTCAACAAGTAGTTGACATCTTTTGGTTTCATTTAAATTCTCAAGGAATAATTTCCATATCTTATTCACATATCTTTGGCAAGTGCACATGGGAATCTTATCCTACATGGGCTTCAACACATTCTTATCAATATCGATTAAAAACTTAGGCTTCCTATGCAAAATTCTAGGAGGCATTTTAATTGGTAAATTTGGCTCAACATTAAGAATTTCTTCAATATTTACTTGAGATGGGATAGATGATGTACCTTGAATTGGAGGTGAAAAAGATGAAAATGATGTACCTTCAACTTGACGTGTGAATGATGGCATGCCACCAACTTGAGAAGAAAATAAAGATGTACCTTCTACTTCACCTGTGAAAGATGGAGTGTCTCCAATTTGAGAAGATAATAATGGTGTTGCTTCAACTTGATCTCTAGATGATGCAGTGCCTCTAACTTGGAGATTCACTTTCCTTATTGCACGGAAGTTTTGCATTCGTTCCCTTTGTGCCACCAATTCCATCTCTCTTAGTTTCATTAGATGTGTCATGTTCCTCTTCAATTGGAAATGGCGGAATGTGACAAGGTGTCGTTGTACCTCATCATTTAATCATATTTCAAATGTCAAAAATCCAGGGGCTATGTCCTCGGCTATCTGTAATTAGGGATTCTATAGTTACCAGTTTTCCTAGCTAATCTTAATAACTTCTACCAACTTGAAGAAATTAATCTGTCTACTTACTAAATGAATTTGAGGAATGATGAAAATAAAATTAAGCAGGAAATTACTTAAAGCAATCTTAAAAACAGTAACATGCATCTATCTATCAAAATTAGTAAATACTTTTCACAACAAAATCTAAAGTAACAAAACAGTGGTACTAGCCTTCTGCCTTGGTGGTGAGAGTGGGCCTTTTCTCCACACCCTTGGGGCTGAAGTCTATAGTAGGGATTCAACACAAAAGAAGATCACAACTAAATCTGGTCTAATTCCATTCACTTTGCATTCATGAAAAATATTGATATCAGAGAAAAATTGAGATTACCAAGAATCAGAATAATCCCATCATTGCCTATCCTTTCTGTTGTTTCTATCAGTCTATATAAAATGAGTGATGACATATCACTTATTTTATCTACTAGTTCTTCTATGAGCTGGCATCCATCTCTTTATTACACTAGTTGTCTAACTATGGAAAAATAATCATGCAATAAAAGTAGACTGAGTGGAATAGAAGTCTAGTCAAAATTCTAAGTTTGAGTCTTAATACATTTGGGCAGTGAGGCCCTGAAAAGATGGATATTGAATTAGTTCTATCCGTAACTCATGCAAAAACTTTATAAAGATAAAAACTCCAGCAGTTAACTAAAGATGACCCTTCACCACTCAAGTGATGATTTGAGTGAAATGAGGGGTATTACGATCAATGCTGAGAGTGCCTGATCGATAGCTTATGCTGGAAATATGCCCTGCCCTCAGGAGGTGTCAGAGATATCTATCCCTGTCTGCAGCTCTGGAGATATGTTTGTAGCTCCAGAGATACCATTGTGACCTTTTTGTTCAGCTCCGGAGATGCTCCAGTCTCCCGCTCAGCTCCGGAGAGGCTTTCCTTTCTACTTCAAAACTTCTAGTGTCATGGTACTCTGGTATTATCTCTGGAGATTATTGAAGACTACCTCCGGAGATGCACAAAATTGCCGTTCTGAGCGTCTACACCTGTTGATTCAAAAAGAGAGAAGTTTCTGCATTTTTCCATCAATTCCATGCACATTAGTCCCTCAATCAGAAATTATGATCTTAAGTAATTTATCTCAATTAACCATTAACTAGAACGATCTTGCTAGTCTATTTAGGTGCAAACATTAGGAAAGATGGAATCAACAAGGAGAAAAAGAGAGGTACAAAGATGTATTGCATGGGTACAACTTGGCACTCATCAGAATGTCTTCTTGTATGGTTGACAATTTCCTGCTTTCCTGAATTTGCCTCATTCTTTCTCTTTTCCTCTCATTCTCAGCTTCATTCTCTTCTGGTGTTAGATTCTTTTCTCATTTCCTTGCATGATGATGATTTCTACAAGCATGATGAATAAGACAATGATAATTAGAACCTTTATAATGACAATGAATAATGGTCACAATGCAAAAATATAAGATAAGTTATCATCATTGTCCTTGTTTATTAAGATATGATAGACCATGATCAAAGTCATCATAAGTAGGAAAAAAATCATTAAAAGATATGATAGACCAAAAACTATCCCAAAAAGCATTGAAATTCCTTAAATTGACAACATCAAGATCATGAGAAAACTCCCCTAATTCTTGCTTCTGTTCATGTGTGAGCATTTCCTAGGCTATGGAAGTATCATGGAGGTCTCTAAAATACTTTTCAACTCAAGCAAATGCACAAATATCATGCACCTCCCCTTGTGGTGGAAGACTAGCTTGATTTATACCCATTTTCTCAACCAAATCAGCAACTTGTTCTTCATGTTCATGGCTGTTGTAGGTTTGATAAAACTCATTTTTATGCTGCCCAGGTTGTCCTAGACATGCATAAGGTTCATAAATTTTGAAAAATCAATATGTAGTTCATTTTCTTGACCCATGGAAAAAGTTATAACCATTGTCCCAAAGTCTAGAGGAAGACGTGTGAAGACAAAAATCATGACTTGAATGAAGCCCTTTGTGAGTAGTTTCAAATTGGGCATGGAGTTTACCTTCTTGGACCATGGTAGTTTGCATACTAATTCATCTATCAATACTGTTCGTGTGATGAGAGGACCATGAGTTAGGTGTATGAACAATCCCCAAACAATAAATGATAATAATCTAGCAAAACATGAGGTCAAACAAATGTATAACCATTTTGTTGATAGTCCTATCTATGATAGTCTTATGTAACATTTGCATGGTAGCACCTTTAAAGTTGGCACAAGGATAGCTTCTTCAATTCAATGATAGGACCTTGGACCATTTTCTATGCTATGATTGCTATAACTAATTAGTAACATGACTGTCACAAGGTGGTTGGGTAACTCTTTTGTATAATAGTCCTTTTGTAAAATGAATGATGTGTGTTCTGACTGAGTGGCAAACCCTCTTCCATTGTCATAGAAAGAAACATGCACATTAGGTCTTATTGGGAAAATTCTCAAGCATTGGATCAATAATCAATCCCATGAAGATACTAAAACCCCCATGATGACAATCCCCTAGATCTATAGCATATGATTTTCAATTTCAAAACATGACTGTGCTATTTATAACAGTCATAAATGACCGATCAACATTGAGAAATGACAATTTCAAAGGCTTATAACCACATTTGCACTAATGACCACACTTTGTAACTTTAATAACATCAAGACAGTCCTTCAAAACTTACCTAGCAACCTAAAATATGACCCTAGCATAATATGGACAGTCACTAATGACTATACTATTGGACAGTCACTAATATACTGGACAATCACTAATTTAACTCTTCTTCCATGAGGATTGTCTTGAAAAGTGCCATAAGACTATTACTAAGTATGCCTCTCAAGATCCTTGTCTTCCTAAGGATTTAAGAGCCTTATTTCATATGCATTTTATTCGATTAACATGGTTTCATGACAACTCTAATGGCTCTTTCTATGGTTGCAAGTTAGGTCAATATGTCTTCACAATTTCAACAAGTTACATGAGGGTTTCATTGAGGATTATTCACATGACAACCATAACAAGGGCTATTATTAGTCAAGATAATGTCATGATAAGGTCATCCAAATGGTGCCATAACAACAGGAAACTTTCATAGGAAGTAGGAAATGTTTTGATGGTAATGGAAAGGGTAGATGAAGAGGTATTTTGTTGTCTTATATAGTCATGAACAAGTCAAGAAGGGACTATCACAATCCAAAATAATCAAAGACTACCTAAGTCATTAGGACACTCATATACAAAGGTCTCCCAAGTTGTCAAATTCCTAAGTGAGGACTATATGAGAATGGTACAACATTACTAAAGGCCCTAAAACCCTTAAGGAAACAACATATGTAGTGAGAGGGATTATTACAATCCAAGATGGTCAAAGAGTACCCTTGACTTCTTTAGGATAGCCATACCTAGGACTGTCATAACAATCATTAAACTAATCTCTGTAATTTAGGGTATTGAAAGGTATATAGTCGATCAAGGTAACCACCATCATGTAGTAACAAAGGATAATTAGGAAATTTTGAAATATTGTTGTGTCATGCATACAAATCATCATGAATAGGTGCATAAGGAATGTCCTAGCCCAAGACACTAAAGAGGTCTCCACATCCTCCAACCTTCTCCAAGAGAATTCATACTATGAAACATGCATGGAGAAGTTATCAAAAGGACACCTAACAATTATGTCTAAATGATCAATAGAGACAAGTAGGATTGTCATAATAGGGGGCATAGGATAGTCTAAGATTCAATCCATTGCATGGTTCTATTGAATGAATCATTATACATATTAAGGAATAAATCCTTCTATATCATCCTAGGACAAAAATTAAGAGTCTTGGAATCAATTTTGGCTCCATTGATGATGAATATAAGTATGACAAACAATTGTTCACTAAAATTATTTTATGAAGTATTTGATATTGTTTTTCTCTTGTATAGGTGAAAATAGGTGAAATGAAGGCATGAAGGGCCGATACAAGGTGGAAACATGATGAATTTAGAGTCTCTTTGACTGAACTAACTAATATACCTACACATGCATGGATACAATGGTCAATGATGATAGAAAATATGTTAAAACTAAAAATAGATGACCACATGGATTTTTTACCTAATTTCTTAGCCTTATATGTTACTGCTACACTATTTTCAAGGTCTTGGTTGGATGGATCAGTAAGAGGAAACCATGGAAAGGCCTTGAAAATATTTGAGTGATGGAATAAATAGAAGCTATGATGTAGAATAATGGATGTACAAATGTCTCCCAACTCAAGATCAGCCTTGTTACAACATCATATTATTGTTTTATGCATGAGGAAGGAGAAAATGGGTGTAGCCTTTTGGGAAAATGGAGTGTTTGTTACAAAAAAATGAATTTTTAATCAAGTTTCCATCCTAAAACCTTTCTGCCTAGACTTGTACATCAATAGTTTCTATGGTAGCAATTGCAAGACGCTTGGTGAAGAACTCGCTATTACATCATGAGCTAAGTGAGTTTCTAGAGCATGTATGGTAGTGCAAGGGTACATGTGGTAGTGTTGGAGTGCATGTACGGATAATTGAGAACATGTATATAACATAAAGACATAAAGACATAAAGAACATAAGAACATATATAAGTGAATTAAAATGGACGTAACTTGAACATACCGTAGAATTCGATATTGGAGTTGACCAATTCTCCAAAATATGGCTTCAAAATCCTCAAATTCTTCTTTTTCACAAGTTTGATTATGAATTCTATATAACTCTAGAATAGGATCTTAGTGAAATTTATGGAAAAAAAAACATATATCATCAAATTCAATCTATATATCAATGGTAATTAGCTCTGAAACAATATCACACATGAAACATGAAACTTTCAGTTTAAATAATCAAATTTTCTCCAAAAACATGCAAAATCAGTTCTTCTACGTTGAAAAAATAAAAAGGTGGCGGATTGATCTAAAAATTATTCTTAATATGTCAAACAACATGAAAATCATTTTCTTGTCCAATATACTGCATGAAAAGCAGGAATAACAATCATGTGGGTTCTGAATCACGGATCCCACATGCTTTTTTCATGCTTTTCATGTTTTTTTCCCATTATAACGCGAGCACGTTTTGGGAAGGATGAAAACATAAAGCTTCATGCATGCAAAAATCATAACCTTCTCAATGTTGATGCCAAAATCATGGTCTAGGATGTCCTGCTCTCACATAAAATATATTGTAACTATGCATGTAGTGCATCAAATAGGTAATGAAGTGACGGTCCAAGAGTATCCCTAGACTCAAATATCCATGTGGTTTGTGAAATAGAACTTTTCTATACTAGGAGGGACAAATGTAACCTTGTATCTACATGGGAGAGTCTCTCTCTCTCTCTCTCTCTCTCTCTTGGAATGTGAGAGAGAGAGATATAGAGATAGAGAGGTAGATATATTTAGATATAGGGAGGATAGATAAATAAAGAGATAAAGGGAGAAATAGGTAGATAGAAAGGGATGTATATAAAGAGGGAGGGAGACATGGAAAGGGGGAGGGGGAGACCTAGCTAAAAGGAGAGAGATAGAGAGAGGGAGACATGGAGAGATAGAGAGGGACATGGACATGGATAGGGAGAGAGCCCGGGGACATCCAGAAAGAGATGGAGAGATAGAGATAGAGTTAGAGAAAGGAAAAAATATAGAAAGAGGGGCAAATAGAGAGATAGAAATGGATAGGTGGAGATAGAGATGGGGAGAGGGAGAGAGGGGGATTGAGATAGACAAAGGGGTCTATAGAGGGAGAAAGATAGATAAAGAGGGAGATAGAGATACACACACACACACACACACACACACATATATAGGGGAGATATAGGGAGATAGATCTAGTGAGGGAGAGATAGATAGGTAAATATAGAGAGAGAGGTAGAGAGGGATATATTAAGAGATAGGGTTATGCGGAGAGATAGAGATAGGGAAAGAGATGGAGAGATGTCCAGAGACATAGGGAGGGAGATTTCAAGAGGTAGAGGGATGGGGAGAGATATAAAGAGGAGAGAGATAGAGAGGGAGGGAGAGAGAGGTAGAGAGGGATAGATTAAGAGATAGGGATATGTCCAAAGAGATAGCGATATGGAAAGAGATCAAGAGATATAACTTCTAGAGACATAGGGAGATAGATTTGAGGTAGAGGGATTGGGAGAGTGATAGAGAGGGGGAGTGAGATAGTGAGGGAGGGAGAGATAGAAAGGTAGAGTTAGAGAGGGGATAGAAATAGAGAGCAAGATAGAGAGACATGGAGAGAGAGAGAGAGAGATAGAGAGGCAGGTATAGTTAGAGAAAGGGATAGAGGAGACATAGATATCTCTCCCAGGCTCAGTCTCCTCTATATCTCCCTATTCTCCTCTCTACCTAAACCATAAACCCTAAACCCTAAATAATGTCCCTAAACCCTAACCCCTAACCCCTAAACCCTAAAAACAAGCAACCCTAAACCCTTAAACCCTTAACCCCTAAACCATAAAACCTGGAAGCAACCCTAAACCTCTATCTCCCTATCTCTCCCAATCTCTATCGGTCCCCTCGCTCTATCTCTCTCTAAACCCTAAACACTAACCCCTAAACTCGAGTAACCCTAAACCCCTAACCCCTAAACCTGAGTAACCCTAAACCCCTAACCCCTAAACCCTAAACTTGAGCAACCCTAAACCCCTAAACCCTAAATAATTCCCCTAAACCATAACCCTAAACCCTAAACCCTATTTACTTGAGCAACCCTAAACTCATGTAAACCTCAAATAATGCCCCTGACCCCTAAACCCTAAACTCGAGCAACCAGGCTAAACCCCTAAACATGTAGTTTGATAGGGGATGATGGAGGATCAATGGGAAATGGATGTAGAATTCTTGGATCTTGATTATCATTATCCTCATTGGGATGTGATTTGATAGGATCCAAGTTATTTGTTTGATTATCTATGTTTTCTTGGGGACCAAGTGTCTCATCATGGGATATGGATGGATAGTGAATAGGACTAGCATGAGATGATGGATAGGGCTAATGGGATGATGGATAGGAGTGATTTGGGTTACTTGCTCATGGATAAGATCTTGATTGTAGATAATATCTTGATCACAGGGAGGATAAGCATGGATAGCGCAATATTAGATATGGATAGGGTAAGTGGGGATGCATTGATGTTCATTGGATTGGGGAGTAAGAGGTGGTGATGGGGGTTCACTAGGATATGTTGGAGGATCAATGATGGGATCGATGTAGAGGGGTTGAGCATGAGATGGTAGGGGATCCAAGATGGGATTAGATGGGATGTTTGGATTTTGATTAGGATGGGTGGTTGGTGTTTCCACATGCTTTGGACTAGGCTCTTAACATAGAGCTATTGGGTTTCTTAGATGGATGTGATGGGTTCTTGGATGGGATCAATAATCTTTGGATGTTTGACAAGATGGCTACATGATGTGGTTTGACTTGGACTTATGGTAGGAGACTCTTCAATGAAATGGATAGACATAGGAGTGGATGATGGTGTAGGAGTGGTAGACATGTTATTAGGAGGTTCTTTGTTAGGCTCAAGGATAGGAATTTGAGTACATGATGTTCTTAGATTCCTTGCTAATAGTCCTTGGGTCACATCCTTCATTCCTTCATGGGTTGATGGACTAGGATATGCATAGAGTTGACGGACAATGATGGAATATGTTGTGGGATTAGGATTAGGATTGAGTGAATGGATATAGGAGGCCCAAATGGATTAGGATTGGGAGTGTTAGAGGGGGATGAAATTGTATTAGTGGATTTGGATGTCTCCATATCTTTTCTTTTATTTTTGGATTTTGTAAAGAGTCTTTGGAGAAAATTTTTCAAGTGTTCATGGGTTGATGGATTAGAGCTTAGAATGTTTGATGGTGGATTAGATGGTGAGTTATATGGTGGATGGATGATAGGGATTGATGGATTAGGAGATGGGTGGACTAATGCGTTAGGATTAGGAGGATTGGAGGGAAATTATAAAATAATTCCCCTTTAACCCTAAGCTGTAAACCCTAAACTTGAGCAGCCCTAGAAACTCATAAACCCTAAATAATTTACCCCTAAAGGTTTGAGAAACCCTAAACTCATAAACCCTAAATATGCCCCTAAAACTGAGCAACCCTAATCCTCTCTCTCTCTCTCCCAAAACCCCTAAACCCTAAATAATACCCCTCAAACCTAACCCCTAAACCATAAACTCGAGCAACCCTAAACCCTAAATAATTCCACTAAACCCTAAACTTAAGCAGCCCTAAAATCATAAACATGACCAATCATCTCTCTCTCCTTATCACCCTATCTCTCCCCTCTCTCTCCCCTCCATCTCCATCATCTCTCCCTCTTCCTCCCTCTCCTCTCCCATGTCGACAAAGAATATGGAAACAAGAAAACTAGGACATGCAAAGAGGGACGAGGATATAAATTGGGATGATGAAATGGAAACATGATAATTTATGAAATTTCATTGGATGGGAAGAATGATGAGGAGAGGTAGAGAGGGGAGGGAAGTAGAGAGTGAGAGAGAGGGTAGGAGGTAGAGACGGGAGGGAATTAGAGAGTGGGAGAGGGTAGGAGGTAGACAGAGGAAGGAAGAAGAGAGAGAGGGTAGGAAGTAGACAGGGGAGGGAAGCAGAGACTGAGAGAGAGGGTAGGAGGTAGATAGGGAAGGGAAGTAGAAAGTGAGAGAGAGGGTAGGAGGTAGAGAGGGGGGAGAAGAGAGTGAGAGAGAAGGTAGGAGGTAGAGAGGCGAGGGAAGCAAAGACTCAGAAAGAGCGTAGGAGGTAGACAGGGGAGGGAAGTAGAGAGTGAGAGAGAGGGTAGAAGGTAGAGAAGGGAGGGAAGAAGAGAGTGAGAGAGAAGGTAGGAGGTAGAGAGGGGAGGGAAGTAGGGACTCAGAGAGAGGGTAGGACATAGAGAGGGGAGGGAAGTAGAGAGTGAGAGAGACGATACGAAGTACATCTGCCCTTGTAGACATGTGTGGAAGCATAGACAAGGCATGTCAATTGTATGACGCAACACCTCAAAGAGATGTTATGTAATGGAATGCAATGATTGCAAGATATGCAAAAAATGGATTTGTTGAAAAGGCTTTAGAAATTTTCAAGAAAATGCAATTGGCATGTGTATAGCCAATTATGCTCAGCATAACATGAGCGCGTTATAATGCGCTCGTGTTATGCTCATCTTTCTTTGACATGTTTTTATCAGTTTTTAGCAAAATCTAGAGATAATTTGGAGCATGCTCCCCATCAGGATGACACTTTTTTCAATGATAACTCAAAAAAATACCACCATAATCTTAAGCTCTATGTTAGTTATCTAACCATATATTTTTTTTCACATTTTGAGTATGTTAAGGGTTTCATCTTGAATTTCTTTTATTAGTGTGTCCATTTTTTGTCAAAAACCAGTGTCTAGTATTTTTGACTTTTTTTTAACCGTTCATCAAAATTTGAAATGAGTTACATTTTTAGAAAATAGACTCCATTCTACACGTATTCAAAAAAAAATGATTTTTGATATGTTTTCAAAAAAAATTGGGGGGGCACGCTCAAATTTATGTTTTTCAGGATGTGTCCACTTTGAAAATTACTAAAAAATTAATTATTCATGAAAAAATTATCAAAAAAATTAGGCATAAACTACATGGTGTTATCTAATTTTTCACTGGAATGATTATTGAAATGCTAAGAAAAAGTTAACATTTTATGGGGAGCACACTAGATGCTATGTTATGTTTTTTTGAGAAAAATAGAACCAATTTGTGTGCTCCCCCTTTTTGAACCCCTTACTCTCAACCATTTTTAGAAAAAAAACTAGTAGTTTAGAAACTAGATTCAGAGAACTATGACTCTTGTTTTTGTTCCCTCTTCAAATTTTGAGTGTAGCTATCTTCAATTTCTAATCCAACATCAATGTTTCTTGATTTCAGAAAAAAAAAAAGTGGCATCTTAAGACCCAATTTTGGTGCCTCATCTTTGTGCACTTACCCTATAATACTTGTTGGCCAAAATGAGTCTCTTCATAAACATCAAGAAAAGATTGGGGATAAACTTTCTAAAATGTGTCGTTGGTGCAATGACATCACCTAGGATAGATTGCTCCTTTGCTATGAAGAATGACATTTTAGGCAACACACATTGATTTCAAAGCATAAATAACACGACTAAGCTAACAAAGAGAGATACTACATACAATAGTCTAGGATATTGTGTAAATTGATAAATAAATACATACAATGACAAAACATTCAATCATAAAATATTATATTCATTCATCAAAATGTATATTGATTTTGTATCCTTAAGGAGATTTATAATGCTTAGAAAGTAAATTGAGACTGAGAATAGATTAAAGTGAAGCCATAGAGATCCGAAGGTGTGATTGGGCCAGATTTGACATCTAAGTGACTTTAGCCAATAGAGGAATTCTAGTTTAGATGTATGCTCCCTTATAATACTATAATCCACTATATAAAAAAAAAAAGTATAAATGTAATTCAATTGTTTTAAAAAAAACCTTAAAAAGAACTAAAATATGTTTATAAATGAGCCCAAGGATCATATTTGTAACCAGTCTATCCACTTTTCTTCACATGCGCAATGAATGCTTTTGAACCCGTAGGTGTTATTCATCCATAGGTGCCAATAGTTGGAAAATGTTGTTCCAAAAGTCCTCCTTTCTTTCCATGTGTATCGAATGAAATGCCAAGATGATTTTTGTTAGATCAGGGAGACTTCTCACTTCTGCTATATGTAGGTGGCGATACCTGTGGTAAAGGCGAAGGTTGTGGATCCATTGGCAAATAGTGACGGTCTCACAAAAAAGAATATTCAAGTGTTGATTGTGGACAACCACGAGTTCTAGTTCATTGGATTTATTAAATACCACAAAGCTCTTTCAATGCTAGATTAATTGCATGGTCCATAGGGATACAAGACAATCATCATTCACTTAAAGACATGGCATTTGAACTTCCACAACTCTTCAGCGTACCTAAGTGGCTTTGACTTGTAATCGAAACCTTCACCAAATGTATAGCAGGCCAACCAATTTTTTTGCCACAACTGCTAGCTGGAAAGACATGGTGCCTCCCCGTTCGATGTTGAACATGCATACCTCCTTAGAAAATCTATACATTAGTCCCATCGACAAAGATTCGTTATACACACTCCACGTGTCTGCCAAGTGTTTCATGGAATTTGCACTACATATCTCTAGATCCATTGATAGACATTGATGATGAAACTCCTTCTAACTAGGGACATCTAATGCAAGAAGATAGTCTTGATGAATTAAGTCTTACCAAGTTTGTACCTAGGCTTGCCATTTCAGTTGGATGGGCTCAACATGCTTAGTAAATAAGAAGAGGATCGATTAAGGGCAAGAGAGAGAGAGAGATAAGATCTTATTTTGCTTTTTATTTTTGTCGTGGGATAATCATGGCCAACACCTTGATAATTGAGATTGAGAAAATCAGTTAAACTATTATATTTGTTATAAATTAATTTAAATAGTACTTTATTAAAAATATATAATATTATATTTGTATTTAATAATTTCTATCATATAGAATATAATATTAAATGATAAATATAAGTATAATATAGACTATATCTATAAAATTAATAAACTAGCAATCGCACCTTGGTGTGCAATGGGTACGCCGAAGAGTTGTGGAAGTTGAATTGCGATGTCTTTAAGTGAATGATGTTTGTCTTGTCCCTATGGCCCATGTTAGTTTTTTTTGTCAAGTGTCATTAATTAATTTGCATAATCTTAATGGATTTCAAGATCCCTATGTTTTGCTTAGTGGCTACTTCAAATGCATGATCTTTCATGTTTGGTGTCTAGTCTCTATTTGCATGCATCCCCTTTCTAGATTCTTGTTCATGCAGTACATCTGGACTTACATGCATTCCATTAGTCGTCATCTATGTTTAATAGGCATTGTCTTGCAAATATAAGCATGGTCACCACTTACATCATGTTTATTTGTCATCTAGCATACCATCGTGCATCCTCTCATGGGGACATTGCATGATATAAAGATCGATCAAACTTAGTGACCCTCATTAGTGTTATAATTCCACACCTTTGCATAATTTGGAGGTCAAATTTCTTAAAATTAAATTTAGACGTGATAATTTTAGATTGAGAATTCCTAATTGTTTAAAAATATAAAATTTTGAGGGCAAAACTTTATTATTTGTTTGAATTTGTAGATGATATGGGAATGCAAAAATGGGGTGCATTTTATGTCATGGGAGCCCGTTATGTTGAATCTTGCTCTGCCAAAACTTTTGTAAAAGGAACATGACATAGACTTCACATCATGAACTATGTTACTTTGCACATCATGCAAATTTATGTAGTTCTCTTTAAAAGTCTCTTTACTCAATATTGTTTCTCCCTTAATGCATAGATACATTCCTGAGACAATCCGATTTATTTTGTCATATTTTAGGCTAAATTAATGGGAGGTGAAAGGAATGGGCCAGCATGCACAATACACTGTACTTATAAATGAGAAATAGATCTATATATCTATATCTCCATCTCTCCTCTTCTATAGATTCCTCTCTCTCTCCCTTGAGGTTTTCGGTTGATAAACACAAGAAAGGAATGGATCTAGTGACACCCATCATTTCTATTGTCTTGCATTCTTTGGATTGTTAGCATGAAATGGTTGATCAAAAGTTAGTCTCTATCTCTCTCTTTCTCTATCTCTCTATCTCTATTCTTATCTATGAATCTCCCTTTCTCTATATATCTATTTCTCTTATATTTCTCTCTTCATGGATTAGAATAAACATGTATACATGGTGGTAAATAAACTTGATTGTGAATAACATTGAAACCACACAAGGATGTGTGTTGTTCTATCTTTCTTTCTTTATTCCTCTCTACCATTCCATGAGGCTATAGTAGAGCTAGATGATCTAGATCAACCCATACCAAGCTCCACTTTTTACATTGTAAAAGTACCATAGCCTGATCTTTAATGTAGGATTTTCTATTGGAATGCTTGACTATAGCCCCAAGTCTATCACACAATGGAAATTTTTGGATGTGATCAACCTGAGGAGATCGTTGTGTCAAATCATATTGACTGTTGAGTTGGCTTCAACCAAATTGTGATACCTAAATTAATCGAAGATAGAGATAGAGATAGAGATAGGGGACAGAGAGACAGAGATAAATAGAGAGATAGAGAGGGAGACAAAGAGATATAGATAGAGAAATAAATTATGGGCATATATATCTATAGAGAGAGAGAGAGGAAAAAGAAAGACTTGATGAAATGATTAATTCAATTGGAGGTTTTGATATGCTAATAGGTGGAATCCCCTATAATAATTTGACAAGCAACAATAGGAACACAAGTGATGTGCTAGAAGAGAAGCATTCCTCGATTTTCTATGAATTTCCACAAACTATGAATTATGTAAGGCATGCAATGCATTCAAGTGTAACTTGATAGAATAATGAAACCTTCATTTTGTACTAATATGGACTTCAATAGATTATAAATTTCTTATTTCTCGTAGCCAAGTTCCTTCCCAAATTGAAGAGGCTACCAAAAACAAGTATGGATATTATTATTGTATAAGTAATAATAAATTATTTAATATATTTTATAAGTAATATATACTATTATATAATATTATTTAAATTAACCTAAATACACATATTAAATTACTATCTAAATTATCAAAGATTTTGTTTCAATTTGTATTACTTACTACGAAATGTATGGTAACCCCACAACCAATAAATAAATTTGAACTCATGTGCTTTAGGTTCAAACTCATCGTGAGCAACCAATCCCACAAATTCAATCATCTAAGCATTTTAAACATTTATTTTTATACCTTACCAGTCTTCAAAATCTTCATTAGGGTGAGAGATTGATGTGATTGTTCTTGAATGGTCAACCACCAAATATTAAAATGGAAAATCCATTGAATATCTTTTCCAATCTGCTAAATCTCACCAAAAGTACAAGTCTGTTGACTTTCAACATCTTCAACTCTCAATAGGTATGATAGTCAACAACTCATTTGAAATTGGAATCTACATATGCCATCATAAGATCTCCCCTTCCAACACTTCACACTACAAGCTATTCCATCTTCTTGAATAACACAATGTTGGTAGGTAATCTTAATGCAATGAGCTATTGGGAGAACCGATGACAACATGACTTATCTAAGATATGGAGGACATGGTATTCAAGTGGAATTTACATATAATCTATTTAAAATAAACTAAACAAATAAATTTACGTATAATTTATTTTATTATCATATATTTGAAATATATATTTCTTTTGAAGCTTATATTTTGTAAGTTTAAGATCACCTTAACTTTTTAATATATTTAAATTAAGTTTTAAAACAAATTAATTCAAAATATATCCTAAATCAAAATAATAATTTAAACATAATATAAATTTATTAACTATATTTTATAGATGATTTGAAAATCATATAATACCCTTATTTGTAAGTTTAAGATTACCTTAACATTTTAATATATTTAAATTAAGTTTTAAAACAAATTAATTTAAAATAAATCCTAAATCAAAATAATAATTTAAACATAATATAAATTTATTAAAATTTAACTATATTTTATAGATGATTTGAAAATCATATAATACCCTTACTATTAAACCCTAAACCTAGGATGCTCAACTACGTTGTCCCTTACCCTATCCTTAAAAAAAGGATGACAATCCTTGTGGAATGATGTAAAGATTGCGTGTCTCTCAAGGTAGTTGACCCTCATTCTTTGATTTATGTATAAATGTGCTTCCCCTCCATGCATGTAGAATATTTAATGCCCTCCCTCTCCTCCTTAATTCAGAACCATTACCGTTCTTGATTCAATGTTAGCGATGAGCCTTCCCATAACATAAAATCATAAAAAAAATTGGTTTCAAACAAAACAAGCTTCAGGCAGTTATTGAAAAGGAGAACAGATACATTTATAAATTTAAATATGGACTGAAATGCATCTTATTAATCTAGCCATGAATCTTAATGTGTCTTTAACTTGCATCTGATATGAAAGATGTAAACTTGAAAGTTAAGGCTGCATTCTGTAATTTGGACAGTTTGAATCAGTGAAAAGGTAAAACTTAAGTTTGCCTCTTCTGTTAATAATTGAAAGACCAATAATAGGTTAATGAGACTGGCTACCGATTCAGATTTTCAAAGAATGTACACTTAAAAGATTGATCAGTTAAGTAAAAGCTTAAGTTGGTCCCTGATTGTATAGCAGCGTGTACAGTCATCAGCATTTGACTGAAAGTAAATTGCGCGGACGGTATTTTTATTTAAGCATCATCGATACTTCTGTGGTTTGAAATGGTACAGAGTACTTTGGACAGCTTGAATTGAATGCTTCAAAGAACCTCAGATTTTCAAAGGGTAATCGATCAGATCGATTAATTAAATAAAAGGTTTAAAAAATAAATGATAGAATCGTTCAAAAGATTTATTTGGTCCGTGACTGTGTACAGTCTTGAGCATCTGACTGAAAGTAAATTGTGTGGACGTTGTTTTCATTTAAGCCTCAATCATCTTGCCTTCTTTAACTTGAAATGGTACAGAGAACGCGGATATCCTGACTGCGCGTGAATGGGAAGACGGAGATAAGCGTGAACAGGAAAAGGAGGAGACCACGTGAACAGGAAAATATTTCGATTGAGGAAATCGAACGGTTCAAGATGCGGTTCAAGATGTTTCAATCGTCTTGCATAGCTCTGCTCAACTCTGAGCTGTCCATCTTTAAGCTAGTCAGCTTTCTTTTACAAAGGGAACACCTGACTATTCTTAAATATCCTCTACTTTAACTGTCAAAGGTCAATTTTAACCAATAAAATATGAAGGCCACTTACAAGATAGAGACAAAAAAACATATTGCTGGTAGGGTAGGGGAAATGAAAAGTTGGGGTCAGAAAAAAAAATAAAAAACAAGGAAATATGTAGTTGGCACACGTGATCTACTGCAAACATGTCAAATTTCCACGTTGAAAATTCCATCCCGCTGGGAAGGTCACCCCTCACTATTCCCTGCATTATAAATACATACCTATTGGGGATTGAAATTTCCAGGCAACAAAACTGTAATGCAGGATATATGCCGAACTAAACGTAACGAGCATATTGAAAGGAAAACAATGGGAAAGCGCAGCACGGCCTTTCGTGGACATTTTACAAGACGAGTTGCCCAAAGTTGGAGTCAATTGTGAGAAAACGCATTGAGTTTTATCTTAATCAAGATATCACGCAAGCGGCCGGCCTGCTCAGACTGCATTTCCACGACTGCTTCGTGCAGGTATCTAGATTCATATTAAACTGATTAATATTACCTAGTTGTATTTATTCATATTTCGTGGTGGTAATCAATTTGTGTCTGAATTTGACAGGGATGCGACGGGTCAGTGCTGCTGAACGGGACGTCGAGCGAGAGGACGGATGCTCCAAATTTATCCTTGCGAGCCATGGCCTTCACAATTATTAATGACATAAAAGCGCGAGTGGAAGCTGCGTGCAGTGGAATCGTGTCGTGTGCTGACATCTTAGCTTTGGCTGCTCGCGACTCTGTCAACAAGGTCTGCAACCTTTAATTTCAATCGCTTGACATTATTGAATCTTAGGTTTTTAAGTTTTTTAGTTGTGGTTTTTTTATTAGAAAAAAAATTATAAAACAAGTTTTGGGATGTTTTTAATAATTTTTTTTCATGGAGATCATCTACAAGTTTGTTTTTGCTATTTTAAATGGGAGCACAAATCTTAAACTGAACTTCTTCTGCTGAGAGTCAAGGATTGAGGGGTATCCATCTTAAGCTGAACCTCTTCTGCTGAGACCTCATGATTGAGGGATATCCATTCGCCAAATTCGTGTAGGGCACCATCCCAGCCTCATCCCTTATGGTGTGAGTCCCTGGTGGGCTCAATCAGAACCTTTCAACTTCACCAATGGACCAAGGGTCCTTTGACCCCCTTCCAATTTTGTGATTTATTAAAATAATTTAAAAAAATATATCTACAATACGCCCTAGAGATATCTTCCAATTTCTTTTTTTGGTTTTTGGTTTATATTTTTTTATTTTTTATAGGCATTTTGGTTTAAAATAACAAAAGCATCTTTGAGGAAGGAGGCAATATAAATAGATTGAATGTGCGTCTTTTCATATGCCATTCCATAACGTTTCTTTCTTTCATCTTAGTGCATAGTGATGGCTTCTTTGAAACTGCCATCCATCTTTCTTTCCATGTATTTTCTTATTTTTTTATTCCTTTCACTTTTGTTTTTGTTTTTTTTTTTAATTTGTTAAGTGACTATTTGGTTTTTTAATAAAGATTCTAAATTGGAATCTTATAAGTTTACATAGAAAATCCGGAATCTTTCAGCTCCCATCCGTGCTATGAATGTAAGAACGCCTCTAGGTGTAACAAGAAAAATAATGATACCCAGATCACAAAATATGATAAAAAAATTTCAATACAAAACTATTTACATAAAATTATTATGCAATAGGTTTATGATCATTTTTATTTTTTATAAGTTAAATATTAATACTATTTTAACTCATTTATTTTAATTGTATTATATTCTTTTATTTTTCAATATAAAATTCAATGTTTGAAGTATTTGAGTATATATTATTCTTTCATAATTTTTATCAATAATTAATTACATGTACTGATCATACATGTTATTAATAATTTTATATCTTCAATATATTAATATAAATTAAAATTTTCAATTTCAAATGATTATTTTAAAAAAAATTAAAGGTTGAAAATTTTCAATTTCAAATGATTATTTAAAAAAAAATTAAAGGCTGAATGTTTGAGCCACATTTTTGTTTAGGGTATCGGATCATAAAATGTGACTCAAAAAATAAACATTTTAATTTTGTAAGAATTTTTTATTTAAAATTAAATATAATAGTGAGAATAATTTTTATGTTTTACATTTAATTTATATAGATTTTAATAAAAGGTTAAATAATAATTTTTTATAAAGTATATTTATTTTATTTTATTTTTGATTAAAATATTATATGAAAAAATAAAATAATAATATTAAATAATTAGTCATTCATGATACACTTGATGGTTAAATGGTGGCTTTTTAATTCATGTTTTTAAGGTTCAAACTCCTCTTGCCAAGAATTGGAGGGTTTGAACAACCAACATTAATGAAATGTGGGTTTAACATCAAATAACAATTATAATAATAAATATTTAATTCAAAACAAAAATTATACTTTAATTAATAAATTAAATTATATTACAAATATCAACATAAATATATATATAATTGTTATATATCTTAATGTAAAGAAAAATGTGTGAAAAACTTAAAATGTTTTATATAATTTTAATGTTTTATTTATTTTAAATATAAAAACTGAATATCTTGTGGGTTTCTATTTAAGATTTGTTTATTGTATTAAGTTAGAATCTCTAACATTTGATTTGAGTGATTTTTTATTTATGAATAATAGTTTATAAGAAAAATTCTGAAACAGAGATGAATTCGCTGCATAGTCATAAGCTGCTACTGAATCCAGTTGAAAAAATGAAACAGTCAATTTACAGAATTTGAGTGTGTTTTGAAGGCTGGAGGACCATTCTATCCATTACCGCTAGGGCGACGAGACAGCCTCAGCTTCGCAAATTCAACAACCGTTCTTGCGAATTTACCTGCGCCGATTTCGAACGTAACAGGCCTTATGAGCATCTTGGCTCTCAAAGGCTTTACATTCACAGATCTCGTGGCCCTTTCAGGTACATATATATATTTATTCCTATCAAACTTATAAAATTATACCACGAATTTTGTTTCTAACTTGAGAAATCTGGCACATAACATTTCAGGTGGACACACAATCGGCAGAGGGAACTGCTCCTCCTTCAATAACAGACTACACAACAGCACGACAGGAGCAAAACAACAAGATCCCACTCTCGACCAGACATTTGCAAAGAGTCTTTACCTCATTTGCCCAACAAACACAACGATCAACACCACCAATTTGGATATTCGCTCCCCAAATGTGTTCGACAACAAGTATTACGTCGACCTTCTGAATAGACAAACGCTCTTCACATCTGACCAGACTCTCTACTCAGACAGTCGAACCCGAGACGTGGTAACAGATTTTGCAGTCAATCAAATTTCCTTCTTTAATCAGTTCATTCTCAGCATGCTGAAGATGGGTCAGCTAGACGTCCTCACCGGAAGCCAAGGAGAAATCCGCAAGAATTGTGAGGTTGCAAACCCAACCTCATCTTATTCCATCCTCAATCCTGAAATATCCTCGTCTTCTTACTCCACATAAATCATTGGAAGAAGAAGAAGAAGCCGCCTTCGCCTATTCAAATAAATGTGCCTCATAATATGTCTTTACGTGGAGTCCACCATTAAGTTAGACAGTTAGTATGCTGAGCATAATTATCCGTCCTTTAATAATTATTTAAAGGATAGGGTGACATGTAATCCATGTTATTGGAGTAGTCAAAGTGTCCGCTTATTTAATGGGATTTCAAATTATAGTTTAATCTTTTTAGTGGTGGTGAGCAAATAATATATAAAGTGGATTTATGATTATTTTAAATATAAGTTGTATAGAGGGTAGTTGATTTGTGAGTATGTTTGTAAACATTATAATTTAAATTTAAAATTCATATGGTGAGAATTATTTTGAAATAGTGAATGTAAATAAACTTCATCAGTAATTTTTTTTTTAAATTCTTTAAATCTTTACATTTTATGAATAAGATATTTAATTTAAGGTCATTGTATGTATGTGCATATTTTTTCTTGTTTTGTAAAAACCATTAGATATTAATGATAATTTATGATGTCCATCCTTCTAATAAAATTATGAGGATAGACTTCTCAAAATTAAGAAAGAAAAATAAAAAAAAGACTAGATTGATTATAGGATAATAATCCAAAATTAACAAATAAAACAAATCTAAAAAATAATTTATCCATAGTTCTTATAGATAAAATATAATTAAATCCACATAGAAATTAACATGGATAAACTAGAATAAATCTATTTGTATTATATTTTATATTAATAATGAAGATAGAAAAGTGGGTACAATTATGACTCATTATAAGATTCAACTTAAGAGATTATGTTTATACATAAAATATATTTATAATTGAAGTTTATATTGTTAGCATGTTTCATATTTAGGTAAATTTTAAAAGGATATTATTGTTAGCATATGGCTGGTCCATTCTTTTAATGCTATTTATAGTTCAAGTAGTATGGCAGGTTGTTCAACCCATATGGGCAGGGGTTCAACTTTCATATCTCATTGTCTGGCATGCCACAAATATAGGCTGTTCATTTATGCAATAATTGAACACTATTTGCAAGTCTTTTATAATAGCTAATTCATTACCGGTTAAACCCATATGGGCAGGGGTTCAACTTTCATATCTCATTGTCTGGTCATATCTCATTGTCTGGCATGCCACAAATATAGGCTGTTCATTTATGCAATAATTGAACACTATTTGCAAGTCTTTTATAATAGCTAATTCATTACCGGTTAAACACTTGTTATAGGACTATGTGTGAGCACACACTATTTGTAAATCTTTTATAAGGCAAACTTAGCTACAATTTGATATTGGATTGGTATCTTGTGATGTGAATTCAATTTTATTTTTCATGTAACTATTTCTACAACTCCTAATATCTCTCAATTGACTTTTGGAATATGATGATTCTAATTCTTTAAACTTGAATCAACCTATATTCCCTGAGTTTAGATTACAAGAATCAAATAAGTCAACGCCTGACCTGGCTTCCCACAAAGGTCGAACATCTAGACAAACAATGAGATATAAAGGTGTTTGGATACATCCTTGGGGTTATTATGTTGTCAAAATTAGAGATCCTAACTCCAAGGAAAGTAAATGGCTTGAGGCATTTGATAGAGCAGAAACTAACTATTTATCCTTATGATATGACAACTAGATCCATAACAAGTATCAATATAATAATGAATTTCTTCTACATAAATTCAAATCCATATAACTTCTACTCAAAGTAATCTCCAAAATAAACACAATTTTGGTTCAATCTATGAACAAGGTGTGAGCTATATCATCTAATTATGCATAGACATATTCAACAAATATGATCCAGGACAAAGATGAATTGTTTGTAGGTATTTGTCCCAATTTTCAAGTTTCAATCCTTGTTTTTACAACACCTCACAATACTTAAAATAATAGACTATGACAACATTCATATTACGGTACCTTAAGAGCTCTCCTAGAAAGAAGTAGTGACCCCATATTGTAGAGTATGAAAGGTGCAAACTGTATAGCCCAGGTTATATAGTACATTTTCTTCCCTGCATGGTAAATAATATACAATCCCACCACTGCCAGTTTTGCAAAAAATAGCATGTACAGTTCTAAGTGTTCCAAAATCATTGAAGGAAGCTGGTTAAATATGAAGTTCATCTTATGAAATTAAAATAGCATCTATTATGTGTTCAAATACTATTATTGGAAAAAATGTTTAGATTAGTTAAGATAGATAATTCACATGATACTCAACTACATTGGAATCATAAATTTACCAAAATAGCATCTATTATGTGTTCATTCTGCCAAAATGGAGTACCTTGAGAGCTCTCCCAGAAAGTAGTAGGAACCCCATATTGCAAAGTATGAAATGTGCAAACTGTATAGCCCAAGTTATATAGTACATTTTCTTCCCTGCATGGTAAATAATATACAATCCCACCACTGCCAGTTTTGCAGAAAATAGCATACAATTCTAAGTGTTCCAAAATCATTGAAGGAAGTTGGTTACATATGAAGTTCATCTTATGAAATTAAAATAATGTGTTCAAATACTATTATAGGAACCCCAAAATGTTTAGATTAGTTAAGATAGATAATTCACATGATACTCAACTGCATTGAAATCATAAATTTACCAAAATAGCATCTATTATGTGTTCATTCTGCCAAAATGGAGTACCCTAAGAGCTCTCCCAGAAAGTAGTAGGAACCCCATATTACAGAGTATGAAATGTGCAAACTGTATAGCCCAGGTTATATAGTACATTTTCTTCCCTGCATGGTAAATAATATAAAATCCCACCACTGCTAGTTTTGCAGAAAATAGCATACAGTTCTAAGTGTTCCAAAATCATTGAAGGAAGCTGGTTAAATATGAAGTTCATCTTATAAAATTAAAATAGCATCTATTATGTGTTCAAATACTATTATTGGAAGAAATGTTTAGATTAGTTAAGATAGATAATTCACATGATACTCAACTACATTAGAATCATAAATTTACCAAGTCCCATCAGATTGAGCTTAAACAAATGATTTATAAAATTTATCTCAAATTTTTCAATCAATTGCAGAGGAAACAAGTCACATAGCTCTATATATAATCTATATTACAAGGGTGAGTGTTTAAGTACTCACCAAATACATGACCAACTAAATCTTTGTATCTGATAAAGCATTAGCCATCTATAATATACAGATTTGCAATTAGCAAATTGACATAGAGTGAGAAAGCATCTAAAACAACCATGCCAATAATTCCCCAGACCAATCCTAGAGGCACTAGAATGAGGTTTGAATATCCCAAAATGTACACATAGTTGAAACTTGTAACTAACATTAGTTCCACTTTTTGCCATGAATCTGAAAACCATCACAATAACAAAAAAAAATTGAAAATTTCTTTCTAGAAAACACACGACATAAACCATATATATGATAACAACTATCCACGCATTTAATAGTCTATAAAAGACAAGACAACTTAGTGAAATGTGAGTAGAAATGAAATGGAAAAAATTATATACCATTGTCAATTTTGTGTGCAGATTTGTGGGTAGAAAAGCTAGTTTCTTCCTGTTCCGTGGCCATAATGTCTGTAGTTGATTTTTTCATTAAATATTTCTGCTCTTTCATTCTCTTCCACAATTTATAATAGCCTTACTTGACACATCAATGGATTCTTCTGCACCACTGAATAGCTATCACTTAAATAGAATCAATGCTTTATAGTGTTTACACACTTGCATATAGAAAATTAGATTTCACGAATACCAGAGAGAGAAATGAATATTTTTTTCAAAATGTGTCATCATATATATACAACTACCACCACCACTAAGATCGTGCAAAACCAGACACAGAAATTGAAGCCTTCGTGAGGTAAATCAATGAAGCAGACACAAAAGTAATCAAAATTTCAAATAATCTTCTGACAAAGATGATATAAATGCTAACCTTCCTCCAAACAACACACACAAACTAAACTAACCTAAATTTTAAATCACTCAGAATATCCAGGCTCACATTCACAACAACTATAAAATAAACACAAAATAGAAGCCTCCTTGAGGGAAATCAATAAACCAAACACATAAGTAATAAAAATTTGAAACAAAGTGTAGCCCATGACTATTTAATGCTTTCCTTCCTTTGCACAAGAAACTTAAACTAAATCAACCCAATACCTAAACCCCTTTGGGCAGATGCAGTATTTCACATCACATTTGCACGTTATCTAAAAATGAAGCCGCAAACAGTAACACAACATTAAATAATTACATGAGGCTCACCTACAGATTATAAATAATAATTTTTGAGGTTTTTTAGATGGAGAATTTAAACTAATACTTTGTAAAAGAAGTTATGAAAAAGGTGAGGAAACTGAGGGAAAGGCATAAAATACATTAGCCAGATAGGAAGAGACTAAACTTTCTATGGTGAAACAAAGAAAGGCAAATAATTTAGAACTCAAAAATAGTAAAAAGATGATCTAAAAGAAGTTATTTTAGATCTACTTACCTATAAGATGCAAACTCACAACCTCTTGGAAGCTCTAGTTTGTTTCTCTCATTGCTATCTCTACCTCGGCACAATAATTTATGTGTTTCTCATTGTATCTGCCCTTTCTCAGTGATTGAATATGCCATCTATTTTTCAACAAACTAGGATTCTTTCTTAGAAGGAGTAGGCATGGAAAGAAGATGATGAAAGGATGTTAGTTAGGGTTTTGGCTCTTCTCAAGAGGTTGGCTTTAATCACAGTAAAAACCTCATCTTTAAACTCAAAGTAAAGGAAAGGAAAGCAAGAGCAACTGCAAGAGTCCCAGTTAGAAATTTCAAGATATCCATTTGCAAGGACAAGCACATCAACCAACATGAGCTCTAATGCCTTTACTTTGAATGCAAATAGACTCCCCTAAAAAGATCAGCATGCATTTCAAATAATTTGTGCACATTCATATATTCTTTAGCTCGATAGCATATTTCCCCACCCATGACTCACATGCTTTCCATTAGCCTGTCAAATTGAAAACTATTTCTAAGACCACATCCTTGACAATCATGTTCAATATAATCAAACTTGTCAACATCTATGTCATTGCGTCCATTTGCTACAATATCAAACAGAAACTGCTTCTCCCCTATGGCCTTTGTGTGTTTACGATCACAACTTGCAAGAATCATTTCCTTCACTCTTTGTATACAATTAGGATCAATGTCAATATGGTGCTCATCAATAATATAGTCTATCATTTTCACAGACATTTGCTCGTGAGACTATTGAATGTTTGGTAGTACCCATGGAATGAATTCACCATGAAATACATGACTGAAAGGTCCATGACCAACATTATGAAGTAAACCAGCTAGCTTTACACTTGATATATCAAATCTATCAATGTCAATCTCTGTGTGTTGGTATTGTTTAAGTCATTGTATTGCTTCACCAGCAAGCCAGTAAACTCCCAAGGAATGCTCAAAACGAGAATGCACATCACCAGGATAGACTAGATTACACATACCTAATTTCTTTAGATCTCGAAGCCGTTGGAATTGTTAAGTATTTATGAAACTGAGACTAAGCGGATCTAGGTATATGCTTCCATGAACATTATCATGCACAGTTTTTGTATGCAGACGGCTTTGAAAAACTAGCACGTTTGC
The DNA here is from genome assembly GCA_027924645.1 of Cunninghamia lanceolata. Classification (NCBI taxonomy): domain Eukaryota; kingdom Viridiplantae; phylum Streptophyta; class Pinopsida; order Cupressales; family Cupressaceae; genus Cunninghamia; species Cunninghamia lanceolata. The sequence goes on along the minus strand of BSBN01000178.1, from coordinate 5,385,501 downwards.
CTGCTACGAAAGTGAAAATGCCTCATCCAACCATGCTCCCATTGTCATTCTCTTCCACAATGAAATAACAATTTCTATGCCTCAATTCACAAAAATTTCTACTTCAATTTACAGTGGACAAATTTTTACAGCCAAAATTTTTATAGCATATCTTCCTCTGTTATACAATCTCATGCACATCTAGTGTAGTATAATATTTAATATAACTCACAACTGGTTTGCATTTTTCAAGGGATCAAAAAAGAAGTGCGGCAAATGGAAAGCATAAGGGAAGCCGTGTGTTTCCTTGAGAAAAGCGAAGCTTGCAATGCAAGCTAGCTATCTTTGCAGAGTACTCGGTACTTTTATATGTATTAAATATTGAATGTTAATAATATAATTAAATATAAAGTTAATTCTATTTTTCACCCTTACTGTTCATAGGATTGTCCAATAGAAAAAGATAAATAATATTTCTTAAATTATCAAATAAGAAAATTAATTATCAACTATAGTATGTTTGTAAAATGAATTTAATACTTAATGTTGATTGGTCAAATGGGCAAAAGATATTGCATCATATGGATGCATAAGTAATCCTGCCAAAGGTAGGAACTAAAAATATTTAGAATTTGCTACATAAATTTCTCAAACTCCTTTCACAAATGTGTACTTAATAGTATAAATATGTTTAGGTTGTTTATTCTAGATTGTTTTCTTAGTATTTTGTGTGATGTAATAGGACTATAGGCCAAATAAATAAATTTAAACACTGTCTTTTTCATATATATATATATATATATATATATATATATATATATATATATATATATATATATATATATATATATATATATATATATATATATATATATTAGGATTTCCACATAATTTAAATTACTTGTAAAGGTTACTACTTGAACTTCAAGTGAAATAGACTAGCATATCTCTATTTAAAAAATATATCTAAAGTACACGAGAGATATCCTTAACCATAACACTAACCTTAAACTAAACCCTAACCTAATTTTTTAAATAACCCTAACCCTAAGTAAAATTCTAACCCTTATTTTAATTATATTTGTAAATTTAATTTTAATCATGATAATTGTATCCCTAAACCAAACCCTAATTGTAACTCTAACCGTAACCCTACATCTAACCCTAGCACTACTTCTAATCCTGACACTAATTTTTATCATAACCCTAATTATAACCCTAAACCTAATTATAACAAATCTCATAACCCTATGATGTCAAGCAAGGTATATTGTTCACTAACTTTCACACAAACCAACTTACAAGTCTTAAGACCTTAAGATTAGGGGTGTTCCTTCTTTAGCCTCCTTATTCCTACTAGCCCTCCAAAAGGGGTCTTTTCACCATAACCTTCCAAATACACCTCAAACCCACAAACAAATTACCTTTCTAAGTACCCTTTATGGCTTTGTTTAACATATCAAGAATTGAGATATTGTTATTTCATACTTTCATGTCCTAAAATTGACTATTCATGCTGCTACAAAGGGGCAATTAGCCCTATTTTCCAAAGAAAGTACTCAAAATCCTTTCCCCAAAATTTTCAAACCTATTCTACCACCCTTTTCAAGTTACAAATAGACAAAATCAACAAGTTTTGGACCAAGATAGGCCTTCTACATCACCAAACCACCATACCCTTGCTCTAGGCCTGTTTTAGGCTAGTTTCCATGAGGGTTTATTGGATATGAACCTTCCACACCTTGCCAAACTTTGTCAATGGTTCAAACACCTTAGGTTGGGACTGCACAAGCTTCCCAAACTCTCCTCTAACCCTTATCAACACTGTTTCTTCAAACTCACACTCAAAACCACCATTTTCAAGCCAAATTCATACAAAACTCCTTGGGGCAGCCTCCAAAACTTCACCTAATCACCTTCTCTACTCAAGAATCATTTTCTAACATCTTACCCTACTTAAAAATACCCTTTACCCCAAGTCTCAAACAATACTACTGATGAAATGGTTCAATATTGCATTTTGGATACTTTCAGAACCCTTAAACAAGGCTGCAGACTAGTTAACAGAAAATCACTTATAAAATTCTTAAAACTCAATGGAATTTAGTCAAACCAACACCAAAACAAATTTAACACATGTCTTCACAAATTATACTACACTTCTAGCCATGTTCTTCCTGTACAGAGTCGTACCAAGTCTGGGAACTGTCAAGTTGTAGAGAAAAATACAAAAAACACAGTAAAATCAAGATCTTTGTTATTATTTTCAACTTCAAACCATTCCAAATCCTTTACAATAGACTTTCCCACATATATACATGTTTTCCCTCTAAAAACCAACCACCTAAATTGATTCAAACGACCATTTGCACTACTTGACTCTTGGTATTCCACTATGATGCATTTTTGCCCTTTTACATAGTAGTTTTTTATGACATTACAAAACTATGACACTCTTACACAAAATGAATCCCTATTACATACTAAGTGGTCTAATAAGACCTTATTCACTAGACAAAAAGACTCAAACACACCTAGAACCTAACAAAGACCACCATCAAGACCTTATTTACAAACTTTGCACAAGATAACTTGGTGCCCCTGCACCACCCTAATTACATACCTATCTCTAAATAGATCACAGAAAATGAAGTACACATTAAGTTGCTAAATGATATTGTAAATTCATCCTAGTCGACTTGTTAAACGAGCATTAGCAATATGAATCTTATGCCCACAGATAATACCGATGCTGTCTAACAAGTACGATGACAGGGATTAATAAGAATTTATGATACACACTCGTTAGAGCCGTCTGGAACATATACAATGACGTGGCAGGCCTTGGGGACAACAATACCTTCACTTTTGCGATTGAAGTTTCTTAGCCATGGGATTTATTTGTACATTTCATATCATGTATTAAAACCACCATGTAACTGACACACATGAAAATCCATATCCACTTATCATCTAGAACACCCACAAGTCTAAAAACTACCAAAATAGTTAAACCAAAATAATGGAATAACACAGATAAGCGTAACCATAGATTTTGAATGGAAAATGGAGCAAAACCCTCAAATCCTTGCCAACATAAAACTGAGATATGCAAGTACAACCAACCAAAAAGGAAGAAGAAGTCCAAGAACTTTAGGCCCACTTGTAGGAGACTAACTCCATAACCACCATGTACAAGCATATGGAGGAGCTAGGTTGTTCCAGAAGATTTTAGATCATCCAATAACCAACTCCACAACCTACATGCATTTGAGGTTAACAAAATAGTGTCTTCTAATGCTAGGGACTAAAACCAAACACCCAACATAAGCACATCAAACCATCGTCATGACAACCCAAGTTTCTCCATGTGATCAGGGAGCCAAAAGCAAACACCCAACATGAATACTTTGCTACAAACAAATATATAATGAAAGAACATAAACACCATGCATGAGGGTTATTACATACTATCAAATAGGAGCTCCAAATCAATATCATATTAAATGTAACCACACAATCAACTTCATAATACTCCACCTTCTCCATCCTTAAAATGTTTATTGTAATTGCAAGACTTCCACTCAAACAAGGATTAATAATCAACCAATTCCTTCCTACAGATTCCCTCAAGCTTGCCAAGCTAAGAAATCACAACATAAGAAATACCCAAAACCTTAAACACCATGGAACCATCGTAACTCTGATACTAATTGAAAGGGAAAAGAGAACCTAGCATGCACCTTACAACATCCTTTATTTTACTTAAACAAATATTCAATAACTTGACGCAAGTACATATTACTATGCCCTTAAAGCAAAAACATACATAGTTGATTTCCCATCACATTAACCCTTAGAGGAAAGATAATGTAGTTTACAGATCTAAGAAAATTTTAGCAGCATAATGACATGTAAATTAACACTTTAAGATCATGAAAGAAGAAGAAAATAGATAGAAGATAAGAGACACCAATATACATGGGGAAAACCCTTTCGGGTAAAAAACCCCACTCCAAAGCATCGAACCAATGTATTAATCTACAACAACAAACATGTTACAATACACTTGTAGACTCAAAACCTTAACAGAAGATTTATATCTTTCTTCTCTGGAGGAAAATTGACAACATAACCTTGTGTATACGCCTAAAAATGACACAAATCATCCTAAATAAATATTCTAAATATTTATTCCATTCTTCTATTAATTAAATAAATATTCCAAATTTATTTAATCAATTCACTATCTCACAATTAAATAAATTCTATTTATTTAATTAAAATTCTTCTAAAGTCCCTCACAATTAAATAATCATAAATTATTTAATTAAGCCTAATCCCTCTATCCTAAAGTTCTAAATTCAAAATTCCACATCACCTTTACACCTCACCTTTTCCACCTCACCTTGTCCACCTCATCAGGTTGCACATGTAATTAAATATATTTAATATTTAATTGCCTTATTTTCCCTCACCCACATGGCCTATTTCTTCTCCAATCAGAGGTCAGTTAACCAATCAATCAAATCTGTTAACTAACCTGTCAGTTGAGTCAAATCCTCAATCAATTCAGTCAGTTCCACAATCCACTCTTCTAACTGATCAATCAATTCTGTTAACAGACCAGTCAATGGAGTTAACTCTCCAATCAGTTCTGTCACATCCCACCTTTCATGATGGAGCGGGACACTTGTCACATTTCCACTGGTTGCACATTCCTCAACCATCCTCAACCGTTGATCTTCATATCTTCTCTCAACCGTTGATTCCTATTCCTCCGAGTCTATAAATGAAGCTTCATCCCTCCATTCTAGTCATCCAGGCTTTTGACATCGTTACTCTGCAGAAATATCACCAGCGCGCCTTTGGCACCCATATGTCATCCACAAGCTTGAGATCACCATTGTTGCATTGGAGCTCATCTTCATTGCATATCACACCATAGCTGTTCACCATCGACTTCCTCAAACAGCTTTAAAAGATTGCACTCTCTGAGGGCTCATCTCATCTGCGAAAGGACGATTCGTGATAGGCGAACAACAGAAGTTTAGAAACGGAAGAGGTTTGCTGTGTTTGTTCATTGCTTTGTTTACTTGAATCTTCTTTGTTTCACTATTCTGTTGATGTTTGGGTCATCTATTATTCATTTGATTGATCGCTATTTTACCCTCACATTTTTGGCGCCCACCGTGGGGCCGTTGCCCCTTTATTTCACCATTTTTGAGCTTTTTTGAAGGCAGGTTCGGTGCAGGTCCCGCAGAGTCATGCACAGATTAGTTCGGCGCATCTGTTCATTTTTACGGCGCTTTTGAAGACTGTTACGGCGCTTTTGAAAATCCTGCGCATCTGTGCATTCTTGCTGCGCTTTTACAGACTGTTACGGCGCTTTTGTTAAAACTGCGCATTTGTTAACTGTTACTGCGCTTTCATATAATATCGCTGCGCATCTGTTATAACTGTGCATCTGTTGACTGTTATGGCGCTTCTGAAGATTGTTGCTGCGTATACATTAAAACTGCACATTTATTCATTTTAACGGCGCATACGTTCAAAACTACGGCGCATTCGTTAATGCTGCATTTCTGTTGATCACTTCTGCGCATCTGATCACTGAAGTTGCGCATTTGTAACTAGCTCATGTTTTAGTACTTTTCTAGAGGATTTTGCTAACGCTAACCCTTTTGCAGGTGTTTGCTGGAGCGGTTTTGCAGGATAGGCTCAGGTTTAGTTACATGTAGTTACATCTAACTAGCTCACATTTCATTTTCTGGGAAAGAGTAAAATGGTTGTTCATTACAAATCTTCATCTAGTCTTAATTAGGGAGGAAGTAATTGGTTTATTTCATGCTTGCATTGCAAACAACTTCCAAGTTATTGCTATCTCAGATTTAAAATTGAACTCATCACTGATCTTGCAGTTAAAATGAACCATTGCTATATCGTGAGACCTGAATTTCAAAGTTAACAATCTCGTGCAACGTGGACTTAAAATTGAACTCACAACTGCTTTTTGAAGTTAAAATGAACCATTGCTATATCGTGAGACCTGAATTTCAAAGTTAACAATCTCGTGCAACGTGGATTTAAAATTGAACTCACAACTGCTTTCTAGGATTTAAAATTGAACCACTGCAATATCGTTAAAATCACTTCAAAGTTCTGTTTGAGTAGCTTAGCCCATTTAGTTTTTATCTTTTAACTAGGGTGGATCAATCAGTGTATTCTGTGCTTGCGAATGACAATAGGCTTATGCTCTCCCCTCTTCTGGGTGATCAGAGTGCCAGACTTGTCATTCTATTTGTTTAAACTTTAGGAGGGGCCTGCCCTTGGATGCACGCTTGTCCAAGCGGGAACGACCCTGAGTGGTAATAGGCTAACGCCAAGCCCTACCGAGCCACTTAAAATAAATTGTGCTTGAGGTGAAAACCTCCTGCAACGAGTGCTGTTATGTTACACCGATGGCCAACCTCCCCCAAAACCCTCTCAGGCGTAACCCTTTGAGGCTGGGAGACTCCATAACGGAGAGTAGCGCCGCCGCACGTGTAACCACTTGAACGGTTGCTCGAATTAGATACCTCTTGTTTTAGTGGCCCAAATCCCTTATAATCCATTTCTCGCCTAGGATTTTGTGCTTGCTTTTGTCTAAAATAGAGTCGAAAAACTACAAAAACAATGGAAAACTACAAAACATTCTTTGTGCTTGCCGTGTTTTCTTGCTAAATTAATTCATAATATCAAATCAGGAAGACCTTTTCCAGCCAAAGAATACCAAAAATGGAGAAAAATCCCAAAAATTTGTAAAAAAATACCAGAACTGCGCATATATCCTTTTCTGCTGCGCATATACAGCGACTTGCTGCGCTTTTGTACCGACTGGCTACGCATATATACCTTTCTGCTACACATATACACTGTTCTACTGCGCATATACAGTGACTTGCTGTGCTTATACACCGACTTGCTGCATATTTACTTTTCTGCTGCACATTTACGCACTGTTACTGCGCATACATACTTCACCAGAGCGGCGCTTTTACAGCGACTTACGACGCATTTACCCATTCTTGCTGCGCATCTGTTTCTGTGCATGTGTGACAGTGAGCATCTGCCCTATTTTTGAGAAATTTTCGTCAGCTGTTTAGAATACCCATTTCAGCCTAGTTTCATTTTCCGAGGTCAGAATCAACCTTGCAGTCAATTTTCATCCATTTCACCCATTTCTCTCTCTTTCGACGGTCGTCCCAGTCACCTTCTGTCCTAGTCACTCTTGCCCCAACGTCATTCTGTCCCATACCGATTCGACATAGGTCCTTCTTTGTTTCATTAGTGAATTCACGTAAGCCTAGTAGGTCACAGTACCTTTTGCTAGTAGTCTTGTTGAATGACTAAGCCCTACACAGTGAGACTGGTATCGACTACCCTTGCTAGTGGCTAGAGTCTTGTGTCAACCGTCTTACCTGAAGTCATTGAGCGAGAGAACCCTTTGTCCAAGTCTTGTCCTAGATACCCCATTCATTACAGTCTTAGTCGGCACCTTGCCAAAATTTCTAATCCTAGTCCACTTCATCCCACCCCACCTTGCATGGTTCTTACTCGATCCCAGTACAATAGGCTAATTGAAATGGCCGACTCATCCGATCACATCGCCCCACCACGCGATGATGATGAAGAAATTTCTCGTGAAGAATTAGTGGCACACATGCAAGATAGCAAATTCCAACGCCTAGTGGAGAAAGTGCTCCTTGAGGACCCCACCAAATACTTCCATCATCTTGCTAGTCTCGGAATCAAACTCCCCGCAGACTTTGACATTAGCTCCATCAGGGAAAATGCAGACAATGAACGTGAGAGGGACACAAATGACACGGTCCCCCAGGCCAATGAGAGAGGAAAACAACACATAGATCAAAATGCTCCTATGGCGGATGTGAGACAACAAATTGAGAGTCTAAAGCTAGAAATCTCCAACCTTAAGATCGGCACCAGTTCCAAGAACTACTCCTTGGAAGATATAGCACCATACCCCTTTGACAGAAGTTTGGTCATGAAACCATTCCCCTTTCAGTTCGGAATCCCGAAATTTGACAAATACAAAGGGAAGGGGGACCCTAGAGATCATATCCGGGAATTCACTGCAGCATGTTTAGAAGTAGCTCACAATGAGACCTACTTAATGAGACTATTCCCAAGATCTTTAGGAGGTCAAGCTATGGAGTGGTTCTCGCGTCTTCCACCAGGAATCAAAACTTTTGATGAACTTGTCAATAAATTCATAACGCACTTCTCTTACAACATAGAACACGAAGTATCTATGCTAGACCTATGCAACACCAAACAAAAAGGTGGTGAGTCTTTCGCCACCTTCTTACAACGATGGAGACAGCTAGCTAGTAAGTGTTCTTACGACATGCCTGAGAAACAACTATTGGAAATGTTTGTCCACAATTTGAATCCCGATCTTAGCTATCAGATTCAGATACAATGCCCTACCTCATTCACCAAAGTCATTGAAATGGGGCTATTCATTGAGAAAGCTATGATTGCTAAAGGAATTCTCAAGCTCTACAAGGACACACCTCCTTCCAATTACACAACTGACAAGTCAAAGTTTTGGACCAAGAACAAGAATGTGGTCAACGATGGAGTAGTGGATGCCAAGGCGGCAGCCCCTAAACAACAACCCATATTCACTCTTAAGGAAGAAGCAAATAACGGTGCACTCAACAAGCCACCCCCTCAGGAATCTAGACCTTGGTTCAATTCAAATCCAAGGAGAAAATTCACGCCGTTAGGAGAATCTCAAGAGTCTGCTCTCAGGAAGTTGTTGGCTAACAATGAAATTTCTCTACCGCCAACAAGTGACTATGAGCCTATAGTCAAACCTCCCTATTGGAAGGACACAGACTATTGCGAGTATCATCGAGGAAGGGGGCACACAACTAATAATTGCATCCATCTTAAGAACGTCATACAGGATATACTAGATCAGAATCAGGGAGGGACACAACAGCATACCTCCAATGAATCTCATGTGGCCTACTGGGATCCTCTCCTAAACCACAACCGGCCGTATAAAAACAATCACAACAACGGTCACAACAACAATGGTTACAACCACAACAATGGTCACAATGGCAACAACTCCAATGGCCATAACAATAATGACAACAATCGCAACAGGCCAAACCAGAACAGTGGGTCGAGTAATGCTAACTATGCAAGCGTTCCCTTTGAGTACACCATTAATTGCATTTCTGAGCATGTTCCGCAAGTCAACGTCATATCCCCCAACCAACAACCAGGACCTAACAGAACTGGTTGTAGTATAATTACCCGCAGTGGTAGAGTCACGATCAACACCACTCCTCCAAGGTCGTCGCCATCTCCGTCTAACTCCTGCCCATATAATGTCATCGACCAATTGCAAAAGACTCCGGCTCACATTTCTATATTAGAGCTCTTGCGTCTATCTCCTTCTCATAAGGAGATTCTTGAGAAAGCCTTAGTGGAAACTACTATCCCCACTAACCTAGCCCAAGAAAAGTTTCAAACCATGGTGGGTAATTTGACATCCTCCACTTCCATCTTGTTTACAGAACAAGATGACCTTTCCATGTCTCAACCCCACAACACTCCTCTACACATTGTCGCATTCGTACACAGGCACCGCATCAAGAGGGTTCTCATTGATGGGGGTGCCGGTTTGAATATTTGCACTTTGAAGCTAGTCCTTGCATTGGGGTTCTCTGAACAGGCAGTAGATCCAAGACGGAAAATTACTATCAAAGCCTATGACGAGGAGGAACGAACCACAAAGGGCACGGTTGTCCTACCCATTCAAGTGGGACCGGTAATTAAAGATGTGGTGTGCCAAGTCCTTGATCGAGAGCTTGCTTACAATATTCTGCTAGGGAGACCATGGATCCACGCCATGAAAGCTGTCCCCTCCACCTACCATCAATGCATAAAGTTCCCACACGATGGCAAGCAGGTCACCATACACGGCGATCCTGATCCCTACCAACACTGCAATTCTTTCCAAGCTAAACCTGAATGTGTCATTCCCAACAATAGAGCTTACATTTCCCCTACTCCGCCACAAAACCATTCCGCCGAAGCCTCCTCCTCACGGCCTAAACCAATGAAAATCACCATAAAAGAAAATGGCGTGGGGGAATACCAGATTGAGCACAGCCTCAACCTTGCAAAAATACCCTTGTCTCCTCGCTCCTTTGGCTAGCCCAAGCATCAACCCAGGCATTTTCCAAAGCCCTCTGCTCCTCCTACAACTCCCGCAAACCCCTTTGTAAAATGGGGGACCTTATCTGATGAATCAGAGGAGCGAGATCTTTTGCAATGGCTTTATGCCGAAGAAGAAAACACACCCTAAGAGCCACCTAGACTCCCTACAGAACTCTATGGACGGGGTGAAACCATCTTGCATAGGATGGGATATGAAGGACAAGGCCCTATCGGCCTCAGAAAAGAGGGGATCATCGAACCTATACAACCTTCTTCCTCCTCTTCGGCTAGAAACACGACTGGCCTAGGGTACAAAGGTAAGGGTAAAGCCAAAGAAAATGCCTGCCTAGTGGAGACAATTCAAACACTCCAAGAGGATAGTGACGCAGATTCGGATGATTCCAATCAGTATGAATGGGACGAGCTGACAGAACACTCCTACGATGACAAGGAGGTTGACACCATCCAAACTCTTAGCCCATATCATGAGAGACAAACGCAACGGGACAGACCACTGGAGTCTGATTTGCCCCTCCCTGAGAGTATGGTTTTCGAGGAAAGTTTTGATTCAATTGCGATAAACAACTTGGAGGAAAGTACCACCCAGAACACTACCCCCACCTGTGCTCCTAGTATTTCCATCCACACTATCAATGAATCAGGTCTTTCATCCGACTCCCTTCCCCTCTTGCACCCTGAGCTTATTGACTGGGATCTGCAAGGAACCCCCCAATTAGATATATTCCAGAACGATGATGCCTACATTGACTATATGGGACTTAGAGATCACTTACCAAAAGGGGATCATAAAGCCAGTTTCGCTATCGAACTTAATCTGTAGCTTACTTCGGGGAGGGTGCCAAGCCTTCTAGTCGCAAAAATATAAAGATCAAAAAGGAATCTGACGGTGAAAACCACCGTGCGGCAGTGTCAGATCATAAAATAGTAAAAAGAAAGGACGTATCTGAAGGTGAAAACCCAACTGTGGCACCTGACGATGGATTGCTTGACACCCTCCCAAGTGACATGTATCAAGAAAGGTCACAGATCGTGGTAGAGCCAACAGAGCCAGTGAACATTGGAACCGAAGAGCAGCCTCAGATTATCCACTTTGCAAAATCTCTCACGCCGCCTGAGAAAACCAAGTTTGTACCATTCTTTAAAAAGAAGAGAGGCAGCTTTGCTTGGTCATATGCCGACATGCCAGGTTTGGACCCAAACCTGATTCTACATCACTTGCCATTGGATCCAGGGGTGAAGCCCGTAAAGCAAAAACTGAGAAAAATGCATCCCCATATTGCCCTCCTGGTCAAGGAAGAACTCAAGAAATTGTTAGACGTGGGGTTCATCAGGGCCATAGATTACCCCGAATGGATATCAAACATCGTGCCAGTGTCTAAACCAGATGGCAGAGTTTGACTATGCAACGATTTTAGAGACTTAAACAAAGCATGCCGCAAAGATGACTTTCCCTTGCCTAACATCGATATCATAGTCGACCTCACGGAAGGGCATACAATGCTGTCACTTATGGATGGATTCTCAGGGTACAACCAGATCAAAATAGCACCAGAGGATCAGCACAAAACCGCTTTCACTTGTCCATGGGGTACCTTTTGCTGGAATGTCATGCCATTTGGGCTGAAAAATGCAGGTGCTACATATCAGTGGGCCATGACAACTATATTTCACGACATGATGCATGTGACCATGGAAGATTATGTTGATGACATCTTGGCAAAATCACTCACCAGGGACTCACACCTGGACACATTAGAGAAAGTCTTCCAACGGCTGGACCAATTCCAAGTAAAATTGAACCCGAAGAAATGTGTGTTTGGGGTAACATCGGGCAAGCTGCTAGGCTTCATCGTGTCAGCAAATGGCATAGAGGTAGACCCGGCCAAGGTCAAAGCAATCATGGACATGCCTCCACCCAAAACTCTAACACAGTTGAGATCCTTACAGGGCAAGCTACAGGCCATCCGCAGGTTCATCTCACAGCTGGCAGACAAGTGCCATCCTTTCAGCCATCTCCTACATAAGAACGTTCCATTTAAATGGGATGAGCAGTGCGAAGAGGCATTCAACAAGCTCAAGGAGTACCTCATGAATCCTCCTATACTCATGCCTCCGATCCAAGGAAAACCTTTGATTCTCTACATATCTGCTACACCTACTGCTCTTGGGGCTCTCCTAGCGCAGCAAGACTATGAGAACAAGGAAAGAGCTGTGTACTACATCAGTCGAACCTTAGTGGGCTACGAGTTGCAGTACTCACAGGTGGAACGTTCATGCCTTGCGGTGGTTTTTGCCTCACAAAAACTCCGACACTACATGTTGGCACATCCTGTCAAACTCATTGCCAAGATCGACCCACTAAAATATCTTCTCAGCAAAGCAGCTCTCACAGGTCGACTAGCCAAATGGGTTATGCTTCTTAGCGAATATGATATAGAGTATGTGGACAGAAAAGCCATCAAGGGGCAAATCATCGCTGACCAACTAGCTGAGGCACCATTACAGGACACTTCACCAATGCAGTTTGAGTTCCCCGATGAATCTTTATTCACTCTGTCAACATCTCCTTGGAAACTCTACTTCGACGGGTCTTACACCAACCATGGATCGGGGGCAGGTATCTTGTTCATCACTGCCCAAGTCGACACAATTCCAAAGTCCTACAAGTTGTTATTTCCATGCACTAACAATATAGCGGAGTATGAGGCTTTGGTAATTGGTCTCAAGATGGCCACTGAGTGGAAAATCCAAGCACTATGTGTCTACGGTGATTCTCAGCTCGTCATAAACTAGGTCAACGATGAGTATCAGACCAAAGATGAGAAGCTCATCCCATACAAACGGATGGTCGACGACCTCAAAGAACATTTTGGGACCATCTCGTTTGAGCAATTACCCAGGATAGAGAACAAAGCAGCAGATGCAATGGTGACCATAGCCTCTCTTCTTGAGATACCTGAACATGAGTCACGGTATGAGTTCTTAGTAGAAACAATTCGACAGCCGGCTTATGATCTCCTCGAAACCCATTCCATTTGCCACCTAGTAGGATCTGATTCACCTTGGTACGGTAAGACCTACACTTACCTCAAGGACAATGTCCTTCCTTTGGACCTCTCTTCCAACCAAAAATGAACTTTCATTTGACAAGCCTCCCATTACACCATTATCGCCAATACCCTTTACCGACGTGGTCTGGATGGTACTTTACTCCGTTGTCTAGAACAAGAAGAATCTGTAACTGCCTTGTGAGACGTGCACAAAGGGATCTGCGGAACACACTCCAGCGGTCCTTCCTTAGCTAAGAAACTCATGCGTTTGGGTTATTACTGGCCCAATATGGAAATGGATTCATATCAGTTCGTCAAAAAGTGCAAACAGTGCCAGATACATGGGAACCTGATTCATGCACCTGCTCAGGAGTTGAGACCTCTAACGACACCCTGGCCCTTTTGCCAGTGGGGACTTGACCTCGTGGGAAAGATTCATCCGCCCTCTTCCAACGGCCATAAATTCATCATAACCGCCACTGAGTACTTTACAAAGTGGATTGAAGCCGTTCCCTTATCAACCGTCACAGGAAAGCAAATTTCCTCTTTCATTCTGAATTACATTATTTGCCGATATGGCATCCCTTCATCCATCATAACGGATAACGGGAGACCCTTCAAAAATCAGGATGTCTAGGAACTTCGTGAACGTTTCAAGATCCAACATCGCTTCTCCACTCCATATTACCCCCAAGGTAACGGCCAAGCTGAGGCATCGAACAAAACCATTCTAAAAATCCTAAAGAAGATTGTCAATGAAGCTGGTCGCGATTGGCACGTCCAACTCAATCCCGCTCTGTGGGCCTATCGAACCAGCATACGCACTCCCACAGGTGCTACACCCTACGCCCTCGTCTATGGTTCCGAAGCCATCCTTCCCATTGAGGTCGAACTCCCATCCCTTCGGGTGTCGTTGAAAGGTCTCATATCAGACGAAGAGTACAGAGTCTCCAGACTACAAGAGCTAGAACTGCTAGAGGAAAGGCGCCAGAAAGCTTTTGACCATCTCAAAGCCTATCAACAGATGATGTCAAGAAGCTACAACCACAAGGTTAGACCAAGATGCTTCAAGGTTGGGGACCTCGTCCTAAAAGAGAACCCTCGCAATCAGTAGGACAGAGAAAAGAAAGGTAAGTTCGAGCCTAACTGGCTTGGACCCTATGTAATTGTAGCGGCTTACGGATTGGGGGCATATCAGTTGGCCACATCAGAAGGTGAGTTATTTGATGATCCAATCAACAGCATGCACCTTCGCCGGTTCTATACCTAAGAGAACCCCAATGCAAGGGGGCACAATAAAGTCAAAAAGTCAAAAAATCAAAAAAATCAAAAAAAAGTTACAAAGAGAAAATACAAAAAAAAAAAAAAAAAATCGTCCTTTGGTGAAAACCTGGCAAACAGGCGCCTTGGATAGGTATCATGATGAAAACCTGGCAATCAGGTGTCATGTTACTTTCTAGCTTCTCGTGCAAATAAAAGCAAGTGATGAAAACTTGGTAAACAGGCGTTACTTGTGACAAACCGCATTCTCCATCTTTGGGAATCCAATCACCTTGAGCCCATTCTCCCTCTATTTTCCTCATTTGACCCATATCCATCACACAATAAACACTTGACAGTTACCTATCATGGCTTGATACTCACCTTGTGGCCTTGTCAACCAAGGTTTTGCCCCATACCGTCTCCTCAATGTAAGCCTAGTGTAGTGTCTCTCGTCAGTGTGTATGGTCCAAATCCATGAACTACGTTGCCTCTGCGCCGTCATGTAGGCAAGGCCATTATTCTAATGCGCCCCCGAGGCTTCCATCTCTCCCAAGGTCCCATTCATCTCCTTTCTTGTCTTCATTCTGGTCGTCTTTCTTCTAGTCCATCCAAGGTCCATTAGGGTTTACCCCGAACTACGTTGCCTCTGCGTCGTCACGTAGGCAAGGCCATTTAGCAATGAGCCCCCGAGGCACTAGGTCAGTCCCTTAGGGTCCGTCTTCTCAACAAGGATTGTGCAACCTTCTCATCAAGTAAGCAAATGCAAGCAAACACCCGCACTTCAAGCAGACATCTCGACAATGAGCATCTTAACTTATCCAATGCAAAGCAAATACCCAAGGTCTTCTAAATGATTTTATGCAAATTAAGGCAAGAAATAAACACATATCAACGCAAATATGCTTTTATAGATTGGAACCTAGGGTTAAGTTACGGAGTCTTGATTTTTGCTATCATACCTTCCTATGCTACTCAAGGATGCCAAAAGCTAGAGATGCTATAATGGGGGCATGATTACTTTCGTTGTTTGTTGTTTGTGGATTAAACTTTAGTAATGTGAAGCCTTGTCTAAGGACATGATCGGCAAAAGATCATCGAGGACATCCAAGGCCTTACAGGAACGGGGGCAATCCTTGCTTGTTGAAACGCAAGAAGTACTCAGGTCATCTAGATTCAATTTTGACTAGATGCTTGTATTAACTTGCTAAATCACAATCCATGTAAGCGATACTCAGGTCATCTCGGTTCAATTATACCTAGATGCTTGTATTCACTTACAACATTTCAGAAAAGTACCACAAAAAAAAAAAAATGCCCAATGATGAAATAAAGCACTCCAATAGCAAAGCATCCATCCTATATCCATTTATACATCCATACCATACCCCATGCAATAAAGATCCAACAATGCAGAGTATCAATGTTTACGAAAGCTTGTGAGTCCTTCTATCGAGTCTTTCTTCTATCAATCAGTATTCTATCTATCATATCTTTCATCAGTCAGTCAGAGCAATGATCCAAATGCAAGGTCCATCCTTAATCCATACCAATCAAGTCAAGTCAATCTTGCACAAATGATCCAATCACAATCAGTGGTCTTGATCCTTGTCTGGTCGTAAACCAACTCGATCAGTTAATCAATCAATTGTCTTATACAGGATGTTGCATTGTCGAAATCAGACCAACACACGCGTCTTACACGACATGCTTCATTTCCTGAAACCAGACACTATCCTTCATGTTGCTCTAGGGATCTATCATTCCCTGCCATGACAAACACGCCTGTCGTGTTGGTCCAGGGATATATTGTTCCCCGCCATGACAACACTGTCGTATATCATTATCAGTATATCATTGGTTTACCGCTTGATAGGGGCAATACCTTGTTTGTTCTTGTGTCATTTGCGCATACTTGCTTGCTTGCTTGTGTGTGTCATCATTCCATCTTGCATCGCGTATCATTCGGCTCTTTCTTCACCCATTTTCTTCAAACTTAACCTTCTTCATCGTGAGATTGTCCGTCTCACGCCTTCTGCCTTCTTCTCGTCCAATCTCTCGAGGGGGCATCATGTCGTTAAACTCGTACCAGGGGCAAACTGGGGCATGTATCATCATTCAGACTATCAACTTCTTTGAAGCAATGCTGTAAACTGCATTGCATCAAAGAGGGGCAAAATGTATACGCCTAAAAATGACACAAATCATCCTAAATAAATATTCTAAATATTTATTCCATTCTTCTATTAATTAAATAAATATTCCAAATTTATTCAATCAATTCACTATCTCACAATTAAATAAATTCTATTTATTTAATTAAAATTCTTCTAAAGTCCCTCACAATTAAATAATCATAAATTATTTAATTAAGCCTAATCCCTCTATCCTAAAGTTCTAAATTCAAAATTCCACATCACCTTTACACCTCACCTTTTCCACCTCACCTTGTCCACCTCATCAGGTTGCACATGTAATTAAATATATTTAATATTTAATTGCCTTATTTTCCCTCACCCACATGGCCTATTTCTTCTCCAATCAGAGGTCAGTTAACCAATCAATCAAATCTGTTAACTAACCTGTCAGTTGAGTCAAATCCTCAATCAATTCAGTCAGTTCCACAATCCACTCTTCTAACTGATCAATCAATTCTGTTAACAGACCAGTCAATGGAGTTAACTCTCCAATCAGTTCTGTCACATCCCACCTTTCATGATGGAGCTGGGACACTTGTCACATTTCCACTGGTTGCACATTCCTCAACCATCCTCAACCGTTGATCTTCATATCTTCTCTCAACCGTTGATTCCTATTCCTCCGAGTCTATAAATGAAGCTTCATCCCTCCATTCTAGTCATCCAGGCTTTTGACATCGTTACTCTGCAGAAATATCACCAGCGCGCCTTTGGCACCCATCTATCATCCACAAGCTTGAGATCACCATTGTTGCATTGGAGCTCATCTTCATTGCATATCACACCATAGCCGTTCACCATTGACTTCCTCAAACAGCTTTAAAAGATTGCACTCTCTGAGGGCTCATCTCATTTGCGAAAGGACGATTCGTGATAGGCGAACAACAGAAGTTTCGAAACGGAAGAGGTTTGCTGTGTTTGTTCATTGCTTTGTTTACTTGAATCTTCTTTGTTTCACTATTCTGTTGATGTTTGGGTCATCTATTATTCATTTGATTGATCGCTATTTTACCCTCACACCTTGCATAAAACCTTGTTATCTCTCCTTACAAATGACTCCTCAAGCATTCAATTTATAGGAGTTTCAATACAAGAAACCACCAAAATGGAAACTCAAAACCATGAGTTACAATGCCTAGTCGTGGAGAATCAAATCCACCGTAATATAGAAAGTTACTTAAAACATAATTGACTCTCCAAATATGGCACTCCATTTTTGGCTTCTAAAATCATGCTTTCGCAATCTCCTAAAATCATGCTTGTAAAGTTTCCAATGGTAATTTCCTTTTTCAAGCTCTTTCCATTTTAATAACTCTTACACACCTTACAAGTTGGCATAGTTGCATTAAATGAAAGAACTCAAGATTGACTAAGCGAATGCTAGTTACAAAAAAGGAGTAAAAACAATTAGAAATTGCAATGAATAAACTATTCAAAATAGCAAGTACATATAGATGAGAGAGGTAAAGAGGTTGAGTCGACTTCAACACTCCA
The DNA here is from genome assembly GCA_027924645.1 of Cunninghamia lanceolata. Lineage (NCBI taxonomy): Eukaryota > Viridiplantae > Streptophyta > Pinopsida > Cupressales > Cupressaceae > Cunninghamia > Cunninghamia lanceolata. The sequence continues at coordinate 5,367,254 of BSBN01000178.1, read as the reverse complement.
CTTACCAAGTGTCGAACGAGTGTCGACACAAAACTTGGATAGTTGTGTTAAACTCTCCAAGTCGACACGTAACCCACATAAGTAGGCTTACGACATGTGTATTTTACCCATGTGAGGTAAAATATACACTAACATTTAGCAACTTCCGTAACACTAAGTGAAAAAAATAAATTGTTAAAATACAAACTACAAGTGACACATACTGCCACTCCAGGTGGGATGCCCAAAATATGTGCATGCATAATAAATACAATTAAATCAAATATTAGGACTTGCAAGGTGTAAAGTGGAGGTTGTTACAGACTTATGGTTTAGTTTCCTCGCTGGTCTGTTATTGTTGTATTTCGCATTCATTCAATAAAAAAAAAAAAAAGTGTATGACAAATCTAATTCTAGTATAAATATGTTTAGGTTGTTTGTTGTAGATTGTTTTCTTGGAATAAAACTATAGGCCAAATAAATGAATTTAAACACTGTCTCTTAGTTATTATATTTTTCTTAGGATTTCCACACATTTTTAATCACTTGCAAAGGTAGTACTTGAGCCTCAAGTGAAATAGATCACAGAAAATGAAGTACAAGTTAAGTTGCAAAACGATACCGTGAATTCGTCCAGGTCGACTTGTTAAACGAGCATTGGCAATGTGAACCCTGTGCCCACAGATAATACCGATGGTGTCGAACAAGTACGAAGGAAGGGATTAGTTGGAAAAATATACACGCTAGTCAGAGCCGTCTGGAACACATACAATGACGCGGCGGGCCTCGGGAAAAACACTACCTTCACTTTTGCGATCGAAGTTTCTTAGCCATGGGATTTCTTTGTACATTTCGTATCGTGTATTGACTGGACTCTTCTTTTCACGGGTATTTTTAAGTTTTAGCCTCCCTCCTCCTACCTATTGCATATAAAAAACCAGTAAATCTAAAGGCATGTTGAATTTTTCTGCTATTTTGAAATAATGAATTCTCCCCACCGACGTGCACGGCTCTGTCGTGAAATCATCTCTTCGTCAGTGACATTTAATGTCGATTTCGCTGTAACGCCCGGATTGGGCTTGACCAAATCTGTCTAAATTTATGAGGTGAATACCTCAGGTATTAATTGGATTCAATGCATTTAATGGCAAAAGCAGGGCACTCACAAGAATATTGCTGGTCAATATATTGGAGTAGGTGAAATGAAAAGTCGGGGCAAAGAAAAAAGATGAAGAACAAGGAAATTTGTAGTTGGCACACGTTATCTACTGCAAACATGTCAAATTTCCACGTTGAAAATTCCATCTCGCTGGAAACGTCATCCCACACCATTCCCTGCATTATAAATACGGACCTATTGGGGATTGAAATTTCCAGGCAACAAAACTGTAATGCAGGATAGATACCGAATCAAACGTAAAGAGCGTATTGAAAGGAAAACAATGGGAAAGCGCAGCACAGCTTCTTTCATTCTAACTTTCGTTTATATGATCGGCGCCTGTGCGAGCGCATTCTCTGGAAAGGATTTAAGCCTCCCAACTCCAGTGGACGGGCTTTCGTGGACATTTTACAACACGAGTTGCCCAACGTTGGAGTCAATTGTGAGAGAACGTATTGAGTTTTATCTCAATCAAGATATCACGCAAGCGGCCGGCCTGCTCAGACTGCATTTCCACGACTGCTTCGTACAGGTATATAGATTCATATTGAACTGATTACTATTACCTAGTTGTATTTATTCATATTTCGTGGTGGTAATCGATTTGTGTCTAAATTTGACAGGGATGCGACGGGTCGGTACTGCTGAACGGGACGTCGAGCGAGAGAACGGATGCTCCAAATTTATCCTTGCGAGCCATGGCCTTCACAATTATTGATGACATAAAAGCGCAAGTGGAAGCCGCGTGCAGTGGAATTGTGTCGTGTGCTGACATCTTAGCTTTGGCTGCTCGTGACTCTGTCAACAAGGTCTGCAACCCCCAATTCCAATCGCTTGACATTATTGATTATCTTAGGTTTTTAAGTTTTTTAGTTGTGATTTTTAATAAAATTTTCCCCCTCCTTTGATGGAGAAGTTTATTTTTGGTACAATTCTGGCCTCATTCTTTATTTCTTAACCAATACAGGAGCATGAGCCAAAGAGGTTCCCTTAAGCTGAACCTTCTAATTCTTTATTTCCTAACCAATACATGAGCACGAGCCGAAGAGGATCCCGGCCTCAATCCTTATGGTGTCCGGGGCCTTGCACTCAGCAAGACTTGATTCCTCATGGGGTCATTCAAAACCTTCCAACTTCGCAGGCAGACCAAGAGACCTTTGACTCCCTTCCTATCTTGTGATTTATTATAAACAAGAAAAATGATGATACTTAAATCACAAAATATGATGAGAAATTTCCAATACAAAAATATTTACATATGAAAAAGGTTTATAATCATTCATATTTTTTTATAAGTTAAAAATTAATACTATTTTAAATCATTTATACCAATTGTATTCTATTCTTTTATTTTTCAAGGTTTAAAGTATTTGAGTATATAAATTATTTTTTCATATTTTTTATGAATAATTATTTACATGTTATTAATAATTTTATATTTTCAATATATTAATATAAATTAAAAATATCAATTCCAAATGATTATTTAAAATAAAATTAAAGGCTGAATGTTTGAGCCACATTTTTGGATCATAAAATATAACTTAAAAAGTAAACATTTTAATTTTGTAAGAACTTTTTATTTAAAATTAAGTATAATAGCGAGACTAATTTTTATGTTTCTAATTTAATTTATATAGGTTTAGACAATTATTTTTTATTAAGTATATTTACTTAGTTTTGTTTTATTAAAATATAGTATGAAAAAAATATAAAATAATTATAATTGATGGTTAAATTGTGGCATTGTAATCCATGTCATTAAAGTTCAAACTTGTCGGGTCAATGAACTTGTGGGCTTAAAGCTCCCACTATGCCAATAAGCTCTTGAACCACCAACATTAATGAAATGTGCCTCTAGAATCAAATAATAATAATAAATATTTAAGTCAAAACAAAAAATTAATTAATAAATTATATTATATTACAAATATCAACATAAATATATATAGAATTGTTATATATTAGATATTTTATTATTTCTTATTGTAAAGAAAAATGTGTTGAAAAATCAAAATGTTTTATATAATTCTAATGTTTATTTAATTTAAGTATAAGAAAAATTTATATATTGAATAGGCTGTGGTTTCTATTTAAGATTTGTTTATTGTATTAAATTGGAATCTCTAACTTTTGATTTGATGACTTTTTATTTATGAATAATGGTTTATAAGAAAAATTTGGTAACAGAGATGAATTCGCTGCATAGTCATAAGCTGCTGCTGAATCCAGTAGAGTTTAGATGAAAAAATGAAACAGTCAATTTATAGAATTTGAGTGTGTTTTGAAGGCTGGAGGACCATTCTATCCATTGCCGCTAGGGCGGCGAGACAGCCTCAGCTTTGCAAATTCAACAACCGTTCTTGCAAATTTACCTGCGCCGAGTTCGAACGTAACAGGCCTTATGAGCGTCTTGGCTCTCAAAGGCTTTACATTCACAGATCTGGTGGCTCTTTCAGGTACATATATATTTATTCCTAACAAACTTATAAAATTATAACACGAATTTTGTTTCTAACTTGAGAAATCTGGTACATAACATTTCAGGTGGACACACAATCGGCAGAGCGAACTGCTCCTCCTTCGATAACAGACTACACAACAGCACGACAGGAGCAACACAACAAGATCCCACTCTTGACCAGACATTTGCAAAGAATCTTTACCTCACTTGTCCAACAAACACAACAATCAACACCACCAATTTAGATCTTCGCTCTCCAAATACGTTCGACAACAAGTATTACGTCGACCTTCTGAATAGACAAACGCTCTTCACATCTGACCAAACTCTCTACTCTGACAGTCGAACCCAAGACGTGGTAATAGATTTTGCAGTCAATCAAACTTCCTTCTTCGATCAGTTTGTTCTCAGCATTCTGAAGATGGGTCAGCTAGACGTCCTCACCGGAAGCCAAGGAGAAATCCGCAAGAATTGTGAGGTTGTAAACCCAACTTCTTCAGCTTTCTCCATCCTCAATCCTGAAATTTCCTCGTCTTCTTACTCCACATAAATCAAGAAAGAAGTAGCCTAGGCTTATTCAAATAAATGTGCCTCATAACATGTCTTTACGTGGAGTCTACCATTGAGGTAGTAGACAAATGGTATGTCAGCATAATTATCCGTCCTTCAGAGGATTGGGTGACATACAATACATGTTATTGGAATAATCAAGTGCTCACTCATTTAATGGGATTTCAAATCATGCTTTAAGTTTTTTACTGGAGTGTGCATAGATTAGAGTTAAACTTTTAAAAGTTCTTGAATAAGGTATTTAATTTTGGAGGCTTTAAACCTCTATACTACGTAATTTTAGAGTTAAACTTTTATAAGTTCTTGAATAAGATATTTAATTTTGGAGGCTTTGAATCTCTATCCTACATAATTTTAGAGTTAAACTTTTATAAGTTCTTGAATAAGGTATTTAATTTTGGAGGCTTTAAACCTCTATACTACATAATTTTAGAGTTAAACTTTTATAAGTTCTTGAATAATGTATTTAATTTTGGAGGCTTCAAAATTGTAATGGTGAGATTTGTATATTTATGTTAATTTTTATTTAGTTTTGAACTTTTTTAATAAAATAATTTAATATAATTATATATCGATAAGTGACACAAATTTACATTAAGTTGGGTTTGTTCTTTCATTTTTATTTGTCCCTATTTATTCTTACTTACACATTTTCTCATACATTCAATTTTATCTTAACCCTATTTGCACTTCTTTATATACATTTGTCCTATATTATCTTAGACTTCCATGCAAGTGTTCTTGATCCTGATATTTGCATTTCCCTATCCTAGGTCAATCCCACGATACTCAGTTCCAATCCCAAGGGGCTAGGCATTGACTCGAAAATTCAATACTCAAATTCAAATTTCAAAGTTCCTACCCTTTCCTACTAGCCATTGGGATCTGACTTAACACACATTTGCATGTCTTATTATTATGTCATGGTATTTAAAGACATTCAATGTGCAATTATTTAATAGGGACAATCAAGGAAAAATAATTTTAGGAACATTTCAATTTGATGCTTAAAAAGAATACATCTACATCAGGATCAAAGTTTGCATATCTAGGCCATTTGCATGCTTGAGAATGTTGTCTTCAAACAATCACCCAAGGATATGAAGCTCTAGTCTATCAAGTAAGTCGATTTAGAAGAACTTGACCTTAGCAATCCAACTTGTCCCTCAAGGCATTTTTAAAATACTATAGTCCTTACACACATTTATATATAAGAGGTTACACCTTTGAAATTAAAACCAATGGACCCATAGTGATCTATCATGTACTACTATTTTCACATGCAAAATTGTGAGCATGTTTAAGATGAAAGTAATACCATCATATTTTGTATTTAATGCTCATCTTGTGCATTGCAATATTTTTAAAATTTTTATAAAACAACCACTATTAAGTTGAACTATGCCATTATTCATAGTCATCCAAAATCAACAAAACCATAACAACTTGAAATAACTTATAAAGGTCTATAAAATATAATACTATTGATGTTTCAATATTTCTCTTGAACCAAAACATAGATTAATAACAAGCATTAAACATAAACCTTTAAGCAAGATCAATAGTAGGAGATGATCACCAAGACCAAAAGAAGAAACTTATAAGTTTCCAACTAACATCCCAAAAAACACTCTAAATAGATGTCCAATCATATAGATATGGTGGCATTGCCACATTGATTACTTTCTCATGAGGGATGCATTAATGGAACCCTATCACCTTATCCCTATAACACTACTAAGCTTAAAAACAAGGAATTTATGCCTTAGGCCAACTGATCTATATTAATTAAGTAGATGTTGAATTCCCAAAACAAAAAACAATGGCATTAGTTTTTGTCACCTTTGTAATTCATCAATCTTACTCTAAGAATATAGAAGGAAAATATATTTGTATTTTCATTTAATCATTATATATATCCCCGAAAAAAATTACAATCATTAAACAATATAAGTATCCAATGGGTGGCATGCCTAAAAAGGTTTGAAACACTCTTTATCACGTTCCAACATACTAACCAATTTTTTTTAGGTTAGGAAGGAAGCGTCACTTAGGAAAGTATAGACTTCTACCCATGCTTTTGAGAGAAGAACTATAGATTTAGTCTAAATTGATAATCAAATTAATTCCATCACTTTATAAAGATCTAACAGTATTAATTTAAGAGAAGGAAAAAAAAAGGTTTCAACTAACCAAGTTGGAGGATTTTGGTCTATAAGTATATAAGTATACTGTACAAATGTTCATATATTACATCTAAAATATTCCATCACAATTTTCAATGAATATGAACTCCACAAGAGATTATTTAAGATATATCAAGAGGAAATAAGGATCCATACTAATGTCATATTACTGATAAATATTGAAGGGAAATTAATATTCAATAAAAATGACTTCATAGATTTTACCAACTTTAGGACATAAAACAATTTATATTTCCCTACATACAACCTTTCAACAACCCATTAATATTTTATAAGAGTGCATGCTTAATCGAAGGATAAATGATCCATAGAATTGAAAGATGTGACACTAACTAATGTCATAACAATGATTAGATCCAAAAATAAATTCAACATTAAGAGTTATAAAATCACAAACATCATTAACCTTAGGGAATCAACCTAATATCTTATATGTACCCTTCCTCCATTCTTATTTTTAAATGCAAACCAAAATCTAAAAATAGTAAATGCATGAATCAAAATCCATAACATAATAACAACCATGTTGATGGGTGGTTTGACACACTCACTAACTTAGGTAAAGCATAGGGGTACCTTACGTCTCCTAAAAGGAAATTAACCTCTTTTAAGGAAGTCAATATTTCATAAGGTCTATATCACTAGGTCACATCCATGTAGGATAACTCAATTATCATTGTAATGTTGTTCCAATTCAATGGGCATTTAGTATAACTAAGTACATATTTAGACAAAACCTTTCTTATTTCACAAGTGAATCAATGTTATCATATTTAACCTTTAAACAAACTAATTAGAAACATCTCATCACATTCATAAATCACTTAAAAATATAAATTAAAATTGAGTTAAGACTTACAATCATATAAAATATATCTTTTCAGACTTGGCTCACAAGTAAAGTTCTAGTTTTAATCCTAATCTAACCAAATGTTTAACATTTTCAAAAGATATAAGGCTGAGAGGAATATAAATGATCTTGTTTTGTAATGAAATCAATTTTGACACTATTGAGAAGAAAAAACTTTGAGTAACCACCCATGCTTGATTAATATTTCATATAACTAGTCACACAAAGATGTACAAATGTCTTAGGAGATGAGACTAGGAAGAAACGATGTATAAAATCACTATATTTCACATGCACACTTTACACACAACCCTTCAAAGCGTTTAATTTTGATAATTTCTCATTAAGCACATGTGGAATTTCACCATTCTTAGTTGAATTACAAAATTAAATTCGTAACAACACAGCTCACTTGTTGGAGAACTTTGCAAAATTAGAAAATGCGAAAATAATAGATAAAAAGTGTAATGTTGTATATAGAATTAAAGTCTCCAATCCTGTAAAAATGTTTTCATTGTGTACTGAAAGACAATAGCTTACAATCAAGTGGTTTATAGCTGAACAACCTAGGAAAAATCATTAAATTCAAGGTTGCAATCAAGGCCTAAGGCCTAAGATATCCAAAGTCCAAAGTAAGGATGAATTTAATTCTTGTAGCCATAAGTTCCCTTTGTAGCAAACCCATTCTTAAGCACATTTTAAAATGTAAAGATAGGGTGGCACAAATTCCATGGTGTATCTTCTCTCCCTTTAAACATATCTCCATGTAACATACTTTCTCCAAGCAAGTATTTATGTACTATAAGTCAAGTAACAACTCTAAAGACAACAAGTCTTCCTTTTCAAGGAATAAGTACATGTGGCATGCAATCATAATCACCTTCTTAAGATATAGGTCTCCATTAGCTCAAATGGACAATCTTGATTTGGCATTCATCTTAAACAATCCCATGTAAGTTCTTGATAGCTTTTGTCACATAGGTTATCTCCATATCATTCCTCAAATCATCAATTTGTCAAGATTTCTTATACTAACACAACTCTCATAAGTCACTTATTCATGCGAAATAATTATATCAATATAGTGAGGCTTGTCAAAACAAAGCACTTAGCAAAGTAAAGAGAGACTTTCATGAGAGTAGGAAAAGGTCACTTTATTAGATCAACACTTCATAATCTCTTTAACAACAACAATTTCAACACTAAGCCTCCAAGATGATATGGGCCTATTTCCTATAGAAAAATATGAATGTAATCATTTCATCATTGTAATGTACTCAAATCATTAGGTCAATGTGTTCAAAAGAGGATCAACTTCATAACAATCAGTTAGTTGAGCTTTGGGTTTTAAGATCTTTTTCATTTCTTCCTAACATTATAATATGATGTTGCCTTGGGCAACCTTCATCAAATTTTCTTAATTTCTATCCTTTATGTATTTTAGTCCTTCTCCAAAGGTCTTGTAAGTGTCTTCGCAAATTTCCTAATTTGTATTCTTTCAAATCTACATGGTATTCTCCAAGCCAAACATTTGCTTTGATTGTAATCATAGCTATAGAATTTCCTTTAAGTCTTATGATTTAGGTCTCCAAATATTGTAAGTTCTTTATGGATACTTCTCCTAGTCTACAATTTGACACAACCAATCTTGTATATTCAAGAATTTCTCATATCTCACAACCTCTTCATGCCCTATTATCTCTACACAATTATATTTTGTTTGACAAATCCATCAACTTGGAACACTTAGATTGAAAAACTACACTCATGCCATTTTGTCCATGATTGTGTAGTCTATTTCCATTTTTCTTTCATTCTAAAATTTGATATTGTCTTTAGCAACTCACGTCAAATTTTGTTATTATTTCCCTTCCTATAGTCATAGCTGGGTGCTGCCACAATACTGTGTCCCATTTATGAGACATCACAATTTTTGTTTGAAATCACACATTTTTTTAGAAAAATTAATGATTTAAGCCCTGAGGGGTTCCATCTAAAGGGGTTTAATTGAAGGGGGTTAGATAAAACCTCCTTAGATCAAACCCCCTTGGAAATACCCCCTAGTTTGAAATCAAACCCTTGATGGAGCCTCCTCCACACCTTTCAAAATGCTAACAAAAAACTAATTTTTATTCACCTTTTGGGGGATCAAATGAAGTCATTTAGAAATTCTATTTTGTAAGTATGTAGCCATTACTATAAGTTTTTCAAAAAGTATAATTTTGAATATATTTCATTTGATTATTATATTTATTTCTATTTTCTAGTGAACATAGGTTTTTCACTGAACATTAAGGTCTCTATTCCACACATGCAGAAAAATAAAAAATTGAAAAATATCTACACACTAGGTATTGATGTCCTTGTTTCAACAAAAAAAGAAGAAGCTAATTTGGATACATACAGAAAAAGTTATGTTGTATGGTATAAACCTATGTCTGAATTATAATTAAACTCACTTAAAAAATGAATAAAAAAAATATGCAACAAAAAATTATAAAAAAATATCTCTGCACTAGATAAATTGGTGTTCCAAATCTATTTTTTAAAATTTAAAATTTTATCTTATCTATAAAAAAAAGTTATGTTGTATGATATAAACATCACTTTTTAAAAATAGTATTAAAACTATAAAAAAAAGTTATTAAAAGTTACGTTAAAAAATCACAAATTATTTCTTAAAATTTTAAAAATATATATATTTAGAATCTACACACAAAATCTCAAAAACCACTAGTTTACATCATCTTTAAATTCTTAACGCATTAGTTTCTATAGGTGTCAAAAAGTAAAAATTTGGTTTAAAATGTTGATTTCAATGTCCCACTTTGGCCAAAAAGTGGGACATAGTATTGTGGGATCACCCAACAATTGGGTTTATGGTTAGTAGTCTTGTGGATCTACACAAGATTTATGCATCTCTACCATTTTCATTTAAATACAACAACAAAATTTCTCTTCTTACTTGTTCACGCTTGCAAAACAAAACCTAGTTCATAGATTATATAAATCTTCTTTTAAAATAGATCAAAATATAACATTTCCATCAAAAAGATGTGGTTTACTTTATGTATCAAGCTCCAAGACAAATAATAGTAAACTTTCATGATAATTTCCATACAAAATGTGCTCTTTAACTAATATAGAGCCTCTGCCTAGGATACTCATGATTGCAAGAGTTCCCCAAACACTATGACTAAATTACAATGCCATAAGGTATGGAAAATGACTATCCCATTTTTCTAGGTGGAATGTTATAGAAGCTATTATGTCTTTCTATCCAAAATTTCTCTCAACATATTTTCAAACTAGCAACATAGATCCCAAAGTCCTATGCTCAACCAAAGTAACCATGTGAGCAATAGGAACAACCAATGCAGATTTAATATCAAAATGCAAAAAGCTTTTGTTCTTATCTCAATCTTCCAAAAAATCTAAGGACTAACAAATCTACATGTAAAAATCTCATGTACAATTATAACAACAATAAGCATTATGAATCCAAATAGTACCATAGACTCTTCTTATGATAGTAACACACATATATTCTATGGGTTTAACCTATACGGTTTAGATTTGATATATCCATTTTATACAACTATATTTTGCAATAACTAGGTGTAAAGAGGATTATCCTATGGAGAAGAAAATCCGTCCAAGATGCATGGATCAACACTTGTATGCAGAGAGAGGTTTAATGGTGTCTCTATGTTAGCTTGAGGTAGGGTTAAATGGTAGAAAACCCTTGGATGGGTGAATATGGACAATTGATGGGCAATATTGCCTTTGGCAATGCCTGAAACTAGTGTGTGACTATCATTCCAAAGGAAAATGACTATTCTTAAATGTCATCCATTTCAACAGTCAGAACAATTTTGGCCAATAAAAATAAGACCAATATTAACCACTTTTTGTTGTGAATGAAGTGTAAAATTGCTACTGATTGTTTGACCATTGAAGTGGATGATATTTAAGTAGAGTGAAGGAAAAATGCACATCAATTTTTACCAAGAGAAAAATGTCCACATGATGATGCACCTAGTGAGACCAAGTTGTCAAGGTTGGGCTTAAACAACACACTCTAAGTTTTGACTTAGACGTGGTTGATGGGCCCACTCCAATTCCGTTTGATTGTCCAAAAATTTCCATTAACAACACATCAACGCAGGTTTCAATTAACCATGACTTAAACCTGCCACTGCCCCACCTGCTGCCACCCTCATGTACAATTATAACAACAATAAGGATATGAATCCAAATAGTACCATAGACTCTTCTTATGATAGTAACACACATATATTCTATGGGTTTAACCTATACGGTTTAGATTTGATATATCCATTTTATACAACTATATTTTGCAATAACTAGGTGTAAAGAGGATTATCCTATGGAGAAGAAAATCCGTCCAAGATGCATGGATCAACACTTGTATGCAAAGAGAGGTTTAATGGTGTCTCTATGTTAGCTTGAGGTAGGGATAAATGGTAGAAAACCCTTGGATGGGTGAATATGGACAATTGATGGGCAATATTGCCTTTGGCAATGCCTGAAACTAGTGTGTGACTATCATTCCAAAGGAAAATGACTATTCTTAAATGTCATCCATTTCAACAGTCAGAACAATTTTGGCCAATAAAAATAAGACCAATATTAACCACTTTTTGTTGTGAATGAAGTGTAAAATTGCTATTGATTGTTTGACCGTTGAAGTGGATGATATTTAAGTAGAGTGAAGGAAAACTGCACATCAATTTTTACCAAGAGAAAAATGTCCACATGATGATGCACCTAGTGAGACTAGGTTGTCAAGGTTGGGCTTAAACAACACACTCTAAGCTTTGACTTAGACGTGGCTGGTGGGCCCTCTCCAATTCTGTTTGATTGTCCAAAAATTTCCATTAACAACACATCAACGCAGGTTTCAATTAACTGTGACTTAAACCTGCCACTGCCCCACTTGCTGCCACCCATGGTTACTTTTAAACTGGGTGTAATTTTAATTTGAATCTCTCCCCTCCTACTCAATTGCACTATAAACTATGAACTACTCACCAAATGTCTCAAAGAAATGTGGTCCCATGAAATACCATGATCGCAAGATATGCACAAAATGGATTTGTTGAAAAGCCTTTAGAAACTTTCAAGTAAATGTAACTAGTAGGTGTAAAGCCAAACTCCACAACCTTTGTCAGCATACTCTGTGCCTATGTCAAAATGGGAGCTTTAGAACAACATATGGGCATCCATCAAAGGATAAATGATAGGAATATTAGTTACAACTTCCCTGGAAAACATGTATGCAAAATGTGGAATCATATACAAGGCATGTGAACTGTTTGACAAAACACCTCAAAGAGATGTCATCTCTTGGAATGCCATGATTGCAGGATATGCAAAATGTGGAAGTGTAGATAAGGCACATGAACTGTTTGATAGAATGCCTCAAAGAAATTTGTTCTCATGGAATCCCTTAATTGCAGGATATTCACAAAATGGATTTGTTGAAAAGGATGTAGAAGCTTTCAAGCAAATACAATTAGCTGGTGTAAAGCTAGAAACCTTTGCCAGCAACCTCCCATCCTATGCCAAGTGGGACCTTTAGAACAGGGTATGGACATCCTTCAAAGCGTAAAGCATAGGTGAATTTTGTTAGAGGTTATAGTTGCTATTGCTCTAGTAGACATGTATGCAAAATATGGAAGCATAGACAAGACATGTGAACTATTTGACAGAATGCCACAAAGAAATGTGGTCTCATGGAATGCCATTATTGTAGAAAATGCAAAAATGGATTTGTTGACAAGGATTTAGGAACTTTCAAGAAAATGATATTGACAGTTGTAAAGCCAACATCCTCCCTGCCTGTGCCAAAATGGGATCTTTGGAACAGGGTATGGACATCCATCAAAGCATAATGGAAGGACATTTTTCTTAGATATTATAGTTGTAAATGCTCTGGTAGACATGTATGGAAAATGTGGAAGCATAGACAAGGAATGTTGAGGAAAACTAATGTGTTGTAGACTTAAACAAAATTTAGGGGTAAACCTATCTAAACAATCCACTCTATCATTGCATTCCTACATTGAATTATCAACCAAGGAGCATAAGCTTATGATGATGCCTGCACTATATATGCCTTTAAGACTCATTTCTATCCTAAACTAACTCATACAGACTTATTCTGATTAGCCTAGTCTACTGAAGTTCACAGAAATGTAAGAACAATAAGAACAGTTTAAAATCCAGTTGCTACGGGTACCTTCAACATAAGATGAAGATAACTATATTCAACAGGGAATTACATAATTAACTCAAAATATTCAGAATGACAAAAGAACTAACACTAACCTCCAGAGGATTTAAGATATGCACTTGTTCATGAATCACAACTACTGGAAATAACAATCAATATATTTCACTTGTCTCACAATGCAATTTATGAACTAACAATTTTTTTTTTTTAACTCGGAATGCATAAATAAATAAGGAAATATATAAAGTGAGGGTTAGTACCTTGAGTGGCCAACTCAGGGAACTATTTCACTTAATCTGGAAACTAAATCTACTTTAGATTCTCATGCATTCCCATAACACAGAGTTGTATTCAATTCATATCAGAAAAAGAATCTTCTTAGATTTTTATTCAAATCAAAACATGTATGGATAATTGATATTGAAAAATAGAGTAACGGCTAAGTAACTAGAAAGTAAAAGCAACTAACGTAAAAACAAACTCATCCCTCCATCTTATACAAAAATAGGAGAGTTTTATGTAACTACTAACTAATCCTCAATCAATCCAACCCTAGATACTAGGATACATGTTTCATGATTGATTTATTAATCTAACTGATCAAAATAATAAAAGTCCTATTCAAACAAGAACTCTCATGAAATGGTTTGTATGAAAAACCACTCATAGACTGCATTTAGAACAAGTCTTCTTTCCTGCATTTATTCCAATCCATGATGGTACAGATTCATCCTCCATCTATCTTCACTTTCAGCGTTCAAACTGCACTTCACTTAATTACCCTGTCCTGCAACTTGCTGCAATTGCTCTTTCCTTGATGCCACGTCCTTGCTGCACAGGGTTAATTCTCCAAACATATGCACACAAAATAGCTTTCATATTAAACTATAGAATTCTATCTATATTACATGCATACTTATAATTTAAGTCATTCATTTGATAATATAACCACCATATTCCATATTATCAACATAGGTTTAAAGTATTTGAAAAGTATATGAGAAACAATATATAGTAATGGTAATGTTTGTAAAGTATCTGCAGGATCATATGAAAAGGTATTAAAAACATATAAAAATAACATAAAAGGAATTCAATAATCCAACCCATCATCTCCCCCCAACTTAAACTTTTGCTTGTCCTCAAGAAAAATCAAGGAACTAAACATCTAGGGAAGAAGATTATAATGCAAAGTGATTTGTCTGAGGTCCATGACTTCTCTGACTCCTTGTCCTTGTTTGAGATAAAAACCATTTTAACAGGCAAGTTTCTCCATCCTGATTGATTTAGCACACCTACACTCATCACTTCTTCCTCCTACCTAGTTTGGTACTGGATAAAGAAGGATAGGAGGGTGATAAGTAAGGGGTAGCCATTCCACTCCTTTTTTCTCTAAGATCTGGATATAACTGGATAACCTCTCAAACATAATCATAAAGTTGTGGAAAGAGTGGGGTTCCTTCTTTTACAATTATGGAGTTATATTATCCCACCTATTTTGCACATACCTCTGGTAGTTCTGAATGATAGACACTACTAATCTATGTATCCTTCTATAATCCCTAAGTCTCAAATCCATAATTACCTTACCTGGACCCTTATAAGAAAATAGTGTTAGCCATTGGGTCAGGATTTAAGGATTCTTTCCTAATCTGATGTCATACTTCAGGATTTAAGGATTCTTTCCTAATCTGCAGTGGCACTTTCTTTTCCCATTTCTCATACTGATCCATCAGTTGTCCTCTAAGTTGCTCATTCCTGAAGTATGACATCAGTGCCCTGATCTATAGATCCCCAACATAGATGGAAGGGTTCCATTCTGTGTCCTCCTCCATTAGGTAGTTATGTAGATAGTATTCACACAACTGATCCTGTTCTTCTAATCTGACCTCTTTAAAATGATTGCAAAAAATGTACCTTGAACGCAAGTCAGGTTGATTATTAATGAATCTGTTGAACTAGAAACTAAGAAACTTTTCTTTTAAAAATAATGCATAAACTCTTGGTGGAGGTCTGCATCCAATGATTTGCATAGCTCTATCAATGACCTCTGTCAGACGATTTTCCAACCTTTTGATTACCAAATCCTTTTCCTCAACTAATGTATTAAGACTATGTTTCTCTTTTTCCCAATTCTCCTTTTCCTGCTTGGTTTTATGAGTCAGTTTGATTAATTCAAAGCCTAGAGACAAAGTGGTATGGTACCCTAGGGTTTTTGTCATAGGAGGTTGGAGAGTGAGTACTTCATCCTCTTCATTTTTTTTTACTTTTAGCCAATTGTGCTAATAAATCTAAATTGGAACCATGGCCATAAGTCTGAATTTTCTCTTCCAACTCTTGAATCCTTTTCTCTTTTTCTTTATCTTTCTCCTCATACCCCTTTACCTGCTCTTCTAACTGTCTTATTCTATCCAAAGATTCTTGAAGTTCTTTTCTAATATTTCTGTCCTCCAATAATTCTTTTTCTTTTTCAAAATTTAGACTTTCATCATCACCTTCTCCAAGAACATCAAAAATCTCTTGAGCAGAATTATCAGGTATAGACTTACCCATTTTCCTTGCAGTAAACAAATCCTCTAACTCAGAATCAAAAGAAGAAACATACCTTTTTTTCTTGGCAGACACATTGACATTATCACAAGCGTTAGTAGAGACATCCTTAGGAGGAATTTCTCCTCTGTCTGAATCTAAATTCAGTGGAATTGGATCATTGTCTTGCTGGCCTTTATCTTTTTCTTCTAATTTATGTTCCTCAACAACTTTTTCCTTGGCACTTTGCCTCTTTAGCCTACCTGAGTGTCTAGGAGTGACAGTCTCATGCTTATCTTCCTTTTTCCTCCTCTTCTTGTCCCTCTTCTTCCTCTTTTTCTTTGTATTTTCTTCTTTCATTGTGCTCTTGTGCTTCTTCACACCCTTCCTATTCTTCTTTTATTTACCGGATGCTAAAGGAGTGCTTCTTTCAGCTTTAGGGGTGGATGATGAGGGTTCTTCTACTGCTACAGGCCTAAATTCTAGAGGATTTTCATCTTGTGGCTCTTCATGCTCAATTTTATATAGAGGCTCAGGCTCATATGGAGGCTCATCTTCTGGTTCAGGTGCCTTTAATAGTGTTGAAATATCCACACATTGCTTAAAATCTTCCCACTCAACCTGTGGGTACTGAATTCTCAAACTTCTCTTTATTAATAGGGCTATTAAATAATGATTGGATAGAGTGGTGTTTGTCTATTGTTTCTGGTATTCTGAAGACATTCTTTTCAACATACTATATAGAAAATTTGAAACATTGACCAGTTTTTCATGCCGTAGATGATTGAGCAATTTGAGATGTACAGTATATAACATGTTATATCAACCATCACAGGTAATATATTTGATGATGTATAAGGCACATTTCCCACAAAAGAAGGGAAGAGATAATCGCTTTGTACCTTGTGTGGTGGATTCCAGGTGTTCACCTCTCTCACAGAATTCCTCCCTCGCCACGGCTACATCAGCTCTAGCTAGGTACTCGGACCTTGTTCATGGCAACCCTGTGACCTGAGAAATAGCTGTTTCGGAAGCATCTACAGTCAATCCTTTCACCATTACTTCATCATGCTATAATGTGAATGCAAATTCCTTCACCATCTCATCATCATATTCTGTTAGTTTCAGAAAGTAATCTAACCAACCCACTCTAGTAAAGAGTGGAAGAACAATTTCATCTTCAAGTATTTCTTTATATGTAAAGGGTTCTCTTCTGATTACATCCCCTCCCATGATTTCTATAAATTGCAATCTCTACAATGTCAACTTTTGTTGAACAGTGTCAATATCTGCTGCTTCAACTCACCACCCCAAAAAGAACCAACTTACAATTTCTACCTCTCCTTTCTTCTCCACTGTAGCTTCCTTAGGGTAATAGGTTCACTCATTGGTAGAATAGGGTAAGTTTGTTGGCGTTTCAATTCACACCTCTGGAATGCGAGTTGAAAACGGACAGCTATGCACAAATAATCTGCTCTTCTATTATGAGGGGAAGTTCCCTTTTTGCTGATGTTTGCTTAAAAGATAAATAAATTAAATTTTGCCTATCTTTTTGCTTCTCAGCTGCGAGCACAAGGTTATAAAACTCTATTGCTGCAGCAGAGGTTTTTCTTTTTAACTTCTAACTATAGCTAGGCCTAAACTAAATGACGCTTTTGATCACCTAAGTAAATTCAAAGCATAGGAATCAAAAGTTAATAGAGAATGATTTGTTTTAACATAAAAGCTCAAATAAACTTCTTCCAGATCACATCAGAAGACTCATTGTACTTTAAGATGAAAATTGAAAGTAAGATTAGACAAGCCACACATTTAACGACAAAACCAGATGATTGTGAGATAGAGAATCAAAGCAAATGGCACACATGAGATTTCTATTCTCAATATCATAAAGTTATTACAAATCCAGGACAACAATATTGTAGAAAAAGACAGGCATACAATATGCGATCAAACACTGGAAAACATATAACACAGAGTGAACAAGCACTTGAAATAACAATTTTTGCAGGCTAGAATATGCACAACAAATTTTGCTATCACAATTACAGTTCCCACTAAACAATGGGCAAGGCTACCCTTATTTATACTAAATCAAAGGAGTAGGGAACCCTAAAATCTCCTTGATTTTATCTAACTAACTTGCCAACTCGCAAGCTTTATTTCTATTCTAAGACAAAGATTACAACTAACAACTGCTTTAAAGCAAAGAAAGCTCCAACTATTACAAAGTGATTTTTTGCTATTTTAAGGATGGATAAGCTTTGAATGAAAGAAAATGCTTTAAAAAAAAAGCATTGAGTTAAAGCTACTTTATTTTGAGTCACATCCTCATCTATATTGTTTCTTTATTATTGACAGCATCCACTAATATAAATATATTGCCGTGGCTACCTATTCTTTGCCTTGAGGGCTACTTTATCTTCTCCATTCTTCAACACTCTCTCCTTCAGATTATCTGCTGCAACCTCAATGAGATTCACATCTGTGTGCCAGGTACTTCTACCAAGATTGGATCTGACCATCTTGAAGTCATCCATGTTAGTGTAGGTTTTTATTTCCTAGTGGGTTATTTATTTTTCCTTATATTCCTAGGTTTTTCCTACACTTCTAATAATCTCGCTTAGGTTAATAAAGCATGTCTTATTAGGTGAGTGGTTGCGAGGTGTCACCTTTCTACATGTGAGCATCCATTAGCTATCTTGGGAAGATACTTTGCTATCTTTAGTCCGATAGATGGTTGCTCCTGATTGGTCAGTGTTGCCACCTCCTCCCTCTTCCTTGTCTATATAAGCATGCTACCTGGCTTGTATTTTGTATCTTTTACTTTTGCATCCTCTTAATGCTATTTTGATTCTAGCATTTGCATTACTCTCTTGGAGACTAACTCTGTGTTGCTATTTTGATTTCGTATCATTTGCATTCATAGTTTAGATATCTATTCTTTGCACTAGTTTTCTGGGTTAATAATCTTTTTTAGATTCTAACATGGTATAAGAGCCACACCCAAGCTAGGAGCCCCAAGCACACGAGAGGTGTGGATTAAGGGGGGGTGTTGGTGTTGGAAATAAGCCACACCCGGACCAATGATAGACTGGTCCAAGAGGGGCTAGTAGCTTAGTGATAGAGCACTCCAGCAGTGAATGGAAGGTCCTAGGTTCGAGTCCTAGCTGGTCCATGTCTCAACATGGTATCAAAGTATGAGTTAGATTCACCTGAGCAGTCTTCTACCTCAGATTCACCTTGACATTGGAGTCACTTGGGATACATGACAGATCTTCTGATGAGTCAAATTCACCTGAGCAGTCTTCTACCTCCACTTCTGATGCAGAGAGCGATTCAGAGGACTCACCTCCTTCCTCTCCTAGTCATCATTCAGAGGTTGATGGTTCTCCTCCAGATTCTCCATCTTCTGGTCCACTTTGGGCTAGACAAACCTTGCAGTCTGCAGGTGATTGGGTTGGGGATTCATCAGACACCAGACGGACTCGTTCACAGTTCCAGGATGCTCCACATGTCTTCATTGCTACTACCTCAGATCCATAGTCATTTCATGAGGCTTCTGGTATTCCTGAGTGGGATACAGCTATGCAGGAGGAGTATAGTTCCTTGATGAGGAACCACACTTGGGATCTTGTCCCTCTTCCTAAGGGAAGAAAACTTGTTCGATGTAAGTGGATCTATCAAACAAAATTTGCAGCAAATGGGTCAGTTGACAAGCATAAGGCTCACTTGGTCGCCAAAGGATTCTCCCAGGTTCCTGGGATTGACTACTCTAAGACTTTTGCACCAGTTGCCTGAATGAATTCCATCCGACTTGTTCTTGCCATTGCTGTAGCTAATTGATGGGAAGTACACCAGAGGGATGTGAAGAGTGCTTTTCTTCATGGTGACCTTCAGGAGGAGATCTACATGGAGTAGCCATAGGGGTTCCTTCAAGATTCTTCACTTATGTGTCATCTTCAGAATTCTCTCTATGGCCTCAAACAGGCTCCTCGGGCCTGGTATGCCAAGATGGACTCCTTCCTTCTATCAGTTGGGTTCACTCGGTGCCATTCTGATCCCAATGTCTACATTCTGTAGCAGGATGACTCACTCCTATTTTTGGTTTTGTATGTTGATGACTTGCTGATCACAGAGAGTTCTTCATCCACCATTGGGGCTGTCAAAACTGCCCTTCATAACAGGTTTTTGATGACTGACTTGGGCTTGTTGCATTACTTTCTCAGGATTGAGATCTACCAGTCTACTTCCAGGATCACCATCAACCAGTCCAAGTATGCTCTAGATTTGCTCTCAAGGTTTCATATGGCTGAATACAAGCCTGCTCTGACTCCCTTTCTTTCTGAAGTCAAACTTGAGGCTCAGTGTTCTTCTCCACTTGTTGATGGCACTTTGTACCGACATCTTGTTGGGAGTCTCATTTATCTGACTCATACAAGACCTGACATTTCATATGCTGTAGGCATGGTCTCTCGATTCATGTAGGAGCCTCATGAGCTGCACTGGAAAGCAGCCAAGCAGATCCTTCACTACATTCAGGGTACTCATAGTTTTGGGATTCACTATGCAACAAACATTGAGCTTGACTTAGTGGGCTACATACATTCAGATTGGGCAGGCGATTCTCAGGATCGCAAGTCTACCTCAGGTTACAGCTTCTCACTTGGTTCAGGTCCTGTTTGTTGGTCGAGCAAGAAGCAGTCTGCTATTGCTCTATCTTCTACTGAGGCTAAGTATCGGGGGGCTGTGAATGCTGCCACTAAGGCCATTTGGCTTCAGAATCTTCTCACTGAGTTTGGCATCCAAATCAGACGGCCATCAATCATATTTTGTGACAACCAGAGTGCCATTCAGATCTAACGGAATCCGGTCCATCATTATCGGACCAAACACATAGAGGTCCACATGCACTACATTAAAGAGCTCATCCATGGCCACATCATTGACCTTTGCTACTGTCTGACTTCCGAGCAGGTTGCTGATATCTTCACCAAACCCTTCACTGAGACCAAGTTCCTTCATTTGCGAGATTTGCTGGGGGTGGGGGATTCTTCATCTTCTGGGGGGGCTTCTTCCTCTCACTCGGAGTCCTGACTCTCTCTACTTTTGGGGGGGTCTCTTCTCTCTCTATTTGGGGGGGGGGGGGCTTTTCTCTCTTTTGGGGGGAATTTTATGTACATGGGAACTCATCAGGCTTGATTTGTCGGGACCCATTTCTACATCCACCTAAGCTTCACTTATGTGGGGGTGTTAGTGTAGGTTTTTATTTCCTAGTGGGTTATTTATTTTTCCCTATATTCCTTGGTTTTTCCTACACTTCTAATAATCTCGCTTAGGTTAATAAAGCATGTCTTATTAGGTGAGTGGTTGCGAGGTGTCACCTTCCTACATGTGAGCATCCATTAGCTATCTTGGGAAGATACTTTGCTATCTTTAGTCCGATAGATGGTTGCTCTTGATTGGTCAGTGTTGCCACCTCCCCCCTCTTCCTTGTCTATATAAGCATTCTACCTAGCTTGTATTTTGTATCTTTTGCTTTTGCATTCTCTTAATGCTATTTTGCTTCTAGCATTTGCATTACTCTCTTGGAGACTAACTCTGTGTTGCTATTTTGATTTTGTATCATTTGCATTCATAGTTTAGATATCTATTCTTTGCACTAGTTTTCTAGGTTAATAATCTTTTTCAGATTCTAACAATCCATGTCCAATGTTCTTTGGCAAAACATTTTGCTTTCCTTTTAACCACTTTTGAGCAATCTTTTTCTGATATTTTTCTTTATCATTGTGCCACACCTCTTGCATTCTTCAATAGAAATGACTAAGTTCTCCTTCCATATTCAAAAACATTTCTCTATGTCATTAGGTATGAGGCTGCAGAGTATTGCATACTAAAAAACTTGAAGAATGCCTGTGAACACGCCTATAGTTGGAAATATTTTGCACAAAAGGATGAAAATTGTTTGCTGATTTCTTCTAAAAAGCAGAGTTTGAGCAAAAAAGCTAGCACGTGGGTTTTGTAGACAATCTTGTTCTAAAGCAACCCAGGTCATCAGATTTTTAAAAAGTAGAGGATTTCCTGGAAAAGTAGCAACAAAGCAAACTTCAGAAAAACTAAAATTTTCCAATCTTCAAGAGGATGAAATTCTAGATGAACCCATTTCAATGAAAACTGAAAAAGCTTCGGGCCTGTTTCTGAAAAATGATGCCCTAGAAAAATGGACCTTGAAAAAGCGTGCCTCTGTGCTTCCCAATCTTGAAACTATGAAGAACATTGAAAAAGCACTCCGTTTGGGTTCTCAAATCTTCATGAGAAGAAAAAGACATTTTCTTCCTCTGGATGCAACCTACAAAAATAATGAATAAAGAAGGCCAAAGATTTGTCTTTATAGAACTTTAGGGCAAAAAAGTAGCTTTTTTTGTGAAAGCACAAAGCTTGAATCTTATCCATGAAGAAAGCATCTTTTAAAGCACAAATCCAAGTAGATATACTCGAATAGGAAGAATCCCTATTTTATAGCTGCCTATGGCTTCATGTGTGAGATGATTAAAAATATCTTTTTTGATGATGTTATCAAACACGCGAGGTTGCAAAAGTGTTAGCCAAATTTTCATTTGTTTTGAAATTTTTGCACTCATTCTGACTCCAGTATGGCCTGTCCCTGACTTCAACAAGATGACAAACTGTCACCATTGACTGAAAAAGCTAACTGATCATGGCATTTTGGAGTTTTATCAATCCTGATTTCATCCCCAGCCTCAAACTGACGATCCAACAACGTTTGACTGCAATTTTGACTTCTAGAAACCATCACCGGAGGAAGATCGAGAAGCGGCTACAAGCAATGCTGCTGGAACATAAAAAAAATATCTCTAGAGAACCTAGGTGCCCCTAGCCTCCAGGGGCACTTGGGATTTCATGTCTTAGCCAAATTTTCAAGATTTTTGATTTTGCTCTTTATTCTCTGGAAAAACATGAAAAATAAACTAAATCTGGAGAGGATGGGTGCCCCTAGCCTCCTAAGGTGCTTTTGGACTCATGCCTTAGAATGTTTTTAGAAATTTTCATTTTCTTTTGGAAAGTCCCTACCTGACGTATATTTCAAAATATATTTATACTTTAAATATTTTGAAATACACTTTTAGGATGTTTGAGATAGGTCTCAAATCCATGGAATTTGACATGCAGATTCTAGATTTTTGAGGATCCACCAGATTTCAGAGTTAGTTTTTTAGGGCTTCAGAACATCAGAGTTAGTCAATTTCAGGATTTTAGGGACATGCATCAAGATGAGGGTAGACTAGATAACTTGAGCATATCTGAGATGAATCCCTTGCTTTTACGACCTTTTAACTGAGTTCAACTAATTTTGACCACCTGAAAGTGGGTTGATGAGGCCTTTTAAACATTTTCTGAAGAACGTGAAAAAAAATCCCACCTGAAAGTGGGCTGACGAGGCCTTTTGAACATTTTCTGAAAAACGTGAAAAAAAATCTAACTCTGGGAGGAATGGGTTCCCCTAGCCTCTAGGGGTGCTTAGATTTTCCAGACTTAGTCAAATTTTAATTTTCAACTTTTCTTCGTTTACGGATTCATCATGCTTAGTTCTCTGTTCTTCATCACTTGACAGTTTCTCGATGGCTCCTCGCATTCTAAATAGCGCTGACATCTTGAAACTAACCTCTAACAGATGAGTTCCCTTCATTAATGCACTTGGAGTTCGAGCTTCACCTTTTGAAAAAAGTAAAATTGACCCAGTAGAGAAAACTCAATCTTTTGAAGATTCCGTTTGGACCACCTTGATCGTGAAGCAATATGATCCAATCAGAATCAGGCAGGACTCCTGAATCAGAGATTCTATTTTTAGAAAATTTTGCCAGCATTCGTATCTCAAGAAACCCAGAAAACCTAATTTGACGTCTATTTTTAGAAATTTTGACTTTTTGACAAAAAAATTTCTAGACTCTTACAAAATGCCTTAATGAAGCAAAAATTTTGATTTGGCACAACAAAGTTCATGGCGTAGGAGGTTTTTTCTCTGGTTTTTCTTGAAAGGCAAAAGATGGTGAATGGCAAAAATCAAAAAATAAACCCCTCCCCACAACTAAAGTTTGAAGTGACTACACTTCAGTTATCAATTGTTACGGAATGAGGAGCATTGATTAAATGGAATGGTGGATAATATTCTCGCATGCATGAAATAAACTACAAGTAATTATGAATATAAAAAGAAAGCTAGTTTTAATGATTGAAAGTTATCAAATGTACATATGGAATAGAAAGAAAGAATTAACACACCTTGGAATTTGTGAACATATACTGAGGATGTGAGTTGATATGCATGTGGTGCATGATAAGGTGGCGGGTACGACGGTAGAGATATGATGTGATGGCACAAAATGGTGAAGAAAAATGAACAGTTCTCATGAATGCGAGTTGACACGTTTGGCAATGGAGTGGAGTTATTTTGGAATGAATGCGGGCATGTGGAATGGGTGGGAAAAATTAGGTCTAACATTCACCAAATTGTTGAAGAATACTGCATACAGGAGGTGCTGCCGGTGCCGCTAGCATAGGTCCCGACTGTGTAATTACAAATGCAATATATCAAGTCCCAACTGAGTTAGGTCCATATATGAGAGTGGTAAATAGGTCCTGGTGGAAGTAACTGTAGTAACCATGGATATTGTGTCATGTGTGCATGTGTTTTTAAAGCAAAGAAAATTAAGTTTCAGTGACAGGGTTGAGTATTGCAACTCAACCTCCACATCACTGGATAGTGTTGGTGGATCAACAACAGAAGCTGTATTAGTTGGTGTTATAGCATCTTCATCAGGAGTGTCAAGAGTACTATACTGAGTAGCTAGAGAAACAAGAAAGTCATCCTTTTGAATTGGTTTTTTATATAGTTTTAGCCTGTGCCCATTTACTAGCAGTGAAAACTGAACTTCATCAATGGTCTCCAATTGAATTATACCATTAGGAAAGACTTGTTTAATCTCATATGGGCCTAACCAATGGGACTGAAGCTTACCCTTGAAGTCCTTGTATCTTGAATCATAGAGAAGTGCCTAGTCACCAGTAGTGAATTCTTTAGTCTTGATGTACTTGTCATGCCATTTGGCTCTTTGTTTCTTTATGACCTCTGTGTGATGAATGGCCTCCAATCGGATTTCATCCAGAGCATTCAAATGTTGTAGCCTTTTCTGTTGAGCTGCTATCAAATCCATCCCTAAGTCTACTGCTGTCCTCAGTGTTTTGTGTTCAAATTCTATAGGGAGGACTGTTGTCTTGCCATAGACCAATTCATAAGGTGTAAACCATGTAGTTGTCTTCTACGTAGTTCTGTATGCCCAAACAACTTCTGGAAGCCCAAACAACTTCTGGAAGCCTAGAAACTCAATCTCTTATGTGAATCTGTACTATCTTTGTCAAGATGTTCTCAATTTCTCTGTTTGTGACTTCCACCTGGCCATTAGCCTGAGGATGGTAGGGAGTGGATTTCTTATGTCTGATCTGATATTCCTCTACCAGTTTGGTGATTAAATCAGATGTAAATTGTTGTTCTTGATTAGTTACTATCTCCCTTGGCACACCATATCTAGTGAAGATGTCCTCATACAAGAATTTGGCCACATTGCCATCTTTGGCAAACTGTAAGGATTTAACTTCAACCCATTTAGTTAAGTAATCAGTACATACCAGGATATATTCTTTGTTGTTGGATGTAGGAGATATAGGACCCACAAGATCCAGTCCCCACTTATCAAAAGGGGTCAATGACATTTGTGACTATAAAGGCATCTCATCACTTCTTGTAGGTCTTCCCATTCACTGACATCTATCACAGCTTCTAGTATACTTGACAACATCTTTATGAAGTGTTGGCCAGTAATATCCTATTGTCAGTATTTTGAAGGTTGTCCTTTTGACTGTAAAATGTCCCCCACAAGATTCATCATGACAGGCCTTCATTATATCAAACACTTCATCCTCTTGTTGGTATGTTGTTAATTTTCGTTAACCGACAAAAGAAAAACGACATTGCAAAACCTTAATTCTAGAAGCTTCCTAAAAGCTTGTTATACGCGGCTGGGATGTATGGTACAACGACGTATTCATGAGATTGTAATCTATTTTGCACTGGATAATAAAATCATTGGATGGATGAGTTTCTGTGGATGTAGCCCATATTAGGTGAACCACGTTAAATTTTTGTGTTGATCTCTTTTGTGTTATTCCTCATTGTTATATTTGGGTTATTTAATCTGCATATAATTGTTAGTGTTTATTGCTTTGATCTACCCTAACCCTAACAACTGGTATCAGAGCGGGTTGTGTTTGATTATCGTCTGTAGGAAAGTCTCATGGTTAAGTGGGAGCAATGGCAGATGAGGGTAAATTGAAAGTAGATAAATTCAATGGGTAGAACTATCAATTATGGAAGATGTAGATGGAGGATTATCTCTATTAGAAAAATTTATGGAGGCCATTGGAAGGAGTAGCCAAGAAACTGACAGCAATGACTGATGAGGACTGGGAACTTCTAGACAGAAAGGCATTGGGAACCATTCGGTTGTGCCTGGCACCATCTGTGGCATTCAATATAACAGAAATGAAGACAACAAGTGAATTGATGAAAGATTTGGCCAAATTGTATGAAAAACCCTCAGCATCTAATAAGGTATTTCTCATGAAGTGTTTGTTTAATCTAAAAATGATTGAAGGTGGATCTGTGTCAAATCATTTAAATGAGTTTAATATGATTACTAGTCAATTAACTTCTATAAAAGTGAAATTTGATGAAGAGGTAAGGGCTCTCTTGGTTTTATGTTCTTTACCAGAAAGTTGGAATAGCTTGGTAATGGCTATAAGTAACTCTGTCTCTGGTTCAAATACTTTGAAATTTGATGATGTTCATGTTATCCTTAGCGAGGAAATACGATGCAAAAGCACAGGTGAGACTTCAACATCTGGTAATGCTTTTACTGTAGAGAATAGGGGAAGAACAAAGGAAAGAGAAAAAAGCCCTACAAATCATGGGAAGTCACAAGGAAAGTCGAGGAAAGGTAGATCTAAATCCAGAGGAAGAATGGATTACTGGCACTATGGAAAGCCAGGACACTTGAAGAAGGATTGCTGGTCTCGAAAGGGCAAACAAGGAGATGGACAACATGATGACAGTAAGGAAGCTAATGTTACAAGTAATAAATTACAGGATGCTTTAATTCTGTGTTTAGATAATGCTAATGATTCTTGGGTAATAGATTCAGGAGCTTCATTTCATGCCACACCCCATAGGAAATATTTTCTAGATTATATTCAAGGTGATTTTGGACATGTATATCTGGGTGATGATGAACCCTGTCAGATTGTTGGAAAAGGAAACATAAAAATCAAGTTACAGAATAGAAATGAATGGTTGCTATAGGAGGTAAGACATGTTCCAAATTTGAGAAGGAATTTAATCTCTGTAAGACAACTGGGTAGTGAAGGTTGTATAGTTACCTTTTCAAACAAAATCTGGAAGGTCACTAAAGGTGCATTAGTAGCAGCTAAAGGTGAAAAGGTAGGCACATTGTATTTGTGTACTGGTAATACTTATTCTACCTTAGCTGCTACAAAAACAGTTGCTACTGAGGTAGTTATAACACTTACTGCAGGGACAGAAACAAAATTGTGGCACCATAGACTTGGGCACATGAGTGAGAAAGGGATGAAGATTCTTCACTCCAGAAAGTTGTTACTAGGTCTGAAGAAGATTAACTTGGAGTTCTATAAAAATTGTGTTTATGGAAAACAAAAAAGATTTCGATTTCTCAAAGTTGGGAAATAGAAAAAGAGTGAGAAATTAGAGCTTGTGCATTCAGATGTATGGGGACCAACTCAGGTATCTTCTCTTGGAGGCTCTTGCTATTATGTTACTTTTATTGATGATGCAACTAGGAAACATGGGTGTATTTCCTAAAACAAAAATCAGAAGTATTTGAAACTTTTAAAAAGTGGAAAGCTTTGGTTGAGAATGAGACAGGAAAAAAGTTGAAGTGTCTTAGATCTGATAATGGAGGCGAGTATTGCAACAGAGAATTTAAGAATTACTATTCATATAATGGAATCCGCAGGCAAAAAATAGTTCCTAGAACCCCACAAGAAAATGGTGTGTCTGAGAGGATGAATAGGACCATTATGGAGCGTGCAAGGAGCATGAGATTGCATGTTGGACTACCCTTACACTTTTGGGCAGATGTTGTACATACTGTTGTTTATTTAATAAATAGGGGACCTTCAAATCCTTTGGATGGTGGCATTCTAGAGGAGGCATGGATGGACAAAAAGGTAAACTATTCATTTCTGAAAACCTTTGGTTGTGAAGCTTTTGTCCATATTGATATTGAAAATAGAACCAAGCTTGAGGCTAAGTCTAAAAAATGTACCTTCATTGGATATGGAGTAGATGAATTTGGTTATCGGTTATGGGATTTTGAAAATCATAAAATCATTAGGAGCAAAGATGTTATATTCAATGAGAAGGTCATGTATAAGGATCAGCTACAGGAAAAGAAGCATGAACAGGCCAAAAAGGAATATGTGGTGTTGGATGAGATTCTAGAAAATAAAATGTTAGTGGTACCTAATGCTCAGCAACAACAAGTTATCCCACAAACTCCTGCAAGTGTTAGACATTCTACAAGGATAACTAGACCTCCTGAAAGATTTTCTCCATCATTATATTCTATATTATTAACTAATTCTAGTCAACCTGAAGGTTATGAAGAAGCAATGCAGGTAGATACCAAAATCTAGTGGGAGCTAGGCATGAAAGAGGAAATGGATTCCTTGTTGCAGAATTAGACTTGGGACTTAGTTCAATTGCCTGTGGGTAAAAGAGCATTGCCAAATAAATGGGTTTACAGATTGAAGGAAGAAGATGGAGGCAAGAAAAGATATAAGGCCAGACTCATGGTAAAAGGTTTTGCACAGAAAAAAGGTATAGATTTTGATGAAATATTTTCTCTGGTTGTAAAGATGACTTCTATTAGAACTATTCTAAGTCTTGTGGCTCCGGAAGACTTACACCTTGAATAGATAGATGTGAAAACAATATTTCTCCATGGGGATTTGGAAGAGGAAATATACATGCAACAACCACAGGGATATGAGGTCAAGGGTAAGGAGGATTTTGTGTGTAGGTTAAATAAGAGTTTGTATGGCCTAAAGCAAGCATTTCAGCAATGGTATTTGAAATTTGATAGTTTTATGGCTGAACAAGGTTACAAAAGATGTAATTCTGATTATTGTGTTTATTTCAAGAAATTGGGTAATGGCAGCTATATTATCATGTTTCTTTATGTTGATGTCATGCTTGTTGCTAGGTCTAACATGTAGCATATTAATGAACTTAAGCAGAAATTAGCAAATTCATTTGCTATGAAGGATTTGGGTGCAGCAAAACAAATCCTTGGTATGAGGATCACACGGGACAGGACAAACAGAAAATTATTTTTGTCCCAAAGTGAGTATGTAAAGAAGGTGTTGAAAAGGGGTTTAACATGCAGAATGCAAAAGCAGTTAGTACACCTTTGCCTAGTCATTTTAAGTTGACTAAGGAGATGTGTCCAAAGACACAAGAGGAGGAAGACAAAATGTCTAAGATACCATATGCATCAGCAGTTGGCAACTTGATGTATGCAATGGTATGCACAAGGCCAGATATTGCACATGCAGTGGGAGTTGTGAGCAGGTATATGAGAAATCCGGGAATGGAACATTGGAATGCTATAAAATGGGTTCTTTGATATTTGAGAGGTACTACTTCAAAGAAACTATGTTTTGGAGGAACAAATTCTGCTCTAAAAGGATATGTTGACTCTGATCTGGCTAGTGATATTGATAGCATGAGGAGTACTACATGGTATGTTTTTACTATAGGAGGTACTACAGTTAGTTGGATTTCAAGTCTACAAAAGGTTGTACTTTCAACCACTGAAGTTGAGTATGTTTCTGCTACAGAAGCTAGTAAGGAGATGATTTGGTTACAACATTTTCTGGAGGAATTGGGGTAACAACAAGAAGATAGCCCTTTGTACACTGATAGCCAGAGTGCCATTCATCTTGCTAAGAAATCAACTCTACATTTAAAAACTAAGCATATACAGCTCAGATACCACTTTATCTGGTCAGTTTTGGAGGATGGGCAGTTGAAGCTAGAGAAAATTCACACAAGTGAGAATCCTGCAGATATGTTCACAAAGCCAGTTACACGGGAGAAACTGATTTCCTCATCAATTTCTGTTGGCCTTCATGACTGATAATGGTGCACTTAAGAAACCAGCCAGGCCTATAATCCAGTGGGAGCTGCAAGTGTAGTGGTGTCGTCTAGAACCAGTCTCCAAGTGGGAGATTGTTTGGTGTGGAGCCTAATTAGTCTCCAAGTGGGAGATTGTTGGTATGTGGTGACTGATCATGCAAGTACTATACACAAGTTCTGTATCCTCACCAGGGTTTGGGGGCGGCAGCCCCTGAGAAAATTTTTTCCCTCTTTTTTGCACGATCAGAGTCAGTTGTTAATTTTTGTTAATTGACAAAAGAAAAATGACATTGCAAAACCCTAATTCTAGAAGCTTCCTAAAAGCTTGTTATAAGCAGCTGGGATGTATGGTACACTGACATATTTGTGAGATTGTAATATGTTTTGCACTGGATAATAAAATCATTAGATGGCTGAGTTTCTATGGATGTAGCCCATATTGGGTGAACCACGTTAAATTTCTATGTTGATCTCTTCTGTGTTATTCCTCATTGTTATATTTGGGTTATTTAATCTACATATAATTGTTAGTGTTTATTTCTTTGATCTTCCCTAACCCTAACACCTCTTTGATACATCTTCTCGTAATATTATCTGGGCCAATGTAAAATAGGAATCCAGAAATCCAAGAGTAGGAGAAACATTTGTGAACTAGCTGCCTCTTCTCCCTTAGAGAGAAGTAACCTGGAATCTCCCCTATAACCAAATAATTAGCTATATCTGCATACCATGGACTGTGTATAGTTAGATCAAATAGATGCTCATTAGGAAAAGAATCATCAACCACTCCTTTTGAGGACTGTGTAGGTAGTCTAGATAGAAAATCAACAACTACATTAGCCTTGCCTAGTTTGTCAACAATTGTTATATCAAATTCCTATAACAACAATAACCATCTTACAAGTCTTCCACCCACTATTGGTTTATTCATCAAATATCTAATTGCAGCATGATCTGTGTGTATGAATACTTGATAACTAGTAATGTAGTGTCTAAATTTGTTTATAGCATAAACAATTGCCAACATCTCTTTTTCTGTCACAATGTAGTTTAACTCAGCTCCCTATAGATTTTTGCTAACATAGTATATTGCATATTCCTTAGTTCCTTCTTGCTGGCCTAGAATTGCTCCAATGGCAAAGTCTGATGCATCTATATGGATGTGAAAAGGTAGTGTCCAATTTGGACCTCTGAGAACAAGGGCTTGTGTCAATGATGTTTTTATCTTTTCAAAAGAAGTTTGACAATCTAGTGTCCATTCAAATTCACTGTCCTTGGTCAACAGAGTAAACAGAGGTGCAACAATCTTGCTAAAATCCTGAATGAACCTTCTATAATATCCTGCATGCCCCAGGAAGCTCCTTACATCCTTCTATTTTTGTGGAATAAGCAGGGTAGAAATAACTTCAATCTTCTTTAGGTTAACTTGTATGCCTGCACTTGAGATAAAATGTCCCAAAACTATTCCTTGTGTCATCATCAGAAAACACTTACATTACTCAAAGATAGGTTGTGCTATGTGCATCTCTTCAACACTTTCTCCAAATTGTGTAAAGCTTCATCATATGTGTCACCATATGTGGTGAAGTCATCCATATAAATCTCCACGTTGTCATGGGAAAAATTAGAGAAAATACTAAGGACTGCTCTTTGAAATGTAGCTGGAGCGTTGCACAAACCAAAGGGTAAGACAGAATATGCATATGTCCCCCAAGGGCAAGTAAATGTTGTCTTATCCTGATCCTATGGAGCAATCTTGATCTAGTTATAGCCACTAAAGCCATCACGAAAGGAAAAAAATTTCATGCCTGCCAAAGAGTCACAAACTTGGTCAATAAATGGCAATGGAAAGTGATCCTTCCTGGTAACAGTATTGAGATCTCTGTAATCTACACAAACTCACCATTTGCCACCTTTCTTGGGCACCATGACCAATGGTGAAACCCATTCACTGTCTGAAATGGGGTATATAAAGCCTGCATCTAGAAGCTTTTAAAGCTCATCCTTCACAATCTCTCTGAGGGTGGGGTTCATGCGCCTCTGCTGCCGCCTGATGGGTCTATAGCCATCATCAATATATATTTTATGTATGCATAAGGTAGGATCAATGCCTTTCATGTCACTGTAATCCAAAGCGAATACTGTTGATTGTGTATGCAATATTTCATGCAGGGATTGTTGTTGTTCATCAGTCAATGCATTGTTAATATTCAACATCTTGCCTGGCTTGATTTCTAATTTTTTGGACAATTCTTGTACAGAAGACAAACCAAGGCTAGGTAATATGGGTAAGCATTGCTTGGGTAATAAAGCATGAAATATTTGGGATACCTCTTCCGAGGAACTGCTGGGTATTATGTTGTTCAAAGGGTCTTGTAAGCAAGATAGGCAGTCTTGTTGTTGTTTGTGCCTCCCACAGTCATTTTGTATAAGGTGAGCAATTAACTCATCTTCATCTGGAATATCCAATAAGGGGTTGTGTTCAATAGTCATTAGGGTTTGCAAGGAATAGGTGTCCTCATCTTCCAGGATAGGCCAAATGGTCTGCTCAAGCTCATGGTATGGCTGGGCTGGTGGATATAAAACCAATTTCTTGGTCACAGTCCCATTGGATATGATCATGTTACGAGACCTGCAACCTATAAATGCATTAGCAGTGGAAAGCCATGGTCTACCTAGTATAAGAGGATAACCAGCAAGATTAACCTTTGGTTGCAAGACTATAAAATCAATAGGGTATTCCCAAGAATCTAATGCAATGACCAAATCTTCTATGACTCCTTCAGGTTTGACTGTAGACCTATCAGCTAATTGCAAGATTGTTTGAGTAGCCCTAAGGTTGTTCAATTGGAGTGTTTGCATTGTCTCCTTGGTCATGACATTAATTGTGGCACCTAAATCTATTAGAGTATTCTTAATTAGAGTCTTATTGATCTTGACATTCACCACTGGACTACCTGGATCTGTATATTTGGGAACAATTATATTCCCCAACATGATATCATTAAGATTACCTAAAACATGGACTGTCTAAGGGTCTATTCTCTTCCTTCCTGGCTTCTTTATGTAAAGATCCCTAATAGTCTTAGTGTAGATAGGAATATCCTTGATGGCTTAGATTAAGGGAAACTTGATGCTTATATCTTTTAGTTGGCTGAGAAGGATAGTATCAATTTGGGTTGTTTGTTTTTGCATGGCCAAGTGCTCAAGAAAAGGAGGAGGCTTCTGATGTAAGGTAGTTTGGGCATCTTGGGTTGATTCAGGTTCCAAAGGTGGTTTATCTAAGGCTTCTTCGGTGGTTTCATCTTCATGTTCTATTATTTGGGGAGCTAAAGGCCTTGCAAGTTGCTTCCCTAATCTAAGATGAACATTACTCACTTCCACCCCATAGGTGGGATATTGCATTACCTCATTAGTATAACCCTGCTGAACAGGCTTGTTGTTAGGGTTAGGTGCAAGTTGGGTGGGGATTTGGGTAGGTCTAGAAGGTGGATTTTGAGGTGTTGAGGGTGGCATTATGGTTGGTTACTATGGATGAGATGGAATCATGGGTTGCTAAAAAGGTACATTTTGCTGCCATTGTTGGCCCTTGTTCCATTGAGGTTGCCATTGTTGCTACTGAATAGGCCACTGGGGGTTACAGTTGGGACCTTGGAAATTTTGTTGAGGCCATGGGTTTGGCTGTTGTTGGTTCCAACCAACTTGTGGAGTAGGCCATTGTGGGTTTTGTCATGCATTTGGATTACCAGGCCACTGTTGAGTATTCCAAGCAGAGATATTCTGGTTTGCAACAAGAAAGAGGGAATTAAAATTAAGTGGATCAGAGGGCATACCTTGTCTTTGCTGCCAAGGTCTCCTTTGAGCTATGAAGAACAGTTGCCCATGTTCTCCTTCAAATGGCTGTAATTCTAGCCTTTCAATCTTTTCTTGCTGGATACTAGCCACCCTCTTGCATTTACAATTGGCCTTCCTCTATCTACAACTGGGGCAGTATTCAGTAAGCATTGCATCTGCCTCTTCCTATTTCTTCTTGATGTGAAGAGTGTCCAGCTATGTATCCATATCGCTAATAATGTTCTCTTTCATGTTGGTTAGTAGGTTACTAATCTCCACTCTTGAAACCCCATTGGTTGCCTTGCCTATGATGGTTGCTCTTTCTCCCCTTGGTTTTCTGGAAAAGGTTATAGTTGAATTTTGTCAGATGTTATAGTTTCTATTTCTCTAGTAGACATGTATGCAAAATATGGAAGCATAGACAAGGCATGTGAACTATTTGATAGAATGCCTCAAAGAAATGTGGTCTCATGGAATGCTATTATTATAGAAAATGCAAAAAATGGATTTGTTGGCAATGATTTAGGAATTTCAAGAAAATGATATTGACAGTTGTAAAGCCAACATCCTCCCTACCTATGCCAAAATGGGATCTTTGGAACAAGGTATGGACATCCATCAAAGCATAATGGAAGGGACATTTTTATCAGCTATTATAGTTGGAAATGCTCTGGTAGACATGCATGGAAAATGTGGAAGCATAGACAAGGAATGTTGAAGAAAACTAATGCATTGTAGACTTAAACAAAATTTAGGGGCAAACCTATCTGAACAGTTCACTCTATCATTGCATTCCTATATTGAATTATTGACTAAGGAGCGTAAGATTATGATGATGCCTACACTATATATGCCTTCAAGACTCATTTCTATCCTAAACTAACTCATACAGACTTATTCTAATTAGCCTAGTCTGCTAAAGTTCACAGAAATGTAAGAGCAACAAGAGCAGTTTAAAATCCAGTTGCTACGGGTACCTTCAGCATAAGCTGAAGATAACTATATTCAACAAGGAATTACAGAATTAACTCAAAATATTCAGAATGATAAAAGAACTAACACTAACCTCCTGAGGATTTAAAATATGCACTTGTTTATGAATCACAACCACTAGAAATAACAATCAAAATATTTCACTTGTCTCACAATGTAATTTATGAAATAACAAAAAAAACAATTTTAACTCGAAATGCATAAATAAATAACGAAATATATGAAGTGAGGGTTAGTACTTTGAGTGGCCAGCTCAGGGAACTATCTCACTTAATCTTGAAACCAAATCTACTTCAGATTCTCATGCATTCTCATAACACAGAGTTGTATTCAATTCATATCAGAAAAAAGAATCTTCTCAGATTTTTATTCAAATCAAAACATGTCTGGATAATTGATATTGAAAAATAGAGTAACGGCTAAGTAACTGGAAAGTAAAAGCAACTAACTTAACAACGAACTCATCCCTCCATCATATACAAAAATGGGAGAGTTTTATGTAACTACTAACTAATCCTCAATCAATCCAATCCTAGATACTAGGATACAAGTTTCATGATTGATTTATTAATCTAACTAATCAAAAGAAGAAAAGTCTTGTTCAAACAAGAACTCTCATGAAACGGTTTGTATGAAAAACCACTCATAGACTACATTTAGAACAAGTCTTCTTTCCTGCATTTATTCCAATCCATGATGGTACAGATTCATCCTCCATCTGTCTTCACTTTTGACATTCAAACTGCACTTCACTTAATTCCCCTATCCTGCAACTCACTACAATTGCTCTTTCCTTGATGCCACATCCTTGCTGCACAAGGTTAATTCTCCAAACATATGCACACAAAATAGCTTTCATATTAAACTATAGAATTCTATCTATATTACATGCATACTTATAATTTAAGTCATTCACTTGATAATATAACCACCATATTCCATATTATCAACATAGGTTTAAAGTCTTTGAAAAGTAAATGAGAAACAACATATAGTAATGATAATATTTGTATAGTATTTGCAAGATCATATGAAAAGGTCTTAAAAACATATAAAAATGGCATAAAATGAAGTCAATAATCCAAACCATCAAGGAACGTGAACTGTTTGACAAAATGCCTCAAAGAAATGTGGTCTCATGGAATGCAATGATTCTAAGATATGCACAAAATGGATTTTGCAAGGATGTTCTTGTTGGGAAAATGTTTCTCAACCTTGCAGTTATATAAGGTTTATTGTCGATAAGATATATATATATATATATATATATATATATTTATATTTATATATATTTCTTAGTTACACCGATAGGTTTAATATACAATGGGAGCATGGGGTGGAGTATGATGCGTGTTAACATTTTTTTGTTAACAAAAACTATTAAATGACCAACATACATTAAATTAATGATATATTGTAAATCTAGACCGTTCATTATTAGGTTTTAGATATGATGGTAGATATTTTATTGGCTTGTCTTGCCCTAGAAGGTAACCCTATTTTATGAGGGTGTTGTATTACAGCTGCAGTATCGTGATGTATTCTGAGAGACTGATGGCGATCATGTTGTCTCTGGATCTCTGGTGGTGATACTCCTATGAGAATCTTTCTCTGCAAGTATATTTAATCTTTGTGATTTCTGAATAATATATTGAGCAGCTTTTGGAGTGTGGGGTTTTTCTTTCGATAGGGTTTTCCCTACATAAATCACTATGTTGTGGTATGCATGATATCTATGTTTATTTCTATTTAAGTTTCTGTAAGTGTTAAAGATATATAAAATTTTGCATTATCCTCCTCTCAAGATTAGTGTAGGAAGTTATTTCGCTACCTTAGCTTCCTTACAAGTGGTCTCAGAGCCTGATCACCTTTGGTTTCAGTTGTGGGTTGTTGGGTTTTTTGAACTAATCTAGATTTGAGTGGGAGCTTGTGCAGAAGACACTTTGTGATCTTGTTGCAGGAATTTTTAGATGGCAAGTTCATTGGGGAGAATAGAGGTCGATACATTTTCTGGAAATAATTTTGAAATGTGGAAGCTGAAGGTGGAGGATCTGTTGATAGATCAAGATCTGTGGAATGCTATTGATGAGAAAGTTTCAAGGCCTATAGATCCTACATTAGCTCTTCTCTATATGATGTTATGGACCATAAAGTGAAGGGTTTAATCAAATTATGTTTGGCAGACTCTGTTAGAAACTATGGAAGAAGCTTGGTGAGATGTATCAAGCCAAATCTTTAGTGAACAATCTTTTCTTGAGGAAGAAATTGTATTCCTTGAGAATGGAAAAGGGTGGATGAATTATAGACCACCTAGAAGCATTCAATATGTTGGTGGCTCAATTGGCATCAGTTGGTGTCAAAATGGTTGAGGAGAAATGTCAGATATTGCTTTGTTCTTTGCCTAATTTTTAGGATTCTCTTGTTATGGCTATTGGGAGTACCTATGTTATATTGAAGACTGGAGATGTGGTGGGTTCTTTGCTTTCTAAAGAGATGAGGAGGAAGGTATCCATCAATGCCAAGGAGGCCCTAAATGTTCATGGAAGACCTAAGGAAAAAGGCAAGAAGAATGAGAAGCATGATAAATCCAAGTCCAAGGGGAGATCCAAATCTCCTGGAAAGTCCGAAGTTGTTTGCTAGAACTGTGGTAAGCCTGGACATATTCGTAAGGAATGCAAAGAAGAAAAGAAGAAGAAAAGGAAAACGAAAAAGAAAAAGAAGAGATTTGATTCTGATTTTGAGTCTGAGAAGGAAGATGATGATGCATTCATTGCAGCTTTGGCAACTCGTGCAGGTAATGATGCATGGTTAATTGACTTAGGTACGTCTTTCCATATGACCTTTAATAGAGATTGATTTTCTGAATATGAAGAATTTGATGGAGGTAAGGTGTACTTGGGTGATGATTCTCATTTAAATATTGTTGGTCATGGTAAAGTTAGAATCAGGTTTCCTGATGGCAAAATAAAAATGATTAATGGTGTGTTGCATATCCGTGGATTAGCATGAAATTTGTTATCTGTGAGCAAACAAATAGATGCAGGTTTGCAGGTAGTATTTTTTGATGCAGGATGCAAGATGGTTAGAGGTGCTATGGTGATTGCTAGAGGTGTCAGATATGGCACATTATATAAGCTTGATGTATGCACTGTTGAGTGCAATAGTACTTCTGTGAAAAGTAAGTTTGTGGAAAGGGTGAGGGTTTCATCTTCAGAAGATGGTCATGGCTTTTGGGTACCCAAGGGTGCTCTTTCTTCTGAATCAAAGTTACCTGTAGAGAAAACTATGTTATGGCACCAGAGTCTTGGCCACATTGGAGAAAAGGATCTAAGGACCTTACAAAATAAAAAACCTTGTTGAAGGGTTGTTTGATTGTAATCTTGAGTTTGATTTATGTGAGCATGGCATTTATGGAAGACAAAACCGCATTTAGTTTTACTCAATTTCTCATAAATCTTGTGGTGTATTAGATTTTATTCATTCTGATGTTTTTGGTCTTGTAGATGTTCCTTCAATTGGAAAATCCACATATTATGTTTCATTTATTGATGACTATAGTAGAAGGACATGGGTATACTTTCTCAAGAGTAAATCTAAATTTTTTCAGTCGATTTAAAGAATTTAAAGCAATTGTTGAGTTGCAAGATGGAAAGAACATAAAATGTTTGAGGACTGATAATGCCAGTGAATTTTTCTCTAATGATTTTGATAGATTTTGTAAAGATTATGGTATTCATAGACAAAAGACAACTCTGTATTCTCCACAACAGAATTGAGTTGCAAAAAGAATGAACATGACACTAATGGAGAAGGCTAGGAGTATATTGAGTGGTGCTGGTCTAGAACAAAAGTTTTGAGTTGAAGCTCTTGCCACTACCTATTACCTGATTAACTGGTCTCCTACATCAGCTCTTGTTGATAAAATGCCTATAGAGGCATGGTCAGGTCACAAGCCTTGATTAATACATCTTAGATTTTTTGGTTGCAAGGCATATGCACATGTGCCAAAGGAGAAGCGAACAAAGTTGGAGAACAAGGCTGTGAAATGTATCTTCATTGGATACAGTTATGGTGTGAAAGGATACAAGCTTTGGGATCCTATTGTAAGGAAGGTAATATATAGTAGAAGTGTTATTTTTAGAGAAACTAATCCTTCTTTTGTTACATTGCAGCCAAAACAAAGTAAACAGGAAGATGTGATTCAATTTCCTTCTATACTTTAGAAAGTTTAATCGAGTCCCATGGATAGACAAGAAGTTGAGGAGAGCTCATCTAGCTCTGTATCTTTAGAAGAAGAGGAAGAACCTCCAACTCATCTTGTTCGTAGGTCTACAAGGCATAGACAACCACCTGAAAGGTATTCACCTGATGATGCGACATGTATTTTTTCTTTGAATACTAACATGGATGAACCCGGATCTGTAGAAGAGGCATTAGGTATGAATGATGTTGTAACATCAGAAAATGTCCCCTTGGGGGCTTTTCCCTCATAAGGTTTAGCTCCTGGGTCTTTTGCGTGCATTTAGGACATTTTAGTTCATATTTTAACACCCTGATGGAATGAGACCTGGGTTCCTTAGCAAATAGGGCCTAGGTGGACCCCTTGAGTTGTACCCTACCCAAAATAGGGGGGGAGGAGTTGGGCACCCGCGCCCTAGTCCTGCCCTATTTTGGGGCAGCCCTAATTTTTGGGTGTCAGTTAGTGACTGTTATTAGGTCCCTTTGCCGACACGGTAAGTTTGAATTTCAAATATCTTGGCGAGAGTGCTTGTAGATGCATATATAAGCATGCTTATGCATTCATTTGTAAAACTAGATTATGTTCATGTGATGTTGGTATCTTAAGGTGATTCAAGGCTTTCTATTGTGTTGCAAGAGTAGACTTGTGTGTTTTGTGTGTTGATATTTATAGATTTGAGCATCAATCTCCTCATGGCATGAAGAACATCTTCCTCCATGAGAGCTTCACTACAAGGTGACATATCATTGTGTTTTTATCATTAATTCCTTTGATTTTGGCCTCTGCCTCACAAGGGCAAGCCCTCTTTATCTGACAATGGTGTTCGGAGGCTTAAGTGTCCTCCGGGGTTTGACTGAGGCAAACCACTAAACACCACAACCCCCAAACCAAGTCTTGTGATTGCAAGTTACAGGTGTCGCATCTGGAAAAAGTGGAGTTGCAGGAAGACTGGGCAGACATAAGGGATTCAAAATCTAAAGAAAAGTTAGACAAAAGAACACTTCTAGGAATAGGGTGCCCGCTCTAGTGTCCTCCGTAGATAGATTCTAAAAAATAGAAGTTACAGGGATGATTAGTGTCTGAAGAAAGTCTAGATTCCCTAAAAAAGTAGGTACCTTGGACTTGGGTGCCTGCTCTAGCGTCCCCAACTATTCTGCCTCAGAACCCTGAAAATAGGTATTCTGTAATTTGGTATTTTACTCCCGTTTGCAAGAGCTTTTTCTGCAATTCATTAATTTGTTGTCGTATTTGCATAATTAGGGTTTTAATGGTCAATTGGGCCTAGGAGAAGGAAAAATTGATAATTAATTCCCTAATCCAAATTTACCTACATTTGAAAGTGACTCTAGGGTATGATAGTGCTCACCACTCGACCCTAAATCCTTCAATGTTTAGTGGAGAGGCAAATTTTAACATCTAAACAACAAAAGATTAACAAATCCAATTTTACCCTAAACATTTTGGTGAACCCGTGTTTTTGAACTTAAATTGCAACTTGCTGAGTGTTTGTCTGAAGATTTGGTGTGATTTCATTCATTCATATAGGCATTTATTTTATTACATTGAGAAAATTTCAAAAAATTGAAAAATTGGAAAAATATAACAAAATTGCATTGTTGGGCTTATTAAATTGCATCAATTCTTCCTAAATTTTCCTAATTCATGATTTTTCCATCAGATTTGATATAAACTATAGAAAAATCTAAAAAATTAGAAATTTACATTGCATTTTCATTATTTAATTGCTAGGGTTTTGTGGAAATTTTGACAATTTTTAGATAACCTAATAATTCCAAAATCTAGGGTTTGTAGGCAAAATCTTTTATCTAATTTTTCTATTGATTTTAGAGGCTCATTCAAATTTTCATGACTGTAGTCTTGCATTTTGGTGTGAATTTACATTTAGATTTAAATTATTTGCAATTTTACATAGAAAATTTCAACAAAAACTAGCAATTTTGGTGCATTTTCATTAAATTTGCATGGCCATTTTGCATGTTTGAGCTTGAAAATCATTTTCAGATTTTAGATTATGTAATTCCCATAAAAAATCAGACTCCAAACCATTTTCATAGCATTTTGTCTCAAGATCTCAAACCTAGGGCTTCACAAACGATAATTTTCACTAGATTTAGCCTTATCGACTTCATAAACTTGCACCATAGGTGTGTTGTGAAATATATTTTAGCATTATTTTTCTGTTATTGTGGTAATAATTTTCTCCCCCTCATAAAAATCTTCACAACACCCTTTTAACGGGCTCTTGTAGTGAAAATTTGGTGAAAAACTACACTTTTTGACTATTTTTGCCCTAGGGTTTGACCTAGTTTGCACTCCAAGTGTGTTTTGATCAGTTTTATGGATTAAAGTGACTGGTATTATTGATATTATTCTCTGTCCCTCCTAAATTTCCTTACAACACCTCTCTTGCTAGGTCTTGGAGTTGAAAAACCGTGAAAAATAGTTTTTTTTTGCTATATTTTCACGAGGGTTTTACCTTAAGTGGCACTGAAAGTGTGTTGTGTTGGATATTTTAGCACCAATTGGCTATTATTACTTATATTATTTGTTTTACATCATCATTTTCATCACAACACCCTTCGTTATGCTCT
The DNA here is from genome assembly GCA_027924645.1 of Cunninghamia lanceolata. Lineage (NCBI taxonomy): Eukaryota > Viridiplantae > Streptophyta > Pinopsida > Cupressales > Cupressaceae > Cunninghamia > Cunninghamia lanceolata. The sequence continues at coordinate 5,325,247 of BSBN01000178.1, read as the reverse complement.
CTTGCAGTGAATTTTGGTGAAAAAAGTGCCTATTTTGACATATTTTCACTATAATCGACTTGACATTATTTTAGATTTGCATCAAGAGTGTGTTGAGAGTGAAATTGTTGCTGTTTTGGACTGATATCATGCATATAACTTGCTTCCCTTGACTGAAATCCTTATAACACCCTTTAGTTCATTCATTTGCATTGAAAAAGTATCAAAAAATCAAGCATTCTGGGCTATTTTTGCTCTTATCTTTTGCACCTATTTTGCAAAGCTTTCAAAATCTGATTTGGCATTAATTTGAGCATATAAACATGGCCTCTAATCACAATAACAACAATAGGTTCCCTCCTAGACCTTACATGAAAAGAAAAGCACCTGAGCCTGAAATTGTCTTGACGCCTCATGATAGAACAACTGGAGACACAAGAAATGATAAAAGAGAAACAACCCACATGTGAAGAGAACTTTAGACCAAAAGGACAAGGTCCCTATGTTGAGGTTCCTCCCCCGAAATCCTTACAAGGATCGGGAGATCATTGTCAACAACAAAATATTCCACCGCGACAAATGAGGTTTGATCCCAGTGCTTCATCATCTAATTTGCAAAAACCTATGAAAGAGCAAGGCCTTGTCTTACAAGAGATAAGTGGTTGAAGAAAGAGAAATAGAAAAGCAAGAGAAAGAAGAAAAAGAAGACAAGAATATGATACAAAACTTGCTTCTCAACAAGAAAACATTGACCCCAACATTCAACCAAACAATAACAATCATAATGATGAACAACATGATGAACAAAATATGACTTTGGCTATGGTACCATATGTCCCACTATCCTCCATCATTAGGGAGTGGGAAGATGACGACGATGATTTGCTTATGGATAATTTCTAGTCCGCTAGAGGCCCTACAGGTAAGTATCTCTAACCCTTTATCTCTCTCATGATGTGCTTCCCCCGTGATGTGTTATGTGTTGTCTAGGCCTCCTGGGATGACCTCGAATTCTCCTATAAGGTTCAGGTTACCAGGAGACCGCCTCTGTTATGACCTTCTATTTGTATCATCATTCTTCTATATTGCCTCTCTCTCTAATTTCATTGTTGTGTGTTGTGTCTTGCAGACATAGCATCGTGGTTGGTTACTTGGGGGCACCCTCCTACGTGATTGTCCCTAAGACACTTGTTTCTCCTCTTTTATTTATTGTTTCCCTTCCTCTAGTCTTTCCACCTAGTGGGTAGATGACGACAAACATTTATACTGATGCAAACCTAGTGTCCCTTTTGAGAGCAATCAAAAAATGGACTTAGTTCCTAATATGACGATGGGGTTGTATATCTTATCCAATGCTTGGCTAGTGGAAGCACTCATGCTTTCCGCGTAGTGAATTTCATGATGTTTCTGTCACATTTACAAACCTTAACAATACTGCTGCTCTATGTACCTTTGTTTGCCTTTGAATCTAGCCTTAGCGGTACTTGATTTGGAGAGCTTTGTGATATAGCCCCACAGTTATCCTCGAACTTCGAATTCATTGTATAACCTTGGCTCTTTGTGTGGTTAATCATATGCATTGATGTTGTTGTTTATCATGATGTTGTAGACACTAACATGTTTCTTGCAAGGATGTGTTTGTGGGAACATTTGGCGATCGTAAAGTACATATCACCTCTGGGGGGCATGGGCTTTGTGAAAGTCAGTGTTCCCTTGTGTGTTTTCTTCCTACCTTAACGTGCTTGATATCAATAACTGATATCAACCACCTTAAGGTGGGGGCATATAAGGTAAGCTGTCTATTGTAGACGTTAGCAAACTATTTGACCTTAGATGTAGTAACCTGCGCTCTTGGGTAGTGCATCGTGCATCTTGAGTTTGTTTGCAATCAATCAATCAATCATGTAATCCCTCTGTGGAGGTGGGATATCGAGCATATCCTTTTTCTTAAGCCCTCTGTGGAGGTGGGGATGGTGTATTTCTCAGAGCAGATTGCATCATCCTGTCATTTTCAAAACTCCTCTGCGGAGGCGGGGAGCGGTTCTATGACTAGCTCAACCCTTAAGCATGTTTTCGGTGATTGTTGTGGTGAAGCCCAATCATTGGTGTCTACATGTAATGTGCCTGAGATGGTGATGAGCCTAGAAACAGGGAACACACCATCGCTTGTCTGTCATGTTTTCTCCGTGTCTTCAAGTGTGTGTGTTTTGGCGTGCTTGTTTTGTATGGCGTGTTTGTTGCCCCATATGTAGATACCAGCACCTGCGGGTAAGTGCTTCCTGCATTTTGGGAGGTTTTGTGTGTCTTGTGTGTGTGTGTTGCCACATATGTAGAGACTAGTGCCTTCAGGTAAGTGCTTCCTACATTTTTGGGAGGTTTGTTTACTTTCCAGTACTTGCATTTGCATTTCATATATATGTGAAAAAGAAAAGAAAAGATATCATTTTTGTCTTCCATGCATTAATGTGTCTTCTATGCATTGATTGTCTGCTTCGTGTTCTGCGTGACTGTAACTGTCTTCTCCATGTTTTGCATGCCTATTGCTATCTTCCATGTGATTGACGTGTCTTCTCCGTGTTTGATGTGTTTGTTGTGTTTGTGACCTTACTTTAATTCATGTATTGGCCTTGCATTTACACATACATTAAAGTGGGGGCTAAATGTAACATTGGAAAATGTCCCCTTGGGGGCTTTTCCCTCATAAGGTTTAGCTCCTGGGTCTTTTGTGTGCATTTAGGACATTTTAGTTCATATTTTAACACCCCGATGGAATGAGACCTGGGTTCCTTGGCAAATAGGGCCTAGGTGGACCCCTTGAGTTGTACCCTACCCAAAATAGGGGGGAGGACTTGGGCACCCGTGCCCTAGTCCTACTCTATTTTGGGGCAGCCCCAATTTCCAGGTGTTGGTTAGTGATCGTTATTAGGTCCCTTTGCCAACACGGTAAGTTTGAATTTCAAATATCTTGGCGGGAGTGCTTGTAGATGCATATATAAGCATGCTTAGGCATTCATTTGTAAAACTAGATTATGTTCATGTGATGTTGGCATCCTAAGGTGATTCAAGGATTTCTATTGTGTTGCAAGAGCAGACTTGTGTGTTTTGTGTGTTGATATTTGCAAATTTGAGCATCAATCTCCTCATGGCATGAAGAGCATCTGCCTCCATGAGAGCTTCACTACAAGGTGACATATCATTGTGTTTTTATCATTGATTCCTTTGGTTTTGGCCTCTGCCTCACAAGGGCACACCCTCTTTATCTGACAATGGTGTTTGGAGACTTAAGTGTCCTCTAGGGTTTGACTGAGGCAAACCTCTAAACACCACAACCCCCAAACTAAGTCTTGTGATTGCAGGTTATAGGTGTCGCATCCAAAAAAAGTGGAGTTGCAGGAAGGCTGGGAAGACATCAGGGATTCAGGATCTGAAGAAAATTCAAACAAAAGAGCACTTCTAGGACTAGGGCGCCCACTCTAGTGTCCTCCGTAGACAGATTCCAGAAAATAGAAGTTACAGGGCTGATCAGTGTCTGAAGAAGGTTCAGATTCCCCAAAAAAGTAGGTACCTTGGACTTGGGCACCTCCTCCAGCATCCCCGACTGTTCCACCTCAGAACCCCGAAAATAGATATTATGTAATTTGGTATTTTACTCCCGTCTACAAGAGCTTTTTCTGTAATTCATTAATTTGTTGTCGTATTTGCATAATTAGTGTTTTAATGGTCAATTGGGCATAGGAGAAGGAAAAATTGATAATTAATTCCCTAATCCAAATTTCCCTACATCTGAAAGTGACTCTAGGGTATGATAGTGCTCGCCACTCAACCCTAGATCCTTCAATGGTTAGTGGAGAGGTGGATTTTAACATCTAAACAACAAAAGATTAACAAATCCAATTTTACCCTAAACAAATGCAAAATCCTGGAAGATTGCTATGGATGAAGAAATGACATCTTTGAAAAAGAATGATACATGAGATCTTGTAGCATTGCCTGAAGGACGAAAATCTGTTGGTTACAAATGGGTGTTCAAGGAGGTATTGAGAAGTAAAAAGCAAGGTTGGTTGCAAAAGGTTACTCTCAAGTTGAGGGTATTGATTATGGGGAGATATTTTCTCCTATTGCAAAAATGACATCCATTAGATTTTTGCTTTCTATTGTTGCTTCTTATGATTTAGAGGTTGAGCAAATGGAAGTGAAAACTGCTTTCCTTCATGGTGACTTGGAGGAGGATATTTATATGACACAGCTAGAGCACTACGTGGTGAAAGGTAAAGTTAAATTGGTTTGCAAATTGAAGAAATCTGGTGCAATCACGGTAGGAGAGTTCATAGAATGAATTGTCCAGACCGTGCAGCAAGAGTAAACACAACGGAAACAACTCAAAGGTATGAAACAAATGCAGATTCAGTCATTCAACATATCATAGAATTCAAATACATATGGGCTGGCAACATGCGAGCTTACAATTGGGCTCACAGGCCTGATTACAGAATATCAGAATATGCACAAGATATAGCTATGAAGTTCCTTTGTGAAAGAGCTCAACTAAGAGTCCTAAATCAATTGCCAACTACTTTCCTAGGAAACTATTACATCATTATATATCATCTCCGGAACCATAGATTCCTCCACATCAGCCAAGGAAGATCACAAACTCCAATGAAGAGTTGTAACATGTGTACACAGATAGGTCAGACCTAATCATGAAGAATTCCTCTGCAAGTCAATGGAATGATGTGCAGATCTCAGGGAAGGTTGGCCAAGAACCATAGATCATTGAATGATGTGTCATTAAACTCTACAAGTCAGGAAGTGCTCCGCAAGTCTTCTCATATTATTAGGATGCTCTGTTCTGAGAAAATAATCAATCTTCTGATAGCGATATCTTTCCGGTACTTGATCTAAATGCTCTAAGATTTGGATATGATGTAGATGAGCATGTCTAGATGCTAAATCCATCTCCACAAGGTTTGAAATGCAACTGTGGTAGAATACAGACCAAAATACAAAAACTGCTACTGACTGAACTGCCTGAACTGAATTGGAAAATGAAAGAAAATAAACTAAACTGCAAACAAACTGAAATGCAAATGTTTTTGGTTGATGCAAGATTTCTCTTGAACAGGGATGCTCCTGCATCAGACATCCAGGGTTATTGAAAAAGTGAGTCCCTCACTTTGTTGGGGCTAGAGGGAAACCAAGACAGTCTACCTCAGCCTAAGAAATCCATGATGAATCTTCTTCCAGTCTGCCTTTCCACTTCACAAGGTATTCTTTGTATTGTCTTCCTCTGGTGTTGCATCAAACTCTGTTATCCAAAATGTCTTCAATTTTCTCTGATGCTTGTTGTGGTAATTGCTTCTTCAATGTTGTCACTGACCTCTACTTCATGATATTGATAAAGGTCTGCAATGTTGAAAATAGGTGATATACCCAATGTCTCTGGTAATTCCACTTCATATGCATTTCCTGAATCAAATTTTTTGAGTATCCTACAAGGTCCAAACTTCTTCATCTTCAACTTGTTATATATCCCAACTAGAAATCTTTCTTTTCTCAAGTATACCATCACTTCATCTCCAACTACAAATTCCTTGTCTTCTCTTCTCATCTACCTTTTCCTTATATTTGTTGTTCATATCCTCCAAATGTTTCTTAACCTGATTATGCACTATATTCATATGTTCATCAAATTCTTCTAATTCTGCACTTCTGTTTTCTTCCAAACTAATGTCTCTAGGGTTTGCTCCAGTAACAATCTGAAAAGGTGTTCTTCCGGTGCTCCTGTTTACTAAATTATTGTATGCAAACTCTGCTTGTGAAAGAACCAAATCCCAACTTCCTACCTTCTCTCCAACCAAACATCTCAACAAGTTTCCCAAAATCCTATTCACTACCTCTATCTATCCATTAGTCTATGGATGAAATGTTGAAGTGAACTTCAAATCTGTCCTCATCTTCTTCCAAAGTGTCTTCCAAAAGTATCCAAGAAATCTAGCATCTCTATCTAAAATTATGCTCTTAGGTAATCCATGCAATCTCACAATCTCTTTAAAAAATAGGTCAGCTACATGCACTGCATCAGTTATCTTCTTACAAGGTATGAAATGTGCCATCTTTGAAAATCTGTCCACCACTACAAATATTGAATCATGTCCTCTCTGTGTCTAAGGCAATCCCATTATAAAATCCATACTTATGTCTTCCCAAGGTCTCTCTGGTACTGTCAAAGGTTTATACAATCTAGTGTTCTGACTACTTCCTTTTGCAACTTGACAAACTCTACAACTCTGCACAAATTTCCTAACATCCTTATGTATCTGAGGCCAAAAGTAGTTTTCACTCACCAATGCCACTATTTTATCAATGCCAAAATATCCTGCCAATCCACCACTGTGTTTCTCCTTGATCAAATTATCTCTCATTCAAGGCTTCTAGGTATGCATAATTGACTTCCTTTGAACAATATATCTTTCCGAATGAAATAATCCAACCAATTACTCCTATCTGTCACAACAGGTTCCTTACATGCTTTCCAAGGTTCTACAAAATTAGTGTCTCCCTCAAACATATGCTTCAGTTCATCAAATCCCATCACTTCAACTCTCATCTCTGTCAACAAATTTCTTCTCCTACTCAATGCATCTACAACTTTGTTTGATTTATCACTCCTATGCTTCAACACAAAAGTATAACTCTGCTAAACTCTACCCATCTCATGTGTCTCTGATTCAACTTACCTTGACTGTTCAAATATTGCAAAGCTTGATCATCTATATACAACACAAACTCCTTAGCCAACAAGTAATGTCTCCACTTCTTCAAGGCTTGAATTATGGCATAAAACTCTTGATCATAAACTGAATATCTTCTCTTTGCATCATTCAACTTCTCACTAAAATATGCTACTGGTCTACCTTAACTTAATACTGCTCCAATTGCATTTCCACTTGCATCACAATCAACTTGAAATACCTTATTGAAATCTCATAATGCCAACACAGGTTGCTCTATCACTTTTTGTTTCAATAAATCAAAACTTTTATCTGCTCCAGCTGTTCCTTTGAAATCTTTTCTATCACCTCTCATTGTCTTTGTCACAGGGTTACAAATTGAACTGAAATTTATGATGAACTTCTGATAGAAGCTATCTAATCCATGAAATGATCTGACTTCTCCAATGCTCTTTGGCGTAGGCCATTCAACAATTGCTCTTACTTTCTCAGGGTCCATCTTCAATCCTTCCGCAGAAATCACAAATCCCAAGTATACCAATTCTTCCTTCATGAAACTACATTTCTTGATGTTTGTTAGCAATTTCACTTCTCTTAGTCTCTGTAATACTTGTCTTAGGTGCTGCAAATGTTCTTCTTTGTCTTACTAAAAATTAGAATGTCATCCAAATATACAATTTAACAAACTTACATAATAATTTATTCAAGACTTCATTCATCAATCTCACGAAAGTACTAGGTGCATTTGTCAATCCAAAAGGCATCACTAACCACTCATACAATCCTTCATTTGTCTTGAAAGCAGTCTTCCATTCATCTCCTTCTCTGATTCTAATCTAATGGTATCCACTCTTCAAATATATCTTTGTGAAATATTTTGTTCCACTCAAACAATCCATGATATCATCCATCCTAGGTAAAGGAAATCTATACTTAACTATGATCTTGTTGATTGCTCTAGAGTTAGTACACATTCTCCATTCTCCATCTTTCTTTGGTGCTAACACTGTAGGTACTGCACAAGAACTCAAACTTTCTCTAATCAAACCCTTCCTCAACAACTCTTGTATCTGCTTATTCAATTCTTCATTCTCTGTTGGTGTCATTTTGTGTTCTTCTTTGTTAGGCAAACTTGCTCCAGGTATGAGATCCATGTGATGACTAATACTCCTAATGGGTAGTAATCCTTCAGATACATTATCTGATATGATGTCTTCATACTCTGTCAGCAATTCCTTTATCTCCTTCGGTAGTGATTCTTTAGTCTCCTTCTTCAATGTTTCAGGCTTCTTAGGAATCAAAGCATGACACATATTCTCATGTCTCAAACCATCTAGAAATTTTCTTCCATCTACCAAGCAGATTCTAGCATTTCCACATACCTCACTCTTAGGGTCATCTTTCAAAGGAATCAAAGTAATTCTCTTTCTATTTGATGTTATAGTGTATGTATTCTTCCTCCCATCATGTATAGCTTTTCTATCATACTACCAAGGTCTACCCAACAAGATATGATAAACATCCATAGGCATAATATCACACAATACTTCGTCATGATATGATCCAATATGAAATTTCACCAAACATTGTTCACTCACTAGTACCTTATGATAATTTTGAATCCATGCTATCTGATAGGGCTTAGAGTGTTTCAGTCTTTCAAACTTCAACTTGGTCACCATCTCCTCTGAAACTAGATTATCTAAGCTACCACTATCAACTACAACTTTGCAACACTTTCCTCCTGATTTGCATCTGGTTCTAAACAAATGTTTCCTCTGCGGTGGTTCCTCATTTGTTTCTGCTTGAAATAGTGCTCTCCTCATCACCAGTGATTCTCCTTTCTCAGGTTTACCAACTGAACTGGGTGATGCAACAGGTTCTTCTTCCACATAGGCTACTCTCCCACTATTCTCTATTCTCTTGCTTGTACTACCCTGACTACATTCAAATGCTCTATGTCCTTCACCTCCACACTTGAAACAAGTGCCTTTGAATGTTCTCTTATCAAATCCTCTTCCTTCTCTTCTGTATCATTCATTCCGGTATGAATTATAATTACCTCTGTGATGAAAATTTCTATCATTGCTCCGGTAAGTATTGCTATCTCTGTCCTCCTTAAATGTGCTGTCAGGCTTGTTTTGCTCTGGATGTGATTTGTCTCCTCTAGAAAATGTTCTACCTCTCTGGAATTTACCTCCTCTTCCTCTCTATCTCTGATCATGCCTCTTATTCATCTTCTCTTCAACTTTCAGGGCAAATTGATATGCTTCCTCCAAAGATGTCTTCCTTACCAAGCTTAGTTCTTCTTGAACGTTCAATCTTAGTCCATTGATGCATCTAGCCACTTTCTCTTTGCTTGCTTCACTATGTCCTATCCTTATGATCATCTTATGAAATTCTTCAGTATACTCCTTCACATATTTTTCCTTTTGTCTTAGGTTTTACAATCTCTTCAACAGTTCCAACTCATACTCAGCATGTATTAATTGATTCTTCAATTTTGTCACCATTCTATCCCATTTTGTAATATTTCCTTTTCCTCTTCTATTTCTATCCAACTGAACTTCTTTCCACCATATAGCAGCATGTCCTTTCAACTTTGTCTTTGCAAATTTTACCTTCTCTGGATCTTCAACTTCCTCATATTCAAAGTATTCTTCCATGTCATTTATCTAGTCAATTAACTCTTTAGGGTTCTGTAAGCACAAAAATCACGCATAGCCTCCACGAGGACCCCTATGATGATTCAAATCCTTGTCACGTATATGTAAGCATGAAATAAATGTCCTTTGAGCAGCAAACCTCTTGATGACGTGGCCTCTTTCTTGTCTTGTGTTGTTTCTTCTTTGTCGATTTCTCTCTCTCTATTTGCGACGCTTTTCAACACTTGTTGCGACACTTGTCGACTTGCATTTTCTAAGCTTTTGACCTTGCTCCTAAGCCTTGTGAGTGTCTTGTAGGTGAGTATTCACCCTTCCCCTATGTTTTTCATCATGTGCACCTCCTAGAAGCCTTCTAGAGGTCTCCCTATCCATCTCCCACTTTCACTTTTTAGTTTTGCCTCACCAATCCAAATCTCCCCCTATTATTTTTAGATCTCCCTTGGGAGATCCTACAGATGCAAGTGGAGATTTAGATTCTTGCACATGACTGACTTGTTTCTGGAGGCAGAACCCCTTCTTTTCCTCTCTTCTTTCATCTCCCAACCTATTTTTTTGCATCAGGCCCTGTCTAGCCCAGATCTCCCCCGGATGACCTAGGGTCACCCCCAGGTGACCCTATTGGCAAAAGGGGTGACCCTGCCATTTTTCCAACCATGGAAAAACTCAAGTTTCTCACTCATTTTTGCTCCATTTTCACCTGTTTTTCTTCTAGTTTGCATGGTTTTTGATGCTTAATATAGAGTTAACTATTTCATGCACCCACACATGCATAATTAGCTCTATTTGATCTCAAATTAACTCTTCAATCAATCTCATGCATTCCCTCACCTCCATTTCCTCTTCAGTGATAAGCTATAATTGCTTTATCACTCCACAGTTAGTTGAGTTCACCGGGCAATCAACCCTGTTAACTCCCCAGTCATCCCTATTAACTCATCAATCAAATGAGTTAACTTCTCAATCAATCCCTTCTTCTAAACCTATAAATATACCCCTCCCTCAAGCACAAAGGGAGGCAAATTCATTGTGCACACAACTCTTGCTAGTTTTTGCTCTCCAACTTAGCATTCAAATGCTCTTACAGATGAAGGTGCCTTTTGCTTTATTTGTTCAATCAAGCAATGTTACTTTGCTTCATTCTATGCCACTGTGCTCAACCAAAGCTCTCATTAAGCTCATGCAAGCTCCATCAAAGCTTCTTTTTGCTTCTTTGTGTCATTTTGTTGTCAAGAGGATCTCCCACCGCCACAAAAGGGCTCGAGGTTGCTGTAATCAAGGATTTCTAAGGGTAGTGGAGTCACACAAATATTTGTTTCTCTCAAGTTCCTCCACTATTTTGTTCAATTAATAGTAATTAGAAAACCAAATTTGCTGTTGGGAACAGTAAAACATTGCTTTTTCCTTGATAATTAGATCTTGCATGTTAGATTAGTTGCTTTCATGTTTCTAGATCTAGATGATTAGAAGAAGCATTTTCTTTTCCTAGATTAGATTACTTCTAAATCATTGAAAACAAAAAAAACATAGATTAACTTTGCATTAGAAAAGTCATATTAGATTGCATACATATTTCCTTTTCATAGATTAAAAGCACTTTCTATTTCCAAAATACTAAAAAAGCACAAAAAAATGTTTTGCATATCATTTAGTTTGCATGCATATAGAAACCCTAGAATAGATAAAATTGCAAACCCTTGATACCATCACGAGGTAACCATAGTTAAACGATTCAACCAAAACCTCGATACCATCATGAGGTAAAATCAAGTCAATGCAAAGTCAAACCCTAGGTCAACTAAACCCTAGGTCAAAACATTAGATCTAGTTAAGGTTAGCAATCATACAACTACCTCTATATTGGCTCACGAATGTGCCTAGGAGTGAGAGGAGAGTGGGCGAGAGCTATCCGTGATGAGATCCAAGAGATCCATCTAAGACCACAACAAGAAAACATTGTGCTACCACAAGGAGACCCATTCGTTCTCTTGTTATTAGAAGAAACTAGACAACATCGGATACAACAAGAACTCATTCAATATATACAAATACAAGAGGATATAAATGAACAAAATTGTTTACCCACACAGAGGTGGAACCTAAGAAACCCAAACAGGAGAAGAGAAACTAGTGACCCTTTGGGTCATAGGGTTATCTCAACTACAACCACAATTAGATGAAACATACAACTCAGTACACAACAACAAAGGCCGCAGTACTTGCCAACCCCTCTCCGCAAAGTCCATCTCTCCAATGAGCTAGACCCTCATCATGTCTCGCCTCCTCTCAACTGTCTACTTCCACGTGAGCAAGAGTGACATGGTGGATTGCCCCGTGCCAAGGAGGGAAGGGTTTGTGTGTGTGCCAAAATCTGATCTGAGAGCCCCAGGCAACTGGGTCATGATTTTGAGTGTACATATTTTGGTGAACCTGACATGAATTATAGAATCTTTTGGTTTTGTAGTTTGCGTTCCCATTTCAAACATTTCAAAACAATTAACAAAAACTTGGAAACATTTTCACGCCATTCTTCATAGCCGCTTTAGCTGCTTCGACTTCTATTGCTTACGCCATCATCCGTTCCATTTATTCTATGGTGTCTATGGCACCCCTGAATATGACGAAACCTAACTTAAACCAAGGGAACATTCCCTCAAGAGAACCAAAAACTCCCTCATTTGATAGGTATGTGTCACCGCATCCTAACGCACCAATCACCAACTATTATGACTACAAAGATTCTGATTATGAACAGGATCAAAGAGAATCTAGGTGTTCTCTATCTTTCAACAACCCAGCTTGGGAAAACAATCCAGTCATACCAAATGGGCCACATAAAGCAAGAAGGATAAGGTCAGGGATACACCAACCCAAACAACCTTTCACAAGTACATCGAGTACTCATTTTGATGAGGAAGTTAAACGATTGGAGAAACATTTGCAAGAAGCCAAGGACACTCAAGAGGCACTGAGGGTTGCCTTGCAAGAAGAACAAAGGGAAAACGTTGCGCGCAAAGAAGCGTATCACCATGAAAATATTCGATAAGAACATCCTAGAAATGAAGAAACACCTAGAGTTGCTACTCCTACAGATTTAATCGCAACTCTAGTGTAAAGAATTAGAATCTTGGAAGTAGAACAAGCTTCTCTAGTTAGAAGACAAAAGTCCCATGAACAAGACCATGGGGCATCACAAAATCCCCCTATCTCAATTACTATTCATGGAACACTAGCAACAACACATGTCTGAATGGGAATCCTCCTATTCAAAACAATCAAACAAATCCAACAATGGGTTATCAAAACCCACCTACAGGGTTATTACTATCAACCCCACAATCTCAAAGTGCCTTTCTAGGAACATATCTTGAGTATTTGAAAGAACCTTTGGACCAAAACATAAGAAGTGTGAAACTACTTCGACCACTACCAGATCTCCCCAAGTTCAAAGGAGAAGGAGATCCAAATTCCCACATTAAAGCTTACACCATGGCCATATGAGAACTCCTCCCTTGGGATGGGGTTGTAGCAAAGATCTTTCCAAAAGCTCTTGAAGGCATCACTTTGGATTGGTATTATCATCTCCTAGAAGCTTCAATTCACTCATTTAGACAACTCATCGGAGAGTTTGTCATGGCAATCAACATGAAAAAACTCGTTAAAATAGGGATCAGAGAGTTCCTCACAATGAAACAAGAGCCCAACAAATATGTAGCCCACTTTATCACTCGATGGAGGCAAGTCCTCTATTCTTTGACTAGTGCTCCGAACATGGACCACCGAGAATTGTGCGACCTCTTTTTGCATGCCCTTAACAAAGACATGAGAGAAGATGTTAAAAAATTGCCATATAAATTCTATGAAGAGGCATTGGAAAGTGCTTTGAGGATTGACCAGGCCGCCATTGATAATGGTCAGAAGACTTATGATACAAATGGAAAACTTTGAACATCCAAAGGAACAGAAAAGACTACATCCAATGTGCCCCAAGAGAGGGATGTCAATGTCATAAAAAGCAATCCTTGTAATGACAAATGGCGACAAAAAGGAAATCAAGGATCAAATTGACCTTAATACGACCCTAATACTTATTGTTGGTTCCACGGGACAAAGGGTCACAAAATAAAGACTCGTTATGGATATAATAAAGCTATCTCCAAACTTACTCTCAATCAACAAAGGAACTTCCTTAAACTTCTCCAATCCTAGATAAAGGAGAAGGAACCTCAAATTGAGAAAGGGAAGGCAAATAAAAACAATTCCAATCACATAGAACTAAATCAAGAAGTGTTTGTGATCCATGAGGAAGAACAAACAGATCAGATAGAAAACATCTTCTCACAAGTAATAAACTTGTTGAGAGCCTCTCCCTCACATCGTAAGACATTTTTGGAAGTGCTGGAAGTAGGATGTTCCACATAGGAGGAATCACCTCCTCTTACATTTGATGTTTCCAAACTACCCCAAAGTGAAGGAAGTAAGAAAAAGAATTCACCTCTATACATACAAATGCAAGTCAAAGAGGTCACTATAAAAAGGGTACTAGTAGACGAAGGATCAACAGTCAACTGTTTATCGATGTCCTTTCTACGAAGGATGGGATACAACAAAATAGAAATCAAGCAACAAACTACCACATTAAAGATTTACAATAGTCATGACATCCAAACAGTCAGGAAAATTAGCTTACCACTCACTCTAATGGGTAAAATCATCTCCACAAATTTCTGTTATCAATTGAGAAACCAATTACAATATGATCCTTGGGAGACCTTGGATTCATGCCATGAAGGCCATTACCTCCACTCTATTCCAAGAGATACATTTCCATCATCTAGGAAAAGTCACCATCCTCAAAGCAGACCCTGAGCCTTTCAGTATCTATAGAAAGGAGCAGCAAGAAAAGACAAGAAGTTGAAAATGCAAGAAAAATAGAAAGAGGAAACTCCAGATGTTCCAACAAATACAAGTGCTCACAACATATCCTATCAAAGAATGGATGATCTTAGGGAATTCCCCTTTGATCCACATACCACTAAATCCCATGCACCGTTCAGCTTAGTAGCCATTCCATGTATCAATGAATGGGAATCAAAAACCTCTTGGTTGGAACAATTAAAATCATCGAAGAAGGAGATGAAAAAGAAGAAAAAAAACTTCTACTTATGAGTTTGGAGAAACATCTCGTTCACAAAACCATGAAAGCTTGTGGACCCTACATTTTGACAGAGCTAGTTGCAAAATAGGGGTAGGAACGGGGATAATCTTGACATCTCCTGAGGGGAAAGTACTCCCCTTCGCCTTCAGACTAGACTTCTTTTGCACCAACAACATCCCTGAGTACGAAGCCCTATCCCTAGGAATCATGTTAGCCATGAGAATGGGAGTCAAGAAAATCTCTGCCTTTGGAGATTCTCAGTTGATAATCAATCAAGTTGCAGAAAATTATGAAATGAAGTCAAAACGATTGTGACCTTATAAACAAACCATCAAGAAGTTGGTTCAGTTCTTTGATTTCTTCTCCATCAAAGCCATACCCAGGGAAGAAAATCAAGTGGTGGACTCAATGGCCACGTCAACTACATTATTTTTGCCACATGCTAGGTTTCCAAATTCAGAATATATTGTCTCAGTACACAGAGAGCCATTATTGGAAAGCAAAGAATTACCGAATATCTTGAATTACGCCATGGGTTAAGAAGAGAGACCAACTTGAGATTATGTCAAGAACAATGAAGCCATCTTGGAATATCTACATGCTTACGATGGACTTCCAAGAGTGCACCACAAAAAAGGATACATGCTCCTCCCTCATCCAGAGGACTATTTTGGGAATGAGAAAGAGATACTTTAGATTGAAGCGAACTCAGATTTACCACCCGCCCCTTAAAAATTTGACGAAGGACACCCATCCCTAATTGGAGATAGAATCGACATCAATGTCAAAACACTCGAAAGACCTAGGATGTTAAAACTAGGAGGAGAGCTAAATGACAAAGAACTGGAGGAGTACACAGAGTTCCTCATCAAATATTTTGATATATTTGCATGGGCTTATTCAGACATGCTAGGGTTAGATACAAAGCTTGTGGTGCATAAATTAGTGACAAAGCTAGATGCGAAACCTGTGAAACAAAAACCAAGGCCCATCAAGCCACAAGTAGCTGAAATGGTGAAGGAGGAACTAAAAAAATTGTTAAATGTTGGATTCATCAAACTAGTGGATTATTCAAATTGGGTGTCAAACATTGTCCCAGTTCTGAAGAAAAATGGAAAAATTTGGATATGTCTTGATTTTAGAGACATCAATCAAGCTTGCCCCAAGGACGATTTTCCTTTACCATCCTTCGATTAAATTGTCGATTCAATGGCAGGATACGAGGCCCTTTCCCTCATGGATGGATTTTCAGGATACAACCAGATTAAAATCGTAGAAGTTGACCAAAACAAAACCACATTCACTACCCCCTAGGGAACTTTCTGCTACATAGTCATGCCATTCGGATTGGAGAACACAGGAGCCACCTACCAGAGGGCAATGGCACACATCTTTCATGATTATATCCACAAGATAGTCGAAACATACATTGATGACCTTCTAGCTAAATTAGAACAAAGGTCAAAACATGTGGAAGACCTTCACAAAATCTTCAATAGGCTTCGAGAGTATAAAGTAAAGTTGAACCCTAAAAAATGTGTTTTCGAAGTCACAACAGGAAAATTGTTGGGATTTATTGTCTCATGAAGAGGAATAGATGTCGACCTAGCTAAAGTCAAAGCAGTCTTAAATGCAACCCCACTGACTAGTGAGAGAGTAGTAAGAACCTTCTTAGGACAATTAGGCACAATCAAACGATTCATACCAGACATGACTTTCAAAATTCATCCAATCAATTGCCTATTGAAAAAATAAGTTGGCATAACATGGACTATCAAAACGCATTTGAGCAAGTAAAGAAATTCCTGTTAACCCCACCCACGTTTGTTGAAATTAAGGAACACTGAGAGGGGGGGTGAATTAGTGTTCTGCAAAACTTATTACTTTGTTCCTTTATTAATTTATCACATACATCCAAAAGAAAGAAGCATGAACATAAGAACAGAAACAACAAGATCACAACACATGAACACCGAGATTTTTACGTGGAAACCCAGTTAAGGGAAAAACCATAGTGGGGGTTAACCCACAAGAATTTATACTCTGTTAAAAGTATTACAAATGGGGAAGGCACATGCCTTCAGGGTGCACTTCCCAGAGCTCACTACTCAAGGAGGCTCACTACCTACAAAATCAATTGCAAAAGTTCACTGGAATATTTGAACTGAGAAATAGCATCCAACAATGCAAGATTATAGTTCTGGTTGAGCTCAATACACTGACTTTGCACACTTCATCTTTCTCTGCCCTGTTTCAATGCTCTGCCATGATTTGGAGCTTAGATCTCTTCACTTCACACTTGATTCTTCTATACTTCACACTTACTCCTTCATATTCACACTATCGCTCTTCGAAATGCTCGAACTCATCGATTATATATATTTGCTACATGAAATTGCATTAACTGTAGTCAGCCTTAAGAAAAACTTAGAGACTTTTAAGAACACTATTCTGTCAACTGAATCCATTTACAAACACCAATGTGGACCAAAACCTCTATGTCTAAGTCACCTTATATGTCGGCCAATACCACCGGATCTCACAAATTACTCAACCAACAACTTTTCCTAATCCACACAATGATCAAATACCAAGTTGGCATGTTCTTCACTGAACTGAACTGTTTAACCAAAACCTGATAGTCAGATGCTTGTAACTTACAATCCCTTCATTGCCAGAGGCTAAGATCTTGGATTTAGGTAGCCCTGACATCCCTTAACATTTTCTTAGATCTGCAGCACAATATGATTTGCTGTGGAGAAATGCGGACCAAAAAGTTGAACCCTGTCATATGCCCTAGTCCTGTCTATCTAGACTTAGACAAATCTACAATTTGACTTCCGGTATGATCCACTGATGAAATGCGGATGTGTAAAATAGATTTAGTTGCCATCAATGACAACACCTGACATGCCTAGCAGTGTCTCTTGCCAACAATCTTCCCCTTTGGCATTGATGGCAACACTTAGTGAAAAATGACTAAGTGTTAGAATAGCTCTCCCTTACTATATACACTTGTGATTTCCAATGCTCCCCCTTAGATTAATTCTTCATTTTTCACTGCTTTTCCTCTCCCCCTTTGACATCAATGGCAAAGGCTAGGATCTGCATAACAAAATTCATGCAAAAATCTTATGTACATGGGTCAAAACTTTAAGTATATACTTCCACATATGAACACATAGTCCTTAAGCCTTGTTCATCAGCAAAAAGATATCACCAAAAATGTTTTTTAGCCATGTCAATTCACTATCCTAGTTCTTCTTTATGCTTCCCAAAATGGATATATGCCCACTGAACAAAAATGCTTGTGATTCTACCTTTTGAAGGTCAGTAGGATCACTAGTACAGCACCAACTTGGGATTCTGCCAATAGATCATACATAGTTTCTAATTTAGGGGAAATCAGTCCCTGAAGCTCATCCATTCTACCCAAACCTTTAACCTTTTCCTTCTCCAATTTACTCAATTCATTCCACAAACTCACTACTTGGCATTCTTTGGTAGAAACAGATTCAGTTAAAGGACTATATGATTGAGAAATGTTAAGCAATTTGAGCTCTAAGTCCTTAATCTTCTTTTCAATATCTTCAACAACTTTAGACCGGTTCAAGCAAAACTTATAAATCTCTGCTCCTTCAGATAAGGCATTTTGAATACTCTTTACACTAGTATCAAGCCCTGATCTATCAGAACTAATTATTTTATTTATTTCAGCAAACCTTTTCTCATTAAATTAATTTTTGACTTTAACTCCTGCTGACTTCTCTAAGGTTTCAAAATGAGAACTTATAGAGATTATCAGATTTTTCAACTGGCTAGAGGGAGATGCTAAAGGGTCCTTCTGAAATGTGGGCATGATTTTCTCCAAAATCTCAGATGCAAGACCAAGCAACTCGCTATCTTCTATGTGTGACTTTAGGATTTCTTCTCTGGCCTTAGTTTGTGCAATAGAGGCCAACTTTATCTTTTGCACCAGTGACAAAGTATCAAAATTGATTGGTCCTTGTAATATATCCTGATCTTCTTCAATTTGTTTATCTCTTTCCAAAATTTCTTTCACTACTTCTGCAGTGTCTCTTGTCCAATATGATGTTATAGATTTAATCTCTTCAAGGCCTCCATCTTTTCCCTTTTTGGAGTCAACCTCATTGTCTTGCTCATTATTTTCATTCTTTTTCTCTGCTTCTGCCTTCTCTGCATTATTATCAGAAGCATTCTTGCTTTTATCTATCTCAGAAATATCTTCTACATTCTCTTCTGGAGGATTTGGTGTATTCTCAGTGGAAGTATTATCAAATTCCTCAACATCTGGAGTGGAGGAATCAATTCCATCATCAGTTTCCTTTTTTTGATCTTCCTTCATCATTTCTTCATCTTCTTTATTCAATGTTTCTTCTTCCGGAATGGAGACATTATCTGTTTCAGTTTGCTGCTTATTTTTCTATAGTTCTTCATCATCCAGAATTGACGTGTCATCAGTATCAATAGGTTCTTCTGTAACCACATAGAACTCGTTCTTGTCCAATGCTTTCCTTAGAATTTGTTCTGTTTCTTTAACAATTTCATCAATGTCTCCAATCATCAGCTTATTCATCCTTTTCTTACTTCTGAATTCATTCTTGACTTCTTTGAGAATCTTATCTGCTTCTTTTCTGGAGATCACCGGACACAAATTGGACATTACATGTTCCCTCAGCTCCATATCCTTTGATTTGGCAGCTTCTTTTCTCATTTCCAGAATGTTTCTTAAACTCTTAGGAACTTTAGAGAAACTCTCCACTAGTGCTCTGTTGAATATATTCAAATATTTTACAGTAGCATCCTCCAAATTCTTTTGTCAGCATCACTGTAATGATCATAAAATTTAGTCATTGGTTTTAGATTTTTGTCTACAGTGATTGCCTTAATAATGTCCTCCACAGAAGGAGTTGGCTTCTTAACATCAGCCTCTGACTTATGTCTCTTATTTGGCTTTTTGCTTCTGGAGGTCTTCTCCTTAGACACTTTAACAACTTTAGTGCCTGAGGCCTTCAACTCTTTAACCTCATCATCTAGATCAGCCTTTTCTTCATCCTCCTCCACACTGCCATATGACCTCTTGGCCATTGCTTTTGTTCTTTTTCCTTCCTTACTGGTGGGTTTTTCTTTGAGTTTTTCTGCAACAGGAGAAGGTGATGCATCGGAGGTTGAACTAGAACTCCTAGTAGTCCTTGACTTAGCAGGAGGTTCTTCCGGAACACTTCCCTGTTCCTTGTCCTACTTCTCCTTCTCAGCTTTCTCTGTTCTTTCCCTGAATTGCCTCACATCTTCCTTAGTAAGCCTAGATTCTCAGCCAACTGTTCAACTTCTTTTCTCACCCTCCTATTGATTTTAGGAGCCTTGAATTCAAGATGCATTTTTTGGGAAATTTCTTCATAAGTTCCAAATCTCTCTTCAGTCGGATCCCTAGGCTGACTTAACAAATGTTGTGCATACAGTTCCAACACATGCCCATCCACTTCATACCCCATGGGCATGATCCACACAACTCTAGGATCTACTGCTTCCATTTTGCATTGATCAACTGTAACCATGAAATAGATGGTGTCCTTGTATTTTCTAACCACAGACCTAGGTATTCTATCCCTAGCCTACATTATACTCTAGAAGTTTTTGAAGAATCCCCATGGTGTAGTCTTTTGTGCATCATAACTACCCAAACAACTCAAATGATTCCTAATCTGGACTGCTACCGGTTTGTCATTTGACCAAATTATATTTTTGTTTCCCGAAAGTTCACTCAAGAAATAGAAGAAGAGACACAGAATCAACGTACCATATTTGAATGAAGCAACAGTTCGCAAAGATCATAGTCTGCATTTTCTTTCACCATCTGATATGCAGTATCGATGGTTGTTCCAAACACTGAATTTTCTCTGCTAGAGTAATATATTCTATATCCTATCACTATTGATGTGAATCTAACCCCCTGATCCTCTGTCATTTATAGTCATAGCTCTCTTGTCAAATTTGGATCCGGTTGCTTCTGTGACTTCTTGATTCTTCACAGCCTTTAGCTGAGGCAGAGTACCAATTGAGTTCAATTTATTGCATCTTTTGTGATCTTGAATGTATGATTCAACCATAGAAACTCATCATGGATAAGGCTCAAGACATACTGGACCCACTCGTCCTATGCAAAAGTTAGAAACTCAACAAATTATATGAACTTCTTATCTTTCAGGGCTTTGTATTCTGGTTTGAGCTTAAATTCATCACCTTTTAAATGTTTCATGTATAGATCAGCAAATCTTGAGTTGCCAAGCTCCTCTAGAGGCACATGAATGTAATCCCTAATGTCTTCTGTGTGAAGAACTCCATATGGAACCCCAGAAAATGCTCCCATTGGATCGACTTGGGTGGACTTGAAGGGGAACTTTTTAAACTTCGACCTACATCACTCAGTGATGTTCACAACCAGAGGTGTAGCTATTTCAAAAGATTTCAAGTCAAAGCTTCACAGAGAAATACCTTTTTCTCCACGAATTTAGGGTTAGTTGTTGAATTCATTCTTCGCATTTCAAATCTCTAAATTTTTATCTTAGGTGCTCTTGTCCTTGTTCTCTTTGAATGTAAAGTGATTGAAGTGTTTGAATAAATGACCTTTTATCCTCCGCAAAGCCTAATTCTTTATTGTAATAAATGTTCTGCCCTAATACATCCAGTTATATTGTCTCTACATACAGTCAATCTTCAATTGCTCCGCAATCAATCACATTAGCTTCTTCTCTTCCAAAATTTGCTTCAATAGATCTACAATAGGCTTCTTTATCTTCATTCATTGTGCCAGATTCAGGCACTCACTTGCTGGCAGGGGGAATTAGATTTTCAATATAGTTCCCCCTGAGCCAGAGCTCCTGATTCAATTCCTGGAGGAATTATCAGCACTGGATTCCAGTGCGGATCCATCACCTTCATTCTTTGCACCTTTCTTCACCCATGTTTTGTTCATTTCATTGTGAATCTCATTCACATCTATTTTGCCCTTGCCTTTGTCCATCTTTTGTACTATTCTTCCTGTATGTGAGTTCACCTTCTTGCTTATGCAAAATTTAGCAATATGTCCGGATTTGTTGTAGTTGAAACATACAATCTTATTTCTTTGACAATTACATGTTGGAGCAAGTTTAGATCTGCATTGCATTTCAATATGCCAAAACTTATTGCAAGTAAAACATCTTCCATTGAACACTTGTTTGTTCTTAGGAGGATTCCTTGATCCATTTATGTATTCTTCAGCCTTATGACCTATCTTTTTGCAATTAAAGTATTAACCAGAGAAAGATGATGCATTTTGATTTTCTTTACTTATGCATTGATTAGCTCTATGACCATACTTATTGCATTTGAAACAACTGCCATTGAAAGATGGATACCTTTGAGCATTAGGTTGTCTTACTGGAGGCCTTCTAGGTTTCCTTCCTCGATTTCTTACTTTAAGATTTCTTTGACCGGATCCAGAGCTTTCACCTTTCTCAAATCCTAGACCATGCTTATCATCTGTCATCTTTTGACTATCAAGCAACACCTCAAGTTTAGCTGAGCTTATCTTGAATTTCTCCTTATATTCATTTGCAACTTCTAGGTCATGTTTGAGAATGACAATTTGTCTTTCAAGTTCTTACTTATTGTCCCTAGTTTCTTGTAGATCAGACTCTAGATGGCCAATTATCCTATCCAATCTATAGCATTCTTCTATTCTTTCTTTCAAAGATTGATTCAGTTTTTCCTCAGTCTTCTTCCTTTCCTCAATTTCCTTGGTTAGTCTCATCACCCCAGATTCCATCTCATGTTTTAAGACAACAACTTCTTTTGCTAACTTCTTAATATTTCCTTAGTCTTTTCTTTTAGATCTCCATCCTTGCCATTGTCTTCATTCTAATTTGCTAACTGCTGAAGTAGCTCCCTTCTCTTTTCATTAGATTTGCTCAGTTGTCCTTTTAAGGTCTCAATGAAATCTTCAGCATCTTTAAGGCTCTCTTGCAATTCTTTGACTTTTTCTCTAGACTGATCAAGATCTTCTAAAGCAAGTTGACATTGTTCACTGATGCCATCAGAATACCTAGATGAACCCTTTGAGCCACCTTCCCAGATCTTCCTTAAGTTGTTAAACTTCTCTTGTGGAACCTCACTCTGATACCAATTGTTAAAATTAAGGAACACTGAGAGGGGGGGTGAATCAGTGCTCTACAAAACTTATTACTTTGTTCCTTTATTAATTTATCACATACATCCAAAAGAAAGAAGCATGAACATAAGAATAGAAACAACAAGATCACAACACATGAACACCAAGATTTTAACGTGGAAACTCGGTTAAGGGAAAAACCACGGTGGGGGTTAACCCACAAGAATTTATACTCTGTTAAAAGTATTACAAATGGGGAAGGCACATGCCTTTAGGGCACACTGCCTAGAGCTCATTGCTCAAGGAGGATCACTGCCTACAAAATCAATTACAAAAGTTCACTGGAATATTTGAACCGAGAAATAGCATCCAACAATGCAAGATTACAGTTCCGGTTGAGCTCAATACACTGACTTTGCACACTTCATCTTTCTCTGCCCTGCTTCACTACTCAACCATGATCTGAAGCTTAGATCTCTTCACTATACTTCACACTTAATCCTTCATATTCACACTACCGCTCTTCAAAATGCTCAAACTCATCGATTATATATATCCGCTACATGAAATTGCATCAACTGCAGTCGACCTTAAGAAAAACTAGAGACTTTTAAGAACATTGTTCTGTCAGCTGAATCCATGCACAAACACTAATGCAGACCAAAACCTCTGTGTTTAAGTCACCTTACATGTCGGCCAATACCACTAGATCTCACAAATTACTCAACCAACAACTTTTCCTAATGCACACAATGATCAAATACCAAGTTGGCCTATTCTTCGCTGGACTGAACTGTTTAACCAGAACCCGATACTTAGATGCTTGTAACTTACAATCTCTTCATCACCGAAGGCTAAGATATTGGATTTAGGTAGCCTTGACATCCCTTAACATTTCCTCAGATCCACAACACAATATGATTTGTTGTGGAGAAATGCAGACCAAAAAGTTGAACCCTGTCATATGCCTTGTTCTTGTCTATCCGGACTTAGACAAATCTATAATCTAACTTCTAGTATGATCTACTGATGAAATGCGGATGTGTAAAATAGATTTAGTTGCCATCAATGACAACACCTGACATTCCTAGCAGTGTCTCTTGCCAACAATGTTGATGCCACCGAAACATGACAAGCCCTTCCTCTTATACTTCAAAGCAACCGATATCTTCATAGCATGCATGCTGGCTCAAGAAGATGAAGGTGGAAGAGAAAGAGCCATCTATTTTATAAGTCAAACCTTGTTGGAATATGAGAAGAACTGTACCCAAGATGAAAAGAATGTCTTTCCATAGCCTTTGCAACCCAAAGGCTGTGACATTACATGTTGAATTAGGAAACTAAGGTCATGATACGATCCGAGCAATTGAGAACTTTCTTAAATCAGCCCGAGCTCTCAAGAAGAGCTGGCCAATTCATAACCTTGTTGAGTGAATTTGAGCTAACCTACATCAACCAAAAAGTAGTCAAGGGACAGATAATAGTGGATTGGTTAGCAGATAACCCGGTTCCCCAAGAGGACCCCATGAATGAAGATTTCCTTGATGAAGAGATCTGTGTGGTTGATCTCAAGAAGTATGAAGCCTCATATTGGTATAGAGATATCGTGAACTATCTCACAAACAAGATGTACCTAGAAAACATGACCCCTTTGGGAAAAAGATGATTATGCATCCTCACCGCAAGATATGTTTTAATAGACGATGTGCTCTATCGAAGGGCCCTAGACGGAATGTTGCTTCGATGCATTGACAAAGAAGAAGCACGAAAGATATTAGAAGAGTGTCATAGAGGAATTTGTGGAGGACATTTTGGTGGTCATGCCATGGCAAGAAAAATTCACAGAATGGAATACTTCTGGCCCTGTTTACAAGGGGATGCAATTAAGTTCATAAAGAGTTGTCTAAAATGTCAAGTTTATGCTCATGTTTATCACACACCAACAAGAGATTTACAATTGATTGTTACCCCTTGGCCCTTTTCCACATGGGGGTTATATCTGGTGGGGAAGATATCTCCCCCATCAACGGATGGACATCTGTTCATCATTACCGCTATAGAATATTTCACAAAGTGGGTGGAGGCCATGCCTCTCACCACGGTGTCAGGTGCCATAATAGTTAAATTCATATTGAATCAACTCACTTACGGGTTCAGAATTCCCCAAGTGATAGTAACGGATAACGCATCATCATTTAAAAACCTGCAAGTAAGAGAGTTATGTGAAAGGTTTCACATCAATCACAATTCCCCCTCAGTCTACTATCCACAAGGGAATGGACAAGCATAAGCTACCAACAAGAACCTAAAAGCAATACTGGTCAAAATTGTGAAAGATTCCAAGAGAGATTGGCATATAAAGTTGTACCCAGCCCTGTGGGCTTACAGAACAAACATTAGGACTCCAATTGTAACCAACCCTTACGCCCTCACTTTTGGGTTAGAGGTGGTATTACCATTGGAAGTAGAATTGCCTAGCCTGAGAGTGTTATTACAAGGATTATTGGATAACGAAGAGTATAGAGTAGTAAGGTTGGCCGAATTAGAAATGATGGACGAAACATGCTTGAGAGATATCCAAAGACATTATTCTTATCTAGCAAGAATGAAAAAGAAATATAACAAAAAGTTCATCCCAAGACCCTTTCAAGTGGAAGATCTAGTTCTTAGGATAGACAATCAGATCAATAAAAGAGCTGGTGAAGGATGAAAATTCAGACCTAATTGGATAGGTCCTTACATGGTCAAAGAAGATGTCAGAAATGGTGCCTATCTCTTGTACACAATGGAGGGAGAGGAATTTGGTGAAACAGTCAATTCCTTTCACCTCAAGAAATACTATGTCTAAAAAACCAAAAAAATCATAAAAGCATAAAAATACAAAAAAATATATAAAAATAAAAAATGTCAAAAAAAATTTGTTTCTTGCATTTCAGTATCATTCTGTTGATCTTGCATTACTATTAGTGACTTTCTCTTGTACTATTTTCTTTTTAGTAAGGAGTCTAATGTTGTCTAGATATACGCCATCCTTTCAGGACCTAGAGATTCCTCATTTTCACAACTGTCATTATTCCCCTTCATTCCCAATGATTCTAATAAAAGCCTAGCTCTTAGCTTTACACTGATCCCAGTCTTATGAGTCAAGATGTTAGGTCTAAACAAAGTCAATATTCAAACCCACAGTGTTTAAAGCAATCTTGCAAGTAGACCTCCCCAATTCTTCCCTAGTATTAGAGAAGTCCAACCAGATTACAAAAACTTTAGGTGGCGCTCAGCCCCTTATCTTTCCTGGCCAAAAATATCAGGAAGATCAAAACTCTGAAGGAAGCAATCTAAGATTCGAGTGAATAAAAAATGAGTGATCAAAATAAGAGTGTCAAAAATGAGAATTGAGAGATCAAAGTATAGCATATCAAAGATCTAAAAAAATGAGAAAAATCAAGTGAGGAAATACAAAAAAAGCAAAAAAAAAGAGAGATACAAAAAAAGAGTGAAAGAGAGAAGATTGTTGAATGTCCGTACTCTTGGGTGGAGATCAGTCTAAGCTCGAAGCCTCAAGGGTGACATTCTAACAGAGAAAGAAAGGTACAAAGCACACACATGCACTAGTTGAGCAAAACCGAAGAGTCTAGTAGTCTCTAGGATCATCTCCTACCAAGGGACCCTTGTTCTTTCCCATTTATCCTTTACCCTGGGTCTATCATGCTTGCCATCTATGATCTAAGTCTAGCAAACACCAATAAAATTTGCTACTTGTCTAAAGTTGAAAGCTTGTCAGATTGTCTCATTTAGCTAAGGATAATGTTTATCCTTTAGCAAATCCAAGGTTCAGAAACACTCCATTTTCATTCCCGCTCCCCACTTGAGTTTTCATGAATCCTATCTCACAGCCTTGAATAGGTCTCTTATATCAGGACAACTCACAATCCCTTGAAATGAAAATCATATTTAAGAGCAGTCACATTGTTTGTCCCACATTGCATCCATGCCAAAAATAAGAAAAAGAGTGTCAAAGCAATAAAGTCAAATGTCATCTCTCATGACATTTCATAGAAGTACAAGTTTCATTTCAGCATCGCTTGTGTTCTTGCATCTGCATATCGTAAACTGTATTTCATATATATGTCCCAAAAAATTACAAAAATATGACATTGTTATCGTACTTGCATCGTTAAAAGAGTTGAAAAGGTAAACAAAATAAAAAGTTCCCAAACCTCCAAACATGCACAAGAGACGAGTACAAATCTGATACATGAAAACCATAAAAGGATAAACTTTCCTAACTACATCTAAAGTTTACATATACAAGGGTATCAAAGAGCTAGGACAAAATGATCTCAAGAGAAGTAGAAGCTCCCCATGTAAGGGGGCACAATTTCAACAAAGGAAGTCAAGGGCGGTTTCCTCTAACGGAACCCTTAGGACTTCGGCTCCTTCATCTATGAATACCACTCATCACTCCATGAGACCTATGAGAGTGAGGTGCTCTGATGTGAGCATGTGACTATGAAGGCCCCGCCATACTAGCATCATGACATCCAACATTAAGGCGAGCCATCTCTCTGAGTACCTAATTCTCACCCTTAAGGGTGTGAACCTGGGTCTTTAATTCTGTATTCATCTGACATCCATGATAGATAGGAGCAAAACTATTAGTGTGTTGCCCTGTAGCAGGGGGCACACCAGGATCATCTAAAAGGTGATCACAAGTCATCCTAGTGAAGGCAGAAGCTAATCCAACATTAATTTTGTGAAAAAAATCCTTCCACTCTCTGACGTTACCTGAAAGAGTGAATCAAGAGAAGAGCATGTCAATTCCCTATGAAAAGAGAAAGGATAGAGGTGTATAAAGAAAATAGACTAGACTTACATGGATCACCAGGCTGCCAATCAGGGTCAAATTGTCACATCACCTCATCTGAATGAGGAGGTCAAGGAACAGTAGGAGGACCCTCGGAGATATCAGGAGCATCATCTGAATCATCAATATCATCAAAATCTTCATCCTCGGGAAGGACTTCGTCTGACAAATCATCATCATCTGGAACGTAGTCCTCGTCAGTAGACTCTGAGTCCATAGCCACAATAAGAGATCGGGAAGGAGTCCCTCTCCCTCCTCTCTATCCTCATCTTGAAGATCTAGTAATGAAGACTCCAGGAGTCAAAGGAGTCCAAATGACTATCCTCTGTCCAATCTCACCCATTTCCTAAACTGTCCTAAAGCATGTGGACACTAGGGGCAAGTCCTCAGGAATGTCCTCACCAAAATGTTGTGAAACACGATCAACCCGATGAGCCTTGACTAGACCATTACGGTTTGAAAGCTTGGATACCCTATGACAGTACTCCCTAAACTCACCATCATGAGCCCAGGATCCCTCCATGTCTTGATAAGGATCAAAGATCATGTCCTCATCTGTAAGAGTACAACAACAATGGGTAAAGTAGCATCAAAGTGACCAACATGAGTCCACCTCGCTGCTCTTAGTAAGCATCTATTTGGAAGCAAAATGAGCTTCTGGTAGGGCCTCATGTGCTCAAAAAATCCATGTCATGATCAAAGAAGAGTGGCTAAAAGCTAGAGCCCCTCGCCACGAAATATGATAGAAGTCTCTGTAAACCATGGCTAAGATGTCCAATCCCCAAGCGTAAACTACGCCCTCCTTGATATCATGAATGATGGGTACCCAACACCATCTCATATGGGCTGAGGCCTTGTCTCCCGACAGCCTCGATGCAATCAAACCAATCAAGAATCTCCTCAAAAGTGGAATGCGGAGGCGTGGCACAGATGTGCGCTGGACTCCCGTTTGATCCCCAGGGTGATTAACCCTCATGAACGTAGCCCAGGAAGCCTTGTCCTTGAAGGACTCGCTAACTGGAAGAGCCAAAGGATGTCCTCTCATAGGAACCCCAAGTATATGATACACATCATAAAGAGTGATGGTCCACTCTCCGGAGATCTGCAACAACATAAATGTGTTTCTGTTTGCATCCCAATAGGTCAAAATGTCATAGCATATATGAGATACAAGATGAATCACATGCACATGACAAACTCTAGCTAGACCTGCCCTCTTCAGAATAGCACGATCCTCAGTACTCAATGAAGAAAACATCCCTGAGAGCCATCCCTGCTCTTAGTAGGCATTCCATCAGATACGTATGTCCTACAAAATTAGAAAAAGAACTTTAGATTAGATCTCGTAAACTCGTAAAAATACCTTAAAATCATAAAATTACAGAAAAACCTTACACAAAAAAAGCGTATAACCCTCAAAATTGCAATAAACAGGTGAATACAGTAATCAAAACATGTCAGATCAAAGAAAAACAAGCATTAAACAACATGTAAATTCAGTCAAAATCAGCCCAATAGGGTCACCCCCAAGTGACCTCGGTGTTTTTCCTGATATCCCCAAGGCAACCCTGCTATCAGACAAGATCTCCCCTGGGTGACCCTGCCTGACAAAAGGGGTGACCCTAGAGGGGGATCCCTCAACCAAAAACTACTCTAAAAACTTCATTTTTCGGCCAATTTCAAAAAATGAAAAGCCAATCTTGCTCTATATGACGAGACAAACACAATGCAACAAAGAAAATCATCAAAAATAGACAATTTTAAGAGATTTTTCACAAAATTCAAACTAGGGTTTAGAGAAGGGTTTCTCACTCATTACATACTCGATTCTCTGTGGCTGAAGAAGAAGCGGTCATCTTTGTGATCTCTTCAACGATATCTTTCTAACGACTACTCACACGAATGATTGCGTTGCCGTTTTGCTCCGATCTCACAAATTGACTTTCTTTGTTTGCCCTTAGCTTAGTTTCATTTATGCATTTTTAGACTAGTTCTTTTCTTTTATGCATCTCTTTCATGCATCGTTTTGCATGCTTTCATTCCTATAGGTCTAACCAACAAAGGAAAACTACTAGTCGAATTCGAACGATTCATGGTAAGTTTGTCATTTCAATTCTCATCATTTGTTTTGATATATTTAAACGCTAGACTAATACTAGTTATTCCAGGTACCAATTGTGGAAAAATTGACAATAGGTAAGGCCTAGTTCAGGAATGGTACCTACCTTTCATGTAAACTACCATCCCCAAGGGGGCAAATATGTAAGCACAAAAATCATGCACAGCCTCCACGAGGACCCCTATAATGATTCAAATCCTTGTCACATACATGTAAGTGTGAAATAAATGTCCTTTGAGCAGCAAACCTCTTGATGATGTGTCCTCTTTCTTTTCTTGTGTTGTTTCTTCTTTGTCGATTTCTCTCTCCCCATTTGCGACGCTTTTCGACACTTGTTGCGACACTTGTCGACTTGCATATTCTGAGCTTTTGACCTTGCTCCTAAGCCTTGTGAGTGTCTTGTAGGTGAGTTTTCACCCATCCCCTATGTTTTTCATCATGTGCACCTCCTAGAAGCATTCTAGAGGTCTCCCTATCAATCTCCCACTTTCAAATTTTAGTTTCACCTCACCAATCTAAATCTCCCCCTATTATTTTCATATCTCCCCTAGGAGATCTTGGAGATGCAAGTGGAGATTTGGATTCTTGCACATGACTAACCTATTTCTGGAGGCATAACCCCTCCTTTTCCTCTCTTCTTTCATCTCCTAGCTTGTTTTTCTGCATCAGACCCTGTCCAGCCTGGATCTCCCCTAGGCAACCTAGGGTCACCCCCTAGGCGACCCTACTGGCAAAAGGGGTGACCCTTCCATTTTTTCAGTCGCAGAAAAACTCGAGTTTCTCACTCATTTTCGCTCTGTTTTCACCTGTTTTTCTTCTAGTTTGCATGGTTTTTGATGCCTAATATAGAGTTAACTATTTCATGCACCCACACATGCATTATTAGCTCTATTTGATCTCAAATTAACTCTTCAATCAATCTCATGCATTCCCTCACCTCCATTTCCTCTTCAGTGATAAGCTATAATTGCTTTATCACTCCATAGTTAGCTGAGTTCACTAGGCAATCAACCCTGTTAACTTCCCAATCATCCCTGTTAACTTAGCAATCAAATGAGTTAACTTCTCAATCAATCCCTTCTTCTAAACCTATAAATACACCCCTCCCTCAAGCACAAAGGGAGGCAAATTCATTGTGGACACAGCTCTTGCCAGTTTTTGCTCTCCAAGTTAGCATTCAAATGCTCTTACAGGGCTAAGGTGCCTTTTGCTTTATTTGTTCAATCAAGAAATGTTACGCTACTTCATTCTATGCCACTGTGTTCAACCAAAGCTCTCATTGAGCTCATACAAGCTTCATCAAAGCTTCTTTTTGCTTCTTTGTGTCATTTTGTTGTCAAGAGGATCTCCCGCTACCACAAAAGGACTCGAGGTTGCCGTAATCAAGAATTTCTGAGGGTAGTGGAGTCACACAAATCTTCATTTCTCTCAGGTTCCTTCATAGTTTTATTAAATTAATAGTAATTAGAAAACCAAATTTGCTCTTGGGAACAGTAAAACATTGCTTTTTCCTTGATAATTAGATCTTGCATGTTAGATTAGTTGCTCTCATATTTCTAGATCTAGATTATTAGAAGAAGCATTTTCTTTTCCTAGATTAGATTACTTCTAAATCATCAAAAAACACAAAAAACATAGATTAACTTTGTATTAGAAAAGTCATATTAAATTACATACATATTTCCTTTTCATAGATTAAAAGCACTTTCTATTTCCAAAATACTAAAAAAGTACAAAAAAATGTTTTGCATATCATTTAGTTTGCATGCATATAGAAACCCTAGAATAGATAAAATTGCAAACCCTTGATACCATCACGAGGTAACCATGGTTAAACGATTCAACCAAATCCTCGATATCATCGCAAGGTAAAATCAAGTCAATGCAAAGTCAAACCCTAGGTCAACTAAATCCTAGGTCAAAACCCTAGATCTAGTTAAGGTTAGCAATCATACAACTACCTCTATCTTGGCTCATGAATGTGCCTAGGAGTGAAAGGAGAGTGGGTGAGGGCTATCCATGATGGGATCCAAGAGATCCATCCAAGACCACAACAAGAAACATTTGTGCTACCACAAGGAGACCCATTCGTTCTCTTGTTATTAGAATAAACTAGACAACACTGGGCAAAACAAGAACTTGTTCAATACATATAAAGACAAGAGGATATAAACTAATAGAACTGTTTACCCACATAGAGGTGAAACCTAAGAAACCCAAATAGGAGAAGAGAAACTAGTGACCCTTCGGGTCATAGGGTTATCTCAACTACAATCACAATCGAACAAAACATACAACTCAGCACACAACAACAAAGGCTGCAGTACTTGCCAACCCCTCTCCACGAAGTCCATCTCTCCAACGAGCCAGACCCCCATCGTGTCTCGCCTCCTCTCGACTAACTACTTCCATGTGAGCGAGAGTGACGTGGTGGATCACCCTATGTCAAGGAGGGAAAGGTCCATGTGCATGCCAAAATCTGACTCGACAGCCCTAGGTAATGGGAGTCACGATTTTGAGCGTACAGGTTCAAATTGCTAGTGTAATTCGGTCATCAACTCTAGGTCTCTTTCCAATCTTTGGAATAGCTCGCAGCATCTTTACTTGATCTAATTCTTCTTCTTCATCACCTCCTAGGGTTTCTCCAAATTGTTCAACAGATTGAAATTCCTCTTCATCATCACTTTCAACA
The DNA here is from genome assembly GCA_027924645.1 of Cunninghamia lanceolata. Lineage (NCBI taxonomy): Eukaryota > Viridiplantae > Streptophyta > Pinopsida > Cupressales > Cupressaceae > Cunninghamia > Cunninghamia lanceolata. The sequence continues at coordinate 5,292,868 of BSBN01000178.1, read as the reverse complement.
TTAGGTCTCAGTGTTAATCCACTTTGCCTATCTTCCTCAACAACATCCAATTGAATTCTCATTGTTTTCATCATTTCCATCATCTCATCCATCCTACCAGCCATTGTTCCAATAGCAGCAACTCTCCTTGGTGGCATCTTCCTAGGATCAAGTGTAAACTACCTCAAGTTCGGTGATCAGACTACAAGGTGACAATTGCCTCACAATCGGCGATCGGTTGCGACACAAGTAATCTGCCTCAATTCAGTGATCTGTGCACAACAAGATCTTATGAAATTCCTTCACCAATTCCTCTTAATTTGCTCCCAAATATTCAAACTTTCACTCTGATACCACTTGGTGCAGTCACGACAGGAGGGTTCGCAGAATGAACTGTCCAGACCGTGCAGTAAGAGTAAACACAATGGAAACAACTCAAAGATATGAAATAAATGCAGATTCAGTCATTCAGTATATCATAGAATTCAAATATAGAGGGGCTGACAACATGCAAGCTTACAATTAGGCTCACAAGCCTGATTACAAAATATCAGAATATGCACAAGATATAGCTATGAAGTTCCTTCGCGAAAGAGCTCAACTAAGAGTCATGAGTCAATTGCCAACTACTTTCTTAGGTAACTATTATATTATTATATATCATCTTCAGAACCATAGATTCCTCCACGTCGGCCAAGGAAGATTACAAACTCCAATGAAGAGTTTTAACGTGTGTACACAGATCGGTCAGACCTAATCATGAAGAATTCCTCTGCAAGTGAATGGAATGATGTACGGATCTTAGGGAAGGTCAGCCACGAACCATAGATCATTCAATGATGTGTCATTAAACTCCACAAGTCAAGTAGTGCTCCATAAGTCTTCTCCTTTAGCTTATTATCAGAGATTATCATGATGCTCTATTCTCAGAAAATAATCAATCTTCTGATAGCGATATCTTTCTAGTACTTGATCCAAATGCTCTGAGATTTAGATACGATGTAGATGAACATGTCTAGATGTTAAGTCCAGGTTTGCAAGGTCTAAAATGCAACTGTGGTAGAATGCAGACCAAAATACAGAAACTGCTACTGACTAAACTGGAAAATGTATGAAAACAAACTGAACTACAAACAAACTGAAATGCAAATGTTTTTGGTTGATGCAAGATTTCTCTTGACCCAGGGATACTCCTGTATTAAAATTTTGTATGGCTTAAAATAGAGTCCTAGGATGTGGTACCAGAAATTTGATACATATGTGTTGAGTTTGGGATTTGAGCATTCTAAATCAGATCATTGTGTTTATTATATAACTGATGGTGATTGTTTCCTATTTATTGCATTATATGTTGATGATATGTTATTTATTGGTAAACAGAAAGGTATGATTTTAGAACTGAAATCTCAACTTGCTACTAAATTTGAAATGAAAGACCTTGGTGCAGATAGACACATTCTTGGGATGGAAATTAGAAGAGATAGAGTGAATAGAAAGCTATGGCTTGGCCAAAGTAAGTATGTCCATTCAATTTTATAGAGGTTTAACATGCAGGACTATAGACTAAATTGTGTGCTCCCTTTTCAGTTGGAACAAAGTTATCCATTTCAGATTGTCCAACATCTCCATCAGAGATGGAAGAGATGAGTAGAGTGCCTTACCAAAGTGTAGTTGGGAGTTTGATGTATGTTATGGTTTGTACTAGACCAAACATTGCCCAAGTAGTGGGAGTTCTTTCCAGATATATGTCTAATCCTAGTAGAGTTCATTGAGATGCAGTTAGAAGAGTCTTCAGATATTTGTGCTATACCTTAGAATATTCCTTGTGTTATCATAGTAATTTGATTGAAGACAATATTTCTCTTGATATTCATGGTTATGTGGATTCAGACTGGGCAAGTTATATTAATAGTAGACGATCCATCAGTGCTTATGTGTTTACTTTATTTGGTGGTGAAATTAGTTGGATGAATAAGAGACAGGCTGTGGTTGCTTTGTCTATTACTGAAGCTAAGTATATGGAAGCTACTCATGGTTGCAAAAAAGCCATTTGGCTTAAGAGACTATGTTCAGATATTGGAATAAAACAAGGTACAGTGACAATTTATTGTGATAGTCAAAGTGCGATTTGTTTAGCTAAGAACGTGACATTTCATGCCAGGACCAAGCACATTGATGTACAATATCATTTTGTTAGAGATATGGTCGTAGATGGCAGGGTGAATTTGGTTAAGGTAGAAACTTTGATGAATGTTGTTGATTCTTTAACTAAGCCTGTGAGCACAGAAAAGTTCAGATGGTGTTCACAGACTATGGGCCTTTTGGCCCCTAGCAATTAAGAGATGATGTTTACTCCCTACCGTTGCTCTTGCAAGGTGTTCAACAAGTGGAGATTTGTTGGGAAAATGTGTCTCAACCTTGTAGTTATATAAGGTTTATTGGGGTGATCCCACAATACTAGGTTACACTTTTTGGCCAAACTTGACATTGAAATGAACATTTTGAACTAAATCTTCACTTTCAGACACTTATAGCTGCTAAACCATGAGGAATTTGAAGATAATGCAAACTAGTGATTTCTAACATTTTGTCTGTAGATTCTAAATATATATTTTTAAATTTTTGGAATCAAATTGCATTTCTTTTTCCATCTCTGTCAATAACTAGTTCTTAACAGTAAACACCAATTTTAAAGAGTGATGTGTACTATAAACCACATAACTTTTTTTCTATGAAGGATAAAATTATAATTTTTTTGAATTTAGATTTGTAACTACAATATCTAGAGGATGCATTTCGTTTCATAATGATGTAGGAGCATCTAGTGGTGTAAGGGTAATCTTGCATCACCCAAAAAGAAGTTAATTCAAAATCATTGCAGTTGTTTTCATTTCTTTCCATAATTAGTGTTTCTAGTTCCATAATCTCCTGAATAATGATGTACGACTTTCAATTTTTTCCAAACTGCTAAAAATAGCAAACTACAAGTTTTGGAAAGTTTAACTGCCATTTCAGGAAAGTTTACATTTGGGCATAGATTGAAGTGAAAAGTTATAGAAAGCTTCATAACTGAAATATAAGACCTTTGGCGAACGAATCAAGAAAAGATCATTTGTGAGCTTAAAGATATTAAAGTTTTTGTTTTCTGAAAAGCCCCTGAAAATTTCTGAAATGAGATATGAGGCACTAAAACATCTTAAAATTTCTCAAAAAGTTGATGGAAATCTATTTATCAATTTCCAGCGTGATAGTTCACATCGTGAGCTTTTCGGAACTTAAAACGGTTGGTCAATCAGACACCCAGATCAAAAGTTATGCTTCCCAGAAGTTGACCTACTTTTGGAGGGAGTTGCAAATTTTGAAATTTAGCTAGAGGCCGCTAAAAAGTGTTATATATGACTACTTAGGGAACCTTGGGTGGTAGTAGAGTTAAAGGGGAAAGTATAGAGTCAAGAATAGGTCAGAAAACAAAAACCCTAGTTGATTTGGGGTTACAAAAGGCAGAAGATTCGAGAGCCTGGTGATGTGTAGTTGTAGTGTGTTACATCTTGTGGAGGATTGATTCCTCTGATTGTAATTGAGCTTTTGTAATATACTAAGTTGTCCAAATCAATAAAGGAATATTCTATTTTCTATGTGCCATTTCTATTGTTGTGTGTTTTATGATTTACCCCCTTCATCAAGTGGTATCAGAGCGAGGGTTCCTGAGTGTGTAGACAGATTGCCGACCGTGAGGCAGTTTGCACCAGGACATGAGGTTGTGGGTTTGCTGCGGAGATCAAGATGCCTCCACGAAGAAATCATATTGGGAGGAATGCTTTGACAGGAGAGGGTTTTAGAAATCATATTGGGAGGAATGCTTTGACAAGAGGAGCTACAAAGAGGGTTTGAGCCGAGAACAAGAGAAGAAAGCGAAGATGAAGTTGAAGAAGGCCTATCTGAGGAAGAACAAGAAGCTACAGGAGATCTTGCAGAAGTTAGGTTGTTGAGGGCCATTCCAAAGATCGGAAAGAGACCTAGGATCAAAATTTCTACATATTTTGGAGATTTAAATCTGGAACAACTTATTGATTTGATGAATGACATGGAGTATTTCGAGTATGAAGATGTGGAGGACCCAGATCGGGTCAAGTTTGCGAAAACAAAGTTGAAGGGACACACCTGTATTTGGTGGAAGGAGGTCCAATTAGAGAGGAATAGAAGAGGAAAAGGAAAGATCACCAGATGGGATCGGATGGTGGAGAAACTAAAGAAGTAGTTCATTCATGTGGACTATGAGATGGAGTTGCTAAAGAAGCTGCAAGGACTGAAGCAAGGTAACAAATCTATTAAGGAGTATACAAAAGAGTTTTATAAGATTACTATTAGGACAGGCCATGCAGAGGCCAACAAGGAGAAGGTAGCCCGTTACATTAATGGGTTGAGGCCAAGTATTCAAGAGGAACTGAGCTTGGTCAGAATGACCACCATAGAAGATGTGTACCAGTTTTCCCTAAAGGTTGAAGAGAATCTAAACAAAAGATTTGAAAGAAAGTAAAGGGGAAGAGGTCAAGGTGAAAGGACTAGTGGAAGGTCCTATGGAGGCCAAAATGAAGATTCAACAAAAAGTGAAGAAGTTGGCACCAATCGAAATTAGAGAGGAGATTATCTACCGTCCTTGTGACCAGAACAATGGTGAGCAAAGAGGAAGAGGAAAAGGCTGACCTGGGTAAGGACTCGAAACAAGAGATTTTAGAGGAACTTGTTTCCAATGTGGAGAAGAAGGACATCAAGCATATGAGTGTCAACAACATTAAGGAAGGAGAAACAAAAGACCTGAGGGTAATGCACAAGTTGCACATGTAGATGAAGATGTGCAGTTTGAGAGTTCTGAAGATACTGAAAGGGGAGAAACCCTAGTTGTCAGAAGAACTTTGTTGAATGAGGAGAAAGAACCCAATCAAAGGAAGGGTTTATTCCACACAAGGTGTAAATGTGAAGGTAAGTGTTGTGATATTATTATTGATAGTGGAAGCACTGACAATCTTGTTTCAGAGGAGATGGTTGACAAGTTGTAGTTGACAAGAAGAAAGCATCCATATCCATATCGGATTGCATGGTTGTAGAAGGACCATGGAGCTTTGGTCAATGAGCAGTATTTAGTGAAGTTCAAGATTGGGGACTACCATGATGAGGTGTTGTGTGATATCATACCGATGGATGCATGTCATATGTTATTGGGCAGGTCATGGCAGTATGATAGGAGCGCTGTCTATGATGACTGTGAAAACACATATTCCCTAACAAAGGATGGAGTTCGTCATAAGTTGAAGCCCTTGAAGGAGGGGGAAGAAAAGGTATGTAGTACTAGTAGAATTTGCTTGGTAGATGGTAGGAAATTTTTGGAAGGTATGAAGCATGAGTGTCATTGCTTTGCATTGATTCCTAAGATTAGTCGAGAAATGTGAAGATGTACCAGCATAAGTTTTAGATATGTTGGAAGAATTTTAGGACATTACCTCTGATAATGTACCAGAAGGTTTACCACCAGTGAGGAAGACAAGTCATCAAATGGATTCGATACTAGGAGCCAGTTTGCCAAGTAAGGCAGCCCGCAGAATGACTCCAACAGAGAATGAAGAGTTGAATAGACAAGTTCACGAGTTGTTAAGGAAGTGACTGATAAGGGAGAGCTTGAGTCCATGTACAGTACCTGTAGTACTAGCACCAAAGAAAGATGGAGAGTGGAGAATGTGTATAGATTCTGGAGCCATAAATAAGATCACGATCAAGTACAGGTTTCCATTGCCAAGAATGGATGACATGATGGATTGTTTGAGTGGAGCCAAGTACTTCACAAAGATTGACCTGAAGAGTGGGTATCACCATATCCGAATTAGAGAAGGAGATGAATAGAAGATAGCATTCCAAACAAAGGAGGGTTTGTATGAGTTGTTAGTCATGCCATTTGGGCTAACCAATGCACTGAGCACATTCATACGGCTCATGAATGAGGTACTGAAAGAATTTTTGGGAAGTTTTGTTATTGTTTATTTAGATGATATTTTGATTTTCAGTAAGACTTGTGATGAGCATCTGATGCATATCAGAAGCATTCTAGAGAAGCTGAGGGAGGAAAAGTTATTGATTAATTTGAAGAAATGTAGTTTTGCAAATAAGGAGTTGGTGTACCTGGGATTTGTTGTCTCAAAGAAAGGTCTTAAGATGGACCCAAAAAAAGTAAGGGCTATCATTGAATGGCCTACACCGAGGAGTGCTATAGAGGTAAGATATTTTCATGGTTTGGCAAGTTTTTACAGAAAGTTTATCAGAAATTTTAGTAGCATTTGTGCACGCTTAACTAATATAATGAGAGGGGATAGAAAAGAGTTTATATGGACTAAAGGAGCAGACAAAATCATTGATACATTGAAGCAAAAAGTCATAGAACAACCTGTTTTGGTACTTCAAGATTTCAATAAGGTATTTTAGGTAGATTGTGATGCTAGTGGTAGTGCTATAGGAGTTGTTTTGAGTCAAGAAGGTAAGCCCATTGTCTATTTTAGTGGGAAGCTTAATGATGCCAAGAAAAAGTATTTTGTTTATGATCAGGAGTTCTATGCAATAGTTCAAGCTTTGAAGAAATGGAGACATTATTTGTTGCCAAAAGAGTTTGTTTTATATACTGATCATCAGGCTTTGCAGTATCTTAATAGTCAAGGAAAGTTAAACCATAGTCACTTAAAATGGCTTGAGTTTTTGTAGAGTTATACTTTTGTTTTGAAGCACAAGAGTGGGAAGTCCAACAGAGTTGCAGATGCATTGAGCAAAAGGAAAAATTTGTCGACAGAAATGAAGATAGAGATTGTTGGATTTGATAAGCTCAAAAGTTTGTATCTTGAAGATCCAAATTTTACAGAGGCTTGGAAATCTTGTCTGGAACCTATTACTTTAGACAGGACAAAATTGTTGGATTTCATAATCCAAGATGGTATGTTGTTTAAAGGAAGCTAGTTGTGCATTCTAGGGAGATCCATGAGAGAGAACTTGATTAAGGAGAAGCATAGTGGAGGATTGGCTAGACACTTTGGTCGAGATAGGACCATTGCTATTGTTGGTGAAAATTATTATTGGCCACAATTGCAGCAAGATGTGAGGAAATCTGTGCAGAGTTGTAGAGTATGTCAGATGGCGAAAGGAGCAAATTAGAATATAGGTGTATATCAGCCACTACCTGTAATAGAGAAGCCATGGGATGATATTAGTATGGATTTTGTTCTTGGTTTACCGAGAACACAGAGAGGACATGATTCTATTTTTGTGGTGGTGGATAGATTCTCGAAGATGGCTCATTTCATTCCTTGCAAGAAGACTAATGATGATGTTCATATTACTGAATTAGTTTTTAGAGAGGTGGTGAGATGACACAATCTACCAAAGAGCATAGTTTCATATTGAGATACCAAGTTTGTGGGTTATTTCTAGAGGATATTGTGGAAGAAGTTGAAGAAAGATTTGAAGTTCAGTTATGCACAGCATCCAAAGACTGATGGACAAACGGAAGTGGTGAATAGGAGTTTGGGCAACTTGCTACGATGCTCAGTAGGAGATAAGCCCAAGGGATGGGATTTGATTTTACCACATGCAAAATTTGCTTACAAAAATTTTGTCAATAAGAGTACTGGTAAATCACCATTTCAGATTGTATATGGCAATAGCCCAAGAAATGCTTTTGAGTTAAGGAAGCTGGACAAAGGAGAAAAGACAAGTGCTGAAGCCAAAGATTTTACAGAACATCTAAATAATTTGTATGAGGAGGTGAGAAAGCACATTAATAAGATGAATATTTAGTACAAGGCTAAGGCAGATCAAAAGAGGAGATATAAGGAGTTCCAAGTAGGAAATGAATTCATGGTTCACTTGAGAAAAGAAAGGTTCCCAATTGGAACATACAATAAGTTAAAAATGAAGAAATTTGGACCATGCAGAATCTTAAAGAAGCATGATTCAGGAATTGCATATGAGGTAGAGCTGCCAAGTGGGATCAATATTTCCCCTATGTTCAACATTGCTGATTTAACATAGTATCATGAAGGTGGCACAGAGGATGGACCAATAGAAGAATAGTGGAGTATTCCGGCATCTACTTCAATGGAGGAGATAGAAGAGATCTTGGATAGCCATGTGGGAAGAAGTACTCAGAACAGGAAATATGAAGAATATTTGGTGAAATGGAAATGAAGGCTTGTTGATGATTCTTCTTGGTTGTCTAAGGTAGAGGTTGACCATTTGGGTTTTCCTCAAACAAGCACCTGAGGCGTGACAGGGTCACTTCTCAAATTACCCTAGGTGTCTGATGTAGCAGCATCCAGTGGTGTAAGGGCAATCTTGGATCATCTAAAAAGAAGTTAATTCAAAATCATTGTAGTTGTTTTCATTTCCTTCCATAATTAGTGTTTCTGGTTCCATAATCTCCTGAATAATTATGTAGGACTTTCAATTTTTTCTAAAGTGCTAAAAATAGCAAACTGCCAGTTCTAAAAAGTTTAACTGCCATTTCAGAAAAGTTTGCATTTGGGAATAGATTGAAGTGAAAAGTTACAAAAAGTTTCACAACTGAAATATAAGACCTTTGGTGAAGGAATCGGGCAAAGATCATTTGTGAGATGAAAGATATTAATTTTTTTGTTTTTCAAAAAGCCCCTGAAAATTTCTGAAATGAGATATGAGGCACTAAAACATCCCATAATGTCTTGAAAAGTTTGCAGAAATATGTTTATAGATTTCTGGCATGATAGGTCACATCGCAAGCTTTCTGGGCCTTAAATGGTTCGTCAATCGGACACCCAGATCAAAAGTTATGCCTCCCGGAAGTTGACCTACTTTTGGAGGGAGTTGCAAATTTTAAATTTAGCTGGAGGCTACCAAAAAGTGTTATATATGATTATTTTGGGAACCCTAGGTGGTAGTAGAGTTAAGGGGGAAAGTGTAGAGTCAAGAATAGGGGGGAAAACATAAACCCTAGCTGATTTGAGGTTACAGAAAGAAGAAGATTCCAGAGCTTGATGATGTGTAGCTGTACTGTGTTGCATCTTCTATAGGATTGATTCCTCTTATTGTAATTGAGCTTCTGTAATGTAATTAGTTGTCCAAATCAATAAAGAAAGATTCTATTTTTTGTGTGCCATTTCTGTTGTTGTGTGTTTTATGATTTACCCCCTTCATCAAGTGGTATCAGAGCGAGGGTTCCTGAGTGTGTAGACAGATCACCGACTGTGAGGCAGTTTGCACCAGGACCTGAGGTTGTTGGTTTGCTATGGAGATCAAGATGCCTCCATGAAGAAATTGTATTGGGAGGAATTCTTTGACAGAAGAGGGTTTTAGAGCCTTGTAAATGAAAATCGATGCATTGCAAGAGGAGCTACGAAGAGGGTTTGAGCTGAGAACAAGAGAAGAAAGCAAAGATGAAGCTGAAGAAGAGCTATTTGAGGAAGAACAAGAAACTGCAAGAAATTCTGTAGAAGTTAGGTTGTTGAGGGCCATTTTGAATATCAAAAAGAGACCCAGGATTGAAGTTTCTACATATTCTGGAGATTTGAATCTGAAATAGCTTATTGATTGGATCAATGACATGGAGGAGTATTTCAAGTATGAAGATGTGGAGGACCCAAATCAGGTCAAGTTTGCGAAAATAAAGTTGAAGGGCCATGGCAGTATTTGGTGGAAGGAGGTCCAATTAGAGAGGAATAGAAGAGGAAAAGGAAAGATCACCAAATGGGATTAGATGGTGGAGAAACTGAAGAAGCAGTTCATTCCTGTGGACTATGAGATGGAGTTGCTGAAGAAGCTGCAAGGACTGAAGCAAGGTAACAAGTCTGTTAAGGAGTATACGAAAGAGTTTTATAAGCTTAATATTAGGACAATCCATGCATAGGCCAACAAGGAGAAGGTAGCCCATTACATTAATGGGTTGAGGCCAAGTATTCAAGAGGAGATAAACTTGGTTAGAATGACCACCATAGAAGATGCGTACAAGTTTTCCCTGAATGTGGAAGAGAAGCTGAACAAAAGATTTGAAAGCAAGCAAAGGGGAAGAGGTCAAGGCTGAAGGACTGGTGGAAGGTCCTATGGAGGCCGAAATGAAGATTCAAAGAAAAATGAAGAAATTGGCACCAGTCGAAATCAGAGAGGAGATAATACCTACCATCCTTGTGACCAAAACAATGGTGAGCAAAGAGAAAGAGGAAGAGGCCAACCTGGGCAAGGACTTGAAAGAGGAGGTTACAAAAGAACCTATTTCCAATGAGGAGAAGGACATTGAGCATATGAGTGTCCACAACATCGAGGAAGGACAAACAGAATATGTGAGGGTAATGCACAAGTTGCCAATGTAGATGAAGATGCATAGTCTAAGCGTTCTAAAGATGTTGAAAGGGGACAAACCCTAGTCGTCAGAAGAACTTTGTTGAATGAGGAGAAAGAACCCAATCAGAGGAAGAGTTTATTCCACACAAGGTGCAAATGTGAAGGTAAGTGTTGTGATATTATTATTGATAGTGGAAGCACTAACAATCTTGTTTCAGATGAGATGGTTGACAAGTTGAAGTTGAAAAGTTGAAGTTGAAAAGAAGAAAGCATCCACATCCATATCAGATTGCATGGTTGCAGAAGGACCACGGGGCTTTGTTCAATGAGCAGTGTTTAGTGAAGTTAAAGATTAGGGACTGCCATGATGAGGTGTTGTGTGATATCATACCGATGGATGCATATCATATGTTATTGGGGAGGCCGTGGCAGTATGATAGGAGCGTTGTCCATGAGGGCCATGCAAACACATATTCCATAACAAAGGATGGGGTTTGTCATAAGTTGAAGCCCTTGAAGGAGGGGGAAGAAAAGGTATGTAGTACTGCTAGAATTTGCTTGGTAGATGGTAGGAAATTTTTGGAAGGTATGAAGCATAAGTGTCATTGCTTTGCGTTGATTCCTAAGATTAATCAAGAGAAATGTGAAGATGTACCAGCAGATGTTTCAGATATGTTAGAAGAATTTTAGGACATTATTTCTGATAATGTACTAGAAGGTTTACCACCAGTGAGGAAGATAAGTCATCAAATAGATTTGATACCAGGAGCCAATTTGCCAAATAAGGCAGCCCACGGAATGACACCAGCAGAGAATGAAGAGTTGAACAGACAAGTTCACGAGTTGTTAAGGAAGGGACTGATAACGGAGAGCCTGAGTCCATGTGCGGTACCTGTAGTACTAAAACCAAAGAAAGATGGAGAGTGGAGAATGTTTATAGATTCTGGAGCCATAAATAAGATCACGATCAAGTACAGGTTTCCATTGCCAAGAATGGATGACATAATGGATTGTTTGAGTGGAGACAAGTACTTCATGAAGATTGACTTGAAGAGTGGGTATCACCAGATCTAAATTAGAGAAGGAAATGAATGGAAGATAGCCTTCAAGACAAAAGAGGGTTTCAATGAGTGGTTAGTCATGCCATTTGGGCTAACCAATGCATCGAGCACATTCATGCTGCTCATGAACGAGGTACTGAAAGAATTTTTAAAAAGTTTTGTTATTGTTTGTTTGGATGATATTTTAATTTTTAGTAAGACTTGGGATAAGCATATGATGCATATTAGAAGCGTTCTACATAAGCTAAGGGAGGAGAAGTTATTGATTAATTTGAAGAAATGTAGTTTTGCAAAGGAGTTGGTATACCTGGGATTTGTTGTCTCAGAGGAAGGTCTTAAGATGGACCCAGAAAAAGTAAGGGCTATCATTGAATGGCCTACACCGAGGAGTGCTATAGAGGTAAGTTCTTTTCATGGTTTGGCAAGTTTTTACAAAAAGTTTATTAAAAAGTTTAGTAGCATTTGTGCACCCCTAACTGAGACAATGAGAGGGGATAGAAAAGAGTTTAGATGGATTAAAGGAGCAGACAAAAGTTTTGATACATTGAAGTAGAAAGTCACAAAGCAACCTGTTTTGGTACTTCCAGATTTCAATAAGGTATTTCAAGTAGATTGTGATGCTAGTGGTAGTGCTATAGCAGCTGTTTTGAGTCAAGAAGGTAAGCCCATTGCCTATTTTAGTGAGAAGCTTAATGGTGCTAAGAAAAAGTATTTTGTTTATGATCAGGAGTTTTATGCAATAGTTCAAGCTTTGAAAAAATGGAGACATTATTTGTTGCTAAAAGAGTTTGTTTTATATACTGATCATCAGGCTTTGCAGTATCTTAATAGTCAAGGAAAGTTAAACCAGAGGCACTTAAAATAGGTTGAGTTTTCAAAGAGTTATACTTTTGTTTTAAAGCATAGGAGTGGGAAGTCCAACAGAGTTGCAGATGCCTTGAGTAGAAGGCAAAATTTGTTGATAGAAATGAAGATAGCAGTTGTTGGGTTCGATGAGCTCAAAAGTTTGTATCCTGGAGGTCCAAATTTTGTAGAGGCTTGGAAAGCTTGTCTGGAACCTATTACTTCTGACAGGACAAAATGGTTGGATTTCATAATTCAAGATGGTTTGTTGTTTAAAGGAAGCCAGTTGTGCATTCTGAGGAGTTCCATGAGAGAAAACCTGATTAAGGAGAAGCATAGTGGAGGATTGGCCAGACACTTTGGTCGAGATAAGACCATTGCTATTGTTGGTGAAAATTATTATTGGCCACAGTTGCAACAGGATGTGAGAAAATTTGTACAAAGTTGCTGAGTATGTCAAATGGTGAAAGGAGCAAGTCAGAATATAGGTCTATATCAGCCATTACCTATACCAGAGAAGCCATGGGATGATATTAGTATGGATTTTGTTCTTGGTTTACCAAGGACATAGAGAGGACATGATTCTATTTTTGTGGTGGTGGATAGATTCTTGAAGATGGCACATTTCATTCCTTGCGAGAAGACTAATGATGTTGTTTATATTGTTGAATTATTTTTTCAGAGAAGTGGTGAGATTACACGGTCTACCAAAGAGCATAGTTTCAGATTGAGATACCAAGTTTGTGGGTTATTTCTGGAGGACATTGTGGAAGAAGTTGAAGACAAATTTGAAGTTCAGTTCTGCACACCATCCACAAACTGATGGACAGACGAAAGTGGTGAATAGGAGTTTGGACAACCTGCTATGATGCTTAATAGGAGATAAGCCCATGGGATGGGATTTGATTTTACCACAAGTAGAATTTTCTTAAAACAATTTTGTCAATAGGAGTACTGGCAAATCACCATTCTAGATTGTATACGGTAATAGCCCAAGAAATGCTTCTGAGTTACGGAAGTTGGACAAAGGAGAAAAGACAAGTGCTAAAGCTGAAGACTTTGCAGAACCTCTAAAGAATTTGCATGAGGAGGTGATAAAGCACATTAATAAGATGAATATTCATTATAAGGCTAAGGCAGATTAGAAGAGAGATATAAGAAGTTCTAGGCAGGAGATGAAGTCATTGTTCACTTGAAAAAAGAAAGGTTCCGAATTGGAACATACAATAAGTGTAAAATGAAGAAATTTGGACCGTGCAGAATCCTTAAGAAGCATGATTCAGGAAATGCATATGAGGTAGAGCTGCCAAGTGGGATCAATATTTCCCCTGTGTTCAACATTGCTGATTTAACAGAATATCATGAAGGTGGCAGAGAGGATGGACCAATAGAAGAACAGTGGAGGATTCTGACATCTACTTCAATGGAGGAGATAGAAGAGATCTTGGATAGCCGTGTGGGAAGAAGTACTTTGAACAGGCAATATGAAGAATATCTGGTGAAATGGAAAAGAAGGCCTGTTGAAGAATTTTCTTGGTTGTCTAAGGTAGAGGTTGACCGTTTATGTTTTCCTCAAACAAACAGTTGAGACGTGACAGGGTGACTTCTCAAATTAGCCTAGGTGTCTGATGCAGGAGCATCTAGTGGTGTAAGGGCAATATTGCATCACCCAAAAAGAAGTTAATTCAAAATCATTATAGTTATTTTCATTTTTTCCATAATTAGTGTTTATGGTTCCAGTATCTCCTGAATAATGATGTAGGGCTTTCAGTTTTTTTCCAAACTGCTAAAAATAGCAAACTGCCAGTTTTGGAAAATTTAACTGTCATTTTAGGAAAGTTTGCATTTGGGCACAGATTGAAGCAAAAAGTTACAGAAAGCTTCATAACTCAAATATAAGACCTTCGTCGAAGGAATCAGGCAAAGATCATTTGTGAGATGAAATATATTAAAGTTTTTATTTTCTGAAAAGCTCACAAATTTTTTTGAAATGAGATATGAGGCACTAAAACATTCCATAACATCCCAAAAAGTTGATGCAAATCCATTTTCTAATTTCAAGTGTGATAGTTCACATCGCGAGCTTTCCAACGCTTAAAACAGTTCGTCAATCGGACACACGGATCAAAAGTTATGCTCCCTAGAAGTTGACCTACTTTTAGAGGGAGTTGCAAATTTTGAAACTTAGCTAGAGGCCGCTAAAAAGTGCTATATATGACTATTTTGGGAACCCCGAGCGGTAGTAGAGTTAAGGGGGAAAGTGTAGAGTCAAGAATAGGTAGGAAAATAGAAACCCTAGCTGATTTGGGGTTACAGAAGGCAGAAGATTCTAGAGCCTAGTGATGTGTAGCTGTAGTGTGTTGCATCTTGTGGAGGATTGATTCCTCTGATTGTAATTGAGCTTCTCTAATGTAATAAGTTGTCCAAATCAATAAAAAAATATTTTATTTTCTATATGCCATTTTTGTTGTGTGTTTTATGATTTACCCCCTTCATCAAGTGGTATCAGAGCGAGGGTTCCTAAGTGTGTAGACAGATCACCGACCATGAGGCAGTTTGCACCAGGACCTAAGGTTGTGGGTTTGCTACGAAGATCAAGATGCCTCTATGAGGAAATTGTATTGGGAGGAATGCTTTGATGGAAGAGAGTTTTAGAGCCCTATAAAGTATAATTGATGCATTGCAAGTAGAGCTACGAAGTGGGTTTGAGCTGAGAACAAGAGAAGAAAGCAAAGATGAAGCTAAAGAAGACCTATTTGAGGAAGAACAAGAAGCTGCAGGAGATCCTACGGAAGTTAGGTTGTTGAGGGCCATTTTGAAGACCGAAAAGAGACCCAAGATCAAAGTTTCTACATATTATGGAGATTTCAATCTGGAATAGCTTATTGATTGGATCAATGACATGGAGGAGTATTTCGAGTATGAAGATGTGGAGGACCTAGATCGGGTCAAGTTTGTGAAAACAAAGTTGAAGGGTCACGCCAGTATTTGGTGGAAGGAGGTCCAATTGGGGAGGAACAAAAGAGGAAAAGGAAAGATCACCAGATGGGATCAGATGGTGGAGAAACTGAAGAAACAGTTCATTCATGTGGACTATGAGATGGAGTTGTTGAAGAAGCTCCAAGGACTGAAGCATTGTAACAAGTCTGTTAAGGAGTATACGGAAGATTTTTATAAGATTACTATTAGGATAGGCCATGCAGAGGCCAACAAGGAGAAGGTGGCTCATTACATTAATGGGTTTAGGCCAAGTATTCAAGAGGAGTTGAGCCTGGTCAGAATGACCACCATAGAAGATGCGTACTAGTTTTCCCTGAAGGTGGAAGAGAAGCTGAACAAAAGATTTGAAAGCAAGTAAAGGGGAAGAGGTCAAGGCAGAAGGACTAGTGGAAGGTCCTATGGAGGCTGAAATAAAGATTCAAAGAAAAGTGAAGAAGTTGGCACCATTCAAAATTAGAGAGGAGATAATACCTACCGTCCTCGTGACCAGAACAATGGTAAGCAAGGAGGAAGAGGCCAACCTGGGAAAGAACCCAAAAGAGGAGGTTTCAGAGGAACCTGTTTCCAATGTGGAGAAGGACATCGAGCATACGAGTATCCACAACATCAAGGAGGGACAAACAAAAGACCTGAGGATATGCACAAGTTGCACATGTAGATGAAGATGCACAGTCTAAGCGTTCTGGAGATGCTGAAAGGGGAGAAACCCTAATCGTCAAAAGAACTTTGTTGAATGAGGAGAAAGAACCCAATCAGAGGAAGAATTTATTCCGCACAAGGTGCAAATGTGAAGGTAAGTGTTGTGATATTATTATTGATAGTGGAAGCACTAACAATCTTGTTTCAAAGGAGATGGTTGACAAGTTGAAGTTGACAAGAAGAAAACATACATATCCATATCAGATTGCATGGTTGCAGAAGGTCCACAGAGCTTTGGTCAATAAGCAATGTTTAGTGAAGTTCAAGATTGGGGACTACCATGATGAGGTGCTGTGTGATATCATACTGATGGATGCATGTCATATGTTATTGGGGCGGCCATGGTAGTATGATAGGAGCGCTATCCACGATGGCCGTGTAAACACATATTCCCTAACAAAGGATGGAGTTCATCATAAGTTGAAGCCCTTGAAGGAGGGGGAAGAAAAGGTATGTAGTACTACTAGAATTTTCTTGGTAGATGGTAGGAAATTTTTGGAAGGTATGAAGCATGAGCGTCATTGCTTTGCATTGATTCCTAAGATTAGTGAAGAGAAATGTGAAGATGTACTAGAAAAAGTTTTACATATGTTGGAAGAATTTCAGGACATTATCTCTGATAATGTACTAGAAGGTTTACAACCAGTGATGAAGATAAGTCATCAAATGGATTTGATACCAGGAGCCAGTTTGCCAAATAAGGCAGCCCACAGAATGACTCCAACAGAGAATGAAGAGAAAAATAGACGAGTTCACGAGTTGTTAAGAAAGTGACTGATAAGGGAGAGCTTGAGTCCATGTGTGGTTTCTACAGTACTAGCACCAAAGAAAGATGGAGCGTGGAGAATGTGTACAAATTCTCGATCCATAAATAATATCACGATCAAGTATAGGTTTCCATTGCCAAGAATGGATGACATAATGGATTTTTTGAGTGGAGCCAAGTACTTCACGAAAATTGACCTAAAGAGTGGGTATCACCATATATGAATCAGAGAAGGAGATGAATGGAAGACAGCCTTCAAGACAAAGGAGGGTTTGTATGATTCGTTAGTCATGCCATTTAGGCTAACCAATGGACCGAGCACATTCATGTAGCTTATGAACGAGGTACCGAAAGAATTTTTGGGAAGTTTTGTTATTGTTTATTTGGATTATATTTTGATTTTCAGGAAGACTTGGGATGAGTAGCTGATGCATATCAGAAGCATTCTAGAGAAGCTGAGGGGGGAGAAGTTGTTGATTAATTTGAAGAAATATAGTTTTGCAAAGGAGTTGGTATACCTGGGATTTGTTGTCTCAGAGGAAGGTCTTAAGATGGACCCATAAAAAGTAAGGGCTATCATTGAACGGCCTACACTGAGGAGTGCTACAGAGGTAAGATCTTTTCATGGTTTGGAAGTTTCTATAGAAGGTTTATCAGAAATTTAGTAGCATTTGTGTACCCCTAACTGAGACAATGAGAGGGGATAGAAAAGAGTTTAGATGGACTAAAGAAGCAGACAAAATCTTTGATACATTGAAGTAGAAAGTCACAAAGCAACCTATTTTGGCACGTCCAGATTTCAATAAGGTATTTTGGGTAGATTGTGATGCTAGTGGTAGTGCTAAAGGAGCTATTTTAAGTCAAGAAGGTGAGCCAATTACCTATTTTAGTGAGAAGCTTAATGATGCCAAGAAAAAGTATTATGTTTATGATCAGGAGTTTTATGCAATAGTTCAAGCTTTGAAGAAATGGAGACATTATTTGTTGCCAAAAGAGTTTGTTTTATATATTGAACATCAAGCTTTGCAGTATCTTAATAGTCAAGGAAAGTTAAACCAGACGCACTTAAAATGGGTTGAGTTTTTGCAGAGTTATACTTTGTTTGAAGCACAAGAGTGGGAAGTCTAATAGAGTTGCAGATGCCTTGAGCAGAAGGAAGAATTTGTTGACAAAAATAAAGATAGACGTTGTTGGGTTTGATGAGCTCAAAAGTTTGTATCCTGAAGATCCAGATTTTGCAGAGGCTTGGAAATCTTGTCTGGAACCTATTACTTTGGATAGGACAAAATGGTTAGATTTCATAATCCAAGATGGCATGTTGTATAAAGGAAGCCAGTTGTACATTCTGAGGAGTTCCATGAGAGAGAACCTGATTAAGAAGAAGCATAATGGAGGATTGGCCGGACACTTTGGTTGAGATAAGACCATTGCTATTGTTGGTGAAAATTATTATTGGCCACAATTGCAGCAGGATGTAAGGAAATTTGTGCAAAGTTGCAGAGTATGTCAGATGGCAAAAGGAGCAAGTTAGAATATAGGTCTATATCAGCCACTACCTGTACTAGAGAAGCCATGGGATGATATTAGTATGGATTTTGTTCTTGGTTTACCAAGGACACAGAGAGGACATGATTCTATTTTTGTGGTGGTGGATAGATTCTCAAAGATTGCACATTTCATTCCTTGCAAGAAGACTAATGATGTTGTTCATATTGCTGAAATATTTTTTAGAGAGGTGGTGAGATTACACAGTCTACCAAAGAGCATAGTTTTAGATTGAGATACCAAGTTTGTGGGTTATTTTTAGAGGAGATTGTGGAAGAAGTTTATGACAGATTTGAAGTTCAGTTATGCATATCATCCACAGATTGATGGACAAACGGAAGTGGTGAATAGGAGTTTGAGCAACCTGCTATGATGCTTAGTAGGAGATAAGCCCAAGGGATGGGATTTAATTTTACCACAGGCAGAATTTGCTTACAACATTTCTGTCAAAAGGAGTACTGGTAAATCACCATTCCAAATTGTATATGGAAATAGCCCAAGAAATGCTTCTGAGTTAAGGAAGCTGGACAAAGGAGAAAAGACAAGTGCTGAAGATGAAGACTTTGTAGAACATCTAAAGAATTTGCATGAGGAGGTGATAAAGCACTTTAATAAGATGAATATTCAGTACAAGGCTAAGGCAGATCAGAAGAGGAGATATAAGGAGTTCCAAGTAGGAAATGAATTCATGGTTCACTTGAGAAAAGAAAGGTTCCCAATTGGATCATATAATAAGTTGAAAATGAAGAAATTTAGACCATGCAGAATCCTGAAGAAGCATGATTCAGGGAATGCATATGAGGTAGAGCTGCCGAGTGGAATCAATATTTCCCCTATGTTCAACATTGTTGATTTAACAGAATATCATTAAGGTGGCACAAAGGATTGACCAATAGAAGAACAGTGGAGTATTCTAGCATCTACTTCAATAGAGGATATAAAAGAGATCTTGGATAGCCATGTGGGAAGAAGTACACGGAACATGAAATATGAAGAATATTTGGTAAAATGGAAAGGAAAGCCTATTGAGGATTCTTCTTGGTTGTGTAAGGCAGAGGTTGACCGTTTGGGTTTTCCTCAAACAAACACCTGAGATGTGACATGGTCACTTCTCAAATTACCCTGGGTGTGTAATGTAGGAGCATCTAGTGGTGTAAGGGCAATCTTGCATCACCCAAAAAGAGGTTAATTCAAAATCATTGCAGTTGTTTTCATTTCTTTCCATAATTAGTGTTTCTGATTCCATAATCTCCTGAATAATGATGTAGGACTTTAAGTTTTTTCCAAACTGCTAAAAATAGCAAATTACCTGTTTTGAAAAGTTTAACTGCTATTTTAGGAAAGTTTGCATTTGGGCACAGATTGAAGTGAAAAGTTACAAAAATATTCATAACTGAAATATAAGACCTTTAACAAAGGAATCATGTAAAGATCATTTGTGAGCTGAAAGATATTAAAGTTTGTGTTTTCTGAAAAGCCTGTGAAATTTTCTGAAACATGATATGAGGCACTAAAACATCCCATAATGTCTTGAAACGTTGATGGAAATCCATTTATCAATTTCCAGAATGATATTTCACATCGCGAGCTTTTCGGTACTTAAAATAGTTTGTCAATTGGACACCTGGATCAAAAGTTATGCTTCCCGGAAGTTGACCTACTTTTGGAGGGAGTTGCAAATTTTGAAATTTAGCTGGAAGCTACCAAAAAGTGCTATATATGACTATTTTTGGAAGCCTGGGAGGTAGTAGACTTAAAGGGGAAAGTGTAGAGTCAAGAATAGGTGGGAAAATAGAAACCCTAGCTGATTTGGGGTTACAGAAGGCAAAAGATTCTAGAGCCTGGTGATGTGTAGTTGTAGTGTGTTACATCTTGTGGAGGATTGATTCCTCTGATTGTAATTGAGATTCTGTAATGTAATAAGTTGTCCAAATCAATAAAGAAATATTCTATTTTCTATGTGTCATTTTTGTTGTTGTGTGTTTTATGATTTACCCCCTTCATCAAGTGGTACCAGAGCGAGGGTTCCTGAGTGTGTAGACAGATCACCGACCGTGAGGCAGTTTGCACTAGGACCTGAGGTTGTGGGTTTGATGCGGAGATCAAGATGCCTTCATGAAGTAATCATATTGGGAGGAATGCTTTGACGGAAGAGGGTTTTAGAGCCTTGCAAAGGCAAATCGATGCATTGCAAGAGGAGCTATGAAGAGGGTTTGAGTTGAGAACAAGAGAAGAAAGCAAAGATGAAACTGAAGAAGAGCTATCTGAGGAAGATTAAGAAGCTGTAGGAGATCTTGCAGAAGTTAAGTTGTTGAGGGCCATTCTGAAGATCAGAAAGAGACCTAGGATCAGAGTTTCTACATATTCAGGAGATTTGAATCTAGAATAGCTTATTGATTGGATCAATGACATGGAGGAGTATTTCAAGTATGAAGATGTGGAGGACCCAAATCAGGTCAAGTTTGTGAAAACAAAGTTGAAGGGCCATGACAATATTTGGTGGAAGGAGGTCCAATTAGAGAGGACTAGAAGAGGAAAAGGAAAGATCACCAGATGGGATCAGATGGTGGAGTAACTAAAGAAGCAGTTCATTCCTATGGACTATGAGATGGAGTTGTTGAAGAAGCTGCAAGGATTGAAGCAAGGTAATAAGTTTGTTAAGGAGTATACGAAAGAGTTTTATAAGCTTACTATTAGGACAAGCCATGCAGAGGCCAACAAGGAGAAGGTAGCCCATTACATTAATGGGTTGAGGCCAAGTATTTAAAAGGAGATAAACTTGGTCAGAATGACCACCATAGAAGATGCGTACCAATTTTCCCTGAAGGTGGAAGAGAAGCTAAACAAAACATTTGAAAGCAAGCAAAGGGGAAGAGGTCAA
The DNA here is from genome assembly GCA_027924645.1 of Cunninghamia lanceolata. NCBI lineage: Eukaryota > Viridiplantae > Streptophyta > Pinopsida > Cupressales > Cupressaceae > Cunninghamia > Cunninghamia lanceolata. The sequence continues at coordinate 5,271,750 of BSBN01000178.1, read as the reverse complement.
GGCCGAAGGACTGGTGGAGGGTCCTATGGAGACCGAAATGAAGATTCAAAGAAAAGTGAAGAAGTTGGCACCAGTTGAAATCAGAGAGGAGATAATACCTACCATCCTCGTGACCAGAACAATGGTGAGCAAAGAGGAAGAGGCCGACTTGGGTAAGGACCGGAAAGAGAAGGTTTCAGAGGAACTTGTTTCTAATGTGGAGAAGAAGGATATCGAGCATACAAGTGTCCACAACCTCGAGGAAGGACAAATAGATGACCTGAGGGTAATGCATGAGTTGCACATGTAGATGAAGATGCACAGTTTGAGCATTCTAAAGATGTTGCAAGGGGAGAAACCCTAGTCATTAGAAGAACTTTGTTGAATGAGAAGAAAGAACCCAATTATCAGAAGAAGAGTTTATTCTGCACAAGGTGCAAATGTGAAAGTAAGTGTTGTGATATTATTATTGATAGTGGAAGCACTAACAATCTTGTTTCAGAGGAGATGGTTGACAAGTTAAAGTTGACAAGAAGAAAGCATCCATATCCATATCAGAATGCATGGCTGCAGAAGGACCACGGAGCTTTGTTCAATGAGCATTGTTTAGTGAAGTTCAAGATTGGGGACTACCATGATGAGGTGCTATGTCATATCATGCCGATGGATGCATGTCATATGTTATTGGGGAGGCTGTGGAAATATGATAGGAGCGCTGTCCATGATGGTCGTGCAAACACATATTCCCTAACAAAGGATGTAGTTCATCATAAGTTGAAGCCCTTGAAGGAGTGGGAAGAAAAGGTCTGTAGTACTGCTAGAATTTGCTTGGTAGATGGTAGGAAAATTTTGGAAGGTATGAAGCATGAGCATCATTGCTTTGCATTGATTCCTAAGATTAGTCAAGAGAAATGTGAAGATGTACCAATAGAAGTTTTAGATATGTTGGAAGAATTTTAGGACATTATCTCTGATAATGTACCAGAAGGTTTACCACTAGTGAGGAAGATAAGTCATCAAATGGATTTGATACTAGGAGCCAGTTTGCCAAATAAGGCAGACCATAGAATGACTCCAGCAGAGAATGAAGAGTTGAACAAATAAGTTCATGAGTTGTTAAGGAAGGGACTGATAACGGAGAGCCTGAGTCCATGTACAGCAGCTATAGTACTAGCACCAAAGAAAGGACGGTGGAGAATGTGTATAGATTCTCAAGCCATAAATAAGATCATAATCAAGTATAGGTTTCCATTGCCAAGAATGGATGACATAATGGATTGTTTGAGTGTAGCCAAGTACTTCATGAAGATTGACCTGAAGAGTGGGTGTCACCAGATCTAAATCAGAGAAGGAAATGAATGGAAGATAGCCTTTAAGACAAAGGAGGGTTTGTATGAGTGGTTAGTCATGCCATTTGGGCTAACCAATGCACTGAGCACATTCATGCGGCTCATGAACGAGGTACTGAAAGAACGTTTGGGAAGTTTTGTTATTGTTTGTTTGGATGATATTTTGATTTTTAGTAAGACTTGGAATGAGCATATGATGCATATCAGAACCGTTCTACATATGCTAAGGGAGGAGAAGTTGTTGATTAATTTGAAGAAATGTAGTTTTACAAAGGAGTTGGTATACTTGGGATTTGTTGTCTCAGAGGAAGGCCTTAAGATGGACCCAGAAAAAGTAAGGGCTATCATTGAATGGCCTACACCGAGGAATGCTACAGAGGTAAGATCTTTTCATGGTTTGGCAAGTTTTTACAGAAAGTTTATCAGAAATTTTAGTAGCATTTGTGCACCCCTAACTAAGACAATGAGAGGGGATAGAAAATAGTTTAGATGGACTAAAGGAGTAGACAAAAGCTTTGATACATTGAAGTAGAAAGTCACAGAGCAACTTGTTTTGACACTTGCAGATTTGAATAAGGTATTTTAGGTAGATTGTGATGCTAGTGGTAGTGCTATTGGAACTATTCCGAGTCAAGAAGGTAAGCCCATTGCCTATTTTAGTGAGAAGCTTAATAATGCCAGGAAAAAGTATTATGTTTATGGTTAGGAGTTTTACGCAATAGTGCAAGCTTTGAAGAAATGGAGACATTATTTGCTGCCAAAAGAGTTCGTTTTATATACTAAACATCATGCTTTGTAGTATCTTAATAGTCAAGGAAAGTTAAACTAGAGGCACTTAAAATAGGTTGAGTTTTTGCAGAGTTATACTTTTGTTTTAAAGCACAGGAGTGGGAAGTCCAACAGAGTTGCAGATGCCTTGAGCAGATGGCAAAATTTGTTGACATAAATGAAGATAGAGGTTATTGGGTTTGATGAGCTCAAAAGTTTGTATCTTGAAGATCCAGATTTTGTAGAGGCTTGGAAAGCTTGTTCGGAACCTATTACTTTGGACATGACAAAATGGTTGGATTTTATAATCCAAGATGGCATGTTGTTTAGAGGAAGTCAGTTGTGCATTCTAAGGAGTTCCATGAGAGAAAACCTAATTAAGGAGAACCATAGTAGAGGATTGGCCGGACACTTTGGTCAAGATAAGACCATTGCTATTGTTGGTGAAAATTATTATTGGCCACAGTTGCAGCAGGATGTGAGGAAATTTGTGCAGAGTTGTAGAGTATGTTAGATGGTGAAAGGAGCAAGTCAGAATACAGGTCTATATTAGCCACTACCTGTACCAGCGAAGCCATGGGATGATATTAGTATGGATTTTTCTCTTGGTTTACCAAGGACACAGAGAGGACATGATTCCATTTTTGTGGTGGTGGATAGATTCTTGAAGATGGCACATTTCATTCCTTGCAAGAAGACTAATGATGTTCATATTGCTGAATTATTTTTCAGAGAGGTGGTGAGATTACATGGTCTACCAAAGAGCGTAGTTTTAGATCGAGATACCAAGTTTGTGGGTTATTTCTAGAGGACATTGTGGAAGAAGTTGAAGATAGATTTGAAGTTCAGTTCTACACACCATCCATAGACTAATGGATAGACGGAAGTGGTGAATAGGAGTTTGGGTAACCTGCTACGATGCTTAGTAGAAGATAAGCCCAAGGGATGGGATTTGATTTTACCACAGGTAGAATTTACTTACAATAATTCTGTCAATAGGAGTACTAGTAAATCACCATTCTAGATTGTATATGGCATTAGCCCAAGAAATACTTCTAAGTTATGGAAGCTGGACAAAGGAGAAAATACAAGTGTTGAAGCCAAAGACTTTGTAGAACATCTAAAGAATTTGCATGAGGAGGTGATAAAGCACATTAATAAGATGAATATTGAGTACAAGGCTAAGGTAGATCAGAAGAGGAGATATAAGGAGTTCCAAGTAAGAGATGAAGTCATGGTTCACTTGAGAAAAAAAAGGTTTCCAATTGGAACATACAATAAGTGTAAAATGAAGAAATTTGGACTGTACAGAATCCTGAAGAAGCATGATTCAAGAAATGCATATGAGGTAGAGCTGCCGATGGGATCTATATTTCCCCTATGTTCAACATTGTTGATTTAATAGAATATCATGAAGGTGGCACAGAGGATGGACCAACAAAAGAATAGTGGAGTATTCCGACATCTACTTCAATGGAGGAGATAGAAGAGATCTTGGATAGCCATGTGAGAAGAAGTACTCAGAGCAGGCAATATGAATAATATATAATGAAATGGAAAGGAAGGCCTATTGAAGATTCTTCTTGGTTGTCTAAGGCATAGGTTGACCATTTGGGTTTTCCTTAAACAAACACCTGAGACATGACAGGGTCACTTCGCAAATTAACTTGGGTGTCTGATGCAGGAGCATCCAGTGGTGTAAGGGCAATCTTGCATCACCCAAAAAGAAGTTAATTTAAAATCATTGCAATTGTTTTCATTTTTTTCCATAATTAGTTTTTCTGGTTCCATAATCTCCTGAATAATGATGTAGAACTTTTAGTTTTTTCCAAACTACTAAAAATAGAAAACTGCCAGTTTTGGAAAGTTTAACTGCCATTTTAGGAAAGTTTGCATTTGGGAATGGATTGAAGTGAAAAGTTATAGAAAACTTCATAACTAAAATATAAGACCTTTGGTGAAGGAATCAGGCAAAGATCATTTGTGAGCTGAAAGATATTAAAGTTTTTGTTTTCTGAAAAGCCCTTGAAAATTTTAGAAATGAGATATGAGGCACTAAAACATCCCAAACGTCTTGAAAAGTTGATAGAAATCCATTTACAAATTTTTAGCGTGATAGTTCACATCATGAACTTTCCGGCGCTTAATACGGTTTGTCAATTGGACACCCAGATCAAAAGTTATGCTTCTTGCTAGTTGAACTACTTTTGGAGGGAGTTGCAAATTTCAAAATTTAGCTGGAGGTTGCCATAAAGTGCTATATATGACTATTTTGGGAACCCTGGGCGGTAGTAGAGTTAAGGGGGAAAGTGTAGAGTGAAGAATAGGTAGGAAAATAGAAACCCTAGCTGATTTGGGGTTACATAAGGCAGAAGATTCTAGAGCCTAGTGATTTGTAGCTGTAGTGTGTTGCATCTTGTGGAGGATTGATTCCTCTGATTGTAATTGAGCTTATGTAATGTAATAAGTTGTCCAAATCAATAAATAAATATTCTATTTTCTGTGTGTTATTTTATTGTTGTGTATTTTATGATTTACCCCCTTCATCACATAATGTTTTATTGAATATTATTTTTTAATTAAGTTTTGAAGTCAAACCAATTACAATTTAGACATATGTGTACTATAAAGAGCATAACTTTTTTGTATGTATTGGAGTTCATTTTTTCTTTTTTGTTGGAATAAGGACATCAATACCTAGAGGACATATATTTTTTAGAAATTTTTTTCTATATTTTTCTATTTTTTCATATGTACGAAACAAAGACCTTGATGTTCATTGAAAAACCTACATTCACAAGAAATAAAAATAAATATAAGAATCAAATTAAATATATTTAAAATTATACTTTTTGGGAAGCTTATAATAAGGACTACGTACTTGCAAAACATAAATTTTAAATGAATTCATTCGATCCCCCAAAATGTAAATCAAAAGTGGTTTTTTATCAGCATTTTAATAGGTGTAGAGGAGACTCCATTATAGGTATGGTTTAAAACTAGCGGGGTTCTATCCAAAGGGGTTTGATTAAACCCTCTTCAATTAAAATCCTTTAAATGGAACCTTTCAAGGCTTAAATCATTATATTTTCTAAAAATATGTGATTTCAACAAAAATCAGGATGTCCCAGAAAGTGTAACCCATTATTGTGGCAGCACCTATTGTCGATAGGATATATATTTCCTAGTTACACCGATAGGTGTAATAAACAATGGGAGCAAGGGGTGGAGTGGGATCCATGTTAACATTTTTTTGTTAACAAAAACTATTAAATGGCTGACATACATTAAATTAATGATATATTGTAAATCTAGACGGTTCATTATTAAGTTTTAGATCTGATGGTAGATATTTTGTTAGCTTGTCTTTCCCTAGAAGGTAACCCTATTTTATGAGGGTGTTGTATTACATCTATGCAGTATCATAATGTATTTTGAGAGTCTTATAGTGGTCATGTTGTCTCTGGATCTCTTGTGGTGATACTCCTGTGAGAAGCTTTCTCTGCAAGTATATTGTAATTTTTATGATTTCTAAATAATATATTGAGCGGCTTTTGGAGTGTGAGGTTTTTCTCCCGAAAGGGTTTTCCCCATGTAAATCACTGTGTTGTGGTATGCATGATATCTATGTTTATTTTTGTTTAAATTTCTATAACTATTAAAGATCTGTAAAGTTTTGCATTATCCTCCTCTCAAGATTAGTGTAGGAATTTGTTCCGCTACCTTAGCTACCTTATAGTTCTCAAAATCATTGAATTAATGAAGCACTCTGGAACATATCCTAACATTATAAACTTTTCTTGTGTTCTATGTGCACGCAACCTGCAAGTTTAGTTGATGAGGGTTGTATATGCTTCAATCACATGCGTAATCCTTATTACATTACACCTACAATTGATCATTATGTCTGCTTGGTTGACCTTCTTGCCCATGCTGGCTATCTTGAGAACACCCTAGACTTTATCATTAAGATGCCAATTAAACCTATGGTGGTTGTGTGGATGTGTTTTCTTGGTACTACAAATCACATATGAATATATGCTTAGGAGTATTTATAGTGATGTTGCTTTTTTATTTGGAACCTAAAAAATACTGTGACTTATGTTCTCTCAAACATCCATGAAGAAGTGGGCAGGTGCTGTGAGGTTCAAATGGTAAGGATATTGATGAAAGATAAAGGAATTATAAAGATCCCTAGATGTAGTTGGATTAAATGCCATAAAATGGTACGTGATTTTTGTGTAGGAGACAGATCACATCCATAGACATAGGAGATCTATGCAAAGTTGGAGAAATTGGCTTAGGAGATGAAGGCAACAAGGTATTTTCCATTTTCAAGACATTTATTTAGTGTTGTGGAAAAGGAGGAAAAAGAATTATTTCTCTATCACTCTAGTGAAAAGTTGGCAATTACTTTTGGTTTTTTAGACGCGCCCCAGAAAAACTATTAGAGTTGTTAAGAACCTTCGAATATGTGTTGATTGTCACAATGCAATGAAGTTTATCTCCAAGATTGTTGCAAGAGAAATTGTTGTGAGAGATGTGAATTGTTTGCATCATTTAAGGCAAGGAGAATGTTCTTGTGGAGATTATTTGGTGATGCTAAATGAAGTGATCTAAAAAATAGGCTCACACTATAATAATGTGCATCATGTCAGACATGCACTAATAATGAAGGAACAAGGCTGTATTTTTAGTTACTAGAAAAAAATGTTTTTTTTTTTGTTTTTGTTTTGAGTATTTGGCAATCTAGACTATGATGTTGGCTTCATAAAATTAGATGCATAGAGTACAATGGAGATCACTACTTATATACACTATTGGGGTATCTATCAAAGACTTATTCTATGATAACATGGACATTTAATTGAACTATTCTCATAAAACCTACATATGTGTGAAATGAAAAGTTGGAGGAGGTGGAGAAAGTGTGAAAAACAAAAGGCAAGGAACACTTCAAGTAAATGGAAAGATGCTTGAGCAACAGGAAATGGGAGAGGAGGGTTCACAATTAGCCTTGTCATTTTCTATAGTTATTTTGATTCTATTAATCATATTTGTTAGAATCTGAAAAGATTATTAACCCAGAAAACTAGTGCAAAGAATAGATATCTAAACTATGAATGCAAATGAAACGAAATCAAAATAGCAACATAGAGTTAGTCTCCAAGAGAGTAATGCAAATGCTAGAAGCAAAATAGCATTAAGAGGATGCAAAAGCAAAAGATACAAAATACAATCTAGGTAGCATGCTTATATAGACTAGGGAGAGGGAGGAGGTGGCAACACCGACCAATGAGGAGCAACCATCTATCGGACTAAAGATATCAAAGTATTTTCCCAAGATAGCTAATGGATGCTCACATGTAGGAAGGTGACACCTCGCAACCACTCACCTAATAAGACATGCTTTATTAACCTAAGAGAGATTCATAGAAGTGTAGGAAAAACCTAGGAATATAGGAAAAAATAAATAACCCACTAGGAAATAAAAACCTACACTAACACCCCCCCATAAGCGAAGCTTAGGTGGATGTAGAAATGGGTCTTGACAAATCAAGCCTGATGAGGTACCCATGTACATAAAATTTCCCCCAAACGAGAGAGAAAATCCCCCCAAGTAGAGAGAGAAGAGAACCCCCAAAGTAGAGAGTGTGAAAGAGACTTATGAAACCCCCCCACAATGAAGTGACTCCGATGTCGAAGGAGGATGCCCATATATGAATGCTGAAGATGATCCATTTGTGAAAAATGACATTTCCCCCTTTAGGAAGAAACAACTCCAATGGTGAATGCTGAAGTAACTCCCACTCAAAGAAGCAAAGTGAGGAAGGAAGTATCATATTGTATCTTGTCTCAAAACTCTGCTTAAGTGTCCCCATGTGAATATTAAAAGATGCCTCAATGCGCGAAGGTAGGAGCAATCCAATCCCATGTGTAGAACCAGGAGGTACAAGATCCAAAGACAAGGAAGATGAGATAACAGTGATGAAATGATTGTCATAAAAGAGGAGTTGAATGTCCTCAAGAGTGTCATCTAGATCAAAAATGTGAGACTCGACAAACAAATAAGAGATGTCTGGTAGAAATTGGTCCCAATGAAGTGAATCCAAAAGACATTTCTAATCATGTTGCAAAGAATCACTGGAAGCCCTCGAAGAAGCAACTCTGAACTCTAAAGTAGCAACAAGTGCAAGGACAAAATAATTGTCATGAAAGAGGAGAGATAACCCCTCAAATGTGTCCTCCAAATCTGAAATGTGAGACTCCACAAACAAAGATGCAATATCTAATAGATAGGAATCCCAATCAGGAAGACTGTAATGATCCCACTGCAAAGAATCATTGGAAGCTCTCAAAGAAGCATCTCTGGAATCTGATGAAGCAACAAGTGATGTATTTGAAGATGGGGTATTAATGCATGTCACACAAGATGGGGTAAAAGAATACTTAGTATCATCCACCAGAGCCTGGTCATCCAAGGAAACATCACTATCAGATGAAGATCCAAAGTCTCCATACAATTGCTGGATGATGGTCCAAGCAGTGAAAGGGCACTCAGTGTGCTCTATGTGATGTAGAATATCCTCAGAAATAGTAATACATATTAGTCCATAGACCATGTCATTATTGTTAAACCATGCATTCTTCTGTTCATAGTGACTTGGCTCAGGAACGAGTTCAAGGAGATGGGGCAATAGATCCTGCTCAAGGCAATCATTCTTTATCCCTTGTTTCCAAGAAAAATAGTTCTCTGAGGTTAACTTAACAACAGAAGGATGGAAATAACTGAAATCCATGATGAATCCCCAAAATGATTACAATAACCCCATCAAAGATGTGACTCAAAGAGAGCACATAAGACACCCCCTTTTTCACTCAATCAAAGAACCCCCCCAAGAAAATATGATTTGGCACTTTATATTAGTGCATTTACAACTTCCACTAGCAAGAAATACTAAGTGGTCTTGATTTCAATGCATTACAAAACCCTCACGAAGAGCATATGCTAAAAATACAACTTTGGTACAATACCCAGAGAAATAAACATCACCATTATGATCTACTCAAAAAATTATGCACTTTCAAAAAATGAATCGCCTCGATATGAGGTCATATGTGAAAGTTATGATCCTCCGAAGTTCCCAAAATGAGAACTGTGCAGTGTCACAACTGAGAATCTACAATTTCTGAAAAATATCTGCATCAAAATAAATTAATGTCTGCACTAGTACATAGAGCATGAAAAAATAGCCAAAATTAAAAAAAATTCATGGGAAACGGAGTCCGTATGAGCAAGAACAGAGCATTTGAAAACTGCCTTCAAAACTGTAACTGCCAACAGAGAGGGGTACTGTTGTAGCTTTCTGAGTTCAATTCTACAAAATATACAGACTATATGCAAAAATTAAAAGATAAGAAGATGGTTTTTCAGTGCTGCGAACAAAACCCAAAAGGTATTTTTCTTTCTGATGTACAGAAGATGTAGTTCTAATGTAAACAGAAGGCCTTTAGCAACAAAAAATGACCCCAGCAACCAAAAAATGACATGCAAAGGCTGAATCAGCTACCTAAGACAAGAAAAGACATTTTGGAACCTGCAATATTGATCGAAAACACCAAATATGCAAGCTGGTTGTCAGATTTGAGCTTGAAACCCCAGTTCCGCAACTGTGTATGACGATCTCCAATTTCGGTGAAACAAAAGCCAAATCTGACTTTCTCAAGCCTCCTAGACACATTGGAATAGCCAGAAATGTTGCCAATATAACCAGAAATGATGCAATCACCCAGATTTCATAAAACACATGTGCAAACCCCAAAGATTAAAAAAGTTTCTGTCAAACTTTTCTGATTCTCAAGGTCATCTGAAGATGCAAGAGAAGAGCATACTGGGTTTTTTGAAAAACTGTAATAAGATTTATTAGTCCCCCCAAATCTCTCAAATATGGAAACTAAAATCTACTCTTGCACATAGAATAGCTCTGATAACATGTTAGAATCTGAAAAGATTATTAACCCAGAAAACTAGTGCAAAGAATAGATATCTAAACTATGAATGCAAATGTTATGAAATCAAAATAGCAACACAGAATTAGTCTCCAAGAGAGTAATGCAAATGCTAGAAGCAAAATAGCATTAATAGGATGCAAAAGAAAAAGATGCAAAATACAATCCAGGTAGCATGCTTATATAGACTAGGGAGAGGGAGAAGGTGGCAACACCGACCAATGAGGAGCAACCATCTATCGGACTAAAGATAGAAAAGTATCTTCCCAAGATAACTAATGGATGCTCACATGTAGGAAGGTGACACCTCACAACCACTCACCTAATAAGACATGCTTTATTAACCTAAGTGAGATTAATAGAAGTGTAGGAAAAACCTAGAAATATAGGGAAAAATAAATAACCCACTAGAAAATAAAAAACTACACTAACAATATTGTCTTTTTCCTTTGTTAGGTTAAGCATTTAATTACACATTCTAGATTCAATATGTAATTTTATATAAGTGTATATAGATTTTGTGTCATCTATGATTAGATATTTCTAATGTTGTTTCACATCCCTTTGCTTGATGAGATAGCTAATAGATTTGTGAATTCACATATATTATTTAATTTAATTTGATTTCAATTTGTTTGGTTTCAATTAGAAAGAAACCACTATAATTTATAATGAAGAAGTAAAAAAAATTACAAGTGTGTTTATGTTGTAATTAGTGGTTATGCATGGCACTTGAAAAACTATCATAATGAGGTTTATAGATTGATGTTAGAGAGAAGACAATAGAATTTGTAGATGTAAAAATAAAATAACAATTTATATCGCATTTTAATTGCACATTCATGGCATTACAAAATTGTGCATGATGAGATTTATAAATTAATACTAATGAGATCAGGGTTTGAAGGTGGTTAGGAGAGAGCTACATAGGGCATTTCATAAGTGTTTGGAATGACAATAGGATTGAAAACAAGAGGAACTCAAAGGGATGAGGGGAATTTTAGAGAAACACAATGGAAGACATCATAGGATTGAAAGGAATATTATAATTATATTCGTAATATGGTCAAATTGACTACTTTATTCACTTGTGCAAACCTAACAAATGGTAGTATAGTTAAATTCCATTTGGTAAGATAGGAATTGACTAATTCTGCACTGGTCACATATCTAGGAAATGCTAGTGAAGACTAAATTCCATATGCCACATCTAATGTTTGTTTACAATCTTTAATCACAACTACATTAAGAATCTTGAATTCTTATACTTTCAATTCACGCCAAAATTTTATAATGAGGGATGCATTTCATAATGTCAAAAGACTTATGAGTTGTGGCCAACAATTTTTTTTAGTTGATTTAAAAATGGAATGTTATCATAAGCATACATGTTTGTATACAATGAAAGCAAGAAAAATAGTATTTTTTGGAAAGAATCTAGAATGACAAACTTTAATTCTTCATCTCATGCAAATGCATTTGACAACTTTATGATTATAAGAAAACATACATTTCTAATATTTTATCTCTTTACAACGTGTTGATTTTTAATGTTTATATAATAGAAGAAGGGAATTTGTTATGAAGCACCTTCTATTCCTATAAAAGATAAATCACTTTGTAGCTATCACTAATAGTATCACACTTGAGGTCGCAAGGGACATCTAAAATTATAAATGAATATTTTTGTGTATGCATTATAATAGTAGGAAACATTTGAATGGAGGCAACTCCATTGTCCTTAAAAATAAAAATAGTTATAAAATAATTCCATAGATTACAATACATAAGTGGGCAATATGGTAGTGATTCTTTAAATCATGTGATATAAAATATCCCATAGATTGGATCTTGCATCACAAGGGACTTGACAATAATTATTTTTGCATGTTGACACGAAGCACATTGACTAAAATCCTTGCTTGATAGGTTGGATTAAGCTCTCAGGGGAAGATTTTAGGACACTATAATATCTTCTCGCTATGGCTCATCATTTTTGTTTTGTTGATATGCTCTAGCTAGAATGGTGAATTTGTTCCCTCTTCATTATTGGTGAGTGCTTTGGTCTAAGTGCAATGGCCTTTAGAAGTAGCTTACTTTTAAAATGGGGGTAATTTTAATTTGAGTCTCACCTCCCACTCAATTGCATTGTGAACTGTGAACAGAATGTCCCAAAGAAATGTGGTCTCATGAAATACCATGATCACTGGATATGCACAAAATAGATTTGTTGAAAAGGCTTTAGAAACTCTCAAGCAAACGCAATTGGCAAGTGTAAAGCCAAACTCTAGAGCCTTTGTTAGCATCCTCCCTGCTTGTGTCAAAATGGGAGCGTTGGAACAATGTATGGGTATCCATCGAAGCATAAATGATAGAGGAATTTTGTTAGATGCTGTAGTTGCAATTGCCCTGGCAGACATGTATGCAAAATGTGGAAGCATAGACAAGGCATGTGAATTGTTTGACAGAATACCTAAAAGAGATGTTATCTCATGGACTGCCATGATTGTAGGATATGCAAAATGTGAAAGTGTAGACAAGGCACATGAGATGTTTGACAGAATGCCTCATAGAAATGTGCTCTCATGAAATCCCTTGATTGTAGGATATTCACAAAATGTATTTGTTGAACAAGGCTTTATAAACTTTCAAGAAAATGCAATTGGCTAGTTGAAAGCCAAAAACCTTTGCCAACAACCTCCCAGCTCATGCCAAGTGGGAGCTTTGGAACAGGGTATGGGCATCCATCAAAGTGTAAAGGATAGGTGAATTTTGTCAAATGTTATAGTTGATACTACTCTAGTAGACATGTCTGCAAAATCTGGAAGCATAGACAAGGCACGTGAACTGTTTGACAGAATGCCTCAAAGAAATGTGGTCTCATGGAATACCATTACTGTAGGATATGCAGAAAATGGATTTGTTGAGAAGGATTTAGAAACTTTCAAGCAAATGATATTGGTAATTGTAAAGCCATCATCCTCCCTACCTGTGACAAAATGGGAGCTTTGGAACAGGGTATGGACATCCATCAAAGCATAATGGAAGGGTGATTTTTGTCAAATATTATAGTTGGAAATGCTCTTGTAGACATGTATGGGAAATGTGAAAGCATAGACAAGGAACATGAACTACTTGACAAAATGCCTCAAATAAATGTGGTCTCATGGAATGCAATGATTCTAGGATATGCACAAAATGGATTTTGCAAGGATGTTCTCAAAATCATTGAATTAACGAAGCACTCTGGAACATATCTTAACATTATCATAAGCTTTGCTTGTGTTCTATGTGCATGCAACCATGCAGGTTTAGTGGATGAGGGCTGTACATGCTTCAATCACATGAGTAACCCTTATTGCATTACACCTACTTGATCATTATGTGTGTTTCATTGACCTTCTTGCTCGTGTTGGCTATCTTGAGGACACCCTAAACTTTATCATGTTACGATCCTAGTTAAACCTGTGGTGGTTGTGTGGATGTGTTTTCTTGGTGCTACAAATCACATATGAATATAGGCTTAGGAGTATTTACAGCGACGTTGGTTTTTATTTGGACCCTAAAATTATATTGTGACTTATATTCTCTCAAACATCCATGAAGAAGTGGGCAGGTCGTCTGAGGTTCAAATGGTAAGGAGATTGATGAAATATAAAGGAATTATAAAGATCCCTAGATATAGTTGGATTGAAGGCCATAAAATGGTACGTGCTTTTTGTGTAGAAGATAGATCACATCTATAAACATAGGAGATCTATGCAAAGTTGGAGAAATTGTCTTGGGAGATGAAGGGGGCAAGGTCTTTTCCATATTCAAGACATTTACTTAGTGATGTGGAAAAGGAGTAAAAAGAATTATTTCTCTACCATCATAGTGAAAAGTTGGCAATTGCTTTTTGTTTGTTAGACACCCCCTAGAACAACTATTAGAGTTGTTAAGAACCTTCAAGTATGTGTTGATTGTCACAATGTAATGAAGTTTATCTCCAATATTGTTGCAAGAGAAATTGTTGTGAGAGATGTGAATTGTTTGCATCATTTAAGTCTACGAGAATGTTCTTGTGGAGATTATTGGTGACGATAAATGAAGTGGTCTAAAAAATAGGCTCACACTATAATAATGTGAACCATGTCATACATGCACTAATAACAAAGGGACATGGTTGTATTTTAGTTACTAGAAAAAAGAACGGTTTTGTTTTTGTTTTGAGTATTTGGAAATCTAGACTATGATGTTGGATTCATAAAATTAGATGCATAGATTGCAAGGAGATCACCACTTATATACACTATTGGGGTACCTGTCAAAGACTTATTTTATGATAACATGGACGTTTAATTGAATTGTTTTCATAAAACCTACTATAGCACAATTTCATATTCTAATGCTCTGATACCACTAGATGGATTAAAGTTTCACACTTTCATGAATCACAATCGGCTTTACTAGGCATCCAAATATATTTCTAGAACTTGCTGTCCAAAAGGTGATAGGAACTATCGTGTAAAACACTATTGACAGGCTATCGACACTATAGATTTAAGTTTAGTTCAAACATGCTACAGGAGTTGTCATCACCCAAGCTACAAAAACATAATGAACAAGAATTTAATCTTTCATTCCATTCAGCCAAATCGGCCACAATTACAAAACATCACAAACTATGCCAAATCATATCCCATAATGTATCGATCCACATGCTGGACCATCAATCCCTATCAGCTTTATTCTTCTTCTTAATCTCGTCGGCCTCTAATTGGCCTTTATCTCCTTTGTTGGGTCTAGAGTATTTTGCCTTTGGCCACCTTTGATTTCTTCTTATCAGCCTGGTCTATTCTTTTCTCCCTCACCATGCTTACCATTCACAATTGATCTCTCCTTTCTCTTACTGTCTATTCTCTTTTCTCTCTTTCTTGTAGATTCTATTCTCTTTATGTGGCCTTGACTTAGCATCTACCACTTTCCTTTCCTCTATCTCTCACCATTCTCTCTCTTTCATCAATCGGCCTCTTCTCACGACCTCCTCCACTCTATTCAGCCCTTCTAGTTTTCAGCCTTCTTTCTGAATATCATCGACCTGCACTCTCAGCACTTTGCTTAACTCCTTCTTCACCACGATGACCCTTTTGCCTATAGCCTTCTTACTCAATCGGCCTCTAACTTGCAATCTTTTCCTTTCCTTAGCCTCGCTTAATTAGCTTCTGGCCTTCTCAATTTCTCTCTCTCTACCTTAGCTTTCTCTTGTACGGCCTCTTTTCTATTCTTCCTAACCATTATGCTCTATCTGAGCAACATCCAACAACTGACTACTTTTCTATTTGGCTGTTCAAACTATATTTTCCTCTCCATTTACTCTTCTTTTCCGTTACAAAGAATCTTCTTTCGTTTTGACTATTTTGTCACTGCCACGGATGTTCAGGGTTTTCTTTCTAACTGTCATGCAACCATTCACCTTCCAGGCTATTTTCAAACTCTGCACTTCATTGTCCATATTCAAATATTTATCACTTCTTTTGGTGGCCTCTCACTGACCCTCACTCATTCTGACCATTCATCTTTTCCACAACTGTAACTGATTCTAGTAACTGCTCCTGACGTTTGGACTCCAAGTTATCACTCTACAGCTGTTCGTTCCTTACTAATTAATATTTTATGCTATTATTCCTATCACTATGGCGACAAGAACTCTAATATCTTTTGATTGTGGCAGGGAGATAAAAATGCATTGCAACAGGAGGCTACACCAAGACATGTCCGAACACTTAAACCACAAAACACCACGGAAACCCAAAATTAAAACAAAAATTCAAACCAAAATTTGAATGGAGAGCGATGCCCCTACATCAGACTCCCCAAGAAACAAAATGAATGTGCTCTTGCACATGTGGTTTATCTGCTAACTTATCAAATATCTTCTTCCTCTTCTTCCACAAAACCTCTGGCTCATTGGCCACATTCATCCAACATTATTGTGTATCACTATCCGCTACCTTCACGAGGCTGTCTTTATCACTTATTGTCCACTTCCAATCTCTAATTCTCCATTAATCCCTATTCAACATATCATAAATTAATGGGAAGCTTTTCATGCCTTCATCATCACCCACTGCTTTATCAATACTCATCATTTCAACATATTCATCCAACTTTCTTTCCAGCCACAAATCATTTTCAGCTTCATCTTTTGTTTCATTCATGACTGTAACAACTTCTGTATCATTGTCTTCAACCTCTTGCAAGGTGTCTTTTGTTGTACCACACATCTTCATACCTTCAACCTTTTTATTCCATTCTTGCTCAATAGCTGCCAACTGCTTCAACAAATCCTCTACAGTGTTTTTTTTTACTGCTCCTAATTCTATTTCTGCATTAGCTTCACCATTCCTCTGGTTGTCTTCTTCTTCTAGGACCACTGCTACTCCCATGTTTAAATCTACACTCTCATATGCTACTATTGTCCTCTTCTACTATTCAACTCTTCTTATCAACTTTTCCTCTTTCTGTCATACCTGCATCTTCCAATTTGCCTTTGTTTACCTTCTTGCTTCTTCTGATATCGATTTCTCCTCATCTCTTTTCCATCCACAAGCCTCCACATGTTTTCTTCATAAATTTCATTCAAACCCTCATAACCATCCTCAACGCAATCTGACACCCGATTTAAATCTTCTCTATCTTTTATTTTAACAAAATCCTCTATAGTTTCAAAAGCATCATTAAACTCAACTTGCTTACCTTTCACATCACACGAGGCATTCTCTAACTTCTACCAATCTAATACCTAAATGTTCTTCACATTAGGTTCCTTCCCATGCCCTTTACCAACATCCTCTTTTTCAACTTCCACTCTTTTATCAGCATCATTTATTGCAGCATCACTGGCTTCTTCGACTACCACATTCTTTTCTCTCCATACTTTGTTTGCCATAACCTTGGGCTGATCTCTTTTTATTGCTACACTTGGTCTTCTTGAAATATCTCCTCTAGGCTTCCTTGCTTGCCTTGAATCTGGTTGCCACTTATTTCTCTATACATCATTCATTCTTTGCACTTGCTTGTTAGCATTAACACAATAAAAAACATTTACTTCTTTATGTTAAGAATTTGCAGGTCTATTTAAACCAATTCCACATAACCCAATAGGAGAAATAAGACGCTGAAACAAACCATAATGCAAAGATCAAATGAACAAGCAAAAAGGAACACAATATATACCTTGGGAAAACCCTTTGCAGGGAAAAACCCAGCCTCCATGAATACCTCTGAACCATCAAGCACCTCCAATGCAGCCTCCATGTGTACAAGCATGAATCCATACATCACTAGCCATGCTTCACAATCTGTACTTACAGGAGAGAGCTGAATACAATGACAACCTCTCACAAAACCCCCATTCACCTACAATGAAATACCCAGCCAACATTACCCAAACCACTAATTATGTGCTTGCTTTGATAGACCAAGCT
Organism: Cunninghamia lanceolata; assembly: GCA_027924645.1. Taxonomy (NCBI): domain Eukaryota; kingdom Viridiplantae; phylum Streptophyta; class Pinopsida; order Cupressales; family Cupressaceae; genus Cunninghamia; species Cunninghamia lanceolata. The sequence continues at coordinate 5,254,175 of BSBN01000178.1, read as the reverse complement.
CACACAAATACAACTTGTGGTATTGGATAAAACCATGTGTCCCAAAAACCATGGTAACACAAAACCATTAACTTATAAACCCACTTGACCCCACATTTGACTATTGGTACTAACTTTTCCCAATTAATCAAATAATACAAATAATAGTTAATTACTCTATGTGTTCCACACACATAAAATAATTAACCCAATGTTACAATACAACCTATACAAGTGGTAACCAAATAAAATAGTACAATATTATGCAAGGTGTACAACACCTATCCCAACATTCTCCCACTTGTTGTATACATTGCATAAGGGTCAATACATGAAATACATCATCATAGGTAAACATGAAATCACATGAATCTCTAGAATGCTCTCGTGCTCCAACAAGATACCTGCAACAAAGCAAAGTGACCACCATCTCAAGCAAGAAATCCTGTCATCCTCCAACATGCCACCTATGGAAGAAAAGGAACATACCAAGGTGAAGATGCACCAATCCAAGGAACACAAGCATCAATTCCAAATGATAACATAAGGCTCCAAGCTACTGTCAAAGGTAAAAAAAAAACCCACATGACTGGAAATAGCACCCACAACATATGCTAATACATCTAATCATCCATACCTCATAGGTATCAACAACATCAATAAACTCATGTCAACAACATATCCAACCCATATACCGCAATCACAAGCTCCATGTATAAAACTTGTCAATGAAGAACACATACATCCAGGAACTCCCACTACATGGGTAATGTCAAATTTGAAAATAGATCAATGGCATACCAAGTCTATCAATCAACACTTGAAACAAGGTGTGGCTAATCAACAAGTCAATGTAGTATCAAGAACAATAAGAATGATCCACACATGCATGATAAATCATTGCATACTCTCTCAACATATCACCAAAACTCTCCCAAAGTCCAACCATATCACATGATCCTTCAGGAAGTAGTCATAAGACAAAGAGGGAAAACCTGTAAATCATAATGTCCTACAAAACACCTCAAAGTGCTAAGCTGTGCCAAGTATGTTCTCCTCTACAACCCCAAATGAAAAGCCTCAACAACACCCAACCATTCAATCTCATAAGATCAAATGAACATATCTATCATGTAACCAACATGGATGTAAGCCTCTCTAATCAAGGTAGACCAAACTCATAACCATTCCATAACAAGGAATAAGCCCAATCACATCTCCTAAACTCCTCATAATGAACATCATAAATCAAACCATATAAACAAGGAGATAACCATGCTAACATCCCTCAAATGAACCCTCCAAAACCAATAACTATAGCTCAAGATCCATATCTATGAGAAGATGAAACATAAAGTAAAACACATCTAAAAGGATGGGCAATACCTCATAGATGATAAACCACCGAGTAGACCACGAGTGGAAATGAGAATGCTCCTCCAAGATACACCAAGCCACATAGACTCTCTCCAAGAACAATCTCCTCTAGGTCCAAAATGAATGCACGTCTATATCCAGGTGTAAGGCTCCTCAAAATATCTACTGGAACCTCCAAAGAGTAACTGTTTCAACAAATGTCTCTAATCAAAAGAGAACTCTAGCCTCACCTAAGTCTCCAAGTATCCATGAGCACCTGTAACCGACCAATACATGCCAAACTCCAAATACAACATAGCACCATCATGAAGTAATCAAGTGAATGATCAAAGTACTCAATACCAAGAGAACAAACAAGACCATTGTCAATGCTCCTACTGCACATCTGCATAATCAAGAAGCCCATCATGACATCATGATCTAACCATCTCCTCGTAAGAAGATCACATGCAACAAATCGTGCAATGATGCATACATCCTATCTCAAGAGAACCTGTATCATGCCAATACTCTAAGCTAGCATCAAGACTAAACCATGACATAATATCAACATCTCTAAATCAAGGATAAACATATCAAACTGACAAATCATAAATCCAACACCTCAACCAAAGATGCAAAGAAGTCCTCCATGGTAAACCAAGATGTCAACATCTCCAATCGTATGAAGATAACCATCTCCTGACAACTGAATGGAAAATGTCAAAGAACTCTCACAACCAAGAGCTCCTCCATGACACCAACATCCACTACAGAAGATTATCCATCATGTATGATGAATCCAACATGCTGCCAAAGCTCCCACTGAACCGTGATATCGAGCTATCCATGACAACAAAATAACCATCTCCTAAATGAAGATTATCCATGGTCCCAACCAATCAAGGAATCCCACTATAACATCAACAATTCCCAATAGGTCGAGTGAACCACAATCTCCAAACAAGAAGATAAAATCATCACTGTCAAAAGCTAACATAGAATCATGTATCCAAGATCTCCATGACATCATGATAAACATGCTGCAAGTCCCAACAACTGACTATCCAGGCACTCTAATTATCCATCCTCTTATCCCAAAGCAATCATACCAATGTACAAATGACCATAGATAAGGCCAACTGACAAAGTCTGCATAAACACTGAATCAATCTCGTAGATATAGATAGTCCACATCCTATTCATCCCATTGTAACCAAGGGGTAGCTAATCCACAAAACTACATAACTTGTAGATCCAAAACAAATGTAAAATACAAACTCATCATCACACTAGTAAACTGCAAACTAAGATATCAAAGAAGATAACCTATAGACTCCAAGACTCAAACACCAAATCAACTCTAGATTTGATTTGCCAACAAGTCCACAAACGAATACCATAGTTAAGGAACTAATCAAGCATCTAAGAGATAAGAACAATCCCCTAAAACAACACCACAACACCACCTATAATCATGAATCAAACATCATAACCCATACCTGTCAATCACATACATGATCATGATGTGCCAATGCAAAAGTGTACCTACATATCCATGACACCATAATCATTATCATCGCTGTACCTGTACTCAACTCCCACTGAAACGAGACTCTAAGTCTCACATGAGTATCAATCGTGTCCTCAAACTAGAAGACAACCTGTACCTATCTCCAACAAAGTCATAACTCTGAAAAACACCTATAAACTTGTATCAAGAAGCACCAAATCTGAAATCCTGCTATATCATGTTGATGGTCTCATAACAACATGTACTCCCACAAGTCTGTGCCAACAAATCCATCCGAATGCACTCATAAATGCACTCTGAATCTCAAGCTCCTACAAGTGATCAAACAAGTACCAAACTCTCTCTGCACACCAAACTAAAAATCTACATGATGCAAACTGTAGTACACTGCAAGAGCTCTCCAATGCCTATTCGAAATCTAAAATCTGACTCCGTATGCAAACGTTATGAGCATAAAACTGTACTGGAGCAATGCGGGCTTTAGACACCAAATTCTGACACAAATAGCAAAATCTAATGACCAAACCTATACCACTGTTGAGTTCTCGAAGAGAGATTTCTGACACCTATAAGAAGTCGAAAAAATGATACTGTATGTGAAAGTTATGCCCCTCGGAAGAAAAGGCACTCTTAGGGCTAAAATTGGACCTCTGGTGGGCCCCTGTACCCTGATGACGTGGCATGACATCATTGCTGATGTCATCACTACTGACTGGGCAAATGAGGTGGCTACTGACGTGGCATCTAAGTTGTCATCTTCATCTTTGACCGGCATAGGTAAAAAGTTTTCCATTTTGTTTAAATTTCTAAAACCCATGGACCAAAACATTATAAGGGGGTTTTAAAATTTAAAAAGGTCCAAATTTTTTTTTTACACTGCTATCATATATTTCTTCAACCCACCGCCAACTTTTGAGAAAGGTTTAATAATAATAAAATTGTTTTTGTTTTAATGCCTACTAAACTTTATAAAACAAAGTTTAAAATTTTAAAAACTTTTTTTTAAGTTTAAAAGCCCGTAAAGGGCTTCACATGGGTGCCGACGGGGGAAAGTGGGGGACCGGCGTATGGCCGGCTCCCACTGCTACAACTCTGCATTTTTTGGTTTTTTTTTTTTTTTTTTAAAATTCTAATCTTCTTCGCATCCCATATGATTGCAAATTTTTTTTAATTTCAATCCAAAATTTTTTCAAAATTATATGCGAAAAATTATATGTGCAGGGAAATTTTTTTTTTGAGGGTACCTTCGACTGCGACGGCCGTACGGCCATACAACCGAACCAGTGGAGCCAAAATTTTTACTTTTTCTTCTGTGGCCGAATATAGGCAAATTTTATATGAATCTTTGTCTCTCAGGCCTCCTGGATTCAATGGCGAGGTCCGTTTTGTCCCAGGAGGTCATCTATGAAAGTTTCTCCTCAAAACCCTCATGAAGCCAAAACTTGAAAACCCTTTTCAACCATGATTTTTCAATCCCCTGATCTACAAAATATATAGCAAATCACCAATACCCAGAACCCCCAATCTGCAATACAACCTGTACAAAACCTTGTAGTGTCCCAAATCTTTACATGCATTGCCATGGCTTCCATTTTGCACTTGATCTACACACACAAGGGTTATACATATCCAGGGAGCTCACACCTCCCTCAACCATAAATATGGTTCTGGTACCAACTATTAGGAATTTACAGGTCTATTTAAACCAATTCCACATAATCCAATAGGAGAAACAAAAATGCTGAAACAAACCATAATGTAAAGATCAAATGAACAAGCAATAAGGAACACATGATATACCTTGGGAAAACCCTTTGCAGGGAAAAACCCAGCCTCCATGAATACCTCTGAACCATCAAGCACCTCCAATGCAGCCTCCATGTGTACAAGCAAGAATCCATACATCACCAGTCATGCTTCACAATCTGCACTTACAGGAGAGCTCAATACAATGACAGCCTCTCACAAAACCCCCATTCACCTACAATGAAATATCCAACCAACATTACCCAAACCACTAACCATGTGCTTGCTTTTATAGACCAAGCTTACACAAATACAACTTGTGGTATTGGATAAAACCATATGTCCCAAAAACCATGGTAACACAAAACCATTAACTTATAAACCCACTCGACCCCACATTTGACTATTAGTACTAACTTTTTCCAATTAATCAAATAATACAAATAATAGTTAATTACTCTATGTGTCCCACACACAAAATAATTAACCCAATGTTACAATACAACTTATACAAGTGGTAACCGAATAAAATAGTACAATATTATGCAAGGTGTACAACACCTATCTCAACACTTTACATGTTAATTGATGTCTCTCAACCTCTTGTCTCTTTTGCCAACATGGAGCTATATACCCATGGTCTACCAATTTATTTCTTTCTTTACAAACTCACTTATTCATATTCTCATTTCTATATACAAAATTGAAAGCAATATTTTTACCTCCTTTCTTCTGTGCAATGACCAGCTATCCCAAATTGCATCCATCTCTAGTTTCTTGGCTTTTCAATTTTTCTTCTCCCTCAGCATCTTGCTCTGCTTCTGCAATATCTTCTAAAGCATCATGAAACTCTGTGACTTCATCATTTTCTTCATTTTGCTGGACATCTTCAACATCAAACTAGAAATCTTTAGTATCAACCTCCTCTTCATTCTCAGGCACTTTGCAATGTACCTCTATTGCAACCTCCTCTTGACATACTATTATAATCAACCTTCTCATGTTCACATCTTCAAGTCTTTCTATGGGTGCTATTTTGGCCCCATCTTTCATCATCTTCAAGGGCTCATTCTTAACCTTTCTCAACACATTCTTCATTTTTGCATACACATCTGCAAACACAATATTAGCAAATAAAATAAGAGACCACAATGTCTCTATTAATTCCCTCTTCATGGACATTCTTCCTTCTTCATTTCTCTTTTCCTCAAGTGTTGCTTGCTGCACTTTCTCTTCTTCCTCTTTTCTCCTTTCCTTTAAGTCCTCCACTATGAGAACTTCTTCGACCTCTTCTGGTCCATGTTGCTCAATAGGAAATTCTATACTATCCCAAACTTTCGGGGATCCTCTCATACTCTCACCTTCTCTTCTTGAGGCTTCTACATTCTGCCTTTTCCTCTTCTCAACAATCTCCCTTATAGGCCACTTCACTTTTCTCGTCATTGGCCATACCTAAAAGTACTCCTGGCTACTCTCTTCAAGTCATTTCTACCTTGCAATCATATATTCTTTTAAGTCTCTTTTTAATGCCACTAGCTCTCTTTCAAAATCCGTATTTTGCTTCTTCATGTTTTCCTGGCTAAGTTGCCTCACTTTGGCGATCTACTTAGCACTCATAATCTTCTGCGCTCTAATACTAATCTAATAGCATGGTTTCATATTCTAATGCTCTGATACCACTAGATGGATTAAAGTTTCACGCTTTCACGAATCACAATCGGCTTTACCAGGCATCCAAATAGATTTCTACAACTTGCAGTCCAAAAGGTGACAGGAACTATCATGTAAAACGCTATTGATAGGCTATCGACACTATAAATTTAAGTTCAGTTCAAACATGCTATAGGAGATGTCATCACCCAAGCTACAAAAACATAATAAACAAGAATTTAATCTTTCATTCCATTCAGCCAAATCGGCCACTATTACAAAACATCACAAACTATGCAAAATCACATTCCATAATGTATCGATCCACATGCTAGACCGTTAATCCCTATCGGCTTTATTTTTCTTCTTAACCTTGTCAGCCTCTAACTGGGCTTTATGTCCTTCACTGGGTCTAGAGTATTTTGCCTTTGGCCACCTTCGATTTCTTCTTATGGGTAAATGCAAGAAGTTGTGTCCACTTAAAGTGGAAGTTTCAGAGTTAGAAAAAAATCTGAAATCGGGTTAACCAAAACGGGATCCCACTTTTTGCTTCGGGTTCTCGAGCCAAAAGCGGGATCCCGTTTTCAAGAAATGGGATCCCATTTTGAGTTCCATAAAAGGTTAATATTTTAACCTTTATGAAACGGGATTCCGTTTCATAAAGGTTAAAATATTAACCTTTTATGAAACGGGATCCCGTTAGTTAAAATTTGAATTTTAAGCTCAGGTTTTGCTTTGTAACCTGGTTCAGGAAATGCTTTGAGGACCCGAACCTGACCTCTGGACCAGGTTTGACCTGCAACTTGAAGGTCCTGTCAATGTCACAACAAAATAGTGACTTTGGGCATATATCTGAAGGTCTATTTTGCAGAATATTTTGACAAAATTAAAACCCATTATAGATGAGACAGTGTAGATTCCAAATATGTAATTTTTTTTACAATTGGATTAATTTTTCTATTTTTTAATCAATTTCTGATGAAATAGGTCCTTAAACTTGAATTATTAGGGTTTTTTAGTATTTTAATAACTTTTTATTAACATATTTTTTGTAAAAAAAATTGTAGGAAAACGTACTTTAGACAATTCTTTTCAATTTTAAAAAAAAAATTCAAAAAATGTTAAGTTTAGGTCATCTTATGCGTGACGTACACGATGATTTTTTAAAAGACCAAAAATGGCCAATAAAAAATTAATAAAAAAAAAATTCAATAAAAAATTACAAAAAAATATGGAAAACGTGCTTCAGTGAGTTACAAATATTTTCCCAAAAGGATTTTGAAAAATATGATTATTTAGGTCAAAATATGGATGACGTACACGTACATAGTATAGTAAAAAAAAGTGACTGTTAAACAGCGGTTTTTAGAAACACCTATTCAAAATCACTTTCTATCATCTGGGTATTGAAAAAAATTACATATTTGGAAACTAGACTCCGAGTACTACATTTCATTATTTAGTGAATTTTTCCAAGATTCCACCATTAAGTGCTTCAAATTTTTAGGTCAAATGTGACAAATTCTGAAAATCAGGGAAAACACTTCCACTTTTTGGCCAATAAGTGGACACAACTTCTTGCACACACCCTTATCAGCCTGGTCTATTCTTTTCTCCCTCACCATGCTTACCATTCACAATTGATCTCTCCTTTCTCTTATTGTCTGTTCTTTTTTCTCTCTTTCTTGTAGATTATGTTCTCTTTATGTGGCTTCGACTCAGCATCTACCACTTTCCTTTCCTTTATCTCTCACTTCTCTCTCACTTTCATCAATCGGCCTCTTTTCACGACCTCCTCCACTCTATTCGCCCCTTCTAGATTTCAGCCTTCTTTTTGAATATCGTCAGCCTGCACTCTCGGCACTTTGCTTAACTCCTCCTTCACCACGACAACCCTTTTGCCTATATTCTTCTTACTCATTCAGCCTCTAACTTGCAATATTTTCCTTTCCTCGGCCTCACTTAATTGGCTTTCAGCCTTCTCAATTTTTCTTTGTCTCTCTCTCTCTCTACCTCAACTTTCTCTTCTATGGCCTCTCTTCTTCTATGGCCTCTCTTCTATTCTTCCTGGCCATTATGCTCTATCTGAGCAACGTCCAATGACTAACTACTTTTCGATTCGGCCATTCAAACTATATTTTCCTCTCCATTTACTCTTCTTTTCCATTACAAAGAATCTTCTTGCCTTCTGACTATTCTATCACTGCCATGAGTGTTCGGGGTTTTCTTTCTGTCATGGAACCATTCACCTTCCAGGCTATTTTCAGAATCTGCACTTCATTGACCATATTCAAATATCTGTTGCTTCTTTTGGCGGCCTCTCACTGACCCTCACTCATTTTGACTGTTCATCTTTTCCACAACTGTAACTGATTCTCGTAACTAGTCTTGATGTTTAGACTCCAAGTTATCACTCCACAGCTATCCGTTCCTTATTAATTAATATTTTTCGCTATTGTTCCTATCACTATGGCGATAGGAACTCCAATATCTACTGATTGCGATAGGGAGATAAAAATGCATTGTAGCAAGAGGCTACACCAAGACACCTCCAAACACTCAAACCATAAAACACCATGGAAACCCAAATCTGAAACAAAATTTGAATGGAGAGAGATGCCCCTGCATCACCTACATACATATGAAATGAAAAGTTTGAGGAGGAGGTGGAGAAAGAGTTAAAAACAAAAGGCGAGGAACACTTCAAGTAAATGGAAAGATGCTTGAACAATAAGAAATGGGAGAGGAGGGATCACAATTAGCCTTGCCATTTTGTATAGTTCTTTTGTTTCTATTAATCGTATTGTCTTTTGCCTATGTTAGGTTAAGCATTTAATTACACATTCTAGAAATTCAATATGTAATTTTATATAAGTGGATGTAGATTTTGTGTCCTTTCTGGTTAGATATTTCTAATGTTGTTTCACATCCCTTTGTTTGATGAGATAGCTAATAGATTTGTGAATTCACAGATATTTTTTAATTTAATTTGATTTCAATTTGTTTGGTTTCAATTAGAAAGAAACCACTATAATTTATAATGAAGAAGTAAAAAAAATTACAAATGTGTTTATGTTGTAATTAGTGGTTATGCATGGCACTTGAAAAAATCTCATAATGAGGTTTATAGATTGATGTTAGAGAGAAGAGAATATCATTTGTAGATGTAAAAATAAAATAACAATTTATATCACATTGTAATTGCACATTCGTGGCATTACAAAATTGTGCATGATGAGATTTATAAATTAATAATAATGAGATGAGAGTTTGAAGGTGGTTAGGAGAGAGCTACATAGGGCATTTCAGAAGTGTTTGGAATGACAATAGGATTTAAAACAAGAGGAACTCAAAGGGATGAGGGGAATTTTAGAGAAACACAATGGAAGACATCATAGGTTTGAAAGGAATATTATAATTATATTCATAATATGGTCAAATTGACTACTTTATTCACTTGTGCAAACCTAACAAATGGTAGTAAAGTTAAATTCCATTTGGTAAGATAGGTATTAAATAATTTTGCACTAGTCATATATCTAGCAAATGCTAGTGAAGAATAAATTCCATATGCCACATAATGTTTGTTTACAATCCTTAATCACAACTGCATTAAGAATCTTGAATTCTTATAATTGATTCACGCCAAAATTTAATAATGAGGGATTCATTTCATAATGTCCAAAGACTTTTGAGTTGTGGCTAACAATTTTTTTTAGTTGATTTAAAAATGGAATGTTATCATAAGCATACATGTTTGTATACAATGAAAGAAAGAAAAATAGTTTTGTTTGGAAAGAATCTAGAATGATGAACTTTAATTCTTCATCTCATGCAAATGCATTTGACAACTTTATGTTATAAGAAAACATACATTTCTAAGTTATTATAACTCTTTATAATGAGTGGATTTTTAATGTTTACAATAGAAGAAGGGAATTTGTTATGAAGCACCTTATATTCTTATAGAAGCTAAATCACTTTGTAACTATCACTAATAGTATCACACTTGAGGTCCTAAGGGACATCTAAAATTATAAATGAATATTTTTGTGTATGCATTATAATAGTAGGCAACATTTGAATGGAAGCAACTCCATTGACATTAAAAATAATTATAATTACAAAATAATCCCATAGATTACAATACATAAGTGGGCAATATGGTAGTGGTTCTTTAAATCATATAATATGAAATGATCCCATAGATTGAATCTTGCATCACAAGGGACTTGACAATATTGTTTTTACATGATTACATGAAGCACATTGACTAAGAGCCTTTCTTGATAGGTTGGATTAAGCTCTTAGTGATAGATTTTAGGACACTATAATATCTTCTTGCTATGGCTCACCATTTTTTGGTGGATATGCTCTATCTAGAATGGTGAATTTGTTCCCTCTTCATTATTGGTGAGTGTTTTGGTCTGGGTGCAATGGCCTTTGGAAGTACCTTGGGGAAGAGGAAATGATAGGATTGCAAGGTGGAGGCATCAAAACAAAAAGTTAGGAGGTAAAAGGAGAGGGTGGGGAGCACCAAGATGGTGTAGAATTTCAGCTCATGTCTAGAAAGGGAGATTACAAATCTTGATCTCTACTCCTAGCTCTATGTATCTAGGAATTAGACAAGGAGATGGATGGGACTTCATTTATTGGCATTAAAGAAGCCCTAATCAAGTTTCTACTAGATCCTAGACTATCCTTTGGAAGATCAAACATGTTTGATGTGTGTTAGTCATTTAGTTGTGCATTCATGTTCTCCTTTGTTATAGGTACTTATCTTCTCCATGATGACATTGAAGGCATCATTCACAAGTCTAAGATCTTATTTAAATATTATATTGAGCATTTCCATTGTTTGAAAATGAGAAAAACTAAGATGTACAAAGGCATGGAAGAAATAACAAAGGCACGTAACATTGTCAAACTATCATTGGAAACTAAGTTTTATATTTCCATTTACTATGAGGAGGATGACCTAATTGAGGTCCCTCCACCCACAAAACTAGAAAAATATGTTAACTGTAAAGCTTATCATGGGGCTTATCATGGGGCCTTAGTTAGACCTGCATAATTTGTATGGCCATCCCACAAGATTGGCAACATTATCACTAATTACATACATATTGGAGGAAGGGTTGTGGTCATTTTCCCTTCCCTCTAGATATATGGTTTCTTTTTGGTAATCTAGGTTTTTTGTTGTGATGGTGTTATATGCTTTAAGGCTTGATAGGGAATTTTGTGTGGTTAGGCTTTTTTTTTCATATTAGGTCTCAGGGGGTATTGTTGCATGATAGATTATCATTTTCTATGCAGGTCTCAAGTGATTGTATAGAAATGGTTTATCATGTTATAACTTAATTCGGCTCTTGGCTATCTATTAGTGTAATTAGTGTAAGTCTTTTCTTTTTGCTAAAATTGATGGCACTTGAAGTTGGTGAGGAGGGGCATCATGTATTCTATAGTGTGTGGTTAGCTCTACATTGAAGATTTTATTTTAGTTAGCTAGATCTCTAAATGATAAAATTAGGATAGATAATTTCAAATCTAGATGGATCTAGTGAGCTCATTTCTACAATGAACCTAGGCTTTTAATGCTCATTTTTTGTGGCTCTTGGTGCCTACCCAAGTATATAAACAAAAAAATATCAATTTACATCAAATTCTATATAAAATTTATATCAATTTTATATATTTTTAAATCTAAATTTTATTAAAATCGATTCAAAATTTATATAAAATTGATATATATAGTATTAGATTATAAATTGATATAAATTTTATATAATCTAGTTGATATTTAAATGATAAATTTGATATATTTAAAAATTTAAATTTAAGTTTCTAAAATTATTTTTTAAATTTTATTTAATTTTTAAATTTATTAAAGTGTTTAAACTTTGTAATTTAAAATTTTCATTTATAGAGATGACACACTTTAGAGATTGCAAGATACATTGGCACACATAGAACAAACAATTAATAACACTCTTGTGCTTCCTAACTACCAGTAAGACCATAACCAAAATAAAGAGTTTGATGGATTGAGTTGATAACCCTTTAGATGGCCTAATCTCACCCCTTGTTAGGTTGAAAACCTAAAGGGGAGGCCTAATAGAGGCTTATGGTGAAAACATGCAAGGATGCCATAAGAAAATTTTATCCCAAAGATCCCATACCCAACATTATGTTGTAAGGACACACAAGAGATGATGTAGAACCCAAGAACCAATTGTGTGTAGGAGCAAATGCTTTATGGTATCCATAGAAGGTCACAACTATATGAGAATAGTGCTACAAGCATGCGCCTACATCTTAGGAATCTATATAGTAAGAAGCACTTACTACATATATGTAAAAGGGGGATGTAAAATAGACAGGGATATGATATGAATGTAATGGATAGCATGTAATGTACAAAATAGAGAAGATAAGCATGTATGAGAGAGATATGAATGTAAGAGCATAATGACTATATAATAGATATTATATCAGATATCAAAGGAATCATATATATGGTTCTATCTTATGATTCCTATGGATGTTGGTGTGTATTATTTCTTTCAATTTGGTCCATATCTTACCACACATGTATGTTCTTCTTCCTTATTGTATCACACTGAAGTACGCTATGCACATGTATGGCCTAAAAAATAAGTAGTAGATGATTAGTAAGACTACCATAAAGTCACAAGAATAACAAGTTATTATTAGGATAGCACTCCAATAATTCCACTATCACCAACATGTCGACACCATTGATTTGGTCCCACGAGGTGCACAGCAAAAAATATGACTATTAGCACCCTTACACTGAACATAATTCAAGCATTTTGCAAGAATGCATTCATTGTCAACATGGTCAAACAATTAAAGTAGTTGTTGGACATTGAGATAGGTTATTGTAGATGGACCTAACATCCACCTATAGGTGTAAAAAAACATTCCTAGGTGCCATAGATTCTTAGAATCGTTGCATCAAAGTTTGACACATTTTTTCTCTTAGAGCTCTTAAGAGACTTTCTCAATCTGATGTAGCTCAAAAAGATTGGGACACCTGGGGTATGAAATGAGGCCTCCACTAGCATTCACTCATTCGCCTCAACATGTAGGCACTATTTATTTGTCCCCATGAGGTGTAGAATGAAAAATATGACTATTGGCACCATTACACTGAATATAATTCAAAGATTTTGCAAGAATGCATTCATTGTCAGCATAGTCAAATGTTTTGGCATTTTTGGAAAAAAGGATTATACATGCAACATCATCATAAATGCTCTAAAATGATTACACATGCATCATCTTATAGTCTAAAATGATATACATTCAACTTTTAAGTGTCAAAGTAGTAACACATGCACACAAGGAAACATGTGTGGACGAGGAGGGTCCACTAATATCAAATGATCCACTATGAGTGCTCTATTTCATGTGGTTGTACTAGTAGAGAAGTGTGTGTAATCAAATGCTCTGTCAAAGCTATTATTCAACTATGATACATAGAACTAGGAGCAAAGATCAAGATTTGTAATCTCCCTTTCTAGACATAAGATGAAATTCTCCACCATCTTGGTGCTCTCCACCCTCTCCTTTTACCTCCTACCTTTCTATTTTGATGCCTCCATCTTGCAATCCTAGCATTTCCTCTTCCCTAGAATCTACTTCCAAAGGCCATTGCACCCAGACCAAAGCACTCACTAATAATGAAGAGGGAACAAATTCACTATTCTAGCTAGAGCATATCCACAAAAAAAAAATGATGAGCTATAGCGAGAAGATATTAGAGTGTCCTAAAATCTTCCTCTAAGATCTTAATCCAACCTATCAATCAAGGCTTTTAGTCAATGTGCTTCATGTCATCATGCAAAAACAATTATTGTCAAGTTCCTTGTGATGCAAGATCCAATCTATGGGATCATTTTATATCACATGGTTTAAAGAACCACTACCATATTGCCCACTTTTGTATTGTAATCTATGGGATTATTTTATAATTATTTTTATTTTTAATGACAATGGAGTTGCTTCCATTCAAATGTTTCCTACTATTATAATGCATACACAAAAATATTTATATTCAAATGTTTCCTACTATTATAATGCATACACAAAAATATTTATTTATAATTTTAGATGTCCCTTGGGACCTCAAGTGTGATACTATTAGTGATAGTTACAAAGAGATTTATCTTTTATAGGAATAGAAGGTTCTTCATAACAAATTCCCTTCTTCTATTATAAACATTAAAAATGAACTCATTATAAAGAGTTATAAAATCTTAGAAATTTATGTTTTCTCATAATCATAAAGTTGTCGAATGCATTTGCATGAGATGAAGTAAAGTTTGTCATTCTAGATTCTTTCCAAAAAAAAAAACTATTTTTCTTGCTTTCATTGTATACAAACATGTATGCTTATGATAACATTCCATTTTTAAATAAACTAAAAAAAATTGTTAGCCAAGACTCATAAGTCTTTGGACATTATTAAATGAATCCCTCATTATTAAATTTTTACATGAATCAAGTATAAGAATTCAATATTTTTAATGCAATTGTGATTAAAGATTGTAAACAAATATTAGATGTGGCATATGGAATTTAGTCTTCACTAGCATTTGCTAGATATGTGACTAGTGCAAAATTATTCAATTCCTATCTTATAAATGGAATTTAATTTTACTACCATTTTTTAGGTTTTCACAAGTGAATAAAGTAGTCAATTTGACCACATTATGAATATAATTATAATATTCCTTTCAAACCTATGATGTCTTCCTGGTGCAGGGACACCTTCAGGCCATATGGTCAAATTTGGTCAAATTTTGGTTTTATGTTTTGTTTTGATGTGTTTGGTCTAAGAAGGTCATTTATGACCATTTGGGATCATTTTGAACCATTTTTGGAATGTTATAGGTCCATTGGTCAAAAGTTGTAAACATTTGCAAAAAGATGTAAAAGTTGTCATTGTGAAAGTTATCAAAAAGTGCATTAAAGTTGCAACTTTGATTAGGAAGTTAGTTGTGGGTGGTTGGTAGTTGGAAAATGACTGGAAAAGTATAAATACATGTTGTAAACACGAATCCCAAGGTTGGAGAAGGTTGGAGAAGGTGGAAGTGAACATTTGAATGAAGATTGTGAATCATTTTGGAGCAATTTCTTTGTATTTTTTCTTGTAACAGTTCTATTCTTTTGCTTGGTACAGATTTGTAAGGCCCATTTAATGACTTGAAACTGGTTGGAAAGTGTGATAATTTTAATATAATTCATTTTTATTTTTGGTGCATCAATTTTCATGGTGATTTGAATAAGTTATGCCATTTTTATTGAGGGCAGGTCTGTAAAGTTTAATTTTCTAAAATTGCAGTCTGAAAACATGCATGGTGCAGCCTAGTACAGCCTCATATCAATGAATATAATAGATGGATAGAAATATATTTGTTTCTAGTTTACAATAATTTTGTTTGTATATGATTTCATTATGTTTTGAGTGAGTTATGTCATTTTTGGTGAAAGCAATTCTGTAACAATCCTAGGGTTTGAACATGAATAGTCTTATTTTTGCCCTAGTCCGTACAAAGAAACCCTAGCTCATTTTGACATATGTTTAATAAGAGCCAAAAGGGTATCCAAAACAGGTTTTACATTTCCATTGGTAGGTTGTTTTGAAAAGTTATGACCAAAAAGGTCTAAATTGTTGCACCCATGTTTTAGGCTTTAAGAGCAAGTTGCCAAGAATGAACAAGAATGCATATTTGCATCATTTGTATTGAAATTCTATTTGTAATGTGTTAAGTTAGTCTTGTTTGAGTCCTTATTCCTCTGCATCTTGTAGATTGATAGGTTGATAAGAAGATCTTGGATACCAAAAGACTGGGCAAGGAAGAAAAGAAAGCTCTAGGTGAGGTATCATGAGAAGAAGACAAGAAGAGAGAGCATAGCAAGATGCAGTAACAAACTTAGAAGAAAAGCATTAAGAAGAAAGATGGGCAAGGGGCATCATCATTATTAAATAAATTGTTCAAAGTGGCAAAGAAGCTACAGGAGGAAGAAGTGGAAAAGATGATATAGGAAGAAGAAATTGCAGCCAAGAAAGAAAGCAAGATGGAAAAGGAAAGCTTATTCCGGACTACCTGCAAGTCCAAAGGTAAATGTTGTCAAGTTGTGATTTCAGATAACTGCATAGATAATATTATTTCTGAGTACATGGTAGATAAATTGGGTTTGGAAAGAATACCACACCCCACACCCTATTCTGTGAGTTGGCTTCAAACAGGTACCCAGGTAACCATAAGTGAGCAATGCAAAGTTGAGTTTCAAATAGGCCCTTATAAGGATGAAATAGTTTGTGATATTATGCATTTAGATGTATGTCACATTGTGTTTGGAAGCTTGTAGCATTATAGCAAGGTGGCGAAGTATAATAGGAAAAACAACACATATGAGTTGGACAAAGATGGGACAAAATATGCATTAGTAGCCTTGAAGGGTGAGTGCATAGGAATTGAAAGCTTGTTGTTAGGTGAGAAGACAGATGTACGAAAGTATGAAGTAGAGACAAATGAGGTAATGGAAGAGGTAACAAATTTTGATAACATGTTGTTTGAAAAACCAGTTGAACAAGAAATAGAAGAATTTTCTTTTGAATTTGCTCAAACTAATGAAAGTAATGGTGACATTGATGTTGAAGTGGGTGATATTCAGGAAGAAGAAGAGATAGAAAAAGAAGTTGTAGATGACTCAAGGATAGTCCAAAGAGAGAAGATAGTCATGGAGAATAAGGAGATAGCATGGTTCTCAAGAGAAGATCTAAGAGATGAGAATGTTGATGTCAAGGAGAACAATAGAATGGATGAGCAATTCAAAACTAAAAATGAATGGTTGAGTAAGGTTGAGGTGAAGCCAAATATTTTGGAGCATAATGAAGAGAAAAGGATGTATGGGAAACATCATGAGGTGGATGAAGAAGTGAAGTATGAAGAAGAAGAATATGTTTGTTTCATGTGTAGGTAACAAAGACAAAGTGGATGAAAGAGACAATAAATTTACAATTGCAGTCCAAGGTCAACCTAGAACAAGAAAAAAAACAAAAGCACATGGCTACATTGTACCAAGTTCGCCTTGGCTCAAGAATCATGTTATTGGACTGAAAAGCACAGGTGGACCAGTTGAAACATGTGTCATTGAGATCTAGTAAAAGGAAACCATTGTACACATGCAAAGGAACTGGAAGACAAGAAAGAAGATTCCTATTTGAGTGAACCTCAAATTTTCTCTTCTCTGGGAGTATGGTGCAGGGGCACCTTCAAGCCATATGGTCAAATTTGGTCAAATTTTGGTTTTATGTTTTGTTTTGATGTGTTTGGTCTAATAAGGACATTTATGACCATTTGGGATCATTTGATCCTTTTTTGGAATGTTATAGGTCCATTGGTCAAAAGTTGTAAACATTTACAAAAAAATGTAAAAATTGTCATTGTGAAAGTTGTCAAAAAGTGCATTAAAGTTGCAACTTTGATTAGGAAGTTAGTTATGGGTGGTTGGTAGTTGTAAAATTATTGAGAAAGAATAAATACATGTTGTAAACATGAATCCCAAGGTTGGAGAAGGTTGGAGAAGGTGGAAGTGAACATTTGAATGAAGATTGTGAATCATTTTGGAGCAATTTCTTTGCATTTTTTTCTGTAACAGTTCTGTTCTTTTGCTTGGTACAAATTTGTAAGGCCCATTTAATAATATGAAACTGACTGAAACATGTGTGCTTGTGAATATACTTCATTTTTCTTTTTGTTACATCAATTTTCATGGATATTTGAATAAGTTATGGAATTTTTATTGAGGGTAGGTCTCTAAAGTTTAATTTTCTAAAAATGCAGTCTGAAAACATGCATGGTACAACCTAGTATAGACTCATATCAAGGAATATAATAGATGGATGGAAAGATATTTGTTTCTAGTTTACAATTATTTTGGTTTCATGTTATTTCATTATGTTTTGAGTGAGTTATGCCATTTTTGGTGAAAGTAGTTCTGTAACAGTCCTAGGGTTTGCACAGGAGCAGTCTTGTTTTTTCCCTAGTCCGTACAAAGAAACCCTAGCCAATTTTGACATATAGTTAATAAGAGACAAAATGGTATCCAAAACAGGTTTTACATTTACATTGGCAGGTCTTTTTGAAAAGTTATGACTAAAAAGGTTTAAATTGTTGCACCCATGTTTTAGGCTTTAAGAGCAAGTTGCCAAGAATGAACAAGAATGCATATTTGCATCATTTGTATTGAAACCCTATTTGGAATGTGTCAAGTTAGTCTTGTTTGAGTCCTTATTCCTCTGCATCACTTCCATTATGTTTCTCTAAAATTACCCTCATCCCTTTGAGTTCCTCTTGTTTTAAACCCTATTGTAATTCCAAACAGTTATGAAGTGCCCTATGTAGCTCTCTCCTAACCACCTTCAAACACTCATCTCATTAGTGTTAGGAATTAGTGTTCACATGGTTTATTAAATTGACATTATAAGTGTAATAGATATTAAGTTGTTGAGAAACAACTTAATATTATTTTTAGTATGGTTTGTTAGAATATTATGTATAGAACAAATATACGAGATATTGTAGTTATATGAGTTGTTAGAATAACTCATATTATTAAGGAGTGGTTTCTAAAATATAGGAGATTAAAATCCTATATAAATGTGTAATATGTGTTGAACGAAAATAGTGAAAGAGAAATATATTAGCGTATGTAAAGTTTTCTCTGTCTCTGCCCAAAATTCACAACATGGTATCAGAGCACTGCAAATTCTGTGCCTATTATTTTGTTATGTGAATAGATAGCCCATACGTTGGGGGATCAATTTTCATTGGTGTTTGGAGACCTTACATTGTTCTGTGATTTGTATCATTTTGAGATTATCGTGGATTGCATCATTTGTTTTGATCTGACTTTCATCGTATTTGGTAGCTATGGCTCTTAATGCTAGGTCAAGATCTGTTCGAGATCTCATTAGTCATCTTTGTGAAGGCTGGCAATAATTTCTCTGATGTGGTTTGCCCACTTACTACGATCTGTATGTAGCCCACGTAAAATTTGAATAGCGCATTCAATAAGGCTCATCCTTGTGGACCCTTTGCATTGTTGATATTAAAAAAGTATGCAGACAATGAAAGTTGCAGAAAATAAATAAAGAACACACAAGAACAAAACAAAAGACACAAAAGATTTAAAGTCATTCACCAATATATGGCTACATCCACTATCAACAGGGGAAACTCAATTTTATTAGTCTCTGGGTTTTACACCTTCATACAGCAACCCACAGTCGAATACAACTAACTAAATTTATGTATTTTCTTCTTACAAAGAAGATGCCCATTGCCAGACCTGCACCATGGAAGAAACTGGCAGTTTTCAAGAATCTTCCATTACATAAAGAAAAAGAATCTGCAGTTGTTACAGCATGAAAGGAATCTGCAGTCTTCAGTAACCGTTATTCCCTGACTTGGCTTCACACTAGCCAACAATCTCCCACTTGAAGGCAAGTCACACCGGGAAGAGAGTTGCATAGAGTTATCCCCTACTGCAGTTTACCTTAATGTCAAATTTTAATCAAGACAGAAGACTGTAGTGTCTCCAAATGTTGTTCACGAACAATTTGGGTTAATCTCCTCCAAAGTACGACATTCTTCACAGTAGATAAAGCTTCTAATGTCTCCATTAAAACTGCTTCTTTCACTCCAAGCATGTTCAAACAAGCTGCCTGTGAAGACAATTGGGTCCCACCTTCCACTGTTCCCGCCTCAATGCATGGCATGGTAACTAATATATGCAGATCCTTGCCACCATTAGCAGCCTCCATCAAGGTAATGCAGTGGGAACTCTCCACATTTTGGGCAGGATCTTGGCCTGTTGCAATGAACACAGCAGACACAATGTTAGCAGCAAGGGCATTGAATCCTCCCATGGCAGATCCAATCAAGTTCTTCAGCAGATTAAGCTCCAACAATGCAAGAACTGTCGTCTTCAACACCTTGTTCACTCTTGCCTCAGTTATGATGGCCTCACACACTATTGATTTCCCACGCCCTTGAATCCAGTTCACTGTTGTGGGCTTCTTGTCTGCACAACAATTGATAGAAACACTGATAACATCCATGTCAAGGAACTCAGACTGAAGAAAATCCAATACATTTTGAACCCCCTTAGATACCATGTTCATTCCCATGGCATCTCCAGTTGAGCAAGAAAATCTTATGTACAAATTCTTGCCTGCAAATGCACATTGTATGCCTTGCAGCCTGGCAAATCTGCTAGTCCTGTTAAAGATGTCAGAGAGGTTCTCAGCATTTGTAGGATCCTCAAGATAGTACTTGAGATATGCAGCCCTTTTTGCACTTTGAAACCTAACCACAGGAGCCTTAGTCATGCCATCTTTGAGAAGAATGCTTGTAGCTCCACCACTCATAAGGATGGCTTTGCAACCTCTGTTGGTACTAGCCACCAAGCACCCTTCTGTGGTTTCCATGGGCACCATGTACTCAAAGCCATTGACTAATAAAGGCCCTGCTACACCCACTGAGATTTGTACATATCCCGCAGGCATCTCATAGCATTGACCAAGAATATACTCATCAATGGCATTCACCATGTATAAGACTTCATAGCCCTTCTTCTTCAGCTTTTCCAAAAATGGGGAATTCTCCATAGCCTTCTTACTCTCACTAGTTATATAGAATATGTCCTTCTGTCCTTCCTTCATGCGGGTGATATAATCCTTTAGGCTCGTCATTTCATCACCACTTTTTGTGGAATGATATCTCAGCAGATCTGCCAATTTGGCATGGTTTTGACTGTCTTCACGCACACCCAACTTGATGTTTTTGGCAAAGGACTCGTAGAACTTGGTGTAGCCCTTCTTGAAGTATTCTGGGCATACAAATCCAATACAGTTTAATACATGTGTGATTCCATTCTCTTCAAGTATTTCTCTATTCCTGGCAACTGCATCACTGCCTAGATAAACATGTTCAGCAACCCTTGAACAATCCTTATCATTATTACTCACATTTTCAGGAAGCGACCGCACGGCGAGGCTCTCCGTCAAGAGATGAATTTCATCAACAGTGTGCCGATAAGAAGCCACTTTATCTAGCAAACCTCTGCCTCACCACTTTCTTCCTTTGTGTGGCTGATCAGCTTGCTCTGTCAAAGCCTGTGGAGGGTTACTATCCTATTTCATTTTCTTTATGCCCGTAGAATTTTTTTCAACAGTCTCATCACCACCACGCTTTCACTTTCTTCCTGGAGCCATTACAATCCCTTTCACCTCGTCCAACTTCAGCATATCTTCATTTTCTTCTTTGGCCTCCACCGTGACAACATCTTCACCGACTTCCTCATCCAAGGTTCGAACCGGGATCTCCGCCTGCACATCTTTTTTCCTCATAAATGTGGAGACCCAACTTCAACATTCTATGAATTCTGGAAGCAAAGGTATTTGGATCATCTAGGCAGAAGGCAGAAGTGAGAGAAACCATTTCATAGATAAGCAATATTAGGTCCTTTACGGACTTACCACTCTTATCTGCCTTTGCCCTTTTCCGCAACTCCTCCATGATGGCTTTCCTGTGTTGTGCATCACCTGTGAGTTCAAGAAGTGCTCTAAGCTCAATTTTGAGATCTTCTAAAAACTCTTTTGGTGCAGATGCAATTCCAAATCTAGCATCCTTCTCCTCTTCAACTGAATCCTCCTTACTTTTCCAGTCATCCCACCAATGTACATGGCGTTTCGTTTTGTCTTTCACATCAACATCTATTGCTGTTGTATCCTCTATTTTCTTTAGCTTCTGTAGGCTCTCCGATTCTTCTGGCATGTCAAAATCCTCGCCTCTCAAATCTTGCGGAGGCCTTTCCCACACATACCTCGCTTGGGCAGTGCTCGGGGAATCAGGATCAACATCACCCATAAGAACTTCAGTGGCAGGATCAACAGCCAAATAGACAGGAGATTCATCTACTTCCATTGGCACAATTTCATCTAGCCCCAAGTCACTGTCCCCAATTGTCGCCACAGCTCCCACTTTATCAAAACTCTCTCCAAAGCCATACGACCAAGACATGAGAGCTCGAACCCAATCATCTAAAGCTGCTATATCCATTTTCCTGGAAATTCTTCACGATTTCCAAAACAGCTTTTCCACCATTAGCTCTGATACCAATTGTTGATATTAAAAAAGTATACAGACAATGAAAGTTGCAGAAAATAAATAAAGAACACACAAGAACAAAACAAAAGACACAAAAGATTTAAAGTGGTTCACCAATATATGGCTACATCCACTATCAACAGGGGAAACTCAATTTTATCAGTCTCTGGGTTTTACACCTTCATACAGCAACCCACAGTCGAATACAACTAACTAAATTTATGTATTTTCTTCTTACAAAGAAGATGCCCATTGCCAGACCTGCACCATGGAAGAAACCGGCAGTTTTCAAGAATCTACCGTTACACAAAGAAAAAGAATCAGCAGTTGTTACAGCATGAAAGGAATCTGCAGTCTTCAGTAACCGTTATTCCCTGACTTGGCTTCACACTAGCCAACATGCATTGGTATATTTACAGATTCTGTTGCTGAAAGAAAGCATTACAAAGGCGTGCGCAGGCGGCCCTAGGAAAATACATTGTGCAGGTCTCAAGGAGAATAATGGAGCGGAGGTGATTACTTTTGTCCTCTCACCTGTTTGGAGCATTGTGGCACATGAGGCCCGTGGATATGGTGATCGATCCATGGAGGCATTTTTCACTCTGAACGCATGAAAGGAAGTCCATGTTTCTTGCCCAACACCACATATCAATTTGACATGTTATTTAACATTTAGGGTGGCTGTGTGTAGGAGCTCCTAGTTCGCTGGCTGGCCTGTCTACTCTCCACTAGCAACTGCGATCTCACCGAGCAAAAGGGGTATAATCTTAACACAAGTGAAAAGTTATCAATTCAATTTCTAATATTGTTAGAGGCTATTATTAAGAAATTATATCCAAGTCGATTATCTAAGTCGAGTCTTTAGAGTCTACCTCCATAGAGTGAATGTCAAATGATAGTTTTTAGTGAAGTTTAGTTTTATAGTGACCGATTGATATTGTCCATTCAGTGCTTTTAAATGACTTATTAGTTCTTTTAAAAATATTTTGTGTCATAGTTTAAAAGACAAATAAAATATTGTAAGTTGTCAAAGTAAGTCAAGTTGTATTATTTTGTTTAGAATAGGTTCATTTTCATGAGTCATTAATTGTTATGTCAAAATTATTTAGTGTCATCAAATATATGTTTCTCAAAATTCAAAATGTATTGTAAAATATAGAAATGAAATTTCTCATAGTTGTCATTGGAGTGCATGATCGGTGGTACCCGACACTCCTTGTGAGAAGTAGATATCAAGAGAGGGAGATAAATTCTTTCCTCACAACTAATAATATGAGCCTCATAGTCAAATCCAGCTGAGCCAACAACAGATAATTGCAGGATGGAGGCATTAGAGGTTGGAGGTCAATCAGTGACCTCTCATTAGTCACCAACAATGGGGCCGCATGGAGCTGTGGTGGCATTTTTTTGATGTGTTTTTTTTGCTATGAGTAGTGTGTTGTGTACCTGTTTGTAGTGTTCATGTTGCTTTGTGTGCTGGATGTTGGAAGAGCAATTGTATTGGAGAGAAGATGACTACAGAGGTCCTCTGACTGTGAAGATCCTCTGAGTGTCATACTTCGTTGGAAGATGGTCGATTGGTGAATACATTCACTAGCAATAATGGCCATGTGCAACAAGATCCAGACAGTAGTATGTTGTATGGTATGATTTTCTTTTCAGTATTTTGGTTTGTGTGAATACATGGAATTTCACAATTGTGGGGGAATAATAACCAATGTTCCGTTCCCATTTGGCACCAAACTAGCTAAAGTCAAGCACAGCTTCCAGTGGCAGTGGAAGTTGTCTATGCTGTTCGAGATTGAGTGGCAGTGATCGATAACAGTGATCGCAATTAAGAATATTGTGTTCTTATGGAATGTAATGTGAAACCTTTTCTAGTATGGGTTTTTCATATTTGTGATATCCATATAACTTCCCTGATGTACAAGCATTGTGGCAAACAAAAACATCAATGTAATGTAGTTCATGGATCTTGAAAGGGTTTGTGGGAGGATCTAGAAAACCACACGAGGTGGATAGTTGATGAGTTCTTGTCATGTCAAGGTTTGTGGTAAGCCTGTTTAAAACCATGGAAGGAGAGAGCCTTTCTTTTGGATCAAGGTCATGAGTCACATAATTGGACATGCCACAGGGGTGAGCATACTATAGAAGAGTGTGTAAATGTTTCTCTACCATGTTCACACTAAGGGGGGGTGTTAGGAATTAGTGTTCACATGGTTTATTAAATTGGCATTATAAGTGTAATAGATATTAAGTTGTTGAGAAACAACTTAATATTATTGTTAATATGGTTTGTTAGAATATTATGTATAGGACAAATATATGAGATATTGTAGTTATATGATTTGTTAGAACAACTCGTATTATTAGGGAGTGATTTCTAAAATATAGGAGGAAAATCCTATATAAATGTGTAATATGTGTTGAACGAAAATAGTGAAAGAGAAATATATTAGTGTATGTAAATTTTTATCTGTCTCTGCCCAAAATTCACAACAATTAGTATTAATTTATAAATCTCATCATGCACAATTTTGTAATGCTATGAATGTGCAATTACAATGCGATATAAATTGTTATTTTATTTTTACATCTACAAATGTTATTCTCTTCTCTCTAACATCAATCTATAAACCTCGTTATGCCATGCATAACCACTAATTACAACATAAACACACTTGTAATTTTTTTACTTCTTCATTATAAATTATAGTGGTTTCTTTCTAATTGAAACCAAAAAAATTGAAATCAAATTAAATTAAAAAATATCTACGAATTCACAAATCTATTAGCTATCTCATTAGGCAAAGGGATGTGAAACAACATTAGAAATATCTAATCATAAATGGCACAAAATCTATATACACTTATATAAAATTACATGTTGAATCTAGAATGTGTAATTAAATGCTTAACCTAACATAGGAAAAAGACAATACGAAATCTTAATAGAAACAAAAGAACTATACAAAATGGCAAGGCTAATTGTGAGCCCTCCTCTCCCATTTCCTGTTGCTCGAGCATCTTTCCATTTACTTGAAGTGTTCCTCACCTTTTGTTTTTCACTCTTTCTCCACCTCCTCCAACTTTTTGTTTCGCACATATGTAGGTTTTATGAGAGTAGTTGAGTTAAACATCCTTGTTATCATAAAATAAGTCTTTGACAAATACCCCAATAGTGTATATAAGTAGTGATCTCCATTGTACTCTATGCATCTAATTTTATGAAGCCGACATCATAGTCTAGATTGCCAAATACTAAAAAAAACATTTTTTTTTCTAGTAACTAAAAATACAACCTTGTTTGTCTACAACATTATAAGTCAAGGTGTTGTGGACTGACAAATTGGTGGTCTACTTCTCTAGTTCTAGTGAAGCACCCCTATATTCAGGGCATGCTTTTCCTCTTTTTTGTTTCATATTTTATGGGAGTTGTCCCCTTGACAGTACTTACCTACCAAAAAAAATACAACCTTGTGCATGTCTGACATGGTGCACATTATTATAGTGTGAGCCTATTTTTCAGATCACTTCATTTAGTGTCACCAATAATCTCCACAAGAACATTCTCCTAGCCTTAAATGATGCAAACAATTTCTCTTGCAACAATCTTGGAGATAAACTTCATTACATTGTGACAATCAACACATAGTTGAAGGTTCTTAACAACTCAAATAGTTGTTCTAGGGGGGGTGTCTAACAAACCAAAAGCAATTGCCAACTTTTCACTATGGTGGTAGAGAAATAATTATTTTTCCTCCTTTTCCACATCACTAAATAATGTCTTGAAAATGGAAAATACCATGTTGCCTTCATCTCCCAAGCCAATTTCTCTAACTTTGCATAGATCTCCTATGTCTGTGGATGTGATATGTCTCCTACACAAAAAGCACGTACCATTTTATGGCATTCAATCCAATTACATCTAGGGATCTTTATAATTCCTTTATCTTTCCTCAATCTCCTTACCATTTGAACCTCACAACACTTGCCCCCTTCTTCATGGATGTTTGAGAGAACATAAGTCACATTATATTTTTAGGTTCCAAATAAAAAAACAACATCACTGTAAATACTCCTAAGCCTATATTCATATGTGATTTGCAGCGCCAAGAAAACACATCCACACAACCACCACAAATTTAACTGGCATCTTAATGATAAAGTTTAGGGTGTCCTCAAGATAGCCAGCAAGGGCAAGAAGGTCAACCAAGCAAACATAATGATCAATTGTAGGTGTAATGCAATAAGGGTTACTCATGCGATTGAAGCATGTACAACCCTCATCCACTAAACCTGCATGGTTGTATGCACATAGAACACAAGCAAAGTCTATAATGTTAGGATATGTTCCAGAGTGCTTCATTAATTCAATAATTTTGAAAACATCCTTGCAAAACCCATTTTGTGCATATCCTAGAATTATTGCATTCCGTGAGACCACATTTCTTTGAGGCATTTTGTCAAACAATTCACGTTCCTTGTCTATGCTTCCACATTTTCCATACATCTCTACCAGTGCATTTCCAATTATAATATCTAACAAAAATCCCCCTTCCCTTATGCTTTGATGGATGTCCATGCCCTGTTCCAAAGCTCCCATTTTGGCACAGGCAGGGAGGATGCTGGCTTTACAACTACCAATATCATTTTCTTGAAATTTTCTAAAGCCTTGTCAACAAATCCATTTTCTACATATCCTGCAATAACGGCATTCCACAAGACCAGATTTCTTTGGGGTATTCTGTCAAACAGTTCACGTTCCTGGTCTATGCTTCCATATTTTGCATACATGTCTACCAGAGCAGTAGCAACTATAACATCTGACAAAATTCACCTATCCTTTACGCTTTGATGGATGTCCATACCCTGTTCCAAAGCTCCCACTTGGCACGGGCTGGGAGGCTGCTGGCAAAGGTTTCTGGCTTTACACCAGCCAATTGCATTTGCTTGAAAGTTTCTACATCCTTTTCAACAAATCCATTTTGTGAATATCCTGCAATCAAGGGATTCCAAGAGAACACATTTCTTTGAGGCATTCTGTCAAATAGTTTATATTTTGCATATCCTGCAATCATGGCATTCCATAAGATGACATCTCTTTCAGGTATTCTGTCAAACAGTTCACGTGCCTCGTCTATGCTTCCACATTTTGCATACATGTCTGCCAGGGCAGTTGCAACTAAAATTCCTCTATCATTTATCCTTCGATGGATGCTCATACACTGTTCCAAAGCTCCCATTTTGACACAGGAAGAGAGGATGCTCGCAAAGGCTGCGGAGTTTGGCTTTACACCTGCCAGTTGCATTTACTTGAAAGTTTCTAAAGCTTTTTCAACAAATCCATTTTCTGCATTTCCTGCGATCATGGTATTTCATGAGACCACATTTCTTTGAGACATTCGGTGAGCAGTTCATAGTGCAATTGAGAGGGAGGGGAGAGATTCAAATTAAAATTACCTCCAGTTTAAATTTAAAAGTAACTGCGGGTGGCAGCCGGTGGAGTAGTGGCAGGTTGAAGTCACAGTTAATTGAAACCCGCGCTGATGTGTTGTTAACGGAAATTTTTTGGACAATCAAACAGAGTTGGAGAGAACCCACCAGCTACATCTAAGTCAAAGCTTAGAGTGTGTTGTTTAAGCCCAACCCAACTAGGCAGGTAGTCGTGGGTTTTTCAGAAGTGAATAAAAATAAATCACTCTACTTAAATATCATCCACTTCAATGGTCAAACAGTCAATAGGGAATTTACACCTCATTCACAATAAAAAGCGGTAAATATTTGTCCTAATTTTATTGGCCAAAATTAACCTTTAACTGTTGAAGTGGATGATATTTAAGAACAACCTAAATCCAAAAGAAATAGGTAGAAGGATAGTCGAAATAGGGTAGTTTTAAGGGAAGTTATGATAAAATGATAGTTGCAGAGGTCTAATTTCTATGGGTTAGCATGTGGTAGTCTGTGGTATTTTTTGTTTTCTTCAGTCCATCAATTCTAGTTGAAGGGGTCTTGCTATTAGGTATTGTCATCAAGCTGGGTCTGTAAATCTGAGTATTTCAACCTCAGAATGTGTCTTGTGGTAGAGTTACAATGAAAAAAAGATATTCTGATTGCCTTTTTGTGAGGAGTGCTCTTAGCTCTCTTTACCTGGTATTATTGCAATGATCTCCTCACCCGTCAATCATTTGGAGGTGTTTCTCTGCCTCTTATCACAATAGAAAGTAATGAAAACAAATCTGTAATTTCTTTTAATTTCTATGAATAATGTATCTTTAACATGGCTTATTACATAACATATCATGAGTAAAATAATAGTATTATTAGAACTAGTAAAAGCACCAAAGGTGCTATCAAATGGTCGACATGCACAAATATTTTTAGGCCTGATAGTATATATTTATATTTTCACTGGAAAGTCATTACATGTAATAGTTGGTACTATATTGCCAAACTTGAATATTTATTGAATTTATTAAATTGAATATTTAATAATTGATACTAATATCTTTCATATATTGGTGCCAGTTGATTTTAATAGAAAAGAAAAATATTTTTCTTAGACTAGTGACAGTCTGTTTTAATAGATGATAATAATTTTCACCTTAGTTGATTTAAATGTTCTTATTGCATTTCATTGCAACTAATTGAAATTTCAGTTTGCAGATTGGTTTGTTCACTTGACTTTTCCTTACAGCTAAAATTGGAAATATAGTGAGATGCACATGAGAGATCACTAAGTCTGGAGTCCAGCCACTTTACTATTGTTTCTCAGCTGACATATGTGGTTTTGGGTATTTTGGAAACTAATTGCTTTTCAACAAAGGCAGAAGAAACCCAAATTTTAATTGGCAAAGCTCTTACTGTAAGTCACATTTTGATAAATTTCTTTCATGCAACACAACTAAATCTTGACTAATCAAGATATATCTTTGTTAATAGCATTTCCCTAAGGCATAGCTCTAGACAACTAGGATGAAATCAAAGGCTTGTCCTATTGCCTCGTGAATATTAGTTCATCATACTTTAAAAAGAAGATAGTAAGTAATCTATAGTCACAAGAAATAGTATGAATTGGACCTTGTAAGTATTTGAAGAATCTCATCTAAGACAGATGACATATGACCTTTTGAATCTTATTTTGTTTTAATGCCTTGAAGCAAAGAACATAGGTCCTATATCTTCCATCACAGAATAGAATACCTACATGAAAATAATGTAAATCCTTTAGTATCAGCCGACAGCAAGCCTGTACTATTGGTGGTTTAGTTTGCATGCGTGATAGATTACTCTTACTCTTAGAACCTATAATTCTTAATACTAATGTCCTTCACTTTGAATGCCTCTGTGTCAATGGATATGTTTTCCATATATGCCCAACATCTATCCATAATAGAAAGGTTGTATACCTAATACCTAACAATTCTACATCACCTAATGCTTGCTATTTATGATCGATAGACTACATACTTAATGCTATTTTAAAGAACTCATGCTTTCATGATCCATTATATTCATATCTAGGATTCCTCTGCTGCCATGTAATTGTGTCATTTTGCAAGTTTAAGTTTTACTTTGTAGCCTCAAGATGCAGATCTTATTTTTAAAGACCCTCACTGGCAAGACCATCACTCTTGATGTTGAGAGTTCTGATACTACTGACAATGTAAAAGACAAGATCTGGGACAAGGAAGGAAATACCCCCTGACCAACAGAGGCTTATATTTGCTGGCAAACAACTCGAGGATGGGTGCACTCTAGTAGATTACAACATCCAAAAGGAATCCACCCTCCACCTGGTGCTTCGACTCAGGTGAGGCATACAGTTTTTTGTGAAAACTTGGACTAAGAAGACCATTACCCTAGAAGTGGAAAGCTCTGATGTCATTGACAATGCCAAAGCCAAGATCCAAGACAAGGAAGGTATTCTTCAATATCAACAGAGGTTCATATTTTCTGGAAAGTGGAACTTCAGCTAATTATAACAATCAAAAGGAATCTACCCTCCATCTTGTGCTCCGTTTGAGGGGTAGTATGCAATTTTTTTGTGAAAATAGGAAAGACCATTACACTAGAATTGGGAAGTTCTGATGCCATTGATAATGTGAAACAGTGAAAGCTAAGATCCAGGACAAGGAGGGCATCCCTCCCGACTAGCAGAGGTACATCTATGCTAGAAATCAGCTTGAAGATCGATAAACAAAATAACTAATTTGATCGAACTTTCATTTTTGTTTGAAATTTTTTTTAACACTTTCGAGATACAAATTTGGTAACAGATTTTACTATTTCATAATTTTTTTCAGTTAGTGTGTGTCATTTCAATTACATGTATTGTTTGTTTACATATTTTCAAGAATGCCACGCTCCATGTTTTGTAAGGCAATATGTGATCTTATATATGCACTAAATACGTGTAAACTTCTGGTGTATGTTTGCACTACTAGGTGATCTTGATCAAAGTGTGAGAGAACAAATAAAATCATTAGGTCTCAGTCAAAAATACAGACCTAAATCCTTCAGAGTTTGTTGGACAGAAAATTATAAGGAGAATCTGTTATGAATGCAATACTGAAACAAAACATTGCCCCCATAAATTTTTTCTATGGGGCAAGGGGAATGGGGGAAACATATGCTGCAAGAACTTTTGCTTCAGTTTTGAATTGTTTATCTCCCAACACGAGACTAAAATCCTGTTGTAAATGATAGTTTTCAACATTTCCATACGTTATGGAAGAGTTGAAGTGGATGAATCTTTCAAGTATATGTAAAACAATGGAAGTCCAGTGTATATATTACACAGGAAAGGCATCTTCCAATAGATATAGCGTTGATCCCAAAGCAAAAAATCCTTCAAACAATTTATGATTTTGTGTGATGGGCTGGGTTGAGCAGTAGAGGACTGAGGTAGAACGTCATGTCTAGAAAGACCTAGTTCAAACCCTGGATGGCTGACAACTCCAAATGGCTTGATATGAGTAATTTGATTTTAGAACAAACCAGTAACTTGAACTTCGTGTCTATTAAATCTTCCAAGTTTAAAGAAAACTATCTAAAATATTATTTAATTAATTTAAATTTAATTAAAATAAAATAAAAATCTTAATCCTTAACTCCTAAGAAGAGAGGAATAATTTAAGAATTCTTTTTGCTTAAAAATAATTCCTTCTAGAAGGCTAGCTACTTTACTCATATTTTATATCTCCCAATATAAAGTTTTATACTCAAAGAACTTGGTACAACTTTTTTTAATTATTTTTTCAGAATTTTAATTTAATAGTTAATTTCTAGAAGACTTAAAAACTCAATTACGATGTTGTGGTAATTCTATGGGTTAAAGTATTCTAAAATTAAATGCTTAAATATGGAAGGTAAATACAATGGATAAAGGTATTTAGCTCTATGACTGAAGAATGAATATGTTTTGATAAAGATTCTAAAATTGCATTTTATTGGCTTGCTAGAAACAACTTCTATTAGTGAAATGCATTAGACATTGCATTGAACCTCTACTTTGACTTGAGTTGAGTTTGTAAATCTTAGTCTATTTTTTGGTCATAAATTTGTTTTTATGTGCAAATTTGACCTTGCATAGTGTGTACTTTTGCTTTATGGCTCCTTAGGTAGTCTTTATCTACTACTCTTTTTTTATAACTGAAGACTGGTGGTAAAAAGAAATACCTTGGAAGGGTTTTCACTATGTTGCAAGGGGAATGTTCACCTAGCTCCACTCAATAAGTGTTGAGGAGCATCTAATATTTGATGCATCTATGCATTTATATGCCACAAATAGTATGGTCACACTCCACAATAAGAACATGCTAAAGTCACTCAATATGCTATTTGCATGTAGTGTGTCTACATATACCTGATGTATAGAATCACATGATGTCGATGATGATCATTTGGATAGGGTGGTTTAACTATGTGTTGGCCAACACATGATGTTGGTATGCAATTTGTTGGTATATGCTAGATTAGTTAATGGAGTGCTTTATACTATAAAAAATATAGTTTATCGTCAAGGTACTTGACCACCAAATTTGGCACTGTGTGTGATTGTGGAATTTGATAATTATAGGGGCATGCCTCGAGATGTTAACAACCCAAAGTTTGTCCCTCTTTCACATGTTACAAGAGGCAATCGTACACAAATCCCCCTCAAAATGACATGGGATTTAATAATGCACAAGTCACAAGGGTTAACATTGAAAAGAGATACATTAAATATTGATGATGTAGAGAGGGCTAGTTTGACATTCACTACTATCTCTCAAGTTAAATCTCTCAAAAATTTGAGAATATCACCACCATTCTCATTTGAACAATACAGTAAGATAGAAAATGTAAATTATGATAAGAATACGAAAATGATGAGCATCGATTTCAATCATCATCTCTAAGTTGATCTTTGAGAAAATCCAATAAATATTCAATTTATTTGTTTTTCATTTACATATATAAATATTGTGTTGTTAAAATAATGTTATGGTCTTTGTACTTGCAATAATAATTTCTCTTTCAATTGTCCATATAATTATAATTGTATATAATAAAATATTTGATGTGATCTTATTTCATAAAACTTACTATTTAATATGATATCCTAATTTATGATTAAATATTAAAAGTTGCATTCAAACTATTAACATGTTTTCATATTTTTTTTAATCTATGAATTGACCAATAGGGGGCCTACCCATAAACTAGAGATAAAAATCATGAAAACCAGGGTGCTCAAAAGAGGGCCAGATACATAAATTCCTAACTTCTTCTATCAACTATAATATAGATAGATACATTATACTTTACCAAAATCCCCCATTATGGGTGGTATACTATTACATCTGTATATGCTTGAATTATTATCAGTTAATACTATAGACCATCCCTCGACCTCCACCATCTCCCCTACAGCCACCACCTCACCACTCAGCCCTACATCACCCTCCTCCTTTGTCAGTTCCTCTGGGATGACCATGAAAGAGAAGTCCATTGTCGAATCCCCTACCACTCCATCACATATTTTAGAAAATTTTAACCCCATGTGGATTTCTTCCTATGGCCTCTACACTGGAACCGACCGCCTTTACCACAAAGGGTATCCATGGCCCATTGAACTTGGGAAGGAGAACTGGCCATACTCCCTTGTTAGGTTGAAACCCCAAGCCTGACACTGCCAATTCTAGGAATTCATTCACTTTCCCGCACCATTTTGAATAAACTAAATACTTCAGAACACTCTTGATATTTTCCTTGTCCTCCCCAAGATCAAGCATAACAACAGTAAACATGGAAACCACATCAAAATTTACCTTGTATCTGTTGGGTGCCAAAACATACACATCCCCCAACACCATTTTGATCCCCAACAACACAATTCTCATCCTTGTCTTGAAGATTTTTCTCAGCCTATTCTCAGAAATTTCTCCTGTAAATGACCTTTGCCTATTCTTTCCCTGCAAGCACATCAGAGTATCCATCTTTGGTGTCAAAGCTATGTTTGCAACATACTTAAATAAAACTCTTCATCTTCCTGTAATGATTCTTCCATCATCAGCTCATCCCTCATCTTCATCAGCCATCTACTCTCATGCTTGACCAGCTCGCCAAACATTACTTCAAATCCCTCGGACGTCCTTTGGCAATTATTATTGATCAACCTACAATGTATTCCACTCATCCCAATTAGTTTCCACGAACTCAGTCACATTCATCTTAAACACCATGTTAGCGAGCTCGTCTGCCTCTAGATTTGCCTCTCTAAAGACATGACCAACTATAAAGTCTTCCAATTTGTTAATAAAGGCCATGCATAACCTCAAGATATTTGATAATTTCCAGCTCAAATTATCTTTTGAGTAGTTCCTAATTCCATTTGTAATAATTTGGGAGTCCCCCTCTAGCATTAACTTCTTGATGCCCATCTTATCACCCATCTGAAGACCCAACAAAAGTGCATGTGCTTCTGCTTCATTGTTTGTGCCCACCTCTAGTTTCCTTGTTGCCAAAATTACCATTGTCCCCTTGTTGTCCCGAATAATACAACTTGCCCTTGAGATTCCTAGGTTTCCTTTCATTGCCCCGCCAAAGTTTAACTTGTGCCATCCTTCTTTTGGGGGACCCATCTTGCATCTTCCCTTGGGTTATGCAACAGATGAGCCTGTGCCTTCCCATAAATAGGAGAGTATGTTTTCATGTTGGTATTATACATGTTTCTATTGTTATTTCAATATCTTCGTGACCCTTTATGTGTCTAATATTTGTATTGCACAATCATATTTTTATAGTCTTGTATTATTGAACAACTAGTTGCTAGAAGAGAAATAGTATAATAAATAGACAAGTTTGTTATGTCGTAAAATGTGTACACTAGCATTTTACACTTCGTTTAGCACCTGGGTTGACCTAAAATATTTACACTTGTTAATCAGGACCTATTTTAACACATTTTTGAACATTAAACGATTAATTCTCCATCCCGATGATAAAACCTGACAAAATAACAATGAGACCGACCTAAGAACACATTAAGTAACTTGTGTAGGGATTTTGGGGCTAAAGGACAAGGGCGCCCAAGCACCTTGGTCCCTCATTTAGCCCTGATCTATTTTATAGGAATATCAGCTTAAGACATCTAAAGTGGTTCCTCATGTTGGCCTTATTTGGTTTTATTCATCGTTTGTGAGTGGGAATGCATATAAAAAAAAGTTAGTTTATTCATTTGAACACATCTAAGCTATCACTAACTTCTTGAAGGATTCTTGCACTTTCTCTTCTTCTCTACTCTTCTCTAAAGCTCTCTATGGTGGATTATTATTGTGACACTAACTTCTTGCAGGTCTTGTGAAGATCTTTCTACTTCTTTGGGCTACACCAACTTCTTGAGTCAAGTTGTGACGCCGCATCAAGCATGCTAGGGTTTCCATGCTCATGGTGACTTCTTTCCATGATTTGTTATAGCATTCCATTCTACTTCAGATTTGCCTTTGCCCTCCTAGGGCACGCACTCTTTATCTATCATCTTTGCTATTGTTGAGGTGGAAACACCATTCATGGAGTGACTTAGGAAAGCTCCTAAATAGCACCCAACCTTCTCCTCTTTCCTTGTGTGCAGGTTGGAGAAATAGGTTTCTGAAGGTGATCTGTGGGAAGAAGACAGAGCTTGCAAGTACAGACCCAAAGAAAGAATCAGTTTCTACAAACCCTAAAAAGGTCTAGAGTGCCAAAGTGCCCTAGTCCTTGGTGTTTCTACTCCTAGATCCAGGTTTTGATAAGATCCCTCATCTCTATTGTCCATTTAGTTTGTGGGTTTCTGCTTCCAACAGTCATTTGTAACTCAATCTTTCTCAATTAGGGTCTCTTATTTTTCCCTACCCTATATTCGTTGGATTTAGCTTATCCTTCTCTATACAACAAAGGGACAAAGCTCCTGTAGTGCTTCTATCCTAATGTTGGATAGAAGAGGGTTTGACCTAGTTTGATCTATTGAACTAGTCTCTGTTTTCTATCTAACAAAGTTAATTTTTCCTTTAAATTTTTAAGAATAATGTATTTTTATATGCCTTATTGCCTTATGTATCATTTATGTGTCTTATTGCATTATACTATGTTATTTTTGGAATGATACCTAACTTAAAATAAGATTATAAATTTATCCAAGTTCTTATGATTAATATTAATTGTTGCAGTCTTGTCTAAAAGTTCTACCAAATGGCTCATAAACATATATTTATAGCCGCCTTCAACAAGTACCAAATATAATAACTTTGTCAAAAATAAAAAGTACATTGTTTAACAATATGACTATAAATATGTGTGCCTATCAAGAGGGAAATTAGCAAGATGGATTTTCTATTATCCTACATTATTTATATACTACGATTCACCTATTCTCTTGATTGCTTAAAATTTATTTAGTGGATGACTTTGGGGGCACTAGTAGATATTCCACTTCTTCTTGGTTGAATGGGAGAACATACTTATCTCATGATTTATTTATGATTTATTTCTCTAATGGTTCATTCATGATTTAGTTCATGTGGTTATTCATTTCATACCATTCTATTGTTTTTATTTGCAAAAAATTGAATTTCTTATAGTATTTATACCCTTGTCCACCAACTACTACATGTAATACCTTTCCAAACATATAAAAATATACTATTTAGCAATAGGTCTAAAATAATTTGTGCTTATCAACCATTTGATAGCACCTTTGGTGCTTTTACTAGTATAAACTCTTTCCACACATAGTAGAGGAGTCCCATGTAGTTGACAATGGTGTGCAAAGCCCATGATTTGCAAGGGTTTGAAATTGCATAGGGCCATGATTTCAGAAGAATTTGAATGCGATTTCAGTAAGTCTCCTATTGCAGACATTTTGGTTATTCACGTCTTCTTCCCACCATGATTTTTGTGGGACTTGGGGATGTGATATTGCTCTACATTTTTTGTTTTTTCAAAGCTCAGACAATGGATTCTTCATCAAAGACTCTATTGAATGCACAAGACAACTGAGAGGGGGGTGAATCATTTGTATCATAAACTTCAAACCCCTCACAAACATTCAAATCCACATTAACCTTTAAACTTGTTATGATGATTAAGCATGAAAATCAAATAATAAAAAAATGAATCATAACAACACCAAACACAAGACAACACTAGATTTTACATGGAAAACCCAAGAAGGGAAAAACCACGATGAGGATTAGCTCACAATATAAAGTAGTAGCAACACCAAATTACAAAAGGCTCACTACCCATGGAAGAAAGAAAGAAAGGCTCACTACCAAAGGACTCACTATCTAAAAGAAAGAGATAGAAGAGGAGGCTCACTGCTAAGGATGAACTAATATAATTGCATGTAACCTATGCATGGAGTACAGTTCCAATGAATCTCAATATTCACCACAACACAAACATCACCTTCGTAGCAACACTAAAAAATAGTAGACACCTTCTGCTCACTGCATCCAGTAGCCTAACACATGAAATCTCTCACTGCACTGATCAAATTCACATCATAGACATCATATTCCTCATGCATACATCCAGTCATGAATCCTTGACACTTATTTATACCATCATCAGCCTTGAAAATATTCTCCAAGGTCAGCAATACATCTTAACCTAGAAAATTCAAATTAGGTCTGGGCCAAAACATTCCCACGGAGGAAGGAATGAATGTGGACCACATCACACCTTAGCACAAACCTAAATCCATACATATATGCTTCATCACACTTTCACAATCACTGAAGCACAACTGCAATTAGTGTAAACAACCAAGTTAGCCAAACTTGTGTTAACACTATGAACTTCTAAGTGCACGCTTCCTCAAGACCAAACGATGACATGCAGACCATGCTCCAAGATTGAACATGATCTAGAAACAGCCACAAGCACTTGAAAATCAACAAAATCCTTTGTAACATCTTTCACCTAAAGAAAGTTCACATCGGAGAACTTAGATTACTCTGCCATCAACTGTAACTCAAGAAATGAACTTGCGGTGCACCAAACCATGAACCACTTGAATAGAAGAAAGATATAGACTTTATAAGCATAAATCTAGAATCGCAAAGCCAAAAACAAATCAATGGAGAAATGCGGAATTAAATAGTTTCTCCTAGAAACCTCTGCACAACCCAAAAACACCGTCCACACATTGGTGAACACAACTTTCTCTGCACAATGAACTGGAGCACAAAATCTGGAACATAACATCTTTGAACAACATATTCAAACCACAAAAGTAGATCTTCAATAAGTAAGAAATGCGGAGCAAAACCAAAACATTACTCTGTTAAGTTAGAACACATCTTCAACACAGGGTGCTACCACAATAATGGGTTACACTTTCTAGGGCATCCTAATTTTTGTTGAAATCATATATTTTTAGAAAATATAATGATTTAAGCCTTGAAAGGTTCCATTTAAAAGATTTTAATTGAAGAGGGTTTGATCAAACCCCCTTAGATCAACTCCCCTTGGATAGAACTCTAGTAGTTTTAAACCATACCTATAATGGAGTCTCCTCTACACCTATCAAAATGCTGATAAAAAACCACTTTTGATTTACCTTTTGGGGGATCAAATGAATTCATTTAAAATTTATGTTTTGTAAGTATGTAGTCCTTATTATAAGCTTCCCAAAATGTATAATTTTAAATATATTTAATTTAATTATTATATTCATTTTTTTTTATTTCTTGTGAATGTAGTTTTTTCAATGAACATCAAGATCTTTGTTTCATACATAGGAAAGATAGGAAAATATAGAAAAAAATTCAAAAAAATACATGTCCTCTAGGTATTGATGTCCTTATTCCAACAAAAAAGTTATGCTCTTTATAGTACACCTATGTCTAAATTCTAATTGGTTTGACTTCATAGCTTAATTAAAATATATATATTCAATAAAACATTATGAAACCAAATGCATCCTCTAGATATTGTAGTTACAAATCTAAATTTAAAAAAAATAGAATTTTATCCTTCATAGGAAAAAGTTATGTGGTTTATAGTACACATCACTATTTAAAAATGACGTTTACTATTAAAAATTAGTTATTGAAGGAGATGGAAAAAAAAATGCAATTTGATTCCAAAAATTTTAAAATACATATATTTAGAATCTATAGACAAAATGTCACAAATCACTAGTTTGCATCATCTTCAAATTCCTCACGGTTTAGCAACTATAGGTGTTCGAAAGTGAGATTTAGTTCAAAATGTTCATTTCAATATCAAGTTTGGCCAAAAAGTGTAACCTAGTATTGTGGGATCACCCCACTATTTCCTTTATTAATCAAATTTTCTCAAAAGCACTTGGAAACCAACCAACATAAGCATATTCCTAACATCTTCATCACTTCCACAAAGCAACCAAATCACCTAAGACAACTTAATCAATTGGCTCATATCATTGCAACATCCTCAACTCTGCTTAACCTTATCTCTGATCTCTGCTCAACACAAACTACTCATACTCTTGACACAGTTCACACCAATGACAACACAAGCTTGTTGACATCAATGACAACACCAATAGCACATACTTCCAATAATCTCCCCCTTTGTCATTAATGGCAACATATAATGTGAAAAAACATCAAGACACAAATATGCACCAACTTCTTTTCTTTCTTACTCTCCCCCTTTCTTTTACACATCTTACTCTCTCTTTCTGATCATTGATTCTTTTCTTTTTCACACTACTCTCTCCTCCCCTTTAACATCAATGGAAAAGGGTGACACACCTCTTCTTTCACTCTTATCAAGTCACATGATATTTTCTTTTCACTTCTCTGAATACTCCCCCTTAGGAGTGCACACCAAACTGTATTAACTCTTACTCCCTCTATCTGCAACAATCATAATGACCACAACCTGCTCCCACTGAGAGGTAGCCACCAACATTAGTCTAGAAAAGAATGAATCTTGAAGTCCACTGGTCTGATGCATCTGCTTATGCATCTGGTTCAAAGGAGGGGAAATAACCCCTAACTTTTCCCAAAGATACTCAAATGTATCCTTAGGAAGAGCATTAGTGAATATGTCAGCAACTTGATCCTTTGTAGGCACATACTCAAGCTTCACTTCATTCTCTGCAACCTTCTCTCTTAGAAAGTGATACCTAATTGAAATATGCTTTGTCCTTGAATGCATCACCGAATTCTTTGAGATGTTAATAGCACTTGTATTATCATAGAAAACAAAAATTGGCTCATCATACACAACTTTGATATCCTTCAAGGTTTGTCTCATCCATAACACCTGTGCACAACATGATGCTACAGCAATATACTCTGCCTCTGTAGTAGATAAAGACACTAAATCTTGTTTCTTACTTAGCCAAGACACCAATCTACATCCAAGAAAGAATGCACCACCACTTGTACTTTTCCTATCATTTACACAACCAACCCAATCTACATCTATATAAGCACTTAGAGTAAAGTCAGTATCTTTTGGATGTTCTGCAAGTATGTGTTAATCGGTCTTTTCATTGATGTCAACATGTTTGTGTTGTCATTGGTGTCAATTGTATCTTCTAATGTTTCTATTGATTGGTTGATTGAGTCTTTGTGATAAGGTGATCTAAATGGATTGCAGAAATGCTAATGATGTCAGTATATTGTTCTTGTTGCTAGTTTTCCAAGTGCTTTTGAGAAAATTTGATAAATACTGAAGATAGTGTTGTGAAGAAGTAATCTGGCTTACAGAATACTGTCTGAGTTTTTGCTCCACATTTCTTCTGTGTTGAAGACTAGAGTGTGAGGTTTGGATATGTTTTAAAGAAGTAGTTGAAGATGTTAAATCTAGAATTTGGTGCTCTGGAATGCTATGGTTTGAGAGTTATGTTCACCAGTTTGAAGACTGTGCCTGACAGTGTTTGCAGTGTGATTGGGAGAAAGTATTTTTGTTTGCATTTCTCCACAGTTTGGTTTTTGGTCTTGTAGTTCTGGATGAGTGTTCATAAGGTCCATATCTATGTTATGTCCAAAGGACTTGTGATTTGGTGCTCTAGAATGTAGTTTTCTTGAGTAGCAGAACTTGGCAGTGTTAGTTGTCAATAGTCTGTGAACTGTCTTCAAGTGAGATTTGTTGTAGCTGGATTTGTTAGCTCCCAAGTGATTTCATGTTGTTCATGGATGTTTCTAGAATGTGTTAAAGGCTTGTGTTGGGTTTGCAAGTTATGGTTGTGTTCTTGGAAGTGTGTGCCTGAGTGTTCTTGGTAATTACATAAGTTTAGTCGACTTGGGTATTAACACTAATTGCAGATGTGCTTTGTGGATTGAGGAAGTGTGTTGAAGTGTGTGAAGATGTTTTTAGGTCCGAGATAAGCTATGAAGTGTTCCACCTTCATTCCTCTACTTCACAGGAATGTTTAGGTCTAGACCTAATTTGAATTCTATATGTTTGCCAACATTGGAGATTGTTGCAAAGGTTATAGAGTGTGTTGTCGACCTTGCTGAATGTTTCAAGGTTAATGTTGATATAAATAAGTGTAAAGGATTCATGTGTATGAGGGTGTGTGCGATGCAAGGATAACTTTAAGGAACCCCCCAAAAAAAACTTTTAAAATCTTGGCGAATCCTAGCTAAGTGCCATAACTTTCCTGGTGAATCTTTCCTTTTTTGAAAAAAATATTAATTTTCCTAGTGAATCTATGCACATTATTAAAAAAATTTAAAAAATCATAGCGAATCATAGTGAATGATAGATAAAAAATTAATTACAATGTTGAATCCTTCCTTTAAAATTTTACACAGTGGGTCGACACAGTCCCCCCATATATTCTTTTATTTTTTATATTCTTTTAATAGGATCTAATCCTACAACCCAAAAGCAATTCCAGGCTCAGCATGCCTTTAAAAAGGCACATGCTTAAATGACCCACAAAATTTAATTACAACTGTTAGATTAAAATAGAAATCAATGGATATAAATAAAATATGGACCCCTATTCCATAATATAAGCATTAATTTAATACACTAGTGATGAAATCAGTCCTCATACATGGTGAACAATTTAATTCTATTGGCGAATATGTAGGTGAATTAAAACATGCCTCCAAAATTTCAGGCGAATCACTGTTAGAACCACATAGAATACTGTGGCAAAAATAATAATTTTAAATGTCTCATAAATAAATTGGTGGTGAATTGAAATGCATTTGATTGAAAATTTGAAAAATGTGGGTGAATTGGCACCCCACCAGTTGCAATGTATTCGCCAAATTGCAATTTGAAAATATAAACTATTCAGAAATTTGTGAAGATTCGCCACTAAAAAAATCCCTGGTGCAATGATGGTGATGTTTGTATTGTGAATTTGAATTAGAGGCAGTAAGGACTTTCATGTGGTAGAAGATTTAATGTAGTGAGCAAAAGTTTTCTACCATTTTAAGAGGCTGCAAAGGTGATGTTTGTTGTGCTTCATTGGAACTAAACTTAGGCAAGTTGTAGATGCTATCATATCAGTTCATGGCAGTGAGCCACCTCTTCTCTTCTAACTTTCTTTTTCAGTGGGTAGTGAGTCCACTTGGACAATGAGTCCCCTGCAGTGAGCATTCTTTGTATGACAATGAGCCTCTTGTAATTAGGTATTGCTATTACTTTATATTGTGAGCTAATCCTCACCATGGTTTTTCCCTTTTAGGGTTTTCTA
This sequence comes from Cunninghamia lanceolata, assembly GCA_027924645.1. Classification (NCBI taxonomy): domain Eukaryota; kingdom Viridiplantae; phylum Streptophyta; class Pinopsida; order Cupressales; family Cupressaceae; genus Cunninghamia; species Cunninghamia lanceolata. Next base: position 5,211,520 of record BSBN01000178.1, on the reverse strand, counting down.
TGTAAAAATCTAGTGTTCTCTTGTGCATGGTGTTAATGTGATTAAGTTTCTGTTATCTATTTTTCATGTTTAATCTTCATTACAGAATAAGGGTTTAAGTGAACTGATGTGGATGTGATTATATTTGTGAGGGTTTAAAATTTTGATACAACTGATTCACCCCCCCTCTCAGTTGTCTTATGCATTCAACAATTGGTATCAAAGCCAAGTTCCTTTGAAGAAAGATTAATAGCTTGATGTAGATCTGGGATGGCACACAAGAAGGATACTCCCTTGTTTGATGGATCAGACTATTCGCTCTGGAAGATAAGGATGGAAGCTTTCCTAATTTCTCTTGGTTATGATGTAGAGGAAATGTGTCAAGTCAAGTTATACTGTACCTCCGGGTGGTGTAAATACTAAAGTTGAAATCAAAGCTACAGAGATAGATGGTAAGGTAAAAATGCTCTCTTAAGTAGACTTACTAATTCTGAATTAGTGAAAGTTGCATATTAGAAAACTGCTAATGAGATTTGGAAAAGGTTGGAAAGTTTTTATGAAGGAGATGAGAATGTCAAAAGGGCTAAAATGCAGAATTTGAAGCTCACTTATGAGACCAGGTGTATGTCTAAAGATGAAAACATTGCAAGCTACTTACAAAGGATAGAGGAAGTTGTCAACGACATCAAGGGACTTGGTGGAAAAATAGATGATCAAGAAGTAATATTGAAGGTACTTAGAACTGTACCTAAATCTTACAGTCATAAGGTGCCTGCTATTGAAGAATTACAAAATTTGAATCAGTTTACCAAAGAATAGTTGCTTGGCACCCTAACTGCTTTTGAAATAAGAGAGTTTGGCACAAATGGCAAAACTGTAAAAGATGAGACTACTTTTAAAGTTGTTAAAACAGAGAATACTATTGAATCAGATCTAGAAGACTTTGATGAAGTGGAGGCTAACTTTTTAATAAGGATGAAAAAGGGTGTTGGTAAGTTAAGTGGTAAGTTACCCTTTAAATGTTTCAGTTGTGGAAAAATAGGTCATTATGCTTCAAGGTGTCTACACAGAGCTCTGAGAATCAAGAACAAGGAAAAAGGTAAATCAGTTAGGAAAAATTACTATGCAAGTATTTCTGATGACCCTGGAAGTTGTGTGAAGGAAAAGAGTTTGGAAGCAAGCACTAACCCTAAACATATTGTTATATCTTCTTTTCATGCTAGGAGTGAAAAGGATGACTGGGTCATTAACAATGGATGCTCAAATCATACGACTGGTGATAAGAGTAAGTTTATTAAACTTGAAAGATTTGATGGTGGAGTAGTTAGGTTTGGTGGTGAGGAAGCTGCTAAGATATGTGGAAAAGGTTCAATCAATTTTGATGGAAAGCATAACACTAATGATGTCCTTTATGTCAAAGGTTTAAAGCATAATCTCTTGAGTGTTGGGAAGATGTGTAGCAAAGGTTACAATCTTATGTTTCATAATGATGGGTGTGAGATTAGAAAAAGCTCTAGAATAGTGATTGCTGCTAGAAAGAAGATAGGTAGAAATGTCTATCATCTCAAAAGTGGTGTTAGTTACTGTCTTATGACTTAGATCAGTGAGAGTTGGCTATGGCATAGGAGATTGTGTCACATCAATTTTGATATCCTAGTAAGGATAAGTTCAATTCAAGTTGTGAGAGATTTGCCAAAGTTAACAAATCCTATTACTGTTATATGCAAGGAATGTTAGTTTGGAAAGTTTACAAGAAGAAGCTTCCAAAGCAAGGATCAATCATGTACCGGATTGTTGGAATTGGTTCATACAGACCTTTGTGGTCCTACAAGAATAAGGAGTTTCCAAGATGACAGGTATTTTATGTTATTCATTGATGATTACTTTAGAATGACTTGGGTTACTTTTCTTAAAGAAAAATTAGAAACCCTAGACAGGTTTAAAGCATTTAAAGCAATGGTTGAAAATGAAATGGATAAGAAGATCAAATGTTTGAGGTCTGAAAGAGGAGGAGAGTTTACTTCTAATGAGTTTAATGTGTTTTGTGAGAATCATGGGATAAAGAGGCAGAACTTTATCTGCTCCTAGAACTCCATAGCAGAATGGAGTTGTTGAAAGGAAGAGAAGGATTTTTCAAGAAGCTGCAAGGACAATGATAAAGGAAGCAAATCTACCAGAAGTATATTGGAGAGAAGCAATTCATATTGTTGTATACATACATAACAAAGTATAGGTGAAATCAAATGATAGAAAGACTCCCTATGAGCTATGGTAAGGGAAGATTCCCACTGCTAAATACTTCAAAGTTTTTGGAAGCAAATGTTATATCAGAAGAGATGAGGAACTGGGAAAGTTTGATGCAAGGTGTGATGAAGGTATCTTTCTTGGATACTTTACCAAAAGCAAAGCTTACCAGTGCTACAATAAGAGGCTAAGAAAGATTGTTGAAAGTGCTAATGTCAAGGTTGATGAAGATATGTAGAAGTTCTCAAAGATTAATGGATATGATTCAGATGAGTCCTCTTGTGGAGAAGAGGAAAATAGCAAAGAGAAGAAAGTGTAGGTTGAAGTTCAAGTAACACTAGAAGTACAAGTTGAAGAACAAGAAGCTTCAAAAAGAGCTCCTAAAATTCCTAAGTATGTACAGATGCATCACACTGAAGATCAGATCATTGGTGATAAGAGAAAAGGTATATTGACAAGAAGCAAAGCTACTGAAGAACAGGTAAATCTGTGTTTACTTTCCAAAGTTGAACCTAAAACAGTGGCTGAGGCTTGCAAGGATGAGTATTGGGTTAAGGCTATGGAAGAAGAACTAATGCAGATTGAAAAGAACCAGACTTGGGAAATTGTCCCAAGACCAGAGAACAAGAATGTGATTGGAACTAAGTGGGTGTTCAGGAACAAATTGAATGAGAATGGAGAAGTGGTAAGGAACAAAACAAGATTTGTATGTAAATGCTACTCACAAGTGGAAGGAATAGACTATGTGGAAAATTTTTCTCCGGTGGCAAGACTGGAGGCTATTAGGTTGTTTCTGTCTTATGCAACACACAATGATTTCAAGCTATATCAAATGGATGTGAAGTCTACTTTTCTGAATAGTGAGTTGGAAGAGGAAGTATATATATAGCAACCAGATGGATTTGAGTTATCAGACAAACTAGATATGGTATGTAGATTGAAGAAGGCATTGTATGGATTGAATAAAGCTCCCAGAGCTTGGTGTGCTAGGTTAGACAGGTATTTGTTGCAGAAGGGATTTAGTAAAGGGTCCGCAGACAGTAATTTGTACATCAAGGTGTGGATGATATAATCTTTAGTGGAAATGAAGGTATGTGTAAGAACTTTGCAGATGAGATGTAAAAAGAATTTGAGATGTCAATGTGTGGTGAGATGAACTTCTTCCTTGGACTGCCAATTAATTAGATAGATAAGGGCATTTTTATTTCACAATCAAAGTATCTCAAGGAATTGTTGAAGAAGTTTGGGATGGAAGATTCTAAACTAGTTTGTACTCCCATGACAACTGGTTGCAAGCTAAGCAAGAATGGTGAATCTCCTAAGGCTAATCAGAGCAAATATAGGTCTATGGTTGGAGGATTTCTATACCTAACTACTACCAGACCAAATATCATGCATGCAGTCTATCTTATGGCAAGATTTCAAGAAGATCCTAGAAAGTCAAATGTCATGGCAGTTAAGAGGATATTCAGGTATTTGAAAGGCACTCTACATCATGGTTTGTGGTATCCTAAGAACAATGACTTCACCCTAAGTGCCTACACAGATGCAGATTGGGCTAGATGTGTAGATGACAGGAAAAGTACAAGTGGTGGTGCATTCTTCTTGGAGACATAATTGTGTCTTGGTTAAGCAAGAAGCATGATTCAGTATCCTTATCTACTACAGAAGCAGAGTACATTGCAACAACATCATATTGCACACAGGTGTTATGGATGAGACAAACCTTAAAACATATCAAAGTTGAGTATGATGATCTGATTCCTATTTTTTGTGATAATACTAGTTCCATTAACACTTCAAAGAATCTAGTGATGCATTCAAAGACAAAGCATATTTCTATTAGGTATCACTTTTTGAGAGAGAAGGTTGCAAAGAAAGAAGTGAAGCTTGAGTATGTGCCTACAAAGCATCAGGTTGCTAACATATTCACCAAGGCTCTTCCTAAGGATACATTTGAGTATCTCCAAGAGAAGTTAGGGGTTATTGCCCCTCTTTATTTGAAATGGATGCATAAGGAAGTGCATCTGTCCAATGTGATTCAGAATTCATTCTTTTCTGGACTAATGATGGAGGCTACCTCTCAGGGGGAGCAGGTAGTGGCATTGAAGAGTGTTGCAGTCAGGGGGAGAAAGAGCTAGTACAGGTTGATGAGTATTCAAAGTAGCTGAGATTTGTGCAAGTATGTGTAGTATCATACTTAGGGGGAGAAAGCTTGAAAAAGGAGTGTCACCCTTTGCCATTGATGTCAAAGGGGGGGAGAGTTCATGTGAAAAATAAAGGGAGAGTAAGATGTATAAAAGAAAAGGGGAGAATGAGATTAGTGCAGAATTGTGTCATGATGATTTTTCACATCATATGTTGCCATCAATGACAAAGGGGGAGATTGTTGCAAGTATGTGCTAATCAATGTTGTCATTGATGTCAACGTGTTTGTGTTGTAATTGGTGTTAACTGTATCTTCCAATGTTGTTGATTGGTTGATTGAGTCTTTGTGATAAGGTGATCTTAATGGATTGTAAAAGTGCTAATGATGTCAGTATATTGTTCTTGTTGCAAGGTTTCCAAGTGCTTTTGAGAAAATTTAATAAATATTGAAGACAATGTTGTGAAGAAGTATTCGAGCTTACATAGTTTTCTTGAGTAGCAGAACTTGGTAGTGTTGGTTGTGAGCAGTCTGTGAACTATCTTAAAGTGAGATTTGTTGTAGTTGGATTTGTCAGCTCCCAAGTTATGGTTGTGTTCTTGGAAGCGTGTGCCTAAGTGTTCTGGGTGTTTACACAAGTTTAGCTGACTTGGGTATTAACACTAATTACAGATGTGCTTCATGGATTGAGGAAGCGTGTTGAAGCATGTGAAGATGTTTTTAGGTCTGAGATAAGCTGTGAAGTGTTCCAACTTCTTTCCTCTACTCCGCAGGAATGTTTAGGTCCAAACCTAATTTGAATTCTATATATTTGTCGACATTCTAGAGATTGTTGCAAAGGTTGTTGAGTGTGTTGCCGACCTTGGTGAATGTTTCAAGGTTGATGTTGATATAAATAAGTGTAAAGGATTCGTGTGTATGCATTCATGTGCAATGATGGTGATGTTTGTATTGTAAATTTAAATTAGAAGCAACAAGGACTTTCATGTGGTAGAAGACCTAATGCAATAAGCAGAAGTTTTCTACAATTTTTAGAGAGGCTGCGAAGGTGATGTTTGTTGTGCTTCATTGGAACTAAACTCAAGCATGTTATAGATGCTATCATATCAGTTCATGGCACTGAGCCACCTCTTCTCTTCTAACTTTCTTTTTTAGTGGGCAGTGAGTCCCCTGTAGTGACCATTCTTTGTATGGTAGTGAGCCTCTTGTATTTGGTATGTCTATTACTTTATATTGTGAGCTAATCCTCATCGTGGTTTTTCCCTTTTAGGGTTTTCCACGTAAAATTTTGGTGTTCTCTTGTGCATGGTGTTGATGTGATTAAGTTTCTGTTATCTATTTTTCATGTTTAATCTTCATAACAGAATAAGGGTTTAAGTGAATTGATGTGGATATGATTATGTTTGTGAGGTATAAAATTTTGATACAACTGATTCACCCCCCCTCTCATTTGTCTTGTGCATTCAACATTGGATACCACAAGCCATGATCTAGAGTGCCCTTTAAATATCTTAGAATCGTCTTCACTACCATAACATGTGACTCTATAGGATCTTCTTGAAATCTAGCCACAAGATAGACTATGCATGCATAATATATGGTCTAGTAGCAGTTAGATATAGTAATCCTCCAATTATTGATCTGTACTTGCTCTGATTAGCCTTAGGAGATTCATTATTCTTGCTCAACTTACAACCTATAACCATAGGAGTACAAACTGGTTTAGAGTCTTCCATTCCAAACTTATTTAACAACTCTTTTACATACTTTGACTGAGAAATGAAAATACCTTTATCTGTCTGATTGATCTATAACCCAAGGAAGAAATTCATTTCCCCACACATTAAAATTTCAAATTCTTTGTGCATTTCATCTGCAAAACTCTTACACATACCTTCATTTCTACCAAAAATTATATCATCTACATACACTTCCACAATCAAAATTTTATCTTCACTTATTTTAACTTACATATTGCTATCTGTAGTACCTTTATTGAATCCTTGCTATAATAAATACCTATCTAACCTTGCATACCAAGCTCTCGGGGATTGCTTCAATCCATATAGTGCCTTCTTCAACTTGCAAACTATGTCTGGCTTATTGACAACTGAAATCCTTCTAGTTGTTCTATGTACACTTCCTCTTCCAACTCACCATTCAAGAAAGAAGACTTCACATCCATTTGATATACTTTGAAATCCTTATGTACTGCAAAAGCCAAAAACATCCTAATGGCCTCCATTCTTGCCACCGGAGCATAAGTTTTCTCATTGTCTATTCCTTCCACTTGTGAGTAGCCTTTACCCACAAGTCTTGCCTTGTTCCTTACCACTTCTCCATTCTCATTCAATTTGTTCTAGAATACCCACATAGTTCCAATTACATTTTTGTTCTTTGGTCTTGTGACAATTTCCCAAGTCCGATTCTTCTCAATCTGTATTATTTCTTCTTGCATAGCCTTGATCCAATACTCATCCTTGCATGCCTCAACCGCTATTTTAGGTTCAACTTTAGAAAGTAAACATAGATTTACTTGTTCTTCAGCAGCTCTCCTTCTTGTCAGTACACCTTTTCTCTTATCACCAATGATCTGGTCTTTAGTGTGATGCCTCTGTACATACTTAGGAATTTTAGGGATTCTTTCTAAAGCTTCTTGTTCTTCAACTTGTACTTCTCTTTCTTTAGTTTATTCTTCTTCTCTGTAAGAAGACTCGTCTAATTCATAGCCATTAACCTCTGAAATCTTTTTTATATCTTCATCAACCTTAATTTTAGAACTTTCAATAATTTTTGTTAGCCTTTTGTTGTAGCACTAGTAAGATTTTCTTTTAGTAGAATACCCATGGAAAATACCTTCATCACACCTTGCATCAAACTTTCCTAGTTTTTCATTTCTTTTGATATAACATTTGCTTCCAAAAACATTGAAATATTTGATAGTAGGAATCCTTCCATACCATAGCTCATAGGAAGTCTTTGTGTCATTTGCTCTTAAACTTGTACTCTGTTCTATATGTAGACAATAGTATGAATTGCTTCTCTCCAGTAAACTTCTAGTAGGTTTTCTTCTTTTATCATTGTCCTTGCAACTTCTTGAACAGTCTTGTTCTTCCTTTCAACCATTCCATTCTGCTGAAGAGTCCTGGGGGTAGATAAATGCCTCTCTATCCCATGATCCTCACAAAAGGTATTAAACTCATTTGAAGTAGATTCTCCACCTCTATCAAATCTCAAGAATTTGATTTTCATATCCATTTCATTCTCAACCATAGCTTGAAATGCATTAAATTTATCTAGAGATTCTAATTTTTCTTTAAGAAAGGTAACCCATGTCATTCTGGAATAATCATCAATTAGCAACATGAAATACATGTCACCTTGAAAACTCCTTACCTTGGTAGGACCACAAAGATTTGTATGTACCAATTCCAATAGTCTGGTAGAAGATTTTTCTTTGACTTTGAAACTTCCTCTCTCTTGCTTTCCAATTTGACATTCCTTGCAAATGGCATTGATAGGCTTTGTAATCTTTGGCAGATCTCTCACAACTTGAACTGAGCTTATCTTTACCAAGCTATCAAAATTGATTTGACACAATCTTCTATCCCATAGCCAGCTTTCATTGATTTGAGTCATGAAGCAACATCCATCAACACCCTTGAGTTGATAAATCCATCTATCATCTTTCTAGCAATAATCACTATTCCAGAACTTTTTTGGACCTCACAACCATCATCCTAAAACATAAGATTGTAACTCTTGCTACACATCTGTCCAACGGTCAAGAGATTATGCTTTAAACCCTTAACATAAAGAACATTATTAGTGTTATGCTTTCCATCAAAACTGATTGAACCTTGTCCATAGATCTTAGCAGCTGCATCATCACCAAACCTAACTACTCCACCTTCATATTTTTCAAATTTAACAAACTTACTCTTGTCACCTGTCATATGATTTAAGCATCCACTGTCAATGACCCAGTCATCCTTTTCTCTTCTAGCATGAAAAGCAGACATTATAGTGCCTTCAGGGTTAGTACTTGCTTTTGAACCCTTTTCCTTCACATAGCTTCTAGAATTAGTAGAAATGGTTTCATCTCTTAGGGCTATGAATAAGCATTCATTATCATTATCATCCTCATAATTAGATTCATCATTAGATAGACTTGTAGCTTCTCTAGAACATAGTAACTTTTCTTAGCCATCTTACCTTTGGTTTCCCTATTCTTAATTCTTAGAGCTCTATTTGGACATCTTGAATCATAATGACCTATCTTTCCATAACTGAAACATTTAAAAGGTAACTTACCACTGAACTTTCCAGTACCCTTTTTCATCCTTCTCACAAAGTTAGCTTCCACTTCATCAAGGTCTTCCAGATCTAATTCCACAATCTCTGATTTTCCAGCCTTAAAAGAAGTCTCAACCTTTGTCATTCCACTAGTTGTACCAAACTCTCTTATTTCAAAAGCAATTACTTGGTGCAAAACAACTGATCTTTGGTAAGCTGATTCAAATTTTGTAATTCTTCAATTGCAAAAACCTTATGGCTGTAATCCTTAGGAAGAGTTCTGAGTACCTTCAATATCACTTCTCTATCATCTATATTTCCACCAAGTACTTTGATGCCATTGACAACTTCATCCACCTTTTGTAAGTAGCTTGTAATGTTTTCATCTTCAAACATTCGCATGGTCTCAAACATGAGTTTCAAATTCTACATTTTAGCTTGTTTGACCTTTTCATCTCCTTCATAGACACTTTTCAACTTTTTTCCAAATCTCATTAGCAGTTTTCAAATTCACAACTTTCACCAATTCAAAATTAGTAAGACCACTTAAAAGAGCATATTTTGCCTTACCATCAATTTCATGAGCTTTGATCTCTTCAGTAGTTCTTATACCATTTTGAGGTATAATGTAATTAGACTCAATGGATCTCCAGATTTCATAACCAAGAGAAATCAGAAAGGCTTCCATCCTTATCTTCCAGAGTGCAAAGTCAGATCTGTCAAATAGGGGAACATCCTTCTTGTGCGCCATCCTAGATCTACCTCAAGTTGTTAATCTCTCTTCTAAGGAACCTTGCTCTGATACCAATTGTTGAATGCACAAGACAACTAAGAGGGGGGGTGAATCAGTTGTATCATAAACTTCAAACCCTCACAAACATTTAGATCCACATTAACCTTTAAACTTGTTATGATGATTAAGCATGAAAATCAAATAACAGAAACTGAATCATAACAACACCAAACACAAGAAAACACCAGATTTTACGTGGAAAATCCAAGAAGGGAAAAACCATTGTGACAATTAGCTCACAATATAAAGTAGTAGCAACATTGAATTATAAAAGGCTCACTGCCCAGAATAAAGAAAGAAAGGCTCACTGCCAAAGGACTCACTACCCATAAGAAAGAGATAGAAGAGGAGGCTCACTGCTAGGGATGAACTGATATAATTGTATCTAACCTATTCATGGAGTATAGTTCCAATGAAGCTCAATATTGACCACAACACAAACATTACCTTCGCAGTAACACTAAAAATAATAGACACCTTCTTCTCACTGCATCTAATAGCCTAACACATGAAATCTCTCACTACACTGATCAAATTCACATCATAGACATCATATTCCTCATGCATACATCTAGTCATGAACCCATAACACTTATTTATACCATCGTCAACCCTAAAAATATTCTCCAATGTCGACAATACATCTTAACCCAGAAAATTCAAATTAGGTTTGGACCAAAACATTCCCACAGAGGAAAGGAATGAATGCAAACCACATCACACCTTAGCATGAACCTAAATCCATACATACATGCTTCATCATGCTTTCACAATCATCGAAGCACAACCACAATTAGTGTAAACAACCAAGTCGACCAAACTTGTGTTAACACTAAGAACTTTTAAGTGCATGCTTCCTCAAGACCAAATGACGACATGTGGACCACGCTCCAAGATTGAACATGATCTAGAAACATCCACAAGCACCTGCAAATCAACAAAATCCTTTGTAACATCTTTCACCTGAAGAAAGTTCACACCGGAACACTTAGATTACTCTGTCATCAACAGTAACTCAAGAAATGAACTTGTGGAGCACCAAACCATGAACCACTTGAATTGAAGAAAGATATAGACTTTATAAGCATAAATCCAGAACCACAAAGCTAGAAACAAATCTACGGAGAAATGAGGAGCAAAACAATTTCCCAGACACCTCTGCACAACCCAGAAACACAGTCCACACACTGGTGAACACAACTTTCTCTACACAATGAACCGAAGCACAAAATCTAGAACATAACATCTCTGAACACATCTGAAAAACATATTCATTTATCGCAAAAGTAGATCTTCAATAAGGAAGAAATGTGAAGCAAAACTAGAACATAACTCTGTTAAGTCAAAACACATCTTCAACACACTATTTCCTTTATTAATCAAATTTTCTCAGAAGCACTTGGAAACCAACCAACATAAGCATATTTCTAACATCTTCATCACTTCCACAAAGAAACCAAATCACCTAAGACAATTTAATCAAATAGCTCATATCATTGCAACATCCTTAACTCTACTCAACCTTATCTCTGATCTCTGCTCAACACAAACTACTCATACTCTTGACATAGTTGACACCAATGACAACACAAGCTTGTTGAATGACATCAATGACAACACTGATAGCACATACTTGCAATAGACTCTTCGTGTCTTCACATTCCACCTTCACTATGATACACAAGATTCTCAATCTCCAACTATTACAAATAGGCACATAGAATTTTTGGTTCTCTGATACAAAATTAAATTTGGGAAAGGAAATAAGAAAATCTTATTATTCATGTAGAGCCTAATATATACACAAAAGAGGTGGTTGAATCAATAGAATGACTAATATCCTACAAGTTAATAATAATAAGAATATTATTAACATTACAATGATTGATATACTATAATATGCCAACACTTTTTGCATTCACTTTATGTGTGAAATTATGTCTATGAACTAACTTTCACATTCACGTTTTGTATGTGTGAGTGAACTAACATTGACATTCACTTGTATGTGAGCCACTTATCATTTGTGTTTTGGCATCCACTTTGCTTACATGTGAAGCATACGTTTAAAGTTTGGCATCCTCTTAATTTGTTTGAGTTAATTGTGGATTCATTTTTTGTGTTTCAAATGTGATTGCACTTCCTTTGTCATTCACTTATTTGATATATTTACTACTTGTGTATCAGTTAAGTTTGAACTTTGTATTCACTTGGTGTGAATTAAAATTGGCATGTTGAATTATGTTTACTTTTGTGTGTATTGTGAAGTGTATATTTGAACTTTAGCATTCACTTTTTATGTGTGTGAGTGTTTGAACTAACTTTGGCATTCACTCTGTATGAAGTGTATTTGAATTTTACTTTTCACTAGATTTGATCCTCTTATCATGTGTGTGAACTTTCATAATCACTGTGTAAAGAGTGTACTAACTTTCACACTCACTACATGCTTGAATGTTGGTATGTTTGAACTTTAGTGTTTACCTTATATATGTATGAAGTGTGTGTTTTTGAACAAACTATGTGTGAAATGATTGAACTAACTTTGTGTGAAGCATGTGTTTTAACTTTGGCATTCACTTTGTGTGCATGAACTTTCACATTCACTTTGTGTGAAGAGCATACTAACATTTGCATTCACTTTATGTGTCTGTTTGAACTTTGGTATGTTTGAACTTTATCATTTACTTTGTATATGTATGAAGTGTGTGTTTGAACAAACTATACATTATGAAGTGATTGAACTTTGTGTGAAGAGTGTGTTTTACCTTTGCACTCACTTTGTGTGTGTTTGCACTTTAGTATCTTTGAACTCGAGTGTCTACTGTTAGACTTAGGGCACACAACTGAGAGGGGGGGTGAATCAGTTGTACGAAACTTTCTCAAATTAAACACTTAAATCTTCTTTAGTGATTAGTAGAATATTAATCATGAACCATAATGAATTCAAATCAAAAGTAGAAACATATCAACACATAAGACACCAAGATTTTGACGTGGAAAACCTGGTTAAGGGAAAAACTACGAGATGATTAACCCAAGAATGTATTCTCTATTAGAAGAATAGAAAGAACAAAATGGCACATGCCAATTAGGGCTCACTAGTCGAGCACATTGCTCACAAGAGGCTCATTGCCTACAAGAGACACACTATTTACAAAGAAATAAGTATCACCTTCATGAATTGGAGAATAGCATCTTCACCATGTTTGAATCAGTTCCATTTAAGCCCAATACTTCTACTCTACCTTTCACACTTCTCCTCGCTATCACACTCTCATCACCGTAAGACATATTTCAAAATGACTTCACAATCCCTTATTTATACAAGGCATCAACTTAGAAACAATCATCTAAGTCGGCAAACACCTACAAGAACATCCGCAAGATGTGTAATACATCCGGTTGGCCAGTCTCAAGAAGAACACCAATATCCGGTGGTTATTCTTCAAATGCAAACTCTAACTTCAATGCGGACCACCAACATGACTTGGACATGATCCAACGATCATCATAACCTTCCCTGAATCACCAAGAACATCTACACTTCATCATCCTACTGGAATTCTTCTCTCCTTCATCCGGAGCTTCAAGAACATAGTCTGTCATCACTGTCACAAATGAATAGGCTCTTCCGGACCTTCAAACAATGAACCAATCTAGTTGATACTTCACAGGGACATCCTCAACACTTCCTCAAATCCACAAAACGGGATGAAGAATTTCCAGATCTCACCGGACCTATCTGTGACACTCTGTCACCTCTGAGCACCTACTGGAACCGGTTCTACTTGAGCAACCATAACTTCTTTAGATCTTCATGCGGACCTCTGAAAACTTGACTAGAGCATTTCAAGACTTATATCTATAAACCCTTTAAACCACATCCTCTGATCCTCAACCTATTGAGGACTTTTACCTTCTTGTCATCACTGTTCTTCACTGTTCCTGATTGAGACTAATTTTCTCAATATCCTCAGCACACAGCTCATCTAATCCTTCTCATTAATGCAACATGAGTATGTTGACATCAATGACAACACCGGTTAGGCCCATACTTGCAACAATCTCCCCCTTTGTCATTGATGGCAACATATGATGTGAAAAACTATCAAGACAAGAACTTCTCCTTGCTGTCACAACTCCCCCTAACAGCAACAACTATTCACATGTCTTCTCTTCCTTTATTGCTCCCCCTTTGATTAGCAACCACTTGTTTTTCACATGTCTTCTCCCCCCCTTTGACATCAATGGCAAAGTGCTCATACTTGCAATTTCACCACTTCAGACTCATACCTACTGCTCCCCCTGAGTAGCAGCTCCCCAACATCAATCCGGATCACAAGATGTGACTGTGATACCCACCGGACTGATGCACATCAGTGCACCTTAGTTCATCACCGGAGGGGCAATTACCCCTAACTTCTCCCTGAGATACTCAAAAGAGTCCTTGGGAAGAGGTTTAGTAAAGATATCTGCAATCTGATCCTTGGAGGGCACATACTCCAATCTGACTTCATCCTTGTTCACTTGCTCTCTCAGAAAGTGAAACTTGATAGATATATGCTCAGTCTTAGAATGCAACACTGGATTCTTAGAAATATTTATTGCACTTGAATTATCACAGAAAATTGTGATAGGCTCCTCATATTCTACTTTAATATCTCTTAGCATCTGCTTCATCCACAAAACTTGAGTGCTACTACCTGGTGTTGCAATGTATTCTGCTTCAGTTGTAGATAGAGATATTGCTTCTTGTTTCTTGCTTAGCTAAGAAACTAATCTTTTTCCCAAAAAGAATGCTCCACCACTGGTACTCTTCCTATCATCCACATCTCCTGCCCAATCTGCATTTGTATATGCATGAAGAGAAAAATTATGATCTCTAGGATACCACAGACCATACTCAATTGTTCCTTTTAGGTACCTAAAAATCCTTTTGATTGCCATGACATGAGATTCTCTGGGATCAGCCTGGAATCTCGCAACAAGACCAATAGCCTGCATTATAACTGGTCTAGTTTGAGTGAGATACAATAATCCTCCAATCATTGATCTGTACTTTGTCTGATTTGGCTTAGGGGAGTCATCATCTTTTCTCAACTTACATCTGGTTGCCATGGGAGTGTTCATTGGCTTTGAATCTTCCATTCCAAATTTTCTCAACAATTCTTTCACATATTTGGTCTGAGAAATAAAGATTCCTTTCTTTGTCTGAGTAATTTGTAGACCCAAGAAGAAATTTATTTCACCGAGCATTGACATCTCAAACTCACTTTTCATTTGATTTGCAAAGGTTTTACACATACTGTCTCTTCCTCCAAAGATGATATCATCAACAAATACTTCAACAATCAAGATGTTTTCATGGTCAATTTTGAAATATAAGTTACTGTCAGCAGTACCTTTGTTGAAACCAATCTTTAAAAGATGTTTGTCCAATCTTTCATACCATGCTCTTGGGGCTTGCTTTAGTCCATATAGTGCCTTCTTTAATTTGCAGACCATATCACCATGCTCAGATAATTGAAATCCATCCGGTTGTTCAATGTACACTTCTTCTTCTAAGTCACCATTCAGGAAGGCAGATTTTACATCCATCTGATACACCTTGAAATCCTTGAAGGTAGCAAATGCAAGAAATAATCTGACTGCTTCAATTCTTGCCACTGGAGCAAAGGTTTCTTCAAAATCAATTCCTTCTATTTGAGAGTAGCCTTTGCAGACCAATCTGATTTTATTTCTGATTACTTCACCAACTTCATTTAGTTTGTTCTGAAAGACCCATTTGGTTCCAATCATATTCTTGTTTCTAGGTCTGGGAACAAGATCCCAATTGTGATTTTTCTCAATTTGCATCAACTCTTCCTCCATTGCTTTGGTCCAGTTTTCATCATTGCAGGCTTCATTTATTGTCTTAGGTTCAATCTTTGAAATCAGACAATATTCATCTGAATTTTGAGCAATTTTCCTTCTAGTTTGCACACCTTTGCTTTTGTCACCTATGATCTGATCTTCAGAGTGGTTCAGTCTTACATACCTTAGAACTTTGGGAGTTTCTTGCACTTCTACTTCTTGATTAGGCTCATTAAGACCTATCTCTTCTTCCTGATTTACCGGATCAGTCTGAATCTGACTTTTAGAAGAGGATTGAGCTCCTTGAACCAGAACACCATTCTGATCATCTTCATCATATTCATAAAATCTTGAGGGTTTCTTTATTC
The DNA here is from genome assembly GCA_027924645.1 of Cunninghamia lanceolata. Classification (NCBI taxonomy): domain Eukaryota; kingdom Viridiplantae; phylum Streptophyta; class Pinopsida; order Cupressales; family Cupressaceae; genus Cunninghamia; species Cunninghamia lanceolata. Next base: position 5,195,838 of record BSBN01000178.1, on the reverse strand, counting down.
CCTCATCAACCTTCACATTTGTACTTTCTATCATCTTTCTTAGTCTCTTGTTATAACACCAGTATGCTTTGCTTTGAGTAGAGTAACCCAAGAATATTCCTTCATCACTTCTAGCATCAAACTTGCCTAAATCTTCATCTCTTTTGATGTAACATTTGCTACCAAAGACTTTGAAATATCTTACAATAGGAGTAATGCCAAACCAGAGTTCATAAGGGGTCTTACTGGTATTGCTTCTGATTTGAACTCGATTAAGAGTATAGACTGCAGTGCTAATAGCTTCTCTCCAATAGATCTGAGGAACATTTGCTTCCATCATCATGGTCCTAGATGCTTCCTGGATGGTCTGGTTCTTTCTTTCCACTACTCCATTCTACTGTGGAGTCCTCAGAGTAGACAATTGTCTCTTAATTCCATGTTTCTCATAGAATTCTATGAACTCACTGGATGTGAATTCTCCACCTTTATCAGACCTCAGACATTTCAACTTTATTCCTGTTTCATTCTCTAACATAGCCTTGAATATTTTGAATTTATCAAGAGCTTCTAATTTCTCCTTTAGAAAGGTTACCCACATCATCTGGGAATAGTCATTTATTAGCAGCATGAAGTATCTATCACCTTGAATACTTCTGGTTCTTGCTGGACCACAAAGATCAGTGTGAACTAAGTCCAATAATCTGGTAGAAGACAGTTCCTTGCTTTTGAATGTGACTTTTCTCAGCTTACCCAACTGACATTCCTTGCACAAGTTGTTAGTAGGTTTCACCAATTTTGGAAGATCTCTTACATCCTGAGTATTGCTTATCTTGATGATATTATCAAAATTCACATGACACATCCTTCTATGCCATAACCAACTCTGATCAACTTGAACAAATAAGCAGCTTTTACTAGTACCAACCAAGTGGAATATATTACCTTTAGTTTGAGCACCAGATGCAATCTCTATTTTGGATCTTTCAAAGATTTTGCATTTTCCATCCTTGAATTAGAGATCATAGCCTTTATCCACCAACTGTCGAACACTGAGAAGATTGTACTTCAAACCTTCAACATATAGTACATTACCAGTTTTGTTTCTTCCATCAAAAGAAATAATTCCTCTTCCTCTAATTCTACCAGCAAAATTATCACCAAACTTCACCACTCCTCCTTCATACCTTTCCAAATCTATGAACTTATTTTTGTCACCTATCATGTGGTGAGAGCAACCACTGTCAATGACCCAATCATTCTTTTCTTCAACTTGGGTAGCTAGAGCTCTTTCTACAACTTTATGATTGATAGATACAGAGGATATTGGTTCTTCTTCTTTGATGGCAATAAACACCCATTCACTTCTGAATTTGTTTCCTGTCTCTGATTCATCATCTGTTACTCCTTCATTATCATCTTCTTCATGAACATAGTAACAATTCTTTTGGAACCTTCATCTGTTAGGATTTGGCTTTGAAAATCTTTCCGGACATCTTGAGGCAAAATTTTCAATCTTATTGCAGTTAAAACACTTAAAAGGCAATTTTCCTTCATACTTACTGGATCCTCTTGGCAGTCTCTTTGCAATGAGGGCTTCAAGTTGAGCAGTTTCTACTTCTTCTTCCAGGTCTTTTCTTGCTTTTTCAGACCATGATAGTTTCCTTGATGAGTTCTCTCCCGGATCAAATCCTTGTTTACCTTTCACAGAGGCACTGGCTTTGAATGCAGATTTAGTCTTGGGGGGATCATCTCCAAACTCGGTCATTTCAAAAGTAGCCAGTTTGCTAGCCAATTGGTCTCTTGTGACAGTTGTATGGGGTCTGAATTCATCAATGGTAGCAACCTTGATTTTGTAAGAGGCAGGAAGGGATCTGAGAATTTTACCAACAATCTCATTTTCATCCAAGACTCCACCAGAATTTTTAATTCCACAAACCAGCTCATTCACTCTTGGCATAAAAGTGGTAATATTTTCATCATCTCTCATCTTCAATTTTTCAAATTTTCCTTTTAGACTCTATAACCTTGCACATTTAACATACTGGTCTCCTTCATGCAAAAGTTTCAGTTTAATCCAGATCTCATAGGCAGTTGGTAGGTCAATAACATTTGAGAGCTCTGAGTCAGTTAATGCACTTAGAAGAGCCTCTTTGGTCCGTAGATTGTTTTCAGCATCTGTGATTTCATTTAGGGTTGTCAGACCACCCTGTGGAGGTACATACGCTTTTGTGACCATGGACCAGTACGCCATTCCCATACACTGCAAGTGACATTTCATGTGACCTTTCCAAAGAGCAAAGTTGGTTCCATCAAACTTTAGACTATCCTTCTTGTATGACGACATCCTGGATCTCCTCAAGCGGTTAAGCTCCTTTTAGAGGAACTTAACTTTGATACCAATTGTTAGACTTAGGGCACACAACTGAGAGGGGGGGTGAATCAGTTGTGCAAAACTTTATCAAATTAAACACTTAAATCTTCTTTAGTGATTAGCAGAATATTAATCATGAACCATAATGCATTAAAATCAAAAGCATAAACATATCAACACATAAGACACCAAGATTTTGACGTGGAAAAATTAATTAAGAGAAAAACCATGGGGTGATTAACCCAAGAATGTATTCTCTGTTAGAAGAATAGAAAAAACAAAATGGCACATGCCAATTAGGGCTCACTGCCCAAGCACACTGCTCACAAGAGGCTCACTGCCTACAAGAGACACACTGTCTACAAAGAAATAAGTATCACCTTCATGAATTGGAGAATAGCATCTTCACCATTCTTGAATCAGTTCCATTTAAGCCCAATACTTCTGCTCTGCCTTTCGTACTTCTCCTTGCTATCACACACTCATCACTGCAAGACATATTTCAAAATGACTTCACAATCCCTTATTTATACAAGGCATCAACTTAGGAACAATCATCTAAGTTGGCAAACACCTACAAGAACATCCGCAAGATGTGTAATACATCTGGTCAGCCAGTCTCAAGAAGAACATCAATATCTGGTGGTTATTCTTCAAATGCAAACTCTAAATTCAATGCGGACCACCAACATGACCTAGACATGATCCAGCGATCATCATAACCTTCCCTAAATCAACAAGAACATCCCCACTTCATCATCCTACTGAAATTCTTCTCTCCTTCATTCGGAGCTTCAAGAACACAATCTGTCATCACTGCCACAAATGAATAGGCTCTTCTGGACCTTCAAACCACGAACCAATCTAGTTGATATTTCACAGGGACATCCTCAACACTTCCTCAAATCTAGAGAATGGGATAATGAATTTCTGGATCTCACCGGACCTATCTGTGACACTCTGTCACCTCTGAACACCTGTCAGAACCGGTTCTACTTGAGAGACCATAACTTCTTCATATCTTCATGTGGACCTCTGAAAACTTGACCGGAGCATCTCAAGACTTATATCTATAAACCTTTTAAACTGCATCCTCTGATCCTCAACCTATTGAGGACTTTTACCTTCTTGTCATCACTGTTCTTCACTATTCCTAATTAAGACTAATTTTCTCAATATCCTCAGCACACAGCTCATCTAATCCTTCCCATTAATACAACATGAGTATGTTGACATCAATGACAACACCGGTTAGGCCCATACTTGCAACATCTACTTCATGTGTGGTTGAACTAACTTTGAGGATGAAGCATGCTTGAACTTTGGCATGTGTTCACTTTCTTTGTGTGAAGTGTGTGTTTTAACTTTGACATTCATCTTGTATGAATTATGTCTAAAATTTAGCATTCACTTTGTGTAGTGTGTGTGTGTGTCTGTTTGCACTTTAGCATGTTTTATAACTTTGGCACTCACTTTATGTGTGTGTTTGTACTTTGGAATGTTTTAACTTAAGTGTTCATGCACATTTGTACTAATTTTGTGTGAATAAATTATGTTTGAACATTGTCATATGCACTTTTTTCTTATGTAAACTATGTTTGTGTGTGCAAAATTTAATTTAGGCATTCACTTTGTTTGTGTGTGTGTGCGCGCGCGCGTGTTTAAAAATGAATTATGGTATTCACTTTGTGTAGTAAGTGTAAGTCACTCTCAAATTTGTAAAATTAGAAAATCAATAAGAAATCATATCTAGAAATGATACTCTAGAAGCATTTGAAGATTTAAGGTGGATAGGGTTGGCCAAAGCAAGGTCACACAATGAATCATATAACCTAAAATAAGGGCAAGCTATGGAGCACAAATAAGAAGGGGAAATCAATCCCTAAGAAAATACATGAAGAGAAGATAAGACTCTAAAACAATAGATCTAAAGAACCCTAGTTTAGATGTAAAGTACTAAAAATTCACATCACAAGAAACTGGAGTAAAGCAAAGATTTACTAAAAGTATTTCTAAGTACAACAAAATATTAACTCCTAATCATCATGGCAAAGGTAAGAAATTGAGATAACATTCAAGAGTCCACGCAAACTTTTAGAATCAAAAGTAAAAGTACAACCATGATTACAAGCATACATAATACATCTAAAGTCATTTACAGAGTATGTAGAATAATATTACAAGTGTCGAATAATGGCATCAAGCCTTACAATCATTTGAATACAAGAAGTACATTTGTCATCAATAGCCGAATAAATCTAACAAGGAGTCCTTGACCGCCATCGACCAACTGGCCATCTGCTGCGTCGAAGGATAAGAACATGGTTCAGGCACTTTTTCCGCCCAACCACGAAGCTTGCGCTTCCCTGGTATCCTTCAAACTGAAGGATGCCCGACCCTGCTCGAAGAGCCTAGCAACCTGGAAACATATGCAGGGTGGAATCTGGTATGTGCCTATCAATCTACATGCATCACTAATATGAATACAGCATCTCATCAATAGGATGTGGTAGGAAAAAAAATATACAATGTATAGCTAGGAAAAGTCCATCTATTTCAATGGTGCATGTCTATTTCAACATTCTGTTAGCTTTGGCCAAAGCGTTACTCCGTAATAACAGCATGCAAGTTCGAAAAAGAAATTTACTTCCCTAATAACCCACATTCGATACCCGTCCTGGAAGACAATCTTTCCTTCATAATTCTAATACGATGATGAAGATAAGCAAAATCAAAGTTAACAACTCACCCGCTACATAGTAACCATCATTTGTCACAATCTTCAAAGAAGAGAATGAAGCAATTTCAATTCATTTTGTAAACGTAATTCATGTCAATTTGAAGAAAATAAACTCTATTTGAAATAAACTTCAGTGTAAGAGACAATAAATTGATCCTTTAAGTATAATTCCCGTAGTCTTTTCAATTCCAGACGTGATTCAATTAGAGCAATAATGACTTAATCTCTTGAACAAAGATTCTTGTGTTGATAATGAATATAAAGAATTGTTTACCTTTCATCAAGCTCCAAAAGAACGTTTACATGTGTTTGTATGACTTTTTGGATCAGTTATCAGAGTAGTTCAAATGTTTAATTGATTCCTTTAAATATCATCCACTTCGATGGTCAAACAATTCCGTGCAAATTTTAGCTACAATTAGATTTGATCTGATTATATTTTTTTTTTGAATTTTCCTCCTACAAGAACAATTTGTTTAACACAGAAATGTTTTCCTTAAAAATCACCGAGATATTTAACACAGAGATCGATAAAAAGCTTCAATATTTTCCAGAATTTGATACGACTTCATTTACACAGGGACGACTTAATCACACAGCGAAAGATTTCCCACTACTCAGTGCTTGATGTTGGTTGACAGTTTTGGTAAACATTAAAAGGTAGACATTCATCTGGAAAGAAAGTAGCGTGACATGTGTTACACCGAAATCGACAGATGACTATAAAAAGAACGACATTCAGTTACAGGAATCGGCATAGAACTATAGAAAAACGGCAAGATTTCAGTGAACTAGCAGCAAACACTTGCTAAAAACCACAACCATGTCCTTACTAATATAAAGAACGACTTCACTATTGCAGAGATCGATTTTTGAATCTCAGGAGTTTTCAATAATTACAAATCATTCGAAGAAACACAAAAAAAAGAATAGGAATGGCGGCATCTTCAGGGATCGGTTTTCTTTTTTCATACAGAAGAAAAATGTTAAGAACAACCAGAGGTCGTTGAAATGGTATGAGGAAAGATTTAAAGTTTCAGATCCATAGGTATATATATATAAATAAATGAAAGAAGGTCACACCAAAACTAGCTAGCAGTTCGTAATACTGAGAGTAATATTATGCAGTATACTACTAGTTTTCTCAGAATACTACCTGGTTCTGTCAAGCGAAATCTTCCCTTTGCCTTCCTTGTAACTCCATTTTCCCTTCCGGCGTTCTTCTCCCCCTTTTTCCCTGTCGTCCTTCCTTTTCCAGCGTCCTTTCTGATGCCAAAAATCCCTCTGCCTGCTCTTCCCTACCTTCTTCTTCTTCTTATTTACCTTCCTTAACCTAATTTTTCTTCCCCCATGAATTCATGCAAGGATTCTATTCTAGTTAAAAATAAAACTTTTCTTTTTCTTGATTCACATGCCTCCCTCTTAAAAGTTTCTTGTTCCTCTTAATATAAAATCAAGAATGCATGATTTCATACGTAATTTTAAATATTCTTGATTTAGATATTTGCATGAACATAAATGGTTTTCTTTTTAATTTAATTTAAATATATAATTCTATAAAAAAAAAAAAGGAATACATTCTAAAGATAACAATGTTAATTATATCTTTATTAGTTTTGCATATATTTAAATTACTTATTTTTTCAATTTAATATATTAATTATTAGAACTACTAACCCTCGTAAATTTAATTGCCTATAAATAGTATTTCGATATTTACAATATTCATTTATTTTTATTTTTAAAACAAACAATAACTCTACTAACTTATTGGTTTCTTTTCTCAATAGGTATCGAATTCGAAAGAAAAAAATGACAATCAAGACATTCAAAATTATTCCAAACAGACGAAGCACTGATGTCCTTCCAAAATCACATAAAGCACAGTCAACGAATTAAACATGCAAGCATTACTCGTCGAAAACACATGAAATGCAAATGCAAAATGAAGCAAACTACGTGAGTGTGTGGAATTCCCAGATAAAACCCGTCAGATGTTGCCACGTAGCTAGGACTCCCCTACCTAAGCCATGCTCTTGTCGTCGACAAGGCTGCAAAAGTCAAACTCATAAGACCATCAATAAGTTAGTCCCAATATAGCCAAAGTGAATCAGTTTAACTAATCAATGTAATTATTGAAATTTTAACCTTTCAATCAAGTATGCAAAGTATGAGATGTGACATTAGAAAGGAAAACCCTAGGGGGTGTAGGATAAGTCATGTTCACCAAAAAAAATATAAGAGAATAAAATAGATTTTACATTATTATAGGCTAATTAAATAGATGCAATCAATAAACATAAAGTAATCTAGATTAGACAAAGCTAGGATGGATATTTGCAATAAATAAATAAAAATTAGATGCTATAGAAAGGGGTCATTAGCTCTAAAACTAGGATAATGAAGGAATGACAATGATGCATTGAATTTATTTGCCATCTCTAAAAGTTAATGATTTGTATCTAATTGCTATCTCAAGATCTAAATTGGCATAGAAAATGATGAAGGTTGATCGTAAGCACTAGAGGTTTGATCACAATTGCCACAAATTTGATCTACCACACTAAATTGATCTATGTTGCATAAGATTGAACTAGAATAATGTGTACCCAAAGAACTACTCACCTTCATCTTAGTGGTATCTAAATCTATCAAGGCAATATCTAAGGACATTGTTTACCTCTAGGAGTTTACCAACTTGATAGGTCAACAAATTCTCCTAGGTCAAACCCCTTTAGCAAGTTAGATTAATGATGATGAACAATATCAAAGACATCATACATAGGCATGCTAATGACCTATATGATGGGGGTGATGAAAAAAAGGCGCGTCTCACATTTTGGTCTAAGTGGGCTGCACAAATTATTATTTTTTAGATTTTCTATTTTCTTTCAATTATAGCAAGCAAACTGTAAATAATTTGAATGTAATCTAAACCATTTATTTATGATATTTTCTATGTTGATTTTATGTCTAATTTTTTAAAAACTAAAAAAATCCTCTCATGTTTTAAATATTTGTTAATAAAGTGTTTCATACACTCTAAAATATATTTTTTAATGAGCTTTCCTATAATGCATAACTTGAGCTAGAAATAAAACCTCTTCATGATTTTTTAAACATAGATTATTAATGCTCATATGTAGAGCACACATATTTTTGTGATTTTTGTTGTGTATTTTATTTATTATTAATTTTTAAATGAGAACAACTATTAATTTAGTAGATATTTCATGTAACCTAACTTTTCTTATATATACACAAATTAATTATTATTTTTTAAAAGAAGAACATCAATATGAAGGGCACTCTTATTCTTAGAAAAATCATTATTTGCTATTTTTCTACATGTGTCGAATAGATGTCTTTGATTTTTGTAAATCTATTTTGATTAGAAAATAGAAAATAAAAATTTTAAAATCTATATTTTTTGGAAAGATTACTCTAAGGGTTACATTTTTTGTAAAATTTCATGGCATGATGACTTCGTTTGATCATTTTAAGGGACACACACATACATGTCAAGAATGTCATCTACAATGAACTTAATCTAATTTTCCTTATATCCTAGGATTGAGGCATACTACTTTGTATAAATTTCTAAATGAACATGACCACAAGTGGGATGTGGATTTATGTTTCCACTTGATGGTGTAGCAAATGTGATTCTTTAATTTCCTTTAGAAATCTAAATCTTTTCTATTGATTTTCACTTTACTGTTGTGTGTGATCTCTCTCTATGAAATTAAGAGTACATTGATTATCCTTAAGTACTATGATATAGTAACTTGTTGAACAAACATGTATTAAGTTAGCTCATAACAACTAGTAGAAGGGACAAGAACGTTAAAATTTGAATTTCACGGTCATTCTCATACTCTTTAAGATTGAACAAAGTCAATCCTTAGCTACTTGAAAATGAACTCTAGAGGAAAATGGTAATTTCAAGGTAGAGAGCAATTGAATGGAAGTAAATGTGAATGAGGGTGCAATAATTATGAGTGAATGGTTAATGTATGTAAAAAATGGTGTATATGTGGGTAAAAAACTGACATGGATAGGAATTGGACCGTGAACCAAACCAAACACAAGAGTATGCCACTTGTCGATATGTTATTGTATATACATAAATTACCAAGGTGGACACAAAACTAAATGGGAAATGACACGAGCATGCTAATATTACCATTAAAATTATATGTCAATTAATATCTTTCAAATCTCAACATGAAATGCAAATTGGAAGAAGAAAAACTACTAGCAACTAGAAATCTACCCTAATTACTTTTACATAAGATACACATTAAAGATAATACCAATAAAACCATGTAATATAATTTATTGTAATTTCTAAAACATATGCCTAATGAATCATCATCATAGGCATCAAATAGTAGGATGGATGGAGGGCATTAGATATGTTTGCACATCTAATGTTTTGTGCAATCATGTGGATGAATATGCACAACATTGAAGCTTACAATTTCAATTAGGGGAAAGGAGGTGATAGTTGAATGTGTTCCAATAGCTAAGATATCATTTGTAGATTTAGAGACCAATATATTTAATAGCATAATATATTAGTTGTGACTTTAAGGTTGTTAGTGTTGACCATTATTACTAATAACTAAATGAAATGTGTTCATTAGATTCAAAAGCACAACAATTCATGTGATGACATATCGATACACCAACAAAACATGACCTAACGTACAACTATCAATCTAATCTTTTTGAAGGGTATTTCATTACACCTCAACAAAACATGTTGATATAATATTATATTTCAATAATATAAACTTAAAACCTTAAATTTTTAAAAGAACATTATGAAATAAACTATTATAAAAATTTAAGAGAAACTTAAAAATCAGGACATATAATTTTTCAAAAGATATAAAATTAAAATGCAAACAACTAATCTTTTCCCTATCATGTACACCATTTAAAGGGTTGCCAATGAATTTCCATTTTCCTTGGTACTTATACCATAAGTATAGCAAAGGGTAGAAACTTTAAAACAACACTATTTGTAGAGGTGTTGGAATTCGGTAGGCTGGATGCTCCTTTGATCTATACTCGCTCTCTTATCACCTCCAAAGTAGCTTGTGGTTGTTAATGATGAAAAGCAAAAGAAAATGGCGTGGGCCCTTTTTGTCTTGTATTATTATCCATATCACTTCTATGGTGCTTGTTGTATAAGCAATCCACATGCAATGTCATGGAGGGCTCGTGGTTGAACAGGAAACAAGTATATACCATATGCTAAAAGCCATTATTCAACATTTATTTCTCCTTTTTCCTATTGATGTTAGCCTTAAAAACTTTTAAATATTTTTCACCAATGCAAAGTAAGCACTGTGCCTAATTTTATACAGGAAAAGTCACACTACTGTCTAGTTTGATGTTAACATATATCACATGCAATGAGGTATGAGCAGCTGTGCTTTACGATCAGTCCAAAATGCTGTAATACTACAGTTGAGTTTAAAACCAGTAACAACTCACAATTACGATAACAATATACTGATGAACAGTATCGCCAAGAAACAAAAGACTGATATAAAAATCATTTCATATGATATATAAGTAAATGCTTTCATATGTGGACTCCAAATCCCAAAAAATTTAAAACACAATTATGGTTACGTGCACCTCCGAATCAACAATTTGGTCAATATGCATATGCCGCCCATTGTCCATGACAAAGTAATTTTAGATTAAATTATTCCACACAACCACCCACTTTGTAATCAATATAATGTTGAAGTTTGACTTCAGTGGATGCGGCCACTGTCTGGATGCAATTTTTTTCAAAATAATAATTAATTAAAATTGAAAGCATTGTCAAATAGATTTAACATACTAATAATTATTTTGATAAAAACAGCATTTATTATGGTGAATAGATGTAGCGTTTCTAAAGGATTTATTTAATTGTGTAACATATAAATATAAATATTAAATTAATGATTAAATTTTATAAGGAAATATGAAACCATACAACTCTACAAATTTAGTGATTTATATACATTAAACAATCTTTACCCTATTGACTAAATAATGGATATTAATATCTCAAAGGTCTGTCTAAATTTTATTGGTAATTTAGAATACTTTTAACCTTTAACTTTTAGGTATGAGTGATCTATTTCTTTATATTCATCCTTTATAAATATATCTATATAATTTAATTTTTTTTCTATAAGTAAAAAAATGTTATTATAGAGTGTTCAAGATCTTAAAATTTAAAAAAAAAAGAGCTTGAGAAAAAAATTATGTATAGTTATATTTTTATTATATTGAATAATTTATTATGTAGATTAAAAATTTGTTCACTTAAAAAAAAGAGTTTATAACACTTCAGAGATCTTTTAAAATATTAAGATGATATACCTTGCACCATAACTCACATCTAGTTTTTCATTAATGAGATCTCTATAGCATAGTTATTTGCACCTCTACAAGATTTTTTCTTTCATCTCATTAAGGAAGATGGATGAATACCTTTGACTATTCATATGAAAACTTGAGCCACTCTCCATCATTTCACTAAGTCTTTTTGATGCATGAGGTGACAAGTTCCTCTTGGCTCATTTATCCACCCAAGTGGGGCATTTTAGTTTCTTTGGCCTTTATTGACCTTACTACTCAGAATTATTTAGAAGCTCTAAATTCTCCCTTAAAGAAACCTTTTGGAGGGATTTTGTTCCACTTAAAGAGGATCCACATCCTCCTCCCAATGTGTGTCTAGTTCTTCACTCTACTTTCTTTTACAATGATTAGGTTATAATATATATATTTTTATTACTTTTGTCAAGACAATATTTACTAGCATTTTTTATTGTAAAAACATCTTTATATTTTAAACATTAGATAAATATTGGAGTATCATTAGGATGGTTGACTTCTTGAGAAGTTTGGATGCTTCTGAACATTACCTAGATGCAATCTAATTGAACTATTCATACTCATAAGAGATAGGTTCTTGTGAACCACTACCTATAAAATAATAAGTTTGACTTAAATTATATAATTAAATCCTAATAAAATATTACATTACTTAATAAATATAATTTTCTAATAAAAGGAAGGCTCCTTTCTAACATTATAATGAAACAATTTTGACTTAAATTATTCTATGCAAGCACTCATGTTCAACTTTAATTAGACTTAGAACTCTATTTATTAATAAGTAATCTTAACATTAAATTCCTCAATTTGGGTTGGGCTTAAAACTCCATGTATATGTAAGACACATGTTTAACCTTCCTAAATAATCTTAGGTAAAAATAAACAAATAATATTTTAATATACTAAATGATATCATGTTTGTTTTTAATCATACTTTATGAACATGGAAGAGACACTACACCGTCAAATTCATCTCGAACTTACACTTATTCTAAGTTAATCTTTGATAGATGACTTGCCAAGCACTTCTCACAATTAGAGGATAAGAAGATAATATAATACATTTGTGTATCTCCTATTTTTATTGATTTCAAAATGTGTAAAGAACATTGTCCTTGATACACGTTCATGCAAGTCCATCGGGCATGAAAATGTACAATGAATGGGACTCAATTGACATGACAAATTCTTTCCACCGAAGATGGTCAAATCTTTGCTTTATGTAAGTGCATTCCAGAGAAGCATAATCACAATAATGCTTATAGGATGGTATTTAGAAGCAACCTCCTATAAATTAATTACAAGTGCAGCCCCTCCAATAAATTAATTACATGGGAAGTTACCCTCTGTAAACAAGAGAAACTGAATGTCCACTATGGCAACCTTTTTCCTCTATATAAGATGGTAGAATCCCCACTTTTCATAACGAAGTCAAGAGCTTAAATCTAGAGCTATTACTTCAAACAAGCTATATAACAATGAAGGCAATTACGTGGTTTGTTGTTACATTTGTTGTGCTACAGCATGTTGGAACAGCCTCTGGCCAACTTAACAACTACTTCTACATCTATACTTGTCCAAGGTTGGAGACAATTGTGTCCAGTGTTGTGAGATCTGCTGTGATGAATGAGACAAGAATGGCAGCTTCTCTTCTTCGCCTCCATTTTCATGACTGTTTAATTAACGTAGGTATTTTCTCTTTCTTGTTATTACTATAACGATTAAGACTGGATTGTACTCTTAGCTTTTCTCTTTACGTATGAGCTACGGAGATGTGGATGAATGTTTTTTCCTAGTTTTTAGATTATTTATACAGTTCATTGTATCCATCTCTGGAATTTTTTTTATTCTGGGTGAGGCCACAACACGGGACCTCATCCCCTGGCATTGCCTACATCAACGTTAGAGCGAATCTATGTCTTGAATGTTGTTCTTGTCTTCCTTATTTTATTATATAAGTTTCAAATGTTGTTCTTGTCGGTCCAGTCTTATCTAGCATTCTACTAAACTGCAGCCATAACTCTGGGCCTGTTTTGATTTTTGTCTTCCCACTTTGTTGGGTTTGGTTTTCTATTGTAAAATCCAACTAGTGGCTCTGTTTATGGGCCCTCTATGTATTTGCTTCATATATAAATATATTTTCCAGGTGCTTAGCACCTTTTGTGTGAAAAAAAAAGAAAAAAAAAAAACAATGATTTTTTATTGATTCGCGGACATTAGTATAATTTATTTACTTCTTTTTCTTTATGGATATCAAGATATCTTAAAAAAATAGAGTTATTTGGAGGCTTGGGGTACAGACGGGGAGATCGTTTAGATTAAAGTACCTGAGTAAAAGAATATGAATACAGCTATATTATATAATTGTAGGCATTAAAAATTGTGGGTATTGGACCAGAATTTGTTCATATTCCTATAACAGAACTTTCAGGTAACTATGTCAAAAATTGAATAGTTTATGTCTTTTGCTTGGCTGAGTGGAAAGTAAAGAAAGTAAAGAGATGAGAAGATTGGAAGAACATGGTATAGTTATCTAATAATATTATGTCACGGTGCGGATAACATTCCTAGCATTAGACCATTTAAGAAATATATCATGGCTGTCTAAATTTTTTTGCAGAAAGTTAAAAACATTGGATAGCTAATATTTATAAGTTTTAATAGTGTTAGAATTAATTATAAGGCCTTTCTCTATAAATTCAGAATTAATTTATAAAGACAAGGCTTAATATGAGAGGATATAAACTTGTAATCAGTCTAATTTGTTTTTTTTCACATAACTACAAAGATTCAGTAAGAGGTTGAAGAGATTTGAAAACAATCTCCTTGATGTTACCAAGTAGAACATGACCATATAGGTTTTAGTTATAAAAGGATAACCAATCTATTAGTATTTAGTTAGGAGAAGCAGTCTTATAATGCATTATTATCTATAGTTATGATTCTAATCAATCATTTAGTAGGGGAGCATTTCTAATAGGGATTACTTTGGCTACAATGGGAATGAAATTGGAGCTTGGAGTTTAACCCAGTTAATCTTAATAGGAAGAGTAAGTTCTATTATGCACTACTCCATTGTTTATTGCATCCCCTTAGACTATATGCATTACTCTATTGGCTAGAGTCATTAAAAAAAATCAAGTTTACTCAATCTAATCTATATATTACTAAAAGACTTGGATTATGCATCATTTTATTGATTATAATAAATATAATATAGAGTTTTGAAAGGACCAATAATTTCTGTAAGTACAATTTTTTTTTTGAACTATTCTGCAGTAGGTTGTGATCAAATTCTAACTATTTTTTTATTATTTTCATTTAGAAAAATATAGTCATATCAACTATATCTAAATGTAATAGAGTTGTATATCTAAATGTAATAGAGTTGTATCCGTTCAAACATGGAAAAATTGAAATCACCTTCCACTAACTGTATCCCATGTCTCTAAGTCACCATACTTTTAGATTGCATGTCTTTTAGACGGAACAGAATCACACTGCACTAACAATCTAAATGGATTATAAGAATATTGTACATGTGTTTTTTTAGCATGTGAAGTTAGTTTCTTATTATAGCATTGATTAAGAAGTTGATAATAAGTTCTACGCGCTGAGCATGGCCAAAAGCCTGAAAGTTCAACCCAAGGTTGAAGAGCAGGGGGCCACAGGGGGCTGCATGTAGCCCCCTGCCACACTGCAGGCGTTCTGGGGAGGCCGTTAGGCTGAGCTGGAGATTTTTTGGAGAAGTGCCACTCGCAATATTTATGCATGGAAATCCTTCTTCGGATTATGTATGATTAATTGCATGTTTTTTTGTGGCTTTTTTAAGTTCCTATGTCTGTAACAGCAAATTTTCTTCTGAGAATAAAATTATTGAGAGATCTTTGCTCATGGTTTTTCCTGGTGCAAACCAGGTTTTCCAGGTAAATCTGTGTTGTCTATTTTGTACAATTTATTGCTATTTCACGGTGTTTTCATTCTGCACTCCTTATTTTTCTAACATTTTTAATACAAGTGGTTGATGTATTTTTCCTTATATTTTTGTATGGATGGAATTGTTTTGCCTCGTCCAATAAATCCAACATTGTCATGAGAGGACACTAATAAAATTTATATATTAATTCTGATGGATTTCACCTCCTTTTAATGCAGGGATGTGATGCCTCAGTTTTGCTAGATGACACAGACAGCTTTGAAGGAGAGAAAACCGCCGCTCCTAATCTTAATTCAGCTAGAGGATTTGAAGTCATTGATACCATAAAAACAGCTGTGGAAAGTTTATGCAATGCCACTGTTTCATGTGCAGACATTCTCAGCCTTGCAGCTAGAGATTCAGTCTATCTGGTGTGTATTTTTTTAAAAAAGATTCTCAGTCAATGAAATAACTCACATCTATAAACAGGGCAGTATATGGGCAATATATAGATAAATTAATTGTTACTGTACTTACTGAAATGCTTACTTTGATTTGCTTTATTTATGCAAGAGTGGGGGTCCTTACTGGCAAGTAAACCTGGGAAGAAGAGATGGTAAGACTGCAAATAAAAGTGCAGTAAATGAAAACATCCCATCTCCTTTTGATTCGCTTGACACAATCATCAACAAATTTCAGAGAGTTGGGCTTTCAGTTCAAGATGTAGTAGTACTCTCAGGTAAAAAGGACTCTTAAGCAGAAAATGGTTAAATGATTATAACATTGTTGGAATTAGCGAAAAGTTATTAAACAAATTCTCCAAGCTTTGTTTGCTTGTCTTAAAGAGTTTTAATAACCAGGCACTAGATTACAAGTGAAATTATCTACTTAATTCTGTGATTTCCAACGGATCTCTCAATTTTCCTGTGTAATTACTATGGGTTGACATTGTCAGTCTGTTTGTCTTCCATTTTCTTTGTTTCCAAGCTATCTTTCAGATTATTGTTCCAGTTTCGCTCTGAAGGGGTTATGAGTTGGTTTTCTTTAAATTTGGTTTGGTTGCCTAGATGTTAAGGTTCACAAGCTATGATAGCTATAAATCTATGTAATTTTAGTCAATCAATATAATTACCAACCTATTACATGGGGTTATTTTTAAACATCATCCATTTCAATAATCACAGGTTAATTTTGACCAATAAAAATAGGACAAATATTTACCACTTTTTGTTGTGACTGAAGTGTAAAATTCCTATTAACTCTTTAACCATTAAAATGGATGATATATAAGTAGAGTGATTACACTGTAAATACGTTAATGTGACATTTATTTTTCATACCAAGTTGTGTTCAGTTGGGTTTATCAGGGGTTTGGTTTTCTAAGTTTGTTAATCTCACATTTTCTTTGTTCACATTATCGTCGAAGGATCTACCAGTTTCACTCTGAAGTTGGTATAAATTGCTTGTTTATAAGCTTGATTTGATTTTCTTGATTTCAAGGTTTTCGGTACATCACTGTAAGTATCTCCGTCACTATCCCCGTATCGTTACGAGAGGGAAAGTTTATAAACAAATTGATTTCGTCCTATACTTATATAACTTGTACTTTATATTACATTTTCTTTATTCTAAGAGTAACTGTCTTCAGTTAGGTTTACCAGTTTCACAGTATAATTGATATTAGTTAGTTTTTATTAGTTCTGTTAGTTCACATTGATATATTGAAAGATGTATGGTGTGTTTCATTCAGGTGCTCATACAATAGGCTCTGCTCACTGCAATACTTTCAGCTCAAGGCTATTCAATTTCAACAGTACAAGCAGCCCAGACCCAACAATTGAGCAGTCCTTTTTAGGAAACCTGCAAAGCTTGTGTCCAAATGGCAGCAGTGATCCTAATACACTAGCCCCACTGGACTCTGTGACCAGAGACATATTTGATAATTCCTACTTCAAAAATCTTCAAAACAGTAAAGGTCTTCTTCAGTCTGATCAGGCTCTGTTTTCAACTCCAAATGCATCTACTGCGCTCTATGTTAATTACTACAGCTATTATCCCAATCTCTTCTTCACGGACTTTCGTGTTTCTATGATGAAGTTGGCAAATCTAAATGTTCTCACTGGATCGGATGGAGAGATTAGGAAGAACTGTAGGTTTAGAAATTGATGAATTGAGAGACTCTTTTTAGGAAAATAAGTGATAGTATGATTTCGTCGGATGGTAAAATAGTGGGCCATATGGTGCATTGTGTTATGCAAAACTAATAATAATGGTAGCTCAGACCATGGAATTTGTATCCTGTACTATTGTTTTCTTACAAGTTGAGGAGTTATGAATCTTTGTCTAGTGAATTCTCTTCCCTTCACAGTGAGGTATTGATAAGTATAGTCGTCTCCTCTCACTGTGAGTTGTTGAAAATGTAACACAACTCTTAGTTTTTTAATTGAAAATGTAATACATCTCTTAGTTTTTCAAGATGCAATAAAACCTTCGGTTCGAATTTTATTTGTAGTTATTATAACTTTCTAGCATTTATGTCCTAATAATCTCTCTTGTAGTTCTCTTCTATTACTTTTCTCTAGCAAGACAGAATATTAGTATTAGAGGAAAAGTTATCAAAGAACATTAATCAAGACCTATGCATATGATTCATTTTCAATGAACGAAATGTTTATGACATGGATTTTTTTCCCCTTATATTGTGGGTAGGTCCCACAATTATAATTTATTATATTAATATTGAATAATAGATTAAAAAAATAAGAGTTTTCAATAAAGAAAATAGGAAGAAGGTTTCAGCTGAGAAGCATTATAGGGATCTCTTATTCCTTTTGGTTTTAAGTTTGGGATTCAAAGATGAGAATTTTTTAAACAAGGAACTAAGTTCGTTTGAGCCAAAGGATAAGGTTGATGGTAAGATACAAAGTTCCCAAAAGCATTTTGGTTTCACATTGCCTTGAATTGTTAGATCTGCTATTGTTTTTGGGCAGTAAGCCTTGTCTTCTTTTCCTTGCCCTTGTTGGTGGGGTGCTACTAGTTTGTTGTTGTATTGTTGACTTTCTATTGTCTATTCCCCATGGTTGTATGTTGATGTAAAGACGTCTCCACTATCTCTTTACTAGTCTTCGTAAAAGGGTGGGGCGCTTTCAAAATCCCTATTTCCAGTTCATAGCTCTAGCCAAAAGCATTTACCCATGATAAACAAAAAAAAATCAAAGCTTGGCTTTGAAAGTAGAGAGTTTATTAAATAGTTATGTAGTCATATTCTTCATCATCTAGATTCAGAATCAAGATAGAGAAATCAAACCTAAATCAAAATGATGTAACCCCATACTCAAGAATATACAAATCTTATGACATGCCAAAACTAGAAGATGAACAAGATTATACCCAAAGCCTAGATTGTTACCATGTAACACATCAAAACAAGAAATGGTGGATCATTAACACCCAACCCAAACATAGCTAGAGCATATTAGCCTTTGAAGTCACCTTTGGATTCACATTACTAGCATCCACCACCACCAATGGCTCTAGATTATCCTTGTAGATTATCCTTGTGAACCAATGTCTTGATTGCCTCCTTGAATTCATACATGTTATTTGGCCTTACCACCTTCAAAGTCATCCATAAGGGAGCACTCATGTAAATGAAACTTGCCTTAGGTTGAAGAGGGACCTTGCAAAGGGCAAGATGGAGAGACACCCATTCCAACCTCATTGAACATGAGTTCTTGAAAGACCCCCATTGGGACGAATGCTTGTGGGTTCAAGCTATTGGCCAGTGGCCACTATTTCAACAAAATCAAGGATTGACTCAACATTCCCTTAGTAGGCTAGCTTGATGTAGCACATAGCAACATGTGAACTGTAGCCTTCTCATGAAGACAGGGATGGAGATCCATAACAAACTCCATGGCTATGTTTGTGTTTACATGAGTCTATCATTTCCCTACATGAAATCCTCACTAAAAATAATAGCTATGGAAAGGTGAACAATGCGTGAAAATTATGCAAAGCTTGACCAAGCCTATGCTCCATAACCTTGCCTTTGAAGGCCATTTCCCATCTTGTTGTTTGTAACTTGATAAAATACATTGGAAAGCAAAGGGTAAATGGAGAAATGCAATAAAATGAAAATGAATGAAAGCCAACCAAGAGATACCTTACAATAATCATTCACGAGGGTGCAAGAACTTTCTCATATGGTTGATAATAATGGAACTAGCATGCTCTTATACAATCAAGAGATAAACATCCCAATCCACACTTAATTATCATTTCCTTGTTACATGGTCCATATTGCCTCATCAAAAGGCCAATCATTTAGTTTTTTGAGACCACAAATTCTTGGTTGCCATCAATGGTGAAATTAGCCAATCTATATGCTACATTATTTACTTCTCTAAAGTAATGTCTAGTCTCATAGATGGTGATGCCCTCTAACAAATTACATAATTTTTAATTACCAGTGTTCTTATTTTATTACATTTATAATGAGCATTAAGTCCTCTTCGATGATAAGGTTTAAATGGGTGCATTTTACAACCAAAAAGAGGTCCAAGACCAAGGTCTAAGCCTCTACTTCATTATTGGTATCATTCTTAAGTTTCCTAGAAGTCATGAAGAAGACAAAACCATTTGAATCTCTTATTAAGCAACATATGCCCAAGAAACCCAAATTATCCCTAGAGGAACCATCAAAATTTAACTTTAGATAAGAATTGGTGGGGGGCTCCCATTTTACTTTTGTCTTGTCTACTTTAGAGGAATAAACACCTAGAGCCCTATAAATGGAGGACAAATGTTTGTTTTTTATAATAGTTGTTATATTAATTTCTAAAATCCATTAAGAAGATAGTAAAGATATTATGAGAAAATATATACAAAGTTTGAGGCTAAACAAGGACAAATAAGAGTGAAAAGCATTAGAATTCATTACCAAGGATATTAAAGACACTCCTAATTCAAGTACACACTACATTACACAAAAAATATAAAACTAAAAGCTTGTAGATCACTCCTCATTAATTTGTGAATGTTCTTTGGGGAATATGGTTCTTGAGCAATAATGAAACTATCATTAGGAGATTGTCATTTAAAAATTATAATGCATTACACTGCATTAAGAAGTGCTAAGTAATCCCTTAAGGTTTTTGTTAGTGTTTATGTTGTTGATGGTTCTTCTAATTCCTTCCATGAGAATAAAGAGAAATAGGGATTTAAGTTCCCCTTTTCAAAATTCTAGAAAAACGAAGAAGCTTTCTAGGATTCTATTGACTAAAACAAAGAAAATTTTCATGCTATAGCAATTTGGGTTAGCTTCCACCACCTTGTGGAAAACTTGAAAATTTTCATCATCTTTGGAGGAAACCCCTATCCACCCTATCATGGGCTTTGGTAATGTCCAATTTAATTTATTAGGGTGGATTTTCCAAATAAATTTTTAGTGATACTACCAAGTCCAAATCCTCATGGCCCACAATAATGTTCTAGTGATCTTTATGCTATGAAGTATTTTTTAACACCCTTCTTAGGTTTATAGGGTGACAACATAAAGGTGTGTCTCATTTTTTGTCTTAAGTGGGCTATGCAAATCAAAATATTTTTAAAAAATAATTTTCTATCAACTATAGAAAGCAAACCTTTAAGAATTTGAAGATAATGTAAACTAATGATTTGTAATATTTCATATGTACGTTCTATTTATAATTTTTTTTAAAATTAAAAAATAATTTATCTTGTTTTATAAATATTTATTAATAAAATGTTTCATATGTACCCTATGTTGATTAGGAAAAAAGGGAAAGAAAACATAATAATAAAGTAAAATATATTAAATCTATATTTTTTAGAAAGCTTTCTATAAGGTCTACTTAAATTGTGAAATTTTTGTGATATAATAACTTCAATTGATCACAAAAATTGTGATATGTTGGTAGTTTGTGTCCAATTAAATCCTTCAATGTGGCATGGATAGAAAATGGTACCACATAAAATATTTAAGGGACACATATGCATGTTAAGAATGTCATCTACAGTGAACTTAATCTATTTTCCTTGTCTCCCAAGATTGGGCATATTATTTTACATAAATTATTATATCATCATGTGACTGAAACACACCTTTATGTTTCCACCCTATTGGCTCTCAAAGATAGAGGTTCCCAAAACCCTAAAGATAAGTTGCAGTTAAGCCCCAATGGATGCCAACATAGCATTAAGGACTTATATTACTTACAATCAGTTGGGGACAAGTATGGTCCAATGGATGAGAAAGAGTTAGTTCTCCTTCTTCAACCTCTACTAGGCCAATGAGGAAATCCCCAAGGTCTCTAAAATAAGACAGATAGAGAGAAATGGATAATAAACACAAGGCCTTAGCAATGATACCAATGTGTTACAAATCCTTAAGGTTTGTCGCTAGACTCAAGACAACACTAGCTACAAATAGACCTATAAGACCTCCAATAACTAAATAAAACTTACTCTTGTATATACAATCATAAGATGTATTAGTTTTTATTCTTGTAAGTGATTGTCATGAGACATGCATACATAAGCACAAGAATGGGAGACACACTAACATGATCCTTTGATGATTTATCAGTTCAAATTTACATAAGGTGTGGTATTAGTTGATTAACTAGATCATAAGAGTATGGTGAAACCTAATATCTACTCCTACACTAATAAAGACAACTAGATAAACTCTAATGGAGAGATTGATCACTCACCCAATAGGATGGTGCTTATCAAGATGGAAAACAAAGTTACAACATCTAAGTGCAAGAAGGATACATGCACAAGACTATAATATAACTAGAGATATGCATATGCACACATCATAAGAATAAGGAAACAACACATATCAAACATTATTCAACATCATCTCTAATCAAAATAATCTCACATGCATTAAGATCTAAAGGTTATTGTAAAGCCTTTATAATAGTTTTATGTTGGTGTAATTAAATATTTAATTACACTTTATTAAGTTTACTTAGGTATTTTTAAGTCACCTAGGATTCTCTATCTTGCAATTATAAAAGCAAGATCTCATATGTAATTTATTAATCCAATTTCATTTTTGCATCCAATATTGTGCAAATTTATCCTCTGTACTTTCTTTCTTGTAGAAGGAAATCATAGGTTTTGCAAGTGATCCTGGTAGCTTGAGTCAATTAGTGACTCTTACATGGTATC
This sequence comes from Cunninghamia lanceolata, assembly GCA_027924645.1. Classification (NCBI taxonomy): domain Eukaryota; kingdom Viridiplantae; phylum Streptophyta; class Pinopsida; order Cupressales; family Cupressaceae; genus Cunninghamia; species Cunninghamia lanceolata. The sequence goes on along the minus strand of BSBN01000178.1, from coordinate 5,173,212 downwards.
AAAGCTCAATAATCTAAATATATATTAATGCTAATAAATGAAGCTCACTAAAATAAATAAAAATTCTCTAGGTGCCAATATGTCCAAGTTATCAACCAAAATCCCTAAAACTGAAAAACTGAATAAAAGATACTTGGGGTTGAATCTCAAAAACTTGCATCAATGCATGTGTAGAGCTCCTCAATACCTTTCCAATGTTGCAAGAATTGTGAAAATCATAGATCGTGGAAAAAAATTATGAGCTCATAAGCCAAAAAGGGTATCTAGAATCCAAACAACAATAAATCTCACTAGCAATAAAATCTAGAAAAAATACAACCACAAATAGATTATGCTTGGAACAATCTTTCCAACACCTATTTGTTTGTGAAAATCTGACTTTGTTTGCCCAAGTTATGCCAAAAACAAAAAAAGGCCCCCTAAAGCACAAATTAGGGCAAAAAAAATGAACCCATGCTGCTAAAGTTGGTGGAACTACTGCCAAAAATAGAGGTATGCCATTTAATTATCTCTAGATAAATGGAACCACTACTAGTTTGGAGGGGGCACTAAAAGGTTTAGAGTTCTGCTAAAGTTGTCCAATCACCAAAATTGGTGCCCCTTTCATGGTATTAGAGCTTCAGATATGCAAGCCCCTTCTCGAATCTAGAGAAACATTAGACAAAAGCCATTTGCTAGGTGTAATTATGTGCAAAACACTAGGTGTAATTATGTGCAAAACAAAGCTTTTCATAAGATTCAAAGTAGTCAAAATAGCCAGATTAGCCTTTTATTTGGCTCAATTTGAGCTCTAGAGGCTAGATCTGCAAGGGTTTGAAGTGGGTGCTTTTTTAGGATCCAGAGAAAAGCTAATTATCAGAGAATTTTAGGTTGAATCTAACCCTTCTATCATGCTCAAAAGGCCCAAAAATGCTAAGATCGCCTGTCAAATCATCGATTTTGGATACAGTTATCAAGAAAGGCAATTTTTTTGTCCAAGGAATCATATAACCCCCATGAATAGTGCCTATGCACATTTTTCAAAACATATATATATATACTTTTTTTCCTACGATTTAATTTTTTGGTTTAAGAAAAATTCAAAATCAATATATTTTTGTGTAATTGCAATTTTTTTCATTTTTAAAAAATATATAAAAGTTTCTAAGAAAGTGGGTGACCCCTACGTAGGCCTCATACATGGTACCTACATAGGGATACCACCCTCTATAGTTTAGAGGGAAACTATGAAGGCTCTTAGGGCCCCCATGCCCCCATTCAGGCTGCAGATCCCCTTTGGGGTAGCCCACGAACCCCTTTTGAGGTGTAGTGTGTGGCCTACGTGGCCCCCTATCCCATGCAATTCAACCTCTTTAGGCCTTTTTGAATTTTTTTATTAAAAAAACTTTTTAAATCGCCTACCTTCCCACCTTCTGTGCCTGATTTTTTGGCCCTTGTGCCAATTTTGGCACTACATTTAAAAATGGTTCTAGCACTTCCTTCAGTTTTAGCAGGCCTATATTTATCTAGAGATTGGCTATTTTTGGCAGAGTTCTAAACTATCTAAAGGGCTCTAAACTTATAAATACTGCTAAAGTTGGAAATAGTTTCACCATATTTAGAAGTAGGAGGTCTTTTTTGCCCTAATTTGTGCTTCAGGGGGGATTTTTTTGTTTTTTTCCACAACTTGGGTAAATGGAGACAAATTTTTGTAAACAAATAGGCATCAGAAAGTTGGTTCTAAGAAAAATCTAGTGGTGGTGATATTTTTTCCAGATTTTGTTGCTAGTACATTTTGTTATGTCAGAAAAAGTATCCTTGGGGGCTTTTTCCTCTTAAGGTTTAGCTCTCGGGTCCTTTAGAATGCATTTAGAGAATCTTGCATGATTTTGATGACTCCTGATGAGAAAACCCTAAAGTTTCATGGCAAATGGGACTCAGGGGATGCACCTAATATCAATCTTGCCTGAATTAGGGGAGGAGGACATGGGCACCCGCACCCTAGTCCTACCCTATTTTAGGTCAGGACCAATTTCAAAGTGTCGGTTTATGACCATTATTTAGGTCCTATGCTGACACGGTAAGTTTGAATTACGAAATTCTTAGCGGGAATGTTTGTAGTTGCATATATAAGCATGATTAGGCTATCATTTGTAAACTAGATGGAAATTGGATGAGCATTGTGATGTTGTGAAAGTGATTCAAGGCATTCATTGTGTTACAGAGCAGAATTTGTGTTGTTCTTATGTTTGTATTTGCAGATTTGGCATCCATCTCCTCATAGCATGAAGAGCATATTCCTTCCATGAGATCTTCACTACAAGGTGATATCAATTGTGTTTTCTTCACTTATCATTTGGATTTTGCCTCTATCTCGCAGGGATATGCACTCTTTATCTAACAATGGTGTTCAGAAGACTTGAATGTCTCCAGGGCTTGACTGAGGCAAGCCTCTAAACACCATAACCCCCAACCCAATTTTTTGTGATTGCAGGTTATAGGTTGCAAAAGTGAAAGAAGTGGAGTTGCAGAAGAGTAATGCAAGTTGTTAGAATTGCAAATCAGAGAAGAAAATAGGGATTTGAACTCAGGTGCCTGCTCATTAGTCCTCCAGATCCCGCAACTGGAAAATCTTTAGAACAATAAGAACAAGTTACAGACAAGATTTCCAGATCCTAAAGAAAACTGTGGCACTGGACTAGGGTGCCCACTCATTAGTCCCTGACTTTTCTAGACACCAAATTTCAAAATCTAGTATGGATTTGATTGTCATTTGATATCTCTGTGTGAGATCATTTTCCATAATTTATCTGTTATTTACGAATTTATGAAATTAGGGTTTTGAGCATAATTGGGCTTAATTGAACAATAAAATCACACAATTCCAATCTTCCCCTATGTTCCAAGTGACAGGAGATTTGTAATAGAGTTCTCTACTCGGTTGAATGTCCTAAATGTTTAGTGGTGAAAGGAGGATCAACACCAACCAATAAAATTAACCCTCTTCATTTTTCACACTAAACATTTTGGTGAACCCATGTTTTTAATAAATTTTGCACCTTCCTGAGTGTTGTACTTCATATTTACAATCATTTCATTGTTCATCTTATTGCATTCGAAAAATTACAAAAAAAAATGGCATTTTTTAGCTTGCATTTTCAAATAATTTAAATTAGTTGGCATTTAATTTCAATAAATTTCTGTCATTAGCATCAGCTCTAACTTAAAATACATAAATACTTCATTCATTATTCATTTACATTGCATTTTCATGATCAAATTGTTAAAAATTGCTTGAGATTGTGCATTTTTCCATATAACCTAGTTTTGCATTAGCTAGGGTTTGTAGTCAATATCTTGTTTCAGATTTTACTACCCTTTTAAAACACTCATTAGGACTGATTTTTAACTGTAGTGTTGCACCATAGTGGTTTGCTTGCAAAATTTCATGCCTAGGGTTTGAAAACCTTGCTTTTTCACTAGATTTTGGCGTCTCTCTAGATTTGCATCACAGGCGTGTTGTAAAGGATTTTTCTGCACTAATTGGCTATTATTAGGGTTATTATCTACTTCCACTCCTCAAATTCCTTACAACACCCTTTTCTTTTAGACCTTTGCATTGAAATTTGGTGAAAAATTGCATATTTTGGTTATATTTTCACTAGGGTTTGACTTAGATTTGCACTCCAAGCATGTTGTAATGGATTTTATGGCTTTAGGTGACTGATATTACTGTTGCTTCCCCTCCTAAAATTCTTTACAACACCCTTTATATTGGGTCTTTGCATTGAAAATTGTTGAAAAATTGCATATTCTAGCACATTTTCACTAGGTTTTGACTTGTCATCACTCTAGATTTGCATCCAAAGTGTGTTGTGAAGGATATTTTTGCTTTATTGGACTGATATCAAACATATTATTTTCTGTGCCTAATCAATTTCCTTACAACACCTTTGCTTTCACTTATTTGCATTGAAAAAAGTTGAAAAAATCAAGAATTTTAGGTCATTTTCATACATAGTTTTGCACTTGTCTTTTGCATAACTTTCAAAAAGCTTTTAAAATCTGATTTCATATTGATTTAAAAACTCATACACATGGATTCTAATCACAACAACAACACTAGGTTCCCTCCTAGGCCTTACATGAAAAGAAAGGTCCCCGAACCTGAAATTGTGTTTACACCTCATGATGGAACAATTAGAGGCACTAAAGGACCTCTTTATATCACTGTAAAAATAATGGAAAATTTTGTGGATGGAACCCTTGTTGATCCTAATTGTATGACTAATGTGGTAATGGAAGAGTTCCTCTATTCACATGGGTTGATACAAGGCTTTTATGACACTTTGGACATGATGATTAAGACACATAAGGGAACCTTTATAAACACTTCTAGGAAGATATCTTTATTGGTTATGGTATTTGAGAAATCTGTAGAACAATTGTTTAATGTTGTCCCTATTTCTGACCTCTTTCGCATAAAATTAGGACAGCCATGGTTAAAGACTATGAAAGTTGCCCCTTCAACAATTCATAACTGTGTCAAATTTCCTTTGAACGGACAAGTGCATACTATCCCTTGCAATAGGTATAAACCTTTGGTTACAAGACAACAGTTTACCCTTGATTACTTTTGGGAAAGATCTAAAGTGGAACCAGAGCCATGGACAGATTTTAACTTCTTAAGCTATAGAAACTACAAAACAAAACTATTACATCAAGTGGCCGGTCCTTCTATTCAAGAAACAACAAGAGATGAACAACTTGCATTTGAAGAACTTCCTAGACCAGAAGGAAAAGGAACCTATGCTGAGGTTCCTCCCCTGTCATCCTTACAACGATCGGGAGGTAGTCATCGACAACAAAACATTTCACCTAGACAAATGAGATTTGATCCTGGTGCTTCCTCTTCTAAAACATAAAAACCTATGGAAGAGAAAAACACTATCTTACAAGAGATAAGTGGTAAGACAAAATGAAATAGACAAGCAAGAGAAAGGAGGAGACAACAAGCTTATGCCCAACGAATTGCAACGCAACAAGAAAACATCTCACCTAACATTGAATCAAACCAATAAGATCTTAAGAATGGACATCTTGGAGACAAGAATAAGAGTTGGGCTATGGTACCTTATGTCTCACTTTCCTCTAACATTTGGGAGTGGGAAGATGATGATGATTTGCTCGATGACAACCCTTAGTTAGGTTGTCCCTACAGGTAAGTATTTCTAACCCTTTACCTCTCGTGTTGTGTTTCCCCCGTGATGTGTTATGTGTTGTTCAGGCCTCCTGGGATTACCCTTGATTCTCTTGTAAGGTCCAGGATACTGGGAGACCGCCTCTGTTGTGACCTTCTTTTATTTGTATCATCATTCTTCTATATTTCTTCTCCTCTATTTTCACTGTTGTGTGTTGTGTCTTACAGACATAGCATTGCAGTTGGTGACTTGGGGGCACCCTCCTACGTGACTGTCCCTACGGCACTTGTTTCTTCTCTCTTGATTTATTGTTTCCCTTCCTCTAGTGTTTCTATCTAGTGGGTGGATGACAAAAAGCATATTATACTGATACAGACCTAGTGTCCCTTTAGCGAGAAATCAATAAATGGACCAAGTCCATACATGACGATGGGGTTGATATATATTATTCAATGCTTGGCTAGTAAAATCACTCCATGTGATCTTGATATTGTCTTATTGCACTTACAAACCATAACAATACTGCTACTTCGTGCACTTTGTTTGTCTTTGAATCTCACCTTGGTTATACTCAGTTTTGAGATTTCTGCAGTATAGCCCCACGGTTATACTCAGTCTCCGAATCTGTAGTATAACCTCGGCTCTCTATGTGAATGATCATATGCATTGTTGTTTATCATAATTATATTGATGCTAACACTTTTCTTGCAGGAATGTGTTAGTGGGAACATTTGGTGACTGTAAAGTACATGTCACCTCTGGGGGGCATGGGCTTTGCGAGGGTCCGTGTTCCCTTGTGTGTTTTCTACCTACCTTAACATGCTTGATATTGGTACATGATATCAACCAGCTTAAGGTGGGGGCATATATAAGGTAATCTATATGTTTTAGATGCTAGCAAAGTGTTTGTTCTCATGTGTAATCTTAAAGACTAGTGGCGATGAGTCCCTCCTACACTCTGAGATTTGTTTGAAATCTATTGCAATCATTTAAGCCCTCTGTGGAGGCGGGATATCGTGCAAGCCCTCTATGGAGGCGGGATATCGTGCATATCCTTTTTATCTTAAGCCATCTGCAGAGGCAAGGATTGTGTATTTCTTGAGAATATTGCACATCCTGTCATTTTCTAAAAGTCCTTTGTGGAGGCGGGGAGCGATTCTATGACTAACTTAACCCTTAAGCGTGTCTTCAGCGATTGTTGTGGCGAAGCCCAATCATCGATGTGTGCCTGTAATGTGCCTGAGATGGTGATGAACCTTGAAATAGGAGCACTCCATCACTTGTCTTCCATGTTTTCTCTGTGTCTTCTAAGTGTGTGTATGGCGTGTTTGTTCCCAAGCATAGTCTTAAATACCGGTGGTGATGAGTCCCTCCTATGCTTTGGGATTTGTATGGCATGCTTGATTTATATGGCGTGTTTGTTCTCAAGTGCAGTCTTAAAGACTAGTGGCAATGAGTCCCTCCTGCACTCTAGGATTTGTTTGGCATGTGTGTTGCCCCATATGTAGTTTAAAGACCGGTGGCGATGAGTCCCTCCTGCATTATGGGTGGTGTGTTTACTTTCCTTGTACTTGCATCTACATTTCATAAATGAGAAAAAAAAAGAAAATCATCACTCTATTCACTGCATTCACTGTATTCATTGTGTTTTGCGTGTCTTCAATGTTGTCTTCTCCGTGTTTTGCATGACTGTAACTATCTTCTCCATGTTTTGCGTGCCTATTACTGTTATTACCAAATTGTACTTGGCAGCCCAATTAAGCTGGGCTGTAAGAGTTATTTTCTAATAAAATAGGAAGGAAGAGAATATCATATCAAAACAATCAAGAGAGACTTAAACCTCTATATTTATCTGACATGTTTTCTCACTGTGCAGATACAGGTACTTGAAGACCATTCATCTATCTCCTTTCTAAAAAAAATAAAAATTGGCAGGGTCATAACTCCTCGCTACTTTATCAGAATTCAAAGTTTTTGGACTCGTTAGAAAGATAAACCAATTATCTAGCTTGATTTACAAGTTGCTAATCCTAACGACAATGCTACCCAGTGGTGGATTGTACTGATTTTGCTCTGAAGGCCTCTGAAAATGTAATTTACTAAGATGTAGAAAATATCAAAAAAAATTAAAAATTAAAAATTAAAATTTTTGATATTTTCCCAAAAATACCATTCTGGACTTGATCAGAAGTCTTTCAAGGCACACAAAAATAGGAGAGGAGTCGAACTGAAGTGTAGGGTCATGCAGGGAGAGATATTTGGAGTTCTATTTTAACATGACTATTTTTGGTAGTTTCTTGGTCAAGGACTTTAAGACTTGGAGTTCCGAACTATTTTTGCTCATCTTGGAGGAGTTTTGTAGCCTAAATTTTAGGCTTTTCACTTGTGATCACCCATCAACTTGGAGTTACTTTTTCAAACTCATTCATGCATATTTTCGATTTCAGTTGAGTTGGAGTTGACTGCCCATTCACTTTTGGGGACAGTTTTGTATAAAAAAAAGCTTATGTTTTTTCCTTAGTTCTTGCTTTTTTGCCTTTGCATATTGTAGAGAGGAGATTGTCTTGTAACTCAGCCATTTTTTATAGTTTTACAGTAGCAATAGTTTATTATTTCCAGCAGTTTATTGTTATGTTTTACAGAGATTCCTTCCATTTTCTAATACAATCAAGGGTTCTTCTATCCGAATTCAAGTGTCTTTCTTATTTTATGAGTGATTTGATAAGAGTTTTATGTGTTTTGTTTCAAAACCTCTGGATTCTTTGTCTCATTTATTAGATGCAAGTATACAAGTTTTAGTTTATTACAGGTCACAAGCTTGAGCAAGATTATTCATGCCTTTCTGTGAAATACTTATGTGGTGAATTTGATCAATTTGGGTTGTAAGGGCAGGTTTATTGAGAATGTTTGTGAGTTATATTGCAATTTTAGATCAAAATATTGGTGCATCACCCCCTTTAGGATAGATTTTGTAGTGCAATTTTTCTGTTTATTAAATTTTCTTCTATCTCTTTTCTCCATCAAGTCACAGATCTAAAGGGGCTTTTTAAAGGGAACCGGCTCTTCCGAAGGTTCATTCTTGAAACAAATAGACCCACATTTGAGAACGTTCCCATGTTGCACGAGATTACCAAGCTTGTAAAGGCTTAGCATTCAGGGTGCAATCCTTCATGATAATAATTGTCTTCATTGTGATTGGCGTGTCTTCTCTGTGCTTGGCATGTTTGCTGTTCTTGTTGACCGTACTTTAATGCATGTATTGGTCTTGCGTTTATACATACATTAAAGTGGGGGCTAAATGTTATGTCAAAAAAAGTATCCTTGGGGGCCTTTTCCTCTTAAGGTTTAGCTCCCAAGTCCTTTAGAATGCATTTAGAGCATCTTGCATGATTTTAATGACTCCCGATGAGAAAATCCTGAAGTTTCATGGCAATTGGTACTCAGGGGATAAACCTAACATAAATCATGCCTGAAATAGGGGGAGGACTTGGGCACATGTGCCCTAGTCCTGCCCTATTTTAGGTTAGGACCAATTTCAAAGTGTTGGCTTATGACCATTATTTAGGTCCTATACCGACACGGTAAATTTGAATTATGAAATTCTTAGCGGGAATGTTTGTAGTTGCATATATAAGCATGATTAGGCTATCATTTGTAAACTAGATGGAAATTGGATGAGCATTGTGATTTTGTGAAAGTGATTCAAGGCATTATTTGTGTTGCAGAGCAGAATTTGTGTTGTTCTTGTGTTTGTATTTGCAGATTTGGCATCCATCTCCTCATGGCATGAAGATCATCTTCCTTCCATGAGATCTTCACTACAAAGTGATATCAATTGTGTTTTCTATCATTTATCATTTGGATTTTGCCTCTATATTGTAGGGATACGAACTCTTTATCTAGCAATGGTGTTCGAAAGACTTGAATGTCTCTCCGGGGCTTGACTGAGGCAAGCCTCTATACACCACAACCCCCAACCCATTTTTCTGTGATTGTAGGTTATAGGTTGCAAAAGCAAAAGAAGTGGAGTTGCAGGAGAGTAGTGTAGACTGTCAGAATTATAGATCAGAGAAGAAAATAAGGACCTAGACTCGCACACCCTTTCATTAGTCTTCCGGATCCCACAACTAGAAAATCTTCAAAACAGCAGGAACAGGTTACAGACAAGATTTTTAGATCCTGAAGAAAATTGTGGTACTGGACTAGGGCGCCTGCTCATTAGTCCCCAAATTTTCTAGACACCAAACTTCAAAATCTGGTACGCATTTTATTGTCATTTGATATCTCCATGTGCGATCATTTTTTGTAATTTATCTGTTTGTTTATGAATTTACGAAATTAGGGTTTTGAGCATAATTGGGCTTGTTGAACTACACCAGACAACTGAGAGGGGGGGTGAATCAGTTGTCCTAAAATTTTTAACCAAATATGATCTTTAACTTATCAATTACTTATATTCAAATATAACCATGAAAGCATTAAATGAGAAGCTCAACACAAAAGCATAAACAACACAGGAGACACCAGATTTTTTACATGGAAAACCCTAGAAGGGAAAAACCACGATGGCTGTTAGCCCACAGAAATATATATGTTATATCAATATTGAAAAATAGAGGTTCACTGCCTACAGGGCTCGCCGCCCAAATTGCTCACTGTAAAGAAAGGATCACTAGCCTATGGATGGCTCACTGCCAAAGGGTGGCTCACTACCAAAAGAAGGCTCACTGCCAAAGGGTTGAACTAAGATAACAACATCTACTTCATGCCAAGGTTCAGTTCCATTGAAGCGCAAACACCTCTACTCTGCTTTGCTACCTTACTTCACTTTGTCTTCACATCTTTGCACTTGGATACATTTTCATGACTCAATTACAAGTATTTATACACTACATCAACCTTGGAATTATCATCAAGGTTGGCATTACAATCATCAACCGTTGGAACAATCTCCAAGGTCGGCATTACAAACATACATAAAATAGGTCTAGACCTAATACAAATTTGGCTAAGGAAAAGATGTAAGAATGTATGCGGATCACACCATGCCTTAGCTAGGACTCAAACACAATCTTCGATGCAACTTCGCAAGTGATGAATTCAACCAGGTCGGCCAAGACTGATGTTAACACAAGTATTCTCAAGAACATGCTTCATGCACAATCTGAATTACATCTTGTAGACCAATCCGAATGTAGGATCATGATTAGGAGGTATCTACAAGCACATTGTAATCACCAAGAAAAATTGCACGATCTCTAACAACTCTATCAACAAGATTCTTCAAACTAGAGCACAAGAACACTGCCAGCCACTGTCATGAGTAAAAGATAGCTTGTGGACCACCAAATCATCAACCATTACACTTGAAGGCATTTCACGTCATCACAGACTTACTTCCAAAACCATAGACTAAAATACTTCAATGCGGAGGAATGCAGAGCAAAACACTTTCTCATTGTCACCACCAAACACACAAAAAAATTTGTTTTCACTCTTGTGAACATATCTCACTCAATTCTTCATATCGGAGGCTCAAACTCAGAATATAACATCTTCAGATAATATTCTAAATAACTTCCAATCTATACCTATAAAGATATTCATTCTACAAGAAATGCAAAGCATTCTTCTAGATTGTTCCTCTGCATGTAATGCACTACTTCTACTGCAATATATTGTTATCACTGGAGGGGCAACTTTTCTCAATATCCTCAACAAAGTAAGAGCACAGTTGACACCAATGACAACACAGATATGTTGACAACAATGACAACACCGATTAGGCACATACTTGCAACAATTTCCCCCTTTGTCATTGATGGCAACATATGATGTGAAAAACTGAAAAGACAACCAAGACAAGATTCTCCCCCTTTCTCTTTACACAGCTGCATTCTTTCTCCCCCTAAGTTTTTCACATGATTTCTCTCTCCCTTTGACATCAATGGAAAAGAGCACATACTTGCATGTTGCTGCTTTAATCCATTCACTTTACCAAAAACACTTAGCTACTCCCCCTGAGAGGTAGCCTTTAGAACATCAATCCAGATCAAGGAGTAACACTTTGAGCTCCACTAGATTGATGCATTCCTATGCATCTTAGTTTAGGACAGGAGGGGTAATGACTCCTAACTTCTCTCTGAGAAAGGTATCTTTAGGCAAAGGCTTAGTGAAAATGTCTACAATCTGATCCTTTGTGGACACATATTCCAACTTCACTTCATTCTCTGTCACCTTCTCTCTCAAAAAGTGATACCTTATTGATCTGTACTTTGTTCTTGAGTGCATCACTAGACTCTTTGAAATGTTTATGGCACTTGTATTATCACAAAAGATTGCAATTGGATTTCATACACAACTCTTATATCCTTCAAAGTCTGCTTCATCCATAATACTTGAGTGTAACAACATGTTGCTGAAATATACTCTACTTCTGCAGTTGACAAAGATATTGAATCTTGTTTCTTGCTCAGTCATGAGACCAATCTATTCCCCAAGAAGAAGGCACCTCCACTTGTGCTCTTTCTGTCATCAACATCTCTAGCCCAATCTGCATTTGTATAAGCACTGAGAGTGAAATCATTGTCCTTTGGATACCATAAGCCATAATCTAGAGTACCTTTCAAATACCTCAGGATTCTCTTAACTACCATCACATGAGATTCTCTTGAATCATCTTGAAACCTTGTAACAAGACAGACTACATGCATAATGTTAGGTCTGGTTTGAGTTAGATAAAGCAATCCTCCAATCATGGATCTATATTTTTTTTATCAGCCTTAGATGATTCATCATCTTTGCTCAACTTGCAACCAGTCACCATGGGAGTACATACCGATTTAGAGTCTTCCATCCCAAACTTCTTCAACAACTCTTTCACATACTTAGACTGAGATATGAAGATTCCTTTATCTGATTGATTAATTTACAGACCCAAAAAGAAATTCATTTCACCAAACATGGACATTTTAAATTCACTTTTCATCTCACCAGCAAACCTTATGCACATACCTTCATTTCCTCCAAAGATAATGTCATCAACAAAGACTTCAACAATCAAGATCTGATCATCATTGATTTTGAAGTATAGATTACTATTTGCAGTGCCTTTACTAAATCCTAATTGCAACAAATACCTATCTAATCTTGCATACTAGGCTCTAGGAGCTTGTTTGAGTCCATACAATGCTTTCTTCAACCTACATACCATATCACCTTGATCTGATAATTGGAATTCCTCCAGTTGCTCAATGTATACTTCCTCTTCTAATTCACCATTCAGGAAAGCAGATTTCACATCCATCTGATATACCTTAAAATTTTTGTGAGCTGCAAATGCTACAAACATTCTGATTGATTCAATCCAAGCTACTGGGGCAAAGGTTTCTTCAAAATCTATCCCTTCAATTTGAGAATATCCTTTGCATACAAGTCTTGCTTTATTCCTTACAACTTCTCCATTTTCATTCAGCTTGTTCCTGAAGACCCATTTAGTTCCAATAACATTTTTGTCAGCAGGTCTAGGAACTAATTCCCAAGTTTCATTCTTCTCTATCTACAACAGTTCTTCCTCCATTGCCTTTACCCAATTTTCATCATTGCATGCTTCATTCACATTTTTTGGTTCAATCTTTGAAAGCAAACAATAATTGACTTGTTCCTCTATAGGTCTTCTTTTTGTTAGCACACCTTTGTTCTTGTCACCTATAATTTGATCTTCAGAATGATTGATCCTTACATACCTAGGAGTCTTGACAGCAATTTACGAAGCCTCTTCTTCATCCTGACTATCTGCTTGCTCATCTTTCTCTTCAATTTCTATAGTCACAAGTTCATTTAGTTCATAACAATTCATGTCTAATATTCTTTCTTTGCCTTCATCTACCTTCACATTTGCCCTCTCAACAAACTTTTTTAGCCTTTTGTTGTAGCACTGATAAGCCTTACTCTTGGTAGAGTATCCAAGAAAGATTCCTTCATCACATCTTGCATCAAACTTTCCTAGATCTTCATCTCTCCTGATATAACATTTGCTTCCAAAGACTTTGAAATATTTTACTGTGGGAACTCTTCCATACCAAAATTCATAGGGAGTTTTAGTACCATTAATTTTCACTTGAACTTTGTTTAGAATGTAGACAACAGTGTGAATAGTAACTTTCCAAAAGACTTCTGGCAGACTTTCTTCCTTCATCATTGTCCTAGCAGCCTCCTAATCTGTCATGTTCTTCCTTTCCACAACTCCATTCTGCTAAGGAGTCCTAGGTACAGATAGTTGTCTCTTTATCCCATGCTCTTCATAGAAAATGTTGAATTTGTTTGATGTGAACTCGCCTCCTCTATCTGATCTCAAGCATTTGATCTTCAAATCTATTTCATTCTTAACCGTTGCCTTGAAAGATTTGAATTTCTCTAGGGCTTCTAATTTATCTCTTAGAAAAGTAACCCAAGTCATTCTAGAATAATCATCAATAAGCAACATGAAGTACCTATCACCTTGTAGACTTCTCATCCTTGTAGGACCACAGAGATCTGTATGCACTAAATCTAGCAAACCGGTAGAAAATTATTCTTTTCTCTTGAAACTTGTCCTTATCTTCTTTCCCAACTAACATTCCTTACAAATTGAGTTGGAGGGTTTCGCAAGTTTTGGTAAATCTCTCACATCCTAACTTGAGCTTATCTTTACTAGACTATCAAAGTTTATATGACACATTCTTCTATGCCACAACCAACTTTCATTTGCCTGAGCCAATAAACAATAATCATTAATTCCTTTCAATTGATAGATGTTACCTTTTGTCTTTTTACCAGTAGCAATCACAGTTTTGGAGCTTTCCATGATATTATGTGCCCATTGCTTTGAATCTTAGATCATATCCTTTGTCACACATCTAACCAACACTCAAAAGATTATGCTTCAAACTCTTCACATACAGAACATTGTCAGTATTATGCTTTCCATCAAATGAAATAGATCCTTTTCCACAAATCTTACTAGCTACATTATCTCCAAACCTAACCAGTACTCCATCATACTTTTCCAAACTTACAAACTTACTTTTGTCATGGGTCATATGATGTGAGCATCCACTATCAATAATTCATTCATCCTTATCTTTCTCAACCTGAATAGCCAAGGCACTTTCTTCTACTATTTTTTCATCATTCACATAGCTAGCAAAATTAGTAGACACAAGATCTTCTTTAATAGCAATAAATAGACATTCGTTTGCACTAGTACTAGCATCATCAGATTCATCATCAGTCACACCGTCATCATCAAAATCTCTGACATAGTAGCATTTCTTTGGAACTCTAGGTCTGTTCTCATATCTTTACATATTTCTTTCAATTCTTTCAGGACATCTAGAATCATAATGACCTACTTTACCACAAGAGAAACATTTGAAAGGTAGTTTACCTTTGAACTTACTGAAACCTCTTTGCATCCTATCAAAAAAGTTAGCTTCAATTTCATCAAAGTCATCATCCACTTTATATTTCTTGGCTCTGGAAATCTTTTCTAAAGTACTAGCTTTGCAAGTTGATTCAGCTTTTGGAAGAGAATCACCAAATTCTCTCATCTCAAAGGTTGTAAGCTTTCCAAGTAACTGATCTCTGTCAATAGTTTTCACAGTCATAAATTCTTCAATAGTAGCCACCTTGTGACTATAGGATTTTGGTAATGATCTGAGAATTTTCATCACAAGTTCCTTATCAGTAAGAGTTCCTCCCATACCTTTTATTGCAGTGACAAGTTCATCAACTCTTTGCAAAATGTTGGTATGTTTTCATCTTCATTCATATTCAAACCCTCATATCTTACTTTCAGGCTCTGTAGCTTGGTTTCTCTTACATAATCATCTCCTTCATACAAATTTTTCAGCTTCTCCCATACCTCATTTGTAGATTCAAGGTCCACAACTTTTGTCAACACTGAGTCACTTAAGGAACTTAATAGAGCATCCTTTGCTTTGACATCCAGCTCATATTCTTTGATATCATCTTTAGTTGTCAAACCACCTTCAGGCATGACAAATTCTGATTGTGTAGCTAGCCATACTTTATAACCAAGATAGAGAAGATGGATTTTCATTTGTGCTTTCCAAAGAGCATAATTTGTCCCATCAAAATGTGGAGCTTCCTTCTTATAAGACATCCTGGATCTTCCTGAAGCTGTTAGGCTTTCTTTAGAGGAACTTGGCTCTGATACCAATTATTGAACTGCACCAGACAACTGAGAGGAGGGTGAGGGGGTGAATCAGTTGTCTTAAAACTTTTAACTAAATATGATCATCAACTTATCAATTACTTATATTCACATATAACCATGAGAGCATTAAATGAGAAGCTCAACACAAAAGCATAAACAACACAAGAGACACCAAATTTTTTACATGGAAAACCCTAGAAGGGAAAAACCACGGTGGGTGTTAGCCCACAGAAATATATATGTTATATCAATACCAAAAAATAGAGGCTCACTACCTACAGGGCTCACCGCCCAAATTACTCACTGCAAAGAAAGGTTCACTAGCCTATGGATGGCTCACTGCCAAAGGGTGGCTCATTGCCAAAGGGTTGAACTAAGATAACAACATCTACTTCATGTCAAGGTTCAGTTCCATTGAAGCGCAAACACATCTACTCTGCTCTGCTACCTTACTTCACTTTGTCTTCTCATCTTTGCACTTGGATACATTTTCATGACTCAATTACGAGTATTTATACACTACATCAACCTTGGAATTATCATCAAGGTCGGCATTACAATCATCAACCGTTGGAACAATCTCCAAGGTTGGTATTACAAACATACATAAAATAGGTCTAGACCTAATACAAATTTGGCTAAGGAAAAGATGTAAGAATGTATGCAGATCACACTGTAACATCCACATCTGAAATGACAAGAAGTAACTAAGTTTTCACAACGGTAAAATTTTTTTTACAAGGTAATCAAATACAAAAGTAACTCATCTATAATCCAATACAACATTTTTTTTTTCATTTTATCATAAACATGATTGCATTTTCATAAACTGAAGGAAATGATATTCATAATACACTTTGTTTTCTAACAAATGAAATTTTCTTGAGATAACAAATATCAGAAACATACCATTACCATGCATCTCGATTGTCAACCCATCACGTTCAAGACTCGACAATTCCTCAATATTTGGAAGAGAAAGTATCTTCAAGGAGCTTAACCTCCAACCATAGACCATCGGTCTCCCACACTCCTTCCTAACCGGAAGTGGCCCTACCCTACTCAAGAGGATAGACTTAGGATAACCATCGGTGTTTGCCATCTGAGCTCTGGTGTTGTAACCTACGTGTCTTGTTATCGTGCAGATCCCTAGATACCCTCTAGTCATGCACGACCCTCCACAAGAAACGCCATCCAGTTATGGTGAACGTTCGATGCACTTGAGGATAGTACACCACCTTGGCCAAAGGATTTGTATTTAGTTAACGTTCTAAAAACGCATGAACTTGGTTAACCCACCCTACTCGACTTGAACTGGTTGAAATCCTACAGTTTCCTATTTGTATAGTTTAAACTATTTTGCCGACCTTGATGACCTCAAGGGCTAGGAGATCCTCCTATAATAGCGCATTGCACAATATCTACTCTAATCTCGAGTTCAGACTTTCATAATCCTATTATCCTGTAAAAAAAAATCATTGTTTAGACACGTCCACTCCTAAGTGGTTTCAAATTTGTTTACTTGGTTCCCATGTTAACACAACATAATCAAGTATCTAAATCATTTTCTGTTATCCTGAAATTCGAGGATTCTAGACTCATATGGTCTACAAGGTTAAACGATTCTAGCATCGTCGCATGCAACGTAATCTCGACTCACATGCAGGTTTTCAACTCAAATTGTTCATTTTAGAACCAAGACGGTTTCCTAAACATTACCAACACTTTATCTTCCTACTCCTCTTTCCGAGTCATTTAGTTTCATATGATTCATATAGCTGAGAGTCGTAAACATATCTAAAAGGTTTGGGAATCCTTCATATGTAGATAAAGATATTAAACGGATAAGACGTCGGCTGTTTACAACTGCATTTTCCGGCTATCAACAAACTAAATTTTACGTCAAAACATGCCTAAGAACTGCGGTTTGACTCCTACACAGTATGCACGTGGAGCATCGTGTTTTCTTGCTGTGGAGCTATCATTTAAAACCTCCAAGGGCAGTTCTAAGTTCATAATACAGTCTTAAAGGAAACTCTTCTATCTTACGTCATTGTCTATCGTTCGCAGAAGGTAAATTACGTCTTGCACCAAGATAAGTTCGTTCCTAATTGCATATACTTTAGAGAATAGCGTTCTTTTGTTTTACAATGTCATTTATGACGAGAAATGTTACATTTTCTGAGTTTACAATTCCTAGAAGGCAGTAACACTTCTATTTCTGAGTTTTTCTAATCTTAAAACACAGTAATGAGACAGCATACTTCAGTTTCTGAGTTTTTCACATATCATACACAGCAATGAAGCTATTTCATGGAATTAACCGCACACTGAAATCGTAGTAAACTTACGTTGTCATTCTATTCTACTCATATTAAACGTATTAATCTTCCATAAATATGAGACTCTCTTTCTTACTATTTTAAACTGAGACAAATGGTAAAGGAAATGAACCTGTTGTTAAAAACAGAGGTTGCTGTGGCAATTCCACGACCTTTCCACTCTCTTCCCACTGCTGCCTTTTACTCTCTTGCAGCTTCTATCTACCCGTGGATGTCTCCTACACAGTTACCTCTCTTTTCCTACGACTATGCTCTAATCCGACTTATGCTATCTTCCCACCTTGTGCTCTTTTCACACCGAATGCTCTCTGCCTCTCGTTACTTCACAGCATAGTAACTATCTCTCTGCCTCTCGTTACTTCACTGCATAGTAACTATCTCTCTCTGCCTCTCGTTCTCCTCACTACATAGCTACTATACTCTCGCTGCCTTTCGTTCTCCCCACTGCACAGCTACTATACCCTCGCTGCCTTTCTACACAGTTACCCCTCCTCCTCCTAGATTCCCTCCAACGTTGGAGTAGATCCTCTCCACTCTAACTTCTGCGACGGCCTTCACACAAGCACTCCCTTATCCGTAGCAATAGATTTCCTTTTTCTGTCGACGGTGCACAGGAAAATAACTCTCCCTTCGCAACCTTTCTGTCGTTTCTCCCTCCACGACGGCTTCTCCTTCCTCCCTCAACCTTGCGAAGATAACTCTCTTCAAAAACTGCCGTTCCACGCTGTCCTCCACTCCTTCTGCCCATGAAGGAAGTTGCAACAACTTTCCATGATGCACAGAGATAAAGGAAAACATTTTCTCTCTCTGCAGATTCTTCTACTTTTACACCACAACCACCGAAGCCTCTCCACACTCCAAGGTGATGGAGTATTAACATTTAATAATGGTTACACCCTTTCTAATCCGCAAGCTAACCTCTCACGTCTTGGTTAAAAAAAAATCCCTCCAAAGAATTCTCGGTTGACGTAAATCTAAACACATGGGTTGACATAACTAATTATGAACCCGACTTCTCACGTAACATGACCATACAAAAGGTGGTGGCTCCTTTGGCGACGTGGTCCGCTAGGAGACATAACAACTCTGCCTTCACTCGATAACCAAGGTATCTAATTCCATCCAAAAGCCACTACAAGATGTATTACGGAGTTAAGCTCGGCATGGCGGTGGTTAGGCAATGGCTAGAGCATCGTGTTGATTGAAAATGAAAAGGAGACAAAGACCAACTTATTAAGAAAGCTTCAAGGTTAAATTGACAACAAATCACGGTCATAACTAGAAGGAAAGACTCACGCTACACGATGACTAAAATAAATTACATCACGCTATGGCTTCAAATCGACATTCGTCGATCTACGTGAAAAGAAAATATTCACAACACAAGTTCGACGTGATTTACGACAATCACGCCGGATTGATTGTATCGCAACGAATTCTTACAACGTTAGACGCTCAAGGTCAACTTCTCACGTCTTTCGACTACAGAACAAGATTTACTATTTTGCCACACCATGGTTCATTAAATACTTATAAATGAAAATAGTAAATGTCTAACTAAGTCGACTTGCTATTATGGACTTACGACACCAACGACGACTCCAAGATTCTACAAGACGACTTTTGACTAGGATGTTATACTTTATCCTTTGACGTCGACAACAAATTAACTACCCAAATCGACAAACAAGACTTACTTGTTGGTTCCCAGGTTTATCTATCTGTTTGGCGATCTCAGTGACAAACACCTTTGGTTAGTTTCCAGAGTCTATACTCTCTCTCGAAGATACTTTCTCTTTCGTCGAACACGATCCACCTATTCCTGCATCGACAGACTCGCATACAATTTTGTGGTCAAAGCATCTATGATCCAAATATAACATATTCAAACATCATTGCATTTATTATAAAGACATTTAGTCTACATATCACCTTGATCGTAATCAATAGATTCCGCAATTTCATATAACAACTTAGTAAGATAAATTGTCAGTTTTCATGTCATTCTCAACATAGTAATTTACTGAAATTTGCAAGAAAGTAAATAGCATAATTGTTTTCAAAAGGAGGGATGTAACATATCCTTCCCCTTTAAAAATCATCGTCCCCGATGATTAAGTTTATCAAGCAAAAACTTAAAATTAAAACAAACTTTCTATAATGCAACATTAATGTCTTTAAAAAGTTTTGGAAATCTTTGATAAATGTCTTTGTAGTCTTCCCAAGTGGCGCTATCCTCGCCATATTGGTCCCACTGTATTTTGCATTGCAAAACTTCTCGATTACGTAAACGAAGTTTACGCATTTCGAGCACCTTGAGTGGCTCGATCACAACCACCCCGGGTTCTTGCATCTATAAGGAATTCCAGTTAAGGATGTGGTTATTACCTACAAAATATTTCTTTAAGTATGAAACAAGAAAAACATTATGCATCTTAGACAAGGCTGGAGGTAGAGCAACTTTGTAGGCAACCGGATTGATAATCTCAAGAACTTCGAAAGGTCTGACATAACGAGGAGCCAATTTCGAAGATTTACCAAATTTTATAGAACTCTTTTGGGGTTTCACTCGCAAAAGCACCTTCTCGCCAACAGAGAAGTGCCTAGGCACTCGCTTGCGATCTGCATAACTCTTTTGCCTGTCATTGGCTTCTGCCAACCTCTTCCTAATCACTTTAACTTTTTCTTCCATATCAGCAAGCATTTTAGGTCCAATGCTTATCCTATCTTCCGGCTTATCCCAGCTTATAGGAGTTCAGCATTTCCTTCCATATAATGCTTCAAATGGCGCCATCTTAATGGCAGAATGATAGGAGTTGTTATAGGCAAATTCGACAAGAGGTAAATATTCCTCCCATCTGTATTGCTGATCCATGCAATACATTCTCAAAAGGTCTTCTAATACCTGGTTTACTCTTTCTGTCTGACCATCAGTTTCAAGATGATAAGCAGTACTTACATTCAATTTAGTCCCTAATGCAGAAAATAAGGTTTGCCAAAACCGTGAAGTTATCTGAGCATCTCTATCAGATATTATCTTTTCAGGTACCCCATGCAATCTAAAGATTTCTTGCACAAATTTTTGAGCCAAAAGATGTGCTCCATCTGTCAAATTTCCTGGTATGAAATGTGTAACCTTGGTTAGTTTATCCACAAAAACCAATATTGCATCATGCCTATTCTTAGACATTGGCAACCCTTGGACAAAATCCATACTAATAACTTGCCATTTCCATTCTGGAATATCATGTGGGTACAACAACCCAACAGGATGTTGGTGTTCTGCCTTAACTCTCTGACACTCCAAACAACTGGCTACAAACTTTGCAGCATCACTCTTCATTCCCTTCCAGAAATATAACGGCTTGACATCCGCTAACAGTTTTGTTACACCAGGGTGTCCAGAGTAAGGAGCACAGTGAACTTCCTTCCACACAAGGTTTCTAAGTTCCACTGAATCAGGGACATAAATTCTTCCCTTGAATCTTAGCAATCCATCGGATTCAAAACTGAATCCGTCATATCTTGGGTCCTTAGGGTTTAGGTGCAGAGCCTGTTTCACTTGTTCATAATACTCATCCCCAGATAGGTTTTGCAATACTAACTCTTTAAAGTTAGCATGTATGGAGATTATAGAGGCTATATGCCTTCTTCTGCTTAAGGCATCCGCTACTTGGTTTTCCTTGCCCTTGATATAAGAAATTTCGAAGTCATAATCTGATATTAGTTCCAGCCATCTCCTTTGTCTTGCATTGAGATTAGGTTGTGTGAATATGTAGCAAAGGCTTTGGTGATCAGATTTTAAAATAAAAGTCCTTCCCAACAAGTAATGTCGCCACATCTGAAGGGCGTGAACCACTGCTGCCATCTCTAGGTCATGAGGAGCGTAGTTCTGTTCATAATTTTTCAGCTTCCTTGACTCATAGGCTACCACTCTACCATCTTGCATAAGCACACCTCCCAATCCTTCCCCTGAGGCATTAGTGATAACCTCAAACTCTCCCTCTGGATCAGGAACTTTCAGAATTGGAGCGGTTGTTAATTTTTCTTTTAACAAGTCAAAAGCCTTTTGACATTCATCCGTCCAAACAAACCTTTTTCCTTTTCTCTGCAAGGAGGTAATGGGACTAGCAATGCTTGAGAAATTCAACACAAATTTCCTGTAATACCCAGCCAAACCCATGAAGCTTCGTACCTCTGACACATTTGGTAGGTTCAGGCCATTCCATAATAGCTTTTATTTTGGCCGGATCAACTGATATCCCATCGGCTGATATTATGTGCCCTAAATACTGCACTTCTTTCTGAAAGAAAGTGCACTTGGAGAGTTTCGCATACAATTTATGCTCTCTTAATCGTTGCAACACTATTTGAAGATGTCGTGCATGCTCCTCTTCATTCTTGGAATAGATCAGAATATCATCAATGAAGACTAGTACAAACTTATCAAGACAATCTCTGAATACACTATTCATGAGATTCATGAAAGCAGCAGGTGCGTTGGTCAATCCAAACGGTAACACCGTGAACTCATAATGACCATACCTCATTCTGAAAGCGGTCTTGGGAATGTCTTCATCTTTCAACCTTAACTGATGGTATCCAGATCTTAGATCTATCTTGGAAAAGACTGATGCGCCACGCATTTGGTCAAATAGATCATCAATTCGCGGCAAGGGATACTTGTTCTTTATAGTTGCCTTGTTAAGCATCCTATAGTCTATGCATAACCTTAGAGTTCCATCTTTCTTTTTGACAAAGATAACCGGGGCTCCCCACGGTGATACACTTGGCCTAATCAAATTCTTAGACAAAAGCTCCTGCAACTGAGCTTTTAATTCCATAAGTTCAGTGGTAGTCATATGATACGGAGCTTTAGAGATTGGCTCTGATCCTGGTTTAATATCTATACCAAAGTCAAATGTTCTCTTCGGAGGCAAACCAGGTAACTCTTTGGGAAATACGTCTCTGAAGTTGCACAGAAATGGATATCTTTCCTCAAAAGATTGCTTCTCCAAGGTTTCCTCTACTAGGTCCATCTTAACTGCAAAAAGTTGACACCCCTTTCGCCTAGCCCGCTTTAGTTGTTTTGATGAAATGGGTCTAACCTTTATTTCCCTCTGAATTCCTTGGAGATTTACAGTTTTGCCCATCTCATCCAGACACTCAATGGTTTTATGAAAACAATCTACTTTAGCTCGATGTTTCCACAACCAGCTCATTCCTAGGATGACATCGTAGGACCCTAAAGGTGCTACGTATAAGTTTGCCTCAGTGGTGAAGTTAGAAACATCAATCCTAGCTTCGAACAAACATTGCTCTACCTGTGCCTTTGAGTTATTTGCATACTCTACTGTCCAAAGTTTTGACATAAAGCCAGCTTTTCTAGAAAATTTACTTAGAACTCTAGGTGACACAAAATTTTCTGTTGCACCAGTATCAAATAGAATAGAAACAGGGACTCCAAATAAGGTACCTGTCATCTCAATAGGAGTGATTTGATACTTTGCTTGCCGATTGTCAAGAGCGGCATGAATCCTTTGCTGAAAGGCTTCCTGTTGTGAAGGAAGCTCCGTGTTCCTAGGCCTCCCATTCGGCTTCTTGTTGGGACAACGGTTGGCATAATGATCTCCTCCACACGAGAAACATCCTCCTATAGGTCCTTGCTTCTCAGATGGTCTACTTGCGGAATCACCATTCTTCTTAAAATTTGCATTTCTCTTAAAATCTTCGCCTCTGCGCTCATTACCGAATCCTCCTTGATTCTTTCGATTTCCCTTATCAAACCTCCTGTTTCCATATCCCTTATCATTTTTCCTTTTAAAAGACTAATCGTTGTAGTTCTTATCAAACTTCTTGCGTTTCTTGTCACGGTAAGCGGAGATAGACTTAATCTTCTGCTCCCGTTTTATTGCCTTTTCATAAACTTGATCCATTGTGCTTGGACCATGGACCTCCACTTCACCACCGATCTAAGGGTTGAGTCCCATGATGAACTTTCTGATTCGGAACCTTTCGTCCTTTTGGTATTGGGGAACATACTTCAGTAGCCTAGTGAATTTTTCTCCGTACTCGACCACAGATAGTTCACCTTGCCTGAGGTTTTGAAAATCTGTTAGCTTCTGATCAAAATACAACTGTGGTAACCATCATTTTCGGAATAGTTCCACGAACTCATCCCATGTCACCTTCAAGGGACTTAGTTCCAACTCCATTTTCTTATTCATCCACCAAGTGGATGCTTCCCCAAACAGCTGATAGGCTCCCCACACGGCTTTAGTAACCTCAGAGTAGTTTCTTATCTCAAAATATTTCTCCATTTCAGTCAACCATGCTTCAGCTGCATCTCCAGTTTTCGTTCCATCGAAGTTTGGAGGGTTAACCTTCTTCATATCCTTAGATAACTCTAAGGCAAGTCTATCCTTGGTTCTTCTTTGGGCTTCACTGTCATCATGATGTTCACTTGACGTGCCATTTTCCCAATGCTTACTCTTGCTTGTGAAGTGTGAGTTCTCGTTTCCATCCTCTGTGTTACCAGTTTCATCTATTTTCCTTTCTAGTTTGTTCAACCTTTCCTTGGTTTCAGTGAGCATGTTGAGGATCCTATCCAACTTGTCAGTGGAGTTTTCTCGAGAGTTATGACCTTCCCGATCCTCCCCCTCGTTAAACCCTGATTGGTCCATGCTAATGAAATTTCACACCTGTTTAATCATATACTAATCAGTTTTACACTTAATAAATTAAACACCATCAAAAGAACACAACATTTGATCATAATCATCATTGTTCTCAAACCAAAATTTTGTCTTTATTCATTTTGCAAAATTGTTTCTACATCATTAGAGATAGACAAATCTCATGTTTCTACATAGTGTTATCTAGTGGAGTGTAACCTTCGGATTCATTGTCCGACACATAATCACGAGGTGTATACCCCTCAGACTCACTCTCAGAAGATAACTCGATAATCTCAGCTCTAGACATTACACGTGGATCTCTAGTGATCATGGGTATAGTACTAGGTACAATCTCAGGTACACTAATAGGTACAGTATCAGTTTCAATCCAGGAGCAACGGTTGATCATGGTTCGAACCACCATCGTTGCTCCCTCTAGGAGTTCTCTCCTCACTCGCTTAAGTTGTGACATTGCATTGGCTAAAGTTTCCACATCATCGAGCCAAATGTTGTTCTCGTCATTGGTTTTCTCTATGGTCTTGACCATCGCAAGTCGTTTCTGCTTAGCTTACAGATAACGCTTCTTACCCGCGAAGGATTTTCTTGCGGTTCTCTTGGTGTATGCCATCCTGGCACAATAAACCAAATCATTAGCTACCTGCATAATGATGATTTCCTAATCAGGTTAGTGGACTCATCAGCCCTAGTGCTGAACCTAGTTAGCTCTGATACCATATGTAACATCCACATCCGAAATGACAAGAAGTAACTAAGTTTTCACAACAGTAAATTTTTTTTTACAAGGTAATCAAATACAAAAGTAACTCATCTATAATCCAATACAACATTTTTTTTTCATTTTATCATAAACATGATTGCATTTTCATAAACTGAAGGAAATGATATTCATAATACACTTTATTTTCTAACAAATGAAATTTTCTTGAGATAACAAATATCAGAAACATACCATTACCATGCATCTCGATTGTCAACCCATCACGTTCAAGACTCGGCAATTCCTCAATATTTGGAAGAGAAAGTATCTTCAAGGAGCTTAACCTCCAACCACAGACCGTCAGTCTCCCGCACTCCTTCCTAACCGGAAGTGGCCCTACCCTACTCAAGAGGATAGACTTAGGATAACCATCGGTGTTTTCCATCTGAGCTCTGGTGTTGTAACCTACGTGTCTTGTTATCGTGCAAATCCCTGGATACCCTCTAGTCATGCATGACCCTCCACAAGAAACGCCATCTAGTTACGGTGAACGTTCAATGCACTTGAGGATAGTACACCACCTTGGCCAAAGGATTTGTATTTAGTTAACGTTCTAAAAATGCATGAACTTGGTTCACCCACCCTACTCGACTTGAACTGGTCGAAATCCTACAGTTTCCTATTTGTATAGTTTGAACTATTTTGCCGACCTTGATGACCTCAAGGGCTAGGAGATCCTCCTATAATAGCGCATTGCACAATATTTACTCTAATCTAGAGTTCAGAATTTCATAATCCTATTATCCTGTAAAAAAAAAAATCATTGTTTAGACACGTCCACTCCTAAGTGGTTTCAAATTTGTTTACTTGGTTCCCATGTTAACACAACATACTCAAGTATCTAAATCATTTTCCGTTATCCCAAAATTCAAGGATTCTGGACTCATATGGTCTACAAGGTTAAACGATTCTAGCATCGTCGCATGCAACGTAATCTCGACTCACATGCAGGTTTTCAACTAAAATTGTTCATTTCAGAACCAAGATGGTTTCCTAAACATTACCAACACTTTATCTTCCTACTCCTCTTTCCGAGTCATTTAGTTTCATATGATTCATATAGCTGAGAGTCGTAAATATATCTAAAAGGTTTGGGAATCCTTCATATGTAGATAAAGATATTAAACGGATAAGACGTCGGCTGTTTACAACTGCATTTTCCAGCTATCAACAAACTAAATTTTACGTCAAAACATGCCTAAGAACTGCGGTTTGACTCCTGAACAGCATGCACGTGGAGCATCGTGTTTTCTTGCTGTGGCGCTATCATTTAAAACCTCCAAGGGCAGTTCTAAGTTCATAATACAGTCTTAAAGGAAACTCTTCTATCTTATGTCATTGTCTATCGTTCGCAGAAGGTAAATTACGTCTTGCACCAAGATAAGTTCGTTCCTAATTGCATATACTTTAGAGAACGTTCTTTTGTTTTACAATGTCATTTATGACGAGAAATGTTACAGTTTCTGAGTTTACAATTCCTAGAAGGCAGTAACACTTCTATTTCTGAGTTTTTCTAATCTTAAAACACAGTAATGAGACATCATACTTCAGTTTCTGAGTTTTTCACATATCATACACAGCAATGAAGCTATTTCATGGAATTAACCACACACTGAAATCGTAGTAAACTTACGTTGTCATTCTATTCTACTCATATTAAACGTATTAATCTTCCATAAATATGAGACTCTCTTTCTTACTATTTTAAACTGAGACAAATGGTAAAGGAAATGAACCTGTTGTTAAAAACGAAGGTTGCTATGGCAATTCCATGACCTTTCCACTCTCTTCCCAGTGCTGCCTTTTACTCTCTTGCAGCTTCTATCTACCCGTGGATGTCTCCTACACAGTTACCTCTCTTTTCCTACGACTATGCTCTAATCCCACTTATGCTATCTTCCCACCTTGTTCTCTTTTCACACCGAATGCTCTCTACCTCTCGTTACTTCACAGCACAGTAACTATCTCTCTGCCTCTCGTTACTTCACTGCACAGTAACTATCTCTCTCTGCCTCTCGTTCTCCTCACTACACAGCTACTATACTCTCGCTGCCTTTCGTTCTCCCCACTGCACAGCTACTATACCCTCGTTGCCTTTCTACACAGTTACCCCTCCTCCTCCTAGATTCCCTCCAATGTTGGAGTAGATCCTCTCCACTCTAACTTCCAGGACGGCCTTCACACAAGCACTCCCTTATCCATAGCAACAGATTTCCTTTTTCCGTCGATAGTGCACAGGAAAATAACTCTCCCTTCGCAACCTTTCTGCCGTTTCTCCCTCCACGACGGCTTCTCCTTCCTCCCTCAACCTTGCGAAGATAACTCTCTTCAAAAACTGCGTTCCACGCTGCCCTCCACTCCTTCTGCCCACGAAGGAAGTTGCAACAACTTTCCATGATGCGCAGAGATAAAGGAAAACATTTTCTCTCTCCGCAGATTCTTCTACTTTTACACCACAACCACCGAAGCCTCTCCACACTCCAAGGTGATGGAGTATTAACATTTAATAATGGTTACACCCTTTCTAATCTGCAAGCTAACCTCTCACGTCTTGGTTAAAAAAAATCCCTCCAAAGAATTCTCGGTTGACGTAAATCTAAACACATGGGTTGACATAACTAATTATGAACCCGACTTCTCACGTAACATGACCATACAAAAGGTGGTGGCTCCTTTGGCGACGTGGTCCGCTAGAAGACATAACAACTCCACCTTCACTCGATAACCAAGGTATCTAATTCCATCCAAAAGCCACTACAAGATGTATTACGGAGTTAAGCTCGGCATGGCAGTGGTTAGGCAATGGCTAGAGCATCGTGTTGATCGAAAATGAAAAGGAGACAAAGACCAACTTATTAAGAAAGCTTCAAGGTTAAATTGACAACAAATCACGGTCATAACTAGAAGGAAAGACTCACGCTACACGATGACTAAAATAAATTACATCACGCTATGGCTTCAAATCGACATTTGTCGATCTACGCGAAAAGAAAATATTCACAACACAAGTTCGACGCGATTTACGACAATCACGCCGGATTGATCGTATTGCACCGAATTCTTACTACGTTAGACGCTCAAGGTTGACTTCTCGCGTCTTTCAACTACAGAACAAGATTTACTATTTTGCCACACCATGGTTCATTAAATACTTATAAACAAAAATAGTAAATGTCTAACTAAGTCGACTTGCTATTATGGACTTACGACGCCAACGACGACTCCAAGATTCTACAAGACGACTTTCGACTAGGATGTTATACTTTATCCTTTGACGTCGACAACAAATTAACTACCCAAACCGACAAACAAGACTTACTTGTTGGTTCCCAGGTTTATCTATCTGTTTGGTGATCTTAGTGACAAACACCTTTGGTTAGTTTCCAGAGTCTATACTCTCTCTCGAAGATACTTTCTCTTCCGTCGAACACGATCCACCTGTTCCTGCATCGACAGACTCGCATACAATTTTGTGGTCAAAGCATCTATGATCCAAATATAATATATTCAAACATCATTGCATTTATTATAAAGACATTTAGTCTACATATCACCTTGATCGTAATCAATAGATTCCGCAATTTCATATAACAACTTAGTAAGATAAATTGTCAGTTTTCATGTCGTTCTCAACATAGTAATTTACTAAAATTTGCAAGAAAGTAAATAGCATAATTGTTTTCAAAAGGAGGGATGTAACACACACCATGCCTTAGCTGGGACTCAAACACAATCTTCCACACTACAACACGCTATAACAATCTTCGATGCAACTTCGCAAGTGATGAATTCAACCAGGTCGGCCAAAACTGATGTTAACACAAGTATTCTCAAGAACACGCTTCATGCATGATTTAAATTACATCTTGCAGACCAATCCGAATGTAGGAGCATGATCAAGAGACATCCACAAGCACATTGTAATCACCAGGAACAACCGCATGATCTCTAACAACTCTATCAACAAGATTCTTCAAACCGGAGCACAAGAACAACACTGCCAGCCACTGTCATGAGTAAAAGATAGCTTACATACCACTAAATAATGAACCATTACACTTGAAGGTATTTCACATCATCACAAACTTACTTCTAGAATCGTAGACCAAAATACTTCAATGCAGAGGAATGCGAAGCAAAACACTTTCTCCCTATCACCACCAAACACACAGAAAAAGATGTTTTCACTCTGGTGAACTTATCTCACTCAATTCTTCATACCAGAGACTCAAACTCAGAATATAACATCTTCAGATAGGATTCTAAATAACTTCCAATCTACAGGTAAAGTTATTCATTCTACAAGAAATTCGGAGCATTCTTCTAGATTGTTCTTTTACATGTAATGCACTGCTTCTATTGCAACATATTGTTATCACCGAAGGGGCTAATTTTCCCAATATCCTTAATAAAGTAAGAGCACAGTTGACACCAATGACAACATAGATATGTTAACATCAATGGCAACACTGAGTAGGCACATACTTGCAATAGGGCTTAATTGAACAATAATTCCAATATTCCCCAATGTAAGTAATAGGAGATTTGTAGTAGAGTTCTCTACTCGATTGAATGTCCTTGAATGTTTAGTGGTGAAAGGAGGATCAACACCATCCATTAAAATCAACCCTCTTCATTTTTCACACTAAACACATTTTATTGTTGTTTAAAGTCGAAAAAACTTTTTAGCTTCTAAGCTCATAACTTTTTTCCAGGATCTTTGATTTTCATGATTTTGGCAATGTTGGAAAGGTATTAAGGAGCTCTACACATCCATTGATGCACTTTTTCTAGATTCATCCCCAGGTATCTGTTATTCAATTTGTCAATTTTATGCATTCTGGTTGATAGATTGGACATATTGTCACTTGGAGAAGTTCTATTTTTTTGTGGGTTTCATACCATTCTACACTTTAGTTTTCTATTATAATC
This sequence comes from Cunninghamia lanceolata, assembly GCA_027924645.1. Classification (NCBI taxonomy): domain Eukaryota; kingdom Viridiplantae; phylum Streptophyta; class Pinopsida; order Cupressales; family Cupressaceae; genus Cunninghamia; species Cunninghamia lanceolata. The sequence continues at coordinate 5,143,084 of BSBN01000178.1, read as the reverse complement.
ACATCTCCTAGTTCTATTAGAAGAAAATTGATGATTTAAAATTACTAATTAAGCTTCATCAATTGAGATAGTTGTGCACTTCCAATGGCATCAGTTTGCTAACTTCTTATAACCTAGCATGTGTAGACATTTCATCCTCACCTATTGCTACATGTGAGTCTAGGATTGCTTCATAGAGAGATTCCAATGACTCCTTGCAACAAGACATTATCAGTCTTCCAAAGATGGTTCATTGGGATGTACATCTACCAGATATATCTTGCTTGTTTGTAGCATCCCACATTATAGATTTGGGAGATACTTTGGAGAGTATTTAGTTCCTCTTTAAAGATAACTTTGATGGAGTTGCATCACCATCATCTTATTTGAAGATTGTTCTTCATCCTCCTATTCAGTCATAGTTTGACAGTGGATTGGAGACATTTGAGTAGTTTTTAGAAAATTCATTATTGTCTTTGGATCATATGTAGATTTTAGAGATATTTATTCTTCTTTTTACATATTCCTATCTAGAATGGGAAGACATTATGCACACATCTATAGTTCTATTTCTTCATAAGGGGAGGAATGTTGTTTATCATTCATGGATCTTTATTTTCATCCTTTGTCGAGCATCAACTAACACTACAAGATTCATTTTGAGTAGTGATTGCATGGTCTCTCTTCTCATTTCTATTCTGGGAGGGAGCATTTCCTCACATGGGGTTCCATCCTTTTTACTTATGGGGGGTCACTAGACCTTCTCTCTACATCCTCTCTTATGGGGGTTGTACATATCTATTGATTATATCTTCATGATGGATTTAGTCCTTTGTGGGTCTTGGTATTGAGTCCTTCTTCTATCACATATTTTATGTTTTTTTCTATTTTAGAGAGGATTTTTCTCCCATTTGGTTTTTCTCCTTTTCTCTGTTTGTGAGAGATTGTTTGTACATGGGTACCTAATATGGCCTTGTAGTTGGGACCCATCTTTGTATTATTTGTATGTTTCTCATTCTCCCTAAGTTGCACTTAAAGGGGGTGTTGTTGTAATTAAATATTTAATTACACTTTATTAAGTTTACTTAGGGATTTTTAAGTCACCTAGGGTTTTCTATCTTGAAATTATAAAAGAAAGATCTCATATTTAATTTATTAATCCAATGTCATTATTGCATCCAATATTTTGCAAATTTATCCTCTGTACTTTTTTCTCTTGTAGAAGGCCATCCTAGGTTTTGCAGATGATCCTGGTAGCTTGAGTCAATCAATGAATTACATTTTAGAGTTCATTGAAACCAACTAACTCTCAAAGTAAACATATAATCACATGTGACATGAGAGAACTTATGGCATAAGTCCTCCTAAGAAGCTCTTACTAGCCATGGAGATATATGATCCTATGATTATCAAGCTTGAAAATACCTTTCTACAAATCATACTAAGAACACCCTTCCCTTACAATGCTACAACATACCTTGATTGATCCCCTAAAATACATTTAGACTACAAGTGCTAAACTTGGGTTAAAGATCAACCCTAAAAAATATATACATTAGTTCATATATAGCATTTTAGTTACAAAATCAACCTCATGGGGATAAGACTTTTAGTTAGATCAAGTTCATGACACCCTTACTACCCATGTTTATGACACCTATCATATTTGGTAGAGGAGATTACACTTGGATGAAAGAGAAAATTCACCTTGGAACTACAAATAGGTACTCTAGATAGGGGAGAATTTCTTCCACCAAGCACAAAAGTAGTCATAATCAAAATAAGGGTACAATTCTACATATGCCTTCATTGAATTCAAACATTGTAGTTCTTGTATCCCTATAGCAACAATAGTAGCAATTGATAATCCATGAATGGAAATTAATCCCAAAATAAGAGAACAAGGCAAAGAGTAGGTACTAAAATAATGAAACTAGTCCCTTCAAGGAAAAAACAATGGTCAACATGTTAATGCAAACATTTGCAACAGTTGGAGACATCTTCCCATGACTCATAAATGAGCACAAGTCAGCCCCAAGAAGCAATATCCATTAATGTATGCCCACCAAACCTTTTCCACATTAGCATAAGGCTCAAAATAAGATAGGAATAGTAAATAAGGACCTACAATAAAGAAAGAACAACCTACAAATTCTAAATCTAAAATTTAGTTGTACCCATGCATAATAAGTGTTATGGAGTAAAAAGTGGACACATTCCTTTTTACCTCCTAGTTTAGCTCCTAGGTCCCATTTATCCCATTATGCATTGTAATTGATCATCTTGAAGAAAATAGCCCGACACCCATATGAATTTGGGACCTTGGGCCCTTCATTAACCTTATCCTGAACTCAAATTAGGCCCCTAGACTTTGACGCCAACCGCCCAAGTCCTCCCTGATTGGTCGGGGTAAATTAGTGTTATGTCGTCCTAAGACCTTTAAAAATGTTCCTCTTTGTTAGCTTTTGTGATTTAATTTCATGAATGTTAGTGGGAAAGCATATATAAGTGTGTTTTTTATTTCATTATGAACCTAGATGGATATTGCCAACTTATGATATTGGAGAAAAGAGCATTCAAAGCATTCATTATGTTATTGTTGTAGATTTATGTTTGTATTGTGTGTGTTTGTTGCAGATTTGGAATCATCATCCATCTCTTTATGAGTTGAAGAATCTTCATCGTCCTAAGGACTTCACCTTCGAGGTGATGTCATTTATTTGAATCATTTCATCATTTGGATTATCTTTATCCTCTTCCATACAAGGGCACACTCTCTCTAACAATGGTGTTGGAAAAGCTTGAATGCTAACCCAAGATTTGACTGAGGCAAATCCCTAGACACCACAACCCCCAAACCCCTCTCTTGTCATCTTGTGTGTAAGTTACAGGTATAGGTTTCATGGAAAGTGAAGTTGTAAGAAGGCAATGCAAGAATCAAGGTTTCAGGATGCGACAAAAGTTTTAGAATATTCCTCCGACAGGACTTGGGTGGTTGGTACCCTAGTCTTCTGGGTTTTTAGGCACTGGATCTGGCTTCTAAGCATCAGTTACAACATATTCTCAATTGTGACCTCTGCCAGATTCTCACTTCTAGACTAGGATGGTTACTGAATTAGTCCTCCGACTTTCCATCTATCGTGACACAGGTTCTGATATCTCCTTGATCATCTCTGCACTTTCAAATTTGGGGTTTCTATTGTCATTTATTTGTTACAAGTTGATTATCTCATAACTAGGGTTTTACTCACACTTAACCTAGGGTTTGATAAAAATATTGGTTGAGTCCACCTTTCCATAGAAAATAGGAGCACAAGATATGTAGTTGAGTCCACCTTCTCCTTGGTTGTGATTTAGCTCAATCTTGTCCTTGAATGTTATTGTGGAAGAGGGTTTTGATCTTGTTTGTACATGCCATCACTCATCCTCCTTTCCCTATATAAAATTTTGGTGAACCCGTAGCATCAAGAATTTGCATCTTCCTAACTGTTGAAATCAGATCTTGCATTAATGCATATCATACTTATCCTTCTTCATTGAAAAATCTTGCATAAATTTTGAAAAAGTGAAAAAAAAGGCATTCTAGGCTGCACAAAGGCATAGTTTTGCATTATTTCATTGCATATCATTGAAGCATTTTGAACTTCTTATTTATACATCAGATCTTAAACAAATTACAACAAATAATCATTTTATAATATGACATCTTGCATTTGTGCATATCTCAGGGTTTTGTTGAAAACTTGCATTTTTCATGTAACCTAGTTATTTACAAAAGCTAGGGTTGGTAGTCAAAATCTTATTTAATATTTTGTTTCTCTCATAAACACTCATTCAAATCTGATTTTGAATTGTAGTGTTGCATCAATTGGCATTCTTGCATTAAAATTTCAAATTTTGTAATTACACATTGTGTATTTCAACAAGCATGACTACCTTAATACTTTTGATTACTCTATTGGTTTGTACATTGAGTGTTGTAGGACTTTACATGAGTTGTATAACCTACTTCCCTAATAGAAACATCTTTGTAAGGAGAAGTCGTAGAGTAATGGGTTCTAATGCTTTCAATAGTGACGATATGCAAACATTGGTAAACCCATTGCACAACTACTTTACAAAGGGTGAATCAACATCTTTGCAAGATATCATAAACACTAATACAATGGAAGAACAAAATTTTCATGATGTTGAGGATGTGATTGATGTAGTTACACATGTGCCCAATGAATAAATTAAGAATCTTGACAAACAACTAGCTGATTTCTGACAAATTGTAGAATGTGCACATCTAGCTCAAGAAATGGTACCTATTGTTGAGGGTATAAGAGGAATATTACAAGAAGGATGAGAAGGTGTTGGCATGTTCCATGGATTATCTCACATAGTGGAACATAAAATTATGCCAACAGCTAGCCATACGAATTTCATTGAAAATGTGTCAACACTGGCATATATAACTTCACCAGTCTCAGCACCCATACCGACTATTGGTATCCACTTTTACATCGTCAATTCTCACCACCAATCCAAATGCTTGTATTAATGCTACCACTACCATGGGAACCTCTAATGGAAACAATTACAAAGTTGTTGTGTTTAATTATCAAAACTCAACACCCCATGTCTCCATACCAATGCATACCTATTCTCAACCATCCATCACCTCCACTCATTGCCAACAACATTTTAATTTCATGACTGCAACATCAAATGTGCCTTTTTAAAATCCAAAAACCACCTCTTCACCCAATGATGCTCTTTTAAATCATCTTTTGCAGAGTATGTCTTCTTTACAGCAAAAAGTGACAAACTTGACTAATGATTCGTCTTAACCTACTTTACCAACATATCATGCTCGTAATCCCTTATCCTATGCAATTATAAGAACTCCAATGCTCAAAAAAATTGAGTCTCCCCACTTTCAAAAGTATGGTGGTAAGGGTGATCCTAATACTCATGTGGTAGCATTCACAACAATGTGTAGTGATTTCTTCTTTGACGAGGCATTGTTAGCAAAACTCTTTCCTCGATCTCTCAAAGATACTACTTTGGAATGGTTTTGTTCTCTACCTCCTAATTCAATAAATTCCTTCTCACAGCTAGTTGACCAATTCTTGCAACACTTCCAAGCAAACATTGGATCTACTATCTCCTTGATTAATTTGGTTCATTATAAACATGGTCTGAAAGAAACATTAACAAAATTCATTAGTCGATATCAAGCACTCATCTCTCAAATACAATATTTGATTAAAGATGAGGATCTTTAAAAGGTATTCATTATGAATCTACAACCAAACATACGTGACAATATATTGTTGATGAAGTATAGTTATTTTCAACACTTATGCAAAGCTCTCCGAGATGACCAACTTTCGGCTAGTCAGTATGAGAATCATACCTCATCAGCTCCTATTGGCCAATCCATAGATGGACCATATCAAAATTCATTCAAGAAGAACAAAAAGAATTTCATTAAGATCAATGGGCAACATTTGAACAATTTTCAATCACAAGTGTTTGCTATTCCAAAGCCTACTTGGGCACCATTTCAATCCAAACAGGAACAAAGACAATTTACTCCATTATTGGATTCTCTCCTTTCAGTAATGCCTCAAGCAGTGAACAACAATCTTTTGAAGCTTCCTCCTACTCATCCTTTTGATAGTAGTGAGCCACAAGGACCTTCATTTAATGCTAATTCATATTGTCACTATCACCACTCATTGGGACATGATACCGAAAGATGTATGCATCTTAAACATGAAATTCAAGACCTCATCACTTCTAATATGATACAAGTTACTGGTGTGAATGACAATGGAAATAAGTTGGTGGCCCAAGTCTGAATCAAAATTTACAAATATTCACTGATCCTTTTCCTAAGCATAGCGACAATAATATGGTGGAACAAACTACACTGGAGATTGAAGATGACTATCTTGACTATGATGGCATAGTTGGTATATTAGAAGTGGATAAGGTGACAAATGAAGATCTACCTCACCCACGAGGAAAATGCATCTATGCTGAGGTTCCTCCTCCGTTATCCCTTTATGGATCAGGAGATAGCCAACATCCACATGATACACAATTGGAACAGCCTATATGTAATCACTCAAATCTAGAGAAAGTGGTGCCAATGAGAAGCATTCCATTTCATCATGAAAGGCTCCTTAATCATGCAAAATAGAATAAGAAAGCAAAAGGAAGGAAAATAACAAGGTGTGAGTCATCGGTGGGAAAGGGCAATGATTCCCCTCCTAGTAAGCAGCAAAATATTTTAAACATATAGGGTCTTGAGAAACAAGAACTGCATGGCCGTTATGGAAATAAACATCAATCAGGTATGAATTCCCCATACATTTTACCACACTTGATGGAGCACCTCTCTGATATGCTGGCAAGTTTGGCCTCTTCTTAAATAGACATATTTACATTTATATGTGTTGTGTTGTGTTGTGTTCCCTCATGTTGTGTTAAATGTTGTTTAGGTCTCTTTGAATGACCCTTGATACTCTTGTGAGGCCAAGGATACAAGGAGACTGCCTCTATTTTGACCATTCTTCTATTTGTTTCACTATTCTTCTATTCCTCTCCTCTATCTTATTGTTGTGTGTTGTGCCTTGGGGGCATAATGTTGTGGAGGATGTTTTGGGACATCTTCCCATGTTGTAAACCCAAGTCACTTTTGTCTCCTCTCTCACTTTTACTATCTACATTCTTTAGTGGCTCTACTAGTTGGTGGATGATGAAAGCAAATAAATACTGATAAGGACCATGTGTCCCTTTAGCAAGAAAGCAAAAATGGACCTAGTCCATATATGAAGATGGAGTTGATATATATTACTAATGCTTGACTAGTAGAATCACTTCGTGTTGTGAAATTTGTGGTGACAAACCTTTGCAATACTCTAAATCTGCTTCTATGCACTTTGGATTGTTTTGTATCTCACCTTGCCGCTACACTTGGTTCTGAGATACCTGGAGTATAACCTAACGGCTATGCTTGGTTCTAAACCTGCAAGTGTAGCCTTCGTCTCTTATGTGATATGATTTCTATATAACTTTAATGAATTGATTTGGTTGTTATCTTAGAATAGATTTTGTAACCAAAGCTTATATGTTGTTGATTATGTTAGCAAATGATAATGATGTGTTTGTGGAAACATTCGATGATTGCAAGTACATGTCACTTCGGGGCATGGATTTTGCAAAAGCTCTTGTTCCCTTGTGTGTTTTAACTTTACCTTAAATGTGCTTGATACCGACAAGCGGGATCAACCACTTTAAGGTGGAGGCATATATCATGGTAATTGCTTGATTACTTTTTACATTGACAAAGTGTGTTTGCGTACACTTCCTTTTCACTGTAAGCTAGCTCTGTGTTGCAGGTGGGGTTGTGTACTTTGATCTATTGTGTATACTTCCTTTTCACTGTAAGGCATCTCCGTGATGCGAGTGGGGTTGTATACTTTGAGCACATGTTTCTTTTCACTATAAGGCATCTCCGTGATGCGAGTGGGGTTACATTTTGAAAGCCTTTCTATGGAAGGCGGGTTGGGGTATATTTCGAGCTAGTGCACATCCTTTTAAACAAAGTTCTCACCACAAGGCGGGGTTGGATCTTGAGTCATTCATCCTTAAGCATGTCTTTGGTGATTGTGGTAGCATAGCTCAACCATCAAGTGTGTTTGGCATGTTTCAGATACTGGAGTGCAGTGATGAGCTCCTTCCTATCACTCGTGTTTGTCATGTATAAGACTTATAGTCTATCGACAACATACTATACGGTGCTCGTGTATTCCATGTGTCTTCCAGGTGTTTTATGTGTCTTCTTTGTGTGTCTTGTGTGCTTGTGGCATGGTCTAAAGACGCATAGTGATGAGCTCCCCCCACGTTGTGTTCTTTTCTTAGTTAGCATTATATATAGATATGTAATTGCTTAATCATGTATTCTCTTCATGTCTTCTTTGTGTATTGCATGATTGTATTCATGTCTTCTCTATGTATCACATTCTTCCACTGTCTTCTTCATGTATTGTGTGCTTCCTTAATATATTCATTGTCTTGTGTGACTGTTAAGTGTTTTCTTATGTTTGCCTAAGTCTGGGGGCTAGAAATTGCCTTCTGAACCTAGGGTGTGTCTTCACTCTTGTGTCTGATGTGTTTGGTGTGCTTTGACTGTACTTTAATGCATGTATTGATTGTAAGATCATACACACATTAAAGTGGGGGCTAAATTTTATGGAGTAAAAAGTGGACATGTCTTTTTACCTCCTAATTTAACTCCTAGGTACCATTTATCTCATTATGCATTGTAATTGATCATCCCAAAGAAAATAGCCTAACACCCATATGAATTTGGGACCTTGGGCCCTTCATTAACCTTATCCTAGACTCAAATTGGGCCCTTGTACTTGGGCATCAACCACTCAAGTCCTCCCTAACTGTTCGAGGTAAATTAATGTTATGTCAGCCTAAGACCTTTAAAAATGTTCCTCTTTGTCAAATTTTGTGATTTAATTTCAAGAATGTTAGCGGCAAAGCATATATAAGTGTGTTTTTTTATTTCATTATGAACCTAGATGGATATTGCAAACTTATGATATTGGAGCAAAGAGCATTTAAAGCATTCACTGTGTTATTGTTGTAGATTTGTGTTTGTATTGTGTGTGTTTGTTACAGATTTGGAATCATCATCCATCTCCTTATGATTTGAAGAATCTTCATCCTCCTATGGACTTCACCTCTAAGTTGACATAATTTATTTGATTCATTTCATCATTTGGATTATCTTTAGCCTCTACCCTGTAAAGGCACGCTCTCTCTAACAATGGTGTTGGGATATCTTGAATGCTAACCTGTGATTTAACTGAGGCAAATCCCTAAACACCACAACCCCCAAACCCTTCTCTTGTCATCTTGTGTGTAGGTTACAGGTACATGTTTCAAGCAAAGTGAAGTCATAAGAAGGCAGTGCAGGAATCAAGGTTTCGAGATCCAGCAAAAGTTCTAGAATATTCCTCCGATGGGACTTGGGCAGTTGGTGCCCCAGTCTTCTAGGTTTTTACGCTTTAGATCTGGCTTCTAAGCATTAGTTACAACATATTCTCAGTTTTGACCTACGGCAGATTCTCACTTCTAGACTTGGGTGGTTACCGAATTAGTCCTCTGACTTTCCATCTTCCATGATAGGTTTTGATATCTCCGTGATCATCTCTACACTTTCATATTTGGGGTTTCTATTTTTGTTTGTCTGTTACAAGATGATTATCTTATAACTAGGTGTTTACTCACACTTAACCTAGGGTTTGATAAAAATCTTGGTTAAATTACATCTTTACATAGCAAACAGGAGCACAAGATCTGTAGTTGAGTCCACCTTCTCCTTGGTTGTGATTTATCTCAATCTTTTCCTTGAATGTTATTGTGGAAGAGGGTTTTGATCTTGTTTTTACATGCCATCACTCATCCTCTTTTCCCTATATAACAATGAGAAGGCTTCAATAAATGCACACATAGCTGACATAAGTCCTTTGTGAAAACTAGGGCCCTTGTAGCATAACATGACCCAAAGGTAGTAATACACTTGTATGCACATATACACCCATCTTGTAACTATAACCATGGCCACAAGTACTATAATATCCTCTTGATGTCACCACATAGCCAAAGACATACTTATGTACAAATAGCCAATATTATTACACAAGAAAGACATGAAGAAACCCTAAAAAGGGTTATTAGGGAATAACATGCAAGTCAACACAAGGCTCAATAATCCACACAATTGACTACCAAGAATGAAATAGAATCCATTAGGCACTAGGACAAAGCCTTCAATTATGAGGAATAACTAGTACTATCTTTGAATCCATCATGTCATCCATGATGTTAAAAACTAGGCATTAGTGCAAATAATCATTTTAAAATACAATGGCAGGTCATGACATTAGCATATTTAAACTTTGCATGAAATGTATGGACAAGGAAATGTTGGATTGTAATGCTTTTTATTGATAGTATAGGTGAAAAGCCACACATGCAAAATTAAAACAAAGAAAACATAACTTGAAAAGTTAAACTAAGCCATGTAGGGGACTGGGCCCCACCAAGGAAGATACATGTTACCCACTAATTGGTCCACACAAGATGAGGTTCCACCATGTTATGCCAAATACTCACCATAATAATGCACCATGTGTTTGTGCCATGTCATTAGGTAATAATGCTATGAGCATAGAAGTTGGGTGTGCCACAAGGTATCCATATAAGCTCCACATTGTAGTTATAGATACACTGCCACAAAGTAGAGTATGCCACATCGATAAAGATTTAGATGTACCACTACCAAAGGTGACACATGGTAGGCACTGATTCACCAAAGAATCTAATTACACCACCATGCATGAGATAGATAAACCACTAGTGCATACAAGTGATGTCACCATTGGGATAGGTGGCAGTATAGTGCACGGTGCATAAATGTGATGACGACCTTGGATGGATTAGCCACTAGTGCTAGATTATCTACTGACCACTCAAATAATGCCATGTCATTAGGAGAAAATTAGGTTAATACATAAGGAAATCGATCCCACCACAAAGAACACAAGGCATAAAACCATTGGCCCACATAGTTCAAGAAAGTCATGTTGTTGGTAGGGGAACAAGTGGACTAACTAGTAGCCATTATGTTGGAAGAAAAATACTTGCACGGACACCATGTGACACTAAAGTAGTGAACAATATACATGGGTACAACCAAGGATGAAGGGATAAGGGGCTAGTAGGTGATTTAGGCGAACAACCAAAGTGTTGAGATCTATTAGGGTGGTTATGCACTATGTGTTAGATGGGATAGTAGTGCAAAGCATAAGGACTCAAAGTATGTTCTTTAAATTGTCTTGTAGTGGGACATAGCCAGTCAACATGAAGTAATAAATAAAGTGCATGGCTTCATTTTGGTAGGTAGGAACTTATTATGAATTATGGTGCCATGGTGGTTATTCAAAGTAAGGTAAGAATAATAAATAGGCTGTCATGGATGCATATTTGGACTAAAAATAAGGCATAGTCATGAATCACCAAGTATAATAGGTATATCACTTAGGAATAAAGAAAACACCTTAAACATAGAAACATCATAAAGGTTGTAAGAACATAGGAAGCATCCCCCTCAAGAGAATGAAACACAAGTAACTTAAGCAAAAGAGAATCACCAACATATTGAAGCCTATTAAGTAGCCATTGCCAATAGGGAGACACTAGAAAATGCAAGACTAGATAAATACACATAGGGATTCAACATACAACCTTTATTAATGACAACACAGTGAAATAAACAAACCTAGGACCCAATTTGAAAACCCAAACCATTGATTACCATCATGAGCATGATCTATGAATTTTTCCCTAAATTTTTTTCCTAGGGTATATCTATGTCACTTTTATTTTATTGGTTTCTTCTATTCTTCTTCTCTCATATTTGTTCCTTTCTAAGTGTTGTTTATATGTTGGAATGCTACTAAAATTTCTATAGATTAATTATTATTATATTATCCTCATAGTATTAATTTGGAGATACCTACATGTTTAGTTGTTAAGATTTATTTTAGTTTAATTTCTAATGGGCTTATAGGGATATTTTCTTAACAATTGGTATCAAAGCCATGGTTTTGGCTAGAGGGGATTTTCCTTGTGATTTTAATCCTTGTTTCAGTGGAGTTTTTTAGTTGATCTTATTTTATAAGAAAATAGTCAAGACAAGAACTTGTAGAATAGATAAGGTGAATGATATTGGAGTTGGTCATGTTTTTTCATGTTGCACGATGGTGACTTAGAGCTCCCATTTGATAGTATGGGCATACCCTTTTGTCTCATCAAGTTTGGAGTGCTTATGGTGGGTCCTTACTTGTAGTCCCTAGTTATGTAAGAAAGCACTAGATGATTAGCTCTTATGGTCACATGGGTGACTAGGAGGCTTCAAGAAGCTAAACCACCAAGATAACCACCAACTAACTTAATTGCTTCATGTGACCATGATAAAGCAGACTATTAGCAATTAAAATTGACTATCAGGCTTGACCCCTTTGTCTATACATGCCCTAATAGGGCCCTTTTTTTTTCTTTCGGTCATAACTTGGTCATATGATATCAAAATTTTACAAAATTTGTGGCATTGGAAAGAGGATTTAGTTGGCTTCACAGTGGGAAGGTCAATTTCAGGTAACATCATTTTATAAGGTATTTTTGCAGTCAAATTCAACATTACATTTGATCTTCAAACGCAAATCTCTTGAGCATTTTTATCAGATTTTGATGATTTTTTTTCAAATTGCTTAGAATCTCCTGAACTTTCTAATGCTACTCTGTTTTTCTATAACTAATCATATTTTTTAGATATTTATTAGATTCACTTTCTTAGCCTCTTTGGTCTTCATGGCTTGCAAAGGGGCTATTTTACTTGATGTTTCATGTTTTGCACATTATCATAGAGATTTTCTGCTACTAATATCTAATTTTCAGCTTGTGGCACTCGTTGGGAGAAGACTCTTGATTAAAACTACTAACGAATTAGGTGCGGGGATTCAATTCCTTTCATGTCCATGTGCTTTATTATCTTAGGAACATTTCGATTTGGTGCATAAAACAAACATTATCTTGTTGTTTTCACACTTATTTTAGGGCTTAAAAAGAATTAGTGTCTTCTTTGGTTAGTGATTTTGTTGGTGTTTTGAGGTGTGCATGCTCTTCCATCACATGTTATGTGATCTTGGGATACAAAAACACTTCTCAACACTTTCATTATCACACCACACATTGAAATTCTAAACGTCGATGAACATTGTCTAGTGTGGTCAAACACGTGTATGCTCTCTCCTTGCATCCTCATATGACCTTAGAGATCAAAAACGTGTTTGTACCACTTTTGTGCAAACCTTTAGAGGGCACACCTCCCAATCCCAAGCGGTACTTTCATTTTAGTCCACCATACAAATAATCATGGTTGTGACAAAAGTCATCAATCACCTAGTGCCATTGTTCTATACCGATGGAAGTCTCCCTCAGTATCCAAGTGATGCATAAAAACCCTTTCTAAGGGCTAGGAGGCCTCTTAAATGAGTGAATCACTGCATTTATAGATGTCAGTATATCTTGAAACACTGATTAAGAACCATTTGTGCTAGTGGCCAAAAACCCTTTTTACTTGCTAGTGCAGGAGATTGAACCTCCCAAGATGCCCCATGTGTACTATTCATTATAGAGATAGGAATTCCCTCAGTCCCTAGGATCGAAGTGTAAGGGGTTTGGTGTGCCCGTGCCATGTAAGGGGGATCTAGTGTCACCAAACTCTCTAGCTATCTGCCTTGTCTTAGTATTTGGAGAAATCTAAGTGGGGAATCAGTAGGTAGTATCCTTGACTAGCCTAGGATTGTACATGTTTACAAGTGTTTTTAATCTTGTCAAGAGTCACCAAAAAAAGCCAATTTGATTGCCAAGTGTCTTCTATGATTGATGTGTGTGCTTTCTTAGTCATCACCCTAAACATTCAAATCCATCCATTCATTCCAAGTCATCATATCCTAATCACCCTCCTAATCCAATCAATTTCATCCTAAACATTCTGATCATATCCTAATCACATTTTCCTAATCATATCCTAATCACCTTGAATCCTAATCACATCATCCAACCATCCACATCTTGATCACCCTACTTGTCCTATCCTAAGCACATCCTTATCATATCATCATCATTCAATCACATCCTAATCATATCCTATTCATCATTCCTAATCATTACACCTCATCCTAATCATATCCTATTCATCATTCCTAATCATTACACCTCATCCTAATCATATCCTAATCATCATTCCTAATCATTACACCTCATCCTAATCATATCATATTCATCATTCATAACCATTACACCTCATCTTAATCACACCCTATTCATCATTCCTAATCATTACACCTCATCCTAATCATATACTATTCATCATTCCTAATCATTACACCTCATCCTAATCATATCCTAATCATCATTCCTAATCATTACACATCATCATCCTCATCTAATCAACATCATCCTAACCATTCTCCTAATCATTTCCAAATCATCCTTATCAAACCCTAATCACCTCTTTCATCTAATCACCATCATCTTAATCATCCTAGTCAAAACCCTAATCATCTTCATTCATAATCCAATCAACTTCTTCCTAATCAATTCAAAGTCCTCTAATCTTATCACTACACATAATCATCTTCATTTATAATCCAATCAACTTCATCCCAATCCATTGAAGTCATCTAATCTCATCACTACACATCATCATCTTCATTCTAATCCAATCATTCACATCCTAATCACCCTCCTAATCCAATCAATTTCATCCTAATCATTCCCAATCACAATACACCACAACAGTAGGGAAACCTTTGAGCATCTACTCTCCCTATCAAATCCAACTGCAACTGTGTCAAAACATTATAGACCTGCTGGTTTGGTTCACCCACTACATATTCAATTTCATTCAGCGTTTGACATCTATAGAGGTTCCCAAAAATAGTCTTCTTAGGTTGAAACATAGGGAGAAACTATTGAAGGTTGACTGTATCACAAGTACAAATTTGGACCAAGAGACCTTGACATCTTTTTCAAATCAATCACAACTTAGGCTTAATACCACAAGGCTAGTTTAAGTCCATCCTTCCAAGTGAATTATTAAACTCATGGGTTCACTTTAATCAATCATTTCTTCCACACCTCAATATTTTGATAAATCCAATTTATACTTTGACAGGGTCATTAGTAGACAAAAGTTGCCTCTTGGAGCTAGACTTTTCGAAGACTAATTTCCATTAGCCTCTATCGTAGTCTGGGCTTCGTCACCTTGCATTGACATCTGCATAGCATCCCATAATTCACAAGACTCATTTGGTAGAGACACGATTGCAAAAAGAAGAGAATGGGAGTAAATCCTCCTAGTCATCCCTATAGTACTAAACACATAAACACACCATTCATAAAATTCTCACCAACACATTCATTCGTGTCACCATCATCCTAATCACAACCCTGTTGATAACTGAGAGGGGGGGTGAATCAGTTATCTTAATTATTTCAGCTTTTTGAATTTCCTTATCAATTAGTGCAGCATCAAATCAAATAAGCAAACATAACCTTGAAAAGGAAATAACATCAATACACATGACACAATGATTTTGACATGGAAAACCCTGTTAGGGGAAAAACCATGGGGTGATTAACCTAAGAATGTATTCTCTATTAGAAGAAAAAGATAGTACAAAATGGCACTTGCCAATTAGGGCTCACTGCCCGAGCACACTGCTCACAAGAGGCTTACTGCCTACAATAGTTAATACAAGGAAACTAGATAATTGAACTCATGAGAAGCATCCACGTATGCTAAGGTTCAGTTCCAGTTAAGCCCAATATACTGATCTGTTGCACTTCATTCTTACTCTCCTTAGGTGCTGCTCTCCTGTTACATTCTAGACCTGTCTTATTGCCTTTACACTAATCTTTTGCTTTTCTTTGCACCACACAATACACCACACATGCCTTCACATCCAAATCTATCTGGTATATATATCTGCACAAAGGATTTCATCCTCTTTCTAGTCAGCATCTAGAATAGTCAATATTTTCCCAAACTCTAGTCTGTCGGCTGAATCCTTGCTTACCATTTGATACGAATCAAGGAGATTCTTATAGAAGTCATCTAACATGTCAGCCAATCATGAATGATACCTTAAGAACCTTGATCACCATCAATATCTCATCTGAAATAATTCTGATGCTATGTCAGTCAGTTCTTCTTCTGGCTACTCTGCCAAACCGGACCTCAATACTTAGATGCTCATGTCTCTTCACTCTTTCATCACCGAAGGCTCAATCCCTGGAATCTATCAATCAAGGTATTCCTCTTGACTTCCCCAAGTCTGCACTTTACAAAGATACTTCCTGTAAGAGATTCAGACCTGACTGTTAGACCTTGCTGCATGCTCTGTTCTTGCTTACCGGACCAAAGTACTTCTTCAATCTGACTTCCGGTATAGGCACACCATGTTCTGCGGATAGGTGGGTTGAACTTTGTTGCCATCAATGACAACACTTATGAAGCCATATAGTGTCTCTTGCCAACAATCTCCCCCTTTGGCATTGATGGCAACACTTAGTGAAAAATGACTAAGTGTCACACTATACTCCCCCTTGGCTGATGCTCTGTTCTTATGTACATTTTTCGGAGCTCCCCCTTAGCTGGATTCCTCATTTTTCACTACTCCTCACTCCCCCTTTGACATCAATGGCAAAGGGTGGTGTCCGCACACCAAAATTTCCAAAAAAAACAAAAATCTATACTTAGCCGCATAAAACATGTATAGATATTTTACCTACATATACTAAAATATATCTGCAAAAGTGGTCTTTAGCTGTACCACTTCTGTCACCCAACTCTGCTTCATCTTGTCCAAAATTGAGATGTGACCACTCAACAAGAATGCAAAAGCTTCTACTCTTTTTAGATCTGTTGGATCATTGGTCCGGGCTGTAGTATGAGCATCACTTAGAGCCTCATGCATGGCCTCTAACTTAGGGATAATGATCCCTCTTAGTTCACTGAACCTACTTAATCTATTTTTTCTTCTCCTTCTCAAGCTTCTTAATTTCATTCAAGACTGCAATAGTCTGACATTCTTGATTTATTACAAGAGATGAGAGAGGATCAAAACTTTGAGACAAACTTAGTAGTTTATCTTCTTGCTCTTTTACTTTCTTATCAACATCTTTGGTCACTTTGGGCCAGGATAAACAAAATTTATAAATATTTCCACCATCTTTGAGAGCATTTTCTAAACTCTTTATCCCAACATCCATAACTCTCTTGTCATTTGAGATTAGACCCTGTACTTCAGAGAATCTCTTATCCAAAAATTCTTTTCTGACTTTCTCTTCTGCTGCTTTCTCTAAAGAATCAAAATGAGTATTAACAAAATTTATAAGAGACTTTAGAGTACCGGATGTGGAGGCTATAGGATCCTTTTGGAAGGATGGCATGATCTTTTCCAATACACCAGATGTAGTTTCTATGAGCTCATAGTCTTCCATGTGAGACTTCAACATTTTTTCTTTTGCCTTTGCTTGAGTGAAGGAGGCTAATTTCATGGTTTGAACCGGAGAGAGGGAATCAAAATTGAATGGACCTTGAAGCAATTCCGGTTCATCAAATTCCATCATCTCTTTGGTTAAGAACTCTTTGACTGCTTCTGTTGTGTCTCTTGCCAAAGACAAAATTTTCTCCCCTTCTGTACCTTTACCACTATCATTCGTGGCCTTCTCTGTTGGAGTTTTCTCTCCTTCTGTAGCCTTACTACTGTCATCTTCTTTTTCCTTCTCCTCTACTTCTTGACTGATCTTTTGTTCTACTCTTTCTTTTTCTTTAGATCTGGAGTCTGTAGGGGAAATCGGAGGAGAGATGTTTGCTTGTTCATGGACCTCCTCTTCCGGAGCAGAGGAATCTAAGTCCTTACCTTTTTCTTCACCTATCTCCTTTACCTCTTCTGCCACTGTCTCAGTAGATTCTTTTTCAACATCTGTAGCCGAGGGATCATCACCTAAGTCCTCTATAATAGGAATGTTGAATCTTTTGTATGCATTCTGGGGGATCTCTTCTGTCTCTTTTGCTACTTGTCAGTTTCTCCTAGCATGAGCTGATTCATTCTGGCTTTGCTCCGAAACTCATCCTTACAATCTTTGAAGATCATATTCTTCTACTTAGGAGTGATTGAAGGATATAGCTGAATAACTATCTGTTCTCGGATCTCAAGATCCTTTGCCATAGCATTATTCTTTCTTATTTCTAATTCCTTCTCTAAGCTTTTGGGAATGAGAGATATGATTTCAATAAAAGCTTTGTTGTAGATATTCAGATACCTGACTGTGGCTTCTTGCAAGATCTTTTGGTTAGCTTCATTGTAATCATCATAGAATTCAGCCATTGGTTAAAGGTTCCCATCCACAGTAACTAATTTTATGATGTCATCAATGCACAAAGTAGGCTTCTCAACAAATTCTTTTGTTACTTCTTCAGTAGAGGGTTCATCGGATGTTTTCCTTTTCTTCTTCATTTTCTTTACTTCCTCATTTGATTTTGTCTCTTCTTCATCCTTTTGGCTTGTGTAAGACCTTGTTGCCTTTTTCTTGGTTCTCTTTTCTCCTTTTTCAGATGTCTGGGCTTCCGGTTTTGAAGCCTTTTGACCCTTGGAAGTGGTAGGTGCATAGCTTTTGGTTGATTTGGTCCAGGAAGGGGCTTGCACTGGAGCACTTTCTTTTTCTGCCTTTTCCTTTTTTGCCCTTTCCATCTTTTCTCTATTTGCATCTAGTGCCTCTTTTGAGATTCCATGTCTCTTGGCAAACTCTTCTACTTCCCTCCTCACTTTTCTTTTTATTTCTGGTTGTCTTAGCTCCACATGGATCTTCACACTTAATTCTTCAAAGGTTCCAAACCTTTCTACTTTAGGATCCTTGGGTTGACTGAGCATGTGTTGAACATGTAGCTCAACAATTTTCTCATCTACTTCATACCCCATTGGCATGATCCAGACTATTCTTGGCTCTACTGCCTCCATTAGATATTGATCAGTTTCTACCATAAAGCATACTGTATCTTTATACTTTTCAACTAAGGATTGGGGGATTCTCTCTCTTGCTTGCATCCTGCTCTGAAAATTCTTGAAGTAGCCCCAGAGTACTGTATTCTGTGCCTTGGCATCACCAAGCCCATGTATATAATCTCTGATTTGGATGGCTACTAGTCTATCATTCTGCCATACCCAACCACTAGATCCGGGAAGCTCATTCATGAAGTAGAAGAACAAGCACAGTAACAGCCCACCATACTTGAAGGAGTTCTTCTTGTCCTTCTTGATCTTTTGTAGGTTTTCCATTAGTTGGTTCAGAAGGAGTTCACAAAGATCATAATCTGCATTTTTTCTCAACATTTCATAAGCAGTGTAAATTGTAGTTCTAGGTATTGAATTTTCCCTGCTAGAGTGATATATCTTATAACCTATGATCATGGAGGCAAACTTGACATCTGGATCAGTGATGTCTTCTATTGTCATTGCTCTTTTGTCAAATTTTGATCCTGTAGCCTCACTCACAGTTTGATTCTTGACGGATTTGAGAACAGGAATCCCACTGGATGAGTGTAATCTAGTTACTGCCCTAATGGCATCCTTGGTTATCTTAAATGGTCCATTCAACCACATGAAGTTATCATGCACTCTACTCAAAATATATCGGACCCATTCTTCTTCTGCAAAACAGGGGAAATGAATGCATTGTGCAATCGGATGGCTTTATACTGAGTTTTGAGTTCAAATGAGTCATCTATCAAATTCTTGTGATAGATATCAACCAGTTTAGATTCCCAAAAATCTTTAATATTCACATGAATATATGCCCTAACATCTTCTACATGCAGAACCCCATGCGGAATGCTTGAAAAGGCGCCTAGGGGATCAACTTCTAGGGATTTATATGGATGTTTCTTGAATTTAGGACGTGGCCTATCAGTGATCTTTACAACATTCGCTGTAGTCATCTTCAAAAGATTTTATAGAGAAATATTCAATAACGGAAAATACCTTTTGCGCTTCTAGGGTTCACGGAGTAAGTCGGATTGATTTGCTAGATGAATCGACTTCAATGGTTGGTCTTTGAGAAATTTGAAACAATTTGTTGCAGACCTCCTTTTCTTTTCTTCTCGAATGCAAATGTATGAATGACGAGCGAATGAACCCTTTTATTTCTGGGAAAACCCTAATTTCATATTGCAATAAATGCGTAACTCAAGTCATTTCGGTTGCCTGGTTCTTCTTATTTTGAGAAAGATCTTTTTCCAAATCACTGAGATATACTTAAAGTTATCCTTGGTGATTAATAACAAATTATCTTACTTTCCCCAAACACTTAATCTATCCACAGAACAAGATGCCTCGAATTTGAATCATACCAGATTTAACTATGATAATCATGTTTTACCAGATGACTGTTAAACCGGATCAATCTTGGAAGATTAGACTCTTCAAATCTTCCTGCAGATCTTCCATATCTTTACCAAGCTTTCTTTATATGTTTCTCTGAGAAACATTTTATTCCGCAACTTCCCATGTGCCAATTTCAGGCACCAACTAACTGGCTGGGGGAAAATGTTTTTCCTTGTGTCTCCCCCTAAGCCAGAGCTCACTTTTTAATTTCTGGAAGGAATATCAACACCAGATTCTAGTACGGATTCATCCCCTACATTCTCTGTACTTCTCTTCACCCAAATCTTGTTCATCTCACTTTTAACTTCATCCGCATTCACTATTTCTTTTCCTTTGTCTTGATTCTAATTATGATGCACCAGACCCCTTTTGTCCTGATTCTTGCTTTTACAGAATTTGGTAATATGAGCAGATCTATTGCAATTGTGGCAAACAACATTTCTTTGCATATTTGAATGATGTCCTCTTGATCTGCATTGATTAGCCATATGTCCCATTCTATTGCATGCAAAGCATCTACCATTGAATGAATTGTTCATTTGCATATTTCTGCATTCATGAGATTTGTGACCATACCTTTTGCAGTTGAAACACTGTCCAGAGAAGGGTGTATTGGTCTGATTTATTCTCTTTCTACACTGATTAGCTTTATGACCAAAGTTATTGTAGTTCTAGCAGTATCCATTGAAGGATGTGTTGGTAATAATTTATGTTTAAGGTTTCAGGATGTGCACCTCCCTTAAAAATCCAGAAATTTTCCTAAGTCTTGGGCCCTCTCTGTGTTTTCAGCATCATCATGATATTTTGAAGGAGAGGGGGCATCTTCATCATCATCATGTTCCCGGACATCCCCCTTAATGTTTCTTACATGGGTCATTTCTCCTCATGACTAGATATCCTGTGGGGGGTTCATGTTTTTGTCAGCCTGACATCTTGCCTGGAGGTGATATTTTAACATCGGGTGATCTTAGTCCAACATCATCCTGATGTTGGTGTTGAGAATTTGCTAAGTATGACCCGATGTCCCAAGGTCATCATATTTGAACATCAGGTGATCTTCATTAAGATCACCCTGATGTTAGTTTATAACCATATGTTTTAACTTCCCCGATGTTACTGACGTCATGATCTTGTAGAGGTGATATTTTCTTATCAGCAGCATGATTTTCAATTGTCGGGGTGATATTCCAAATATCAGGTTATTTTCCAAATATCACCCTAGTCCCCAATATGATGATGATGTCACCAGGACGTTCATATATCAGGGTAATATCTTTTATCTGGGTGACGTCAGCAGGATTTTTGAGCACACGAAGGGTGCATGCAGTAGAGGACGTTGGCGTGACTTTGGTTATCGGCATGATCAGAGGGTGTTCTTTCGATGTGTTGAGACTCCCCGACAGATGTTTCCATGATGAGGGTGATATTCCTGCATCGGCATGATATGCAATATCGAGGAGACATTTATGAGGTTCACCGATGAGGATGGTATGGCCGATGGAGATTATGATGCAGATGATGCTGACGTCAGGGTGATATTTTGTGCACCCGGATATCATGCTGCTGGAGGATGATGAGGAAGGCTTATGCTAGGTGCCGTCGAGAGCAAAAGCACCGACTTCATATATGCTCATGGCCTAGTATATAAAGTGTTGAAAGGGTTGCCGCGGGGTGCATGTGGGATAATTCGATCCTGCATATTTTCAAATATCATGAGGAGGTATTTTGGCAGGAAAGGTTAGTGATGCACTGTTTGATGTTTTTCTCGATGGCCGCGAGGTAGATGGACATTAATGGCAGTTGTTGCAAAGGTATGGGTGATGGCGTGGACGGATCTAGTACCTGATTGAAGTTGTACATCCACAGCTGGCAACACATGGCTCAAGATCTCTCCTGTCCCCTCTCCCACCTACTGCATTCAATGCGATGAGCACCATTTTCTCACTATGCATGTATCTGGTAGATTTTTTGAGTCAACCATGTACTGTTAATGCATAGTACCTTCTTGCTGTATATAGTAGGTTGTGTTGCTCATTTGAAGGTTGTTGAAAACTGGACATATCTGGCTCTATAATAAGATACAACTGGTTTTGGTTGCTCTGTGCAGGTGACCTTGTGAGTTTATGTATGTCTTGTTGTATGTCTCATGCATGAATTTACTGATTTCATGATTGGTTTTATATGAGTAATGATGTATTTGCATGTGTTTTGTTAATTCTGTCTCCAGTATTGCATGTGTCCTTCTGAATCTAGATATCTAAGGGGTGTCTGGTATTCTAGAATACAGAATTCCTGTATTGAATACTTGATCTTTCAACTTCTGCTCAAGGGGTAGATTAAAGTGTTTTCAGATTAAGTGTTGGGAAGAATATACTGCAATAGGGTTACCATAAGTAGAGATAACTTAACACTCAGTATTGGGAGGTATCTGTAAGGTAGATACCATAACATCCCCTTGAAATCTAGTTTTAGTGTGTTCATGATGATCATTCACAGATGTATGTCTACTGACTCCAAGCCCTGGATAGGCACCAATCTAGATTTGCATTGAGATTACATACTAGGTCCAGGTCTGCATCCAAACATAAATCAAACTCATACTTCCAAATCAAACCATTACGATTGTAGAAGTAGTTTAGGACCAAGATCCTCTGATTCACAACTGGACATAAGCCCAAAGCTAGCCCCTTTGCACTTATCCCACAGTTTTGGTCTTCATACAAGAAGATTCATCTACTTTGTGTCAACATCCCAAGCCAACCCACAAACATATTCTCATGGGTGTTGAATAGGGAATACCCCCTAGGTCTTGCAGAGCCTGAAGAAGAAAGAAGAAGAGGAGATAAAAATAGAGTCTATCTCCTATACTGTTGGCCCCTGGCCCAGAGATCCTGTTGATCACTGATGGCTACCTCGTAGGGAAATCTAGGAATGAACATCCAGTCAAGGAAAAAACCAACAGAAATTGGTGACTCTACTGGGGACTTAATGAAAAAGTGATAGCTTATGGCCCATCTAAGTCACCAACAGAAATTGGCGACTCTGCTGGGGATGTGAAGTAAAAGTACTATCAAATCATCTCTAGTGATATATTTGTGGCCCATTTGAGTTGCAACAGATTTGGCGACTCCGCTGGGGATTATGCAGTAAAGAAATTATCTTTTCATCCCTGGTAAAATAATTCCTAGTTATAGGTGGCGACTCCGAACCAATCTCCCAACTGGTCAAAGTGAAATTTATATGCAGGGGAGGAGATCCCAGTGTAATCCTTTGTCTGAAGAATTACCCATAAAAATGATGTATAGGAAAAAGGGGATTACTCAAGCTAGTCAAGAGGGTTCTCCCAGAAGTGATAATGTTCAAAACAATCCAGGATCTTCAGAGAGGACAATACCTTATTTTTCAAACACTGAGGCTGAAATCCAGAATGTATATGAAAGACAGCAGGGTGCTAGTCTGAAAATAAGGTCAGAAGTGTTCCAAGAACGCCCTTTCTTGGATCCCAGTGATAGATTTGACGAGATTGAATCCCCAAGGGATGATGAAGATGATGATCAGAATGGTACGAGACCATCCTCCTCTATGCCCAGAGAAGAACAGTTAGCTGAAGAAATCAAAAGCCTAAGAGCAGAATTGGAATATTTACAAGCAATGAAAATCAGAGATGACATGAGACAAAGAGTACAAGCTCTAAGGACTGCTCACCAGGATATAGTTCCTACCCTTGAAAATGCAAATGTGCAGAGGAATCAGCATAGAAATGAAGTCTAGTATCAGCAAAATGATCAAAGATAGAATGCAAATAATGCTAGGATACCATTAAATAATGTGAGACAGCAAAATGCTGATAGAAATGTTAATGCTAATCAGTTTGGTAGACAACCTATGCAGTTGGATAGATTCAGACAGCTAGTTTTTGATGGTATTCCTGGTTACCCTAACCCCATTGACAAACATGTGAGGCTTCAAGTGCCAAAATTTTTAGGAAATAATACTGTGTCAGGGGAGGATCATTTGAAAGCCTTTCAAAATGTCATGGACAACTTTGAAGTTGATCATGAGGATGTCTTTATGAAGTCATTCATGTAATCTTTGGTCGATGAGGCTAGAGAATGGTACAAAAATCTGCCTGATCGGAGCATTTCATCATGGGATGATTTCAAAAGGATGTTTAAGGAGCAATATGGTGACAAAACTAACCCTAGCTTTTTTGTAAATGAGTTCACTAGTATCACTAAAGGGTCAAATGAGCAGGTTGCAGATTTTAATGCTAGATTTACTAAAGTGTTGAACAAATTGCCACATCACATGAGGCCAAATGAACCTATGTGCATCATATTATATATAAATGATTTTAATGCCAAAATAGCATATGGGTTAAGGGATAAAGGCCCTGCTACTCTCAAGGATGCTTTCAAGATAGTAATAAATATTGAGAATAACAGGAAAGCATCAGGCAAGACAAACAAGAGGGATGATGTGAGAATTCTGCAGAATCCGAACAAACCTCAGAATATTCAAAGTAATACATCTACCCTTGAAGACAAAATTGATAAACTGGCAAATGTTGTTAAGGACCTAAGCTATAGACTGGCTAGAAGTGAAAAAGGGATAGGTCCTAATAGGCAAGTTTACCAAAGGCAGGAAAAAAGACCATCATTGCATGATATGCCATATAATACCAATTGGCATAATGGTAAACCTGTATTTCCACTTAACAACACAAATTAGAGAGCTCAACATACCAAGGAAACTCCTGATCCTTTGAAGAAAGCTGTAAATATTGCTGATGATACTCCATGGTGCATAATCTGTCAGATGCCACATTCACAGTCATAATGCATGATTGCTCAGTCTTTGCATGATAATGCTATGTCCTGTAATGAATGCAATGAGCCACATTATGTACAGGATGATGATGTTAATATGCTGTCCATAAGCAGGGAGCATCATTCTCATGAAGCAAATGAGAGTACAGATGTTGAAATCTAGGCCTATCAGTAGGTTTTCCATGATGAAGATAATGAAGATAGCTATGTGTATGCTCAGGGCTCACACAAATTTTTTAGTAACCTAAGGAGACCTTCTGATGAAGAGATTAGAGCTCTCACAACTGCAGCAGTGGCCCAAGTCAGGAGCAACTATAACCTTAGAGGTAAAGCTCAGGTAAGTAACTCATATCAGCCAGAAGGCATTTCTGCAAGTCAGCCAATGCGTGATCATAGAGGGGCTGAAACATATAAGAAACAATGGAACAACAATAAGCAAAATTTTAAGCAAAAAATAGGTCATGAATCTCAAGAACCAGAAAATAGAACCCCCCAAGTTGAGGATCAAAGCAAAAGTTCCCAAAATAAGAATGATGATCAAGGAACTGTGAAGATTAAAGCTGGCTCATCTCAAGATAAAAACAAAGCCACAACACAAGCTACAACTGTGATACAAAATTGTGCTCCTTTTTATATAGCTCAAGTCCTCTCTCAGGTAAAGGTCTCTGTCCCATTGATGGAACTTATGAAGGTTGAAGAAATCAAGAATAAGACAGTTTCCCTAATTTCAAGAATACCTTGTCAAGCCAAACAAAATGATGAGACTCAAGGTAAGAAGCATGCCTTATGCAATGAAGAAGATGAAGTCCCTGAGGTGTATTTAGGGGTGACCATGACAAAGTGCCCTTCACAAGTGGAGCCATTTTATGTATCCCTGGTTATAAATGGGAAAGTAATCAGAAATTGCATGCTTGATTCTGGAGCATCCACAAATAGCATGCCTTTAGCCATCATGCAGCAAGCTAGATTGAAAATAGACAAGACATGTGGAAAATGTTATGCTATGGATGCCAGAGAAGTACCTGTCATTGGAATCATGAAGGATGTAGATTTTAGACTGGCAGCATTTCCTGAAAAGAGCTATGAAATGAACATAACATTGGTTGACATCAAGCCACAGTATGGTATGTTGCTGTCAAGAAGATGGGCAACACTTATTGGGGGAAGTATGCAGTTGGACCTGTCATATGCTATGATCCCTATGAATGGAAGAGATGTTAAGCTGATTAGAGAGGAAAGGTCATCAAAGATAGTGGAGGACCAAGAAACAGAAGAACACATCTGTTTTGTGAACACCGACTGTGACAATTTCAGGGTTGTCTCAGATGATAAAGAGAAAAAAGAGAAAAATGTTTGTATTGAAGAGCTGGACCAGCAGGGTCTATGGACCATGTATTTTGATGGAGCTTGTGCAAAGGAAGGCTCTAGAGCTGGAGTTGTATTCCTGTCTCCAACTGGTAAGCTCCTAAAATTCTCCTTCTTGCTAAGATTTGCTTGCACAAACAACATTGCAGACTATGAAGCCTTACTCTTAGGTTTAAATATGGCTCTCAAACATGGAATTAGGATGTTGAGGGTATTTGGGGATTCTGAGCTAATTGTGTCCCAAGTTAGAGATAGGTATGCTTCAAAAAACAAAAGATTAAAACAATACAAGCATGTTGTCTAGGATACAGTTGAATTATTTGATGCATTTTCAATAGGCTGGATAGAAAGATCAAAAAATGTCATGGCTGATTTCTTAGCCAATGTAGCAATAAGACTAGATGATGTAACCCTGCCTGACATTACAAATGTTGAAGTTGAAATCAGACCTGCAGTACCAGAAAACATATGTAGCTGGCAAGTGTTTGATGATGACAAAGATTTGCTAAGGTTTTTGCATTGTATAGATGAATATGAGAACCAAGAAATTGATTTTCAAAAACTTTGTAGAAATTATAGACGGAAAAGAAACTCTTATGGGGAAAGAAGTAATTCAGTTGAAGACTAACAAAATCCCTAGAGGGTTGGTAGCTTTAGAAAGAGCTTTTGACAATAGAGACCAATTGGTCACAAAGACATCTCCCACAAATAAAGATGACTTAGAGGAGATAAATTTGGGGACATTTTAGGCCCCCAAGAAGGTATACATTGGCAAACAGCTCAAACCACACATTAGGAGCATGCTGATAGTATTGCTAAAAAAGTATAAGTATGTTTTTGCTTGGTCATATGAGGACCTAAAGACCTATAGAGAAGACCTATTCCAGCAAGAGATCCCTTTGAAGCCTGGAGCTAAGTTATTTAGATAGAAGCAAAGGCCTATTAATCCTAATTTAGCTCCAAGAATGCAAGAAGAACTCAAGAAGCTTAGGGAAGTTGGAATAATTGTGCCAATTAGACATTCAACTTGGGTGTCTAACCTTGTCCCAGTTAGAAAAAAGAATGGTGATATTAGGCTTTGTGTTGACTTCAAAAATTTGAATATATCCTCCTTAAGGATAATTAGCCATTGCCTAATATGGAAGCTATGTTGCAGAAAGTGACTGGTTGTGAACTCCTATCCATGATGGATGGATTCTCAGGTTACAATCAGGTGAAGGTAAAGGAATCAGAACAATTTAAGATTGCTTTCACCACTCTATGGGGAACCTATGTATATGTAAGAATGCCATTTGGACTAACAAATGTAGGTGCTGCATTCCAAAGAGCTATGGATGTTGCTTTTGCAGGATTGATTGATTCAATCCTGGCTGTTTATCAAGATGATCTGACTGCCTATTCAAAGAAGGAAGAGCAACATTGTATGCATCTAGAACAGATTTTCATTAGAGCACTAGAGTATGGCATCTCTCTTAATCCCAAGAAATGTGCTTTTGGTGTAGTTAAGGGAAAACTCTTGGGGCACATTGTTTCCAAAGATGGAGTTAGGATTGATCCTGAGAGAGTAGCTGTAATTGACAAGATCCAGATGCCAAAAATAGTAAAAGGAATCCAGTCCTTCTTTGGACAAATAAATTTTGTTAGAAGATTTGTTCCCAACTTTGCAGAAACCACTAGGAACATCTCCAAGATGATGAAGAAAGATGTAACTATCAATTGGGAAAGTGAAGCAATTGAATCATTTCAGAGCATCAAAGAAGCAATAAAGATGGCTCCTGTGCTAAAGTCTTCTGATTTTTCTAAGTCATTTTAGTTGTTTTCATTTGCTTCTTTCCACACTATTGCTGCATGTTTACTACAGAAAAATGATGATGGTTTTGAGCAGCCCATTGCTTTCTTCAGTATGTCCTTACAGGCTTCTGAATTGAAGTATGATATCATGGAGAAACAGGCATATGCACTAGTCATAGCAATCAAGAGTTTCAGGCCATATCTAGTAGGGTCTCAAACAGTTGCATATGTGCCTCATGCAGTAGTCAAGGACATCTTCACTCAGCAGGAGGTGACTGGAAGAAGGTGCAGATGGATAAACAAACTACAAGAGTTCAACATAGAGATACAAATTACCAAGTTGGTAAGGGGACAAGGGTTAGCCAAGATGATGGCACAGTCAAACTTGGAAGCATGCTAAGTCAATGCAGTCCAGAATGAGAAAGTCAATATATCAAAATCTGAATGGTATAAGGACATCATATATTACTTGCAAAATCTAAATTGTCCTTCCCATTTCAGTGACAGTCAAAAGAGGACCTTAAAACTACATGCAATCAGGTATGTTATTGTTCAAGGTGAGCTGTACTGGAAGAACCTTGATGGTGTGCTGCTGAAATGTGTGGATGAAGATGAAGCTAACATTATTTTGAATGACATACACCATGGATTATGAGGTGGACATTATCCTGCTTATACAACATCCCATAAAGTCCTTAGAGCTGGTTATTGGTGGCCAACTCTTTTCTCAGATGCACACAGAATGGTAAGGAAATGTGATCCTTGCCAAAGGTTCTCAGGAAAGTTAAGGTATGAAGGTGCACTGCCCCTAAGAACTATAACCGTGGAAGCTCCATTTCAGCAATGGGGAATTGACTTCATAGGGGAAATTTCAGAGAAATCTAGTGGAGGACATAGTTGGATTCTGGTTGCCACTGACTACTTCACTAAATGGATTGAGGCTATTCCAACTAAGAGAGCTACAAGTAGGGTGGTGATGGATTTTATCCTGGAGAATATTATTATCAGGTTTGGGGTACCAATCAAGTTGGTCACAGATAATGCCATGTGCTTTAGATTAGGTGAATTTGTTAATTTTTGCAATAAATATGGAATTGACTTGTCTCACACATCACCATACCATCCACAAGGAAATGGTCAAGCAGAATCAAGCAACAAAATCCTAATGAAAATCATCAAGAGGATAATGGATAAAAATAAGAAATCCTGGGATTCAAAACTAAAGTTTGCATTATGGGCTAATAGGGTGATAGTGAAAAGAGCCACTGGAAGGTCACCTTATGAATTAGTGTATGGTGCAGTAACTAGATTGCCTATGAATAACCTCCTGCCAGTTTACAAGTTCATACAAGAGAATGATGGGGAGGTTAATGATTTAATGACTGAAAGGATCAATCAGCTGGTTAAGCTAGATGAAATCAGGGCAGAGGCACAAAAAATAAACATCAAGAAACAACAAAAGGTGAAGTATCTGTTTGATAAAAGGGTTACAAAGAGAGGTTTTCAGATAGGTGATATGGTCCTTATGTAGAATGCAAGGAACCAGGATAAGGGTAAACATGGCAAATTTGAACCCTTGTGGACAGGCCCATATCAAATTAGCAATATCTATGGAGGAGACTCCTACTTTCTCCAAGCCCTAAATGGTGAACTAATGGAATTACCAGTGCACAGCAAATTCCTTAAAACCTTTTTCACATAAATGAGTAACTAGTGTGCACAATGTAAAATAGTTGTAAATATTTTGTACATACCTTGTGTGGTCGGTCCTGTTTTGATTTTTGGGTTTTGTTTGCTCTGCCCTAGAGAGGTCTAGTTCTCACTATAGTCTTGCACCTGCACGTCCCCAATCGAAGCCTATGTTGGTAATAATTTATGTTTAAGGTTTGAGGATGTGCACCTCCCTTAAAAATCTAGAAATTTTCCTAAGTCTTGGGCCCTCTTTGTGTTTTCAGCATCATCATGATATTTTGAAGGAGGGGGGCATTGTCATCATCATCATCATGTTCCCGGACATCTCCCTTGATGTTTCTTGCATGGGTCATTTCTCGTCATGACCAGATATCCTATGGGGGGTTCATGTTTTTGTCAGCCCGACATCTTGCTTGGAGGTGATATTTTAACATCGGGTGATCTTAGTCCAACATCATTCTAATGTTGGTGTTGAGAATTTGCTAAGTATGACCCGATGTCCCAAGGTCATCATATTTGAACATCGGGTAATCTTCGTTAAGATCATCCCGATGTTAGTTTATAACCATATGTTTTAACTTCCCCGATGTTGCTGACGTCATAATCTTGTAGAGGTGATATTTTCTTATCAGCAGCATGATTTTTAATTGTCGGGGTGATATTCTGAATATCAAGTTATTTTCCAAATATCACCCTAGTTCCCAATATGATGATGATGTCACCAAGATGTTCATATATTAGGGTAATATCTTTTATCTAGGTGATGTCAGCAAGATTTTTGAGCACACGAAGGGTGCATGCAGTAGAGGACGTTGGCGTGACTTTGGTTATCGGCATGATCAGAGGGTGTTCTTCTGATGTGTTGAGTCTCCCCGACAGAGGTTTCCATGATGAGGGTGATATTCCTACATCGGCATGATATGTAATGTCAAGGAGACATTTATGAGGTTCACTGATGAGGATGGTATGGCCGATGGAGATTATGATGCAGATGATGCTGACGTCAGGGTGACATTTTGTGCACCCGGATATCATGCTGCTGGAGGATGATGAGGAAGGCTTATGCTAGGTGCTGTCAGGAGCAAAAGCACTGACATCATATATGCTCATGGCCTAGTATATAAAGTGTTGAAAGGGTTGCCACAGGGTGCATGTGGGATAATTCAATCCTACATATTTTCAAATATCATGAGGAGGTATTTTGGCGGGAAAGGTTAGTGATGCACTGTTTGATGTTTTTCCCGATGGCCGCGAGGTAGATGGACATTAATGGTGGTTGTTGCAGAGGTATGGGTGATGGCATGGACGGATCTAGTACCTGATTGAAGTTGTACATCCACGGCTGGCAGCGCATGGCTCGAGATCTCTCCTGTCCCCTCTCCCACCTGCTGCATTCAATGCGATGAGCGCCATTTTCTCACTATGCATGTATCTGGTGGATTTTTGAGTCAACCATGTACTGTTAATGCATAGTACCTTCCTGCTGTATATAGCAGGTTGTGTTGCTCATTTGAAGGTTGTTGAAAACTAGACATATCTGGCTCTGTAATAAGATACAACTGGTTTTAGTTGCTCTGTGCAGGTGACCTTGTGAGTTTATGTATCTCTTGTTGTATGTCTCATGCATGAATTTACTGATTTCATGATTGGTTTTATATGAGTAATGTTGTATTTGCATGTGTTTTGTTAATTCTATCTCTAGTATTGCATGTGTCCTTCTGAATCTATATATCTAAGGGGTGTCTGGTATTCTAGAATACAGAATTCCTGTATTGAATGCTTGATCTTTCAACTTCTGCTCAAGGGGTAGATTAAAGTGTTTTCAGATTAAGTGTTGGAAAGAATATACTGCAATAGGGATACCATAAGTAGAGATAACTTAACACTCAGTATTGGGAGGTATCTGTAAGGCAGATACCATAACATCCCCTTGAAATCCAGTTTTAGTGTGTTCATGCTAATCATTCACAGATGTATGTCTACTGACTCCAAGCCCTGGATAGGCACCAATCTAGATCTACATTGAGATTACATACCAAGTCCAGGTTTGCATCCAAACATAAATCAAACTCATACTTCCAAATCAAACCATTAGGACTGTAGAAGTAGTTTAGGACCAAGATCCTCTGATTCACAACTGGACATAAGCCCAAAGCTAGCCCCTTTGCACTTATCCCACAATTTTGGTCTTCATATAGGAGGATTCATCTGCTTTGTGTCAATATCCCAAGCCAACCCACAAACATATTCTCATGGGTGTTGAATAGGGAATACCCCCTAGGTCTTGCAGAGCCTGAAGAAGAAGAGGAGATAAAAATAGAGTCTATCTCCTATACTATTGGCCCTTGGACCAGAGATCCTATTGATCACTGATGGCTACCTTGTAGGGAAATCTGGGAATGAACATCCAGTCAGGGAAAAAACCAACAGGATGGATATCTTTGAGCATTAGGTTGCCTTACTGGAGGTCTTCTAGGCCTGTTTCTTGGATTTCCTGATCCAAAATTCTTCTGATCAGATCTGGAGCTTTCACCTTTCTCATATCCCAAGCCACGCTTGTCATCTACCCTATTTTAGCTTTCAAGAAGAACTTCAAGTTGAGCAGAACTTATCTTGAATTTCTCTTTGTATTCATTTGTTGTTTGAATATCCTTTTTAAGAGTGTCAATTTGATCCTCAAGTTTTTCTTCATTATCTCTAGCATCTTCAAGATCAGATTCTAGATGCCTGATTATTCTATCCATTTTGTGGCAGTCTTCTGACTTCTCCTTGAGAGATTGTCTTAGATCATCTTCAATTTTTCTTTTCTCTTTAATTTCTTGGGTGAATTTCATAACTCCTAATTCCATTTCATGTCTTACCATAATGACCTCTTTTGATAACTTTTCACATAACTTGGTTTTCTCCTTCAAATCTTCATTTGTACCATTGTCTTCACTTTGACTTGCCAATTGCTGAAGTAGATCTTTTCTCTTTTCATAGAGATACTTAGTTTCCCTTTTAGTTCATTTATGAAATCATCAGCCTGTTTGAGTCTTTCCTTCAATTCATTGGCTTCAGAGTTTGATTGCTCAAGATCATCTAGGGCAGACTGAAGTTGTTCCCTCATACCATACACATCCATTTGAGTTCCCAGATCTTCGTCAAGCTGTTAGGCTCTTGTTTGGAGGAACTTGGCTCTGATACCAATTGTTGATAACTGAGAGGTGGGGCATGAATCAGTTATCTTAATTATTTCAGCTTTCTGAATTTCTTTATCAATTAGTGCAGCATCAAATCAAATAAGCAAACATAACCTTGAAAAGGAAATAACATCAATACACATGACATAATGATTTTGACGTGGAAAACCTTGTTAGGGGAAAAACCATGGGGTGATTAACCCAAGAATGTATTCTCTGTTAGAAGAATAAGATAGTACAAAATGGCACTTGCCAATTAGGGCTCATTGCCTGAGCACACTGCTCACAAGAGGCTTACTGCCTACAATAGTTAATACAAGGAAACTAGATACTTGAACTCATGAGAAGCATCCACGTATGCTGAGGTTCAATTCCAGTTAAGCCCAATATACTGATCTACTGCACTTCATTCTTACTCTCCTTAGGTGCTGCTATCTTGTTACATTTCAGACCTGTCTTATTGCCTTTACACTGATCTTCTACTTTTCTTCACACCACACAATACACCACACATGCCTTCACATCCAAATCTATCTGGTATATATATCCACACAAAGGATTTCATCCTCTTTCTAGTCGGCATCCAGAATAGTCAATATTTTCCCAAACTCTAGTCTGTCAGCTGAATCCTTGCTTACCATTTGATGCGAATCAAGGAGATTCTTATAGAAGTCATCTAACATGTCAGCCAATCATGAATGATACCTTAAGAACCTTGATCACCATCAATATCTCATCCGGAATAATTCTGATGCTCTGTCGATCAGTTCTTCTTCTGTCTACTCTGCCAAACCGAACCTCAATACTTAGATGCTCATATCTCTTCACTCTTTCATCACCGAAGGCTCAATCCCTGGAATCTATCAGTCAAGGTATTCCTCTTGACTTCCCCAAGTTAGAACTTTACAAAGATACTTCCTCTAAGAGATCCAGACCTAACTGTTAGACCTTGCTGCATGCTCTGTTCTTGCTTACCAGACCAAAGTACTTCTTCAATCTAACTTTCGGTATAGGCAGACCATGTTCTGCGGATGGGTGGGTTAAACTTTGTTGCCATCAATGACAACACTTATGAAGCCATATAGTGTCTCTTGCCAAAAAACCCTAACCATAACCTAATCATCCCTAATCACCTATCTAATCATCCAATCGATCTCATACTCTATCACATTCCTATTCATTCCACCTTATCATTACCCTAATCCTAGTCAAGCACTTGTCAACATGGTCCTAATCCTTGGTGATCCTATGTCCAAACCAAGACCTAAACTTGTCCTTTGATTTATCCCTCCTCCAACTTCCAAATGATGACAAGACACATATTGCATGCCTTGAGAAGCAAGATGAAATACAACAATGTGAAGACATGTGTGATTCCATCTCAATACTAGAAAACAAGGTTCTAGTATCCCAAGCCTATTCACAAGATTATCCAAGTCCACCTTGGCAACAAGACAAAGTGCCTTTAAATTCTCATTCTACCTTTGACAAGGGGAACATAAGTCTACCTCATGCATCCTATAAGTACATTCTACCACCGCACTCCAATCCTACATCAACTCCACGTCTTAGAATCAAATATTACAAAAGCAAGCCTAAGGGGTTGTCCATATCCACCAATCCATTCAATCCCTTTGACACTCCACTTATTCAAAGTCTGAACCCTAATCCTACAACACCATCCATCCCTCGTATCCCTTCACCATGGGAACTTTCAACTCCTAATCCTAATCACATGTCCACATCATCTACCCTCATTGTCCATCCACTATATTGTCCTTCCACACATGCACTTGCAAAGTATGTGATATAATGGCTACTAGCAAGGAACAACCTATCCTCATGTCAAACACCTATCTTGGCACCTATCAACAAACCTTTGAACGCCATGCCTATTCCTCCAACTCCATCATGTGGTCTGCAACCTATTGATCCTATATGTCTAAGTCAAAGTCCATCATGCCCTCATGCTGTTGATCACAAAGAACATACCAAGCTTCTTCTAGAGTCTTCCACTTCCATTCCCTGTCAAGGGCTATGTTGAGAGTACAATCCTAAGCATGAGGAAACATTAACCCCTTGTCCAAATCAAGATCAAAGCACCCCTATCTATGATCAAGCTCCCAATTATGATCAAGATCCCCTCTATGATCAAGAAGGCCATGATGATCCACTTAGCCAACTTTATGCATTCCATGGTCAAGATCTTGCCACCTCACCCATCCATGATGCGCAAACATCCACTTGTCATGATAAGACACATGGCTCCCAAGTACACATAGAAGATCAAACAAATAAATTGGATCCTAATGAGCATAATCAAGATCCTAATGATCCTTCCACATCCACCATCGATCCCATTTCGAGTCCACCATCATATCCTATTGGTTTATCCACCTTCATCCATGAATGTTCCTCCTTAGGACAACAACAACCTTTGTCCACTTTCCCTTCTCCATCCAATAATGAACTCAAGTCTACTTCCCAAACTACACCTAGTCCCATTGTCCATCACATGCTCCAAAACATGAACTACCAAGGTAAAGGCCTAGGCCTTCATCAACAAGGTATTTTGGATCCCATCCATGTCAAAGTCCCCCCATACTCATATGGCCTTGGATATACACCCCAAGGACAACAATCTAAAGATGTTGGTACTTCCTCCATGCACCCTAAGTCAACCACTTTCCATCGCACATCCTATCATACTCCCAAAACATATATTGCCATTCCACCTCCATCATCCTACAAACGTCAAAAGCATGTGACCTTACACCTTCCACCATCCAATTTGCCTCCATTGCTTCCAACTCCTAATTTCCCTCCACCCACTTTACCACCTTTACTTCCAACGCGTAATATCCCTATCATCCATAAAAACCCATCACATTTCTAATCATGACCAACAAATGCACACATCATGTAAACATAAAGCTTCCACCCATTCCAAGGGATTCAAAAACAAATATTTGGATGCCTCTACCCATAAAGCCAAAAATCGTAAGGATCCTCATACCTTAGGATATCAATGCAAAAATTCAAAGCAAAATACAATCAAAAAGCTACCCAAGCCCATACCTCCAAAAGAAAAGTCAAAAACTAAAATGATATGGGTACCTAAGCAAAAAGAAGTCAAAACAAAAGAGGCATCCACCTCACAAGAATCCCAACCATCCTCTTCCATTCAAAAATCCCATTCCATACAAAAATCTCAAATTCTTAAATCCCACAAGTCAAGAAAAAATCATAATAATCCTAAGTCTATGTGGGTCCCTAAACTCCTACATCACCCATCTCCTAAGCAAACATCTCCATTGCTTACTACACCACCTCCACATAAAAAGCTTCAATACTTATCATGGTGTGTGCAACCATTGGTCATGGTTCCCTTCCATTCTGCAACATTTCCACATACCTCTATCTCCCCATCATTCAACTATTATCTTACATGTTTCACCCATCACCACCCTATGGTCCATGCTTTTACATAAGTTCTATATAATCCACATCATAATCCACTATCTTCCCTACATAATCCACATCATACACTAGTAGAATTTTGGCAAATAAATGACTACGTGACTAAAACCTTTAGTCACGACAACTAAAAATGACTAAATTCTAATCATTTTTTGTAACACAACTATAAATGACTAATTTGATCATAAGTGGAAAATTAAGTGGAAACTAATAAAAAAGACCTTAGTATTTTTTGGGGCCCCAAACAATTTTAGAAGAGAATTTTCATTTCCTTGGGCACTAAACAATGAAAAAAAGAATTTTCAGTTGAAGTGTCTATTGAGATGGATTTTTAGTTTTTTGGTTGGAAGAAGTCCAAAGATTTTTTTGGGCATGCCATAGAACTAGTAGTTGGTTGCACCATCATCTATCCATGTTGTTGAGAAGATCTGGGATAAAGGCACGTTGAGTTTTCTCTAAAGAAACCTTTCTTTGTTGGTTTTGAATTCATCCACACTGCAAAGATTCACAAGGGTTTGAAGACCCATTGCATGCATGAGGAGATTATCCAAGGTTTTGAGGATAGATCATGCCCACGTTGAGATAATATTCCAAGTTTTACTGGAAGCCTTCATCCTCACATCTTGCTAGGTATACTCTATGCCATTAGGGTTTTTAGTTTTGTTTGAAGTTTCGAGGAAGATCTTTCTTGTCTCTTTTCATTTGATGATGACCATTTGAAGAATTGTCAGGATTCTCTTATTTCTTTTGCTAACTGTACCCTTTTCTACATCTTGTAACTATTTGGGTTGTCTCTTTACAATCCATACTTGTATTATGCTAAAAGGCATCTTAGTATTGAATGATTTGATGTGGTTGTTTGTTGCTTATTCTTTCCATAAATATCAAGGCATGGAATGTCAATGTAACTCAAAATCTCACTGTGGAACTTCACAGAGTTACAAGATAGAAACAAAAAAGAAACAAACCTTTATCTTTTGCCCTATTTCTTCTAAAAGAATGTGAATAAAAGAAAAAATCTCTTTACACTTGGCACAACACAATAGCCTTGCTACAAGCCTTCCACTATGGCCTTAAATATAATGTAGAGTAGGGTGGAGGTTTTTCAACCCAATCACAATCAACCAACCTTTGTTATCTTGAAACCCTAACTTGATGGTTTATTCACAAACTCTCCTATTCCCCTAGAAATACTTGAAACAGGGTTTTTCCACCATAACTTTCCAAGAAGATCTTGAAACAAAAATAGAAGGGTAGTTTCAGATACCCTTTATGCCCTTTGACAACATATCCAATTTTCAGGTGGGGTTGTTTTGGAACATAGGTCAAATCTTGACTGTCCTACTCTTGACTAGGCTTAAGGTGGTGCAGCAAATAGGGTTTTTCAGCCATATTTTTCAAACTGGAACTGATCTTCAAGAAAGAAAACTTGATTCAAATACCCATTTGGTCCTTATTTAACATATCTCAAAATTAGGGTAGGTTAGTTTGTACGGAAAACCAGAAATTTGGACTATTTTCCCTCAAATTAGGCCTACTAGGGTTTCAGACCTATTTTAGTAAAATTGACATAACTTGCTCAAAACACAATAAAATTGAGTGCAACAAAAACTAGTAGAAAGTAGATTCAATTATATTTCTAACCATACCAATGCAGGTCATACAAATTCTGTACTGATCTATACCAATCTCTGAAACAACAATTTAATGTTTAGAAAATGCAAAAAACAAAGCTTCTTTATTGAATTTTGTGTAAAACTTCAACCCCCCAACCTTGGCTCCAACTTACCAAGCTTATTCAACTTTTTTACAACCTAACACAACTGTTGCTAACTGGCTTTTGAGTTTATAACTATTCAAATGCCTTCCTAACAACCTATGACCCTTCATATTCCTTGATTTTGCATTTTGCAATAAAGACAATGTTTGACACTTTTTAACAAAAAGACCCTAATTCACTCCTAGGACTCAAATTCAACACACAAACACCTAAAACATGGTCTTTAGAGACCTTATTACAAACAAAATGATTTAACAACATCAAATACTAGCACTTGACCAACTTTTTGCATGAAGGCTTAGGTGCCCTGCACCATACTCCCCTGGCAAAAAGAACTCGAGTCCCCTTGAGGATAGTGTTGTAATAGTAGATTCATGTGTGATTTTATCCTTCTCTGACCTCCAAGTGATATCCTCTTGTGGTAGACGCTTCCAATGGACTAAATACTTGAAATAGGCATTATCCCTTGTCTTTAACCTGTTCTTCACTTGAGAATGATGTTCCTCACTTGATGGATGATCTTTGATCTATTCTTCACTTGAAAATGTTGTTGAACCTACCTCTTTACTTGTTATCAAACCTCCTCCATCCCTGAAATGAACTGTCTTCTTCCTTACTTTAGATGTGTTCTTGAACTTGTCTACATCCCTTTACAACTTGTCCTTGACCTCTTTAGCCTTACTGCTCACCTCTTCCACCTGTTGTTGTACCCCTATGTTTGTAGTTTGCTCAAGTTTATTAACCTCTGGTGTGAAAGAATGACTAACATTCCCTTGTGAAAGAAATGAATGAAACACTTCTCCAACCATCATGGCAACATACTTTTTACACCAATATTGGATCTCCACAACCAAGTCATTCTTTATTTCTGCTGTCATAATGTTTTCAGATTTAGGAGTGGTAGCAAGATTTATGTGCTTCTCTTCTTCTACCTTTATGAACTCCTTCCTACCTACCATCATCACATTAGATCCCATGGTTTGTCCTTTATCGTCCTCTTTCAATGGTGTCAAAGTATAGGAAACTCCATCTTTGTCAATGTCATAGGTATTCCTTCTCCCATTATACATAGCATGCCTATCAAATTGCCAAGGCCTCCCTAGTAGCAAATGGCACACATCCATTGGTAGAATATCACATAGAATTTTGTCCTTATATCCTCCTATATTGAACTCCACCCAACTTTGTTCATTTACCAAAACGTATTGACCCTCATTCAACCAAGAAACTTTATAAGGAGTAGCTTGTGGTATTCTAGGTAACTTGAGTTTTTCAACCATCTAAATGGAAACCATATTATCTGTGCTTCTTGAATCAATTACAACTTTACATACCTTACCCAAGCACTTACAAGTTGTCTTGAAGAGAGTCTTCCTTTGTGATGGCTCCTTTACCGGTGCTTTGATGAGGGTTCTCCTTACCATTAGTGATTCACCTACCTCTGGAGCAGCATGTTGTTTTGGAGAGTTTACACTCTCATTGTCCTCTTCTTGAACCAATTGAGTCCTTTCTTCTCCATGTGAAGTAGAAGCCTGACCTTCATTACATTGCCATGCTTGATGTCCAAACTTGTTGCATTGATAACACCTTCCTGTGAATGCATTGGATCCTCTTCCTTGACCTCCAAATCTACCTCTAAACCCTGATCTACCTCCTCTAAATCCACCTCTTGAATCTGCAACTT
Organism: Cunninghamia lanceolata; assembly: GCA_027924645.1. Taxonomy (NCBI): domain Eukaryota; kingdom Viridiplantae; phylum Streptophyta; class Pinopsida; order Cupressales; family Cupressaceae; genus Cunninghamia; species Cunninghamia lanceolata. The sequence goes on along the minus strand of BSBN01000178.1, from coordinate 5,103,212 downwards.
GTTCTTTGGCTTTGATTGTATCTTCTTGGCTCTCATATGACTGCCTTGTATCAAAAAATGACCCTCTTCCTCTAGGATTCCTTCCTCTACTTCTACCTTTTTTCTCTTGCCTTCTCTTCAATTTATCTTTAGCCTTGATGGCCAATTGATAACACTCTTCCACCATTCTTGGAGTGGTGAGGCTCAATTCATCTTGGAGGTTGTATCTCAGTCCATTCATATATCTTGCTACTATTTCTTCATCATCTTCTGTATGACTTGTTCTTATACTCAATTTATAGAATTCCTCCATATATCTTTGGACATCCATCTCCATTTGTTTGAGATTTTGAATCCTCTTAAACAATTGAATATTGAAATCAGCAGATAGGAACTTACCTTTGAGTTTAGCCACCATCCTATCCCAAGAGATGATTCTGGACTTTCCCTTCTTCCTCCTTTCACTTTGTACATAATCCCACCAAAGCAAAGCGTGGCCCTTCAATTTTGTCTTGGCTAACTTCACCTTTTTATCCTCTGGCACATCTTCATAGTCAAAATAGTTATCCAATACTCCTATCCAATCTAGGAGCTCTTCACTATCCATCTTTCCTCCATACATAGGTAAATCCATTTTGATCTTGTGCTCAGCTCCCTTGATTGTTTTCAGTTGCCATCCTCAAGTCATCAGGATCCATATCTTCCTCGAACCCTTGGGAAATTTCCTCTTCCCCTTCTTCTTCATGGTCACTCACATCACCTATGACCATACCTCTCTTCTGACTTGTTTCTAGGGTAGCAAGCCTCTCCCTCAACTCTCTCATCTCTTTCTCATCTTTAGCTTGTTTCTCCTTCAACTCAATCAACTCCCTAGCAATGACATTCCCTTTTGGAGGCATTTTGTTCTTTCTTCAACACAACTTCTCTTCTTCAGATCAAACCTGTGCTCTGATACCAATTTGATGTAGAGCAGGGTGGAGGTTATCAACCAACCTTTATTATCTTGAAACCCTAACTTAATGGTTTATTCACAAACTCTCCTATTCCCCTAGTAGTACTTAAAACATGGTTTTTCCACCATAACTTTCCAAGAAGATCTTAAAACAAAAATAGAAGGTTAGTTCAGATACCATTTATGCCCTTTGACAACAAATCCAATTTTCAGGTGGGGTTGTTTTGGAACACAGAGGTCAAATCTTGATTGTCCTACTCTTGACTAGGCTTAAGGTGGTGCAGCAAATAGGGTTTTTTTGGCCATAATTTTCAAACCAGAATTGGTCTTCAATAAATAAAACTTGATTCAAATACCCATTTGGCCCTTATTTAACATATCTCAAAATCAAGGTAGGTTATTTTGTAAAGAAACCCTCAAATTTGGACTATTTTCCCTTGAATTAGGCCTACTAGGGTTTCATACCTGTTTTAGTAAAATGGACATAACTTGCTCAAAACATAATGAAATTGAGTTCAACAAAAAGCAGTAGAAAGTAGATTTAATTATATTTCCAACCATACCACATGCAAGTTGTATAAATGTCATACTAACCTATACCAAACTCTGAAACATAAATTTAATGTTCAGAAAATGTAGAAAACAAAGTTTCTTTATTGAATTTTGTGTAAAACTTCAACCGCCCAACCTTAGATTTGACTTCCCAAGGATTATTCAACTTATTTACAACCCAACACAATTGTTACTAACTGGCTTTTGAGTTTCTAATTGTTCAAATGCCTTCCTAACAACCTATGACCCTTCATATTCCTTGATTTTGCATTTTGCAATAAAGACAATGTTTGATACTTTTCAACAAAAAGACCCTAATTCACTCCTAGGACTCAAATTTGACACACAAACACCTAAAACATGGTCTTTAGAGGCCTTATTACAAACAAAATGATTTAACAACATCAAATACTAGTACTTGACCAACTTTTTGCATGAAGGCTTAGGTGCCCTGCACCAAATCTTCCATAGTAATTAACTCATTGCATTCATTAGTAACCATGCAAAGGTAAGGAATGACAAGATTGAAAACCTCTGAATGTAGACTCTTTTAATTATATTTGTAAACACTAAAAATAAAAGAAGTGCCCATCTGGACACTATACCATCTTGTCCAAATAAAAATTCCATGTAACAACACTCACATTCAATAGTCTTAGCCACAACAAGGTATTCCTCATTTCCACTTCTTGCTTTTGTTCCACTACATCCATTTAACTTGCACTAGTTTCAGTATAGCCTGCATCCCAAGAAGAAACACCATAACCCCCGACTGCCATTTGTATGTGAAAACCCTGTCACTGGAAGTTTGACACTATTTTCATTAGAAGTGCTTGAAGAGAAACAATTGTGCCCCCTAGCTATTTACTGTCACTGAAGTAAAGCCCCCACTCAGTGCATGACCTTGGTCATAGTGTGCTCATTCAAAATAGCTACCATTGTTATGACTGGGAGTTTTCTCTTATCTTTGTGACTTCTTACTGAAGAATTGATTCTCACCCTTCTTATGCATAAATTTTGCTTATCCTTACAAACATTGTACATATATTCTAAAACCATTAAGCACATTTAGAATACCTACACTACTTTAAGTCCATATACAAAACTCATATGAATCATCATAGTGACTGTTATATAAGATTCACAAGCTACACACCATACAACTCATACAAACTTATAACAATGTTTCTCAAGCGAGTACATGAGAATGCATCACCAAAAGTAAGCACATACATTGAATATATTGTGAGCTTTTTTGAGTTGGTTTTGACAAGAGATTTGACCTTTTCATGTGTTACTTAGATCACATACAATCTAGATTTGAATGTTTATGCATGCCACGACTCTTGTTTTTTAGCACACATGGCACATTTGATAAGCTCAGCCACTATGATTTAAGTTGTTGTAAATGTTCTTGATTGATTCCTTCATTACCTATGTAGTCCTAAGGAAATCTAACTAATGCATACTTCTATTTACCTTAAGCCACCTGCCAACAAAAGGATGAAACTAAATTTTAAGGATATTTCTAAAGTGCCTTAAGATCTAGGCTTAGGCAATCTGAATTATCTCTGTGTTAAAATCAATTATAAAAAGTTTGAGAATTTGGAATTAAAATCTAAGGTGTTGGGTTCATACAGAGTATAGCTTGTCATGTCAGCCTATTGACATAGGGTTCATGTCATATGGGAGCTCAAAAGGAAGCCACATCATCATTATGGTCATCACTAGTTAAACCAGCAAAGAGAGCCAGACATTAAATGTTTATTGTAGGCCAAAACTAGGTTTAAATCCATGAAAATCCATGTCTTACTTGGCATGAAAAGTCTATGTTTAAACCTTTAGCAAGCCCAAAAAGACTGATTGGAAAATTTGTTCATGTCAAGAACACATGGAATGAAGTGATTTATACATGGTGAAGCAAAGTCAAGCAATCTAAACTCGTGTAATTTGGTAGACTTGAATAGACTTAAGCTGAAACTGTACATTTTGATTTTCAGGTTGTAAAGAAGACAATTCAAAGAATGCTATCTGTAGCTTCAATGTTGTGAGATCAACATAGTAAATTCTAAGATGCAATTTTGCATCATGGACACTAGATGTTTATCTTTTATGTCTTTTTCAATTTAGTATATATAGTATTCCAAAGATAGTGCAAGGAAATGGTATAACTGTGCCATTTAATTTGCAGTTGCTCATACTGAATGAAAGGATATAGAGATTGCCAAAGCTATGTGCTACCTTGGTAAAGGCTAAGGAACATCTTCACGGGCTCCCTAAGGATACATCATATATAGAGTTTGAGCACAAGTAAGTTAGATCAATAGTATTTATTTTTTGTACACAGTATTGTTGTGTGAGAAGAACTGATATTAGAGTTTGTTTGAGGATGTACACAGTATTGTTGTGTGAGAAGAATTGATTGAGCCTTTGTGACTGTCCTCAACACTATCTCCTTTAGGATGAAACTGCCCTCTCAATTAATAATGAACTATATGTTTTGAAGAAAATTTTCACCTTCTAGTGTTCCTTTCTTATCATTGTGATCTCTCCTTTGGTGCTACTGTCGCTTGAAGATTACTATCCTCTATATCATAAAACTTCTAATAGTGCATTGTCATTGTGGCTTGGTCATGCATTCTACTCTTTAAAAGTTCCCTATTGTCATGAATTATTCTTACCCTGGGTCATAAGCACTTCCATCAACATTGTTCTTCATGAAGACTCTAACAATGCCTTAGAACTGTCATCTATTGAGTTTTGAATTTATTCTTTTATGAATGTCTTGTGGACTGTGATTAAACCCCTTGTCATTGTCATATGAATGGCTACTATCACTTGTGATTATTGTGGTCCATCTTATTTAACTCTATCATTGTTGATCATGAATTGTCTACTAACAACTCACTATGTTGTGTGTCTTTAAAATCATTCCAACTTAGCCCATAGTGAGGTATTTTGTTTAGTGCTCATTTTCATATCCTAATGGAGTCGTGATCTTTAATAAGACCTATAGGTGTGATTATTTAAATGCACCATAAGGACTATCCTCTTTACCATCTGGCTGTATTCTTAAGGACTGTCCCACTTCAATGTAAACCTCTCTTTCCCATGATCAACACCTTAAAATTGACTGTGGTAGCTCCTTGAGATATTGTCCATGCACTCCTTAATACACTTGTAGGTTGTCCTCTTTTGAAACTTTGTGGGATGGAAATATTTATTAGTTTACCATACTGCTTTGAAGATAATGAACCCTTGACAAGATTTATGATGTTTTAAAAGCCCTCTTGACTACTCAGTTACTTGTCTTTATGTATCTTTTAAAGTCCGTCATACTACCCTATCATTGTTATTATTAATTTCAATGCCCCCTTCATGGTTATCGCATGGACTATCATTGTTTATTTGAATAGTCATGACTGCGATCTCCTTTTGGGAATCTATAGGAAAGTGTCATGCCTTAATTTGAAGTCCATTTCCTTAAATCTTTGCTCTCTGCTCATTGCTCCTATCCTAGGGCTTGGGGTCTCCTTTTTCTCTTTTCCCACTAAACATCTTGAAGTCTTGTATGTTGATGTGCCATAGACTCCTTCCAATTTAGGCAGTAGACTCCATTTTGTGAGAATGAATGGACAATAAAGAGTCAAAGTTTGATACTACTCCCATTGACCCCAAAAATAGTTCATGTGCCTTGTCCATGGTTCCACATTTTGCATACATGTCTACTAGGGTAGTTACAACTACAACAAATGACAAAATTCCTCTATCCTTCATGCTTTGATGGATGTCCATACCCTGTTCCAAAGCTCCCATTTTGGCACAGGCAAGGAGTATGTTGGCAAAGGTTGTCAAATTTGGCTTTACACCTACTAATTGAATTTGCTTGAAAGTTTCTAAAGCCTTTTCAATAAATCCATTTTGTGCATATCCCTCAACCATTGCATTCCATGAGATGACATCTCTTTGAGGAATTCTGCCAAACAGTTCACATGCCTTGTCAATGCTTCCACATTTTGCATACATGTCTACCAGGGTAGTTGAAACTACAACAAATGATAAAATTCCTCTATCCTTCATGCTTTGATGGATGTCCATACACTATTATAAATCTCCCATTTTGACACAGGCAGGCAGGATGCTGACAAAGGTTGTGGAATTTGGATTTACACCAGCCAATTGCATTTGCTTTAAAATTTCTAAAATCTTTTCAACAACTCCATTTTGTACATATCCTACAATCATTGTAGTCCATGAGACCACATTTCTTTGAGGCATTTTGTCAAACAGTTCACATGCCTTGTCTATGCTTCCACATTTTGCATACATGTCTAACATGGCAGTTGCAACTACATCTGACAAAATTCCTCCATCCTTTATGTTTTGATGGATGTCCATACCCTATTCCAAAGCTCCCATTTTGACACAGGCAAGGAGGATCCTGCAAAGGTTGTAGAATTTGGATTTACACCAACCTATTGCATTTTCTTTAAAATTTCTAAAGCCTTTTCAACAAATCCATTTTGTGCATATCCTGCAATCATTGCAGTCCATGAAACCACATTTTTTTGAGGCATTATGCCAAACAGTTTACGTGCACATTTTGCATACATGTCTAACACCCTGCATCACCCACATCACCTGCTCTCCCGCAAGCACTTCAAGTCATGCCTATTGTGATGCAGGAAAGCCCCACATCACCGCAGGCATGACTTGAAGTGCTTGCCAGAGAGTGAGTATCCATGATATCACAGGCAGGATGCTGGCAAAGGTTGTGGAATTTGGCTTTACACTAGGCAATTGCATTTTCTTTAAAATTTCTAAAGCCTTTTCAACAAATCCCTTTTGTGCATATCCTGCAATCATTGCAATCCATGAGACCAAATTTCTTTGAGGCATTCTTTTAAATAGTTCATGTACCTTGTCTATGCTTCCACATTTTGCATACATGTCTAATGCCTCGCATCACCTACTCTCCCGCAAGCACTTCAAGTCATGCCTGTGGTGATGCAAGAAAGCCCCGCATCACCGTAGGCATGACTTGAAGTGCTTGCGGGAGAATAGGTATCCATGATATCGCAGGCAGGATGCTGGCAAAGGTTGTTGAATTTGGATTTACACTTGCTAATTGCATTTGCTTGAAAGTTTCTAAAGCCTTTTCAAAAAATCCATTTTGTGCATATCCTACAATCATTGCATTCCAAGAGATGATATCTCTTTAAGCCATTCCTTCAAACAGTTCACGTGCCTTATCTATACTTCCACATTTTGCATACATGTCTACCAGAGCATTTCCAACTATAATATCTGACAAAAATCCCCCTTCCATTATGTTATGATGGATGTCCATACCCTATTCCAAAGCTCCCATTTTCGCACAGGCAGGGAGGATGCTGGGAAAGGTTGTCGAATTTGGCTTTATACCTGCTAATTGCATTTGCTTGAAAGTTTATAAATCCTTTTCAAAAATTCCATTTTGTGCATATCTCACAATCATTGCATTCCATGAGATGACATCTCTTTGAGGCATTTTGCCAAATAGTTCACATGCCTTGTCAATGCTTCCACATTTTGCATACATGTCTACCAAGGCAGTTGAAACTACAACATCTGAGAAAATTCCTCTATCCATTACTTTTTGATGGATGTACATACCTTGTTCCAATGCTCCCATTTTGGTGCAGGTAGGAAGTGTGCTGGCAAAGGTTGTGAAATTTGGCTTTACACTAGCCAATTGCATTTGCTTTAAAATTTCTAAAGACTTTTCAACAAATCCATTGTGTGCATATCCTACAATCATTCCATTCCATGAGATGACATTTCTTTAAGGCATTCTATTAAACAATTATTGTGCCTTGTCTATGCTTCCACATTTTGTATTCATGTCTACTAGAGCATTTCCAACTATAATATCTAAAAAAAGACGCCTTCCATTATGTTTTAATGGATGTCCATACCCTATTCCAAAGCTCCCATTTTGACACAGGCAGGGAGGATGCTGGCAAAGGTTGTGGAATTTGGCTTTACACCAGCCAATTGCATTTTCTTTAAAATTTCTAAAGCCTTTTCAACAAATCCATTTTGTGCATATCCTGCAATCATTGCAATCCATGTGACCACATTTCTTTGAGGCATTTTGTCAAAAAGTTCACGTGCCTTGTCTATGCTTGCATATTAGATTCTGCAATGAGACTTTTGGTTTGAACTTATATGTTATTTATCTAGTTTGGACCAAGACATTCGAAGAAAGTCTATGCAATGTTGGTGAAATAAAGAAAATAACAAGTAAATACTAGATTGATAGTGGCACTGGTAAATATTACAATGGTTGAAACTTCTTACTTTTATTCTAGATTTAAATTTTATACCAATCACCACAATAGCTGAAACATTTTCACCAACTATAGAACTAGGGACATTTTTGGCCCACTGTGACATGTTTTTTATGGGTAATTGAATGTACTGAACTTATATTTGTGATTGAATCTTAAGTCTAACCATATGGTACATTTTGTTTTTGAAAGGTGGTAGGTAAATCTTGTTTAGCCCCTAAGCTTAATATTGAAAGACTAGATACCTTTCAAAATTTAGACTAGTTTTTATTGAAGAGGAGACAGCTGGAAAATGATAGCCTAAATAGATTTGATAAGACTGTCAAAGTAGTGAAAGGTGCAATTTTTTTCCAAAGGAAGGGATTTATTCAAATTAAAGTTTTAAACTTTTACATTTCCTCAAGTGAATACATTCTATGGTAAACCAACCCAGTTTTGCATATTGCACGTTCTACCTATTTAGATGCATGGGTCTTCAAAGATTTAGAATTCTTAGCTATAGTTATTAGAATTAATTTGAGTTATGGTAAGAGATAGGGCAAGAGTTATGGCAAGAGTTTTGCATATTGCACAATGAGCAGGTTTGTTTGTACATTATCCTTTTTGAGAAAATCTTAGGGCTTCTAGTATACTTTACTGTGCATGCATTAATGACTTATCTACTTCTAGTATTCTTTCTATTTGTTACAGTGGATATTTATGCATCTTCCATTTGCTTTTGCAGCATACTATACCAGTCTCTTGTTAGCCCATCAGGTGTTGAAGCAATTGGAGATGGATGATGAATATGTTGGCAATGAGGAGGTGATGCATGAGTTATTTGATGCATTTTCTTGTCTTCTATGGAAAAGTTATCAGTTAGGCAGAGGGTTTAAGGAAGTCTTAAGACTGTCTTCCTCTTGACAGTAATCACCATGCTACAGTCTAGATTTTTGGACTCTTAATAATCTTATAACATATGCATGTCAAACTATTCAGGGGCCTTTTCCACATTGGTAACCACAAGTATATGTATTCACTATCACTGGATCTCTAATGCTAAGAATTAATACAACAGATCCAAACCTATCCCCTGTTTCAGTTTCCAAATTCTAACAATATTCTAATTACCTTATGGTAATAGTGGCCTAACAAGGCTAAAATAGTAGCTATCAGAGATAAGGACAGTTTATTGCTACAGGTAGCAATTCATAGTGGCAACTTATGAACTAGAGCAAGTTGGGTGCATGAGACAAGACCTCTACAGAGATGACAATGTGATCTTGAACTAGGACAATGAACTTAAAGGGACACTCATGGATTTGTGAAGAAGAAATCTATGAATATATTTGTGCTTCTATGCTCAGTGATACTTAGAAAATTGGTTTCTTGCTCATCCTTTGAGCTATGTGTTGTAACCATGAAGATTTTTTAAGTAAAGAGAAAGCATTGTAACTTATTTTCAGATCTGTATGTTGTTTGTAAGCATTTTTTATCAATAAAACAAGATTTTTTTACCTTCTCAAAGTTGTTTCATTGTGCAAGCTTCAAAATATCCTACTAAATATACTAATGACTAAATGCAATCTTCAAAATGACTAAATATACTACTAATTGACATCAATTAATAATTAAATTGACTAAAAATACTACCAATTGATAGAAATCAATGAACAGTGAATACATATGACTAAATATATAACCAGTGTTAAATTAGTAAATAAAAATGACTAAATATACTACCAAATTGATCAAAATGATGATTAAAATTAATGACTAAATACACTATCAATGGATAGAAAACAATGAATAAAAATGACTAAATAAGTGACCAGTTAACAACAATCAATGACTAAATTAATGACTAAATATATCAGTGAATAAAAAATGACTAAATAAGTGCCTAGATTATAGCAATCAATGACTAAATCAATGACTAAATATACTACCAAATTGATCAATCAAAACAACCAATAAATGACTAAAAATGGTTTAGTCATCAATTTGGTCATGTTATAAATGACTGGCAATAAACTACTAATGGTCATGTGGCTATGTTTGGTCATTTATAAGCAGTTTTTAGTAGTTTTTTTAGTAATATATTTCTCTTTTTGTACTAGTGATAATCCACTATCATTCCCTCCATAATCCATTATCCACCTACTCCATTTCACTCTCATGCAGTCCCCTACCAACATCGATGAGCATAATGACATTTGACATGGTCCATGTGACGACATCCATCTCTAATGGGACTATCACCTTTCATGGCACTACACTTGAGTCCCCCCTTTTCCATATTCACCTTCTTCCATCCAAAAATTCAAAAAGTCAAAAAAGCAAAAAAAAAATCAAAATAGTAAAGAGAAATCCCTTCGTCTAACAGTGAAAACCACCCTTGGTGGTGCCTTGGATAAGTACCATGATGAAAACCTGGCAAATAGGTGTCATGTGTAGGTTGATCTTCTATATCACTTACACTTGGGGTCACATTGTCTCATCCTTCCTATCATTTCCATCATAGCATTTCCATACTTTCCTGTATTACCATCCTGATCCATTTCCCTCACATGCATATACCTATCCTATTGAGTCCATTCATCCTCCTTTCTTTTGATCTTGATAAAGATTGGGAGCAGAATGTTGACAAATGTTTTGGATATCTCTTCATATACCTCATCCTTTCCAAACCAATCCATCCTATCATCATCCTATTTTCATAGGCTTTGTCACGTCAAATTCCTAAGTATTAAACCAAGAATGGGGCTTGTTGTTCCTATGTGACATAGTCTTTGGAGACCACATCCTCTCCCCCCTCATGATGCATACATCCACTTATTATCACCCATTCATTTATCCATCTTACTTCCCTCCTTGCACCTAGACTTGGTTCCACCTTGTCATTAGTATTTAGCATAAAGGCTACCAAATTGTCATCCAGTGACATCCCAAAACATTCCAAAAACACAAAAAAAAATCAAAACATTCCAAAAAATCAAAAACAAAATCAAATATTTCCAAAAATACAAAAAAAATCAAATATTTCCAAAAAAAACAAAAAATCACAACATTTCAAAAATCCAAAAAGATCAAAAACATTCAAAAATCCAAAAAAAATCAAAACATGCAAAAAACTCCAAAAAAAATCACAACATTTCAAAATCCAAAAAAGTCAACATTTTAAAAAATCCAAAAACATCCAAATATTCTAAAAAATCCCAAAAACATCGAATATCATCAAAAACCACAAAAAAAATCAAATAACCAATCAAAAACTTCCAACAATAACCCATGTCAAACCACCTTGTCAAACTACAATGCCTCTGAGCTTTCACATAGGCAAGGCAATCTTTGATGAGCCCGCTAAGGCATTAGGTCAGTCCATTAGGGCCTATCGAGTCAATTATCATAATAAGTCATACCTTAACGAGATGGACACTTTGAACAGACGCAATCAGTCTTTCACAAGGAAAACAACTTCACACATTAACAAGACAACTCATCAAAAGCACAACAAAGAAAACATTTATCATCACTCGCATGGTGGAAAATGCACATCACTAAGGAAAATCTTCCTAGACAACTGCATGGAGCATAGTTGAAACCAGGCTTTACGCCTTAGATGACATGTTTCATCTTTAAAACATCATCAACATGCCAATCATCTCACAACTTGTGGCATCATCGAAACCAAACCACATGTCTTATACGAAATGTCACAAGCCTATCATTTGCCTTATATAGGTAGTCGCATTGCCGAAACTAGACTCAACGTCTTATACGACATGCTTCCTATCCTAAAACCAGGCCATATTCACCTAATCATAACCAAACAAACAAACACATATCACTCAACAAACGACCTAATTGTTGTTGACTCTATTGGTCTATTTTGTCTTATCTTTCATTTAGATTGTTTTTCGATCTCGTTCTTATGCTTCTCAAGGTAGTCCCTAAGTGATGAAGAGAAGCGAGGATAGAGCGAGACCTTTTTCTTTGATTTTTGTTTGCGGTTTGTCTTGACAAGACGACTGGGGCAACTAGGTTCCTTGCGTGTAATCAGGATTCCATTGGGTATGATCAAAGACATCATATGCATTGGAAAGAATACATGCTTCCTAGCATCAGGACTTGCATACCTCAAGGTTATCTCATCGCATGTTCCTACAAGGTACCATGGTTACTAGTCTGAGTCAAGCATTCCTTATCTGTCATGTGCCTGTTTCGCAAGGGACCACACTTTACACCTTGGCCTTTGACATGCCATGGTGATTGTCATTCCTTGACATAATAAGTTCTATGATGATAAGCAAAAATTGCAAGTGAGTAGCTCAAAAATCTATCAAAGCAAGATCTCAATCCCATTCTTCTAGCTAATCTTTCATTCCTCCACCTTCATTGCAGCTTAACGTATCATTCATTTCTTCTATCCATTCCCCTATCTTTCTTCCTTGACCAATCCCTTTCATTTCGAGAACCTACCCATGTTTGTCCAACCCACCTATCCTCTCGAGGGGGCATTATCATCCTATCTTTCCATCATCATCCTTTTCATCTATCCATTTCCTTAGCTTCCTTGAAATGATGTTACTCGACATAAATCTCATCACCTCGAACATCATCTCAAAGAGGGGCAAAATGTAGACACCTAAAAGTGTCCTCGGATTGCAAAACACCAATCTCTTCCACATTCTACTAATTTTTCCTAATTTTGCTCTATGGTTAAATAATTAATTTTAATTAATTAATTATATAATCATTCACTTCCTAATGTCCTCTTCACTTGATTTATTCAAACAAATAAATCCTACCCCTCACTTAATTAAATAAATCTCATTTGTTTAATTAAGGGTTCACATGACCACTTCAAATAAATAAAATAAATTGGGAAAATTTATTTAATTTAAAAACATCCTCCACCTCATCATTTCTCCCAATTTTAAATTCACTTTTGTCCTCTAGTGGCTGGGAACCCTAATCAATCAAAACCCTTCATTTGGCTCCAAAGTCAACACTCAATCTGAGCCATCCATTCAAACAAGCTCCTCTATAAAACACCTTCTCTAGCTCATTTTCAGCTCTCTTAGTTTTTGATCTCTTGGTTGATCTCTCTTAGTTCATTTTTTCATCTCTTAGTTTTTGGATCTCTCAATCTCTTAGTCCATTTTCACATCTCTTATGCTCTTAGATCACTTAAGTTCTTCTTGGCTTAGAATCCTCTATCATCTCCAATATCTTGATGTCCACGCACTTGAGCTTCTCAAGATTGTTGCAAAACATGCAAAATCTGATAACATAATGCAAGGTTAAGGAGGACAATAGAGATAGGTCAAATGTTATCTTAGATTCTTATTTGTTTTCATGTTTGTTTGACTATTTTCTAGGCTAGTTTGCACTCCATTGGGAGCTAGGGTTAGCTGTAGTTTGTTTTCTGCATGCTTGAAAGTTTTTTTCCCTATCTTAGGATGCATGTGTTGTTACACATGTTGTCATTGATGTCAAGCACTGTCATGAATTGTGCATGTTGACTCTGTCATGGAGATTGTTGCACATGTTTTCATTGATGCCAAACAATATCATAAAGGTATGCATGTCAAACAGTCATGAAGATTTTTTATAGTGTCATTATTGTCAAAGGAGATTGATGCTTAAGTTGTGTTTGCTGTCAAAGTGCTTGAAGTGTTGTCTTTAATGTGTTTGGTATGGTGCATTGGATAGAAAATGTCATGGAGCAATGTTTGTTGCATATGTTATCTTTTGATGATATGGAGTCATGATGGTTGGTGCCTGATGAAGAAGGTTGCAAAAAGTTTGAAGAAAATTATCTAAGTAAATTTCCAGTTATGAAGGGTGTCACAGGTTCAAGAAAATCTACCGCGTTCCTCCACAAATGAAGGAATGAGCCTACAGGTTGGAAGTTAGCTATAAATAGCTATAACATGTATGTGTGGTTCATATTTGAGAGCATAAGAACTACTGCAAAGCTTTCTAGAGTTAGCAGAGTGAAGATAATGGTGTTACAATGTTGTTGCAGTCTCAAAGATACAGAAGAATGCTCTGCATTTCTCCACACTTGAAGATATAGCATGGAAGTTTGAACCATTGTGAATAATGGTGGCATTCATAACATATCCAAGTTTTAGAATGTAAAAAGTACTGCAAGTATGTTTAGCAATGTTCCAAGGTAAGACTGTGAGACAAGCAAGTGTAGGGATAACAGGTTTCAATATCTGATCACTTGCGCCAGCAAAAAGATGCTTGAACCAGAAAGAAAAGTTTATGAGGAAGATGGTTAGGACCCATGGTGCTTATTGTGTGAACTTCTTGTTGTTATTTTGCTTCTCTGGTACTGCATTGGGTCTGGAGATAATGTATGAAAGGATAAGTGTTTGTAGTGCCGACATGGTATACTTGAGTGATTGCACCATATGTATAGAAGCATATGCCAGTATGAAAGGTTGGGAGAAATTAAATTGGGTCTAGTAGACCTCTCGGTATAAACCGCATCGTGCGATTTCACTCCTACATTACCGTAGATGATTTGGGAGCTAATAAGAAAGGTCGACTACACATTTCATATTACATGTTACATTTAGGCCAACAAAGATGATGTTTCAAGACTTGTGGAGGATATTCATGAAGGTAAGAAGATTGCTATAAGTGTGTGTGTGATGTCAAGTGTATGATCTAAAATGAGATAAGTAGCTATGTAATCAATAATGCAAAACTTATAGCAGAATGGATGTTACGAAGGCTTTTGAGGTATGAGAATCAATCAAATGATCAAGATGATAGCAGAGAGGATAGCGCGGAAGAGTTAAGTCATTGAGAATATATCAAGGATGTCAAAGCTTTAGCAGAATTGATTTTGTGGAGGAAATTGAACCATCAGAATCAGTTGAATGTTTCAGAACAAAGGTTGGAGGCTTATTTTGTAAGAATTGTAGATCTTCAAGGAGTTGTTTCTTCCTTTGGGTTGAATCCCATAAAACTTTGTATCAGGGAGTTGTTGCTTCCATTGGGTTGGAGCCCATAAAACTTTGTATCAGGGAGTTGTTGCTTCCTTTGGATTAGAGCCCATAAAACTTTGTATCAGGAAGTTGTTGCTTCCTTTGGGTTGGAGCCCATAAAACTTATTGTGTACTTATTTTTATTTGTGAGGTTGGATTTGGATAGTAGATCCAAGCAACTTGCTCATCGTGGTTTTTCCCATCTTGGGTTTCCACATAAATTTGGTGTCATGTGTGTATGTGCTTTTATGATTCATTTGGTTTAAATGTTCAATTTGGATTGAATGCATTTAAAAGGAAAGAATTTGAATAAGTACTAATTCACCCCCCCTAGTACTTCTATGTGTTCAATAATTGGTATCAGAGCAAGGTTCCTTGATGCAGTCTAACAGCTAGAGGTAGATCTTGGATTGGAACACATGGCAAGTCAAGAAGGATCATTCCATGTTTATACAATTGTATGTGGTTTGACAAAGTCTAAATTTGTCAAAATAGTGTGCATTGAAAATCTACTAAGGATATCTGGAAAAAAATCATAATATGTATGAAGGCAATCAATGCACATCTGAAGGTGAAAGAGAAGTAGCCCTACTTATGGCAAATTAAGTTATGGATAATGATAAGAACCCTGCAAAGTATGATGAAGACATGACAATCATTGATGAAGAAGAATGTGAAGTTGATCTTGAAGGAGAACTCATTTATGCTCTAGATGATCTGAGAGTGGCAAGGAAGGAGAACTCATTTCTGCTTAAAGAATCAAAAGAAGCAATTGACAACATGAAAGATCAAGTTGAAGAAGGTAAAAGAGTTGTAGATTGCCTAAATGCTAAGCTCAATGCCAAATCAGATGAATGCTCCAAACTTGAAGAAGAAATCGTCTCCCTAAGGAAGGAACTGGAGAAAGAAAAGGATAAGATAGACAGGAGTCTAAAACTTAAGAAAAGCACAAACATCCTTGATGAGGTAACCAACAATCAAAGACCACTTAAGAATAAGGATGGTCTTGGATTTGAGAGAGGTCAAAATTGAAAAATAAATATACCTGAAGGCATGTATGAGATGAAAAAGGAAGAACCCCACACTGAAGTCTCTGAGAAGACTGAAGATGAGAAGCAAAAATTGGATGATGGCTTCATAAAGGTCAAAAATCTGAAGAATAGATTCTAGGGTCCTCCTCCTACAAGACAATCAACTACAACCAAGTACTCTTCATTGTTTTATGGTTACTGTTATTCATGTAATAAGTTTAGTCATAAGGTTGTTGATTGTAAAACCAAAACAAGGAGAAATGGCTATTGTTATTCTTGCAATAAGTTTGGTCATAAGGTTGATGATTGTAGAACTGAGACAAGGAGAAATGGTTATATGAGAAAAAACTCTTTCTTGCCTCTGGCATATAATATCATATTTTATAAGTGCAATAACTTTGGACATAAAGCTAGTTTTTGTAGAAGTGGTTTTGTGGAACCACCTATTTAGCACAAAAAGATGGAGGAAACCCTGATCAAGCAAAATAAGGAAATGACAAAGATATGGAGAAGGAAACTAGAGAAAGACAATGAAAAGATGGAAGAACCTTTGCATGTGCCTCATGTAGAGGATTTCATACTAGATTAAGAAAAAGCATGGGTCCAGGGGGAGCTAACCATTCCATAAGCTTTTAGCTCCCTGTAAAAATGAGTTGCCAATTCTGTTAAGGAGAATTGAAGTGAAGCGAGGCATACAGGTGATTTGATAAGATCTGAAAGAAGGATATGTTACTAGAATAAGGCTGTCATTGTCCCAAATTTTTGGAATGAAAACATGAAATGCGGAGGAATTGTGGATGGAAATATAAGTCTCTATGAACCTACAAAACTCACTGGCAGTTGAGAACCTAATAGGAAAAAGGTTCAATAAATGTGAAAAGTTAGCGCAAAATGAAAGTTACTTAAGCTCCATTCATTCTATCCAACCTCATTCATATCCAAAGAAATTAGCAATCTTGAGTAGAGAAGGGCAGAAGGCAAAACCCTAGCATTTAGAGCGATCAACGAATTTAAGGAGAGAAGAAGAATTAAAAAGTGAAACCATAGCTACAAAGTGCAGAAGAGATAAAATGGTGACACCAAAATTGGTTGATATTTCAGAGAAGATGAAATAGAAGTATAAGACATGTTCATACAAGGCAATGGAAGTGGATAAGGATAGAGCTTTCTCAAACATTCTAGCTAATATCATGAATAGTAAGGATGTAAGGATATACATCCACTTTCTACTTAATGAAATTGACCACATGAAGTTTGAGAAGCTAAGAGATACCCTCTTGGATGATAATGGATACAAACCAGAGTATGTGAATGTTGCAGCTAAAAGACTAGATGTCTGGAAAGATTACCCAAATTTCTATAATGCCCGTGAATGGGTAAGGATTGTCTAAAGTAGAATTCATGATGAATTTTAATACCTTGAAAAACCCTATCAGATTACCAAAGATGCAATTAGAATTGTCACTGGTTTAAGCTCAATAGAACTAGTACTAGTAATGAAATCAATCAAGAATGATAGGGTTACGAAGTTGACTGGGGCAAAATTTGATAAGAGAACCCTAAGTATGAATTAAATAACTGATCCAGGGGTCCAGTATGCCACAATGGGCATTGCATACAAGGTTTATTATGCAAATAGATAAGGATCAACCACTAGTACAACAATTCATACTGCATATCAGATGGTAAAGGAGGGAAAAGACCTTGACCTCTATGAAGTCATGAGAGAGCAACTGATAGAGAATTTGAAGAGAACAAAAGATTCAAACTATAATTTTAGGTATGGCACTCTCATTATCTGTCTAGTATTTTATTTCTTGAATGAGTTGCCTAGATTCAAGGGAAAGGTTTGGCAACAACATATCTCTGTTGTTGCACAAATCAAAAATCACATAAGGAGTTTCGGTGATTCCAATAATTGTAGCACTATGTACTGGGGTTTTTTCAAAAACCTACAAGAAGATATGCAAGCTAGAGAGAGATTACCATACAATATGGTAAGGCACTATAAACAAAAAATCACCTTCTTGGTTGACAAATACTTCACATACATTGAAGTGGTAGAACCAAGGAAATCTTGGATACGCAGACTACATTGTGAGGTCTCTGCAGAGGAGATAAAGGATTATGTTGATAACCTCCTCAGTAGACCTAAGGATGCTATAGAAGAAAGGTTTGGAGCTTGCAAATAAATAATGGACAAGTTGAAAAAAAAAAGTATGGATGAGCATCTTGAGAAAACATAGAACAATTACATGAGAAATGGGGTGTACCGCCAAAGCATAAAACCTCATCACAAACCCCTGCAGAAGATCCTCAATCTATCCCCACTAATCCGCAAGATGCTACCTCATCCCAAGTGCCAAGAAGGACTAGTAGATCCACTTATGCTACTAAAAGTACTCTGCAACCCTCTGACTCAACACAAATAGCTTTCACTAGAAGAAAGGTTGCCTCAGAAACTTTGGCATAGATGAAAACTGAAGAAAAGAAGCATCCAAGGCCAAAGCAGCAAGCCAAAAGGAAGAAAGTTTAAATAGAGGAATTTGAAGAGGAAGAAGAAGGGGAGGAAGGAACCTCTAAGTTGTAAAATAAAAAGAAGAAAACAAAACAAACACCTCTGGATGCCCCTCCACAAGATCCTCTTTAGTTAGAAGCCATCTTTAATGGGATTGTGCATCATGGACTACTAATGGAGACTATTGAGTTAATTCGAAAGTATCTCCTATAGATCAAAGTACTATATAAAAGGATATGATCAAATACAATAAGCCTCTGAATAAAATAATTGAAATTTTTTTAGAGAGTCTAGCTTAGGCCTTGAGACAAAGGAGAGAAAAATCTCTAGAAATGGATGAAGAGATGGGACAGCAAGCCTTAGATAGAGCTAGAACTACAATCTCTCTGGAGGAAAAAGATAAGTTGTCACAAATGTAGACTCAAGAACTGAGAACCAAACACAGGGTAGATACCCTAATGAGCTGATAAAAATGTGGAACAACAACAAACGTCTCCTACACACAATACTGATCAACAAGAGGATCAAGGCACACCAGATGAAGGGAAATCATCTCCTTCTCACAATATCAAGCAAGGAAATCCTCCTCCAAATAATGCAGAGCAATAGAATCAATCAGATCAGTGAGATGAATAGATCTCACTTGATGCAGGGAGAGTTTTGAAGAAATATAGGAAACATCTTTCTCCTCCTCTCCTATAGATTCCATTAAGGAGTTTCTAGTACAAAAATGCAAATTCAACCTCTGGTCACTCCTCAACTGCTACAACTATCAATTCTTGATGGACAAGTCAACTTGTCTAGCATATCTCCTCTTCACAAGCTACAACTTGGAGATGTCCTGCAATCCATCGCAAGGAATGAGATCTTACAACATCAAGTTGAAGGAGCTGAGTTCCTAGAAGAAGCAATAAAAATAATACAAGATGAATTACCAAAGGCAAAAAGGGATCCATCTCTACCTCTAACACAACAAATGAAGAAATTATTGGAGACCTTCAAAGCACAATTCTCATATCTGGAGAAACCAGTAGCGCTAAAGATATTTGAACAAATGAATAGCAAGAGAATGACAGATGCATCTAGAAAATGTGCTAAGGCACATACTAAAATGCAAGAGAATGTAAAAAGCATTCTGAAATGCTTAGAGGAAGAAAAAGTGTTGTATCATTTTTGTCTTAAATGGCTTGCAACAACCAAAAATATAAAGGATCAAATTGATACTACTGAGTTGCAAATCACACAAGTGGCCACTACATATGATCTAGTTAAGGAAAAAGATGGAACTACAAGGGCAAAAGTAGAAAAACTTCACTCCCAGGTAAAGCAGCTTCAAGATCAAAGTGAACAAATCAAAAGTTAAATTGGTCGGCTGAGGGAAGTGGTAAGTTTAAGGTTAGCATCTTTGACTAGAATTTTGTCAGAAGAAGATATTGTTTCCAAGAAGGTTAAGGTTCCATCCACATTGGAAGAGGCAGAAGATTTATAAATTCAACTGGAGAGCCAAATGCATATTTTGTCTTCAGCAAAGAGACACTGGGATACAACTCCAGTCTAGTTGAAAGCTATATATAAGAATGTTCTACCACCAAAGTGAATAGAACATATTTTGAAGGTAAGACAAAATTTGGATGCAGAATAGGTGTGTGGAGAATAAGACAAGCATAAATAGTGCTATTTTGGTAAGAGTAAGGCACTGTGCATATATTACCTGTGTATATTATAAGGAAGATGAAGAACAAAGTTTTGCTACATCATTTTTGGAGCGACAAAGGCTACCTCTCAGGGAAAGCATGAAGAATGAAAATCAGAGGCTAATGTAGATAGGGGGAGCTTGTGCGAACAAAGCAAAATTTACTAACCCTTTGCACTTGATGTCAAAGGGGAGAGATTTTGATTGGCAAGTTAGTGTTTCCATTAAGGACAAAGGGAGAGATTGTTACACATGTTGTCATTGATGTCAAGCACTGTCATTAATTGTGCATGTTGACTCCATCATGGAGATTGTTGCACATGTGTTGTTATTGATGCCAAACACTATCATAAAGGTATGCATGTCAAACAGTCATGAAGGTGTTGTATATTGTCATTATTGTCAAAGTAGATTGATGCTTAAGTTGTGCTTGTTGTCAAAGTGCTTGAAGTGTTGTCTTTGATGTGTTTGGTATGGTGAGTTGGATAACAAATGTCATGGATCAATTTTGGTTGCATATGTTTTCTTTCGATGATATGGAGTCATGATGGTTTGTGCTTGATGAAGAAAGTTACAAAAAGTTTGAAGAAAATTGTCTAAGTAAATTTCCAGTTATGAAGGGTGTCATAGGTTTAGGAAAATGTACCACATTCCTCTGCAAATGAAAGAATGAGACTATGGGTTGGAAGTTAGCTAGAAATAGCTATAACATATGTGTGGTTCAAATTTGACAGCTTAAGAACTACCGTAAAGCTTTCTAGAGTTACCAGAGTGAAGACAGTGGTGTTATAGTGTTGTTGCAGTCTCAAAGGTACAGAAGAATGCTCCTCATTTCTCTACATTTGAAGATAGAGCCTGGTGGTTTGAACCATATGTGAATAATGGTTTTGTTGGAAATAGTCCAGACAACTGAGAGGGGGGTGAATTAGTTGTCCCTAAACTTTAACCTTTTCTAAACTTTTTTAATCTTCTTTATAATCAGATTAATGATGAAAACATTTAAGCATAAATCAACACATGAGTAGAAACAACATGAACACACAACACCAAAATTTTGACATGGAAAACCTGGTTAAGGGAAAAACCATGGTGGGGGTTAACCCACAAAAATGCATACCCTGTTAAAAGTACTTAAGAAAATAGAAGGCACATGCCTTTGAGCACACTACCCAGAGTTCACTGCTCAAGAAGAGGCTCACTGCCTATAAGAAATTATGATTTACATAGAGATAATGAACTGAGAAATAACATCTACATTCATGCCTAAATCAGTCCCTTTGAAGGCTCAAAAAACTTCTGCTCCTATCTTCAAATTCTTCTTCACTGACTCTTCACTCTATACTTCCTTCGCTCCTCTTCTTCTCTGCTATGCTTTTTGATGCTTTCTTCGGATTTAACTCATTTATTCAAGGATGCTTTTCAACAACTTTTCAACAAGTATTTATATACTTCATCAACCTTGGAATGATTAACAAGGTCATCTAAACTTGATGCGGATCATTACACTATTGGCCAAACACAACTGAGACTTGAATATTCCTCTACAACCATGCCACGCTTCATAAAATGTTCTTAGATCATCCACAACATGCCAGGAACATCTTGTCAGCCAAGACTGGGAAGAACATCAACCTTAAAGAAGAAATCTTCAATCAACAAGCTCAAACTTCAATGCGGATCTCCAACATAGTAGCCACATGATCCAGAGACCTCCACAAGCACATTGAAATCACTAATAACATTCACTCTAAACCAAATTACCAGAATCATTTGTATCTTCCTCTGGAACCTCAAGAACACTATCTGCCATGACTGTCAAACTAGAAAGATAGCTTGTGGACCTCCAAACAACAAACCACTAGAGTTGATGATACACACTGATTTCCCAAATATGCCTTCAGATCTGCAGACCATAATATTTCACTGTGGAGCAATTTGAACCAACTTACTGTCACACTGTCTCTTCTGAATACTACAAAATCTGGTTCTACTCAGATGGCCATAACTTCTTCAAATCTTCATACGGACTTCTCAAATCTTAACTAGAGCAACCTCTAACAATCATCTACACAGCCATATGGTCCACATGCATTGATTGTCATTAATTTTCTCAATATCCTCAATAGCCGGTCTTCTATACAGACAACAAAATAGGATACAGTTGACACCAATGGTAATAATGATATGTTGACATCAATGACAACACCACTTAGGCACATATTTGCAACAAGTTTCTTGCATAACATATCCAAATTATAGAATGTAAAAAGTATTGCAAGTATGTTTAGAAATGTTCCAAGGTAAGACAATGAGATAGGCAAGTGTAGAGATAACAGGTTTCAATGTCTGATCATTTAAGCTAGAAAAAAGGTGCTTGAACCAAAAAGAAAAGTTTATGAGGAAGATAGTTAGGACCCATGGTGCTTATTGTGTGAACTGCTTGTTATTTTTCTTTTTGGGTACCACATTGGGTCTAGAGCTAATGTATGAAAGGATAAGTGTTTGCAGTGCCGACATGGTATGCTTGAGTGATTACACCATGTGTATGGAAGTGTGCACCAATAGGAAAGGTTGGGAGAATGTAAATTGTTTCCAGAAGACCTCTTAGTATGAACCACATAGTGGGATTTCGTTGAATGTTTCAAAACAGAGGTTGGAGGCTTATTTTGTAAGAGTTGTAGCTCTTCAGGGAGTTGTTGCTTCCTTTGGGTTGGAGCCCATAAAACTTTGTATTAGGGAGTTGTTTCTTCCTTTGGGTTGGAGCCCATAAAACTTTCTATCAAGGAGTTGTTGCTTCCTTTGGGTTGGAGCCCATAAAACTTTGTATCAGGGAGTTGTTTCTTCCTTTGGGTTTAAGCCCATAAAACTTATTGTGTACTTTTTATTTGTGAGGCTAGATTTGGATAGTAGATCCAAGTAGCTTGCTCACTATGGTTTTTCCATGTTGGGTTTCCATGCAAATCTGGTGTCATGTGTGTATGTGCTTTTATGATTCATTTGGTTTAAATGTTCAGTTTGGATTGATTGCATTTAAAAGGAAAGAATTTGAATAAGTATAGATTCACCCCCCTCTCAATACTTATGTGTGTTCAACATTGTTGTGTGGTTACACAACACTCCCCATTTTGACTTGACAAAACAGGGACCCAACTTTTTGCTTGGCTTGGCTTGTGTTTTTCCTGCTTTTCGGCGATCTGGTAAAAGTAAGTCATGCAAGTGATCCTGCATAAGGGAGCTGGGTAAGTCATCATGGTGAGGTCAATTAGTCAAATTTAATATTTCATGTCAATAACCTCATGGTTGGAAAGAGTACAAAATTTCATGTAGGTTTGCCTTTTGGATCACCCTAATATTCCTTAGGGAGCAAAAGTTATGACAAGTCAAAGTCTTGGTCAAACCTGATATTCTGAGGGGGGGTCATATTTCTTAACATCAGTCATCTTATGAAAGATCACCCTGATCTAATTTTATCACCTGATAATCATTCGGTCCGGAGCTCCGGACATCAATTTTACAAGATAGTGGTATTTACCCGTCAAACAGGTTCATATATTTTGCGCGAGTCATATTTTAAATATCACCCGATATTTTGAATATCACCCAATCTTTCAAATATCACCCTGTCACAAAATATCACCCTAGAGCCAATATGCCGATGATGTCATCCAATCCCAATGAACAAAGAAAATCACCCTAACGGTGACATCATCATCCTTTTTACCTTGCGGAGGTATATTTCAAGCGATCACCCTTTTTCAATAACATGACGGTAACCTCATCCTAATCTTTCGAGAGGGGGTCACTTTAGTTTCGAGGGGTCATCTTAAAAACATGACCCAATATTTCAAATATCACCCGATATCCTGAAATCACTTGATATTCTCAACATCACCCGATCTCTTCGACATCAATTTTCCTGCTCAAAGGCGAAGGGTCGTATTACACATAGGGGGTCATATTCCCAATATCACCCAATATTCTAAATATCACCTGATCTTCCAAGGATCACCCCCTCATCTTGCCCCATGACATTTAATGCACATAAATGCAGTAGGTGGATTCCAGCCAATTGAGAACATGATGCAAACACCTGGCAGCATCTGTAAATTCATGGCAGAAGATCAATGGTTCTAATCAATCTAACCTAGATTTGCCCTAATTTACCCTAAGAATGAGATTAAAAGTGAATTTATAGGGTCATTTTACATTTACCTTGTGAAGAAACAAGATTTTATAGAGCGCAGAACATTCAAACCCTCGTACGACCTACCTGCGGATGCAAATAGCTTACAACCGAACGGAGCACGTGATTATCACCGGTATCTAAGCCCCTTTTCCATAATCATCTTCTTAATCTAGGAGAAAAACGTAATCAATTAAGTAATTAGAAACCCTCCTGTTGTCATTTTCTATAACATCCAGGTAGTAAGTTCTTTTATGGTTTAGCTCTGTAATTAGGCATATCATGATGAAATGAAGATTAATAAGTATAATATGCATGATGCCGTAAACGTATAATGCTATATATGCGTGCATGTGGATATTGTTGTAAGACCAGTCGTGTTCATTACAGGAATCTATGGCGGACGTCAGGAAGAACAAGTCTGATTTAGAATTTCTTAAGCCTATGTTTACCCAACCTGAGGGAGTACAGTTCAAATATGGTGTCATCAGAGATACTCATCAGGGAAACACAGATTTGGCGGCATGGTCAGCCAAGATGGGCAATGATAAATAAAGTACCCTACTGGATGCCATTTTTGTATCAGGAATGTGGTATGCGGCTGGATTTCCTTATTCTATGGAAACTCTAGAATTAATAGTAGAGTGTGCCAGAAATTACAACCCTAAGACGAGGAGAGTAGGAAAACATGGAAGGGTATATGTGGATATGTCAATAAAAGGGATTACATCTACTTTCAACCTTCTAGTTGGGAAAAAGGTAGTTAGTATGGATCTAGAGAAACTAGAGATTGAATATACAAATAACAAAAAGACTGCAAGAAAGAGGATGTACCAATGGAGAGCAAAGAATAGCCCTTACACTACCTCTACCAAATTACAAGTGCACCTGTACAAGTTTGATTTTGATGATGAGTATCAGTATATGATTGCCCTGCTTAGTAGGATGACAGGCCAGCCTACTGCTGGAAGTTTCAAGGATTAGATGTATGGGGTTATCATGATGTGCATTTACACAGATAACAAGCCATTATGGGCTAAAATCATCAGTGATGCCCTAGATGAACATCTGATGAACCTAGGGGTCCTGGACTGTTCATTTTATATGACTTCATATATTGTGTATTCATGTGCTTATAAAGGTACATTTGATGCACTAACCACAGTTGGAAGGATTGGTGGCAATTTGAATGATGCCCATATATGGGACCATTACCCTCAGTTGCAGAGAACAAATTATCTCCCTGATTACAAATTAGTGAATGATACATTTTCTATGCATCTGGTTAGAACAATGGAGGAAGATAGAACCAAAAGACTAAGCATGGAAGCTCAGGAAGTTATATACAAGCATGTTGCCTGGTTCATCTAGTTTGCCACATTTTCCTACATCAGGATAGAAGGTTTTGAAGGACAGCCCTTAATGTTACCCAGGTACCCTACTGATGGGGTAGTCCTGATGGAGTTTCTAAGACAGGTATCAACTATATTGGATACATATAAAGCAAACAATAAAATACCTCCAGTATTGTTTCCAGTAACTATAGGGTGGTACATATGCCCTGATTTAGATGGCATAAAGAAGGCTATAGGTGGTCTGAACC
The DNA here is from genome assembly GCA_027924645.1 of Cunninghamia lanceolata. NCBI lineage: Eukaryota > Viridiplantae > Streptophyta > Pinopsida > Cupressales > Cupressaceae > Cunninghamia > Cunninghamia lanceolata. The sequence goes on along the minus strand of BSBN01000178.1, from coordinate 5,077,380 downwards.
TGATGAATTTACAACCATTCCCATTGGCCAGATCATATGACCCTTATGGAAGAATGCAAAATATCATAGACCAGCCTATACATAAGAAGCACTTGGAGGATTTTTGGACTGTCTGTGAGGATGAGGCCGAGCTAAGAAGGAGAAAATATCAAAGGCTCACCCTCAATCAAATAAGGACATTTGACATCATCCCAGTGCCTGTACAATTAAAGAAAGATGACGGCAAGATCATGTCAAATGAGTATGAGGATAATAAGGTGTATAATGACACCATTTCAACCCCTGACCTAACGCAACTTGAAGACATTTCATTAGATTAGTTTACAGGTGCGGTGTTGTAGTTGACCCAGTCATGGGTGGATAAACAAATAAATATACTGAAGAAGAAGGGGATGGCCATCACAGTAGATAACAAGAAGAAAAGGCAGGAGATTCTTGATGAGGAATATGATGACTTTCTTGGAGAGAAGAGAAAATCTAATGGAGAAAGGTTGCCACCCCAGAAACAAGGAAAAGGACCCCCCAGAGGAAAGAAGAAAACTGATGATAGTCCTAAGGGGGTAATAGTTGAGAGAATTAATATACCAGCTGAGGATGCATCTACATCAGGACAGGCATCAGCCTCGTCTGCACCACCTCTAGAGGATAAACAAAAGACCAAAAGGATCCTGAGGCCGGCTGTGGATACTACAGAAATACAAGATCAAGGCCAAACTTCACAGCAGTATGTGGAGAAGGATATTATTATTGAAGAGGAGCCTGCAGAAGATGACCCCATGATGGTCACCAGGAAGAGGAAGGCAGTATCCCTAGTAACATCAATCCCTAAAAAACAAAGAACACATATGAGGGGTGAAATAAGACATGACCCTATAATATTAAGGGGATCTCGTAGTGAAGTGTTCAGAAAAGAATTGCAACATGATGTGCCACTTCCTACCATAATTCAGTTTAAGACTGAGAAGGCTAAAGAGCAAGCAAAAGAAGCTACTAAAGCAACTTAAGGTGGTCCTTTCTCATTGGAAGAGACTGTGGACCTATTAGATGATGAGGTGGTACAGAATGTGACTTCTTAGCAGATGGAGACCCTTGCTTCTAACACTCATGTGACTCCACATGGAACTCCATCCTCACAAAGGGTGATATTAGAAGAGTTGAAGCAAACAAAGCAAGAGAAAGAAGATAGTCCAGAGAGGGCAGCCCAACAAATCGGGCTTGATAAATTAGTTGATCAGGTAACTAGCCCTGCAGTGATCAACCTAACACATAGGGAGGATGTAAGTCTTGAACATCAAGAAAGTGCACTTGATAAGGCACAAAATATTGAGGAAGTCAAGTTGACAGAAGTGGAGAATCATTCTCCAGATATGGACCAACAACAACAAGATATATCCGATCAACCCAAAATAGTTGAAGTTCAACAAAAGGGCAGTGAGAAAGTAACCTTAGGTCATGATGACCTAAAGACTTAGGAGGTAAATACAATAGGTGCGGAGAAAAATGTGATCCAGGATTAGGTAAATGCACCTAAGTCAGATACAATGATATCCATACCTTAGGATGAGGAAATTACCAAGGTGGATGAAACAAAAGAAGATGAAGTGTAGGATCAACTACAGGATCATCATGTGGATGCACTGCAAGATCCTCCACCGCAAGAAGAGACTCCTCAGGAGGAGAAAGTAGAACAAGATCACCCTCATGAAGAACATCATGAGGAAGAAATTAGGACATCACCCTCTCCACCGAGAACTGAGACTGATACTGGAGATCAGGGTGGACATGATGATGATGATAGACGATAGGGATCTGGAGACCAAATACCTCAATGCCTCGAGAAAGAAATAAGTACAGAATCAGGTTTCAAGATTCAGGAATTTGATGTTTCAACATTGTTTTTAGAAACCATCATGAAGCCTAAGAGGAAGGCCAAATTAACCTCGGCCATCAGAAGAGATCCTGCTACGGGCAAAAGGACCACCCAGGTAGCACTTCCCACAATTGAAAAGGAGAAAGGCAAGATCACCCTGGAAGAATTCCAGATCACCACGGTTGATTTAGGATTTGCCAATGAGGACCAAGAAGGTCAGGAAGGAAAAGATATAAATGATTCTTTAACCCAAAGGGTGAAGAGAGAAAAGGAAAAGAATAAGCAGCATAAGGAGCACATTGCCCAGCTGCATTCATACATAAAAGGGTTAATTAACCCTGACAATACATCAAATTAGGCAGTCCCATTAACTGTAATTTCTCAAGAGGAGGTTAATAAATTGGACCTCATGAAGCATGAGTTAGTGATCATGAGAAAATGGATGTCATCAGCACTAAATGGAGCTGAAGAAGTAGTGGGAGCCTCTTTGCAGAGGTAGGATTCTTTGGGTATCTCCAAGAAGAAGGTGGATAAATTACAGAATGAGGCTAGAAGAAGATCATTCCAGTTGGAGAAAGCCTTGGGTGCTCTGAGTGAAATAAAGAGGATTAATCCTCAGATCTTGATAACTCATCAGGTGCTGAATAATAACACTGCCATGCTGGTGGATATTTTGTATAAGGACATCAGGTTTGAATGTGATGTATTGAAGAAGTGCAACAATAAATTAAGAGCTATCAATGTGAAGCTGCACAGCATGATGTCCTATGAAGCAGAAGTCCTGGAAGCCCTTGAGGGGAAAGTAGAGGGGAAAATTGAAAACCAAGACGCAGACTTTGCCATAAAAGCTCTGCATAATAACTTCCAGCCAATGGCTGATGACCCTCTCAACCACCTGATGAAAGAAGCAATGAACAAGGTCATGAGAATCAAGGTCAGAGTGGAGAACTATAATGAAACATTGAGCAACAGGAAGGGCAAGTTAGAAGTCCTCAGAGATAAATATCATTCCCACAAGAATGCCATTGCCAAAGCTAAAACTCAGGATGGCAGAGAAGTTGATAAGATAGTAAAAGCATATGAAAATACAAGGATAACATTAAAGGTCCATATACATGAAGACATTCATCAGGGTGATGAAGACATAGAAAGTGATGATCATGATGAAGAAGAAGAGCCTGAGGAGTAGATGAAGATATGCTACAAAGGAAACATCTGTATCAGGTACTTAGAGGAAAATAAGTTACCTAGATGGTTGCCAGATGGCAACCTGTGCCATGAGATATTGTTAACCAAGTCAAAAGGGAATATCCACCATGGATCTTAATCAATAAATCTTGATCATAGATCATTTGTAACCACTCCCTCACCTTATTCTATAAAAGGTGTAGGGATGCCTTGTTTTAAAGATTCGAAGCTTAATTGAAATTTGTTTGCTGAAATATCAGGGCCTATTTCAAAGTTATTGTAAACATACATGTTTTTGCATACTTAATGAAAGAGAAGACCATTTTGATTACAAATCATCATAAATCCTGAGTAGTCTATGTTTGAATTATGGATATATGCTTTGATTTGTTGTGTCCCTTGGAGTGCTCATTAGTTTGCATATATTGTCTTCATTCATCATCCTTTGAAGTCTACATCATTTGTATCTAACTGTGGAACAACTTGGTGAAAATATGGTTTGATTTCTTCTCCTAATGATAGTATCAAGTGTGTATGTGACTCAATAGCTGAAGATTCATCATAATTTGAAGTATTCTTTTACATTTCTTTTAATTTTAGAACAATTCACCATCACAATTGCAAATAATAGATAATCAGAAGCAAATTACATGAAATATGTAGACATCTCGTAGATACTTGAAGATTTATAGCATAATTGAAGTTAAAGCATGTACAACTGACAAATATCATGCAAAGATTTGAGCATAGACGCATCATTTGAAGAAATATACTGTGTAGAATAACCTTTCTGTGTAGCATCTTTACAGAAGTAGAATCTTACTGATAAGAAAACGTAAGGCCCCTGAATGGAAAACAACAACGCACATCAACCATTGAGTAACATCAGTTGATTAAGAACTAATCACAGAGACTTGGGATCATGAATTCTTTAAATTCATCGTATCTTTCAAGATGAGTAAATGTTGACGTGTAACTTTTATTCTATGTTTGTTTATGATTAACATCATGATCAACAAACATGTGCTTGCCTATGTTTGAATGTTGGTGTATGTTATGGATCTATATTTTCCTAGACCTGTATGGGTGGAATCTTTGCTTGCATGACATTGCATGTTAATGCATGTTATGGATTCATGGAGATTTGGGTCTACATGTATGAGCATGATGTGAATATATGACATTTCATATTTTAAATTACAAATATGGAGGTTTTAGATTTGCAGTTATTTCAAATGGACATGTAATAAATTTAGGTTTTCACAAAAGTTGTGTGTGTTGCTACATGCAAGACATTCAAATTTCATAGATGTGAGTCTTGTAAATTTTATAATCAAAATATATGGTTTTGCATATATGATTTAAATAGAAAATATCTACAGGAAAAGAAGGAGAAGTTCAAATGAATACAACTCTTACTCTAAATCTAGCTACTACCTCTATGTGAGACCCACCCTTGTACGTCTGGATTAGTTGCATTTGTAGACCCTGTAGAAGTGGACTTTCTTGACTCTATTCCCTTATTTTGGTTAGTTATATTAGTATGTTGTGGTGTGACTTTGTCCTGACTTTAGATTGCATTGATGATTATTGACATGTGACATTTACTTTGATGCTATTAGAGATACTAGTGAAATTATTAAATGGAATTATCATGTGATTTTGATCTTGAGATAGTGTCTAGAATATCAGTTAAATTATAAATCTTATTTATGATGCTATGTGATTTTAATAATGTTTTATATGATTACGCGATAGCGTGAGTGTATGCAATTCCTTGCTTGGGATATGATATATATATATATATATGTTGGATTAATCTGTTTGTTCAAGTGCACAGGTGATTTTCCCAAGCCACAAAAAATCGGAGATCATCCCACACATTTTGTGAAATCCCGTGTTGAACTGATCTAGTTCCAAGAGGAACCAAGATCAACTGTGTAAATGCTTGATGAATTTTCCTAATGTTTGTGCATGTTGTCTTTTGGGCTAGGTCTACCTATTTTTAGTTGATTGTATATTGGTGTTGTAAACGTGTAATGTTTATTTGATTTAACTTTTGGGTTTTAATTTTTGTGACCCCTTTTCATGTGATTTTCTACATCCTAAGGTGCTCAAATTGGGTTAAAAGTGACCCTAGGTTGTACCCCTAGGGTCTAGGGCCCATTTGAGCATGTCTAACCCTAGGATAATTCCCATATGGTCACTTAAACTTCACCCTGAAGTGAAGTGACGAAAATGGAAGTTTGGGGAGGAGTGGAAGGTTGGGTCAAACCTTCAACCTTATCCACACCTCATTCCAAGGCATTGGGGTACCTTGCATTGAAGGCTTGGGGAGTCTTCAAGACCCCTAATTGTGGAGGACACAACTCCAAGACTCTCACACATTGGTGAGAGTACTTTGGAGTTTTGTGGGCTTTCATGGGAGGATAGGATTTGGAAACTTGTCGTACCCTCATCCTTTTTGGGCTCCACCTTGCTCTCACACATGTGTGAGAGAACACAAGTGGAGGGGCAAGACTTGGTGGAATGGGAGGGTGACATGTATCACCCCCATATTCCATGGAGCTTGCAAGTGGATGTGAGGAGGAAGGAGAAGGTGACATGTGTCACCTTCTCATTCCTCAAGGCTCATGAAGAGAACTCCCTCTTGAAGAGAGGGAGAGGGTTCTTGATTTTGTTACATTTTCCATTTTATTTGAATTTTGGAGAGAGTTAGAGGGTTTTTGGAGGCACTTTTGGAGGAAGGACTTGGAGGTGGAGTGGGATGGCTCTACTTCAACTATCTTCCTTTGTTGGGCCTATCAAGGCTGGATTAAAGGCTTGAAGCATTTCCTTATGTATTTACTTGTGTATTTTCTTTGTGAGTGTTTGTTTTGATGTTGTGGTTTTTTTGAGGGAGTTTGTAAGAGCCTCTCCATTTGGAGAAGATTCTCAACATGTGTGGGGTGGAGGAGGAGTGAACCTCCTCGAGGTCACCCTCCTAGTGTTGGTATTATATGGCCTTGAGGGCAAGATTATGATTATGGAGCATTTTTGTTTAGCATGAGTGCCATGGTGAAATCTATGTGTTTCTTGGAGTAATTATTTTGGGCTTGAGGCCTTGCTTATGTTGAGATTTTGAGATTTTGGAGTGGTCTCTTGAGTTGAGTGATGTCCACTCCCCTATCCCCTCAAATCTATTTCTCTGGATTTTGTGACGTGCAAACCTTATGGGTGTTCTTCTTTATCTTGTGTGGCTTGCTTATTATTGTGCTGTGGTTTGAGACCCATGTCAAGATCGATCTCCCAGCTCGGGGGTGACCCACTTGCAGGTCTATGGTAAGGAGGAGAGCATTTTTAGTGGCTTGGTTGTTTTCTCCATTGTTTCAATTTTTGTAGGTTTGTGTGGAGACCTTGGGAGCTTGGGTGAAGTCTTATATTTGTTGGTGTTGTAATGTTATTGTAGCTACTTGAAAGCCATGGCCAAGAATGGCCTATTTTGTAGTTGGACAAAATGAGAAAGAGAGAAAATACTCTCTAATATGTATTGTTTAACTGGTTTTAATGTTACGTTCCATCTTGTTGTAGTTGCAAAATATATATGAATATTATGTTTGCTCATTTTATTATTGATATGAGAAATTTTATATTTAATGTTATTTTTCATCTTCTTGTGATTTCAAAAAAAAGTGATGTGTGCTGTTGTATTTATTTAATGTGTGAAAATTGTGCAAATAAAAAAAAATGTGTATTGCTGGTTTTGTAATATTGCTTGTAAGAAAATGGAGGTAGGAGTGTTGTTTTATACTATGTTATTTCAAAAAGAATGTGAATAAAAAAAACATATACATATTTGTGCAAACTAGTGAAATCGGTGTTGAGGGTATTATGGTTGTTATAAGAAGATTTATTATTTGGGTGAGTTGCTATTTAAATTTCTTCATTCTTTCAAATAAAAATATATATGCAGCAGTAAATTAGTGGTATTATTTCCTTAAAAAAAAAGAGATCACACATGAATATTTTACTCCTATAGATCTGAATGTTGTCACTTCCATTATAAGAGTTGTGTGTGCAACTGTGTGTGTGTATATATATATATATATATATATATATATATAGTTATACAAATAAATAATGCATCTAATTTATATTGCTCTCTTAACATTCTGGTGATAACATAAAAATAAAATAGATATGCCTCAGTAGTAATTATATATATATGCTAAACTTAAATAAATTTTAATTTCACTGATATTCTGAATAAAACAAGAAAGAAAAAAATATATATTATACCAAAATCAAACCTTGCATATGAGTTAAGGTTTGGGCCCAAAGAATAGGGCATCAGATTTTTTTCATGCTGTGTGGACTATTTTTACAAAGAAAAATAAATAAATGCCACAGAGGATGGCGGCATGGAGTCCGCTGCCCCCTGTGGCTCAATGCTCATACAACGAGGTGGGGGGGGGGAACGAACCCCCACCCACCCCCACATTTTTTATGCTTGCCACTGTGTGGCGCTCTTAGCCGCTATCTCCCTCCCATGGCTCGGCCCTTGGCCGCCATATGCGGGGCTGCAAACTATCTTTTTTTTTTACCTGCTAATATTTGATATATATTCTATTCTCTAGTATATGTAATATACAGAGAGGTTCTATCTGGTTTTAAAAAAAAATCAGAATCAAGAAAAGAAAATATAAATAAATATTATACCTTAAATAAAAGAAAAGAGGGAAAGCAAATGGGCATAAATGCACTGTGTATATCTCTATGCATTCATCCATGGCTGCCCCTGTTCAACCTGCAAATGAAGAAGAAAATAAAAGAGGGAGAGAAGAGATTAGGGTAGGAGAAAATAAGATAGAACATGAGAAGAGAGAATAGAATAGGGTTAGAGAAAATAAAAGAAAACAATAAAATAATAGAAAGCTTTTTAGGGTTGGGGAGAAATGTGTGGAGGTAAAATAGAAAGAAATTAGTTTCTTTTATTTATTTATTCTTGTGCACGTGAAATGATTTCCTCTCATCTCTAATTTTAAAATGAGTGGTGTTTCAAATGTCTTTTTATTCTTGCTTTAATTTAGTGGGTTGGGGTTAAATAATTTTCTTATTCTATTATTAGTGATTTTATTGCCTTCAGAAAATTAGATTATGTGTTAGTTTTATTAATTAATTTAATGTAATATGAGATTAGCTTGTAACTTTAAAAGATGAGTTTTTTTTAAAAACAAATTGTCAGCTAATATTAGAGTAAGGATAAATTAAGTAAATTGGTTAGATTATTGTTTTGATTAAATAGGGGTGTTGGGATAATTTATGTTTGGAGGGGATATATTTAATGGAGAATATATATTTGCATTTGGAATTTAATTTAAGTGTTAGACTTTATTATTTAATTTAATGTCTTAAATGATGTAGTGATTTTAATTAATTTTATTTAATCTAATGGGTTAGGACAAAAATTGTAAATGTGATGATGATAAATTTAATTGGGCATAATTAATATTTAATTATTTTTAATTTGAAAGGCTTTTTGGAGTTTTCAAAAAAAAAAAAAAACCTTTACTTTATTTCATTGCTTTTAATTTAATTTAGTGGGCTCATGGATTTGGTATTTAATTTAACTCTAGATGTTTCCTACCTCATCTCTTTAAATGCTTTTTATTTTATTTAGTAAGTGGATCTAATTTTTCTAGACTTGTGGATTTTTTTTAGTGGACTTTATGATGTTTTTTTTGTTTTAAATTTATAGTTATCTCTAAAAATTTATTTTGCTTTATTCCATTGCCTTTTTATTACACTGATAAGCATTCTTGTAGTGAGCAGCACTACATGAATTATGTAGATGAATGGCTCACATCAAAAAGACTATGATGAAAATAATCTCGTCCATTGAATTTGGAATGGCATGGTCAGTTTTTCTTTTGACCATATCGCACAACCCAACTAGGAAGATTCTCTTCACTGAGGCAAGACTATCCAAATCTAATATATGATTGTGATCAGATTCATAGTGCCCTATTTGATTTGACATAGAGCTTAGCTGACCCTACTCTAGTAGTGGAGATGGTCACTGTACACGTTTGGTTGCAGGCTTTCTATCAGGGTTAACACTACGTTCAGTCTTTATCAACCATAGCCAAATCACATATGGAGATCATAACCAGATGCAACGCTTTCTTCTCTAGCAATGCATTTTTTTCTAGATTGATGGGTATGCTTGATCTATCATAAGAAAGGATCAGTAATTAGAGAAAAGATTAATTTGTTGAGATCAGGAGCCTTAAACTTTTCTTCTGCCTTCTCCAACCTCTCCTTTTCCTGAGCCACAGTGCTTCTAAGCAAATTTGAAATGAATTTCTAAAAGACATTCCCTGAGGCATCCTTTGCCAATTCCTTCAGCCTCCTTTTAGCTCTGTGTTTCTCTAGATTAATTGTTGCTTCAATGGAGGGGTTACCCATAAAGCTCTTGAAGTCCTCATCCGCCTTTCAGTCTACAACTGATACAAACATAGGTGCCTCTGGAAGTAATAACCAGAGTAAGACAAAATAAAGTCAAGATCTTTGATACAAACATAGATGAAGGACCTAGATTAAACCATTGCTCACATGACCGATGGTTTTCCATATCTTGTAATAACCGATGGTGCCTCTGAAAGCAATTTTAATTTATGTTTGTTCTTTGATACAAACATAGGTGCCTCCGGAAGCAATAACCAGAGTACTTCAAGCGATCCTTCTGGAGGGAAAGGTATTGTGGACCGTGTTACTGAAGTTGTGGGATCATTTCTTGGGAGGAAACAAGGAGATAACAGTGAACAACATTCGTCTTCAGAAAAATCAAAGCCAAAATCTCAAGTGCAGGTAGAGGAACAAGTCATAGAAATATTAAAGTTCTAAGTTGCAAGTACAGTCAGTCTAGTCAACAGGGATATCCAAGTTGTAGACTGGAGGATACACAACAATGGAACAGTGAAGAGAACATTTTTAACAAACAACTTAGACTTATGAGGCTCTTCTAGTTAAGGCGGAACATCAATTAAATGGGCACTCTACAAATGCTATGTAACTCTTTTATATTTGTGTATTGCTTTTCCATGGCTACTGTCACTTTATTTAATGTTTGCAAGGAAATTTTTTCCTCTAAGAGGGCATTAATTATTATTAGTTAGGTCACATTAATTATTATTAGTTAGGTCACATGGAAATTTTTTGCTAAGAATTTGAATCTATGTGAGTTGAGTCTTGGGCTATTATAATTTCCTAAACTTGGTGGCAAAATACTATTCAGCAGAGCTACTGCCATCTCCGTAATTTCAGGTGGTGTAATCTTCACATTAAAATAAATGCTATTGGCCTTTGAATGCAATTATAGTTATAGACTTAATACAGAGTTGACATTGTCTAGAAAGCACTACAATTACAGTTATAGACTTAATACACCAATAGATGGTGGCTGAAATTGAGAATGATTCTATTTTTGGAATAGTGTTATTGGTCCTATAGAACATTTGACAAAAATAAATCCTTGGACTGTATACCAAGTGGTGAACTGTGAAATTTTAGCTTAATTTTTTTTTCTTTGATAGCTTAATTGTAGATTCTATTTGGCCACCTCACCCACAAACTTTGAATGACTCGGCATGCATCTCAGAGTAGCCATGGATGACTCTGGCATGCAACTCACCGGAAGCCTCACAATTGCCTGATTAAATTGATCTAAGTTGGAGCTTAAGTTGATTCAATTCTATAGGCGTTAAAAAGTCAATGGCATGATTGCATTAATCTCTCTGTGAAAATAATACTACCTTTCTATTGACATGCTGAGCAATGGAATTCAAAACTACAGGAAAGACATTAAACTGTTAGTGTTATTAGACTAGAAAATAGTATGAAAAAAATCTACAAGGAGTTGAGGTTAAGAGAATCAAGGTCCTTAAGACAATTTCCTGGAAAGACATGCATGATGAAAAAGTGACACCAACATTAAACAATGTGTTTTAATCTATGATACGATTATAGCATTTTCTAGGAAGTGAAATGGCCACATGTTAGTTGCACAAAATCTGCTCACTATCAGTGATGCAGGGAATGCTTTTGGCATCACGTTCAAGTTTATAGATAGATTAGAAAGGCAACAACTTTGAAAGTTAGGTAAATGTAGCTCAGGGACAACCATAGTCAGTGGTTTCTTCAGTCAAAAGTTATTGTTTTGGAACCGATGTTGCTTGAAATTGCCTACTAGGAATTCAAGAAACTGATTGGAACACCAATTGGGCATTGCAATCTACAACCAATAATGTTATGAAATTTGCACTTAAGATGCCAACAACAATTGTATTCCATTTCAGTATTCTATTTTCAAATCAGATGTCAATCTTATGAGTCACTAAGATTAATATCATACAAGATGAGCTTTAGGGATACCAGGAGCAGATATAATTTTGTCAAGTTGTCTATTATTATTACTACTCTCACAAAAGGGTTAACTAGGTAGAATTATCTATTTTAGAGGCAAATCATAGTAATTTCTGAAATCTATTTCATGGTACATCAACCAACATTCTTGCTTTTCTAAAACAATTTCCAATTAGGAAATCCACAGGGTATATTACAAATTTATTGGGATGGATCTCCACATTGATTCAATATTTACTCGTATGTTTGAAGATATGATGTCACTCATTGCTTGGCCTTGGATGCACCTGATATTGAACATTATGAATAAAATGAGCTGCCTAGAAACAAAAGTTGAAAGATGTTAAAACTTCAAGATATGATTGGCTTCCTTCATCACCCATGTCTTACTCACTCCTGAATGGTTTGATGTCCTTGACTTTTGAGCCTAGTTTATTAGCCTTACCTTCAATGTTTCAATCTGCCGATATAGTTTTCAGTGTTTTCCTGCATCCAGGAAGCAAGATGCTCCTTACCCCTTTTAGGAAAGTGGCAGCTCTTTCATTTGACTAAAAACTAGCAGGATCGATGCTGACTAAAATAATATAAAATTAATTAACTGAGCCAAGAAGTTAGCTTATGATCTAGTGATTTTTTTGCTTATTTTCACTAAGTGAGACTTCCATGGTGTCACCTTGGGCCTAAGAGCATGTAGAGGTTAACTGCCTTCTTTCACCTAAAGATCTTGATGCAGACTATGTTGCCATTAGGCAGATGCTCCTTTATCATTAGACGACCTAGCCTCATGTTTTTTGTTGCTGCTGCACTTGGATCCATAGGTAGCCCTAGTTTTAGATAGCCTTTTTTTATGTTGAGTGAATTAGAACTTGACTACTTGGCCTTTTTCTCCCTTATGAGCCTTATGATCTTCCATTCAAAAGTCATTACCATTTGATCTAAAGCCTTCATTTAGCTACAAATCAAATTTGAGAGTTAGTATTATGCAGGTAATATTTTCTGACCTTCTGTTACTTCTGGGTTTGCTTGAGGATTTCTTAATTCCCTGTATTTGATATTTAGCCTAATTAGGTTCTTAATTGAATCAAATTCATGTTTGATAACAATGCCTTATTTTTTGATATCTGATAGGGTTGATTTAAGATTTCTTATGTTGCATTTTAGGTTTTTTGTTATGCACTAATGTGTGTGACAGAAAGCTGATTTCTTCTAAAACTAACTAAACTGTTAACATTGCCAAACATAGCTTACCTTACTGCCATCCTAATTTTTTAGTCATTTGGTATCTTATCATAAGATATGTGTAGGGTGAATTGACCTCCTACCATAGATAACTTGTATATTGAATCTCCTTATACATGCCTTCTATAAAGTTGCAAAAGTCTTCCATCGATCATCTTGTGATAGAAATGAAGTTTATTAAATTAGATCATGAATACCCATTTTTTATTATTTTTGTCTGCTACAATAACAATTGTTCCTCTATATTTATGTACAAATGCTAGGCAATTAACTATAATCTAAGTGATAGGAAACAACTTGGTATGCACAATTTTGTGTTTAGTGCCCCTGCACCTTGCCATATGAATAGACAAGCTTGCAGTCCTATATATGAAGAGCCCAACTGATCATAAGTGTATGTAGATTACAATCATATTTCTACTTTTGTAAGGTATACATTTTTTATTTTTCCCAAGGATGATCTCCTCCTAGAAGCAGGTAATCTATTACAAGATACAATTAAACATTTTATTTCATGGGATACCTTTAAAGACGTCAGTGGTGTTAATGGGAGATCATTGTTGTAAGTCAACTACATTGGAACTGTGATGAGAAAAGGATTATATTGTTGAAAACTTGGTAATTGATGGAAAGTGTTGGAAAGAAGAATATAGTTGATGGGAGACGACAAACAAAATAATTACATTTCTAAACGATTGCACAGAATAATTCAGATCTGGAAGTTTGAATTGAAGTCTCCCTTAAACCCCAAATTTGGTTAAGGATTGGTTCAAACAGAATAATTTTTTGAAAGGACTGGTTCCACAAATTTGTTGGCAATGGAATTGAAGTCTCCTTTTCAAACACTGCAGTAAAGGCCTTTTGGTTCCATGTTAACATGGCTTTTTCATTTTAAATTTTACATTTCATTTATATTTTATCTTTCATTTTTTTAATTTTATTTTATTCTTATGTTCCTTTTTTTTCTCTTAATCTTCAATATTAAAAATAAATCAATAACATTTAGAAAAATGTATGTAAAAGAATCCAAAAAATGTCATTCTTAAGGCACCTATTTTTGACTTGATTGTTTATATAAGTTGACACTGCTTCATTTGAAGTGACAAAGAGTGGTAACTATATAAATATATTTCATTAATGAGGGCATTTTTATCTTCAAAAAGGGTTCCCAAGTTTTTTTTAACATAGGTATTATTGACCTAACAACAAAGATTTTATAAATTACATTACAACAATATTGCTTGTATAATTGTATTACAATAGTTAAAGATTATGTTGAAAATATTATAATGATGGAAATGGAAATGAAATCCTTTTATAGTCCACAATTAGTGGTGACTTGATTTTGGGTTTACAAGTGGCTTATAATATATGACACACTGAAATTAGCAAGGAAAAGATTTAAAAGAATGGTGAATAAAAATTATGTTTGTTGTGTTATGTATACTTACAATTTTATAATGGTAAAATTAATAAGAATTTATATGAAGATAAATGTTCCAAATTATTATTTAGAAACTAATGAATTATAGCTACAAACTAATAATTTAGCTTTAAAAAATTCACTTAAATTTAGTGATTGAATAAAATTTAATATTCCTTTCAATCAATGTAATGAAATCATACTTCAAAATACTAGAATTCTCACAAAAAAATTTTATAAAAGAACAAATAAAATAGGAATGAAAGTGTGAAATATGTAGAGATATTTACGTAGAAAATAAATACATATTCTAGGTCTAAGTAAGATTAATATCTTAAGATGTAATAAATGTATAAATACAAAATACCCTTTAAAATGCAACTTAAGTGGGTGTAATGGTTCCTAACAAAATAATGTTGTGTTAAGTACCCATGTATCCACACAAAGAAAGAGAGAAAATCCCCTCCAATTAGGGCTTAAATTTGACAGTCCACCTTGCCTATCAAGAAATTTTTTTCCTATAGTTCAGTCTTCATTATTACCTTTCGCATGATAATTAATTTTTTTTAATGCAAGTAAAATTTTATATAAGAAATATAAAAATTATTTACAAATGGTTTTAATGTATTCATATCAAGGTATTTCAAATAATGTATGCATTCCAATTCTTTCTATTTTTTATCTCTTATTCTTAAAAAAATCTAAAAATTTGAGATTTTTTTTTTAATAATAGAAGTTTCTATTAAACAATAGATGAAGATTCTATTGAAGAATTTATAAACTTGAAAAATATTGAGAACTTAAAAAAATCTAAAAAATTTGGGACTTTTTTAAACAATATAATTTCTATTAAAAAAATTAAAAATAATATATATGTATATGTATATGTATATGTGTATGTATGTATATGTATATGTACATATATACATATATACATACAGTTAGATTTTCATATTAATTATTTTTTCTACAATTTCTAAAACAAATTACATGTATGTTAATACAGTTAAATATTTATTTTTATTGTATGTTACAATTAAAATCTTTAAAACTATGTCAAATTTAAGCCCTGCCTCCAACAAATAGAGATGAGAGTGATACCATTGCAATTACTATAATCAAATCAAATTTGAGTTGCAATCTCAAAATTCATATTTTTGGATCAACATACATTTACTTTTGACATGTTATAGTGTGAACCACAAATGATGTGCAATGTATATTTCAAGTTGAGTGCCAAAATAGAATGGATTTTACTGTGTGATGTCATTAGAAGTTTTATGTAGCATAAGATAAACTAGCAGTTCTAGGTATATGTATTTCTAAAAGAATTTTGGTTGGTAATTGTTTTTGTAGCTAAAGAACACACTAACTTAGTCTCTTCTAATAGTCATGTTCTCTAACTATCTAGCAATAAAAAGGTCCCTTCAAATTCTAGGGGTGACTAGGGTCTTAAAACATTGACAAATAGGACCTCACCTTGGAGACACTAATGAGTCTAAATTAGAGTAATGAATGATTAAATGTTAAGATCGAATCTACATCCTAGGGAATAGTGATTATGGGGATACACTAGGATAAAGTTATTTTTTAACTTCCATGCAAAATATGCAATCTTACCTAGTTGTTAGGGGCCCAAAACATAAGGGATAAGCACATGGGTAGTAATTTTCACAATTATGAACATTTTTTAGTAAAATTGAGGAAATTGAATCAACTATGCAAGCATGCAAAGTTGTTTTTTTCTTAGTTTGTTTTAGAATAAGATTTCACTCAATTGTTTTGTTTTTCTTATCAATTCTATTATCTTTCTACTTAGAATATTATTATATATTTTAAATTTGGAAAAAAATGTACCTTAAGAATAACATAATATAATTATAAAATAAGTAAACCATTCATTTTTTGTGTCTTTTCTCACTTCCTATTTGTTGATTTTATATAGTTTAACTTTTCTCTTTCAGTCTTCTAAATATATTAAAAAGAAAAGAGGATGTTTTTTTATCTCATACAGGACTGTGTTCCCATGATTGATTGCTTCAAATCAATTGTAACATAATAGAACTATTTCTCAAAAATAAAAATATTTAGAAGAGACTTTCTACTACTATTCAGTTCAATTTTTATTATGAACCACACTCAAGAGCTAACTACACTCTTTACAATTGATTTCCTAAAATAGCATTATTTTACATGCTTTATCATTCCCAATTGTCATAGATTTAATCTAGTTTAATTTGTGTCTAATTGTATGCATTTATTTAATTAGCCTAGATTAACCCTAAGGAAATATTATTTTCCTTTACACCTTTAATTAGTAGTAATAAAAATAAACACCAAGAACTTTTTGAAGTGATGAGTAATAGTGCTATATTATTAAAATATAGTCTTTTAATACCCCAATGCACTCACAACTATTGGTACATGCTCATCTATGGGTAGTTTTCCTTCACTAGCCTTGTGGCATCATTAAGATAAAAGGGACAAGTTAGGGAAAAATGCTACAAATTACACAATTCAGATTTGATTTCCTTTTGTTCTACTTTATAAGGGAAAATTATATTTGCCTTCCTTTGAACAAAATCCTCTAACACGTGACTATTACATCCAATCAAGGGTTTGCCATTCCATGCTTTTAGTTGTGTTGTCACTGTCATAATATTAAAACCATCACTGTATTGTCTCCTCTAATATTTCCAACTACATTGATATACTTTAAGTGGGTTGAATTTAACAGGCATGTGAACACCTTTTTTCCATCAATATTTTAATTTTAATTTTATCATTTATTACTTATTTTAATAAATCAATGGCTACGATTTGTTCTATAGTAGTCCTTCTAATCTGAACCATTCATGGCATGCATCCACCATCAATGGAGTGATTAAGATAAAAACTTAGTCCAAAAAGGTGCATTAGATTCCTCAAGATCTAGGAATGTTGAGATAAATCTTGAAGATTGGCTAGAGGTAATCTAAGCCCTGTGGGTGCCACATTCTTTCTTGGTTGCAACACAAATAATGAAGTTGAAGCTTTGGCAGTGTTAGATCAAATAAAAATAATTAGAACTAAAAATCATGTATCATAGCTGAAATTCTATCCAATCTAAAATTAATTAGAACTAAATTATATCATGTATGAAATTCTAGCTTGCTTTCTTTTCTTTCTCATCCGCAACAAATACAGCCTTGAGCATTGCCAATTACTATCACTTGGGTTATCTCTTTAATTTAATAGGTAAGCAACATGAATAAATTTTATATTATAAATTTTTAACATATTTATTACTTTATTTTATTTATATAGTTTTTAAACTTTTTCAAATATTAATTGAGATGTGATTAAATAATTTTTTAATAATAATTTTATTTTTTCTCCCATTTACAAAGACTGCAAAAGTGATTGAAAGATCATAATGGATAGGGAGTATACGTGCATCTTCTCCTATTTTGAGATTCTTGGTAGCAGCATGTACAACAAAATGAAGAAAAAATGCAACCCCTAAGCAGTCTATGCCCGGCAATTTAGTAAATTAACTGCGCGCGGAAGTAGAGAAGAGTAAGTAGGCAGGCATCGACGTCACTAACCGTGAAATCTGCAATGGAGAACGAAAGCGGCAAGGGAGAATGAAACTGGGTGAGTGGAGAAAAAATGGCAATAAACTATAATAATAATATAAATGCAATTTGATATGCTCGTCTAAGTTATTTGCTTTCAACCATTTTAGATTTCTTTATCCTCTGGAAAAAAATCATAGAAATCCGATGCGGGACATTTAAATGACATGGACTACTTCTGACACAATTTTTTATAGTGGAATTGTCTTCATGGGGTCTTTAATTTTAAATAACCTATGTAATTGATTTAATTTTCTAGGGGTATATTTGAAATTATTATCATGGAAATAAGTATTTTAGTTGTCCATTTAATATTTAACCATTTTAGTGGAATGGGTTATATCCTTCTTGTTATTTCTATCTAGGGTTTAATAGTGTAATGAGGGAAATTTTAATGGGGATGTATGTAATTGTATTTAGAAATAAATAAAGTATTAAATTAGTATATTTTAATTTCTATTAATGCCTTGACTAATGCATTGTTATAAAGAAGGGGATTTTTTATTATTTTTAATTGGTCATAGTGATGTAAACTATTTTATTTATCCTAGGGGATATGGTTGGAAATATTATTGTGAGAGTAATTAGTTTTATTGTCGGTATTTTGATATTTAATTTATTTTAATGAAAGTATTTTTTTAATATTATTTAGATTCCTTAAAATTAGCTTGTGGGAGACAAATTTTATTTAAATATTTTTATGAATGTTGTAGAGGTGTTATGCTGCCAGCTTTTTTCGGGAACTAGGAATGGTTACTTAAGCATTTTATTTTTGCGTTATCTTAATATTTTAATGGTTTATGCATTGTAATTATGTTTTAGGTGAATTGTATTTTCAATCTAATTATGCTAGTGCTAGGGATTTGGATTTTGACACAACATCCCTCCACTTCACTTAGCAATCTTAGGGTTAGTTTCATATTCAGACCTAACCCTATTGGCGACGCTCCTCTTGTCACATAATCCCCTAGTCGGCTTACATCTCGTAAGGGTTGTGAAAGCTGTTTGCAATACCTCATCGATCGATAGACTTGTTTGCGCCTTTGTGTACATGCCACCGAGCATGCTGATGCATGTGAGGGGGTTTCTAGGGATGCGTGGAAAAGTTTTTGGTATTTCGTGTCATGAACACATGACAAATGTGGACATGACATGTGTGTTGTGTATTGTGACCACATGGGAAATGTGGGCATGACATTTGGTATCAGAGCCCATGTTTCAAACACTGGGATCTCTAGGTGTGTATTATTGCCGAGTTGGGCCGATAATAGACCGTGCATACTTGTTTTGCATGTATAACTCTAGCTTGTGCAGCGATGAGTTCGTAAGACACCTTGCATGGGAATAGTTTTTTTTCCCTCAATTTTTGCTTCTGCTAACCCCTATGTACGACTTGGTGTCGTAGGTACATGGGGACTATATTCATGACGAATAGAGTAATTGAAGGACTATACAAGTCATGAACTTGAAAGTTGGTCAGCACCTTGACCTAGTGCTACCTTAAGAGTATGGTATCGGATGAGTTTTGCTAAGTGTTGTTTCAAGCTTAGCCTCACTCCCTGTCCTAGTGTTGGTGCATTTCGATCCTTCTTTAAGGGTTGTGATAACTTATGGTAAGTGCACCTTGGACAAGTGTTATTATGATAAAGTTTTGTTCCCTTGGCTACCTAAAGGTTGCCCTGATGAATGTTGTGTTGTGTTGTCCTACCTTATAGGAGGAAAGGGATGTATTGAGTGGTACACTATCTTAGACAAAGACTCACGTACCCTAATCATTTATTGGATCCACTTGCTGACATCTAGTTAACCTTGTTTCTTGGGGGTAAGATGTGCCTTATTTAAATGCCCCTTTGGCTGGGGTGCAACGGAGTTGTGAACCTTTAGTTGTTCTCCGCCTTGTTGTAGGATTAAGTCATCCTGATGAGTGTGGTGGTCACTTGAGGAGTGAGTAGATTGGTATATACTCTTATAAGAGTCACTTGGTACCTTCATTTGGAGGATGGAGAAGTGGATGTTAAAAGAGTTTGACATGTAAAGCCTTTATGACTAAATTCTTGGGTTTTCTTTTTTATGAAGGTTGTGTAGTGGCTTGAGGACCACTTCGTGATTGTGAGTCTTGTGACTTTTGTTGTGCTACGTCAAGTAAACCTCCTTACAACATGATGGTGTCTAGTGGATTATTGGGTGATGTGCTATCCATGCATTATTTCGTAATGTGCTTTGTGCATTAAGTATAATTACCTCGTTGGTTGATGGTTAAAAGGTGGTGTATGTGCTTGAGGTTGGGACATTTTATGATAGTCAGGGAGTAGGATCTAGTTGCAAGTGTGATTTCGTATTTGTAAATAAATAGTAATCTAAATTGCACCTTGATCCCTCCCTTGCCACCTAATTTCACTGAAAATTGCTTACCTTTATGTCGTGATAGGGTGACAAGATCCCCTTGAAGATGTACATAGGCTTTGGTGCTTGGAAGGCTGTAGTGAAGCCTTGTGATGGGTGGTAATAGAGAAAGTTAAGTCTAAGTTTTGGTTGTCTTATCGGGTAATGTGGAAACCCTCTAAGTGGTATCTTCTTGAACTATGAGATGTTGGATTCTGGTGACTCTTGAGGTGAGTCCCTTGTGCAACTGATTGCATGATTCCTTGAAGGAAATCCTAATGGTTACAAAGATATTATTTTTATGGATTACAATAAGTTTAAGTGTTGAGTTGAATAAGGATCACACACCTTACTTTAGGGTAATGGATGTGGTTTGTCCCTTTTAGGGTATCTTGGAAATGTTGGGATTGTAAGGATGTGAGGGGAGATTAAGTCTATGTTGAGGATAATAGTAAGTTGGGTGTGATACCTTTTGGGTGTTAGTGGTTGGATGTTGTGATCAACCCGTATGATCGACAAGATGCATCTGATGGGTTGTTTTTGGGTGATATAAGGCCATGTATGAAAATTGAAAGAAGTTTGTGAGCCATCTTGGAAAATTATTAGAGTTTTGGAAGTTGGTAATTTCTATTAGATTTTAGTAGTATCATGAAGATGGGTTGTGTGTTCCTTACTAGGAAGCACGAAGGAACCCACTTCGAAGGTGACTCTTGGAATACATGACTTTTGGCAATCTTTTCCAAGTATGTCCTAGGTTGCTTGCAAGTTATGGGGGTGTGTGTAGTTGGGGTGTTTCATGACCTGGGTTAAGAGTGTGACCACTATGCCTCTCCTCTCATTTTTTACTATGTTATATACATATAATGTTGTAATGTGTAATTTTGGTTAAATTGTTGAAGTTGATTATCTACTTATTCATGAAATCCTATTGTTTTCAAAACCAACAGTTTTGAGTCTATTTATTTGGACTACTTAGCCAATTTACTTTCTTGTAGTCCTCTTACCTCAAGGACTTGTTTTATTGTACGTCAATTTAAATTTGTAATGTTGAATTTGGCACCACTTTTGATATGGACTTATCTTTTAAATTTGAATATTCTTTTGGATCTTAATTCTTTTTGATGCAGAGCGCACAGTAGAAGCTCTCAAAACATATACTTTCTTTACTATCAGCAAGACCATATGCCATCGGCCAACCAAATACCTTTCGCACCGAAGTCCTTCCTCATACCGATGTGTCTCTGACACCACTATCGCTAGTGAACTAATGTACCTACCACACTCACTGTTATGCCAAGCACTTGTACATGCATAACATGACCCGCGAACACCGGTTTCCTCCACCGTCGCTAACGGTCGACACTTGTATCAAAGACAATGTATGTTTCAACATTCAATTGCAATATGCAATCGTAACATACAATCACAAGATGCATTTAGAACATGCATTCGAAAGGTTTGACCGTTGACCTTCCTTGTATACCACCTAATGTACTTTTGCCTTGTACATTTGTAACATGCATTTGCAACATGCATTCAAACCTGATATGATTTGTGACATACACACTCAACAGACCCTTACGATATACACATAGAATGTATATCTGACATGCATTTGCGATATATACACAAAATGCATCTTTAGTGAAATAACTTAAATCTTCACTGTTTTGAACCTCCGCAAACCCTAGCACTTCACAGATCCGTTTCTCCAACAACCACACAGATCTTAGACTTTGCCAACCTAGCACATGATCGCGCTAGGATCTATCTGCACCCTACACGTGATCCTACAAGCATGAAATTGAACAAAATAGAAAACACAAATCGAAAGCACTATACATCCATTCCACCGATTTCAACGAAATCTAACCAGTGGAATGGGCTAAGAAATCCATCTGGCCACAAAATAGCAAATTGATTGCATAGAGAAAACTAAAGGAATTGAAAGATAGAAAGATGCACAACACAGAATTTTATTATGCCTTTTAGAATGCGTATACAGATGCTTTGTTTCTCAAATACAAACCACTCTGATCTCTAATCTCTATTACAACTTACTACCACTGATTACATTCGATGATCTAGGGTATTTATCTACTCACCCTCAATAGTACTGAATTGACTCCAAGCGGTTGGGAGATCTAACAACCTCCAACTACCTAACAACCTCCTAACTATCTAACAACCTTGTGCTTACAGATTTGCCAAGTGTCCTTGGGACTTACAACATGAACCTAGATACAAACTACAATGACATGCATTGGTCAAACAGAGCTTCTTACATTGAATGGTCAGCTTAAGACCTTATTGGAAACATCAAAATGAACTGTAAACAGTTAATGCCTCATGGAGGCCACTATGGATTGGGTGCTCCTGCACCATACACCCCACCATGAAAAGAACTCATGCCACATGAGTTAATGCTTGGGTTTATTCCACCTTTACTCTTTGTTGTCTCATGTCTGCCCCATGATCTCTGAACTGCATTGTAGGCTCTACTCATACCTTGCCAAGAGTGACTACTTGCCATCAAACCTATCCTTTGCTTGCCATTCTATCTTACTATCATCTCTACCTGAACACTTGCATTGGAAACCTTGGGTAATGCTTCTTGTACTGCTGCTATGGCAGAATCTGTTTGCCTTTCAACCCTTGTTGGTGCTAGAGGACAAATAATGGTCCCTACTATGATAGCATCCTTATCTTTCCAATCAACTTGTAACTTCTTGTAAACCTATTCTTTGACCTTCTGTTGATCCATCTGCTCTCCACCATCAAAAACTAAAATTTCCTTCAAACTTTGACCCTTAGCAATCCCATTCACTGAGGTATCCTCAACTGCCTTTATGCCTTTTGCTGTAGGCATCTCCAAAAACTCTTTCTTTCCCACTAAGATGACCTTGGTTGCCTTCTATACTGCAGCATCCTCCTGCAATGGTGTCATCACAAAAGTCCTCCCATCCTTCTTGATGGTATAGGCATTAGCATAACCATCATACAATGCTCTCCTATCAAATTGTCATGGCTACCCAAAAGTAGGTGACAACATTCCATGGGCAATATGTCACACAAAACCCTATCCTGATATTCTCCAATTTGAAAATCAACATATGCTTGTTCATATACAAAAAGTGTTTAACTATCACTGACCCAAGATGCTTTGTAAGGATTTTGATGAGGAATCCTTTCTAATTTTAGTTTATCCACCATTTCCTGAGATACCATATTATTTGTTGAACCAGAATCAATTACTACCTTGCATATTTTACCTTTGGTTTTGCATTTGGTCCTGAAAAGTGCTCTCCTTTGTAGCATGTCCTTGGATGTCTTCAAGAGTGTTCTCCTTGGCATCAATGATTCTCCATCTTGAGCTGGGGCTACACTCCCCATTGGAGGGTTAACACTCTCAGCTACCTCCTCTTCTTGCACATATTAAACTCTCTTTTCATTCTTCCTATCACCTCTTGATGATGAACCTTGCCTTTCTGGACATCTGAATGTTGTGTGACCAATTTCATTACAATGATAACATCTCCCAGTGAAAACATTAGAACCTCTACCACCTCCAAATCTGCCTCTTGTGCCTCTCCATCCACCCTTGAAATCAGACTACTCTTGTCCTTTACCAGTCTCTTCTTGGTTAGGACTTCTTCCCGCAAAACTACCTCTAAAATTTCTGTCACCTCTTCCTCTATTCTGCTACTCACCTTTCCTCTTTAGCTCTTAATGCTAATTGGAAACACTTGTTCACTGTTTCTGGTGCTAAGATGCTGATCTCATCTTGGATGTTCATCCTTAGGCCATTCAAATACCTAGCCACCTTCTTTGACTCTTCTTCCTGTCTCTTTGATCTAAGACTGAGTTTATGAAACTCTTGTGTGTATGCATTCACATCAAGATCTCTCTGGCTGAGATTCTACAACTTCCTGTACATCTGCATGTTATAATCCAGAGGTAAAAATTGTGCCTTGATTTTGGTCTTCATCCTTTCCCAGGAGGTTA
The DNA here is from genome assembly GCA_027924645.1 of Cunninghamia lanceolata. NCBI lineage: Eukaryota > Viridiplantae > Streptophyta > Pinopsida > Cupressales > Cupressaceae > Cunninghamia > Cunninghamia lanceolata. Next base: position 5,053,253 of record BSBN01000178.1, on the reverse strand, counting down.
TCATATTCTTCCCCTCCTTGACTCTCTCTCCTTTTTCATAATTTCACCATGCAAGAGTAGATCCCTACAATCTTGCCTTTGCCAATTTAACCCTCTTATCATCAGGGATTTCTTTGTATTCAAAATGATTGTTCAATGCCTCAATCCAATCAATCACCTCTTCAGCTTCCATACTTCCACTATACATAGGTAACCCATCTATGGTGTCCCTATTGACTAACTTCAATGCATTTAAAAATGCCCTCTAGTCTGCTAGTATCTCCTCTGTCTTTTTACTGGTTTCGGCAATTTCCATATCACCTTCATCACTGTTACTTTCAGCTTCCCTTTCTTTGCTTTTGGTCTGCTTGAACTCTCCCAACTTGGATTCAAGCATCTCCTCGATCAGCTTCTTAACAGCGTCCTGCGACATGCTTTTGGGAGGCATCCTCTCCGCCTCTATCTCACTTTCTTTGTCTGACATAAACATTCACAGACAACACCCAAATGCCAACACTCTTGCAAATCCTCAATTCGATTTACAGCCCAAATCTTTTTCCAAGCTCTGATACCACTATGATGCAGAGCACACAATAGAAGCTCTCAAAACATATACTTTTTTTACTATCTGCAAGACCATATGCCATCGGCCAACCAAATACCTTTTGCACCAAAGTCCTTCCTCATACCAATGTGTCTCCGACACCACTATCGCTAGTGAACTAATGTACCTGCCATGCTCACTATTATGCCAAGCACTTGTATATGCATAACATGACCCGCAAACACCAGTTTCCTCCACCGTCGGTACCAGTCAACACTTGTATCAAAGACAATGTATGTTTCAACATACAATTCCAATATGCAATCATAACATACAATCACAAGATGCATTCAGAACATGCATTCAAAAGGTTTGACCGTTGACCTTCCTTGTATACAACCTAATGTACTTTTGCCTTGTACATTCATAACATGCATTTGTAACATGCATTCAAACCTGATATACTTTGTGACATACACACTCAACAGACCCTTGTGATATACACACAGAATGTATATCCAACATGCATTTGCGATATACACACAAAATGCATCTTCAGTGAAACAACTCAAATCTTCATTGTTTTGAACCTCTGCAAACCCTAGCGCTTCACAAATCCATTTCTCTAACAACCACACAAATCTTAGACTTCACCAACCTAGCACATGATGGCGCAAGGATCTATCTGCACCCTGCAAGCATGAAATCAAACAAAATAGAAAACACAAATCAAAAGCACTGTACAACCATTCCACCGATTTTGAAGAAATCTAACCAGTGGAATGGGCTAAGAAATCCATCCAGCCACAAAACAGCAAATCGATTGCACAGAGAAAACTAAAGGAATCGAAAGACAGAAAGATGCACAACACAGAATTTTATTATGCCTTTTAGAATGTGTATATAGATGCTCTATTTCTCAAATACAAATCACTCTGATCTTTGATCTCTATTACAACTTACTACCACTGATTACATTCGATGATCTAGGGTATTTATCTACTCACCCTTAGTAATACTGAATTGACTCCAAGCGGCTGGGAGATCTAACAACCTCCAACTTCCTAACAACCTCCTAACTATCTAACAACCTTGTGCTTACAGATTTGCCAAGTGTCCTTGGGACTTACAAAATGAACCTAGATACAAACTACAATGACATGCATTGGTCGAACAGACCTTATTACATTGAATGGTCAGCTTAAGACCTTATTGGAAACATCAAAATGAACTGTAAATAGTTAATGCCTCATGGAGGCCACTGTGGATTGGGTGCTCCTACACCACTTTTAAATTTTATTCATTAAACTTATTAAGACTTATCTTTTGTAAGATTTTACTTTGAGGATCTTGTTATTGTCAGTATTGCTGGTACCTATGTAGTGTTATGAACTATGTAACCTACGCTACCCATAAGGGGTGCTTGGTGAGAGGAAGATGGAAATAGTTGGTCTTGGTTGATGTTGTAAGCTTGAAGTTGTTGGTGGATCGTTAGTGGTGGTTTGACCTTGTGTCGTGTTGAGAAGTGTTTTGGTGCTATCCCATTTTGGGAGGCTAAGTCTTTATGATTCGAGAATGGGTGCTAGTAAGGTTCAAAGGAGTTGATAGGTTGGAAAACCTTCAGATCCTTCCATTGTTGTGTGGCTCTACTATCCACGTGATGTTGGCTCCCTTGTTTCAAGAGGCTTTGCGATTGCTCTAATCAACTAGAAGTTGGACCTGCGTGGTTTGTAGTGGTATAGGTGTTTAGCTTCACCCCTTGATGCTAGGGACAATTGGACATGTTTGGTTCCTACTTGTTCTGTAAGTCTGATTTAGGTAGTCTAGTGGGGACATGTGGATTGATGGGGCAGCTGAGACTTGAGTCTCGTATTTTTGTTTGGGATCTTGTGTGTATAGCTTAGCATCGGCGGTAAGTTGACATGATGCATGGTTGGGGCTTGAATTTTGGTTTTGGGGCTAGTTGGTTGGCCCAGCTTCCTTTTGGTTCCTCTATGCTAGTTAGGTTTCTGCAGGAATAAGAGGGACTCAGGGTATGAGTCAGTTTAGTTATTGTTGAAGGCCTCTCGTAATGATAACCTTCTAGGTAGTCCCCACCGTGCTTGACCTTGAATTGCTTGGCGGTCTATCCTTGGGAATCTAATGCTCTTATGTTTTTTTAGGCTCTTAAAGTGTTGGAGTATGTGTCGTGTTAGATTCTTGACCCCTCCTAGGCAGAGGAGGGTATCCTTGAGATTATTGCCAGGGATTACTATTTAAGTTCTTTTGGTTCCATACCTTTATGTTGAAATCAATCTGAGTCCAATGCCATTTAGGATTGGCTTGTAGGTGGGTTACTCTATGATTCTCCCGTGTTAACTTCCAAGAGGAAGTTTAGCTCTAGGGGAGGAGGATGTGAGGCCCACCCTTGTGCGTCTGGATTAGTTGCGTTTGTAGACCCCATAGATGTGAACTTTCTTGACTCTATTCCCTTATTTTGGTTGGTTATATTCGTATGATGTGGTGTGACTTTATCCTGACTTTAGATTGCATTGATGATTATTGACATGTGACATTTACTTTGATGCTATTAGAGATACTAGTTGTGAAATTATTAAATGGAATTGTCATGTGATTTCGATCTTGAGATAGTGTCTAGAAGTTAAATTATAAATCTTATTTATGATGCTATGTGATTTTAATAATGTTTTATATGATTATACGATAGTGTGAGTGTATGCAATTCCTTTCTTGGGATATGATATATATATGTTGGATTAATCTGTTTGTTCAAGTGCATAGGTGATTTTCCCAAGCCACGAAAAATTGGAGATCATCCCACACATTTTGTGAAATCCTGTGTTGAACCGATCTAGTTCCAAGAGGAACCAAGATCAACTGTGTAAATGCTTGATGAATTTTTGTAATGTTTGCGCATGTTATCTTTTGGGCTAGGTCTACCTATTTTTAGTTGATTGTATACTGGTGTTGTAAATGTGTAACGTTTATTTGACTTAACTTTTGGGTTTTAATTTTTGTGACCCCTTTTCATGTGATTTTCTACACCCTAAGGTGCTCAAATTGGGTTAAAAGTGACCCTGGGTTGTACCCCTAGGATCTAGGGCCCATTTGAGCATGTCTAACCCTAGGATAACTCCCATATGGTCACTTAAAATTCACCCTGAAGTGAAGTGACGAAAATAGAAGTTTGGGGAGGAGTGGAAGGTTGGGTCAAACCTTCAACCTTATCCACACCTCATTCCAAGGCATTGGGGTACCTTGTATTGAAGGCTTGGGGAGTCTTCAAGACCCCTAATTGTGGAGGACCCAACTCCAAGGCTCTCACACATTGGTGAGAGTACCTTGGGGTTTTGTGGGCTTTCATGGGAGGATAGGATTTGGACACTTGTCATACCCTCATCCTTTTTGGGCTCCACCTTGCTCTCACACATGTGTGAGAGAGCACAAGTGGAGGGGCAAGACTTGGTGGAATGGGAGGGTGACATGTGTCACCCCCACATTCTATGGAGCTTACAAGTGGATGTGAGGAGGAAGGAGAAGGTGGCATGTGTCACCTTCTCATTCCTCAAGGCTCATGAAGAGAGCCTATTTTACACCCTCTTGAAGAGAGGGAGAGGATTCTTGATTTTATTACATTTTCCATTTTATTTGAATTTTGGAGAGTTAGAGGGTTTTTGGAGGCACTTTTGGAGGACGGACTTGGAGGTGGAGTGAGAAGGCTCTACTTCAACTATCTTTCTTTGTTGAGCTTATCAAGGTAGGATTCAAGGCTTGAAGCCTTTCCTAATGTATATACTTTACTTGTGTATTTGCTTTGTGAGTGTTTGTTTTGATGTTGTGGGTTTTTTGAGGGAGTTTGTAAGAGCCTCTCCATTTGGACATGCTCAACATGTGTGGGGTGGGGGAGGAGTGAACCTCCTCAAGGTCACCCTACTAGTGTTGGTATTATATGGCCTTGAGGGCAAGATTATGATTATGAAGCATTTTTGTTTGAAATGAGTGCCATGGTAAAATCTATGTGTTTCTTGAAGTAATTATTTTGGGCTTGAGGCCTTGCTTGTGTTGAGATTTTGGAGTGGTCTCTTGAGTTGAGTGATGTCCACTCCCCTACCCCCTCAAATCCATTTCTATGGATTTTGTGACGTGCAAACCTTATGGGCGTTCTTCTTGATCTTGTGTGGCTTGCTTATTGTTGTGTTGTGGTTTGAGACCCAAGTGAAGATCGATCTCCTAGCTTAGGGGTGACCCACTTGCGGGTCTATGGTAGGGAGGAGAGCATTTTTAGTGGCTTGGTTGTTTTCTCCATTGTTTTAGTTTTTGCAGGTTTGTGTGAAGACCTTGGGAGTTTGGGTGAAGTCTTATATTTGTTGGTGTTGTAATGTTATTGTGGCTACTTGAGAGAGCCATGGCCAAGAATGGCCTATTTTGTAGTTGGATGAAATGAGAAAGTGAGAAAATACTCTCTAATATGTATTGTTTAAATGGTTTTAATGTTACATTCCATCTTGTTGTAGTTGTGTGTATATATATATATATATATATATATATATATATATATATATATATATATATATATATATATATATATATATATATATATATATATATATATATATATAAGTCTTATATTTGTTGGTGTTGTAATGTTATTGTGGCTACTTGAGAGAGCCATGGCCAAGAATGGCCTATTTTGTAGTTGGATGAAATGAGAAAGTGAGAAAATACTCTCTAATATGTATTGTTTAAATGGTTTTAATGTTACATTCCATCTTGTTGTATATATATATATATATATATATATATATATATATATATATATATATATATATATATATATATAAGTATAAGTCTTATATTTGTTGGTGTTGTAATGTTATTGTGGCTACTTGAGAGAGCCATGGCCAAGAATGGCCTATTTTGTAGTTGGATGAAATGAGAAAATGAGAAAATACTCTCTAATATGTATTGTTTAAATGGTTTTAATGTTACATTCCATCTTGTTGTAGTTGTGTATATATATATAATGTTTGCTGATTTTATTATTGATGTGAGATTTTACATTAAATGTTATTTTTCAACTTCTTATGATTTCAAAAAAAAGTGATGTGTGCTACTGTATTTATTTAATGTGTGAAAATTGTGCAAATAAAAAAAATGTGTATTGCTGGTTTTGTAATATTGCTTGTAAGAAAATGGAGGTATGAGTGTTGTTTTATACTATGTTATTTCAAAAAGAATGTGAATAAAAAAAACATATACATATATGTGCAAACTAGTGAAATCGGTGTTGAGGGTATTATGGTTGTTATAAGAAGATTTATTATTTGGGTGAGTTGCAATTTAAATTTCTTCATTCTTTCAAATAAAAATATATATGAGTGGTAAATTAATGGTATTATTTCCTTTTAAAAAAAACAAATCACACATGAATATTTTACTCCTATAGATCTGAATGTTGTCACTTCCATTATAAGAGTTGTGTGCAGCTGTGTGTATACAATATATATATATAATGCATCTAATTTATATTGCTCTCTTAACATTTTGTTGATAACATAAAAATAAAATAGATATGCCTCAGCAGTAATTATATATATAAATGCTAAACTTAAATAAATTTTAATTTCACTGATATTCTGAATAAAACAAGAAAGAAAGAAAAAAATATATTATACCAAAATCGAACCTTGCATATGAGTTAAGGTTTGGGCCCAAAGAATAGGGCATCGGATTTTTTTTCATGTTGTGTGGACTGTTTTTACAAAGAAAAAATAAATAAATGCTACAGAGGATGGCGACATGGAGTCCGCCGCCCCCTGTGGCTCAATGTTCATACAATGGGGGGGGGAATGAACCCCCACCCACCCCGACATTTTTTATGCTTGCCACTATGTGGCGCTTCAGCCGCTATCTCCCTCCCATGGCTCGGCCCTTGGCCGCCATACACGGGGCTGCAAACTATTTTTTTTGACCTGCTAATATTTGATATATATTCTATTCTCTCGTATATGTAATATACAGAGAGGTTCTCTCTAGTTTTAAAAAAAAATCAGAATCAAGAAAAGAAAATACAAATAAATATTATACCTTAAATAAGATAAAAGTGGGAAAGCAAATGAGGATAAATGCACTGTGTATATCTCTATGCATTCATCTATGGCTGTCCCTGTTCAACCTACAAGTGAAGAAGAAAAGAAAAGAGGGAGAAAAGAGATTAGGGTGGGAGAAACTAAGATAGAACATGAAAAGAGATAATAGAATAGGGTTAGAGAAAATAAAAGAAAACAATAAAATAATAGAAAGCTTTTTAAGGTTGGGGAGAAATGTGTGGAGGTAAAATAGAAAGAAATTAGTTTCTTTTTATTTATTTATTCTTGTGCAAGTGAAATGATTTCCCCTCATCTCTAATTTTAAAATGAGTGGTGTTTTAAATGTCTTTTTATTCTTGCTTTAATTTAGTGGGTTAGGGTTAAATAATTTTCTTATTCTATTATTTTTTAACTAGTAATTTTATTGCCTTGGGAAAATTAGACTATGTGTTAGTTTTATTAATTAATTTAATGTAATATGAGATTAGCTTGTAACTTTAAAAGATGAGTTTTTTTTTTTTTTTATAAATTGTCACCTAATATTAGAGCAAGGTAAATTAAGTAAATTGGTTAGATTATTGTTTTGATCAAATAGGGGTGTTGGGATAATTTATTTTTGGAGGGGATATATTTAATGGAGAATATAGTATTTGCATTTGGAATTTAATTTAAGTGTTAGACTTTATTATTTAATTTAATGTCTTATATGATGTAGTGATTTTAATTAATTTTATTTAATGTAATGGGTTAGGACAAAACTTGTAAATGTGATGATAAATTTAATTGGGCATAATTAATATTTAATTATTTTTAATTTGAAAGGCTTTTTGGATTTTTTCCAAAAAAAAAAACTACCTTTACTTTATTTCATTACTTTTAATTTAATTTAGTGGACTTATGTATTTGGTATTTAATTTAATTCTAGATGTTTCCTACCTCATCTCTTTAAATGCTTTTTATTTTATTTAGTAAGTGGATCTAATTTTTCTAGACTTGTGGATTTTTTTTAGTGGACTTTATGATTTTTTTTTTGTTTTAAATTTATAGTTATATCTAAAAATCTATTTTGTTTTATTTCATTGCCTTTTTATTTATTATGTTGTGAGGTTAAATTAAACCTTGACCTTTAATTTTTAGTGGACGTTATGATATTTTTTTTGTTTTAAATTTATAGTTATCTCTAAAAATCTATTTTGCTTTATTCCATTGCCTTTTTATTTATTATGTTGTGAGGTTAAATTAAACCTTGACCTTTAATTTTTAGTGGACTTTATGATATTTTTTTTGTTTTAAATTTATAGTTATCTCTAAAAATTTATTTGCTTTATTCCATTGTCTTTTTATTTATTATGTTGTGAGGTTAAATTAAACCTTGACCTTTAATTGTTATAATGGAATTGTCTTCATGGGGCCTTTAATTTTAAATAACCTATGTAATTGATTTAATTTCCTAGGTGTATATTTGAAATTATTATCGTGGAAATAAGTATTTTAGTTGTCCATTTAATATTTAACTATTTTAGTGGAATGTGTTATATCTTTTTTATTATTTCTATCTAGGGTTTAATAATGTAATGAGGGAAATTTTAATGGGGATGTATGTAATTGTATTTAGAAATAAATAAAGTATTAAATTAGTATATTTTAATTTCTATTAATGCCTTGACTGATACATTGTTATAAAGAAGGGGATTTTTTTTTAATTACTCATAGTGATGTAAACTATTTTATTGTCCGTATTTAATATTTAATTTATTTTAATGAAAGTATTCTTTTAATATTGTTTAGATTCCTTAAAATTAGCTTGTGGGAGACAAATTTTATTTAAATATTTTTATGAATGTTGTAGAGGCGTTACGCTGCCATATTTTTCCAGTAACTAGGAATGGTTACTTAAGCATTTTATTTTTGCGTTATATTAATATTTTAATGGTTTATGCATTGTAATTATGTTTTAGATGAATTTTATTTTCAATCTAATTATGCTAGTGCTAGGGATTTGGATTTCGACACGAAATCCCTCCACTTCACTTAGGAATCTTAGGGTTAGTTTCATATTCAAACCTAACCCTATTGGCAACGCTTCTCGTGTCGCATAACCCCCTAGTCGGCTTACATCTTGTAAGGGTTGTGAAAGGTGTTCGCAATACCCCATCAATCAATAGACTTGTTTGCGCCTTTGTGTGCATGCCACCGAGCACACTAATGCATGCGAGGGGGTTTCTAGGGATGCATGGAAAAGTTTTTGGTATTTCATGTCATGAACTCATGACAAATATGGACATGACACGTGTGTTATGACCACATGGGAAATGTGGGCATGACACTCTGGTAGAGCCAAAGAAGGTAAAGAAATCACAAAAAAAACTAGCATTATACCTTCTAGTTTTGTAGCTTTGCTCCTTCAATGTTGAAGATGGATTGTTGTATTGCAATGTTGGTTTCCCATGAGAGAGATTTCCCAATTTGGTAGCATGTACTTGTCACTTCCACTTATGGTAAATATCCTTTGGATAGAGGGATTTTATAGGTTCTTGAGGAGGAATGTGAATGATTTGGACTTGATCTTGGATTTGAAGGGCTATGATTGTCTCATGAGATTGGATGGCTAGTATTTTTTTTCTTGTAGGACAAGCTAATGGTGGAGGGTTGAGATTGATGCAAATGAAGGGATAGGATTGATTTACATGATGAATGGCTAAGATTACCTTAACTTGCATGGAGAGATAAGATACACACAAGTGGGGGCTTGGGGTGAGAGAAAGTGGATAAGAGAGATTAATCATGTGATGGATGGTCAAGAAAGCCTTAACTTTGATGGGGAAATGAGATGCGAAAAAGTGCAAGCTTGGGGTGAGTGCAAGTGGATGGGTATGATTGAATCATCTAAGTTTGAATGGAGGGTGGAGATGAAAAAAAGATGATTTTTTTATTTTTGTGATGAGATGGAAATGGATTTTATTTTAATTTTAAATGAGGTGAGAGAGGAATGTGCATGGTCTAATTAATTAAATAAATATGATATATTTAATTAATCAATGTACAAGAATTAGTTGAATTTACTATTTAAATAAATATGATTTATTTAATTAATCAATAAAGATGAATTGGTATAATTTAATTAATTAATTGGTTGAAAAAATTTGGAAGAAAAATTAGTCTAATTAATTAATTAGTAGGGAACCAATGCAAGATTAGTGATGCAACAGTGGAAATATGATAATATTAGGTTAAAATGTGAGTGATTTTTAAGTGTCTACATTTCCCCTCTTTGAGATAGCATTGCAACTCCAAGGAGTAACATCATTTCAAAGAAAAATTAAAAAAGAGGCACTTGGTGAAAAAATAGTGGTAGGATGCCCTAGTCATTTGTAGAAAATGGGGTTAGAAAGTGTGTTAGGGATACCCCCTTAAGAGAACATGTGGATTGATGAGACCCAAGTGGTCTCTTGAATGGATAACTAGGGCCTAAGGGGTGAAAGATGGAGTGAAGGAGTGAAAATGGAAGGGGAAAGTGAATAAATAGAGGTGGGAGGTAGAAACTCCCATTTTCACCCTTGCTAATAGTGAAAAGGAGTTCTGAGTGAAGACAAAGGTGAAGAGAGAAGATGGAGTGAATTCTAGTCTAGGGGCACTAGAGTGAGCAGGTTAGAGAGTATAGGAAATGGGATGATGCTAGGCCATCGATGAGTAGCATTTTTTAAGTTTCAAGTTGTATTTATTACACATTTATTAAGGGAATTTAAACTAGGCTAACACATAAATGTCATGGCATGTTTTTAACCCATGTTGTTTGTGTGACACATTTAAATATTTACACCATGGGGCACAATGTTTACATGAAGAGTGGAGACATTTATACATGATATGTTTCCATCCTATAAAGTGACATTTACATTGTAGGTGTAGTGTTTGTGTGCCATGTTACACTATTTTTGCATCTAGGTGAGACATTTCTACCATACTCCATGGTGTTTCCACCAAGGGCATGATGTTTGTGGCTAGATGTGTAGTGTTTATGTTTAGAGAAGAAGAATGATGATTTTTTAACATACATTTAATGAATGCATGAGTGACTATTGTTAGCAGGATATAGGGCATGGAGTAGAGTTAACCGAAAGCTGGTGCATACATTATGTGGAGGCTAGAGCTGACCTATGATGCTAGAAGACACATCCCTAGATGAAATAGATACAATATATATAAATATAGGATAAGTGAAATAGGATATAGTAGGATGAGGATGATAATATGAAGATGACATAGAAGTTTGATTAAGCATGTTTGTAGGATGATGAGGTAGAGACTTAGACCTGTCAAATAATGGATGTATGATGTTTGATTACTGTTGATATATATATGAATGGAGATCTACTAGTACTGAATAATTCTTTGTTGTCTTATTATTATCTGTCTATGATACTCTACTTATGTTATTCTTTGTGTTTTGCTATCATTCTCTATCTACTTGACCGGGGTATAAACTAACTACAAAGACTTGGTTGAGGACCAAATCTCTGAATTGGTAGCCCTTTCCATTTCTTACCAACATTTGGTTCTATTGTCGAACCCTAGAAGAGGGTAGTTAAAGATTGAAGGGGAAAAACATTCAAAGAAGTAGCACAAAGTTCTGGAAACAAGAGAATGCTAGGTTGACAGAGAAAATTTTCAATTTGCGGAGAAGTTTGGGTCTCTTTAAGTTTCTATCTCTATGAGAGGGGGCAAAAACTTAAGGGGATGGCAAATGGTAAGGGGGTAGGATCCACAAGGATCTTTCAAATGACATGACTCTGTTGAATACAAAAAATACTAAGAGGGGGGTGAATCAGTAATCTAAAAAACTTTTCATTCACACATTTATTAATCCATTTACCAAATTCAATAACATGAAAGAAGAGTAAACATAAGAAGAGCAGCCATAAATTCATAACACATAGACACCAGGATTTTTACATGAAGAACCCAAAAAGGGAAAAACCACGGTGAGTGTTAGCTCACAATATATTATGATAGCAATACCGAATTACATAAAGGCTCACTACCCAAGGACTCACTGTCTAAAGAAGTGCTCACTGCCAAATAGAAGAGAAGATAGAAGAAGGATTGGCTCATTGTTAAGAGATGACTGCTACAAGTGCATCTATAAAATGTTGTAGTGCAATACCAATTTTCTCAGTATACAAATTCAAAGGACTTCATATTGCCTGCCCTGCTCTTCTACTCTGTTTCACATAAATTTCTATCCTTCTTCTTTTTTTGTCCTTTTTCTAATCATAGAACTACCTTAGGTCACACAATCATGGAATTCGCATTTCATCCCCACTATGAAAAACTACTCCAACACTGAAATCCATCGAGAATATATATATATCTGCAACAAGATTTATCTCACAATTAGGTTAGCAAGCCAAACATGAAACGTGTATACAAATTTTATACCTTGTCGGATTGATCTTATGCACAACTAACAATGTGAATCCAAATAAACATACAATAGTCTTCATATGAGTCAGCATCAATCATTCAACAACTTGGATTAATTCTTCAAACAATATCTCCTCACTGCATATAGATCTAACTCACTTGTCAGCTTATTCCTTAAGTACACACTTGACCAATTCAACGGTCACATCATAACTTCCACTGCAGACCATATGAGACTCTAAAAATCATATCCAACATTCATCATTGACCTCTTAACATACCTTCATAACCACAGGACATAATAGTCCTTTATAGCAAAATGCGAATCTTAGAACTGTTTCTTTGTCATAGTGAAATACTAGAAGTTGATACTGGAGAACTTGTAGAATATGATCTGTTGAGCTTCAGAAGCTATAACTCTAGATTTAGGTAGTCATGGTATGTAGCTTTGCTGCCTCAGAACCACAAGATAAAATATGCCACAACAGAGGAATGCAGACCCTTTTACTCAGGTACTGTGCACTATTCTTGACTTAACTCTGTTCACCCGGATTTAGATATTTCACCATATGACTTCTGGAGTAAAGTCTCTTTGCCATGCCGGTAGAATCCCTTTTCCTTGTTTCCATCAATGACAACATTCAACATTCATTAGAGCAGTGTCTCTTTCCAACAATCTCCCCCTTTGGCATTGATGGCAACACTTAGTGAAAAATGCTTATTTGCTCCCCCTTACTATATACACTCTATTTTCCTTCTCCTCCTTAGGTGTTTGCCTATTTTTCACTAGTTTTCTTCTCCCCCTTTGACATCAATGGCAAAGGTGTATGTACAGGAGTCAAAATTGTGTCAAAATTGCAAAAACTGCCATACTCTACCACATATGTACATGTGCAATCTTCAACTTAATTTCTTGGAGGTTGTAGGATGTCATTGAAGATGTTCTTGATTTGAGTTAGCTCTACATCCCAACTCTTCTTTGCATTTTCCAAAATTTGAATATGGTCATTTATTAGGAAGACCAATTTTTCTACCTTTTGTATATCAGAGGGCATGTCAACTAGTGCACTTACCTGCAGTGCTTCTTTTGCAAGATTTGACATTGAGTCTAGCTTAGGACTTATTAGTCCTCTCAATTGACACATTTTTTTTTTTCATTTAATCCCTCTTATTCATTAGATTACTTAAGTCATGAATATTGATAACCTGTATCTCTTTGTTGCTTACTGACTCAACTACTGGATCAAATGACTTAGAAATATTTGTCAGCCACAATTTCAAATCTTTGATCTTTTCTTCTAACTCCTTTGTGGCTTCCAGCCATGATAAACAAAATTTGTACAAATCACAAGCCTCTTTAATAGCACTCTATATACATTTTATTCCACCATCTAATAACGTTTTGTCATTGATGAACATGGTCTTCAACTCAGTTAACTTCTTCTCATTAAACTCTTTTCTTACTTTCATTTCTGTAGATTTTTCAAAAGATTCAAAGTATACACTTACTAAGTTTATGAATCCCTTGAGTTGATTTGTTGACAATATTGACGTATCATTTTGATATGATGGCATCAGCTTCTCCAAAATGCTGGATGCCACACCAATGAGTTCATTGTCCTCTATATGTGATTTCAATTTTTCTCCCTGTGCCATTTCTTGCACAATAGATACCAATTTAAATTTCTGTATAGGGGATATTGAGTACAAGTTTATTGGACCTTGCAAAAACTCATATTCATCCAAGACTTGTTTTTCTCTTTCCAAAAATTCCTTGATAGACTTAGCAATGTCTCTTGCTATATTAGAGACTTCTTCTTCTTTATCTTGCTCCGGAGGATCCAGATCCATAGCCTCATTCACATCAACATTTTGCTCTGGTACAAGGCTCATCTTAGCTTGTTGATCATCAGTTTTGTTTTGTTCCTCAGTCTTCTCCTTGTGTGCTTGGTCATTGGTTTGTTGTTGAGGAAGACTTGTCTCAATTTTGTCCTTGACAATTGTATCAGTAGCAGGGACTTCTATCTCCTTTGGCTCTTTGTCATATTTGTCTAACCCTTGGTCCAGGCTCACTTCCAGAATAGCTGTGTCATCTCCAACATTTGTTTCTTCATTGTCATATATTGTTGGGGGATGAAATTCCTTTAACACTTTTAAGGTGATCTCCTCAGTCTCCTTGACTACTTTCTCAATGTTGTCTGACATGAGAGGGTCCATCCTCTTCTTTGTTCTAAACTCTTTGTTAAGCACTTTGGAGATTTTTGCCTTATCTTCGGGAGTGATATCCGAACATAACTTAAACAATGTATGCTCTCTAAGCTCAATGTCCTTAGCCATAGCAGTTTCTTTCCTAGCATACATTATACTTCCCAAGCTGTCTGGGAGATCAGTAAATTATTTCAATGAGAGCTTTATTGTATATATTCAAGTATTGGATGATAGCAGCCTCAATGACCTTTTTATTTGCACCATCGAAGTCATCATACAATTGGGCAATAGGTTTCAGATTTCCATCAACTATAATGGCCTTCAATACTTCCTCTAGATTCATTGTAGTCCAGTCTTCTACAGGTGCTTCAGTCTTAGCCTTCTTTCTCCCTATATCCTTACCAAATGTCTTCCCTTTTGTGACACCAAAGGGTTCAAAGTCTTGTTGTGCCTTCATCTTCTTTACCTCTTCATCAGTCTCAGTTTCCTCATCATCAAATATACCAACACTAACATACACTCTCTAACCTTTTGTCTTCTTCCTTTTGCCTGTTTGTACTTTTGCAGTTATTGAAGACGGAATACCAGAGGATTTAGATGTTGTTCCAAAGGAACTTGCACCTCTTGTTCTTCTCTTTGGTGCAGCAGGTGCCTCTTGTTACACCTCTTGAACTTTAGGATCTTTATTAGCTTCATTTTCTTGTTCCTTCTCTTTTTCTTTAGCTGCTCTTTTTGCTTGTGCCTTTTCTCTTGTTTCTTTGACTTGTTCTTTGGTAAAACCCTTTTTCAAGGCATAATCTTCTGCTATCTTATGGGCCTTCTTTGAAATTTTAGGTTTTCTCACTTCAACATGGATTTTTGTGGACAACTCCTCATATGTCCCAAATCTTTCTTCCCTGGGTTTACTTAGCATATGTTGTGCATAGTTGTCCAGTATTTTTTCATCAACTTCATACCCCATTGGTAAGATCCAGACAGTTTTGGGCTCCACAGCCTCCATTATACATTGATCCTTATTTACAATAAAGTATATATCATCTTTGTATTTCTCCACAATGATCTTAGGGATCCTTTCCCTAGATTGTATTACTTTTGGAAATGTTTGAAGTAACCCCATAGGGCAGAGTTTTGTGCATCTATGTTTCCTATGTTGCTCGACTGGTTTCTAATCTATACTACAACAGGTTTGTCTCCAGTCCAAAATAGATTTTTCATGCCTGGTAATTCTTGCATAAAGTAGAAAAATAAGCACAAAATCAACATACCAAATTTGAAAGGGTATTTGCTTTCCTTTGTTTTCTTCAAGTTCTCCATTAATTGTTGTCAAAGCAGTTCACACAGGTCATACTCTACATTTTCCTTAACCATTTGATATGCAGTGTATATGGCAGTACCAAAGACAGAGTTCTCTCAGTTTGTGAAGTAGACCTTATAGATAATCACCATGGATGCAAATCTAACTACATGATCTTTAATGTCACTGATTGTCAATGCCCTTTTATCAAATTTTTCTCCAGTGGCTTTCATCACTATATCATTTTTCACATCCTTCAATACAAGCATTGTACCGGTAGGGTTTAATCCTGTGACTATCCTTATGGCATCTTTGGTAATCTTGAATGTGGAATTAAGCCACATGAACTCATCATGAACTCGTCTTAAGACATATCAGATCCATTCATCTTCTGCGAAAACTAGGAAATCTATATACTGAATGAGTTTCTTCTCTTCCAAAGCCTTATATTCTCTTTTCAACTCAAATTGATCATGACTCAAATGTTTTAGATATAAATCTATGAGTTGACTATCTCCATGTTCTTCTAGGGTAACATGAATATAAGCCCTAACATCTTCCGCATGCATAACACAAAATGGAATTTTTGAAAATGTACCATTTGGATCGACCTCTGTCGATTTAAATGGGTGCTTCTTGAATTTTGGTCGGGCTTTCTCAGTTATATCAATCACTTGTGGGGTTACCATTTCCATAAAGACTCAAATAAATTCACAATAGGGTTTCTAACTAAAAATACCCCTTTTGTCAAATTAGAGTTTTTCTTGAGATCGATTTGGCTTGTTGTAGTTGCTTGGAATTTCACTCCAATTCTCCTTAGGCAATTGATAGTTTGAGTTTAAAGTGATTAACCTTTTGAATCTAATCCTTTTAACCTTTGATTGCCTTAACTTGATCGTCATAAATGCAGTCTTTCAAAAAGCTGTCAAAACTCTTCACTATAGAACACAGTCAATTAGGATTGCTCCGCAATGCTCTACACTTGAACCTTTTCTTCCAGAATTACTTTCTAAAGATCTGTCGTATAAAGCTTTTCATCATATCTTTGTGTTGGATTCCAGCACTAACTATTTGGCTAGGGGATTAGGATTTTCAATATAGCTCCCCCTGAGCCATAGATCCCAATTTACTTCTTAGAGGAAGTATCTGCACTAGAGGCTTGTGTGGATCCATCCCTGACCTCATTAACATCCTTCTTAATCTAGACCTTGCTCATTTCCTTCTTGATTTCTACTAGATCAATCTTGTTCTTTCCTTTATCTTCTCTCTACTCTGTTTTCCTCTTTTCTGTAGAATGATTTCTTTTCTTATTCTTGTATCTACAGAATCTTGCAACATGTCTGAACTTATTGCAATTGTAGCATACCACATTCTTCTATCCCTGATTCCTTCTGTTGATTGAATTCATTTCTGTTCTACATTGGTTATCCATATGCCCAAATCTATTGCATGCAAAGCACTTTCCATTGAAGTATTGAGTATTCCTTGCATTGTTAAAATCATTCCTTACTAGACTTTTGCATTCATTTGATCTATGACCAATTTTCTTGCAATTGAAACATTGACCAGAGAATGATGGAAAATTCTGATTCATTCTACCCCTACACTGAGTAGCCTTGTGACCAAACTTATTGCAATTAAAATAATAACCATTGAAAGATGGGTACCTTTGAGCATTTGGCTACCTGACCAGTTGATTTCAGAACTAGTTGCCTTTGTTTTTCTTCATCTCAATGCTTTCTTGACCTGATTTAGAACTTTCTCCTTTTTCAAATCCCAAGCCTTTATTGTCATCTGAACTCTTCTGAATTTTAATCAACTCCTCAAGCTTTGCAAAGATTATTTTGAATTTTTCTTTATAGCTATTGGCTACTGCTTCCAGATCATATTTCAGAAGTAACACATCTTTTCCCAATTTTTCACATTTCTCAAACTTATCTTTCAATATTTGATTCAAATGTTCCTCAGCTTTTTCTTTCTCTTCAACCAACCTTGATAAATTATTTAGGGTTTCATTTTCTTTAATCATTTGTTCACTTAGCTCTCTATTCTTTTCTTTTGATCTATTAACTTGCTCTCTTAGATTCAAGATGCATTCATTTGCTTCTCTAACATTCTCCTTGAAATCTTGGATATCAGCGTCATACTTATCAAGATCTTCAAGGGTTTTTTTTAATTCTTGATCAATTGTGACACTACCTAAAGTAAGATACCTTCTAGCTGCCATGAGTACTCTTTCCCAGAGCTTCCTTAAGTTGTTAAACTTCTTCCAAGGAACCTTTCTCTGATACCAATTGTTGAATACAAAGAATACTGAGAAGGGGGGTGAATTAGTATTCTGAAAAACTTTTCATTCGCACATTTATTAATCCATTTATCAAATTCAATAACATGAAAGCAAAGTAAACACAAGAAGAGCAGCCATAAGTTCATAACACAGACACCAGGAATTTTACATGGAAAACCCAAAAAGGGAAAAACCATGGTGAGTGTTAGCTCACAATATATTATGATAGCAACACTGAATTACATAAAGGCTCACTACCTTAGGGATCACTTCCAAGGACTCATTATCCAAAGAAGTGCTCATTGCAATAGGCTCACTGCCAAATAGAAGAGAATATAGAAGAAGAATTGGCTCACTACCAAGAAATGACTACTACAGGTGCATCTATAAAATGCTATAGTGCAGTACCAATTTGCTCAGTAAATAGATTCAAAGGACTTCATATTTTCAGCCCTGCTCTTCTACTCCGTTTCACATAAATTTTTGTCCTTCTACTTTTACTGTCCTTTTGCTAATCACAGAACTACCTTAGGTCACACAATCATGGAATTCACATTTCATACCCACTATGAAAACCTACTCCAACACCAAAATCCATCGAATATATATCTACAACAAGATTTATCTCACAATTAGGTCGGCAAGCCAAACATGAAATGTGTATACAAATGTTATACCTTGTCAACTTGATCTTATGCACAAACAATAATGATAACCCAAATAAACATACAATAGTCTTCATATGAGTCAGCATCAATCATTCAACCACTTGGACTAATTCTTCAAACAATATATCCTCACCGCATATAGATCTAACTCACCTGTCGACTTATTCCTTAAGTACACACTTGACCAATTCAACTATCACATCATAACTTCCACTGCGGACCATATGAGACTCTAAAAATCATATCTAGCATTCATCATTGACCCCTTAACATACCTTCAGAACTGCATGACATAATAGTCCTTTATAGCAAAATGTGGATCTTGGAAATGTTGCTCTGTCATAGTGAAATACTGTCAAACTGGAAGCTGATACTGGAGAACTTGTAGAATGTGATTTGTTGAGCTTTAGAAGCTATAACTCTTAGATTTAGGTAGTCATGGTATGTATATTTACTGCCTCAAAACTGCAACACAAAATATGCCACAGTGGAGGAATGCGTACCCTTTTACTCTGGTACTGTGCACCTTAACTCTGTTACCCCGAACTTAGATATTTCACCATATGACTTCCAGAGTAAAGTCTCTTTGCCATGCTGGTAGAATCCCTTTGCCTTGTTGCCATCAATGACAACATTCAACATTCATCAAAGCAGTGTCTCTTGCCAACAGACTCTTCAAACAACGATACCATGGGATATACAAGGACTAATGGAACACCAAATCAAGACAAGCCATGGTGAAAGGGGAGAAGCGGAAGAAAAAAGTGACCAATGAAGATATCAGAACTAGAATGTAGATAAGAAGGGAAGAAATATTGAAGTAAACTCAGGAATGATAGGAACGTTACCGCAGAAGGATGGAAAAGGCACAAGAGATTAGAAAAGAGATGATAAAAGAAGTTGCGGAAGGAAAAGAAGAACAATTCATTGAGCACGCGATGGAGGCTGTTGCCGGAAGGGAAGAAGAAGACAAGTGCATCATGGAGGATGACGTTGAGCGTGTCATTGGGGATGCTGCTAGAGAAAGGAGATTGGAAGGAGAAGAAATAGAGTGCGCCATGGAGGATGCCGCTGAGCGCGCCACCATGGGTGCTACTGGAGAAGAAAGTGAAAGGTAAAAGGAAGAAAGAGGTGAACTAGGGTTTATGCCACAGACTATCAGAAATTCTAAATTAACACTAAAATTTTTGAAGATGGATGAGGAAGATATAGAGGAGATAATTTTCCAAAGCATAAAGGAGATAAGAGGAGGAGATGAAGATGTGGTAAACATTGAGAGGAGTTCTGAGGAGTTTAGAAGGTTATTTCAATCATCACTTGATGTCAACATGATGTTGTTCACAAATGGAAGAGTATCCCCTAATTTTAAGAGACACTATGAAGAGACACAACTCCTAGACCATGAGTCACCCTGAGTGCCATATAAAGCAAGAAGAATTTTTGAGGAGGAAAATATTCAAGCAAACAAGGAAGTAGACAAAATAGAAGAGATCTAGAGTATTTTTGTAGAGGTTTTAGAAGAGTACTTTGATATCTGACTACATAGAGACAAGGGAAGATAAAGAACAATCTGAGTTGATAGAAGAGACCTTAACCAGAAGAGTAGACCAGAGGAAACCTACTACAAAGTACCAGAGACTTTGAGAAGACCAATCATGGATATTCCTATAAAAGTTACCAGTATTTGAGAAGGATACTACTGAAGCAGCAGAACACATGTTTGTTTTGGAGTCTATTTGGAACAGAAATGGAGTAACAAAGAATGAAATCAAGTTGTTTGACTTCATAGGCACCTTGTGGAATGAAGATTTGAAGTGGTATAGGAAGACATGTCCAAAAAGTGATAAGGAATGGGATGAAATCAAGCAAGAATTCTTGGAGAATTTTGAAGTTTTGGATATCGCTATAGAAGGGGTTAGTAAGATGAGAGATTTGATTCAATTGGATAGAGAATAATTAAAGGACTTTGATAAAAGATTCAAGGAGACAACTAGGAAGTTGGAGGAACCACTAATTGAAAAGAAAAAGATAGAATGGTTCATTTTCAACATAAGCCTTGAAATAATAACCGCCCTAGATGGAAGAGAATTTGCAACATATGCAGAAGCAATGACACTAGCCTGCCAGAGAGAATCTCAGTCCTAGTGTAGACAAGACAAGATGAAGGAAAACCTAGAAATGGAGAAGTTGAAACTGCAATTGGAGCAATTAAAGCTGAGACAAGAGATTTTGGCCAAGCAGGAGGAGAATACACAAAAGCAAAGACCTAATGTTTGGTGCTCATACTGTACAAGGGAAGGTCACTTGAGAAATGAATGCCCTAGAGTAAAAGGTAAAAGGCAACCTACTGCAATGAAGGTAGACATTAAAGCAACAACAAAAAGAGTAAATACAATATATTGCAGATTGTACAGAGAATGGGATGACCATGAAATACCAGATTGTCCTTCGAAGGAACTTCTAGAGGAGAAGAGATATTGATGGTGAAGAAGATGAAAGACTATATAGTGGAAACAACTCAGTGGAGAGAAACAACATGTCATATGTGAAAGGCATAATAGAAAGAGACTCATATGATCAAGGCTACAAGCAACCAAATTGGAGAAACCAGAGGAATGTCAATGCAATACAGAATTCAAACTCTAGCAGTCCATTCTACAAGAATAGATACAATAATGATGACAAAGAGTAGTTTGGAGGCTACAGAGGAGGTTAAGGCTGTGGAAGAAGTCAAAGAAGGAGAGAGGATGCCACGTGTTTTAAATGTTGAAAGCTAGGACACTTTGCTAATGAATGTTGAGGTGAAAGAAGACCACAGTACATTCATTCTATAGTAGTATAGAGCATGACCTATTTTCTTGTGATAAATCAAAATAGTACTTCCATAATGCACCTCCAGAATCTAAGAGTGATGAGTTACAAAACTTGAATACACAAAAAGGGGCTAGGATCATAAGAAGGGAACCTAAGGGTCAAGGAGCAAGTACTTTCCAGAAGAACCATAGAGAGGAAATAGACACATCTTCAATAGAATCTATAAAAGAGGAAGAGTATTACTGAAGAATAAAGTCAAAACATACTAAAAAAGATAGAAGAAGAATGAAGGAGAAATCTGTGAGACAAGGAACAAATATCAGAAAACATTACACCATTGAGACAGAAGAGGAAGACAATGAGGAGGAAGAAGAATTTGTTCCTACTAAGAAACAACATGAGGAAGTGTTGTAGAAATCTAAACAAGCAATAAGGAAGGAGCAAGAAAAGGAGAAACAATACAATCAATTTTTCACTAAAGAAGAAATAGAAGCTCTCAAGTAGTTAGCCCTATTGACACAACATAGACTCATTGAGAAACTAAAGCAATTTTCTAAATACTGGAATAAGGAGCAAGGTCAAAAGAGTCAACTCTGGAGGATGGGAAAGATAGATAGAGAATGGAAGACAAAGTCACTTATGGTGGATGCTCATATAAATCACAGAAAAGTCTAGAATGCCATGATAGATCTAGGAGCAGATGTCAACATGTTGATAAAGAAGCCTTGGGAACAATTAGGAAGACCTAAAATAACAGAGACAACTTACAATATAATCTTGGTAGATGGATCTAACATGCAGACAATGGGAACATGGAATCAAGTGGAACTTAAACTAATGGGAGTCAAACAAGTCTTAGACTTTATTGTTGTATCCATGAAGGATCAAGGAGAAGCTTTCAATGCACTTTTGGGTTTGATATGGTTTGTAGATGCAAACAATATCATAGACTCCCAAAAAGAAGACCTATCATTTGCTACTGATAATAAATTTTTGAATATTCCTTTGGAAGTATCAATGGAAGAAGCATACACAGAAGAAGTAAATCACACATAAGACAGTGATAAGGATTAAAAGAATATCTACACATTTTCAAGGTTGGAAATAGAAGAAAAAATAGAAGAGCCTAACTCTGAGGGAGAATTGGAGATGGAAGATGATCACTACATCATAAATAGTGAGGAAGTTCTAGAAGCTTGGTTGAGAGAAGAATCAAAACTAAAAACACACAAAATGGTTGGTTACTAGAGGATATTCATGGTCAGAATTGGAGAAGAAGATATACCGCAATCCTCCACACTTCACCAAAATTCACCAGAGATCACATACAGTGCATCTATGGAGGATATGAAAGATATGGATCAAAGAACCCACCTGGTAAGTCACATTTTGAAAGGTATTTCACATATCAACTTGCGTAGAGGTTTTTAGGAGTACAAAACCTACATACATATCTAGCAGAAGTGGAGATAGTTTTTTCAAATGAAGACATAAGATTACAAGCTGTATAACACACATTGGTATGCAATGCCACAAATTGGTGGAACACACACAAAGACAATCAATCGATGGCCAACATTCAAAATACTCATCAAGACAAGATATTTTCTAGAGGAAGGAGAATATGACATAATACCCAATGTGTACGATGGTATGGAGAGAAAGAAATGAATATAATGAGAAATTGTATACCAATTTCTTTTATTGGACACTATTACCAATTGCATAGACATGGTATATAAAGGATTAAAGGAAAGAAACTAAATACTTGGAAGAGATGCAAAAAGACTTCATTCACACATTCTCATTCTCTAGTCCGGACAAGAACATACACACAACACTCCTTAGAATCCAAGAGATCATCTTTCAGCAGGATGCAAGAGAAGAAGCAAAAATGGAACAAAGCTCACCACCCTCAAGAACATAAGGCATATGGAAAATCATAGAATGGATGGATAAAGAATCATATGCGAAGAGACAAAAATACTACAAAACAACACAACAGGAGGATGAAGAGAGTAGGGAACCAGAAATAAAAATTGAGCAAGGAGAAAGAAAGATGATAGAAACAACAACTATCAAGGAAAAATACTACAATAAGCTCATCCAGCTAAGGGAAGAGAACATTGCCAAAGAAGGAGTTCCTAAGCTAGCCAAAATAGGAGACTATTGGGATGAAAAGGTAGTGGTGCAAGTAGTAGAGTGTCTGAGTATGAGGATTTGTTTCCTATAAAATTCATAGAGATGAAGGGTATCAAAGAGGAGGCCGAAAAATGAAAATTTAGTTAAAAAAAGGTAGCAAACCCATCAAGAAAAGGCCATACAGATTGAGTCCAAACATGAAAAAAAAAAGTTAAAGTAGAACTTGATAAGATGATCGAAGCAGGGATCATAAAACTAGTAGAGGAAGTAGAGTGGATCAGTCCAATGGTAGTACAGAATAAGAAAAAAGGAGAAATTAGGATCTTCAGAGACTATAGAGTGTTGAATAAAGCTTGTATTCATGATCCTTTCCCTACACCATTCACAGAGGAAATCTTGGAATTAGTTGTCGGCAGAAAGAATTACTCCTTCACTGATGGATTCTCTGGATACCACCAAGTAAAAATTAGAGAAGATGACCAACCTAAAACATGATTTACCTTTGAACTAGGATCTTTCATGTATACTATTATGCCATTTGGATGGAAAAATGCACTTACAGTATTCAAAAGAATCATGGTAAATGCATTCAACGAGTTTATATATGATTTCTTGGAAGTCTATCTGGATGATTGGATTATATTTGGACTAGTAAAAGATCACACACAGACATTAAGGTTGATGTTGAATAAGTGCAAAAGCTTATAAATCTCCCTGAACATGAATAAATGTACTTTTACAGTAACCTTTGGAAAACTACTAGGTTATATAATATGCAAATAAGGCTTGATGGTTGATTCCTTCACAATTGCAATTATTCAAAACATACCACCACCAAAAACTGCATCTGATGTCAAAACATTCCTAGGATATAACGGTTACCACCCCAAGTTTATCAAGAGTTATGTAGCCATCGCAACACCTATAGAAGAACTATTGAAGAAAAAGACAAGGCAAAAGTATAACCTGGAATGAGCAGCACCAAAAGGCATTTGACACACTAAAATAGAAGTTAGAAGAAGCACCCATACTCATATTTCTGAATTGGGACAACACATTCCATGTCCATGTTGATGCATTAGGGATTGCAGTGCGAGCAATATTGACTCAACCTAGGGGTTCTAATGATCATCCTATAGCATTTGCAAGTAGGAAGTTGTCAAAAGAAGAAAAGAATTACACCACAATTGAAAGGGAAGCCCTAGCAATGGTATATGTATTATAGAAGTTCAGACATTACCTCTTGTCAACACCTTTTGTATTCTACACTGATAATGAACCATTGAAGTATCTATGAGCAACAAACCGATCATTCAAGGAAGAATTTGTCGATGGCTACTCTTCTTTCAAGAATTTGAATTCTCAATCATGGTGAATTAGGAAAGCAAAATCAAGGACCAAACTACTTGTCCAGAATTGACATAGGGGAAGATCCAGAGGTACATGAAGAAGAACTACCTGGCGTAAATATTTTCAAAGTCCATGCGTTACTAGAAGAACTAAAAGATATAGCATACCTATTGGCTAC
Organism: Cunninghamia lanceolata; assembly: GCA_027924645.1. Classification (NCBI taxonomy): domain Eukaryota; kingdom Viridiplantae; phylum Streptophyta; class Pinopsida; order Cupressales; family Cupressaceae; genus Cunninghamia; species Cunninghamia lanceolata. Next base: position 5,028,276 of record BSBN01000178.1, on the reverse strand, counting down.
ATGTGAACCTCCAACAAAGATGTCATCACAAGAAAGACAAAACCTAATGCGGAAGTCTTTTTCGTATACATTTATTGAAGGAGATCTTCATATCCAAGGAAAGGATGATATTATCATAAGGATAGTATATGAACATGAAAGAGAGGAAATTCTAAGAGAAGCACATGAAGGAATAGCAGGAGGACATAATGTCAAAGAGATGACAATAAGAAAAATCAAACTAGCTGGGTTATGGTGGCCTACACTTTTCAAAGATGCAAAGAGATATGTTAACAATTGTGATGTATGTCAAAGAACAGGGAGACCTACCACAAGAGATGAAATGCCATTAAGACCAGTCTCAGTGCAATTACCTTTTCAGGAATGGGCTATTGATTTCATTGGACCTATAGGCCCACTGGCAAAGCACTCAAAATATAGATTCATCATTACCGGAGTGGAATATCTAACTAAGTGGGGTGAAACATAACCAACTAAAGATTGCACCGTAAAAACTGCCACCAGATTCATCTATGAGAAAATAATTACCAAATTTGGTTACCCGTTGAGTATAACCAATGATCAAGGTGAACATTTTGAAAACAAGATAATTTTAGAACTATTCGACAACTTCGTGATAACACACAATAAGAGTTCACCATATCATCCACAAGAAGATGGAGCAAGTGAAGCCTTGAATAAGATCATTGGGGTAGCATTAATAAATATATGCAATGGGAACAAGACATATTGGGATCTAAAAGTACATGCGGTACTTTGGACATATAGAATAACTTACAAAAGAACCACTAAGTTCACTCCCTATGAACTGGTATATGGAATAGATGCTACAATACCAATACACTTCATATTGTCAAACTTTCGCATAGCATAGACTCTCAAGCTGGGTGAAGAAGACTCTCTCACAAAAAGGTTTGAAGAATTAGAAAAAAAGGATGAGGACAAATTGATGGCAGCATACAATATGAACCTGGAAAGGAAAATATAGAAAGCTTGACATGATAGAAATTTGAGGAACAAGACATTCAAATAAGGTGACCTAGTGCTCCTATATGATAGAAAATTCAAGTAGGGGAAAATGAAAATAAGGTTGTTAGGATTGTTCTACATTAAAGAAATTGTAGATTCCAGAGCAATCAAACTAAAAAATATATGATGGTGCTAGACACAAGAAATACTTTTAACTAGACCATAGCATGTCTTGAGGACAAGACATAGTTTTGAAGGGGGGATGATGTTAGTACGATACAAGGCATGGAGCAGAGCCAACCAAAAGCCGGCGCATACATTATGCAGAGGCTAGAGCCAACCTATGATGCTAGAAGACACATCCCTAGATGCAATAGATACTATATATATAGATATAGGATAAGTGAGATAGGATATAGTAGGATGGGGACGATGATATGGAGATGACATAGACGTTTGATTAAGCATGTTTGTAGGATGATGAGGCAGAGACTTAGACATGTCAGATAATGGATGTATGATGTTTTATTACTATTGATATATATATATATATATATGGAGATCTGTCGATACCAGGTAGTTCTATGTTGTCTTATTATGATATGTTTGTGATACTCTGCTTATGTTATTCTGTGTTTTTCTATCATTCTCTAACTACTTAACCGGGGTATAAACTAACTACAACGACTTGGTTGAGGACCAGATCTCTGGACTGGTAGCCCTCTCCATTTCTAGCCAACAACTACCAACTCTAGTGACATGGGACTGACAATCATGGGTGATGAGTCTGACAACATAGTTTAGTGATGTAGAGTGGGGGCTTTTGGAGGTAGTGGGGCTATATCACGTGGCCCATATGCCAAAGATCTACATGGATTGTGTTATGTTGATAGCATTTTCTAAGAAACTATGGCACTCAGAGAATTCCGCATTTTCATCTCCCAATGGGGGAGATGACTATGACTCTCAAGGATGTATGGAGGACTCTATACATCTTGATTTGGGGGTAGCTAACTTGTATTGGTAAGAAAGGCAATCGCCGACATCAATGCAACAATTTCTAGGCAAGATTGACATACCACTATAAGGTTTGGCATTAGATTTAGATGCATGCATGGTCGGGGACATGTGGAGGAGCTATTCCTTGTGCTTATGGGTCTTGTTAGTGGTATGTTTCTACTTGACAAGACCAATAGATACTTCTATATGGGTTTAGAAGAATATGTACAACAAACATTCTAGAGAGTGCCACTTGCTCTCAATGAAGGGTTTGGTGAAGATGTCTGTGATCTACTTTGATGTCAGATAGTACTTGAGATCAATGATCTACTCATGAATCAGCTCCTGAAAGTAGTGCATGTGGATTTCAATGTGTTTTGTCCTCTGATGATGGACCGAATTGTGACAGATCTGTATCGCACTTTGGTTGTCACAAAATATGATTTTAGGCTTCTAGAAGGGAATACCAAACTCAGTGAGAATGTTCTAAAGCCAAATGGCCTCAGTAGTAGCATTAACTACTCCTCGATACTCAGCCTCTGTAGATGAAAGAGCAATTGCAGACTACTTCTTGTTCGACTAAGAAACTGGACCGAAACCAAGTGAGAAGTAATACCTTGAAGTAGACTTGCGATCCTAAGATTCACCTAACCAATCTAAATCTATATGTCCCACCAAGTCAATATCCATGCCCACTACATAGTGAATCCCATAACTATGAGTGCCTTGTACATAATGAAGAATCTTCTTAGCTGCTTTCCATTGCAGCTCATGTGGCTCCTACATGAACCTAGAGACCAAGCCCACAACATATGAAAAATTAGGCCTCATGTGAGTCAAGTATATGAGACTCCCAACTAATTTGTGATACAAGGTAGCATCCACCAATGGTGAAGAATAGTGAGCCTCAAGTTTGACCCCAGACAAAATGGAGTCGATACAGGCTTACAGTCATCCATACGAAAGCAGGAGAGCATACCAAGTGCGTACTTGGGTTGTGTCATGAAGATACCAGATGAAGATTGAGTGATCTCAATCCCTAAGAAGTAGTGTAGAAGGCCCAAGTCTGACATTAGGAAATGATCATGAAGGGAAGTTTTCACTACCTTGATGGTGGATGAGGAACTCCCTATAATCAACAAGTCATCAACATAGAGAACAAAGAACATGAAAGTATCATCCTACTGCAGAATATACACATTCATATCAGAATGGCATCGAGTGAACCTAACTGACAAAAGGAAGGAGACCATCTTGGCATACCAAGCCTGAGGGGCCTATTTGAGGCCATAGGGAGACTTCTGAAGATAAAAAATAAGTGAAGGATCATGTACAAACCCCTGTGACTGCTCCATGTAAATCTCCTCTTGAAGGTCATCGTGAAGAAAGGGACATTTCACATCCATCTAATGAGATTCCCAACAATGGGTTGTACCAATAGCAAGAACAAGTCTGATGGAGATAATTTTGACAATTGGAGCAAAAGTCTCAGAGTAGTCAATCCCAGGCACTTGGGAGAAACCTTTCGTGACCAGACAAGCCTTATTTTTATAAATTGACCTATTTGCAGCAAATTTTGTCTGATAGATCCACTTGCATCAAACAAGTTTCCTTCCCTTAGGAAGGGGGACTAAATCCCAAGTATGGTTCCTCTCCAAGGAACTGATCTCTTCTTGCATAGGAACATCCCACTCGGGGACACCATAAGCTTCCCAAAAGGACTGTGGACAGAAAGTTGAGGCAATGAAGAGATGTGGAGCCTATTCAAACTGTGACCTTGTTCTTTTAGTATCTAAAGGATCACCAGCCCAATAACCTGTTGAATCTAATATCTGACAAGCCCAAAGAGACCCAATAGGAGAATCTAGAGGAGAATCATCACCCTCTAAATGATGACTAGGAGTAGAGGAAGATGAATCCTCATCATCATCATCACCATCTAAAGTGGAGGAAGAAGACTCCTCATCAAGAGTAGGAGGATTAAGATCCTCAAAAGAACTATCATCATGCCGCAATGTCTCCAAAGTGATTGTAGATGGAGAAGTGATAGGAGAAGAACTGGAAACATCCTCCTTGAAATGAACACTCCTCTCAATGAACAACTCATGAGTGGTGGGGTGGAGAAGCTGATAGCCTTTGATAACATCTGGGTAGCCAACAAATATGCAAGAATTGCTTTGTGAATCCATAGCCTTGTGTTTATATGCTAGAATGTGGGACCATGGAGGAGAACTAAACACTTGAAAGTGCTTAACTGTGGGTTTCTGACTAGTCTAAGCTTGAAAAGGAGTGACCCCCTTCACAACTCGGTGAGGAACCTGATTCTGGATGTAACATGCACAGTTGATGGCCTCCACCCAATTCTAAGCCATGGACCTGGAGTGAATCATACAATTCACCATCTATTTCAAGAACCTATTCTTTTGCTCTATGACACCATTCTATTATGGACTGTAGGGTACTGTGTGTTGAAGATCAATTCCTTCAAAGGTAGAAAACATCTCAAACCTCTGGTTGACATACTCCCCCCATTGTCTATACACATAATCTTGATGGACTTCCCATATTGTTTCTCTGCAAAAGATTTGAAGTCTTGAATGTTGATATGTGGCGACTGATCATGCAAGTACTATACACTCATAATGTATCCTCACTGGGGTTAAAAAACTTCCCTCTTTTTTTCCCGTTCGGAGTCAGTTGTTAATTTTTGTTAACTGACAAAAGAAAAATGACATTGTAAAACCATAATTCTAGAAGCTTCCAAAAAGCTTGTTATAAGCGGCTGGGATGTATGTTGCGAGTTTGGAATTCATGAGATTGTAATCTGTTTGCACTGGATAATAAAATCATTGGATGGCTGAGTTTTTGTGGATGTAGCCCATTTTGGGTGAACCACGTTAAATTTTTGTTGATCAATTTTTTGTGTTGTTCTTCATTGTTATTTTTGGGTTATTTAATCTACATATAATTGTTAGTGTTTATTGCTTCGATATGCCTGAACCCTAATAACTGGTATCAGAGTAGGTTGTGTTTGATTATCATCTATAGGAAGGTCTCACGGTTGAGTGGGAGTCTCACGATTAAGTGGGAGCAATGGCAGATGAGGGTAAATTGAAGGTAGATAAATTCAATGGGCAGAACTATCAATTATGGAAGATGCAGATGGAGGATTATCTCTATCAGAAGGATTTATGGAGGCCGTTGGAAGGAAAATCCAAGAAACTGGTAGCAATAACTGATGAGGATTGGGAAATTCTTGACAGAAAGGCACCGGGAACTATTCGGTTGTGCCTAGCACTGTTTGTGGCATTTAATATAATAGAAGCAAAGACAACAGATGAACTGATGAAAGATTTGGCTAAACTATATGAAAAACCCTCAGCCTCTAATAAGGTATTTCTCATGAAGCGCTTGTTTAATCTAGAAATGGTTGAAGGTGGATCTGTGTCAGATCATTTAAATGAGTTTAATACGATTTTGAGTCAATTAACTTCTGTAAAATTGAAATTTGATGAAGAGGTAAAGGATCTCTTGGTTTTATGTTCTTTTCTAGAAAGTTGGAATAGCTTGGTAATGGTTGTAAGTAACTCTGTCTCTGGTTCAAATACTTTAAAATTTGATGATGTTGTTGGTGTTATCCTTAGCGAGGAAATGCGATGAAAAAGCACAAGTGAGAGTTCAACATCAAGTAATGCTTTGACTGTAGAGAATAGGGGAAGAAAAAAGGAGAGAGGAAAAACCCCAACAAATCGCGGGAAATCACAAGGGAAGTTGAAGAAAGGCAGATCTAAATCCAGAGGAAGAATGGATTGTTGGCACTGTGGAAAGATAGGACACTTGAAAAAGGATTGCTAGTCTCGAAAGGGCAAACAAGGAGATGGATAACATGATGACAATAATGAAGCTAATGTTGCAAGTAGTAAATTACAGGATGCTTTAATTTTGTGTTTAGATAATGCTAATGATTCCTAGGTAATAGATTCAGAGGCTTCATTTCATGCCACACCCCATATGAAATATTTTGTAGATTATGTTCAAAGTGATTTTGGACAGGTATATTTGGGTGATGATGAACCCTATCAGATTGTTGGAAAAGGAAAAATAAAAATCAAGTTGCAAAATGGAAATGAATGGTTGCTACAGGAGGTAAGGCATGTTCCAAATTTGAGAAGGAATTTAATCTCTGCAGGGCAATTAGGTAGTGAAGGCTGCATAGTTACCTTTTCAGACAAAGTGGAAGGTCACTAAAGGTGCATTAGTAGTAGCTAAAGGTGAAAAGGTAGGCACATGGTATTTGTGTACTAGTAATACTTATTCTACCTTAGCTGCTACAGAAATAGTTGCTACTGAGATAGCTATAGCACTTGCTATAGAGACAGAAACAAAATTGTGGCACCATAGACTTGGGCACATGAGTGAGAAAGGGATGAAGATCCTTCACTCCAAAAAGTTGCTACCAGGTCTGAAGCAGATTGACTTGGAGTTTTGTGAAAATTGTGTTTATGGAAAATAGAAAAGAATCTGATTTCTCAAAGTTGGGAAAGAGAAGAAGAGTGAGAAATTAGAGCTTGTGCATTCAGATGTATGGGGACCAGCTCAGGTATCTTATCTTGGTGGCTCTTTCTATTATGTTACTTTTATTGATGATGCAACCAGGAAAACATGGGTGTATTTCCTAAAACAAAAATTAGAATTATTTGAAACTTTTAAATGGAAAGCTTTGGTTGAGAATGAGATAGGAAAAAAGTTGAAGTGTCTCAAATCTAATAATGGAGGTGAGTATTGTAGCAGAGAATTTGATAATTACTATTCATATAATGGAATCCGTAGGCAGAAAATGGTTCCTGGAACCCCACAAGAAAATGGTGTATCTGAGAGGATGAACAAGACCATTATGGAGCATGCAAGGAGCATGAGATTGCATGCTAGACTACCCTTACACTTTTGGGCAGATGTTGTACATACTGTTGTTTATTTAATAAATAGGGGACCTTCAAATCCTTTGGATGGTGGCATTCTAGAGGAGGCATGGATGGGTAAAAAGGTAAACTATTCATTTCTAAAAACCTTTGGTTGTGAAGCTTTTGTCCACATTGATATTGAAAATAGAACCAAGCTTGAGGCTAAGTCTAAAAAATGTACCTTCATTAGATATGGAGTAGATGAATTTGGTTATCAATTATGGGATTATAAAAATCTTAAAATCATTAGGAGCAGAGATGTTATATTCAATGAGAAGGTCATGTATAAGGACCAGTTGCAGAAAAAGAAGCATGAATAGGCCAAAAAGGAATATGTGGTGCTGGATGAGATTCTAGAAAATAAAATGGCAGTGGTACCTGATGCTCAACAACAAGTTATCCCACAGACTCCTGCAAGTGTTAGATGTTCTACAAGGATAACAAGACCTCCAGAAAGATTTTCTCCATCATTATATTTGATATTATTAACTGATTCTGGTGAACTTGAAGGTTATGAAGAAGCAATGCAAGTAGCTACCAAAAAGCAGTGGGAGCTAGGAATGAAAGAGGAAATGGATTCCTTGTTTCAAAGTCAGACTTGGGACTTAGTCAAATTGCCTACAGGAAAAAGAGCATTGCCAAATAAATGGGTTTATAATTTGAAGGAAGAAGAGATATAAGGCCAGACTCATGGTAAAAGATTTTGCACAGAAAAAAGGTATAGATTTTGATGAAATATTTTCTCCAGTTGTAAAGATGACTTCTATTAGAACTATTCTAAGTCTTATGGCTGCGAAAGACTTGCATCTTGAACAGCTAGATGTGAAAACAAATTTTCTCCATGGGGATTTGGAAGAGGAAATATACATGTAGCAACCATAGGGATATGAGGTTAAGGGTAAGGAGGATTTTGTGTGCAGGTTAAAGAAGAGTTTGTATGGCCTAAAACAAGCACCTCGACAATGGTATTTGAAATTTGATAGTTTTATGACTGAACAAGGTTACAAAAGATGCCATTCTGATTATTGTGTTTATTTCAAGAAATTGGGTAATGTTAGCTATATTATCATGTTGCTTTATGTTGATGACATGCTTGTTGCCAGGTCTAACATGCAGCATATTAATGAACTTAAGCAGAAATGAGCAAATTCATTTGCTCTGAAGGATTTGGGTGTAGCAAAACAAATCCTTGGTATGAGGATCACACGGGATAGGACAAACAAAAAATTATTTTTGTCCCAAAGTGAGTATGTAGAGGTGTTGAAAAGGTTTAACATGTAGAATGCAAAAGTAGTTAGTACACCTTTGCCTAGTCATTTTAAGTTGACTAAGGAGATGTGTCCAAAGACACAAGAGGAGGAAGGTAAAATGTCTAAGATACCATATGCATCAGCAATTGGCAGCTTGATGTATGCAATGGTATGCACAAGGCCAGGTATTGCACATACAACAGGAGTTGTGAGCAGGTATATGAGCAATTCGAGAATGGAACTTTGGAATGCGATAAAATGGATTCTCTGATATTTGAGAGGTACTACTTCAAAGAAACTATGTTTTGGAGGAATAAATTCTACTCTAAAAGGATATGTTGACTTTGATCTGGCGGGTGATATTGATAGCAGGAGGAGTGCTATATGGTATTTTTTACTGTAGGAGGTACTATAGTCAGTTGGATTTCAAGGCTGCAAAAGGTTGTTGCGCTTTCAACCACTGAAGCTGAGTATGTTGTTGCTACATACACTAGCAAGGAGATGATTTGGTTACAACATTTTATGGAGGAATTGGGGCAACAAAAAGAAAATATCCCTTTGTACACTGATAGCCAGAGTGCCATTCATCTTGATAAGAACTCAGCTCTGTATTCAAAAACTAAGCATATACAGCTCATATACCACTTCATCTGGTCAGTTTTGGAGGATGGCCAGTTGAAGCTAGAGAAAAATCACACAAGTGAGAATCCTGCAGATATGTTCGCAAAGGAAGTTACACAGGAGAAATTGATTTCCTCATCAATTTTTGTTGGCCTTCATGACTAAAAATGGTGGACATAAGAAACCAGCCAGGCCTGTAATCTAGTGGGAGTTGCAAGTGCAACAGTGTCATCTAGGATCAGTGTCCAAGTGGGAGATTGTTTGGTGTGGAGCCTGATCAGTCTCCAAGTGGGAGATTGTTTATATGTGGTAACTGATCATGCAAGTATTGTACACTCGTAACGTATCCTTGCCGGGGTTTAGGGCCGGGCTGGGCCCCGAGCGAGGGTTCAGGGGAACAACCCCTAAAAAAAAAATTTCCCTCTTTTTTGCCAGTTTGGAGGTGGTTGTTAATTTTTGCTAACTGACAAAAGAAAAATGACATTGTAAAATCGTAATTATATAAGCTTCTAAAAATCTTTTTATAAGTGGTTGGGATGTATGTTGCAGGTGTGGAATTCACGAGATTATAATCTGTTTGCACTAGATAATAAAATCATTGGATGGCTAAGTTTTTGTGGATGTAGCCCATTTTGGGTGAACGACGTTAAATTTTTGTGTTGATCTCTTTTTTGTGTTTTTCTTCATTGTTATATTTGGGTTATTTAATCTGCATATAATTCTTAGTATTTATTGCTTTGATCTACCTGAACTCTAACAATTAAAAGACTCAAAAACCTCAAACTTCTATTTGAGAAAATAAACCCATGTGTATCTAGAAAGATCATTAATGAATGTGAGAAGATATCGAGCTCTACTAAAAGAAGGATGTCAAAATGGTCCTCCCAAGTCACTATGTACCAACTCCAAAAGTTGTGTGGCTCTCCATGCTTTGCCTTTATCAAATTTATCTTCAGGATGCTTACCAAGAATGCATCCTTGGAAAACACCATCAAAAAATTGAATAGAAGGCAACCCTAAAACCATGTCGTGTTGACTGAGCTACTGCAAGTAGTGGTAGTTCAAGTGGCCAAACTGATGATGCCATAAATAACTCACCTCATCTAAGTGAGTGAGAAAAGCAAGTAAAGGAGAATTAAAAACAAAGTGAGAGACCTGATATAGTCTGGACTAATGATCAACTTTTCCCATAGCAACTGTAGACCCATTATGCAACTCATTGACTACCACTGTGTCTGGAGTGAGTTCAACCCACCTACCAGAGCCGGTGTGAGTGTTCTGATAGACAGATAGAAGATTAGTTGACAAAGATGGAACACAAATAACATGATGAAATGTTCCTTCGCCCATGTCAACAGACCCTCTCCCATGCACTTCAAGAGGAGTGTCATAACCCGTGAGTATAGATGGCATACAACATGACTCCAAAGATGCAAAACCATCTTGTGATGAAGCCATGTGGTGAAGCACTCAAGTCAATGATCCAAGTATCAGATTGTGAAGCAATAGGAACTAGGACCTTGCCCTTTTCTTTCCCCTTACTTTTATCTGTGTTCTTTGATGATTCCTGAGATGAACTTTGTTTGACTAAATCAGGCACCTTGATATTATTATTCTCAAGAAGATGTGTCAGGTGATCAATCTTCTTTTTAAGACACTTATGTTCATCATGACTAGGTGTCTTGCAATAGGCACACTTTTCCTTCTCCTTCTTAGGATTGTCACTTTTGAAAGAAGAGGCATGATTGGCTTCTTTTGATTAGCCGGTTTCTAATCTTGTTTCTTCTCTCCTTGATTCTGTGGTTTCTTATTCTGCTTGCCAAACCCTTTATGATCTTTAGTTCCCTGATTTGTAGCTAAGAAATGAGATTTAGAGGGCATAATCATGCCCATTTGAACTAATTTATCTTTCTCCTTTGTGAGTTCATTTGCAAAATCATCAAGAGAAGGCATTATATAATTGGTTCCTAAGGCACGTTTTGTGACATGAAATGTAGAAACAAACACATAATAGTTAGGACCAAGCTTGGAAAGAATATTTAAGATCAATTGAGAATCTTTCTTCTCAATCCCACATTGTTTCAATTGCAATCTTATGGCCTTTAGTTTAGTGAAGAAGTCTTGAATAGAATCAAAATTGGTAGGACTTAGCCCTATGAGATCATTCTCCAATAAATGTCCTATTATTTCATCCTACTTACCAAAGAGATTTTCCAAAGAGGTCCATACATCATTTGGTGTAGAAACAGATTCAATGTGAAAAAGAAAATCTAGAGATACAAACATACACAAGGTTCCAAAAGCTTCATCCAACTTATTAAACCATTTTGGCTTTTGAGCAAGTGCATGGAAATGGTATACAATTTTGTGGCCGAACTTGATTTTTGGGCAAAACGCACTGACATTATATAAAACACGTATGAGCAATAACATGTACACGTTATAATGTGTACGTGTTATGGCTTGGATTAGATCCAAGCCATAACATGCGTATGTGTTATATAACACATACGCGTTATTGCTTGCATTGACTTTTTTGCAAAAATCAATGCAAACAAAATGCGCTCATTTTTTGTTTGCATTGAATTTGCAAAGTATAATGTGTGCATGTTATATAACGCACACGCATTATAGCATGAACACGTTTTAATGACTTAAATTTAATTTTTTCATCATCTTGAGCACCCATTTAGACTTGGATTTCCAAGCCTAAGTGTTGGAGATACCTTTTTTCTCCTAAATTTGTGTTTTCAACATAAAACAATGAATTTGAACTTCAATGTCATCAGGTTTACACATTTTACATCAAAATTTTATGAAACTACCACCAAAACAAAGAGCTCCTTCTATGCTTTCTAAGCCATATAATTTTTTTATTATTTTGAATAAGTTAAGGTATTTACATTTATTTTCTTTGAAGAGTGTCTTTACATTCCTCCAATACATATGTATTGATTTTTCTCTATAACTTTTGACCCACCTATCCAAATTTTTAAAAAATTTATATAGGATTGCTCTACATTTCATTGTCTACACATTCAAAAAAATTTACATTTTTTTAGTTTTGTGCAAGTTATGTGATGCACACGCTCGATGATCCAATTTCTAGGATGCATCCACCTTGAAAAAGCTTTAAAAACATATATTCAATAAAAAATATGAAAAATACACAACTTGTAGTCCTCACTGTCGACTCTACCAACTAATTTTTTAAAATAATTTGTGCAACAAAAAAAATAAGGGGGTGCAGACCAGACACTATGTTATGTTTCAGTGATAAAAATAGGAACACCTTTTTGTGCGCTCAGCATTTCACCCTCTTAACCTCAACCATTTTTAAAAATATTTAGTAGTTTAGAAACGAGATTCAGAGTACTACAATTCTTGTTCTTACCATGTCTTCAAATTTTGAGTGTAAACATCTCGAATTACTCACCCAAGTTCAAGTTTAGTTGATTTCAAGAAAAAAGTGGCCACTTTTAACCTCTTTTTTGTATACCATTTCCATGCACTTACCCTTTTCTGCAAGTAATTATGGTTCAGCTTCAAGACCCATAGTTACTCTATACAACCCTTGCCTCTTTAGATAGATTGTCATTTTAAATTTCCAATCAAAGTAGTCATAGGGTGTGAGTATTTGTACTGTTGTTTGATCCATTTTATGCAGAAAATAAGATTGTTGTTGTTGTTGTTTGTGCGGAGAAGAGAATGTAAAGATTCAAAGAAAACACATAAGACACCCCCCTTTTTAACGCAATCAAAGAACCCCCCAAGAAAATATGATTTGGCACTTTATATTTAGTGTGATTATAATTACCACCAACAAGAAATGTTAAGTGGATTTGATCTCAATGCTTTACAAATTCTTAATCAAATGAGTGTATGTTGAAAGTATAGTATTGGAACCAAACCAAGTAAAATTAATAGAACCACTGCGAAGTACTCAAAAAATAATACACTTTCAAAAAAAGAATCGCTTCGATCCGAGGTCGTATGCAAAAGTTATGAGTCTCTGAAGTTCCCAAAATGAAAACTGTGCAGTGTCACCTATGAGAATTTGCAATTTCTGGAAAATCTGTGTACCGAAACCAAAAATCATCTACACCAATGTGTAGAGCGTGAAAAATTATCCCAAATAAAAAAGAATTGTACTAAATTAGGAGCCAATATGAGTCAGAACTGAGTGTTTGAAAATCACCTTCAATTTTTCCCATACCAACAGAGAGCGGTATAGTTTGCAAAAGTAGACCTCCACCAAATTTTGTAGAATTTCCATCGAAATAGGGATGCCGCTAAGTCTGGAGATCGCCATCTTAGTTTAGACCTTTGCCAAGTTTGTCAGTTACTAGTCAAATTTAGTTACATCTACATTTAGCAAACCTCCAAAAAAACACTGAATATGGCATAAAAGTCAAATTCGCTGCTAAACTTAGACAAGCCCAAAATAGGGCACGAAAATTGAGAGTGCCTATTTTAGGGTGCTTTTTTTTAATTAATGGCCTTGAAGATCGAGTTACACCCATACACAAGGGTCCGATGAGAAATTTGCAGCGAAGTTTTAAAAAAAAAAGAGTCAAAAAATTTGAAGAGGGGTATGGGTCATAGCCACACCCAACCCCAAGGTGCGTAGGGCCTGTGTAATGGGGGTAGGTCCCCAAAGGGAGGCTAATGCCCTTTATATAAAGGCTAACGCCCCCTTAAAACCATAGCACTTAAAGTGCTTTGTGCAGTGCTTGAAGCGCTTAGCACAACGCTTATTTATTTTTTTAATTTTTTTTAAATTTCATAAATTTTGATATTTACCTTGTGAAGCGTGCTGGGGGGCCAAAATGGTCCTCTAGAAAAATAATTTTTTCCTCAGAAGCTCCCAACACTGAAATTAGACAAATTATTTATCAAAATTCATCTACAAAACCTCCTGGACGCAATTTGACAAGGTCCTTTTGGCCTGAAAATGCTTCGAATAGAAGCTAACCTATAGATTTGAGCATGAAACCCACGTTCCACAACTGTGTCAAATGATCTCCAAATCAGATGAAATGAAAGTCAATCTTGACTTTCTCAAGCCTCCTAGATGTGTTGGAATAGCCAGAAATGTTGCCAATATAACTAGAAACACTGCAATTAACTAGATCTCACAAAACACGCATGCAAAATAAAAGGGTTAAGGGTCTTGTTAAATCCTTTCTGATTCTTCAGATCATTAAGAAACACAAGAGAAGAGCATACATGATTCACAAGAACTCACTCTCTCAATCACCTGAATATATGAACTTAAAACTCTCAAAACAAAAGCTCTAATACCATGTTAGAAATCTTGAACAAGATGTAAAACCCAAGAACTTTATGAGAGAGATTCTAAGATACATAAATTGAAATGCAAAATAGAAGAAAACAAGGATTCCAAGAGATATCTAAATTTTAATATGATAGAATTGCATTAAGATCTCAAAGCAAAGAATGGTAGAGTAACTAGACAATGCATTTAAGATGATCAAAATACAAGCTAGGTAGTGAGTTTATATAGACTAGGGAGAGAGAAGAGGTGGCAAACCTGACCAATAGGGAGAGGCCACCATATGGGCTAAAGATAGCAAGAGCATCTTCCCAAGATAGCAAATGTCACCTCCCTTGTAGGATGTCGACACCTCAAATCACCCACTCACTAATTAAACTCACTTTATTTGGCCTAAGCAAGCTTAATAAAAGTGTAGGAAAAACCTAGGAAATAGGGAAAATAACTAACCCACTAGGAAAATAAAAACCTACACTAACAAAAAGTATGTTGTTGGGTAGAATTGGGACAAGAGGGTATGTTTGTGTTTTCAGTTTTTGGATTTATTGGAAAACATGAAAAAGTGCATGAATTTCCCTATTTTGACCTATCATATTTTGTTAAAAAAATTATGTAAGTGGAAAAGATTGATGTTGGGCTAATTTAGAACAAGATGGTATATTTGCATTTTCAGTTTTTGGATTTCTTGGAAAACGTGAAAAGTGCATGAATTTCCTTATTTTTCCCTGGTTGATTTGACTAGAATTTTCATGTGATTGAAAAGGTGTATTTTTGGGATAATTTAGACCAAGAGGGTATTTTTTGATTTTGAATTACTCATTTTTCAAAAATGTGAATTTTTGAGTGATTTTACAGTTGCATTAGGTAGTGTGCCTTCAAGGGTAAAACACTCTTTTTCTATTTTCAAGTCCCTTAAAGGAGGAATCCCTTGCCTATGTGGGTTGGATGATGTTGGATGCAAGGAGTGTGTTGAATAAGTTCCCCTTGAGCTTGTTTGAGTGTTTAGAGTGGTTATCATTCACCTTGTGTCTCTCATGTGTGAGAGGTGGATGTGTTGCAAGTATGTGCCTAATCGGTGTTGTCATTGATGTCAACATATCTTTGTTCTCATTGGTGTCAACTGTATCCTATTTTGTTATTTGTTTAGAAGCTTTATATGTTGGGGATATTGAGAAAATTAGCCCCTCTGGAAGAATCAGAAAGTAATCAGTGAATCACAGTGAACACAGTGAGCTGCATACTGAAGAGCAGTCCAGAAGATTGCTCCACATTTCTTACTAACTGAAGATCTTGGTCTATGGATTGGAAGTTATTTAGAAGCATGGCTGAAGATGCTAAATCCTGAGTTTGAGCCTCTAGTACGAAGATTTGAGTGAGTTACATTCACCAGAGTAAAACCTTCTTTTTCTGATTATTCACTAGTGCCTAAGAGAAAGTGTTTTTCTCCGCATTCCTCTGCATTAAAGTGTTTTACTCTGCAGTTCTAGAGTGAATTCTGGGATTATGATAAGTGCCTATAATTGCATTGGTTCATGTTTCGGTGGTCCGCAAGCTATCTTTTTTTATGACAGTCAAAGACAGTGATGTTCATGTGCTTTGGTGTGAAGAATCTCATGAATAAAGTGGTTTGAGTTTGTGTGGTTGCTCTTGGTGATTTCAATGTGCTTGTGGATACCTCTTGATCATGTTCCTACCTTAACATTGGTCCACGTTAAGGAATTGAGATCGTGTTTGAAGATTATTCCCAAATAAAGTAGTGTGTAACTAGTCTTAGCCGACTTGGTTAATTCCAATGATTGCAGAGATCCCTTAAAGATTATGGAAGTGTGTTGTGGCGTGGAAGATCATATTTGAGTCCCAGCTAAGGTGTGGTGTGATCTGCATACATCTATACTACAATTCTTTAGCATAATTTTGTATTAGGTCAAGACCTATTTTGTAAATGTTTGTAATGGCGACCTTGGAGATTGTTCCAATGGTTGATGATTGTAGTGCTGACCTTGATGATCATTCCAAGGTTGATGAAGTGCATAAATACTTGTAATTAAGTCATGGAAAAGGTGTCCTTGTGCGAAGATTGGAAGATAAGGAAAAGAAGTGGAAAGACAGAGCAGAGAAAAGGAACTATTGTACTTCAATACATTAATCTCATACATGAAGAAGATAATGATCTTGGAAATGAGCCTAGTAGTGAGCCACCAGTAGGGTTTAATAGCCCTTATTGTAATCTTTCTAGGTTTAGGGTTGAGGCAGTGATCCTGTTAGACCTAGTTGTACTTCATGGAAGTTAGCCAGTATGTTCTAGGCCCGTGGAGTGACCAAGCCTGAACATCATTTTTCAAAGATTGCAATATATTTTGAGAGCTAATCCTCTCCGTGGTTTTTCCCCACCTTGGGGTTTTCCACGTAAAAATCTGTTGTCTGTTATGTTTAATGTTGCATCTGTGTTTAAGTTTCTAATTTCATGCATTCATTGTTTAATCGTAATAACTATGGACAAGCAATTAATGTTTAAGTGCAAAAGTATTTGAGTTTTTGAGACAACTAATTCACCCCCCTCCCCCCTCTCAGTTGTCTGGCGCATTCCAACAATTGGTATCAGAGCAAGGTTCCTATGAAGAAAGTTTAATAGCTTGAGTAAGATCCAAAATGTCTTATAAGAAGGAAGCATCGCATTTTGATGGGATGAACTATGCTCTTTGGAAGGCACGAATGAAAAGCCATCTTCTTTGTCTTGGTTACAAAGTATGGAAAGCTGCAGAAACAAAATACACCATGCCTCAAAATGGTTTGACGACTAAAGATGAAATCAAAGAATATGAGGTGGATATCAAGGCAAAAGATGCTTTGTTAAGTTCATTAAATGACTCAGTACTGACAAAAGTTGTGGATCTTGAAACTGCAAATGAATTATGGGAGAAGTTGAAAAATCTGTATGAAGGAGATGATTATGTGAAAGAGTCCAAGCTACAAAGTCTGAAAGTAAAATATGAGAGTTTGAAGATGAATGAAGATGAAAACATAATAGCCTTTATGCAAAGAGTTGATGAACTTGTCACTAGAATAAAAGGTATGGGGGGAACTCTCGGTGATAAGAAAGTTGTGATGAAAATTCTCAGATCACTACCAAAATCCTACAGTCATAAGGTAGCTGCAATTGAAGAATTTATGCAAGTAAAAGCTGTTGACAGAGATCAGTTACTTGCTAAGCTTACTGCCTTTGAAATGAGAGAGTTTGGTGATGCTCTGCCAAAAGTCGAGACTACCTTCAAAGCCAGTACTTCTAGGAAAATCTCCAGATTAGAAAAGTAAAAAGTAGAATCTAATGATGAGTTTGATGAAATTGAAGCCAACTTTGTGGATAGACTACAAAGAGGATCTGGTAAGTTTAAAGGTAAATTACCTTTTAAATGTTTTTCCTATGGTAAAAGTAGGCCACTTTGCTTCCAAATGTCCTGAAAGAATTCAAATAAATAGAAAAAGATATGAGAACATGCCTAGGATCCAAAAGAAATGTTATTATGTTGAAGATTTTGATGATGATGAAGGAGTATCAGATAATGGTGAACCAGATAATGCTAGTACTTCTAGTAATGAATGCTTGTTTATTGATATTAAGGAAGAACTTGTGTCTACTAATCTTGCTAGTTGTGTAAAGGAAGAAAAACTAGTGGAAAGTGCTTTGGTTGCTCATGTTGTTGAAGACAAAGATTAATGGGTTATTGATAGTGGTTGCTCCCACCATGTTGGTGCCTACTACAAGTTTGGATTTTGAGCATATGAATTCGCAGGCACTTTCAAGTCTTTTGGCCTTTGATTTTTAAAAGTGCAAAAAATAGTTTTAAATACATGTGTCTTTGAATATACAAAGGGTTTTGTATGTGCAAATGCAAATGTACATTGGCGGGCTTGCAGAATGCTCAATCGGCCTTCAAAAAATGAAAAAAATCAGTTATATGCCTCCTTGTATGCATATCAGGTTTGGAATAGGTACATATACATTCAGGAATCTTTCATAGATTCTTGGAATATTCTACAGTTGTATGTTGAGTTTGCTTGTATATCGGGTTTGTATGTTTAGACATACAACGGCTACATACAATGGAAAAGATGCAAGCGGATATACAACAGCTAGATGCATTGGCGGCATACAAGAGAAATTTACAACGGCCGATGCATATGCAAAGGTAAATGTATGTCAAAGATACATGCAATGAAAAGATACAAGGGGTCTTGTACATTCGGCAAT
Source organism: Cunninghamia lanceolata (assembly GCA_027924645.1). Taxonomy (NCBI): domain Eukaryota; kingdom Viridiplantae; phylum Streptophyta; class Pinopsida; order Cupressales; family Cupressaceae; genus Cunninghamia; species Cunninghamia lanceolata. Next base: position 5,009,931 of record BSBN01000178.1, on the reverse strand, counting down.
ATACAAAGTAAGAGATAGGTTTGGTGGGGCCCGCAGACATACAAAGCAAAATGTATATCGGGTAGGTGCATCGACGACGATGTACAAGAAGATATATGCAAAGCAAGAACCAAAGCATGGGGCCCACCAGATGCATATACAAGTGCGATTGTATGTTTGCACATACAAAGGAACATGCATTCCAAAGATGCATTGGCCGGATCTGAAAAGTATGCAATGCAGTTGATAAAGGCAGGAGTCTGGGTGATTGTATGTTTTTGCTTGTATGTTTGCATTGCATATGCGATATACAAGGTGAACATACAAGGGAACGATATACAAGCCGGACCCGATTCAATAGTCAAATTTGGCAAATTCAGCACTAGTGTTCGCGGCTTGCATGTATATGGTGTTTGTATATGCTGATATGCAAAAGAATGAGATACAAGGCCCGTATTTGAAAATTGCTCCAATCTGTTTCATAAAATTTGAAATCCGTGGGTTGTATATTGCAATATACAAAGGGAAGATGCAAAAGTTAACATACAACCCGGACCTAATTGACTTTCCAACTTATTTTATAAGTATTTGGGGTCCGCGCTTTGTATGCAAGCAATTATATGTATATGCATGTTCTTTTGCATATACAAGGCGAAAAAAGGAAAAACAGGGCGAAAAGGGCAAAATGTATGTTGCGATGGAAAAATTCAGCGATAGATACAGACATCTGCGTGGCATAATTTCAGTGGTCGAGGACCATTCAACATGTTTTAGAGCCATAGATCGCGGGGAAGAGGATAGGATCGACGGCTCAGTTTCAAAGTTTTGCGAAGGTTTTCCTTTGTATGTGCAATTGCATTTCAAGCTGGAAAATCATAGAGCACACAGATTGCTGCATTTTCTGAAGCTACAGGTAGGTTGGCATTAATGGTGAAGTTGCAGAAGCATGGTCAAAGACATGGATAGGCCACCTACCATCTTAAGGGTGAAAATCTTGAACAGATGCACAGTTCCTGATCTCACCTACTCCCTTCCTTCTCTCTGCCTGGAAAATTCAATGATTTAGGCGCCATTCTCACGGTGCATTGTATTTGGTAGGATTTTGAAAATGCCTTTTAATTATTGCTGAGTACATAGTTTGCTATAAAATGCAAACTGTGTTACTCATTGGGGGTTGTTGAAGACTTGGGCATTTTTTGGAAAAATAACGAAAAATGGAGCATTTTCTTGGTTGTTTTATCTCTGTTGGAGTTTATGAGTTGCATTTTGAATGCATGTTGCACATATGTTTAGTTTCATCTCATTTTATATGAAAAATGCATTATTGCATGTGCTTATCTATCTGTCTCCATTTGTTGTATGCATTTTCTTCTTTTGAATTTGGTTGCTAAGGGTTCTTCAGATTCTAGGGTATATATTTCTGTATCACATGCTTGATCTTCAACTTCCATTCAAGGAGTGGATTAAACTATTTTAGGTTAAGTATGAAGAAGGTTGTATGTCAGCAAGGATATTTGTAAGTAGAGACAGTTAAATACTTATCCTTGGGTGGTGTTTGTAAGGCAAATACCAGTCCTAACCCCTTGAAACTTGAATGCCAATTGCAAGCCATTCTCTTGTATACGTCTAGTTGACTCCTTGCCCAGAGATAGGCACCAGTCTGCTACTTGTGTAGTAGTTATGATCCAAAACCCCCTGTCTTGCATCCAAAACAAATACAAATCCTTTCATATTTCCAACCAGTTAGTTGTAGGAGTAGGATTAGGACCCCTGCATACTCTCATCCTCAGCCAGTTAGATATGTCCAAGAATGATGCCAACCTTGTGATTTATCACACAAAAATCTCGGTACATCCATGAGAGTAGTCTACCTGTTGTTGAAGAGATAAATATTTCTGTCATTGGTTGAGTCAAGGTTAAATCTTTAGCTATAGGGATACCCCCCCTGGTGCGGTAGAACCAGAAGTGAAGGGGAGGCAGCTCACGCAACCTCCTGTATTAGTTGGCCGAATCTACCTGTGCATTGGAACTAGCAAACCCTCTACTGATTTGGAAGAAACTTCAACAGATGGCGACTCCACTGGGGATGACTTAGATGCACATCTATTTGGAAGGAGTTAAGTAATATGAAGACTGGAATACCCAGCTTCTAGTAAAATCATTGCTGCATATTTGGTTCTTTCATGTGAAAAATGGTGCTCTGCTGGTGGAATGAACTCAGAAAAATATTTGTTCTGTGATGAGCTTTCAGTTGTTTGAAAATTTTATCCTCTTTGGAGAGGTGGCGACTCTGCAAAATTCTTAGTGCACATGAAAGGCCGATGTATGTTGTTGTGATCTAAAAATATTTTGTTCAAAATCTCAACATCTGGATGAGAAAAGGTACCTAGTTTCTTCCCACTTTTATTTGTTTTATTGCATAAGTTAAATGCTGAGGGGAAGCCTTAGGTCTTAGGTAGATATAAGATGTCTAAGAATGAAATTTATATGAATCCAAATATGTATTCACCCATACTCAGTCAAGAAGGGTATGAAATGTTGTGTAAAAAAATTGAAGAGATAAAGAATAGGTTGATATCCTTAGAGGCTAGGCAGGCTCAGTTAAATAATAACCCTGTTATGTCTGCCAGTCAGAATGCTAAACCTCTTGTCAGCCCTTTTGATCCTTTGTATGATCAGTTAGATTTGTCATGGGTTGATTATAAAGTTGAAAGTATGCCTGCTCAGATTTACAATCAGATGCCTAGATTTAATGGACACAGTGTGTGTGATGGGGGTACACATATCCAAAACTTTCACAGATTTATGGAGAGATACTCATTTAGAGATGAGGATATGTGGATGAGGTTTTTTGTTAGATCCTTTGGTGCTAGAGCTAGGGAGTGGTATTTGAGCTTTCCAAGGAGATCCTTTGCCTGTTGGGATGAACTTGTTGACTGTTTCAGAAAGGAATTTGCAAGAGAACCTATTGATCTTGTTGCAAAGTTAATAGAAATTAGAAGACAAGATGAAGAGCCCTGTATTGATTTTAGTCATAGATTTGCAGTTGCCCTTTCACAAATCCCTGAAGACTTCAGACCTGATACTTTAGCCTGCATTAGCATATATTTTGAAGCTTTTGAGATGGGCTCTAGTGCATTGTTGAGGGAATTCAAGATAACAAGTGTGCAAATGGCATACAATTTTTTAGAAAATTCAGAAAAAATGAGAAATGAGCACATGCAAAATTCCCTGTCCACAGGCTTGGGTGTGAATAATAGTTGTGTGGCTACAAATGACTAAGTGATCATGGCATCATGTGAAGATAAATGTGAAATTGAAAATACAAAAGTTGAGAATGCTGCTATGTTCGAACATAATGCTGGTAACAATGCTCGACTAGGTTGTTCATCAATGAAGGATGCTAGTGAAAGGATCAATGATGACTCTCGTTTCAAGGTTGAGGTATCTGGTTCTGAAAACAATGATGAGGCTATGGGCAGCAATGAATACTTGTTTGAGTGGGTTTTTGGAGATGATTGTGAGTATTGTGCTCAAGATAGAGAAGAAATAAGCAAACAAAGGAGCAATTCCATGTTTGAATCATTATCTTTTATTTAGACACATGGAGATGATGAAGAGCAATCAAAGATTGAAACAAGTAGTAGTGTTGAGCATGATTGTTCTTCATTTGATTATAGTTTTGTTTATGACACACAGGCTGATACTTCTCCACACAAGAAATCCATTAGTAATGAAAATGCATGTTTTGTTGCCCATGAACCAGTGGCATACTATAATGAAGCTGAAACACTTGGATCAATCCTTTTTGATACATACGCTGAGGAGGATCTGTTTGAGTGTGGTGAAAATCAAAGCACTGTTATTGATAAGGATTCTAAGTTTCATCCTGATAAAAGACAGACCAACATATATCATGAAGGTTATTGCAGAGAGTTGCCTGAGTCTGAGCCTTTCCTGTTTGGTGATGCTGAAGGTTGTTTGCATGAAGTGCACCAATGTGAAAGTGAAAGCTTTTTCTTTGATATGCCAGCTTATGATACAATGTGGCCTGACGAGCCTAGCTATATGGTGGATAATGAGTGCTTCCAGTTTTCAGTCTAGCTGGGAGATCATTCTACAATGCATATTGTTGGTTGTTTGCATAAGATTGATAGGGGTAAGCTCAATGAGATGTTTGAATATGCAAGTGACAAGGTTTGTTTGTGGGTAGATCGTGGCAGCATTTTTAGGCTCGATCTAGTGAAATCAGAAGAAAACATGGTATTTGACAAAGAAAAATACTGGTTTTTCCTTTTTGGCGGCCCTGGGCCACCAATATAATGTTTAAAAATATGATTTATGATGCAGGTTGGTACAACTTTGACTCTATTGCCTAGTGGATAAGGGACTGGTCTACATCCCAGAGATCTGAGGTTCTCACCATGCCTGCAAGAGGCATGCGTCCCCAGACAGAGCCAATGTTGGTGCCTGCTACAAGTTTAGATTTTGAGCATTTGAATTCACTGGCACTTTCATAAAAAATCCAAAAAATTCTAAGTCTTTTGGCCTTTGATTTTTAAAAGTGCAAAAAATAGTTTTAAATGCATGTATCTTTGAATATACAAAGGGGTTTGTATGTGCAAATGCAAATGTACATTGGTGGGTTTGCAGAATGCTCAATCGGCCTTCAAAAAATGAAAAAAATTAGTTATATGCCTCCTCATATGCATATCGGGTTTGGAATAGGTGCATATACATTGAGGAATCTTTCGCAGATTCCTGGAATATTCTGTAGTTGTATGTTGAGTTTGCTTGTATATCAGGTTTGTATGTTTAGACATACAATGGAAAAGATGCAAGCGGATATACAATGGCTAGATGCATTGGCGGCATACAAGCGAAGTTTACAACGGTCGATGCATATGCAAAGGTAAATGTATGTCAAAGATACATGCAATGAAAAGATACAAGGGATCTTGTACATTCGGCAATATACAAAGCAGGAGATACGTTTGGTGGGGCCCGCAGACATACAAATAAAAATGTATATCGGGTAGGTGCATCGACGGCGATGTACAAGAAGATATATACAAAGCAAGAACCAAAGCATGGGGCCCACCAGATGCATATACAAGTGCAATTGTATGTTTACACATACAAAGGAACATGCATTCCAAAGATGCATTGGTCGGATCTGAAAAGTATGCAATGCAATTGATAAAGGCAGGAGTCCGGGTGATTGTATGTTTTTGCTTGTATGTTTGCATTGCATATGCGATATACAAGGCGAACATACAAGGGAGTGATATACAAGCCAGACCCAATTCAATAGTCAAATTTGACGAATTCAGCACTGGCGTTCGCAACTTGCATGTATATGGTGTTTGTATATGTCGATATGCAAAAGAATGAGATATAAGGCTCAGATTTGAAAATTGCTCCAATCTATTTCATAAAATTTGAAATCCGTGGGTTGTATATTGCAATATATAAAGAGAAGATGCAAAAGTTAACATACAACCCAGACCCGATTGACTTTCCAACTTGTTTTATAAGTATTTGGGGTATGTACATGCATGTTCTTTTGCATCTACAAGGCGAAAAAAGGCAAAACAAGGCGAAAAGGGCAAAATGTATGTTTTTCCAGCGATAGATATAGACATCTACGTGGCATAATTTCATTGGTCAAGGACCAGTCAGCATGTTTTAGAGCCGCAGATCACAGGGAAGAGGATAGGATCGACGGCTCAGTTTCAAAGTTTCGCAAAGGTTTTCCTTTGTATGTGCAGTTGCGTTTCAGGTGGGAAAATCATAGAGCACACAGATTGCTGCATTTTCTGAAGCTGCGAGTAGGTTGGCATTAATGGTGAAGTTGTAGAAGCATGGTCAAAGACATGGACAGGCCACCTACCATCTTAAGGGTGAAAATCTTGAATGGCTGCACAGTTCCTGATCTCACCTGCTCCCTTCCTTCTCTCTACCTGGAACATTCAATGATTCAGGTGCCATTCTCACGATGCATTGTATTTGGCAGGATTTTGAAAATGCCTTGTAATTATTGTTGAGTACACAGTTTGCTATAAAATGCAAACTGTGTTACTCATTGGGAGTTGTTGAAGACTTGGGCATTTTTTGGAAAAATAATGAAAAACAGAGCATTTTCTTGGTTGTTTTATCTCTGTTGGAGTTTATGAGTTGCATTTTGAATGCATGTTGCACATATGTTCAGTTTCATGTCATTTTATATGAAAAATGCATTATTGCATGTGCTTACCTGTCGGTCTCCATTTGTTGTATGCATTTTCTTCTTTTGAATCTGGTTGCTAAGGGTTCCTCAGATTCTTGGGTATAGATTTCTGTATCACATGCTTGATCTTCAACTTCCATTCAAGGAGTGGATTAAACTGTTTTAGGTTAAGTATGAAGAAGATTGTATGTCAGCAAGGATATTTGTAAGTAGAGACAGTTAAATACTTATCCTTGGGTGGTGTTTGTAAGGCAAATACCAGTCCTAGCCCCTTGAAACTTGAATGCCAGTTGCAAGCCATTCTCTTATATATGTCTAGTTGACTCCTTACCCAGAGATAGGCACCAATCTGCTTCTTGTGTAGTAGTTATGATCCAAAACCCCCTGTCTTGCATCTAAAACAAATACAAATCCTTTCATATTTCCAACCTGTTAGTTGTAGGAGTAGGATTAGGACCCCTGCATACTCTCATCCTCAGCCAGTTAGATATGTCCAAGAATGATGCCAACCTTGTGATTTATCACACAAAAATCTCGATCCATACATGAGAGTAGTCTGCCTGTTGTTGAAAAGCTAAATATTTCTGTCATTGGTTGAGTCAAGGTTAAATCTTTAGCTATAAGGATACCCCCCTTGGTGCGGTAGAACTAGAAGTGAAGGGGAGGCAGCTCACACAACCTCCTGTATTAGTTGGTTGAATCTGTCTGTGCATTGGAACTGGCAAACCCTCTGCTGATTCGAAAGAAACTTCAACACACCACATGACTGGTGACAAAAGTAAGTTTGTGAGTTTGGAAAGATATGATGGTGGACTGGTTAGGTTTGGAGATGATATAGATGGTAAGATTTGTGGAAAATGATCTATTTCTTTTGATGGCAAGCATAATACTGAAGATGTCTTGTATGTGAAAGGATTAAAGCACAATCTTTTGAGTGTGGGTTAGATGTGTGACAAAGGTTATGATTTAAGCTTCAAGGACAATCGATGCAAGGTCAAGGAAAGATCCAAAACAGTCATTGGAACTGGTAAGAAGACCAGAGATAATATCTATCACTTGAAAGGAACTAATAACTATTGTTTGTTGGCTTAGACTGATGAAAGTTGGCTATGGCATAGAAGGCTGTGTCACATCAATTTTGATAACATTATGAAGATAAGTATTGCACGGGCTGTTAGAGATTTGTCTAAGCTTGTGAAGCCTACTAATCCTATTTCCAAGGAGTGTCAATTTGGGAAACAAACAAGAACAAGTTTCAAAAGCAAGGACCAATCAGTTGATGGACTACTAGAACTAGTGCATACAGATTTGTGTGGACCTACAAGAGTAAGAAGTTTGCAAGGAGACAGGTATTTCACGTTGCTTATTGATGATTATTCTAGAATGACTTGGGTTACCTTTTTGAAAGAAAAAGAAGAAGCTCTAGATAAGTTCAAGGCATTTAAGGCAATGGTTGAAAATGAGATGGATTTGAAGATCAAATGTTTAAGGTCTGATAGAGGAGGAGAGTTTACATCAAATGAATTCAATTTCTTTTGCGAAGAACATGGGATAAAGAGATAGTTATCTGCACCTAGGACTCCACAACAAAATGGAGTTGTTAAAAGGAAAAATTGAACAGTTCAAGAAGCTGCTAGAACCATGATGAAGGAAGCTGGTCTTTCGGAAGTATATTGGAGAGAGGCAATTCACACTGTTGTATATATCCTAAATAGAGTCCAAGTCAAAGGTAACAGTTATAAGACTCCTTATGAATTATGGTATGGTAAAATTCCTAATGTGAAATATCTCAAAAATTTTGGTAGCAAATGTTATATCAAAAGAGAAGAAGATCTAGGCAAGTTTGATGCTATGTATGATGAGGAATCTTCCTTGGTTATTCCACCAAGAGCAAGGCCTATCAGTGTTATAAGAGGCTAAATAAGATCATTGAGAGTGCAAATATCAAGGTTGATGAAAGCAAGGAGAGGTCTCTAGAATCAAGTGGATATGAATTAGATAAACCAGATGCTTCAGAAGTGGTGTAGCATGAAGACAGCTTAGATGAAGAGGAACAAGCTCTGAAAAGTGCTACAAAGACACCAAGGTATGTAAAACTTAATAATTTTGAAGATCAAATCATAGGAGATAAGAGAAAAGGAATCCTGACCGGAAGAAGAGCTACAGAAGAACAAGTAATTTTTTGTCTGATTTCCAAGATTGAACCTAAGACTGTGAATGAAGCTTGCAATGATGAGAATTGGGTAAAGGCTATGAAAGAAGAATTGATGTAGATAGAGAAGAATCATACTTGGGATCTTGTTCCTAGACCAGCAAATAAAATGTAATTGGCACCAAGTGGGTCTTCAGAAACAAGATGAATGAGAATGGTGAAGTAGTAAGAAATAAAGCAAGGTTGTTATGCAAAGGATACTCTCAAGCTGAAGGAATAGATTTTGAGGAAACATTTGCACCAGTGGCAAGGATTGAAGCTGTAAAAATATTTTTGGCATTTGTAGCCTACAAAGATTTAAGGTATATCAGATGGATGTAAAGTCTGCATTCTAGAATGGAGAGTTGGAAGAAGAAGTCTATATTGAACAACCAGAAGGATTCCGGTCATCACATCAGGGTGACATAGTATGCAAATTGAAGAAGGCATTGTATGGATTAAAACAAGCCCCCAAGGCTTGGTATGCTAGGTTGGATAAGTATCTAATATAGTTAGGATTTAGCAAGGGTACTACCGACAACAATCTCTATTTCAAGATCAATAATGAACAAAACCTAATTGTTGCAGTCTTTGTTGATGATATTATCTTTGGAGGCAATGAAGGTATGTGCACAGTTTTTGCTAGAGAAATGCAAAGTGAATTTGAAATGTCCATGTTTGGTGAGATGAATTTCTTTATAGGTCTGCAAATAAATCAATCCAATAAAGGTATCTTCATTTCTCAATCTAAGTATGTGAAAGAGTTGTTAAAGAAGTTTGGGATGGAAGACTCTAAACCGGTAAAAACTCCCATGATAATTGGTTGTAAGTTGAGCAAAAATGATGATTCACCTTTGGTAGATTAGAAAAGATACAGATCTATGATTGGAGGATTACTTTATCTAACTCAAACCAAACCTGACATAATGCATATAGTTTGCCTTGTGGCAAGATTTCAAGTAGAACCTAAGGAGTCACATGTGATGGCAGTCAAGAGAATTCTGAGATATTTGAAAGGCACAATGGATTATGGTTTGTTGTATCCAAAGGACAATTATTTCACTCTCAGTGCATACACTGATGCAGATTGGGCCGGAGATGTGGATGATAGAAAAAGTACAAGTGGAGGTGCATTCTTTTTGGGAAAAAGGCTGGTATCTTGGATAAGCAAGAAATAATATTCAATATCTCTATCCACTGCAGATGCAGAATATATTGCAGCAGCATGTAGTTGTACTCAAGTGTTATGGATGAAACAGACATTGAAGGACATCAAAGTTGGGTATGAAGATCCAATTGCAATCTTTTGTGACAATACAAGTGCCATAAACATATCAAAGAATCTAGTAATGCATTCAAGGACAAAGCATATATCCATAAGATATCACTTTCTGAGGAAAAAAGTGACAGAGAATGAAGTCAAGTTGGAATATGTATCCACAAAAGACTAGATTGTAGACATTTTCACCAAACCTCTACCTAAGGATACTTTCAAGTATCTCAGAGAAAAGTTAGGTGTTATTACCCCTCCTGCTCTAAACTAAGATGCACAAGAGTGCATTAGTCTGGTGGTGCTTAGAGTCCCTTCTCTAGATCAGGATTGATGCTTTTAGGGCTACTTCTCAGGGGGAGTACTCAAAGAGTTCAGAAGAGAGATTGGATCAGAGCATAAGAGTGCAAGTATGTGCCCTTTGCCATTGATGTCAAAGGGGGAGAGAAATCATGTGGAAAACTCGGAGGGAAAGAGTGCAGATGTGTAAAGAGATAGGGGGAAAATCTTGTCTTGATGACTACTGCAGTTTTCACATCATATGTTGCCATCAATGACAAAGGGAGAGATTGTTGCAAGTATATTCCTAATCGGTGTTTTCATTGGTGTCAACATATATTTGTTGTCATTGGTGTCATATGTATCCTATTTTGTTATTTGTTTAGAAGCTTTATATGTTGAGGATATTGAGAAAATTAGCCCCTCCTGAAGAATCAGAAAGTAAACAATGAATCATAGTGAAGATAGTGAGCTGCATACTGAAGAACAGTCCAGAAGATTGCTTCGCATTTCTTGCTAACTGAAGATCTTGGTCTGTAGATTGGAAGTTATGTAGAAGCATGGCTGAAGATGCTAAATCCTAAGTTTGAGCCTCTGGTATGAAGATTTGAGTGAGTTACATTCACCAGAGTAAAACCTGCTTTTTCTGATTATTCACTGGTGCCTAAGAGAAAGTGTTTTTCTCTGCATTCCTCTGCATTAAAGTGTTTTTCTCTACGGTTCTAGAGGGAAGTCTAGGATTATGATAAGTGCCTACAATTGCAGTGGTTCATGTTTTGGTGGTCCGCAAGCTATCTTTCTTTTATGACAATCGAAGACAATGAAGTTCATGTGCTTTGGTGTGAAGAATCTCATGAATAAAGTGGTTTGAGTTTATGCAGTTGCTCTTGGTGATTTTAACGTGCTTGTGGATACCTCCTGATCATGTTCCTAGCTTAACATTGGTCCACGTTAAGGAATTGAGATCATGTTTGAAGATTATTCCCAGATAACGTAGCATGTAACCAGTCTTAGCTGACTTGGTTAATTCCAGTGATTGCAGAGATCCCTTAAAGATTATATGGAAGCGTGTTGTGGCATGGAAGATTGTGTTTGAATCCCAACTAAGGCATGGCATGATCCGCATACATCTATACTACAATTCCTTAGCATAATTTTGTATTAGGTCAAGACCTATTTTGTAAATGTTTGTAATGCTGACCTTGGAGATTGTTCCAATGGTTGATGATTGTAGTGCCGACCTTGATGATCATTCCAAGGTTGATTGTAGTGCCGACTCTTGGATGAGTGATGTGTATGAGACATTTGTGTTTTCTTGATTGTTTTATGCATTCCTTGGATTGGTGTGAGATGGCCATGATAGCAGGATTGCCATGATCATCTTCTCTATAGCTCAGGGGTTGCCTAGAGTGGCATAATCATCTATTGTGCTTGATGATGGTAATATGGTAGGGTGGATAACATTTCCCCATTGGTCCTTGAGCAAATCTTTCTAGATCTTGATGAGTTCTATGTTCATTTTGGGACATTTGACTATATTGTACTATGTGCCTACGGGGTCATTTTGGAGGTGGTTTATTATGGTGTATATTTATGCTTTGTATATTTTATTCATTGGTGTGTGATCCTTCCATGTTTAGGAAGTAACCTCCATCATGTTGTATTTTATGATGTCATTTGGTCAGAAAACGAATTATGTTTTGGATGGAATTTATCATTTTGTGACTTCATCTCATGTGTTGGAAATAGTTAAGTGAGGATATTGGAGTTCTTCGTTTTGTATGCTATACTTATACTATGCTATGTTTATTGATTGGGATGTATTGTTCCCACATTATGATTGATGTTTTCATGTTTGGTTTTGGCCCAAATCGACGTTGGTGTCAAATGAGGCTGGCATTCCATATGGGATTCATCATATTTGGCATGTATGTTAGCATTTTGGAAAATAGTTATAATTCTATATTTGAGTTATTTCATGCTTCTGATATTAGATAGCATGTTGTTTAAGGTTGTTGAGTGGATGCATCATGGTTTGGATCCTTGTGGTTGTACCATTTTGGTGAGGTGTTGTAGTCGACCATCCTTTCGGCTTGTAGGTTAAATGTCGACATGGCTTGGTGGGTTGGCCACAAGTCAACATTGGTTATCTCTTTTGGAGAAGTGTGTGTCTTGTTCCACCTTCTCTCTAGTGCCTTTGTGTGGCACTTGGGTAATTTTCGGTGTTTAGTGTGCAATTGTGACATGTGGATGTTACACTTGCATTGCGATAAATTGGTCAGTCCTGTGTTTGTCCATTAATGTCCCAGTGTAAAAGTTGGGGCATTACGGTTAAAGAAACAAAAAGCCTTAAGCAATGAACTGCACATTCCACCACAAAAGAACCCTATTTAAATACATAACCCTCATGATTATAACCACACAAAAAACCAAAACAACCTTCCATTTACGACCACAGACAGTAATAGATGGAAGAAATCCCATTGCAAACAGTAAAAAATATTTTAATACCCATGGATAAATAAGAACCTTATTTAAATACAGAACTGTTATGATTATAACCACACAGAAAACCAAAAGAACCTTTTGTTTATGACCAAAGATAGCAATAGATGGAAGAAATCTCATTGCAAATAGTAAAAAATATTTTAATACGCATGGATAAACAAGAACCCCATTTAAATGTTGAACCCCCATGATTAGAACAACACAAAAAACCAAAAGAACCTTCCATTTACGACTAGAGACAGCAATAGATGGAAAAAATCTCATTGCAAATAGTAATTTTTTTATTAAAAAAGCATGGATAAACAAGAACCCCATTTAAATGCAGAACCCTCATGATTACAACCACAGAGAAAACCAAACGAACCTTCCGTTTACGACCAAAGACAGCAATATGTGGAAGAAATCCCATTGCAAACAATAAAGAATATTTTTAAAAGCATGGATAAACAAGAACCCCATTTAAATATAGAACCATCATGATTACAACCACACAGAAAACCAAAAGAACCTTTCGTAACTTATGACTAGAAACAACAATAGGTGCAAGAAATCCCATTGCAAACAGTAAAGAATATTTTAAAAAGCATGGATAAATAAGAACCCCATTTAAATACAGAACCATCATGATTACAACCACACAGAAAACCAAAAGAATCTTCCGTAACTTACGACCAGAGACAACAATAGGTGGAAGAAATCCCATGGAAAATAGTAAAAAAATATTTTAAAAAGCATGGATAAACAAGAAACCCATTTAAATACAGAACCCTCATGGCTACAACCACATAGAAAACCAAAAGAACCTTCCGTTTACGACCAGAGACATCAACAGATGGAAGAAATCCTATTGCAAATAGCAAAAAATATTTTAATACACATGCATAAACAAGAACCCCATTTTAATACAAAACCCTCATGATTACAACCACGGAGAAAACCAAAAGAACCTTCTGTTTACAACCAGAGACAGCAATAGATGGAAAAAATCCCATTGCAAACAGTGAAAAATACTTTTATATGCATGCATAAACAAGAACCCCATTTAAATACAGAGCCGTCATGATTACAAGAACATAGAAAACCAAAAGAACCCATTTAAAGACATAAACAAGAACCCCATTTGAAGACAAGAAACAAAACAAAACACCTCAAATTTTTTGAGCTTACTAGTTCATAGCCCTAGCAAGATTTAAAATCCTTACCTAGGTCATGTGGGAAGCCATCAACGAACAGTTTCGAAGGAGCAAGGAGCTTGCATTTCCGAACAACATCGAACTTCATACGAGCCATCTCCAAAGCTGAGCCATCTCTAAAGCATAAGTGACCATCTTTTGCTGCAGTTTGCAACAATCATACGTGAATACAAGGGTCGGTAGTGGGGTGCCGATGATTCATCAATGGAATGTACTGGAGCATTGAAGGCTCCATTGCTCCGAAATGACGCGGAACAAAGACTAAGGAAATGCGGACTGCGGGGAAGTTAATGTGGCGGGTAGAAATGGAAAGACCCAGAGCTGTAGTGTTTAATGCGAGAGTGTGGGAAAAAAGGTGGTGCTCTGCACACATGCCACACGGCATGTTGAGCACTATCCATGATGTTTTGTACTGGGATCGGGGGTCCTCATGACTGACCGTTGGTTAGCCTTAAAAAAGGCTTGGAATTTGGATCCCGCCAACTTGCCCGTTGTCCACGTGGCAAAAAAACCCTAAACCCCTCCAAACGAAATATTTTGCCTCTCCACCTCATTGCTGATGTGGAGGATGCAAAATTATTTTAATTAAAGTGACGTGGCAATCCAGGTAGACCCATCAAGTTAGGTTGACCTGCCTCTCCCCTAATGGCTTATGATACTGAGTTTTGGGACCAACTCTTGTGTGGAATAATAGCATACGATAATATAGCGTTGGACAAATGTGAGAGTTATATGAGAGTTTGACATTTACAAGTATGACACGGACTAACAACTGACAGAACTAGTACACGAGAGCCAAGCGGAGCTCAAAACCCTAACAGTCCACGTTAACTATCAATTCACTTCTTTATTTAATCAAACTAAATAGTTTTATGTACGGTTTGTTTTTTCCTTATAAAGCGTATATGTCCGCTATTTTGATTGGACATAGGGATCTCCTTTGCTCGTATCTCATCCCAATAAAGCAATGTGTGTGTGTCATTTTTCATGGCTTATATTCCGTCTTCTCAAATGAGGCAAGAAAGACCATTACTGGTTTATCATTTGTTTTATATGAAGAGAAATCTTTTGGCGATAAAACACCTGATTATTGGAAATATCAGGTGTCAATCTAGTTTGCAGTTCTATAATGATCCATTTTACTCTAATGAAGTTAAAATCGCCCTAAAAATAATTCATCACATAAATGCTCAGAAATGAAAGGAATTTGTATTTGTATATACAAACTAGAAAGTATGTCATCATAGCCTGTAAAAAGGTTTAAGAACTTCCTTAAAGATGGTTTTTAAAACTAAAAAGTAAGAAAAGGAAAAAATTCTTCGTAATAAAGAGATTCAATTTTCAAATATCAAACAGTTACAATAGTAAAATGTTCAAAATGAATTATTAAAGTATACGTAAGCAAGAGATGAACCGAAGTATAAATCCCTGTGAACTAATAGAAAACAAGGGTTAAAAACCTAAACAAGATGGGAACAATTTCATGCTTAAAAGCTTAGATCCATACAACTATATGTCACTTAGATTTCCTTTCATACTGGCTTCATAAGACTGCATATTAAATGCAAAACCATTCATAATGAAAACATTCAGATTGAATTAGTCTGTATACCTTCGACATTGTGTAACTACCTGTCACGAAAGTGTTTTATGTCCAGTACACTGCAGTTTTAGCACCCTTTAATCTTTGCCAGTCATATCCACTCAAAAGTAAAATTTGATTTAGTTTAGTAAAGAAAAGCACCGAAAAAAGACTACAAAATTGTACAAATGTTATTCAGCGGAGAACATCTTAAAAAGAAAAAGTTGGAGCATAAATAAATAATGCTTACAACATATTCTTGAAGCAATCTCGACTGTGTGGAAATAATGGAACATACTGTCTTTATTTTTCCAAAGATACTCCAGAACAGAATAGTTTGAGACTGAAGAAAAATGAATAACATAATCTCCAACTTTTGAAAGCTGAATCCCCCTCACAAAAAAGCCAGCCTTACTAAATGTGTACATGAAGAACCCAAACAGTAATGCTGAAGATTGACACTACTAAAGTTTCAGAACGCCTTATAAATCTTAACTAGGAGCTGGAGCTGGAGCTGGAGCTGGTTCGGCGGCTGGCTCAGGAGGCTTAGTTTCACCATTTTCTGCAGGTCTAGCAATTGGAATATTAACATGACCACCTCCTCCACTACCATCAATATGACCATCAATACAAGTAGAGCATTTCTTTTCAACCCATCCTTCAAAATCATATTCACTATCGCCTATTCTTCTCCCTGCACAGACTCTACCCACCATCCCTGCAAGCACTCCCAGAATTGTTATCACTGCTAAAACAACAATCACCATTCCAACAGACCCGCTTGGATGACTTCCATGGGAAACTGCTTGCTGCTGATATATAATAGTAGGTGGAGGCGGCTGAAATATAGGTTGCACAGTAGCCATCTTCTAAGCTTATTTTTATTTATCTGAAGCACCAAAGTGTGATGATAGGCCGAGTAGTGAGTGCTCACCTGTTGGTCAAGCCCTAAATAGAGTAGGCCAGTTATCCTCCCTTGGCCTCCTGCTAAGGGTGGTTCACCTAAAGGTCAAATCCTAACTCAAGAGAGCACAAGAGTAACTGATAAGCACTGAATATAAACTATATAATTTCCAGGGCTCAGATGGTCACTCGTACTTATTAGGACTCTTCCTGCAATCCCTTGGACACAGCAGACTGACACAAATGTTGCTGGAGTGTTAACCTAACAGTTTGGTGTATGTGCTATGTGCCTACCCTGCAACGGGCCCAAAAAGTGATGAGAACTTTTAATGATCAAGTACACAGGTAAACTTGGGCGGCTCTGCTAGACGCCTCTCCCAAAATGGTATCTTGAGAACTTTGAGATCGATTTAGGAGGCTTCAGTGCATTATTTACACCAACATAGAATAGCAGGTGAAGAAGAGTATCAAAGACTGAAGCCGATATTATTGCATAGAACTCTTCAAGATTGTTTATTTATGAGAAGCACCCGAGTACAAAAGCAATTGATAAGCACCCAAAACAGAATTTGATGTTCAGTTGAGTTGGTAAGGCTCAGCACATTCAAAAGCTAGCCTACTTGGTATATCTGACTTCAAAACTCAGCTGCAGAGAAATTCTTCAGTAGACTGTCGTAGACCTTGATAGAAGCCTAAGTGATCTGATCAACACCTAATCACAAGAATAACATGAGTAACTTAGATTGAGGCAGAAGGGTAATATAACTACTTACCCAAGTCTCCCTATTGAAGGTATTCATGGTTACCATCTTCAGAATTGGCTGCTAACAAGGATGGAACTCTGCACCATGTAGCAGGCCTCTTCACTATTGACCAGTACAATCTCCACAATGAGCTACTAGCAAGGACAAAACTCTGCACCATGTAATCAGTCTATCGACCATTTTCTTGTGCCTTTTATTACCGCAACAATGATAAAGCAATCTATTCTGAAAGGCCTTGTAGATCTGATCAACGTCTACAACTCCGGTTGCTTACAGATATGATCAGATCCAAGCCTCTTAACGAAGCTATTGGAGGAAAAAAGGAGGGAGAAAGAACAGGACAGTTAGGAATATATATAATATTTATTAGTCTAACAGTAATCCTACTCTATTATGATATGGGTATCTGGTTTCTTTGGCTATGAGGAAAAGGCCCATCTAAACATGGGTGGGGCGGTTCTAAAGCTGATTAAAGTGTGCTGTCGAATCTTATACAGCTAATGACTCTTGACAGAAAGTGACTGATACAGATGCAACAGATGCCATTGCCAACCTTAGTGCCAAAAAAGATGCAGGACAAAGTGTACTGCTAAGGCCC
The DNA here is from genome assembly GCA_027924645.1 of Cunninghamia lanceolata. Taxonomy (NCBI): domain Eukaryota; kingdom Viridiplantae; phylum Streptophyta; class Pinopsida; order Cupressales; family Cupressaceae; genus Cunninghamia; species Cunninghamia lanceolata. Next base: position 4,992,435 of record BSBN01000178.1, on the reverse strand, counting down.
TCCTTTTATCATATTAACACAACAGCATTATCACAAAACACCTTTAGCTTTTCTTGTTGAGCATCCTTTCTATGGATATATATTGAATTTTTCCTCCATTCTTGTCCCATCAATAGACATCTTAAGATTCAAATCAATGCAATTGATCTTGCCTCTTTTGTCTTGTCATTTATTTTATGTCAATTCTAACCGCGCATAAAACGGTCGCCTTAGTAGCATATATCATTATCATGTTACCAGATAGCTATTGGTTTAAGAAATGTTCAAAAAGGCATTATGGGGTGTTCCTTGCATAAAATGTGCCTTCAATTTGAATATTGTCATTGTCATTATAGGAAACCTCATCATTGTAATAATCAGATGGTTATAAGTTCATTGTAATAATAAAGTTCAAAATGGGTGGCTGTATTTTTTTATATTGATCAAAGCCGTTTACAGAAAGGAAAAGAAGAAAATGGGTGGCTTTGCCTTCATCGCAGTAGTGGTATGCACTAACAAAGTCCAAAATAGGATGGTCTTATCATCAAAGAGGTAATGTTATACAGCAATCAAGATCAAAATGAACGGTGAGGATTTCATACAAGGGGTGTTTTGTGGGCATCTCAAGATTGGCCTGCATAAAGATTGAGGGATTCCAAAGAAACCTTATGGCTATGATGGTTTCTATTGTGTCCGTTATGTGTATGAACATGAAAAAACTAGGCAGATTGGAAGCCCAGCAAGTAATGGTGGCCCCCAAGCTCTAATCCTTGTCCCCTTCCTTAAATAACAAAAGTAGTATAAAGAGGTAAAGCATTCATGTGAGGTGAAGTTTGACCTTGAATTAAAGGATTTTATTATATTGATATTAGTTCAAGGATAATGATAAGAGTAACAAGTAAGCAAAGGTATCTTCGTCTCAAGGCAAATTTTTTTTTAATATAATTAATGGTATATAGCTTACTTTTAAGATACATAAAATCTTACTATTTTGTTAAATTTCTATTATTTATTTGTTTATATTTTAATATTTTAAATTATTTTTTAAAGTTATACAAAAACTAATATATGTTTACAAAGAATTTTTTATAATAATAATTTTATTATTATTTTAAATATAAATTGGAAATAATATAATTTTAATAATAATTTAAAAATGTAATAAAACATTATTAATACTAAAAAAAATTAATAATTTAAAAGTAAATTTTGTGATCTTTAGTATTTTAATTTTCCTTATAAAATAAGAAAAAAAATATACAAATTTACAAAAAGCTCTCATTTTTATAAGTGTTAAAGCCTTCTAATCTATAGACGTCCATACTCTTCTAAACAATATTTGAAAATATTCAAGTGTAGTTAAATCCTGCCACTTTACTGTGTTTTAGTGAAGCCTGTAATTGTTAAAACCATGAAGTACTATAAACTTACATGCATCACATGGTTGGTGAGTATCCTATGCATTCCTTTTTGGCTTCCTATGTATTGTTTTCTATTGTTGGAGTATCCTATGCTTTCTAATGAAAATGCACAATCAGAAAGATTTATTATAAAAATTGGGACAAGTAGTGGGAATGAACAAACATTGTTTCCTTATATGTTGTCATCAATTTACAGCATTCCTAAAAACAAGTGCAAGTGGCTTAGAATTATGAGCTTGTCCTATTAAGTCAATCCCAAGAAAGTGATGAGTGGATTCAAACCTACAAAAGTGGTGAAGAGTGGGCTCTATTGGGAGTTGATCATCTCATTAATATGTGGTTTTATGAAGTGTGATAAATGTGAATCATAATTCAAGGCATGACTGAATGAGCTTTTTTTGTGTGATTGCTTCCTTGATTGAATGGTATTTTGTTTGGTTGATGATAGGTAGGATATGTTATATCCCCATCTTTCTAAATAATACTTGCTTTGGAAGGTGTGTGAGAGTATGGATTCTACCTATTAAGATTATTTAATGGAATGTGGGGCGTTTGGTTCTCCCTTATTCTCATCGTTATCTTGCTTTTGACATTCTCTCGAATAATCCTTGCCTTTAGATAAAGTGAATTCATAAAAGAATACTGTAACAGAAATAATGAGCTATGGGGATGAGGTAGTATCATAACACAGATAACCGAGTCCCTGTGATTTTCAAAAATTCGCTCAGCGTTTATTCTTGACAGTTATTGCTGTCTATGTCAAACAAATATACCGGACCAAATTATACCAACTAAAGTTCCAAATTAATTAGCCTATTTTATTTGATCAATAGTTCGTGTACATTAATATAGAAGTGATTAAGACCAAGGAACACCTTGCCAATTACAAGAAAAAGGAATTGCTCACCTTCTATCAGTTCATATTTCAAATTGGTTCTTTTTTATAAAAGAATATGTATATTGAACATGGTTATATTGTTGTAGTAGTGTGTATAGAACAAATTAGTTTATGTAGTTTTGAATATGGTTAATAGTTATTTTTGTAAGACTATTCTTAAATATAAAATGATTAAAGGTAAAAGTGAAAGGGTTCTCATCCTTTTACACATACAAGATTAAATATATCATTCAAGCCTAACAATCAACAAAGAGTTAGCACCAAGGACCAACAACACTAAGGTTGAAAACCAACATCTACAGTCACAACAATAACAATTCCTCGCATAAATGGGACTAAAAACAACTAACATAAGCCATACCACCCAATAAAAATAGAAGAGACCTACAAAAATAGATCTAGCCAAGCAGCATGAAGCTGTAACACTCTAGAGAGCCCATCTAGTTAGGCAGTATAAAGCCGCAATGCTCCAGGGAACCCTGAACACTAGCAACAACCTTATCTATAGAAACATTGAAGCAAATTCCCTTCCTAACATTCTTCCTTTTTTAACTACAGATCCAAAATCAAAAGAATGCATAGGGCTTCTAGTAAACCTCTCGTCCAAAAAACATTCTTAGGCTTGAATCTTCTATTTTCCTTTTTTCCTTATTTGAGGAAGGCAAGATGAAAGAATGTTTAATCCCACACATAGGGCTAGTAGCATTTTTTTCTTAGAGTGTGATATTCTAGATTTGCTCACCACAAAAAGTGAATGACATATATTTAGATTGGAACATGCATTGTGTGTTGCACCCTTGTTGACGGCATAGATCAAGTTTCTCTTGCTCTTTTGAGAAAATCTAACTAAGCAAAGGAGAATCTGATTGATGACTCTCTTCATTTGGCAAAAGGATCTCATGGATCTGGTAGATGTTAGAACACAAGGATATATTGAGAGGGGGGTGAATTAGTATATATCAAAACTCATTCCAGTTTAACATTAAAAATCAAAACTTCTAACTACATTAACCAGAAGATCAACAAATTAAACCTATTAAAGCACAACACATAAGCACACAACCACAACACCAGATTTAGGTGGAAAACCATAAAAGGGAAAAAATACGGTGAGCAAGCTGCTTGGATCTACTGTCCAAAATACAGCCTCAAAAATGGGTGTGTGCAAGATCATGATGGGCCAAACTATACCTCTAAGTGGTAATGAAAATACAGAAAATCAGAATTTATCAAGTTCATGTGAAAATTTGAATGGATTATCTACACAATTTGAAAAAGATGTAAGAACGAAATTTGTAGAGAATTGAATCTAGTTTATAGGCTAATTTTTAAAAAAAAAAAAAAACTAAATTTACTTAGTGAAAATTGAATATTTCAAAGAACACTTATTAAATTTTTTAGAAAAAAATAAAAAGTGGGTGTCTGTCCAACCAACCTAACTATGAGTAAAAATATATATATTTTTTTGAAACTTTCAAAATAAGTAGAGGACTCATGTCCGGATGTGACGCATATTTATTTGAAAATTTTTTCCAATAAAATAATTAGTTATGATTTTTTTACTGTGACTTTTTTAAAAAAATAAAAAGTAATTTTCCAGCGAACCTAACTCGATTAAAAAAAATTGAAATTCATTTTTTTTTTTAACTTATAGCCAGAAAAGCATAGAGTGTGACGCAGGTTTCAGATCTCAAAAACGTGAAATGGTTTGAAAGTTATAGATGTTTTTCATTCAGTGTGTCCATCAGGATTTCAGACACACAGTATATAGAAAATTATTAATAATTATTTAATAAAATGATAACCAAACAAATCTTATATTTTTAGAAAGCTAACAATTTTTTCTATAAACCCTTTTTGTTTTATCAATTTTGCATAAAAAAAAGTCGTCAGCACGAAGGGTGAAGTTCGAAGAAGAGACTGAAACATGAAAACACGTTAGAATCCATAAAAAGTCAACAACCAAAACGGATATCCGTCTTGCTTTGTACCAAAGCAAGATGGATATTCATTTTGCTTCAGTAAAAGCAACTCAAAACAGATATCCGTTTCCTTGATCTATGAAAATTTTTGTACCATTGGTTTTGGATGAAGAGAAGCAACATATTTGAAACATCGAGGCAATAATACAAGAAGTTAAAGTTAGTTGGTCATTTATAGGTGTATCTATTGTTTCATATCACATTACACATAGAATTCTAATTAACAATCTAGTTTCCTCATTTGGGGGAACATTTTTTTATCCGTTTCTAATGGAATATTTAGTTAAAAATTGGTGGCTCCTTGTGAAAAGTATGGGCTCTTATCAAGTACGCATAACCAAGAAGGTTGATATCCATTTTTCTTACATGTTTGTTGATCACATCTTATGAAACAGATGTTGCTTGGTGATAGTTCTAGGTTTAGCGAACAATATTCTCAAGCTTATTGCAATTTTTACACTTGTGACCAAATTTGGTACCAAATCCTTTCACCTTTTCAATTAATCCTGATAGTGTCATCTCACTCCATGCAAATCAAACCAACATTAGGACCATGTGAATGAGATGAAGGATAGCCTTGAAATATGAATCTTTGTACTGTTGACTATCCTTTTAGCATGATAATCCTTTAGGATCATTGTACCCAGGTGCAACAATCCTTCAATCTTCTTTTATTTATATTTCTTTCCTCTTCATACACAAGATTCTTGTGCCTTGTAGTCATGACAATCCACAAATCACCTAACTGTCCTTAGTGAGACTATATCTTATTTTGACAGTGATAGTCATCGTCCATTCACAACTCTCCTCTTTAACATAGATACCCTTTGCACATGTTTTGACTTCATGATTTTCCTTTTGTATGTTGTATTATGGTATGAAAATACTATGGCCCCTTCTTCATCCTCTTGTATAATGAAATTGAAGGTTGACACTTACGGTTACTCTTCTTTATTACTTGGTGATAATGAATCCCTAAGCTCATTATTGATTGTCTTGAAGCTAAATTTACCACTGTTGAGACAGTAAGAGTTGATTCTTGATCATGAATATTGCGAATTACTTCAAATATCCATGGACAATTTCAATTGTGTTTCTTAAGACACCCATGCCTTGACTATCCTTTGATGTTGGTCATGATTGTGCTTGGATGGCACAATAGTTCATAGTTAGATTTTTGCCACTAAATTTTTCCTTTGACAAAGTCGTATTTGTAGTCCACCTTTTGATGATGTTCAAACAATATAAATACTTATTCTTAACATAAGTAATACATTTCTCACAAATACCAATGCATTCTACTCATAAGGTTCATGGCATCATGCCTAAAGGTATGATAGTCAGCAGTGTACTATTATGGCAGCCTATGGTTGGTTTGACAATCTATAATAGTGATAGCATTCATGCCTAAAAGTCCTTATCATTATTGTCATAATATATTTTATATTTGAGGCCTTGTCTACAACATACAAAGTTTACCTTTGTCACCCATACCTTTAGTATATAAAGGACATTGATAGGGAATTTTTAATTTCCACTCAATTAGTGCAATCTAGGAGAGGATAGATTGTCTAAAGTTGTAATCTATTTCCATTTACACTTGCCATAACTACAAATGCTTAGTGTTTATTCTCAACCCCGGTATATGAATAAAATGTGACCTATTGTTCTAATAGGCCTATAGGGACAAAGAGGTGATAAAGCCTTTAAGTTTAAACATGACATGGTTTTGATAACTTCCCATAGTGGTAAGGTCCTGGATGACAATCCTTTGATGCACCTAATTCTAATAGGTGTTATGATAGTCCTTGGTATCTTTTCATTTCTTTCTTGAATGGCCTACAAATAAGACATAAGACCTTTTAGATCCTTCATAAATAAGAATTCTCATACATTACATTTAAACTTAAACTCCCTAAACATCCATCAATCCATCCATTAATATCAAAATACCATGAATATCCTATGATCAACCATTCTAATTCCTAGGATAGTCATATATTGCAATTTTGCTTCTCTATACTAAAATAGCCCAAGGAATATCTACCCTTGAATTTGTATTTTAACAATCTAATGTCTTTACGAATAACATTGAGCCTTCTTTTGGGACAACATTTTTGCCTTTAGAAGCTCCTCATTTGATGATAGCCTAAAATAGAATAAGTGGATAGTCATAACATTTTACCATAATGGGAAAACCCTAAAGTGAAGGAGCTAATCCTTGATCAAACTAACCTAAAAGTGCCCCTTGGTACTTAGGGCACTAGATTATGATTGAACAACTTAAAATGTGCGCCTAAGGCTAGATATTGGATTGGAAGGATAAAATGCATCATCAAAGGAGTTTATAGTTATTGAAGGGATCAAATGATGACTTGGGCGCACATCTACCTCTCTACACCATCAAATGTGCACCTAGATTAGTGAGGCACCACTTCATATCTTTATGACTTTAGATATGCGCCTTGATAATGAATTGATCTTGCAAGTTGACGTTGTCTCCACAAGTTGAAAGAATGTCCAAAGAATACAAGGCACCAATTATTGAACAAACGACCTAGAATGAGTGCCTTACTATTTGAGTTGCTAGTTCATGCTTCTAGAACACCAAAAGTGCGCTTAGATGTTGAGGCGCTAGCTCTTGTTCAAGCAACCTTGAAAGTGTGCTTTCACAAGGAGGTTAAAATGTATTATCAAAGGATTAAGTTGAATCAAGGAATCATCATTGAAGACAAGTAAAACATGATTGTGAATGAGGTGCACTTTTCATTATCTCCAACCTCACAATTGCGCCTTCCCTTGGAAGCTCATATTGTGCCTAAAGGAATGGTACTAACATAACATCCATGTCAATGATTGAGAATGTGTCAACTAGAACAATATTTTTTGTTTTTCTCATCGTGGGGTCGAACAGACTGCGCCAACGCATCGGAGTGGGCAGGTAAATGCTAGTAGAGGTCTCATTTTGTGTGCCAAGCGTCCCAGTCATTCCGGGCAAGAGGCTACCCGCAAAGTCCCTTAAGATCCCTGAGACCAAAAATGCACCAAACTTTGATGGAGCAGTTCTCAGAATTCGTGACAGCTGGGAATGTTGTGTTTGGACCTACAGGTGTACGTGGGGTCCATCAACAATAACCTCTCTCATTTTTGGTCAACTCCATTCCATTTGACCGTGCCAAAATCAAACGCATTGTTGCAAAATGCTTCAATTTGATGCAGTGGAAAGGTGCTAGGTGTGACATTTTTCATTCCATAGCTCGTGGGGTCGAATGGACTGCGCCAACGCGTCGAGGTGGGTGGGTAAATACCATTGGAGGTCTTGTTTCGTCCGCCAAGCATCCCAGTCGTTCCGGGCAAGAGGCTACTGGCAAAGTCCCTTAAGATCCTTGAGACCAAAAATGTGCCAAACTTTGACAAACGAGTTCTCAAAATTTGTGATAGCTAGGAATGTTGTGTTTAGACCTACAAGTGCACATGGGGTCTATCGACAATAACCTCTCTCATTTTTGGTCAACTCCATTCCGTTTGACCATGCCGAAATCAAACGCATTGTTGCAAAATGCTTCAATTTGATGCAGTGGAAAGGTGCTAGGTGTGACATTGTTCATTCCATAGCTCATGGGGTCGAACGGACTACGCCAACGCATCAGGGTGGGTGGGTAAATGCCAGTGGAGGTCTCATTTCGTGTGCCAAGCGTCCCAGTCATTCCAGGCAAGAGGCTACCGACAAAGTCCCTTAAGATCCCTGAGACCAAAAATGCCCCAAACTTTGACAGAGCAGTTCTCAGAATTTGTAACAGCTGGGAATGATGTGTTTGGACCTACAGGTGCACGTGGGGTCCGTCGATAATAACCTCTCTCATTTTTGGTCAACTCCATTCTGTTTGACCGTGCCGAAATCAAACGCATTGTTGCAAAATGCTTCAATTTGATGCAGTGGAAAGGTGCTAGGTGTGACATTTTTCATTCCATAGCTCGTGGAGTCGAATGGACTACACCAATGCGTCAGGGTGGGTGGGTAAATGCCACTGGAGGTCTCATTTCATGCACCAAGCATCCCAGTCCTTCCGGGAAAGAGGCTACTGGCAAAGTCCCTTAAGATCCCTGAGACCAAAAATGTGCCAAACTTTGACGGAGCAATTCTCAAAATTTGTGATAGCTGGGAATGTTGTGTTTGGACCTACATGTGCACGTGAGGTCCGTCGACAATAACCTCTCTCATTTTTGGTCAACTCCATTATGTTTGACCATGCCGAAATCAAATGCATTGTTGCAAAATGCTTCAATTTGATGCAATGGAAAGGTGCTAGGTGTGACATTGTTCATTCCATAGCTCATGGGGTCGAATGGACTGTGCCAACGAGTCAGGGTGGGTGGGTAAATGCCAGTCGTTCCGAGCAAGAGGCTACCGGCAAAGTCCCTTAAGATCCCTGAGACCAAAAATGCGCCAAACTTTGATGGAGCAGTTCTCAGAATTTGTAACAGCTGGGACTGTTGTGTTTGGACCTACAGGTGCACGTGGGGTCCGTCTATAATAACCTCTCTCATTTTTGGTCAACTCCATTCTGTTTGACCGTGCCGAAATCAAATGCATTGTTACAAAATGCTTCAATTTGATGCAGTGGAAAGGTGCTAGGTGTGACATTTTTCATTCCATAGCTCGTGGAGTCGAACGGACTACACCAACGCGTCAAGGTGGGTGGGTGAATGCTAGTGGAGGTCTCATTTCGTGCACCAAGCATCCCAGTCCTTCCAGGAAAGAGGCTACCGGCAAAGTCCCTTAAGATCCCTAAGACCAAAAATGTGCCAAACTTTGACGGAGCAATTCTCAAAATTTGTGATAGCTGGGAATGTTGTGTTTGGACCTACAGGTGCATGTGAGGTCCGTCGACAATAACCTCTCTCATTTTTGGTCAACTCCATTATGTTTGACCGTGCTGAAATCAAACACATTGTTGCAAAATGCTTCAATTTGATGCAGTGGAAAGGTGCTAGGTGTGACATTTTTCATTCCATAGCTCGTGGGGTCAAACGGACTGTGCCAACAAGTCAGGGTGGGCAGGTAAATGCCAGTGGAGGTCTCGTTTTGTGTGCCAAGCATCCCAGTCGTTCTGAGCTGTAAGCTACCGACAAAGTCAAAAGTTGCTAGGATTGAAATTTTGCATTCTACAGGTCCTGGGGCTAAACATATTGCGCCAACATGTCGGGGTGGGCAAGTAAATGCTAGGGGAGGTCTCATTTTATGTGCCAAGGCTCCCAGTCCTTCTGAGCTGTAAGCTACCAGCAAAGTGACTTTACCGGTAGCTTATAGCTTGGAATGACTGCGATGCTTTGCACATAAAACGAGACCTCCCCTAGCATTTACCTGCCCACCTCAACGTGTTGGCATAATCCGTTCAACCCCAGGACTTGTGGAATGCAAAATTTCAATCCTAGCAACTTTTGACTTTGTCGGTAGCCTATTGCTCGAAATGACTGGGAAGCTTGGCGCACGAAACGAGACCTCCACTAGCATTTACCTGCTCACCCTGACACATTGGCACAGTCCATTCGACCCCATGAGCTATGGAATGAAAAATGTCACACCTAGCACCTATCCACTGCATCAAATTGAAGCATTTTGCAACAATGCGTTTGATTTCGGCACAGTCAAACGGAATGGAGTTGACCAAAAATGAGAGAGGTTATTTTCGACGAACCCCATGTGCACCTGTAGGTCCAAACACAACATTCCCAGCTATCACAAATTCTAAGAACTGCTTCGTCAAAGTTTGGCGCATTTTTGGTCTTAGGGATCTTAAGGGACTTTGCCAATAGCCTCTTGCCCGGAAGGACTAGGATGGTTGGCGCGTGAAACAAGACCTCCATTGGCATTTACCCACCCACCCTGATGCGTTGGCGTAGTCCGTTCGACCCCACGAGTGATGGAATGAAAAATGTCACACCTAGCACCTTTCCACTGCATCAAATTGAAGCATTTTGCAACAATGCGTTTGATTTCGGCATGGTCAAATGAAATGGAGTTGACCAAAAATAAGAGAGGTTATTGTCGACAAACCCCATGTGCACTTGTAGGTCCAAACACAACATTCCCAGCTATCATGAATTCTGAGAACTCCTCCATCAAAGTTTGGCGCATTTTTGGTCTCAAGGATCTTAAGGGACTTTGCCAGTAGCCTCTTGCCTGGAATGACTGGGACTCTTGGTGCACAAAACAAGACCTCCATTGGCATTTACCCACCCACCCCGACGCGTTGGTGCAGTCCATTCGACCCCATGAGCTATGGAATGAAAAATGTCACACCTAGCACCTTTCCACTGCATCAAATTCAAGTATTTTGCAACAATGCATTTGATTTCGACACGGTCAAATGGAATGGAGTTGACCAAAAATGAGAGAGGTTATTATCGACAGACCCCACATGCACCTATAGGTCTAAACACAACATTCCCAGCTATCACAAATTCTGAGAACTGTTTCGTCAAGGTTTGGCACATTTTTGGTCTCAGGGATCTTAAGGGACTTTGTCGGTAGCCTCTTGCCCGGAACAACTGGGATGCTTGGCACATGAAATGAGACCTCCAATAGCATTTACCCACCCACCCCGATGTGTTGGTGCAGTCCGTTCGACCCCACGAGCTATGGAATGAAAAATGTCACACTTAGCACCTTTCCACTGCATTAAATTGAAGCATTTTGCAACAATGCATTTGATTTCGGCACGGTCAAACAGAATGGAGTTGACCAAAAATGAGAGAGGTTATTGTCGACAGACCCCATGTGCACTTGTAGGTCCAAACACAGCATTCCCAGCTATCACAAATTCTGAGAACTGCTCTGTCAAAGTTTGACGCATTTTTGGTCTTAGGGATCTTAAGGGACTTTGCCGGTAGCCTCTTGCCCGGAATGACTGGGATGCTTGTCGCATGAAACGAGACCTCCACTAGCATTTACCTGCCCACCCCGACGTGTTGGAGTAGTCCGTTCGACCCCACGATGAGCAAAACAAAAAATATGGCACCTAGCAAGGTTTTTGCTCTTACAGAACAATGTATCAGCAAAGACCCTAGTTTTCATAAGGGGAGACATGTGATTTTAAGAGGTTTTGGGAATGTGACTTTATCCTTCCACTCCTTGTCCAATGATGAGTTTATTCGCTAAGTTTGATGGCTTTTATGAGCATATACATGATGTTGTTTTAGGATAGTCATAAAGGGCAGTTTTTGGATAGCCATATGTATCTTTTTAACAATCATAAAGGGCAAGTTGTACATGGACTATGATAGTCCCAAAACTCATATAAATCATCCATTTTGGTGTTTGACAACCTTATAAATCCATTAGATCATTTATATAAACCCTAATGCAACTTATAAACCCTCTTTGTATAGTAATTTCATGAATGACTATCTTGTATGATTGTTTTGTGCATTTTAATAGCCCAATGAGGATTGTATGGTGTTGTCATATTCATGATTTTAACTTGATGCAGAGATAGGATCCAACTCAACATGATAGAGGCATCATTACAAATGGATTGAATTGCAATAGTCAGAGAGCCAACCTCCTATCAATAAGAGTTCAATGATAGTAAATAGAGAGCTACTTGACCATAAATAGGATTTACATACATACATACATACATATATATATGATCTCGTAGGCATCTAGGTTTCATACACAAATTGCAATAGTTGTAGAGCCAACCTCCTATTAACGAGAGTTGAATAATAGTAAATAGAGAGCTTCTCAGCCATAAATGGGATTTGCATACACACACACCCAACTAAAATAGTATCCTTATTGGCCTTATTGGCACCTCCCCCCAAGATGTAAGTTTTTTATGTTTATAATGTGCCCCCAGTGTCCTTATTGGCCTTATTGGCACCTAAAACACAAGAAAGTAGATTCCACTAGCTTTCAATTACAATTTCTCTTAGGCCCTAACACATCCATACAGGGCTATACTAAAAAAAGAAATAGTAGGAAAATAGTAAAATCTGCAAAAACAGAGTTTCTTGACATTAATTTCATTCAAACTTGTCTTCAATTCATCTTCAAAATGTTTTCAATACATCTCCAATGCCTTTTTCACGAAGGTTTATGCATATTTATACATGATTTGAGGGAAACCTGAGAAACCCTAAACCCCAAACCCCTAAACCCTAAACCCAAGTAACCATAAACCACTATCTCCCTATCTCTCCCCTATCTCCCTATCACCTTTGTCCCTCTACCTCTCAATCTCTCTCGCTATGTCTCTTGCCATGTTCCTCACTCTTTATCTCCCTATCTCTCCCCTCGGACTCCTCTATATCTCCCTATTGGTTTGATGCAGAGCACATAGTGGAAGCTCTCAAAACACAGTGAAATACCCATCAAAACCCATAGTTTAAATAGATTAAAGCTTAATCATCTTTAAGAAACCTTCTCAAAGTCCCAAATAACATCAAATCATATACATTCTGTTGATAACTGAGAGGGGGGGGTGAATCAGTTATCCTAATTATTTTCCTTTTGAACTTTCTTATTAATTAATGCAGCATTGAATCAAACATAAAAACATTACCATGAAATAAGAAAACACATGACACAGTATTTTTGACGTGGAAACCCTGTTAAGGGAGAAAACCACGGGGTGATTAACCCAAAGATTATTCTCTGTTAGAAGAATAAGGAATTACAAAAATGGCACTTGCCAATTAGGGCTCACTGCCCGAGCACACTGCTCACAAAGAGGCCCACTGCCTACAAGGAGACACACTGTCTACAAAGTGATAAGAATCATAGTCTTGAACTGATTGAAAGCATCTACATATGCTGGAGTTCAGTTCCGGTTAGGCTCAGTACACTGATCTGCTGCACTTCATCTTTCCTCTGTTCTTTATTCTGCTATCCTTTCACATACCGGATCTTTCTTACTACTTCTGCTCTGTTCTGCACTTATTCGCATACACCATCACACAATCACTCATTTCACAACTAAATCCATCCTCTATATATATCCGCATAAGTAATTTCATCACCTTTCTAGTCGGCATCCAGAACAGTCTAGTTTCTTACAAACTCTGTTCTGTCGGCTGAATCCTTGCTCACCAAGCAATGCGGATCAAGCATATACTTGTAGATATCATTAATCATGTTGGCCAAACATGATTCATGCCTTCACAACCTTTACCATCAACAGTAACACATCCGGAAAATAGTCTGATACTCTGTCAGTCTGTTCTCACTGTCTCTCAGGAATCCAGTACTCAACTATTCATATCTTTTTCTTTGCCCATCACCGGAGGCTAAATCCTTGGAATATACCACTCAAGGTAGTCCTCTTGACTTCCCCAAATCCGCACTGCACCAAGACACTTCCTCTGAGAGATCCGGACCAATCTGTCGGACCTTGCCATATGCTCTGTTCTTGTTCACCGGACCACAACAATCTTCATTCTGACTTCCGGTAGAGACACACCATGACTTGCGGATATGTGGGATGACCTTTGTTGCCATCAATGACAACAACCATGAATCCATATAGTGTCTCTTGCCAACAATCTCCCCCTTTGGCATTGATGGCAACACTTAGTGAAAAATGACTAAGTGTTTACACTATGCTCCCCCTTGGCTGATGCTCTATCTTTATATACAATTTTTGGAACTCCCCCTTAGTTGGATTCCTCATTTTTCACTACTCCTCACTCCCCCTTTGACATCAATGGCAAAGGGTAGGGTCCGCACACCAAAATTTTCAAAAATTTTCTATACATAGCCGCATATTTACATACTCACATATACTGAAGAATGTCTGCAAAGGATGTCTTCAATTGGATCAGTTCTGTAGCCCAACTTTGCTTCATTCTATCCAAAATTGAAATGTGACCACTCAACAAAAATGCAAAAGCTTCTGCCCTCTTGAGATCTGTCGGATCATTTGTTTGGGCGGTGGTCTGAGCATCACTGATGGCCTCATGCATAGTTTCCAACTTAGGGATTATAATCCTTCTAAGTTCTCCCATCCGGTTAGTGATATTCTTCCTTTCCTTCTCAAGATTCTTTATTTCATTCAAGACTGCAATAGTCTAACATTCTTGATTTACTATGGAGGAAGAGAGAGGATCAAAACTTTGAGATAAACTTTGTAGTTTGTCCTGTTCCTCTTTTATTTTCTTATCAATTTCTGCTATTGCCTTTGACCAGGAGATACAAAATTTGTAAATATCACCGCCATCCTTAAGAGCATTTTCTAAGCTCTTTATTCCAATACTCATATTTCTCCTATGGTTAGAGATTAATCCTAATACTTCTGAAAGTCTTTTATCCAAAAATTCCTTCCGGACCTTTTCTTCAGCTGATTTTTCTAGAGAATCAAAATGTGTATCAACACTGCTGACTAAGGTTTTTAGATTACCGGAAGAGGAGGCTGCCGGATCTATCTGGACCGATGGCATAATCTTCTCAAGCACTCCGGAGGCAGCCTCTATCAACTCACAGTCTTCCATATGAGACTTTAGGAGCTTTTCATTTGCCTTAGCATTTGCAAATGAGGCTATCTTCATTGTATGCACCGGAGAGAGGGAATCAAAGTTGAATGGGCCTTGTAGTAACTCCGGTTCATTGATCTCTATTGTTTCTTTGCTCAAAAATTGTTGAACAGTTTGTGCAGTGTCTCTTGCCGGAGATAGATGTTTCTTTTCTTCTGCAGTCTTGGAACTGTCCTTTGGGATTTTCTCTGATGGAGTCTTCTCTTTCTCTGCGCCCTTGGTACTGTCAACCTCTTTATCTTTCACCACTGCTTCCTTCTCCTGTAATTTCTCTTCTTCTTTAGATCCAGAGACTATAGGGGAAACCGGAGGAGAGATGCTAGCCTGTTCATAGGCCACTTCTTCTGGAGCAGAGGGTTCCAAGTCCACAGCTGTTTCTGCACCTAAGTCCTCTACAACAAGAAGATTGAAACTTTTGAAGGCTTTCCGGAGGATCTCTTCTGTCTCTTTGGCCACCTTGTCAGTCTCACCAAGCATGAGTTGATTCATCCTGGCTTTACTTCTGAACTCATCTTTGCAATCTTTGAATATTATGTTCATTGTCTTGGGATCAATTTGAGGATATAGCTAAATAGCTATCTGCTCCCGGATCTCAAGATCTTTTGCATGAGCATTATTCTTTCTTATTTCTAATTCCTTTTCTAGGCTTTTAGGAATTTCAGAAATAATCTCAATAAAAGCTTTATTGTAGATGTTCAAGTACCTTATTATGGCTTCTTGCAGGATCTTTTGATCTGCCTCATTGTAGTCATCATAGAATTCAGCCACCGGTTGAAGGTTCCCATCCACAGTGACTGACTTGACTACACTGTCTAGAGACAGGGTGGGCTTTTCAGAAAATTCTTCTGTCATTTCTTCCTTGTCTCGGCCAGAAGATGGTTTACCGGATCCTTTCTTTTTCTGTTTCTTTATTTCTTTCACTCCCTCATCTGACTCAGTTTCTTCTTCATCCTTTTGGCTTTGATAAGCTCTTGAGGCTTTTGTCTTGGATCTCTTACTGGATCCCTGGACTTCCAGTTTTGAGCTTTTGGTTTTGATAGGTGTGGATCCTTTTGATGATCTGGTCTGGGTTGAGGATTCCACCGGAGCACTTTTCTTGCTTTTCTTTTCTGCCTCTTTCTTTTCTTCCTCAGATTTTCTTCTCTTTTCTCGGCTGGCATCAAGTGCCTCTTTTGAGATGCCTAGGCCTTGAGCAATGTGCTCTACTTCTTTTCTCACCTTTCTCTTTATCTCAGGTTCCCTGAGTTCTACATGTATCTTTACACTCAGCTCCTCAAAGGTTCCAAACCTTTCTGCCTTAGGATCTTTGGGCTGACTTAGCATGTGTTGAACATGCAGCTCCACTATCTGTTCATCCACTTCATACCCCATGGGCATGATCCATATAGTTCTTGGTTCTACTGCCTCCATTAGACACTGATCTGTTTCTACCATGAAGCATACTGTGTCTTTGTACTTTTCAACAAGGGATTGGGGTATTCTTTCTCTTGCATGCATCATGCTTTGGAAGTTCTTGAAATATCCCCATAGAGCTATGTTTCTTGCTTTAGCATCCCCAAGTCCATGCAAATAGTCTCTGATTTGGATGGCAACCGGTCTGTCATTCTGCCATATCCATCCACTGGATCCGGGAAGTACATTCATGTAGTAAAAGAAGAGACAAAGGATCAGATTGCCATACTTGAAGGAGTTTTTCTTGTCCTTCTTAATCTTCTGCAGATTTTCAAAAAGTTGGTTTATAAGAAGCTCACACAAGTCATAGTCTGCATTCTCCTTTAACATTTGATAAGCTGTGTAGATTGCAGTTCCCGGTACTGAATTTTCACTACTGGAGTGATAGATTTTGTAACCAATTATCATAGATGCAAATTTGACATCCGGTTCAGTGATGTCATCAACTGTCATAGCTCTCTTGTCAAACTTGGATCCGGTTGCATCACTAACTGTCTGATTTTTGACAGACTTGAGAACAGGTAATCCACCGGATGAATGCAGACCGGTTACAGCCCTAATTGCATCTTTGGTAATCTTGAAGGGCTTGTTCAACCATAGGAAGTTGTCATGTACTCTACTTAGTACATACCGGACCCATTCATCTTCTTCAAAACAAGGGAAATGAATGCATTGTGCAAAGTGTTTGTCCCGGATGGCTTTGTACTGAGGTTTGATCTCGAAGGAGTCATCTATCAATTGTTTGTGATAGATATCCATCAGTTTTGCTTCTCCAAAGTCTTCAAAATTTGCATGGATGTAAACCCTAATGTCTTCCGTATGCAATACACCATGTGGAACACTAGAGAAGGCTCCTAGTGGATCTACCTCCAAGGATTTGTAAGGATGTTTCTTGAATGTGGGGCGAGGTCTATCAGAGATCTTAACTATATTCGGAGTAGCCATTCTTCAAAGATTTGTAGTGAGATAATGAAAACGGAGAATACCTTATGCGCCTTCAGTTTGCACGGAGTGGTTGGATTGATTTCTTTATGCAATGACTTCGGCAGGAAATCTTTGGTGTGCTTGATGAATCTTGTTGCAGAGCTCCACTTTTCACTTCTTCTTGAGTGCAGAATGAGCAAATGATTTTTGAGAAATCCCTTATATTGCTCCGCAAACCCTAATATCTGATGGCAATAAATGCTCGACCTATATTATTCCGGTTTGCCTTATCCGGATAGCTTGGAGTATCCCGGATCAGTCCTGATCTATGAACATCATCCGGATCTTTCAATCAAGATAACACATCACAAGGACATCCCAAACACTCTGTCCAATCCGTAGAATAAGATAATGTACTTCCGGATCTCTCCGGACCCTTTTGTAGTCCTCTGTCATTCCGGAGCATCTCCCGGAACAGGTCTTTACTTGATCGATCACAACTTCTTTATATCTTCATGCGGACCTCTGAAATCTTGTCTGGATCATCTCAGGACTGGTATCTTCAAACCCTTTACTCCGCATCTTGTGCCACATCCGGCACCACTTGATTGGCTGGGGGAACAGGATTTTCTTTGAGTCTCCTCCTGAGCCAGAGCTCACTTTTTAATTTCCGGAAGAAATATCAGCACCAGAGTCTGGTGCGGATCCAACCTCTACATTCTCTGAAGTTTTCTTCACCCAAATCTTGCTCATCTGATTCCTAACTTCATCCGCATTCATCTTTTGTTTACCCTTGTCTTGATTCTGATTATACACCAGACCTCTTTTGTCCTGATTCTTGCTTCTGCAGACTTTAGCATTATGACCGGACCTATTACAGATTTGGCAAATAACATTTCTTTGCATATTTGACTGATAACCTCTTGATCTGCATTGATTAGCTATATGACCTACTCTATTGCATGTAAAGCATCTACCTTTGAATGATTTGTTTACTTGCATATTTCTACATTCATGGGATTTGTGTCCATACCTTTTGCAGTTAAAGCACTGTCCGGAGAAGGATGAATTAATCTGATTCATTCTCTTTCTGCACTGATTAGCTTTGTGACCAAAGTGGTTGCAGCTGTGGCAGTATCCATTGAAAGATGGATATCTTTGAGCATTGGGCTGTCTTACCAGAGGTCTTCTAGGCCTATTCCTTGGATTTTCTGATCCAAAATTCTTTTGACCGGATCCGGAGCTTTCTCCTTTCTCATATCCCAAACCATACTTGTCATCTGTCCTCTTTTGACTTCCAAGAAGTACTTCAAGTTGGGCAGAACTTATCTTGAATTTTTCTTTATATTCATTTGCTGTTTGAAGATCTCTTTTGAGAGAGGCAATTTGATCCTCAAGTTTTTCTTCATTGTCTTTGGCATCTTCAAGATCAGATTCAAGATGTCTGATAATCCTGTCCATCTGGTGGCATTCTTCTGATTTTTCTTTAAGAGATTGTCTCAGATTGTCTTCAGCTTTTCTTTTTTCTTCAATCTCTTGAGTAAACTTTATAGTTCCTGATTCCATTTCATGTCTTAACATAATGACTTCTTTTGATAACTTTTCACATAACTTGGTTTGCTCAGTCAATTCTTCATTTGTATTGCTTTCTTCACTTTGTCTTGCCAATTGTTGGAGCAGCTCCTTTCTCTTTTTCATAGAGAGACTTAATTTGTCTTTTAATTCTCTCATGAATTCATCAGCCTGTTTGAGTCTTTCCTTTAATTCATTGACTTCAGAATTTGACTATTCAAGATCCTCAAGGGCAGTCTTGAGTTGCTCCCTTAAACCATATGCATCCATTTGAACTCCCAAATCTTCCTCAAGCTGTTAGGCTCTATTAGGAGGTACTTGGCTCTGATACCAATTGTTGATAACTGAGAGGGGGGGTGAATCAGTTATCCTAATTATTTTCCTTTTGAACTTTCTTATTAATTAATGCAGCATTGAATCAAACATAAAAACATTACCATGAAATAAGAAAACACATGACACAGTATTTTTGACGTGGAAACCCTGTTAAGGGAGAAAACCACGGGGTGATTAACCCAAAGATTATTCTCTGTTAGAAGAATAAGGAATTACAAAAATGGCACTTGCCAATTAGGGCTCACTGCCCGAGCACACTGCTCACAAAGAGGCCCACTGCCTACAAGGAGACACACTGTCTACAAAGTGATAAGAATCACAGTCTTGAACTGATTGAAAGCATCTACATATGCTGGAGTTCAGTTCTGGTTAGGCTCAGTACACTGATCTGCTGCACTTCATCTTTCCTCTGTTCTTTATTCTGCTATCCTTTCACATACCGGATCTTTCTTACTACTTCTGCTCTGTTCTGCACTTATTCACATACACCATCACACAATCACTCATTTCACAACTAAATCCATCCTCTATATATATCCGCATAAGTAATTTCATCACCTTTCTAGTCGGCATCCGGAACAGTCTAGTTTCTTACAAACTCTGTTCTGTCAGCTGAATCCTTGCTCACCAAGCAATGCGGATCAAGCATATACTTGTAGATATCATTAATCATGTCAGCCAAACATGATTCATGCCTTCACAACCTTTACCATCAACAGTAACACATCCGAAAAATAGTCTGATACTCTGTCAGTCTGTTCTCACTGTCTCTCAGGAATCCGGTACTCAACTATTCATATCTTTTTCTTTGCCCATCACCGAAGGCTAAATCCTTGGAATATACCACTCAAGGTAGTCCTCTTGACTTCCCCAAATCTGCACTACACCAAGACACTTCCTCTGAGAGATCCGGACCAATCTGTCGGACCTTGCCATATGCTCTGTTCTTGTTCACCGGACCACAACAATCTTCATTCTGACTTCCAGTAGAGACACACCATGACTTGCGGATATGTGGGATGACCTTTGTTGCCATCAATGACAACAACCATGAATCCATATAGTGTCTCTTGCCAACACATTCTTCCTATCGGTAAGATAAACACTATCAGCCAACTCAAAAATTCTTAAACCGATGCTCCGATCACTCCACTTTTGATGAGCCTTTGAACCTTTCGCTATGACATATATCCATCAGCCCAACTTTAAACTAGTCTTCCAATCTCCCATACCACCCATTTCTCACTCCACAACCTGTATTAACACATGATTAAACCTAACCCCTAAACCCTAACCCCTAATTCCTAACCCCTAAACCCTAAACTTGAGAAACCATAAACCCCTAAATCCTAAACACTAAACCCAAGAAACCCTAAACCTCTATCTCTCTATCTCCCTATCTCACTATCTCCCCATCACTATCATTCCTCTACCTCTCAATCTCTCTCCCTATGCTTTGGCCATGTCCCTCACTCTATATCTCCTTAATTGTCCTCTCTAAACACTAAACCCTAAACCTCTAAACCTTAACCCATAAACCATAAACCCTAAACCCTAAATAATGCCCCTAAACCTTAACCCTGAACCCCCTAAACCCTAAACGCGAGCAACCCTAAACCCTATCTCCTATCTCTCCCTTATCTCCCTATCTCTATCATCGAGCTTTACCTCTTAGTCCTTCTCCCTATTTCTCTGGACATCTCGCTCACTCTCTATCTCCTTATCTCTCCCCTTTGTCACCTCCATCTCTCCCTATCTATCTCCTCTCTCTTTCTATCTAGCTATCTACAAAACTGAGAAACCCTAAACCTAGGTACACCCTAAATCCAATCAACTCTAAACCTATATCTCCCTATCTCTCCCCTATCTCTCTATCTCTATCATCCCTCTACCTCTCTTGATCTCTCTCCCTATGTCCTTGGCCATGTGCCTCACTCTCTATCTCCTTATCTCTCTCCTTGATCTCCTCTCTCTATCTCCCTATCATTCCTCTCTCTCTATAAACCCTAAATCCAAAGCCCTAAACCTCTAAACCTAACCCCTAACCCCTAAACAATTTAAATCCTAAACCCTAAATAATGCCCCTAAACCCTAAACCCTAAACCCTAAACCCAAGTAACCCTAAACCACTATCTCCCTATCTCTCCCCTATTTCCCTACCACCTTTGTCCCTCTACCTCTCAATCTCTCTCCCTATGTCTCTGGCCATGTCCCTCACTCTTTTTCTCCCTATCTCTCCCTTCAGACTCCTCTATATCTCCCTATCATTCCTCTCTCTTTATAAACCCTAAATCCAAAACCCTAAACCTCTAAACCTAACCCCTACCCCTAAACAATAAATCCTAAACCCTAAATTATAATGCCCCTAAACCCTAACCCCTAACCCCTAAACCTGAGAAACCCTAAACCCCAAACCCCTAAAGCCTAAACCCAAGTAACCATAAACCACTATCTCCCTATCTCTCCCCTATCTCCCTATCACCTTTGTCCCTCTACCTCTCAATCTCTCTCGCTATGTCTCTTGCCATGTCCCTCACTCTTTATCTCCCTATCTCTCCCCTCAGACTCCTCTATATCTCCCTACTGGTCCTTTATCTCTCTCTAAACCCTAAACCCTAGATGTCTAAACCTTAATCCCTAACCCCAAGACCCTAAACCCTAAACCCTAAATAATGCCCCTAAAACCAAGCAACCCTAAACCTCTATCTCCCTATCTCTATCATCCCTCTACCTGTCAATCTCTCTCTCTATGTCTTTGGACATGTCTCTCACTCTCTATCTCCCTATCTCTCCCCTCTATCTCCTCTATCTCTCCCAAACTCTTTCAGTCCCCTCTCTCTATCTCTCTTTAAATTGTAAACCCTAAACCCCTAAACCCGAGCAACCCTAAACCCCTAAACCCGAGCAACCCTAAACCTCTAAACCCTAAATAATTCCCCTAACCAACCTCTAAACCACTTCTCTATATAGGTGCAACTAATACCACTTTTTCATTGTTTTCCACATTTAATTATATTCTTTTCCATTTTCCAAGTCCTACATGTGTCTAAGTTGTATTGTTTGTCAAGTTTTTAGTCTAATTGTTAGTCCCAGCTCTCATGGTTATTAAAATGTTAGTATAGTTAGATTTATCCTTCAGTAACATTAATTTACACATTGTTGCACAAACAACCACACTGAAACATAACCTTACCTAATTAAGGTTAACCTTTAAGGTTCTTTCATAAATGACGAGCTTAACAGATCCAACTAGTTTAATGTTCTTATAGTCCATGCTTACCCTTCCAAGAGAGTTCATGCCATGTTAACTTTGCATTATGTCCTAACATATCACATGAAGGACATCATCATCACAAGGAATAACAATGTCATGAAGGTAACGAAGGTGTAGCTTCACCACATAAAGTATCATTCATAATTTTATCACTAGAGGGTAAGGGTATATCATGTGTATCCGTCTCAAACCATGTATCATGAATCAAATCATATGAAGGATTGGGTAAAGCAATTTAGGGCATGAAATCCAAAACGCCCCGAAACACATCCCCTGCTGCCCCACCATTCCTATCCCCGAAATATTGCAACATAGTCTAAAAGTGATTATTTCACATGATGAACAAAACTGAATATTTTATTATTGATTATTTGAGTAATTCATTAGTGATGATTCTTAGTGTTTAACAAATCCTTATGGATTAATGTGTAAAGAAGCTACCAATGTTAATTTGCCCTCCTCCTTCACTAGAAACGGTCTTTAAGGAGGTTCATATCTTGATGGGAGATCCAAGATTTAAGAGGTATATTTTTAAAAAGACTAAAAAGCCTTTTTCCCAAATTTTTCTAGAAAACGGATATCCATTTTGGTTTGGTATCCCAACCAAAACAGATATCTGTTTCAAAGTCAAACTTTGCCAAGTCGCGAATTTGGCTAAGTAAAAACACAATTTTTTTCCTATTACCACTGTTTGGCCCATGATGATCCTGCACATACCAAAATACAGATAAAATAGGATTACTGTTGAACACACCAGGATACTGAGAGGGGGGGTGAATCAGTATCTAAACAAACTTCAACTTCTCTGGAGCAGATTAAAACTTAAGAATTATGTACAGCATCAACATAAACATGAAAGATTAACATAATGCACATCAACACATAAACCAGATATACGTGGAAAACACTAGAAGGCAAAAACCACGGTGAGGATTAACTCACAATATATGAAGCTCAAAAATAACAACTTTGTTTTAGGGCTACAACCCAAGGAAGCTACTACTCCCTGAAAACTTTGATTTAGGGTCACTCCCAAGGAAGCTACTACTCCCCGAATTGAGAACAAACTCACAAAAGATTACAGTATCACAGTCCTTCTACTATTTGAAAACTGACATTGAAACTCACACCTCTGATGATTGTAATTCTGCCTCTCCACACTTCCTTTTGATGATCAGATTAGTTAGGCACACTCTATGCTTGATCACTATGACAAAGATGTCTTCAAGATGAATCAAGACAACATCTATAACTTTTGTTCTTTCTTCTTCAGTCGCACATCATAATTCATTCATTTTGCTCCTTATCTTGCATGCGAACCTTATCAATCACTTTATAATCACCTCGCCTAACTCAATTTGATAAATACAATTTATACATGATATTACATTGATTAAATTTCTTGCCAGCTAGAGACAACATAAAAAATACATTTACAATTCAGTCAGACTACACACAACATGAAACGTGTAGAGGACAAGTCCTAAACAAGACTAAATGTTGCACTAGTAGAAGACCCATGCCTTGCAGACATCAACACTTGCTTAACCAGGTCTAAAACCTCATTCACAACTTCAAACACCAAGGAATTACATCCACATACTCTGCTCATTTGAAAATAGGATAGTCTTAAGAAAAAACATATGAAACTTGAAGCATAACGGCCACAACAACTTGAAAACCATGTGCGGTATTGGAAACAAGATAGATCTTCATGAAACTCTTCCAAATGAGTCTACAAGACTCATGCAACACCTCCAAACACTCCTTTACCTCCGCACATCAAATATTTTGTGTTGTACATCTTCAACTATGAACTTTGAGAACAACCAATCATCCAGAACACACTGCAACATGTTGTCATTGAAAAAATGAGCTTGCGGAACACCAAGAAACTTGAGACTGCAAAGAAGCATGTAATGCACATCCATAAACATGTCCACAAAACTATAAAGGTAAACATTCTCATCCAAAGGAATCTGGAGCATTCCAACGAGCCTTCAACACCACCTCACTCTACCAGAATACATGTCGGTACTCAATCATGCATAACTTTCACAATATAGTGACAAATGATCTAAAACTTTGGAATTATCACCTTCACTACACCCTAAACATAGTTCTAGAATTGTATAGCCATAACTGCTAATGTGGAGGAATGCAGAGAAATCTCCCAGATAGTCTTCAAAGATAGTCATCCTGTAGCAGAGACTGTCACCAACTTCCAGAGTCCAAACCTTCTTTGTATCAACACATGAATTCTTAGGAACAGTAGGAGAGATCATACAATATGCTTTAGGCCACCAGTAACATCTACAACACATTTGATCATCTTAGTGTTTCTAATTCTCATATTAATGTAACTTCACACTCAACTTTGCACTGAACAAGGCATGACATCGAACCATGAACTTCAGTAGCCACATTATATTCAACATGACATCCAATCATGAACTATATCTTCTCTGATGAGCTATTTCAACTCTGCACTGATCAAGGCATGACATCCTACCTTGAACTTCAGTAACCACATTATATTCAACATGACATCCAACCTTGAACTTCAGTAACCACATTATATTCAACATGACATCCAACCATAAACTGTATCCTCTCTGCTAGATATGACATGACATCCAACCATGAACACCATCACACATCCAAGATAGTGCAGGCATCAATGGCAACCTTGTGACAGTGTTGACATCAATGACAACCTTAGGAACCATATGTGTAACAATCTCCTCCTTTGGCATTGATGGAAACACATACCTGCATATTCTCCCCCTTTGACATCAAGGACAAAAGAAAACTTCTTCTCTTCTTAGGGCATTGGTGCAGTCACGGTAGGAGGGTTCATAGAATGAACTATCCAGACCATGCAACATTGGAGTAAACACAACAGAAACAACTCAAAGATATGAAACAAGTGCAGGTTCAATCATTCATTATATCATAGAATTCAAATACAAACTAGCCAGAAACATGCAGGCTTACAATTAGGGCTCAAAGACCTGACTACAGAATATCAGAGTATGCACAAGAAATAGCTTTGAAGCTCCTTCACAAAGAATCCAAACTATCAAACTATCACTATGTGAGTCACTATGCTAACTACTTTCCTAGGGATCTATTACATCCTTATATATCATCTTTGGATTACAAGATTCCTCTGCATCGGCCAAGGAAGATCACAAACTCCTATGAGAGTTGTAGCGTGTGTACACTAATAGGTCGGGCATAATTGTATAGATTTCCTCTGCAAATGAATGGAATGGTGTGTGGATCTTGGGGAAAGGTCGGCCATGAACCAAAGATCAATGAATGATGTGTCATTAGGCTCCATAAGTTGGGAAATGCTATGCAAGTCTTCTCCTTTAGCTGGTTGTCCAAACGTGTCAGGATGCTCTGTTATGAGAAAACAGTCGATCTACTGATAGCGATAACTTTCCGGTACTTGATCCAAATGCTCTGAATTTCAGATATGTTGTGCATGAATGAATGTAGATGCTGAGTCCAGCTCTACAAGATCTAAAATGCAACTGTGGTAGAATATGAACCAAAATATAGAAACTGCTACTAACTGAACTGTCTGAATTGAATCAGAAAATGAAAAGAAACAAACTGAACTATAAGCAAACTGAAATGCAAATGTTTTTGGTTGATGCAAGATTGCTCTTGAACCAGGGATGCTCCTACATTAGACATCCAAGGTTATTGAAAAAGTGAGTCCCTCACTTTGTCGGGGCTAGAGGAAAATTAAGGTGGTCCACCTCATCCTAAGAAAGCCATGATGAATCTTCTTTCAGTCTGCCTTTCTATTTCACAAGGTATTCTTTGTATTTTCTTCCTCTAGTGTTGCATCCAACTTTGCTATCCAAAATGTCTTCAATTTGCTTCGGTGTTAGTTGTGGTAATTGCTTATTGAAGTCTTCTTCAAGGTTGTTACTAAACTCTACTTCATGATACTGATATAGGTCTGCAATGTTGAAAATAGGTGAAATACCCAATGTCTCCGGTAGCTTCAATTCATATGCATTTCCTGAATCAAATTTTCTGAGTATCCTACAAGGTCCAATCCCAAATGGAAATCTTTCTTTTCTCAAGTACACCATCACTTCATCTCCAACCACAAATTCCTTATGTCTTCTCTTCTCATCTTCTTGTTCTTTATATTTTCTATTCATATCCTCCAAATGCTTCTTTACCTGATTATGCACTGTCTCCATATGTTCTGCAAATTCTTCTACTTCTTCACTTCTCTTATCTATCATACTGATATCACTCAACTCTACAATTCCTCTAGGGTTTACTCTAATAACAATCTCAAAGGTGTTCTTTCGGTACTCCTATTTACTGAATTATTGTATGCAAATTCTGCTTGTGAAAGAATCAAATCCCAACTTCTTGCCTTTTCTCCAACCAAACATCTCAACAAGTTTCCCAAACTCTTATTCACTACCTCTGTTTGTCCATCAGTCTATGGATGAAATGTTGAACTAAACTTCAAATCTGTCTTCATCTTCTTCCAAAGTGTCTTTTAGAAGTATCCAACAAACTTTGTATCCATGTCTAATACTATACTCTTAGGTAATCCATGCAATCTCACAATCTCCTTGAAAATAGGTCAGCTACATGTACTGCATCAGTTGTCTTCTTACAAGGTATGAAATGTGCCATCTTTAAAAATCTGTCCACCACTACAAATATTGAATCATGTCCTCTCTATGTCTTCGACAATCCCATTACAAAATCCATATTTATGTCTTCCCAAGGTCTCTCCGATACTATCAAAGGTTTATACAATCCAATATTCTGACTACTCCCTTTTGCAACTTGACAAACTCTACAACTCTGCACAAATTTCCTAACATCCTTATGTATCTAAGGCCAAAAGTAATTTTCACTCACCAAGGCCACTGTCTTATCAATGCCAAAATGTCCTTCCAATCCACCACTATGTTTCTCCTTGATCAAATTATATCTCATTGAACTTCTAGGTATGAATAGTTGATTTCCCTTGAACAACATATCTTCCTGAATGAAATAGTCCAACCACTTACTCCTATCTGTCACAACAGGTTCCTTACATGCTTTCCAAGGTTCTACAAAATCAGTGTCTCCCTCATACATGTTCTTCAATTCATCAAATCCTATCACTTCAATTCTCATCTCTGTTAGCAAGTTTCTTCTCCTACTTAATGCATCTGTAACTTTATTTGATTTTCCACTCATATGCTTCAATACAAATGTATAACTCTGCATGAACTCTACCCATCTCATATGTCTTTGATTCAACTTACCTTAACTATTCAAATATTGCAAAGCTTGATGATCTGTATACAACACAAACTCCTTAGGCAACAAGTAATGTCTCCACTTCTTCAAGGCTTGAATTATGGCATAGAACTCTTGATCATAAACTAAATATCTTCTCCTTGCATCATTCAACTTCTCACTGAAATATGCTACTGGTCTACCTTCTTGACTTAATACTGCTCCAATTGCATTTCCACTTGCATCACAATCCACTTCAAATACGCTATTGAAATTCGGTAATGCCAAAATGGGTTGTTCTATCACTTTTTGCTTCAATAATTCAAAACTTTTATCTACTCCCAATGTCCACTTAAAGTCTTTTCTGTCACCTCTCATTGTCTTTGTCATAGGGTTACAAACTGAACTGAAATTTCTGATGAACTTCTAGTAGAAACCAGCCAATCCATGGAATGATCTAACCTCTCCAATGTTCTCCAATGTAGGCCATTCAACAATTGCTCTTACTTTCTCAGGGTCCATCTTCAATCCCTCCTAAATCACAAATCCCAAGTATACCAATTCTTCTTTCATGAAACTACACTTCTTGATATTTACTAGCAATTTCTCCTCTCTCAACCTCTGCAATACTTGTCTAATATGCCACAAATGTTCTTCTTTGTCTTACTAAAAATTAGAATGTCATACAAATATACAATAACAAACTTACCCAAGAATTTCTTGAAGACTTCATTCATCAACCTCATGAAAGCACTCGGTGCATTTGTCAATCCAAAAGGCATCACTAACCACTCATACAATCCTTCATTTGTCTTAAAAGTAGTCTTCCATTCATCTCCTTCTCTTATTCTGATCTAATGGTATCCACTCTTCAAATCTATATTTGTGAAATATTTTGTTCCACTCAAACAATCCATGATATCATCCATCCTAGGTAAAGGAAAGCTATATTTAACTGTGATCTTGTTTATTGCTCTAGAGTATGTACACATTCTCCATTCTCCATCCTTCTTAGGTGCTAACACTACAGGTACTACACAAAGGCTCAAACTTTCTCTGATCAAACCTTTTCTCAACAACTCCTATATATGTCTATTCAATTCTTCATTCTATGCCAGTGTCATTCTATGTGCTTCTTTGTTAAGCAAACTAGCTCCCAGTATAAGATCCATGTGATGACTAATACTCCTTATAGGTGGAAATCCTTCAGGTACATTATCTGATATGATGTCTTCATACTCTGTCAGCAACTCTTTTATCTCCTCTGATTGTGATTCTTCAGTCTCCTTCAATGTTTTAGGTTTCTTAGGAATCAAAGCATAACACATATTCTCATGTCTCAAACCATCCAAAAATTTCCTTCCATCTACCAAACAGGTTCTAGCATTCCCACATACTTCACCCTTAGGACCATCTTCCAAAGGAATCAAAGTAATTCTCTTCCCATTTGATGTTATAGTGTATGTATTCTTTCTCCTATCATGTATAGCTTTTCTATCATACTGCCAAGGTCTACCCAACAAAATATGAAAAACATCCATAGGCATAATATCACACAAAACTTCATCATGATAAGATCCAATATGAAATTTCAACAAACATTGTTCACTCACCAGTATCTTATGATCATCTTGAATCCATGCTATATGATAGGGCTTAGGGTGTTTCAATCTTTCCAACTTCAGCTTAGCCACCATCTCTTCTGAAACTAGGTTATCTAAACTACCACTATCAATTACAACCTTACAACATTTACCTCCTAATTTGCATATGGTTCTGAACAAACTTTTCCTTTGAGGTGGTTCCTCATTTGTCTTTGCTTGAAGTAGTGCTCTCCTCATCACAAGTGATTCTCCTTTCTTAGGTTTACCAACTGAACTAGGGTCACCAAGTTCAATAGGTTCTTCTTCCACATAGGCTGCTCTTCCATTGTTCTATGTTCTCTTGCTTGTACTCCCATGATTACATTCAAATGCCCTATGTCCTTCACCTCCACACTTAAAACACATTCCTCTGAATGTTCTCCTATCAAATCCTCTTCCCGCTCTTCTATGTCTTTCATTCCGGTATGAATTATAATTACCTCTGTTATGAAAATTTATGTCATTGCTCTGGTAGGCATTGATATCATTGTCATCCTTCTTAAATGGGCTATCAAGCTTGTTCTACTCTGGATATGATCTATCTCCTCTGGAAAATGTTTTACCTCTCTAAAATTTACCTCCTCTTCCTCTCTACCTCTAATCATGCCTCTTGTTCAACTTCTCTTCAACTTTTAGGGCAAATTGATATGCTTCCTCTAAAGATGTCAATATCACTAAACTTAGTTCTTCTTGAATGTTTAATCTTAGTCCATTGACGTATCTAGCCACTTTCTCCTTACTTGCTTGACTATGTCATGTCCTTATGATCATCTTATAAAATTCTTCAGTATACTCCTTCACAGATTTATCCTTTTGTCTCAGGTTTTGCAATCTCTTCAATAATTCCAACTCATAGTCAACAGGTATAAATGGATTCTTTAATTTTGTCACCATCTTATCCCATTTTGTAATCTTTTCTTTTCCTCTTCTATTTCTATCCAAATGAACTTCTTTCCACCATATAGCAGCATGTCCTTTCAACTTTTTCATTGCAAGTTTCAACTTCTCCAGATCTTCAACTTCTTCATACTCAAAGTATTCTTCCATGTCATTTATCCAGTTAATCAACTCTTCAGGGTTCAAATTGCCAATGTAATTCTGTACATCAACTCTAGGTCTCTTTCTAATCTTTGAAATAGCTTGCAACATCTTTACTTGAACTGATTCTTCTTCTTCATCACCTCCTAGGGTTTCTCCAATTTGTTCAACAGATTGAAATTCCTCTTCATCATCACTTTCAACATTAGGTCTCGATGTCAATCCTCTTCGCCTATCTTCCTCAATAGTATCCAATCAAATTCTCATTGTCTTCATCATTTCCATCATCTCATCCATTCTTCCAATAGCAGGGATTCTCCTTGGTGGCATTCTTCCTAGGATCAAGTGCAAACTACCTCAAGTTTGGCGATTAGGCTACAAGGTGACAATTGCCTCACAATCGTTGATCGGTTGTGACACAAGTAACCTGCCTCGAATTCGATGATCTATCCACAGCAAGATCTTACAGAATTTCTTCGCCAACTTCACTCAATTCACTCACAAAGATTCAAACTTTTGCTCTGATACCACTTGGTGCAGTCACGGTAGGAGGGTTCACATAATGAGCTGTCTAGACCGTGCAACAAGAGTAAACACAATAGAAACAACTCAAAGATATGCAACAAGTATAGGTTCAGTCATTCATTATATCATAGAATTCAAATACAAACTGGCTAGAAATATGTGGGCTTACAATTAGGGCTCAAAGGCCTCACTACAGAATATCAGAATATGCACAAGATATAGCTTTGAAGCTCCTTCGCAAAGAATCCAAACTATCAAACTATCACCATGTGAGTCACTATGCTAACTACTTTCATAGGGATCTATTACATCCTTGTATATCATCTCTAGATCACAAGATTCCTCCACGTTGGCCTAGGAAGATCACAAACTCCAATAAGAGTTATAGCGTGTGTACATGAATAGGTCGGGCCTAATTGTATAGAGTTCCTCTACAAATGAATGGAATGGTGTGTGGATCTCGAGGAAAGGTCAGCCAGGAACCAAAGATCAATGAATAATGTGTCATTAGGCTCCATAAGTTAGGAAATGCTCCACAAGTCTTCTCCTTTAGTTGGTTGTCCAAAACTCTCAGGATGCTCTGTTATGAGAAAACAATCAATCTTCTGATAGCGATAACTTTCTGGTACTTGATCCAAATGCTCTAAATTTTGGATATGTTGTGCATGAATGAATGTAGATGCTAAGTCCAGCTTTGCAAGATCTGAAATGTAACTGTGGTAGAATGTGGACCAAAATATAGAAACTACTACTGACTGAACTATCTGAACTGAATCAGAAAATGAAAAGAAACAAACTAAACTGCAAGCAAACTGAAATGCAAATGTTTTTGGTTGATGCAAGATTGCTCTTGAACCAAGGATTCTCTTGCATTAGTCATAACTTCTTCTTGTAGCAAGCAAACTCCCCTATCATCAGCAACTACTACCTGCTCCCTTGAGAGGTAGCTACCATCAATCTAGGAAAAAGATATAACATGAGCTCCCCCTGGACAGATGCACCACTATGCATCTAGCAAGAAGGAGGGGCAATTACCCCTAACCTCTACCAAAGATCCTCAAAAGTGTCCTTTGTAAGAGCCTTTGTGAAAATATCTACAATCTAATCCTTTGTTGGAACATATTCCAACTTTACTTCCTTGTAGATGCAACCTTCTCTCTCAAAAATTGATACATAATTGCTATATTATTTGTTCTAGAATTCATCACTGTATTCTTGGAAATATTGATAGCACTTGCATTCTCAAACAAAATAGGAATAGGCTCATCATACAATACCTTGATATCCTTTAGGGTTTGCTTCATCCATAACACTTGTGTACAACAGGATGTTGCTTCAATATACTCTACCTCTGCAGTAGATAAGGACATTGAATCTTTCTTCTTGCTCTGCCATGAAACTAATATGTTTCCTAAGAAGAAAGCACCACCACTTGTATGTCTTTTATCATCAACACAACTAGCCCAATCACTATTAGTGTAGGCATTTAAATCAAAGTCATTACCTCTTGGATACCATAAGCCATAATATGGAGTTCCTTTCAAGTATTTGAATATCCTTTTCACTACCTTCTCATGTGTTTTCTTGGGATTAGCTTGATATCTGGCAACCACACATACTACATGCATAATATCAGGTCTAGAAGCAGTTAGGTATAATAATCCTCTAATCATATATAGGTAGTCTGATCCACCTCTAGAGACTCATCATCCTTGCTCAAGTGGCGTCTAGTGACCATGGGAGTACTCACTGGTTTTGAATCCTCCATACCAAACTTCTTCAACAACTCTTTAGCATACTTTGCTTGAGAAATAAAGATACCACCATCTAGCTAAGTAATTTGAAGTCCAAGGAAGAAAGACATCTCACCAATCATAGACATATCAAACTCTTTTTACATCTCCTCTGTAAACCTCTTACACATATCATCATCTCCACCAAAGATGATGTCATCAACATATACTGCAACTATCTAAATCATGTCTCCTTCTTCAATGTAAAGATTGCTATTTGTAGTACCTTTCTTGAAGCCATGTTGAAGTAAGTACTTGTATAACCTAGCATACCAATCCCTAGGTGCTTGCTTGAGACCATACAAAGCCTTCTTGAGTTTGCATACCATTTTTGGATCTTCTGATATCTTGAAACCATCTAGTTGCTCAATATACACCTCTTCCTCTAGATCACCATTCAAAAATATTTACTTAACATCCATCTGGTATACCTTGAAATTATTATGAGCAACAAGAGCAAGGAACATTCCAATTGCCTCCATCTTGGCTACTGGAACAAAAGTCTCCTCAAAATCAATGCCTTCAACTTGTGTGTATCCATTGCATACCAACCTTGCTTTGTTCCTTACAACTTCACCTTCTTCATTCAGCTTGTTCTAGAACACCCACTTTGTTCCTATAACATTCTTATTGGCTGGTTTGGGAACCAATTCCTATATCTGATTCTTCTCAGTTTGATCCAATTCTTCTTCCATTGCCTTTATCCATCCATCATCTTTGCTAGCATCAACAAAGGTTTTAGGTTCAACTTTTGATAACAAACACGAGTTTACTTGCTCATGTGTCTTAGCAAGCCTTCTCCTTGTCTGCACACCTTCATCCTTATCTCCAATGACCTGATCTACTAAGTGGTTCTTCTAAACATATTTTGTTGGAGTCTTAGTGATGCAAGAGCATCTGAAAGCATTCAAAACAATTGGGACAGTTAACAGTGAAGTTGTAGAATACCGAGAGGGCGACCTTGGAGAATACCACATTCTATCGCATTTGCATATCAAAGGCTACAGAGCTGGACTTAGCATCTAGACATGGTCATCTACAACATATGCAAAAATTTATATCCTTTGAGTTCGATTCTAGAAAGATATTGCTATCAGAAGATTACCTGTTCTTACCTGTTTTCACATAGCAGAGTCGACAGTGTTTGAAGTGAAGTCTAGTCATCTTGTAGAGCAATTCCGTGACCTGCAAAGCTAAAAGGAACATTATTCAATGAATTTTAGGACCTGGCCGATCTTCATGGGGATCCACATGAAGTTTTATGTACCATTAGAGCTATACCTTATGTTTAGGTCTGACCTATTCGTGTACACATGTTTCATACTAGTCGTTGCAATTAGGTCGACTTGATAATGATTTAAAGGCTTGCAGAGGATATAAGTGAAGGATAATGATTTGTTACAAAGGACAAACAATGAAATGATCAAGTATACGAAAACATGAAGCAAATTCATAAGTGTTTTGATCCAAGGAAGAAGCAGAAGTGAAGCAAAGAACAGAGCAGAGAACAAAAGATGTTGCAGAGCAGAGAATTGATAAGCAGAAGAAAGAAATTATGAAAGAGTATTGTTATATGAATCTTTTGTAACCTTGGGCTGTGGTCTAGAATATGTAAAAGCTTGAGTGGCATATGTAATGTGTTTTGAGATCATAATATAAGAAGGAGCTTTGAGGGCTGGATTTTTCCTTTTAGGGTTTTCCCAGGATATATTTGGTGTCATGTGTTTATGGATGTCTCTTTCTTTCTGTTGTTAGCTATTTACTTCTGTTGCATCTCTGATTGATCATGTTGTTAATAGATTAAGGCTGTAAGGTTGGACAGTCCCTCACCGGACCCTCCTACCTTGATTGCATCACTTAGACACTTGCTCTGGTTCTTGTTCCTTTTCTTCTTTCACTTCTTCTTCTGCATCTTCAATGCATGGAAAGATATCAGATTCGAAGTTCTTTGAATCTTGTGAGATATGATACAAGTCTTCATCTACCTTGACATTTGTGCTTTCAATCATCTTTCCCAACCTCTTGCAATAGCATCTATAGGCCTTGCTTTTGGTTGAGTAATCAAGAAAGATTTCTTCATCACTTCTTGAGTCAAACTTTCCTAGGTCTTCTTCATCTCTTCTAATATAGCATTTTCTACCAAAGATCCTGAAGTATCTGACTATGGGAGGTCTTCCATAGCATAGCTCATAAGGGGCCTTAGTGCTATTGACCCTTAGTTGCACTCTATTAATTAGATAGACAGTAGTGTGAACTGCTTCCTTCTAGTACATATTAGGTAGGTTTGCATCTTTCAACATTGCCCTAGACATCTCTTGCACAATCCTATTCTCCCTTTCAACTACCCCATTTTGTTGAGGGGTCCTAGGAGCTAACAAATGTCTCCTAATACCATGATCTTCACAAAAAATTTAAAATCATTTGAAGTAAACTCACCTCCTCTATTAGACCTTAAGCACTTTATCTTAGCATCTACTTCATTCTCAACCATAACTTTGAACACCTTATATTTATCAAGGGCATCTAATTTTTCTCTTAAGAAAGTAACCCAAGTCATTCTAGAATAATCATCAATGAGAAACATAACTCTCACCTTGTTGACTCTTCACTCTTGTAGGGTCACATAGATCAATGTAGATTAGCTCCAATGGATTTGAAGAAGAGTACTCCTTGCTTTTGAAACTTGTCTTTGTCTGCTTTCCCATTTGACATTCCCTGCATACTGTGTTTGCAGGCTTTATTATCTTAGGCAAGTCTCTCACTGCATAAGTAGAACTGATCCATACCATATTATAAAAATTGTTTTGTCACATTCTCCTATGCCATAGCCAACACTCACTAGATTGAGCCAACAAACATGTTCTTCCATTTACCTCCTTCAAATGATAGATATCACCATATGTCTTGATACCTTATGCAACTAGTTTTCCAGACCCTGCCTTCCTGATTTCACAACCTTTGGCATGAAAGGTGAGATTATAACCTTTGTTGCACATCTGATTGACACTAAGAATATTGTGTTTTATCCCTTTGACATAGAGGACATCCTCAATTCTATTCTTCCCATCAATAGTTATAGTACCTTTTCCACAAATTTATTCTAACTCATCACCAACAAACTTGACAACACCACCATCCCACTTCTCAAGGCTGATAAACTTCTCATTGTCACCAATCATGTGATTTGAGCATCCATTATCAATTACCCAAGCCTTTCTTTTGCATGAAAGGCAATCCATACAACCATTGATCTATTATTATTTTGGTTTGTTTGCAACGCATCCGTCTTCTCACATTTTCCAACATCATCCTTTTTGTCACCAACACTCAAGGCCATGAAAAGTGTTTCATCATTTGAATCATCATGATCCTCATCTTCTAAAGAACAACTACTCTCTATGGAATATAGACTTCTCTTGAACTTGTCTCTCTTGTTACTACCCCTTGATTCTTTAAAAGGACATTTAGAAGCAAAGTGACCAACCTTTCCACAATTGAAACATTTGAAAGGTAACTTACCTTTGTATTTGCCAGTGCCTTTCTTCAGTCTTCTCACAAAATTTTCTTCAACTTCATCAAAGCTCTAATCTTCATCGGCAACTTCATCCTTTATCTTCATAATGACTTCAAAAGCAGCTTCTTTCTTTGGAGCATCACTGTCAAAATCTCTTATTTTAAAGGTAGTAAGGGAACCAAACAATTTGTCTATAGTGTATGTATCCAAGTTTGCATTCTCCTCAATAGCAAATACCTTATGATTGTAACATTTGGGAAGAGATCTTAGAACCCTCTTTACAATCTCATCTTCTTTCACTTCACCACCAAGACCTGTGATGCCATTGACCACTTCATTCACCTAGAACATATATCCAGCAATGTCTTAATCATCTATCATTTTTAGGGTCTCAAATTTGCTTTTAAAGATTTGCATCTTTGCTTCCTTTACTTTCTTATCTCCTTCATAACTGGTTTCAAGTTTAACCCAAACTTCTTTAGCAGAATTGCCACTCATTACCTTTGAAAGTTCTGAATCAGCTAACCCACTCATGATAGCAAACTTTGCCTTGGCATTGTTATCATACAACATAACTTCATTTGTGTCTGTAGGAATAGTAGCAAGAACTTTGTAACCAATCTTGACTGAGTCCCAAACACCAAACCCTAGAGAATTAATATAGGCTTCCATCCTTAACTTCCAAAAAGCATAATTTGTTCCATCAAACCTAGGTATTTTGTTGGATCCATTAAGTGCCATCTCAGACCTTCCTCAAGTGGTTAAGATTCCTTCAAAGGAACTTGGCTCTGATACCAATTGTTGAACATACCAACATACTAAGAGGGGGGTGAATCAATATCTAAACAAACTTCAACTTCTCTAAAGCAGATTAAAACTTAAGCATTACAACATCAACATAAATATGAAAGATTAACACAATGCACATCAACCCATAACACCAAATATATGTGGAAAACCCTAGAAGGGAAAAACCATGGTGCTAATTAACTTAGAATATATGAATCTCAAAATAACAACTTTGTTTTAGGGCTACAAACCAAGGAAGTTACTACTCCGTGAAAACTTTGATTTAGGGTCACACTACTCCCTGAAGACTTTATTTCAGGGTCAGTCCCAAGGAAGATACTACTCCCTGAATTGAGAACAAACTCAAAATATTATAGTATGATAGTCCTTCTACTGTCTAAAAATTGACATTGAAACTCACAGCTTTGATGATTGCAATTCTGCCTCTTCACACTTCCTTCTAATGATCAAATCAATTAGGCACACTCTATGCTTGATCACTATTATAGAGATGTCTTCAAGATGAATCAGGACAACATCTATAAATTCTACTCTTTCTCCTTCAGTTGCACATCATAATACATTCATTCTGCTCCTTATCGTGCATGCGAGCCTTATCAATCACTTTGCAATCACCTCGCCTAACTCAATTTCATTTACAATTTATACATGATATTACATTGATTACATTGCTTGTCAGCCAAAGACAACATAAAAAATAGATTTACAAGTCAGCCAGACTACACACAACATGAAACATGTAGAGGACAAGTCCTAAACAAGACTACATGCTACACCAGCAAAAGACCCATGCCTTGTTGACATCAACACTTCCTTAATCAGGTCCAAAACATCCTTCACAGCTTCAAACAATGAGAAATTACATCCACACACTCCGCTCATTTTAAAATAGGATAACCTTAAGCAAAAACATATGAAACTTTAAGCATAACGACCACAACAACTTAAAAACCATGTGTGGTACTGGAAACAAGAAAGATCTTCATGAAACTCTTCTAGATGAGTATACAAGACTCATGCAACATCTCCAAACACTCCTTTAACTCCGCACATCAAAGATTTTGTGTCACACATCTTCAACTATGAACTCTGAGAACAACCAGTCATCTAGAACACACTGCAACATATTGTCATTGAAAAATTGAGCTTGCAGACCACCTAGAAAATTGAAACTGCAAGGAAGCATATAATGCACATCCATAAATGTGTCCACAAAACCACAAAGGCAAACATTCGCATCCGGAGGAATATGAAGCATTCCAACAGGCCTTCAACACTACCTCACTCTACCAGAATGCATGTCAATACTCAATCATACATAACTTTCATAGCGGAGTGACAAATGATCTAAAACATTGGAATTATCACCATCACTGCACCCTGAACATAGTTCTAGAACCGCATAGCCATAACTGCTAATGCAAAGGAATGCGGAGCAATCTCCCAGACAATCTTCAAAGGTAGTCATCCTGTAGCAAAGACTATCACCAACTTCTAGAGGCCAAACCTTCTTTGTATCAACACATGCATTCTTAGGAA
This sequence comes from Cunninghamia lanceolata, assembly GCA_027924645.1. Classification (NCBI taxonomy): domain Eukaryota; kingdom Viridiplantae; phylum Streptophyta; class Pinopsida; order Cupressales; family Cupressaceae; genus Cunninghamia; species Cunninghamia lanceolata. The sequence goes on along the minus strand of BSBN01000178.1, from coordinate 4,953,922 downwards.
CAATAAGAGAGACCATACAATATGATTTAGGCCACCAGTAACATCCGCAACATATCTGATCATCTTAATGCTGCTAATTCCATATTAATGTAACTTCACACTTAACTCTACATTGAACAAAACATGACATCCAACCATGAACTTCAATAACCATATTGTATTCAACATGACATCCAATAATGAACTATATCTTCTCTGATGAACTATATCAACTCTGCACTGATCAAGGCATGACATCCAACCATGAACTTCAGTAACCACATTATATTCAACATGACATCCAACCATAAATTGTATCTTCTCTGCTGGATTGGACATGGCATCCAACCATGAACACCATCACACATCTAAGATAGTGCAGACATCAATGACAACCTTGTGATAGTGTTGACATCAATGACAACCTTAGGAACTGTTGTCACTTAGATTTGCACCCTGTATCGAAGCATCTATGCTGCAACAATCCAGTGAAACATTGGAGTGATTTCCAAGTGTGGGACCCTACAAAGGAAATCAAACCTCCAAAGAAAGCTGGTTCCTTTTCTGAATATGAGATTTAGAGTGTGCTTAGACTAAACCTAATCTAATAACTGTTGTGTAAAGTGGAAAAAGGAGAAACTAAAAAAGTAAGGATGATACACCAGATTTGAATATAGAACACCCACAAAGCTAAAATACATAGAATAATGGAATACAAATGATGAACTCACACAAATCCTACAGATCTTAGCAAAGGTAAAGGTAAGAAAAGTATTGCAAGGAAATAAGCATTCACAAACAATAACCAGTTCTAAATCTACACAAAGTTAAAGAACAACATGAAAAGGTAAAAAAACACAGTATTGTATTGATTAAAAAGGTAGGGTTACAGCAGAGGAGGGTTATGTTTGAACAAAAAATATAAGTCTCTATATCCAACTCTCATTACATTGATTTTCATCAATATATATCATTCCATTCATTGACCTAAGTCACCTACTACAATAATTAGCCCCATGGGCCTATCAAAAGATATTTCTGCAAAAGGAATGTCTATCTGCAGAACATAAATGTAGAAAATATCTTGAGGATGAAGTAGTTGGGAAATATTTGTTGCCTTGAATGGAAGCAGCTTATTCACCTACCTATAACAATTTAATGCACAACTACCTCCAGTTGGGCTGATCTAATTCTGCAGTAATAGTGGCTGGAGAAGATAGATATTTCAAATATATATTCCCGCCAAAATTCCTTCATAAAGCTTTTACAACACTTTAAAATATTTTAACTTAAAAACATTATAAATCTTTACATTAAATTACAAGCTTTATTTTCACTTATCACTTTTCTTCAAATTCTTTCTTTTATTTTGCCTTATCAACAAAATCTCTCTTTCATGAACTTGGCCTACTTTTGTCTTCATCTTTCTCCCTTTAGTTAGCAAAATTCCATTTTTTCAAACTTGGATGTCTTCTTCCTTTTTTATCCTCCTTTATCGACGAAATCACGTTTTCGCGAACTTTTAGCTTTGCTTCTTTTCTCTCTTTATCAACAAAATCTGATTTTTACGAACTATGCTTGTTCCATCTTTTCTGGATTTTAGTCAAAAAAATCACCTTTTCATGAACTAATCTAGTCTCTTCTTCCTTTTTTAATCCTCCTTTGTTGGCAAAGTTTTACTTCCACGAACCAAGCTTGCCTTAGTCGATTTCCACCTTTTCTTCAATCAACAATTTTCCCATTTCTCGAAATTAGCTTGTCTTTGGTTTTGCCTTATCGACAAAACCTTCACTTATCAAACTTTGCCTTTTTCATCTTTATCGGTGAAATTTCATTTTTTCAAACTTGGCTACTTTTGCTACTTTTCCCTTTGGTCAGTGAACTTTTTTTTTCACGAACCATCATTTCCTCTTAGTTCTTTCTTTCTTTCCTTTACATTTGCTGATGAATCTCCTTATCAGTGAATTTAGGAGATTTTGTGTTAGGAAAAGTGTCTCAACCTTGCAACTTTGAAAGGTTACTATTCCTCCCATTTTTGGTCTTTTCGAATACCCTTTATCTTGAAGAATGATCTAGAATTTTCAAAGTTTCCAAAAGGGCTAAAAATGGCAGGACTTGCTATTTTTAGTAAGTTTACATTTGACCTCAAATTTTCCCAGAAGTTGTAGAACAACTAAGTAAACATCTCAGGTGAGTTTCGACTCAAGATCATATATGGATTGAGAGATATAAAAGTTTCTATTTTTTGAAATTGCTGAAAAAAGTTTTGAACTCAATTGTCGTAATCAAAACTTCCCTAAATGTCCCAAAAATTGTAATAACCAATGAAATAGTTTACAATGTGATAAATCTCTTCACAAGCTTTCCGAGACATCAAATAGTTCATCAATCGGACACTCGGATCAAAAGTTATGACCTCCGAAAGTTGGACCTCCTATTTTTGGGAAATGCAAAAATGTGTTGGACACGTAAAAGAGCTGTAAAGGGGAGAGTTACACATGTTGGTATGTGTTTTGGCACATCACAAGGCATCTTTTATTGGAGATAATTTGGGTGCCACTTTTGGGTGGTTTTGGCTTATGGTTTTGTAATTACCGATAATGGTTTACTGTATTGTATCTCCTATATATCAGGAACATGAGATGGAGGTTGTGTGTAAGAATCTTATAGATGTCGAATTACCTCCTGGATCTCTGGTTGGATATACTCCTATAAAATCTTTCTCTACAAGTATATTGTAATCTTCTTGATTTCTGAATAATATATTGGGTGGCTTTGGAGTGTGGGGTTTTTTACCTGAAAGGGTTTTCCCCACATATATCTTGTGTTGTGAGTTTTGTGTTTGCATTTGGAAGTTGTTATTATCTTTCTGTTAATGTGCATCTTAATATGTAACTATAAAAGTAAAAATTTACATAAATCTTTCCTCAGTAGATCAGTGTAGGAAGTGTTTCTGCATACCTTGTTTCCTTTCAGTTGATATCAGCGCCTAATCACCTTTGGTTCTAGTTGTTTGGTAGAGGGGTTTTTGAGTTCATCTTCATTTGAGTGGGAGCTTGTGCAGAGGATTTTGAAATCTTTTTTGCAGGTAAGAGATGGCGAGCACATCTGGGAGGTTTGAGATAGAGAAGTTTAATGGTAGTAATTTTGATTTGTGGAAACTCAAAATGGAGGACATGCCTATAGATCGGGATTAATGAAATGCCATATCTAGTACAAAACCAATGGCAACGTCTCAAGAAGACTAGATCTCAAAGATAAAAAATCTAAGGGTTTGATAAGACTTTGTTTGGCTGATTCAGTGCTCTTGAATATCCATGAAGAGAAGATTGCAAAGGATCTTTGGAAGAAGCTTGGCGATGTTTATCAAGCTAAATCCCTGGTGAACAAGTTATTCCTATGAAAGAAATTATATTCTCTGAGGATGGAAGATGAGGATCTATCGCTAATCACTTGAATACATTCAATATGTTTGTTGCCTAGTTGTCTTCTATTGGTGTGAAGATGGAGGAGGAGAATCGATGTATGACATTGCTATGTTGCTTACTCAATTCATGGGACCACTTTGTTATGGCCATTGGGAGTACCACTACCACCTTCAAGATAGATGAAGTTATTTCTTCACTATTGTCTGAAGAAATGCAGAGAAAGTCTTTTGAATCATCTAAGGAGGCCCTTGAGATTCGTGGTAGATCTAAAGAGAAGGGAAAGAAAAAGTATAAGAAGGAAGAAAAAGGAAGATCCAAATCTCATGGGAGATCTAAGTCTCCCCAAAAGTCCAAGGCCCTTTGTTGGAACTATGACAAACCTGGTCACCTCCACAAGGAGTGCAAGGAAGAGAAAAAGAAAAAGAAGAAGAATTATGATTTGGATTCTGACAAGTCCTCTCAGGATGAAGGAGAAGCATTTATCGCTACCTTGGAAATGCATGCATTTGAGGATGTGTGGCTTATTGACTCTAGTGCATCTTTTCACATGACCTCACATCAAGGTCAGTTTTAAAAGTATGAAGAATACGATGGTGGAAAGGTGTACTTGGGTGATGATTCTTACCTGAAGATTGCTGGTTGTGGAAGAGTCTTGATTCGATTCTCTGATGGATGGGTGAAGGGAATCAATGGTGTTTTACATAACCTAGGTTTGAAACAGAACCCTCTTTATGTAAGTAAGTTGAATGATGTGGGTGTGCAGGTTGTTTTCTCAAATGGAGGATGCAAGATGACTAGAGGATCTATAGTGTTGGCTAAGGGTGTTTAGATTGGCACATTGTTTCAGCTTGATGCATGCACAGTTCAGTACAATAGTGCCTCTATTTCAAAGAAAAGAGCTTCAGAGTCTTCATCCTCACCATTGGAACCAGTAGCGAAGAGAATTGTTGTATCTAATTCTGATGGTCGTTCTTTCTGGGTACCTAAGGGTGCTCATTCTATGGAGATGAAACTTCCAGCTGAGAAGATAATGTTATGGCACCAAAGGCTTGGTCACATTGGTGAAAAGGGTTTGAGGACCCTGAAAAATAAAAATCTTGTTGAGGGTATGAATGATTGTAATCTTGAGTTTGATTTCTATGAACATTACATTTATGGAAAACAAAACCGTGTTCAGTTTTATTCCAGTTCTCACAAATTTTCTGAGGTGTTGGACTTGATTCAGTCTGATGTGTTTGGTCCTATTAATGTTCCTTCGATTTTAAAATTTGTTTACTTTGTTTGATTCATTGATGACTATAGTAGAAGGACATGGGTGTATTTCCTTAGAAGTAAATTTGAAGTCTTTAATAGATTCAAAGAGTTCAAAGTTCTTGTAGAGAATCAAAAGGATAGAAAGATTAAGTATTCAAGGACTGACAATGGTGGTCAGTTTTGTTCAGCAAATTTTAATAAGTTATGTAAAGAACAAGGGAATGAGAGGCACAAGACAACTCCGTATACCCCTCAGAAGAATGGAGTTGCAGAGAGGATGAATAGAACATTGATGGAAAGGGCAAGGAGTATGCTAAGTGGAGCTGGTCTTGAACAAAAGTTTTAGGTTGAAGCTGTTACTACCACTTGTTACCTGGTTAATGGGTCTCCTACATCAGCGTTCGTTGATATGACACTTATGGAGGTATGGTAGGGTCTAGTAAAAAGTCTTCATTAAGACACATTCAAGTATTTGGTTGTGAGGCATATGCACATGTGCCCAAGGAGAAGAGGTCTAAGTTGGAGAACAAGGCTGTGAAGTGTATCTTCATTGGTTATGGCATCAGTGTGAAAGGGTACAAGCTTTGGGATCTAGTGGTTGAGAGAGTTCTGTATAGTAGAAGTGTGATCTTCAAAGAGCTCAATCCTTCTTTTGTTGTCTTGCAGCCAGAGAAAGAAGAGAAGGAAGATGATGTGGTTCAGCTTCCTTCCACCCCTGAGAAAGTTGAACCAAAAATATCTACTGGACCTGATAATGAGGAGAGCTCTAGTAGCTCTGAAAGTTTAGAAGAAGGTGAAGAACCTCAACCTCAATATTTGAGGAGGCCCACATGGATAAGGCAGCAACCTGATAGGTTTGGTTATTCATTGCATGATTCCAATTGTATTCTTTATTTGATTTCTAACACTGATGAGCCTAGAACTGTGAAAGAGGCTATGGAAATGAAAAATGTAGGTTCTTGGAAGGAGGCCATGGAAGAGGAGATGGCTTCTTTGGAAAAGAATAATACTTGGGACTTGGTGCCTTTGCTTGAAGGATGAAAACTTGTTAGATGCAAATGGGTGTTCAAAAAGAAATTCAGTGTAGATGGCAGTGTTGAGAAATATAAGGCTAGATTGGTTGCGAAGGGGTATTCTCAGTTGGAGGGAATTTACTATGGTGAGATTTTCTCTCCCATTGCAAAGCTGACATCTATTCAGTTCTTAATATCTCTTGCAACAGTGTATGATCTAGAAGTGGAACGGATGGATTTGAAGACAAAATTCCTTCATGGTGACTTGGAGGAGGAAATCTATATGTCACAGCCAAAGCACTACATGGTGAAAGGTAAAGAAAATCTAGTTTGCAAGTTGAAAAAGTCTTTGTATGGTTTGAAACAATCTCCTAGGATGTGGTACCAGAAGATTGATGCCTTTGTGTTGAGTATTGCATTTCAAAGATTGAAATCAGATCATTGTGTTTATTACTATTATCTCCTAATAGTGCACCCTTGCTGAGTAAACTCAGCCTATTGGTTAAACATTGGAAAGCCTCCCTGATTGTGGGTTCAAATAATGGAAGCTAACCTCCAGAGTAAGCTGGATCTTAGGGTACTCACCTAAAACTACTCTAATGACTTGTAGAGGAAAAGGGTAAAAGGATAACATAAACTAAAAATTGAAACTTAACAAAGGTGATGCACCAAAACACTAACTAGGACTTGTAACACAGCTTGTACACATATTTCAATCAATAATAAAGCTTGACATACACAACTCAAATCTATATGTTTTTGCATAAATATTTCATAAGAAGGCTTTTATGCTTAACTCATAGAAGGAAAGATATTTTTCATAACTAGAACCATTTGAATTTCAACACAACATATAACCTTCAACATACATATTCTTCTACAAAAGATGCTAACAATGAGACAAAGCCACAAGGAAATAAGTAATTTCACAAGTAGTTGCATCAATCAAATAAAATGCACATAATAGAGCAGAAAAATGAGAAGGTAAAATAACTCAACTTCATTGATATCCAAGGTATCCGTGCTAGTATACATGTCAAAAGAGTTACAAAATATGTCGTCTTCCTCTCCCAAGGACTTCAAAAGTCACAAAGTAGAACCAAGAGCATAGCAAGAACTGACTTTACAAATGAGTCATGAAGTGACTATATCCATTCTCCATCCAAATGCACCAAAATAGGAACTAGAAACTTCTTGGTCATGCATAACCAAAAGGCCAAGAAAATAGGTCCCAAACTCCCTCCAAAACAAGTCCAAAGTGAAGAAAAGGTCAAGGCATGACCTTACCTATCATAAAGGCATCAAAAAATGCTCTAAACTAAGTCAAAACAACCCTATAATCCCTCCAAATATTTGCTAACTTCCTCCAACCTCCCTATATGCTCGGCATTTTATTAATACTCAACTACATTCCCTTAATGTATTTACATGGCATAATTACATCACCTTTGCATTAAAATAACACTTAACTAAGTGATTTGTAACCATATCACTTAGTCAAATGTCTTACATTTTAAAGCAAATGCAAAAGAAAGGTCATGATTTGACCATACATGAAGTCAATGCAAACAAAATAAAAGGGAACACACCCTCATTGCTAGGCATACACATGAGGTCGAGGGTATTAATTTTATTGCAAAGTTTTTAAACAAAAGGAAAAAAATGTCTTAAAGTTGTCAGCACACTTAGGGTAAAAAAGAAACCCTAACGCAAAAATGCTCAAACAACCCTCATTTCACATTTTCATTTTGCATTTTCAACTTCTGTGCTCTAGGCACTACCATGGTTGAGCTTCTGGAGGTTTTATCTAGAGTTTTGGACTGCATTTTCTATGTATACCACATCATATCCAAGTTTGGTAAGCCCTTGTGTCACTGCAACTTTTGCATTTATTTTTCATATATGTGGAAAACAATGCTTGTTTTCAAGCTCTTTTTGCTGAAAATGATGAATATACTTGATTTTTCTATGCATTTGTTTATGAAAGCTTAGTTTCTTTGACTATACTGTGACAAATACATTTATCAATTTGGTTGTCCTCGGGTCCATTTGTCACTATGCTCTCAGGGTATAGTTTACCTCTGCAACATCTGAAGAGCCTTCTTGACAATTTATCCTCTTCCTTATGACTATTTGTTGCTCTTAATACCTTGTGAACTGCTCTTCTCTGTTTGTAGATGACCCCTTTTCGTGGTCTGTCCTCTCTTCTTGACTGTCCCATCTTCAAGAGTTGTGACTATCCCCATTTATTATATTAGTTTAATAAACTCAAACTCTCTTGGATAAGATTTGATGAATGTTTAGGCTAGGGTTTGATAATAATACCCTTGATTCCAAATCAATTTGAGTAAGTTCTTTTTGGAAAGTAGCTTTGCATTTAGCTTTTCCTGAAAGATCCTCAATAGAATATTGATGTATAATGTATTTGTCTAAAGCTAGACTCTACATAGGATCTCTATTAGATGTTAACCACTATCTCCTTGCATTAGGTTTATGTACCTTCATGTAGACTGCACCTTATCATGACAGTCAAGGTTGACTGTCGTTCCTTATAGTTGTGGTTGTTATCATGACCTGACTGTTCCCTACTTATTGAATAACTAACACTAATATTTTATGACTACTCACTCAGAGCTAATAAGGTTGTCAAAAGAACTTGAATCTTGTGGATGAAACTGTGGAAAAGGACAATTATGAATGCAAGATGACTGTCACAGTCAAAATGCAGTCTCACTATTTTGAGATAGTCATGAAAGGAACAAGGTTGAATGAAACCACTCAACATGTCTTAGATTGTCCTAAACAATATTAAACCATTACTAATCAGTGCAAGACAAGAATATGAAGAAGAGTCCATCATCATGACCTTGGTTCTATAGGACTATCACAATCCTTTGTTATATTCATAATCTAGGATGCACTTTGTCAAAACTATGACTTTAGGCACAATGCTATACCTATAAAGATTAAGATCAAAGACTCTCCATGTGGTTGTATGCTCTGATCACAACTTCTTAATCTTTTGAAGCTATTCTAATGGTTGTCCCAGCATAAAAGACATGATTGTTCCAGCATTAAAGCTTCATGCACCTATAGGGTATTCAATTAGGGTTTAAGACTATCCTTCACTTGAATGCAAGAGTTTAGGTACAAGTGAGAGATAATTGGGGATTCCCATATAATCATGTGGGGCAATCAAATAAGGCATCCATTTACAAAGGAATGTTTGGATGCTGCTACAGAGACCTGAAAATCCATTTTACTTTCATAAGGATTGCAAGGGGCAAGTGGTAGTCACTGGTCTACTGCTATGCATCATCTTTGTCATTGGTAGTCCTTCATATGATTTCTCCTTGCTCACACTACTATGCATTTCTCACATGAATGTCACCCTTTGTTCTTGACTGTCCCATAAACTATGACTATCCCTAATCTTGTAGGACTGATCAATACAGTCTTTATGTGACTTTTTCTCATGAATACTATGCCTTCTCAACCCTGCACTCTACCTTTTCATGATGCTCTTTGTCAGTTTTGTTAACTCTTCTTGACTATCTTCTCAAGGTCCCTTAGGACTACCTTTTTGATAGTTGATCACTGCTCCATTTCTTGCATGACAGTACTGACTGATACAGTGAGTAGAGTCTGATTGGAACTCACATCTATCTTTGTTTATAGTCATAGCCTTGGTCCTTACAACATGCATATGTATAACTCTTTGAGTCTTCTTAGTCATTGTATCTTGATCACACTTTTGAATGCACTATGGCAATCTAATCTTCTATGATTTGAGTTCCCTTATCTTTAACAAACTGCCTCTCTTCACTGCATCTATTTCTCTTTTGATCTCCTGTCACTGCTCTCTGCTTGGCAGAACCTTGTATTATCTCTTAATCTTCTTAACTGATAGAATGCTCCTTATGGGTGATGGACTACATCCCAATAGCCTTGACTGCTCTGTACCTTCATGAGTTATAAATCTAACATCTTTACATTCTTATCTTGAATAATTCCTCTATCCTACATTCAAGTTAAGGGTGTAAAGCATGTTACTCATTTGAATCCCATTTGTCATGACTATAAGTTGATTATGTCATCTTGTAGTTCTATATTTGATGAAATATGTCTCAAAACATGATGATCTTACACTCTTGCCCCTCTCTTAAATCAAGAGGGCAGCATGTTGGGCTCAACCCTTGTGGGAGCCCATTTTACTCCACATGCTATGATATCAAATGAAAATACTCCACCAATGAGAATTTCACCTATACTTGCACAATGAACATGTTAGATAAAAATAGTGGGGCACAGTATATGTGTGAGGCCAACACTTTTGCATTTTCGTACATGTGACTATTTAGCTTACTGTTGTTGGTATTTTTATATTTATGGGACTGTTGTTCCCGGATTTTCAAACTATTAAACCTTATTATGTTAAAGGAAAACTAATTGGGTGATGTTAGTTAGATGTTTGCTTTAAGAGAAAACAAATTGGGTGATGTTATATAGATGTTTATTCTAGTAGGAAAACTAATTGGGTGATGTCTGATTAATGTTTACATTACAGGAAAACTAATTGGGTGAGGTTAGATAGAAAATTGTCATGTGATTTCATTATGTTTATAAGAACTGTGGTATGCTTTAGAAATACATGTATTAAATTTGCTTCGGCTATGATATGTATATGTGGAATTAACTTTGAGATTGAGTGTGCAGGTGTTTCTAACAAAACCACAGATACAGGAGATTATCCCACACCGTATGTCATAATCCCTTGTGAAGCCGATCTAGTTCCATGAGGAACCAAAATCAACTCTGTGTTTGGTGCAATGTTCTAATTTTGTAATATTGTCTTGCATGAGGTTGAATGGGTTAGGTCTACCCTTTTGTAAAATTAAATTATGATTTGTGTTGTAAGAATTGTATTTGAATTTCATTTTTTAATTTAAATTTTTTAGACCCTCTTCTTGTGTCTTAACTTGACCCTGGGTGTCCTAACTAAGTTTAAATTGACCCTGGGTTATACCCTATGTGTCTAGGGTCACTTTTGACTTGGGTAACCCTTAGTTAACCTCCGTATGGTGACCTTAACTTCACAGTGAAGTTAAGTGACGAATTTGGAGGCATGGGAAGGATAGGATGAGTGGGATCAACACTCAAGCCCATCCTTTCTCCATTTCCAAGGCATGAAATGACTCCATGGTCCACAAATAAAGGAGGGGCTTATCTTCTTGTTCCCTCACTTTTGGTGAGAGTTCCCATGAAGTTGTGTGGTCCTTGATGGGTGGGGATATTTTTTTAATTCCACTTGGGATAGTGGGGATATTTTTTTTAATTCCACTTGGGATAGTGGAAAAAGGAGTGGGGATATTTAAATATTATAATCTTAAAAAATTCATAAATATTACAATCTTTAATTCATTTTTGTCCTCACATGTGAATTTAAAATTCACAAATAATGTGAGCCCTTGATGTCATAATCCACTCTTCCCAAAAAAATAAATTTTTAATTCATCCACTATGAATTTAAAATTCACAAATAATGTGAGCCCTTGATGTCATAATCCACTCTTCCCAAAAAAATAAATTTTTAATTCATCCACTATGAATTTAAAATTCATAAATAATGTGAGCCCTTGATCTCAACTCTTGATCCTCACCTTCCATTCCCTTTTCAGAAAATTTATAAATAGGACCGTTCTATAAGCAATTAGGGAGACTGGATTTTTTTGCAGGAGAACTTGATTCTTGTAGGGGAACTTCATTCTTGCAGGGGGACTTCATTCTTGCATTCTTATCATGCCTAATTTCCTCTAGGAAATCTTCTTCTGGCATCCTCATAATGCCTAATTCCTTCTCTATTCTCCTCTTCATAGCCTCATAATGCTGAAATTATTCTAGCCATCCTATATCCTCCATTCATTATCCCTTGCTTGTGATCATAGAGAGATTGTGTTGTTTTTGAGAAGGAGAGATTGGGAGAAGACACTAAGTGTGGAGCTCTTCATCAACTTCATCCATTAAAGGGCTTTTTAAGGTTGGTTTTCATGGCTTTTTCCTTTGTATTTCTATTTGTTGCATGAAGGATGTGTGAAAATTATTTATTTTGCTTGTGTTGTAAATTTTGTTATTATGGGGAAATTTTATTGGGATGTTGACAGAACTTCTTCTACTTGGGAGAAATGCTCATCAACTGTGGGGTGTTAACAGAGCATCTTCCACTTGGGAGAAATGCTCATCAAGTGTGGGGTAAGGGAGGAGTGATCCTCCTTGAGTGCATGCCTTGTTTCTTTTGAGATGTCGAAAGCCTTGAGGGCATTTGTGTGAATTTAAAAAAATTGGTTATATGGCTTGAGAGCCAAATATGATATTCCTTGGAATCTGATGATCTTGTTTGGTTTGAGGCCATGAGAAAAATTGTGTTAAAATATTGTGAAGGGTGATACTCTAGAGTTGAGTGTGTCCACTCTCTTACCCCTCTGTAAACTCACCTTTGTTGAGTTTTTGTGTTGTGTAAATATCCATGGGTGTATGTGTGTTTTGGTGTGTTGTTTTATTTTTTTTTTACCTATTGTGAAGTGGATTTGAATTCCCTAGGTGTATGGATAATCTCCCTAGCTCGGGGGTGACCCTTTTGCGGGTCTACGGTAGGGAGGAGAGCAGCTTGTGTGGTGTTTCTTTCCTTGTGTGATATGCAGGTTTTCTGGGAACTTATTGTGAAGCTTGGAGAAGATTATTGGATCTTAAAAAATATTTTATTTTCCTTAAGTTTTATGGAGAGCCCGATCTTTTAATAGCTCCTTCCTTGTCAATTTTCCAAAAGGAGAAAATTATCTCCCTATTGATGTATAAATTGTTATTTTTGGAGTTGTGAGGAAATCCTCTATGATTGGATTGTTGTTTGTATTCTACTCTTCATTAAGTTTTACCATTTTAAAATGAGGAAAGGAAGAGGAAATTTGTTTTTAAAAGGATTTTAGACTTGTCTAGTTCCTTCTTCTTCTACTTGTAAAGTTGTAAGTTAGTTGATGTTTTAAGTAAGTTTGTAAAAGTATTATTCTTGTGCAAGCTTAGTAGAAATATTAGTTTTAAATTTTGTTAAAGGTCAAGTTGTAATTTTGCTACCATGAAAGAAATTGAATTTGGGTTGCAGTATTGCTTTTGAAATTACCACCACCTTGAGGGTCTCTTCCTAGGATGGGGACCATTTTACTATTCAATTTTCACTATTTACTATTCACTTTCCACTAATCACTATTCATTTTTACTATTCACTATTTACTTTTACTATTCACTTTTCACTATTCATTGAAGGCAAACTTATGTAGTTTAAAACATTTGACTTGAAATAGAAATTTTAATCGAAGAAAGTGGGATTTATTTATGCATAATAATACGAATTGAATAGATGTTTAAACTCAGAGTTGCAATTCAAAAATACATTGTTTATACAATTACAATTTAAAAAGAGCATAGGTAAATATATTTTAATTTTAAGGAAGAGTTTCTCGGAAGTTTTAACAATTATCCCAAATTAAATGACAGGGAAATGAAGAGGAAAGTATGATCCCTTCATTTACAAAGGACACTGAAAATAAACGCAAACAAGCCATCACAGGCATTCCATGAGTGGCCATTTTAAACTCAACTGTAGATTTAGAGAATAAACGTCCAATTGAATAAAAAAGAGAGACAGAGAAAGAACAACTAACCTTGGAAAATAAAGAGGAGAAAATGCGCGGCATTTCTGAATAGGGCTAAGAGAATTAAGTAAGTTTAACCTAACATTAAACCTATTTAGGAACAAGTTGATTAATAAAATTAATTCAAACGTTGAACTAAAACCTAGAGCAGAACCCTAGGGGGACTGAGTCAAGTGAAGTTAACCAACCTTGTGTAAGTGATCTGGTTTACCAAGAAATTAGGAGTAATGTAAAGGCTGTAGTATTATTGTTGTTCGATAAAGAACGTGAAGAAAAAAAAATAGGATAACATAAGAAGATCTTGCACAACGGGAAGGGGAATGAGATAGAAATACAATCAAAATTAAATTTCATAGAAATGGTAAAATGAACGTGATAGAAATACAATCAAAATTAAATTCCAAGAAAAGGAAGAGAGGGCAAATGAACAGGCTTGGTTGAAAATGCTAAGTCTAAAGGAGGAGAAATTAATATTAAATTCTAGAAAATGGAAAGAAGAATCAAATGACCGTGCTTTGCTAAAAAATGATCTATCACCTAAAACAACTATTGTTCAAATATATTTCGTGAGATTAACCTAAGTCAGGAAACCACGCATTTCCTTGCGTAGTGTGTGCGCACATGTATTTGGTACGCCATTGACAACTGTATTGTTTTCGCCTTAAGCGTACACCACCAAGCACACCTGTGCCTGCGAGGGGATTTCTAGGGAAGAATGGGAAAATTTTTGGTATTTCGTGTCATGACCACATGGCGCATGTGGACATGACACATGTGAAGCATGTTGTGACTGCATGAGAAATGTGGGCATGACAATATCATGGATGTTTATGATAAACCTCTGCTTTTCTTGATATCTGTGATGTTGTGAAGTTGTTTCAATGCATTAGGAGAATAAACTATATATTTGTTGATAAAGTATATGAAAAGAATACGGATCCCAAGCTCTAACACAACTTTCTCTCATCCCTTGCAGGCATTCAAGTAGTAGTAGGTCAACTTCTAGAGCAACAAAGTGACAGGAACTGAAGCAAGGATGTAGTAGTTCAACTTGGGATTCGTCATTAGTAACAAGGCAATGACAGATCCCTACTCTTTCCATATGCTCTTTATTTTATGTTTTCTTCAAATGTATAGTTTATTCTTATATTGCATTGAAATATTCATTCCCACAGATTCTGTGGGACACCATACATTTATGATTATCAATAAAAGATAGCAGCTATGCAAAAAATTATCTAATCTTTCTCTTGTATACATTTGCAAACTAAACTACAATTTATTTGATAATATTTCTGTGCATATGAATGGAACTTAGCAAAATTGAATGTATACCTTTATCTTTATCTTGCAAACAAACTATCTCAGCTTTACCTAATTGAGCTGGAAGCTAAATTAGGTAACAATTACAATTTTGACAATGATCACATTCTTGTTATTGCATTGTATGTCGATGATATCTCATTGGGAATTGTAAAAGTTTGATTTTTGATTTGAAATCTTAGTTGTCAGCACAGTTTAAGATAAAAAATCTAGGGCAGCTTGGTACATTATGGGGATGGAGATCGGAAGAGATAGAGCAAATAGAAAACTTTGGTTAGGCCAGAGTAAGTATGTTAACACTGAGTTGGAGAGATTCGGCATGGTGGATTCCAAAACTTTGACCATTCATGTTTCAATGGGGACAAAGTTACCTATTGTAGATTGTCCAAAGTCTCCCTCTAAGATAGAGGATATGAGCAAAGTTCCTTATGCTAGTGTGGTTGGTAGTTTGATGTATGCGATGGTCTGTACAAGACCAGACATTGCCCAAGCAATGGGAGTCCTTAGTCGATTTATGGCTAATCCTGGACGGGTATATTGGGATGTAGTGAAGAGAGTGTTCAGATATTTGTGGGGTACTTCTGAGTATTCCTTATCTTATCATGGTTATCCTACAGGACCTCGGCATTCACTTTGTATTCATGGATTTGTGGATTCAGATTGGGCAGGTGACATTGACAGTAGGAGATCCACCAGTGCTTATGTGTTCACTATGTTTGGTGGTGCTATTAGTTGGATGAGTAAGCAGAAACCTATGGTCACTTTGTCCACTACTAAAGCTAAGTTCATGGTAGAAAATCATACGTGTAAAGAAGCCATTTGGCTTAAGAGATTGTGTTTTGATGTTGGATTTGATGTAGGGAAGATTACTATTTGTTGTGACAGTTAGAGTGCCATATGTTTGGTGAAGAATCCTACTTTCCATGCAAGGACTAAGCATATTGATGTCCAATACCATTTTGTTCAAGATATGGCATAGGATGGGAAGGTAAACTTGGTGAAAGTTGACACTTTGACGAATGTTGCAGATTCCTTGACAAAACTTGTAAGCACAGAGAAGTTTAGATGTTCAGAGTCTATGAGCCTCTTAGACCCTAGCAATTAAATCATGGTGTTGATACTCCCTTTGCTCTTGCAAGGTGTTCGACAAGTGGGAGAATGTTAGGAAAAGTGTCTCAACCTTGCAACTTTGAAAGGGTACTATTCTTCCCAATTTTGGTCTTTTCGTAAACCATTTATTTTGAAGAATGATCTAGAATTTTCAAAGTTTCCAAAAGGGCTAAAAAAGGTGGGACTTACTATTTTTAGTAAGTTTACATTTGACCTCAAATTGACCTGAAATTTTCCCAGAAGGTGCGGAATAGCTAAATAAACATCTTGGGTGAGTTTTGACTCAAGATCATAGTTGGATTGCGAGATATTAAAGTTTCTATTTTTGAAACTACTGAAAAAAGTTTTGAACTCAATTGACATAATCAAAACTTCCCTAAACATCCCAAAAATTGTTGTAACAAATGAACTGGGTTACAAGGTGATAGATCTCTTCACAAGCTTTCCAATGCATCAAACGGTTCATCAATCAAATACCCAGATCAAAAGTTATGACCTCCGAAAGTTAGACCTCCTATTTTTGGGAAATGTAAAACGTGTTGGGCACATAAAAGAGTTATAAAGGGGAGAGTTACATGTGTTGGTGTGTGTTTTGACACATCACAAGGCATCTTTGATTGGAGATAATTTGGGCACCACTTTTGGGTGGTTTTGGCTCATGGTTTTGTAATTACCGGTAACAGTTTACTGTATTGTAATTACCGGTAACGGTTTACTGTATTGTATCTCCTATATATAAGGATCTTGAGATGGAGGTTGTGTGTAAGAATCTTATAGATGTCGAGTTACCTCCTAGATCTCTGGTTGGATATACTCATGTAAAAGCTTGCTCTACAAATATATTGTCAAATTCTTGATTTCTGGATAATATATCGGGTGGCTTTGGAGTGTGAGGTTTTTTACCTGAAAGGGTTTTCCCCACAGATATCTTGTGTTGTGAGTTTTGTGTTTGCATTTGGAAGTTTTTATATATTTCTATTAATGTGCATCTTAATCTGTAATTATAAAAGTAAAAATTAGCATAAATCTTTCCGTAGTAGATCAGTGTAGGAAGCATTTTTGCATACCTTGCTTCCTTTCATTTTGAACTAATTGGTGAGTTTGAACTTTCCCTGATTCGTCGATAGATTGATTCCTTTCTTTTTAGTTGTTTTTCAAGTCCCCTTTGGCCTCTCTTTCCATCTATCGGTGGTCCCTTTGATTGGCGAACCTATGGGTTTGCGAACCACACATTTTTCTGATAAAGGCAACTATTTGTCTTGCTTTCTTCCTTACTCACTTTGAAGAATGCCTTCCCTTCACTTAGTCGGCAAACTGACGGGTTCGTGAACCTGAACTTTTGTCGACTAAGGCTAAAAAAAACTAAGGCAATGTTGGGAATTAAGGTGTCTCAACCTTGGTAATTCCTTGGATTATTTTCATTGTATTTATTTATTCATTGCCTATGTTGTAAATTAAATTGTAAATTCATATTGTCATCTTGTGGGATATGGCACGCTGATGTGTCATCTTACATGGAAGGTGACAACTTGTAATTTTGTCCTCACATGAGGAGATAGGCATCCCACTTTGTGGTAGGAATATTTTGCCATGTGTCAGGATCTTTGATGTTGTGTATGGAATATTGACCGTAACGGTTATGATAGATTCCTATGACGAAGTTATGACAGGTAAGAGTTAGAAATAGGAGATTCTATGACAGGTGAAGACATGTGTCGAATATCATCTTTGAAAAAGGCATCTTTGGGTGCCCCAAGGTGGACTATGACATGTTGTAAGAGATTATGCTATTTATAGTCTGTGTATGATAGATTCTCTTATAGCTGTAAGTTGTAAATGCTATGACAGATTCTATGATGGTCGTAAGTGTCGTAAAAGCATCTGTCATAGCCCATTTTGGAAATAGGTGACCTCTTTGGGATGGGGTGTGTGGACAAGTGTCGAAAGCATCTTACAATGTTGACCAATTGTCCATAGGCATGGGCTTTGGGCCATGAGGCCAAGTTGGACGCCGATTCCAAGATAGAGGCAATTTTGCCTTGTATTTTCTATATAAACAGGTGCTTGGAGGAGATGTATTACAGGTTTGACAGGTACTATTATGCTGCCAGTTTGTCTCTAGATACAAGTGTCAAAGACTCCTGAGAGCTTGAATTGCAAGTGTATTGTAAACCATTTCAGTTTGATAATACATTGTGCAGGTTTTGGAGTGTGGGGTTTTTCACCTGATAAGGGTTTTCCCCACGTATATCTTGTGTCTCTCTTCTTTTGTCTCACTTTCTTGTTTATGTGTTTGCTACAATATCTCTATTATCTCTATTAGTGGGTTTAACATTGTTGTAATAGTAAGGATAAAATTGAATTTGCACTCTCCTCCCCTCATTAGATTAGTGTAGGAAGTGATTTCCACACACCTAGCTTCCTTTCAATTGGTATCAGAGCTTGGCCAGTTTTGGTCCTAGCTGCTAGGTAGGGGTTTTTTGAGCTAATCTTAGGTTGAGTGGGAGTGTTGTGCAGAGTATTCTGTATCTTGTTACAGCAAGGAGATGGCAACCACATCTGAAAGGTTAGAGGTTGAGAAATTTAATGGCACTAATTTTGAGTTGTGGAAATTGAAGATGGAGGACCTACTTGTTGATCGTGACCTATGGGAAATGGTATCTGGTGTAAAACCCACAACAATGCAACAAGATGATTGGGATCTCAAAGATTGGAAGGCTAAGGGTCTCATATGACTCTATTTAGGTAACTCTATCATGTTGAATGTCCATGAAGAGAAGATAACGAAAGATTTTTGGAAGAAGTTGGGTGATGTTTATCAGGCCAATTCCTTGGTAAACAAACTTTTTTCTGAAAAAAGAAATTGTTTTCTCTAAAGATGGAAGATAGAGGATCTGTTGCAGATCACATGAATGCTTTCAATATGATTGTTGCATAGTTGAAATCTGTGGGTGTGAAAATGGAGGAGGATCGATGCATGACCCTCCTTTGTTAATTGCCGGATTCATGGGATCATCTTGTCATGGCTATCAGAAGCACCACTACCACCTTCAAGATGGAAGATGTGGTATCTTCACTATTATCTGAAGAGATGCGGAGAAAGTCTTCTGAGGCAGCCAAAGAGGCTCTTGTGGTTCGTGGAAGACCCAAAGAGAAAGGGAAGAAGAAGGACAAGAAAGGTGAAAAGCGTAGATCCAAATCTCCTGGAAAGTCCAAGGCTCTTTGTTGGAACTATGGTAAAACTGGGCATTTCCAAAAGGAATGCAAAGAGGAGAAGAAAAAGAAGAAGAAAGCTCCTGATTTAGATTTTGACAAGTCACAAGATGATGGTGATGCCTTCATCGCAGCCCTGGCCACCCATGCATCTAATGATGTGTGGTTGATTGATTCTAGTGCATCATTTCACATTACCTCTCATCGAGACTGGTTCACGAAATATGAAGAGTTTGATGGTGGAAGAGTGTACCTGGGTGATGACTCTCATCTGAAGATTGTTGGTCATGGAAGAGTCTCAATCTGATTCCCTGATGGACAAGTGAAGGGGATCACTGGAGTTATGCACATTCTAGGCCTTGCACGAAACCTGCTTTCTGTAAGTATGTTGAATGATACAGGTGTGCAGGTTGTCTTTTCGAAGGATGGATGCAAGATGACTAGAGGATCTATGGTAATTGTGAAGGGTACTCGAAGAGGTACTCTATTTCAATTAGAGGCATACACTTCACAGTGCAATAGTTCTTCTGACTCAAAGAAATGAGTTGCAGTCACTTCATCCCTACCATCTGAACCAATAGTGAAGAAATCTGTTGTAACTAGTTTTGATGGTAGTGCACATGCTATGGAAGCTAAGCTTCCTACTGAAAAGACTATGTTATGGCATTTGATATATGGCCACATTGGTCAGAAGGGTCTGTGCACCCTAAAAAATAAAAACCTTGTTGAGGGGTTAAATGATTGTAATCTCGAGTTTGACTTTTGCGAACATTGCATTTATGGAAAGCAAAACCGTGTTCAGTTTTACTCTAGTTCTCACAAGTCTTCTGGTGTATTGGATCTTATTCATTCTGATGTGTTTGGTCCTATTAATGTTCCTTCAATTTCAAAATCTATATATTTTGTATCTTTCATAGATGATTACAGTAGGACATAGGTTTATTTTATTAGAAGCAAGATTGAAGTCTTTAGTTAGTTAAAAGAGTTTAAAGCCTTTGCTAAAAATTAGACTAGTAAAAAGATTAAGTGTTTGAGAACTGACAATGGTGGTGAGTTTTGTCTGGCAGAATTTGATAAGTTCTATAAAGAGCAAGGGATTGAAAGGCATAAGACAACTCCATATACCCCGCACTAAAATAGAGTTGCAGAGAGGATGAATAGGACACTGGTGGAGAAGGCTAGGAGTATGCTTAGTGGAGCAAGCCTTGAACAAAAGTTTTGGGCTGAAGCTGTTGCCACTACTTACTATCTGGTAAACAGATCTCCTACATCAGCTCTTGTTGGTAAGACACCTATGGAGGTGTGGTCTGGTAAGAAGCTTTCAGTTAGACATCTTCATGTTTTTGGTTGTGAGGCATATGCACATGTGCCTAGGGAGAAACGGTCTAAACTGGAGAAAAAGGCTATTAAATGTATTTTCATTGGCTATGGTGTCAGTGTGAAAGGATACAAGCTTTGGGATTCGGTGGCTAAAAAAGTGTTGTATAGCAGAATTGTTATCTTCAGAGAGCTAACACCTTCTTCCATTGTTCTACAACTAGAACAAATAGAAAAGAAAGAGGATACGGCTCAGTTTCCTTCTACCCCTGAGAAGACTGAATAGATAGAACCTGTGAGACTTGATGATGAGGAGAGCTCTAGTAGCTCTAAAATCTTAGAAGAAGAAGTAGAACCTCAAGCTCAGCCATTGAGGAGGTCTACACGAACAAGAAAGTAACCTGATAGGTTTGGTTATTCATTACTTGATTCTAGTTGTGCTTTTGCTTTACTTGCTAACACTAATGAACCTAGAACTATGTCAGAGGCTATGGGTATGAAAGATCCAGGTTCCTGGAAAGAGGCCATGGAAGATGAGATGGCTTCTTTGGAAAAGAATAAAACATGGGACTTGGTACCTTTGCCTGATGGATGGAAACCCGTTGGATGCAAATGGGTGTTCAAGAAGAAATTTGGTGTAGATGGTAGTTTTGAAAAGTACAAGGCCAAATTGGTTGCGAAGGGGTATTCACAAGTGGAGGGAATTGATTATGGTGAAATTTTCTCTCCCATTGCAAAGCTGACATCCATTAGATTTAAGTTATCTCTTGCAGTTGCTTATGACTTAGAGGTAGAATAAATGGATGTGAAGACAACTTTCCTTCATGGTGATTTGGAGGAAGAAATCTACATGTCATAGCCAGAGCATTACATAGTGCAAGGTAAAGAAAATTTGGTTTGCAAAAAAAAAAAGTCTTTGTATGGTTTGAAGCAGTCTCCTAGGATGTGGTACTTGAAGTTTGATGCCTTTGTGTTGTCAATTGGATTTGTGAGATCGAAATCGGATCACTGTGTGTATTATAAGTTTGATAGTGATCGTATTCTCATTGTTGCATTATATGTGGATGATATGTTGCTAATTGGGAAGGGTAAGAATATGATTTCTGATTTTAAGTCTCAGTTGGCAGCATAGTTTGAAATGAAAGATTTAGGGTAGCCAGGTACATTGGGTAAGTGCAAAAAGATGGAGGGCCAAAAAGTGACCAAATTGTTTTCAAAATAATTTAATGCATAACGCGAGCGCATTATAACGCGCTTGCGTTATGGTTTGGTAATGATGAGCCTAAGGCTCGTCAAAACCAAACCATAACGCGCTCGCGTTATAACACGAGCGCGTTATGAATTATTATAAGTTAAAAAAAGGCTAATCTTCTCATTTCATTTATGTTTTCTCCTCTATACATGCGGCTTGCAAACCCTAGGAAGCATGCTCACATTTTGGGAAAAATAATTCAACACCAAAATCTTGCTGATTCGTCGCCAAAATGTCGTCACGACGTCGAGCATGCCAAAGGAGTGAGTTTTATTTATTTTTTTGTTTGAATTTCTTTCTAAATAGGTAGGTTTGAGTTGATTTTTGATGTATATTTTGTTAATTATCAGGAAATGTTAATGCACCTCCACCTCCTCCTCCTCCTCCTCCTCAAAATCCACAAAATCCTGTGGAACAACAACCTCCTCCATCCATTCCTCGACATGCCCCTGGAACACAAGAAAATATAATGGGGCAAATTGAAAACAACAAAAAAGAAATTGAAGATATAATTGCAAGGTTAAAAGATCCTTCCACTTCAACCTTGTATAGGTCCATGCTTACTGAATCTATTGAATCTATGTTGTCAAATGTAGATTCAATTAGCAAACAAATATCTAGTTGGATGGATAAAAGGAGAGAGTTTAGAGACTATTATGCAGACAAGCTGTCATACCAAGATGTGAAAAAATTACAAATCACAAAATTAGACTTATGTTCGATTTTCACAAACCCACAAACAAATCAACCTCCACCCATTACATGCAAGAGATTCCCTATCCATTGGTGCAATAACCAAGTGATAAGGGACAATTTTGGGCAGAGGTGGTGGATGGTTTTTGACCATCCTCCATGCAATAATAATGAGGTCCCGCAATACTTTTTGAGGAAACTCTACTATGAGTTTGTCCTCAATAAAGTGCCAAACTATTTTGATATGCGAGACTTCCAGGGTAGAGGTGGGGGGTCAGCACAAGATAGACCAGGGGCACGTGTTGACCCATAGTGGGTAGTGAGACGAGTAATCAGTAGACCATCCCATGAGCATGTTTCTATCCCTTCCATTGTGAAGGAGAGTGTTGAGGTCGATACACTTCAGTCCATTACTGCCTTGACCTAGAGCATCATAGAGCATGCCAGTCTTACAGCACAGAGTGGGTTGGGAGATAGTACGAGGAGTAGGGTCCCACCCCATGCTTGTCAGACTTATGAGTCAGCCTATGGTTATGACCCCATGGATAGTTAGGACGTAGGTGCACAGGCTGCATCTATAGCTGAGTAGATGGTGATGATAGATACCCTCCTGAGTGAGACTTTTGGCCTTCATACTCAGGTAAATATTAGCAAGTTTATTGAATTTAATTTATTAAATTTTATTTTTGAAATGCAAGATTAACTAATTTAGTTTGATGATTTTAATGAAATTTCAGGGTCATAGCATTGATGCAGTTTTCAGTGGTTCTCCTCCTGCATATTACACTAGATCATCTACTGTCGGGGTATGTAACTAGTAAACAATTATAAATATTACATGTGAATAGCATCGTTATATGAATGGTATTCTAATATCTAATTTTGGATGTTGAATAGGTTAATATTGGAGATTTCACGGCAACACCTGCCAACGGTGGTGGACTTCAAAACTTCATAGAGGTAATAAAATAAATAGCTTAATGAATGAATTGTACTTACTAGATTTTTGTATGTGACTTGTGTGCTTCCTTGTGTATACTTCCATGTTTAGATGAACGTGTGTGTATGTCAAGAGCCATGATTTGCATCACTATTATAGTTTTCATAATTGAATAATGTTGTTTTATTTCTAGATGATGCAGGCTGTGGAGACACCTCCCGATGTTCATAGGGCAATGGAGCATGGTGTGACCTCTGTGATTCATAGCTCCATGGCATTGATAGGGGTATGAGGCAGATTAGTAAATTTTAATTTACATTCATTGTTATAGTTGTTTATTTTTGAAAAATTAAAAGATTATTGATTTGAAGTTTAATTTCTATCTGGATGGTTTCTAAAGGACATGACATCACCACAGCCTATTCCTGCTACTTAGGCAAGTGAGGAGACAGATTATATGGTAGCGGTAAGTGATTATTTTGTTAAATGTTTTATTTTTTATAACATGTAATTTCTATATATTAATGTCTATACTTTTTATTATAACAGCTAAAGATGCAAGAAGAACTAAATAGGAGGAGCAGACCTCGGGTTCGTAGTAGACCACCCACATGCATGTCTCCATCCCCTAGAAGATCAAAGGCTACCCATGATCTATTCTCTTCACCAGCCAGAGGGGAATGACTTTTTATTGTGTTCCTCTGTTGTATGCCTATATGGCATTTGTGGACATATATTTTGTATTGCATATAGTTGACATTGTATGCCTATATGGCATTCTTGTAAGCCTATATGGCTATTTTGTATAAATGGTATACTTATATTAACCGATATTGATGTATGCCTATATGGATATTTGGTTAATACAAATCTTTTTTATTGATGGCATCCATACTTGCATTATAAATCCACATTTGAATGCATATTTGTAGATGGCTACTTCAAATATTTAAATCCAATTGTATTACATAGGATTTTTGTTGATCCAATAAGCTAGCTATTGTTATTCAAGTATCACCTAAACCTCATTTTGGAACTAAAAGATAAAAGTTGTATTTAAAAAAAAATGAATCATCATGTTGAACAAAAAATATTAATATTTTTAATGAGTAGCATACAATGCCAACTATATGCAATACAAAAAAATGAATCATCATGTTATTCTTTATGTTTGAGATCCTAAAAATGACTAAGTCTGGTAGCCTGATATCTTGAAACACTAAAAATTGACTAAGTCTAAAATCTGGTGGATCCTCCAAATTCTATAATCTACATGTTAAATTCAGTGGATTCGAGACCTATCTCAAACATCCTGAAAGGTATATTGAAAAATATTTAAAGTATATTTAATATACCTTATCCTCTGAGACTTACACTTCTAGGCACAAAATTGCTCTAGGGAGTTAGGTGTGCTTTTCCACCTCTGTAGACTCAAATCAGTGCCTAAGATTGAGACCTCAAAGTGTGCCTAGAGAAGAAAACAAACCTTTGATCATCCCAAGTTATGGTGCCTTGAATGGAATTGATACAAATGACCTTAAGCATTGAAAATTTGACAAGGAAAACACATTATGATTTTAGGCACCCTTCATGCTTCATATCACCAATTTTGGTGCCTTAGCAACATAGGAGATGAATAACACCTCAAAATGAGTGCCTAAGGGTGATGTAGTCATACAAGGGTGTAAACAAGTATTAAAAGCATTAAAATATCAAGGAATAATCCAAATTCAAGTAAGGCACATTTTCACACCTTGATCATCATCTAAGGCACCTTGCAAAGGAGGTCTTGAGCAACATAAACCTTAGGTGCAATTTCTTGCTTCTACAATCAAATTTGAGTGCCTAAGGAGTGGATTGGTGATGGATATCACTTTGAGCACCTTAAAAGTGTTTGAAGGTTTGAATTGGTGAATGATAGCGCCTAAAGGTCTTAGAACCAACTAGAATAAGGAATTGAAGAATGAGTTAACCACTTTGAGCACCTTGAACGAGAGAAGTATGTATATGAAGATTGATTGAATGTTTGGAGTTTAGGCGCACTTTCCTTGTCATCTAATCACACATTGGTGCCTAGGAAGAGTTGACATGAAACAATCCTTTGAGTGGACTCCTTGATGAGATCTCTCCCATTTCTTAAACTTGTTGAAATGTTAAAAGCTAAGTCAAATGGATTCTAGGTGCTCTTTTCCTTCAGAATGACCTTGAATTGGCGCCTAAGCATAACAAGAGAGTTTAAATCCATTCAATATGGTGCCTTGTAAGAGGAGAGCTTAAGAGCATGAGACTAGATGGCATTTAAGAGTCAAGATCATCAAAATCCAAAGAAATGGGCTAAGTAAGCTAAGGCGCCTTTGCTTGTCATTCAATACCTCCATGAGCGCCTAGATTGAAATTGCATCCAAGGACATCTAAGAGTAGGCACCTAGAGGGGAAAAGTCATCCTAAGACCTTCATAATTATTTAAAGCATAAAAAATGCCGAGTATAAAGCTTCATGATGTTGGGTGCTCTTTCACCTCCATATAGATCTAGATTGGCGCCTTAGATAAAGTATAACAAATCTATATCATTGAGTAAGTTCCAAGAGAGAAAGGCTTACTTCAAGCATGTTTAATCATTCAAGGTCTTACAAATAACAAATAGAGCCTAAATTGATGTTAGGCACCACCTCTTGTCTCTACTATCTAGTTTTGATGCCTAAGGAGAAATTACATCTAGTGAACTCATTAATTGGCGCCTAGGAGGAAAAGACCTTATAATTACATTATTGAGTCAGCACTTTAGAAATTGAGCCATTCCTAGTCAATTGGAGTCATAAAATATCAAATACAAAGTCAAATTGGACTTAGGCACCCCTTCATGTAATTTCCCGCCATCATGAGCGCCTAGATCTAGGAAGATCATCCAATTGTACCTAGGAATAAGATACAAGTCCAAGACCTCAAATTTGAGCACCTAGAAGTGTGATGGATTGAAGAAGCTACATTGGTGCCTAAAGGTAAGTTGTATCTAATGACATCACCTAATTGAGTGCTTAGGAGGTATAAAGCTTAACATTGACATGAGGATAAGTGCTTAGTAAAGGAGAGTTTCTCAAACATTTAAACATGTGAATGAAGTCATAGAAATGCACCAAGTCATCTAGGTGCCATTTTCCCCTTGTGTACCCTTACATTTGTGCCTAAGAAGAAGTTGCTTCAGTTCATTAGAGTGTTTGAGTATTGAGGATTTCTTAGCAATGCTTTGAACCCCTTTGAACAAGGCAAGATCAACAAGATACATCTCAAGTGTTCATTATCAAAGTAATCCTATTGAAGATGTCATAATAAGATTAGTTTGGCCACACAAGGAGAAGAACGAAAGTTACACCCCTTTGCATCTTTACACTGCCTACTGATGATTTTTGGGGCAGTAGAAAACCTTTCACCACGGGCAAATGCCTCAGAGATATAAAAAACTGAGAGAGGTTATTGTAGAGAAATTCTACATGATCGCGTTGCTTCAAAAGAAATGTTTCTAAGTGACATGATTTTTGAGTAAAATCTCCTCAAAGATTTCTTCTTTTTTGCACTTTCGACTTTTTAGGGATATCGTCGATACAATGTAGCTCAGACTGTTTCGCATGTTTGGGTGAAAAATAAGACCATGCTTAGCATAAATGTACCCATCTAGATGCATTGGAACAGTCAGTTTAGTCGTATCAGGAGCAGGACGAAAGTTACACCCCTTTGCAACTTTACACTACCTCCTTCTGACGATTTTTGGGGCAGCAAAAAACCTTTCACCACGAGCAAATGCCTCAAAGATATAAAAAACTAAGAGAGGTTATTGTAGAGGAACTCTACATGATCGTGTTGCCTTAGACAGAATGTTTCTAAGTGACACGATTTTTGAGTAACATCTCGTCAAAAATTTCTGCCTTTTTGCACTTTGGACTCTTTAGGGATATCGTCGGTATAATGTAGCTCAGACTGTTTCAACATGTTTGGGTAAAAAACAAGACCATGCCTAGCGTAAATGTACCCATCTGGATGCGTTGGAATAGTCAGTTTGGTTGTATCAGGAGCAGGACAAAAGTTACACCCCTTTGCAACTTTACACTGCCTCCTAACGATTTTTGGGGCAGCAGAAAATGTTTCACCACGGGTAAATGCCTCAGAGATATAAAAAACTGAGAGAGGTTATTGTAGAGACACTCTACGTGATCGTGTTGCCTTAGACAGAATGTTTCTAAGTGACACAGCTTTTGAGTAACATCCCGTCAAAGATTGCTTCCTTTTTACACTTTGGACTCTTCAAGGATATCGTCGGTACAATGTAGCTCGGACTATTTCGACATGTTTGGGTGAAAAACAGGACCATACCTGGCATAAATGTACCCATCTGAATGCGTTGGAATCAGTTTGGTTGTATCAGGAGCAGGATGAAAGTTACACCCCTTTGCAACTTTACACTGCCTCCTTCTGACGATTTTTGGGGCAGCAGAAAACCTTTCACCACGGAAAAATACCTCAAAGATATAAAACACTAAGAGAGTTTATTGTAGAGGAACTCTACATGATCATGTTGCCTCAGAAAAAATGTTTCTAAGTGACACATTTTTTGAGTAACATCTTGTCAAAGATTTTTGCCTTTTTACACTTTGGACTCTTCAGGGATATCGTCGGTACAATGTAGCTCAAATTGTTTCAACATGTTTGGGTGAAAAACAAGACCATGCCTAGCGTAAATGTACCCATCTGGATGCATTGGAATAGTCAGTTTGGTCGTATTAGGAGCAGGACAAAAGTTACACCCCTTTGTAACTTTACACTGCCTCCTAACGATTTTTGGGGCAGCAGAAAACCTTTCACCACGGGCAAATGCCTTAGAGATATAAAAAACTGAGAGAGGTTATTGTAGAGGAATTCTACATGATCGTGTTGCCTCAGAAGGAATGTTTCTAAGTGACACGGTTTTTGAGTAACATCTCATCAAAGATTTCTACCTTTTGCACTTTGGACTCTTCAAGGATATTGTCGGTACAATGTAGCTCAAACTGTTTCGACATGTTTGGGTGAAAAATAGGACCATACCTAGCATAAATGTACCCATCCAGATGTGTTGGAACTATCAGTTTGGTCGTATCAGGAGTAGGACGAAAGTTACACCCCTTTGCAAATTTACATTGCCTCTTGACGATTTTTGGGGCAGCAGAAAACCTTTCACCACGAGCAAATACCTCAGAGATATAAAAAACTGAGAGAGGTTATTGTAGAGGCACTCTACATGATCGCGTTTCCTTAGATGAAATGTTTCTAAGTGACACAATTTTTGAGTAACATCTCGTCAAAGATTGCTACCTTTTTGCACTTTGGACTCTTCAGGGATATCGTCGGTACAATGTAGCTCAGACTGTTTTGACATGTTTGGGTGAAAAATAGAACAATGCCTAGCCTAAACGTACCCATCCAAACGCATTAGAACTATTAGTTTGGTCGCATCAGGAGCAGGACACCAAAAATGCATAACATGGTGATGTAAAAATGTGTATATGTGTAAAAATGCAGCAGGAAATTAAAAAAAGACAAACCTTACAAATTAATGTGCATACTTACAACTCAATGTAACATGACTTTACAAAATCAATGTGAATACTTACAAATTAATCCAATGAACCATCTGGGTTTGCTCTACTCTTTATTGTGTCAAGTATTGCTTCATGGTCAGACTCACGCACCTTCCACAAGATTTTGAAAGGTCTACCCCGATACTTTATCAAATGAACATTGGATGCCACGACAAGGTTTGAGTAATGAAGAATCTTTCGATGCATGTCAAAGTCCTAAAACAGCCAAACATTAACACTCTTATGTGGGTACCTTCTAAGTCATGTTCCAGTAATAACCACTGAGCCTGTAGGGTATTCGATATTTTCTCCATCTGTAACAGGGGCCTCCAATTTCTTTTTGGCCTCAACATAACGACATAAGTAATAATCTGTTCCCTCTTCATTATCTTCATCTACAATAACTACATATATGTGCCCTACATTGATGTGTACCAAATTAGATGAAATTAGTCAACATTACAAAAACACTACAAAGTAAGATGACATTACCTGGTTGAACTAGATGAAATTACATGCATATATGTGCCCTATATTACCTGGTTGAACTAAATCTGATATGTGGTCAAAGTCAACTGATGATTCCATCTATGTTAGTTCCAGTGCCGTCGGGGGTCGATACATGTCAAGTGGGCTAAGATAACTTAACTGCCATTCATCAACCCACTCCTTTAACTCGCACTCATCCCAAACTTGAATTGTACAAGAAGAACAAAAGCATGATGTCTTTCGCGTATGGATACTCCATGAACCTGCAATTGAGCTTCTGAAAGAGTGCATCTCATTTGATCCTGTCAGTGTAGGATAGTCCTCATATGGTGCAATGTTAGTCATCTATCAACCAAAAAAATCTACAAATTGAAGACTTACCTTCATTACCTGGACCCATGGAAGCATTACACCACTCGACAATCGATTTTGCATCTGTCAACTTTGCATTGTCTTTATACTTTAACTCTTCTCGTGCTATGGCTCTTTTGATACATGCTCCTGCACCATCATGCTCCCCCTTTCCATGCCCAGCCTCACAAAAGTTCCACATATGTTGAATACCTATAAAATTATGCCTCCTACTCAGCCAATAGAAATTCTACGAGTTCTTGAATTGTGACGCACAGTTATCTGACCATATGATATGCTGACTGAACGATATGCCCCTGCTAGCCAAATCATTGTAGAACACCTGAAAGCAACCTTGAACGAACTCCGTAGAATGCGTACGATCATCACTAATATAGAAATTATACTCCCTTATGATCTTTTTGTCATCCTCTGTACTATCATTCGCATAAATGAATGCGATGTGCACAAATATAGAAACCTGTGTGGAGTTGTAATATTGTGATTGCACCTCACGCTGTGGCTGTAGACTATAGTTCTCTGCAAAGTTGACAACTGAAACAATGCTACCAACTAGAAATGTGTCCTTGCATAACTTGAATTGCAAGTCCAACCATCGAACTCTATGGGCATGTCTTGCATACTCATACACTATGCTTTCACGAAATATAGGCATAAACTGATACACTGGAATCTTTTCAATAACCAATTCACACTTCTTTGCTTCTTTACCATCTTTTGTATTGTATGCCACTGTTTTATACTTGCCAAACTCTACTAGTTCGTTTCCAACCACATGTGTTCTTTTCATATGTTCACATATTGGCAAATATTGCAAGCCACCGCAACGATGACATGTGCCATCCTAGCATAATTTCTTGTAGAATATTTGACCTTCCTCTCTTTCACATAAAATTCTTGATATGAAGTCTCTTGAAGATGTTGGTGGGGCATGTATGGCACAACCCTGCAAAACATTTTTAGTATGCATATCTAAACATATAGACCTATAAATATCAAAATGGTTAGAAAATTCAATATGTAATCTACAACAAGTAGTGCGTGTGTGATTTATCTTGACATAGAAAGGTTTTAGCATTTCAAAATATTTTTGAAAAATTTTAATTTGAGGATACTTCTCTAGAAATTTACCATAAAAATGTGTTTGTCTGATCCAAAAAATGCTTTGGATGTGGCTCATGGTTCTGACTACCGATTCTCCTTCTTACCACATTCCTTTGATTCGGAGATACCCTTGTGTAATTCTTCCAAAAGTCTTCAATTAGTGATCTCAATGCTTCAACAATTTGTTTATCTTTTCGTGGTAGTCTCCCCAAGAACACCCATAATTCATTGGCATTAGTGTCCTCAATTCTTTGGCGTCTTCCAATGACTCTTGATAAAGTTTTCCTATTAATTCTTAATTCTTGACTCATCTTTCTAATGAGACAATCTTTCCTCGTTTGACTACTTACTATAGTCAATGTAATCACATGCCGTGTTGCATTACTATCTTTTGTGTGTGAGGTGTTACCCACACTCTCATACGCACTCATTAGATTCTTGACAATAGATTTTTCACTTGAAGCCTCTGATGTTCTCAACCCAAGAATCTTCATGATGGACCTATACTTTATACTTCGCATCATTTTAATGAATAGTTGACATCTTGCAGTCTCATTCAACTTTTCAAAGAACAATCTTCAAATCTTATGAGCATATCTTCTACAAGTGCATTTTGGAATCTTACCTTCCATTGGCTACAAAATATTCTCATCAATATCAATCAAATACTTTGGCTTTCTATGCAAAATTCTAGGTGGTGTTAAGTTAGGTAAATTCATCTCAACATTAGGAATTTCATCAATATTTAAATGAGATGGACTAGATGGCATACCTTCAATCGAAGATGGAATAGATGATATACCTTGAGGTTGAGGTGGGAACAATGGCATACCTCCTTCATCACATGTGAGTGATGATGTACTCTCAACTTGAGATGTGGTAGATGGTGTCCCTACATGTTGACTTGCGGTAGAGGACGTGTCTCCAACTATGGTATTCAAATCTCTCGTAGCACAAAGTTTTTGCATTTGTTCTCTTTGTGCCACCAATACCATATCTCTTTGTGATGGTTGTGGTTCCTCTTCAATTGACATGTCTTCATTTATCATGTCCAATTTCCTCTTCTCACGAAGTTCCCTCATAGCCACTGCTTTCTTTGCATTCTTAGCTTCTATCTCTTCCTGTGTTGGTTTAATTCTTGATCGTTTTCTCAGCATGATGGAGAATTTGTTTGTAGCATGATAAAGAGACCAATATTAGTTCCTAAGAAATGAATACAAGATAATAGTGGGACTATATTTTATTATGTTGTAAGGATTTATTCTTGTATAGTTTGACATCATGGTATGTTAAGGTCTATTTATTACACATAATTATTAAAAAGCCCAAGTGTAGAAAATATACATGGCATCATGTGAGATTGTTGGCTTCTTTCTTGATTGGGAATGTGTCTATTTTAAACATGTATGATAAACCATGATAAAGTAATTCAAATAGAATTAAGGAAAATGTAAAGAACATGCATGTAAAGACTTGACATACCTAAAAATGAAGATTCAAATGGAGAGAGTACCCAATTATGTAGTGTTTTTTCTTCTTGCATCAAACTCCTCAACAATTTGAGTTTTTCACCACTTGCTTCCTTTTCAATGTTAAATTGAATAACACTCAAATATAATTACTAACAACAATACTATTAACCAATCTATAATGTTAAATTCCTAAAATTGAATCACAATTAACATTGCAACTCTACAAAAATTGAAACTTGAATAGATATATATCAAACTTGGTGTGAAAACTATGTTATTTCCTCCTCAAGTTGGCAAAGCAGAAAAGGTGGTGGAAAGATCATGCAAAGGCAGTAGAATGTGTAAAATGTGCATGTGAACTTCCCAACAGCATGAAAGCACTTATTTTTGTCAGAGCAGGCACAGAATCAATATGAAAATAGAGCATGTGGGCCTAGATCACAGGGATCAACACTTTTTTACTATTTCTATAGTAGGACAAAACGCGAGCATGTTATAATGTGCTTGCATTATAACGCACTCGTGTTTTGTCCTGCTATAGATTGATCCATAAATATTTTACCTATCTCACCTTCGATAGCACCTTTACAATATCTCGCCTCTAGTTCCATTAGCTCATGTTCTATATCTCACTTATCTCTCCCCCTCACCTCTCTACCTCTCCCCTCTCTACGTCTCTCAGTCGCTCCTTGTCTACCTTAACCCTAATCCCTCGACCCTCAACCCTATCCCTAAACCCTCGACCCTCGACCCTCAACCCTCAACGTCAAAACCTAATCCCTCAACCCTTAACTCTGATCCTTTGACCCTCAACCCTTAACTCGGATCCCTCGACCCTCAACCCAATCCCTAAACCATAAACCCTCAACCCTCAACCCTCAACCCTCAACATCAAATCCTAATCCCTCAACCCTTCACTCTAATCCCTCAACCCTAAACCCTATCCCTAAACCCTAAACCCTATCCCTAAACCTTCAACACTATACCTTAAACCCTAATCCCTCAACCCTCAACCCTAAACCTTATCCCTAAACCCTAATCCCTCAACCCTCAACCCTAATCTGTCATCCCTCAACTCTAATCCCTCATCCATAAACCCTAAATGCTATCCCTATTCCTAAACCCTCAATGGGCTCGATACTATACCTTAAACCCTAATCCCTTATCCCTAACCCTCCAACCTTATCCCTAATCCTTATACCCTCAACACTCTACTTTAACCCTAATCCCTCGACCCTCAACCCTATCCCAAAACACTTAACCCTCGAACCTCAATGTACTCAACCCTCAACATCAAACCCTAATCCCTCAACCCTTAACTTTGATCATCGACCCTCAACCCTATCCCTAAACCCTAAAGCCTAAAGCCTCAACCCTCAACGTCAAATCCTAATCCCTAGACCCTTCACTCTAATCTCTCAACCCTAAACCCTATCCCTAAACCCTCAACACTATACCTTAAACCCTAATCCCTCAACCCTCAACCCTAAACCTTATCCCTAAATCCTAATCCCTCAACTCTCAACCCTAATCTATCATCCCTCAACTCTAATCCCTCATCCCTAAACCCTAAATGCTATCCCTATTCCTAAACCCTCAACAGCTTGATACTATACCTTAAACCCTAATCCCTTATCCCTAAACCCTCCAACCCTATCCCTAATCTTTATACCCTTGACACTCTACTTTAACCCTAATCCCTCGACCCTCAACCCTATCCCGAAACCCTTAACCCTCAAACTTTAATGTACTCAACCCTTAATGTCAAACCCTAATCCATGAACCCTTAACTCTGATCCCTCGACCCTCAACCCTATCCCTAAACCCTAAACCCTAAAGCCTCAACTCTCAACCCTCAACATCAAATCCTAATCCCTTGACCCTTCACTCTAATCCCTCAACCCTAAACCCTATCCCTAAACCCTCAATACTATACCTTAAACCCTAATCCCTCAACCCTCAACCCTAAACCTTATCCCTAAACCCTAATCCCTCAACCCTCAACCCTAATCTGTCATCCCTCAACTCTAATCCCTCATCCCTAAACCCTAAATGCTATCCCTATTCCTAAACCCTCAACATCTCGATACTATACCTTAAACCCTAATCCCTTATCCCTAAACCCTCCAACCCTATCCCTAATCCTTATACCCTCGACACTCTACTTTAATCCTAATCCCTCGACTCTCAACCCTATCCTGAAAGCCTTAACCCTCGAACTTCAATGTACTCAACCCTCAACATCAAACCCTAATCCCTCAACCCTTAACTCTGATCCCTTGACCCTCAACCCTATCCCTAAACCCTAAACCCTAAAGCCTCAACCCTCAACCCTCAACATCAAATCCTAATCCCTTAACCCTTCACTCTAATCCATCAACCCTAAACCCTCAACACTATACCTTAAACCCTAATCCCTCAACCCTCAACCCTAAACCTTATCCCTAAACCCTAATCCTTCAACCCTTAACCCTAATCTATCATCTCTCAATTCTAATCCCTCATCCCTAAACCCTAAATGCTATCCCTATTCCTAGACCCTCAACAGGCTCGATAATATACCTTAAACCCTAATCCCTTATCCCTGAACCCTCCAACCCTATCCCTAATCCTTATACCCTTGACACTCTACTTTAACCCTAATCCCTCAACCCTCAACCCTATCCTGAAACCCTTAACCCTCGAACCTCAATGTACTCAACCCTCAACATCAAACCCTAATCCCTCAACCCTTAACTCTGATCCCTCGACCCTTAACCCTTAAAAGTTGAACCCTAAAACCTATCCCTACATGCTCGGCACTCGACACTATATCTTAAACTCTAATCCCTTAACTCTCATCCCTAAAGCCTCAACCCTAAATCCTTAAACCTTCAACCCTAAACCCTATCCCTAATCCATCTACCCTCGACACTCTTATTTAACCCTAATCCCTTGACCATTAACCCTATCCCTCAACCCTCAACCCTCAACTCTCAACATTAAACCCTAATTCATCAACCCTAAACCCTAATCCCTCAAACCTAAACCCTATCCCTAAACCATCAACCCTCAACACTATGCCTTAAACCCTAATCCCTATCCCTCAACCCTTAACCCTTAAAACTTAAACCCTATCCCTACACCCTCAACACTTGACACTATATCTTAAGCCTTAAACCCTCATCCTAAAGCCTCAACCCTCAATCCTTAAACCTTCAACCCTAAACCCTATCCTTAATCCCTCTACCCTTGACACTCTAACCCTAACCTCGACATTAAATGCTAATCCATCAACCCTAAACCCTATCCCTAAACCCTCAACCCTCAACCCTATACCTTAAACCCTAATCCATCAACCCTAAAACCTAATCCTGCAACCCTTAACCCTAATCCCTCAACCCTCAACCCTAATCCCTCATCCCTAAACCCTAAACACTATCCCTATTCCTAAACCCTCAACCCTTGACACTATACCTTAAACCCTAATCCCTTATCCCTAAACCCTAAACCCTATCCCTCAACCCTTAACCCTTAAAAATTAAGCCCTAAAACCTATCCATAAACCCTCAACACTCAACACTATATTTTAAACCCCAATCCCTTAACCCTCAGTCCTAAAGCCTCAACCCTCAATCATTAAAACTTCAACCCTAAACCCTATCCCTAATCCCTCTACCCTCAACACTCTACTTTAACCCTAATCCCTTGACCATCAACCCTATCCCTAAACCCTCAACTCTCAACATTAAACCCTAATCTATCAACCCTAAACCCTAATCCGTCAACCCTAAACCCTATCCCTAAACCCTCAACCCTCAACACTATACCTTAAACCATAATCCCTCAACCCTAAACCCTAATCCCTCAACCCTAAACCCTAAACCCAACAAAATTGCTTTGCCTTATGTTAGGTTGTTAAACCCATCATTTTTTACACTCTTCTCTTAAAGATATTTGAGTTGCAAGAATATGTTAGAAAAATGGCTATGAACTTTTTTAATGTTAGTAATGTTATATGGCATGTTTTTCTGGCCCATCTGGGGTTCATTATGCCAAAAGGTGTACACACTATGAGAAAAGCTTTGCGTATGATACATCTGCAGTGAGTAATTAACAGTTGAAATTAGAAGGATGATCATTATGAGAAAAGCTTTGCATTAGGGTACATCTATGTTTCTTGTTGTCCACCCCACACTTAGGGGAGGTATATTGTTATGAAACAAGCAAATAATCTCCCATTGTTTACTGGCTCTATCCACAAGAACTACTAAACTAGACCTTAAACCCTAATCCCTCAACCCTAAACTTTCAACCCTAAAACCTGTCCCTAATCCATCTACCCTCAACACTCTACCTTAACCCTAATCCCTTGACCCTTAACCCTAAACGCTATCCCTAAAGCCTCAACCCTAAACCCTAATCTCTCAAGGTCCTAAACTCTAATCCCTTATCCCTAAACTCTAAATCCTATCCCTAAATGCTCAACCCTCAACCTTAAACCTTAATCACTCAATCATTATCCACCCCTCTCCTCCCCTATCTGGCTCACTCCCATCTCTAACCTCCTCTGCCCTTGACACTATACATACATACATATAGGCATACATAGATACATACATACATATAGACATACATACATACATACATACATACATACACATATACATGTAGGCATACATAGATACATACATACATATAGGCATACATACATACATACATGATTAATAGCCTTGAACATAAAAAAATTTAAGGGGAACATAATGCGAGCGCATTATAACGCGCTCACGTTATTTCAAACATGACAAACAACACAAACTTTTGCAAAAAAGGAAAAATACAAGGCAAAACATAAATGCGAGCGTGTTATAACATGCTCACATTATGTTTTGCTTAGGATTTCTAACCCAAAGGCTTGGAGTGCCTTTTGAACATCCACAGACGTGTTTTTCCATATTCTTCAAGATTTCACATAATTTTGTTCATGCTAACCCTCAGATTTGTACGTGTTTCAAGGTCAAACAAATCGAACACTTGGGTAATGTTAGGCTTTCTCTTAGCTATTTGACGATGTGATTTTTTTCACATTTTAACAATGTTAAGCCTTTCATCTTTAATTTCTTTTGTTTGTGTGTCTGTTTTTGGGCAAAAACCACTGTTTGGTCTTTTTTTCATTGTAAATTAACTATTCATTGAAATTTCAAAAAAATTACATATTTAGAAACTAGACTCCATTCTACAAATATTAAAAAAAGAAAAAAATGATTTTCAATTAGTTTTCAAAATTTATAGGGGTAGCACAGCCAAAATTCTATTTTTTAGGATGTGACCACTTTGAAAATTAGTAAAAAATCAAATATTCATCAAAAAATTATCAGAAAAATCAGGCATAAACTACATGCTATTAGCTAATTTCTCACCAAAGCGATTTTAAAAATACCAAAAAAAGTCGACCTTTTGAGGGAGCCACAAAACATGCTATGTTATGTTTTTTTGACAGAAACAACACCAATTTCTATGGTTCCCTCTTTTGAACCCCTTAATCTATGCCATTTTCAAAAAAAAATAGTAGTTTAGAAAGTAGACTCAGAGCACTACGAACATTGTTTTGGTTGCATCTCCAAATTTTGAGTGTAACTATGCTCAATTTCTTATCCAAGGCCAGTATTTCTTGATTTCAGAAAAAAAGTGGCCACTTAAGACCCCTTTTTGGCCCCCCATCTTCTTGCACTTACCCCATTCTAGGAATGGAAATCAAAAGACACAGAACTAACAAAAAAATTTGGTTAAGCCAGAGTAAGTATGTGAAGACCGTGTTTGATAGGTTCATCATGGCAGATTGTAGACCATTGTGTGTTCCTATTTCATTGGGAACAAAGTTATATGTTAGTGATTGTCAAAAATCTCCTAGTGAGGTGGAGGTCATGAGCAAAATACCTTATGCTAGTGTCGTTGGCAGTTTGATGTATGCCATGGTCTGTACAAGACCAGACATTGCCCAAGCAATGGGAGTCCTTAGTCGATTTATGGCTAATCCTGGATAGGTACGTTGGGATGTAGTTAAGAGAGTGTTCAGATATTTGAGGGGTACTTCCGAGTATTCCATTTGCTATCATAGAAATGCTATAGGACCTCCACATTCAGTTTGTATTCATGGATTTGTGGATTCTGATTGGGCAGGTGACATTGACAGCAAGAGATCCACCAGTGCATATGTGTTCACAATGTTTGGTGGTGCAATTAGTTGGATGAATAAGCAACAACCTGTGGTTGCTTTGTCCACTACAGAAGCTGAGTATATGGCTGCAACTCATGCTTGTAAGGAAGCCATTTGGCTTAAGAGATTGTGTTCATATATTGGTTTTGATACAGGACAAATTATGATTTGTTGTGACAGTCAGAGTGTGATTTGCCTTGCGAAGAATCCAACTTTCCATGCCAGAACAAAGCATATTGATGTACAGTTTCACTTCGTGTGAGACATGGTAGAGGATGGGAAGGTAAATTTGGAGAAGGTAGATACTTTGAAGAATGTTACAAATGCATTGACGAAGCCAGTGGGCACAGAGAAGTTTAGATGGTGTTTAGAGTCTATGGGCCTCTCGGCCTATAGCAGTTAATCCTATTAATTCTATTGGCTCTTACAAGGTGTTCGACAAGTGGGAGAATGTTAGGAATTAAGGTGTCTCAACCTTTGTAATTCCTTGTATTAATTTTCATTGTATCTATTTATTCATTGCCTATGTTGTAAATTAAATTGTAAATTCATATTGTCATCTTGTGGGATGTGGCACGGTGATGTGTCATCCTACATGGAAGGTGACAACTTGTAATTTTGTCCTCACATGAGGAGATAGGCATCCCACTTTATGGTTAGAATATTTTTCCATGTGTCGGGATCTTGGATGTTGTGTAAGGGAATATTGACCGTAATGGTCATGACAGA
Organism: Cunninghamia lanceolata; assembly: GCA_027924645.1. NCBI lineage: Eukaryota > Viridiplantae > Streptophyta > Pinopsida > Cupressales > Cupressaceae > Cunninghamia > Cunninghamia lanceolata. Next base: position 4,914,725 of record BSBN01000178.1, on the reverse strand, counting down.
TTCCTATGATGAAGTTATGACATGTAAGAGTCAGAAATAGGAGATTCTATGACAGGTGAAGACATGTGTCATCGAGCATCTTTAAAAAAGGCATCTTTGGGTGCCCCAAGGTGGACTATGACATGTTGTAAGAGAATATACTATTTATAGCCTGTGTATGATAGATTCTCTTACAGTTGTAAGTTGTAACTTCTATGATAGATTCTATGATGGTCGTAAGAGTCGTAAGAGCATCTATCATAGCCCATTTTGGAAATAGGTGACCTCTTTGGGATGGCGTGTGTGGAAAAGTGTCAGAAGCATCTTACAATGTTGACCAAGTGTCCATAGGCATGGGTTTTGGGCCATGAGGCCAAGTTGGACGCCCATTCCAAGATAGAGGCAATTTTGCCTTGTATTTTCTATATAAACATGTGCTTAGAGGAGGAGATGTATTATAGGTTTGATAGGTACTGTTATGCTACTAGTTTGTCTCCAGATATGAGTGCCGAAGACTCCTAAGAGCTTGCATTGCAAGTGTATTGTAAACCATTTCAGTTTTGATAATACATTGTGCAGGTTTTGGAGTGTGGGGTTTTTCACCCGATAAGGGTTTTCCCCACGTATATCTTGTGTCTCTCTTCTTCTGTCTCACTTTCTTGTTTATGTGTTTGCTGCAATATCTCTATTATCTCTGTTAGTGGGTTTAACATTACTATAATAGTAAAGATAAAATTGAATTTGCACTCTCCTACCCTCATTAGATTAGTGTAGGAAGCGATTTCCGCACACCTAGCTTCCTTTCAGGGAAAACATGGAAATTTTTGGGTTTTCTCAAAGGTTTTGTACTCAATATTTTTCAAGATTTTTACAAGGAAAACACCCTTACATGAAGAATATTAGGCACTTTAAATAATTCAGCAAGATTTTCAACATTTTCAAGCTAGGCTATTTGACTCTGGGAAGGGGAAAAATAGGTCAACAAGAAACATATGTGTAACAATTACAATATTTTTTATGGGCTACAACCCAAAGGAAGTTGTAACTCCCTAAAATACAATGCAATGACACTTACAGAATGAGGCTACAACCTCAAAATATTACATTCAACAAATCTTATTGAACAAAACACCTTTGCATCATCCACACACTTCACTTTGTCACAAAACTTCACTTTCTCTGCACAGCAAACACTCCTATCTCCAACACACCTTCACAAACATCCTCACATATATCCTCCCATCCTCACACACTCTCATACCTTCCTCAACAAACAAGATCTTTTATTTCTACTTTCCACAAATTCCAAAATCCTTCTCCCATGTCAGCTAAGATAAAACGTGTAATCAAGAAACCTGCAAGGCCACACCAAGTCAACATCCAAAAGATGTATAAAATTAATGCAGTTTAAATCAAGTGATAACTAGGACCTATTCTTCTTTAGTACATTCTTCCAAGCAGGTGCACACTTCAAATCATTTGGCGTGAACATCAAAAACACATGAAGTCAGCCCAACAAACACTTATTCTTCCACATAATAGCTCCAAATCTAAAGCGGTACCAAAGGGATGAATTAACATCATGTGAATCATCATGCAAGAAACATAAGACTTTCAAAAATATTCTCAAACAATTCTTCTTTTGAAAAATATGTTTTCTTTCTGGTGCAAACAAACAGAAACTGAGCCTGGTAACACAAATGAACATTGAACACACAGTATTGAGATAAAGCATTGAAGAACCAACTTGCGGTGCACTTCAACACCTGAAACCTGAATTGAATTATCCAACTAAATATCTAAACTCATCCTCCAAACATCAAAGCCAAAATATAAATTGCAGTGAAACACGATGGCTTCTGCTATCTCCGCCAGACAACCCTAGTCAGCAGCAAGATGTGTCTTTGTTCTGCTAACCCCGAAGAACATCTGTAGTACACCTTAGTAACTGAAACTTGAATATTACCATCTCATCTATAAATGATCAACCTTCAAATCGCAGAACCTCAACTTCAATAGTGGAGAAATGTGCAGCATTTCCTGGACGCATCCTAACTACAACAACTTTGAACAATTGTCTTCACTCTGCGAGCTCTAAAAACTTATGCATTAATCTTCAAGCTCTGAAATTAGGAATATACAACCTTCACATGTGTCTTTGACAAAACTCCCAAACCGCATGGTCATACCATCAAATTTGGAGGAATGTGGAGGAATGTGGAGCATTCTCCTGAGCTTATTCTATGCAAACTCCAGTGCCTTGGACAATTTGAATCTTTCTTTCAAAACTAAAGTAATGTTTTTCCTTGGGAAGTAATGAATTCAATATTTACTACATCAGAGACTTCATTCTCAACTTCATATAACAACAAAATACTCTTTTCTCAAACTAGAAATTTTCATGTTAGCACAATCTTTGTCTAGGAACTTCAAGAGATAGGGCACAACTGTGTACATAGTATATGACATCCATCATATTACCCTTTTCATCACAACTTCTCTGATTCATCTTATTTTTCTTCCTCTTTGATCACATTGCTACTGATTTCCTTTGTCATTACCTCTACTTTACTTCACTTTCAGCCTTCTTCATTACAGCACTGCAGACAACACTCCCGAACCTCACACTATTGACATCAATAACAACACAAGTGCAATAGTAGGGATACGATTGTGTGGAATGTAGATCATGGTAATAGGCTCACTACTTTGTGAAGGAGTTCCTAATGGTAGACTATGGTGTTGATTTAAGGAGTGAAATGTGGAGTTGTTATCACTTGGACTGTTGAGATGCTTGATTATTCTCTTTGTAATGCTATTGTTGTGAGTCTATTGTTGATAAGCTTAATGACCTCATCTAAGAGAGTGAGTTCTCTTAGGTGAGAATATTCTCTTATTTTTCTTTTTTTGTTGTGTTGTCTGATTTGCCTAAGAATAGGCATGTTTTCTTGAGTTTTATCAAGGGTCACCTCAATCTAGCCTTCCTTAATCCTGGGACACATCTAGCATGAAGGCCAAGTGAGGGATAAGAGACTCAAAAGAGAGTGATTACTTGAGTTATTATTTTCTTTGTTGAAGTTGTGGTGTTATCTTTGTTTGCTTTGTTGAATGTCTCATGATGGAATAAAGGGCTACTTTCTTGCTTTTTGTTTTACATTTTTGAGAGTTGAAATATTGTTGTTTTGTGTTTCCAAGTGTTGCAAGATTGTTGATTTGTGTTTCCAAGCATTGAAAGATTGTAACTAAGAAAGCTAATCCAAATGCATGCGAAAAAGAATCTATTATATCTTTTTGTATTTTTATGAAAATAAAGTGTGATTTAATTAACTATAAGTGACTAATTATGATTTTGCATGTACTACACTATATTTTTGGATTTTTTCTCATTTATAACAAAAGCTTTCAAAGTAACTTCTAACCTACTTGCAATATGCATAAACTAACTTAAATTTAATTCTACCTAAGCAAATTCTAAGATAGCTAAGAAACAACAATTTAGTGTTACAATCCTTAGGCAAGTTTTGATGATCTAATTACTAAAATAAAGGAAACTTCAAATAAAAATGCTTTTGAATTCAAAGAACCTAAAAAATGTTTTGAAGCTTCATTTCCACTACTATAATTGTGTCCTTGGAGGGTCCATCTGTTATCCATTGTTTATTCTCCTCTTCCAACCTTGGGGTACTCCACTTTATGGAAAGGGAAGATCTAAATTGGGATTGAATTAAGAGGAAGCAAATTAGATTCCGACAAGACTCTAGGTGTGAGGATTCGAGATTGGGATTTGTAATGAGCATGCAATCTTCTAAGGTAATTCAATTCTAGGGGAAGGGATATAGATCTTTTAGGGAAGAGTTGTAGAGGTATCCTAACAATCCTATCTATCCTATGGAGAGGAATTACACAAAGCTTCAGTCTATAAGTGTGCTTCTCTACTCTTTTAAGCTTTTATTGATATCTTTCTCATAACTCTACTTGTAAATGAGAGAAGATAAGTTTAAATAGGAGAAGATTAGAGAAATTTAGCAAATAAGATAGACTCAAGATATAGCAATGAAAGTGTGGAAGAAAGCTAGGAAGAAGGCATGGCAAAAAGTTGGTGATCACAAGGGAAATTCAGAAAAGACTAGAAAAAATAAGTGAATCTTGCATACTTTAAATCACAACAAGGTCACCCATGTTGGGCTATGGTCACCCTTTTCTAGGGAAGGTCACCCAGGCAACCCTATTGCTTAACATGGTCATCCAAGCAACCTTGAGGTCTCCTAGGCACCTTGTAGCTTACAACAAGAATTAACACTTTTGGAAAGAAGAAAGGTCAAGTAGGCTAGAAGGATGGAAAACAAGGATAAAGAATAGCTGAGGGAGGGTACTAGGACATTATGAAAACTTCCATAAAGGAAAAAAGGATGTGAGGATAAATGAGCATGCCATGTGGGTTGTGCATTAAATCATCAAATGTGTATATTGACACATACAATTTTGGGTGCTTACATATTGCCCCATTGGGTATGGAATTCTATATAAAAGGTAGGTGTCATTCCTAAAATAGATGTGTGCAACCCATACTTACTTATTCTTATCAATTTGTTGGTGTCTTGCATCCAAACCTACAAATTGTTGGGAATTAAGGTGTCTCAACCTTTGCAAGTTCCTAATGTTGTATTTATTTATTCTAGCCTACTATTGTAATTTTCTATATATGAGGAGGTATGCATCCAATGTTGACTTGACATAGTTTTTCCATGTGTCAACACCTTGTGGGTACTTGCAACAAGATAAAATTTGGTGAATTTGTCATCCACAGTTTTCCCCAAGATAATTAATGGGGGAGTGCAGGTGAGGTGAAGCCTCTCCTGCGAGGCCCATGGGGCCATCACCCTAGCGGATCCCATGGTAGGGGTTTGGGGGCAATGCCCCTAGCAAGGATTGTTGGGGGTAGCACCCCGAAACAAAAAATGCCCTATATTTAATAAATATGTTGGCAGTTAGTTTCTTATTGTCCAACATGAAAAATTGACATTGGATATCCACCAAAGAGGCTTGATAAATAAGCAATTGGAGGATATGAAAGGTCATGGGATGTGAATGAGAATCGACATTGTGTACTCCTAAAAGAGCTTGCATTGCAAGTGTGTTGTAATCATATTTTGATTTGATAATACAATGTGCAAGTTTTGGAGTGTGGGGTTTTTCACCCAAAAGGGTTTTCCCTACGTATATCTTGTGTTGTGAATTTTGTATTTACATTTGGATGTTTTTATTACCTTTCTATTAATGTGCATCTTAATTTGTAATTGTAAAGTTAAAATTTGCATAAATCTTTCCTCAGTAGATCAGTGTAGGAAGTGTTTCTGTATTCTTTGCTTCCTTTCAGTTGGTATCAGAGCATGATCACCTTTGGTTCTAGTTGTTGGGTAGAGGGTTTTTTGAGTTTATCTTCATTTTGAGTGGGAGCTTGTGTAGAGGATTCTAAAACTTTTGTTGCAAGAAAGAGATGGCAAGCACATTTGGGAGGTTTGAGATAAACAAGTTTAACAGAGGTAAAATTAAGTTGTGGAAACTCAAGATGGAGGGCTTATTAGTGGATAGAGATCTATGGCTCGCAATATCCGGAACCATGCCATCGAACATGAAACAAGAAGATTGGGATTTGATGAATCAGAAGGCCAAGTGTCTAATAAGACTCTATTTAGCTGATTCAGTGCTCCTAAATATCCATGAAGAGAAGACTGCAAAAGATCATTGGAAGAAACTTGGAGATGTTTATCAAACTAAATCCCTAGTGAACAAGTTATTCTTGTGTAAGAAATTATATTATCTAAGGATAGAAGATGGAGGATATGTCATTGATCACCTGAATACTTTCAATATGCTTGTTGCCCAGTTGTCCTCTCTTGGTGTGAAGATGGAGGAGCAGGATCAATGTATGACATTACTGTGTTCTTTACCAGATTCATGGTACCACCTTGTTATGGCCATTGGGAGTACCACTACCAGCTTCAAGATGGATGAAGTGGTTTCTTTGTTGTTTAAAGAAATGCAGAGAAAATCTTCTGAGTCAGCTAAGGAGGCTCTTGTGGTTCATGGTAGATCTAAAGAGAAAGGGAAGAAAAAGGATAAGAAGAAAGAAGAAAAAGGAAGATCCAAATCCCATGGGAGATCCAAGTCTCCTAGAAAATCCAAGGCTCTATGTTGGAATTGTGGCAAACCTGGTCACATCCACAAGGAGTGCAAAGAGGAGAAGAAGAAAAAGAAAAAGAACTATGATTCAGATTCTGACAAGTCCTCTTAGGATGATGGAGAAGTGTTTGTTGCTAGATTCCTAACACATATGTCTAAGGATGTATGGCTTATTGACTTTGGTGCATCTTTTTGCATGACCTCTCATTGAGTTTGGTTTTTAAAGTATGAAGAATATGATTGTGGCAAGGTGTACTTGGGTGATGACTCTCACCTGAAGATTGTTTGGTAATGGAAGTCTTGATTCGATTCCCTGATGGATGAGTGAAGAGGATCAATGGTGTTTTGCATATCCCTAGTTTGGCATGGAACCTATTATCTATAAGTAAGTTGAATGATGTGGATGTGCATCTTGTTTTCTTGAATGGAGGATGCAAGATGACTAGAGGAGCTATGGTGTTAGCTAAGGCCATTCAAATTGGCACTCTATTTCAGCCTGATGCATGTGTGGTATAGTATAATAGTACCTTTCTTTCAAAGAAGAGAACTTCAAAGTCTTAATCCTCACCATTAGAACTAGCAACAAAGAGGATTGTTGCATCTACTTCTGATCGTTATGCTTTATAGGTACCTAAGGGTGTTCATTCTATGGAGATGAAGCTTCTAGGTGAGAAGACAATTTTATGGCATCAAAGGCTTGGTCACATTGGTGAAAAGAGTTTGAGGACCATGAAAAATAAAAACATCGTTAAGGGTATGAATGACTATAATCTTGAGTTCATTTTTTACAAACATTGCATCTATGACCAGTAAACAAAATCATGTTCATTTTTATTCCAATTCTCAAAAATCTTCTAAGATTTCAACAAGTTTTGCAAAGAACATGGGATTGAGAGGCACAAGACAACTCTGTACACCCCTCAGAAAAATGGAGTTTTAGAGAGGATGAACAAAATGTTGATGGAGAGGGCAAGGAGTATGCTAAGTGGAGCTGGCCTTGAAAAAATGTTTTGGGCTAGGAAATTGTTGCTACCTCTTGTTACCTAGTTAATAGGTATCTTACATTAGTGCTTGTTGATATGACACCTATGGAGGTGTGGTCTAGTAAAATCCCTCATTGAAACACATTCAAGTATTTGGTTGTGAGGCATATGCACATGTTCCTAAGGAGAAGAGGTCTAAGTTGGAGAATAAGGCTATGAAGTGTAGCTTCATCGGTTATGGCATCAGTGTGAAAGGGTACAAGCTTTGGGATCTAGTGGTTGAGAGAGTTCTATATAGCAAAAATTTGATCTGCAAAGAGATCAATTCTTCTTCTGTTGTTCTATAGCCATAGAAAGAAGAGAAATATGATGTAGTTCAACTTCCTTCCACCCCTGAGAAAGTTGAACCGAAGAAATCTATTGGACCTGATGATGAAGAGAGCCCTAGTAGCTCTAAAAGCTCAGAAGAAGATGAAGAACCTCAACCTCAATATTTCAGGAGGTCCACATGGATAAGGTAGTAACCTAATAGGTTTGGTTGTTCCCTGCATGATTCTAGTTGTATTTTTGCTTTGATTTCTGTTAAGGGGGTAAAAAGGGGATGAATGCATGTGTATAAACATGATCAAAACCCTCTTCCACAATAACATTCAAGGACAAGATTGAGCTAAATCACAACCAAGAAGAAGGTGGACTCAGCTACAGATCATGTGCTCTTGTTTGCTATGGAAAGATGAGTTTTAACCAATCTTTTTATCAAACCCTAGGTAAAGTGTGAGTAAAACTCTAGTTATGAGATAATCATCTTGTAATAGATAAACAACAATAGAAATCTTGAATCTGAAAGTGTAGAGATGATTAGGAAGATATCATAAAATGTCTCCCGAAAGCAGAGGTGTTGGAGGATGAATTTGGTAATCACCCAAGTCCAGAAGTGAGAATTTTTCAGAGGTCAGAATTGAGAATATGCTATAACTGATGCTCGGAAGCTAGATCCAGGGCCTGAATACCTAGAATACTAGGGTACCACCCACCCAAGTCCTATTGGAGGAATATTTTGGACCTTCTTTCAGATCCTGAAACCTTGATTCCTACACTGCCTTCTTCCAACTTCACTTTCCCTGAAACCTGTATCTGAAACCTAGACACACGATGACAAGAGAGTGGTTTGGGGGTTGTGGTGTTTAGGGATTTGCCTTAGTCAAATCCCAAGTTAGCATTCAAGCTTTCCCAACATCGTTGTTAGACAAAGAGTGTGCCCTTGCAGGGTAAAGGCTAAAGATAATCCAAATGATGAAATGATTCAAGTAGCAATGATGTCACCTCAGAGGTCAAGTCCTTAGGAGGATGAAGACTCTTCAACTCATAAGGAGATGGATGATGATTCCAAATCTACAACAAACACACACAATACAAACATAATGAATGCTTTGAATGCTCTTTGCTCCAATATCGTAAGTTTGTAATATCCATTAGGTTCATAATGAATTCAAAAACACAGTTATATATGCTTTCCCACTAACATTCATCCAATTAAATCACAAAAGCTAACAAAGAGGAATATTTTTAAAGGTCCTATGCTGACATATCATTAATTGGCCCTGACCAATCAGGGGAGACTTGGGCAGTTGACACCCAAGTCTAGGGCCCCCTTTTTACTCTAGGGTGATGTTAAGGAAGGGCCCAAGCTCCCAAATTTGCATTAGTTCTAGGAAATTCTTCAGGATGATCAATTATAATGCATAATGTCATAATGGGGACCTAGGAGGTAAAAGGGTGTGTGTCCACTTTTTACTCCATAACATTTAACCCCCACTTTAATGTGTGTATGATCTTGCAATCCATACATGAATTAAAGTATGGTTAAAGCACATCAAACACAAGAGTGAAGATACACCCTAAGTCTAGGGATAGACTTAGGCAAACATAAGAAAGTAGTCACACAAAACATAGTGAATACAATAAGGAAGCATGTAAAACATAGAGAAGACAGTAAAACACACAATACATGAAGAAGACATGAGCACAGTCACACAAGACACAAAGAAGACATAAAGAGAAGACATGATTTAAAAAATTATACATATATATAGAATTCTAACTGTAAAACACATAGCGTGGGGGGGCTCATCGCCACACGTCTTTAGACGACGCAAAAACACACAAAATGCATACAGCATGAGGGGGCTCATTACCACACATCTTTAGACCACACCAAAAGCATGCGAGACATGCAAGGAAGACACATAAAACACACAAAAGACACATGGAATACACAAGCATCATATAGTATGTCATCGACACACTATACGTCTTATACATTGCAAACACGGGTGATAGGGAGGAGCTCATCACCACTCCACTATCTAAGACACGCTAAACACACCTGACAGTTGAGCTATGCTACCACAACTACCAAAGACACACTTAAGGGTGAATGACTCAAGATCCAACCCCACCTCATGATGAGGACTTTGTTTAAAAGGATGTGCACTAGCTCAAGAGATACACCATCCCACCTTCTACAGAAGGTATTTCAAAATGCAACCCCACCCACATCATGGAGACACCTTACAGTTTAAAGGAAGAATGTGCTTAAAGTATACAACCCCACCCACATCATGGAGATGCCTTACAATGAAAAGGAGGTATACACAATAGATCAATGTACACAAACATGCTTTGTCAATGTAAAAAGTAATCAAGCAGTTACCATGATATATGCCCCCACCTTAAAGTGGTTGATCCCACTTGCCGATATCAAGCACATTAAGGTAAAGTGAAAACATGTAAGAGAACAAGAGATTTTGCAAACCCCAAAGGCGACATGTGCCACGATCGTTGAATCTTCCCACAAACACATCAATGTTATTTGCTAACATAATCAATAAGAGATAAGCTTTGGTTAGAAAATCTACTCTAAGATAACAACCAAATCAATTCATGAAAGCTATGCAGAAATCATTTGATAGACCAAGGCTACACTAGTGGGTTCGAAACTAAGTATAGCTATTAAGTTATACTGCAGGTATCTCAGAACCAAGTGTAGCTACAAGGTGAGATACAAAAATATCTAAAGTGGATAGAAGCAAATTTATAATATTGTGAAGGTTTGTCACAACAAATATCACAATACGAATCACAACATTAAGTGATTCTACTAGTCAAGCGTCAGTAATATATATCAACCCCATCTTCATATATGGACTAGGTCCATTTTTTCTTTCTTGCTATAGGGACACACGGTCCTTATCAGTATTTGTTTATTTTTGTCATCTGTCAACTAGTAGAGTCACTAAAGAATGGAAACACTAAAAAATGAGAGAGGAGACAAAAGTGACTTCAGTTCACAACATGGGAAGGTGCCCCTAAGACATCCTCCACAACATTATACCCCCAAGACAAAACACACAACAATAAAATAGAGGAGAGGAATCAAAGAATAGAGAAACAAATAGAAGAATGGTCACAACATAGGTGATCTCCTTGTATCCTTGACTTTACAAGAGTATCAAGGGTCCTCCAAAGAGACCTTAACAACATATAACACAACATGGGGGAACACAACACAACACATATAAGTATATTTATCTAAGAGGAAGCCAAACTTGTGACCATCTTAGAGAGATGCTCCATCAAGTGTGGTAATATGTGTGTAGAATTCATACCTGATTGATGTTTATTTCTAGAGCTACCATGCAGTGCTTGTTTCTCAAGACCTTATATGTTTAAAATTTTTTGTTGCTTATGGGGAGGGGAATCATTGTCATTTCCCTTCGATGACTCACACCTTGTTCATTTCCTTCCTTTTTCTTTCTTATTCTTCTTTGCATGATTAATGATCCTTTCATGATGAAATGGAATGCTTCTTATTGGCACCACTTTCTCTAGGTTCAAGTGATTACATATAGGTTGTTCCAATTGTGCATCGTGTGCATGTTGGTTATCTCCTGATCCATAAGGGGATACCAAAGGAGGAACTTCAACATAGATATCTTTTCCTCATGGGTGGGGTAGGTCTTCACTTTTTATCTTTTCCACTTCTAACATACCAACTATGCCATCATAGTCAAGATAGTCATCTTCAATCTCCATGGTATTATGTTCCACCATATTATTGTCGCTATGCTTAGGAAAAGGATCAGTGAATATTTATAAATTTTGATTTGGAGGAGCCACTAATTTATTTCCATTTTCATTCACACGAGTAACTTGTATCATATTAGAATCGATGAGGTCTTGAATTTCATGTTTAAGATGCATACATCTTTCGATATTATGTCCTGACGAGCAGTGATAGTGACAATAAGCATTAGCATTGAATGAAGGTCCTTGTGGCTTACTACTGTCAAAAGGATGAGTAGGAGGAAGCTTCAAAATATTTTTGTTCATTGCTTGAGTCATTACCAAATGGAGAGAATATGATAATGGAGTAAATTGTCTCTGCTCATGTCCGAATTGAAATGGTGCTCAAGTAGGCTTTGGAATAGCGGACACTTGTGATTAAAATTTGTTCAAATGTTGTCCATTGATCTTAATGAAATTCTTATTGTTCTTCTTGAATGAATTTTGAGATAGTCCAGCTACGGATTGACCAACAGGAGCCGATGAGGTATGATTCTCAAACTGACTAGCCAAATGTTGTTAATCTCGAAGAGTTGTGCATAAGTGTTGAAAAGAACTATACTTCATCAATAATATCTTGTCATGTATGTTCGGTTGTAGATTTATAATGAATACCTTCTAAAGATCCTCATCTTTAATCAGGTATTGTATTTGTGAGATGAGACCTTGATATTGACTGATGAATTCTATTAATTTATCTTTCAGACCTTGTTGACAATGGACCAAATCAATCAAGGAGATAGTAGGTCCAATGTTTGCTTGAAAGTGTTGGAAGAATTGTATAACTAGCTATGAGGAGGAATTTATTGAATTAGGAGGTAGAGAGAAAAACCATTCCAAAATAGTATCTTTGAGAGATCGAGGACAGAGTTTTGCTAACAATGTCTCATCAAAGAAGAAAACACTACACATCGATGTGAATGCTGACACATGAGTATTAGGATCATCTTTAACACCGTACTTTTCAAAGCGAGGAGTCTCAAATTTTTTAGGCATTGGAGTTCTTAGAATTGCATAGGATAATGGACTGTGAGCATGATATGTTGGTAAAGTAGATTGAGAAGAAGCATTATTCAAGTTTGTTAGTTGTCACTTTTTGTTGTAAAGAAGACATACTCTACAAAAGTTAATTTAAGAGAGCATCATTAGGTGAAGAGGTGGTTTGTGGATTTGAGAAAGGTGGATTTGATGCTGCAATCATGAAATGAAAAGGTTGTTGGTAATGAGTGGAGGTGATGGGATTGAGAATAGATATGCATTGGTATGGAGACATGAGGTGCAAAGTTTTGATAATAAAATCCAATAGCTTTGTAATTTCTAGTAGATGTTCCCATGGTAGTGGTAGCATTACTACAGGCATGTGGATTGGTGGTGAGAATTAATGATGTAAAAGTGGATATTCCAGTAGTCGATATGGGTTCTGAGACTGGTGAAGTGATATATGCCAGTGTTCAGACATTTTCAGTGACATTTGTGTGTCTAGTTGCTGGCATAATGTTATGTTCCACTATGTGAGATAACCGACAGAGCATGTCAACACCTTTTCGACCTTCTTGTAATATTCCTCTTATACCTTCAACAATAGGTACCATTTATTGAGCTAGATGTGTACATTCTACAAGGGATGCCAATTGAAGCAACACCACAACTCAAAATTAGATTTGAATGAGTTTTTTTATGAGAGTAGAAAAATCTAAAACAAGATTTTGACTACCAGCCCTAGCTTTTGTAAAAACTAGGTTAAATGAAAAATGCAAGTTTTCAAAAAAACCCTGGCAAATGAGATCTTAAAATGCAAGATGTGATATCATGAAATGATTAATTGCTATAATTTGTTTCAAATCTGATGTACAAATCATAAAATCAAATGTTTCCAATGATATGCGATGAAATAATTTAAAATTGTGCCTTTATGCAAGCCTAGAATGCTTTTTTTTTACTTTTTTCCAAATTTATGCAAGACTTTTAATGTAGAATGATGAGTATGATATGAATTAATGCAAGATCTAATGTCAACAATCAATAAGATGTAAATGCTCGATGCTACGGGTTCACCAAAATGTTAAGGGAGTAAAAAGGGGTTGAATGCATGTATACAAACAAGATCCAAACCCTCTTCCACAATAACATTCAAGGACAATATTGAGCTAAATCACAACCAAGAAGAAGGTGGAATCAGCTACAGATCTTGTGGCCTGGTTTTCTATGGAAAGATGAGATTTAACCAAGCTTTTTATCAAACCCTAGCTTAAGCTTCAGTAAATCCCTAGTTATGAGATAATCATCTTGTAACAGATAAATAACAACAAAAATCCTAAAGCTAAAAGTGTAGAGATGATCAAGAAGATATCAAAACCTGTCTCCTAGAAGAAGAGGTGTTGGAGGATGAATTTTGTAACCGTCCAAGTCCAGAAGTGAGATTATTTTAGGGGTAAGAACTGAGAATATGATGTAACTAATGCTCAGAAGCTAGATCCTAGAAGACTAGGGTGCCAACTGCCCAAGTCCTATCAAAGGAATATTTTGGAGCTTCTTTCAAATCCTAAAACCTTGATTCCTGCACTACCTTCTTCCAACTTCACTTTCTCTAAAACATGTGCCTGTCACCTGCACACAAGACAACAAGAGAGAGGTTTGTGGGTTGTGGTGTTTAAGGATTTACCTCAGTCAAATCTCAGATTAGCATTCAAGATTCCCAACATCGTTGTTAGAGAGAGAGTGTGCCCTTGCAGGGCAGAGGCTAAAGATAATCCAAATGATGAATTGATTCAAGTAGCAATGATGTCACCTCAGAGGTGAAGTCCTTAGGTGGATGAAGAGTCTTCAACTCATAAGGATATGGATGATGATTCCAATTTACAACAAACACACATAATACAAACACAAATCTGCAATAATAACACAATGAATGCCTTGAATTCTCTTTGCTCCAACATCATAAGTTTGCAATATCCATCTAAGTTCATAATATGAATTCAAAAACAAACTTATATATGCTTTCCCGCTAACATTCGTCAAATTAAATTACAAAATCTGATAAAGAGGAAAATTTTTAAAGGTCCTATGTCGACATATCATTAATTGGTCTCGACCAATCAGGGAAGACTTAGGCAGTTGGCGCCCAAATCTAGGGCCCCCTTTTTAGTCCAAGGTGATGTTAAGGAAGGGCCCAAGGTCCCGTTGATGATGATTGTTAGTCATAACAACATGCATAAAAATTTGCACAACAAACCTTTATTATCTTGAAAAGTACGATCAATTTGGAAGAAATTGATGACTCCAAGACTCCATTGATAAGGTCATGATCATCTGACATTACTTAGAGGTTGATGTGACATGCTATTTTCCATTTCAAGGGGTCTTACGTTGTGTAGGTGATCAATTTTGTATATGTTCCAATAAATTCACTTCACAAACAAGGTTATTTTCACTATGCTCAACAAATTATGGTTATATTTATAAGTTTGATCAATTCTTCTAAGCATCTACTTTCTTGAACCTGTATATACTTATGCACTCTGTATTTAATCAAATAATGTGCCTATAAACAGTTATTCATATGTGTATCATGGATATTCATGTGTATTTGCATGATATTAATCATTATTGACACGCTTTTTCTCAAAATATACTCTATATGTTCAATTATCTACGAGATATAGGCATATTTCATGTTTATTTGCTTCAAATCTTATTTTATTTGCAATTATGGAGGTGATTTGTAATTAAATTTAAGAAAATTAAAGAAATACTTCCAAATTTGGTGAACCTTTAGCTATTGAGTCACATACATCCTAGATACAATCATGAAGAGAAGGAATCAAACCATAATTCACCAGGTTGTTCCACAGCTAGGTATGGTTGATGCTAACTTCAAATGAATAAAGAATAAAGACAATACATACAGACTGACAAGCACTCCAAGGGATGCAGCTAATCAATGCATATATCTAGATCTCATTCATTGACTACTCAAGATTTACAATAATTTGTAATCAAACAGCTTCTCTTTCATTAAGTATGCAAAAACATGTACATTCACAATGGCCTTGAAATCAGTCCTGAATACTTCAGCAATCAAATTTCAATTAAGTTTTGAATGTCTAAAAGAGTGCACTCCTTCCCCTTTTATAGAATAAGGAGAGGAGGCGGTTACAAATGACCAACGGTCAAGATTTATCTATTCAGATCAGTGGTTAACCTTTCTTAATTGACTTAGTCAACATCCTCATATGGACCACAAGTTGTCAGCTGGAAACTATTTAGCAAGACTCATTTGCTTGCAAGTGGATCATGCATATGATTCCATTATCATGTAGCTTTACTTACTCTTCATTTCCTTCTTCTTCTTCACTTTCCTCTTCTTCATCATTTTCTGCATCATCATCATCTTCATTATCACTATCACCTTGATTTAGATCATCCCCTATATGTACCTTCATTGTTGCCCTGATGGATTCATATGCTTGTACTACTCTATCAATCTCACCTCCATCCTGGACCTTGGCTTTTAGTACTACATGCCTGTGGGAATGAAACTTCGCTTGAAGAGCATCCATCTTATTCTTTCTACTATTCAAGGTTTCATTATATGTTTCCACCCTGACCTTCATCCTCATGACCTTGTTCATGACCTCTTCTGTCAGGTGGTGCAGGGGATCTTCTGCAGCTTGCTTGAAGTTATCATGGAAAGCCTGAATAGCAAAATCTACATCTTGATTTTATATTTTGCCTTCTACCTTCCCTTCCAATGCCTCTAGGGTTTCTACCTGTTGTGCCATTAGATTATGCAATTTGACACTTATATCCCTGAGTTTTCCACTGCATCTCTTCAATATGTCACATTCAAATCTAGTATCCTCATACCAGATACTTAGCAGCTGGGAGGTGTTATTATCTAGTATATTATTACTTACAAGTATCTATGTATCAATCCTCTTCATTTCACCTAAAGCATCTAGTTGCTTCTCCAATTTGAATGACCTCCTGCCTTTCATTTTGTAGTTTATCCACTATTCTCTTCAAGGCACTCAAAGAATTCCACCTCTCCAAAGAGGTTTTCACTACATCCTCAGCTTTAAAAATGGATGACATCAGCCACTTATCCATCAGTTGTGCTTTATGCTTCATTAGGTCTAATCCTGTAACTTCCTCTTGGGATATAATGGTTAATGGAGTGGCTGCACTGACTGGCGTATGCTTTGGATCAATTAATCCTTTAATAAAAGAATGTAGTTGAGCAATGTGCTCTTTATGTTTCTTATTCTTTTCCTTTTCACTCTTCACCCTTTGTGTTGGAGAATCAATAATGTCTTTTCCTTCTTGACCTTCTTGGTCCTCATTTGCAAAACCTAGATCAACATCAGTGATCTGAAAGTCTTCAAGGGCTATCTTGCCTTTCTCTTTTTCTACTATAGGTAAGGCTATTTGTGCAGTTCTCCTACCTGTAGTAGGGTCTCTTTTGATTGCAGGCATCAGTCATGCCTTTCTTCTTGGTTTTATCATGCTTCTAGCAAATAGTGTAGAAACATCAAAGTCCTGTACCTCATCTACTTGTTGCAGATGTACCTCTCATTGTAACCAATAAGGCACATCACCCTTAGGTTCTTGATGATCACCCCCTGTATTTTGGGTGTCCGATGACTCTGCACTATGCTCTACCCTCTTAGGTGAATGTTCTATTCTGATTTCTTCCTCATGTACTTTCTCATGATGCAGATCTTCTTGAGGTACCTCCTGTTGAGGGACTTCCTTTTATGGAGGAGGATCTTGTTGAGTATTCACATCTTGGTCTTGTGCCTCCTTTTGTAAGCTCCTCTGGAGTTTCTTGAGTTTTCTCCTTTTGCTCATCTTGTGGTACATTGGCCTCTTGAGAAGTTTGTGTATTTTGACCTTGGGGATCATCTTGATCACCCTTGGTCACATTCTCTATTTCTCTTTTTGGACCCCCACCCTATGACAAACTTTGCTCTTTATCCTTAGATACATCCACTTCTTCAAAGTTTATCTCTTTCTCAGGTGATTTATCCTCTACTAGCCATATGTACTTCTTTTGTCTACTCCTCGGCCTTCTCAGTTTTGAACTTAATTATTTTAGGGATGGGGACCTCATGCTGTATTTCTCTCCTGAAAGTTAAACCACCCATACCTCTTAACATGATGGGGTTAGTGCTAACATCTCCCCTCATGGTTGTCCTTTACTTCTTGGGTGGTGGTGTTTGTAGCACCTCATTTGTTTTCTTCCTTGTTATTAATAAATCATCATCCCTAGGTCCCATATCCACCTATTCTTCCTCTAAGGGATTTTCCTGTAGAGGCTTATTCTCCACTTGCTTCTCTGTATCTTCAAGAACAGGCCTTATTATTCTCTTGGTCTTCTCTTTATCAGGTGGTGGTTGTGATGAAGACGCATGTGCAGATGTGGATGCCCCATCACCTTTTGATGGAAGCCTTTCGATAATCACCCCTTTCTATTCATGCTCAGCCTTCTTACCCTTGGAATGCAGCTTTTGTTCCTCAGCGGGTAATCTCTCTCCATTAGATTTTCTCTTCTCAATTAGAAAATCATCATATTCTTCATCAGGTAGCTCTTGTCTCTTCTTTTTATTGTCCACTGTGAGAGCCATGCCCTTCTTCAATTTGGCAATCTCAACATCCACCCAACTCTGGGTTAGTTGGATGACCCCTTGCATTATTTGGTCCAAGAAGGTTTCCTCTGGCTATGTTAGATCAGGAGCTGAGATGGTGTCATTGTACACCTTCTTGTCTTCATATTCATTCGACATTATCTTTCCATCATCATGATGCAGCTGTGCAGGCACTGGAATAGAATCAAAGGTCTAGATTTGATTGAGGGTGTCTCTGATACTTTCTTCTTCTAACCTCTGCCTCATCATCGCAATCAGTCCAGAAATCCTCTAGATGCTTTTGATGTATCTATTTTCCCAATAGCTTTTGTATCCTACCATAAGGGTCATATGACCTGGCTATGGGGAATAGCTACAAGTATATGAGTTTCAATCCTCCAATAGTATCCTTGATGCTCTGTCTATCTGGGCATAAGTACCAGCCTATGTAAACTGGGAACAGCATAGGAGGAATCTTCTTCTTCTCCATGTGAGCTTCAACTGAAGTAGCTATTTGTCTAACAAACTCCATTAAGATAACCCTATCAGTGGGGTATCTTGGAAACATGAGGGGATGTCCCTTAAATCCTTCAATCGTTATGTATGAAAAAGTGGAGGATTGGATAAACGAAGCTCCATATTTGTAGATAACTTCTTGAGCCTCTATGCTCAACCTCTTGGTTCGGTCCTCCTCCATTGTCCTGACTAGATGCATCGAAAATGAGTCATTTACCAACTTATAATCTTGGAGGTAATCCTTTTTCTGCAATTGGAGATAGCGATCCCAAATATTCACATCACCGGTACTATTTCCTACCTTGCCTACTATCTGTAGGGCATCAAATGTTCCTCAGAAAGCCCAAACATACACAACATAGGAGGCCATGTAGAATATACATGGTTTACCACATAACTTCATCATCCCCTCATCTAGGAAATCATCGATGATATTGGCCCAGAGAAGCTTTTTTTTAGTATAATACCATCTGGATGATTCCAAACATCCAGTTCTTAAAGTTTCCCACATGTGGTCTACCAGTCATCCTACTCAACAAGGCAATCATATACTGATATTCATCATCAAAGTCAAATTTATATAGGTATACTGGCAATTTGGCCAAAGTTGTGTAGGCAATATTCTTTGCCCTCCACTGATACATTATCTTCCTAGCCTCTTTCTTATTGTTGTTATACTCCTTTTCTAGTTTATTGAGGTCTACACCTACTATCTTATTTCCCACTAGTAAATTGAATGAAACAGTGATTCCTTCGATTGAAAAGTTAGCATACACTCTACCATGTTTTTCTACTCTCCTGGTTCTAGGGTTATAATTTCTGGCACACTCCACCACTAGCTTAGGGGCATCCATTGCATATGGGAATCCTGTAGCATGCCACATACCAGTTGTAAATATTTTATCCAGTATAGGATTGTCTGTATCATTGTCTAGTCTCCCTGTCCACTCATCCAACTCTATTTTTCCTTGATGCGTGTCACTGATAACACCATATCTGAACTCCACTCCTTCGGGCTATACGAACATGGGTTTCAAGAACTCGACCTCAAATCTATTCTTTCTAACCTCCACCATTGGATCGTGCAATAGACATATGCATATCTTACCCTATGGTGCTTGTACGAACGTTCAACAATATCATGCATCTCCTAGATATTATTCATCATTTTAATTCTTTTCATGCATCATCATGCAGATTTAACCTAGTAAAGAATCATTTTACCTAGATACTTGCAGAAAATGATAATGGAGATGGTTTTTGAATTACTTACCTGATATCGCTTTTCCTTTTCTGATTATATGACCGATAACGGGAAAATTGTAGATGCATAGGGTCAACCGTTCTATTTCGTTACATTGAGGGTCACGATCCGCTAGCAGATGAATGAGAAGGGTTTAACTTCTAGAGCTCTGTAATTCTCAATTAGTCACAGGGTAAATGTAAATAACCTTTGAATTTTACTTTTAAATGGATCAATATAAAGAATTAGGGCATATGTGTTGTTCTGATTGAATCCATCGATTATTTGCATGAAGCTCATAGATGCCGCCAAGTGTTGGATTTGTATTTGAAACTGGTGGGGCTTCATCTACCCTTTTGATCGCATTTAATTCTAGAGGGTGATCTTTCGAAGATCAGGGATATTTGAAAATATGACCCCTCTAATGCGCTAGATAATTATTTACCAAAGATTGAGGTGATATGGTCACCCTTTGACCACAAATCAAATCGGGTCATCAAATTAAGATTAGGGATACTTCCAAATGTGACCCCCCTTAGGGATAGATCATGATGACATCATCATGCCATCAATGCTCTTCAGTTATTGGGTTATGGTGATGTCATCCTCATATTGAAAAATATGACAGATATTTGGATATATGACCCTCCGTGGGTCAAGTGAGATGATTACGTCATCATCAGGGTGATTTCTTTCATTCATTAGAACTGAATGATGTCATAGTCATACTGGTGCAGGGTGATATTTGCGTAGGGGTGATATTTTGTAAGATGACTAATATTAAAAAATGTGACCCCCCGCGAATAAATGGGGTTCTTGACGAGTAGATACTCATCTCTACTTAAGTTTGACGTTCGCGTATCGGGTATCTAATGGTTATCGGGTGATTTTTCTAAGTCTGGATCATGTTAGCAAATATGACTAATGTTTAGAAATATGACCCCCTAAGGGAAATATCAGGGTTGACAGATCTTTGACTCAACATAACTTTCTACCCTTAAACAATATCAAGGTGATCCAGAAGGCAAACTTGCTTAGAATTTTGTACTCTTTCCAACCATGAGGTTTATGATAGCAAATACTAACTTTGGCAACTAACCTCTTCTTGTGATGCTTATACCTTAGCAAAGGTGACATACATGGTTGATTTTACCAAACCGTCCAAAACAAGAAAACAAGCAAGCAAGAGCAAAAAGTTGGGTCCATGTTTTGCTAAGGCAAAATGGGGCGTGTTGTGTAAACACACAACAACTTGTGACCAAAGAAAACAACTAAATTCTAATGATTCAAGTGATGGTATCACATTCTAACATAGCATTTTGACTCCTTCTAAGCATAAGTATTATGACCTTTCTGAATGATATAATGTTCATCATTACAACAATGCTAACAAGGGATCAAGTGTGTGCAAATGATTCATTATCCTCATCTTGAAAGTAAGTTGAAAACATGAGTAATTGGTGTTAAGCTACATATTTTGGGATCATCCCTCATAGCCGACCAGGATAGAGCCCTGTTGTCAGCAGGCATCCATAGCCCTGACAAGGTTATCTATTCAATCCCCCTAAGTAAAGCCCCACTGCCAATAGGCATCTATAGTCCCAGTAGAGTTACTTAGATGGCCTAATTTTATCCCTTTTAGATTTTCAATATTTATCTTTTGTTCATATGATATCATCATGTTAGTTCAATATGCAAGGCATCGTCACTTGCTAATTTAGGTTGGAGATTGTATTGGTAGCAAGGGAGTCCCTTTAGATTTTTCACTTAACACTTATACTGATGTGTTCCACAAACCCAAGGTTGTTAGGTGAGTCATTGTGAAAATCTCCTGAATTTAGAAAAGGCACCATGATGAAAAGGATATCACAGACCTAATCACAAATACTTTGCAACATGAGTCATAACCTATATAAGAACTTGTTCTCACCACTTGAATCATAACAATTTCATTATTTTCTCAGGGTGACAAGCTGCATCATCTTGACTAACCAAAACAAAAACTCAACAAAACAAACAAACAAGCACACAAAACCAAAACAAAATTGTACAAACAACTATACAATATGTACACCATGATACAAATGACTTACATGACCCTGTTTCAGGCTGGTAAATAATGCTTGAGGAATTGTCCATTAACTAGTAATGGGACATCCTCACCAGTTAGAGTCTTAAGTCTATAGGTACTGTCTCCTAGGATTTCTAAAATTTGAAAAGGACCTATCCAAAGTTTATCGAATTTACCATGGTCACCTTTATTTTCATGTGCTTTATCCCATGCTAAGACTAGGTCTAAAATCCTAAAAGCCTTAACTTTGGCTCTTTTGTCAAACTAGTGTTTGACAATAGCCTAATGTTTAGTAAACTAATCTATTGCTTTGTTTCTTTTTTCTTCTAGATGCATCAGCTGAAGTAATCTGACTTCTTGTTTGCTATCTATGCCTAGAAACTCTTGTACAAACTACAATGTGGGGATCTTTAGATTGATAGGGAGGATAGGATCCACCCCATACACTAACTGATAAGGGGAATTTCCTAATGCAGCCTTCATCCTAGTTCTATCCACCCACAAGGCATACTTTAATAGGGTATTCCACTCTCTAGGGTTTTTCTCTATCAATTTCTTTATGATATTCAATGAATTCTTATTTGTTGACTCTGCTAGTCCATTCCCTTGAGGATAATAATTTGAAGAGAACTTCAAAATGACTCCATGATAAAAAGACCAACTAGATAGTTTCAATGATGCAAAGGCATGTACATTGTCACATACTAGGGCATAAGGAACTCCATACCTGGTCATTATGTTGCTCTCCAAAAACTTGATCACATCATCTACATTGCATGTCTTACAGTTGACAGCTTTAGTCCACCTGGTGCATTAATCAGTGATAGTCAATACATACCTATGGCCTGAAGATGATGGTGGGTTGATGGGTCCTATGAAATCCATGCCCCATTGAGCAAATGGGCGTATCTCCATCACTGGTTGCAAGGGTTGAGCAGCATATCTTTCTCTATTAGCTGATACCTGACAAGTATTTAATATGTTTAGTAGTGTCCTTGAAGATGGTGGGCCAATAATATCCTTCTCTCAAGATAGCATGAGCAGTAGCTAGATGTGATCCATGTGTAGTTCCAAACTTATCATGTAATTCTGCTAACACTTTATCTGCTTCCTACCTTTCTAGGCATCTGAGATATATTCCTTCATAGTTCCTTTTGAAAAGGACTCCTTTTATCATGTATTTCTGTGATCTTATCTTCAAGGCTCTCCTCTGTGAGGCCTACAATCTTGATGGGCATCTTCCAGTAATCAGGATGTGCCTGATATCTGAATAACATTATTCAGTTTCTCTAGTGTTTATCACATATTGTTGGCTCATGATGTTAGGATCAATTTCTGATATCATCTGACTCAAAGCTTGTCCTCTGACTAACTTCATGGGTGTTATAGCCATATCATATTCTTGGAGAATTGTTATCCACTTAGCTCTCTTCTCACTAGGTTCACTTTGCATTAGGAGCATTTTCACATCTATATCTAGTACTACAGCAATTATCTCTCTTCTCAAGATGTAGTGTCTGAATTTCTTGACTGCTCGAACTAAAGCAGGAGCTTGTCTTTCAACATCCATGTATCTAAGCTCTACATCCTTGAATGGGTAGCTCATGAAAGCTATAGGCTTTTCTTATTTATCCTCATTCCTTTGTGTTAATACTATTGTAGATGTATTCTCTGAAGCAAATGAATATATATATATATAAATCTCTTGTATAATCAGGACTGATCAGAATAGGGGCATCAGATATAGCTTTCTTGATGTCCTCAAAAGCTTCTCTAGCTTCAAGTGTCCACTCAATTTTGGCATCCTTCTTGAGCATTGCATTCAATGGTCTGATAATCTCTATAAAGCTAGTAATGAATTTCCTAACAAAATTTATCTTACCAAAATAGGATTTAAGTTCTTTCTTGTTTTCAGGAAGTTGTAGCTTCATGATTGATTCTACTCTTGTAGGGTCAATGATGATTCCATTCTCTGTTATCAAATAACCTAGTTACTTACATGTGGTTACACCGAATATGTATGTCTTGGGATTCAATGATATACCATACTGTTCACACTTTTTAAGCACCTTCCTAAGGTCTTCTACATGATCACTTCTCTGCTTGGAAAAGACTGTCAAGTCATCCATGTAAATGACTATGCATTTGCCAAACAACCCTCTGAAGGCTATATCCATTGCACACTGAAAAGTGGCTCTAGCATTTATCAATCCAAAAGGCATCCGCCTATATGCAAATATACCCCACCTAGTGGTGAATGCAGTTTTCAATCTATCTATTTTATCTACCATCACCTAGTTGTAACCTGAGAAACCATCCAAAAATGACATCATTTGTGCACCATTTACTATTTGCAAGACCTCATCTAGTGAAGGTAAAGGATAGTTATCCTTTTTAGAAGCTCTGTTCAGATTTCTAAAGTCTACACATAGCCTGATATCACCATTTTTCTTTCTCACAGGAACTAAATTAGCTACCCAGGTGGAGTGTCTCACAAGAAATATGATCCTAGCATTGAGCAATTTCTTTACTTCTTCAAAGATGGTGGGTTCTAATAAGGCATTAACAGGTCTTTGTTTTCATCTAAAAGGCTTGACATCTGGTTTCAATGGTATAGTATGGGTGATGATTAAGGTATCATAAGTTTTTAATTCATCATAGGTCCAGGCGATAACATGAATGTAGTCCTTAAGTGCTTAGGTTATCCCTGTCATTTCTTCTTTTGTACAAACTTTGCCAACTAGGACATTCCTTATTTCTTCATCTTGTCTTATATTGACTGATGAGTATTCTCCTCCATCAGTCTTAGGAAGATTTTTCTGTTTCAGCATATTATGCAAATCAAATGCTCTTTCCAATTCTATCATCCCCTTGGGTATCTTGTTACTAGGTAGATCCATGATCTCCTCTTCTTCCCAAGTATGATCTTTCATATTCCTTTCATCTCTGATCTGTACATCAAATACATCTCTATTTGATATGAAATCCAAAATGTGTTGATCATCATCAAACACTTGAAGATTGATGACATTGTCTGGTACAGAAGGTACTGATATTAATTCAACTAAAAAACTCTTTTGACTAGATATGGATAATGGCTCCAAAGTAGTTGCAGCCTGAGCCATGATTTTGTTCTCTAGGTACATGGGTGTTGAATGCGTCAAAGTCTTCTATTAAATCCCATACCCTATGTCTATAATTAGACAACCTTTTATAATTGCAAGAGTATATGCCTCTTACTTGTCTTACTACCAATTCTAAGTCTCCATAGACATGCAGAATCTTCACTTTTTTCTTAAGCGCAAACAATATCCCATGGATTAAAGTTTCATATTCTGTCACATTATTTGTGCATGGGAATTGCAATCTATATGCTGCTAAATAGGACTTTCCAATTGGATCAATGAGATCTATTCCTACTCCAGCACCTTGTTTTGACTTAGATCCATTAAACCTAAGGATCCATGGCTTATCTTCATTTAAAGGTTTATCGGGACCTTCCCTTTTCTTTTTAGCTCTGGCAGTTGCAGCACTTGATATCCATTTTAGTTTTAGGGACTCATTCTTCTCTAGTTTCACTTTATCTAATCGATGTGGAACTGATAAATCTTTGTTCTCTTTATCTATCATGCCATGATCATCAGTATCTATTTGTATTTTAACATCTCTCTTATCATCATTAAGCATGCTTCTCCTATTATCAGGTAGTTGATATTTTGAGTAAAGCATCTCCTGCTTTTTCAGAATATGCAAGCATAGTGAACAAGTGGTTTCTGAGTGTGGTGCTTCATGCAATTTGCACCATCCACTGATTAGGGCATTTTGTAGAGGAATTTTCTGTAACTTCATCCTCTGAATCTATTTTGACAAGAATTGTTCAAATTTGGCCAAATTACTCTCTTTATCCTCATTTGACACTTCATAATCAGACTCAATAAAACAGTTAGTCCCTAGGGTGATATGGTTTTCATGAGTGAACATATTCTCATTGTACATCAATATTTCCTCTGGACTATAACCATAGTCTTCATCTTGATATATACTTCCCTCTGTACCTATAGATGATGAACAAGAGTCAGTATCACTATAACTATCTGTATGATTTACCTCAGGTGATGGTATTCCTTTCTCACTACATGTCTGTTCTAGCTTCATCATGTCTAAACAAGCATCACAAGTTTTCTCATAATGTGCTTCATCATGCAACCTGCACCAGCTTTCAATCAGAACATTTTCATTAGACATATTCAGCATTTGACAATGTTGCATTTCTCTGGATAAATATAGTTCAAAATTTCTAAAGTTGTCTGACTCATCAATATCATCTGAACTATGACAAGACTCTATGATTAGTCTATCATATTGGTGATCATTTTTATCAACATGAACGTCATACATGAGGATCTCTTCTATTCTGACTATGTGGGGTCTGATGGTGTAAACTCCAGGTTCAATATCCACATACATGATCTCATTGGTTTTATTATACTTAGTGATCATATGCTTCATGCGTGGTTCAGCATCTATCTTGATCTGATTGGGAATTCCTTTCCAAGGTAGCCACATGTGACTGAAATCAGTGGACATGTATCCATTAAGTGTTTTTGACCAATCCTTGCTAAGCAGCATTCCATATGTATCAGGGATATCTACTACCTGGATATCAATGTAGTATTGAATTCTTGGATCTGATGCTAATTGTATATGAATGTGAGTTAGTTCACCTACAACACTTACCTCAGTTTTATCTAACTGTGTCACCTTCTTGAGTGATTTTGTAGGGTGCAACCCTAAGGCATTACATATAGACAATGGCATTACATTAGTAGATGCACCTGAATCTACTAAGCAATTATCCAAATTCTTACTGAACATCCTTATGGTAAGGAAAAATGGAGGTGACTCAGTCTTATCCCTATAAAGGGTCATGTGTGAAGTTTTAGTAGCTTGGACAGTAGTTGAAGTTTTGTGTTTAACATTATTATCCTTAGCTACATGATCTTTATTTAAAGTCTGGCTTGGATTAAGGGGATGGCTATCCTCTTTTGGTGTAGGGTCATCTAAATATTTCATGAATGCCCTTTTGATAGCTGGGGTTTTAAGTAATTCTAAAAGTGACAGACTAATTTTGATCTTTTTCATTTCATCTGCTAAGTATGTGACTAATTTATCAGATTCAGGAAACTGATTACTAGCTTTTGGCACTGCATTCTATGGTGCTAAGTATTGAGCATTGACCTTAGGAAATCCAGGGTTGTTTCTTGCCTTTGGATCAAGAGGAGTGTTAAAATTGTTTGGAGGCAAAGATGTAATCAGGGGACCAGTAGGTCTGTTTGAGTTATTCTTGAGATTGTAATTATGTCTACCTTGATATTGGTACTGATAAGCGTACACTTCCTCATGTTCAACTGATGGTTCATTTTCATCCTCAAAAGGAAAAACATAATTTGTTTCAAAAGTCATGGCTGACTCCTCACATGCTAAGGTGTAGTTCTCATGAGATGAGGTTGTCTACTGTTGAGGAGGATGATTATCATAACTTTCTAACACAAGGGCAGAATCATATCCACAAGGGACAATTTCATTTCCTTCCACAAAAGGAGGATTATCTACACTATTTGATACTTCATCTTGAAATATATTGGCTGATATCCTGAACTAAGAACAATCCAATTCAGCATGAGCATTTGTGTTATGGATCCTACACCAGTTAGTAAGAGTTGCTTCTGCTAAGTTCACCCTAGTGGTCTTCTTAGGTTCACTAGGAGGTTGATTATCTAAGGGTGATGGCAAGGAACTATTATTTGGCCTAGTGTTCCATATGCTAGGTTGTCTAGGTACATTGTTGTTACCATTGTTGTTGTTATTATTGTAGTTTTTGTCATTGTTATATTCTTTGTTCTGACTTGACTAGGAATAGAAATTTTTACCTCTCAAATGAGTGATTTCAGTTGTCAATTTTCTCAACTGTGCTAATATCTCTTTAATTTCCTCTTTTTCTTCCTAAGATTTGGCTACTACATTCTTTGTTTGAGGTTTGAAAAAGGAAGAACCATTGTTATTACTATTCTATCCTACATCCTAAGGTACTTGTGCATGTCCTAGATATTGCACTATTTGGCCATTTCTATTTGGAGGTGGCATGATGCTAAGTGGAGGTACCTACAAAGGACTAGGCATTGTAGTAGGAGGCATCATGGCTCCATTGGTTTGCTGATGAGCAGGGTATGCAGGATATGTAGGGAAGGCAATATTAGGTGTTGGAGTAGGGATTAATTATTGATTGACTTTATCACTTCTTCAAAAGCTCTTGCCAGAGTCGTGACATTAGGATGTGTCCTTCTGATAACATAGAAGTTAGAGTATCTAGTGCTGAGTAATATATACTCCTAGCAACTTCATCTACTACGGTATAAGGAGCTACCAATTTTGAAAGCATCTTTTGGAATCTAGCATTAAAGTTAGCAATAGGCTCTCCTTCAAATCTCTTGATTGTGGCAAATAAGTGATAATTCATTGAAGGATCTATAGGTATCTTGAATCTATCCTTAAAAGCTTTCTCTAAGTTGGCCCATGAACCAATTGAACCTTGACCAAGACTGATATACTAATTATATCCTTCATCTCCCAAAGAATATGGAAATAGTCTGCATACCACATCCTAATGTTCAATCCTTGCTCTACAACAAGCTTCCTTGAAGGTTCTGATATGATCATCAGCATCCTGATATGGATGATATTTAGGACAAATTTTATCAGGATTTTTAGGTAAAGGATAATATGCATTGAAAGTCAAAGGTGACTCTGTAGAAAAGAATGACATTACTGATGGAGGTTGGACTTGAGGTGTTACAGGTGGTCCTGTGGGTGTTTACAATCCAACAAGGGTTATTAGAGTATTTCCTAGCGAAGATTCTGATGTACTAGGACCAGGAGTGTGATGAATGTCTATAGTTCTGGGCCTAAATCCATGGATAGGAAGTTCTTCAAGAAGTCCACCAAATTTGGACCTGGTATTTGGCCTATGAGCCTGGGTTCCAATAATTTATGAAGACTTGGCTTGATTTTCTCTAAAGATCACATAACTAATTGAGCAAAGGATGAATTTATGATCAAAGGTTGCTGTTGACTAGATATTTATGCAATATTTACACAAAGCTTGCAAATATGAGCAAGTATGAGATTGTTGGCCACAGATATCAGGATATCAGGAAACACAAGCAAAATACAGCAAAGATTTATCCGGAAGACCTGGATAACAACTCAATTTCCAAAGATCACAAGAATTGACTGCAAAGTTCAAGATATTTATGCAATATTCTGAAATAGTTATGATGAATAAGCATGAAATGCTATAGAACAAGAAAATATTTGCAGGAACACTCAAAGCATGAACAATTGTGATGAGCTTTGAGAAGATTACCTCATTTCTGACACAGGAATATGTTTATAAAACATTTCACCTTTTCAAACTAGATCAGGCAGCCATCCCTCCTTCTAGCACCAATTTATGTTGATGATGATTGTTAGTCATAACAACATGCATAAAAATTTGCACAACAAACCTTTATTATCTTGAAAAGTACGATCAATTTGGAAGAAATTGATGACTCCAAGCCTCCGTTGATCAGGTCATGATCGTCTGACATTACTCAAAGGTTAATGTGACATGTTTTCCATTTCAAGGGGTCTTATGTTGTGTAGGTGATCGTATCTGTTCCTGTAAATTCACTTCACAAACAAGGTTATTTTCACTCTGCTCAACAAATTATGGTTATATTTATAAGTTTGATCAATTCTTCTGAGCATCTACTTTCTTGAACCTGTATATACTTTTGGACTTTGTATTTAATCAAATAATGTGCCTATAAGAAGTTATTCATATGTGTATCATGGATATTCATGTGTATTTGCATGATGTTTATCATTATTGACATGCTTTTGCTCAAAATATGCTCTATATGTTCAATTATCTACGAGATATAGGCATATTTCATGTTTATTTGATTTAGATCTTATGTTATTTACAATTATGGAGGTGATTTGTAATGAAATTTAATAAAATTAAATAAATATTTCTAAATTTGGTGAACCTTTAGCTATTGAGTCACATACATCCCAGATATAGTCATGAAGAGAAGGAATCAAACCATAATTCACCAGGTTGTTCCACAGCTAGGTATGGTTGATGTTAACTTCAAAGGAACAAAGAATGAAGACAATACATGCAGACTGACAAGCACTCCAAGGGATGCAGCTAATCAATGTATATATCTAGATCTCATTCACTGACTACTCAAGATATACAATAATTTGTAATCAAACAGCTTCTCTTTCATTAAGTATGCAAAAACATGTACATTCACAATGGCCTTGAAATCAGTCCTAAATCCTTTAGCAATCAAATTTCAATTAAGTTTTGAATATCTAAAAGAGTGCACTCCTTCCCCTTTTACAGAATAAGGAGAGGAGGTAGTTACAAATGACCAACGATCAAGATTTATCTATTCAGATAAACGGTCAACTTTTCTTAATTAACTTAGTCAACATCCTCATATGAAGTACAAGTTGCCAACTAGCAACTATTTAGCAAGACTCATTCGCTTGCAAGTGGATCATGCATATGATTCCATTATCATGCATCTTTACTTACTCTTCATTTCCTTCTTCTTCACTTTCCTCTTCTTCATCATTTTCTACATCATCATAATCTTCATTATCACTATCACCTCGATGTAGATCATCTCCTATATGTACCTTCATTGTTGCCCTGATGGATTCATATGCTTGTACTACTCTATCAATCTCACCTCCATCCTGGACCTTGGCTTTTAGTACTGCATGCCTATGGGAATGAAACTTCGCTTGAAGAGCATCCATCTTATTCTTTCTACTATTCAAGGTTTCATTATATGTTTCCACCCTGACCTTCATCCTCATGACCTCTTCTATCAAGTGGTCCAGGGGATCTTTTGCAGCTTGCTTGAAGTTATCATGGAAAGCCTAAATAGCAAAATCTACATCTTGATTTTCTATTTTCCCTTCTACCTTCCCTTCCAAGGCCTCCAGGGTTTCTGCCTCTTGTGCCATTAGATTATGCAATTTGACACTTATATCCTTGAGTTTTCCACTGCATCTCTTCAATATGTCACATTCAAATCTAGTATCCTCATACTAGATACTTAGCAGCTAGGAGGTGTTATTATCTAGTTTATTATTACTTACAAGTATCTGTGTATCAATCCTCTTCATTTCACCTAAAGCATCTAGGTGCTTCTCTAGTTTGAATGACCTCCTACCTACTTCAATTTGTAGTTTATCGACCTTTCTCTTCAAGGCACTCAAAGAATTCCACCTCTCCAAAGAGGTTTTCACTACATCCTCAGCATCAAAAAGGATGACATCAGCCACTTATCCAATAGTTGTGCTTTATGCTTCATCAAGTCTACTCCCATAACTTCCTCTTGGCATATAATGGTTAATGGAGTGGCTACACTAACTGGCATATGCTTTGGATCAAATAATCCTTTAATAAAAGAATGTAGTTGAGTAATGTGCTCTTTATGTTTCTTATTCTTTTCCTTTTATCTCTTCACCCTTTGTGTTAGAGAGTTAATAATGTCTTTTCCTTCTTGACCTTCTTGGTCCTCATTTGCAAAACCTAGATCAACATCAATGATCTGAAAATCTTCAAGGGCTATCTTGCCTTTCTCTTTTTCTACTGTAGGTAAGGCTATTTGTGCAATTCTCCTACCTGTAGTAGGGTCTCTTTTGATTGCAAATATCAGCCTTGCCTTTCTTCTTGGTTTTATCATGCTTCCAGCAAATAATATAGAAACATCAAAGTCTTGTACCTCCTCTACTTGTTGCAGATGTACCTCCTGTTGTAACCAATAAGGCACATCACCCTTAGGTTCTTGATGATCACCCCCTATATTTTGGGTGTTCGGTGACTCTGCACTATGCTCTACCCTCTTAGGTGAATGTTATGTTCTGATTTCTTCCTCATGTACTTTCTCATGAGGGGGATCTTCTTGAGGTACCTCCTATTGAGGGACTTCCTTTTGTGGAGGAGGATCTTGTTGAGTATTCACATCTTGGTCTTGTGCCTCCTTTTGTAAGCTCTCCTCTAGAGTTTCTTGAGCTTTCTCCTTTTGTTCATCTTGTGGTTCATTGGCCTCTTGAGAAGTTTGTGTATTTTGACCTTGGGGATCATCTTGATCACCCTTGGTCACATTCTCTATTTCTCTTTTTGGACTCCCACCCTGTGACAAACTTTGCTCTTTATCCTTAGATGCATCCGCTTCTTCCAAGTTTACCTCTTTCTCAGGTGATTTCTCCTCTACACCTAGATTATTACCTTGATCACCTCCTTCATTGGGTGGTGATGGACCTCTTTAGTCTTGAGAAGCACCCTTGTTTGGCATATCTTGATCACCCCCACCCTGAAGTTGTGCTTTTGATTTTTCTTGTCCTGTGGGTGCATTATCTTGATCTTTGTCTTGATCGGGTGTCATATCATCTGTCTCTGTATGCTTTGTATTTCAATCTTTTCAGGCTCCAAAGGTGGATCACTGTCTTTATTTGGGTTGATATCATCCCGGTAAGTTAGGTCTGTTACTGCAAGACTAGTGACCTGCTCAACCAAATTAGCTAACCCTATTTGTTGGGCTAACTCTTTAGGGTTATCCTATTATGTTTCATCCTTTTCATCTCTTGCCTGATTAGTAACCTTTTGGGCCATTGGGGTCCCATGAGGGGTCATCTTGGTATTGGCAACCAAGGTCTCCATGTGCTGAGCAGCCACGTCATGAACTATCTCATCATCTAATAACTCAACAATATCATCCAAAGAAAAGGGGGACTCTTTACTAGTCATATGTACTTCTTTTGGCTGCTCCTTGGCCTTCTTAGTTTTGAACTTAACTATTTCAGGGATGGGGACCTCATGCTGTATTTCTCTCCTGAAAGTCAAACCACCCATACCTCTTAACATGATGGGGTCAGTGCTAACATCTCCCCTCATGGTTGTCCTTTGCTTCTTGGGTGGTGGTGTTTGTAGCACCTTCTTTCTTTTCTTCCTTGTTATTAATAAATCATCATCCCTAGGTCCCATATCCACCTGTTCTTCCTCTAAGGGATTTTCTTGTAGAGGCTTATTCTCCACTTGCTTCTCTATATCTTCAAGAATAGGCCTTATTATTCTCTTGGTCTTATGTTTATCAGGGGTGGTTGTGATGAAGATGCATGTGCAGATGTGGATGCCCCATCACCTTTTGATGGAAGCCTTTCGATAATCACCCCTTTATGTTCATGCTCAGCCTTCTTACCCTTGGATGGTAGCTTTTGTTCCTCAGTGGGTAATCTCTCTCCATTACATTTTCTCTTGCCAATTAGAAAGTCATCATATTCTTCATCAGGCAACTCTTGTCTCTTCTTTTTATTGTCCACTGTGAGAGTCATGCCCTTCTTCTTCAATTTGGCAATCTTAGCATCCACCCAACTCTAGGTCAGTTGGATGACCCCTTGCATTATTTGGTCCAAGGAGGTTTCCTCCAATTATGTTAGATCAGGGGCTGAGATGGTGTCATTGTACACCTTGTCTTAATATTCATTCGACATTATCTTTCCATCATCATGATGTAGCTGTGCAGGCACTGGAATGCAATCAAAGGTTTGGATTTGATTAAGGGTGAGTCTTTGATACTTTCTTCTTCTGACCTCTACCTCATCATCACAATCAGTCTAGAAATCCTCTAGATGCTTTTGATGTATCAGTTTTCCTAGTAGCTTTTGTATCCTGCAATAAGGGTCATATGACCTAGCTATGGGGAATGGCTACAAGTGCATGAGTTTCAATCCTCTAATAGAATCCTTGATGCTCTGTCTATCTAGGCATAAGTACCAGCCTATGTAAACTAGGAACAGCACAAGAGGAATCTTCTTCTTCTCCATGTGAGCTTCCACTGAATTAGATATTTGTCTAACAACCTCCATTAAGATAACCCTATCAGTGGGGTATCTTGGCAACATGAGGGGATTCCATCAAATCCTTATGTATGAAAAAGTGGAGAATTGGATAAACCAAGCTCCATATTTGTAGATAACTTCTTAAGCCTCTATGCTCAACCTCTTGGTTCGGTCCTCCTCCATCGTCCTGAC
The DNA here is from genome assembly GCA_027924645.1 of Cunninghamia lanceolata. Classification (NCBI taxonomy): domain Eukaryota; kingdom Viridiplantae; phylum Streptophyta; class Pinopsida; order Cupressales; family Cupressaceae; genus Cunninghamia; species Cunninghamia lanceolata. The sequence continues at coordinate 4,880,837 of BSBN01000178.1, read as the reverse complement.
TAGATGCATCAAAAATGAGTCATTTACCAACTTATAATCTTGGAGGTAAGTCTTTTTCTACAATTAGGAATAGTGATCCCAAATATTCACATCATCGGTACTATTTCCTACCTTGCCTACTTTCTGTAGGGCATCAAATGTTCCTCCAAAAGCACAAGCATACACAACATAGGAGGTCATGTAGAATATACGTGCTTTACCACCTAACTTCATCATCCCCTCATCTAGGCAATCACTGATGATCTAGGCCTAGAGAGGCTTGTTTTCTAAGTATAATACCATCTGGATGATTCTAAACATCCACTTCTCAAAGTTCCCCGCATGTGGTTTGCCAGTCATCCTACTCAACAGGGAAATCATATACTGATATTCATCATCAAAGTCAAATTTATATAGGTATACTAGCAATTTGGCCGAAGTTGTGTAGGTACTGTTCTTTGCCCTCCACTGATACATTATCTTCATGGCCTCTTTCTTATTGTTCTTATACTCCTTTTCTAGTTTATTGAGGTCTACACCTACTATCTTATTTCCCAGTGGTAAATTGAATGTAGCAGTGATGACTTTGATTGAAAAGTCAGCATACACTCTCCCATGTTTTTCTACTCTCCTAGTTCTACGATTATAATTTCTGGCACACTCCACCACCAACTCAGGGGCGTCCATTGCATACGGAAATCCTACAGCATGCCTCATACCAGTTGTAAATATTCTATCCAGTATAGGATTATCTTTGTCATTATCTAGTATCCCTGTCCACGCATCCAACTCTATTTTTCCTTGATGCATGTCACTGATAACACCATATCTGAACTCCACTCCTTTGGGTTATATGAACATGGGTTTCAAGAACTCGGCCTCATATCTATTCTTTCTAACCTTCGCCATTGGATCCTGTAATAGACATATGCATATCTTACCCTATGGTGCTTGTACGAATGTTCAACAATATCATGCATCTCCTAGCTATTATTCATCGTTTTAATTCTTTTCATGCATCATCATGTAGATTTAACCTAGTAAAGAATCATTTTACCTGGATACTTGTAGAAAATGACAACAGAGAGGGTTTTTGAATTACTTACCTGATATCACTTTTCCTTTTCTGATTATATGACTGATAACGAGAAAAATGTAGATGTGCAGGGTCAATCGTTCCATTCCATTACTTCCAAAGCTCTATAATTCTCAATTAGTCACAGGGTAAATGTAAATAACCTTTGAATTTTACTCTTAAATGGATCAATATGAAGAATTAGGGCATATGCATTGTTCTAATTGAATCCGTCAATTATTTGCATGAAGCTCATAGATGCTGCCAAGTGTTGGATTTGTATTTGAAACCGGCGGGGCTTCATCTACCCTTTTGATCACATTTAATGCTAGAGGGTGATCTTTTGAAGATTAGGGATATTTGAAAATATGACCCCTCTAATGTGCGAGATAATTGTTTACTAAAGATCGAGGTGATATGATCACCCTTTGACCACGAATCAGATCATGTCATCAAATTAAGATCAGGGATACTTTGAAATGTGACCCCCCTCGAGGATAGATCATGATGACATCATCATGCCATCAATTCTCTTCAATTATCAAGTTATGGTGATGTCATCATCATATTGAAAAATATGATAGATATTTGGATATATGACCCTCCGTGGGTCAGGTGAGATGATTACGTCATCATCAGGGTGATTTCTTTTATTTGTTAGAATTGAATGAAATCATAGTCATACTGGCGTAGGGTGATATTTGTGCAAGGTTGATATTTTGTAAGATGACTGATATTAAGAAATATGACCCCCCGCGAATATATCAGGTTCTTGACGAGTAGATACTCATCTCTACTTAAGTTTGATGTTCGCTTATTGGGTATCTAATGGTTATCAGGTGATTTTTCTAAGTTTGGGTCATGTTAGTGAATATGACTAATGTTTAGAAATATGACCCCCTAAGGGAAATATTAGGGTTGACAGATCTTTGACTCAACATAACTTTCTATCCTTAAACAATATCAGGGTGATCTAGAAGGCAAACCTGCTTAGAATTTTGTACTCTTTCCAACCATGAGGTTTATGATAGCAAATGCTAACTTTGGCAACTAACCTCTTCTTGTGATGCTTATACCTTAGCAAAGGTGACATACATGACTGATTTTACCAAACCACTCAAAACAAGAAAACAAGCAAGCAGGAGCAAAAAGTTGGGTCTCTATTTTGCTAAGGCAAAATGGGGCGTGTTGTGTAACAACACAACAGGTCCCAAATTTGCATTGGTTTTGGGAAATCTCTTCGGGATGATCAATTATAATGCATATTGTCATAATGGGGACCTAGGAGCTAAACTAGGAGGTAAAAAGGCATGTGTCCACTTTTTACTCCATAACAATTTCCAACACTGATCAGCCTAGGACTGTAAGAGGCTATGGGTATGAGTGATGCACATTCCTAGGAAGAGGCCATGGAATAAGAGATGGCTTCCTTGGAGAAAAATAATACTTGGGATCTACTAGTGGCCTTGCCTGATAGATGTAAACTTGTTGGATGCAAATGGGTGTTCAAAAAGAAATTTGGTTCAGATGGTAGTGTTGAGAAGTTTAAGGCAAGGTTGGTCATGAAGGGTTATTCCCAGGTTGAGGGAATAGATTATGCTGAGATTTTTCTCCCATTGCAAAGCTAACAGATCTATTAGATTCTTGTTATCACTTTCTGCAACATATGATTTAGAAGTTGAATAGATGGATGTGAAGATAGTTTTCCTTCATGGTGACTTGGATGAAGAAATTTATATGTCACAGCCAGAGCACTACATGATAAAAGGTAAAGAAAATTTGGTTTGCAAATTGAAAAATTCTTTGTATGTTTTGAAGCAATCTCTTAGGATGTGGTACCAGAAAATTTATGGCTTTCTGTTGAGTTTTGGATTTCTAAGATTGAAATTAGATCATTGTGTTTACTTTAAGATGGATAATCATCATATTCTCATTATTGCATTTTATGTTGATGATATGTTGTTTATTGGGAATGGTAAGAATTTGATTTCTAATATGAATTCTCAGTTGTTAGCATAGTTTGAGATGAAAGATTTAGGGGCAGCCAAATTCATCTTGGGAATAGAAATTAGAAGAGATAGAGCTAACAGTTCAAACTGTGGTTAGGCCAAAGTAAGTATGTGAACACTGTGTTGGAAAGATTCAACATGGCAGCTTGTAGACCATTGACTATCCCTGTTATGATGGGACAAAGTTATCTATTACAGATTGTCTAAAGTCTCCTTCTAAGATAGAGGATGTGAACAGAGTTCCTTATGCTAGTGCAGTTGGTAGCTTGATGTCTGCTATGGTTTGTACAAGACCAAACATTACCTAAGTAGTGGGAGTCCTTAGTCAATTTATAGCTAATCTTGGATGGGTACATTGGGATGCAGTGAAGAGAGTGTTTGGATACTTGCAGGGTACTTCCAAGTATTCCTTATGTTATCATGGTTATCCTACAAGGGATTGGCATTCACTTTGTATTCAAGGATTTGTGGATTCAGATTGGGCAGGTGACATTGACAACAAGAGATCCACCTTTGCTTATGTGTTCACTATGTTCAGTGGTGCTATTAGTTGGATGAGTAAGAAGAAACCTATGGTCACTTTGTCCACTACTGAAGAAAAGTACATGGTAGAAACTCATTCTTGTAAAGAAGTCATTTGGATTAAAAGATTGTGTTTTGATGTTGGGTTTGATGTAGGGACTATTACCATTAGTTGTGACAGTCAGAGTGCCATATGTTTGGAAAAGAATCCTACTTTCCACGTGAGGACGAAGCATATTGATGTCCAGTATCAGTTTTTTTTTGACATGGTAGAGGATGGGAAGGTGAATTTGGAGAAAGTTGAGACTTTGACGAATGTTGCAGATGCCTTGACAAAACCTATGAGAACAGAGAAGTTTAGATGGTGTTCAGAGTCTATGGGCCTCTCAGCCCCTAGTAGTTAAGTCTTGTAATTCTATTGGCTCTTGAAATGTGTTTGACAAGTGGGAGAATGTTGGGAATTAAGGTGTCTCAACCTTTGCAAGTTCCTAATGATGTATTTATTTATTCTAGCCTACTATTGTAATTTTCTATATATGAGGAGGTAGGTGTCCCATGTTGACTTGGCATAGTTTTTCCATGTGTCAACACCTTGTGGGTACTTGCAACAAGATAAAATTTGGTGACTTTGTCAACCATGGTTTCCCCCAAGATAAGTAATGGGGGAGTATAGGTGGGGAGGAGCCCCTCTTTCAGGGCTTGGAGGGCCATCCCCATGGTGGAGGCCTAGGGGTGGAGCCCATAATAGGGGTTTGGGGGAAACACCCCCAGCAGGGGTTACTGGGGATAGTGCTCCTAAAGCAAAAAATGCCCTATATTTAATAAAGGCATCGGCAATTAGTTTGTTATTGGCCGACATGAAAAACTGACATTGGATAACTACCAAAGAAGCTTGATAAATAAGCAGTTGGAGAATGTGAAAGTTCATGGGATGCAAATGAGAATCGACATTGTGTGCTCCTAAAAGAGCTTGCATTGCAAGTGTGTTGTAATCATCTTTTGATTTGATAATACATTGTGCAAGTTTTGGAGTGTGGAGTTTTTCACCTGAAAGGGTTTTCCCCATGTATATCTTGTGTTGTGAGTTTTGTATTTGCATTTGGATGTAGTTATTACCTTTCTATTATTGTGTATCTTAATCTATAACTATAAAAGTTAAAATTTGCATAAATCTTTCCTCAGTAGATCAGTGTAGGAAGTGTCCCTGCATTCCTTGATTCCTTTCAATGAATTGGTCAATTATGTGTAATATGGTAATTGAGAAAGTTAAAATGAAATGAGATGAGATAACTCACCATCAACATGGATTTTAAAGTGATAGTACCTTTTTTGTGCCTCAACTTGTGTGAATAACCTATGAAACAAATGAGATGATTCAAGTGCATTCTAATAAATGATTAACTCAATGTTAATGAAAAACAAGGACAAGAGGATGTACTATTATTGTGGGGTTTGATATATACCTATGTCAACTTTCTCCACTCTAATGATCTACAAAAGAGATAGAGGAAAACATGAAATAGAAGGAAAAACCTACCCTATAAGGGCAAAAAAAAGACAAAAAGGTCATTTTCACTTGCAACTACGAAGAGAGGAGATGAAAGAATAGAAGAAAGAAGAGGGAAAACAATCAAATGGTGATGGAATATAGAAAACAAATAGCCTACAAAGAGATAAGGATGAGGGGATCGATCATATGAAAGGTGCTCAGGTTCACATAGTTCCTCAAGCACAAGAATCAATAAAAACACTTTTTCCACTATTTTTCTTTATATTGATTCTATTTGAAAATGCCTATTAAATTTAAGTTTTCTTATTACTTTTGGTTGTCATCTAGGTAGGAATGCTTTCATGTTTTCATTTTATCAATTTCCATTGAAATTTGCATGTTTCTAGGTGCCTAGGGTTTGTACTTGATCTGGGTAGGGGGGCTAGAAACCCCTACATGTTCTCCTAGGTTGCCCAAGCTACTCTAGGGTTGTTCAGGAGACCTTCCTAGTCACTGTTATTGGTCAGGAATAGTCAAAAATTTTCTTGTCTCGTGTCATTTTGTGGTCATTTTTATCAATTCCATGTGTGATTTTGTCATTTTATGATTTTTTTAGGTTTTTTATATCTTTTCATTTTTTTGTGTTTTTAAATTTTTATGATTTTTAGGCTTTTTCAAGGTTAAAACAACCTTCTTGGCTTTTTAGAATACTTACATTTGATAGAATGCCACTAGAGAGTAGGCATGGTTTTAGGATGCCATGGAGGCATTAAGTAGAGAAATTTTTTTAGTTCTTTAGAGGACAAGATTGTCAACTGTGTTGTGTGTTTTGATTGTTCATCCTTCTTCATGCATCTATTGTGACCTCCTTACCTACTGGGATCCTAACCAGAACACCTTCTAGTTTCTAAGAGTTTGAGGAGAGTGGACAATCACCTTGTATGAAGTGTACTACATCTTGGGTACTATAGTTCGAGAGGAGAGGTTGATGTTGTCTAAGGCTAAGTCAAAGGGATAGAGACTGTTGGTTTTTTCCCTAACTAGATGTTCATTCCCAAATTTCCCTACAAGGTAGCCATCAGTGATCAACAGGATCTCTGGGCCAGGGGCCAACAATGTAGGAGATAGACTCTATTTTTATCTCCTCTTCTTCTTCAGGCTCTACAAAACCTAAGGGGGTATTCCCTATTCAACACCCATGAGATATAACTATACAAAGACTAGGATGCTGACACAAAGTAGATAAATCCTCCTGTGTGAAGACCAAAACTGTAGGATAAGTGCAAAGGGGCTAGCTTTGGGCTTATGTTCAGTTGTGAATCAGAGGATCTTGGTCCTAAACTATTTCTATAGTCCTAATGGTTGTTTTGGAAGTTTGAATTTGATTTATGTTTGGATGCAAACCTAGACCTGGTGTATAACCTCAACACAGAGCTAGATTGGTGCCTATCCAGGGCTTGGAGTTAGTAGACATACACCTATGAATGATCAGCATGAACACACTAAAACTGGATTTCAAGGGGATGTTGTGGTATCTGCCTTACAAATACCTCCCAGAACAGAGTGTTAAGTTATCTCTACTTAACGTATCCCTATTGCAGTAAATCTTTCCCAACACTTAATCTAAAAACACTTTAATCTACCCTTTGAGCAGAAGTTGAAAGATCAAGCATTCAATACAGGAATTCTATATTCTAGAATCCCAGACATCCCTTAGATATCTAGATTCAGAAGAAGGATATATGCAATACTAGAGATAGAATAACAAAACACATGCAAATACAACATTACTCATATAAAATTGATCATGAAATCAGTAGATTCATGCATGAGACATACAACAAGAGATACATAAACTCACAAAATCACCTGCCCAGAGTAACCAGAACTAGTTGTCTCTTATTACAATACCAGATGTGTCCAGTTTTTTCAACAACCTAGAAAAGAGTAACACAGTCTGCTTAAAACAGCAAGAAAGTTTACCCTCAACAATTAATTACATGGCCACTTGAAAATTTGCCAGATACAGTACATGAGAGAGAATGGCGCTATCAAAATGAATACAACTGGCAAGGGAGGGGACAGGGGAGGCCTCGAGCCTTGCACTGTCATCTGGTTTCAAACAGGCGGTTTGACCATTCATGTCATCGCCCATACCCCTGTAGCAACCACCATTGATGGCTCAACCATCCACGGCCACCAAGAAATGCATTCTTAGTGTGTTAGACACTTCTTGCCAAAACACAATCGCTGATATTTCAAAAACGTAGGAAACATATATCCCACATACACGCTGCGGAGACTTCCTTGTTACTTTATAAACATGGTTGTGAGCATACTAAGTGTCGAGTGTTTTGCCCCACTCGACCCACGAACCCACCGCTAGCGGTTACCACTCCATCTCCCATCTCCATCGGTGTGACCTACACCATTGGCACCACAAAAAACCCTCCAGCTGACAACACTACTCCTGCCAATAACACATCCCTAGCTATGGTCTTTGGCAAGACATTAACCATCAGAGTGACACAAAGCTCCTTCACCGATAGCACCACTCTCTCCGATGACCACTCCATACTCCCTTATTGGCTAGACATCAACCATCGGCTAAACTCTAGCATACATCTCCGATATACCATGTCACCTTAACGAAGGCCTCGAACCACCTCCATTGGCCAGACCAACACCGTCAGCCTAGCTCCTTCCACCTTCGCCGACACATCAACTCACACCAATGCATAACCGTCGGCATGACTGAAACTATCGGGGAGACCAAAACTTCCTTTGTCGACACACCCAGTCACACCGACCACCACAATCATATCCAGGTCTTTGGTGAGACCAAAACCATCGGATCACCCAAAAATCCTCTCTCTGACCTCCCAATCATGCCGATGAAGACATCACACTCCCCTTTCGGCGAGACACCATCCCATTGGCAGACCCTTCGCCAACTCACCCAAAATGCAATGTTACGCTGACAGCACATACAAGCTACCGTCGTCAGCAAGACCACCTTCCATCGGCGAACCACCAAACACTCCTGTCGATACACCAAACTATGCCAATGGACACACACAAAAGCTTCCAAACATCCGCCACCTCCATCAGCCAGAGAAGCCAAATCAGAGGAACAAACCAATGTCGCACCGATAAGCAATGTCACTCTGATGGCAACCTCCATCGGGGTGACCCCCAACATCAGCGGAACTCAAAATACCTCTGGCGATAGCAATAATCTTGCCGATGAAGGCTTCGAACCACACTCTGTCACCCAAACCAACATTGTCGGCCTCCGATACACCATATCACACTGATGCACCTAATGAATAGAAAAACTCGATGATCCCTTGGGAAGGTGTCTGCATGCTAAGCACTCGAAACCTGATTGATTAAGCAGGCACCAACAGAGACTTTCATGGGTCACCTTCCTAAGGGTTTATCATCTATAAGCTAGGGATTCATCTTACGTCAATTCCTTCACATGTTATTTCACCCCTGTGGAAGGTTTTGATAAGTATGATTATCACTTTCTTATAATAAAGTAAGAATACTCCTATGCTAAGATGGTATTGGGCACCAATCATTCTAGAGATTGAGCAAGGGAGAGTCTACACCTAGGGAGTTAACATATTGGCATTGGTTTGTAACAAAGATTTATACTAAATTGCACAATGAGAAGCTCTATCCTTCAATCATCCTTCTCTGGTTATGGTATGGATCCTAGAGAACATTAGACCTTATCAACATGAGACGCCCCTAGCAAAGCCCACTAGCCCCAAAGCTATGAGATCATACAAACTTGAACCCTTTTATAAAGAAGATAAGCTAGAGGAACAACTCCCTACACTAATCTTAAGAGGAGATTTATGAAAAACTTATCAAATCTTTACAATAGTTATAGAAATTATACAAAAATAGAAATCATACCACAACACAGTGATTTACGTGGGGAAAAGCCTTTCGAGAGAAAAACCCCACACTCCAAAAGCAGCCCAATATATTATTTAGAAATCTTAAAAATATTTCAATATACTTGTAGAGCAAGCCTTCACGGGAGTATCACCAACCAGAGATCTAGAGGCCTCTTAACAATATCTATAAGACTTCACGCACAACCTCCATCTCTAGAACCTAATTTATTGGAGTGTAATAAAGGAAAAATTACACCTCAATCGAACATATCAATTAAGAGAATTTTTCACTACACCACACTAGCGTCCTGCTTAGTTTTTTATTATCTACGTTTCTAGATAAACTAACATTGGTAGACCCACTTTGCACTAAATGGAATGAAATGAGCTAAACTAACTGCTTTGAAAGAAGGCAAGAAAATAATAGATTGCTAGAGATGAACAATTACAAAAGAATTTCAAAAAATGAAATACAGAAGTGAAAAGAGCAATAGCAAAGGAACCTGTCACCAGAAGGGGAAGCTCTCTGTCTTGGATGACAACGCGTTGTGGGGAGGTCTATGTTAATCATTGGCATCCTAAAAGTCAAAAAAATAAAAAGTTGCTAATATGTATGGACCTAGGACAACTACATAGCACAACAATAAATAAGAAATCTACCTAGCGGTTTCCAGTTGACAGAGATATGAAAAGGAAGTCAAATATGATATTGAAACAAAGTAAAATGAAATGTTAAAGAAAGGAAAAAAGAACCAACAAAACCTCCATGTGTTTGGATGTCTTCCCTCTAATGCATCTACTATTAAGAATAGAGTAAAATTGTTGGTCTACTAAGGAGCTTGCCTCAGTCAAGCCCCTGCCTTGGTCTTTCAACCTCCATGAGCAACAACTATGAAGAAATCTCTAAAAAAAAAAAAGATTGTGTGTTCTGCTTTATTTGTACTAATAGAATGAAATAGAAACAACAATAAAATGTGTTTATAAATAACTAATCTACTCAAGGCTATGTGAGCAAACTAGCACAACCCACTATTGAGAAGTGAAAGAAATGGTAATGCAAACCACACAATGCAATCACAAGCAATGGGGTTACACAAATACAAAAGAAAACTAAATAGATTTAAATGAAACATTATCACCTATAAACTGAAGCACAATATGCCCAAAAGAAGAAGTCCAACTAGGTAGCAAAGGTTTCACAAAACCCTTCAGGAAGAGTGTGAAAACCTCCAAGAACTCACATAAAGGATGACTAATACAATGCAGCTACAATTGAGACTTGAAGAAACAATAAGAATCTTGCAAGAGAGCACCAAAATCTTCACCATAATTCAGCATTAGTTTCAAAGCAAAAAGGAAATCACCATGAAAGATTGAGAGAGCCCAGATTGCATGAGAGGGTCAAAAGATCATTAAAAACTCAACACAAAAGAGGGAAAAAGCCCAAAATAGGGATGAAAGAGACATTCTTGGTGATGGAGCATTATAAGAATTTCCAATCATCATTGGAGGTGGCTAATAGCGCTCAAGAATGGTCACTTAGAGTCAAACTAATGTGAGACACTAGCACACCGGATAGACATCTGTGCTTAGTGCTCACACATCCAGGAAACTTCAGTTCCTAATCACATGGAACACCTTTGGATGATGAGACAAACAAAGCACTAAAACAAAATTACACAAAAACCAACACAAAGGGTTGAACTGAACACAAAAGCATGTGTGATTGTAGGAAAATGCTAAGGTAGGGCTAAAATGCACCTAAAAACTCTCTAGGGGAGTGAACACGAAAGTGGTCAAAAAATGTAGCGTGAAATTGCAAGAGTATGCAGTTTTTGACGTTACATTTAGCCCCCATTTCAGCAAGCTTATGACACTACGTGCATATGCAAGCTAAAGTAGAAAAAGAAATAACATCACAAGTACAACATCAAAAGGATATTATAGAGGATGTAGAGGATTCTTCGAGTGAGGAATAAAACCCTCAGGTTGAGAACCTACAAAACCATAGTATTAGACAATAAAACTTGCACAAGAGGCAATGTCAGAACCATATGTATATAAAATTACAATAAAAGTATTAGATCAACTATGTTTTTCCCAAACATCAAAGTTTAGCAAATCATATATAATCTAATACACATCTACTACTATCTAAAACAACACACACAAGAAAGCAAAGAAATCAAAGAACCAAGGGTATTTCTAGCACACTACGAGAGCTAGAAGGATGCCAAGTATCATTCTAGGGTTAGCACACTATGAGAGCTAAGAACCATACAAAACTCTTCTATGTCACTAGAACTAACAAACTGCATTGTTAGCTAACTCACAAAGAGTGCTAAAAGAGAGTAGTTGAAAAGCATGGCCAGGCCAAGCAAGTGCATCTGCTTAGGACCACAAGCTACAAATGCTACCAGGAAAAATGCTACCAAGAGCGAACCATCAATGTGGTGTGTGTTGATAACTGAGAGGGGGGGTGAATCAGTTATATTAATAATTTGGCTTTCTTTTCTTCTTTAACAATTAGAGCAATATCAAATCATATCAGCATCTATAACAATGGAAGCAGAAATAAACTCAACACACATGACACAATATTTTTGACATGGAAAACCCTATTAAGGGAAAAAACCACGGGGTGATTAACCCAAAATTGTATTCTCTGTTAAAAGAATAAGGTAGTACAAAATGGCATTTGCCAATTAGGGCTCACTACCCGAGCACACTGCTCACAAGAGGCTCACTACCTACAATAGTTTATAGAAGGAAACTAGGTACTTGAACTAATGAGAAGCATCCACATGTGCTTAGGTTCAATTATGGTTAAGCTCAATATACTGATCTACTGCACTTCATTCTTCCTCTATCTTAGTGTTGTTCTGTCACATACCAGACCTTTATCTGAATTTCCACACTATTCTCTGCTCTTCTTCACACTTCACAACACACCACACACTGCTTCATACTGAAATCAATCTGGTATATATATCCGCACCAAGGATATCATCAACTTCCTAGTCGGCATCTAGAATACTCAATATCTTCCCAAACTTTGGTCTGTCGGCTAAATCCTTGCTTACTAAGTGATGCGTATCAAAGAGATGCTTATAGAATTCATCAATCATGTCGGCCAATCATGAATGATCCCTTAAGAAACTTGATTACCATCAATATCTCATCCAGATTAAGGTCTAATGCTCTTCCGGTCAAGTCTTCCTCAGTCTGCTCTGCCAAATAGGAACCTAATACTTAGGCACTCATATCTCTTTACTCTTTCATCACCGGAGGCTCAATTCATGGAATGTATCAGTCATGGTACTCCTCTTGACTTCCCCAAGTCTGTACTTTACTGAGATACTTCCTTTGAAAGATCCAGACCTGATTGTCGGACCTTACTACATGCTCTGCTCTTGGTCACCGGACCAAAATACTCTTCAATCTGACTTCCGGTATAGACACACCATGTCTTGCGAATGTGTGGGATGAACTTTGTTGCCATCAATGACAACACTTATGAAGCCACACAGTGTCTCTTGCCAACAACCTCCTCCTTTGGCATTGATGGTAACACTTAGTGAAAAATGACTAAGTGTCACACTACACTCCCCCTTGGCTGATGCTCTGTTCTAATGTACACTTTTCTGGAGCTCCCCCTTAGCTAGATTCCACATTTTTCACTACTACTCACTCCCCCTTTGACATCAATGGCAAAGGGTAGAATCCGCACACCAAAAATCCCCAAAAATCCAACTATACTTAGCCGCATAAGTATATATACATGTTATACTTACATATATTGAAGTATATCTGCAAAAGTTGTCTTTAACTAGACAAATTTTGTTGCCCAACTCTACTTCATCTTGTCCAAAATTGAGATGTGGCCATTCAACAGGAATGCATCAGCTTCTGCCCTCTTTAGATCTTTCAGATCACTGGTCTAGGCTGTGGTCTGAGCATCAATTAGGGCCTCATGCATGGCCTCTAATTTAGGGATAATCATCCCTCTAAGTTCACCCATCCTACTTATTATGTTCTTCCTCTCCTTCTCAAGCTTCTTTATCTAATTTTTGACTGCAATAGTATGACATTCTTGGTTTATTATGGATGTGGTGAGAGGATCAAAATTCTAAGAGAGGCTTAACAATTTATCCTCTTGTTCTTTCACTTTCTTCTCAATATCCTTTGTCACTTTAGACCAGGATAAACAAAATTTATATACTTCTCCGCCATCTTTAAGAGTATTTTCTAATCTCTTTATCTGAATATCCATATTTCTCCTATCATTGGTTATAAATCCTTGTATCTCAGAGAATCTTTTTCCCAAAAACTCCTTCCGGACCTTTTCTTTAGCTGACTTCTCTAAGGAATCAAAACATGTATTAACAGAGTTTACAAGAGACTTTAGATTACCGGATGTGGAGGCCGAAGAATCCTTTTGGAAGGATGGCATGATTTTCTCTAGCACAATGGATGCAATCTCTATTATCTCACAGTCTTCCATGTGAGACTTCAAAAGCTTTTCTTTTGCTTTGGCTTGAGAAAAAGATGCTACCTTCATTGTCTGGACCAGAGAGGGAATCAAAATTGAATGGCCCTTGAAGTAGCTCTGGTTCATCTAATTCCATCATTTCTTCTGACAAGAAGTCTTTGACTACTTCTGCAGTGTCTCTTACCGGAGACAGAGTTTTCTTCCCTTCTGCAACCTCAGCACTATCACTTGTGGTCTTTTTTGTTGCAAGTATGAGGTGAACTAGTGTTTTCATTGATGTCAACATACTCATATTTCTTTGACAAGAAGGATTGAATGAGCTATGTGCTGAGGATATTGAGAAAATTAGTCTCAATCTGGAACAGTGAAGAATAGTGATGAGAAGAAGGCAAAAGTACTCAATAGGTTGTGATTCAAAGGATGCGGATTAAAGGGTTTGTAGATATGAGTCTTGAGATGATCCAGTTAAGATTTCAGAGGTCTGCATGAAGATGTGAAGAAGTTGTGATTGATCAAGTGGAACCAGTTCCGGGAGATGCTTCGGAGTGACAGAGTGTTACAAAAAGGTCCGGTGAGATCCAGAGGTGCATTGTCAGACTCTGCAGATTGGAAGGAGTGTTTGGGAGGTCCTTTTAATGTGTCATCTAGATTGGTATGTGGTTTGGAGGTCCCGAAGCACCTCTGGCAGTATGACAGTGGCGATAGACTGTGTTCTTGAAGTTTCAGATAAGGAAGAGAAGAGATTCCAGTGAGTAGAGGAAGTGTGGATGTACCTGGTCAATCAGGCAAGCTTGTGAAGGTTCTTGGATCTTGTTGAGGTTATGTTGTCGGTCCGCATTGATGATAGAGCCTGGAATTGAAGATATTCTTCTGGATGAAGTTGTTTTTCAGACTAGCCGACCGGATGAGTTGTTCATCCTGCGAATGTTCTTGTGGTGGCCAACCGGATGTGTTATTCATCTTGTGAATGTTCTTATGGTTGATTGCCAACTTAGATGATTGTTCCTAAGTCTATGTCTTGTATAAATAAAGGTTTGTGAGTTCATTTTGGTGTGTGCAGTGAAGCGGATGAGTGTGGCCTAGCGAAAGAGTGAAAAGCAGAGCAGGTGTGACTCAGGCTTAAATGGAACTGATCCAAACATGGTAAAGATGTCATTCTCCAGTTCAAGGTTGTGATCCTTATGATCTTGTAGACAGTGTGTCTCTTTGTAGGCAATGTGCCTCCTTTGTGAGCAGTGTGCTCAGGCAGTGAGCCCTAATTGGCAAGTGTCATTTTTGTATTTCCTTATTCTTCTAATAGAGAATAATCTTTGGGTTAATCACCCCATGGTTTTCTCCCTTAACAGAGTTTCCACGTCAAAAATACTGTGTCATGTGTTTTTCCCATTTCATGGTAATGTTTGCTTGTTTGAATTAATGTTGCATTGATTAATAAGGAAGTTCAAAAAGAAGAAATAATTAGGATAACTGATTCACCCCCCCTCTAAGTTACCAACAATTGGTATCAGAGCTAAGTTCCTCCTAACAGAGTCTAACAGCTCGAGGAAGATCTGGGAGTCCAAATGGATCCATATGGTTTAAGGGAGCAACTCAAGATTGCCCTTGAGGATCTTGAACAGTCAAACTCTGAAGTCAATGAATTAAAGGAAAGACTCAAACAGGCTGATGATTTCATGAGAACTAAAAGACAAATTAAGTCTCTCTATGAAAAAGAGAAAGGAGCTGCTTCAACAATTGGCAAGACAAGGTGAAGAAAGTAATGCAAATGAAGAGCTAACTGAGAAAACCAAGTTATGTGAAAAGTTATCAAAAGAAATCATTATGGTAAGACATGAAATGGAATCAAGAGTTATAAAGTTTACTCAAGAAGTTGAAGAGAAAAGAAAAACTGAAGATAATCTAAGACAATCTCTCAAGGAGAAATCAGAAGATTGCCACCAGATGGAAAGAATTATCAGACATCTTGAATCTAATCTTGAAGATGCTAAAGATAATGAAGAAAAACTTGAAGATCAAATTGTCTCTCTAAAAAGAGATCTTCAAATAGCAAATGAGTATAAAGAGAAATTCAAGATAAGTTCTGCTCAACTTGAAGTTCTTCTTGGAAGTCTAAAGAAGGTAGATGACAAATGTGGTTTGGTATATGAGAAAGGAGAAAGCTCCGGATCTGGTCAAAAGAATTATGGATCAGAAAATCTAAGGAACGGGCCTAGAAGACCTCCGGTAAGACAGCCCAATGCTCAAAGATATCCATCCTTCAATGGATATTGTCACAGCTGCAATCACTTTGGTCACAAAGCTAATCAGTGCAGAAAGAGAATGAATCAAACTAATTCATCCTTCTCCGAACAGTGTTTTAACTACAAAAGGTATGGTCACAAGTCTCATGAATGCAGAAATATGCAAATGAACAAATCATTCAATGGTAGATGCTTTGCATGCAATAGAATAGGTCATATGGCTAATCAATGTAGATCAAGAGGATATCAGTCAAATATGCAAAGAAATGTTGTTTGCCAAATCTGTAATAGGTCTGGTCATAATGCAAAAGTCTATAGAAGCAAGAATCAGGACAAAAGAGGTCCGGTATATAATCAGAATCAAGATAAGGGTAAACAAAAGATGAATGCAGATGAAGTTAAAAATGAGATGAGCAAGAAAAGTACTGAGAATGTAGAGGTTGGATCTGCACCAGACTCTGGTGCTGATATTCCTTCCAGAAACTGAAAAGTGAGCTCTGGCTCAGGGGGAGACACAAAGAAAACCTTATTCCCCTAGCCAATCAATTGGTGCCGAAACTGGCACAAGAAGAGTTGCAGACTGAAGGGTTCATAAGGGTAACATCCAAACATACTATGGTCAAGTTTTGAAAGATTCGCAAGATGTTTACAGATCAGGATTGATCCGGTTCTTCAAGTCATCTAAATAAGAGCAAAACCAGTAATGTACTATATGTTGAAGGATTGAAGCACAATCCTCTCAGAGTTGATCAGAGTTGGTTATGGCATAGAAGGATGTGCCATGTGAATTTTGATAACATCATCAAGATAAGCAATACTCAGGCTGTAAGAGATCTTCTTAAATTGGTGAAACCTACAAATAGTTTGTGCAAAGAATGTCAGCTAGGTAAACAGAGCCGAGTCTCTTTCAAAAGCAAGGATCAGTCCACTACCAGATTGTTGGAATTAGTACATACTGATCTCTGTGGTCTGACAAGAATCAAGAGTATGCAAGGTGATAAATATTTCATGTTGCTAATTGATGACCATTCTCGGATGATGTGGGTTACCTTCCTAAAAGAGAAATTAGAAGCCCTTGAGAAGTTCAAAATCTTCAAAGCTATGGTAGAGAATCAAACCGGATTGAAACTGAAGTGTCTAAGGTCTGATAGAGGTGGTGAATTCACATCTGGTGAATTCATAGACTTTTGTGAGAAGCATGGCATAAAGAGATAGTTGTCTGCTCCTAGGACTCCACAGCAGAATGGAGTAGTTGAGAGAAAGAATCGGACCATCCAGGAAGCTTCCAGGACAATGATGATGGAAGCAAATGTTCCTCAGATGTTTTGGAGAGAAGCTGTCAGCACTGCAGTCTACACTCTTAACCGAGTTCAAATTAGAAGCAACACCGGTAAGACTCCTTATGAACTTTGGTTTGGTGTAACTCCTACTGTGAGATACTTCAGAGTATTTGGTAGCAAATGTTATATCAAAAGAGATGAAGATTTAGGAAAGTTTGATGCTAGAAGTGATGAAGGAATTTTCTTGGGTTACTCCACTCAAAGCAAAGCATACCGGTGTTACAATAAGAGATTGAGAAAGATGATATAAAGTACAAATGTGAAGGTTGATGAAGGAATGGAGAAGCCCTCAAGATTCTATGAATGTGATGAAGATGATCAGAATGATCCTCTGGTGCAAGAAGCTCCATCCTCCTCTGAAATTCAGATTCAGACTGATCCGGTAAATCAGGAAGAAGAAGTTTGTCTGAATGAGCCTGATCAAGAATTAGTAGTGCAAGAAACTCCCAAAGTTCCAAGGTATGTAACTCTAAATCACTCTGAAGATCAGATCATAGGTGACAAGAGTAAAGGGGTACAAATAAGGAGAAGAATTGCTCAAGACTCAAATGAATATTGTCTGATTTCAAAGATTGAACCTAAGACAGTTAATGAAGCTTGCAATGATGAAAACTGGACCAAAGCAATGGAAGAAGAATTGATGCAAATTGAGAAAAATCATACTTGGGATCTTGTTCCTAGACCTAGAGACAAGAATGTGATTGGAACCAAATGGGTCTTCCAGAACAAACTGAATGAAGTTGGTGAAGTAATCAGAAACAAAGCTAGATTGGTCTACAAAGGCTACTCTCAAATAGAAGGAATTGATTTTGAAGAGACCTTTGCTCCGATGGCAAGAATTGAAGCAATCAGATTATTTCTTGCATTTGCTGCCTTCAAAGACTTCAAGGTATATCAGATGGATGTCAAGTCTGCCTTCCTAAATGGTGATCTGGAAGAAGAAGTTTACATTGAACAACCGGATGGATTTCAATTGTCTGAAAATAATGATATGGTCTGCAAGTTGAAGAAAGCATTGTATGGATTGAAGCAAGCCCTAAGAGCATGGTATGAAAGGTTGGATAAGCATCTTGTGCAGATTGGATTCAACAAAGGTACTGCTGATAGTAACTTATATTTCAAAATTGATCATGAAAATATTTTGATTATTGAAATATTTGTGGATGATATCATTTTTGGAGGAAGAGATAGTATGTGCAAAACTTTTGCAAATCAGATGAAAAGTGAGTTTGAAATGTCTATGCTTGGTGAAATGAATTTCTTCTTGGGTCTACAAATTACTCAAACAAAGAAAGGGATCTTCATTTCTCAGACCAAATATGTGATGGAATTGTTGAGGAAATTCGATATGGAAGATTCAAAGCCAATGAACACTCCTATGGCAACCGGATGTAAGTTGAGAAAAGATGATGACTCTCTGAAGATAGATCAGACAAAGTATAGATCAATGATTGGTGGATTGTTGTATCTCACTCAAACTAGACCAGATATAATGCAGGCTGTTGGTATTGTGGCAAGATTTCAGGCTGATCCTAGAGAATCTCATATTATGGCAATCAAGAGAATTTTTAGATATCTAAAAGGGACAGTGGAGTATGGTCTGTGGTATCCTAGAGATCATGATTTCTCTCTTCATGCTTACACAGATGCAGATTGGGCAGGAGATGTGGATAACCGGAAGAGCACTAGTGGTGGAGCATTCTTTTTGGGAAAGAGATTGGTTTCTTGGCTAAGCAAGAAACAAGATGCAATATCTATGTCTACAACTGAAGCAGAATACATTGTAGCAGCAGGTAGTTGCACTCAAATCTTATGGATGAAGCAAATGCTAAGAGACATTAAAGTTGAATATGAGGAGCCTATCACAATTTTCTGTGATAATTCAAGTGCAATTAATATTTCTAAGAATCCGGTATTGCATTCTAAGACTAAGCACATATCTATCAAGTTTCACTTTTTAAAAGAACAAGTGAACAAGGAAGAAGTCAGATTGGAGTATGTACCCTCCAAGGATCAGATTGCATATATCCTTACTAAACCTCTTCCCAAGGACTCTTTTGAGTATCTCTAGGAGAAGTTAGGGGTCATGGCCCCTCCAGTGATGAACTAGGATGCACTGATGTGCATCAGTCCAGTGGGTATCACAGTCATATCTTGTGATCCAGATTGATGATGGGGAGCTGCTACTAAGGGGGAGCAGTTGGTATGATTCTGATGTGTTAGAATTGCAAGTATGAGCCCTTTGCCATTGATGTCAAAGGGGGAGAGAAGACATGTGAAAAACAAGTGGTTGATGATCAAAGGGGGAGCAGTAAAGGAAGAGAAGGCATGTGAAGAGTTGTTGTTGATAGGGGGAGCTATGACAAAAAGGAGAAGTTCTTGTCTTGATGGTTTTTCACATCATATGTTGCCATCAATGACAAAGGGGGAGATTGTTGCAAGTATGAGGTGAACTAGTGTTGTCATTGATGTCAACATACTCATATTGCTTTGACAAGAAGGATTGAATGAGCTGTGTGCTGAGGCTATTAAGAAAATTAGTCTCAATCTAGAATAGTGAAGAACAGTGATGAGAAGAAGGCAAAAGTACTCAATAGGTTGTGATTCAAAGGATGCAGATTAAAGGGTTTGTAGATATGAGTCTTGAGATGATCCAGTTAAGATTTCAAAGGTCCGCATGAAGATGTGAAGAAGTTGTGATTGATCAAGTGGAACCGGTTCCAGGAGATGCTCCAGAGTGACAGAGTGTTATAAAAAGGTCCGGTGAGATCCGGAGGTGCATTGTCAGACTCTGTGGATTGGAAGGAGTGTTTGGGAGGTCCTTTTAATGTGTCATCTAGATTGGTATGTGGTTTGGAGGTCCGGAAGCACCTCTGGCAGTATGACAGTGGCGATAGACTGTGTTCTTGAAGTTTCAGATAAGGAAGAGAAGAGATTCCAGTGAGTAGAGGAAGTGTGGATGTACCTGGTCAATCAGGCAAGCTTGTGAAGGTTCTTGGATCTTGTTGAGGTTATGTTGTCGGTCCGCATTGATGATAGAGCCCAGAATTGAAGATATTCTTCTAGATGAAGTTGTTTTTCAGACTAGCTGACCGAATGAGTTGTTCATCCTACGAATGTTCTTGTGGTGGCCGACCGGATGTCTTATTCATCTTGTGAATGTTCTTATGGTGGATTGCCGACTTAGATGATTGTTTCTAAGTCGATGTCTTGTATAAATAAAGGTTTGTGAGTTCATTTTGGTGTGTGCAATGAAGCGAATGAGTGTGGCATAGCGAAAGAGTGAAAAGCAGAGCAGGTGTGACTCAGGCTTAAATGGAACTGATCCAGACATGGTAAAGATGTCATTCTCCAGTTCAAGGTTGTGATCCTTATGATCTTGTAGATAGTGTGTCTCTTTGTAGGCAGTGTGCCTCCTTTGTGAGCAGTGTGCTCGGGCAGTAAGCCCTAATTGGCAAGTGCCATTTTTGTATTTCCTTATTCTTCTAACAGAGAATAATCTTTGGGTTAATCACCCCGTGGTTTTCTCCCTTAATAGGGTTTCCACGTCAAAAATACTGTGTCATGTGTTTTTCCCATTTCATGGTAATGTTTGCTTGTTTGAATTAATGTTGCATTAATTAATAAGTAAGTTCAAAAAGAAGAAATAATTAGGATAACTGATTCACCCCCCCTCTCAGTTATCAACATTTTCTGTTTGACCTTCTTCTCTTCCCTTCACTTCTTCTCCTTGATTGATGCTCTCTTCTTTTCTTTCTTTTTCTTCAATTTTAGAGTCTGCAGTAGGATCTGGAAGAGAGGTGTCTACTTCTCCATGAACTTCCTCTTCCAGAACAGAGGAACCTAAGTCCTTAGCTTTCTCTTTACTTGTCTGTTTTGTCTCTCCTGCCACTGTCTCAGTAGATTCTTCTTTGTCATCCATGGCAGAGGGATCATCACCTAAGTCCTCTATAACAGGAAGATTGAATCTTTTAAAAGCATTCCGAAGGATATCTTTTGTTTCTTTGGCTACCTGATCAGTCTCTCTGAGCATAAGCTTATTCATTCTAGCTTTGCTCCAGAACTCATCCTTGCAGTCCTTGAAGATCATGTTCTTTTGTTGAGGAGTGATGGAAGGATAGAGTTGGATAGCAATCTTCTCCCGGATTTCTAGGTCTTTTGCCATGGCATTATTCTTTCTCATTTCAAGTTCCTTTTCTAAGCTTTTAGGAATCAAAGATATAATTTCAATGAATGCTTTGTTATAGATGTTAAGATACCTGACTACAGCATCTTGCAAAATCTTTTGGTCAGCTTCATTATATTCATCATAAAATTCAGTCATTGGTTTCAGGTTCCCATCCACAGTGACTGATTTGATGATATCATCAATGTAGAGAGTAGGCCTTTCAACGAATTCTTCTGCCTTTTCTTCCTTGCCTTGACCGGTAGAGGGTTCACCAGATGTTTTCTTCTTCTTCTTCATTTTCTTGACTTCCTCATCAATTTCAGTTTCTTCGTCATCCTTCTGACTTGTATAGGATCTTGTTGCCTTTTTTCTTTGTCCTCTTTTCTCCCTTTCTGGATGTTTGGGCTTCTGGTTTTGATGCCTTTTGGCTCTTAGAGATGGCAGGTGTAGAGCTCTTGGAGGATCTAGTCTGGGAAGGGGCTTGCACCAGATCAATTTCCTTTTCTACATCTTGTTTCTCTCTCTCTGCCCTTTCAATCTTCTCTCTGTTGGCATCAACTGCCTCCTTTGAAATTACATGTCTCTTGGCAAATTATTCCACTTCTCTTCTCACTTTTCTTTTAATCTCAAGCTATCTCAGTTCAACATGAACCTTTATACTCAGCTCTTGGAATGTTCCAAACCTTTCTGCCTTAGAGTCCTTGGGCTGACTCAGCAGGTGTTGGATGTGCAGCTCTAGGATTTTCTCATCAAACTCATACCCCATTGGCATGATCCACACAATTCTTGGTTCCACTGCCTCCATTAGGCACTGATTAGTGTCTACCATGAAGCACATTGTATCTTTGTACTTCTCAACCAATGATTGGGGAATTCTTTCTCTGGTTTGCATCATATTTTGAAAATTCTTGAAGTAGCCCCAGAGTGTTGTATTATGTGCCTTAGCATCACCAATTCCATGTAGATAATCTCTTATTTGTATGGCTACTGGCCCATCATTTTTCCATATCCAACCACTGGATCCAGGAAGCTCATTCATAATGTAAGAGAATAAACATAATATCAGCCCACCAATTTGAATGAATTCTTCTTTTCTTTATTTTCTGTAAATTCTCTAATAGTTGATTCAAGAGAAGTTCACAAAGATCATAGTTGGCATTTTCTCTTAGCATCTGATAAGCAGTGTAAATTGCAGTTCTGGGTACTGAATTATCCCTACTGGAGTGATATATCTTGTAACTAATTATCATGGAGGCAAACTTGATATCCGGATCAGTGATATCTTCAATTGTCATTGCTCTCTTGTCAAATTTTGATCATGTTGCCTCACTCACTGTCTGATTCTTGACAGATTTGAGAGCAGGTAATCCACCAGATGAGTACAATCTAGTAACTACCCTAATGGCATCCTTGGTTATCTTGAATGGTCTCATCAACCACATAAAGTTGTCATGCATCCTACTCAGAACATACCGGACCCATTCATCTTCTACAAAATAGGGGAAATGGATGCAATGTCCAAAATGTTTGTCCCAGATAGTTTTGTACTAAGGTTTGAGTTCAAAAGAATCATCTATTAACTGAATGTGATAGATATCCATTATCTTGGATTCCCCAAATTCCTCAATGTTTGCATGAATATATTCCCTAACATCTTCTACATGCAAAACCCCATGTAGAATGCTAGAAAATGCACCTAAGGGATCAACTTCTAGGGATTTATAGGGATGTTTCTTGAATTTGGGTCACGGCCTATCAGTGATCTTCACAACATTCAGAGTAACCATCTTTCAAAGGATTCAGAGAGAGATTCAAGAGTGTAAAATACCTTTTATGCTTTTAGGGTTCACTAAATGAGCCGAAAATCACCGGTTGACTTGAATTATGTGATTGATTTTTGAGAGAGATGAAGAAAACTTGTTTATAGAGCTCTTCTTATCTTTTTCACTAATGCAAATGTGCAAATTAAGAGCAAATGAACCTTTTTATCTCTGAGCAAACCCTAATTTCATTTTGTAATAAATGCACAACTTAAGTTATTTTGGTTGCCTTATCATGAGAGATTTTTTTGGATCACTGAGATGTACTTAGAGCTATTTTTAGTGAAGAATTTCAATTTATCTGCTTTCCTCGAATCATCCCCTTTATCCACAGATCAAGATGTTTCAGTTTAGAATCACACCAGATCAAACTGTGAAAATCTTTCTTTTATGGAAAGCTGTCAAACCAGATCAATCTTGGAAGATTAGACTCTTCAAATCTTCTTGCAGATCTTCCATATCTCTACCAAGGCTTCTTTATATGTTTCTCTGAGAACCCTTTAATCCGCAACTTTCCTTGTGCCAAATTCAAGCACCAATTATCTGGCTCGGGAAATTTGTTTTCCTTTTTGACTCCCCCTGAGCCAGAGCTCATCTTATTTAGTTTCTGGAAGGAATATCAGCACTAGATTCTAGTGCGGATCCATCCCCAACATTTTTTGTACTTCTCTTTACCCAAATCTTGTTCATCTCCCTTTGAATTTCATCTGCAGTCACTTTTCCTTTTCCTTTGTCTTGATTTTGATTATGATGCACCGGACCCCTTTTATCCTGATTCTTACTTCTGTAGAATTTGGCAATATGACCGGATCTATTGCAATTGTAGCAAACAACATTTCTTTGTAGGTTTGACTAATATCCTCTTGATCTGCATTGATTAGCCATATGTCCCATTCTATTGCATGCAAAGCATCTACCATTGAATGAATTGTTCATTTGCAAATTTCTACATTCTTGAGATTTGTGACCATACCTTTTGCAGTTAAAACACTGTCCAGAGAAGGATGAGTTATTTTGATTCATTCTTCTTCTACACTGATTTGCTTTATGACCAAAGTTATTGCAATTGTGGCAATATCCATTGAAGGATGGATATCTTTGAGCATTTGGTTGCCTTACCAGAGGTCTTCTAGGCCTGTACCTTAGATTTCCTGATCCAAAATTTTTCTAACCGAATCTGGAGCTTTCCCCTTTCTCATACCCCAAGCCTTGCTTGTCATCTGCCCTCTTTTGGCTTTCAAGAAGAACTTCAAGTTGAGCAGAGCTTATCTTGAATTTCTCTTTGTATTCATTCATTGTTTGAAGATCCCTTTTAAGAGTGACTATCTGATTTTCAAGTTGTTCTTCATTGTCTCTAGCTTCTTCAAGATCAAATTCCAGATGCCTGATTATTCTATCCATTTTGTGGCAGTCTTCAAACTTCTCCTTGAGAGATTGTTTTAGATTATCTTTAGTCTTTCTTTTCTCTTCAATTTCTTGGGTGAATTTCATAACCCCTGATTCCATTTCATGTCTTACCATAATGACCTTTTTTGATAGCTTTTCACATAATTTGTTCTTCTCATTCAGATCTTCGTTAGTCTCATTGGCTTCACTTTGACTTACTAATTGCTAAAGAAGTTCCTTTCTCTTTTTCATAGAGATACTCAATTTCTCGTTTAGTTCATTTATGAAATCATTAGCTTGTTTGAGTCTTTCCCTCAAGTTATTGACTTCAGAGTGAGATTGCTCAAGATCATCAAGGGTAGACTGAAGTTGTTCCCTCATACCATACATATCCATTGGAATTCCCAGATCTTCCTCAAGTTGTTAGGCTCTGTTTGGAGGAAATTGGCTCTGATACCAATTGTTGATAACTGAGAGGGGGGTGAATCAGTTATCTTAATAATTTGGCTTTCTTTTCTTCTTTAACAATTAGAGCAATATCAAATCATATCAACATATATAACAATGGAAGCAGAAATAAACTCAACACACATGACACAATATTTTTGACGTGGAAAACCCTATTAAGGGAAAAAACCATGGGGTGATTAACCCAAGATTGTATTCTCTGTTAAAAAAATAAGGTAGTACAAAATGGCACTTGCCAATTAGGGCTCACTGCCCGAGCACACTACTCACAAGAGGCTCACTACCTACAATAGTTTATAGAAGGAAACTAGGTACTTCACCTAATGAGAAGCATCCACATGTGCTTAGGTTTAGTTCTGGTTAAGCTCAATATACTGATCTACTGCACTTCATTCTTTCTCTATCTTAGTGCTGTTGTTCTGTCACATACCAGACCTTTATCTTAATTTTCACACTATTCTCTGCTCTTCTTCGCACTTCACAACACACCACACACTGCTTCATACCGAAATCAATCTGGTATATATATCCGCACCAAGGATATCATCAACTTCCTAGTTGGCATCCAGAATACTCAATATCTTCCCAAACTTTGGTCTGTCGGTTGAATCCTTGCTTACTAAGTGATGTGTATCAAAGAGATGCTTATAGAAGTCATCAATCATGTCGGCCAATCATGAATGATCCCGTAAGAAACTTGATTACCATCAATATCTCATCCGGATTAAGGTCTGATGCTCTGCCGGTCAGGTCTTCCTCAGTCTGCTCTACCAAATAGGAACCTAATACTTAGGCGATCATATCTATTTACTCTTTCATCACCAGAGGCTCAATTCATGGAATGTATTAGTCATGGTACTCCTCTTGACTTCCCCAAGTCCACACTTTACTGAGATACTTCCTCTGAAAGATCCGGACCTGATTGTCGGACCTTGTTGCATACTCTGTTCTTCGTCACCAAACCAAAATACTCTTCAATCTGACTTCTAGTATAGACACACCATGTTCTGTCGATGTGTGGGATGAACTTTTTTTCCATCAATGACAACACTAATGAAGCCACACAGTGTCTCTTGCCAACAGTGTGTGCAAGTAGTGTAAACTGTAAAAGTATGCCTTCACCTTAAATAATTGCATAAAGCATCAATATGCAATTGATTTTAAGGTAGAAAAGGGGAAGAGAGATTTAAGAGACATATCTATCTGGAGAGATATGTTCCAACAGCTACATCAAGGAAGAGAAAATATGCCCCCAAATAGAGGTTGACTAGGGTCATTGTACCTTGCATTTAGTTATATTAATTTGTCAGATCTAGAGCAGTGTATCCATGGCTATATGCGGTAGGACCTAATAACCAACAGTCCAAAAACTACCTTCTACTCTAAACCCACTTATCCATTCAAAATCATGTATTTAACTATTTTTTGAAAAGGAAGATCTAGTCTAATATTTTGAAGTACAATTTTCTGAAATGAACTACTTAATCAGAAGATTAGAAAAATAGTAAAGGAAATAAAACAACAATTTGATCTAGTAATTACCAAAGCAATATAAATAAACTAAGAATTTTCAATAATCTAGTAAAGTAGTAAATCAAAATAAATATTAGCCTTCTCTCCTCTAGTGGGGAGTGGGCCCTTGCTCCACACCTATGGAAGTGAGACTAATTCAACGCCTCAAGATACACATATAAAATTGTATGCTTTCTATTCCAGATTCTTCAAAATAGAGTATAAAAAAAGAGTATATATTTCTCCTTCTCCAAAACTTATTCTATATCTATTCTACTGCTTCCATGCAATACATATCAGATGTTTGTTCTACTGATATAATATATCTAGAGTTTATTATGTTACTCCTAGTTCTCTACTAGATACAAAAATCTTTATTCCTTATTCTAAGCATGCAACTGTCTATTCAAAAGATCATCATGCAGAAACTTAAAAAGATTTAAAGTGACACTGAAGGTGTCCCTTAAATCAAGAGTTTTAACTTAAGTTCAATCAGGTCATGAAGGCCACTGATAAACAAAAAGCAAATAACTAAAAATAGTTGTTTGACAAAAGTCCTTAATCCATGCAAAAGTAGTCAATAGGTATCCTCTTTCTCCAACCGTGCCACTACTGTAGTTTTCTCCCAAAAACTCTAGTGCCTTCATGCAGAACTCTGGAGATACTCTTAGAATTGCTCTGGAGATTCTATACAATCTATCCGAATAGCATCTCCAGAGATTCTACATAGTTTGTTTGAATAACAACTCTAAAGATGTCTGCAAAAACACCATGGAATAGAGCTCTGAAGATTATGCAACCTATATGTCTATACATCTCCATGGTACTCAACTCCAAAGATCCTTCCATACTTCTACAAAATTCTTGAGACTTCACTATATCCATTATGCATAGGTCTGGAGATGGCAAAAGCTTATCCATAGTCTTCAAAAACCTTGCTATCAAGAATGAATGTGTTCCTATCATCAAAAAGAGATATTTTTGCATATTTTTCTTAGCTCAAACTTAAAACATGAAACCTTTTAACTACAATTGCTACCGCATCATCACATCTCATTTTAACATACTAAACAAGGTTTTAGCAGTCCTTAAAGTACAAACCAATAGATAGAATGATGTTTAGGATAGATAAAGGAGATATAAAAGCACATTTTGATGAGTACTACCTAACACTCATCATCCCCCTGAGATTAAGGGTTTACAAGTCCTCTTGTAGTATCTTGAAGCCTTTAGTTGTTCAACTGATATAACCTTTATGTGATATTATAACTGCTTTGAAATGTTGTTTACTTTGTTGCAGCAATATTAGTATTGCCCTTAAATTCATCTACCTTGTGCAACCATTCTTGGAATTTGGCATCTTCCAATTGTTCATCCCACATGGGCATAGGCTTAATAATCAAGGGAGGCCTAAAGCACATCCCTACCCAATCTTACTTGTATTTTCTATGAGCTTTACCACAGCCTTGGCCTTTTTGATGAACCATTTGAGGTTAGCTAGGGATACCATCTCTCTCATTTTTTTCTCTAGAGACAAGGTGTTCCATCTTCTTCTACGTGCAGTTAAAGAATTTTATTGGTTGCAGAGTGCACAAAGAAGCCAAATTCTATTAAACATTCCTCTTAATTTTGTTGATATAGGAGCAATAGCTTAAGAGAATAGAAAAACACCTAGAATTGAGTTTCAAAACCCCTTGGTGTGGGGCTTTCATGCTTGAGGAATATCTCTATATTTTCTATGTTCAATGATTGTGCCTCCATTCTTTCCAACCGGATTTTATGATTCTTAAGGGACATCAATGCCCTCAACTGGCATTCACTCACAAATAAATTTATAAAGAATGTAGTATGTTTAGTCAAAAGAAAATTGTGCAAAAACAACTCACAAAGAAAGATTTTGTCCTCATCATTACTCTGTATGTATAAATTCATAAAATCATGTTTATATTCTATGGACTCAGTAATGTCAAAGATGACCAATGAGAGTTTCCTCTAAAGGAATCTTTCCTTAAGAAACATAGTGTAACTCCCACTAGGTGGCAGGAGAGTATGTCTGAAGATAAGGTAGCTATTGTCATTACCTTTTCTTCTAATGTTTTTTTTACCTTTGTACTCAATGCAAAAACTTCTCTCTACAGTTGGAGCATTGTAGTAGTACCAACCAACTTGTTAGATCTTCTCTCCCAATTTAGTAAATCCTTAGGGATACTCACTTGGAATGTTATTAGGGAGAAATTTTTTTGGGTCCCTAGGCCAACTACAGGTGTGGGGACATTCAATTCCCTAATCAATTATTCCTAGTCAAAAAATTTGTTATTAGCCTTTGTCAACTCCCAGGATTTACTATCAACTTTCTCTTTTAGGGTTGTCATAAAAATAATGTAGTTGTCTCTAGCTTTGGTAGCCTGAGAGATCTGTACTTCCTTTTGTGTCATCTCTGCATCCTTTGCCAAAACATCTTTCTCTTTTTCTTTGATGGCCTTTTCTTTCTCATCTATACTCTCCCTTAAGTTACTAATTTCTTGATCACTCGTGGCTTCTTTCTCGTATATCACCTTATTCATGTCTATAATTTCTTGATCTCTCATGGCTTCTTTCTCCTGCATCACCTTATTCATGTCTGTAATGATAAGGCTTTTACCCCAAACCATCCTTTTCAAATTCTCAATCTCCTACATTAACTTTTGTTCTTGAGAGATTTCAGTATCCTCATAATCTAATGGATGGGATTGGGTCCCTGTCTCAATCTCTTTTTCTCTTCCTTCCTTTGTTTCTCTCTCTTTTGCCTCGCCTAGCTTTGCCTCATCCTCTATTGCTTCATCTTTTTCTATCTCAATTCTTGTTTCTCTTCCTTTCTCTATTTCTCTCTTTTTTGCCTCCCCTAGCTTTGCTTCATCCTCTATTGTGTCATCTTTTTCTATCTCAATTCATGTTTCTTCAGTAAAATCATGGACATGTGATGGCCCAGCTTCATCCCCAAGAGGCCTACTAGATTTTTGTTCTAGAGGGCTATCAGTTGTATCTTATTTCCAAAGCTCAGAGAGGGCCTTTGCAACTAATTCTAAGTCATTTTCCCATTGGGTCTTCTATCCCCGCGCTTACTTCTCTGAAGCACTGGATATGATTGCTCTTCCTATGTCTCTGGAGCTTGTTGACCTTCTTCTCATCCTAAGGAAATTGTTTGAGGTTCATCCATTGTAGCTTCAGGAGCTCCAGAAGTTTGTGCTATAGGACCCTCTTGAGTACCTTCTTTTGCTATCCTCCCTCTTTTGCTTCTTCTCAATGTTGGAGGAGTTTCTTTACTTCTCAACTCTTCTTATGTTTTCTTGGTTTTGGAGACTCTACAGGTTCCTCCTCTACCCTCTATTAACCTTCCCCTTCTAAAACTTGGGGAGGACTCCTCTATTGTTTCTTTTTATGTTTCTTTCTTTTTAGCTTGACTTTGGAGTCTATGTATTCTACCACCTTCACACCTTCCCTATAACATCCCAACTAGAATATTAAATAATATTAAACACAAATAATGCAAAAAACTCATTTCTCTTTTTTTATATATAACAAAATCCAATAATATTACATTTGTGATTTCCAAGTACAATACATAATTTCAAAAGATGGTTGCTTCACATGTGACTAGCAAATTTCACATTTTTACCATGAACATATAATAGATGGTCGCATTCCTTGCGACTTACAATATTTATCAATTTCATTTACATAATAAGTAATGTTTCCTATTCATAAGTCTTTGACAATAAAATATAGGAGAGAGAGAGAGAGAGCATCACCTTGGTTCTTTTCCTCCAACCACAGACTAGCGGTCCCCTACAAACCTTCCTTCTGGAAGTGGCCCTTCCTTTCATGAGGGTATAGATAATGAGAATCAATTAATTCTTTGTGCCATTTGAGAACTAGTGTAGTGTCCTAGCTAATAATAATTAGGCTTACAATTCTAGTCTAGCTCTAGCTATGTATAACCCATTCTAACTATTTAGCTATCTAGTACACAGTGAACTGACAATGCAAGTAGTGAATTTTGCATTACTTTGGCCACAGATTCATATAAATAAAGTCATATGTTCACTCACTCCTTTCTCGACTTGGAGACAACATTCTTATAATTCAGTAAATTATATATATATCAACACACTTTGACTTGTTTACTCAATATCACTCTTAAAGACATAAAAAATACTCTTTACTCATAGTCAACTAGAAGAATATAAGGTGAGAGCTTAGGTGACTTAAGAAGCGTACATTGAGCCCCTCTTTGCATCATTACAATCACAGGTCTATGATGACCTATCTACTCAACAGCTTGTCAACCCATTTCTATGCTCATCAATAAATTTAGTATTCTTTCAGAACAATATGCAAAACTCTAACATTAAGTCATAGGTTTGACGATTAAAGACTCTATCTGTCTTAGTCTAGGAATATATATTTGACTTATAATTTTTTGAAGAAGAACAATAACTTCATAAACCTTCATATTGAATATATTTTATCTTGTATATCAAAAGAGAATTCCAATATAATAAGTAGTCTCAATCTTCAATGAATAACTATAGAAAATTGACCTTTCATTTCCATAGTGAGTGTATTTCATGATAATCTTGTGGCTATTGTTAGCCTAGATTTGGGTAAATAATATTCCTTTTCAAAACTAGGATAAAGATAGTTTGTGATAACTCTTAGTTACCTAAAAGGATAACATCTATAGAAAACTAATATTATTTTACATATTAATAGAATGAGAAGTCTAAATATCAAGTGCCTTTAAACAAAGACATCAACTAATATCAAGCTTTAATCTTTTAATAATATTCAAGTGATGATATCTTCCTTATTACTTAGCTACGACTCTTAGATAGGATACTATGAAAACATAGTGATGTTAATTCAGTTTTTCACAAGGGAAAATAAGACTCTCAGTCTGCTACAGTTTACTAAAAAGATCTTATCACTTGATATGATAAAATTGAATTACTCATATCAATATTTACTCAAGTCACTGAGCACACCAACATTCGACCTTACTCAAGTTGAATCAATCAAAGCATATCTTGTATATATTATTCAACCTATACGTACAGTCAGCCCTTATGGTTTCTACAAGGTTTATTTAAGAATAACCTTATATGGTTTATATAAAAAAATAATAAACATTCGGCTTGACAAACATAATCATATGACTACAGCTCAATCCGTAAGCTTGTATAATATTCACGGCATAGAATAACATATATAATATAGAGATATTAATACATAATACAATTCTTATTGTCAACCATTATACGGTATAAAAAATATAGACATAAATTGTTGTCAAAGACGTATCAACAGTGAAGTCAAACTGATACAATGCATATCATTCGACCTCTTAAGGCACACAAAACAAGTTTTAACAATATAAATTCCATATATTGTTTCTTGTAGATATAAGTTGGTGTACATAATGAATGTACACAACACATTGAGGATGGTATGCTTACCTATAATGTTGTACCAAGCAGAATGATACCCCACAACTTCATTTCCTTCTTACTTCCCTCCAAACCAGAGATTCAATCTTTTCCTTCTTTCTTTTTCTCATGCTTTGTGCAAGAAAGAATCCTATTAAATCCTTTCTCCCCACTATCGTCAATTATGCAACTACATACTCACTTACTCTCCACTAATCCCTCAGCCATCCATGGCCTCACATGCTAGAAAAAGGGGAGTATGGAGTTACTACTCCTCCCCACTCCTCCAAGCATCTAGGTAAAACATGATGGGAGTCTATCTACCATAGACTTTACTCTTACTCAAACTTAGACATTATATTTAACCATAACTAAGCTTAAATAATAATAATAATTTAAAATTGTTATGTATGATGGAAGATAGTGTTAAATATGCCCAATCAAACCCTCCTTTCACAATAACATTCAAGGACAACAATAAAGCCAAGTCACTACAGATGGAGAGGACTTAGCTGTGGGTTGATGTCACTTAGGAATGATATGGAAAGATAGATTAGATTGATAGATTTGTCAAACCCTAGATGCAATAAGCCTAAAACCCTAATCGTAATTAAATCAGGTACAGACAAACAAAATATGGCAGATGATCACACAGGAAGGCACTAAACATAGATTAGAAACATACCAAAATTTAGATTTTTAGAGGTAGAAACTTCAGGGATAACAGGGCAGGTGCCCAAGTCCAATAGGGCAGATTTTCTATAGATCTGGAATAGTGAAATGTGTAAGACTGCAACCTGCTTCAGAGTTTCTATAAATGTCAGTCAGGAGGACTACAGGGCGGGCACCCTAGTCTAATAGGGTTGATTCTCTACAAGTTCTCAGATCCTGAATCTCTATCCTCTGCTCTGCTTCTCTGTAACTCATATTCACCAAATCTCGTACTTGTAACCAACAATCACAAAGAGAGGGGTTTGGGGGTTGTGGTATTTAGGATCTTGCCTCGGTCAAGCCCCGAAATGGCATTCAACCCTTCCAACACTGTCGTTAGATAGAGTTCATGTTCTTGGAGGATAGAGGCAAAATCAAATAATAAAATAGATTGATTGAAACACAAATAGATGTCACCTTGGAGGTGAAGCCCTCATAGAGATGAAGATCTTTCACACCATGAGGAGATGGATTGATGAAGCCAAATCTGCAATAAACAAACACAATAACAACACAATTCTTTTCTACAACACAATGAATGCTTTGAAATCCCTTAGCTTAATATCACAAGTTCGCATTATCTATCTAGGTGTAAAATGAAGACATAAACTCACTTATATATGCATTCCCGCTAACTTTCATAATTCAAATTGAAAAGGCCAACAGAAGGAAACCTTTTTAAAGGTCCTTGCCGACATCTTAAAATTTAGGTCCCAATAAATCAATCTAGACTAGGACGTGGGTGCCCAAGTCCTAAGGCATGATTTAGGTCTTCATTAAGCTTTAATATGAACCCCTAGGCCCCATTTGACATTGGTTTTGGAGGAAATTGCTTCAGGATAAGTTTTAAACATGCATAATGAAATTAAGGGGACCTAGGATCTAAATTAGGAGCTAACAAGTCATAGGGAAACTTTTTATGACATAACATTTAGCCCCCACTTTAATGTATGTATGATCTTATGATACATACATGTATTAAAGTATAGTTGAAAACACATCAAACACAATAGGCACATAAGCTAAGGCATACCCAAAGGTTGGAGGACTATTTCTACCCCCAATCTCAGGTAAGCACTAGAAAACACATGGAAGACAAGCAAGACACAATGAAGACAGTAAGAAACAAGCAAAACATAGAGAAGATAGTGGAAGCACGTAATACATAGAGAAGACATGAGAGCAGTCATGC
This sequence comes from Cunninghamia lanceolata, assembly GCA_027924645.1. Classification (NCBI taxonomy): domain Eukaryota; kingdom Viridiplantae; phylum Streptophyta; class Pinopsida; order Cupressales; family Cupressaceae; genus Cunninghamia; species Cunninghamia lanceolata. The sequence continues at coordinate 4,847,055 of BSBN01000178.1, read as the reverse complement.
AATACATGAAGATTACATTGATATGACATTAAAATAAATCCTACACTAAGGGGCAAAGGGGACTCATTGCCACGCACCTTTAGACCACCAAAAACACACAAAACAAAGACCCAAATGTGGAGGGGGCTCATCGCCACATGCCTTTAAACCACACTCAGGGGAAGACATGCCAAACAAAGACTTGAATGTGGAGGGGGCTCATCGCCACGTGCCTTTAGACCACACTTAGGGGAAGATATAACAAACACACAAGGAAAACACATGGAATAAATAAGCACTGCATAGCATGCCATAGACACACTATATGTCTTATACACAGCAAACATGAGAGATGGAAGAAGTTTATTTCTAAGTCCCACCATCTAAAACATGCCAAACACACCTGACGGTTGAGCTATGCTACCACAACCGCCAAAGACACGCTTAAGGGAGCATGACTCAAGATCCAACCTTGCCTCGTGATGAGGACTTTGTATAAAAGGATGTGCACTAGCTCAAGAGATACACCATCCCGCCTTTTGTAAAAGGGATTTCAAAATGCAACCCCACTCGCATCACGAAGATTCCTTACAGTGAAAAGGAAGCCTGTGCTCAAAGTATACAACTCCATCCGCATCACGGAGATGCCTTACAGTGAAAAGCAAGTATATGCAATAGATCAATGTACACAAACACGCTTTGTCAATGCAAAATAATCAAGCAGATATCATTATATATGCCCCGCCTTAATGCGGTTGATGTTGCTTATTGAAATCAAGCACATCAAGGTAGAGAGAAAACATGTAAGAGAACAAGAGCTCTCACAAAGCCCATGCCCCCAAAGGTGACATGTGCCATGATCACTGAATGTTCCCACAAACACATTGATAAGATATGCTAAGGTAATCAACACGAGACAAGGTTAGAACATCTTACTCTAAGATAACAACCATATCAAATTATGAAATCTATGCATGTATTAGATAACATGAAAGGAACCAAGGCTACACTTACGGGTTTAGATCAAAGTATAGTCATTGGGCTTATTGTGCAGGTATCTCAGGACTGAGTGTAACAACAAGGTGAGATACAAAACCATCCAAAGTGCACGGAGCAGCTATATTGAAAAGGTTTGTTAGAAGAGATATGACAACATGATATATCACACGGAGTGATTCTACTAGTCAAGCATCAGATATATATCTATATTTATATCAACCCCATCTTCATATATGGACTAGGTCTTTTTTTATTTGCATGTTGAAGGAACACATGGTCTGTATTAGTATTTATTTGTTTTCATCCTCCGCCAACTAGGTAGAACCATTGAAGAAAGTAAACAATAAAATGAGAGAGGAGAAACAAGTGCCGTAGGAACACCACATAGGAATATTCCCCCAAGACATCAACCGCAACGCTATGCCCCTAAGGCACAACACACAACAATAAAATAGAGGATAGAAGGATAGAAGAATGATGAAACAAATAGAAGAATGGTCACAACAGAGGTGGTCTCCCAGTATCCTTGACCTTACAAAGGTATCAAGGATCATCCTAGGAGACCTAAACAACATATAACACAGTACAGGGGAACACAACACATAAGATAAAGCCATGTAAGTGAGCAAAAGTATGCTATGACAAAGGTGGCTAAAAAGGGTTAGAAATACTTACTTGTTTATACAACCAAACTAGCAGTTGTTGTCAAGAAAATCATCTTCCTCCCAATCTCAAATGCAAGAGGAAATAGGTACATAAGGAACAATTTCCCAACTTAGATCATCATCCTATAATTCTTCGACCTTAATCTCTTCTCTAGTTTGTTCAATGTCATGTGGTGGAATGTTCTCTTGTTGAGGTGTTGGTTTTTGATCTAAGTCTTGTCGTCTCTTCCTCTGTTCTCTTGCTTGTCTATTCCTTCTTTTTTGTGATGTTTGCAAAAGTTTTGTCATGATTTTCTACAGTCTTCAACATCTCAGAGGAGGAAGCTTGTGCTAAGTTAACCTTTTGTGATGAAGTGTTTTGTTCTTTATGGGTATCTCCTTATCCCTGTAAGGATGATGGAGGAGGAACCTCGGCAAAGACTCCTTTGCCTCTCAATCTAGGGGGTTCTTTCAATTCAAGTAGCTCTTTACTTATGAGTTTTTTGAGAGGAAGTCCAGCCAATTTTGTTATCAATTTTGCTTTGTATCATTGATATCCCAAGAATGTTTGATCTTGTCGTGGTTTAGGAGGTTCAATAGGTCGTGGCCAAAAGTAATCAAGATTGAAGTTTTTTCAAGTAACCATAGGTTGCCACTTACTATGATGAATAGTATGCATGCTTCCATGAAGAGGAAATTTTATACATTTGTGAATTGTTAAGGGGATAGCTTTGATGGCCTTAAGTCATGGATGGCCTAATTTTATATGGAAGAGGTCAGATGTAGGTATGATATCGAATGGTTGTTTCAAAGCTTTATCAAATACCGTGGTCAATAAATTAATCTTCCATATGGCTAGGAGGAAAGCTCCAGTATGTGTTTTCATCATCATGTCGGTTGGTTCATAAGATTCTTGTATCAAATCATGTGAATAAAGGAACTCACCAGTAGCCACATTAGTCATACAGTTAGAATCAATAAGGGCTCCTCTTGTAGGATTTTTCATTACTTTTACTACAATGTAAAGAGGTCCTTCAATGCTTCCAGTTGTTCTATCATGTGGTGTAAAAACTAATTTGGTTTCAAGAGTATTCCTCTTCATATAAACTCTAGGAGGGAACATAGTATTTTTGTGATGAGAAGCCATGTATGTGAGATTATTTCGCACTTAAGCACTTGTTTGAGAAAATTAAGTTTTTAAATAGAAAAATACACAAATTTCATAACAACCCAAGTGAGTAAGATTAAAATAGTGCTACACAACAAGGCAAGATGAGTGTTTTGAAAGTTTACTTAAAGAAGTTTGAAAATAGTGTATAAAACCCTTGATGTTGAAATACACAATGTGTAATTGTAAGAGATGAAAGTTTCAATGCTAGGATGCAAAAGTATGCACTATAATGCAACACTACACTTAAAAATAAGATTTGAATGAATGTTGAAAAGGAGTAGAAAAATCTGAAAATGAAATTTTGACTACAAACCCTAGTTTTTGCGAAGACTAGGTTATATGAAAAATGCAACTTTTTAACAAAACCCTAGCAAATGCAACTTGTAAATGTAAAATTTTATATGATGAATTATTGTAATAAATATCATATCTGATGCAAATATCAAAAAATTAAATCTTTTTATGATATGCAACACAAAATATGCAAAACTATGTCTTAATGCAAGCCTCGAATGTTTTTTTTTCAAAAATTTTCAATGCAAGATGATAAATATGATATGAACCAATGCAAGGACTAATTACAACACTCAGCAAGATGGAAGATCAGTAAAAACATGGGTTCACCAAAATGTTATGTATGAGAAGGTGGGAAAGATGGAAGACAGTGTTAAAGATGCCCAATCAAACCCTCCTTTCACAATAATATTCAAGGACAACAATCAAGGCAAGTTACTATAGATGGAGAGGACTCAACTGTAGGTTGATGTCACTTAGGAATGCTATGGAAAGATAGATTAGATTGATAGATTTGTCAAACCTGAGATTCAATAAGCATAAAACCCTAATCGTAATGAAATTGGGTACAGACAAAAAAATATGATAGATGATCGCACAAGAAGGCACTAAACACATATTAGAAACATACCAGGATTCAAATTTTTAGAGGCAAAAACTTTGGGGACAACAGAGTGGGTGCCCAAGTTCAGTAGGGCAGCTTTTCTATAGATCTGGAATAGTGAAATGTGTAAGATTGCAACCTAATTCAAAGTTTTTGTAAATGCCAGTCGAGAGGACTATGGGGTGGGCACCCTAGTCTAGTAGGGTTTATTCTTTGCAAGTTCTTCTTAGATGTTGAATCTCTATCCTCTTCTCTACTTCTCTGCAGCTCCACTTCACCAAATCCTGCACTTGTAACCTACAATCACAAAGAGAGGGGTTTGGGGGTTGTGGTGCTTAGGAGCTTGCCTTGGTCAAGCCCTGAAATGGCATTCAAGCATTCCAACACCGTTGTTAGATAGAGTGTGTTTCCTTGGAGGATAGAGGCCAAATCAAATGATGAAATAGATTGATTAAAACACAAATAGATGTCACCTTGGAGGTGACGCCATCACGGAGATGAAGATCTTTCACACCATGAGGAGATGGATTGATGAAGCCAAATCTGCAACAAACAAACACAATAACAACACAATTCTGCTCTGCAACATAACGAATGCTTTGAAATCCCTTATGTCAATATCACAAGTTCACATTATCCATCTAGGTGTAAAATGAAGACATAAACTCACTTATATATGCATTTTCGATAACTTTTGTAATTCAAATTGAAAAGGTCGATAGAGGGAAACCCTTTTAAAGGTCCTATGCCGACATCCTAAAATTTAGGTCCTAGCAAATCATCCTAGACTAGGGCATGGGTGTCCAAGTCCCAAGGCATGATTTAGGTCTTGATTAAGCTCTAAAATGAACCCCTAAGCCCCATTTGACATGGGTTTCGAGGGAAATTGCTCTGGGAAAAGTTTTAAACATGCATAATGAAATTAAGGGGACCTAGGAGGTAAAAAGTCAGGGAAACTTTTTACGACATAACAAAAATAAACAATAGTGCACCTATTTTATAGATGTCACTAATGCATTCTTTCGAATGCTTTAGTTATTCTTATTCATGAGCACAATTACCGACGATGGATTCTCACAAAGTCAACTTAGACCTTTACGACAAAATTAAACTTGTTTGGTCAATTACTCATGTCGACTTGGCAATCAAATATGTACACCACCTTACTAACTTTTGACAGAGAAGATTAATCCATCAAGATGATGATGGAAAAAAAAACAAGTATGGAATGATCTCTATGTTAAAAAAAATTTTGAGACAACTAAGAACATGAAGATTAAGACTTAATCTAAAATTGAGATATCCTCTAATGTGTGTGTGTGTGTTTCCAAATAGCACAAGGATCATTGTATTCACACGATCTAGCACCCTCTCTATGGTGATAATATCTATTGGTTCCCAAAATGACTGTAGCACAAAACTCTAAAACATTCCTAAATCACCTAGGCCAGGGATTGTCGTCAAGGTGATAGGAAGAGGTTTATCAACAAGTTAAAGAAAATTTTGAACAACTGACAAGAGTGGGTATACTCCTCTGCACTTCAGGCTTAGCTAGACCTAGGAGGGATATTCCTAGAGGCATGAAATAGAACAAAAATAAACACAGTCATACCCAATGTACACTTGAACCCCAAAGTTATCACTAGGTCAAGACAAACTGGCTGCACATGCCTCTATATTAAGCTAATTCAACTGTACCAATATACATGCACAGGAAAGATGGATTTTCCCCTAAACTATTGGTGAATGATTTGTTTGATTTTAAAAATGTGAGATTGATCCATCCCCAATATGGACTGGTGCCTACTCCATTGGGCAACTGAGTCATAAGAAATTAAGAGGAAAAAAATGGATTGAACCAATATCAACAGAAGACTAAAATACATTGACATATATTTCTCAGATTACATTTCATACATTAGACATACTTAGTTATCCAGAACCAAACTACAACAACCCATTTGCAACAAAGAGATGACTCAAAACAAAGCATGTATTGACTTAAATGTTGTCACATATTATCAAATCTCTATTGCAATCACACCAGCAAATGTGGTGAAGGAAAAATGAAAAGTTACTACTATGCATTCCCCTAAATCATTAAAAATAGCCATGGAGACATACCACTACATAAATATGTGCATTACAACTATTTCCTACATTGTATCAACCACATTCCTCCATTCACTACTCAGACATTATCCTCTACTTAATGCACAAAAATTTCCCTTAGGATTTGCTAGACCAGACAATTGGTTCAATGACCAACCTTGAAAACATATTTTTTACATGTATATATAGCAATTCAATCCTATTATGTAGCCCAAGGTGCTGGAAATCAATCAACAAGAAACCCATACTGCATTAAAATTAGGCCCATGGCAATGTCAGAAAATCTGCACGTTTGGAAGTCTGCCCACGCTTTAGCAATTAAGAAAACAACAAAAGAAGATTTCTTGCACTCTTTGTGTACTAGGAATAATAAATAGAGAAGGTTCTAATCCATTTCCTGACATCTGCAACATTTGACTTATCTGCTTTGTCTTCCTAATGTACCCACGCATTGAAGAATTTCACTGTATCAACCACTTGCATGGCACATTTCTATAGAATCATTAATTTCTGGATACAAGTCAACCTACACAATCCTCTCTGTACTGGACACACCTTCCTATCTCTATCAGCCTTTTTTCCTTCTCTTGAATTTCTCTATTTTCTACTTCATTCTTCTTGCTTATCTATCTCCCTTTGTCAAATCAGACTTTTAGATTTTAGACTTTCTGCTTTCCACCTTACAAAAAGGGAGAAGGAAGGAAAGAGAAACTCCTACCTTATGAAAACATAGAAGCCTTTGAATAGTTTGGTGGACTCATGCCTTACCTTCCCATTATGGGTACTACAGCAGCATATGATCAGTGGTGGGCTAGACAGAGACCAGTTAGGCTGACTATCCTAGTAGGGTACGTAGCAGCAAGGGAGGCAATAGTGGAGGAGGGGGATGATGATGACGAGGATGATGATGATGAGGAGGAGGAGGAGATAGAGTATATTAAGGAGATGGAAATAGATGAGGGGGGTGACAACAGAGATGGGGGCGGAAATGGAGGCAGCGATGGTGATGGACTAGAGTTGGAAAGATTACAGGATTTGGTGCAGTAACAGCAGGCCCAGATAGCCTAGTTATAGGGGCAGTGTTGAGATGGGTAGGTAGCTACCCTACAAGCACAGATAGTGGCCTTACAGGCACAGGTGGCCCGGTTGCAGGGATAGCTAGGGCAAGCACAGGGATGAGCACAGTGTTATTAGTAGGAGAGAGATCAGGCCTGATAGTCACTAGGGCCAGGGATGGGGAATGTGGTGCGGACGATGCAACACCAGGTGGCAGAGAGTGTTAGGGAGGCCCAACACTATAGGAGACTCTATGAGAGACTAGTCCCAATAGACCAGAGAGAGCTATTAGAGATGATCAGCGGCATCTGGATCGAGGCGGTTAGGGAGGTCGAAGAGGTCAATTTAGCAGCCACCTCCAAGACAGGTAGGATAGATGCCACCTCCATAGGTATAGGGATAGGTAGGGCAACAAGGTATGGGGCCACCACCTCAGAGGGGCTCGGGACTAGCACATTCAATGACTTTAGCCAAAGACAGCTCTGCCTATGGGTAGTAGATATTTTGATTGTACATGTATTTTGACAATTCCTGGGGACCTTGCTTGTATCATGATCATTTTGTGTATATATATGAGATGAACATTTGGATCGATGGACTATGTACTCCATGTTATTTGTGTATGTATAGATGGATTTTATGATGGTTTTATGCATATGTTATATTATGATGATGTGGACATGTGTATATGATAATATGTTTATGATGGACTAACTTATGTGTGATGCAGGATGTGATGTGGAGATATGCCATGGGGTTTATGTTTATATATGATGTCTAACAAGTGTGTGATGTATGATGTGATGTGGAGAGATGTTATGGATGGATGTTTATTTTATTGTTTATGGGTGTTGATGGATTATTGGTTGATCACATGGTTTTGGGATTAACACGTTGTATGGCATAGGATGGTGTTCCATTCATAGGTTATTTAGATCAACCCTTTGCATTGTAGGATGTTGTATGATATTTGAGGGTATGCTGAATTATGATGGATTTATGTGTATGAATTATGATGGATTATGATGGATATGTGTATGATGAATATGTTTATGATGCTATGCAATATGATAGACTACCTTATGTGATGCAGGATGGAACATGTGGTTTTGTGTTTATGGATGTTATGATATATGTATCATATGATATAGAAATGATCATGTTATGCAATATGGTTTTGTGATGTTATGATGGATATATTTGTGGGTGATCAAAACAAACATACCTTCTTATTTCTATTAGATTCAGGATAGACAACTGAGAGGGGGGGTGAATCAGTTGTCCAAAACTTTCTTCCAATTTAGACACTTAAATCCACTTTGTTATTTAGCAGCATAATGATAAATCAATCATGGAAACATAAAGCATTAAATCAAGAGCAGCAACACATCAACACATAAGACACCAAGATTTTGACGTGGAAAACCCGGTTAAGGGAAAAACCACGGGGTGATTAACCCAAGATTGTATTCTCTATTAGAAGAATAGAAAGAACAAAATGGCACATGCCAATTAGGGCTCACTGCCTGAGCACACTGCTCACAAGAGGCTCACTGCCTACAAGAGACACACTATCTACAAAATGATAAGTATCACATACTTGAACTGGAGAATAGCATCTTCACCATGCTTGAATCAGTTTCATTTAAGCCCAATACTTTTGCTCTGCCTTTCGCTCTCTTCCTCACTACCACACTCTCATCTCCACATCCACTTATTGAAATGACTTTACAACTCCTTATTTATACAAGGCATCAACTTAGGAATAATCATCTAAGTCGGCAAACATCTACAAGAACATCCGCAAGATGTGTAATACATCCAGTCAGCCAAACTTATGAAGAACATCATCATCTAGAAGTTATTCTTCAATTGCGAGCTCAAAATCTAATGTGGACCACCAACATGAACTAGACATGATCTATCGCATGGACTTCCTAAACACTCCACCAAATCTACAGAAAAGGATATTGCATTTCCGGATCCCACCAGACCTATCTATGTCACTCTGTCACCTCTGAACACCTGCTGGAACCAGTTTTACTTGAGCGGCCACAACTTCTTCAAATCTTCATGTGGACCTCAGAAATCTTTACTGGATCATCTTAAGACTCATATCTACAAACCCTTTGAACTGTATCCTCTGATAGTCATCTTATCTTGGATCTTTACCTTATTGTCTTCACTTTTCTTCTCTGTTCCTGATTAGGACTAATTTTCTCAATTTCCTCGGCACACAGCTCATCCAATCCTTTCCATTAATGCAACAAGAGTATGTTGACATCAATGACAACACCGGTTAGGCACATACTTGCAACAATCTCCCCCTTTGTCATTGATGGCAACATATGATGTGAAAAACTATTTTGACCATCAAGACAAGAACTTTTCTTTACTAACACAACTCCCCCTATCACCAACAACCATTCACTTGTCTTCTCTTTCTTTACTGCTCCCCCTCTGATCAGCCACCACTTGTTTTTCACATGTCTTCTCTCCCCCTTTGACATCAATGGCAAAGGGCACATACTTGCAATTCCACCATTTCAGAATCATACCAACTGCTCCCCCTGAGTAGCAGCTCCCCATTATCAATCTGGACCACAAGATATGACTGTGATATCCACCAGACTGGTGCACATCAGTGCACCTTAGTTCATCACCGGAGGGGTAATAATCCCTAACTTCTCCCTAAGATACTCAAAAGAGTCCATAGGTAGAGGTTTAGTAAAGATATCTGCAATCTGATCCTTGGAAGGCACAAACTCCAATCTGACTTCATTCTTGTTCACTTGCTCTCTTAGAAAATGAAACTTGATAGATATATGCTTAGTCTTTGAATGCAACACCAGATTCTTAGATATATTTATTGCACTTGAATTATCACAGAAGATTGTGATAGGTTCCTCATACTCCACTCTGATGTCTCTTAGCATTTACTTCATCCACAAAACTTGAGTGCAACTACCTGCTACTGCAATATATTCTACTTCTGCAATGGACAGAGATATTGCCTCTTGTTTCTTGCTTAGCTAAGAAACCAATCTCTTCCCCAAAAAGAATGCTCCACCACTGGTACTCTTCCGGTCATGCCCAATCCGCATCTGTATATGTATGAAGAGAGAAATAATGATCTCTGGGATACCACAATCCATACTCAACTGTCCCTTTTAGATATCTAAAAATCCTCTTGATTGCCATGACATGAGATTCTCTAGGATCAGCTTGAAATCTAGCAACAAGACCAACAGCATTCATAATGTCAGGTCTAGTTTGAGTGAGATACAACAATCCTCCAATCATTGACCTGTACTTTTTCTGATCAACCTTAGGAGATTCAACATCTTTGCTCAATTTACATCCAGTTGCCATGGGAGTATTCATTGGTTTTGAGTCTTCCATCCCAAATTTCTTCAACAATCCTTTCACATATTTGGTCTAAGAAATGACGATTCCTTTCTTTGTTTGAATGATTTGCAGACCCAAGAAGAAATTCATTTCCCCAAGCATGGACATCTCAAATTTACTTTTCATTTGATTTGCAAAAGATTTACACATACTATCTCTTCCGCCAAAAATGATATCATCAACAAACACTTCAACAATGAAGATGTTTTCATGATCAATTTTGAAATACAAATTACTGTCAGCAATACCTTTGTTGAAACCAATCTTCAAAATATGTTTATCCTATCTCTCATACCATGCTCTTGGGGCTTGCTTCAGTCCATACAGTGTTTTCTTCAACTTGCAGACCATATCACCATGATCAGACAATTGAAATCCATCTGGTTGCTCAATGTATACTTCTTCTTCCAAGTCACCATTCAGAAAGGCAGACTTGACATCCATCCGATACACTTTGAAATCCTTGAAGGCAGCAAAAGCAAGAAATAATCTGACTGCTTCAATTCTTGCCACTGGAGCAAAAGTTTCTTCAAAATCAACTCCTTCTATTTGAGAGTAACCCTTGCAAACCAATCTGGCTTTATTTCTGATTACTTCACCAACTTCATTCAGTTTGTTCTGGAAGACCCATTTGGTTCCAATCACATTCTTGTTTCTAGGTCTGGGAATAAGATCCCAAGTGTGATTTTTCTCAATTTGCATCAGCTCTTCCTCCATTGCTTTAGTCCAATTTTCATCATTGCAAGCTTCATTCACTATCTTAGGTTCAATCTTTGAAATTAGACAATATTCATCTGAATCTTGAGCAATCCTCCTTCTTGTTTGTATACCTTTGCTTTTATCACCTATGATCTGATCTTTAGAGTGGTTCAGTCTTACATACCTGGGAACTTTGGGAGTTTCTTGCACTTCTAATTCTTGATTAGGCTCATTATAACTCATCTCTTCTTCCTGATTTACTGGATCAGTTTGAATCTGAATTTCAGAAGGGACTTGGGCTCCTTGGATCAGAACACCATTGTGATCATCTTCATCATATTCATAAAACATTGAAGGTTTTTCAATTCCTTCATCAACCTTCACATTTGTACTTTCTATAATCTTTCTCAATCTCTTGTTATAACACCGGTATGCTTTTCTTTGAGTAGAGTAACCCAAGAATATTTCTTCATCACTTCTAGCATCAAACTTGCCTAGATCTTCATCTCTTTTAATGTAACATTTGCTACCAAAGACTCTAAAATACCTCACAGTAGGAGTGATGCCAAACCAGAGTTCATAAGGAGTCTTACCGGTATTGCTTCTGATTTGAACTCGATTGAGAGTGTAGACTGCAGTGCTAACAGCTTCTCTCCAATAGATCTGAGGAACATTTGCTTCCATCATCATGGTCCTAGATGCTTCCTGGATGGTTCGGTTCTTTCTCTCCACTACTCCATTCTGTTGTGGAGTCCTAGGAGCAGATAATTGTCTCTTTATTCCATGTTTCTCACAGAATTCTATGAACTCATCGGATGTGAATTATCCACCTCTATCAGACATCAGACATTTTAATTTTAATCTGGTTTCATTCTCTACCATAGCCTTGAATATTTTGAATCTCTCAAGAGCTTCTGATTTCTCTTTCAGGAAAGTAACCCACATCATCTGGGAATGGTCATCAATTAATAACATGAAGTATCTATCACCTTGCACACTCCTTATTCTTGCCCACATAGATCAGTATGAACTAAGTCCGATAATCTGGTAGAATATTGTTCCTTGCTTTTGAATGAGACTCTGCTTTGTTTCCCCAACTGACATTCTTTGCACAAGCTATTTGTAGGGTTTCACCAGTTTTGGAAGATCTCTTACAGCCTGAGTGTTGCTTATCTTGATGATATTATCAAAATTCACATGACACATCCTCCTATGCCATAGCCAACTCTGATCAATTTGCAAAAATAGACAACTTTTACCAGTACCAACAAAATGGAAGATATTACCTTTTGTCTGAGTACCGAATGCAATCTCTATTCCAGAACTTTCAAAGATCTGGCATTTTCCATTCTTGAATCAAAGATCATAGCCTTTGTCCACCAACTGTCCAACACTGAGAAGATTGTGCTTCAATCCTTCAACATACAGTACATTACCAGTTTTGTTCTTTCCATCAAAAGAAATAGTTCCTCTACCTCTGATTCTACCAGCAGAATTATCACCAAACTTTACCACTCCTCCTTCATACCTTTCCAAATCTAAGAACTTATTTTTGTCACATGTCATATGGTGAGAGCATCCACTATCAATGACCCAATCATCCTTTTCTTCAACTTGGGCAGCCAGAGCTCTTTCTACAATTTTATGATTGACAGATTTAGAGGGCATTGGATCTTCTTCCTTGATGGCAATAAACACCCAATCACTTCCAGATTTGTTTCTTGTCTCTGATTCATCATTTGTTACTCCTTCATTATCATCCTCTTCATGAACATAGTAACAATTCTTTTGGAACCTTGATCTGTTAGGATTTGGCCTTGAAAATCTTTCCAAACATTTTGAGGCAAAATGACTAATCTTATTGCAATTAAAACACTTAAAAGGCAATTTCCCTTCATACTTACCAGATCCTCTTGGTAGTCTTTTTGCAATAAGGGCTTCAAGCTGAGCAGTTTCAGCTTCTTCTTCTTCCAAGTCTTTTCTTGCTTTTTCATACCATGATAGTTTCCTTGAGGAGTTACCTCCCGGATCAAACCTTTGTTTTCCTTTTACAGAAGCACTAGCTTTGAATGCAGATTTAGTCTTGGGGGGGATATCTCCAAACTAGGTCATTTCAAATGCTGCCAATTTACCAACCAATTGATCTCTTGTGACACTTGAATGGGCTCTGAATTCTTCAATGGCAACAACCTTGATTTTATAAGAAGCGGGAAGGGATCTGAGAACTTTGCCAACAATCTCATCTTCATCCAAGACTCCACCAGCACATCTAATGCCACAAACAAGCTCATTTACTCTTGGCATAAAGGTAGTGATATTTTCATCTTCTCTCATCTTCAGATTTTCAAATTTCCCTTTCAAACTTTATAGCCTTGCACATTTAACATACTTGTCTCCTTCATGCAGAAGTTCCAGTTTTTCCCAAATCTCAAAAGCAGTTTGTAGATCAACAACATTTGTAAGCTCTGAATCAGTCAAGGCCCTTAGAAGGGCTTCTTTAGTTCACAAATTGTTTTCAGCATCTGTGATTTCACTTGCAGATTTCAGGCCATTCTGAGGAGGCGTATACTTTGTTGTAGCCATGGTCCAATACTGCATTCCTATACATTGCAAGTGACATTGCATGCAACTTTTCCAAAGATTAAAATTGGCTCCATCAAACTTCAGACTATCCTTCTTGTAGGACGACATCCTGGATCTCCTCAAGCGGTTAAGCTCCTTTTAGAGGAACTTAGCTTTGATACCAATTGTTAGATTCAAGACAGACAACTAAGAGGGGGGGTGAATCAGTTGTCCAAAACTTTCTTCCAATTTAAACACTTAAATCCACTTTGTTATTTAGCAGCATAATGATAAATCAATCATGAAAACATAAAGCATTAAATCAAGAGCAGCAACACATAAGACACCAAGATTTTGACGTGGAAAACCTGGTTAAGGGAAAAACCACAGGGTGATTAACCCAAGATTGTATTCTCTATTAGAAGAATAGAAAGAATAAAATGGCACATGCCAATTAGGGCTCACTGCCTGAGCACACTGCTCACAAGAGGCTCACTGCCTACAAGAGACACACTATCTACAAAATGATAAGTATCACATACTTGAACTGGAGAATAGCATCTTCACCATGCTTGAATCAGTTCCATTTAAACCCAATACTTCTGCTCTGCCTTTCACTCTCTTCCTCACTGTCACACTCTCATCTCCACATCCACTTATTGAAATGATTTTACAACTCCTTATTTATACAAGGCATCGACTTAGGAATAATCATCTAAGTCGGCAAACATCTACAAGAACATCCGCAAGATGTGTAATACATCCGGTCAGCCAAACTTATGAAGAACACCATCATCGGGAAGTTATTCTTCAATTGCGAGCTCAAACTCTAATGCGGACCACCAACACAAATTGGACATAATCTAAAGACCTCCACAAGCTTGCCTGAATCACCAAGAACATCCGCACTTCATCTGCTTACAGAAATCCTTATCTTCTTTATCTGGAACCTCAAGAACACAGTCTATCATCACTGTCACAATGGAATAGATGCTTGCGGACCTCGAAACCACTAACCAATTGAGTTATCACTTCACATGGACTTCCTAAACACTCCACCAAATCCATAGAAAAGGATATTGCATTTCTGAATCCCACCGAACCTATCTATGTCACTCTGTCACCTCTGAACACCTACTAGAACCAGTTTTACTTGAGCGGACACAACTTCTTCAGATCTTCATGCAGACCTTAGAAATCTTTACTGGATCATCTTAAGACTCATATCTACAAACCCTTTGAACCGTATCCTCTAATAGTCATCTTATCTTGGATCTTTACCTTATTGTCTTCACTTTTCTTCTCTATTCCTAATTAGGACTAATTTTCTCAATATCCTCAGTACACGGCTCATCCAATCCTTTTGATTAATGCGACAGGAGTATGTTGACATCAATGACAACATTGGTTAGGCCCATACTTGCAACAATTTCTTTGTTCAGGTGTTTGATGTTGAAGATCTCTATAGCTGCTCTTCTTTTAACAAGTTTTGAGCCAAATGATGGCATGCTTTTAGGTTAGTTTTGATGAGGTCAATAATAGAAAATAATCATTGAACTGTGTGATGCCTGGTAGATATTTGTTGAGAGCAATTAATTCAAATGTCTTGTTGAGGAAAATAGTGAATTTAAGGTATGTTATTTGATATGAAATGTATGTGAAATGATGACAAATGTAATGATGTGTAAATGGCAAAAGGATGAGTGAAAAGATGCTTAGATTAATAAATATGTATGATGATCTATAAATATATGCTTAAATTAATAAACATATATTGGAAATAGAATAATGAAAATGCAAAGAGGTGGATAATGAAAATAATATATGCTCATATTAATAAACATATATTACAAATGGATACATGACAATTTAATTAGTGGCCTAATGAAAATGTAGAGTGATGATATGAATAATATATGCTCAGATTAATAAACATATATTAGTGAAGGAACTAGTGAGGATGAAATGAGTAATGCAAGTATATTGTTATGGGGATGTGGTGATTGGTTTTGTTGATCATGATACCAAGCTCCTAAAAATGATCATGGGAAGAGTTTGAAGTGAGTGGAAGAAATTAGATGGGAAGGGAGTGGGGTTTGATGAATCTTGGAGCAATAGATATGGGATATTATGTGTGTATGTGTAGGATAAAGGGGTGATAGTATGTATTACGAAATTTTGCTAATAAATATTGAGTACTATTGTTGATATAGCATAAGATGTTATGCATCAGGGTATGCAGAACCAAGGTGACAAGTCATCCATGAGTAGGACTTGACACTGCAAACAATAGGATGAACCCATGCATACCCACAACAATACAACCTTTTCTAGATGAATGAGGGGGATCCAAAGCATAAGACCCTAGTACACAAAAGGTATGAGGAACCTTAGATGCAAAAGGAAGATGATATGCTAGTACCAACCCTACTATTCACAAGATATGAATACTATGGTGGAGTAATGAGAACCTCCCACAAGCACAACATATGAAAGCAAAGACTATGTCCCATTCCAAATTATTTGCCACATGCCATGATATAATGAGATCCAGGCAGTTTTCAACCAATCCAAGAATAGGACACAAGATAAAAATCAAGAACCAAAAGACCAACTGACCCAAAACATACAGCCATTATATCTCTTTCCAAAAATGGATGGAGGATTGGTGATTCTACCCATTGTAGGAAGGATGCATCTGTAGAACAGGAATCGGTGGATGATTAAGATAAACCAAAGGATAGGCGGGGGATACAAGTCATTAATTGTGGAAAAGTCGATATGGTAGTTGATGCTTTTTTTCATGAAAGTGTTATGCTTTGATAAGATGCTTAACAAGAATATTGTTTGCAGATCAAGTGTAAGCAACAAGCTCAAGAGAGTGGGACCATCCAAGTTGGATTGGATGGGTGCAATGTATGTACCTACATACTGGATACTTCATATTCCAAACTGTCTACATTCCCTGTATCTACAAGATCAAGGCACATTACGATGTGGGTGGTGATAAAATATAGTTCTGGGTGACTTGATGAAATGGGATAGGGATAGGGTCATATGATTGGATGAGATTGAGTTTAGAGGATGTGGATGTCAATTTTTTGATTGTACCATGGTATAAAAACCATGATAGGGAAGAGTGATAGTGGTCGAATGGGTAGAAGTGTCACTTTTTAGATTGCACCATGTATTAAAACCACATGGTAGGGATGGAGGGGACAGATAGAATGATATGTGGGTGATGATGGGGAGATGAGATATAGAGTGATAGGAACAGGCAAGGGTTACTCGATCTTGGACAAGACATAATGTGGGGGAAGAGAGTTCTCAAATTGTATTCAAATTGTAAGAACCACAATCTGAGGGATGAGTGGTGATTAGGGGTATTAGCTGGCTAAGTGGGGTATGGCAATTGGCAGAGTGAAGTGGCAGTGCATAGACATGATGTTTATACAAAAACTACTAAAGGGACCAAGGTCTTAGGCGGGTGAGGTAACCAACTGAGTAACATGGTGGTGTAAAGACATGATGTCTATGCAAAAACCATGGGAAGGGACCAAGATCGGTAAGTAGCGGTAGGTGAGGTGAGGTGACAGTGCATAGATGTGATGTTTATGCAAAAACCACTAAAGTGTCCAGGAGATGGGGGGAGTTTAGGTGTTAGTGTAGGTGGGAGTTCTACTTTTCTACTATTCACTCTATAAAAATAGAGAGTGATAGGGGAAATGATGGTAAGGGCAAAAAGACTTAATTTGGGGAATGGGTGATAGCAGAGGAAAGTGGTAGGCTAGTGGTTTGGAATGTTGTTTTTCTGTTACTTAGTTTCTAAACCATATATGGGAGTATGGGGGGTTATTTTGGGAATGATGGATAATGAAAGCTCAAATGGTGGGATTATTTTGAAGCTCAGATGATGGGATTATGGGTGTGACAGAGGATGATGAGAAGGTTGTTTGAATAATGGATCCGGGTTGAACCTACACATGACGCCTACAAGTAGGTTTTCATCATTGTACTTATCCAAGGCGCCACAGGAAGTGGTTTTCACCATAGGACGAATTATTTCTCTTTACTTATTTGATTTTTTAATTTTTTGATTTTTTTGATCTTTTGACATTTTTTTGTATTTTTAAATTGGGGTATTCAATGGGCTAACTGTGGAACCACTTTAGGTGTATGATGTTAATAGGCTCATCAAGCTCTTCTCCTTCTAGGGTGGAGAGGTGATATGCTCTGAAACCATACCTAATAGTGACGATATAGGGGCCCAGCCAATTAGGCTCAAATTTCCCTTTATTTTCCCATTCTGATAGATTCCTTTGATTTTCTTTCAGGACCAAGTCTCCTACTGCAAACTCTCTAGCACAGATTTTCTTGTTGTAGGATCTATGAAGTTGATCTAGTATGCTTGGAGGTGATTGAGGGGGTTGAGGCATCATTCATCCAATATCTCTAGCTCTTGGAGGTGTACAACATGGTATTCTTTAGGCAATAACATTATGCAAAGAGATGTGCAATGAGGGTAACTCGATCTCTGTTGGTAGGATAGCTTCAGCTCCGAAGACTAGGAAATATGGAATAGCTCCTGTAGGAGTGCAAATGCTAGTGTGGCAGGCCTAGAGGGTAGGATGGATGTGGAGATGCCAATCACGACCAGTTTTATTGACAACTTTCTTAAGGATTTTGAGCAAGGTTTTGTTAGTTACCTTAGCCTGGCCATTACCTTGGGGATAGTATGGGGTAGACCAATGATGTTGTATGTGAAATTTCTCACAAAGGGTCCGAACATCATGGTTTTTGAAAGGTTTTCCATTGTCTGTAACAATGGCAGGTGGGATACCATAACAACAGATGATATGGTAAAGGATGAACTTGGTGATTTTGATTTCCAATGTTGAAAGTGAGAGGAATAGCTTCAACCCACTTAGTGAAGTATTCTATAGTGGTGATAATGAATTTATGTCCATCAGAGGAAGGGGGATGGATTTTACTGATGAGATCTAAGCCCCACTGAGAGAAAGGCCACGGTGTGGTGATGGGTTGCAATGCTTGAGAGGTAGCGTGAATGAGATTGCCATGTTACTGACAGGGCTTGCACTTCTTTACATTTTCACATGCATCATGCTCTATGGTAGGCCAATAATATCATGTACGTAAGAGCTTCTTGGCTAGGACAATACCACTTGTGTGCACACCATAAATACCTACATGGACTTCATGTAGGGCAAGGGAAACTTCTTATGTGTTTAAACGTCAAAGAAGAGTGCCATCATAGCTTCATTGATAGAGGGTAATGAGCAGCTCAGCGGATGAGGGGTCATTGTTGTTTATGAGTGGATTCAGGTGGGAAAGTGTGATGTAGGAGGTAGGTGTAGATATCATGATACCAAGGATTTTCAAGACCAACAATATCACATATGAATTCTAACTCGGTGACGTGATATACTAGCATAAGGATTCGTTCCACAAGAAATTCACACTAATGATTGTCATGAGGCATATCTAGGAGGGAACCAATAGTGGCCATGGAATCAGCTGCTTAATTGTGAAGGTGGGGTACCTGTTCAAACTGGATGTAGGTGAATAATAGTTTGTATTTGTCAACCATTTGCTTCTAAGGTACTAGTTTGTCATCCTTAGTGAGATATTCATCATTAACATGTTTGATAATCAACTGAGAGTCACCATAGACTTGTAGCTATTAGATGTTTCACTGAACTGTTGTTTTGAGACCAATGATTAAAGCTTCATATTCGACCACATTATTTGTGCATGGGAAGGCAAGCCTGTATGCTTTAGGGATGTAATTGCCTTGCAAGGTTACCAATAGTATTCCTACCCCTAAACCATGATTGGTAAAGGATCCATCAAAATATAATTTCTAAGTTGTTGATTATGTCATGGTTAGGAAGGACTAATCTAGAAAATCAATGGAAAGCAGTTGATAATCTGTGAGGGGTGCTTCATCCAACTAATCTGTGACAACTTGCCCTTTGTTTTCTCTTCAGTCAACATATTCAATATCAAATTCAATCAGTAACATTACCCATTTTTCCATTCTCTCTATGAGTGAGGTCCTAGAAAGTAGGTATTTGAGAGGGTCAACTTTAGAGATGAGCTTGATAGAATGACTTAGCATGTAATGTCGTAACTTTTGTGAATAGAAAATGACAGCTAGACATGTGTGTTCCATGGGTGTGTAGTTAAGCCCATAGCCTATGAGGGTCTTGTTGATATAGTATATAGCCCTTTCATTGCAAGTGTCATCATGTTGTACTAGAAGTGCCCCCAGCGCTATTGAATTTACTGATATATACAATAATAGGGGTTTACCAAGGATAGGTGTCATTAGGACTGGTGATGAAGCTAGATATTCCTTAATGTGGTCAAATGCCTATTCACAATTTTGGTCCCATTTGAAATGTACATCTTTACGAAGCAAATGGGTGAAGGGTTGACACTAGTCTACGAGTTGAGCAATGAATCTGTGGATATCCTGGAGCTTGCTTTGGAGACTTCAAAGTTGTTTGAGTGTCTTAGGAGGAGGAATTTCTTTTATAGCAATGACTTTAGCGGGATCCACCTCAATGCCTCTACAGGAAACAATGAACCCTAAGAGCTTTCCTGACGTGACACCAAAGACACATTTCTTGGGATTGAGGAGAAGCTTTTACTCCTTGAGACATGCAAATATCTATCATAGGACCTTAGGGTGTTCCTTTCTTGTTTTAGACTTCCCTAGGAAATCATCCACATAGTCGTCCATGATTTTTTGTAGCATGTCATGGAAAATAGTAGTCATTGCGTGTTGATAGGTTGCCCCAGCATTCTTTAGACCAAAGGGCATGACTTGCTAGCAATATGTACCCCATGTATAAGTCAAAGTAGTTTTATGTTGATCTTAAAGGGCGATTATGATTTGGTTGTACTCGTAAAAGCCATCCATGAGGGAAAGCATTTCATGTCCTTCCATGAGATCTACGATGATGTCAATGTTGGGGAGTGGAAAATCATCCTTTAGACATGCTTTGTTAAGGTCTCAAAAATCTATACATACTCAGATGCTCCTAGATTTTTTAGCAACTGGAACAATGTTGGAGACCCATTATAGATAGTCAATAGGGTGAATAAAGTTGGCCTCTAATAGTTTTTGCAGTTCTTCTTTGACAAGCAAGACAACTTGATGATGCATCTTGCAGAGTTTCTGTTTGACAGGCCTTGCTTCTAGATGGACCATAAGATGATGGATGACCAAGGATGGATCCAATCCTGGAAAGTCTGCATAGGACCAAGAAAACACATCAGGTGCTTCATGGAGCATGATTGAAAGCTTGGATTTTTCTTTGATATCAAGGCTTTCCACAAGGTGTGTAATCTTAGGTAGTTCTTATGTACCGATATTGATTTCCTGGGTGCCTTCAATCAGGATATTGGAGCATTCTTGACAGTAGGATGGTATGGGGGAAAGATGAAGATCCTCATCTCCTAGCACCTCAATGAGGTTTTCACTAGAAGATACATATTTTTTTCTCTTTTGTGTTTGAAAGTGCCTCAAAGAGGTTTTCACTAGGGGATGATTTTCTATTTTTGATTTTTGCTTTTTTGGACTAAGGATCTCCTCTTCCCCAAAGTAGGCATGAGTGTGTAAGCATTTATCATATTGTGAGGTGTCACAGAGTTCTAGGAATTCTGAGAGAACCTCATCATTTGGAAACATGTCGAGAGGCGAGGGTCCTTGATAATCCCAGGTAATGAGCTTAGGATGAAAGAGAGGGAGGTCAATGATAAAGATGGTGTTGTCAGGGAATATGCATGAAAGATCAAGATCTTCACATGAAGCTATGATGATGCTTGAAGTAATGTTTTCAACAACAGAGGCAGACTCAATCACCTCTACCAAAGTTTTAGTAGGTCCACAGATTATCATAGTCAGTGGCGCATATCCTAAACTAAAGTGTTGGGCATATTTCTTAGGAGATGTGGGGTCAATCGAGATAGGTTCTATATCACCTTGTTCATCAACGCCATGCCATGTTCCATGGTAAGGCATTTTGGTACAATTTTGAAATGGCACAGGGTATTTTTCTTTGAAATATTCCATGTTTACTAATGCTAGAGTGGTTTCAACATGATATAACCAATCACTCAAAAATGTTTCTTCAGCTTCCTCTTCTCTAAAGACTTGTGTCGGGATGAAGGGAATTTTGTCATTGATCCTACATTGTTATTCTTGCTCTTTCTTCTAGAGATGATGACCATGAGAGCAGGGTGACAAAGGTAATTGTCCCACGTGGAAGGCATTGTGAAGCTCATATTCACCACACCCTTTGTCTATGATCTTGACCTAGGCTATGTGAGGTGTAGGAGTGGAATATGAGGTGTATCCCAGTATCTGGTAACAGCATTGGATTGTAAAGGGACTGTTTCAAGTGTGCATCTAATGTTGATTCCATTCCAACTGTGATGCCCACAGAGCCTTTGCATAGAAACTAGGTGTCCCAGTCTGAGTCCATTCCCCCACTGAGTTTGCATATGCCCCAATCAGAGAATGGAGGCACGCACGGGAGTCAGAATTGGCAATGCCAACTGTCATCCCCCCGATGGTGACTTGTGGAGTGGATGATGATGTGGATGGAATGGATGATGGGTCTTTAACATGTTCCCTATAAGTGCTTGGACAATGAAATTATTTATCGTAAACAACCTCTAAGGCTTTGCAATATTCAAATGGTAGTTGATCGGTGGGAATAGTGACTTCCACACAGTTATGAAGGAACCTAAGACATTGTTGATAGGTGGAGGGGATGGCTTGCATGGCATGTAACCATGGTCATCCTAGAAGGAGATTATATGGAAGGTCAAGATCGATCAGATGACATAGAGTGGGTAGCATGAGTGATCCCACCTTGATAGGGAGGCATATGGTGCCTTCAAACTCTCCTTCTGTGTTGTCGTATGCCTTGATGGAGATGACCAAAGACTCTAAGTCCATTTCTGAATACCCCAAGAGTTTTATGAATTTTAATGTACATATATTCAAACTAGATCCATTATCCAAGAGGACCCTCTTGATTTTGTGATTAGCGATTTGAACTTTGATGTGGATTGCTTTATTATGAGTGGGATCAATGGGTGGCATATCAAATTAGCTGAAAGTGAGATGGTAGGATGAGGACAATTGAGCCACCAGATTCTGGAATTGAGCGGGAGCTATATCGGTAGGGACATGGGACTCTTGGAGAGCCTTATCAAGGATTTCACAGTGGATGATGGATGTCTTAAGGAGTTCCAAGATGGATATTTGTGCGGGGGTCTTCCCAAGATGGTCAAGGAGGCTATATTCAGAAGTGGTGGTGGTGGATGATGGAGATGGTCCCTTTATGGTTACACGTCCATGTCGAGTAGTAACGACACATTCAGATGTGGTATTTTTGAATTTGATGGTGGTGACACGAGAGAGTCGAAATTAATTTTCCCTACTACATTGACGTAAGGAGGTGGAACATTATTATAGTTGATGTTCTTTGTTTGGTTGTTGGGATTGGTGTTGGAGGATGATGGTTTGGATGTGGATTGGTTGTTATTAAGATGGGGAAGAAGAGGGTCTTGGTAGACTCCTAGACCATCATTTGGTGAGGCATTGTTGTTTCCTTCTATTTGAATGTCGCCACGATCGACAAGGTCTTGGATGTAATTTTTCAATTTCATACAATTACCCATGGCATGACCTTTGATGCGATGGTAGTCATAATATTCATTTTCTTTATACCATGCGGGTTTAGGTTGGTTTTCATCAATTGGTTTCATTGTGGGGAACTCAACCATGTTTGCTTGGACTAGCTTTTGAAACACAACCTCGAGCGGTTCACCCAAGGGAGTATACTTGCATTTTGGATTGTTAGGAGGGTTCCACTTTGGAGGAATGAATGGGACCAAGACATTGTTTGAAACATTTTTGACTATATTTGTCTCTTTAGGTTTAGGAGCGACAATTTGGATATACATGGAATCGGTAGCACCATCTCCTATGGTGTTTTTGTTCTTATCCCAAAACTTAAAGTTTGTCATTGGATGGTTTATCGTTGTTGTTCTTGTTGTAGATTTTGACCAAACCTTTCATAATAAGGGCATTCTCAATGGTGACCCCTTTTTCTATGATTTCATCAAAGGTAGACGCACAATACACTTATAAATGGAAAGCCATTTCTTGGTTTAAGTTTTTAATGAACATATGGACGAGTTGTTTTTTGGGCATTGTCCAAGTTAGCCTACTAGCAAGGGCTCTCCATCTTTGTAGGTATGCAGCAAAGCTTTCACCAATTCATTGTTTAGTGTTGCAAAGGTGGAGCATAGTGATCTTGTGTTCTACATTGTATGAGAAGTGGGTGACAAATTTTTCCAAAAGATCAGTGAAGGTTGAGATGGAGCCATAAGGCAAGTGCATAAACCATTCTAGGGCTTGTCCTCCTAGGCTTCGTAGAAAAAGATGGAGGAGGAATTGATCATCATAGCCTACTTCTTGGCATGCCATGAAGAATTCCTTGATGTGGTCATGTGGATCTCCCTTTCCTTTGTACTTGTCAAATTTTGGCATTTCAAACTATTGAGGAAAAGGTATGATTGTCATGTTTCTATTGAATGGATAGGGGCATAAGTCTTCAAACTTATAGTGTTTCTTTTGGGTCCCTAGTTGAATGTTCTTAAGTACGTTTTCATCTCTTCCCACTCTTGATCAAAAGGATTAGCAAGAGTTGGTTGTGATGTGATTTGGAGTGGAGGTTGTTGTGTTAATGATTATTATTTTTGGGGGATTAGGTGTTGTTGTTGGTTATATGGAGGGAGGCCTATAATTTGCGAGTAAACATGAGACCCATATGTTTGTTGTTGCGATATGGTTTGTGTGGATGCATGTTGTACATGTTGCATTTGGAAGGGTGGTCGTTGATATCGTATGGTTTGTTGATGTTGCATGGAAGTATCGTGAGGAAGTTGTTGATGAGTGGACAATTGGTATGTTTGTGTGGGATTTGTATAGCTTGTTAGGGGCTTTTGGTGTTGTGATTGGGATGCGAATGGATTTTTGGATTGGAGATAGGCATGTGAAGGTATGGTAGGAGGTAACGTTGTTTGTGGGATGATTGTACTTTGGGGAATATTCAAAGGAGGAAGGGCATGTGGAATAGAAATAACGTTGGATGTGTTTTGGGGGACGTTGGAGATGTTTGGGATGTTTTGAGGAACATTGGAAGTATTTTGTGGAATGTTGGATGTGGTTTGAGGTATGACAATTTGGGAATTAGTGGGCATGTTAGAACTAGGCATTAAGTGTGATGGCATGCCATAAGGTTATTCTGACATTTGAGGTTGCAATGGTGTGCTACCCCCTACATGTTGGTCAAGGGTATGGATGGTGGTAGAATTTGAAGTGTAATTGGCCCATGGATTATCATAGGTGTGATTGTTGGGATTAGGGACACGGCCCCATGGTTGATCAAGGATGGGTGATGGTTGTTTATCATGGAAAATGGTTTTAAGCTTGTCTTGGTCATATGAATGGGGGAGGCATGCTCCATGTTCAATGAGGCATTCAAGGAATTCGTCCTTGTGATTATTAAGGAATTAGTCAAATTTTTCATGTAAACCCATTTCATTAAGGAAATCAATGAAGGTGGGGGAATATATGTGATGATGTGTGGATGCTTCACCCATTTCATGTTGGTTGACATATACCTCCATATTACTTGTGGTGGAGCCATGTGGAGAGAGAGGTTGGTAACGAGCGTCCATATTCCTCTTAGCTTGTGATCGCGTGATCAAAGGCATAAAGGGTGAACTTTGATTGGATTTGGATGATGAACTCCCAATTGTTAGGGATGGGGGTTATTCTAAGTTCAATGTCTAGATCAAAATGATTAATGATTGAGGATTATCTCTATGTGATTAGAGTGGAAAAAGAGCCTAAGCAAAAAGGACAATAGGATTATCTTACTTGAGGTAGACAAGGCACACCAAGCAAGACAGGATTTCTTGGAGTCCACCAACTTAGGAGTTGTCTAAGTTCCCAAGCCAATTTATCCAAGAGGGTGGATGATTTCAATTTTATACTAAACTTAAGATAGACAAATTCTTAAACCTAATGTAAACAAGAGGATAATTGATCTAGACACTAACCTTAGAAACATGGATATGATTTGATTGATTTTAGTTTGGAGATTGATTTGGATTTAGATGATAAGGATTTGGTTGGTTGTGGATGATAAGGATAGTGATTGTGTGGATTTGATTAAGGTTGGATAACAAGCTAAAAAAGGGCAAAAGGAGGTGAAGGAAGTTGGTATAGTTGTGATGTTAGAGGATGATGTGGAGAAAGTGATTTTGACAACCAAAAGGATAAAATTTGTTCTTTGCAAACATCTAAAAATGGGTGCTACAACAGTCTATCTAGGCATTGATATACAGAATCTGAGTGCTACTTTACGAAAATTGGGCATTGATATAGATTGGTTTGATTTGCGAGGAGTTTGGTTGGAAATTTTGGTAAGATTTTGTAATCATCAAACATAATGGCTGTTGGATTGACTTGGAATTAGGTGCGAGAGGTTTTTAACCTTCACAATTTACAAATGGCTTTCATGGGCATAACACAATCGAAGACATGCCAAACACTTGTATACAGCCTAGAGTCTATTCAAGTGGGAGTGGCATATCTTGTGGATCTCACGAAGTGGTTGTGGGTCAATCTCAACTCAAAGTGAACCAAGATTCCCACCCCCACTAATACCTTTGATTCTATAGTTTGGATAGATAGGGAAAGCAAGGTCCTGGACCACCTTACCCCCCTCACCTTGGAGACTTTCATCTTTCCTAGAAAGCACATCCTATCTCAAGTATAACAGTACAGTTGAGCATCTTCCCCTCCTCTATAGTGGTGCACCACAAGATATGACAGTCAAAAGTCTTATCTAGGCTTCACAAGGATTCTAGGGGAGTCCTCTAACATACTCAAGGTACTTGAGGCCCAAGTCCATGAACAGTGGTGTCCCAATCAACTAACGCTCAACCACATGAGCCTTGGCAGACCAAGTATCCCAGAGGTTTTTTTCTTGGAGTTAACAGGGTCCTTCCTTTAAAGCGAGTCTTTTGATTCTTGCAATATTTCTATCCCGTGCTGAAACATGCAGTTGAGATCATCCCTAGGGGGATGAAATCCCCTAGTATGCCTCCTAAGAAGAAACTATCCTTTGCTTTTGGTCACCCAAGATCGTACTAGGTGCGAGGGGAGCACATATGCAAAAGGATAACCCCTTCAGGATGGAAAGCAAATAAAAGAGTTTGTGAGTAGACTTTTGATCCCCAAGATCACCCTAAGGTTCAAGGGGAAAGCATATGTCCACTAATAAACAAAGACATGGCAAATAAATTAATTCCTCCTCTAACTTTAATGTGCAACTAATTTAGTAAAAAAGTGGATTCTTTGATCAAGGGGCTACACAAAACTAGTTAGTAGTTTGATGATGTGTCTTGCATGGACGTAAGAGGCTACAAAAACAAGATTAGTCCAATCAAAAATGATGAAAAGAAAAAATTTTGACAGTTACAGAAACTGGGCGCTGAAACAGATAGCCCAAGTGCTAACAGAACCAGGCACTACAATATCCTGACTAGGCAATAAAATAGAACTAAGCGCTAATATAGACAGAATGGGTGTTAAAAAGATAAATTGCTATACCTAAGATTCTGGGCATTGAAACAGTCTTACTCTGCACTGAAATAGTTTGGGCAGCATTTTGGCTTGCAAAATGATGAAAATCTACAAAATAGAGAGTTAAACCTACACAAAACACTGATTAGATGATAAAACACAGCACACAAGACATCAAGCTGTTAGTGGAATCAACAAAACCCAAAGATATTAGTATCAGAAAATGAGTGCTTATTCTATGTCTGATGGGCGCTACACCACCTGTGTGTGGGTGCTAGAATACTTGGATGATGTTTCCCCTTGCAAAATTATCAAAATCTACAAAACAGAGTCTTCACAACGGCAAAAATATTTGTTAGGAGTTGGATTTTAGGCCTTAAAGGAATAATACACCAAAAAATCTCATAAATTAAGGTTACAAACCCTAATTTTTACCTCTGTGTGACAAGTGTTGATGTAAAACCAAGCGCTGATTCGCCAAAGCCAGGTGAGGAAATGCAATTTGAAGACCCTTAGAACCAGGTGCTAAAAGAGAAGTATGGGCGCTGACAGAGAGAAACGGGCACTATTCTACTAAAATTCAGCGTTGATCCTACCTATCAACACAAAAGTCATGTAAAATGCAACAAAAAATAATGGTTAGAAGGGGTGGGGGTCCCATCAGGCATGCCAAAAATATCTTCAAAGAAAACCTAAATGAAGGGCTAATTGTCCTAATTAGCTCCCAACCCCAAGTCCAAGGGACCTCGAGATTGGACCTAATTACTAATGCACTAACTATGTAAATTGCACCCTTCTAAGCATATTAGTAATGATATGTCCTAAAGATAGTGATTATAAGCTACTCTAAATTAGAATTAGACTAATCTCTATTGGATGTGAGTACTCAAACTAGCAGAATTTTTTGCATATGAAAAATGGAGGTGAGGGCCTCAATTTATAGATTTTTGAGGATGGAAATGGAGGGCTAAGATTGAATTGAAAGATCAAGGGTGGAGATTGCTTAAGGATCCTCAAGCAAGGAGAATTGGACAAATGACATGATGAGAATGGTTGAGAAAATTGCTCCAAGATTCAAAGAATGATCAATGGATGAAAATGAAAGTTTGAATGGATGAATGGCCAAGATTGGTTAGGTGTATAACATGTAAGGCTTCATTTATGAAAAGGCATGGTTTGGATTTTGTGAGGAATTAAAAATTACATGGAGAGGACAAGTAGAATTAAAAATTGGAGGAATAGTGCATGAATAGTGCCACATGGAATTTTAAATTTGCATGAATAGTGACACTTGGAGTGGGATGGAAGAAATAGGACAAGTGTACCTTTTTTGGAACATTTGGCCATGCTTCCAAAGTACCACTTATCATGTGCATGCATGTACATGGAAAGACAGGTGGACTTCTAGAAACATGGGGGTTTGTAATTGAGAATTAATTAAAATAAATTCTTGTGCACATGTTTTAGAGGAAAGTAATCAAAAGTGGACAAAATAGGGAATTAATTAAATATGGATATTTATTTAATTTTTGATGAATGAAATGTGAACTATAGTTACAAAATATTTACTTTTTTGAACTATAGTAGAAGAATTTTAATTTTTGGTGAAGGGCAAAGATGAGGAATAAATTAATTAAATAATTAAAAATTATTTAATTAATGTTTGGATCAAATAGAATGATGTGGGTGAATAGGTTTGGATTACGAAAATGGATGAAGGTAGTTGTGACCATTTTCAAGCGTCTACACCATCCTTCTATGATAACGTTGTTGTCATTCCTAAGTTTGCTTCAATCTTTCTTCCCTACTTATCTCCATTTTGGTTTTGATGTCTTCACTGATTTCTCTTTTCTTTCACGTCTCCCCTTTCGCCATGGGTTTTCTTGATTTGGTGTTCCATTAGTCCTTTTATATCCCATGGTATCCTTGTTTGAAGAGTCACATCGTTTGGAAGATCCTTGCGGATCCTACCCCATTTCCACTTTCCATCCCCTTAAGTGCCTGTCCCCCTCTCACAGAGGTAGGAACTTAAGGAGACCCAAATTTCTTCACAAATTGAAAATTTTCTCTACCAACCTAGCCTTCTCTTCTTTCAGGTACTTTGTGCTACTTATTTGACTATTTTGCCCCTTCGATCTTTAACTAACCTCTTCAAGGGTCCCAATAATGGAACCAAATGTTGGTAAGAAATAGGGAGGGATACCAGTCTGGAGATCCGGTCCACAACCAAGTCTTTGTAGTTAGTTTATACCCCGGTCAAGTAGTTAGATATTGATAGAAAAACACAAATAATAACATAGGCAGAATATCACAGACATATCATAACAATAAAACATTAAAGAATTATCTGGTACCAATAGTATATACATTGGTACCAGATAATTCTTTAATGTTTTATTGTTATGATATGTCTGTGATATTCTGCCTATGTTATTATTTGTGTTTTTCTATCAATATCTAACTACTTGACCGGGGTATAAACTAACTACAAAGACTTGGTTGTGGACCGGATCTCTAAATATATACATATATATAAGCAGCAACCAAACATCATACATCCATTAGCCGATAGGTCTAAGTCTCTACCTCATCATCCTACATACATGCTTAATCAGACTTCTATTTCACTTCAATCTCATCATATCATATTATATCCTATCTTACTTATTTTATCCTACATATATACTATATCTATTACATATAGGGATGTGTCCTTTAGCATCTTATGTCAGCTTCTAGCCTCC
This sequence comes from Cunninghamia lanceolata, assembly GCA_027924645.1. Classification (NCBI taxonomy): domain Eukaryota; kingdom Viridiplantae; phylum Streptophyta; class Pinopsida; order Cupressales; family Cupressaceae; genus Cunninghamia; species Cunninghamia lanceolata. The sequence continues at coordinate 4,817,081 of BSBN01000178.1, read as the reverse complement.
ACATGATATATGTGCTAGCTTCCAATCAACTCTACTTCATGCCCTGTATCCTACTAACATCTCCTTTGGTGGGGAGTGGGCACTTTCTCCAGACCTGTGGAAGAGAGACTAATTCAACATCTCAGAACACATAGATATAAAACCGTCTACTTTCTATTCTAGATTCCTCAAAAAAGAGTATATATTTCCCCTTCTCCAAAACTTATTCTATATATATTCTACTTCTTCCATGCAATATATATCAGATGTTTTTTCTACTGATATAATAACTTCAAAGTTTATTATGTTACTCCTAGTTCTTTACTAGATACAAAGATCTTTATTCCTTACTCTAAGCATGCAACTGTCCATTCAAAAAGATCATCATGTAGAAACTTTAAAAGATTTAAAGTGACATTGAAGGTGTCCCTTAAATCAAGAGTTTTAACTTAAGTTCAATCAGGTCGTGAAGGCCACTAATAAAGAAAAGGAAATAACTAAAAACAATTGTTTGACAAAATTTCTTAATCCATGTAAAAGTAGTCAATAGGTATCCTATTTCTCCAACTGAGCCACTACTACAGTCTTCTCCCAAAAACTCCAATGCCTTCTTGTAGAACTCCAGAGATACTCCTAGAACCACTCTTGAGATTATGTACAGTCTATCCGAATAGCAACCCCAGAGATTCTACATAGTTTATCTGAATAGCAGCTCCAAAGATGTCTGCAACAACCTATCTGTAATAACACCATGGAACACAGCTTCAAAGGTTATGTAGCATGTATGTTTGTACATCTCCATGGCACTCAGCTCTAGAGATCCTTCCATACTTCTACAAAATTCTTGAGACTTTGCAATATCCGTTCTATATAACTCCAGAGATGGAAAAATCTTCTCTGGAGTCTTCAAAAACCTTGCTATCTGGAATGAATTGGTTCATGTCATCAAAAAGAGATATTTCTACATATTTTTGTCAGCTCAAACTCAAAACATGAAACCTTTTAACTACAATTGATACTGCATCATCATATCTCAATTTACATACTAAACAAGGTTTTTAGTCCTTAAAGTACAAACTAGTAGATGGAATGGTGTTTAGGATAGGAAAAAGGAGATATAAAAGCTCATTCTGATAAGTACTACCTGACACTCATCAAAGGAAACAAGGGTGATGTTGCAGGCATGATGCACAAAAGATTGTGTAAGCATGGTATGACACCAAACAATGCAAACACATGCCACATGAAAAACAAGCCACAACAACAAAAACACTAAGGGATCTACGTACTTTGGGGTCAATATGCATTTGGGAGGGTAATCATCAAGGGACAACTTATAGAATCGTCATCATCCCCCAAGCACATAGAACTATGAGTATAGAGGAAGAATTTCACAAGAAAATAAATAAAAGTAAAAAATTTGGGTCAACATGGAAGGAAGCTAAATCTTCCAATGCTTTGCATTGTTTCCAAAATGTCACAATAAACAAAGAGACAACATATAGAAGAATATAGAGATAAATAGAAGAATTTCACATGTGCATTCTTCCCATATCCACGTGTCTACAAGGACATCATGGATCCTCCAAGTAGAACTAACAAACATAAATACATGTTTACTAGGAAAACATTACAATCAAGCATGCAAACACACAAAAACACATGAGATGATGGTACAACCCTCATGGGTTGGGCATCATCAAATCATCCTGGTCCTAATCTTGATAAGCATAGGGGGATGGAGGAAGATCTAAAAATGGGACCACATCAAGAGCGGTACTAGCGAACTCCCTTGGAACCAAGTGCGAAGGATCACTAGTAGGAGCAGGATTCTTAGGAGCACTAGGAGTAGCAATTGTCAATTATCATGTGAAGATCGTGGACAATGAGAAGATATCCTGGACAGACTCAATGATTCACTATGTAGGAGAGGAATCAAAAGAGTCACTATCTAAATAGTGCGCTAACAGTGGCTTATTAATGTTAACAATAGCAATGCGAGCACTAAGAACCACAGGTGGAGGGACAACCTCCACCGCTAGAAGAAGTAATTCTGAAGGGATAAGAGGCAACACAGATGGTGGCATGTGCTTAGGATTGCAAAATGGAGGGGTAGGGTAATGCTATGGTTTATGATTAGGTGGTGGGCGATGAATGTCTATATCAATGGTAGAGAGGTAGAGGATATCTGGAAAGACTGCATGATAGGTGCACTAGAAAAGCACGAGTAATCAAGGTGGCATTAGGAATGACACTAACGTGAGGAAGATCTAAGGGTTCAGGAAGGGGTGGAATATCAAGAGTGGATGGAAGGATGGGAGTCTCAGTGGATAAAGCCAAGATTACTTGCACCTTTGTGGGGTGGGGTTCATCTATCTCCAACAGAGGAGAGGTGGGGGTAGGAGAAGGAAGAGGCTTGAGAGGAGAGGGAATAGAGGGTGGTTGCATAGGAGAAGGATGCTTAGAGCAAGGTTGTGCATCAGTAGCATGCACTCAGGCTACAACACGGTGGTGATGCTTGCAATCTCTTACAAGCTAATTTCAACTGGTATGGGCCAAGGCCTCCGTTAATGGAGTTGGGGGAGTCTTCCAACATGGGTTCTATTTCATTCCCTATCTCAGGGATAGGAGGATGAACAAATGAAACTGCCAAAGGTTGGGAAACCATGCGGGAAGGGGAAGGATCCTTCAACATAGGTTGCTTTCTTTGTCCCACCGAAGAGGTAGGAGGAATAAGAGTAGCTATCAAAGGTCAGGGAACCATAGGAGGAGGGGAGGAGCACTCAGCCTGGTTGCTTTCCTTCTGCCATTAAGAAGGCAGATTGAAAAAAGTAGCCATCAAAGGGTAAAAGGTCCCAAAAGCACATGGTGCATGAAGTTGTACTGCAGGTGGACCTCAAGGCCTCAAGTAGGAAGCTGGAGGTGGAACCACAGAATACAAGCTAAGAGTGCATGATCAGGGAGGTGTACTCTATATGGGATTCTTTCCTTGAACTACCAAGGGGGTGTAGTGGAAGGAATAGGAGTAGCCTCCGAAGACAAAGACACTAAAGGGAAAGTAGCCATAGCAGATGAGGAGGAAGGGCCAATATACAACTGTGCTATCTGAGTAGCCTTGAACTTATGGTATGAAAGAAATAAGAAGTCACTGCATGGTTGAAGTGGATCAATTGGTGTTAGCAAAAAGTAGTCTAGAGAGAAGTTTACATGCACGGATAGAGGAATGAATCTTCTATGGTGGATCGTATGCACTAGACCATCGAGGAGAAAATGTAGACATCTATGAACTACCGAGGGGACCGCTCTCATAGAAGTCAGCCATGGCTGGCCCAACTTCAAGTGAAAACAATCCAAAGTGGGAATGATAGAGAAAGAAACATCTAGGGTTTTGGGTCCCACTTGGGCAAAAAAGGTAATTAAACCTAGAGTAGGGTGAGACATCCCATCATGGCATCTTATAAAGACATCTGATTTCTCATAAACATCATTATACAATTCATGAACATATAGAAACTCCTTAGTCACAACATTTACTAGGCAATCGAGGTCAATTAGGATAGCCTTGACAACCTTCATATTAATGATGGTGGCAATGTAGAGAGGACCCTCATATATGTTGGTAGGGATATCAGAAGAAGATAAAGAAATGATGGGCTCAAGAATGGGACGTTCTCAAGTGGGGTGAGAGAGAACATCCACCATGCCCACCATCTTTGCATAAGAAGAAGAAGAAGAAGAGGGAATGTTAGAAGTTAAACCTAGAGTGCCATAGGGGAAGAAGCAAGGTCAACAAAATTAGAGAAGAGATGCACCATATGATTATTGTAGATCTACAAATGTTGGTTGGGAGGAAACACTAATTTATTACCTCTATCATTCGTGCTAGAGACTTGGATCACATTTTGGTCGATGAGGTCCTACACAATGTGCTTAAGATGCAAGCATCGTTCTATATCATGTATGGGTACTCTATGGAATTAACAAAAGGCCTTCGGGTCATACGAAGGTGGTAGAGGCTTGCGAGTATCGAGAGGACAGATAGAAGGTAGCTACACTAAACTAATGTTTGGGATTTGTTGAAGAATTGAATAGGACTCTGTTAAAGGAGTGAACTTACGATTGTTTGATGATCTAGAACTAAAGAGGGCTAAAGCAGCCTATGACAGTGTTGTATCCGTTACATTATTGACAACCGCAGAAGCATTATTCTTTAAAAAGTTATTATTTTTATAATTTGAAAAAGAAGAAGAACAGGACTGACCAGTGGGAGCCAGTGAGGTAGACACCTCATACTGGCTAACCGACTGCTTGTAATCATGAAGTGTAATGCACAAGTGTGAATGATGAATACTTCATCAACAAGATCCTATCCCAGATCTGCGCCTGCAAGTTTCCTATAAAAACCCATTGCACATCAGAGTCTAGTAGGGCATATGAGATCTATGAGAAGAGAGATTGATAATGGCAGATGAAGTTGATTATTTTTTCATTAGTGTTGGGAATTAATGTGTCTCAACCTTTGCAAGTTCCTAGCATTTATTATTTAATTGTATTTAATTTTTGCCTATTATTGTAATTTGTATGCAAATCTTATTTTGTCACTTTGAGGGAGTTGGCATGGTGATGTGTCATCCTGCATGTGGAAGGTGAATAAGTGTATTTTTATCCTCATATGAGGAGATAGGCATCCCACTTTGTGGTACAAGACTTTTGCCATGTGTCAGTATCTTTTGGGTGTTGTAAGAGGTTTATGACGGATAAGAGTTATGATAGATTCTTATGACAGAATCTATGACATGTAATAGCTAGAAATAGAAGATCATATGATAGGTGAAGACAAGTGTCAAGAAGAAAATTTGCATGGAGGAAGTAGGTGCCCAAGTTTGACTATGACAGGTTGTAAGAGAATCTGCTATTAATAGTCAGTTATGAAAGATTCTCTTACAACTATAAGAGTTGTCATATATGATAGATTTTATGACATTGTAAGAGCATCTATCATACCTTAATTGGAAAAATTTGGGGCACCCAAGTTGGGGGGTTGTAAGGGATGAAAGAGAATCTCTTACAAGTGTCATATGCATGTTTTATGGCCTTAGAAATTTGGCCACATGGATTTGGACGAGATTCCTATGTTGACTTGCTCTAGAAGCTACCTCCATTCGTAGTACTTCTCTATATATACAGGTGCTTGGAGTTGGAGTTGTATGGTTCATTTGCATTTATCATTATGCTACCGGAATTACTCCAAATTTGACATTGTGACAACTCCTAGAAGAACTTGCATTGCAAGTGTGTTGTAATCTCCTTCAAATTTGATAATACATTGTGCAGGTTTTGGAGTGTGGGGTTTTTCACCCGAAAGGGTTTTCCCCATGTATATCTTGTGTCATTGCATTTATACTTACTAGAAAATGTGTCTTAATCTCTTTATTAATGTGAAACATAACTGTAACTACAAATATATAAGAAAAATTTGCTCTACTTTCCCTTATTAGATTGGTGTAGGAAGTTGTTTCCGCTTACCTTGCTTCCTTTCAATTGGTATTAGAACCTGGCCAGTTTTGGTCCTAGCTATTGGGTAGAGGGTTTTTTGTACCAATCTTTGATTGAGTGGGAATCTTACAAAGAATTTTGTGATCTTGTTGCAGTGAGAAGATGGTAAGCACATCTAGGAGATTTGAGATTGAAAAATTCAATGGAGGCAACTTTGAGTTGTGGAAACTCAAGATGGAGGACATGCTGGTGGATAGATATTTATGGCTCATGATATCCGACAACAAACCCCAGAGCATGAAACAAGAAGATTGGGATTAGATGGATCAAAAGGCCAAGGGCCGCATAAGGCTCTGTTTGGCTAATTATGTGCTCTAAATGTCCACGAGGAGAAAACTATAAAAGAGTTGTGGAAGAAGCTTGGTGATGTTTATCAGGCTAAGTCCTTGGTAAACAATCTATTCCTGAGAAAGAAGCTATACTCTCTAAGGATGGAAGATGGAGGATCTATGGCAGATCATCTCAATTATTTTAATATGTTTGTTGCTTAGTTGACCTCTATTGGTGTGAAGATGAGGAGGAGGATCGTTGAATGACATTGTTGTGTTCTTTACCAGATATGTGGGACCACCTTGTGATGGCCATGGGGAGTACCACTACCACCTTCAAGATGGAAGAAGTGGTTTCTTCGCTGTTGTCTGAAGAAATGTGGAGAAAGTCTTCTTAAATAGCTAAGGAGGCTCTTGTGGTTCATGGTAGGTCCAAGGAAAAAGGAAAGAAGAAAGAATACAAAGGAAGATCCAAATCCCATGGGAGATCAAAGTCTCCTAGAAATTCCAAGGCCTTATGTTAGAACTATGCCAAACCTAGTCATTTCCACAAGGATTGCAAGGAGGAGAAAAACAAGAAGAAGAAAAACCATGATTCTGACTCCGACAAGTCCTCTCAAGATGATGGAGAAGTGTTTGTCACTCCCTTAGCAACACATGCATCTGAGGATGTGTGGTTAATTAATTCTGGTGCATTGTTTCATATGACATCCCACAGAAACTAGTTTTCAAAGTATGAAGAGTTCGATGGTGGGAAGGTGTACCTGGGTGATGACTCTCACCTGGAAATAGTTGGTCATGGAAGAGTCCTGATCAGATTCCATGATGGTCGAGTGAAGGGGATCAATGGTGTACTACATATCCCTGGTTTGGCATGAAACATGTTATCTGTAAGCAAACTGAATGATGTGGGTGTGCAGGTTGTTTTCTCGAATGGAGGATGCAAGATGATGAGAGGAGCGATGGTGTTGGCTAAGGGTGTTTGGATTGGCACTTTGTTTCAACTTGATGGGTCATCCCACAATAATGGGTTACACTTTTTGGCCAAACTTGACATTGAAATCAACATTTTGAACTAAATCTTCACTTTCTGACACCTATAGCCGCTAAACCGTTAGGAATTTGAAGATGATGCGAACTAGTGATTTGTGAGATTTTTTTTGTAGATTCTAAATATTTTTTAAAAAAAATTGGAGTTAAATTGTAAAAAAAATTGTGTATCCTTTGATAACTAGTTTTTAACAGTAAACAACATTTTTTAAAGTAATGTGTATTTTGTAGCACATAACTTTTTTTCTATAAAGGATAAAATTTTGATTCTTTTGAATTTAGATTGGTAACACTGATATATAGGGCATGCATTTGGTTTCATAATGTTTTGTTGAATTTTTTTTTTAATTAAGTTTTGAAGTCAAACCAATTATAATTTAGATATAGGCGTATTCCGTAAAACATAACTTTTTTTGTATGTATCGAAATTCAATTTTTCCTTTTTTTTTTTAAACAATGACATTAATACCTAGGGTATAGATATTTTTCAAAAAAAAAATCACTAATTTACTAATTTTCCATGTGTGTAGAACAGAGAACTTGATGTTGGGTGAAAAACTACATTCACAGGAAATAAAAAATAAATATAATAATCAAATTAAATATATTTAAAATTATACTTTTTGGGAAGCTTATAATAAGGACTACATACTTACAAAACATAAATTTTAAATGAATTCATTTGATCCCCCAAAAGGTAAATCAAAAGTGGTTTTTTAATCAGCATTTTGATAGGTGTAGAGGAGACTACATTATAGGTATGGTTTAAAACTAGCAAGGTTCTATCCAAGGGGGTTTGAATCTAAGGGGATTTGATCAAACCCTCTTCAATTAAAACCTTTTAAATGGAACCTTTCAAGGCTTAAATCATTATATTTTCTAAAAATATGTGATTTTAGCAAAACTCAAGATCTCCTAGAAAGTGTAACCCATTATTGTGACAGCACCCTGATGCATGCACAGTTCAGTGCAATAGTGTCTCTATTTCAAAGAAAAGAGCTTTAGATTCTTCATCCTCACCATTGGAACTAGCAGCCAAGAAGACTGTTGGATCTACTTCTGATGGTCATGCATTTTGGGTACCCAAGGGTGCTCATTCTATGGAAATGAAACTTCTTACTGAGAAAACAATGTTGTGGCACCAAAGGCTTGGCCATATTGGTGAAAAGGGTTTGAGAACCCTGAAAATAAAAACCTCGTTGAGGGTATGGATAATTGTAACCTTGAGTTTGATTTCTGGGAATAGTGCATATATGGAAAACAAAATCATGTTTAGTTTTACCATAGTTCTCATAAATCTTCTGAGGTGTTGGATCTAGTTCACTCTGATGTTTTTGGTCCTGTTAATGTTCCTTCGATTTCAAAATCTGTATATTTTGTTTCATTTATTGATGAGTACAATAGAAGCACATGGGTATATTTCCTTAGGAGTAAATCTAAATTTTTTGCAAGATTCAAAGAGTTTAAGGCTCTTGTTGAGAATCAAAAAGATAGAAAGATTAAATGTTTGAGAACTGATAATGGTTGTGAGTTTTACTGAGTAGATTTCAACAAGTTCTGAAAAGAACAAGGTATTGAGAGGCATAAGACAACTCCATGTACTCCTCAGCAAAATGGAGTTGCAAAAAGAATGAATAGAACTTTTATGGAGAGTGCTAGGAGCATGTTAAGTGGAGCTAGCCTAGAACAAAAGTTTTGGGCTGAAGTTATTGCTACCACTTGTTACCTGGTTAATAGGTCTCCTACATCGACACTCGTTAACAAGACCCCTATGGAGGCATGGTCTGGTAAGAAGCCTTCGTTAAGACATATTCAAGTATTTGGTTGTGAGGCATATGCACATGTGTCTAAGGAGAAGAGGTCCAAGTTGGAGAACAAGGTAGTTAAATGTATCTTCATCAGTTATGGCATCAGTGTGAAAGGGTACAAGCTATGGGATCTAGTGGTTGAAAGAGTTATGTATAGAAAAAGTGTGATCTTCAAAGAGCTCAATCCTTCTTCTGTTGTTTTACAGCCAGAGAAAGAGAAAAAGAAAGATGATGTGGTTCAAGTTCCTCCCACCCTTGAGAAAGTTGAACTGAAGACACCAGTTGGATCTGATGATGAGGAGAGCTCTAGCAGCCCTAAAATTTTAGAAGAAGAAGATGAAGAACCTCAACCTCAACTTGTGAGGAGATCCATGATAATAAGGCGACAACCTGAAAGGTTTGGTTATTCGTTACATGATTCCAATTGTATTTTTTCTTTGATTTCTAATGTTGATGAGCCTAGGACCGTAAGGGAGGCTATGGGTATGGAAGATGCACGTTCCTAGAAGGAGGCCATGGAAGAAGAGATGGCTTCTTTGGAAAATAATAATACTTGGGACTTGGTGCCTTTGCCTGAAGGAAGAAAGCCTGTTGGATGCAAATGGGTGTTTAAGAAAATGTTTGGTTCAAATGGTAGCATTGAGAAATATAAGGCAAGGTTGGTTGCGAAGGGGTATTCACAGGGGGAGGGAATTGACTATGGTGAGATTTTCTATCCAATTGCAAAGCTAACATCTATTTGATTCATGTTATCTCTTGTAGCAGTATATGACTTAGAGGTGGAGAATATGGATGTGAAGACAGCATTCCTTCATGGTGATTTGGAGGAGAAGATCATTTATATGTCATAGCTAGAGCACTACATTGTGAAAGGTAAGAAAATTTGGTTTGCAAGTTGAAAAAGTCTGTGTATGGTCTTAAGCAGTCTCCTAGGATGTGGTACCAAAAGTTTGATGCCTTTGTGTTGAGTATTGGATTAATGATCGCATTCTCATTATAGCATTGTATGTTGATGATATGTTACTAATTGGGAATGGTAAAGGTTTAATTTTTTATTTGAAGTCTCGGTTGTCAGCACACTTTGAAATAAAAAATTTAGGGGCAGCCAAGTACATTCTAGGGATGGAGATCATAAGAGATAGAGCAAATAGAAATTTTTGGTTAAGCCAGAGTAAGTATGTGAAGACCGTGTTAGAGAGATTTAGCGTGGCAAATTGTAGACTTTTTACTGTTCCTGTTATGATGGTGACAAAGTTATCTATTGCAGATTGTCCAAAGTCTCCTTCTAAGATGGAGGATATGAGAAGAGTACCTTATGCTAGTGCAGTTGGCAGTTTGATATATGTGATGGTTTGTACAAGACTAAACATTGCCCAAGCAGTGGGAGTCCTTAGCTAATTCATGGCTAATCATGGATGGATACATTGGGATGTGGTAAAGAGAGTTTTCATATATCTATGGGGCACTTCTGAGTATGCCTTGTGCTATCATGGTTATCCTATTGGTTCTCAGCATTATGTGAGTATTCATGGATTTGTGGATTCAGATTGGGTAGGTGACATTGACAGCGGGAGATCCACCAGTGCTTATGTGTTCACTATGTTTGGTGGTGCTATTAGTTGGATGAGTAAGCAGAAACCTATGGCCGCTTTGTCCACGAATGAAGCAGAGTACATGGCAGCTACTCATTCTTGTAAGGAATCCATTTGGCTTAAGAGATTATGTTCTGACATTAGGTTTGATGCAGGGAAGATTACCATTTCTTGTGACAGCCAGAGTGCCATATGTTTGGCAAAGAATCCTACTTTCCATGCGAGGACCAAGCACATTGATGTGCAATACCACTTTGTACGTGATATGGATGGGAAGGTGAATTTGGAGAAGGTTGATACTTTGGTGAATGTTGCAGATTCCTTGACAAGGCCCATGAGCACAGAGAAGTTTAGATGGTGTTCAGAGTCTATGGGCCTCTTGGCCCCTAGCAGTTAAATCCTATCATTCCATTGGCTCTTGAAAGGTGTTCAACAAGTGGGAGAATGTTGGGAATTAAGGTGTCTCAACCTTTGCAATTTCCTAGCATTTATTATTTAATTGTATTTAATTTTTGCCTATTATTGTAATTGGTATGCAAATCTTATTTTGTCACTTTGTGGGAGTTGGCACGGTGATGTGTCGTCCTACATGGAAGGTGACTAAGTGTATTTTTGTCCTCATATGAGGAGATAGGCATCCCACTTTGTGGTAGAAGACTTTTGCCATGTGTCGACATCTTTTAGGTGTTGTAAGAGTTTTATGACACGTAAGAGTTATGACAGAATCTATGACATGTAATAGCCAGAAATATAAGATCCTATGATAGGTGAAGACAAGTGTCAAGAAGCATCTTTGCATGGAGGAAGTAGGTACCCAAGTTTGACTATGATAGGTTGTAATAGAAACTACTATTAATAGTCAGTTATGACATATTCTCTTACAGTTGTAAGAGTTGTCATATATGACAGATTTTATGACATTGTAAGAGCATCTCCCATACCTTAATTGGGCAATTTTGGGGCTCCCAAGTTGGGGGGTTGTAAGGGATGAAAGAGAATCTCTTACAAGTGTCATACGCATGTTTTATGGTCTTGGAAATTGGGCCACATGAATTTGGACGAGATTCCTACGTTGACTTGCTCTAGAAGCTACCTCCATTCATAGACTTCTTTATATATACAGGTGCTTGGAGTTGGAGTTGTATGGTTCATTTGCAGGTATCGTTATGCTGCCATAATTACTCCATATTTGACATTGTGACAACTCTTGGAAGAACTTGCATTGCAAGTGTGTTGTAATCTCCTTCATATTTGATAATACATTCTCTAGGTTTTGGAGTGTGGGGTTTTTCACCCAAAAGGGTTTTCCCCACATATATCTTGTGTCATTGCATTTATACTTGCTTGTGAATGTGTGTTAATCTCTCTGTTAATGTGAAAAATAACTAAAACTGTAAAGATCTAAGAAAAAATTGCACTACTTTCCCTCATTAGATTGGTGTAGGAAGTTGTTTCCGCTTATCTTGCTTCCTTTCAATTAGGTCCCTGTTGACAGTGAACGAGGTCAGTGAATGTGAATTGCAACCCAATGTTGTCCTAGAAATGTTGTAAAAATTGATTCACCAACTGATCAAAAGAAAGAATAGAGTGATCAAGAAGCAAACAAAACTAATCCAATGTAGTGTCCTTCAAGCACTGTAGGACTAGCTTTGCTAATAGGGTGTCTTGAAAGATGAAATCACTACACAAGGTAGTGAAAGCAGAAACATGATTCTGGGGGTCTCCTTTTCCAGTATATTTTTCAAACCTAGGTTCCTTGAAACCTTACGAGAAGGGTGTGGTGAGGATAGCAAGTGCGAGTGGGTTGCACTTGTAATAAGCAGGGACAAGAGGCTACACTGATGAAGTGGATAATGAAGCGAGTTATTGCTGAAGGGAACCAACATTTTGTAGAATTTGGTTGATCACAAGATCAATGGTGTGTGCTAGTGTAGATAAAGGAGTGGAAGAAATGGGAAGTGAATTGATTGGGAAGATGCGAGGGCACTAGGAGGAAAAGTAAACTGCAAGGGCCTTGAGGGTGGAACAAACCCATATTGGTGTATGGGGTTCACGACAGCTCCAGTAAATATAGTACCTACACTACCAAGTAATGGAATACTGGTAGCCATCTAGGAAGATGTAAAAATTTGTGTTCCTGATGTAGGCATAGGAATGGAAAGCTAATTTCCAATAATATTTGAAGTAGAGTCATGTGGTGCTAAGTAGTAGCTTGCTAAAGATGGTGTATCACTATGTACATTGTGAGCAATACCATGCAACACATCAAGACCATGAGGGTGACCTATTAGCATTTCATGAAGAGCATAAACTAGAGGCACAACAAACTCAGGTAAGTCCTTCATATGTGGATAATCCTAGTAATTTTCTAGATGACAGTCTAATGCATGGATTTGTGTGGGGGGAACACTACCCAACGCAACCTCATGATCAAATGCTACCTCAACATCATGATAGCTGGTCATAGGAATAGTCATAGAAGCAAAAAGAGAAGGAAGAGTGGTAAGAGTTGTATCATAAGTAAAGTTGGTGAAATTAGGAGCTGAATGAATAGGTGTGGTAGGATTTGCAGAGCATGCCATTAGATTCCTTAAACTCCTACGCACCACATATTTAGAATTTGAAGACTAGGTCATGAAGCTCATAAACAAAGTTCAGGCTTCACAACACATAGTGCAATGTGACAAAAGAAAAGAGTTTTTTTCAAATGTCTAAATGTTTTAAATGTTTAGAAGAAGTAGGTTCACCAAAATGTAATGGTGAATCACAGCAATTTGGAAAGTGTTAAAGTGTAGAATGACAGGTCTGCCAAAATGTAATGGAGGAAAAATTACACCTCAATCAAACGTATCAATTAAGAGAATTTTTCACCACCACCACACTAGGATCCTGCTTAGTTTTTTGCTATCTATGTTTCTATATAAACTAACATTGGCAGACCCGCTTTGTGCTAGATGAAATGAAATGAGTTAAATTAACTACTTTGAAAGAAGGCAAGAAATGATAGATTGCTAAAGATGAATAGTTATAGAAAGAATTTTAGAAAATGAAATGTAGAAGTGAAAAGAGGAACAACAAATGAACTTGTCACCAGAAGGGGAAGCTCTATATCTCAGATGAAAGTGCGTTGTGAGGATGTCTATGCTAAGCATTGGCATCCTAAAAGTAAGAAAAATAAAAAGTTGTTAATATTTACATACCCAGGACACCTGCATAGCACAACAATAAACAAGAAATCTACCCGGCAGTTTCTAGTTGACACAGATATGAAAAAGAAGTCCAATATGCTATTGAAATGAAGTAAAATGAAATGCTCAAGAAAGGAAAAAAGAACCAAAAAAACCTCTATGTGTTCAGATGTCTTCCCTCCAATGCAACTATTGTTATGAACAGAGGAAAATTGTTGGGCTACTAAGGAGCTTGCCTTAGTCAAGCCCCTACTTTGGTCTTTCGACCTCCATGAGCAGCAAATATGAATAAATATTAAACAAAAAAGATTATGTGTGCTACTTTCTATGTAATAAAAGAACAGAATGGCAGCAACAATAAAATGTATTTGCAAATAACTAATCTACTCAAGGCTATGTGAGAAAACCAGCACAAACCACTATGGATAAGTGAAGGAAATGGTAATGTAAACCACACAATTCAAGCACAAGTAATTGGGTTACACAAGTACAAAAGGAAACTAAAGAGAGTTAAATTAAATAGTATCACCTAGAGGCTGAAGCACAATTTGCCCAAAAGGAGAAGTCCAACCAGCCAGCAAAGGTTTCACAAAACCCTTTAGAAAGAGTGTGAAAACATCCAAGAACTCACATAGAGGAGCACCAATATAATGCAACTACAATGGAGACTTAAACAATCATCAAGGTGATTGTAGAATCATCGAGGTGGATGTTGAATCACCAAGGTGATTTGACTCAAAAAGGGATGATTCCATAACTTAAAAAGAAAAATATAAGTTTTTTCAAAGCAACAAGATACAAAAGCATGGTAAATAGCTAGCAAACATGAAATAAAAGTGAGGGAGGGACCTAGAATATGACTTAGAACTTCCATCAAGGTTAGATAAGCTAGGAGAAGGTTTATTCATGTCTTGCAGCTCAAGTGTTGGACCATAAATTCATCATTAGATTGTCATGTATGTGTGTGCAATTTTAGGCACTTAAAAGACCACCAAGAGAGGACCATGAACCTTTAGGTTATCAAGAATCAAGGATGGTAGGAGTAGTGACTATATGAAGAAGAGAGGATCCCTACTCACCACACCATGATGTATCAAAAGTGTATATGGTAAGAGAAGGAGAGGAATTAGGGCATCTTATATCATCATCATGGAATATAGGAGAGACAATGCACATAGAAGGAGGAGATGGTGAGCAAGGAATAGTATGAAAAGTATCATCTAGATCAAAAGGAGATGCACTTGGTGTAACGATGGGAGGAGGAGGGGGAGAAGAAATATTGGTAGATTAAATTTTGAGAGAGAATGTGAGGGTGCAAATCATAAGGGTATGTTCTAAGCAAACAAGTAAAAATGGGATAGTGCGAGAGACTAGCCAAAATATGATTAAGAGAAAGAGAAGAGTCTATGTCTAAGAAATCTAAAAGCTAAACAAGAACAAGGGGTAATTCAAGAAGAATTGATAGCAAAAGTGGGAATCAAGAAAGGATGCATGGAGGGACGCGAGAGAAATGGAGAAGCCATGGGATAGGATAAGGAAAGCCAAGGGTGGGAGGGAAAGGTAAGGGAATGAAAAGTGGTAAGGAACTTGGAATAGGTGTTGGAAAAATTATGCAAAGTGTTGGGGATATTAGGTTAGGTGTCGTGAAGACAGGAAAGCAAAGGAAGTGTGTAAAGAAGGTGGTAGTAGATATTGGGTAAAAAGAAGAGTGGTCTTGTGAAAGCCTAAAAGGGTGTTGTAAATATAGAAAATGAAGAAAAGAGAGTTGGGATAGATAGATGTGGTGTTGAGAATGATATAATGAGTGTTGTGATGCAAGAGAGTAACTACAAAGGTGTAGGAATAGGTAAAATAAGTTTTAGTAAAGGGAAAGTAGTGAAGGTTTTGGAAGGTGTTGTGAATAGAGAAGGGAAGTAGGAATGTGTGGAGATTGAAGTATCAAGTGTTGGGACAAGAAAACCTAGTATTAGGAAGAGTAAGGTAGGTTTTGGGAAGAGTATATAGAATGTGGTGAATCGTGTTGTATTAGGAGGAGAGCATGAGTTGACAGAAGGCCAAAATTTTGATTTTTGTTTTTTATCTGGTTTTTGACTTGATTTGGGAAGAAAACTAAGAGAAAAGAAAGTGATTTTTATTTTAGTTGGATGATTTTTGGCTAATTTTTAGAAGTTGGTCTATATGTAGATTAGGTTCACCAAATGAAAAATAAAATTTAAAACCATAAATGTGTTTTAAGATGTAAAATCAATCTTTATATGTGTTTACTACACTAAAAAAAATAAAATTTCACTTTAATTTCAGAAAACCAGAAAGTATCTAGATCTAATCTAATACAATATAATGCAATAGAAATTATAAAAATCTAAGCTACTAAAATAAATTGAGAAATAGAGGTAGAAAACATGTCTGAATTGAAATAAAGAGCATTCAAGTTTACAAATTACACCATTTAAGTATATAGATAACAAAGGTAATAATAAAGATATATTGATTTCCTTGAATCACATTCATTGATTTTACATTACATTACATTGGCTTATAAAGCCTTGCTTTCTCGTACAAAATTGCCTACACAAACTTATAGGAAAGTAACTCCCAAAATCAACTAACATTATTAAATACTAATAAAAGTGAACACGTATTTTTTTTATTTTTTTTATCTAATCTATTATGATGTAATATAAATCCCAACATTCCCCCTTATTACATCAATCTAAACAAAGGATGAAACCCTACATGGACTAAACATAGTAGCCCATCTAGAATTCTAATGAAGTGGTTCCACCAAATCTCATCACTCAGCTAAAACACACAAACTTGTCACATTAGTGAATGTCGTAATTGTCGAGCAATAGTTGTGAATCAAGACATACTCAACTATCCACAGCAACAACACTCCTTCTATGGATCGAGACATACTCAACTATCCATAGGTACACACCTCTAGGTATATGGATCAAGACATACTCAACTATCCATAGATACAAATCACCAAGTCTGTGGATCAATACATACTCCACTATCCACAAATATAACATGCATCTTGTGGATCAAGACGTGCAACTATCCACAAAACAAACCATGGATTTGTCAAGCCCTTGTTTCAGTAAGGGACAAAAATAAAAAATTAGTGCCTCTTATGTACTGAACCATTTGTAAGTGAGAAGCCAGCTTAAGATGGGAAAGATTCCTCCATTCTCTTGTGTCCTTTAGCCTCCTCTTTGACATGTTTAGTCCTTAATATATGTAGTTCTCCTCACTATTTTGGTCGGGAGATTCTTGATTATGTACTATAAAACCACAATCTTCTATCTTACTTTCAGTGTCAACTAAAGCTTTATTTATCTTCAACTTGCCATCAATGAGCTCCTTGGCACACTAAATACAATTTATTAGAATACGTCCTCTTTGATTACAATAGAAGCATTTAAAAACTTTATTCTTCCCTACTAAAATGTTAGACTTCTTCTTGAAAAGTAAAGTAGTTTCTCCAATAATCGAGTGATTTTTATTGACTTTATTTTCTTCATCAATCAAGGAAGAAATCATAGTTTCCAAGGTTAGATTGATTTGGTTTAATGTAAATACAACATTTTCAAAACTTGTAGGAATTCTACCCCAAAAAAAAATTAGCATCATCATCTTTAATTTTAGATTTAATATCAGCAAGCTAATTTAGGAGAGATCAAAACATACTGATGTGTTGAATAACACTTTCCCCTTGATTCATCTTGAGGCCAAAGAGTTTCTACTTGATTGACATCTTGGCACTAGAAGCTTGAGAGCCGAATGATGTATTGAGTTCATCCCATATTTGTTTTTTAAGTTTACGTAAGATCTATGTAATGTAAGTATGCATTAGATAATCTAAGACCAATCAATGATGTTTTTCGATCTTTAGTTGTCCATTTTGTGGCTT
This sequence comes from Cunninghamia lanceolata, assembly GCA_027924645.1. NCBI lineage: Eukaryota > Viridiplantae > Streptophyta > Pinopsida > Cupressales > Cupressaceae > Cunninghamia > Cunninghamia lanceolata. The sequence goes on along the minus strand of BSBN01000178.1, from coordinate 4,799,720 downwards.
TATCTATATTTTATGGCTTTGTTGTGGTTCTAACCACAATACCCTGTAGATCCTTTTCAGTTAGAACCAATTAAACCTTAAGTTTCCACATATGAAAATCATAATCCTTAAACTTAACAATAACGTATCATTTCTCCATAGTACATTAAAAAAACTTAATTCCTTATATCTCCAAAAATAAATTTTGAAAATACACATCATTGACAATTCCTAATAGATAAAGTCATCTCCCAAATTACTATTTACTTCCCCAAACCAATGATTTAAATCCATGGAATCAAATTGTATGTTGGAAGCTTACATTACTAATGAAGGAATACCTTACTCCTCTTTTACTCTAAGCATTTAGTGAACAACTTGTTTTCCTCTACCACCTAAAAGAAAGGGACAACATCACGCTTTGGAAACGCCAACGAAAGCAGTAACAATTAAAACCAAAAACATTGACCTTTCCACACCTCTTTCATGCCTACAACCTTTTCAGGGACTTGTTGGGCGCAGCGTGGAGGAAGTAACTTTTACCCCCATATATATATAACAATTATTTTAGCAACTCCCCACAAATGGATCAAATATTTATTATTGTTCTTGCTTTGCTCACACTGCCCTTTTTGTTGAAGAGAGATTTATATGGCAGATTTGTATGACAGAATAAAGTAATGGATTCTCACACTTGGCTAATCTCGTCCAGGCATCACAAGGGTAAGATAGCATACCGACTCTTCATAAACCTTAGTACTCTTCCAATAAACAATGTTTATCATCCTTCCATTTTTCCCATAACTGTCTACTAGCTTGATACCAATTGGAAATAAGAATCCTTCAAAGTTTGTAAAGTACATTATTGAAGAATATTGATAACAAAGGTAATAATAGAGATATATTGATTTTATTGAATCACATTCATTAATTTTACACTACATTAGATTGGTATATAAAGCCTTGCTTTCCTGTACAAAACTGTTCAAACTAACTTACGAGAAAATAATTCACAAAATCAGCTAACACTATTAAATACTAATAAAGCTGATACCAATTTATTTATTTATGTCTAATCTATACATATAATGTAATATAAATCCACATAGTTTTGACTAGAAATGGACATCAAAAATGGGTTCAAGGACAGAATCATCCTTGGTAATTTTTCAAAAAAATCTTGAGAACTCTGACTATAGGGGCACTCAAGTATGGGTGTAAAGCACTCATAATTGGGTATCAAGTGCTCGTCCCTGCCTTGGGCACTAGTGTCTTTAGCTTTGAACACTCTACAACTTTATAGATTTTCTAGCCTATTTTTGTGAGCAATTTAGTAACCTCAAAATTTTGATGTGACCTCATTGCACTAAGAAAACAATGACTAAACCTAAAGGGGGGGAATGGTTAGTGCTATTGAGAAACTACCTCAATCGGTCCCCTATTCAATTCATGTTTCAACCTTCATTGTAGCACATAAAAATTGTGATGTGTGTTATCCTTGAGTGTAGTTGTTTGTGGTGTGTGCAAGGTTTTTGCAACTATTGAATAACCCTAAGGGGATATGTAATTAAACTAGTGTGTGTTTGTACAATAGAAGAGATAGAGAGATGGAAATCTGTAGTAAGCCAAGGGGCTAATTGAGGGAAGGTTTTAGATCAACCATAATGTTGGATTTAGGTGAAAGGGAATTTCTACAATAATGGAGAATTTGTGTGAGACTTAAGGGAGAAAACCCTAATGAGTGTAGGAGAGGATTTAGAGCAAGCTATGGATTTATAGTGACGAAATAATGGAGATCAAATAAAAGCAAGTGTTTACAAGAAAGAGAAGAACAAAAAATGAGCAAGAGATTGTCAAATTAGGGTTTTCAAGTGTTTGAATAAAGTGTTCGAGGTTAAGCACCCATTGGAAAAGGGGATTCCATCTTTTAGGAGTGGTTTGGTTATAGGATGGGGAGACTATTTTAGCATATATGGTACACTAAAGATGGGTTTTTAGGCTTAGAAATTGTAAAAATGATACCTAAAACATGTCTAAGGAATGGACAACAAAATGAGTGTAGAAATGTAAGATGAGAATTGTAAAGTAGTGTTATGTCAGAAAAATGCACCCTTGGGGGCTTTTTCCTTTAAGGTTTAGCTCATAGGTCTCTAGATTGCATTTAGAGCATCTTGCATGATAATTCAGACTCCCGATGAGAAAACCCTTGGGTCTTGTGACAAGTAGGACCTAAGGGGTGCTAATTTAATGACCCACGAACAAATACAAGGGGTGGACAAGGGCGCTAGCACCCTAGTCCAGCCCTATTTTGGGCCTGCCATAAATTCAAATGTCGAGTTTGTGACCATTATTTGGGTCCCAGGCCGACATCATAAGTTTTAATTACAAAATTCTTGGTGGGAATCTTAGTAGTTGCATATATAAGCATGTTTAGGTTATCATTTGAAAACTAGAAGATGATTGTGAACTTTATGCATACTGGAGATTTTTGTGATATCATTGTGTTGCAGAGCATAGCATTGTTATTGTGTTTGTTTTTGCAGGTTGGATTACATCTTCTCGTCATAGCATTGAAGAGCATCTTCCTTCCATGAGAGCTTCATCATCAAGGTGACATTTATTGTGTTTTATCATCATTATCATTTGGATTTTTGCCTCTATCCCACAAGGATATGCACTCTCTCTCTCTAACAACGGTGTTCGAAAGACTTGAATGTCTCTCAGGGGCTTGACTAAGGTAAGCCTCTAAACACCACAACCCCCTCCCACACTCTTTATGATTGCAGGTTATAGGTATCAGATCTAGAGAAAGTGGAGTTGCAGGGAAGATAGGAAAACATTGAAGATTTGAGATCTGAAAAGAAGTAGACACCGTGCGGGATTTCGGGACAAGGGCACCATCAACATTGTCCTCCACTATCAGATCACTGGAAACAAAAGACACAGTAGAGATCAGTACCAGAAGGAGATCAGGAATCTACAGAAAAAGTTGTACCTTGGACTAGGGCGCCATCACCATTGTCCCCGACATTTCTATTTTTCAGACTGCAAAAAATAGTGAGTTAAGGTTCTCTGCCCTTTATCTAATTCTAGTAGCATTTGTTGTAATTTGCAAATTTAATTATTGTTTTGCTTAAATTAGGGTTTCAAGAGCATTAAAGCATTAATTAGCAACATTGTGTGATAACTTTTAAATTTCCTAGCAGAAAACCAAGTGGCAACCGAATCTAATAGATGACTCTCCTCTCGATAGGAGAAGCACTCGATTGAAAAGCCCTTGGAATGTTTTGTGGAAAGGAGGATTCAAACTAAGACAACCACATTCCATCATCCCCTTTTCATATAAAACATTTTGGTAAACCCGTGTTTTGAACTTTTTGGCACCTTGCTAAGTGTTGTTTCATAGATTTACATTCATTCATTTCATTGCATTCAAAAATTTACAAAAAAATGTAGTGTCCCACCCCTGATAAGATATTAATTCTCTGATTGTGCTCAGTTTAACATCTTAACATTTTATCAAACACTTGTCATGACATTGTGGGTTTTTATGAGGTATTCAAAGAGAGCATAATTAACAAAGTATATAATCATATTTTGTGACTGTCATACAAGTTGCAATAATAGAAGTACAGGTGAAGCAAAATATATTCATAAAAGAGCTACAATATATTACTTTTTCTATAAATCAGGAGCAGACATTAGTTCGTTGATTCTCAACTGGTGTTTACAAATTGTGCATCTATAACATTCAGAAATACATTACAATATCACCAAATATGCCCAGAACTTGCTACAGCAGATTATATTCTACACTTTCAGTAAATTTCTGATTGCATAAGATGTTAAAAACACATAACTCCAACCTGATTTGGCTCGATGGAAATGTGAGAGGTTGTAGTCAGGTTAATAGCAGTTTTCTCCCTTGCATAATGGCAGCCACAAGCTACAGCAATCACCTGAGAATACACGTCTAGCTCTTTTTTTTCAATATTTTTTATTTATTTATCAATGTCCTTTACACAGCAACAATGTCTTAGATTTCTCAATGAAACCCTTGAATAAACTTCTTCAATTTGCACAAATTGGACCTCTGATTGAAGCCCACAACCTGGCAATGATTTAGCTGATCTTTCACAGCCTCAAGATTGCAAAAACATTGAAGAGTTCTCATTCTTCAATGGATGATATGCAAAAACGCTTGTCTTCTCCAGAAAACCACAAAAGTAAATTCAAATGATCATTCAATAATCAGTTTGATTTGCTTTTTGAAACCTTTTATAACTTCTCCAAATGAAGTGTATTTAATTTGCCTTTGAAGTCCACTTTAGGTTTTTAATAAAAACTTTATTATAAGTCTCATAAATGGGTGCTCCAATCCATGAAATATTAAATGTACTTTAAGTGATTTTAATGATGGGTCATGGCCCCATTGAATATAAAGTGACTTCAAAAACTTTATAATATAACTTCACTTGAGCGCTTTAATCCATGACTTTATTATTTGACTTTAATATCATTAAACAACCCCCCTTTTAATAAAGTCAAATAATTCATTATTATATGCACCTTTAAAAAATATCATTATAACCCCCTTATAATATAAGGTCTATTAACCCCATGATGTCCTTTTAATAATAATTAATTATTATTAAATATTACCTTTAATAATAATTAAAAATCACTTATCTCCATAATTAGACATCATTTCTCAATTTTGTCTGAACCTGGGGTTTCACCATGGTACCCTCTGTGCATCCAATCACCTTACTAAAAATAGCAGGGGTCCATCTCTATCAACCTCTGTCGGCTAAAAATAGCAAGAGCCTCCAATATAGGACCAGAGACCTCTAAACAACCTTATCACCAGCTGAAACTAGGGAACAACACTGAAATCAACACATGACCAGATACCCTGCTATAAATAGAAACTTAGGAAAGATGACTTACTATAAATAGTAAGTGTGTAGAACTAAGTCCAACGAAGGCCAAACCTGAACCCATACTGATCTTTGATGGAGAAAACACACTGATCTCTATCAAAAGGGACCCTCTAACCATTTGAGTTAGCCTATGAGGCCCAGTGATAGGCTAAACCATCATAAAATAGGATCACGCTAAAAAGGGGACATTATAAAAAATTGATATATTTGAAAAAATTCAAAAAAATTTGCATTCTAGGGTTTGATTGTTGACATAGTTTGCATTCATTCAATTGTATTTAATTAATTCTATGATTTTTACATCAGATCTGAAATTCATTATTTTTAATATTACATTTGAAAAAATTACAAAAAATTGAAAAATTTGTAAAAATTGGCATATTAGGCTTGCATTTTTGTAAAATTTGAATTAATTGGCATCTAATTTCAACTAATTTCTATTAATTGCATCAGATCTGATCCTAAATACAGATCATTTGCATTGCATTTGCATGCTTGATTTGTTAGAAATTGCTTGAGCATTTTTCATGAAAACCTAGTTTTGCATGAACTAGGGTTGTAGTCAAAATCTTGTTCTAGATTTTACTACCTTGTTAAAACACTCATTAGGTCTGATTTCTAATTGTAGTGTTGCATCATAGTGGCCTCCTTATGAAATTTCATGCCTAGGGTTTGAAAACTTGCATTTTTCACTAGATTTGGCCTTATCGTCTTGCTAGATTTGCACTCCAAGAGTGTTGTAAGGAATTTTGTTGTACTAATTGGCTATTATTAGAATTATTATCTTTTGCCCCTTCTCAATTTCCTTACAATACCCTTTCTTTTGGGCCTTTGCATTGAAATTTTTTTGAAAATTTGCATATTTTTGTTATTTTGCACTAGGGTTTGATCTAGAGTGGCACTATAGCCATGTTGTAATGGATTTTTTGGCATTAGGTGGTTGTTTTTACTGTTATAATTTGATTTCCATCATAATTTTCCTTACAACACATGTTGCCCTACTCTTTTGCATGGAGATTTGGTGAAAAATCGCATATTTTGGCCTATTTTCACTAGGCTTAGCTTATCGACTTTCTAGAGTTGCTTCAAAAGCATGTCATGAAATGTATTCTTGCATTAGTGGACTATTATTAGGCATATCATTTTCTGTCCCTCTTGAAAATCTTTACAACACCTCTTCTTTCACTTGTTTGCACTATGAAAAGTTGAAGAATCAAGCATTTTTACCTTTAAACATATCTTACTTCTAGGGTTTATTCTATTAGTTTGTGCATGTTGTTGTTGTTAGGGTTAGCCGGCAGAAGATATCAATTAAATGCAAATAAAGATTAAACAAAGGAATGGAAATACACAGAAATAATAACAACGAGAGACAAGTTTTAACGTGGTTCACCCAAACTCAGGCTACATCCACCAAACAGATAGTCTAATATTATTATCCAGTAAATCAAATCGATTACAATCAGCAATCCCTGCAACTCAATACCGCTGCAAAATGCTACAATACAATATCAAAACCCTAAACCTTGGCCGCTTTTTATTAAGCTGTTTGTCGATTACAAAAATAGGGTTTTCTTATGTCGGTAAATGAAAAATAACTCTCGGTGCTTTATAAAATAATAAAAAACCGTCTTGGGGGCGCTACCCCTTGAACCCGTAGGAATTTGGGGGGAAACCGCACCGATAAAAGTGAGGTAAATATAACCTTCGAGTCTGATTAGGCTCTATATAATAACAATCTCCCACTTGGAGATTGATTAGACTCCACACCATATTATCTCCCACTTGGCGACTGATCATAACACCACTGACCTTATAGCTCCCACTGGAAATAAGCACCCTGGACTCTACTGTTCTAATTTTGTTGTTTTCAGTCTAGAAGACCAACCGAAGCTGAAGAGGAGCTCAGCTTCTCCCTTGTCACTCCCTTTGTAAACATATCTGTTGGATTGTCATCTGTATGTATCTTGGCCAGCTGTAACTGTCCATCATCCAACACCGACCGAATGAAGTGATACCTCAACTGTATGTGTTTGGTCTTTGAATGCAAGGCAGAATTCTTTGCAAGATGTATGGCACTCTGGATGTCCGTAAACAAATAACTGTTAACCTGTTGTGTGCCCAATTCATTCATGAAAGATTGCAGCCATATCATCTCCTTGCTTGCCTCTGTTGCAGCTACATATTCTGCCTCTATGGTGGATAAAGCAACCACCTTTTGCAACCTGGAAATCCAACTCACCGTTGTTCCACCTATAGTAAAGACATAACCTGTAGTACTCCGCCTGGTATCAATATCCCCTGCCAAATCTGAGTCTACATAACCTGCTAAATCAGTATTAAAGCCCTCAAAACATAAGTGTTTATTAGATGTACCTCTCAAATATCTGAGAATCTATTTTACCGCATTCCAATGCTCTAATCCGGGATGACTCATATACCTGCTAACAACTCCTACAGCATGTGCAATATCCGGTCTTGTGCATACCATGGCATACATTAAACTTCCTACAACTGAAGCATAGGGTACCTTGGACATTTTCTCTTCCTCCTCTTGTGTCTTAGGACACATCTCCTTAGTCAATTTCAAATGACTAGGCAAAGGTGTGCTAACAACTTTTGCATTCTCCATGTGAAATCTCTGCAACACCTTTTCAACATAAGCAGCATGAGATAGAGTCAATTTTCTATTCTTCCTATCTCTGCAAATTTTCATACCAAGGATTTGTTTTGCTACCCCCAAATCCTTCATATCAAATGATTGTGCTAACTGTTGTTTTAACTCTCGTATGTGATCCATGTTAGACCCAGTTACAAGCATGTCATCAACATATAAACATAAAATAATGTAGCTGTCATTATCCAACCTCTTAAAATAAACACAATGGTCAGAATTACACCTGATGTAGCCTTGCTCAGCCATAAAACTGTCAAATTTTAAATACCATTGCCAAGGTGCTTGTTTCAGGCCATACAATCTCTTCTTCAATCTGCACACCTATTTCTCCTTACCCTTCACCTCAAATCCTTGGGGTTGTTCCATATATATCTCCTCCTCCAAATCACCATGGAGAAAGGCAGTTTTAACATCTAGCTGTTCCAAATGTAAATCTTCAGCAGCCACAATACTTAAAACAGTACAAATAGAAGTCATCTTGACAACCGGAGAAAATATCTCATCAAAATCAATGCCCTTTTTCTGTGCAAATCTTTTTACAACTAACCTGGCCTTAAATCTTTTCTTACCTCCATCTTCCTCTTTTAGCCTATAAACCTATTTATTTGGTAAAGCCTTTTTACCTGCAAGTAACTTACATAATTCCTAAGTCTGATTTTTCAGCAAGGAGTCCATTTCTTCTTTCATAGCAAGCTCCCACTGAAACTGTGTATCCACCTGCATAGCTTCATCATACCCTTTTGGTTCACCAGCATCTGTTAACAAAATAGAATACAAAGAGGGAGAAAACCTTTCAAGAGGTCTACTTATCCTTGTTGACTGTCTAACATTCACTGGAGTTTGTGGTATTTTTGGTTGCTATTGCGGAGCATGAGGAACCACTGGAACATCACTATTTGGAGTATCATCCAGCACCACATAATCATTTTCTTTCTTCTCATGTTGCTGTAGTTGATCTTTGTACAACACCTTCTCATTGAATATAACATCCCTGCTTCTCACAATTTTCTAATTTTTAAATCCCAAAGCCTATAACCAAATTCATCAATGCTATATCCAACGAAGGTACTTTTTTTGATTTCGCATTCAGCTTGGTTGTATTTTCATAATCTATATGTGCAAATGCTTCACAGCTAAAGGTTTTTAGAAAAGAATAACTCACCTTCTTGCCTGTCCATGCTTCCTCTGGAATACCACAGCCCAAAGGAACTAAAGGACCTCTGTTAATTAAATATACAGCAATGTTGACAGCCTCTACCCACACGTTTAAGGGCAGCCCAGCATGCAATCTCATGGTCCTTGCACGCTCCATTATTGTCCTATTCATGCGTTCAGCCACTCCATTTTCATGTGGAGTCCATGAAACCATTTTCTGCCTACGAATTCCATTAAAGGAACAATAATCTTCAAATTCTTTGCTGCAATACTCACCGCCATTATCAGATCTGAGACATTTTAATCTTTTACCTGTCTCATTTTCAACCAAGCTTCTCCATTTCTTAAATGTTTCAAATACATCAGATTTCTATCTAAGGAAATAAATCCAGACCTTCCTAGTTGCATCATCTATGAATGTAATATAATACCGAGAGCCACCGAGAGAAGATACCTGAGCTGGTCCCCATACATCTGTATGCACAAGCTCCAATTTTTCATTTTTCTTTTGCTTCCCATCCTTGAGAAAATTGACTCTCTTTTGTTTTCCATACACACAACTTTCATAGAAATCCATATTAATACATTTCAAACCTGGTAAAAATTTCTTAGAATGAAGTACCTTCATACCTTTTTCACTCATATGCCCAAGTCTGTTATGCCACAGTGTTGTCTCAGAACCTCCAGCAACTTTTCCAGTCTCTTCCTACAAACCTGTAGCAACTGTTCCTGAACCTGTTTGTTTTTTCTCTGTAACAGCTAAAGTAGAAGGAACAATATGACCTGTACAAAAATATAAGGTGCCTACTTTCACACATTTTGCTACTACTAAGGCACCTTTTGAAACCTTCCAATTTTTATCAGTAAATGTAACAGTGCAACCTTGTTCAGTTAGCTGCCCTGCTGAAATTAAATTCCTACTGAGCCTTGGAACATGCCTTACCTCTTGTAGTAGCCAATGATTTCTATTCTGTAACTTAATCTTGATTCTTCTCTTTCCAACAATCTGACAGGGTTTGTTATCTCCCAAATAAACCAGCCCAAAATCCCCTTGGACATAATCAAGGAAATAACTTCTATGGGGTGTAGCATGAAATGAGGCCCCTGAATCTAAAACCCATGAATCATCAGCATTATCTAGGGAAAGAATCAAAGCATCATCTTCAGACTTATTGCTTACCACATTTGCTTCCCTATTGCCTTCTTGTTTGTCTCATTTGTTCTTCCGAGACCAGCAATCTTTCTTCAGATGACTTGGTTTTCCACAGTACTAGCAATCCTTCTGTCCTCTAGTTTGGGATCTTTTGTCCTTTGATTTTCCTCGTGACTTCCCATGACCTCCAAAACCTTTTCCTCTCTCCTTTGATCTGCCCCTATTTTTTGCATTCAAAACACTGTCTGATTTGGATCCACCTGAGCTTTTCCTACGAATTTTCTCACTCAGAATAACACCAACAACATCATCAAATTTTAGGGTATTTAAACCAGAAACAGAGTTACTAACCGCCATTACCAAACTATCCCAGCTTTTAGGCAATGAACATAATATCAAGAGAGCTCTAACTTCTTCATCAAATTTTACATTTACAAAAGTCAATTGACTGACAATCATATTAAATTCATTTAAATGACCTATCACAGATCCACCTTCAACCATTTTTAGATTAAACAAATGCTTCATAAGAAATACCTTATTTGAGGCTGAGGGTTTTTCATACAATTTAGCTAAAGCTTTCATCAGACTGTTTGTTGTCTTCGCTTCTGTTATATTGAATGCCACCGTTGGTGCCAGGCACAACCAAATGGTTCCCAGTGCCTTTCTGTCAAAAAGATTCTAATCCTCATCAGACATTGTTGCTGGTTTCTCGGATACTCCTTCGAACGGCATCCATAAATCCTTTTGATAGAGGTAATCCTCCATCTGCATCTTCCATAACTGATAGTTCTGCCCATTGAATTTATCGACCTTCAATTTACCCTCGTTTGCCATTTCTCCCACTCAACCGTGAGACTTTCCTATAGATGATAATTGAAACACAACCTCGCTCTGATACCACTTGTTAGGGTTAGCTGGCAGAAGATATCAATTAAATGCAAATAAAGATTAAACAGAGGAATGGAAATACACAGAAATAATAACAATGAGAGACAAGTTTTAACGTGGTTCACCCAAACTCGGGCTACGTCCACCAAACAGAGAGTCCAATATTATTATCCAGTAAATCAAATCGATTACAATCAGCAATCCCTGCAACTCAATACCACTGCAAAATGCTACAATACAATATCAAAACCCTAACCCTTGGCCGCTTTTTATTAAGTCATTTGTCAGTTACAAAAATAGGGTTTTCTTATGTCGGTCAATGAAAAATAACTCCCGGTGCTTTATAAAATAATAAAAAATCGTCTTGGGGGCGCTGCCCCTTGACCCCGTAGGAATTTAGGGGGAAACCGCGCTGATAAAAGGGGGGTAAATATAACCTCCGAGTCTAATTAGGCTCCATATAACAATAGTTGCATGAGTATTATAACTCGCTGCCCTAATAGAAATATCCCTTTAATAAGAAGCATAACTCTCATGGGATCTAGTGCTCTTGAAGAAATTAGTACACTGAACACCCTCTTTACAAAAGGAGAGACACAAATGTTACAAGATACTATACCTATCACAAGTACAATGGAAGAGCAAACTTTTCATGATGTTGATGATACTATTGAGATGGTAGGACACATATCTGATGAACAAATAGATAAACTTAATAAACAGTTAGCTGAATTCCAAGCATTTATAGAAAATGAGATGATAGCTGAAGAAGCTATTCTTGCAATTCATAACATAAGAGAATTGATAAAAGGACAAGATGGTTTTAATGCGATCCGTGGTTCAGCACATATTGTACAAACCAATATTATGCCAGTGACTAAATGTGCAAAAGCAATAAATAACACTTTGTCACCATCTCATATGCAAGTATCAATACCTATACCGATTGTAGGAATATCTACATTTACATCAAATATTTTGACAACTAATGCAAATGCTTGTAGTAATGTCACCACTGGTATTGGAGTATCAAATGACACTAATTCACAAAATTACAGAGATGTTGAATTCAACTATCAAAACCTTGCCCCTAAGGTGTCTTCATATCACTCTCAACCACCCTTTCAGTCCACTTTTTCTCAACCATTTTCCACCTATCACTATGTCCAACCACCACAAAATTATTCATAACCTCCGCTTGTCACTATCCATTTTCAATCTCCTCCATACTTTGGTTCCAATTCCTCACCACAAGCTGCATCTCCTAATGACACCATTCTAAATCAACTTTTGCAAGGCATGACTTCTTTACAACAAAAAGTGACAAGCTTGTCAAATGCTTCACAACCTAATATACTGACTTACCATGCTCATAATCCCTTATCCTATGCAATCTTGAGAACTCCTATGCCTGAGAAGTTTGAAACTCCTTTCTTTGAAAAATATGGTGGAAAAGGCAATCCTAATACTCATGTGGTAGCGTTCACAGCTATGTGTAGTGATTTCGACTTTGAAGAGGATTTGTTAGCAAAGATTTTCCCGCGATCTCTCAAAGATACTGCTTTGGAATGGTTTTGCTCTTTGCCTCTGAATTCAATACATTCCTTTTCATAGTTAATTGATCAGTTTCTACAACATTTTCAAGCAAACATCGAACCCCAAGTCTCTCTGATTGATTTGGTTCATTTCAAGCAAGGTCCGAAAGAGAAGTTGACTGAGTTTATTAGTCGGTATCAGGGACTTTATGCACAAATTCAATATCAAATGAAAGATGATGTTCAGAAGATATTTATAACAAATTTGCAGCCTAACATCTGTGATAAGATCCTCTTGATGAAGGATAACTCTTTTCAACACTATGTACTGCCCTTCGTGACTACCAACTTTCTTCTAGTCAATATGAAAATCAAAATTCATCAACTCAAGTTGGTCAATCTGAGGGTGGATCATCACAAAACAATTTTAAGAGGAATAATAAGAGTTTCATCATGGTTAATGGACCGAATAACTTTTCTCAAGTGTCTACTATCACTAATCCGAAGAAGGCACCATACCAACAAAGAAAGTTCACTCTGATATCTGAGTCCTATCATTCTATCATGAATCAAGCTCTGAGTAATAATCTCTTGAAGCTTCCCCCGATTAAACCAGTGGATCCTAACAGAATGCAAGGACCTTATTTTGATGCTAATGCCTTTTGTCACTATCATTAGACACAAGGACATGATACTGAATGATGTATGCATCTTAAACATGAAATACAAGAACTCATCGACTCGAATGTGATATAGGTATTTGGTGTGAATGATAATGGGAATAAGTTGGTAGCTCCGCCAAATCAGAATTTACAGATCTTCACTAATCCTTTCCCTAAGCATACAACTAACAAATTGATGGAACAAAACACACTACAAGTAGAAGAGGATTATTTAGATTATGATGAGATAATTGCTATAATTGAAGTGGATAAGGAAAATACTCAAGTATCACCTCATCCATGAAGAAGAGGTATCTACTCTAAAGTTCCTCCTCCGTTATCCCTTTAGGGATCGGGAGAGAATCAACATATACCAAAAAGACAAATGGAAAAACTGAAGCAAGAGATTATGACAATAGAAAAGGTTGAAACCGTACAAGATAGTCCTTGTTGTTACAATAGACAGAATCAACAGAACAAGAGAAATAAAAGTTGGAAATGAGCAAGACAATTATCATCAGTTGGGAATAACAATGGTTCTCCTCCATTTTAGAAATCTTGAATAAGATTGAAAACCAGAATCTGAAAGAGAGATATAAGCTACATAAATTGAAATGCATATGAAAGCAAATCGGCAATTCTGAGAGACATGCAAAAGTCGATGAGATGCAAATGCAATAAGAGCTCAACACAAGAGAATAGTAGAGTAACAATACTATGCATTCAACATGGATGAAAATACAAGCTAGGGAGCATGCTTATATAGTCTAGGGAGAGGGAGGAGGTGGCAACACTGACCAATGAGGAGAAACCATCTATCGGACTAAAGATAGCAAAGTATCTTCCCAAGATAGCTAATGGATGCTCACATGTAGGAAGGTGACACCTCATAATCCTCTCACTTAATAAAACATGCTTTATTAACCTAAGCAAGTTTAAATAAATGTGTAGGAAAAACCTTATAAGAAGGAATAAAAAACCTACACTAACACCCCCCCTTAAGCGTAGCTTAGGTAGGTAAAGAGATGGGCCCCGACAAATAAAACCTGATGAGGTACCCATGTACAATGAATTCCCCCCAAAAGAAAAGTATCCCCCCCCACAAAAGAGAGTACGCTCCCCCAGAATAGAGAGAGAAGGAAAGAAGGAGCTAAGAAGCCCCCATCGTGGAGGATGTTGGCAAGAGACACTGGTAGGATTCATAAGTGTTGTCATTGATGGCAACAAAGTATATCCCACACATCCGCAGTGCATAAATTACTCATACTGGAAGTCAGATTGAAGATAGGTTGATCCGGTAGTCAAGAACAGAGCATATGATAGGGTCTGAAAGATTGGGTCTAGAACTCTCTGATGGTGAAACCCAACTTGTTGCAGATTTGGATGAGAAATAAGGAGTATCTAAACTATTGTATTCCAGAGATTCAGCCTCCGATGGCAAAGCATGTGAAAGATATAAGCATCTGAGTATCGGACTTCAATTAAACAGTGCAGACAGAGGAAGAACTGGCCAACAGGGTATCAGACCTCAATCTGGATATGCAGAAGGTGTTAATCAAGTAACTTAAGGAGTTATACGAGTTTGGCTGACTTAGGTAATGACTTCTATGACTAATTTTTTAGTACGCATCATCTATCAAGTATGAATTTAGCTGACAGAACAATATCTTGAAAATATCCTAAGTGTTCTTGCTGCCAACTAGAAGATTGTTTGAAATCCTTGATGTAGATATATATACCCAATGGATTCAAGCTTGTGTAGATGTGATAGTGATTGTAGATTGGATGAAGTGTGAAGAAAAGTAGAGAGAAGTGTGAAGATAGTAATCCAAGCTCAGAATGTGACAGAAGAGTGATACTAAGCAGAGGAAGAATGAAATGTGCTAGATCAGTATATTGAGCCTAACCGGAACTGAATTCTTGCATATGTAGATGATGTTCATCAGTTCAAACACATTGTTATCATTTGTAAGTCTCTAGTAGGCAGTGAGCCTCTTGTGAGCAGTGTGATCAGGCAGTGAGCTCTAACTCGCAAGTGCCATTTTGTACTTCTTTATTCTTTTAACAAAGAATACAATCTTGGGTTAATCACCCCGTGATTTTTCCCTTAACAGGGTTTCCACATAAAAATCCTTGTGTTATGAGTGTTGATTTCATTTCAGTTCTTATGGTTGCTTATTCTTCCATGCTTTGATATTTCTCTAAATGTTAAGATAAGAAAAGGAAGTAAAAGTAAGAAAGTTTTGAGATAACTGATTCACCCCCCCTCTCAGTTATTTGCCTTGTGTCCAACAATTGGTATCAGAGCTAGGTTCCTTAGAATAAGCCTAACAGCTTGAGGAGGATCTGGGAATCTCAAGGGATGCATATGGTATGAAAGAACAACTACAATATGTCTTAGAAGATCTTGATCAATCTCAGTCTGAAGTCAATAATTTGAAAGAGTGACTTAAGGAGGTTGATGATTTCATCATTGAGCTGAAAGAAAAACTCAGTAATTCCATGAAAAAGAGAAAGGAACTACTTTGGAAGTTAGCAGATCAGAATGAAGCCAATAATATTGATGAAGACCTAAATGAGAAAACAAAGCTATGTGAAAAACTGTCAAAAGAAGTTATCATGCTAAGACATGAAATGGAATTAGGGATTATGAAATTTACTCAAGAAATTGAAGAAAAAAGAAAGACTGAATATAACTTAAAATAATCCCTCAAGGAGAAAATAGAAGATTGTTACAAAATAGATAGAATAATTAGACATCTTGAGTCTGATCTTGGAGAAGCTAGATACAATGAAGAACAACTTGAGAGATAGATTGACACTCTTAAACAAGATCTTGAAACTGCAAATGAATACAAAGAGAAATTCAAGATAAGTTCAGCCAAACTTGAAGTACTACTTGAAAGTCAAAAGAGGGTAGATGATAAGCATGGCTTGGGATATGAGAAAGGTGAAAGCTCTGGATCTGGTCAAAAGAATTTTGGGTCAAAAAGACAAAGGAACAGGCCTAGAAGACCTCTGGTAAGACAACCTAATGGTCAAAGATACCCATCCTTCAATGGAAGTTGCTTCAACTGCAACAAATTTGGTCATAAAGTAACTCGGTGCAGGAGCAGAATGAATAATTCATCCTTCTCCAGTCAATGTTTTAATTGCAAAAGGTATGGTCACAAATCTCATGAATGCAGAAATATACAAATAAACAATTCTTTCAATGGTAGATGTTTTACATGCAATAGAATGGGGCATATGGCTAATCAGTGCAGATCAAGAGGATATCAATCAAATAAGCAAGGAAATGTTGTGTTACAATTGCAATAAGTCCAGTCATATAGCTAGATTCTACAGGAGCAGTAATCATGATGGAAAAGGTCCGGTAAAACATGACCAGAAACAAGACAAAGGCAAAGGTAAAGTGAACGTGGATGAAATTTACAAGGAGATGAGCAAGATTTGGGTAAAGAAGAGTGTGATGAATATTGGTGATGGGTCTGCACCGGAATCCGGTGTTGATAATCCTTCCAAAAATTAAAAGGGATGATCTCTGGCTCAGGGGGAGCTGCAAAGAAGATCAAATTTTCCCAGCCAGTTAGTAAGTGCCTAAATTTGGCACCTTGAGTAAGAATTAGAGGTCGTGGAAATATGAAGAAATCCACCTATCGATTTCAAGAAATCATGAGTAGATTAGGTTCCAGCAGCTATCCGATAAAAATAGAATTACACAAACAGATCCAATATGATCTAAAAATGCAATTTAATGGTTTGCAGATTTAAAGGCATGTTTTAAAAGGCTAAAGTTATGTTGCCAACTCACTTAGATGATAATTTGAAAATCCGCACAATGAGTCATGAGAAATTCACTCAAAATAGGGTAACCGAATGACTTAAAATGTGCATTTATTGCAACAAGGAATTAGGTTTTTGTGCAAGGATAAAAGGCTTTTCATTCATCATTTTCAACACTTTGCACTCACAAAGAAGAGAGAAGAGCTCTGAGAAAAGATCCTGCAGATTGTTAAAGTTGAAGCTGAAGATCGAAACCAAGTAGAAATTTGCTCCGACAGTTGCATCAAACCCTAAGGTGAAAAAGGTATTTCTTCTCTGCAAATTTCTCCAAATTTCATTACTAGAATGGCTACTCCTATGGTTGTGAATGTCACTGAGAGGTTGAGACCAAAATTCAAGAAACACCCTCACAAATCTATAGAAGTTGATCCCTTGGGTGTGTTTTCCAATATCCCATACAGTGTTCTACATGTAGAAGATATTAGGGTTTACATTCATGCAAACATTGAAAACTTTGGAGACTTAGAATTGATGGAAATATACCGCAAATAATTAAGAGATGAGAATTGTGATCGCAAACTAGAATTCAAGGCCCTAAAAGACAAGCACTTTGCACATTGCATACATTTCTTGTCTTTTGCAGAGGATGAATGGGTCTGGTATGTGTTAAGTAGGATGCATGATAACTTTATGTGGTTAATGAGTCCATTTAAGATAACCAAAGATGCCATCAGGGTTGTAACCGGATTGGACTCAACTGGTGGGTTCCCTGCACTCAAATCTGTGAAAAATCAAACCGTAACAGATGCCACCGGATCAAAATATGACAAGAGGGCAATGACTATAGATGATATTACTAACCCGGATGTCAAGTTTGCATCAATTGTAATTGGTTACAAAATTTACCACTCGAGTATGGAAAATTCTGTATCCGATACTGCAATCTATACTGCATATCAAATGGTGAAGGAAAATGCAGATTATGATTTGTGTGGGCTTCTGTTGAATCAACTAATGGAGAATCTACAAAAGATTACGAAAGATAATAAAAATTCCTTCAAGTATGGCAATCTGGTGTTGTGTCTGTTCTTCTATTACATGAATGAGTTACCGGGATCAAAAGGTCTGATCTGGGCAAATGATAGACCTGTTGCAGTTCAAATCAGAGATTATTTGTATTGACTTGGTGATGCACAAGCCCAAAAGACAACTCTCTGGGGTTACTTCAAGAATTTTCAGAGCATGATGCATGCAAGAGAAAGAATACCAAAATCAATAGTTGAGAAATACAAGGACACAGTTTGCTTCATGGTTGACACAGATCAATGCCTAATGGAGGCAATCAAGCCAAGAACTGTATGGGTAATGCCCATGGGCTATGAAGTTGATGAAAACATATTGGAGGTACATGTTCAACACTTGCTAAGCCAACCCAAGAACACTGATGCAAAGAGGTTGGGCACATTTGATGAGCTAAACATAAAAATACATGTTGAATTAAAGAAGCCTCAGTCAAAAAGAAAGGTTAGGAGGGAGGTTGAAGAAATTACTAAGAGGTTTGGCATAACAAAGGAGGCAGTAGATGCTAATAGAGAAAGAATAGAGAAAATTGAAAGGGAAAGAGAAGAAGCAAAGAAAGAAAGCGTCTCGGTAGAAGCCTCTACCCGGACAAGATCTACCAGGAGTTATGTCCCTGTCTCCCCTAAAAGCTCAAAGACTGCAAAATTGGTAACCAAACCATCTGTTACAGGAGAAAAGAGAAAGAAGTCTAAGGCCACAAGAACATATGTGAACCTTAAGGATGATGAAGAGACAGAATCAGATGTAGAGATCAGAGATTGAAGAAAGCCAAGAACAAACCTTTCAAGAATGACAGGACTAATGAGGAGCAAAAGACAGAAGAGTTTGTTGAGAGACCCACTCTCTCAATTGAAGATATCATTAAAGTAGTCACTGTGGATGGAAACCTATAGCTGGTGATAGAATTCTATGATGAGTACAATGATGCAGACAAGACAATTCTTGAGGAAGCAACGGTAAGGTACCTAAACATTTATAACAAAGCTTTCATTGAAATAATTTCCTTGATTCCCAAGAGCTTAGAAGAAATTTTGGAGGTAAGAAAAGAAAGTGCAAAAGCAAAAGACTTGGAGATCTGGGAATAGATAGTGATACAGTTATGTCCAACTATCACTCAAAAACAAATGGACATGGTCTTCAAGGATGCCAAAGAAGAATTCTGGAGCAAGTTCAGAATGAATAAACTCATGCTTGGAGAAACTGACCAAATAGCTGATGAGACAAAATAAATTCTCTGGAGTGCTTTGGAAAGGTTCAATCTTCCCATTGTAGAGAAAGCAAATGAAGAGCCTTCTGACATGCATGTTGAAGGATTAAAGAAAATTGATGAAGAGCCTTCCAACATGGATGTTGAAGGATTTAAAAAAATTGATGAAGAACAATCTCAGGCCTTAGACTCCTCTGCTCCAGAAGAGGAAGTGCAGAAAGAATAAACAAATACTGTTGGTGACAATAAGCAAATTGGTCCAGATGCCCCCAAAAGAAAGGAAGATGAGAATACAAGAGACACTGCAGAAGTGATGCAAAGTTTCTTGGACAAGGAAGTTTTGGAATTAGATGAACCAAAGTTGATACAAGGACCATTGAATCTGGACTTTCTCTCTCCAGTTCAGATAATGAAGATAGCATCTTTTGCTTAGGCAAAAGCCAATGAAAAACTACTGAAATCTCATATGGAGGACTGTGAGTTGCTAAGTATTGCATCCAAAATGCTGGAGAACATTATGCCCTCATATCAGAGGGATCCATCTGCCTCTCCATTCGGTAACTTGAAGAACTTAGTTAATTCTGTCAATACACATTTTGAGTCTTTAGAAAAATAAGCAGAAACTAAGGTCCGGAATGAGTTCTTGGGAAAAAGATTCAGTAAGATACAAGGGCTAATTGTTAATGATAGAAAATCCTTAGACATTGGCATAAAGAGCATTGAAAACACTCTTAAGGATGGTGGAGACATGTATAAATTTTGTTTATCCTGGCCCAAAGTTGCAGAGGACATTGAGAAGAAAATAAAAGAAAAAGAAGGAAAACTGACAAATCTATCTCAGAATTTTGATCCTCTCACTGTCTCTCTGGCAAGTCAAGAATGCCAAGAAGTTGTTATAATAAATGAAATCAAGAAACCGGTTAAGGAGAAGAAGAATATAATGGATAGAATGGGTGAACTCAAAGGGATAATCATCCCTAAGTTAGAGGCAATGCATGATGCCTTAGCAGATGCTTTAAGTACAGCCCGGACCAGTGATCCAACATATTTGAAAAGGGCAGAAGCATATGCATTCTTGTTGAGTGGACACAACTCCATTTTGGATAGGATGAAGAGTAGTTGGGCCACAGAGCTTGTACAGTTGAAGACTACATTTGCAGATATACTTAAGTATATGTAAGTTTATCTTATGGATTGTATGTACATATGCGGCTTTATATAATAATTTTTGCACATTTTTGGTATGTGGATCCCACCCTTTGCCATTGATGACAAAGGGGGAGTAAAGAGCTGTGAAAAATCAGGAATCCAGCATTAAGGGAGCACTGGTAAGCAGTTTGAAGAAATAGAGCACAAGCTAAGGGGGAGTTACAGTGCCACTTAGTCATTTTTCACTAAGTGTTGCCATCAATGCCAAAGGGGGAGATTGTTAGCAAGAGACATTGCTAGGATTCATAAGTGTTGTCATTGATGGCAACAAAGTATATCCCACACATCCACAGTGCATAAATTACTCATACCAGAAGTCAGATTGAAGATAGGTTAATCCGGTAGTCAAGAATAGAGCATATGATAGGGTCCAATAGATTGGGTCTAGAACTCTTTGATGGTGAAACCCAGCATGTTACAGATTTGGATGAGTAATAAGGAGTATCTGAACTATTGTATTCTAGAGATTCAGCCTCCGGTGGCAAAGCATGTGAAAGATATGAGCATCTGAGTATCAGACTTCAGTTAAACAGTGCAGACAGAGGAAGAACTAGCCAACAGGGTATCAGACCTCAATCCAGATATGCAGAAGGTGTTAATCAAGTAACTTAAGGAGTTATATGAGTTTAGCTGACTTAGGTAATGACTTCTATGACTAAGTTTTTGGTAGGCATTATCTATCAAGTATGAATTCAGCCGACAAAACAATATCTTACAAATATCCTAAGTGTTCTTGCTGTCAACTAGAAGGTTGTTTGAAATCCTTGATGCGGATATAGATACCTGATGGATTCAAGCTTGTGTAGATGTGATAGTGATTGTAGATTGGATGAAGTGCGAAGAAAAGTAGAGAGAAGTGCAAAGACAGTAATCCAAGCTCAGAATGTGACAGAAGAGTGATACTCAGCAGAGGAAGAATGAAATGTGCTAGATCATTATATTGAGCCTAACTGGAACTAAATTCTTGCATATGTAGATGTTGTTCATCAGTTCAAACACATTGTTATCATATGTAAGTCTCTAGTAGGCAGTGAGTCTCTAGTGAGCAGTGTGCTCGGGCAGTGAGCCCTAACTGGCAAGTACCATTTTGTACTTCTTTATTCTTTTAAAGAGAATACAATCTTGGGTTAATCACCTTGTGGTTTTTCCCTTAACAAGGTTTCCACGTAAAAATCCTTGTGTTATGAGTGTTGATTTCATTTCAGTTCTTATGGTTGCTTATTCTTCCATGCTTTGATATTTCTCTAAATGTTAAGATAAGAAAAGGAAGTAAAAGTAAGAAAGTTTTGAGATAACTAATTCACCCCCCCTCTCAGTTATCTACCTTGTTTCCAACAGAGGACACATGTCGTGCCCCAAGCAAAGCTCACAAATGAATGAACTTGCTCTCAGTGAAGGGTTTGGTGAAGATGTCTACAGTCTGATCTGATGTCGGACAATACTGAAGATCAAGAACCTGCTCATGAATCAGCTCCCGAATGCAGTGCATGTGAATCTCAATGTGTTTGGTCCATTGATGATGAACTGGATTACGAGAGATCTGAATAACACTCTGGTTGTCACAAAAGATGACTGTAGGCTTCCTGAAGGAAATGCCAAACTCAGTGAGAATGTGTTGAAGCCAAATGGCCTTAGTAGCAGCATTAATTGTTCCTCGATACGCAACCTCTGTAGATGAAAGAGCAATAGCAGACTGCTTCTTGCTTGACCAAGAAATCATACCAGAACCAAGAGAGAAGCAATACCCAGAAGTAGACTTGCGATCTTGAGAATCGCCCGCCCAATCAGAATCTGTGTATCCCACCAAGTCAATATCCACGACCGCTGCACAATGAATCCCATAACTATGAGTGCCCTATACATAGTGAAGAATCTGCTTAGTTGCTTTCCAATGCAGCTCATGTGGCTCCTGCATGAACCTAGAGACTAGGCCCACGACATATGAAATATCAGACCTCATGTGAGTCAAGTATATGAGACTCCCAACCAATTGGCAATACAAGGTAGCATCTACAAAAGGTGAAGAACAAGAAGCCTCAAGTTTGACCCCTGACAGAAATGGAGTCAACACAGGCTTACAGTTAGCCATGCAAAATCTGGAAAGCATATCAAGAGCATACTTGGGCTCAGAAAGAAAGATACCAGTCGAGGACTGTGTAATCTCAATGCCCAAGAAGTAATGAAGAAGACCTAAGTCAGACATCAGAAACTGATCATGAAGGGCAGTTTTCACTGTCTTGATGGTGGATGAGGAACTCCCTGTAATCAACAAGTCATCAACATAGAGAACAAGGAAAGTGAGAGTATCATCCTGCTGCAAAATGTTGACATTCAAATCAGAATGGCACTGAGTGAACCCAACTAATAGAAGGAAGGAATCCATCTTGGCATACCAGGATCGAGGGGCCTGTTTAAGGCCATAAAGAGACTTCTGAAGTCAGCAGACAAGTGAAGGATCCTGGACGAACCCCTATGGCTGCTCCATATATATCTCCTCCTCAAGGTCACCGTGAAGAAAAGCACTCTTCCAATAGTAGAAATATGGCAAATAAATGACCAGGTGACTAAAACTTTTAGTCACGTGACCAAAATTTTTTGCAACACAGCTATAAATGACTAATTTAGTCATCGGTTGAAATGATTAAATAAATGACTAATTTGGTCATCGAGCAAAAAACACAACTAAATAATTGGTCAGACAAATACAAATGACTATTATTTCTCTATTCTATTTTCTTTCCAATTTGATCATAATCCATGAATTCAAAGACAATACAAGGCAAGGCAATAAATGTTTGCTTAGACCAAAGGAATAAAGGGAGAGAAAGATCAGACGTTTCCCATAAGTGGAGCTAGATTATCTTGTCTCTTCAATCCATCTCAGCGCACTAGCCACGGCACAACATGCCCATTAATGATCCGCATGCCTTGGGGAAGTGACTGTCCAGCCCCGACCTACCAAAAACATCATTACTTGCCACCTTGCCAACATCTAATGAGGCCTTCAATCACACTTTTTGATTGTCGAAAAACAGAGCCGGCCCGCATAAAATATCTAGGGGCTATCTCTAGCCCCTCCATGTGACCTCTCATGTCTGCCTAAAGATCTAGCCCTTTATCGGATGATTATATAATATATATTATATTATATATTATTTAATATTATATTATATATTATATAATATTATATTATAATATTACATAATATTATATTATAATATTACATAATTATTATAATATTATATTATAATATAATAATTATATAATATTATAATATAAATATTATAATAATTTTATAATATTATATTATAAATATTATAATATTGTATAATATTATATATTAATATTATAATATTATATATTAATATTATAATATTATATATTAATATTATAATATTATATTATAATATATTTAATATTGTATAATATTATAATATATTTAATATTATATAATAATATAATATTACATAATTATTATAATATAATATTTATATTATATTGTAATATAATATTTATATTATAATGGATAGAATGGGTGAACTCAGAGGGATAATCATCCCTAAGTTAGAGGCAATGCATGATGCCTTAGCAGATGCTCTAAGTACAGCTCGGACCAGTGATCCAACATATTTGAAAAGGGCAGAAGCATATGCGTTCTTGTTGAGTGGACACATCTCCATTTTGGATAGGATGAAGAGTAGTTGGGCCACAGAGCTTGTACAGTTGAAGACTCCATTTGCAGATATACTTAAGTATATGTAAGTTTATCTTATGGATTGTATGCACATATGCGGCTTTATATAATAATTTTTGCACATTCTTGGTATGTGGATCCAACCCTTTGCCATTGATGACAAAGGGGGAGTAAAGAGCTGTGAAAAATCAGGAATCCAGCATTAAGGGAGCACTGGTAAGCAGTTTGAAGAAATAGAGCACAAGCTAAGGGGGAGTTACAGTGCCACTTAGTCATTTTTCACTAAGTGTTGCCATCAATGCCAAAGGGGGAGATTGTTGGAAAGAGACATTGCTAGGATTCATAAGTGTTGTCATTGATGGCAACAAAGTATATCCCACACATCCACAATGCATAAATTACTCATACCAGAAGTCAGATTGAAGATAGGTTGATCCGGTAGTCAAGAATAGAGCATATGATAGGGTCCAATAGATTGGGTCCAGAACTCTCTGATGGTGAAACCCAGCATGTTACAGATTTGGATGAGTAATAAGGAGTATCTGAACTATTGTATTCTAGAGATTCAGCCTCCGGTGACAAAGCATGTGAAAGATATGAGCATCTGAGTATCAGACTTCAGTTAAACAGTGCAGACAGAGGAAGAACTAGCCAACAGGGTATCAGACCTCAATCCGGATATGCAGAAGGTGTTAATCAAGTAACTTAAGGAGTTATATGAGTTTCGCTGACTTAGGTAATGACTTCTATGACTAAGTTTTTGGTACGCATCATCTATCAAGTATGAATTCAGCCGACAGAACAATATCTTACAAATATCCTAAGTGTTCTTGCTGTCGACTAGAAGGTTGTTTGAAATCCTTGATGCGGATATAGATACCTGATGGATTCAAGCTTGTGTAGATGTGATAGTGATTGTAAATTGGATGAAGTGAGAAGAAAAGTAGAGAGAAGTGCAAAGACAGTAATCCAAGCTCAGAATGTGACAGAAGAGTGATACTAAGCAGAGGAAGAATGAAATGTGCTAGATCATTATATTGAGCCTAACTGGAACTAAATTCTTGCATATGTAGATGTTGTTCATCAGTTCAAACACATTGTTATCATATGTAAGTCTCTAGTAGGCAGTGAGTCTCTTGTGAGCAGTGTGCTCGGGCAGTGAGCCCTAACTGGCAAGTACCATTTTGTACTTCTTTATTCTTTTAATAGAGAATACAATCTTGGGTTAATCACCTTGTGGTTTTTCCCTTAACAGGGTTTCCACGTAAAAATCCTTGTGTTATGAGTGTTGATTTCATTTCAGTTCTTATGGTTGCTTATTCTTACATGCTTTGATATTTCTCTAAATGTTAAGATAAGAAAAGGAAGTAAAAGTAAGAAAGTTTTGAGATAACTGATTCACCCCCCCTCTCAGTTATCTACCTTGTTTCCAACAGAGCACACCTGTCGTGCCCCAAGCAAAGCTCACAAATGAATGAACTTGCTCTCAGTGAAGGGTTTGGTGAAGATGTCTACAGTCTGATCTGATGTCGGACAATACTGAAGATCAAGAACCTGCTCATGAATCAGCTCCCGAATGTAGTGCATGTGAATCTCAATGTGTTTGATCCATTGATGATGGACCGGATTGCGAGAGATCTGAATAACACTCTGGTTGTCACAAAAGATGACTGTAGGCTTCCTGAAGGAAATTCCAAACTCAGTGAGAATGTGTTGAAGCCAAATGGCCTCAGTAGCAGCACTAATTGTTCCTCGATACGCAACCTCTGTAGATGAAAGAGCAATGGCAGACTGCTTCTTGCTCAACCAAGAAATCATACCAGAACCAAGAGAGAAGCAATACCCAGAAGTAGACTTGCGATCCTAAGAATCGCACGCCCAATCAGAATCTATGTATCCCGCCAAGTCAATATCCACGACCACTGCATAATGAATCCCATAACTATGAGTGCCCTGTACATAGTGAAGAATCTGCTTAGTTGCTTTCCAATGCAGCTCATGTGGCTCCTGCATGAACCTGGAGACTAGGCCCACGACATATGAAATATCAGACCTCATGTGAGTCAAGTATATGAGACTCCCAACCAATTGGCAATACAAGGTAGCATCTACAAAAGGTGAAGAACACGAAGCCTCAAGTTTGACCCCTGACAGAAATGGAGTCAACACAGGCTTACAGTTAGCCATGCAAAATCTGGAAAGCATATCAAGAGCATACTTGGGCTGAGAAAGAAAGATACCAGTCGAGGACTGTGTAATCTCAATGCCCAAGAAGTAATGAAGAAGACCTAAGTCAGACATCAGAAACTAATCATGAAGGGCAGTTTTCACTGTCTTGATGGTGGATGAGGAACTCCCTGTAATCAACAAGTCATCAACATAGAGAACAAGGAAAGTGAGAGTATCATCCTGCTACAAAATGTAGACATTCAAATCAGAATGGCACCGAGTGAACCCAACTAATAGAAGGAAGGAATCCATCTTGGCATACCAGGATCGAGGGGCCTGTTTAAGGCCATAAAGAGACTTCTGAAGTCAACAGACAAGTGAAGGATCCTGGAGGAACCCCTATGGCTGCTCCATATATATCTCCTCCTCAAGGTCACCATGAAGAAAAGCACTCTTCCAATAGTAGAAATATGGCAAATAAATGACCAGGTGACTAAAGCTTTTAGTCACATGACCAAAATTTTTTGCAACACAGCTATAAATGACTAATTTAGTCATCGGTTGAAATGATTAAATAAATGACCAAATAAATGACTAATTTGGTCATCGAGCAAAAAACACAACTAAATAATTGGTCAGACAAATACAAATGACTATTACTTCTCTATTCTATTTTCTTTCCAATTTGATCATAATCCATGAATTCAAAGACAATACAAGGCAAGGCAATAAATGTCTGCTTAGACCAAAGGAATAAAGGGAGAGAAAGCTCAGACGTTCCCCATAAGCGGAGCTAGATTATCTTGTCTCTTCAATCCATCTCAGCGCACTAGCCACGGCACAACATGCCCATTAATGATCTGCATGCCTTGGAGAAGTGACTGTCCAGCCCCGACCTGCCAAAAACATCATTACTTGCCACCTTGCCAACATCTACTGAGGCCTTCAATCACACTTTCTGATTGTCAAAAAATAGAGCCGGCCCGCATAAAATGTCTAGGGGCTATCTCTAGCCCCTTCATGTGACCTCTCATGTCTGCCTAAAGATCTAGCTCTTTATCGAACGATTATATAATATATATTATATTATATATTATATAATATTATATTATAATATTACATAATTATTATAATATTATATTATAATATAATAATTATATAATATTATAATATAAATATTATAATAATTTTATAATATTATATTATAAATATTATAATATTGTATAATATTATATATTAATATTATAATATATTTAATATTGTATAATATTATAATATATTTAATATTATATAATAATATAATATTACATAATTATTATAATATAATATTTATATTATAATATAATATAATATTTATATTATAATGGATAGAATGGGTGAACTCAGAGGGATAATCATCCCTAAGTTAGAGGCAATGCATGATGCCTTAGCAGATGCTCTAAGTACAGCCCAAACCAGTGATCCAACATATTTGAAAAGGGCAGAAGCATATGCGTTCTTGTTGAGTGGACACATCTCCATTTTGGATAGGATGAAGAGTAGTTGGGCCACAGAGCTTGTACAGTTGAAGACTACATTTGCAGATATACTTAAGTATATGTAAGTTTATCTTATGGATTGTATGTACATATGCGGCTTTATATAATAATTTTTGCACATTTTTGGTATGTGGATCGGACCCTTTGCCATTGATGACAAAGGGGGAGTAAAGAGCTGTGAAAAATCAGGAATCCAGCATTAAGGGAGCACTGGTAAGCAGTTTGGAGAAATAGAGCACAAGCTAAGGGGGAGTTACAGTGCCACTTAATCATTTTTCACTAAGTGTTGCCATCAATGCCAAAGGGGGAGATTGTTGGCAAGAGACATTGCTAGGATTCATAAGTGTTCATTGATGGCAACAAAGTATATCCCACACATCCACAATGCATAAATTACTCATACCAGAAGTCAGATTGAAGATAGGTTGATCCGGTAGTCAAGAATAGAGCATATGATAGGGTCCAATAGATTGGGTCCAGAACTCTCTGATGGTGAAACCCAGCATGTTACAGATTTGGATGAGTAATAAGGAGTATCTGAACTATTGTATTCTAGAGAGTCAGCCTCCGGTGGCAAAGCATGTGAAAGATATGAGTATCTGAGTATCAGACTTCAGTTAAATAGTGCAGACAAAGGAAGAACTAGCCAACAAGGTATCAGACCTCAATCCGGATATGCAGAAGGTGTTAATCAAGTAACTTAAGGAGTTATATGAGTTTAGCTGACTTAGGTAATGACTTCTATGACTAAGTTTTTGGTAGGCATTATCTATCAAGTATGAATTCAGCCGACAGAACAATATCTTACAAATATCCTCAGTGTTCTTGTTGTCGACTAGAAGGTTGTTTGAAATCCTTGATGCGGATATAGATACCTGATGGATTCAAGCTTGTGTAGATGTGATAGTGATTGTAGATTGGATGAAGTGCGAAGAAAAGTAGAGAGAAGTGCAAAGACAGTAGTCCAAGCTCGGAATGTGACAGAAGAGTGATACTAAGCAGAGGAAGAATGAAATGTGCTAGATCATTATATTGAGCCTAACTGGAACTAAATTCTTGCATATGTAGATGTTGTTCATCAGTTCAAACACATTGTTATCATATGTAAGTCTCTAGTAGGCAGTGAGTCTCTTGTGAGCAGTGTGCTCGGGTAGTGAGCCCTAACTGGCAAGTACCATTTTGTACTTCTTTATTCTTTTAATAGAGAATACAATCTTGGGTTAATCACCTTGTGGTTTTTCCCTTAACAGGGTTTCCACGTAAAAATCCTTGTGTTATGAGTGTTGATTTCATTTCAGTTCTTATGGTTGCTTATTCTTACATGCTTTGATATTTCTCTAAATGTTAAGATAAGAAAAGGAAGTAAAAGTAAGAAAGTTTTGAGATAACTGATTCACCCCCCCTCTCAATTATCTACCTTGTTTCCAACAAAGGACACCTGTCGTGCCCCAAGCAAAGCTCACAAATGAATGAACTTGCTCTCAGTGAAGGGTTTGGTGAAGATGTCTACAGTCTAATCTGATGTCGGACAATACTGAAGATCAAGAACCTGCTCATGAATCAGCTCCCGAATGTAGTGCATGTGAATCTCAATGTGTTTGGTCCATTGATGATGGATCGGATTGCGAGAGATCTAAATAACACTCTGGTTGTCACAAAAGATGACTGTAGGCTTCCTGAAGGAAATGCCAAACTCAGTGAGAATGTGTTGAAGCCAAATGGCCTTAGTAGTAGCATTAATTGTTCCTCGATACGCAGCCTCTGTAGATGAAAGAGCAATAGCAGATTGCTTCTTGCTCGACCAAGAAATCATACCAGAACCAAGAGAGAAGCAATACCTAGAAGTAGACTTGCGATCCTGAGAATCGCCTGCCCAATCAGAATCTGTGTATCCCACCAAGTCAATATCCACGACCGCTGCATAATGAATCCCATAACTATGAGTGCCCTGTACATAGTGAAGAATCTGCTTAGTTGCTTTCCAATGCAGCTCATGTGGCTCCTGCATGAACCTGGAGACTAGGCCCACGACATATGAAATATCAGACCTCATGTGAGTCAAGTATATGAGACTCCCAACCAATTGGCAATACAAGGTAGCATCTACAAAAGGTGAAGAACAAGAAGCCTCAAGTTTGACCCCTGACAGAAATGGAGTCAACACAGGCTTACAGTTAGCCATGCAAAATCTGGAAAGCATATCAAGAGCATACTTGGGCTCAGAAAGAAAGATACCAGTCGAGGACTGTGTAATCTCAATGCCCAAGAAGTAATGAAGAAGACCTAAGTCAAACATCAGAAACCGATCATGAAGGGCAGTTTTCACTGTCTTGATGGTGGATGAGGAACTCCCTGTAATCAACAAGTCATCAACATAGAGAACAAGGAAAGTGAGAGTATCATCCTGCTACAAAATGTAGACATTCAGATCAGAATGGCACCGAGTGAACCCAACTAATAGAAGGAAGGAATCCATCTTGGCATACCAGGATCGAGGGGCCTGTTTAAGGCCATAAAGAGACTTCTGAAGTCAGCAGACAAGTGAAGGATCCTGGATGAACCCCTATGGCTGCTCCATATATATCTCCTCCTCAAGGTCACCGTGAAGAAAAGCACTCTTCCAATAGTAGAATATGGCAAATAAATGACCAGGTGACTAAAACTTTTAGTCACGTGACCAAAATTTTTTGTAACACAGCTATAAATGACTAATTTAGTCATCGGTTGAAATGAATAAATAAATGACTAATTTGGTCATCAAGCAAAAAACACAACTAAATAATTGATCAGACAAATACAAATGACTATTACTTCTCTATTCTATTTTCTTTCCAATTTGATCATAATCCATGAATTCAAAGACAATACAAGGCAAGGCAATAAATGTCTGCTTAGACCAAAGGAATAAAGGGAGAGAAAGCTTAGACGTTTCCCATAAGCGGAGCTGGATTATCTTGTCTCTTCAATCCATCTCAGCGCACTAGCCATGGCACAACATGCCCATTAATGATCCGCATGCCTTGGGGAAGTGACTGTCCAGCCCCGACCTGCCAAAAACATCATTACTTGCCACCTTGCCAACATCTACTGAGGCCTTCAATCACACTTTCTGATTGTCGAAAAATAGAGCCGGCCTGCATAAAATGTCTAGGGGCTATCTCTAGCCCCTCCATGTGACCTCTCATGTCTGCCTAAAGATCTAACCCTTTATCGGACGATTATATAATATATATTATATTATATATTATATAATATTATATTACATAATTATTATAATATTATATTATAATATAATAATTATATAATATTATAATATTATATTATAATATAATAATTATATAATATTATAATATAAATATTATAATAAATTTATAATATTATATTATAAATATTATAATATTGTATAATATTATATATTAATATTATAATATTATATTATAATATATTTAATATTGTATAATATTATAATATATTTAATATAATATAATGTTACATAATTATTATAATATAATATTACATAATTATTATAATATTATATTATATTATAATATAAATATTATATTATATTATATTATAATATAATATTAATATATTATATTATAATATAATATTATATAATATTATAATATTATAAATATATTATAATATTAATAGACCAAACACATTGTATCGAGCAGACAAGGGCATATCGGCATGACACCAAAATGTGTCATGCCGATCATACGATAAACTATGAGCATCAAAACCAAAATGTTAAAATGGTTAAAATTTAATTAAAATTTTAGCACCTAATAAACCGTAATGTTTCATGTCAAAGGTTCATGGGAGAGGTGCGACGGAGCGTATTACCAAGGGTCGCTTCCGGTGGAGCTTCAGATCAACAACTCCTAGTTTTTCTTGTCGTGGCATCGCTGGTATCTCTATTTCGACAACTAGCACAAATTTAATAGGTATCTCTATTTTGACAACCATTTTATGCTTTTCAATCCAACTGAATCTGGGGATTTTTTTAATTCCTCTATCTTTTATCAATCTCCTTACCTCCCCACACCTGCCCACTTCTGAATATATATTTGAGAGAAGAACATAAGTTGTGCAGCATTTTTAGGATCCAAATCAAAAAATAGTGTTGTTGTAAATACTCCTAAGTCTATATTCATATGTGATCTATAGGCACCAAGAAAACACATAAATAAAACTAGCACATATTTAACAGGTATCTCAATGATAAATTTTAGGGTGTCTTCAAGATAGCCAGCACGGGCAAGGAGGTCAACCATGCACACATAATGATCAATTGTAGGTGTATTGCAATAAAGGTTACAAATGTGATTGAACTATGTACAATTCTCATCCACTAAACTTGCATGGTTGCATGCACCTAGAATACAAGCAAAGTTTACAATGTTAGGATATGTTCCAGAGTGCTTAATTAATTCAAAGATTTTGAGATCGTCCTTGCAAAATCCATTTTGTGCATATCCTGTAATCATTACATTCCATGAGATGATATCTCTTTAAGGAATTTTGTCAAACAGTTTACGATTTTTGTCTATGATTCCATATTTTGCATACATGTCTATGAGAGCATTTCAAACTATAATATCTCACAAGAATCCCCTACCATTATGCTTTGAAGGATGTGCATACCCTGTTCCAAATCTCCCATTTGGGCACAGGTAGGGAGGATACTGGCAAAGGTTGCGGAGTTTGGATTTACAGCTGATAATTGCATTTTCTTGAAAGTTTCTAAAGCCTGTTCAACAAATCCAGTTAAAGCAAGAAGTAAACCGAAAGTACATGTTTCAGGTTTTACCCTTCATATTATATTATTGGATGTATATCCTCCATAGCTATAGGAGGGGACCATATGGGTGTCCATAGAATGAAGTATATATGTAACTCAAAACATTTCTATGTTTTTTGATATTTGGGTTTTGCTAAAATTCATCAATTTCAAATCAAATAATCAATGTTTGCTCTTAAGTGGGTAGAAAGAAATGAATCATTTTACACCGGGTTATCTATATTGTCTTAGTTAAATTGGTTATTTTATTGCTTGTGCATTGTGTTTGGCATCATGTCTCTGATCATGAAAACATTTTAGGTTCGTGTATGTAGATCCCACTTATGTGGTGGCTCAAGTTCCTCGTAGTAATGGAGCACATGAAGACATGAAAAAGTGCTTTGTAGGTTGGTGTGTTGATGATTTCATGAACAATGTAGGTAATGAATGACAAAGCAATCCATTGTTACTTGCTAATTACTTGATCCATTGGTATGTAGAAATTTTTGGGAATGATGATGGTCTAGAAAAGTTTTATGCATGTTAGGATGAACTGAGAAAACATCGTAATTATTAAAAAAATGAGCCACATTTCATGATTGTGCAAGTTAGGTATACTTGATGAAACACTCTACTTCCTTAATGTTCTGCCATTTTTAATTTCCATATTGTCTATTGTCTTCTATAGTATGTCTTTGTTACTAACCAACACACTACAATAGTAGGGTGTAGACTATAATATGTCATGCTCTTTAGCTGAGAGTTGTGATTCTAAGAACACTTAACCATGTTGTCCTTGAGAAACCAGGCTTTAGGAGTTTTTATTATTTGGGCTTAGTTTACCTTTATTGGTTGTGTTCACCTTTGCTCCAGGTTTAATAGTTGTCAATGGAAAAACCATTACCATAATTTTACTAAATATGTTGGAATTCATAGTTTAAATCTCTATTTTATCATTTAAAAAGAAAGTCAAAATTGCTTACATTTTTTTCTTAATATTTTATAATTCATTCACTATGATGATTTAAGTCTAAATCATAGGTCTCAAGGATATAGCACTCGATTGGATTTGTCTACCCTTAGTTTAAAAAGGATAAATCAGGTGGGGACTAAGGAATGCATCTCTCTAGGGCATTTCTAAGATGTTTCTGGTAGCAGCCCATTATTCATGCATTTCTAAAATAGAGGGGTTTCTTCTATTCCCTACAAATCATACTATCCACCAATATGAAGAATCCTTCACTCTCACCTTCGCCTTTGCATCTCTGGATCTCAATTCACACAGTCCAAAATAAAGGTAACATGCTTACTGCTAATGGAAATTGAATTCGTTCGACCTTTAATGTCATTCATACATTACATAGAAGGGCAAATACCACTTCTAAAAATTCAATGGCTCACTCCTCTATATTTTTCTTAGTTCCTAGCTCTTTGGATTCAATTTCATAATGTTTGTCATTACATGTAATTATTTGCTTGAAAGTTTCTGAAGCCTTTTCAACAAATCCACTTTGTGCATATCCAGCAATCATCTCATTCCATGAGATGACATCTCTTTGAAGCATTGCATTAAACAGTTCATATGCCTTATCTAGGCTTCCACATTTTGCATACTTGTCTACCAGTGTAGTTGCAACTACATCTAACAAGATTCCTCTGTGCATTACGATTTGATGGATGTCCATAACCTGTTCAAAAGTTGTATATTGGCACAGGGAGTGAGGATGTTGGAAAAGGTTGTGGAGATTGGTTTGCACCTACCAATTGCATTTGCTTAAAAGTTTCTAAAGCCTTCTCAACAAGCCATTTGGTGCAAATCCTGCAATCATTGTGCAGTCCTTGAGATCACATTTATTTGAGGATTACAAGCCCATTTATTTTTGTGTACCCTTCATTAAGTAAATGTCTTGTGTTTGGAAAATACCATACTGCCTTCATCTCCCAAGCCAATTACTCCAACTTTGCATAGATATGTTGTGTCTGTGGATGTGATCTATCTCCTACAGAAAAAGCATGTACCATTTTATGGCCTTCAATCCAACTACATCTAGGGATCTTTTTAATTCCTCTATCTTTCATCAATCTCCTTATCATTTGAACCTCACCCTAGCTGCCCACTTCTACATATATGTTTGAGAGAAGAACATAAGTCACAGCATTTTTAGGATCCAAATCAAAAAGCAACATTGCTATAAATACTCCTAAGCCTATATTCATATGTGAGTTACAGGTATCAAGAAAACACATCCACACAACCACCACAGGTTTAACTAGCATCTTAATGATAAAGTTTAGGTTGTCCTCAAGATAGCCAGCATGGGCAAGAAGGTCAACCATGCACACATAATGATTGACTGTAGGAGTATGCAATAAGGGTTACTCATGTGATTGAAGTATGTATAGCCCTCATCCACTAAACCTAAATAGTTGCATGCACATAGAACACAAGCAAAGCTTACAATGTTAGGATATGCTCCATAGTGCTTCATTAATTCAAAGATTTTGAGAGCATCCTTGCAAAATACATTTTGGGCATATCCTGCAATCATGGCATTCCATGAGACCACATTTCTTTGAGGCATTTTGTCAAACAGGTCACATGTCTTGTCTATACTTCCACATTTTCCATACATGTCTACCAAAGCATTTCCAACTATAATTTCTAACAAAAATCCCCCTTCCATTATGCTTTGATGGATGTCCATACCCTATTCCAAAGCTCCCATTTTGGCACAGGCAGGGAGGATGTTGGCAAAGGTTGTGGAATTTGGCTTTAGACCTACCAATTGCATTTTCTTGAAAGTTTCTAAAGCCTTTTCAAAAAATCCATTTTGTCTATATCCTGCAATCATGGCATTCCAAAAGACCACATTTCTTTTAGGCATTTTTTCAAACAGTTCACGTGCCTTCTCTATGCTTCCACATTTTTCATACATGTGTACTAGGGCAGTTGCAACTACAACATCTGACAGAATTCCTTTATCCTTTATGCTTTGATGGATGTCCATACCCTCTTCCAAAGCTCCCATTTTTGCATCGGCTATCATATCATAGAACACAAGCAAAGCTTACAATGTTAGGATATGCTCCAAAGCACTTCATTAATTCAAAGATTTTGAGAGCATCCTTGCAAAATCCATTTTGTGCATATCCTGCAATCATGGCATTCCATGAGACCACATTTCTTTGAGGCATTGTTGTAAATACTCCTAAGCCTATATCCATATGTGATTTACAGGCACCAAGAAAACACATTCACACAACCACCACAAGTTTAACTAGCATCTTAATGATAAAGTTTAGGTTGTCCTCAAGATAGACAGCATGGGCAAGAAGGTCAACCATGCACACATAATGATCAACTGTAAGAGTAATGCAATAAGGGTTACTCATGTGATTGAAGTATGTATAGCCCTCATCCACTAAACCTGAATAGCTACATGCACATAGAACACAAGCAAAGCTTACAATGTTAGGATATGCTTGAGAGTGCTTCATTAATTCAAAGATTTTGAGAGCATCCTTGTAAAATCCATTTTGTGCATATCCTGCAATCATGGCATTCCATGAGACCACATTTCTTTGAGGCATTTTGTCAAACAGGTCACATGCCTTGTCTATACTTCCACATTCTGCATACATGTCTACCAGAGCATTTCCAACTATAATTTCTGACAAAAATCCTCCTTCCATTATGCTTTGATGGATGTCTATACCTTGTTCCAAAGCTCCCATTTTGGCATAGGCAGGGATGATGCTGGAAAAGGTTGTGGAATTTGACTTTAGACCTGCCAATTGCATTTGCTTGAAAGTTTCTAAAGTCTTTTCAAAAAATCCATTTTGTCCATAGCCTGCAATCATGGCATTCCATGAGACCACATTTCTTTCAGGCATTTTTTCAAACAGTTCACGTGCCTTCTCTATGCTTCCACATTTTGAATACATGTCTACCAGGGCAGTTGCAACTACAACATCTGACAAAATTCCTTTATCCTTTATGTTTTGATGGATGTCCATACCCTGTTCCAAAGCTCCCATTTTTGCACAGGCTATCATATGATCGATGTTTTTGTTTACAGCCTATCATATCAGACAATAAAGTTAATATCTTGCTTTTGGGCCTTATAATATTTGCTTTAAATATATATGATTTATCAATATTTCAGTATATAGAATATATTTGTATTATAATATTTGAGTATATTTAATTTATATATATTTAAATATTAATATTTATATTTATATTACTTACATATTAATAATCATATTTATAATAATATTATTTAATGTTTATATTTATATATTTATAATTACATTTATAAATATAATATGTCTTGAAAACAAAATATATATTATATTTTAATTATATAAAAATAATATTATTTATTAAGTATTATATTATACATGTTTATCATTCAAATTGATGATGAACACCATATTTTAAGAAGGCAATTTCATCATTTATCATGATGTTTACATCTTAATTTAAATAATGTCTTAGATATCGGGACATCACATACAGACAACTTTTGCATGACCTAAACCAACTAGAAGTTTTTCAATGCTCTTCAAGAAATTTATGTCATTAAAATTTTGAGATTAGCTAATACTATAATATGTGTTATTTTTGCATTTTGAGGTTACACCATTCTTGCTTGCCTCCACGACAAGTGATTCTTTCTAAAAACTTTGAACCGAAAGACAATTGCATTGCATCTAAAACTGTTTGGGCTCTTCCGTAAGTTTTGTGAAAATCTTTCAACACTCAGTAATATATTAAGAATTCAATTCGTGCATTTGAAATGTTAATATGATTTCATTTTAGATTTTGTTGTTTATATTTTTTGAATCTTGCTTGTCAAAAAACATGCTACAACTTTGGTACTTGTTATTATTGTTAACTGCCTCAGCAAGTTATTCATGTTGCCATAATTTTAGTTTAGATTGTTAACACCTCAATGGCTTGTGTGAAGGAGAATATGGAATGCATCAAGGCTGCAGTCAAAGCACTTGAACTGGTTAATAGAATGCCAAAAGAAATGATGTCTCGTGGAATGCTCAGTGGCAACATCTCTTTTCTAAGTGTCAAAAGATGTGAAGGGCTTCATCTGTCTAACCTACCTTTCTATTGTTTTGCTATTGTATCTAATGTGGCTGCTGAACTAGTTTTTTCTTCAGCCAATCCTTGTAGTTTGATGTACATGACAGAGTTGAACTAGTTTTTTCTTATGGCATCCTTGTGTTGTTTTTTTATTATTTTTAATTCTTTTCCTACATTGTTCCAATACAAAAAAATATTTATTGCCACTTTGCTTTGTCTTGTTTCATTTTCTTATTGATCGATTCTCAAATAGAAAGTGTTGGCTCAAATTTATCAATCTTTACTTGGCAGCATCATAAAATATATAGTTTTCCAAATTTATTTTCTTTTATGTTTTAATTCAAATTTAATAATATGTTTTTTCTGCATTATAAAATTTATGGTATTTAATAAATTATTCATATCATGACTAAATTTACTACCAATTAATGGAAACCAGTAAATAAAAACGACTACCATGACTAAATAAATGACCCGTTAACAACAATCAATGACTAAATGATTACAATGACTCAATAAATGATTAAATATACTACCAAATTGATGACTAAATATACTACCAAATTACCAAATATACTACCAAATTGATGACTAAATATACTACCAAATTAATGACTAAATATACTACCAAATTAATGACTAAAATTTGTTTAGTCATAAATTTGGTCGCAAGATAAATGACCAGCAATAAACTACCAATGGTCACGTGACTAAATATACTACCAAATTGATGACTAAATATACTACCAAATTAATGACTAAATATCTACCAAATTAATGACTAAAATTTGTTTGGTCATCAATTTGGTCACGAGATAAATGATTGGCAATAAACTACCAATGGTCACGTGACCAAACTACTGATCATATGACCAATTTTTGGTAGTTTATTTAGTCATGTATTTCTATTTTTCTACTAGTGTTCACATCCATCTGATGAACTTCCCAGCGATGGGTTGCAACAATGGCAAGGACAAATTGGATTGAATACATTTTGGCAACCGGTGCAAAAGTCTCAGAGTAGTCAATCCCAGGAACCTAGGAGAATCCTTTTGTGACTAGGTGAGCCTTATGTTTATCAACCAATCCATCTACAGCAAATTTTGTTTGATAGATCCACTTACATTGAACAATTTTTCTTCCCTTAGGAAGAGGGACTAAATCCCAAGTGTGGTTCCTCTCTAAGGAACTGAACTCTTCCTACATAGCAGCATCCCACTCGGGGACACCAGAAGCTTCCCTAAAGGATTGTGGATCAGAAGTTGAAGCAAAGAAGAGATGAGGAGCCTGCTCAAACTATGACCTTGTTCTTCTTGCATCTGAAGGATCACCAACCCAATCACCTGTTGACTCCAAAGTCTGACAAGCCCAAAGAGGCCCAATAGCTAGAGAACCTGGAGGAGAATTATCATCCTTTGAATGATGACTCGAAGAGGAGGAAATGACCTCAGCATCATCTTCGCCATCTGAAGTGGAGGAAGAAGACTCCTCATGTGGTGCAGGAGGATTAAGATCCTCGAAAGAACTATCATCATGTCGCCGTGTCTCCGAAGTGATAGAAGAAGGAGAAGTGTTGGAAGATATGGAATCATCCTCCTCAAACCGAACACTCCTCTCAATGAAAAGCTCATGTGTGGTAGGGTGGAGAAGCCTGTAGCCCTTGACACCATCGGGGAACCCAACAAATATGTAAGGCTTGCTTTGTGGATCCAAAGCCTTGTGTTTCTCTGATAGAATGTGGGCCCATGCAAGAGATCCAAACACTCGAAAGTGCTTCACTGTGGGTTTCTGACCAGTCCAAGCTAGGAAAGGAGTGACCCCTTTTATAGCTCGATGAGGAACCTAATTTTGGATATAGCATGCACAGTTGATGGCCTCTACCCAATACTAAGGTGCCATCGACCTGGAATGAATCATACATGTAGCCATCTCTTTCAAGGACCTATTCTTTATGTCTGCAACACCATTATGTTGTGGACTGTAAGGAACTATATGCTGAAGATCAATACCCTCTAAGGCACAAAACTGCTCAAACCTTTGGTTGACATATTCCCCCCCATTGTCCGTACGTAGAATCTTGATGGCCTTCCCAGACTGTTTCTCTGCAAAATCTTTGAAGTCCCGAAATGACTCAAAGACCTTAGACTTGTGTTTGAGAAAGTATACCCATGTATATCTAGAAAGATCATCAATGAATGTCAAGACATATCGAGCCCTGCTAAAAGAAGGATGTGGCAATGGACCCATAAGGTCACTATGTACTAACTCCAAGAGTTGTATGGCCCTCCATGCTATGCCTTTATCAAATTTTTCTTTAGGATGCTTACCAAGAATGCATCCATGGAAAACTCCATCAAAATACTGAATAGAAGGCAACCCTGAAAACATGTCTTGTTGACTGAGTTGCTGTAAGTAACGGTAGTTCAAGTGGCCAAACCGTTGATACCACAGGCTGCTCACCTCATCTGAGTGAGTAAGCAAAGCAAGTGAAGGTGAATCAGGAACAAAGTGAGAAAAGTGATACAGTCGAGACTGATGATTAGCCTTGCCCGTAGCAATTGTAGACCCATTGTGCATCTCACTGATAACCACTGTGTTTGGAGTAAACTCAACTCGTTTGTCAGCGCCGGTGTGAGTGATCTGATAGACAGATAGGAGATTAGTTGATAATGAGGGCACACATAGAACATCATGAAATGTGCCATCCCCCACATCAACAGACCCTCTCCCTTTTACCTCTGTAGAAGTATCATCACCTAGTAAAATAGATGGAAAAGAAGATGATCCAAGGAGGCAAAATTGCCTTGTGATGAAGCCATATGGTGCGAAGCACCCAAGTCAATGATCCAAGAATCTGGTTGAGAAGCAACATCAACTAGGGCCTTGCCCTTTCCTTTCCCCTTACTTTTATCTGTATCCTTTGAAGATTCTTGAGATGAACACTACTTGACAGAATCAGGCACCTTGATGTTGTTGTTTTCTAGAAGATGAGTCAAGTGATCAATCTGCTTCTTTAGACACTTATGCTCATCGTGACCAAGTTTCTTACAATAGGAACACTGAGTTTTCTCCTTCTTGGGCTTGTCATCTTTTGAAGAAGGGGCATTATTAGTTGTGTTTGGAGCAACTTTTTTCTGTTCTTTCTTCTTTTCTCCTTGGTTCTTTTGTTTCTTATCTTGCTTACCAGACCCTTTTTTATCTTTAGTGCCTGATTTGCATCCAAGGCATGAGATTTAGAGGGCTTAATTGTGCCCATTTGAACCAACTTGTCTTGCTCTTTAGTGAGTTCATTTGCAAAATCATCTAAAGAAGGCATCTTATATGTGGTTCCTAAGGCACTTTTACTGGCATAGAATGTAGAAACAAACACAAAGTAGTTGGAACCAAGTTTAGAAAGAATGCTAAGAATTAATTGACTATCTTTCTTCTCTATCCCACATTGCTTCAACTGCAATCTTAAAGCCTTTAGTTTTGTGAAGAAATCCTGAATTGTATCAAAATTACATGGATTTAACCCTATTAGCTCATTCTCCAGTAAATGTCCTCTAAGTCCATCTTGTGCACAAAAGAGGTTTTCCAAGGTAGTCCATACATCTTGTGGTGCTATAGAAGATTCAATATGAAAAAGTAAATCCGGAGATATAGACATACATAAGGTTCCAAAAGCTTCATCAAGTTTGTTAAACCATTTAGGCTTTTCTGCAATTAGAGATGGTTCAATTTCTAAACCCATAGTTACTCTAAACAACCCTAGCTTCTTAAGATAGATTGTCATTTTAGACTTCCACTCATAGTAGTTATAGGGTGTGAGTATAGGCACTATTAATTGATCCATTTTAATGCAGAAGTAAAGATTGTTGTTGTGTAGGAAAGAGAGCTCAAAGGCAATGAAGAAAGAACACACTCAAGACACCCTCCCTTTTTCACTCAATCAATAGAGCCCCCCCAGAAAATATATTTTGGCACTTTATAGATCAGTACATTTACAATGCTGGAGTTGTTTTCCAGAGTTATACAAATGTCCAAAAATGGACCCAAATATTGAAGGTACAAAAACCTCTATGAATGACAACTTCAAACCTACATAAATGTGTAGTTCTCATAAAATTATCCACTTTCAAAAAATAATGACCTCAATATGAGATCATATGAGAAAGTTATAGTAGTTTGAAGTTCAAAAAATGAGGATTGTCCTTCAGATCTGATGAGAGAACTTAAATTCTAGAAAAATGGGATCATTTGAGAAAAAAATGATTTTACCAATGCAAAGAGAATGAAATTCTAACCATTTTCAAAAAAAGTTTCACTAAAAAATACCTCCGTATGGCTGAGAACGAGCCATTTGAAGATCAATGGTAAAAATGAAAACTGCAATGGTCAAGGGTCCAGCTGAAGCTTTCTGATGTGATTTCCACATGATTTATTAACTGCATGAAAAAACTAACTGATACCCAGATACTTTTTCGATGCAATGAACAAAACCCAGAAGGAGTTTTTCTTTATCACTTGTAGGAGATGTGGCCCTAGTGTAAAAAAATGTCTTCAACAAGGAAAAAATGACATGGCAGAGCTTCCGGTGTCTGATATGCATGAACCTTATATGGA
The DNA here is from genome assembly GCA_027924645.1 of Cunninghamia lanceolata. Lineage (NCBI taxonomy): Eukaryota > Viridiplantae > Streptophyta > Pinopsida > Cupressales > Cupressaceae > Cunninghamia > Cunninghamia lanceolata. The sequence continues at coordinate 4,757,550 of BSBN01000178.1, read as the reverse complement.
AATGGGGGGTTTTGGGCCTTCCAAAAATAATGGAAATGTTCTTTTGGCATGAAAATATCCTGTTTGAAAGATGCTTCACAAAATATGAGCTTCAAACCCCCGTTTGCAACTTTTTCACACGATCTTCAAATCAGATGAAACAAAAGCCATTTCTGACTTTGGAACAACCAGAAATTTTGCCAATGTAATTAGAAATTCTGCAATCACCCAAATCTTACAAAAAATTGCAAGCAAAAAGAAAAGGGTTAATGGGTCTTGTTATATCCTTTATGATTCTCCAGATCGTTATAAAACACAAGAGGAGCATACGGGATTGACAAGATCTTACAAAACTTAATCTCTCAATCAAGAATCAAATGAACTCAAAACTCTCAAACTAAAGCTCTGATACCATGTTAGAAATCTTGAATAAGATTGAAAACCAGAATCTGAAAGAGAGATCTAAGCTACATAAACTAAAATGCAAATGAAAGCAAACTAGTGATTCTAAGAGACATGCAAAAATCGATGAGATGCAAATGCAATAAGAGCTCAACACAAGAGAATAGCAGAGTAATAATACTATGTATTCAACATGGATGAAAATACAAGCTAAGGAGCATGCTTATATAGACCAGGGAGAGGGAGGAGGTGGCAAAACCGACCAATGAGGAGCAACCATCTATTGGACTAAAGATAGCAAAGTATCTTCCCAAGGTATCTAATGGATGCTCACATGTAGGAAGGTGACACCTTATAATCCTCTCACCTAGTAAAACATGCTTTATTAACCTAAGCAAGCTTAAATAAATGTGTAGGAAAAACCTTATAAAAAGGAATAAAAAACCTACACTAACACTCACAAGCAACAAAAGATTTCACATAAACAAGGAAGTGTTGAGAACATACCGCATGGACTCTCTGATAACAAGCAACAACCTAATAAGAACCACTCAAGCTTCTCATAAAACTTGATTGAGTACCTCTCCAAGAGGTTTGTAGGTTCTAAAATTTAGTACGATAGTACTACAAGTAAGTATCTCTAACCTTTTATCTCTCATGTTGTGCTTCCCCTGTGATGTGTTATGTGTTTTTAGGCCTCCTAGGATGACCCTTGATTCTCTTGTAAAGTCAAGGATACTAGGAGACCACCTCTGTTGTGACCTTCTATTTGTATCATCATTCTTCTATATTTCCTCTCCTATGATTTCATTGTTGTGTGTTGTGTCTTATGGACATAGCGTTGGCATTGGTGATTTGGGGGCACCCTCCTACGTGACTATCCCTAAGGCACTTGTTCTCCTCTCTGATTTATTGTTTACCTTCCTCTAGTGCTTCCATCTAGCTAGCAGATGACAAAAAACATATTATACTGATGTGGACCTAGTGTCCCTTTCGCGAGTAATCAAAAAATAGACCTAGTCCATGTATGACGACGGGGTTGTAACAAATTATCCGACACTTGGCTAGTGGAATCACTCCGTGATTTCTCTATCTTGATGTTGATGTCGATGTTATCTTATCTTGCTAACAACACTTTAACAATACTGCTGCTATGTGCACTTTGTTTATCATGGATATCGCCTTGCTTAGCTCTTTCATGTAGTTGATCATATGCATTGTTGTTATCATAATTATTTGGACACTAACACCTTTCTTGTAGGAATGTGTTTGTGGGAACATTCGGTGATCGTAAAGTACATGTCACCTCTGGGGGCATGGGTTTTGCAAGAGCTCGTGTTCCCTTGTGTGTTTTCTTCCTACCTTAACGTGCTTGATCGGTACGCGATATCAACCACCTTAAGGTGGGGGCATATATAAGGTAAGTTGTCTGCTTTAGATCATAGTAAAGCATGTTTGAACAATCTAAAAATCAATCAAAATCATTTAAGCCCTCTACGGAGGCAGGAAATCAAGCATATACTTTTATCTTAAGCCCTCTACGGAGGCAGGATATCAAGCATATCCTTTTATCTTAAGCCCTCATCCTGAGGCAGGGATGGTGTATTTCTCAGAGAGATTGCATTATCCTGTCATTTTCAAAAAGACCTCATCACAAGGCGGGGAGCGGTTATTTGACTAACTCAACCCTTAAGCATGTTTTTAGCGATTGTTGTGGTGAAGCCCAATCGTCGGTGTGTGCCTGTAATGTGCTTGAGATGGTGATGAACCTAGCAATAGTTTCACTCCATCACTTGTATGTCATGTTTTCTCCGTGTCTTCCATATGTGTGTGTATGTCGTGTTTGTTCTCAAAGTACAAGACTAGTGGCGATGAGCTCCTCTACACTTTGGGATTTGTTTGGTGTGTTTGTTCTCAAGGTGCAAGACCGGTGGTGAACAGCTCCTCTACACCTTGGGATTTTGTTTGGCATGTTTATTCTCAAAAAGTGCAAGACCGGTGGTGAACAGCTCCTCTACACTTTTTGGGATTTGTTTGTTTACTTTCCTTGTACTTGCATCTTGCATTTCATATGGAAAAATCAAAAAGAAAATAATCATTGCATTCATTGTATTCTATGTGCTCTGCGTGTCTTCAATGTTGTATTCTCCATGTATTGTGTGACTGTAACTGTCTTCTCCATGTTTTACGTGCATGTTATTGTCTTCAATGTGTTTGGCGTGTCTTCAATGTGTTTGGCGTGTCTTCTCCGTGCTTGGCATGTTTGTTGTGTTTTTTGACCTTACTTTAATGCATGTATTGACCTTGTGTTTAATACATACATTAAAGTGAGGGCTAAATGTTATGTCAGAAAAATAAACCCTTGGGGGCTTTTTCCTTTAAGGTTTAGCTCCTGGGTCTTTAGATTGCATTTAGAGCATCTTGCATGATAATTTAGACTCCCGATGAGAAAACTCTTGGGTCTTGTGACAAATAGGACCTAGGGGGTGCTAATATAATGATCCCAGAACAAAGACAAAGGGTGTGGACAAGGACGCTAGCACCCTAGTCTAGCCCTATTTTAGGTCTGCCCTAAATTCAAATATTGGGTTTGTGACCATTATTTGGGTCCAGGCTAACATCATAAGTTTTAATTATGAAATTCTTGGTAGGAATCTTAGTAGTTGCATGTATAAGCATGTTTAGGTTATCATTTGCAAACTAGAAGATGATTGTGAACTTTATGCATACTGGAGATTTTTGTGATAGCATTGTGTTGTAGAGCATAGCATTGTTATTGTGTTTGTTTTTGCAGGTTGGATTACATCTTCTCCTTATGGCATTGAAGAGCATCTTCCTTCCATGAGAGCTTCATCATCAAGGTGACATTTATTGTGTTTTATCATTTGTATTTTTGCCTCTATCCCACAAGGATACGCACTATCACTCTGACAATGGTCTTTGGAAGACTTGAATGTCTCTCCGGGGCTTGACTGAGGCAAGACTCTATACACCACAACCCCTCCCACACTCCTTGTGATTGCAGGTTACAAGTATCAGATCTAGAGAAAGTGGAGTTGTAGGGAAGATAGGAAAATATTGAAGATTTAGGATCTAAAAAGAAGTAGACACCGTGCGGGATTTCAGGACAAGGGTGCCATCAACATTGCCCTCCACTGTCAGATCACCGAAAATAGAAGACATAGCAGAGATCAGTGCCGAAAGGAGATCGAGAATCTACAGAAAAAGTTGTACCTTGGACTAGGGCGCCATCACCATTGTCCCCGACATTTCTATTTTCTGGACTGCGAAAAATAGTGAGTTAAGGTTCTCTAACCTTTGTCTAATTCTAGTAGTATTTGTCATAATTTGCAGATTTAATTATTGTTTTGCTTAAATTAGGGTTTCAAGAGCATTAAAGTATTAATTAGCAACGTTGTGTGATAACTTATGAATTTCCTAGCAAAAAACTAAGTGGCAAACCAATCTGATAGATGACTCTCCTCTCGATAGGAGAAGCACTTGATTGAAAAGCCCTTGGAATGTTTTGTGGAAAGGAGGATTCAAACTAAGACAACCACATTCCATCATCCCCTTTTCATATAAAACAAGTAGGCATTCCAATCCTATATAACCATGTATTTATACACATATGTGTAAGAACATACATATATATAAATAATGTGTGTCGTTAAATCAAATTTATTATTTATATGTTCAACATAATGTACTTGTTATCGTATCTAGTCACTAACCTAATCAAAATCATCATGACACAAAGTGTCACTCTGAGTAGACATGTATTGTGATAATTCATGTGCATGTAAAAACCCATGTTTTAAAAAATTAGTAGGTGAGTGTTCACACATCAAAATATATTGTTTAAATTATATACAAAACCTTATTGGTACTCTATAGTTGTAACAGGAGAGTGTTGAGCCAAATATCTATAAGCCAGCTCATATGCCCCAACAACAGCATCAACATTATCTATCCTAGCTTGTATACCCTAATCAATAAGAACATTGTAGGTTGGGAGTGAACTTAAGGATATATATATAGAAAGTCATCAAACATAAGTTGCATATCTCGACCCAACTCCTCAATAAGATCGAGTACATCCTTGAAATGCTCAACAAGAGAAAATGCTCTCAAAGACTATGATTGGTTCCCTTAATGTTTGGGGTGGCATGTGTTCGATGTGATTATCCCCAATGATGGTGAATGTATGGTTAATATACATAAACACATCAAAAATAGAGATGTTGTGTTATGAGCCTATTATCTGATATGCCCTCAACAAGTCATGTAAAAGATACATTGAAAATTTACATGATTGATTGATATTATGGTCATCCTACAACTCTCATGGAGACACCAATGTTCTAATCTTTATGGATCATTTCAAGAAAATGTTGGTCTTGATCTATATGATATGTGTAGATTTCTTAACAGAAACTTGTCAACACGATTTGAAAGATGGCTTGTGTGTGGCATGCTATGGTGGCAATACCCTCAATTTCTACCCTCTAGGAAGCCTAAACCATAGGACTACAACATCCTAGAAGCCTGAGACAAAGGCTTAGGACTTATCTCCAACCAATTGCCTAAGATCTTGAATAGGTCCACCATAACTATACCTATCCTTATGGGATATTCTCCCTTCCCCCTAGCCAAAATAATTGGATATAACTAAATAGTGAATATGGAGGTTCAAGTGGACCTCAACATGTAATTACAGAACAAAATCTAACAACACTTGATCAATGTTTGAGTATCGACCAGGAGTAGCTAAAAAAAACTAGTGTAAGTCAATGGTGCCACTAGAGAATAGGAGCACCTAGTAACTACATATCCTTGGACCTTGGATTTACTAACATAGGATGAAAAACATATTTGTTTCACATCCCTTTTCTTAACAAGTTCATTAATAATATTGAAGCCAACTATTCTAGTCACACTAGATTTTGTTGCTCCATAAATGCTAAAATGATTATGAGTTTCAAGGTTTGTCTTAATTTTTTGAGGTCAACTAAAATGTTTTCATAATGTGTCTTATATTGACCAGTAGTTTAAGGGTCTTGTAAAATTTCCTTAAGTTTTCTAATTTCATCATTGAATTTGGAAAATAAATCCATCATTGCATTAATTGTACAATAAAAACTAAATTAGCCTAAGCAACAAGTAAAAAATCAAAAACAAACTATCTAAATGTTTTTAAACACATGTAAAGCATTGTCTAGAAAAAATATGTACTCCTTTATTGTCAACTTTGTACTAATGAAAATAATTTATTGCAAGCCAAAAGAAAATAAAATAGATACAATGTACCTAAGAAGTATTAGACCTACATCTTTGTGAGGTAAAGAGTAGAGTCTCATAAAATTGAAGTTAGAAACAGTAGTTAATATAAAAAGCTTAAATTCTAAAATTTTGTGCCAAAAGAAACATTTACTACTCCAAACCTTATCACTCTTGTCTTTCTATATACCAAGCCTTCCAATATACTATAACTATCCCATAAACTAAACTATTCCAATATATTTAACTATACATGGAAATAGAATGGTACATGGGCAAGAGTGATACAAGGGAACTAAGTGATACGGGAAGCTAACTGGTATGTGAAAGGTCTCATGAATATCCAACAACAAACCTGCTCACAAAGGGCAATTTAAAGGCTTTATATATCTTAAAAGGTACGTAGAAATTGGGGATCTTGGTTGCCCCTCTAACATTGTAATTCCCCATATCAGATTACAGCCTAACATCATATTGCCAGTAGAAGAAATATAGAAAATAAGAGAGGAATCTAGAGAGAAGATGAAAAAAATTGTAGTCTCCTTTTTGGTGTGCTATAAAGGGGCTTAATCAACTTTAAATAATAAATCCTACAAATACTTAATCAACTTTAAATAAACCTATAATGTTATATATATACAAAAAAAAGCATTAACTTCGAGGTAGGAGTTTGGGTTGACTATTTTGGGTTCAATCAAATTTTTGAAAGCACCTTCAATTAAATTAAGAAAACAACAACAAATAATTGTTAGTGTAGGTCTTTATAAAGGTCTCAAGGGGTTTAAATTGAATCTCCTATTGAACCCCTCTACCACACGGTGAGAGGGGAAAGATTCAATCAAACAAACCCCTTCAGTCAAACCCTATATATTTGTATGCAAAACTTACTCTATGTTTTTGCTTGTAGCCTAATAATAAGATACACTATTATACTTTAACCTAAATATTAAGAAAAATCTAAAACAATTATGCCAAGTGAAAGCCCTTTAGCCATAACATTTCCTTTAAATTGAGGATACCTCAAAGATCGGGAGGACAAAAATGCAACTATAGTTCATTATTAATTAATAATGAAATATAAATAGTTTTTTAGTTAGTGGAATACATTAAATCCTTTCAAAGTTTCATTTAAAACCATATAGTTTCTTACTTATAGGAAAATTGTCCCCAACTCAACAAATGAAATCTTGATTGATTCAAAATTAATACAGGCCAAATTGTTATGCTTTACACGCAACAAACAAGGACCTTAAACAAATGAAATCTTGATTGGTACTACTTTCTACTTGACTAAAGAGGACCTTAAAATTCATATAACAAAGTATTCTCCAAAAGCTTTTCTATAGTCTTAAATAGTCGCCCTAGTACAAACTACATTTGTTAATTCAATTACCACAAACCATCCAAACACTCCACTAGAAAAAAATACTATATAAATGATTAAATAAATAGCAATAATAAAAACAACATTAAAAACATATTAAATTACACACAATTAAATAAATATATGTTAAATTATATACAATATTACAATTAAATAATACATTTCACCACTCTTGATCTTAAAAATGTTAAATCATAATCATCAATATATTCTAGAACTACAACAAGAGAATGGTCAAAATCTATTATAACATATATATTTACATAGTTATTAAAAAAAGCAATGTCCTAAAATTAAATTTATATATTTAAGAAAACACCAAACATATCTCGTTTGTTATATTTAAAACCTTTTGTTGAGTCGCTACTTGCTAGGTACAACCAGCTCAATATGGCACAGCAAAGGTACAACTGCTTTTGAGCGGACAAAATGGTGTTAGTGACTGTATTAATGCCTTACAAAACAAAAGCATATTTTATATCTAAAAGATTTACAAATCAAGAAACTATTGATAAGTCATGTCAAAAGCAAAAGCAAGGTCAAGTCGACTGAGAATAGCAATCACAAGATAAGCAAAACGTTACTCATAATTATTACACTATATGCCAAAGACTTCTAGAATTGGGCAAAACAAGGTAGCCCAAAATCTACCATGCAATCATTGTAGATTTAGATGTTTCCTAGTCTGGTTTGAATATTTGTAAGCACAAGTTCACGAGAGCACAAGTTCATGAGAGCACAAGTTCACGAGGGCATAAATTCATAAATCAACAAAAAGGCCATTGCAAGAGTACAAGTTCATGAATATAGCAAGGATACAATTACATAAACCAGCCAAAACAAGGTTTATAGCAGCAATTATTTATTGTATAATTTTTTTTTTTTAACGAGAGAGTGAGTGATCATCAATTTAATAGGTTTTCCATTGATATCTAATACATGTCTCTAAGTTTTAGGTCAAAAATTAAAGAAAACCACTTTACTGTATTTAAACATCACACATTTTAATGGTCAAACAATCAAAAGAATTTTGTACCTCATCTTCACTAAAAATAATAAATAGTTATCCTACTTTTATTACCTAAAATTTACCTTGATCATTAAACTATTTAATATTTAAAAATAACCAAAACACTCAAAAACATCAAAAATTATATACAATAGTATATGTAAGAAAGGTGAAAAAATTATGTACAAATGCATCACACAACAAACAAAAATAAGGAAATACTCAAGGTCTTACTACCTTACTAAATTCAGAGATGTTAGATCATTTCTAAAGTTTCCAATATTTATAGTTCTTTCAAGTACTTAGAATTTCTAATGGAAAAAAATGACAATTGATATCATCATAATAGTAATTATAGATCTTTTAAGTATTTAGAATTTGTAAGGGAAAAATTTACAATTGATATCATCATATAATAGTAATTATAACTCTTTTAAGTATTTAGAATTTGTAATAGAAAAAACTACAACTGATATCATCATAATAATAATTATAGCTCTTTTAAGTATTTAAAATTTGTAAGGAAAAATGACAACTGATATAGAATTAAAATTTATAATAGAAAAATTTGACAACTCATATTATCATAAAATTAATGTGTTAGCTATTAAGGTCATAAATTAACAATTTAATTAGAAGACATGTTGTATCGTACCATTTCCATCTTTGTGTTATGATATATAAATCGTAAACATGAGGCCACAATTTTCTATTTGACAATTATTCACAAAATTGAAAATTTACAAATAGAATACAATGACTTGCTCAGTTATATTTACCTGCAGTGCAACGAAGAGAATGTAAGCCAAAAATTAAAAAGGATATTCACTAGTCTACAGAAAGTAGATAATAATACCAAGTATTCACAAATACTCTCAACACGATATATTTTTCAAGCAATCACGTGCATATCACATGGTTGAAAAAATGCAAAAAAAAAAAAAAAAGATTCGAGGAGAGTTGGTGTGGTCCTCTGGTGGAAGTTGGAGGGTCATCCTCCATTGTTTAGTTTTATTTAGTTCTTTTTTTCTTTGTTTTATTGGTTTTCTAAGTCTCTTCGAGTTTTTGTGTGGTTTTTTATATTTTATGTTTGTTTAGTGTTTAGTGGTCTTGTATTCTATTTTTTTGGTAATATTTTATATTGGAAATGTGAATTGTCAAACCATTCCTCCTTAATTCTTGTTGTGCCCTGCATTAGATCTCATGTGTTAGGGTCTCTTTTCTAGTTGGTTGATGACGTTTAGATGTGGTTGTTTTGCTATGAAATGTGAGAACGTTAGAAATAATGTTGGTAACAGTTCTAAATCCTCTAAAGAAGCTTTGGTTGTTGAGGAGAGGTCATTTGTGGGAGAAGAGGTAGAATTTGTTGTGCAAGATTGAGGGCCCATTCAAACACAAAGCCAAAATGCAAGCTTGCAAGGTGAGCATATGGTTACTTTATCCTTATCGCCTAACAATGAAATGGTTGGTGTTTTGGAGGAGGAAACCAGGCTTAAATCTATTGGTATTTTTTTGTATGCTTTACTCTTAATGTTTCCCTTTGCAAAAGTTCTTTGATGATAGATTGTCTTCAATGTGTGCCAAGAAGTTAGGACTTTATGTTACATTCTTTCATATGTTGCAAAAGGGGCTTTTTTATATGTCTTAAGAACAATGATACAAAAAAGAATCTTTAAAAAAATCTTTTTGAATGTTGGTAAATCTCTCTTTAGGGCCTTTACCTAGGATCCAATTGCAAACCCAAAATATGTGATTTGTGAAAATTTGCAAAGTACTTCCTTTATGGTTTATGTTACCTCAAGTTTTCAAACCTCTAGGTGAAGTTATTAAAATGGAAGGCACTAGGTCTTCTCTTCCTCATATGAATGCAAGAATTTTGATTTCTTTAAAACATGATATGACTCTTCTAGATTATATTTTTGTTCCTTTACATAGGTCTATGCATGCTTGTAAGTTGATTGGACTAGAAGATCTCAATACTTGTGTCTTTTACCAAAAAGATAGTCACTTAAGAACAGCTTGCCCTCAATTAAATTGAAATTTCTAATAGTAAACCTTTGTCAAACCATATTGATCAAGAAGGGGAAGGTAATATGGGTTTTGATGATAAGGATTTAGTTAGTAATGATGAAGAAGATGTAATATTGCCTCAAATAATTAAATAAAATCAAGAGGATTATATTGTGGTACTTGTTGTTTATGGTGTGCATCCTTGTTTTGATAAGTTTCCTACTATCTCAAACTTGCCTTCTTAGGTTTCTGAAGTAAATGGCAATAATAAAAGGACCTTGGGTGATTGGTGGAAGCCCGTTATAGAAGCTAAAGCAGCAGGATGAAAGAGGACAACACAATCAAGGAGGTTTGTTGAGTGATGGACAACAAACCAATGAAAGTATTAACCAAGGAGGCCCTACTGGGGATGAGCTTGGAATTAATTTGATGGAGCACATCCCATATTTCATGTCGGGGGAAAATAGGGTTCAGTTGGGAATTAGGGCATTGCAGAAGATTTTGAGGCTCTCTCAATCCCATTCCTTGGCCTCTTCCATCTAATCCCTGACAGATAAAGCCTTTATAATTAAATGGTCCAACCTATGACCTGCTTGGACACAAATTAGCAAGTGGTGCAAAATGAATTGGGGAGAATTGGTGATTGTCAGAAACCTTCCGAAGGGATTCTTTCTCATCTTGTGTGATTCAAGAGAGAAGAAAGAGAGCATTATGAAGAGAGGCCCCTGGATAATGGATGGGGTGGGCCTATACATCAAGGACTGGGAACCTAACTTTGACCCATTGAACCACATAATTCAAATCACTCCTATGTGGGTAACACTTTACAACCTTTCGGTAGAATACTGGGTGAAAGATATCTTAAAAGAAATAGGGAATTGTTTAAGGTCCTTTATCAAGATAGATGAATCCACGGCTAAAGGGGAATTCAGTATGAATGCAAGAGTTTGTGTGAACTTGAACCTAGTTGTGGTTACCCCTAATAAAATAGAGATAATTTTAGGAAGTGGCGAGTAGAGCCAAAGAATTGAGATTGAGGGTCCTTCCCCCTCTCCTCAAGAGGAAAATAAGGAGGTTGGGGATACTGGAAAATAAGACCCCAAAGGAATTTTGAACCCCCAAATAAATGAGGAAGGGTTAGAAACCAAAGCCCCTTCTCATGTAGACAGGAAAGGAGAAACAGAGGATGTATGGTCAGTGGAAGTGGGTGGATGGGAAGAGAATCCTACCATGGGCGATAAGGAACCAAAAAAGAGCACTTTTGAATTAGCATTGGAGTTGTTTGGCATCACTAATGATGATAGGGATATGTAGGATTTTAGGAATCAAGGGGGAAAAACTCCTCCCCCAAAGGAGAACTTTGAGGAAATGGTTTTAGAGGAACGATTGGATTGCAATGAGTTTCTCCCCCCTTTGGAGGAAGTGGAGTCGGGGGGTTGCCCATCCATGGGACAAGAAGAACAAGATAGAGATACAGTTATCCAGGAAGTAGAATCCATTCCTTTGGAACAATTGGGCATCAACCAAATAGATTCCTTGAAGGAGAAACTGGATGTTGGTGAGCTTAAGAAGAAAGGTAGGAAAACAAACAAAGAGAAATTGCAAAGTGAAGGAGATGTTGAAGGCCAATTAAAAATTAGTATGATGTTGAGATTTGGGAAGGACATATCCCTTCCCAACGAGCAATTAGGATCCTTTTGTGGAACGTTAGGGGCTTAAATGACCCCAACAAAAAGTACTGGTAAAACCCCATATGGATATATCAAAAGCTTATATATTCATGTTACAAGAAACAAAAATGGATTGCAAAGAAGCTAAAGTTATGAAAAGGTAGCTTAGGTGTTGGGATGGGTTGTTTGTGTACTCAAATGGGGCTTCGGGAGGTATAGCTACCTTCTGGCATCCAAAGGTTGTAGCACTAGATTTTTTGGGTAGTTCTATATTTTGGATGGTGAGTAAAATCAAATGCTTCTCTTCCAATTGTTAGTTTGCCTTGATTAATGTGTATAGGCCTATAGTTTATTCAATGAAGAAGATGGTTTGGTTGGAGTTGGATTTTTTGTTATCCTCCATGTTTGATCTTGTAGTCATCCTTGGTGGGGATTTCAATGTTATTTTGACAGATGAGGATAAGATGGGTGGGGTCCAGAAAAGAAGTCAATCTCAAATTGACTTTGTCCATAGGGATAGCGTGTTTGACATTCCACTTAAGAATACGAAATATACCTGGACCAACCACTACCTTGGTTTCAGCAATATTTTAGAGAAACTGGATAGATTATTATGGCATGGAGATTGGGGTTCATTTCAAAAAACATGTGAATGTAGTCCAGTCCCTTGTTCTGGCTCAGATCATTTCCCTATCTAGTTAGATGTGTTGGATGATTAGAAACCCAAGAGAAGTCCATTTAAATTGAAAATATGTGGTTTAGGGATCCTCTTTTCCTCTCAAAAATTGAGGAATGGTAGTCATTGAAGGTTCAAAAAGGATCTAAGATGTTCTCCCTCTTTTGCAAGCTTAAGTTCATTAAGGAAAAAATGAAGGTATAGAACAAGGAAAATTTCAAGAATTTTTTTGAAGAGAAAAAAGGCTTGAAAAAGAAATGGCAAGGCTTGAATGAGGAAGTATTTTCTCAAGGCATGGACCAAACCAGATTTTTGAAAGAGAAAGAATTGTTGAGTAGTTATTCAGATATCCTCTCAAGGAAGGAAATATACTAGAGACAAAAATCGCAGGAGGTCTGGCTGAAGGAAGGTGATAGAACTCAAAAAAATTCCATAATTCTACCAGGGTGAGAAGGATCAGAAACAGAATTTCAAAGATTAAAAAGCCATATGGCCCTCTTGTTGAGGATGAGCCTTTGATCAAAGAAGTTGCGGTTGAGTTCTTCAAGTAGCTTTTGAATAACTAGGAAAGATCTGACCTTATCTTCCAAAATCAAATTCTCAAATGCATCCCTAGACTAGTGGAAGATGACCAAAATTTAATGTTGAAAAAATCCTTTACAAAGGAAGAATTAAGGGTGGTTGTAATGCAGTTACATCCAGAAAACATGTCAGGGCTAGATGGTTTTCCAGCAAGCTTCTTTCAAAAGTGTTGGCATATAGTAGGAAAGGAAGTTTTTGAGGTAGCGGAGGAATCCAGAAAAAAAGGCAATATGTTGAGAGACTTAAATAATACCTTCTTGGTCCTTTTTCCAAAGAAGGATCATGCTCTTTCCTTTGAGGACTTTAGACCTATATTGTTGTATAATATAATCTATAAAATTATATCTAAAGCAATAGTGAATAGGCTAAGAATTATTCTACCAGATATTATTGTTGAGGAACAGACTGGATTTGTTCCTGGTCGTTCAATCCTAGATGGGGAAATTGTTGCACATGAAGCTATACATTCAGTTTGGTCTTCCAAAAGGAGTAGTATGATGATCAAACTCGACATAAAAAAGCATATGATAGAGTTGATTGGTGTTTCTTGGTGAAGGTTATGGAGACTTTTGGTTTCTCCTCACATTGGTTAAATTGGATTTTTAGCCTTATCTCCATCCTGCATTATTTGATAATCATTAATAGAAGCACTCATGGCTTCTTCGAATCTTCTAGGGGCTTGAGGTAGGGAAATCTAATCTCACCTTTCCTCTTTATTATTATAGCAAAGGATCTCAAAAAGGTGATTCAGACTGAGGCTAATAAAGGATCTTGGGATGGTATTCTAGTTACCAAAAATGTTCCTTCGCTGACTCATCAGTAGTTCACTAATGACACAATGTTATACGGTTCTGCAAAAAGGAGGGAAGCAACAAGGATAAAGAAGACTCTTCTTGTGTCCTATGCTAGGGCCTCAGTACAAGAGGTAAATTCCAACAAATTACAAGTATACTTCTTCACAGAGATCAAAAAGTAGATAGAATTCCTAAAGATTCTAGAATTCAAAAAGGGGACTTTACCACTTGTAAATATTTAGGCTTTCCCCTTTTCCAGAGCTTCTATAAATCTAAACTTTGGGATCGAATTTTGGATTAGTGTTCAAACCATATGTTCTCTTGGAAAGGTAGATGGTTGTCATGGGGAGGAAGGATTGTAATGTTGAAAGTTGTCATTTCTGCTATTCCAATTTTTCTTTTATCCTTTCTAAAACTCCCTGTGGGTGTTAATAACAAGTTGTATCAAAGGATGCAAAAGTTTTTTTGGTAGGGCTCATTAGAAGATAGAAAGATCCCATTGATTGCATGGGATGTGATGTGCAAGCCTAAAGAAGAAGGTGGTGTGGGTCTCAGGGTTCAACTGTCTCAAAACAAAGCATTAGGAGGAAAATTAGTTTGGAACATGTTCTCTAAACTAAATTTGAAATGGGTGAGGATTTTGTAAAACAAATATTTGAATGATAAAGACAATTCAAGAATCTTAACAAATTAGGATCCACCCAGAGGTTTTGGTCTATGGAATTTATGTTGGCTTGTAGACAAATCATAACTAACCACCTCACTTAGGAAGTTAGAAATGGTAGAAAAGACTTATTTTGGGAGGACTCTTGTGGAGGCTTCCCTATCATAGAGAAGGCAGGTTCCAAAAAAATCTCTCTGGTTGATAGGGGAAGATTTGTGGTAGATTATTTGATCAAGAAAGAGATCAAAGAGATTACAAGTTGGGAGTGGAGAAGTTTGGAAGTGGCAAGTATCTCTAGAACTGAATCTTCCAGTCTAGGTAAGGTTCTCTCAGCAAGAAGGGTTAATATTTGCTAGGGGGAGGATCATATCATGTGGAATTGTGCTTCTTCTAGGGAGTACTCGACAAATGTTGGGTTTCGGGTGGCTACAGAGAGTATAGAAAAAATAGATATCCCCATTCATCTTTGCTAAAATAAACTTTGTCTTCCTAAGGCTGGTGTCTTCACTTGGGTGGCTATCCAAAAGAGAATCTTGAAAGCGGAGAAATTTAAGTTGGATTTTGAAGGTCCTTCCTACTGCCCTCTCTGCAAAGCCTCAAAGGAAACAGTCAATCACCTTCTGCTTGGGTGTCATTTTGCCCAAGAATGTTGGTTATGGTTATGTGCCAAGCTTGTGTGGAGGGGCACCCTCCCAAAGGACATATATAGCTTGTTCAAAGCTTGGCCAATGTTGATGAGGAGTGCTACTTATGATAGTTTATGGATCATTAGCCCTTCCATTATTTTGTGGGAGTTGTGGAAAGAGCACAATAGAAGAATATTTCAGGAGGAGTTTTTACTGCCCTCATTCAAAAAAAAAGTGGAAGCTACTATTGTGGAGATGGTTAATAGCTAGAATGAATAGTTCTCTCCTAAAAATAGAGTATTCTCAGTCTAGGACAGCAAGATCAGGAAAATTTGGTAAGGTCTTAGAGTTCCCCCCATTAATGGGGTTGGGGGAGATAAGTCTCGTATGTTGTGAATGGCAGCTAAATGGATTCCTTTTGAGGCCAGATGGTTCAAATTGAACTTTGATGGTGCCTCCAAGGGCAACCCAAGGCCCTCGAGGGTGGGGTGTATAGTGTGGGATTATAATGTGATGGTGTTCTGTAAAGCTTCCAAGAGGTTGAGTAATGGAACAAACAACATGGCCAAATTCCAAGCTCTAATTTTATGCCTTCAAGCGAGCTTAAAGATGGGCATTAAGAAGTTGGGAAACGAAGGAGACTCCTCCATAGTTATAAATGCAGTTAGGACAAAAAAGGTCCCCTATTGGAAGTTCAATTCATTCCTAGTGGTGATCATTGAATTGTTAGGTAAGTTTGAAGACCATGCTCTAAAACACATCTTTAGGGAGGCTAACTCAAAGGCGGATGAGTTGGCCAACTCTGCGGTTAATAGGTAGGTTGAGCTCATCATGGATGTGACCAATGGTGGATGACTCTAATTTGGATGGCTTTGAAATCATTTTGGTATTTATTGTTCAATTGGTTTGGCTCACTTGAAGTATGTTGAGAGGACACTGGTAGTGCAAGTAAATAATGGCAAAGATGTTGATGTGAACCTTTGTCAGCGCATTGCTTAGTCAGTGGGGGATGTATTTGGCAAGGCTAAGTATGGATTCTAATTTATGTTCTCTGGTTCAGTGTTCCTCATTTAACAGCTTAACTGTGGATACTCTGATTAGACTCACTTGTCCTCAAAGACAAATGGCCTTTATCGGAGTGGTCTATGAGAAATAGCTTCAAAGCATCTTTAAAAAAAATAGAATCCTTCTTTTGGCATTCTAGTGGATTCTGGGAGATGAGTTCTTGATTGCAGATCATAATACAGGGAAAATACAGATGTTTCCTCTATGTTTGTGGCTTCCCTCTTGGATTTTGGGGAGCGAAAGGAGGATGTTGCTATGATCTCGAAGGCCTTCATCAAGAAGATTTTTATGGGGAGTCTAGATGAGATCTTGGTAACAGAAAGGTATGGAAACGGTGTCCCCCTCCTGGAGGACTTTGATAGGCTTAACCACTGTGGAGATTTGGTGACCTAGCACCCTTTTATCACATCCAACAAAAAGGGGGCATTTTATGGCAGGAGACAGAAGGTGCACAAGGCAGTGGGCTTCTTGAAATAAATCCTTGGCATGAAGGATGAGAGTGGTGGTGATTGGATGCAGATCTTCGTGGATGTTGAACCAGGGGGTGCTGAAGGAAGTTGGTTCCCTGTGTAAGTCCAACATGTTTTAGTTAGTTTGATAGTTTGACAGTATGTTAATAATAGGTAGATTTTCATTCCAGTTTGTAGTTCCAAGTTGATATATTGTTCCAAGGTTTTGTTTCTACCTGGATTACTCCTTTGATGGAGATGTTGTAATTAAACTACTACTGTTAAGTTTTTTGGTTAAGCTATAATACAAGGAGCATCCCCCATGGGTGAATTTACTAAGCAAAAAAAAAGGACCTTGGGTGGTTAAGATGACCTAGGAAATTTGGTTAGTTCCTCTAAATCTAAGCCTTATATTAAAAGTAGTGGAAAATGAGGTGGTAAACTTGGTGACCCTAGTTTTAAAAGTAATAAACAATCCTCTAAAGGCAGAAAAATTTTATTCTTTATAGAGGTTCTACTTTGGGAAATGTTGGTAATACTATCTAGACACTATGATAATTGATGAATGTAAAATTGCTTCTTCTTCAATTGGGTTGAAGAGCAATGCTCTCCCCTTATACTTTGAGAGAGTGAATGGGGGGGAGGGGATTGATGAATGTAAAATTAGTTCTTCTTTGGTTAGGTTGAAGAGCAATGCTCTCCCCTCATACTTTGAGAGAGTGAATGGGGAGGAGGGGATTGATAAAGGTAAAAATAGTTTCTCTTTAGTTGGGTTGAATAGCAATACTCTTTCCTCATACTTTGAGAGAATTAATAGGGGGAAGTCAATCCATCTACCCCCCATCTTTCTCTTTATCTTTCTTTAATAATAAATTTTAGTTGTAATGTGAGAGGCCTTAAGGCCCACGACTAGAAAATATTTGGTTAAATCCTTATGTAGATCAAGGGCTTCGGATTGTATCATGTTGCAAAAGGTCAAATTGGTTGGTTGTTGTTTAGAGGGTGCTTACAAGATTATTTGGCCTAAGTCAATTTTTTTTCTTCAAAACATGCTAAGGTGAGAGGGGGGAGGCCTCCATTCTTCTTAACCTTTTGTTGGGCTAGAATAGTGTTAGTCGTGGCTCTTCTCCCTATTGTAGGGTGGTGTGTATTGAGATTAGCCTGGATTAAAAAAAAATTGGTATTTGCTCTATTTATGACTCTAATCGCTATAAAGAAATATTTGAATAATGGAATTGATTGGCTAATAATTCAAAAGATGTTCCTTAGGTCTGTTGGGGTGATTTCAACATGATTGAGAGTAATATGGATAAAATTGGTGGTTGTAAATTTGAATGAAAAAGAATGAGAATTGTTTTGGGATAAATTTAAATAGAAAAATAATTTAGTCAACCTTTTATTGGGTTGTAAGGGTGACAACAAGGAGATGTGGTTTACTTGGTCTAGTTTTCAGAAGAGATATAAGAGAGTGTTTTCAAATTGGTCAAGTTTATGTTGGATAAATTATTTTTAGTGTTTCTCTTGTTTAGGATAATTATGTTCAACTTCTTATGGATACTCTCTCCAATCATCACGTTGAGTTTAAATTCATTCCTCTATCTAGCCCTCCTAAGCTACCCTATGCTTTTAATGGTATATATAAACTTAATGTCTCTCGTTTGAAAGATCTTTCCTTCTACAACACCCTATTCAACCTTTGGCTTTTAAATTTTGGCAAGTTTTCTATGGGGTCTAATATCTATAGGTAGAATGAGGCCATTAAGGCTTTTGTTGTTTTTTTAGGATTTTTCGTAAATGTAAAGCCAAGGAAAGAGCTACTAGGGATAGGAGGTTGTAGGAAAATTTTATCAGGTGTAGAATGTATTCTTCAAAGTGGGCCCTTTGATGAATTATTACAGAAAGAATATATGGAGGTTAAGCATTTCTTAAGATGTGATTAGTTTTACAAATCTAAGGAGGAAAATATAGGTCTAGGCTTATGCGAGTGATAATAAATAAAAATATATATGATTGTTGACAGGTGGGAGAACAAATAGAGACAGAGTTGAAGAAAAAGAAGTTAAGAGTGGAGGATGCCTTGAATGCAACAAAGGTACATGGCATTCTTCTCAGTACACAACTATGTCATTTTATATGAATGTAGGTTAAGCATTTCTTAAGATGTGATCATTTTTACTAAAGAGTGATAACTTTACTTAATGTGTCATATAATTTTTTTCCTAAAGTCTTGTCTTTAAGGGTTCAAAAAAATTACCTTCAATTATCTCCCCCTATCGATCAAATTTTATGAAAGGAAAAATACATTCTTTATAATTTGATTACTAGCTAGGAAGGGACGCACTGGGCTAATGTTCCTAAGTAGAATTTTGTTACGGCTTTGTTGGATTTTGAGAAAGTTTATGATAGAATGGATGGATTTTTATTATTATGATGCTTCGAGCTTTGGGATTTAGTGATTTTTGGTAGATTGATTAGTATTCTTTTCAAGGATGGCACTGATGCAAAGCAGGGGTGGATGATCTCAAATCAACTCAAAACTGATTCAACAAACCAAACTTTACATACTTAGAACCCTAACTTGGAGGGTTTCCCTCACAATCTTCCTATTCCCCTAGTAGTACTTCAAAAGAGGTTTTTCTAACACCATTCTCAGGGCAGACATGATACACAAATTATGAACACAGTTACAGATACCCATTTGGGCATTTAACAACATATCAAAATCTCACGGGTGGTCCCTTTGTACGGAACCCTTCAAAAATGGATTGTCCTACTTCTTGACTAGACTTAAGGTGGTGCAGCAATTCATATTTTTTGGTCATAACTTTCAAACCAGAATTGATCTCTAAGAACGCAGACTTGATTCAAATACCCATTTGGCCCTTATACAATATAGCTCAAAATTAAGGTAGGTTATTTTGTACAAAGATACTCAAATTTGGATTGTTCTCACTCAAATTAGGCCTACTAGGGGTTCAGACCTATTTTAGTAAAATAGACATAACTCCCTCAAAACACAATAAAATTAAGTACAACAAAAAGAAGTAGAAAGTAGATTCCATTGTCTTTCATTTCCAATTGGTCTCATGCCATGAAACAGCCGTAGAATTTTGTATCATTCACCAGAACAAAGAAAAATGTTTCAAAATGCAGAAAATAGAGATGTTTTATTACTCCAACTTCAAGATTTTCAACAATCACCATCTCCAACCACCTCTAACTCTTGTGTTCAACCTTACAAAGCCTTTTTAAGGCATTTCCAACTATTCCAAAATAGTTACAACTGTTCAAATTCTTACTTTGTGCAACATTGACCCTTCACATTCCACATTGTGCAATATTGGGACTTTTCATATTCCTCTAGGCTCTAACTTACCCCTAATGACTCAAATTAGACTCCAATACATATGAATGGTCTTATAAGACCTTATTACAACCAAAATTGACTTCACATTACAAAAAACTAACATTTTGCACCATTTTTGCATAAGGACCTATGGTGCCCTACGCCATACTCCCTAGGAAAAAGAAATGAGTTCCACCTCAAATATGAATCTTCTTTCATGTCTTCCAGTTCCTTTACATGCGTGCATTATTTTTATTTTGCTGGATCTCAAATACATTTGTATCAACTGGTGCACTTGTGTTTTTTGGTCCAACAACATGCTTCTTGAGCCAAGGCCAACTTGGTACAATATAGCCATGTGATTTTGTTTGTTTTCTTGTTCTAACTTGACCTTGGACTACAATTGCAAATTTATTCTCTTTCATCCACTTTGTCTTCTTTACCTACACAGGAAACAAACATATTAAAGAAATCATATTTTTCTTCTTCACACTTCACTTCTTCATCCACCTCATGTTATTTGCCACACATTATTTTCTCTTAATTATTCTCCAAATTCTTTGGTTGCACCTCAACCATACTAAACCATTCATTTTTATTTTTGAATTGCTCGTCCATTCTTCCATTCTCCTTGACATCAACATTCTTAACTTTCGGTTCTTCTCCTGAGAACCATGCTATCTCCTTATCCTCCATAACTATCTTCTCTCTTTGGACTATCCTTGAGTCCTTTACAGCTTCTTTTGTTGTCTCTTCCTCTTCTTCTTCTTCTTCCTAAACATCACCCACTTCAACATCAATGTCACTATTGCTTTCATAAGTTTGACCAAATTCAAAAGAAAATTCTTCCATTTCTCGTTCAACTGATTTTTTAAACATGTTTTTAAAATTTGTTACCTCAACCATTACCTCATTTGGCTTTACTTAATATTGTTGTACTGTTGTCTTCTCACTTAACAATAAACTTTCAATTCCTATGCACTCATCCTTCAAGGTTGTTAATGTAAATTTCATCCCATCTTTGTCCATAATGTCATATGTGTTGTTTTTTCTGTTATACTTCACTACCCCGCTATAATGCCACAACCTTCCAAACACAAGGTGACATACATCCAAATGCATAATATCACAAACTATTTCATCCTTATAACCGCCTATGTAAAACTCAACTTTGCATTGCTTATTTACAATTACCTAATTACCAGTTTGAAGCCAACTCATAAAATAGGGTGTGGGGTGTGGTATTCTTTTCAAACACAATTTATCTACCATGTATTCAGAAACAATATTATCCATGCAGATATCTGAAATTACAACTTGACAACATTTACCTTTGGACTTGCAGGTAGTTCGGAATAAGCTTTCCTTTTCCATCTTGTTTTTTTTCTTGGCTACAATTTCTTCCTCCTCTAACTTCTTAGCCAACTTGAACAATGTATTTAACAATGATGATGCCCTTTTCCCATCTTTCTTCTTATTAAGAGTCATCCTTAAATATCAAATCTATTGAACCACGTTATCTAAATTAGTCAAATCACTTCCCAAAATCTTCTAGCTCTGATACCAATTTGATGCAAAGCAAGGGTGGATGATCTCAAATCAACTCAAAACCGATTCAACAAACCAAACTTTATAAACTTAGAACCCTAACTTGGAGGGTTTCTCTCATAATCTTCATATTCCCCTGGTAGTACTTTAAAAGAGGTTTCTCCAACACAATTCTCAGGGTAGACATGATGCACAAATTATGAACATAGTTACAGATACCCATTTAGGAATTTAGCAACATATCAAAATCTCAGGGGTGGTCCCTTTGTATGGAACCCTTCAAAAATGTACTGTCCTACTTCTTGACTAGACTTAAGGTGGTGCAGCAATTCATGTTTTTTGGTCATAACTTTCAAACTAGAATTGATCTCCAAGAAAGCAGACTTGATTCAAATACCCATTTGGCCCTTATACAACATAGCTCAAAATTAGAGTAGGTTATTTTGTACGGAGACGCTCAAATTTGGATTGTTCTCACTCAAATTAGGCCTACTAAAGTTTCAGACCTGTTTTAGTAAAATAGACATAACTCCCTCAAAACACAATGAAATTGAGTGAAACAAAAAGTAGTAGAAAGTAGATTCCATTGTATTTCATTTCCAATTAGTCTCATGCCATGAAATGACTGTACAGTTATGTACCATTCACCAGAATAGAGAAAAATGTTTCAAAATACAGAAAATAGAAATATTTTATTACTCCAACTTCAAGATTTTTAACAATCACCATCTCCAACCACCTCTACCTCTTGTGTTCAACCTTACAAATCCTTTTTAAGTCATTTCTAACTATTCCCAAATAGTTACATATGTTCAAATTCTCACTTTGTGCAACATTGACCCTTCACATTCCATATTGTGCAATATTAGGACTTTTCATATTCCTCTAGACTCTAACTTACCCCTAATGACTCAAATTAGACTCCAATACATATGAATGGTCTTAGAAGACATTATTACAACCAAAATTGACTTCACATTACAAAAAACTAACATTTTGTACCATTTTTACATAAGGACCTATGGTGCCCTACACCATACTCCCCAGGAAAAAGAAATTTGTGTTCCACCTCAAATATGAATCTTCTTTCGTTTCTTCTAGTTCCTTTGCATGCATGCATTATTTTTGTTTTGTTGGATCTCAAATACATTTGTATCAACTAGTGCACTTGTGTTTTTTGGTCCAACAACATGCTTCTTGAGCCAAGGCCAAGTTGGTACAATGTAGCCATATGATTTTGTTTGTTTTCTTGTTCTAACTTGACTTTGGACTGCAATTGTAAATTTATTTTCTCTTTCATCCACTTTGTCTTCTCTACCTACACAGGAAACAAACATATTAAAGAAATCATATTTTTTTTCTTCATACTTCACTTCTTCATCCACCTCATGTTGTTTGCCACACATTCTTTTCTCTTCATTATTCTCTAAATTCTTTGGTTGCACCTCAACCATACTCGGCCATTCATTTTCATTTTTGAATTGCTCATCCATTCTTCCATTCTCCTTGACATCAACATTCTCAACTTTCGGTTCTTCTCCTGAGAACCATGTTATCTCCTTATCCTCTATAACTATCTTCTCTCTTTGGACTATCCTTGAGTCCTCTACAGCTTCTTTTGATGTCTCTTCCTCTTCTTCTTCTTGAACATCACCCACTTCAACATCAATGTCACTATTATTTTCATAAGTTTGACCAAATTCAAAAGAAAATTCTTCCATTTCCCATTCAACTGATTTTTCAAACATGTTTACAAAATTTGATACCTCAACCATTACCTCATTTGGCTTTGCTTCATATTGTTGTATTGTTGTCTTCTCACTTAACAATAAGGTTTCAATTCCTATGCACTTATCCTTCAAGGTTGTTAATGTAAATTTCATCCCATCTTTGTCCATAATGTCATATGTGTTGTTTTTTATGTTATACTTCACTGCCCTGCTATAATGCCACAACCTTCCAAACACAAGGTGACATACATCCAAATGCATAATATCACAAACTATTTCATCCTTATAACCGCCTATGTGAAACTTAACTTTGCATTGCTCATTTACAATTACCTAATTACCAGTTTGAAGCCAACTCACAGAATAGGGTGTGGCATGTGGTATTCTTTCCAAACCCAATTTATCTACAATGTATTCAAAAACAATATTATCCATGTAGATATCTGAAATCACAACTTGACAACATTTATCTTTGGACTTGCAAGTAGTTCGGAATAAGCTTTCATTTTCCATCTTGCTTTCTTTCTTGGCTACAATTTCTTCCTCCACCATTTCTTTATCCTCTAGCTTCTTAACCAACATGAACAATGTATTTAACAATGATGATGCCATTTTCTCATCTTTCTTCTTATTAAGAGCCATCCTTAAACATCAAATCTATTGAACCACGTTATTCAAATTAGTCAAATCACTTCCCAAAATCTTCTAGCTCTAATACCAATTTGATGCAAAACAGGGGTGGATGATCTCAAATCAACTCAAAATTGATTCAACAAACCAAACTTTACAAACTTAGAACCCTAACTTGGAGGGTTTCTCTCACAATCTTCCTATTCCAACACAATTCTCAAGGCAGACATGATACACAAATTATGAACATAGTTATAGATACCCATTTGTGCATTTAACAACATATAAAAATCTTAGGGGTGGTCCCTTTGTACGGAACCCTTCAAAAATGGATTGTCCTACTTCTTAACTAGACTTAAGGTGGTGCAGCAATTCGTGTTTTTTTGTCATAACTTTCAAACCAAAATTGATCTCCAAGAAATCATATTTGATTCAAATACCTATTTGGCCCTTATACAATATATCTCAAAATCAGGGTAGGTTATTTTGTATGGAGATGCTCAAATTTAGACTGTTCTCACTCAAATTAGGCCTACTAGGGTTTTAGACCTGTTTTAGTAAAATGGACATAACTCCCTCAAAACACAATGAAATTGAGTGCAACAAAAAGCAGTAGAAAGTAGATTCCATTGTCTTTCATTTCCAATTGATCTCATTCTATGAAATGACTGTACAGATCTGTACCATTCACCAGAACAGAGAAAAAATGTTTCAAAATGCAGAAAACAGAGATGTTTTATTACTCTAACTTCAAGATTTTCAATAATCACCATCTCCAACCACCTCTACCTCTTGTTTTTGACCTTAAAAATCCTTTTTAAAGCATTTCCAACTATTCCCAAATGGTTACAATTGTTCAAATTCCCACTTTGTGCAACATTGACCCTTCACATTCCACATTGTGCAATATTGGGACTTTTCATATTCCTCTAGACTCTAACTTACCCCTAATGACTCAAATTAGACTCCAATACATATGAATGGTCTTAGAAGACCTTATTACAACCAAAATTGACTTCACATTACAAAAAACTAACATTTTGCACCATTTTTGCATAAGGACCTATGGTGCCCTGCACTAGGCACTACTCAAATTAGTATTAATGGTGAGATTTTGTATTCCTTCCCCCTTCATAAATTTATTAGACAAGGGTAGTCACTTGCCCCTTATCTCTTTATTGTTGGTGTTGAAGTTATCCACTATCTATTAAGAGATTGTTCTTTAAGGACCCTTGTTAAGGTATTGACCTTACCCTCTAGTGATTATGTTATTGAGTTGTAATTTAAGAATGATACTTCTTTTTTTGCTAACATGGATGAGATTAATTTTATAAATTTTGATAAGAGATTGAGCATTTATTTTTCTACTTTTTGTTCTAAATAGTTGTGCATAATTCTAGTATTTTCAGTTGGAATATTGATTTTCCTAAATGGTTTATGGAAAGAGGTTGGAATTACTTAGGTCCTAATGAGATAATCCAATATTTGGGGATCCCTTTCTCCCTCAATTCTTCTTTAAAATGCATGTGGAATTGAATAATGGATTAAGTTACTAGTAAAATTATTAAATGGTAGGGTAATTTTTTGTCTTTGGCTAGAAGGTTTTAGATTTGTTAGAAAGTATTTTCTTCATATACCATTTATTTCTCTTGTTTGTTTGTTGCATCTTCGCACGTTAATCAACTAAACAAGCTTATTAGATGTTTTTTGTGGTTTGATGGTAGTGTGTTGCTTCCTGGACTTAGTGTACCACTCTTAGGAAGGTGGAACAGATGGGGTTGAAAGATGTTTTCAAATATAGTGTTTCCCTTGTTGTGAAGTGGATTGTTAAAGTTGTTGCAATGAACCTTGGAAGCAACTCTTTAGGTTTAATCTTTCTAGATTTGTTCCAAAATTGAATACCAATTGGAAGGGTTGCACTTGTGGGATGTTCTTTTTAGCAACTTTAAAATCAAACCTTTTGAGTACATGTTGTTTTCTACTCTATTTAGAAGGATTTGTTGCATGTTACAAGTTTAACTAGAGGTCATGGTGTTTTCTCTATTAACAAAGATAATGTTTTTTTTATTATTTTAGATCCATTTTGTGTGCTTTAGAAGGTAAAAAGACTCTTCTTGACTCTATAAGAGGTTCTACTAAATTTTGGCATAGTAAAGAGATTTATTCTATTGGCATCATTCTTTTTAATGGAAGTTTGATAAGTTTGAAGCTAGTTTAGAACAAGTATGGTATTCTAAAATAGTAGAAGAAGATTTTCACAATGGTTAAGAGGAGTGGTTTATGTAACATCCCAATCTGAATGTAATAATAACATTTAAAAAATAATTGCAAATAATTGACAAATTCACTATATTTGTTTTTTTATCACAAGAAATAAAGTAAGTACATTTATGATTACATAATGATTTTCTAGTACAATATCTCTAAGTTGCATTACTTGTGACTTATAACTTTATAACAGTTACATGTATAAATGAAGTAATGTCTTTTGTATCACAAGTCTTTGACAATTCAACTACAGGAGGGAGAGCATCACTCGAATGCTTTACCTCCAACCATAGACCGGCGGTCCCCCACTCACCTTCCTACTAGAAGTGGCCCTACCCTTCGCGAGGGTATAGATAATGAGAATCAGCAAAAATAATCGGTTTATACAACTTCTAGTCTACCTCTAGCTATGTACAACCAATATGATTGTTTATGCAAATAAGGACATGGTGAACTGACAATGCAAGCAGTGATTTTGCATTACTTTGGCCAAAGTTTCAAAATAAAAAAGTTAACTGTTCACACACCTCTTTCTCGACTTGGAGACAAATGTTCTTCTATTCTTTCAATTATACATAGTAATGGTAAATCAAAGTAATTAACAATTATTACCCTATACATGTCTAATTGTCATCACCAATTTTCTTCTGCTAGAGGTCATCTGGACAATTATAGGATATAAGAGTTGGGATGACTTAAAATCATGCATTGAGCCCCTCTTTGCATTCTCACAATCTCGAGTCTTTGACAACTATCAACTACTCAATGTTTAGTCAAACATATTTTCATGCTCAATGATTAGTCAATAATCTTTGTCATAGAGTGTTAGTTTAGAATCCCTTGAGTATTTGTAACTTCTCCCTAAAGTTAGGATACACAATTATTTAGTTCATATAAAATGTGTTTACCTCAGAATCTATAGGGATCTATAATGCAAGTTTAATCATACATTTGAAACATTGCAATCAAGGTCTCATTGTCTTTTCAACCAAAGAGCAAACTTCCTTTTTTTTAAGTTTATACCAAACTAAGATCTTGAATTGTTTTACGAAACTTATTTCAACTGAAAACTTATCCTTGTATTTCATTTGAAGTTTACTCTAAACCAGAGTTTTGTTTTCAAGGAGATTCTCCAAGGCATTAAGAATTCTCTTCTCGAGGTAAGGCATAATTATGAGTATAGAAATATATATCTACCTATATAATACATATATATGCTCATAAATAAGCCTTTCTTTGTTTAATACATGGGACTTCTCAACTGTCTCTAAGCAATTTATGACAACTTTGAATGGTCTATATTGTGCTCCTGCAATCATATAGGGATAAGGATAATATCTACCTATCATATTACAGCCTTACAAACATATGAGTACATGTCTATTAGCCACATCCCAGTCATTTCAAAGGTGTGAGTATATGTTTATCAGCCATTTCGAAGTATGAGTATATGTTTATCAGCCATAATCCATCCATTTCAAAGTATGAGTATACAAAATAATTCAGGCTGGTATCTCAGTCATAAATAATAACAATTCAAAGCATGTATCATTGCCAACACAAGGTACAGTATAAATCTTGCAAGAGGTATATGAATGTAGGGTGTGCACTATCAGATTATGATTTGCACTAAGGCAAACACAATGGTATGTATAATAGTTTGAAGCTTGTACTTGGATGTATTTAATAGTTTATGGCTTGTACTATAGCCAGCACATCGATACTTAGTCAATATAAGTATGTT
This sequence comes from Cunninghamia lanceolata, assembly GCA_027924645.1. Lineage (NCBI taxonomy): Eukaryota > Viridiplantae > Streptophyta > Pinopsida > Cupressales > Cupressaceae > Cunninghamia > Cunninghamia lanceolata. The sequence goes on along the minus strand of BSBN01000178.1, from coordinate 4,729,694 downwards.
TAACTTTTTTGTTAGGATCATGCCATGCATACAAGGTAAACATAAATAGTTTAATGAAGATTCATTCATATACCTCCACCTGAGGTTGATATCTCTGCTAACAAATTGGAAAAAATATTCTTGATTGCTATCTTTGCCAACACATCGAAAGGTATAACAGTTCAAAGCTTGTTTTTGGTTAATGCAAAGATATATTTAACAGTTTAAAGCTTGTATTCTACTAACACAAAGTTATCTTCCATGATATGTATACAGTTATATCTTGCTAATATAAAGTTATTTAAGCTTGTATTCTGCTAACACAAGGATATTTTTCACAATATGTATATAGTTTACAGCTTGTATCTTGTATACAAGCAAACAATAACAGTTCAATGCATGAAGAACCAAACACATACCTCCTCATGTGGGTGTTACCTCTGCTCACAACTTAGACAAAAATACAATCTTGAATGTCATCCTCACTCTCCTTCCCCTCAAAAGAGTCTCATCTCTTCTTTAAAAAACTTCTCGATAACTATCCACGGCCTTCTCCTGTTCATGCCTAGATTTTGGCATCATGGAGCTTGCCACCCCATTCTCCACTCCTAGAATCTAGGGAGTATTGTGGAGTTTTAACTAAATAAACCTAAATAAATTATATCCATTTCTTGTGAAATAGATAAACTTTATCTTTGTTTAAATTGTTTTGGAAAATATTAATGGTTCACAAAACAAAAGAACGTGGTTAAGCATTTCAAATTCTAAGTTATGCATCAAAGGTAAAGTATCAATGTTGGTTCTCTTATAAAACTGAATTACACAACTTAGATCTCATAATCTAAAATAGACTTGATGGGTTGACTACTCAAGTTGACTGGGTAAATAGATGCATAACCAATTTTCTTGAATACCAATGTGAAAATAAAGTTGTCGACATGATGGGTGACAACCTCATGCCAGCTAAAGATGATCATGACATTAAGGCATCATTAAAATTGACTAGAAAACATAAAGACCAAGAAGCACACCAAAGAAGACAACCTATAAGTGAGTGTGTGAGTTCCCTAGTGGAACGTTGATCGCTTATCTCTTGCGATCTATTTCCATCTCCCCAGTGATGCTCTCCCTCCTCATCTGAGAGGGGGTAAACATTGTCCCTGCATTCACTGCATTCACACGACAAGTAGTTATTCCATTTGTTAAATCAATTAAGTCCAATAATAGCACCTCATTTAATATTTCATTGCATATTCAACAATGTAAAATAAGCTCATTTTCTAGGCTAGCATAACTTCATATCAACATATTAGTTTCTCTTTCTAACTAGTGTTTTCTGAAATAAAATGATGAAGTAAGTTTGCTTAAAACGAAATGGGGTGTAACATATCTCCCCCCTTAAAGATCATCATCCTCGATGATTGAGTTCTTGTTAAGACAAAATCTTAACAGATAAGTTCTTTTAAACATCAAGTTTGCATAAATAAGCACACAAATTTCTAATAGAAATCATTATAATCTTCCCATGTGGCAATGTCTTCAAAGTATTGGTCCCACTGGACCTTGCACTATGTAACTTCTTTGAGAGGCTCGATCCTGACCACCCCTGGATCTTGTACCTGAAGAGCATTCCAATCAAATATGTGATTAAAACTAAATACATATTTCTTTAAATAAGATACATGAAAAACATCATGCATTCGAGCAAGAGCTGGAGGTAGAGCTATTATGTAGGCAACCGGATTGATTACTTCCAAAACTTCAAAAGGTCCCACAAATCTAAGTGGTAGTTTGGAAGACTTTCCAAACTTAATGGGGCTTTTATGTGGTCTGACTCTTAAGAGAACCTTATCTCCTACTAAGAATAGTCACAGAGTATACTTGGCATCAACATAACTTTTTTGTCTATCATTTGCTTCTGCTAATCTTTTCCTAATTAGTTTAGTTTGCTCTTCCATTTCTAACAACATTTCTGGTCCAAGGCAAGTCCTATCTTCTAGCTTATCCCAGCTTATAGGAGTTCAGCACTCTCTACCATATAATTTTTTGAAAGGAGCCATTTTTATTGTAGAATGATAGGAATTACTATATGCAAATTCAACTAATGGAAGATACTCCTCCCATTTATATTGTTGATTCATGCAGTACATCCTTAACAAATCTCCCAATATTTGATTTACTCTCTGTCTGACCATCCATTTCTAGATGATAGGTTGAGCTTATGTTTAACTACGTCCCAAGCACTAAGAACAAGGTTTTGGCAAACCTTGATGTCATCTGCACATCTCTTTCTAAGATAATTTTTTCAAGTACTCCATGCAATCTAAAGACATCTTGCATAAATTTATTTGCAATTATAGGTGCTCCATCTATAAGTTTTCCAGGAATAAAATGAGTTATCTTAGTTTATCTATCACCACGAGGATTGCATCATGTTTGTATCACGACATAGGAAAACCTTGAACAAAGTCGATGTTGATCACTTGCCACTTCCACTCAGGAATTTCATGAGGATAAAAAAGTCCTATTGGATGTTGATGTTTAGCCTTAACTCATTGACATTCAAGACATCCTACCACAAATCTTGCAGCATCATTTTTCATCCATTTCTAGAAATACAGGGATTTCACATCTGCCAAGAGTTTTGTCACTCCGGGGTGACCAAAGTAAGGTGCAAAATGTGCTTCTTTCAACACAAGGTTTCTCAAATCTTTCTAATTTGGAACATACATTTTGTTTTTGTACCTCAAAAGTTCATCAGACTCAAAATAGAACCCTTCACATCTTGTGTCTTGAGGATTCTCAAATAGAGATTTTAGAACTTGTTCATAATAGTCATCTCCTGCAGAATTTTTTAATATTTGATCTCGAAAATCAGAGTGAACTGACACCATTGCAGCAATATGCCTTCTACTGCTTAAGGCGTCCGTAACTCAATTTTCCTTGCCCTTAATATAATTAATTTTAAAATCATAGTTAGATATAAGTTCCAATCATCTTCTTTGTTGAGCATTGAGGTTTGGTTGGGTGAAAATATATTTCAAACCATGATTATCGGATTTAAGCTCAAACCGCTTACTGAGCAAGTAGTGCCTCCATACCTAGAGAGCATGTACAATTGTTGCTAGTTCCAAATCATGCAGCGCATAATTCTACTCATATGGCCTCAAATTTATGGATTCATAGGCCACAACTTAACCTTCCTGCATAAGCACACCACCTAACCCTTCTCCTAAAGCATCGATTACAACAACAAAAAGACCTTCTGCATCTGGAACTCTGAGGATCAGTGTCGAAGTCAACTTCTCTTTAAGGATATTGAAGGCCTCCTTGCATTTTTTTTACCATTCAAAACATTTTCCTTTTATTTGCAAAAAAGTGATCCAAGTGGGCAATTTTTGAAAAGTTTAATATGAACTTTCGGTAATATCCGGCCAGACCCATAAAACTACATACTTCATGCACATTTTTAGGTGCAAGCCACTCTAGAATGGCCTTTATCTTAGAGGGATCTACTACAATTCCTTATGCAAAGATAATATGACCTAGATACTATACTTCTTTCTGGTACAAGGTGCATTTGGATAGTTTACCATATAATTTGTGCTCTCTTAGATGTTGCAGGACTATTTGCAAATGTTGGAAGTGTTCTTCCTCATTCTTGGAATATATCAGGATATCATCTAGGAAAACCAACATAAACTTATCTAGACAATCCCTTAAGACACTATTCATTAGATTCATGAAAGTTGCTAGGGCATTGGTTAACCCAAAAGGTAAAACCATAAATTCATAGTGCCTATACCTTGTTTTGAAGGTAGTTTTGTGGATGTCCTTATCCTTTAACCTCAGCTAGTGGTATCTTGACCTTAAATCAATCTTTGAGAACACAACTGCACCACGCATTTGATCAAAGGGATCGTCTATGCGAGGCTGAGGATATTTATTCTTTATCGTTGCCTTATTAAGCATATAATAATCGATACATAAACATAGGGTACCATCTTTCTTCTTGACAAAAATTATTGGTGCTCCCCACATTGAAACACTAGGTCTAATTAACCCTTTTTCTAACAACTCTTAGAGCTGAGCTTTCAATTCTATCAGCTCAGTAGTGGTCATCTAATACAGTGCTTTGGACACTAGTTCAAAACCAAGAATGATATCAATTGAAAATTCAAAAGCCCTTTTTGGGGGCAAACCTGGTAGGTCTTCAGAAAATACATCCTAATAATCATGAAGGAAAGAATATTCTTCCATTGAAGGTTCCTTTGATTTCCCCAGTGCCTCACCATTCTCATTCAACTCTGCCATCTTGACTACAAACATTTGACAACCCTTCCATTTGGCTCTTTTTAGTTGTATGGCAGAATTTTTTTAATTTTCATTTCATGTTGGATTCCTTGGATTAAGACTATGTTTCCAACATCATCTATACATTCTATTGTCTTGGAAAAATAGGCTACTTTTGCTCTATGCTACTACAACTAGTTCATCCCTAGGATAACATCGTAAGATCCTAGAGGGGCTACATACAAATTAACTTCTATTGAAAAGGTTGGTAGGTTCAATCTGGCCTCAAACAAGCATTGCTTCACCTGAGCTCTTATCTTTTTTACATATTCTACTGACCATGGCTTAGCCATGAAACTAACTTGTCTAGGAATTTTACTAAAGTATCCTAGGAGTTACGAAATTTTTAGTTGCACCTGTGTCTATAAGAATAAAAACTAGAATTCTAAATAAAATACCTGTAGTCTTGATGGGGGTGATCTTTTATTCTGCTTGGCGATTATCTAGGGTGGCATGAATCCTCTGTTGGAAAGTCATTTGTTGGGATGGCAAAGGGTTGTCACGATACGAGTTCCCTTGGTTCTTGTTAGGATACCGGTTGGTGTAGTGGTCACCTCCACATGAGAAAGATCCTCTGGGGGTCCTTTCTTTCCCATGAAATAGTTGGAGTTATCACCATTCCTTTTAGAATTGTTATCCTTTTTCTCGTCCTTAGATTCATTTATGTTATTTTTGAAACCTCTACCATGGTTCTTTCCTTTAGTCTCCTGGTTTCCATTTTTCTTCTTGAAAGATGTGGATGAACGGTTCCAGTTGAAATTCTTATGGGATTTATCATGATATGCCAAAATAGATTTAAGTTTTTGCTCTTGTTTTATACCTTTCTCAAAAACTTGGTCCATGGTTGTGGGTCCATGGACATCCACTTATCCCCAATTTGTGCATTCAAACCCATAATAAATTGTCTTATTCTGAATCTTTCATCTTTTTGGCATTGAGGCACGTATTTTAGCAACCTGAAGAATTTCTCCCAATATTTTGTGACTAACATGTCTCCTTGGTGAAGATTTTGGAAATCAGTCAATTTCTAATCAAAGTATAGTTGGGGTAACCATCTCTTTCTAAAAATAACCACAAATTGATCCCATGTCAAACTTAGGGAACTTAACCCTAGTTCCATCTTCTTGTTCATCCACCATGTGGATGCTTTCCCTGCCAGCTAGTAGGCTCCCCAGACTACCTTGGCAATGTATGAATAGTTTTGTATCTTAAAGTACTTTTCCATTTTAGTTCACCATGCCTTGGCTGCATCACCACTCATGGTTCCATCAAACTTAGGAGGCGTGATCTTTTTCATGTCTCTTGCCACCTCATTGGTGAGATGAGACCTCATCTCAATTTGAACTCAAGAGTCTTGGTTACTTTCCTTAGTTTCACATTGGAAACTATTATCTTGAGTGTTATTTTCTCCTTTTTCAAGACCGGGTTCTTTGTTATTTTCTTGGTCTCCTACTCCTCTCACTTCTTATTCTAGGTTTTTCAACCTTTCCGTAGTTTCATCTAAAATAGACAAGATCTGATCTAGTTTGGTCATTGGAATCTCTACAGGACTTGAACCATCTTGGCTCCCTCTTGGATTGATTCTTGTGCATACCATGATGGCACTTATCCACACCTATCAATCATGTAGAGATTTATTAAGAATGAACATTAAATGCTAAGTTAAAACTTCATGCTCAAGATATAGAAACTCATAAATGTTTCACAAATACAGTTGTTACATAGAAACCCAAAATTTTATTTATTTACATAAGTGGATTTTACATCCTTATTTAGGTACAAAATTTATTTCATATATACGTGACTACATGTCACTATTAGACAGAGGAATTTCTTCGAGTTCCTTTTCCTCATCAGAATCCACTAAAACAAACTTGGAGGGTAGATGTACTCGCAGGTACTCTACCATCACCTCTTTTGCTATAACAAATGCTTTGTGACCACACCTGAAGGGCATGTCGCAATGAGAAGATGATTTACTGATTTTAATAAAAGTGAGGGTTGTTGACTTCTTCGCTGACTCTATCCACTTCTTCCTTTCTAGGCGGATGTGCTTAAGTGCGTCAACAAGTGTCTTGGAGTCAATAAGCTAGGCCCATCTTATATAGCTCTTTGATTTGTTGATTTTCATTTCAGGATAGGGTTCTTTCTTTACAGTGGTTTTGGGCAAGTTCTTACTTTTTATTTTCTTTGCTCGCTTTCGTGTTCTCTTCCCTGGCATTCTAGCATAAGAACAACATTTTGATGTTAGCTTATGTTAGTTCCCAAAATAACAGCAACACAAAACTCTAAAACTTTCCTAAATCACCTAGGCCAGGGATTGTCATCATGGTGAAAGGAAGAGGTTTATCAACAAGTTTTGGGTGATTTTGGCCAACTACAAGAATGGGTAAACTCCTCTGCTCTTTGAGATCAGCTTAAACTCTAGACGGATATTCCAAGGGGTTTTATACCTGAGTAGGCATTAAAATCAAACCAGATGAACAACTAAAAATATTAACAACCAAACCCAGATTTCTCTCTTAGCCCCAAATCTGTCACTGAACTAAGAAAAGTTGGTTGTTGTATGACCCCTATATAGCTGAGAAGTGCAATCCTACACATTGAGGATGCATAAAGACTACTTTTTCTTCTAAAGGTAAGGTGTATAGTTTTTGTTTTGAATATAGGTTATCTAAGGCTACTTAGACTGGTGCCTATCCATTGGACTGCAGAGTCTAATGTGAAACAGAGAAAAATAATCACATAAAAGTGTATAATTACCTACTTGATGAATCAAATGCAAAGCAATCAATACCAAATTACTGAAAATACTTAACATTCCCACACCATACCACATTCTTCCCTATGCAATATTGAAATGACCATTCACAAAGCTTGGAAATGGATTAAGAACTATCACATTCATCAAATCAGAGCTTACAATCATACCACTAAATGTGACAAAAGCAAATTGTAACTGCGATTATAGTTTACTAGGAAAAACACCTACAGCATTAGAGAAAAACAACAATCTGATACAAAGATTTGTGAATTATACTACATACACTTCATGATTGATTCATGTATAAACAAAGCCTACAAATATCATTTCTTAATCTGCCTCCTGGAGCTCACAATCCTGCTAAGAAATGCCAAAATGACCAACCCTTAATAAAAATCAAAACCCTGCATATATAGCAACTCAATTCAAACTGATTGCACCAATTTCTATCACCGCACTTAGTCAATGAGTACACACCATGCTGCATTAAACTCAAACTCCCAATCTGTCAGAAGATTCACACACTGGGGTAGCAAAACCCATGCTCTGTCATCTCTGCAAACAATCAGAAAAAGATTGCTTGCACTCTAATTGTACTCAATAAAGAGGGAAGGTTCTAATCCTTCCCTACCACCTGCGACATTGACTTCTCATATTTTTCCTTGATGCATTGAAGAGTTTATTACACCAACCACCTGCACAGCATTGTTCTGCAGGTTCATTAAATTTTAGGTACAAATCAGTTTGTATATCCCTACGATCATGGCATGCATTCAGGGAATTAACCATTTCAAGTATTAACAGCATTCCTAGCATGTCGATCATATTTTTTGTTTTGAAGCACCTGATCACTGACTGTATGTTTCTATACTTTCCCACTTTATTCGCCAATCTTCCTCAATCTTTGTATTTGCCTAATCGGCAAATCTTTAATTTGTCAAACTTTATCTATTAGGACAAGCAAAATCGCCTCATGGCGAACTTTCTCTATTACCTTCCCATTTTGCTTTGTCAGCCACTCTCACCTTTGCCGAACCTTTCCTTTTCTCTCCTTATCACTCTTATCAGCAAACTTACAATTTGTCGAACTTTATCTATTTTGCCTTTATCGGCAAAGTATGAATTTTTCAAACTAGGGCATTTTTGCCCCTATTGGCAATTTCTTGCTTTTTCTTACTCTGCCTTTTGCTTGCCTTCATTTTCCTTTTATTGGCAAAAACCATTTTGTCGAACCATTCATTTATCGCCCCTATCGGTAATTTCATACTTTTCAAAACTTGGCCAACCTTCCTTTATCTATCGGCAAAAACTCATTTTGACGAACTTTTCCTTGATACCCTTTTCACCTTATCGAGAAAATACCCTATCGGCAAACTTGAAGAAAATTGAACTATCATTTTTTTGCCTTCATCTTTACCTTTGCCGCTCTTTTCTTCCTTTGATGTTGGGGAAAGTTCGTGTTGGTGAACTCCTTATCGGCAAAACCATAGGTTTGCGAACCAAGAGGTTTGCCGACCAAGACCCCCATTTGCCTTAGAAACCTTTCTCATCCTGAGCCCTTCATCCTATCGCCAAAAAGGTTGTCAACGCAACCACATATCAACGAACCTTAGGATTTTCTAACTTTTACATTTCGCCAATAAAAGACTTCTTCCCTACTTTCTTTCTTTGCTACCAGCCTATCTCCCATTACCAATACACGTGCCCTTTATCAACTTCAATCGGTAATACAAATATCAAGGAATTGGCAAAAAACAGAACTTGCAAACAAGTTCGAAAGTTAGAGATTTTTTTGATTCCCCGATAATGGCCAAAATAGAGCAAAAATTCCAAGGGAAAAAGGGAACAAGGGTTAACCATTTTTTGATTAAGGCAAAAACATAAAAACCAAACTTTAAAAAAAGATAACTTTTTCATTTTTGAGGAATTTCGAGATGGTTCAAAAGGAAAAGTTGCTCAAAATTCAATTCTCTATCCAATGGTGACATTTGTTAAGATGTTTGCATAGGACTTTTGGATTTTGGGGGCAAAATAGACATAATGGGAATAGAATTTTTGCAGGTGTCAATAGCTTATCTACTATTCTACAAAAATTCGCAATGAGCTCCTAGGTCCAAGAGTTGAACCTGGTTTGCGCTGATACCGTATGTAACATCCCAATCTTAATGCAATAATAACATTTAAAAAATAATTGCAAATAATTGACAAATTCACTATATTCTTATTTCTTTATCACAAGAAATAAAGTAAGTACATTTATGATTACATAATGATTGTCTAGTACAATATCTGAAGGTCGCATTACTTGCAACTTACAATTTTATAACAGTTACATGTATAAATTTTTAGGATTAAGGTGCCATCAACTTTGTAAATCCTATGTAATTAATTACTCCTAATATTGTTTGTAAATCGCCCATAAGGGATGAAAGGTTTCACCAGCTGCGGTCTTGTTTCAACTACATGTTTATATCTGGTCCTCGATGTTAATTCATCCATGACAGGGGGGTTGTAGGGGGTTTCCCCCCTGCGAGGGGTCCCAGCGAAGGGTTTGGGGGCAGCGCCCCTAAAACCACATTTTATTTATATTTTATCATTGTAAATCTGGACTGTTCGTCATTAGGTCACAAATTTGACGGTCGATATTATGTCGATTTTCTTGCCCTAAAAGGCAACCTCCTTTTATAAGGATATTTGTACTACGTTTTTATCATATTTGAGAGTAACAGGCGACGCTGGATTGAAGACTGAAGAAACAGAGGAAGTGCATGTATTGTAATCTCATATTTGAAAATAATACAACTTGGAGCCTTTTTTCTTGGTGGAGTTTTTTACTCGAAAGGGTTTTCTCCATATTACATATTGTGTATGTGTTCAGTTCTTAATGCATGTTATTTCTGTGTAGTGGGTTTTATTTCTGTTGCAATCTCCATTGATTCTACATTGTTTAGAGGATATAAATAAGGTTTGAATCAGATTTTTATTGTGTGGTTTGCACCTTCATTTCTAACATAAATGAAGTAATGTCTTCTGTTCACAAGTCTTCAGCAATTCAACTGCAGGAGAGAGAGCATCACTAAGGCACTTTACCTCCAACCACAAATCGGCGGTCCCCTACTCACCTTCCTACTGGAAGTGGCCCTACCCTTCGTGAGGGTATAGATAATGAGAATCAGCAAGATTCAACATGCCATCTGAGAACTAGTGTGGTGTCCTAGTGAAAGCAATCAGTTTCTACAACTTCTAATCTACCTCTAGCTGTGTACAACCAATCTAACTATTTATACAAACAAGGACATGATGAACCAACAATGCAAGCAGTAATTTTGCATTACTTTGGCCAAAGTTTTAAAATAAAAGAGTTGACTATTCACACACCTCTTTCTCAACTTGCAGATAAACATTCTTCTATTCTTTCAATTATAATAGATTAATGGTAAATCAAAGTAATTAACAATTATTACCCTATACCTGTCTAATTGTCATCACTAGTTTTCTTATGCTAGAGGTCAACTAGACAGTTGTAGGATAAGAGTCGGCATGACTTAAAATCATGCATTGAGCCCCTCTTTGCATCCTCACAATCTCGGGTCTTTGACAACTATCAACTACTTAATGTTTAGTCAACCGTATTTTCATGCTCAATAATTAGTCAATAATCTTTAAGTCATAGTGAGTTTAGAATCCCTTGAGTATTCGTAACTTCTCCTTGAAGTTAGGATACACAATTACGTAATTCGTATAAAATACATTTACCTTTGAATATGTAGGGATCTATAATGCAAGTTTAATCATACATTTGAAACATTGCAATCAAGGTCTCATTGCCTTTTTCAACCAAAGAGCAAACTACATTTTTTTAAGCTTATACCAAACTAAGATCTTGAATGGTTTTATGAAACTTATTTCAACTGAAAACTTATCCTTATATTTCATTTGAAGTTTACTCTAAGCCAAAGTTTTGTTTTCAAGGAGATTCTCCAAGACATTAAGAATTCTCTTCCTGAGGTAAGACGTAATTATGAGTATATAAATATATATATTTACCTATATAATACGTATATATGCTCATAAATAGGCCTTTCTTTGTTTAGTACGTGGGACTTCTCAACTATCTAGCAATTTATGACAACTTTGAATAGTATATATTGTGCTCCTACAATCATATAGGGATAAGGATAATATCTACCTGCCATATTACAACCTTATAAACATATGAGTACATGTCTATTGGCCACATCCCATCCATTTCAAAGGTGTGGGTATATGTTTATCAGCCATTTTAAAGTATGATTATATGTTTATCGGCCATAATCCAACCATTTCAAAGTATGAGTATACAATAACAGTTTGAGCTGGTATCTCAGTCATAGATAATAACAATTCAAAGCATGTATCACCACCAACACAAGGTATAGCATAAAGATTGCAAGAGGTATATGTATGCAGGGTATGCATTTGTATGCTATTGAGAGTGAACCATCATAAACAAGCTAAAATAACTTCAACCTATTAAATTCACAACCAATGGCAACCTCAAGATTAGACTAAAGAACAAATGCAAGTAAACTATCCTAATTGCACCCTAATTGATCATGCAAAGCTCTTGATATGTCCTAATTGATATGATTTATGCTAATTGCTAAAGGATGTTAAGTGTTCATGGAGGCATAATTTATTTGCATTCAAATTGCTTGTTGGAAATGGAGGGGAAGTGCTCAATTTATAGATTTGGAGGTGAGGATGGAGGGCTAGGATTGATTATGAGGATCAAGGGCTCATATTGCTTGAGGATCCTCAAGCAAAGAGAATTAGACAAATGGCACAAAGGGATTGGATGAAGGAGATGTTCCAAGATTCAAAGGGAGATCAAAAGATGAAATTCAATGGTTGAATGGATGGATGGCTAGGATTGAATAGGTGCATGACATGTAAGAATTCATTTATGAAAAGGTATGGTTTGGATTTTGTGAAGAATTTAAAGTTTGAAGGAAAGGACAAGTTTAATTTTAAATTCCATGCAATAATGCCATATGTAATTTAAAATTAGAAGAATAATGGAAAAAAGGACAAGTGTGACAAACGGAAGATTTGCCCATACTCTTGAGGCACCACTTGTCATGTACATGCATGTACATGAGATGATAAGTGTCCATCTAGAAGCATGGGGGAAAGGGGTAATCCAGGATTAATTTAATTAATCCATGTACACACACTTAGGAAGAAGTAATCAAAATGGAAAAAATAGGTAATTAAATAAATAGGTATATTTATTTAATTTTGGGAGGTGAATATGAACTATAGTCTTTTAAATGATTTTTTTTATTATAGTAGAAGAATATGATTTTTCTGTGATGAGAGGAGATGAGGAAATATTAATTAAATAATGATGAATTATTTAATTAACATATACATTGGGTGGAATGATGTGATTTATTTGATTTGGGTCGGTTTATTGTGTTAGCGATAATGGAAGATGGTTGTGACCATTTTCAGGTGTCTACAGCATTATCAGATTATGATTTGCACTAAGGCCAACACAACAATATCTATAACAGTTTAAGGATTGTACTACAGCTAGCACATCGATACTCATTTAGTATAAGATATGCTTAACAGTTTTGTTAGGCTCGCGCCATGCATACAAGGTAAACATAAATAGTTTAATGAAGATTCATTCATATACCTCCACCTGAGGTCGATATCTCTGCTAACAAATTGGACAAATATTCTTGATTGTTGTCATTGCCAACACAACAAAAGGTATAACAATTCAAAGCTTGTTCTCGGTTAATGCAAAGATATATTTAATAGTTTAAATCTTGTATAGAGAACTGCTAACACAAAGTTATCTTCCACGATATGTATATTGTTACAGCTTGCTAATATGAAGTTATCTTTCATGGTATGTATACATATTTAAGCTTGTATTCTGCTAACACAAGGATGTCTTTCACGATACTATACAGTTTACGGCTTGCGTCTTGTATAGAAGCAAACAATGATAGATCAATGCACGAAGAAACAAACACATACCTCCTCCTGTGGGTGTTACCTCTGCTCACAAATCAAACAAAACTACAATCCTGAATGTCGTCCTTGCTCTCCTTCCCCTTGAAAGAGTCTCCTCTCTTCTTAACAAAACTTCCCAATAACTACTCGTGACCTTCTCCTGTGCATGCCTAGATTTTGGCATCATGGAGCTTGCCACCCCATTCTCCACTCCTCCTGAATCTAGGGAGTACCGTGGAGTTTTAACCAAATAAACCTAAATAAATTTTATCCATTGTTTGCAAACTAGACTTTAAAATAAATTGTCTTTGTTTAAATTGTTTTGGAAAATATTAATGGTTCACAAAACAAAAGAATGCGGTTAAGCATTTCAAATGCTAAGTTATGCATCAAAGGTAAAGTATCAACATTGGTTCTCTTATAAAACTGACTTACACAACTTAGATCTCACAATCATAAATAGACTTGATGGGTTGACTACTCAATTTGATTGGGTAAACAGATGCGTAAACAATTCCCTTGAATACCGACGTGGAAAATAAAGCTATCGACGCGATGGGTGACAACCTCACGCCAGCTAAAGATGATAACAACATTAAGGCATCATTAAAGTAACCGGAAAACATAAAGACCAAGAAGCACACCATAAAAGATATAACATCTAAATGAGTGTGTGAGTTCCCTAATGGCACGTCGATCACTTATCTCTCACGATCTATTTCCCTCTCCCCAGTGATGCTCTCTCTCCTCGTTTGGGAGGGGGAAAACATTGTCCCTGCATTCACCTCATTCACACAATAAATAGTTAGTCCATCTCTTAAATCAATTAAGTGCAATAACATCTCATTTAACATTTCATTGCATATTCAACAATGTAAAATAATCATTTTCTAGGCTGGCAATACTTTATATCAACATATTAATTTCTCTTTCTAACTAGTGTTTTCTGAAATAAAATGATAAAGTAAATTTGCTTAAAAAGAAATGGGGTGTAACAGTTTAGATGGTAAATTTGATGTTATCTATTGGAATGATAGTTTATGGGAGAATGTTCATTGGGTGTGCCTGGGGAAGTTTTTGTAGTTAACTCCTAAGTATTTATATGCTTTGTTGTTTTTTTACTGGTGAGTGGTTTAAAAGATTAAACTTAATTTGGGGCCTTAATGATCGAGGCAATGTTTGGTTAAAAAGAGTAAAGAGGATTTTGTCTGGCCACATTGAGCATAATAAATGTTATTTTTAATGGTTGATGTTTTTTAATAGATTAGTTGTTGGTGATGTCATGATAAGTCCTGGGTCTAAGTCTTATTTTGTTTGTGGGGGTGTTGAATCTATTGTGCATTTGTTTTTTATTATCCCTATGCTAAGAGATTCCAACAATGTTTTCTTCGCTCTTTGACTATAATTTTTAGTAAATGTGATAATTTTTGGAAAAATGTTTCATTTGGCGAGATTTTATGTTTTCCTCCTTTTTCAAAATCTATGTATAGGTTATGGTGGCTTATGTCCTCTAAACTTTTATAGTTTATCTAGATTGCTAGAAACAAAGAGGTCTTTTAGGATAGTAAACATATGCTTACTAACTTTTCTCAAAAGGTCACTATTTTCCATGTTGCCAATAATGTTGCTTTGTAGGTGCATAAGAGAAGTGGGGATATTAAGTAGTTTATTTTGGATGGTAAGCCAATTCCTGAGCCTCAATCTTTATGGTGGTGGGTGATTCCAAAAGATTTCTATGATCAAAACAATTGACCTGCACAAAAGGATATTGTGGTGGTTGGTGTTATTAGGGTTCATGAGTTTTAATATTCCTTCTTCTCTTCAAGGTGTTGTTAACCCTTTTAATCCTCTCAAGAGGTGGAGTCTACTCTTCTTGTTGCTCTCAGTAGTGTTGTCCATCCTAATGTTGATGTTTTTCTTGGTGATGTGGAGGGTTGTTCCTTGTTGAAGTTTCTAGTGTTGGTCTTCTTGTTCCTGCCAATGATGTGGTTCCTAATGCTTTGGATGGTATGGGTGTATCTATTGATCCTATTTTGCTTGATGGCAAAGGAAAAGGTGGTTTTGTGGTTGATTCTAAGCAAGTTGGTGTTCAAGTCACTTTTGGTAGTTTTGATAGTGAAAGTGATGATAGTTCTACCTCATTCTTGATTATGCCTGCCAACATGTATCCACAGTCCTAGTTGGAAGACTGTGTGGATTTTAGAATTTGGTCATTTGAAAAGAATGTTGAGGCCTTTATTGACAAACTAGACAAGGAGGGTGGTAAAAGTTGTTGGATAATTGCAATTTGGGGTTCTACTTGACTTGGTTTCTTGTGGCTCTCATTGTTGTATCTCTTGGTTCCTGGCAATTTATTACATTGAATTTTGTATATTTATTCCTTTTTGTAGTGTTCGTTTGGATATGATTATTGTGGTAAAGTCAGTGGTTCTTATATGCATGATGTTGCTCTTTAGATGGACATTTATATGTTGTTTTTACTCGATGTTACGACCATTTTATTCAAGTTGAGGGATGGGATGGTTTGTTATTTCAGGTGGTTAAGATATACACTTCTAGTTGTCATCTTTGGTCCATTATTGTTTGCTTTGATATTATCTTTGTAAGTATGTGAATAGTTCTATATTTGTATACTAAAAATATACTCAAAAAATTATGTATGCATTCCTATCTCCATGAAAAGATACCATCAAATAATTTCTATATGGATCCATTATAGACAATTTGTGACCTATTAAAACAGCATGTTTTTACTTGGGAAGGCATTATACACTTTCCAGTCAATCAATCTCGAGATCGAGATCGAGAGAGAGAGAGAGAGGGAAATCAACCATACCACTAATTATAAATCATTGCATATTATGGTTAACGTAAAAATGTATCTATATTTCGTCACATTTGTATCAATTTAATATCAAAATCTCTCTCATACCACTAATTATTATGGTTACCGTAATAAATGTATCTATATTTCGTCACATTTGTATCAATTTAATATCAAAATTTGTCTATGATTTAATAGTATCATTTTGGCAGTGGTAGTGTGAATTACCTTATATTTAATATCAAACTCTAGCTTTTGAAGAAGGGTCCTGTATCATAGTATTAATCCTTTTTCAAGTGGGCGTCAATTAATTTTGTTGGATTGGGTATCATGTTGCTAGCCTGGAGCTCGTGTTGGCACTTTCAATGATTTCTTAGTTAATTGAAGTTGTGTTCAATCTGTAGCTCCTAAAACAGCCCTTGAAATCTTGGTCACACAGAGGTTCTGATTGTGGAGTTCGTCATATGACGACCTATAAACCCCTAGGCAATCTAAATTTTTTGCTTGCATGTACTTAAAAGAGTTGTTCATGCAATGACTTTAACCTAGAGCTCCTAGATGCACGTACTTGGTGGAGATTGTGGAGTTTATTGTTTAGTGACCCAAAGCTCTTGATTAGGCCCCTATTACTTTTGAATGCGTGTACTTGCAAGTTGCAGATTTGTGGTGTTTAGATCTTCTGTTGCAAGTTTATGATATTTTTTCACTCATATATTTAATCCTTGGTCCTAGAATTTGCAAGTGATTTAGATGTGTGAACAAATCCAATTTCGCATGTAGGCCTTTGTCATGTATAGTCGTGGAAAGTTTTTAAGTTTAATCAAATTTGCATGAATATTTTCATCATGTATAATTTTGACCAGGTTTACATTTTAATCAAGATCTACGATTATTTTTTAAATTGTAATTCACAAAAGTGGTTGAGTGAAAACAATCTCAGATTTGCATGCTTGCTTTCAAGCACAATCAAAGGGCTCCTTAAATAATCTTTGGTTCCTTCCTTGCAATTGTTCTAGAGTAGCAAATTTTTATCATATTAAATATAGGGATGTTCTGTATGTAACATTTGTACCACCGGAAGAACCTACATGGTGCCTCAATTCCATTGTCAACAAAGGCTCTTTTATTAATCTTCGGTTCCTTCCTTGCAAATGTACAATAGTAGCAAATTTGTGCAATACTAAATATAGGGATGCTTTGAATCTTACATTTGTACCACGTGAAGAAGCTACATGGTGCCTCGATTCCTTTGTCAACAATAGAGTCTTAAATCTGCATGTTTTTCGAGTCTACATTTTGGTGAATATTCAACTTCCACTATTTTAAAATCTATAAATTTTGCAATTTACTTTGGTTTCAATAAGAGCTTGCACTTTTTTGAAATCTCTAAATTTTGCGAATTACTTTGATTTCAATAAGAGAACTAGCCATGTTTTTCTATCACCTTTGTGTTGGCTGCATGTGTGCAGTATGTGGTTGTGTTAACATGTATGCATAATTGCATGTTGCAGGGAGAACTCGGGAGCAGATCTACAATGCTAATAGTGTCGTGTGTGCAATGAAAAAATCCACCACGATAGTGGAGGAGTTGACTTGCGAGTCTTTTGAACATCTAAGTGATTTGTTGTAGATTGAATGCCATTGAATTGTAAATTTTGGTTTGTTGGCCTATGGCCATCGTGGGAAGCAGAAAAGAGGCAAGGAGATGGACAGTTGAGGTCTTTCGTAAGCCTTGTAGGGATATCAAAGAGATGTCTTGTTGTGGGATTAACTGATGGAGACAATGATGCCATGAAAAGATCCTCTGCATATGTGAAGTTTTTGGCATGATACGGTTGAGTTTGTGAGTCTTATCACAGGGATATCACAATGCAGTGGGCAAATCCAAAACACTCCTGGTGACATATAATTTGTCTTTCACAGAATACTCTTGCAAGATAAATTGCAGGCACCCCTGTGAAGCCTAAAAACAGAGTCAAACTAAGTACAACACCCACTCCCATGAGACAAAGTATCATATCAATAAATAGAAACCTCATTATTCTCAATGGGTTCCTTCTTCAAAAAGTGTAACAAGACCTCCTGCTATAAAACTGCATTATACCATACCTAGCAAGTATGCATAGCCCAACTAACGAAAAAATTAAAATCCCATAATGGTATTATAATACCACCAGTGTCATACAATTTCTCTTCCACATGAAAAAATCCTGCCAAATTATTGCAGATGCCAATACCGTGCTACTCTTCTGAACATGCCGAACTTTCAGCCAAATTTTCAACTTTTTTGGCTGAAAGAATAAAGCTATCAAATTTTCATGTACACTTAATTAGTCTGTGTGACTAATGCCCCTCCACTGAGGGGCCTATCTCCAAACAAGAACACAAATTCGGTTCACTTTATTCCAGTTTTCTCCCTAGTACCCATAACCTGCAGTAGTGGAATAAAAAAACATTAAAACAAGATTAAGAGAAAACATCGCGCAATCAATCCCCAGTAAGAATATACTAATGATAAACAAGGAAAATCATAAGCAGACCTGAGTTATCCATAGGGTTTCCAGCAGGCATAGCTGGTTCTGGTTCCTTAATGTCAACAACCACAACATCAGATGTTAAAAATGTCTTTGCCACTGATGCTGCATGCTCCAAGCAACATCTCACCACCTGCTCCAAAGGGGGAAAATTTAGAACACCATAGCCATTGCAGTGCAGTTACTCTAGTTCATAAAGAGAGAAAATACAAACCACCAGAAAGAAGCATGCCAATAAAGAAAGAAAAAATTGAAACAGAAAGCAGGAAACCCATCAAATGACAACAAAACCATAATTTGCATATCAAAGATGGTCTTTCCATGTGTGTCAACACAGCAATCACACAAAAAGTAATTGTTAAACATCAACTCTCCATATATGTTAAAACTTGCACCGTTTCCATTTGAGAAGACAAACAAAAAAACTGACATGTTGCATTCCAAATAGAAGAGTAAAGTAACAGTTAATAACCCTCTCATCAAGCTAAATGCGAAGTCAAAACTCTTCCGTAATGGCATATCATATCGAATGGTTGCAGCTTATTTGTCAGACTGCAGTACCCAATATACTTACACATGTACCAAGTACCTCTTACTGTTTATCTTAGTGAGCTTTCTGCCACTTGAGAGCAAATCCAACAGATTGCCCCGTCATACTATGATTGATATTAGTATTTGTTCCATTGCAATATGATACAGTACAAGTCCAACCTCCCTAAAATACACCTGATCTTAAGAAGAGGTAGGACCTAACACAATAGGAATCAGGTCTAACTTAGGCTTGCATTTTCAAGCATTCACCAATAAGAGTGCCATTAAGCAAATAGACCCAGAATTGTGATGAAGTCAACAAATTATATTGGCAAGAACTTCAATGACATGGATTTGCATTCATTTCACTGATCAAGAATTTTTTTTTAAAAAAGAAAGAGGCTACATCAAAAGAATATCATCTTACCTTAGTCGGATCAATTATTCCTGCAGCCATCAAATCTTCATAACCGCCTGTAGCAGCATTGTATCCATATTTGGGATTCTCATTGGAAAGAACCTGCAAATAAAAAACAGGAATAGGGTTGTCAATTTACTTAAAAGTCAACATGCACCACTAAGACTAGAAATAGCTATCTGCATTTAGGCTGACATCCAATGAAATTGAATGACATTGAATACCCAGGCAAGATAGTTTGCATCAACCAAGGCTCTGTTTAGTAGCTGCCACAGAATGAGTTCAGATATAATGGATTGACAACCGAAATTGAACAATTTGCCAAGAGATGTACTAACCTTTTCAACCACAACACTTCCATTTACTCCAGCATTCTTTGCAATTAATTTCACAGGGTAGCTCAAAGCTCGTTTAACAATACCTGCACCAATCTGCAGACGCCCAAGGGCCAACAAATTTCAGAACCAGACATTACAAACACTTAAGCAAAATTTTCCAGACAAAGCATGGTCTAACACCCAATAAGGATCAAAAAAAAACATTTCCATGCCAACCATACTTGCTCGTGTAACAAATACCAGAAAATGGCTACCTTTTGTTCATCATTTTCAAGTGTCTCTCTAATAGCATCAACCTTTGAAGCAAGCCTCAAGAGAGCACACCCTCCACCAACAACAATGCCTTCCTCAACAGCTGCCTGTATATGGTAACTAATCAAAAGATTTCTCCAGCGGTATAGATACAACTGTAACTACTATCACTCTAAATAGAGAATCCGAGGATGATAGACAAAAGATTGTCTGCTTTGCACCATACTCATTCCATACACAAATGGCTTAAATGTTCTTAGCATAGGAATTGACATGGGCATTTTATACATTCATATCAAATGGCACAGTTGTGTACCGAGAAGAATGCCATACCTTTGTTGCATTCAAGGCATCCTCCACTCTTAACTTCTTTTCCTTCAACTCTGTCTCTGTTTGTGCTCCTACCTGTGAACAATCATATATATTATTATTTATTATCACCCAACTTTGTTCATGCCTTTAATTGTCATACAGAGGCAGGCAAAGTAAAGCATGTTTAAATGAATGATGCTCGTTGACAAATTCATGTTAGTTGCTCCAAATTTATTTACAGAGAAATGCTATAGAAAACTAGCAGAATTTTAGCCATTATTTGACTTTACCTGTATAACTGCAACTCCCCCAGATAGTTTAGCAATCCTTTCATTCAATTTTTCCTTCTCATAGTCTTGTTCAGCAACCTGAAAGTAAAGAAAACATTTCAATTGACAAATACCTTCTACAAACTAGGTTGACAATAGTGTAATTCTCTAACGAAAAATAACTCAGAATTCATTTGTTTTTCATTGATATCTTGATATTCACAAAGTTATCCTGAGATCACAGAGCATCAACTACTATGAGATAATAGGTGCAGACAACAGGGAAAAATTCATTGAGAAGATTAAATCTAAAACCGCACTAGTTTGTGTTCAGGCCTGAAAGAACAAAGTCTAAAACTGCAATAGTCCATATTAAGGCCTGAAGGACCACACAAAGACAAGATGGCATACCTCAATCAAGCTCCTAATTTGAGTAACCCTTCTCTCAACAACCTCCTGAGTGCTTCCATCACCAACTATTGTTGTTGAATCTTTTGTCAGTACTACCTTGGCAGCGGTTCCCAGAACCTCATTCCCAACTTTGTCAAGGGCCAGCCCCACTTCATCTCTAATGACAGTGCCTGCATTAGAAAGCGTGCATCAGAGGCATACGGCTGTCTATGTTACTAAATAACAGATAAGAGCATACACTTGAAATAAGTTAATCCCTATGCCTATAATTTACAGTTTACTCCTTGTACTTGGAATGTAAATTCAAGCTTGCAATAAATCATTAAAAATTACTACTTTCATTACTGCCTATGACAAACTGATGTGTATAATGAATGTGATAGAAAACTGCCATGACCCATTACGATTAGAGACAAATATTCTAGCTTCATTAATAATCATACTACTAGAAAATTACCTCCAGTCAACACAGCAATGTCATCCAAATACTGACTTTTCCTTTCTCCGAATCCAGGAGCCTTTAAAGCAGCAATCTTTAATGCACCTCGAAGCCTGTTCACAACAAGGGTGGCCAAGGCTTCTTGCTCAATGTCTTCAGCAATTATTAAGATGGGATAACCACCACGAATGGCATCTTCCAATATGCCAATCATATCTCTTGCATTTGTTATCTTTTTATCAACCAACAATAACTGCAGGTAGTAAAACACAATAAATTCATTTTCTGAGTAGATTTGCCTGATTCACAATACACGGGAGTCCAACCATATCCTCTCTTAACCTAAAAGCATTGACATTACTTAAAAATAGTCTAACAGACAAATATTCATATTCAAAACAGGCTAAAGTAGCAAATAAGATTTAGATCTCTCTATTAGTTACCTTACAATTCTCATACTCTACAGACATCTTCTCACTGTCAGTCACAAAGTATGGAGAAATATATCCACGGTCAAATTGCATTCCCTCTACAACATATAGATTATTTTCTGCACTTTTCCCCTCTTCAAGGGTTACCACACCCTTCCTACCAACTTTACTCATGGCCTCTGCTATCATATTTCCTACTTCATAATTGTTCCCAGCACTCACTGCAGCCACATCTGCTAACTCACTATCTTCAACCTGCAGCATACCAGCAAATGCAAGGTTTTAATATCTACAAAAATAGAACATGACAGAAGAAATGCTAGTCTCTGATAAGAAGGCCAAGGCATTAAATCAGCCCGCCCCCCACCATGTTATGGAATCCTAACAGAACCACATAAACAACAATACTTACTTTAACATACTCAAGCACAAATACCAAATAGACATTTAAGACATAACAAGATGACAAGAACCTAAGCATTGCAAGAACAATAGCTAAAGCACCACATCACAGTATTTTCAAAACGCCCCTACAGATGTGGCTAGTGATGCACAATTTTCTGGAGACCCAAGATACAATAATAGTAGGATACAACAGTATCTTATTGATATGTGTTTATAAAGAATATATTATCTACATGCACACAGATCTCTAGACTTGCATTTGATATGCCATACTGAAATTGTTATTTTCTTTGACCTTCATCTAATTTTGCAAGATGAATCATCATACACTACATCTGAAATTGTTATAGCTTCAAATGCATTTTAATAACATTCCCACTATTTCAATCTCTATGACTTACACTACTTTAGATAACTTACACTACTTTAATCTGTATTTGAGGTCCAGCTTTATTTGCATCATATCTGAGAATTTCTTATTTAAGCATCGATGACTGTCAAAACTGAAAATTAGCTAGATTTTTACTAACTGCAAGCAGATAAACAATATTACTGAGTGCATCTGATGAATTTATTCTAATTTTTCATTGGATAAAGCTCTGACACTGCTATTCCTGTACAAATACAAAATGCACAGTACTCCAATGTCATGCATTACACAGCATGATAATTTTAGTCTATTGGAGTCAATTGCTCTGGGCAGCTAGGCGTACAACAGGAATACCTGGAATACAGTTTCCATTACAAAGAACAAACAAAAAAAAACTTTTCAGGAAACAACCATCTCCTATAATTTGTGAAACAAACTCCACTGAACAGCAAACACCGTGATCTAGAGTAGAATTTACCTCCTTTGACATAGCTTTTAGTTCAGAAACTAAAGCTTTCACCGTCTTGTCAATACCCCTAGTAATCTGAATGGGATTTGCTCCAGCTGCAACAACCTGAACACAACAGCCTTGCCATTCAGATAATTATTTCCAAAAATCACACATACTAGACTTCTTTCAACTCTCTTTTTATCTTCAAAGTTACGAGCATCGCATAATTATTTCTTTCAGTTTCATATAAAAGGTATTTTTGCAGGGTGCAAATTATGTGATAATTTCTTGGGATTCAACTGCAAAGTTTCAAGTTTATTTCATCGACCCATATTTCTTTCAGTTTTCTCACTTCTTTATCAAGCTTTTCATGTTAACAAACAACTTGCAAGAAATGCAAAACGCACTTTAAGCAAGCTCAATCTCATAATAACAAAAGTACCTTTATGCCTTCAGCTATTAAACCTTGTGCAAGAACCACCGACGTGGTGGTTCCATCACCAGCCAAATCATTTGTCTTAGCTGCAGCTTGCCTAACCAATTTGGCTCCAATGTTCTCTACAGGATCCTCCAATTCAACCTGTCAGACAGACACAACTGTTCATATACATATTCTGAAAGAGCTATAGCCACTAAATTCTGCATCCACACACTGCACTATCTGAAAATTGGTTCCTTAAAAACTCCCATTTTTTATATACCACTCTATTCACAGATGAAACAAGTTACATATAGAAAAAAAAATTATGTACATATGGGAAGTTTATTCTTCACTACCCCACATAGGAGACTGATGAAATGAGAAAAAAATGTAAATAGAACAAGTACCAACAAACCCTAAATGTCATGTCCCCTTTTAATTCGCAGCACTGAGTAGGTGTTCACTTAGAAATGTTTATGTTGGAAATAAGGTGGCTAAGTCTTCAGTTATGAAGTGGCCGTGTCTTTGTGTCCACCAGTCGAGCAGCAATTGGGTCTGTCAGTTAGCATCGCAAGTAGAGGGAGGAGTTGTTCAGCTAGCTGCCTATGTGAGGAAATTAATTGTCAGTTAGCTGCCACCATTTGTGTGCTGACTTCCTATGATTCAGGATCGCTCAGAGCTGGGCTATTAAACAGCACATAAGGCAATGAGAAAATATCTTTTTGAATATTACAAACCCAAAACTCAGCTTCAGCTACAGGAAGGTGCCTGCTACAGCAGCTTGCTTGGTACTTGAGGACAAAATCCTTCAAGCATGAACCTGGTCCCCTTGGGGACAAAAACCTCAGGAGAGTAGATGGTGTAGGACATTTCAGATTTGAACATAGATTCAAGGATCAGCAGAATAAACAGTTGCATAACTGCATGTGTGTTGAGGATACTTCAAAGTTCAGAATTGTATTCTGGGTGTTTTCCCATTGAGTTGTATTAGTTTAGTTGCTCTCCATTGCATGCATGTGTTTCATGTTAATAACATAAACAATCTCTGTCATTAGAGACTTTCTGGATTTGATTATTTGTATGTATTTAGCTTAAGACATTACAGTGGTATCATTGCTGTGATCTTGCCAGCCTGTGAAAGGTTTTAAAATTAAAAAGGATAGGAAAATACACACAAAAACAAAACTGGATATCAGTACTGCATGTCAGTGAGTGACAGAGCTGTAATGTTGCTCTCCATTGCATGCATGTGTTTCATGTTAATAACATAAACAATCTCTGTTGTTAGAGACCTTCTGGATTTGATTATTTGTATGTATTTAGCTTAAGACATTACAGTAGTATCATTGTTGTGATCTTGCCAGCCTGTGAAAGGTTTTAAAATTAAAAATGGAAGGAAAATACACACAAAAACAAAACTAGATATCAGTACTGCATGTCAGTGAGTGACAGAGCTGTAATGTTGCCCAGCTGCTGTAGAACTATGATGGATGAGGAAAGGGCAGATTTGTTACAGAATAACCTTATAGGTATTCAACAGGGTCAAGAGAGGATGATAACACTATTGGCAAAAATGTTGCAAATTTGGAGTAACATGCAAAATCCAAATCTTGCTAGAACATCACACACAGAGGGAAGTTCAACTAAACCAGCCATTAGTAAAATGCGTCCCACTCAAAAACCTGTTAGGCCCATGTCTTTAAAAAGCATACAAAATCAGATTCTGTGACAATGAACACAAAGGAGTTATTTTTTATGGAGTATCAAAAGAAATCAGCAGATTTCAGGGCTACAGTAACTTTTGTAAACTACTAGGAGATACTTGGGAAGAAGTACCAAGGTGGAAGAGGAGCATGACATGAGAGATTTACAACGTAAAGTGAAGAAACATAAAGGTCCTATTCTTGATGGCAGTAGCAATATCAATGAGCTCTCAAGGAGTTGTTTTTCTCAATGAACAAAATGAGAAATCAGCATTACATGTTGAATGCAAAGATCTGGTATTTGAAAGAGATACTCCTATGGTTTCTAGCAATGTTCAAAAAAAATTCATCAAGATCTCAAACATCGAAAAGATGGAACCATTGCCATGATAGAATAGTTTACAAAATGGCTATGTTGATGGGCACAGATCTGTGAAGGATGTTCCAGTTATTTCCTGTTCCATTAATAATCTTCATCTTGAGAACTTCAATGCTGCCACAAAATCTTTCAAAAATTTCCAAACCAGCAATGGAAGGTAAACATTTTGATCGCTTGTTGGACTAACATTCAAAAAATAAGAAGGAAGTAAAGATTTGTTTGCACCATGTCATTACAAAGCAAACATTCAAGGTGGGAACACACTACAAGAAAAGGATAAAATAGTATTCCCTGTTGAGTTGTTTGTAGCTTCGATCAGATAACATATTCATTATGATCATATTAAATATGAATCTATAAGGTATGTTAAATAAATATCAAATTAGCATGATCGAATGACATATTACCAAATTATAAACACCGATTGCATATTAACGGTAATTGGAAATTGTTAAAGCCGATGATTCAAACGGTCTCCTAAAGAAAGGGTGACGAAGTCACACCTGTGATAGGCGTGACTCCTTGAGGAGTCACGTCTATCACAGATGTGACTCCTACTACAAACCACATATATATCAAACGTCTTTGCCCTGCAATACCATGGACAGACACAGAAATTGGAAGTGTATGAAGTGGAAATTGCATCTGCAAAACAAAAGAAAGTAATAAATTAAGTTTGCAATATTCAACATTCAGAAGTTATTTAAGTTAGAGATTATAAAGTTCGATTTGAATTTACATGGTATCAGAGCCAAGTTAAGCAGAATCCAGGCAAAAAATGAACTTGAGAAATTCAGATTTAATACATCTCATTTCTCAAATGGCAACAGCAATCCGATTCGAAGATAAATTGGAAGGAGGAAATAACTTCTCATCATGGAAATTCGGAATTCTGATGATACTAAAAGAAAATAAAGTTGATTCATTTGTGAGAGAAAACAAAACGGAACCAGAGAATGATCCTGATAAAACGACATGGATTGAAGGAAATGACAAAGCCATGAAAATCATAGTTGGAGTTAGAGATCATATCGTGCCGATTCTGACAAAACATGAGACTGCATATCATATGTTTAAGTCACTTGAAAGCAATTATGAAATTAATAACTCCAGCAGAACCTTAGCCCTAAAGAGAGAAATAAATCATATAAGTATGAACAAAGGAGAATCTATCAATGCATACTTTATGAAAATATCTGCACTAAGGGATCAACTATCAACACTTGGGTACCAAATTGAAAGCAAGGAACTAACACTTATTGCCCTAGATGGTCTCCCAAATTCCTGAGAGACATTTGTTCAAGGCATTAGTGCAAGGTCTAAATTTCCAAAATTTGACCGCCTAAAATCAAACTGTCTTCAAGAAGAATCTAGATAGACAAAGAAAGGGTCAAAACAGAAAAATATAGATGAAGATCTTCATGTTCTAAATACAAACTCTCACAAGAAAGAGAAGAAGAAACACTTCAAGAAGAGGAAAAATCATCACGGGAAAGGTTCATTCAAGAAAAACATTTCTCACATCCAATGTTTCAGATGCGACCAATATGGACACTATGCAGTTAGATGTCCTAATAGAACCAAGCAACAAGCATCTTATGCCAAAATAAAGGAGCATGAATCCGAGAAATATGTATTTTACTCTGCACTTTCAAACCAAGTAACAAATAAATCCAACACCTAGGTTATAGATAGTGGTTCATCAAAACACATCACAAGGTTCAGGGAACTACTAGACACCATGGTAGAAGAGACTGACGAAAAAGTAACTATTGGAGATAACTCTGTACATCCAGTCAAGGGTGTTGGCACATGCACCCTCAAATTAAAGACTGGCATCTCCATCCAACTTACTAGAGTATTGTTTGTCCCAGGCATCAAAAGAAATCTAGTCTCCATATCTGCACTTGAAGATAATGGATATAGGGTGACCTTTATGGATAGCAAAGTATTGGCATGGCCAAAGAATTCTACTATTAAGAAAGCCAAAACCATAGGTCATAGACAAGGGTACTTGTACGAGTTATGTACGGAACCAAATCTAGCCCTAATTCATGAAACTGCAGACTCTAATGAAATATGGCATAGAAGACTAGAACACCTAAATTTTCGTGCCCTATCTTCCATGGAAAGACTAGTTACAGGGTTACCCAAACTCAAACAATGTAATTCAGGGGTGTGCCTTAGGGAAAAATACAAAGGGGTCCTTTCAAAATAGTTCTAGCAAAACAAATAACGTATTAGAACTAGTCCACTCATATTTATGTGGACCTATGTCTGTACCCTCCTTAGGTGGGTTTCTATACTATGTAATCTTCGTTGATGACTTCTCCAGAAAGACATGGATCTATTTTCTTAAATGTAAAGAATCACAAGAAATCCTTAAAAGATTTAAGGAATTCAAATCCATTACTAAAAACTCTTCCGGGAGAAAAATCAAAACCTTAAGAACAGATAATGGGAGTGAAAACACTTCAGACATTTTTAAAGACTTTTGTAAAAACACTGGGATTAAGAGGGAGTTCACTGTACCTTATAATCCTCAACAAAATGGAGTTGCAGAAAGAAAAAATAGAACCATTGTAAAAGCTGCTAGGGCTATGTTATTTGATCAGAATATAGACACTTCACTTTGGGCAGAAGCATCTAGTACTGCTGTCTATATACAAAATAGATGTCCTCACTCTCATATTGATGACAAAACTCCTGAAGAAGCCTTCACTGGCACAAAACCAGACATTAGTCATTTAAGGATATTTGGTTGTCCTATTTACATTCATGTGCCCAAAGAGAAAAGAACTAAGCTAGAACCTTCTAGGAGTATTTGATGAGAATAGACACTTCACTTTGGGCAGAAGCATCTAGTACTGCTATCTATATAGAGAATAGATGTCCTCACTCTCATATTGATGACAAAACTCCTGAAGAAGCCTTCACTGGCACAAAACCAGACATTAGTCATTTAAGGATATTTGGTTGTCCTATTTACATTCATGTGCCCAAAGAGAAAAGAACTAAGCTAGAACCTTCTGGGAGAAAAGGCATCTTTGTAGGCTATAGTCAAACATCAAAAGCTTATAGAATATATATACCTGGTCAAAGACAGATTGAACTAAGCAGAGATGTGATTTTTGAGGAAGACATAGCTTTCAAAAGAGCCAGAAATTATATCGAGACAAAAATTCAAACTTCCAACTCAGGCATAGAAGAGGATCCTACACCTGAGTTTCAGAGGGAGTATCCTGAGGAAGATGTAAACCATGAACAAATCACATCACTAGAAAATCCCAAGACAAGACCACTCTGGGCCACCAAAACAATGGAAGAAGCTAAAAATTATGCCGCTCCATCAAGGACTTTTAGGGAAAGCACAAGACCTAAGAGATTCTCTAGTTATGTAGCTTTAATGAGTGAATTCATTAAATCAGAACCTTCTAGTGCTATAGAAGCTCTTAAGCACCAAGTATGGAAGGATGCCATGACAGAGGAGTATCAATCCATCCTGAAGAATGATGTGTGGGATATAGTACCTAGACCAAAAGGGAAATCTGTTGTTTCTTCAAAATGGCTATTTAAAATCAAACATGCTGCAGATGGTAATATAGGGAAATACAAAGCAAAATTTGTAGCCAGAGGATTTTCACAAAAGGAAGGAATTGATTACGACGAAACCTTTGCTCCAATTGCTTGATATACATCAGTCAAGGCAGTTCTAGCTATTGCAACAGCCAAAGGGTGGAAAGTCCATCAAATGGACGTAAAAACTGCTTTCTTAAATGGAACCATTGAAGAAGAGGTTTACTTAGAGCAACCCGAAGGATTTGAGATTCACAATGCAGGATCCCATGTATGTAAATTAAAGAAAGCTCTATATGGACTTAAACAGGCCCCCAGAGCCTGGTATGAAAAAATTGACAGTTACCTCTTGAGATTAGGCTTCTCAAAGAATAATGCAGATCCAAATCTCTACTTCAAACAAAGCAAAGGTGATATGTTAATATTGATATTATATGTTGATGATCAATTGATCATAGGAGAAGATCATCTTATTGATCAATGTAAGAAAGATCTAGCTTCAGAATTTGACATGAAGGACTTAGGTCTATTACACTACTTCATTGGACTGGAAGTATGGCAGAAATCAGATTGTATTATTCTAAACCAAGGGAAGTACACAATTGATATATTAAAAAGGTTTGGTATGATGGAATGTAGACCTATGTCTTCCCCCATGGAAACAAATCTTCATAAATTGAAGGAAGCAACAGTAGATTCTCCGTTGGCAGATCCCACTCTTTACAGACAGATAATTGGATCCTTGATGTATTTGGTCAATACCAAACCTGATATCTACTATGCTATAAATGCCTTAAGTCAATTTATCTGTGAGCCCAAAGAGATACATCTTGTGGCTGTGAAGCAAATAATGAGATACCTTCAAGGTACTCTAAATTATGGCTTAAAATATGAAAAGGTTGACTTAGATCTACATGGATTCATAGATTCAGATTGGGCTGAAAGTGTAACTGACTGGAAGAGCACCTCCGGATGTTGTTTCAATTTAGGGTCAACAATGATATCATGGATCAGCAGAAAACAGTCTTCAGTTGCTCAGAGTTCTACAGAAGCCGAATATATTGCAGCTTCTATGGCTGCTAGAGAGGCAATATGGCTTAGAAAACTGCTTGTGGGATTATTTAGTAAACCTCTGAAACCAACTATCATCCACTGCGACAATCAAAGCTGTATTAAATTATCCATAAATCCAGTATTCCATGATAGATCTAAACATATTGAGATTCCTCATCACTATGTGCGTGATATGGTGGAAAGGAATGTGATTCAGTTGGAGTATATCAGTACAGGATATCAAACTGCAGATATTCTTAACAAACCACTCCTCAAGGTGAAAGTTGAACACTTTAGGAAAAATCTTAATATGATTGAAATGTAAGATTCTAATTGATTTGTACTAATATATTAAAGATGTTTAATGTGTAAACATCTTGTGTCATATGTGTGACTCTATGACATTATGGGCCTACCCATTTTGTGTTTATTTCTAAAAGGTGACGATCTTTTGGATAATCTACACTTGTACCTAACATTATAAGGTGACGATCTTATAATGTTCATTAGACTGATATCATGTGACTTGATATTGGTATTAATCATGGAGTTATCATGATTAAGTTATGGTAGACATTATGTGACTTAATGTCAGTGCTGTCAGTGCACATACCATAACTAGGATATATAAGGAGAATGTAATGTTCTCGAGTATAGTATATCCTTTAGTATCACGAGGTAGGTGATGCTACGTATCACGAGATAGGTGATACTATATATCATGAGTTATGTGATATTAAATTACTTTGTGAAATTCATTACAGATCAGATAATTGATATTCACAAAGATTATTGTGATATTGTTATCTTCCCGAGCTAAGAGGGAGTGTTGAGTTGTTTGTAGCTTCGATCAGATAACATATTCATTATGATCATATTAAATATGAATCTATAAGGTATGTTAAATAGATATCAAATTAGCATGATCAAATGACATATTACCAAATTATAAACACCGATTGCATATTAACGGTAATTGGAAATTGTTAAAGCCGATGATTCAAACGGTCTACTAAAGAAAGGGTGACGAAGTCACACCTGTGATAGGCGTGACTCCTTGAGGAGTCACATCTATCACAGATGTGACTCCTACTGCAAACCACATATATATCAAACGTCTTTGCCCTGCAATACCATGGACAGACACAGAAATTGGAAGTGTATGAAGTGGAAATTGCATCTGCAAAACAAAAGAAAGTAATAAATTAAGTCTGCAATATTCAACATTCAGAATTTATTTAAGTTAGAGATTATAAAGTTCGATTTGAATTTACATTCCCAACATGCTCTCCGAAGAAGAGGCAAGTGCGAGTTGACGGAGATTCATTGCTCAGAACAGCTAGGTAGACTAGCCCAAGCATGTCACAAAAAGGTCAAACTTCTCATCTACAGTTCATGGATCAGTAGCTGCAACACCAACAAGATCTTCAACAACTAGGCACGATTCAACAACATGTATGGAGACCGCGGAGAGGTTTTCCAGAGCAATCAGTTTTTGTCTTATGAGCATGATTGTTTGTGCATTTTTCTTCGTCCATATCCCCAAAGATCCCAATAAAATTATGCTAACAAGGCAGGCAGGACTGACTAGAAGTCAGATTTCTAATTGGTCCATAAATGCATGTGTATGCCTTTGGAAGCCCATGGTAGAAGAACTGTATATGGAAGCAACTAGGAAAGCTGAGTTAGGCTATGCATTAGCTGAAAAGCATAGCAAGGAAAATGCGAAAATAAGGAAGAGGTACACTCTAATGGAGGACCTGGAAAAAGCCACTATTATCAAGAGCAGTACAACATCACACAAGGAAGTAATTATTTCTGAGGATGAGTCTGAGAAAGAAACAGATTCTTCGAATGATGAATCTGATAAGGAGGATATGGTGAATGCCAAGGGTAGACCTAACAACAACGTGGAAATGAGAAATCATTCAGATGGATATTGCAGGAGTAAAGAAATTCCTCCAAATGCAGAAAAACATGTGGGTGATGGAAAATTGGAAATCTTTGTATTGCTGAACAAGCAGATCCAGCTGGTGAAGATGGTCAACAAAACACAGAACAAAAACAAAGAAAAATAATAATGGAGCTGCTCGGCAAGATGTAATGGAAGTAAATACTATTCCTGTAAACTGAAACCAGAATCATAATAACAGACATAGAGGGCAAAATTTAATGCAAGAAAATGTTATTCCCCAAGGGCCAAAACCAAATTCAGGAGCAGAATTATAGAGTTTCAGCTAGATAAAAGTTCCATGCAGTAGCACTAAGGCAGGCTGCACATTTTGTTTTCTTTAAGTCTTGAGATAAACAATCCTCAGCTTCTCAACAAAGGCCTCAACATAATATTGAAGGCAGAAGTGATGAAGAGACAACAGGTTGGCCTGGTCCATTTTCTACTTCCAGGCAGTAGAAGAAAGAGCAGCAGCATTAGCAGCTTGGAAGGAAAAGCTTGCCTAAGGTGGGAAATCTGCTTCTAATTGAATGGGCACCTACACCAGATAAAATTTAAAACCCAGAATTTAATTCCTCCACTTGATGAATTGTGCTTGAGCGTCTTGTGCAAACATTGAATTCATCGAGTCACTAGAAGGAATCCCCAATGCAACAAAGAACAAAATCTGTTGGGCTTTCTGTGCATCATGAAAGGTGACTCCTTAGGTTCTACAATTGTTCAAATAGCATCTCAAACAGAAATACATGTTCCAGATTGTTCTATTGCATCAGAGGCCGAGCTTAACAAGCTGATGGCACGATCACTAACTTAGAGGTGCTAAAGTTAGGAATGTGCAGGCACAGTTTAACAGATTGTTCAGTACAAGCTACTTTTTCTTGCCCTTCTGTGGGATTGCATTGCTTAACTTGCCTTCCGTTAAAACTTAAACATAATTAGGGAATTGCATTTGGAGGAGTGCAATCAGCTAGAAGCATTCAAGATTTTGCATGCACTAAAGAAAATGCACAAGTAGGAATTGCCATCAGTTGTGGCGATAATGAGCGTTACTGATGAAATTGTTACTGAAATGCTTGAGTATTTAGGTTGTGATCTAAAAGAGCTTTGTCTAGCATATTGTGGGAAGTTGACTGATGGCACCTTAGAAGCAATAGGTGCTGTATGCTGTGGACTAAATATTCTCATCTTGGATCTGTATCTTTTGACTGACACGTCACTTGCATAACCCATTAATGGCTGTAGATCACTTAAAAATCTGTCACTGAAAATACTTCCATTCAGTGAAGCTGTTGATACATTCATTGCTGGTTCAGGGAATAACTGATCCATCTTTCACTCAACAGTGAAAAAGAGGTTTATGCCGTTGCAGAGGCATTGCAAAAAAGGTTCAAACAAGCTCTGGAGGCTGGGCGCCTTTCTCAGGTAGAGGTTTCACAACTGTAGCATTTTAGCAGCTGTTGGGTAATGCATGGCAAGTACACCTGGAGTTAGTGCTACTATTTTTAATGCACCGGCAAAAGCCAACATCAACATCCAGGCTATCGCCCAATGTTGCTCTGAGTACAATATCATGGTGGTTGTGAAGAGAGAAGACTCAATTAAGGCCATGAGAGCTGTCCACTCACAGTTATATCTTTCAAAGGCAGCATTGGCTGTGGGCATAACTGGGCCAGGGTTAGTTGGAGAAACTCTTCTGGATCAGCTTAGAGATCAGGCAGCAGTCCTTTAGGAGTTTAACATTGATCTGTGAGTAATGGGGATCATTGGTTCTACAAAAATTGTTCTCAGTGACCAGGGCATGGATTTTCAAACATGGAGGAAGCTTCAAAAAGAAAAGGTCAACCTTGCTCATCTAGAAAAAACTATTCAGCATCTGCATGGCAGCAACTTTATACTGAATATTGTAATTGTTGATTGTACGACGGATTCAAAGGTCGCTAAGAAATGCTACAAATAGTTACAAAAAGGAATGCACAGTCACTCCAAACAAAAAGGCAAATTCAAGACTGCTGGATCAATACCTAAGATTGAGAGATCTTCAAAGAAGATCCTATACACACTATTTTTATGAGGCAACTGTTGGTGCTGGTCTACCAATAATCAGCACTCTACATGGCCTATTGGAAACTGGTAATTTTGTAGAGCATAGCAAAGAAATTTTGAGGTCACTCAAAGATAATTTGCAGCAGGCCCAAAATCAACAGAAGCTTTATGCAGACAAGCATTGCACCAAGAGATCATTTGAGATTGGAGGTATGGTCTTTCTATGCTTGCAGCCTTATAGGCAAACGTTCATTAACAAAAGTGATGCTGAAAATCTCAAATCCCGCTTCTATGGTCCCTACAAGGTATTGACTTTTGAGGAGAGTTGGTGAGATGGACAATGAGTTGGAGTTACCAGAAGGTAGCCGGTTTCATAATGTTTTCCATGTGTCTTGCCCCAAAAGAACACTTGGCCAGCATATTGTACCATCAGCTAATCTGCCACCCTTGGGTGCTGAGGGTAAACTTATAAACTTATATTGGTCCAGATGCCATCATTGACATATGGGAGTAAGAAACCAAGGGACAGAATCATCACAGGATACTTGGTCTGTTGGAGGAAACTACCCACAGAGGATGCTTCCTGGGAGGGGCCAAATATATTTTAACATCCAGCACTGCATTGCTTGTGGGCAAGCAATTCTGAGAAGAGCAGACATGTCATGTCCCCTTCTAGTTCGCTGCATTGAGTGAGTGTTCAGTTAGGAATGTTAATGTTTGAAATAAGGTGGCTGACTCTCCATTTATGACGAGACTGTGTCTCCGTGCCTTCCAGTCGAACAGTGACTTGGTCTGTCAGTTAGCATTGCAATTAGAGGGAGTTGTTGTTCAGTTAGCTGCCTACATTTGAGGAAATTAATTGTTAGTGAGCTGCCACCATTTATGGACTGACTTCCTCTGATTGACATTCGCTGAGAGCTGGGCTATAAAACAGGCATGAGGCAAACAAAAAATATTTTTTTTGAGTATTACAAACCCAAAACTCAACTTCAGCTACAGGAAGGTGTTGCTGCTACAGCAGATTACTTGGCACATGAGCACAAAACCCTTCAGGCATAAACCTGGTCCTCTTGGGGACGAAAACCCTCAGAAGAATACATGGTGCAGGACATATCAATTGTGCAGTGATCCAAGGATCAGCAGGACAAACAGTTACATGACTGCATGGGTGTTAAGGATAATTCAAAGTTCAAAACTCTATGCTGGGAGTTTTCCCAGTGAGTTGTATTAATTTAGTTGCTCTCCATTTGCATGGATGTATTTCATTGAAATAATTTAATAATAAAAATTCTGTTGTTAGAGACTTTCTGGGTTTGATTATTTGTATGCATTTAGCCTGGGAGTTAGGACATCACACAAAACCACAACTTACCTCTTTGGCGACAGTCACACCATCATTCACAATTTTTGGAGCACCATATTTACTCTCTAAAACAACATTTCTGCCTTTTGGTCCCAGAGTGACTCCAACAAGATCAGCAAGCTTGTTGACACCCGCCTACAGAAGAGATACAAGATGCTATCAGGAGCCATGTAATTCAATACTGTAGAAAATTTTAAGATACAACTAGGAGAAAGTGCACATTATTGACCTAATGCATGAAATAGCTTTCCTATAGTGAAACTTCCTACGTCTAAAATTTCTTTGTAAATAGGTGCATTTATCTAACCTGCAGCTTCTTCGTTGCTGAGCCATCTTTATTGAAGTATAATTCTTTTGCCATAGCCCTTACATTAAGTGCCCGGTCTCTCTTCTGTAGTCTCAAAGTCTGCCTTTTGTTTAAGCCCTTAAGGGAGATAGGAGCAAAAGCAGGTACAGAGGACAATGTGCAATATTTGTTAGAAGTTGAACTCATCTTCTCTCTTCCAATGTTGTTGAGAGCTGCAGAAGTGCTGATGCCTGTCATACTGCACAAAGCTGATGCCATTTTCTTATACCCTGCAAAATGGGAACATCAGTCACCCTCATCAACTCTTTCATTGAGTACACAAATGCTCCTTTGCAGAAACACTTGAACCTGAGACAGCTAACAATCTTGTTTCTCAGCAAATCTTAGAAATGCAACATAAACACAAGCAGGACAAACCCATAGGCCATCCACAGATGTATCAGGACAGAAGCCACCGTGTTACATTCAATTATTAAGGACCAAACTTGGGGTCTTTCAGTAACTCCTACAAAGCTAAGATTAACCCAATAACAATCCTTATGACAGCCAAGCCAGAGCTTATTTTTCCTGCATATTTAATCATATTGAACCAGCAACCTCAGTGCAAAACAAACTATGAATCAAAGTACTTTTAATTGTGATATAACGTACAAGTATTCAGAACTACAACATTTCAAAAGTCTGTATTTAAAATGGCCCACAACATATATACAAGTATACTTACATATGAATAACTAGATCCCTAAAGCACCATTTCTCTCTGAAAGGATTAACTTCAATTATTACACAACTTCTAGAAATGCAATACAGACCAACCGTAGACCTAATCACCAGCCTTACTCCTTACCATAGACTCTACTTCGGCTTCAATCCGCAACCTTAATGCATAAATTAGGAATTTCTCTCTGAAAGGATTAGACTTCTATTACTACACAACTTCTAGAAATGCAATAAAGACCAACAGTAGACCTAATCACCAGCCTTACTCCTTACCATACACTCTACTTAGGCTTCAATCCGTAACCTTGATGCATAAATTAGGAATTAAAGAGAATACTGTAAAAGATGTCTGAATACCATCTTACATTCAGCTCTGAAAGAAAGAAATTGGAGCTTTTCAGCACCTTCTCTCTATTTAAAACAGCCAGCAACACATTTTGACATATACACATGTACTCACATATGAATTGTCCAAATCCCAAAAGCACCATTTCTCTCTCAACAAGTGTTCCCACAACTTCTACAAGTACAAAACAAACCTACTGTAGAACTAATCACAATTCCTAGTCTTTATCATGCATTTTATTAAGCTTCAATTCACAACGTTAATGCACAAAAACAAGAAAGTAAGGCGAATACTGTGAAAGTTGCATGTAATCTTAACTGCAAAGAGCTTCAGGCCATTATTAAATCAGCCATTACTCGTATTTAACTTTATAAATAGTCAGAGCCCAGACAGCTATAAAACATCAGATTTTCCTGTTCTTACGCACTTAGAACAGCCAATGCACACATACATACAAATGATCAATCCAATGAGAACATAGGAATAAGCTAAATCTCCTACCTCTAATGCACGTTTCTACTAGAACCATTTTCATGGTAATGGCATAATGCTGCTACAAAATATCTACCCATTACATAATACAAGTAAAAAAAAGGGACTTTGACCCCAAGAAATAACATATATAAACACCAACTCGGGAAAACAACATAGGAAAAACAGAAGAGTTATACAAAAAGTAGCGCTTGTGAATCGAGAAAACTTCTCCCCCTCTATCAAAAGCTAATCCCATTTTAAATTTTTCATTTTCCATTTCCCATTTGGAGTGCTCACCAGAGTTCTCACACTTGCCAGAGAAAATAAGTACATTGGAGAAACAAAAAATGATAATAAAAGTCACCCAAAACCCTATATCCTCACAAAAACTCAACCCCAATAACTCTTGGCCCAGCCAAACAGAGTCGTTCGACAATATGATGAAGAGAAAAAAAAGTTTAACATCCCAAACAGATAAATAAAAAATGGAAAATAAACCCACCAAAACCCTAAACCCTGATTATTACCCTATGAAATAATCCCCACCAAAACGTACCTAAATCTTTGCAAAAAAATTTAGAAAGCTTGTTGAGCATGAAATTAAACCTATGGCGAAAATGCCCAAATCTGAATCAACGCAAAACATATAAGAGTGGCCTGTTATACAAGAAGCTAAAGCTATGGTGACAGAATCATTTCCAAAACAACAACTGCTCGGTCTGAAGCTAAAACCATGGCAATGTAACATTAATCACCAAAGACTTTTGTATTAGAAATTCTTCCAAAGCCGTCAAGAAACTCCAAGCAGAAAAAACATTGTGCATAATTGAGTTCTTACCTTGCCTTAGTGGAAGTTACAAGGATTGGATCCCTGCACAGAAGAGTGCTAGTATAATCCGCCCACTGTAGAAAAACTCTCCAGAGACTAGGGATGAGCTAATGCAACATGATAAGGTTGCATGGGAATATTTGTATACAAGATGCTTCTTCAATAGAGATTTCTAGATACTCTTGACATTTTGTGGATTTTGTTTGCTCGCAAATAATTCTAGTACATTAACCAATGAAAAATAAGAATTAAATATTTCGACTGAATTGTGTAAATTGTATAATGTTGGCCTTTTGCCCTTTT
This sequence comes from Cunninghamia lanceolata, assembly GCA_027924645.1. Lineage (NCBI taxonomy): Eukaryota > Viridiplantae > Streptophyta > Pinopsida > Cupressales > Cupressaceae > Cunninghamia > Cunninghamia lanceolata. Next base: position 4,691,133 of record BSBN01000178.1, on the reverse strand, counting down.
TTTTTTAAGAATATAAATAATTAATTTTTAATATGATCAGTATTATTGACCAAATATTTTCCCTCAAATTTAAAAAAAAATACATAATTGATTTAAAATATTGGGCAAGTAAAAAATTAATATTGTTGGGAAAGGCACAAATTTATTGAAGTTAATATTGTGTGCATCAATAAGATTCATATAAGTCAATTTAATGCTAATATTATGTATATCAAAATTCTTTGTATAGACGTGAAGGAGAGAGTTTTGAAACAAATTTCAATAACACAAATCTATATTACCTATAGAAGATGGTGAAAGGAAATCTTGAGAACTCCCTCACAAACTATGCCAAATGTTTACACAAGTTAAAACATTAATTCAATTAAATGTATCTTCTACAATCAAAATATGAAATGTATTTCTTGATTATCTGATAAACATATTCAATAATCAAGATATGAATGCATAGCCATTATAAAACAAGAGTTTTTATCACCATTGTATTCACCATGTAGGGTCTTACAATTATTGTCGTGATTTGGCCATGATTGTTGCAGAGAATAGGTAGTCCCCACCAATGCCATGCTAGCCAAAACCTGGAAAAATAGAAGCATGCTACTATAGTCTATAAGTATACACTAATTTTACACAATACAAACACGTGTCACTCATATGGCACCGATACTTTGCATACAAAACACCTATACCATGTGATCATACACTTTTGTGACTTTTGGCCAAATTAATCCATATTTGTAAGTGTAGCTAGGGAAAATTAGATTTAGTGTCAAAAACAACAAACTAAACTAAACCCTAACAAGCACCATAAAGCACAAACTAGCATGAAAATGAAAACAAAAATGCAAAGCAAACCGATCTTCAAGCTGGTCTTGATTTATCTCCATGGCTCTTCTCGATCTTGCATAAAAATGCAGGATGTTGAAGGATTGTTGATTGCTCATCATTTGCAGCATAACAGAGCTCAAGCATTGCATGAAAATGACTCGTGTGATAGAGTGAATGAGTGAGTGAGTTAGTGAGTGAGCAAGAGAATCAGTGAGGGTTTGAAATTGAAATAAGAGTTTCAATTTATAGAAGGAGAGGGAATCAAATGAATGGCTAGGATTGAAAGCCAATTGTGTGATGTGGATGGCTAGGATTAAAAGGCAATTTTAGTGCTTATGACGCACATTAAATGGGTATGACAGATAGCTAGAATTAGGAGAATAGTGGGAATAAATGGGATTTTTTTTATTTATTTTGGAGAGGAAGTGCTTATGACGCACAATGAATGAGGATAAAAATAGGGATGTGAGTGGGAATAAGTAATTTAAATAATGAAATTATTTAAATCATGAGAGACAAGTGGCATTTAAATAAATATTTAATTTATTTAAATTGGATGATGGAGGAAAATGAGTTTAAATAAATAAGATTTATTTAATTTGTTGCAAATGGAGGACAAATGGAAATTAAATAAATCAGATTTATTTAATTTGATGCAAGAAGAGGATAAATGGATGAGAGGAATTAGTTAATAAATATAATTTATTTAACTAATAAGAGTGATGGAAGGGGTCACGAAAGAGGACCTAGGACAAAATATGTCGAAAAGTAATGTCATAAGATATAGTCAATTTTAGGTGCCTACATTTTGCCCCTCTTTGAGATGATATTCGAGATGACGAGATTTATGTCGAGTAATGTCATTTCAAAGAAGAAAAGGTATGGATAGGATGATGATGCCCCCTCGAGAGGATAGGCGGGTTAGACAAACACGGGTAGGCTCTCGAAATGAAATGGGTTGGGCAAGGAAAAAAGATAAAGGAATGGATAGAAGTGAATGATGCGTTGTGCTGCAATGAAAGTGAGCAACCATGAAGTTTGATATAGCACTAGACGTTATGCACCGAGGTATAAGGACCAAGGTGATGATGTGTCTCATGCCCTAGTGTAATACAACCTTGTATAGATACAAGATATGAATATTAGTTAGGAATGATTCAAATTTGATACAAATGTAAGATAAAATGATAACACACACAAGCAAGCATGCATGCATGCACAAATGATTCAAAAACAAACAAGGTATTGCCCCCGTCAAGTTGTAAACCAATGATTAAGTGATTAATTGATTGATTTGATTGATAATGATAATGATAATATTTGGTTTCAGGAATGAAACACGCCGAATAAGATGTCTGGTTTGGTTTCGACAATGCAACATCATGTATAAGACAAATTGATTGATTGATACTAGTGTTGTTGGCCATGCGAGCAACACCAAAATTTGATTGATGATTGATTGATTTAGTGTTGTCATTGTGAGGAACGATATATCCCTAGATCAACACAAGGATGCGGGAACGATATATCCCATTGATTGTGATGATGATTGATTAATTGATTGATTTGGTTGATAGCAATATTGGAACAAAACCAAGGATGTGATTGGATGATGTGTGTCGATTGGTTTGACTAGATTAGTATGGATTAGGGATTGACTTGCATTTAGATCATGGCTTGGATAGGACTTGATTGATTTTGATTGGATTGAATAATGATGATGAATTGAAAGGATTTAGAAGAAGTGATTTGATAAAAATTGCTTTGATTGGAAGAATTGATTTGATTGATTGAATTGAAAGGAAGAATTAATTTGAAGAAATGATTTGATGATTGGGTTGATTTTATTGTTTGGATTTTTGGAATGTTTTGATTTTTTGGAGTTTTTGGGAATATTTGATTTTTTGGGGTTTTTGAAATGTTTTAATTTTTTGGATTTTGCAATGTTTTGATTTGTTTGTATTTTTGGAATATGTTATGGGGATGGCATTGGGTGACAATTTGGGTAGCCTTTATGCTAGATACCAATGGCAAGGGAAAACCAAGTCTAGGTGCAAGGATGGAGGTAGGATTGGATAAATGAATGGGCAATAATAAATGAAGTGGAAGGCCCATGATAGGTGAATGGATAAAAGAATAAGCTATGAAAAGTGCATGATGAATGGATAGATAAAAGGATAGGTGATAGTGAAAAGGATGTAGGCATCATAAGGGAGTTGGGTTGTGATCTCTAAAGACTATGTCGCATAGGAACAACATGCCCCATTATATTCAGGATTCGACATGACAAAGCTTATGGCAATAGGAATGATAAGATGGATTTCACATGACAAAGCTTATGATAGGATTGGTTTAAATAGGATGAGGTATATCAAAAGATATCCAAAGCATGTTTCAACATTCTACCCCCTATCTTTATCAAGATCAAAAGGAGGAAGAGAGGATGAATGGACCCAATATGATAAGTATATGGGTATGATGGCCAAGGATGGTAAGATAGTAAGACAAGATAGGATATGGTATGGAAATGGTATGATAGGATAGAAATGATAGTGTGGACGAGACAATGTGCCCCCAAGTGTAAGTGACATAGAAGATCAACCTACACATGATGCATGTTTGTCAGGTTTTCATCATGGTACTTATCTAAGGCACCACCAAAGGTGGTTTTCACCATTGGACGAAGGGATTTTCTCTTTACTATTTTGATTTTAATTTTTTTGGGGGATTTTTTTAATTAATTTATTTATTTATTGACTTTTTTGATAGGGAGAAGGGGAATATGGATAGGAGGGACTCAAGTGTCTAGTTCCATGAAAGGTGATAGTCCCATTAGAGATAAATGTCACACATGGACCATGTCAAATGTCATTATGCTCATAGATGTTGGTAAGGGATTACATGAGAGGAAGTGGGATTAGGTAGATGGTGGATTATGATATGGACTACATAGGGAAGATAGTGGATTATGTAGGGCTTATGCAAAGGGATGGATGAAAGACTTATGCAAAAGCATGGACCATAGGAAGATGATGGTGAAGATATGTAGGATAATGGATGAGGAATGGGGAGATGGAGGTATGTGGAAATGTTGTGGAATGGAAGGGAACCATGACCAACGGTTGCATGCACCATGATAAACATTGAAGCTTTTGATTAGAAGGTGGTGTAAGAAGCAATGGAGGTGTTTGCTTAGGAGATGAATGATGTAGTGCTTTAGGTACCCATGTAGACTTAGTATTTGTATGATTTTTGTTTTGCTTGTGGGATTTAGGAATTTGAAACTTTTGAATGGAGTGGGATTTTTGGATGGAAGAGGATGGTTGGGATTTTTGAGATGTGGATGTCTCGTGTGAATTGCTCTCTTTTTGCTTAGGTACCCATACCATTTTAGTTTTAGACTTTGCTTGGGAAGGTATGGGCTTGGGTAGCCTTTTGGATGTATTTTTCTTTGACTTTTTGCATTGATGTCCTGAGGCATGAGGACCTTTAGGATTTTGAGCTTTATGGGTAGAGGCATCCAAATTTTTATTTTTGAATCCCTTGGGTTTGGTGGAAGCTTTTTGTTTAGACGATGCGTGCATTTGTTGGCCATGATTATGAATTTGAGGGAATGTGTAAATGGATGGATTTGGCATTGGGAGAAGTGGTGGTAAAGTAGATGGAGGGATATTAGGAGTTGGAAGAAGTGGGGGTAAATTGGATGGTGGAAGGTGTATGGTCACACGCTTTTGGGATTTGTAGGATGATGGAAGTGGAATGGCAACGTATGTTTTGGCGATATGATAGGATTTATGGGATTTGGGATGGAAGGATGTGGATTTAGGAGGCATAAAAGTATTACCAACATATTGAGATTGTTTACCTTGGGGTGTATATCCAAGGCCATAGGAGCGTGGAGGGACATTGACATGGATTGGCTCCAAAATACCTTGTTCATGAAGACCTAAGCCTTTACCTTGGTAGTTTATGTTTTAGAGTACGCGGTGGACTATGAGACTATGTGTAGTTTGGATACTAGACTTGAGTTCATTATTGGATGGAGAAGGTGAAGTGGTGGATAATGGTTGCTGCTTTCCTAAGGAGGAACATTCATGGATGAAGGTGGTAAGACCAAGTGGACATGTTGGTGGATTTGAAATGGGGTTGATAGTGGATGATGATGAAGGATCACTAGGATCTTGATTATGTGCATGTAGATCCAAGCTGTTGGTTTGATCTTTTTATGTGTACTTGGGAGGCATGTGTCTCATCATGACAAGTGGATGTTTGTGAATCATGAATAGGACTAGTTGGAGGATGTACAGGAGTAGTAATAGGCTCTTGACCATGGAATGCATAAATTTGGCTAAGGGGATCATCATGGCCTTCTTGATCATAGGTAGGATCTAGATCATAGATGGGAGCTTGATCATGAATAGGACCAAATGTGTTATGAGTGGGATTATTAGAAGGGCTCTTAGTTCTTGATTAGAATGAGGGGTTAACATTTCCTCATGCTTAGGATAATGCTCTTGACATAGCTCTTGGCTTGGTTGAATGGAAGTGGATGACTCTTGGATAGGTTCTTGGTCAACAACATGAGAGGGCAATGAGTGTTGACATGGACTCATGGGAGGAAATTCTTCAATAGGCTTGAGGGGTTGTGTACCACATGATGGGGTTGAAGAAGTGGACATGGCATTCAAAGGTTCTTTGGTGGGCTCATTAATGGGTGCTTGACCATGGGGGATGGTCTATTCTGTGCGAGTAGCCAATGGATCACATCCTTCATTAGTATATGGGTGGATGAACAATATAACAAATGGAGAATAATGTTAGATGGCATAGGCTTATGATTAAGATTAGGATTGCTTGTACTAAATAGGGACGAAATTGGATGAGTCGATTTGGATTTTTCCATAGCTTTTCTTTTGCTTTTAGATTTTGCAAAGAATCTTTCGAGAAAATCATTCAAGGATATGTTGGTTGATGTATTAGAGCTTGGAAAGTTTGATGGTGGTGTTGGTGTAGGACTAATAGGCTTTGAGATAGGCATTCTATTGGATGGTGACGGAGGACTAGTAGATGGATTGGTATATGATTCCAAACTTAAGGTGGTATTTCCCTTATCAAGAGTAGCATTAAGATGGCTTAAGGATTTGTAATCTTGGTGTGAGGAGTGACTAGTACTAGCATGCTCATGTTGTGGAAGATTTGGTGATGGATATTGCATGAGTTGTTGGATTTTGACTAGGAGTTGTTGTATTTGTGGTGATTGGTTTTGTTGAAATTTTTGGATGAGGGCTTGGAATCGTTGTATGATTTATTGGTTTAGGGGTTGTTTTAGTTGGTGGAAGGTTTGGACGATGTCTTGTAGTTCTTGATCTAGGATCTTTTGCTCTAGTGTTGGGATGGAGTTACTCATAGATTGAAGTATTTGGATTTCAGCTTGTTCCTCCAAGTATGCATCAAAATCTACAAGATCCTCATCATCATTAGGAGCGAATTTTGGGTCACCTCAGAGTATGTATGGTTTTGGATTTGGCCTAGATTTGTTGATGATCACAACCATTTTGACGAATGAAGATTGGACTAGGCAAGGATGAGAATATGAGTAATACGAGTAAGGTCGGACTGTTATAGATTCGAGGTGTGGCATTTGGTTGAGATTGACAATGTTTGTTTTTTAATACACATGCAAAACATGATAGACAAAATATTTTAGATGACTTTGATATAAAATCGAAGTAAAAGTCTGAATGGGGGCCTAGATTAGCCCCAAAAAATTTCACTAGTCTTAATAAAATTGAAAACACTCGTAAGCATGCACAACTTAGGCTGGAAAGAGGATACTACTTGCTGAGTCCCTACTTGGATTACTCCATATACTAAGACAAGGAGAATAGCTAGAGATATTGTGTAACACCTACAAAGAAATCAAACTCTATTTATAGCATAAAATGAAATTAGTAATACTCAAAAGAATAAATTACTCACTTAAAATATAGTAAATTTATATTATGATTGAACGAGAAAAAAAATTGTAGCTAAATTCTGGTATGTCGATCATTGTGCAAGGCAATAGATGAAATAATGTCAATGATAAATAATCACCCGAACACTATTATCTATATCAAAGGAACTTTCTGCTGATAATGATACTAATTAATCAAACAACAATTTATATTTTTACATTGTCCAACAATTCCAGAAGCCTATATCGTTGCTGTAGAAGTAGCTTCACAACTTCCCAATCATGAGATAATATAAAACTTGCAGCTCTGAGTCCTCAAATTCTAACACCGTTTAATACCTTCAAGACAAGTAAACATACTTCATTATAAATACTAAAAAATACTAAATTCTATGCTATACATATCTGGAAGAAAATAATTAATAAAATTGGCCCTTACTCAATAGTGAATTCGTACATCACAATCTAATTTAAATAAAACAATATTATTAATCTATTTCTAAATGTAAAATTGAGACAAAGATAAACTTATTATTTGATATTCGAAGTGAGCTCAAAATATATAGTCACAAAAATATGAACAACATTTACCAAGTTTCATGATTTACAGCTATTAAAAGGTTTTATTATCATTACTATTAACTGGAATGAATCTTAAGAATGTTTCTTTGAAACGTATAATGAAGGGGGTGTTAAATACACATAATTCGGTGAGGCAAAAGGAGTGGAGGAGCCATGGCACCCATGGCTCCCGTAACAGAGTCATGGGAAGCCGTGGTTGTCATGGCTTCCTTAGTATTATTACTAACCCCATTCACAGAGAAACAAACAATTCTTTCTTTCTAATTATAATATACGGCATTACTACTGTATCATAAATAAATATTTAATAGATATTCTATCCTATGTCTACAGTTATGTGAGAATAGTTGCTATAGATAACAATAGATGATAATTAAAGAAATCACATTACATGGAACTAATACCAAGTGGCAAGATTTTGCATGAAACGTATTTCAAGTCATGAAAGAAATTTTTATTAAATAAATTTAGTAACTGTTAAGGCCAGACTGTGGCGGCCGAGTTGGCCACAGTTAGTGCAACTCCACAGTTTTCCCTATACATATAATAAAGAGTTCTATCATAACTTTATCTAAATCTTTTTATTTGCATTATATACGTTATAAATCGTAGAAGATATCTTACATGAATATAATAACAAATCAACCTTTATATATATATATATATATATATATATATATATATATATATATATATATATATATATATAAGATCTGAGACAATGAACACTTATAAGAAGATGATTCATAGCAAACGACCCAAGGAATAAGCAACTGTCAGATCTCCAGTAATATATATTTATTTATATTCGAGCTTCAATGAATGTAATCATAATATTACAAAATGATAGTATCTGTTTTTAAATCTGAACTCTACAAAAATAAAACCGTTAAAATCAAATCACTATATATATATATATTCTTTAAATAAAAGTTATGACACAAATGAATTTACTTAATACCAATAAATAACATTTCATTAATACTGAGGAAAGAAATAACATTACTTGCATAGAAGATCTGGAAAATTATTATTCTTCACTTCAATCCTTGTTTGCATTCGGCTGTATTTCTTCTTCTGATATATCAATACAAATATTAATTTTAGAGACATAAACCTGAAAAGAACATTGCATGAGATTATTCCATTTACTACATCTGTACATCCTTGGCCTTGAAAGTCCTTTCATAACCTGTGCATCAACAAACTAGAGTAAACCAAAAAATTTACAAACAAAATTTTCTTTCAAAATCTTTGACAAAATTTAAGCAACCATATTGCTCTCCACCCAACCACCCCTGAGCAAAATTTCCTGAAGACAAAACTTAATATTACAGAGATATCCTATCACTTTAATAGCTCACACAGAGCATATAGAATGGCTCACACAGAGCACATAGAATGGCTCACACAGAACAAACAGAACATGGCTCACACAAAGCACATAGAATGGCTCACACAGAGCACATAGAATGGCTCACACAGACCAAATAGAACATGTCTCACACAAAGCACATAGAATGGCTCACACAGACCAGATAGAACATGGCTCACACAGAGCACATAGAAAATGGTTCACACAGAGCACATAGAATGGCTCACACAGAGTTATTCATAATGATTTAACATTTTCAAACAATGAATTCAACAATAATCTGGCAAGAAAATAGTATTATCAACAAATTTCATACCTCAGATGTTCAAGCTCCGATTAGTCCCCTGCAACTTTCAGCCCTTTTTTCTTCTATTTCCCAAAATCCATTCAAAAATTTGTTACCAAAGTTTATAGCACTTTTCCTTCCTTTTCTAGAAACCCCCCTTCTATAACTCACTTTCTTTTCTTTTTAAAATAGCACCTTCTCCAAAAACTTTTCATATTTCTTTTATGATAAAAGAAAACTATTCATTTTCCACATAACCCCCATTAAAGAAAGCAATAATAAAGAAATAAATACTCGAACCACTCCACCTGTTACTCTTATTAACTAAACATTGATACTTTTAAAATATTTTAAAACCAAAACAACCTTTACTATTATAATAATATTTTTCCACAATCCCAAAATAATAACAATATTAATAATTATGTTCATAGTTCAATCATCAATCAACGCACACCATACTATAATGTCAAATAGATATCCCAAAATCAACAATATCAACTAAGATGCTACATATTGGTGACATTGGCTCCCCCACCACGACATGGGCACACCAAATCTTTTATCCCAAAGAGCCGGAGATCTTATGAATCGAGGGATTTTCTGTCTCTACCCTGAATAGTACGTATAGGGCAGCTTTAGAGGTTTGGCCTCTTGTACCAGCAAGCAAAAAAGGTTTTTGGCCTCTACAACCAGTGGTTTCTAGTCAGTGTTTCGGGATAATCTGGTGTCTATACATGTGGCAGTTCGCAAATATAAGAGGTCTCCCAACCCTCAGAAAGGGTTTTTATGCATCTAATGAATACTAAGGGAGACTTCTGTCGGTATAGAACAATGGCACCAAGTGATTGATGACTTTCATCACAACCACAATTATTTATATAGCAGACCGAAACGAAAGTACCGCTTGGGTCACGTTCCCTCTCACAAATTGGGAGGCAAGCCCTCTAAGGGATTAAAAACACAAAAGAGATGGGTCTAGATTCTGATCATCGAGTTTGCACAAGGTGAGAGCATACACCTACCACCTTTCAAGCATAGCAAATAGTGATTAATTAACTCCTTAGATAATCTATGTGCGGATATTTAAAAAATATATCTAATCGATGAAATCCCTACAAAACCATTGTTAGTAGTTTGAATTTCCAGTCTTCGACAAATGAGATAGCTGCAATCAAAGTGGTAGCACAAAACCAAATCCCTAAAAAAATTAGAAAATAATGTTATAATGTAGCCATAAAAAGATAAGCTCATCAGAAGATTACAATTTCAGATACATATTTTTTTAGATAGTGACATAGATTTGATCATTTTGAAACGTTATTGACATGAAAATGAAAAACTCAAAGAAGAAACCCCTGTTAATTTTTTGAGACCTTTCCAGAAATATAAAAAGTAAAAAAAAATCCTTGATTTGTGCCCAGACATGCATAGTTATGAAAACCCTACAGCAAACAAAGATTGGATCATTTCACACCTTATTTGACCTCAAAATTAAATCTGTAAAGAACAAGCCCCCATTAAAATTTTAAGAGCTTTCTAGAAATATAAAAATTTCTGAAAAATTCATTGATTTATGTCTAGAATGTCAATTTTATGAAAAAACATAAAATCATGATAACTCCTACAAAAATGGTGATAAACACGTGATTTTTTTGTTGTAGCTTCCTTAGATGATAGACAACTTTCTGTGAAAATATTGTAGAAAAATTTGTAGTCATTGGAAGATATGATGAAATATTTAAAACCTAGGGTTTTGTCCAAAAATGACATAAACCTGCAACAAAAAGTTAATAAAACCCGCAAAAAGCAAGATAGATCAAGGGATTCACATCGGGTTTAGCATTTTGTAGCTAGGGAAAATCACATTTAGTGTCAAAAACAACAAACTAAACTAAACCCCAACAAGCACCATAAAGCACAAACTAACATGAAAATGAAAACAGAAATGCAAAGCAAACCGATCTTCAAGCTAGTCTTGATTTATCTCCATGGCTCTTCTCGATCTTGCATAAGAATGCAGGATGTCAAAGGATTGTTGATTGCTCACCGTTTGCAGCATAACAAAGCTCAAGCATTGCATGAAAATGACTTGTGTGGTAGAGTGAATGAGTGAGTGAGTCAGTCAGTGAGCGAGATAATCAGTGAGGGTTTGAAATTGAAATAAGAGTTTCATTTTATAGAAGGAGAGGGAATCAAATGAATGACTAGGATTGAAAGCCAATTGTGTAATGTGGATGGCTAGGATTAAAAGGCAATTTTAGTGCTTATGACGCACATTAAATCGGTATGACAGGTGGCCAAAATTAGGAGAATAGTGGGAATAAATGGGATTTTTTAATTTATTTTGGAGAGGAAGTGCTTATGACACACAATAAATGAGGATAAAAATAGGGATGTGAGTGGGAATAAGTAATTTAAATAATAAAATTATTTAAATCGTGAGAGACAAGTGGCATTTAAATAAATATTTAATTTATTTAAATTGGATGATGGAGGAAAATGAGCTTAAATAAATAAGATTTATTTAATTTGGTGCAAATGGAGGACAAATGGAGATTAAATAAATAAGATTTATTTAATTTGATGCAAGAAGAGGATAAATGGATGAGAGGAATTAGTTAAATAAATATAATTTATTTAACTAATGAGAGTGATGGAAGGGGTCACGAAAGAGGACCTAGGACAAAATATGTCGAAAAGTAATGTCATAAGATATAGTCAATTTTAGGTGTCTACAGTAAGCAATTATTTGCTTTTTCTTTGGTGGGTTTCAATAGGTCAAAATTCCAAACATTTAAGGTGTAAATTCAAACTTGAGAGCTTGGAGTGCATTCCATAGAGCTTGGAGTGAATGTACAACATTTGGTACAATATGTTTGAAAGGAAAGTTGAGCCACTTTAGGGAAATTCTAAATAGAAATTAGTTTTTCAGTCATACACCTACTTTTGACTCCTAAAACAATAAAATTTTAATAACCACTGAATAGCAAAATATGCATTATAGTTTGAAACTAGATATCATGGCCTTGTCATCCCCATCTAGTAGAAATATGTATGGATTAACAATCTACCAAGGATCAACATTTATTTAAACACAACGAGGGTTTAGAAATGGACACATATAAAGATGATGATTTAAAAAATTAATTTATTATTTAAATAGACTCTTAGTTGGATGCTTTCAAAAAAGGATTGAGGACAATAAGTAAGCATGCAATATAGATTTAGCATTATTAATTAAATTGATGTGATGCACTAATAATGCATTTACAATACTCTCATAAATGCTCTATGATAGATGTCTTTCAATGTTCCATAGTTGTCCTAGAAGATTTTTTGTATGATTTCAAATGAGGAATGAATTTATTTCAATACAACAACATAACACACAAATCAACACAAACATGCACCAGGTCAACTCACAATAGTTAGTGAATATGGTGCAAATAGTGCTTAATTTTGAAGTATAGGGTTTAGATCCACATGTGCAAAAATGATCTAGATCAATTCCTCAAACCTCATAAACATGTTCCTCATTCCAATAATAGAATTTAACTTTTTGTCAAACAAGTACTAATATTTAATCTCTACAAGGTTTAAAAGCAATTAATTTAAATGAATAGATATATAAACCATGTCCATCTATACATATCTCAACTTTTTCATCTTGCCCATGATTCAAATAAGAATCTACAAAGATATTTTCTCTATACTTGGGGAAAGAATTTGTCCAAAATCTTTCAAGAATGTGGGCCTCCTTGGGCCTCTATAAAGTCTATTCCTATAAATAAGTTGAAGTTATGCTCTTTTGTGCTCATTAAAAGTAATCTTATATTTTCACTATGAAATGAATAAATTTGCTAAGACAAGCGCACTGCCATCCAATCCAACTAAGCCTTCTATTGATGCAAGAGACTTCACGAGTTTTGACACCCAACAACCATGTTGCTTCTAGAGTGAAACTTTTAACAACATTGAATATTTCCTACATAATGTCAATCTCTATTTGTTAAAATTGCACAACATTAACTAATTCAAATTATTTATTGTTATTTAAAAAGTAATAATAATTTTTAATAGTATTCAAAAATGATTTTAAATTAATTTGATGAAGAAGACAATATGATTTTGAATATGTGGTATTTAAAATTTAATATTATTTTAATTACGTTAAATAATATTTTCAAAAATATTACAAAATTATTATAATTTATATAATGTCAATAGGACATACATTTCTTTTGATTACTTGTTACAATATATTTGCATACCCTTACCAATTCCCATTTAAAATTGGCCCATTCTAAGAGAATGGCTTATTACGCTTACATATCGACAATTGACATAATCTTTTGCAAAGTTGGGCTCATTCCCCAATATCATTATTCATCCCTAGCTACATATTCTCCCACACATGGCCCTGTCTTATTCATGTATCCATGGCATCTTCACATTCCACAACCATGAAGTCAATCCTATCAAAATAGGGAATGAAATATATGGCTTCAATAAATCCAACATTTGTGCCCAACAATGGAGTTTCATTTGAAGCAAAACATTATGGCAACCTTTTCAATGCCATTGATGATTAACAAATAATGAGTATAGTAGTCAATCTAAAAGATGTTATACAACACAATCCATTTGCAAATGATTGTCATAGCTATATTGCTTTGCTTACTGTAGACACCTGAAAATGGTCACAACCAATTTCATCCACCCATGCATTCAACCCTAATTCACCTGCATCACTTCATTCGATCCAACTATTAATTAAATAATTTTTAATTATTTAATTGATTTATTTCGTGCCTTTATTCTATCATAAAAATCAAAAATCAAATTCCTCTACTATAGTTTGAAAATTAAATATTTTTTACTATAGTTCATTCCAAAAATTAAATAAATTACCATATTTATTTAATTCCCTATTTTGTGCACTTTTGATTACTTTTTGTAATCATAATTATTTTCTTCTAATCCATATGCACATGAATTAATTTTAATTAATTCATCATTACAAACCTCCATGTTTCTAGAAGTCCACTTGTCATCCAATGTACACACATGCAGGGGCAAATCTTCCAAATCAAGTACATTTGTCCTATTTCTTCTACCCCACTCCATGTGTCACTATTCCTTCCAATTTAAAATTCCATGTGGCACTATTTGAACACTATTCTTCTAATTTTAAATTCCACTTGTCCTCTCCATGGAATTTAAAATTCCTCACAAAGTCCAAACCTTACCTTTTCATAAATGAATCCTTACATGTCATACACATACTCAGTTCTATCCATTCATCCATTCAAACTTGCATTCTCATCCATTGATCATCCCTTGAATCTTGGGGCAACATTCTCATTCAATCCAATCATGCCATTTGTCCAATTCTCCTTGCTTGAGGATCATCAAGCAATCTCAATCATTGTTCCTTCAAATTGATCATAGCCCTCCAATCCCATCTCCAAAAATCTATAAATTGAGGCATCCACCTCCCATTTGGAACAAGTCATTTTATGCAAAGTTATTCTGTCAATTTGAATGTTCACATCTATTAGAATTAGTGCAATTCTAGTACTAGTTTAGCTTAGCATATCATCCATTAGGGCATATCATCACTAGTGTGCTTAGATAGGGTGCATAGTTTAGTATAAAAGCATAGTAGTGATCTAGTCCAATCTTGAGGTCCCTTGGACTTGAGATTAGGTGCATTCTAGGTTCAATTTGTATCCATTTAGGGTCTCATTTTCATAGGTAGACACTTACAATTTGTTCTATGTTTTTGAAAAAATATTATCTATTGAACACCAATATCTATGCTCTCACAAAGTATATTTCTTGCACTTTATAATCTTGCATCCAATAACTACATCTAATTCACTGATTCTCTAGAGATAAGACTTACACTAATATGGTTGTCCGTGATTAATACACCTAGTTATTAATATCCTCACCTTAAAATACAATTTTAACCACCAACTCACTAGCATGAATTAGATGTAAGTTGTCTCTTATTGTTAAATGGAGTTATTGTTGATTTAGGAATTTTCTAGAGTCTACTTGCATGAATGAAATGTTAGGGTGGGCTAGACTTTCATTAACATTCTTAGGTGGTTGGGTAAGGTTTTGGTTTATTTTATTTTAGAATGGGTTTAAATAATTTAAAAATAAATTGTCATCTTAATTTAAATGTAGTGGCAAAAATACATAGCCATGCCCTTTTCTTTTATGTTTTGGGCTCATGGTGAATAGATTGTACTTAAATGTATCAGCTAGTGTGTAAATGGTCTATTTCATATGGAATTTGGTAAATAACATCACCCAACCATGATCCCATCATCACTCATTCCCATAAATCGATTCCCCTCCCTAAATACCTCATTTGTTGACCTGGTTTAAGTTTGTGAGTGCAGAAGCAATCCAAATCACCTTGGGGCCGATGGATCTAAACCCCAAAATTCATATTTTAAGTTTTCAAATGCAAAATGTTGTCCTATTTTACCTTCAAGCCAAATAGTCCAAAAACTCCCAAATCATGCATTCCTTCCATCAAAAAAATATGATCTGAGATACCTTCAAATGGAAGGAAATCCCCTCCAAAATTCCTAAAAAAATCCTAAGTGTTTTGCCTTAGCGCAATTTCTCTTGTCGGCGAGTTGGACAGTTTGTGAACTTGTTGGTTCGCCGATGGCAGAAGTCACCGATGGGCGAAGGAAATAGAAGATGTTGGTAAAAGGAAGAGAATAAAGTGTCCATTGGCGAGAAAGGCATTTTGTGAACCTCTAAGTTTGTCAATCGACAAGCTCGTCGACTGGCGAACTCGCCAATGAAGGCAAATGAAGAAAAAGAGCTAAGTTTGTTGGTGATAAGGTAAGTTCGTGAACTGAAAGGTTCACCAATAGGTTTTTTTTTCAATGACAAACAAAGAAGAAAGAAGAAAAGTTAAAGTGTTCATCGGCAAATTGGGTAGTTCATGAATCGAAAGGTTCAATGTTTGACCAAGTCACCAACAAAAAAGAAGACAAATAAGCAAGAAAAAGAGCAAAGAGTTGTTGGCAAGAAAGGTGGTTCATGAGCTTGATAGTTCGTCGAGACTTCAGTTTTCTGACAAAGTGTGTCATCGCTAAGGAATGGTTAAGACAAAGAAAAGAGCAAGGCTTACTAGCTCAAAAAATAGTTTGTGAACCAAGTGGTTCGTCGATAGGGAGAAGAAGGGAAAATACAAAAGGCACAAAACTAAAATAAAAATAAACACTTTTAAAGTGTTGTAAAAGATTCCAAAGGGCATGATTTTTTGGGTGCCCCAAAATCATGCCTCCACAAATGACGTCATTGTTGCAAGTTGAGGTCATCGTAGGTAGCTGGAATAATGCAAATATTTAATGTGCATGTATCGAGAAATGAATACAATGGGTGGAGTGTATGGGTCTCTATAGGCCTAGGCCAAATCAATGTACCACAGGTGGTGCAGTCATGGTAGGAGGGTTCACAGAATGAACTATCCGAATCGTGCAACAAGAGCAAACACAACAGAAACAACACAACAACTTGGAACAAATGCAGATTCAGTCATTCAATATATCATAGAATTCAAATAGAGATCGGCCAACAACATGCGGGCTTACAATTAGGACACACATGCCTGATTACATACATGTGCAAGATAAAGCTTTGAAGCTCATTCTGATGCAGAGGTATTGGTAGTGTTAGGTGGTACTCACACAATCAACCTAGACTTCTAGGTTTCCTCCTTAGTGCTTCCAAAGGTAATGTAACACAAGCCTATACCTAGCTATTCAAAAGACTGACCTAGCCTAAGACCACACCCAGGTGTCCACCACATAGACTATTCAAATCTCTTTTAGGGGAGTCACTACTCAACCCAACCCACAAGCACATACACCTTCTAGGCCAACACCAAACTACCAATAGCTCTACCAACAGGATCTTCACATTACAACCAGCATACACGTGTCAAGGACATGACCAATACAAGGTCTCTGACCTAATAACTAAGTTCTATATCCTCCAGGACAGTGGACAGCAAGTTACAGTTTGACTATACTTTTGACAGTGCCTAGAGAGGTTAGTTCCTTGTAGCCCTTGAGATCGAATAAATCAAGGATAACTTTCCAAACCTCCAAAGGACAATCAAGACACATTATACATTTAAATACCCATTGAGGACTTATAACTATCCACCAATATGCAGGGCCGTACTCTGCTACAGGCATTCAATAACAGCAGACTGTTCTTTTTAGGGAATTAGGCCTAGTTTAAGGTCTTTACAAAAGAAGTGTGTCACATCCACCTGCTCAAAACCTGACAAGCATCTACATAGGTCTGTTCTCATCTCCAAACATCAAATACACCATCCATTTGGTCATCCACTTGACTGTTCTTCAAGAACACATCGATTTCCACCAATTGCATATTAACTAGTCACCATGCAAACTAGTTAAATTCATGCCAAGGGCCTTGGAGTGAGGAGTGCAGACATTTATAATACCAAAAACATGAAATGTACACTATCTCCCTCCATCCTACTGAAAATAGTTGGTGCCTTTCAGAGGATAGAGGAGAAATGACACATTTTGTCACAAAACCCTAGTTTTGGAGGGTTTCAAACCAGTTTACACAAAATGATTTAAAACTAATAGCACAAGAAGATTCAAAAGCTCTAATTACACTTAAATGAAAGGTAGTTCCAAATGCTAACACATTTTCTAGGTTTCAGACTCCCTTCTGTCCGTACAGAGCTGTACTGTACGATTATCTCCAGGAAAATGCAGAAAAAATAGTCTTTTGCACTCCAAAAACTTCAGAATTTCATTCTCTCGGCATGTGATTACATTCTTTGTACCTATAGAAGGCTTGAGGGATGTTTTGTTCTCCTCCTCCAATCGTACAACTTCTATCCAAGGCAGTTAGTCATTGGAAATTACTCCCTTCACAAGAAACCACATGTATCTTAAGGGTAATTACATACAAATCAACCATATCAATGGCTATAGTGGACAAGTCGACCAAATGGACCAAGTCCTTATTACAAAGCATGAAAATGCCTTTCAAAGCCTTAGGGAAAACAATAGAACATGACAACAAGACATGACAAATCACAAGATGACTAGAATTGGAAGCTCCTGCACCATACTCCCCCTGCAAGAAGAACTCAAGTCCCTTGAGTTGCCAGTTGTTGAAGTGTCATGCCATGCTTCAGGATATCTACCTTAGTCATCCAAGTGGCCTCAGAATCAGGAAGATCCTTTCATTTCACCAAGTAGTCTTTGTAGACACCTCTCCTAGTCTTCTTGACAACTTTGGAATCTAGAATGCATTCCAACTGCAAAGGTTTGCTTGGAGGTAAGTTCTTGATCCAATCAGCATCTTCATCCACCACATTTGATCCACTTTCACCATGTAATGGAGGTCTGAAAGGAAAAAGATCACAAACATTGAAGATTGGAGAGATACCAAGACCGGATGGTAACTCAATCTCATATGCATTTGGACTGAATTTGTGCACTATTTTGCATGGCCCAATCTTCTTCATTAGGAGTTTAGTTGGCTGACCTTTTGGCAGCCTTTCTTTCCTTAGATATGCCATAACTAAATCTCCAACTTGGAATTGCACCTCCCTTTTTTTCAAATCTACCCTTTCCTTGTACTTTGTGACTATTTTTTCCAATTGCAACTTGACTTGATCATGGACTATTTTCATGGAGGCAGCAAAATCTTCACCAAGTGCACTCCTTTTATCCCATCCTTGGAGATCCTTCAGTTCAAGTGGCCCTCTTGGGTGAAAGCCATAAACTACCTCAAAAGAAATTTTACCAGTGCTCCTATTCTTTGAATCATTGTAGACATATTCAGCCTGACTGATAACCAAGTCCCATGCCAAACCATGCTATTTTGTGAGGCATCTTAGAAGGTTTCCAAGTGATCTATTAACCACTTCAGTTTGACCATTAGTTTGTGGATGGTAGGCTGATGAAAAGGACAACTGTGTGCCCAACTTTCTCCACAAGGTCCTCTAGAAGTGACCCACAAACTTAGAATCTCTGTCGGTTACAATGGACAATGGCAAACCATGGATTCTTACTACCTCTTTGAAAAACAGACCTGCAACATGAGATGCATCATTTGTGCATTTACATGGCACAAAATGAGCCATCTTGCTAAATCTATCAACAATAACAAACACACTATCCACCCCTCTGGCTGTCCTGGGTAACCCAAGTACAAAATCCATGCTTATACTTTCCCAAGGTCTGTTGGGAATGGGAAGGGGTTGGTATAGACCTACATTTGAAGACACACCTTTGGCCCTCTGACAAATTGCACAACTAGCAACATACTTCCTCACATCGGATTGTACCTTTGGCCAAAAATAGAACCTTGTAACTTGTTCTAGTGTCTTGTCTAAGACAAAATGTCCTCCCAAAGAACCATTATGCTTCTCCTTGATGATGTTGTCCCTCATGGAACACTTAGGGATACACAACAAATTGCCCTTAAACAAGAGGCCTTCTTGCAATACAAAATCTGCATACTTTCCATGGAATGTGTTAGCCAAGTTCAAACAAACATCATAAGCCTCTTTGAAATCTGAATCTTCTTTATATAATTCCTTCAAATAGTCAATGCCCATGCTTTCTAACTGAATTTCATGAACAAGAAGCAACCTCCTACTTAAAGCATCAGCCACCTTGTTAGAAACACCTTTTTTGTGCTTAACTGTGAAGGTATAAACTTGTAACTGTTCCATCCATTTGACATGTCTATGGTTCAATTTTTCTTGACTGTTTAGCAATCTTAAAGCATGATTATCAGTAAACACAATAAATTCATTAGGCAATAAATAATGTCTCCATTTTTTAAGAGCTTGCACCATTGCATAGAGTTCTAGGTCATAGGTAGAATACCTTTGCTTGGCTTCATTCAACTTCTCTGAGAAGAATGCCACAGGATGTCCTTCTTGGCTGAGAACAACACCAATAGCTTGCTGACTTGCATCACACTCAACAACAAACACCTTATCAAAATCAGGAAGTACTAAGGTAGGTAATTCAGCCACCTTTGTTTTCAACAACTCAAAACTATCATCGACTTCCTTTGTCCATTGGAATCTACATTTGACTCCACCATTGATGGTGTTGAGGATGGGGGCACTAATGTGACTGAAACCTCTGATAAACTTCCTATAAAAAATCACCAATCCATGGAAACTTCTCACATCTCCCACTATCTTAGGAGTAGGCCAACTGAGAATAGCATCAACCTTAGAGGGATCCATCTTCAAACAACCAGTGGAAATGACAAATCCAAGGTATACAAGTTCAGTTTTCATGAACTGACACTTGTCTAAGTTGATCATCAACTTGTGCTCATGTAGCTTCTCCAACACCTGACCAACATGCTTCACATGCTCTTCTCTTGTCCTGTTGAAGATTAGTATGTCATCAAGATAAACAATAACAAATTTACCAATGAATTCAACTAATACCTCATTCATCAAGCGCACAAATGTACTTGGAGCATTGCTAAGACCAAATGGCATAACAAGCCATTCATAAAGACCCTCATTAGTCTTGAAAGTAGTCTTCCATTCATCTCCCTGTCTAATCCGGATTTGATGATAACCTGATTTTAAATCTATCTTTGAGTAATAGCATGATCCTCCAAGATAATCCAAAAGATCTTCAATCCTTGGCATTGGGAACCTATACCTTATGGTTATCTTGTTTATGGCCCTTGAGTCTGTACATAGCCTCCACTTTCCATCCTTCTTAGGAGCAAGTACACTTGGGACTGCACAAGGACTTAAACTCTTCCTAATCAGCCCTTTCTCCAAGAGATCTTGAATTTGCCTTGCCACCTCTTCATTTTGTTGTGGGGTCAGCTTATAGGCAGCCTTGTTAGGCAATGTAGCACCAGGTATTAAGTCAATTTGGTGACTTATGTCCCTCATGGGAGGTAAGGAGTTGGGGACTTCCTCTACCACAAGATCTTGGTACTTGTCTAGAAGTTGCTGCACTTCTAATGGAATCTCCTTCTGTTTTTGATCTTGCTGATCTGATCCACTCTTGGGCTTCATGACCAAGTCATACCCTTGGGTATCCTTCTCCTTAAAGAGGTTCAAAAGCTCTTTGCCATTCACCAACATGACACTGCTATCATTGTTCTCCCCCCCGGTCTGCTCTAACATAGGATCCATCTTGAATGGTCTTCCATTCTTGGTAATGACATAGGTGTTCTTCTCACCATCATGCTATGCTTTGACATCATATTGCCATGGGTGGCCAAGAAGTAGATGACATGCATCCATGGGAATAATTTCACATAGCACTTTGTCCTTGTAGTCACCGATTGCAAATTCAACCCAAGTTTGCTCTTCCACCATGAAACTTTGGTTCTTGTTCAACCAAGAGATCTTGTGAGGACTAATATGAGGCAACCTCTTCAACTTGCACTTCTCAACCATCTCAGTGGATACCACATTCTCAGTAGATCCTGAATCTACTATGATCTTGCAAAGTTTCCCATAGGCTAGGCCTTGGGTTCTAAAAAGATTCTTTCTCTGAGGGGGCTCTTGTTTCAATGGCATCTTCAACATAGACCTCTTAATCATCATACTCTCTCCTTCTAGGATAGGTGCAACACTTCCCATTGGTGAATTCACACTCTCACAGTCATCATCCTTCACTAATTGATTTCTCCTTCCACTGTCATGAGAACTACTGGCTTTCTCTGGGCATTTGTTCATTGTATGGCCAACTTGGTTGCAGCCATAACACCTTCCAATGAAGACTCCTTGTCCTCTACCTCCTCCACCATTTCTGCCCCTACCATTAGGTCTATTCCAACCTCTGAAGCCTTCTCTATGCTCTATTTCAGATTGTGTTTCTTGTTGACTATTATTTTCAGTTTTGTGAAACTGTTCACGGCCAAAACCACCTCTTCCTCTTTGGTTTCTGCCACCTCTTCCTCTGGCACTTTGATCACCCTTCCTTCTCAACTTTTCCTTTGCTCTAGAGGCCAATAAGAAGCATTCATCCACCGTTCTAGGTATCACTAAACTGATCTCATCTTGCAGATTGTATTTTAGACCATTTAGGTACCCAGCCACCATCCCTTTTTCATCTTCATTATGATTGGCTCTCATACTTAGTCTATGAAATTCTTCTGTGTAGGCAGCCACATCCATGTCTTTTTGTCTCAAATTCTAGAATCTCCTAATGATTTGAATCTCATAGTCAGGTGGCATGAACTTACTTCTAAGCATAGCCACCATTCTACTCCATTTAGTGATGGGACTCTTCCCAATCTTCTCCCTCTCACTTTGCATGTAGTTCCACCACACAAGTGCAGAACCTCTTAGCCTTGTCTTGGAAAATTTAACCTTCTTGCTGTCATTGAACTCCTTGTAATCAAAGAAGTTACACATGGCTTCTATCCAATCGGTGAGAATATCGCCATCCAATTTGCCATGAAAGGTAGGCACATCCATCTTGGGATCACCACTGTCTCCATGAGCACCCTTAAGTGCATTCAAGAAAGCTTTCTAATCTATAGACATGTCCTGCCCTTGAGGATTCTCTTCTGCCTCTTCTTCATCATTTGTGTCAAAAGAACTTCCATCTTCTTTGGTCTTGTCCTTAGACCTTCTTTCTTCTTGCAGTCTTGCCTCAACCATCTCTTCCACCAACTTCTTAATGGCTTCTTTACTCATTGTCCTAGGAGGCATGGTACTAGCCTCAGTTTCAATCTCCTTGTCTGACATACACTGCTTCTAATCAAATATTGGCTCTGATACCAATATGATGCAGAGGTATTGGTAGTGTTAGGTGGTACTCACACAAACAACCTAGACTTCTAGGTTTCCTCCTTAGTGTTTCCAAAGGTGATGTAACACAAGCCTATATACCAAGCTGTTCAAAAGACTAACCTAGCCTAAGACCACACCCAGGTGTCCACCACATAGACTATTCAAATCTCTTTTAGGGGAGTCACTACTCAACCCAACCCACAAGCACATACACCTTCTAGGCCAACACCAAACTACCAATAGCTCTACCAATAGGATCTTCACATTACAACCAGCATACACATGTCAAGGACATGACCAATACAAGGTCTCTGACCTAATAACTAAGTTCTATATCCTCCAGGATAGTGGACAACAAGTTACAGTTTGACTGTACTTTTGACAGTGCCTAGAGAGGTTAGTTCCTTGTAGCTCTTGAGATCGACTAAATCAAGGATAACTTTCCAAACCTCCAAAGGACAATCAGGACACATTATACATTCAAATACCTATTGAGGACTTACAACTATCCACCAATATGCAGGGCCATACTCTGCTATAGGCGTTCAATAATAACAGACTGTTCTTTTTAGGGAATTAGGCCTAGTTTAAGGTCTTTACAAAAGAAGTGTGTCACATCCACCTGCTCAGAACCTAACAAGCATCTACAAAGGTCTATTCTCATCCCCAAACATCAAATACACCATCCATTTGGTCATCCACTTGACTGCTCTTCAAGAACACATCGATTTCCACCAATTGCATATTAACTAGTCACCATGCAAACTAGTTAAATTCATGCCAAGGACCTTGGAGTGAGGAGTGCAGACATTTCTAATACCAAAAACATGAAATGTACACTATCTCCCTCCATCCTACTAAAAATAGTTGGTGCCTTTCAGAGTACAGAGGAGAAATGGCACATTTTGTCACAAAACCCTAGTTTTGGAGGGTTTCAAACTAGTTTGCACAAAATGATTTAAAACTAACAGTACAAGAAGATTCAAAAGCTCTAATTACACTCAAATGAAAGGTAGTTCCAAATGCTAACACATTTTCCAAGTTTCAGACTCCCTTGTGTCCGTACTGTACGATTGTCTCCAGGAAAACACAGAAAAAATAGTCTTTTACACTCTAAAAACTTCAGAATTTCATTCTCTCGGCATGTGATTACATTCTTTCTGCCTATAGAAGGCTTGAGGGATGTTTTCTTCTCCTCCTCCAACCATGCAACTACTATCCAAGGCAGTTAGTCGTTGGACATTACTCCCTTCACAAGAAACCACATGTTTCTTAAGGGTAATTACATACAAATCAACCATATCAATGGCTATAGTGGACAAGTTGACCAAATGGACCAAACCCTTATTAAAAAGCATGAAAATGGCTTTCAAAGCCTTAGGGAAAACAATAGAACATGACAATAAAACATGACAAATCACAGGATGACTAGAATTGGGAGCTCCTGCACCACCTTCGCAAAGAATCAAGCTATCAATCTTCTAAATCATGAGAACTGCTTTCCTAAGGATCTATTACATTAATATATATCATCTCTAGACCAATAGATTCCTCCGCGTCAACCAAGGAAGATCACAAACTCCAAGGAAGAGCTGTAACATGCGTACACAGATAGGTCAGACCTAAATGCATAGAACACTTCCTCAAATGAGTAGAATAACGTGTGGATCCTCAGGGAAGGTTGACCATGAACCAAAGATCATTGAATGATGTGTCATTAAGCTCTAAAAATCAAGGGATGCTCCGCAAGTCTTCTCCTTCAGCTGATTGTCTGAGACTGTCAAGATGCTCTGTTCTAGAAATAATCAATCTTCTGATAGCGATATCTTTCTGGTAATGATGTATGAATCTCTTAATTCTAGATATGATGTAGATGAGTTAATGTAGATGCTAATTCTAGCTCTGCAAGGCCTAAAATGCAACTGTGGCAGAATGCAGACCAAAATACAGAACTACTTCTGATTGAATTGCCTAAACTGAACTGGAAAATGAAAAGAAACAAACTGAACTGCAAACAAACTGAAATGCAAATATTTTTGGTTGATGCAAGATTGCTCTTGAACCAGGGATGCTCCTGCATCAAACATCTGGGGTTATTGAAAAAGTGAGTCCCTCACTTTGCTGGGGCTAGGGGAGAACCAAGACGATCCACCTCAGCCTGAGAAATCCATGATGAATCTTCTTCCGGTCTACCTTTCCACTTCACAAGATATTCTCTGTATTGTCTTCCTCTAGTGTTGCGTCCAACTCTGCTATCCAAAATGTTTTCAATCTACTCCGGTGCTTTGTGTGGTAACTGCTTCTTCAAGTCTTCTTCCATGCTATCACTGAACTTTGCTTCATGATACTGATAAAGGTCTGCAATGTTGAAAATAGGTGATATACCCAGGGTCTTTGGTAACTCTACTTCATATGCATTTCCTGAATCAAAATTTCTAAGTATCTTACAAGGTCCAAACTTTTTCATCTTCAACTTGTTATATGTCCCAACTGGAGATATTTCTTTTCTCAAGTACACCATCACTTCATCTCCAACTTTAAATTCCTTATGTCTTCTCTTCTCATCTACCTTTTCCTTATACTTACCGTTCATGTTCTCCAAATGCTTCTTCACCTGATTATGCACTGTCTTCATATGATCTACAAATTCTTCTACTTCTGCACTTCTCTTCTCTTCCATGCTGATATCTCTTAATTCAGCTACTCCTCTAGGATTCACTCCAGTCACAATCTCAAAAGGTGTTCTTCCGGTACTCCTATTTACTGAATTATTGTATGCAAACTCTGCTTGTGAAAGAATCAAATCCCAACTTCCTGTCTTCTCTCCAACCAAACACCTCAACAAGTTTCCCAAACTCCTATTCACTACCTTTGTTTGTCCATCAGTCTGTGGATGAAAAGTTGAACTAAACTTCAAATCTATCTTCATCTTCTTCCAAAGTGTCTTCCAAAAGTATCCAACAAACTTTGTATCTCTGTCTGAAACTATACTCCTAGGTAATCCATGTAATCTCACAATCTCCTTGAAACATAGGTCAGCTACATGCACTGCATCAGTTGTCTTCTTACAAGGTATGAAATGAGCCATCTTTAAAAATCTGTCAACCACTACAAATATTGAATCATGTACTCTTTGTGTCTCAAGCAATCCCACAACAAAATCCATACTTATGTCTTCCCAAGGTCTCTCTGGTACTGTCAAAGGTTTATACAATTGACTACTCCCTTTTGCAACTTGACAAACTCTACAACTCTGCACAAATCTCCTAACATTCTTATGTATCTGAGGCCAAAAGTAGTTTTCACTCACCAAAGCCACTATCTTATCAATGCCAAAATGTCTTGCCAATCCACCACTATGCTTCTCCTTGGTCAAATTATCTCTCATTGAACTTCTAGGTATGCACAACTAATTTCCTTTGAACAACATATCTTCTTGAATGAAATAGTCCAACCACTTACTCCTATCTGTCACAACAGGTTCCTTACATGCTTTCCAAGGTTCTACAAAATCAGTGTCTCCCTCATACATGTTATTCAATTCATCAAAACCCAACACTCCAACTCTCATTTCTATCAACAAGTTTCTTCTTCTACTCAATGCATTAGCAACCTTGTTTGATTTTCCACTCCTATTCTTCAACACAAAAGTATAACTATGCATGAACTCTACCCATCTCATATGTCTCTGATTCAACTTACCTTGACTGTTCAAATACTGCAAAGCTTGATGATCTATATACAACACAAATTCCTTAGGCAACAAATAATGTCTCCACTTCTTCAAGGCTTGAATTATGGCATAGAACTCTTGATCATAAACTGAATATCTCCTCCTTGCATCATTCAACTTCTCACTGAAATATGCTATTGGTCTACCTTCTTGACTTAACATTGCTCCAATTGCATTTCCACTTGCATCACAATCAACTGGAAATACCTTATTGAATCTGGTAATGCCAAAATAGGTTGCTCTATCACTTTCTACTTCAATAACTCAAAACTTTTATCTGCTTCTAATGTCCATTTAAAGTCTTTCATGTCACCTCTCATTGTCTTTGTTATAGGGTTACAAACTGAACTGAAATTTATGATGAACTTCCAGTAGAAACTAGCCAATCCATGAAATGATCTAACCTCTCCAATGCTCTCTGGTGTAGGCCATTCAACAATTGCTCTCACTTTCTTAGGGTCCATCTTCAATCCTTCTGCAAAAATCACAAATCCCAAATATACCAACTCTTCCTTCATGAAACTACACTTCTTGATGTTTATCAACAATTTCTCTTCTCTCAGTCTCTGCAAAACTTGTCTAATATGCCACAAATGTTCCTCTTTTGTCTTACTAAAAATTAGAATATCATCTAAGTATACAATCACAAACTTACCCAAAAAATTCTTCAAGACTTGATTCATCAATCTCATGAAAGTAATTGGTGCATTTGTCAATCTAAAGGGCATCACTAACCACTCATACATTCCTTCGTTTATCTTAAAAGCGGTCTTTCATTCATCACCTTCTCTGATTTTGATCTGATGGTATCCACTCTTCAAGTCTATCTTTGTGAAATATCTTGCTTCACTCAAACAATCCATGATACCATCCATCCTAGGTAAAGGAAATCTACACTTAACTGTGATCTTGTTTATTGCTCTAGAGTCAGTACACATTCTCCATTCTCCATCCTTCTTAGGTGTAAGCACTGTAGGTACTGCACAAGGAATCAAGCTTTCTTTGATCAAACCTTTCCTCAACAACTCTTGTATTTGTCTATTTAGTTCTTCATTCTCTGTCGATGTCATTCTATGTGCTGCTTTGTTAGGCAAACTTGCTCCCGGTATAAGATCCATGTGATGACTGATACTTCTTATAGGTGGCAATCCTTTAGGTACATTATCTGATATGATGTCTTCATACTCTGTCAGCAATTCTCTTATCTGCTTCGGTTGTGATTCTTCAGTCTCCTTCTTCAATGTTTCAAATTTCTTAGGAATCAAGGCATAACACATATTCTCATGTCTCAAACCATCCAAAAATTTTCTTCCATCCACCAAACAGATTCTAGCATTCCCACATACTTCACTCTTAGGATCATCTTCTAAAGGAATCAAAGCAATTCTCTTCCCATTTGTTGTTATAGTGTATGTATTCTTTCTCCCATCATGTATAGCTTTTCTATCATACTGCCAAGGTCTACCCAACAAGATATGACAAACATCCAAAGGCATAATACCACACAAGACTTCATCATGATAAGATCCAATATGAAATTTCACCAAACATTGTTCACTCACCAGTACCTTATGATCATCCTGAATCCATGCTATCTAATAGGGCTTAGGGTGTTTCAATCTTTCTAGCTTCAGTTTAGTCACCATCTCCCCTGAAACTAAGTTATCTGAACTACCACTATCAATTACAACTTTACAACACTTACCTCCTGATTTACATCTAGTTCTGAATAGACTCTTCCTCTGCAGTGGTTCCTCATTTGTCTCTGCTTGAAATAGTGCTCTCCTCATCACAAGTGATTCTCCTTTCTCAAGTTTTCCAACTGAACTGGGTGATCCAATAGGTTCTTCTTCGGCATAGGTTGCTCTTCCACTATTTTCTGTCCTCTTACTTGTACTACCCTAATTACACTCAAATGCTCTATGTCCTTCACCTCCACACTTGAAACAAGAACCTCTGAATGTTCTCTTATAAAATCCTCTTCCTTCTCTTCTCTATCCTTCATTCTAGTATGCACTAGGGTTTCCTCTCCGGTAAAAATTTCTGTCATCTCTCCGGTAAGCATTGTTATCTTTGTCCTCCTTCTTAAATGGGCTGTCAAACTTGTTCTGCTCCGGATATGATCTGCCTCATCTGGAAAATGTTCTACCTCTTTGAAATTTACCTCCTTTGCCTCTCTATCTCTGAACATGCCTTTTATTCATCTTCTCTTCAACTTTCAAGGCAAACTGATATGTTTCTTCCAAAGATGTCATCCTTACCAAGCTTAGTTCCTCTTGAATGTTCAATCTCAGTCCATTGATTTATCTAGCCACTTTCTCCTTATTTGCTTCACTATGTCTTGTCCTTATGATCATTTTATGGAATTCTTCAGTGTACTCCACATATTTCTCCTTTTGTCTCAGGTTTTGCAATCTCTTCAACAGTTCCAACTCATAGTCAGCGGGTATAAACTGATTCTTCAACTTTATCGCATCCTATCCCATTTTGTAATCTTTTCTTTTCCTCTTCTGTTTCTTTCCAACTGAACTTCTTTCCACCATATAGCAGTATGTCCTTTCAACTTTGTCTTTGCAAATTTCACCTTCTCTGGATCTTTAATTTCCTCATATTAAAAGTATTCTTTCATGTCATTTATCCAGTCAATCAATTCTTCAAGGTTCAAATTACCAGTATAGTTCGACACATCAACTCTAGTTCTCTTTCCAATCTTTGAAATAGCTCACAGCATCTTTACTTGATCTGATTCTTCTTCTTCATCACCTCCTAGGGTTTCGCTAGTTTCTTCAATAGATTGAAATTCTTCTTCCTCATCGCTTTCAACATTAGGTCTCGATGTCAATCCTCTTCGCCTATCTTCTTCAACAACATCCAAATGAATTCACATTGTTTTCATCATCTCCATCATCTCATCCATTCTACCGGCCATTGTTCCAATAGCAGCAACTCTCCTCGGCAGCACTCTTCCTAGGATCAAGTGCAAACTGCCTCAGGTTCGATGATCGGGCTACAAGGTGACAACTGCCTCTCAATCGGCGATCGGTTGCAACACAAGTAACCTACCTCAATTTGGTGATCTGTCCACAACAAGATCTTATGGAAACCCCTCACCAACTTCGCTCAATTTGCTCCCAAAGATTCAAACTTTCGCTCTGATACCACTTGGTGCAGTCACGGTAGGAGGGTTCACATAATGAACTGTTCAGACTGTGCAGCAAGAGTAAACACAAAGAATTGAAACAAATGCAGATTCAGTCATTCAGTATGTCACATAATTCAAATAGAGATCAGTTGGTAACATGCGGGCTTAGAATTAGGGCTCATAGGCCTGATTACATACATGTGCAAGATAAAGATTTGAATCTCCTTCGCAAAGAATCAAGCTATCAATCTTCTAAATCATGAGAACTACTTTCCTAAGGATCTATTACATCAATATATATCATCTCTAGACCAATAGATTCCTCCGCCTCAGCCAGCGAAGGTCACAAACTCCAAGCAAGAGTTGTAACGTGCATACATAGATAGGTTGGACCTAAATGCATAGAACACTTCCTCAAATGAGTAGAATAACGTGCGGATCCTCGGGAAAGGTTGGCCATGAACCAAAGATCATTGAATGATGTGTCATTAAGCTCTACAAATCAAGGGATGCTCCACAAGTCTTCTCCTTTAGCTGATTGTTTGAGATTGTCAGGATGCTCTGTTCTGAAAACAGTCGATCTTCTGATAGCGATATCTTTCCGGTAATGATGTGCGGATCTCTTAATTCTGGATATGATGTAGATGAGTGAATGTAGATGCTAAGTCCATCTCCACAAGGCCTGAAATGCAACTGTAGCAGAATGCAGACCAAAATACAAAACTACTTCTGACTGAACTGCCTGAATTGAACTGGAAAATAAAAAGAAACAAACTGAAATGTAAATGCTTTTGGTTGATGCAAGATTGCTCTTGAACCAAGGATGCTCCTACATCAACAGGACATGGGCATCCTCAAAATCTATAGGTTCTCTAACATGGTCCATTGGTCCTAATTTAATGTAGCATGGGTGTTTTACAAGACGGGTTGACTAGGTTTTCTCATGCCCAGGGCTGCACAGTGAAATGGCAAATTTATATAAGCATGTTAAGATGTATTTTTTAGAGGTTGGTTGGTCATTGCATCCTTATCCAGGCTGAAGTGGTTGATGTTGGATCATGACCTCATGATATTTCTTAGA
The DNA here is from genome assembly GCA_027924645.1 of Cunninghamia lanceolata. Classification (NCBI taxonomy): domain Eukaryota; kingdom Viridiplantae; phylum Streptophyta; class Pinopsida; order Cupressales; family Cupressaceae; genus Cunninghamia; species Cunninghamia lanceolata. The sequence goes on along the minus strand of BSBN01000178.1, from coordinate 4,660,316 downwards.
ACTGCATGAATCTGATAGATTTTGTCCTCTCTTGGACCTCTCTTGTCTTATTTCTAGTTCAACTATGAAGGGAATGTTGTCATTCTATGTCTTTTATGATATGTATTAAGTTTTTCTTCCCTTGTAATGGCTATTTGTTCTTCATGATCAATATAATAGACTAATATTTTGCCTCTCTTTATACTTTTGTACTGTGTTTACCTGAGATCTGTAGGCTTATTCTGTGGATGATTCGTCTCTCCTATAGTTACAGTTTTGTATCTCAAACCTTTGTTAAAGTTATAAGTCTATGCGAATCCATATCAATATTTGAGATCATTGTTGTGTTATGTCAGTCCCAATTGAACACTCTAAATCTGGTGCATCACCCCCTTTCCTTTCATTTCTCCTTCTCCCCTTGGTATTTTGTAGCATTAGGTTTAGTTGCAATTTTCTCTAGACCTTAAGTCTAGAAAGAGGAACCAACCTTCTTTGGAGGTCCGATCTCAGTTGCAAGGTCCCACATCTTGAGATTAGTCCCCTTATGTCATTGGAATGCTTGAATAGGCTTCAAGCAAGGTGCAATTCCACGTGATAATAGTTTTTGGCATGCCCAGTGGGACTAGTTTGATGATCCTTATAATCCATTGAAGAGTTTCTGTGTGCTCTTCAGTGCATCTTGCCATTCAGGGCAATCTCTCCAACACCATGGCAACTCTTCTAAATAAATCTACTAGTGCAGCTACTTCAAGTGCTTAAAGATCCTTCAAAGATCAGAGTTTGGTGATGCTCTTGGTCTTTTCTAACCTTCAGGGTTCCCAAATTGTCTGGCGACTCTTCTTGGTATGTATCCAATTTTCTTTAGATGTAGACATGTTTTGATCTATTTCAGACATTTTCTATTATTATCTAGCATTTTAGATGCCCCAATATGTCAAACTTTCATGGAAGCTATGGTTATTCCCCTCCACCTTGCTAAAATTCTATCTATGCACCTCCTTATCAACAATTTTAGGCCCAATACACCTCTATTTTTCTGCCATTTCCCTTGCTGCAATAGGTTATCAACATCCTTGTGATGCTTTCCTCCCTCCCACCCCTGCTCAGTCTTATTGGTAGCCTAATCATGCATTTTATCAACCCCAAGAAGACCACTTCATCCCTAATTAGCATATCTACCCTACTGAGCTGATGGGGAGCCTCAGTCGGCAAGACTTCCACCATCAGCCACTTTGCAACCTATCACAACAACTGTTACAGTCATACCGACGTGAGGACCCATGACTTTGACTATCGGCAAGAATAATACCATCGGCGAACACTTATAAGCCTTAGCCGATGTGCCGATACTCCAACTTAGTATATGCTTGGCGTGACTTGCTATAACCGGTGGTAATACCCTGATTCACCGTTATGCCTGGTCAACATTTGTATCTGACGAAAGATACATTCTTAATGTACATTCCCCACATGCATTTGCGATATACATTCGATCCACACTCATCGAAATGCCAATACATGTTGTCTTCGGTGAGACTCTCCCCTATCGGCGAACCTTGGAACTGTTTCACCGAACACCCAGTCTGCCCAATACCTCCAACTCCTCCAATCCAAACCCTAGCACATGGAGATGCTAGGTGATCTACTGTGCACACTCCAATTTGGTCCTCTGCGCTGTCGAACAGGAAAACAAAATAGGAAACACAAACATATATTTGTACAATGAAGCCATTCCACTGATTTTGACAGAAGTCTCACAAGTGGAATGCTTTACATCGACATTTTGCAACAATGGAAATACAGAAAGGAAAAGAAATCTATGGTTATGCAATTTCGTATTTACAGAGAATGGAAACAAATAGACAACACAGAACAGTTCAATTTCTCCTTCACAATGCTCGATTACATTTGCACCATTGCATTCAATTACAATATCATATCTATATGCATTTGATTCATTTCTCTGGGGTTTATAAGCCCACCAGAGGAATACCAAACCCTACTCCAAGTAGCTGGGAGAAAACTAACTAACTCCAAGCAGCTGGGAGTAAACTAACTGATTCCAACCGTCTTACCAATAACAATGCAACCTAATTACTTGGGACTTACAAAGTTTGTTCTAAGTCTAGATACAAACAGAAATGATATCCATTGGTCAAAAAAGACCTTATTACAACCAAAACATGATTTCCTAAACAAAACATAAACTTAAATGCCTCACGAAGGCCACCTTGTGTTAGGTGCTCCTACACCATACACCCCACCTAGAAAAGAACTCATGTCCCATGAGTTGAGTCTGTGTCTTGCACCACCGTTATCCTTCGTTGCATCAGGCCTTTCCCACGATCTCTGGACTACAACTTGCTTCCATGGAATCAAAAATTCATGCCTAGCATTGTAGGCTCTACTCACACCTTGCCATGAGTGAGTGCTTGCAACCAAACCCATACTTTGTTCGCCATGCTTCCTTTCTGTCATTTCTGTCTAAACACCTGCATTCAAAACCTTGTTTGATGTTGTTTGTACTGCTGCTATGGTAGAATATGTTTGGCTTGCAACTCTTGTTGGCTCTAGAGGACAAACAATGGTCCCTACTATGATAGCATCTTCTTCTCTCCAATCAACTTGTGGCTGCTTGCAAACCTACTCTTTGACCTTCATCTGATCCATTTCAGACATCACCATCTGATCTCCATCATTCAAAACTGAAATCACCTTCAAACTGTGATCTTTGGTAACCCCACTCCTTGAGGTATCCTCAACTGTCCTTGTTTCTTCTTCATTGATCTTCACAAACTCTTTCTTACCCACCAAAATGATCATGGCTGCCTTCTTTGCTTCAGCATCCTCCTGCAATGGTTGCATCAAAAAAGTCTTTCCATCCTTCTTGATGGTGTATTTGTTAGCATATCCATCATATAATGTTTGCCTATCAAATTGCCATGGCCTAACTAAAAGTAGGTGACAACACTCCATGGGCAAAATGTCACATAAAATTCTCTCCTTATGTTCTCCAATATGAAAATCAACATATGCTTGTTCACTTACCAAAAGTGATTGACTGTCACTTACCCAAGATGCCTTGTAAGGAGTTTGATGAGGAATCCTTTCTAGGTTCAATTTATCCACCATTTCCCTAGACACCATATTATCTGTTGAACCAGAATCTATGACTACCTTGCATATTTTACCTTTGCTTTTTACAATTGATCCTGAAAAGAGCTCTCCTTTGTGATGGTTCAGTCTTCACTGGTGCTTTGAGCAACGTCCTCTTGATCATCAGATTTTCTCCCACTTCTGATGTCAAATTCACTTCAGGAGATGTCACACTCCCTGCATCATCTTGAGTCATTGTGGTTCTTCTCTCATTGCCATGAGAAGTTGAGGCCTTCTTTGGACACTTATAAGTTGGGTGCCCTATCTGATTGCAGTTATAACATCTCATATTGGAGAACTTGGATCCTCTATCTGATCCATTTGTCCCACCTCTTTCATTTGGCCTTCTTCCTTGGTAGCTTCCTCTGCTACTTGAGTCTCCAACTTGCTCCTCTTGGTTAGACTCACCACTAGGCCTCTGGTTAGGACTTCTTCCTCCAAAACTGCCTCTAAAAGTTCTCTCACCTCTTCCTCTACTTTGCTGCTCACCTCTTCCTCTTCAGCTTCTCTTCAGCTCTTAATGCTACTTGAAAGCATTTTTCCACAGTTTCAGGGGTAAATAAACTTATCTTGTCTCGAATATTAATCCTTAGACCATTTAAATACCTTGCTACCTTGGCTTTTTCATCCTCCATGTACCCACAATGAAGAGTGTACTTGTGAAACTCCTCGGTGTAAGTAGCCACATCCATATCTTTTTGCTTGAGCTTTTGCATCTTCCTGTAAATCTACACCTCGTAGTCAGATGGAAGGAACTGGGACTTGATCTTCTCCAGCATTCTGCTCCACGAAGATATCATACTCTTCCCATTCTTTACCCTTTCTCCTTGGTTGTAATTCCACCATGTAAGGGCAACACCTTTGAGTTTAGTTTTTGCAAATTTAACCCTCTTACTTTCAGGAACTTCCCAGCATTCATCTTTCCACTGAACATGGGGATATCTATCCGAGCCTCAATCCACTCCATAACTTCACCAGCATTCATCTTTCCACTGAACATGGGGATATCTATCCGAGCCTTTGAAGAGTCCTTGCCAATTGCCTTGATGGCTTCCAGAAATTGCTTTTGTTCAGCTGGTATCTTTGCCTCTTCTTGTTCCTCTACTTCTTCCTCTTTCTCTTCTTCTTCATCTGAAGCTTCCTCTATCCTTTTGCCTATCTTCATTGCCTTCAATTCTGCTTGGAGTGCTTCCCTGACTCTAGTTTTGATCATCTCTTCCATCTCTTGAAATTTCTTGACCACTTCGGTGGTCATCCCCTTTGGAGGCATATTGCTAGCCTCTCCTTCACTTTCTCTGTCTGATATAAACATTCACAGACAATGCCAACACTTCTGCAAATCCTCAATTCGACTACAACCCAATGCTCAATCAAATGCCCATCCTACATGCTGCTTCACAGACCCATTCCTCTCGTCCAACAGCTGATCCTGGAGATGCACTACCACTCTCTCTCTCAGTGGCCTCACTCTGCACCCTCTTCTAGCCAAACCTCTATTGGTGAATGGTCACAACAGACCTCATCATCGTCTGCCCACACACTACAGGAATAGGATTCATCTGCCTTCAGAAATCAAATACACAACACTTCTGCACAGAGCTTTCGCTAGCTCTGATACCAATATGATGGGGAGCCTCAGTCGGCAAGACTTCTACCATCAGCCACTTTGTAACCTGTCACAATGACCGTTACAGTCATACCGACGTGAGAACCCACGACTTTAACTATCAGCAAGAACAATACCATCGGCGAACACTTATAAACCTTAGCCGATGTGCTGATACTCCAACTTAGCATATGCTTGGCGTGACTTGCTATAACCGATGGTCATACCCTGATTCATCGTTACACTCGGTCAACATTTGTATCTGACGAAAGATACATTCTCAATGTACATTCCCCACATGCATTTGCAACATACATTCGATCCACACTTGGCGAAATGCCAATACATGTTGTCTTTGGTGAGACTCTCCCCTATTGGCGAACCTTGGAACTGTTTCACCGAACACCCAATCTGCCTGATACCTCCAACTCCCCCAATCCAAACCCTAGCACATGGAGATGCTAGGTGATCTACTGTGCACACTACAATTTGGTCCTCTGCGCTACCGAATAGGAAAACAAAACAGGAAACACAAATAGATATTTGTACAATGAAGCCATTCCACTGATTTCGATAGAAATCTCACCAGTGGAATGCTTCACATCGACATTTTGCAACAACGGAAATACATAAAGGAAAAGAAATCTATGGTTATGCAATTTTGTATTTACAGAGAATGGAAACAAATAGACAACACAGAACAATTCAATTTCTCCTTCACAATGCTCGATTACATTCGCACCATTGCATTCAATACAATATCATATCTATATGCATTTGATTCATTTCTCTGGGGTTTATAAGCCCACCAAAGGAATACCAAACCCTACTCTAAGCAGCTGGGAGAAAACTAACTGACTCCAAGCGGCTGGGAGACTGATTCCAAGTGGCTGGGAGTAAACTAACTGATTCCAACCGTCTTACCAATAACGATGCAACCTAATTACTTGGGACTTACAAAGTTTGTTCTAAGTCTAGATACAAACATAAATGATATGCATTGGTCAAAAAAGACCTTATTACAACTGAAACATGATTTCCTAAACAAAACATAAACTTAAATGCCTCATGGAGGCCACCTTGTGTTAGGTGCTCCTGCACCATGAGCAACCTCAAGATGTCAGCAATATTAGTTTCAAATATATCATGTTGAATTTTCAAAGGGAATCTGATAGCAAATGTATAACTAGCAGCAAGATGAGCTTGCTCATCAAGACTTACTTCACCAGCAGCAAATGGAGGTGCAAGAAAGAGCTTATCAAGAATATTTTGCTATGCAGTTTGCAGCCAAAGAAAAACAGACAAGGCAACTGCTTGCCAAAGTCCAGAGAATGGAATCCCAATCAACACCTTCCATTCCCAATTTCAAGCAACGCCCTCCTGCATTTGCAAATCCACCTATCATAGAGAGGGCTTCCACCTTCAAAGTCCCAAGATTTAAGCAACAAGACCCCTCAAAAACCCCAGATCAACCTCAGTTCTTCAAATTTCTAAGTTTTAGAGGTCTCCATCCTTCACAAGACCTTGTTCATGTGCAACCCAACTCGTTTCCCCCCAAGAACATTCTTTCCAAGAACCTTCTCCCCTCCAAGAAATTCAAGGAAATATTCAAGCTCCCATCCCATGTCACCCCTCTTTCCCTAACACTATTTCACTTTTCAAAGGTGGACTTGTTGTTTGGCGAGAAAATCAGTTGGATGAGCCAGAAGTGGAGGTGGAAGAGAAAGAAATTAATGAGGAACAATTTGTTGTCCCTATGCTCATAGAGGTTGAATTCCTTGAACCCCTTACACCTGTGAGTAATGAAAATTCAAATAAAGGGTTAAATCCTTTGGATTTTAGTTCTTTTGAAGTGTTTTCTCATGCATTTGATCAAGCAAACAAGAATGAAATGAAAAGATTGCATGGGGAGAGTCTTCAACTACAAAGGCATCTCAAGATGAATCCAGTGGAGCTGTCGTCAAATGATGAGGGCATTGAGGAGGAGATTGTTGCAGTTGCTCCAAAAGAGGTTGATGATGCCACCATGTTTCATGAATTGCCCAGTTTCATTGAAGATAAAGAGGGCATGCAATTGCCTAGGTTAGCTGTAGTTATGGAACAACATGAAGATGTTGAAGGCCATGGTGAGTTGTTGGCATGCACAGACAAGTGTGGGAATGAGGTCCCAACTTAGGAAGAAAAGAGTCAGGGTAGCCCTATATTGGGAAGTGCAGATGTTGATGATATAGACCTATTTGAGGAGCTTCCACATTTCATAGAAGAGAATGATGTGGAGATTGAGCATGGGCAAGTGATTATCCAACAGGGATATCAACTTTTTGGTGGAGGAGATTTCATCATTGAGCAGGTTCATGACTCATTTTCTGAGCCTATTCTTAATACCCATCATGAGCAATATGCATCTAAGGAGGAAGTGGTTTCATTTTTAGTTGAGCCACAAGAGCTAGAGCACTCAGACTAGCATCAAATTAATGAGGAGTTAGAGCAAAAACATGAAGAAATTGATTATTCAAGCTCTATTTCAAGGAGATGTCCTATCAGACATCTAGCCCAGCTAGAGATAAATAGAGAAGTGTCACCACTTGCCATGCTTACCTCTGAGCATGAAGTTGAGCATCAAAATGAGCTGGATCAACCTATTTATCCACTTCCTAGCAGCTACATTTCCAATCAGGTCAAGTTGGTAAGTGAGTTTTTTCCCATTCTTGGGGAAGTGTTTTTCCAATTTGTTGAATACCCATCCCTTCCCCACCTCCTGTTAACTACCCACAAGCATGTGAAACATTGTAAATTGTTGAGAAAGGGCAGTTATTTTGAAAAACCAGTTAATGGCTTTGTTTATGTCAGTTTATTGGTTGGTTAGTTTAGGTTTAGGTTAGTTTTATTTATGTTTTAGGTTTCCTTTCAATAAGTGTTTTTGTAGTTTGCAGCATCCTCACTAGGAGGTTGTTTGCCTTGTTTGATTTTTGTGTTATTTTATTGTTGGTGGAGGGATGTTCAGTTTTATGTTGGTTTGGTCAACCTCTGTATTAGTATGTTGTAGTCCCCTTTGACTCTATGCTCAATGGATTGTATAAGAAAACCAGATTCCTATGTTTAGCAAGCAAACACCCCTGCAAAGTCACCAAAATGTTGTCCTATTTTACCTTCAAGCCAAATAGTCCAGAAACTCCCGAATCCTGCATTCCTTCCATCAGAAAAATTTGATCTGAGATACCTTAAATGGAAGGAAATTCCCCTCCCCCCCAAAATTCATAAAAAAATCCTAAGTGTTTTGCCTTAGCACAATTTGTCTTGTCGGTGGGTTGGCCAGTTCATGAACCTACTGGTTCACCGATCAGCAGGTTCACTAATGGGAAAAGAAAAGAGAAGATGTTAGAAAAAAGAAGAGAACAAAGTGTCCATCACTGAGAAAGGTACTTCACAAACCTCTAAGTTCACCAACTAGTGAACTCGCTAATGAAGGCAAAGGAAGAAAAAGATCTAAGTTTGTCGACGAGAAGGGAAGTTTATGAACCGAAAGGTATTTTTGCCGATGACAAACAAAGAAGAAAGAAGAAAAGTTAAAGTGTTCATCGATGAAGTGGGTAGTTCGAGAACTGAAAGGTTCACCAATTGACCAAGTCACCAATAAACAAGAAGAAAAAGAAGCAAGAAAAAGAGCTAAGAGTTGTCGACAAGAAAGGTGGTTCACACACTTGATAGTTCGCCGATACTTCAATTTGCCGACAAAGTGTGTCGTCAATAAGGAATGGTTAAGACAAAGAAAAGAGCAAGGCTTACCGGCTAAAAAAACTAGTTCGCAAACCAAGTGGTTCACCGATTCGTAGGTTTGTCGATAGGCGAATCGGCTAATAGGGAGAAGAAGGGAAAATACAAAAGGCACCAAATTAAATAAAAAATAAACAATTTTAAAGTGTTGTAAAAGCTCCCAAAGCGCACGATTTTTAGGTGCCCCAGAAGCACACCTCCACAAATGATGCCATTGTTACAAGTTGAGGTCATTGTAGGTAGTTGGAACAATGTAGATCTTTAATGCGCAAGTATCAGGAAATGAATGCAGTGGATGGAGTGTATGGGTCTCTACAGGCCCATGCCAAATCCACATACCATAGGGCATGGGCATCCTCAAAATATGTAGAATCTCTGACATGTGCCATTAGGTCTAATTTAATGCAACATGGGTGTTTTACAAGATGGGTTGACTGGGTTTTCTCATGCCCAGAGCTGCACAGCGAAATGACAAAGTTATATAAGCATGTTAAGATGTATTTTTTAGAGGTTGGTTGGTCGTTGGGTCCTTATCTAGGCTGAAGCGCTTGATGTTGGATCATGACCTCATGATAGTTCCCAAAACTGCATGAATCTGATAGATTGTGTCCTCTCTTAGACCTCTCTTGTCTTCATTTCCAGTTCAACTATGAAGGGAATGTTGTCATTCTATGTATTTTCTGATCTGTATTAAGCTTTTCTTCCATTGTAATGGCTATTTAGCCTTCATGATCAATACAATAGACTAATATTTTGCCTCTCTTTATACTTCTGCACTGTGTTTACCTGAAATCTGTAGGCTTATTCTGTGGATGATTCATCCCTCCTGTAGTTACAATTTTCTATCTCAAACCTATGTTAAATTCATAAGTCTATGTGAATCCATATCAATATTTGAGATCATTGTTGTGTTATGTTAGTCCCAACTAAACACTCTAAATTTGGTGCATCACCCCCTTTCCTTTTAGTTCTCCTCCTCCCCTTTCCTTGGTGTTTTGTAGAATTAGGTTTAGTTGCAATTTTCTATGGACCTTAAGTCCAAAAAGAGGAACCAACCTTCTTTGGAGGTCTGATCTCGTTTGCAAGGTCCCACACCTTGAGACCAGTCCCATTGTGTCATTAGAATGCTTGAACAGGCTTCAAGCAAGGTGCAATTCCATGTGATAACACAAATCATTATTTTATTTTCCATTAGCCATTATGAGCTCACTAAAGTGTAAATAATTCCAAATCGCATTCTAGGGTGGTGTACTTATAGACCAACTCTAATTTAAATTAATCATATTGCAAAACTAGGCAACACATTTATGAATTGGATTACAAGTGGATGAAAATGATTACATCATCATTTTAAGAGCATAATGCATGCTTGCTTATTGTTCTCAGCCTTGGTTTACCATCATTGAATAGACCCATGTTACAAGTATGAGGATAAACAGTGTTGTCATTGATGTCAACATACTCATATTGCATTAATGAGAAGATTTGGATGAGCTGTGTGCTGAGGATATTGAGAAAATTAGCCTCAATCAGGAACATTGAAGAACGGTGATAACAAGAAGGTAAAAGCCCCAAATATGTTGCGGATCAAAGTATGCGGTTTAAAGGGTTTGTAGATATGAGTCTTGAGATGCTCCAGTCAAGATTTCAGAGGTCCACATGAAGATCTGAAGAAGTTATGGTTGCTCTAGTAGAATCGGTTCTGGCAGATGTTCAGTGGTGATAGAGTGTCACAGATTGGTCCGGTGAGATCCAGAATTGCATTATCTCACTCTGTGGATTGGAGAGAGTGTTGAAAAAGTCAGTGTGAAGTGACAACTATATTTGTTCATGGTTTGGAGGTCTGGAAGCACCTTTTTCATTATGACAGTGGCGACAGACTGTGTTCTTGAAGTTCCGGATGAAGAAGAGAAGAATTCCAGTAAGCTGATAAAGTGTGAATGTTCTTGGTGACTTAGGAAAGGTTTTGGTGATCCTTGGACTGTGCACAATTCTTATTGATGGTCCGCATTGAAGTTAGAGTTTGGATTTGATGCCAAGACCACCAATTGTTGGTGTTCTTCCTGAGACTGGCCGACCAGATGTATTACATGTCTTGCAGATGATCTTGTAGGTGTTTGCCGACTTAGATGATTGTTCCTAAGTCGATGCCTTGTATAAATAAGGGATTGTGAATTCATTTTGAAGTGTCTTGGAGTGATGAGTGTGTGGTAGCGAAGATGAGCGCGAAAGGTAGAGCAAAAGTTTTTGGGCTTAAATGGAACTGATCCAGGCATGGTAAAGATGTCAATCTCCAGTTCAAGTTTGTGATACTTGTTACTTTGTAGACAGTGTGTCTCTTGTAGTCAGTGTGCCTCTTGTGAGCAGTGTACTCGGGCAGTCAGCCCTAATTGGCATGTGCCATCTATTTTTCTTATTCTTCTAACAGAGAATAATCCTTGGGTTAATCACCCCGTGGTTTTTCCCTTGACCGGGTTTTCCACGTCAAAATCTTGGTGTCTCATGTGTTGATGTGTATCTGCTTTAGTGTTTATGCTTTATGCTTTCATGAATGATTAATTGCTATGCTATTAAATAACAAAGTGGATTTAAGTGTTTGAATTGGAAGCAAGATTGTGATAACTGATTCACCCCCCCTCTCAGTTATCAACAATTGGTATTAGAGCCAAGTTCCTCTAAAAGAAGCTTAACCGCTTGAGGAGATCCAGGATGTCATCATACAAGAAGGATAGTCTGAAGTTTGATGGAACCAACTTCTCTCTTTGGAAAGGTTGCATGAAATGTCACTTGGAGTGTATAGGAAAGGCGTACCTATCCATGGTTACAAAAGCATATGTTCCTCCACAAGGTGGTCTGACAACCCTAAATGAACTCATAGATGTTGAAAACAATCTGCGGACCAAAGAGGCTCTTCTAAGCGCTTTAACTGACTCAGAGCTCTCAAATGTTATTGACCTACCAACTACCTATGAGATCTGGACTAAACTGGAACTTCTGCATGAAGGAGATGAGTATGTTAAGTGTGCAAGGTTGCAGAGTCTAAAAGGGAAATTTGAAAGACTGAAGATGAGAGATGATGAAAATATTAGTACCTCTATGCCTAGAGTAAATGAGCTGGTGTGTGGAATTAGGAATGCTGGTGGAGTCTTGGATGAAAATGAGATTGTTGGCAAAGTTCTCAGATCACTTCCTGCTGCATACAAAATCAAGGTTGTTGCCATTGATGAATTCAGAGCCCATACAACTGTTACAAGAGACCAATTGGTTGGCAAACTAGCTGCATTTGAAATGACTGAGTTTGGAGATGATCCCCCCAAGACTGAATCTGCATTCAAAGCTAGTGCCTTTGTGAAAGGTAAACAAAGATTTGATCCGGGAGAAAACTCTTCAAGGAAGCTGTCATGGTATGATCAAGCAAGAAGAGACATGGAAGTAGAAGAAGTAGAAACAACTCAATTTGAAGCCCTCATTGCAAAGAGACTGCCAAGAGGATACGGTAAGTATGAAGGAAAATTACCCTTTAAGTGCTTCAACTGCAATAAGACTGGTCATTTTGCCTCAAGATGTCCGGAAAGATCTACAAGGTCAAATTCCAACAGACAAAGGTTCCAAAAGAATTATTATTATGTTCATGAAGAAGATGATAATGAAGGAGTAACCGATGATGAATCAGAGTTAGTAAACAAATCCAGAAATGAATGGGTGTTTATTGCCATCAAGGAAGAAGATCCAATATCCTCTGAATCTGTCAATCATAAGGTTGTAGAAAGAGCTCTGGCTACCCAAGTTGAAGAAAAGAATTACTGGGTTATCGACAGTGGATGCTCTCACCATATGACAGGTGACAAGAACAAGTTCTTAGATTTGGAAAGGTATGAAGGAGGAATGGTAAAGTTTGGTGATAATTCTGCTGGTAGAATCAGAGGTAGGGGAACTATTTCTTTTGATGGAAAGAACAAAACCGGTAATGTATTGTATGTTGAAGGATTGAAGCACAATCTTCTCAGTGTCAGACAGTTGGTGGACAAAGGTTATGATCTCCGGTTCAAGAATGGAAGATGCAGGATCTTTGAAAGCTTTGGATCTGAGATTGCATCCGGTACTCAAACAAAAGGTAATATCTTCCATCTAGTTGGTACTAATAAAAGTTGTCTATTTGTTCAAATTGATCAGAGTTGGTTATGGCATAGAAGGATGTGTCATGTAAATTTTGATAACATCATCAAGATAAGCAATACTCGGGCTGTAAGAGATCTTCCAAAATTGGTAAAACCTACAAATAGTTTGTGCAAGGAATGTCAGCTAGGTAAACAGAGCAGAGTCTCGTTCAAAAGCAAGGATCAGTCCTCTACCGGATTACTGGAATTAGTTCATACTGATCTATGTGGTCTGACAAGAGTCAAGAGTGTGCAAGGTGATAGATACTTCATGTTACTAATTGATGATCATTCCCGGATGATGTGGGTTACCTTTCTGAAAGAAAAAGCAGAAGCTTTTGAGAAGTTCAAAATCTTCAAGGCTATGGTAGAGAATCAAACCGGATTAAAACTGAAATGTCTAAGGTTTGATAGAGGTGGTGAATTCACATTCGGTGAATTCATAGACTTTTGTGAGAAGCATGGTATAAAGAGACAGTTGTCTGCTCCTAGGACTCCATAATGGAGTAGTAGAGAGAAAGAACCAGACCATCCAAGACAATGATGATGGAAGCAAATGTTCCCTAGATGTTTTGGAGAGAAGCTGTCAGCATTGCAGTCTATACTCTCAATCGAGTTCAAATCAGAAGCAATACCGGTAAGACTCCTTATGAACTTTGGTTTGGCATCACTCCTACTGTAAGATATTTCAGAGTATTTGGCAGCAAATGTTACATTAAAAGAGATGAAGATCTAGAAAAGTTTGATGCTAGAAGTGATGAAAGAATTTTCTTGGGCTACTCCACTCAAAGCAAAGCATACCGGTGTTACAACAAGAGATTGAGAAAGATGATAGAAAGTACAAATGCGAAGGTTGATGAAAGAATTGAGAAGCCCTCAAGGTTTTATGAATATGATGAAAATGATCAGAATGGTGTTCAGATTCAAAGTATCCAAGCCCCTTCTGAGAAACAAAGTCAAGTTGATCCGGTAAGATAGGAAGAAGAGATAAGTGTCAATGAGATTGATCAAGAATTAGAGGTGCAAGAAATTCTCAAAGTTCCAAGGTATGTAACTCTAAATCGCTCTGAAGATCAGATCATAGGTGACAAAAGCAAAGGAGTGCAAACAAGGAGGAGAATTGCTCAAAATTCAGATGAGTATTGTCTGATTTCAAAGATTGAACCTAAGACAATAAATGAAGCCTGCAATGATGAAAACTGGACCAAAGCAATGGAGGAAGAGTTGATGCAAGTTGAGAAAAACCACATTTGGGATCTTGTTCCCAGACCTAAAAACAAGAATGTGATTGGAACCAAATGGGTCTTCTGGAACAAACTAAATGAAGTTGGTGAATTAATCAGAAACAAAGCCAGATTGGTCTGCAAAGGCTACTTTCAAATAGAAGGAATTGATTTTGAAGAAACCTTTGCTCCGGTGGCAAGAATTGAAGCTATTAGATTATTTCTTGCATTTGCTGCCTTTAAAGACTTCAAGGTATATCAGATGGATGTTAAGTCTACCTTCCTAAATGGTGATTTGGAAGAAGAAGTATACATTGAGCAACTGGATGGATTTGAATTGTCTGATCATGGTGATATGGTCTGTAAGTTGAAAAAGGCACTGTATGGATTGAAGCAAGCCCCAAGAGCTTGGTATGAAAGACTGGATAAACATCTTTTGAAGATTGGTTTCAACAAAGGTACTGCTAATTGTAATTTGTATTTCAAAATGGATCATGAAAACATTTTGATTGTTGAAGTGTTTGTGGATGATATCATTTTTGGAGGAAGAGATAGTATGTGTAAAACTTTTGCAAATCAGATGAAAAGTGAGTTTGAGATGTCTATGCTTGGTGAAATGAATTTTTTCTTGGGTCTGCAAATTACTCAAACAAAGAAAGGGATCTTCATTTCTCAGACCAAATATGTGAAAGAATTGTTGAGGAAATTTGGGATGGAAGATTCAAAGCCAATGAATACTCCCATGGCAACCAGATGCAAGTTGAGCAAAGATGATGACTCTCCTAAGGCAAACCAGACAAAGTACAGATCAATGATTGGTGGATTGTTGTATCTCACTCAAACCAGACCGGATATTATGCAAGTTGTTGGTCTTGTTTCTAGATTCCATGATGATCCTAGAGAATCTCATGTCATGGCAATCAAGAGAATTTTTAGATATCTAAAAGGAACAGTGGAGTATGGTTTGTGGTATCCTAGAGATCATGATTTCTCTCTCCATGCTTACACAGATGCAGATTGGGCAGGAGATGTGGATGACCAGAAGAGTACCAGTGGTGGAGCATTCTTTTTGGGGAAGAGATTGGTTTCTTGGCTAAGCAAGAAACAAGATGCAATATCTCTGTCTACAACTGAAGCATAATACATTGCAGCAGCAGGTAGTTGCACTCAATTTTTATGGATGAAGCAGATGCTAAGAGATATTAAAGTAGAGTATGAGGAGCCTATCACAATTTTCTGTGATAATTCAAGTGCAATAAATATTTCTAAGAATCTGGTGTTGCACTCTAAGACTAAGCATATATCTATTAAGTTTCACTTTCTGAGAGAGCAAGTGAACATAGATGAAGTTAGACTGGAGTTTGTGCCCTCTAAGGATCAGATTGCAGATATCTTTACTAAACCTCTTCCCAAGAACTCTTTTGAGTTTCTCAGGGAGAAGTTAGGGGTTATTGCCCCTCTGATGATGAACTAGGATGCACTGATGTGCATCAGTCCGGTGGATATCACAGTCATATCTTGTGATCTGGATTGGTGATGGGGAGCTGCTACTCAGGGGGAGCAGCTGGCATGATTCTGATGTGTCAAAATTGCAAGTATGAGCCCTTTGCCATTGATGTCAAAGGGGGAGAGAAGACATGTGAAAAACAAGTGGTTGTTGATCAAAGGGGGAGCAGTAAAGAAAGAGAAGACATGTGAAGAGTTATTGC
This sequence comes from Cunninghamia lanceolata, assembly GCA_027924645.1. Classification (NCBI taxonomy): domain Eukaryota; kingdom Viridiplantae; phylum Streptophyta; class Pinopsida; order Cupressales; family Cupressaceae; genus Cunninghamia; species Cunninghamia lanceolata. The sequence goes on along the minus strand of BSBN01000178.1, from coordinate 4,644,712 downwards.
TGATAGGGGGAGCTGTGACAAAAAGGAGAAGTTCTTGTCTTGATGGTTTTTCACATCATATGTTGCTATCAATGACAAAGGGGGAGATTGTTGCAAGTATGAGGATAACCAGTGTTGTCATTGATGTCAACATACTCATATTACATTAATGAGAAGATTTGGATGAGCTGTGTGCTGAGGATATTGAGAAAATTAGCCTCAATCAGGAACACTGAAGAACGGTGATAACAAGGTAAAAGCCCCAAATATGTTGCGGATCAGAGTATGCGGTTTAAAGGGTTTGTAGATATGAGTCTTGAGATGCTCTAGTCAAGATTTCAGAGGTCCGCATGAAGATCTAAATAAGTTATGGTCGCTCTAGTAGAACTGGTTCTGGCAGATGTTCAGTGGTGACAGAGTGTCACAGATTGGTCCGGTGAGATCTGAAATTACATTATCTCACTCTGTGGATTGGAGAGAGTGTCGAAGAAGTTAGTGTGAAGTGACAACTATATTTGTTCATGGTTTTTCATTATGACAGTGGCGACAGACTGTGTTCTTGAAGTTCTAGATGAAGAAGAGAAGAATTCCAGTAAGCTAATAAAGTGTGGATGTTCTTGGTGACTCAGGAAAGGTTTTGGTGATCCTTGGACCGTGCACAATTCTTATTGATGATCCGCATTGAAGTTAGAGTTTGGATTTGATGTAAAGACCACTGGTTGTTGGTGTTCTTCTTGAGACTGGCCGACCGGATGTATTACACGTCTTGCAGATGATCTTGTAGGTGTTTGCCGACTTAGATGATTGTCCCTAAGTCGATGCCTTGTATAAATAAGGGATTGTGAATTCATTTTGAAGTGTGTCTTGGAGTGATGAGTGTGTGGTAGCAAAGAGGAGCGCAAAAGGCAGAGCAGAAGTTTTTGGGCTTAAATGGAATTGATCCAGGCATGGTAAAGATGTCAATCTCTAGTTCAAGTTTGTGATACTTGTTACTTTGTAGACAGTGTGCCTCTTGTGAGCAGTGTGCTCGGGCAGTGAGCCCTAATTGGCATGTGCCATCTATTTTTCTTATTCTTCTAATAGAGAATAATCCTTGGGTTAATCACCCTGTGGTTTTTCCCTTGACCGGGTTTTCCACGTCAAAATCTTGGTGTCTCATGTGTTGATGTGTATCTGCTCTGGTGTTTATGCTTTATGCTTTCATGAATGATTAATTGCTATGCTATTAAATAACAAAGTGGATTTAAGTGTTTGAATTGGAAGCAAGATTAGGATAACTGATTCACCTCCCCTCTCAGTTATCAACAACCCATCGAATGGTCTAACTAAGGAGAACATGACCCCCACAATTCGGTAGATTCTCCAAAGGTGTTTATAAACATTGCTAGTCCTTACAAAGATTCAAAGCATGAACATAGAGATGAACACATTTCAAATAAAGAGATCTTTTCAAATCCATTATGTGACTTACGGGTTCATATCCATGCATCAAGTTCAGGTCTACATACATGGAGATCACTTCCGCATGTACATAATTGAATCAAAACAATGCACAATTAGATTTATAAGTCAATGATAGTCACCATACAAGTTCTAAAATTATGGCATCATAACAAATGGGTTCTTAACATCTACATGGTGATATCTTCACCAAAATTAGAGCTAAGTACAATATTGAGAATGTAAAAATGGCTTCTTTTATTAATAAAAAAGGTACATAAGTTGATACAAGTCTCTTACAATGTTCTTTTTATCCAAAACTAGAGATATTTTTCAGAAAAAAATATAAATTCACTCTTAAAAACTTAGTGAATGATACTTCATCATGTGTTACAAGGCGTCCTCCTACTGTTCCAATAGCTTGAGGGAATATAGGACATGTTTTGAAGTAATAAAGACAACTTTTCCTTGAACAAACTTGGTCATTTACCTGTTCTTTTTTTAGGACAGTCTCCTTTCTTATCTCCTTGAAAAACTCCTCCTAAGGGTGTGGAACATCAAATCAATTAACTCCTCCAACTAGGAGTCTTGAAGATTCTCCTTGAAACATTTCTCATAAGCCTCCACTCTCCTAGATAAGTGGATGATAGTCAAACTATCTCTAATGCTCTCATAACCGGTCCAATTGTCTTAACTCCTCTCAAACTTCATCTTACATGGTAATAGGACATGTGTTTATGAGTTTGAAGTTAATTAAGACTTCTTGAGGGTGTAGGATAGAGGCTTGATTCCTTTAGGACTTCAAACTACAAATTGAATGCTCATTTATGCCCTCCAATTATCTTGTTCTGCACTAAACATCATTGTAGGTCTTTGACAAGTGTTACAGGTTTTGATAGACCCTCAAAAGTGATTAGTTGTGTATTTAGAATGAAAAACAAATCTTCCTTTATCTACCGATCTCCCTGGTTGAAATACACAATGTGTCACATCTCAACCTTTTGGATTTCATTTATAATTTAGACTATTAGATATTTCATTGTGATTGTGTTACTATTGGATAATTACATGTGCATAAGGGTGAATGTCGTGATTTTTCATAAACACATAAATCTAAAATTCATTATAATGATAGATTAATATGTTTATGGTTATGGACTTATGATTTCTCATTCTTCAGCTATGATTTTATGGACTAACCTATTGACCATAATTTGAGTGTGACTTAGTGTAGGAACATGTCGAAGACAATACATAGTTGAGGTAGAAGCATCCTAGCAGCTTGACAAGAATTGACATGACAGAAACCTAATGCATGCACACACACACTTAGTTCATATTGCATCATGATTTATTGTATCATTGAATGGGTTTAATATGTTTTCATGTAACGTAATCTTGATTGAGCTTTTGACATTTGAATATGGGATGTGGTTGATATTAGGTGATTAGTTAATCATATAATCTTGTTTGCTTAGTTCATTCTTTAAAATTACATGGGTTCGCCTTGTAATCATGCTTTCTTTTTTGTCTTAAGATTTAATAAAACTATTAGGTTGATTTCAGATAGATTTATTATTAATTATATATTTTCTAATAAATAAGTAGTGTTGGTTAATTATGTGAGCATTATGAATCCACTAATTTGAAGCTTTTCAATTTTCCAATTGGATAGTCGTACAAGGAGGAGATTCTAGTTGGAGAAAGACATTGTGTTGGGGTTTCCTCTGGCCACCTGTGTCTTCTGCAACCCTTCTTCCTTCACTGGACCCAATGGGGTCCTCCTCCCGTGTTCCTCCTGACCCACCTTCTTCCTTTGCAGATCAGTTGAAAGAGGACCATCCTCATGAGTCATCTGGCGCTCTGATCTCGAGTGCCAAAAATGTTTTTGCAGCAAGTCATCCCTCTCCTTGCCACAAAATCAACGACTGCTTTCCCCAGTCCAATACGAGACCAAAGATAAGCATCTTACAAGATTTAGTCGAAGAAAATGTCTCCTATAGGTTGAATCATGACCCAATTTGTAATTTTTTGGGTTTTCACCCATCTTTAAATTTTCTACACCCATGGATAAGGAATAACTAGGAACTCCACGGGGAATACTCTCTTTGGTTTATTAGCAACGGATACTACATTGTTAGTTTTTCTTCTATCTCTAATAGAATCAAGGCCTTTGAGTCTGAAAAAAGAAGTCATGGACCTTCTGGGCTGTTTATCCAATCTTGGAAAGTTGGTTTTGATCCTAGGATTGAACCTACTGCTATTCTTGTTTGGATCTGAATGTATGCCCTACCAATGGAATATTGGTCTCTACCAATATTGGAAATCATAGGTATCTCTCTTGGAAAGTTTCTAGGCATCTCTAGAGATACAATGGAAGGAACCTCTGCAGTTTATGCTTAGATTTGTGTGGAAATGGATCTCAGCAAACCCTTACCTGCAAATATTGAACTTGAAATAGGAAATCTTTCTTGGATACAACAATTAGACTATGAGGCTTTGCCTATTAGATGCAGAGTATGCCATAAATATGGTCATTTATCTCATCTATGTCCCTCTAATCCAACCTCTGGAGATGCATCCTCTCCCACTTTACCAAGCCTAGATACAAAGAGCAAACAAATTGTTGATAAAGAACAAATCAATCCCCAGAAAGGGAAGGAAATGCAACAGGATGGATTTGAACAACCAAAAAGAAACAAGAGACAAAAAAAGAAAGAAGGGAAAGATCAGACGCATCCTAAACCTTCCAATAGGTATGAGATTTTCAAGACCCTGGTGGATTAGGAAGAAGAACAATCTTTAGACTTGGTAGTCTAGAACCTTGTTGATGATTTAGTTCAGCTTGTTGTTCCTATACTAACTACCCCCATTGAGGTTTTAGCTATAAAGAACAATGACACCTCTCAATTAGAAATGGCAAGTGCTACGATAGTTTGCTCCTAGGAACAACCTGTTGATAACTGAGAGTGGGGGGGGTGAATCAGTTATCTTAATTATTTTAGCTTTCTAAACTTTCTTATTAAGTAATGTAGCATCAATTCAATTAAGCAAACATAACCATGAAATGGAAATACACATGACACAATATTTTTGACATGGAAACCCTGTTAAGGGAGAAAACCACGGGGTGATTAACCCAAGATTATATTCTCTGTTAGAAGAATAGAAATACAAGATGGCACTTGCCAATTAGGGCTCACTGCCCGAGCACACTGCTCACAAGAGGTTCACTGCCTACAAGAGACTCATTATCTACAAGATGTAAGAAGAATAACAAGATCCTTGAACTGATGAGAAGCATCCACATATGCTGAGGTTTAGTTCCAGTTAGGCTCAATACACTGATCTACTGCACTTCATCCTTCTTCTTCTTTTGTGCTGCTATCCTTTCACATATCAGACCTTCCTTACTGCTTTAACTCTGCTCTCCTACTTTTCTTCACACATACATAACTACTACATCATTACCTCATCGAAATCCTTCTGGTATATATATCCGCACAAAGGATTTCATCCTCTTTCTAGTCGGCATCCAGAATAGTCAATATTTCCCAAACTCTAGTCTGTCGGCTGAATCCTTGCTTCCCAAGTGATGTGGATCAAAAAGAAACTTATAGAAGTTATCTAACAAGTTAGCCAATTATGAATGATACCTTAGGAATCTTTATCACCATCAACATCTCATCCGGAATAACTTCTGATGCTCTGCCTGTCAGTTCTTCCTCTGTCTGTTCTGCCAAACCGGACCCCAATACTTGAATGCTCATATCTCTTTACTCTTTCATCACCAGAGGCTCAATTCCTGGAATCTATCAATCAAGGTACTCCTCTTGACTTCCCCAAGTCCACACTTTCCAAGGATATTTCCTCTAAGAGATCTGGACCTGACTATCAGACCTTGCCACATACTTTGTTCTTGCTTACCGGACCACAACACTCTTCAATCTGACTTCCGGTAAAGGCACACCATGTCCTGCGGATGTGTGGGATGAACTTTGTTGCCATCAATGACAACAATCATGAAGCTCCAATGTGTCTCTTGCCAACAATCTCCCCCTTTGGCATTGATGGCAACACTTAGTGAAAAATGATTAAGTGTTATACTATACTCCCCCTTGGTTGATGCTCTCTTCTATTATACATTTTACCAGAGCTCCCCCTTAGCTAGATTCCACATTTTTCACTGTTCCTCACTCCCCCTTTGACATCAATGGCAAAGGGTAGGGTCCGCACACCAAAATTGCCCAAAAAAAATCTATACTTAGCCGCATAAGTATATATACATGCTATACTTACATATACTGAAGTATATCTACAAAAGATGTCTTCAACTGGGCAAATTCTATGGCCCAGCTCTGCTTCATCCTATCCAAAATTGAGATGTGACCACTCAACAGGAATGCAAAAGCTTCTGCCTTCTTAAGATCTGTCGGATCACTGGTTTGGGCTGTGGTCTAGGCATCAGTCAGGGCCTCATGCATGGCCTCCAATTTAGGGATAATTATCCCTCTAAGTTCATCCATCCTGCTTAATATGTTCTTCCTCTCCTTCTCAAGCTTCTTAATCTCATTGATGACTGCAATAGTTTGACATTTCTGGTTTATTATGGATACAGTGAGAGGATCAAAATTCTGAGAGAGGCTTGACAGTTTATCCTCTTGTTCTCTCACTTTCTTCTCAATATCCTTTGTTACTTTAGTCCAGGATATACAAAATTTATATACTTCTCCTCCATCCTTAAGAGCATTTTCTAAGCTCTTTATTCCAATATCCATAGCTCTCCTATCATTTGTTATCAACCCTTGAACTTCTGATAATCTTTTTACCAAAAACTCCTTCCGGACCTTATCTTCTGCTGACTTTTCTAATGAATCAAAAATGTGTGCTGACACTATTTACGAGAGATTTAAGATTACCGGATGAGGAGGCTGAGGGATCCTTCTGAAAAGATGGCATGATCTTTTCCAGTACACCGGATGCAATTTCTATAAGCTTGCAGTCTTCCATGTGGGACTTTAGAAGCTTTTCTTTTGCCTTAGCTGAAGTAAAAGATGCTAGCTTCATGGTTTGCACCGAAGAGAGGGAATCAAAATTGAATGGACCCTGAAGCAATTCTGGTTCATCAAATTCCATCATCTCTTTGGTCAAGAAATCCTTGACAGCTTCTGTTGTGTCTCTTACCGGAGACAGAGTTTTCTACCCTTCTGTAGTCTTGCCATTGTCATCTGTGACTTTATCTGTTTGACCTTTCTCCTTTTCTTGTACTTCTTCTCTTTGACTGGTTTTCTCCTTTATTTGTTCTTTTCCTTTAGTTTCAGAGTCTACAGGGGAAACCAGAGGAGAGATGTTTGTTTTTCCATGAACCTTCTCTCCCGGATCAGAGGAATCTAAGTCCTTGTCTTTTTCTTCACTTGTGTCCTTTACCTCTTTTGCCACTGTCTCAGTAGATTCGTCTTTGTCTTCCATGGCAGGTGTTTCATCACCTAAGTCCTCTATGATGGGAATATTGAATCTTTTATAGGCATTCCTGAGGATCTCTTCAGTTTCTTTTGCCACTTTATCAGTTTCTCCAAGCATAAGCTGATTCATTCTAGCTTTGCTCGGAACTCATCCTTGCAATCTTTAAAAATCATAATCATTTGTTTCTGAGTGATTGAGGGATAGAGCTGTATGGTTATTTGTTCCCTAATCTCAAGGTCCTTGGCCTTGGCATTGTTTTTCCTGATTTCTAGTTCTTGCTCTAGACTCTTAGGAATTAGAGAAATAATCTCAATGAATGCTTTATTAAAAATGTTAAGATACCTGACTATGGCTTCTTGCAGGATCTTCTAATCAGCCTAATTATAATTATCATAGAATTCAGCCATTGGTTGAAGGTTTCCATCCACAGTAACTGATTTGATGACATCATCTAATGATAGGGTGGGCTTTTCAACAAACTCTTCTATCTCTACCTCCTTGGTTTCACTGGATATTTTTCTTTTCTTTTTCATCTTCTTGATTTCTTCATCAGATTCTGTCTCTTCTTCATCTTTTTGGCTTGTATAAGACCTTGTAGCCTTTATCTTATTCCTTTTCTCTGCTTTACCGGATGATTTTGTTTCCAATTTTGATGTCTTTGAGGTCTTAGCAGTTGTAGGTGCAGACCTCTTAGAGGATCTGGTCTGGGAGGGGGCTTCTACCAGATCACTTTTCTTTTCTGCTTCTTCCTTTTCTTTTTCTGCCCTTTCCATTTTTTCTCTGTTGGCATCAAGTGCCTCTTTTGAAATGCCAAAACTTTTGGCAATGTTCTCAACTTCTTTTCTCACTCTTCTCTTCATTTCCGGTTGTCGTAGCTCCACATGGATCTTCACACTTAACTCTTCAAAGGTTCCAAACCTTTCTGCCTTGGGATCCTTGGGCTGACTTAGCATGTGCTAAATATGCAGCTCTATAATTTTCTCATCCACTTTGTAACATCCACATCCGAAATGACAAGAAGTAACTAAGTTTTCACAATGGTAAATTTTTTTTATTTTTTTTTTACAAGGTAATCAAATACAAAAGTAACTCATCTATAATCCAATACAACATTTTTTTTTTCATTTTATCATGAACATGATTGCATTTTCATAAACTGAAGGAAATGATATTCATAATACACTTTGTTTTCTAACAAATGAAATTTTCTTGAGATAACAAATATCAGAAACATACCATTACCATGCATCTCCATTGTCAACCCATCACGTTCAAGACTCGGCAATTCCTCAATATTTGGAAGAGAAAGTATCTTCAAGGAGCTTTTCAACTCAAATTGTTCATGCAGGTTTTCAACTCAAATTTTTCATTTCAGAACCAAGACGGTTTCCTAAACATTACCAACACTTTATCTTCCTACTCCTCTTTCCGAGTCATTTAGTTTCATATGATTCATATAGTCGAGAGTCGTAAATATATCTAAAAGGTTTGGGAATCCTTCATATGTAGATAAAGATATTAAACGGATAAGACGTCAGCTGTTTACAACTGCATTTTTCGGCTATCAACAAACTAAATTTTACGTCAAAACATGCCTAAGAACTGCGGTTTGACTCCTGCACAGCATGCACGTGGAGCATCGTGTTTTCTTGCTGTGGAGCTATCATTTAAAACCTCCAAGGGCAGTTCTAAGTTCATAATACAGTCTTAAAGGAAACTCTTCTATCTTACGTCATTGTTTATCGTTCGCAGAAGGTAAATTACGTCATGCACCAAGATAAGTTCGTTCCTAATTGCATATACTTTAGAGAACAACATTCTTTTGTTTTACAATGTCATTTATGACGAGAAATGTTACAGTTTCTGAGTTTACAATTCCTAGAAGGCAGTAACACTTCTATTTCTGAGTTTTTCTAATCTTAAAACATAGTAATGAGACAGCATACTTCAGTTTCTGAGTTTTTCACATATCATACACAGCAATGAAGCTATTTCATGGAATTAACCGCACACTGAAATCGTAGTAAACTTACGTTGTCATTCTATTCTACTCATATTAAACGTATTAATCTTCCATAAATATGAGACTCTCTTTCTTACTGTTTTAAACTGAGACAAATGGTAAAGGAAATGAACCTGTTGTTAAAAACGGAGGTTGCTGTGGCAATTCCATGACCTTTCCACTCTCTTCCCACTGCTGCCTTTTACTCTCTTGCAGCTTCTATCTACCCGTGGATGTCTCCTACACAGTTACCTCTCTTTTCCTACGACTATGCTCTAATCCCACTTATGCTATCTTCCCACCTTGTGCTCTTTTCACACCGAATGCTCTCTGCCTCTCGTTACTTCACAGCATAGTAACTATCTCTCTGCCTCTCGTTACTTCACTGCATAGTAACTATCTCTCTCTGCCTCTCGTTCTCCTCACTACAGAGCTACTATACTCTCACTGCCTTTCATTCTCCTCACTGCACAGCTACTATACCCTCGCTGCCTTTCTACACTGTTACTCTCCTCTCGCTCTCCTCACTATCCCATTACTATACTCTCGCTCTTCCCAAAAATGACCTCCTCCTGCGCATAACTTCGCAGCCTCCTCTACTAACTGCCCCCCGACCTTACCCGACTCCTAGATTCCCTCCAATGTTGGAGTAGATCCTCTCCACTCTAACTTCCGCGACGGCCTTCACACAAGCACTCCCTTATCCGTAGCAACAGATTTCCTTTTTCCGTCGACGGTGCATAGGAAAATAACTCTCCCTTCGCAACCTTTCTGCCGTTTCTCCCTCCACGACGGCTTCTCCTTCCTCCCTCAACCTTGCGAAGATAACTCTCTTCAAAAACTGCCATTCCACAATGCCCTCCACTCCTTCTGCCCACGAAGGAAGTTGCAACAACTTTCCATGATGCGCAGAGATAAAGGAAAACATTTTCTCTCTCCGCAGATTCTTCTACTTTTACACCACAACCACCGAAGCCTCTCCACACTCCAAGGTGATGGAGTATTAACATTTAATAATGGTTACACCCTTTCTAATCCGCAAGCTAACCTCTCACGTCTTGGTTAAAAAAAAATCCCTCCAAAGAATTCTCGGTTGACGTAAATCTAAACACATGGGTTGACATAACTAATTATGAACCCGACTTCTCACGTAACATGACCATACAAAAGGTGGTGGCTCCTTTGGCGACGTGGTCCGCTAGAAGACATAACAACTCCGCCTTCACTCGATAACCAAGGTATCTAATTCCATCCAAAAGCCACTACAAGATGTATTACGGAGTTAAGCTCGACATGGCGGTGGTTAGGTAATGGCTAGAGCATCGTGTTGATCGAAAATGAAAAGGAGACAAAGACCAACTTATTAAGAAAGCTTCAAGGTTAAATTGACAACAAATCACAGTCATAACTAGAAGGAAAGACTCGCGCTACACGATGACTAAAATAAATTACATCACGCTATGGCTTCAAATCGACATTTGTCGATCTACGCGAAAAGAAAATATTCACAACACAAGTTCGACGCGATTTACGACAATCACGCCAGATTGATCGTATCGCAAACGAATTCTTACAACGTTAGACGCTCAAGGTCGACTTCTTGCGTCTTTCGACTACAGAACAAGATTTACTATTTTGCCACACCATGGTTCATTAAATACTTATAAACGAAAATAGTAAATGTCTAACTAAGTCGACTTGCTATTATGGACTTACGACGCCAACGACGACTCCAAGATTCTACAAGACGACTTTCGACTAGGATGTTATACTTTATCCTTTGACGTCGACAACAAATTAACTACCCAAACCGACAAACAAGACTTACTTGTTGGTTCCCAGGTTTATCTATCTGTTTGGCGATCTCAGTGACAAACACCTTTGGTTAGTTTCCAGAGTCTATACTCTCTCTTGAAGATACTTTCTCTTCCGTCGAACACGATCCACCTGTTCCTGCATCGACAGACTCGCATACAATTTTGTGGTCAAAGCGTCTATGATCCAAATATAATATATTCAAACATCATTGCATTTATTATAAAGACATTTAGTCTACATATCACCTTGATCGTAATCAATAGATTCCGCAATTTCATATAACAACTTAGTAAGATAAATTGTCAGTTTTCATGTCGTTCTCGACATACTAATTTACTGAAATTTGCAAGAAAGTAAATAGCATAATTGTTTTCAAAAGGAGGGATGTAACATATCCTTCCCCTTTAAAAATCATCGTCCCCGATGATTAAGTTTATCAAGCAAAAACTTAAACTTAAAACAAACTTTCTATAATGCAACATTAATGTCTTTAAAAAGTTTTGGAAATCTTTGATAAATGTCTTTGTAGTCTTCCCAAGTGGCGCTATCCTCGCCATATTGGTCCCACTGTATTTTGCATTGCAAAACTTCTCGATTACGTAAACGAAGTTTACGCATTTCGAGCACCTTGAGTGGCTCGATCACAACCACCCCGGGTTCTTGCATCTGTAAGGAATTCCAGTTAAGGATGTGGTTGTTACCTACAAAATATTTCTTTAAGTACGAAACATGAAAAACATTATTCATCTTAGACAAGGCTGGAGGTAGAGCAACTTTGTAGGCAACCGGATTGATAATCTCAAGAACTTCGAAAGGTCCGACATAACGAGGAGCCAATTTCGAAGATTTACCGAATTTTATAGAACTCTTTTGGGGTTTCACTCGCAAAAGCACCTTCTCGCCAATAGAGAAGTGCCTAGGCACTCGCTTGCGATCTGCATAACTCTTTTGCCTGTCATTGGCTTCTGCCAACCTCTTCCTAATCACTTTAACTTTTTCTTCCATATCAGCAAGCATTTCAGGTCCAATGCTTATCCTATCTTCCAGCTTATCCCAGCTTATAGGAGTTCGGCATTTCCTTCCATATAATGCTTCAAATGGTGCCATCTTAATGGCAGAATGATAGGAGTTGTTATAGGCAAATTCGACAAGAGGTAAATATTCCTCCCATTTGTATTGCTGATCCATGCAATACATTCTCAAAAGGTCTTCTAATACCTGGTTTACTCTTTCTGTCTGACCATCAGTTTCGGGATGATAAGCAGTACTTACATTCAATTTAGTCCCTAATGCAAAAAATAAGGTTTGCCAAAACCGTGAAGTTATCCTAGCATCTCTATCAGATATTATCTTTTCAGGTACCCCATGCAATTTGAAGATTTCTTGCACAAATTTTCAAGCCAAAAGATGTGCTCCATCTGTCAAATTTCCCGGTATGAAATGTGCAACCTTGGTTAGTTTATCCACAACAACCAATATTGCATCATGCCTATTCTTAGACATTGGCAACCGTTGGACAAAATCCATACTAATAACTTGCCATTTCCATTCCGGAATATCATGTGGGTACAACAACCTAGCAGGATGTTGGTGTTCTGCCTTAACTCTCTGACACTCCAAACAACTGGCTACAAACTTTGCAGCATCACTCTTCATTCCCTTCCAGAAATATAACGGCTTGACATCCGCTAACAGTTTTGTTACACCAGGGTGTCCAGAGTAAGGAGCACAGTGAACTTCCTTCCACACAAGGTTTCTAAGTTCCACTGAATCAGGGACATAAATTCTTCCCTTGAATCTTAGCAATCCATCGGATTCAAAACTGAATCCGTCATATCTTGGGTCCTTAGGGTTTAGGTGCAGAGCCTGTTTCACTTGTTCATAATACTCATCCCCAGATAGGTTTTGCAATACTAACTCTTTAAAGTTAGCATGTATGGAGATTATAGAGGCTATATGCCTTCTTCTGCTTAAGGCATCCGCTACTCAGTTTTCCTTGCCCTTGATATAAGAAATTTCGAAGTCATAATCTTAGTTCCAGCCATCTCCTTTGTCTTGCATTGAGATTAGGTTGTGTGAATATGTAGCGAAGGCTTTGGTGATCAGATTTTAAAATAAAAGTCCTTCCCAACAAGTAATGTCGCCACATCTGAAGGGCGTGAACCACTGCTGCCATCTCTAGGTCATGAGGAGCGTAGTTCTGTTCATAATTTTTTAGCTTCCTTGACTCATAGGCTACCACTCTACCATCTTGCATAAGCACACCTCCCAATCCTTCCCCCGAGGCATCAGTGATAACCTCAAACTCTCCCTCTGGATCAGGAACTTTCAGAATTGGAGCGGTTGTTAATTTTTCTTTTAACAAGTCAAAAGCCTTTTGGCATTCATCCGTCTAAACAAACCTTTTTCCTTTTCTCTGCAAGGAGGTAATGGGACTAGCAATGCTTGAGAAATTCAACACAAATTTCCTGTAATACCCAGCCAAACCCATGAAGCTTTGTACCTCTGACACATTGGTAGGTTCAGGCCATTCCATAATAGCTTTTATTTTGGCCGGATCAACTGATATCCCATCAGCTGATATTATGTGCCCTAAATACTGCACTTCTTTCTGAAAGAAAGTGCACTTGGAGAGTTTCGCATACAATTTATGCTCTCTTAATCGTTGCAACACTATTTGAAGATGTCGTGCATGCTCCTCTTCATTCTTGGAATAGATCAGAATATCATCAATGAAGACTAGTACAAACTTATCAAGACAATCTCTGAATACACTATTCATGAGATTCATGAAAGCAGCAGGTGCGTTGGTCAATCCAAACGGTAACACCGTGAACTCATAATGACCATACCTCATTCTGAAAGTTGTCTTGGGAATGTCTTCATCTTTCAACCTTAACTGATGGTATCCAGATCTCAGATCTATCTTGGAAAAGACTGATGCTCCACACATTTGGTCAAATAGATCATCAATTCGTGGCAAGGGATACTTGTTCTTTATAGTTGCCTTGTTAAGCATCCTATAGTCTATGCATAGCCTTAGAGTTCCATCTTTCTTTTTGACAAAGATAACCGGGGCTCCCCACGGTGATACACTTGGCCTAATCAAATTCTTAGACAAAAGCTCCTGCAACTAAGCTTTTAATTCCATAAGTTCAGTGGTAGTCATACGATACGGAGCTTTAGAGATTGGCTCCGATCCTGGTTTAATATCTATACCAAAGTCAAATGTTCTCTTCAGAGGCAAACCAGGTAACTCTTCGGGAAATACGTCTCTGAAGTTGCACAGAAATGGATATCTTTCCTCAAAAGATTGCTTCTCCGAGGTTTCCTCTACTAGGTCCATCTTAACTGCAAAAAGTTGACACCCCTTTCACCTAGCCCGCTTTAGTTGTTTTGATGAAATGGATCTAACCTTTATTTCCCTCTGAATTCCTTGGAGATTTACAGTTTTTCCCATCTCATCCAGACACTCAATGGTTTTATGAAAACAATCTACTTTAGCTCGATGTTTCCACAACCAGCTCATTCCTAGGATGACATCGTAGGACCCTAAAGGTGCTACGTATAAGTTTGCCTCAGTGGTGAAGTTAGAAACATCAATCCTAGCTTTGAACAAACATTGCTCTACCTATGCCTTTGAGTTATTTGCATACTCTACTGTCCAAGGTTTTGACATAAAGCCAACTTTTCTAGAAAATTTACTTAGAACTCTAGGTGACACAAAATTTTCTGTTGCACCAGTATCAAATAGAATAGAAACAGGGACTCCAAATAAGGTACCTGTCATCTCAATAGGAGTGATTTGATACTCCGCTTGCCGATTGTCAAGAGCGGCATGAATCCTTTGCTGAAAGGCTTCCTGTTGTGAAGGAAGCTCCGTGTTCCTAGGCCTCCCATTCGACTTCTTGTTGGGACAACGGTTGGCATAATGATCTCCTCCACACGAGAAACATCCTCCTATAGGTCCTCGCTTCTCAGATGGTCTACTTGCAGAATCACCATTCTTCTTAAAATTTGCATTTCTCTTAAAATCTTCGCCTCTGCGCTCATTACCAAATCCTCCTTGATTCTTTCGATTTCCCTTATCAAACCTCATGTTTCCATATCCCTTATCATTTTTCCTTTTAAAAGACTGATCATTGTAGTTCTTATCAAACTTCTTGCGTTTCTTGTCACGGTAAGCGGAGATAGACTTAATCTTCTGCTCCTGTTTTATTGCCTTTTCATAAACTTGATCCATTGTGCTTGGACTATGCACCTCCACTTCACCACCGATCTGAGGGTTGAGTCCCATGATGAACTTTCTGATTCGGAACCTTTTGTCCTTTTGGTATTGGGGAACATACTTCAGTAGCCTAGTGAATTTTTCTGCGTACTCGACCACAGATAGTTCACCTTGCCTGAGGTTTTGAAAATCCGTTAGCTTCTGATCAAAATACAACTGTGGTAACCATCATTTTCGGAATAGTTCCACGAACTCATCCCATGTCACCTTCAAGGGACTTAGTTCCAACTCCATTTTCTTATTCATCCACCAAGTGGATGCTTCCCCAGACAGCTGATAGGCTCCCCACACGGCTTTAGTAACCTCAGAGTAGTTTCTGATCTCAAAATATTTCTCCATTTCAGTCAACCATGCTTCAGCTGCATCTCCAGTTTTCGTTCCATCGAACTTTGGAGGGTTAACCTTCTTCATATCCTTAGATAACTCTAAGGCAAGTCTATCCTTGGTTCTTCTTTGGGCTTCACTGTCATCATGATGTTCACTTGACGTGCCATTTTCCCAATGCTTACTCTTTCTTGTGAAGTGTGAGTTCTCGTTTCCATCCTCTGTGTTACCAGTTTCATCTATTTTCCTTTCTAGTTTGTTCAACCTTTCCTTGGTTTCAGTGAGCATGTTGAGGATCCTATCCAACTTGTCAGTGGAGTTTTCCCGAGAGTTATGACCTTCCCGATCCTCCCCCTCGTTAAACCCTGATTGGTCCATGCTAATGAAATTTCACACCTGTTTAATCATATACTAATCAGTTTTACGCTTAATAAATTAAACACCATCAAAAGAACACAACATTTGATCATAATCATCATTGTTCTCAAACCAAAATTTTGTCTTTATTCATTTTGCAAAATTGTTTCTACATCATTAGAGATAGTCAAATCTCATGTTTCTACATAGTGTTATCTAGTGGAGTGTAACCTTCGAATTCATTGTCCGACACATAATCACGAGGTGTATACCCCTCAGACTCACTCTCAGAAGATAACTTGATAATCTCAGCTCTAGGCATTACAAGTGGATCTCTAGTGATCATGGGTATAGTACTAGGTACAATCTCAGGTACACTAATAGGTACACTATCAGTTTCAATCTAGGAGCAACGGTTGATCATGGTTCGAACCGCCATCGCTGCTCCCTCTAGGAGTTCTCTCCTCACTCGCTTAAGTCGTGACATTGCATTGGCTAAAGTCTCCACATCATCGAGCCAAATGTCGTTCTCGTCATTGGTTTTCTCTATGGTCTTGACCATCGCAAGTCGTTTTTGCTTAGCTTGCAGATAATGCTTCTTACCCGCGAAGGATTTTCTTACGGTTCTCTTGGTGTATGCCATCCTGGCACAATAAACCAAATCATTAGCTACCCGCATAATGATGATTTCCTAATCAGGTTAGTGGACTCATCAGCCCTAGTGCTGAACCTGGCTAGCTCTGATACCATATGTAACATCCACATCCGAAATGACAAGAAGTAACTAAGTTTTCACAACGGTAAATTTTTTTTTTTTTTTTTTTACAAGGTAATCAAATACAAAAGTAACTCATCTATAATCCAATACAACATTTTTTTTTTCATTTTATCATAAACATGATTGCATTTTCATAAACTGAAGGAAATGATATTCATAATACACTTTGTTTTCTAATAAATGAAATTTTCTTGAGATAACAAATATCAGAAACATACCATTACCATGCATCTCCATTGTCAACCCATCACGTTCAAGACTCGGTAATTCCTCAATATTTGGAAGAGAAAGTATCTTCAAGGAGCTTAACCTCCAACCACAGACCGTCGGTCTCCCGCACTCCTTCCTAACCGGAAGCGGCCCTACCCTACTCAAGAGGATAGACTTAGGATAACCATCGGTGTTTGCCATCTGAGCTCTGGTGTTGTAACCTACGTGTCTTGTTATCGTGCAGATCCCTAGATACCCTCTAGTCATGCACAACCCTCCACAAGAAACGCCATCCAGTTACGGTGAACGTTCGATGCACTTGAGGATAGTACACCACCTTGGCCAAAGGATTTGTATTTAGTTAACGTTCTAAAAACGCATGAACTTGGTTCACCCACCCTACTCGACTTGAACTGGTCGAAATCCTACAGTTTCCTATTTGTATAGTTTGAACTATTTTGCCGACCTTGATGACCTCAAGGGCTAGGAGATCCTCCTATAATAGCGCATTGCGCAATATTTACTCTAATCTCGAGTTCAGACTTTCATAATCCTATTATCCTATAAAAAAAATCATTGTTTAGACACGTCCAGTCCTAAGTGGTTTCAAATTTGTTTACTTGGTTCCCATGTTAACACAACATACTCAAGTATCTAAATCATTTTCCGTTATCCTGAATTTCGAGGAATCTAGACTCATATGGTCTACAAGGTTAAACGATTCTAGCATCGTCGCATGCAACGTAATCTCGACTCACATGCAGGTTTTCAACTCAAATTGTTCATTTCAGAACCAAGACGGTTTCCTAAACATTACCAACACTTTATCTTCCTACTCCTCTTTCCGAGTCATTTAGTTTCATATGATTCATATAGCTGAGAGTCGT
The DNA here is from genome assembly GCA_027924645.1 of Cunninghamia lanceolata. Classification (NCBI taxonomy): domain Eukaryota; kingdom Viridiplantae; phylum Streptophyta; class Pinopsida; order Cupressales; family Cupressaceae; genus Cunninghamia; species Cunninghamia lanceolata. Next base: position 4,627,166 of record BSBN01000178.1, on the reverse strand, counting down.
AAATATATCTAAAAGGTTTGGGAATCCTTCATATGTAGATAAAGATATTAAACGGATAAGACGTCAGCTGTTTACAACTGCATTTTCCGGCTATCAACAAACTAAATTTTACGTCAAAACATGCCTAAGAACTGCGGTTTGACTCCTGCACAGCATGCATGTGGAGCATCATGTTTTCTTGCTGTGGAGCTATCGTTTAAAACCTCCAAGGGCAGTTCTAAGTTCATAATATAGTCTTAAAGGAAACTCTTCTATCTTACGTCATTGTCTATCGTTCGCAGAAGGTAAATTACGTCATGCACCAAGATAAGTTCATTCCTAATTGCATATACTTTAGAGAACAGCGTTCTTTTGTTTTACAATGTGATTTATGATGAGAAATGTTATAGTTTCTGAGTTTACAATTCCTAGAAGGCAGTAACACTTCTATTTCTGAGTTTTTCTAATCTTAAAACACAGTAATGAGACAGCATACTTCAGTTTCTGAGTTTTTCACATATCATACACAGCAATGAAGCTATTTCATGGAATTAACCGCACACTGAAATCGTCATAAACTTACGTTGTCATTCTATTCTACTCATATTGAACGTATTAATCTTCCATAAATATGAGACTCTCTTTCTTACTGTTTTAAACTGAGACAAATGGTAAAGGAAATGAACCTGTTGTTAAAAACGGAGGTTGCTGTGGCAATTCCACGACCTTTCCACTCTCTTCCCACTGCTGCCTTTTACTCTCTTGCAGCTTCTATCTACCCGTGGATGTCTCCTACACAGTTACCTCTCTTTTCCTACGACTATGCTCTAATCCCACTTATGCTATCTTCCCACCTTGTGCTCTTTTCACACCGAATGCTCTCTGCCTCTCGTTACTTCACAGCACAGTAACTATCTCTCTGCCTCTCGTTACTTCACTGCACAGTAACTATCTCTCTCTGCCTCTCATTCTCCTCACTACAGAGCTACTATACTCTCGCTGCCTTTCATTCTCCTCACTGCATAGCTACTATACCCTCGCTACCTTTCTACATAGTTACTCTCCTCTCACTCTCCTCACTATCCCATTACTATACTCTCGCTCTTCCCAAAAACGACCTCCTCCTGCGCATAACTTCGCAGCCTCCTCTACTAACTGCCCCCCGACCTTACCCGACTCCTAGATTCCCTCCAACATTGGAGTAGATCCTCTCCACTCTAACTTCCGCGACGGCCTTCACACAAGCACTCCCTTATCCGTAGCAACAGATTTCCTTTTTCCATCGACGGTGCACAGGAAAATAACTCTCCCTTCGCAACCTTTCTGCCGTTTCTCCCTCCACGACGGCTTCTCCTTCCTCCCTCAACCTTGCGAAGATAACTCTCTTCAAAAACTGCCATTCCACGCTGCCCTTCACTCCTTCTGCCCACGAAGGAAGTTGCAACAACTTTCCATGATGCGCAGAGATAAAGGAAAACGTTTTCTCTCTCCGCAGATTCTTCTACTTTTACACCACAACCACCGAAGCCTCTCCACACTCCAAGGTGATGGAGTATTAACATTTAATAATGGTTACACCCTTTCTAATCCGCAAGCTAACCTCTCACGTCTTGGTTAAAAAAAATCCCTCCAAAGAATTCTCGGTTGACGTAAATCTAAACACATGGGTTGACATAACTAATTATGAACCCGACTTCTCACGTAACATGACCATACAAAAGGTGGTGGCTCCTTTGGCGACGTGGTCCGCTAGAAGACATAACAACTCCACCTTCACTCGATAACCAAGGTATCTAATTCCATCCAAAAGCCACTACAAGATGTATTACGGAGTTAAGCTCGACATGGCGGTGGTTAGGCAATGGCTAGAGCATCGTGTTGATCGAAAATGAAAAGGAGACAAAGACCAACTTATTAAGAAAGCTTCAAGGTTAAATTGACAACAAATCACAGTCATAACTAGAAGGAAAGACTCGCGCTACATGATGACTAAAATAAATTACATCACGCTATGGCTTCAAATCGACATTCGTTGATCTACGCGAAAAGAAAATATTCACAACACAAGTTCGACGCGATTTACGACAATCACGCCGGATTGATCGTATCGCAAACGAATTCTTACAACGTTAGATGCTCAAGGTCGACTTCTCGCGTCTTTCGACTACAGAACAAGATTTACTATTTTGCCACACCATGGTTCATTAAATACTTATAAACAAAAATAGTAAATGTCTAACTAAGTCGACTTGCTATTATGGACTTACGACGCCAACGATGACTCCAAGATTCTACAAGACGACTTTCGACTAGGATGTTATACTTTATCCTTTGACGTCGACAACAAATTAACTACCCAAACCGACAAACAAGACTTACTTGTTGGTTCCCAGGTTTATCTATCTGTTTGGCGATCTCAGTGACAAACACCTTTGGTTAGTTTCCAGAGTCTATACTCTCTCTCGAAGATACTTTCTCTTCCGTCGAACACGATCCACCTGTTCCTGCATCGACAGACTCGCATACAATTTTGTGGTCAAAGCATCTATGATCCAAATATAATATATTCAAACATCATTGCATTTATTATAAAGACATTTAGTCTACATATCACCTTGATCGTAATCAATAGATTCTGCAATTTCATATAACAACTTAGTAAGATAAATTGTCAGTTTTCATGTCGTTCTCAACATAGTAATTTACTGAAATTTGCAAGAAAGTAAATAGCATAATTGTTTTCAAAAGGAGGGATGTAACACACTTCATACCCCATTGGCATGATCTAGACTATCCTTGGCTCCACAGCCTCCATTAGGCACTAATCAGTTTCTACCAAAAAATAAACTATATTCTTATACTTTTCAACTAGAGATTTGGGAATTCTCTGTCTTTCTTGCATCATGTTCTGAAAGTTCTTAAAGTACCCCCAGAGTGTTGTATTCCGTGCCTTGGCATCACCAAGCCCATGTATATAATCTTTGATCTGAATAGCTACTGGTCTATCATTCTGCCATACCCAGCCACTGGATCCAAGAAGCTCATTCATGTAATAGAAGAAAAGACAGAGTATCAAATCGCAGTATTTGAAGGAGTTCTTCTTAATCTTCTATAGATTCTCCAAGAGTTGGTTCAGAAGGAGCTCACAAAGATCATAGTCTACATTCTTCCTTAACATTTCATAAGCAATGTATATAGCAGTTTCAGAAACTGAATTCTCCCTGCTGGAGTGATATATCTTATATCCAATTATCATTGATGCAAACTTGATATCCGGATTTGTGATATCCTCAATAGTCATAGCTCTTTTATCAAACTTTGATCTGGTAGCCTCACTGACAATTTGGTTTTTGACAGATTTGAGCGTAGGCATTTCACCGGTTGAGTGTAATCCGGTTACAGCCCTAATGGCATCCTTAGTGATCTTAAACGACTTGTTTAACCACATGAAGTTGTCATGCATTTTGCTCAAGATATACTGGACCCATTCATCTTCCAGAAAATAGGGGAAATGAATGCATTGTGCAAAATGTTTGTCCCGAATAGCTCTATACTGAGTTTTAAGTTCAAAAGAGTCATCTATCAAATGCTTGTGATAGATATCAACCAGCTTAGATTCCCTAAATTCTTCAATATTCGCATGAATAAATGCCCTAACATCTTCTACATGTGGAACTCCATACGGAATACTTGAAAAGGCGCCTAGGGGATCAACTTCTAAGGATTTATATGGATGTTTCTTGAACTTAGGGCGTGGCCTCTCAGTGATCTTTACAACATTCGATGTATCCATCTTCAAAAAGACTTATAGAGAAATATTCAATAACAGAAAGTACCTTTTGCACGTCTAGGGTTCGTGAAAAGATCTGGATTGATTCGCTGCATGAATCGACTTCTACGCTTCAAGAGATTTGATGCAGAGCTCTTCTTTTGCTTCTCGAATGCAGAATGAACAAGTGTTTGATAGGAGAACCCTTATATTATTCCACAAATCCTAATACCAAGTTACAATAAATGCTCGACTTAAGTCATTCCAGTTTTCCTTGTTTTCCTTGTTCGGAGACTTGATGAATCGGATCGATCTTGTTCTAAACATCTTGCGGATCTTTCATATTTTAACCATAGTTTATTTGGATGTTTCTCTTACAAACCCTTTGATCCGCAACTCTCCTTGTGCCAGTTCTAACACCAATTAACTGGCTGGGGGAAATTTTTTTCCTTGTGTCTCCCCCTGAGCCAGAGCTCACTTCTTTAATTTCTGGAAGGAATATCAACACTAGATTCCGGTGCGGATCCATCCCCTACATTCTCTATACTTCTCTTCACCCAAATCTTGTTCATCTCACTTTTAACTTCATCCGCATTCACTTTTCCTTTTCTCTTGTCTTGATTCTAATTATGATGTACCAGACCTCTTTTGTCCTGATTCTTGCTTCTAGAGAATTTGGCAATATAACCAGATCTATTGCAATTGTGGCAAACAACATTTCTTTGCATATTTGATTGATGTCCTCTTGATCTATATTGATTAGCCATATGACCCATTCTATTGCATGTAAGGCATCTACCATTGAATGAATTGTTCATTTGCATATTTCTGCATTCATGAGATTTGTGACCATACCTTTTACAGTTGAAACATTGTCCGGAGAAGGATATATTAGTCTGATTCATTCTCTTTCTGCACTGATTAGCTTTATGACCAAAGTTATTGCAGTTGTGGCAGTAACCATTGAAAGATGGATAATTTTGAGCATTAGGTTGCCTTACCGGAGGTCTTTTAGGCTTGTACCTTAGATTTTCTGATCCAAAATTCTTTTGACCAGATCCAGAGCTTTCACCTTTTTCATATCCCAAGCCACACTTGTCATCTACCCTCTTTTGGCTTTCAAGAAGAACTTCAAGTTGAGCAGAACTTATCTTGAATTTCTCTTTGTATTCATTTGTTGTTTGAAGATCCGTTTTAAGAGAGATAATTTGATCCTTAAGCTTTTCTTCATTATCTTTAGCATCTTCAAGATCAGATTCAAGATGTCTAATTATTCTATCCATCTTGTGGCAGTCTTCTGATTTCTGTTTGAGAGATTGTCTTAGATCATCTTCAATTTTTCTTTTTTCTTCAATTTCTTGGGTAAACTTCATAACTCCTGATTCCATTTCATGTCTGACCATAATGACTTCTTTTGATAACTTTTCACATAACTTGGTTTTCTCCTTGAGATCTCCATTTGTATCATTTGTTTCACCTTGACTTGCCAGTTGCTGAAGTAGCTCCTTTCTCTTTTTCATAAAGAGACTCAGTTTCTCTTTTAGTTCATTTATGAAATCATCAACCTGTTTGAGTCTTTCCTTCAATTCATTGACTTCAGAATTTGATTGCTCAAGATCATCTAGGGTAGACTTAAGTTGTTCCCTCATACCATACACATCCATTTGAATTCCTAGATCTTCCTCAAGCTGTTAGGCTCTGTTGGGAGGAACTTGGCTCTGATACCAATTGTTGATAACTGAGAGGGGGGGGGGGTGAATTAGTTATCTTAATTATTTCAACTTTCTGAACTTTCTTATTAAGTAATGTAGCATCAATTCAATTAAGCAAACATAACCATGAAATGGATATACACATGACACAATATTTTTGATGTGGAAACCCTGTTAAGGGAGAAAACCACGGGGTGATTAACCCAAGATTATATTCTTTGTTAGAAGAATAGAAATACAAGATAACACTTGCCAATTAGGGCTCACTGCTCGAGCACACTGCTCACAAGAGGTTCACTGCCTACAAGAGACTCACTGTCTACAAGATGTAAGAAGAATAACAAGATCCTTGAACTGATGAGAAGCATCCACATATGCTGAGGTTCAGTTCCGGTTAGGCTCAATACACTGATCTGCTACACTTCATCCTTCTCCTTCTTTTGTGTTGCCGTCCTTTCACATTCCGGACCTTCCTTACTGCTTTAACTCTGCTCTCCTACTTTTCTTTGTACATACATAACTACTACATCATTACCTCATCAAAATCCTTTCGGTATATATATCCGCACAAAAGATTTCATCCTCTTTCTAGTTAGCATCCGGAATAGTCAATATTTCCCAAACTCTAATCTGTCGGCTGAATCCTTGCTTCCCAAGTGATGCGGATCAAAAAGAAACTTATAGAAGTTATCTAACAAGTTGGCCAATTATGAATGATACCTTAGGAATCTTTATCACCATCAACATCTCATCCAAAATAACTTCTGATGCTCTGCCTGTCAGTTCTTCCTCTGTCTGTTCTACCAAACCAGACCCCAATACTTGAATGCTTATATCTCTTTACTCTTTCATCACCAGAGGCTCAATTCTTGGAATCTATCAGTCAAGGTACTCCTCTTGACTTCCCCAAGTTCGCACTTTCCAAGGATATTTCCTCTAAGAGATCCGGACCTGACTGTCGGACCTTGCCACATACTCTATTCTTGCTTACCAGACCACAACACTCTTCAATCTGACTTCCGGTAAAGGCACACCATGTCCTGCAGATGTGTGGGATGAACTTTGTTGCCATCAATGACAACAATAATGAAGCTCCAATGTGTCTCTTGCCAACACAACCTTCATTTCAAAAAGTTATCATGGAACTAGCAGAAAAGAGTAGGGAAAAGCCTCTTCTTGGGATTACCCAGATAGAAAAGAGACCGAAAAATAATAGCTCTTAAGGACCAGGCCAAAAAACAACGAAAGCATTGATAGCTTCTCAAGGAGAAAAACTCATCAATGAAGGATTGGTAAAGCCTCTTGATTCGTACTTGCCCCATGGTAAACAGTGATTTTACAATCATGGAATATTAGGGGTTTAAATATAGTAGCACCCATCAAGTTGCTATCCACAGATTATTAGAGAATCATAATACTGATTTTTTGCTTATCCAAGAGACCAAAATGTCTCTAGATATTATTGATAAAGTTGTCAACAAAATATGGAGAGGTGCTGGTCATATGGTGGCGGTTGCCTGAGGTGCCTCGGGTGGGATTATCGCCCTTTGTAACTCTCTTGAATGGACTACTTTGGAACATATTGCCTGGAGGGGTGTTCTCACTCCTCTCTTCCAGAATAATATGACTAAGGAGCATATTCGGATTACTAACTTTTATGGGGACCAAAATTTTGCCTGCCTAACTCGTTAATGGATTGCTCTCCAAAGTATGAGATCCTCCAAAGAAGATTTATACTAGATTATTGCCAAAGACTTTAATGCCAAACTATCTTCTAGAGATCAAGAAGGCGGCTCCCCTTCTCTTGACATTAGGGATTATCATATGATTGCTTAGGTTCGGGCCCTACATTTAATGGACATTCCTGGGATCTACTTTACTTTAACCAACAAAAGAAAAGCTCCAGACTCTAGGAAGGTGAGATTAGATAGATTTCCAGTCTGAGAGGAGGCCTTTGTGAAGTGGAATTTAACTACTCATATCCTTGAAGGCCCCGTCTCTAATCACTCCCTGATCCTTCTTGATGGAGGCATCAAAACAGGTAATTTCCACAAACCATTCAAATTTGAAAATTACTGGCTTTTAAAAGATGAACTTTAACAACTTATTCCTAAATGGTGGGAAGAGGGCAGACTGCCTTTTGGTACTGCTATGTTTAGACTTCATAAACAACTCCATCATGTCAAATATCAGTTGAAAGGATGGAAGTGTAACAATAAATCTGATTTTTAGAATCAAAGAGCTTCCTTATTTGTCAGATGGGATGAAGTTCAGAAATAATTCTGGGAAGGAATCATCTATGATAAGTTGAAAGATGAAGATGATGCCCTCTGTAATGCTATTGAATCTATTGATACCGAAGAAGAGATTTATTTGAAGCAGCGTGCTCGCATTTCTTGGCTTCTAGAGGGGGATAGAAACACCATTTTTTCCACCAGTCAGCTTGTGGTAGAAGGTAGGGGAACAAGATGGATGGTATTCAAGATGTGATAGGTTAGCCTTTACACTCCATTCCTGAGCAGGAGCAGTTTTCCTCAAATTACTTTGCTAATTTATTCAAGGCCAGTGACGTCTAGGACCTTTAAGATCAACTTGAAGTCTTCACAACTATCTCTTCCATTATTTCTGAAGAAGACAATTAGGTTCTCCTAGATCCCATCGATAGTGAAGAAGTGAGAAAAGTTGTTTTCAATATGAGCACTGGGAAAACTTCAGGTCCCGATGGTTTTCTTATTTAGTTTTTTCAGTCCTTTTGGAGCCCTATTCACAAGGATGTTATTGCTATTATTGAAGAGTCTTACCAATAAGAGAATTCTCAAAGCCTTGAACCATACTTTTCTCACCCTTATTCCTAAAGAGAAGGCTGGGATACACATTTTTGATTTCAGACCTATTGCTTTATGCAATGTTATTTATAAAATTCTCACTTTTGTGATGGCTGACCATCTAAAACCTCTTCTTCATAAAATTGTAGGCCTTGAGCAAGGTGGTTTTGTCAAGGGTAGACAGATATTAGATGGAGTTATCCTGGCTCAGGAGGTTATTCACTCAATGTAGAACTTTGGCAAATCTAGTATGCTTATCAAATTGGACATGTCAAAGGCTTATGATAGGGTCGAGTGGTCCTTTTTGTCTAAAATGATGTCTACCTTTAGCTTCTCCCAAGCTTGGATAGACTGGATTATGAGCTGTGTTGCTTCTCCAACCTACTTTGTTCTTATAAAATAGCCTCCCCTCTCATCCTTTTGGAACTTCTCGTGGTTTGCGTCAAGGTGACCCTTGTTCTCCTTTTTGTTTCTCATTCTCGCTGAGAGCCTGGGTAGAATTTTTCTTGAAGAAAGAAGGCTTGGCCTGATTTCTGGATTCAAGATTGGAGAGGAAGTCCTAACTCAACTTCAATTTGTTGATGACACAGGCCTCTTAGGCTTGGGTACCTGCAAAGAAACTAGAATGGTCAGAGCAACTCTAAATACTTATCTTAAAGCCACCAACCAAGTCATTAACAATCAAAAATCAAAAGTGGTTTTTTTTAATATGGATCTAAGAAACCAAAACAAAATTCTTTCTATTTTAGGTTTCCTACAAACGGAGTTACCTATGACTTACCTAGGAATCCCTCTTCACTTCAAGAAGCTTAAGATGACTGTGTGGAGAGAACTTTTAGAGATTATTCGGGGTAAAATCAACCAATCATCCAACAAATGGTTAAGTTATGGTGGAAGACCTATTTGTCTGTAGTATGTGATTCAAGCAATGGCTATCTATAAATTTTCTATCCTTGCTGCTTCCTCCACTATTTGGAAATAACTGGACAAGATAGCTCAGAAATTCTTATGGAGTGGTGCTAAAGATGAAAGAAAGTGGGCTTTAGTCAATTGGGCTAAAGTCGCTTAGCCTAAGATAAAAGTGTTGGAAGTAGCTAAGCATGCTCTGTAACTTGATCAACACTCTCACAATATGGAAATCAATAAATAGAGATTAAGAAATCAATGAAATTGATGAACCTAATGAGCATAAACTTATATTGATCTCACTTAGAAATTTACATGAGAATGCCTCATTATATAGGCATGGAAGAGACAATCCACCTTGCACGTGGATTGGCAAGTGCCCCCTAATCTGGCACTTGCAAGTAGACAAGTGTCCTATAAGGTGTCAACCTTTGGATCACTTGGAATGTGCTAACCAACAACCTTGTGTGACAAGTGTTGGATGACTACAAAGTGCCTTTTGAGGTGAGATAGAAAGTCTTTCAATGTCAAAAGGTATGCACACGAGGTTTACCAAACAACTAGGTAACCTCTGACCTCTAAAAGGTTGCACATTTAGTTAGACAAGATGTTGTCTAACCTCATCAACCTAAGTACACTTAAGCAATAGTGAATAGATTAATTATTCACTCTAACACCCCCCCTTAAGTGATACTTGGGGAGATCACAAAAGTGCAATAGATACAAAGATATTGGTCTCGACTACTAGGCCATTTTAGGTACCCATGTACAAAGTTTCTCATAAAGTGGAGTAAAGGAGAAAACCCAATGGGAACAAAAATCCTCTCCAAAAGGAGAAACAAAATGTATGAAAAGAAAACAAGTGAAGAAGGATGGACTTATATCATTACCCCCTTAGGACAACTTCTATCACATGTGTACAAGGAATTTCCCCAAAAAAGAAGATACAAAGAGAGACTTGGAAGCCCCCCATAAGATATGCTACAGTGCGTGTACATGCTCGATGAAGTATGTTGAAGAGAATCCACAAACCCTAAACCACATTTCTCCCCTTAGGAAGAAATTGAACCACAATATTGTGCAAAGAATCTTCCCATTCTGGATAGGAACATACATGAAGAAGTAGGAAGGTCTTTGAATTATGCACATGATTCAAAGACTCAGATGATGACCATAAGGTCTTCAAAGAATGCTTAATGATCTCCAAGCCAATGTTGTCATGTGACGAAGATTCGGGAACAGGGACCATAGATGTATGGTGAAAGGGTAAATGCACAAAGATGAGTCCACTTAAGGTGGAAGTTTCAGACTTAGAAAAAATTTGAAATCGGATAAACCAAAACGGGATCCCATTTTGCATTGGGATCCTGAGCCAAAAACGTGATCGTGTTTTGAAATGGGATCCCATTTTAAAACGAGATCTCGTTTCATAAAAGGTTAAAATATTAACCTTTTATGAAACGGGATCCCGTTTCATAATATTTGAATTTCCAACGCAATTTTTGCAATGGGTTTTGGGTCAGAAAAAAAGGCTTGGGAACCCGACCCTTGGCTTTGGACCTGGTTTGACCTGCAACTTGAAGGTCTTGTCAATGTCACAACAAAATAGTGACTTTAGGCATATATCTGAAGGCCTTTTTTGTAGATTTTTTTGACGAAATTAAAACCCATTATAGATGAGACAATGTAGATTCCAAATATCTAATTTGTTTTACAATTGGATTATTTTTTCTATTTTTTAATTAATTTATGATTAAATAGGTCCATAAACTTGAATTATCAAAATTTTTTAGTATTTTAATAACTTTTTATTAAAATATTTTTTTGTAAAAAAAATTGTATGAAAACTTACTTTAGACAATTCTTTTCAATTTAAAAAAAAAAAATTTCAAAAAATGTTAAGTTTAGGTCATCTTATGCGTGACGTACACGACAATTTTTTAAAAGACCAAAAATGGCCAATACAAAATTAACAAAAAAAAAAATTCAATAAAAAATTACAAAAAAAAATGGAAAACATGCTTCAATGAGCTATAAATCTTTTCCCAAAAGAGTTTAGAAAAATATGATTATTTAGGTCAAAATATGGATGACGTACATGTGAATGGTATAGTAAAAAAAAAGTGACTTTTAAATAGTAGTTTTTAGAGATGCCTATTGCAAATCAATTTCTATCATCTAGGTACTGAAAATAATTACATATTTGGAAACTAGACTCCGAGTACTACATTTCATATTTAGTGACTCTTTCCAAGATTCCACCTTTAAGTGCTTCAAAATTTTAGGTCAAATGTGACAAATTCTGAAAATCAGGGAAAACACTTCCACTTTTTGGCCAAAAAATGGACTCAACTTCTTGCACACACCCGAAAGATGAACCCATGTGAATCTAATACTTCTGCAAAAGGTGTCAAACTAGATGATGACAGAGTTTGATATGTAGACTCATAAGTATTTGCAGAATTAGTCCCTATATAAGTTGAAATAGGTGAGGCATGAACAAGTATATCTGAAGACGATGGTGATGCAACTTCATCGAAGCTAACATCGAATAGAAGACGAATGTTCTCAATGGTGTTATCTAAATCTGTAATGTGGGATTCTACAAACAATGATGCGATGTTTGGTAGATATGTATCCCAATGTGGTAGATCTGGAACAACGATGACGATGTTCTGATGCAAGGAATCACTAAAAGTCATCCTAAATGAAACATCAGGTGGCGATTTTGTAGTCTTACAAAATATCAAAAAGACAACGTGAGAGAAATGAGGACAAAGTGCATTCCCACGTTGAGTGCTACCACAATAAGTACACTTGACTATGCAATGTTTAGATATGGTCTAATAATGTGCAAATATCAAATGCAAACCCCCCCGCCAAAAAAAACTATTGAAAGAGAGACCGAGATCTATTACCAAGGAGCTGGTTGTAATGTGATGAAGACTTGCATACCTTCAAGAAATAACAGGTTGAAACACCAAGTAGAGGCTGATGTGATGGATTTCGGGCATGGGAGTTGTTGAAATCTACTATAAATGTTGACAAAAAAAACTTCTCTGCAAACCACGAATGGAGTCTCCATGCTTCAAGGCCGATTGTTGGTGTAGAGGCCATTGAATATAGGCCTGTGAAGCCGTTGTAATGGCAGAGGCCTTGATAAAGGCCTATAGGGACTGCTTGATAGGCATGGGCCTCTAACGCCTTCCACACATAGACTGTGTGTAGAAGAGTTGGCTTAAGGGCATCGAATAGGTAGGCAATCCATGACTTCGAGAGAAGCTTTGACCTCAGAAGACATTGAAACCATGATCAAGTTGCAAACAATGTGGAAAGTCTAGCCTCAAACGCCAAAAAATAAGGCTGGATGACCTAAAAATTGCCAAAATCTTGCACAATACAATGAAATCAATCCAAAATCTTGGCAGAGGCCAAATAGGCCACATGATTTGCTAGAATCGACAAAATCAACCCAAAAATTACAAGTTTGCAAAGGGCAAATTTGCCCTTCGCAATTTTTTTTTGTTACAAAAAATTTGCCCAAATTGACCCAAAAATGCAAAATCTCCTTCAAATTTTTATTTTTCTAATAAAATTTACTTTTTTTTGCAAAAAATTGGGTTAGGGGCAATTTTTTTTTTACAATGAAGTTTGATCCATTTCGCTCGAGGATGCATTGACTTTCGCCTCAACTCTGGATCCCCTCAAATCAAAGAGCGTGTCTGCAGCATGGCTCTGATACCATGTTGGAATTAGCCAAGGATGCTCTGCAACTTGATCAACACTCTCACAATATGGAAATCAATAAATAGAGATTAAGAAATCGATGATATTGATGAACCGAATGAGCATAAACTTATATTGATCTCACTTACAAATTTACATGAGACTGCCTCATTATATTAGCATGGAAGAGATAATCCACCTTGCATGTGGATTGACAAGTGCCCCTTGATGTGGCACATGCAAGTAGACAAGTGTCCTATAAGGTGTCAACCTTTGGATCGCTCTGAATGTGCAAACCAACAACCTTGTGTGACAAGTGTTGGATAACTACAAAGTGCCTTTTGAGGCGAGATGGAAAGTCTTCCAACCTCAAAAGGTATGCACATGAGGTTCATCAAACAACTAGGTAACCTCTAAAAGGTTGCACATTTAGTTAGACAAGATGTTGTCTAACCTCATCAACCTAAGTACACTTGAGCAATAGTGAATAGATTAATTATTCAATCTAACAAAAAGGTGGTCTAGGTTTGTGAAGGGCAGACCTCAACAATAAAGCTTTGGCTGGAAAATTATATTGGAGATGGATTTCTCAACCGACTGCCCTCTTTAGTCACATTCTCTCTAGTAAATATTTGAGAGTTGAAAATTAGAATGAGCTCTGCTGCCTTCCCATCTCTGGCACTGGATCCTTAGTTTGACAAACTCTCAAGTTAGACTCCCAAGTTTTGAAAGATGGTATGTTTTAGAAAATTGGGAGAGGAGACAAAGCTTGTTTTTGGACAGACTCTTGGGATCAAAATCCTCCTATTATTGTCCAATTCCCTGAATTGTAGAATGTTAAAACCGAAATGGAGAGCAGGGATTGGATCAAAGTTGAATGCTACTTTAACTCCTGTTAGCTATGATCCTACAAGTTTAGGCAACTCAAGAAATTGGATGAATGACCAATTCCCATCCCTTCGAAATTTGTGCCTACTATTTCTAATCTTGTAGCCACTCGTTTCCTCTCTGGAAGTGAGGAAGAGGATCAAGTTGCTTGGGGCCTCGGTAGCCTGGGGGTCTATTATGTCAAAGCTAGCTACAATAAAATCCTTCCTTTGCCCCCCCTCATACCTTTTTGTTCGAGGCATGGCACAAAATTTGGCAAACTAAAGGATGGTCAAAAGTCAATTTCTTTGCCTGGCAATTTATGGACAAAGGAATCCTCACTTTTGAGAATCTCAAAAGAAGAGGTTTCATTAGTCCTTTTGAATGTGTCCTCTGCTTGAAGAATGAGGAAACCTCTGACCATTTGATGTTTGACTGTCCCTTTTCTAGAAAGATCTAGAAAAGATGGTTCCTCGTTCACAAAATCAGATTCACAAGCCTTCTCAACAAGCAAATCTTTTGGGAAATATGGAGGAGAGGTAGATTCAAGTCTGAAGCTCTTCATATCGGATGGAAGCTGGGTTTGAATTTCATTTGGTGGCAAATCTAGCTTGAGAGAAATAATAGAATTTTTCATGATAGTGCCTCTACAGTTGATAGGATTTGGCAAATTATTTGGAGTAAGATTGCGGAAATGGTGGCTGCCAATGGCATGAAGAACAAAAAATCATGAAGTTGACTTGATGGGAAAGGTGCCTACACTGAAATCCTTGGCTACTTGGAAACCTCCTCCAATCAGTTGGGTCAAAATCAACACGGACGGCGCTGCTAAAGACAACCCAGGTAAAATCAGCTCTAGCTTTGTTTGCAGAGATCATAAGGGAGCCGTTATTTACTGGGAACTCAATGGCCTAGGTCCAACTACCAACAATGAAGCTGAGGCTTTATACATAAAGTCTACTTCTATGTGGGCTGTCCGCCATGGCTACATACATTTTATTATTGAATCAAATTCTCAACTCATGGTTGGTGCTATGGATTCTATTTTGAACTTTACTTTGAACTCTTAGAGGCTGAAACTTATAGTTTCTCAAATCAAGCTTTTGTGGAAAGATTTGGAAGATGTTTTCTCTATTTATGTTAGGAGAGTTACAAATCAAGTTGTTGATTTCCTTGCTAAAACAAGATCTGATATGCCCTTAGGAGTTCATTGGAATAGCAATTCTCTTGTTTCTGATGAATGTATACTTTTAGATTAATGAACAAACTTGTGTTTTAGCTAACATGGAAATTTAGATCAGTTGGTGGCTATTGGGGTTTTGCCACTTTTCGCTACTCTCCCTCTCCCCTCCGATTTTTGGATCTTGGTACAACTTTTATTGCTTGGTCTTCAATTCTTTTAATATTTTTTCAAATCTTTCCTCAAAAAAATTATGTGAGCATTATATTATTTCTTTTATTTATTTATTTTGGTAATTAATTTCTTTTGGAAAAAGAAATAAGTTGAATTATTCTAATTTGTTAATTTATTTAATTATTGAATGTGCATGTCTATTTTATTTTTTTAATAAAAAGGGGGTAAAAACTTTATTGAAAGCAAGAAATAAGCATTACAAAGAGTTCGGGAATCCAAAAGGCTCCCAATAAAGAGGAGCACAAAAAAACCAACCAAGAAAAAATCACCCTTCCTAGAACAACAGGTACCTCAACCAGTCCCATCATCAGGTAAGATCTTCTCTAAATCTTGACTACAATCAGGGGGTAATTGCCCCCATCCCTCAATCTTCTAATCTCTATCATGCTCTGAAGCCCACTTGGCCAAACAATCAACAACCCTATTCCATTCACGTGGGATGTGGACAAAATACACCACCTCCACCATAGAGCACATTTGTAGAATCTGATGAACAACCAAAGCAAGCTGCCAATTAACATCAGTCAACTTATACTCATTCGATAAATTAACAATAATCTGTGAGTTAGACTCACAGATAATCCTACGCCAACCCAAAGCACAAGCACACTCAATAGCCCAGAAGATTACCATCCCCTCCATAAGGTTGTTAGAATGTTGCCCTTTATGGATGGAAAAAAAAAACCAAGCCAGAACAATCTCTTCCAAGTCCACCAATCCCAGCTGGCCCAGGATTACCCCTAGAGGAACCATCAGTATTGATTTTCAAAATATCCGTTGGAGGGGGCACCCATCTTCCAACTCTATAAACCTTCTTTTTAGGCTGCCCACCTCTTCCAACACAAGCCAAGACATGAATCAAACCCTATAAACCCAATC
This sequence comes from Cunninghamia lanceolata, assembly GCA_027924645.1. Classification (NCBI taxonomy): domain Eukaryota; kingdom Viridiplantae; phylum Streptophyta; class Pinopsida; order Cupressales; family Cupressaceae; genus Cunninghamia; species Cunninghamia lanceolata. The sequence goes on along the minus strand of BSBN01000178.1, from coordinate 4,611,089 downwards.
TCATCACAATCTCATCATCACTCCTTTCCAAGGGATACACCACCTTACATTTAGCTTCCACTGTCACCTGGATCATACTAATAATTCTATGCCAAACCTATTGAACCATTAGCCTATCTCCAGGAAAGATCCTATGATTCCTTTCCAGCCAAATTTGCCAAAGGATGAAGGTAGGACCAATGCACCACACAATCTGGAGGAAAGAGGCTTGAGAAGGAGGTCTTCCCATGCTACCCCAAAACTCCACAAGGGAAGGCACGTGAACACAAGGATGTTTCCAAACATCCCACCAATAATGCCAAAGCAACATAGCAAAGGAGAAACAAAAAAATAGGTGGGAAGAATCCTCCTCACTGCAGCCATAAAGAACACACACCGAAGGGCAGAGTCCCCATTTCTGAAGATTATCCCAAGTCAAACATCTATTCCAAGCCAAAGTCCACACAAAGCAATTACACTTTGGCCAAGAGAACTTCTTCCACACATTTCTCCACCAAGGAACCTCCATCCCCCCAAACTTGTGAACCAGCAGCTCCTGATACCCACTAGCCATAGTGAAAATACCCTTTGGATCTAGACACCAAGCAAGAATATCCTTATCACTAAGGGAGCTGCATTGTCTACCAGCCAAAATATGCTTAAGAATGACACAGTCCTCCTCTGAACCAACAACCGGCCAATCACAAGGATCCTTCCACCTAGCCACCTCCATCTGCCCATAGGGGTTAGAAGTCTTAAAATCAATCACCCTCGACCAACCAGCCTCCAAGAATCTCTAGAAAAAATTCAACAAATTCGGATACTGGTGCAAGATGGGAGGGAAACCATCCCAGGAGTCAGACCAAAAGAGAGCCTTAGTCCCCTATTACATATCTAGAACAAGCCCTCCTTGTTTAGAGCAGCCCCTTTCTTAAGTGTCCCCCAAATCACAGAGCCTTTCCCCACCAGAGAATAGCAGGGAATTTCCTCCTTTGGGACCCTCGAAGGTACTTATGAGATAGAATCATGGCCCAGATATGATCTTGTTCCAAACACCACCTCCAATACAAATTAGAAGCCAATGCCAACCCGGTCAAAGTCAACTGCCACAATCCAAGACCCCAAAACTGCTTTGGACTACACACAATATCCCATTTCACAAGGCTCCACTTAGAAGAAGACAAGTTGCCTGCCCATAAGAATTGTCTAGCCAAAGAGTCCAAATCCTTAACAAACCCAACTGGAGCCATCTGGAGCATACCTCTATATTTGGGAAGAGCCTTCACCACCGACTTGAGCAACTGAACACGTCTAGCAAAGGACAACCATCTATGAGTCCAATGGCTAACCTTCGTGCATGAAACTTGTCTAGAATATTCTGCCAAGACTCTCTAGCAAGAGAACCAGAAGAGATAGGGAGACCAAGATAGGTAAAAGGGAGAGACCCAATCTGGAACCTCAAAATACAAGCAATTCTTTGTTGAATGAGCCACAGAGTGTTGAAGAAAAAAATAGAAGATTTATCTTCATTAATCATTTGACTAGAGGCATGCAAATAAGTATCTAAAGCCTTGTGCAAATTAGTGGCTTCTCTAACCTTAGCCATACCCATCAAAGTAGTGTCATCCATAAATTGTAGGTAAGACTGAGGAGGCAAACCATTCCCCCACACCCATCCTTGAATAAGACCCAACTCCACATTACGCTTCAACACTCTCCCCAAACCTTTAGCCAAGAGAATAAATAAATAAGGAGAGAGAGGGTCCCCTTGACGAAGGCTTCTAGAAGCACAAAAAAGAGAAGAAGGCTCACCATTTAGTAACACCGAAAAAAAAGTGGAAGTAACACAACTCATAACCCACTAGACCCACTCCCCAGCAAAACCAAAGGCAATAAGAACTTTGCGCAAGAAGGACCACTTAACCCTATCATATGCCTTTGCCATATCCAGCTTGATGAACATAGCATTTTCTTCAGAGGATGCCATAGAATGAATAGTTTCAGTAGCAATGACTACCCCATCAAGAATTTGCTAATCTACCACAAAACCACTTTGTTCCTCAGAAATAAGCCATCTAAGCCATCACTTCAACCTTTCAGCAATAAACTTGGAAATGATTTTATAAACCACATTACAAAGGGAAATAGGCTGAAACTAACTTAATCGATCCACCCCTTCACAATTGGGAATTAGAGAAAGGAAAGTGGAGTTCAAAGCCCTTAGCATCTGCTTATTCCTTTGAGTCTATCGAACCAACTCTAATAAGTCTAGCTTAATGATATCCCAAAATTCCTGAAAGAATTCAATCAGAAAGCCATCAGGGCTCGGGGCTTTCCCTTTCTTCATCTGAAAGACAATAGCTTCCAATTCTTCTAGAGAACTACCACCCAAAAGATGCTCATTCATCTCCCCAGTAACCAAGGAGGGGATACAAGATAAAACCTGGTTTTCTTCCGTCAAAACATCTCGATGATCCTCCCTAAATAAGGAAGCAAAGAACTGTGAAGCCTCTCTGTATATATCCTATAAAGAGGATAAATGCTCACCCCTGTCATTCACAAGAACATGAATAGAATTACCACGTCTCCTGGATTTCACTATATTAAAGAAGAAAGCAGTGTTTTTATCTCCCTCCTATAACCACTCAACATGAGCCTTTTGTTTCCAACAAATCTCCTCGCACAGTTCACATTCTTCTAAAACTTTCAAAGCCCTTGCCTCCTCCCTGAGTAAATCCTCTAAAAGGCCCAACTCCCTTATCTCCCAGGTAATAACATCCAAGTCAGCTTGAGCATCAATCTTAGCATGAAAAATATTTCCAAAACACTGCCTATTCTAGTGCTTAAGTTGATGCTTCACATACTACAGCAGTTTGGAAAAGGAATACATAATAGTGCCATGAGCGGGTCTCCCCAATTGCCACCATTCAACCACATACTCCTGCAAAGAAGGATCTCTTAACCACATAAGGTAAAACTTGAAGGAGGAGGACCGAGCAACCTGAGCTGAAGTAGCAGATAATTTAATAGGCCAGTGATCAGAGCCCCTCCAATCAAGAATCTCAAAACAAGTAGACCACATTCTTCCAATCTAGAAACAGGAAACCAAGAAACGGTCAAGTCTCTCAACAATACAATTCTTCCCCAACCTCCTATTGTTCCAAGTAAGTTAACCATTACTGGGCTTGATGTCAACAAGATTCAAGGCCAAGATGTTATCACAGAGAAGGAAAGCAGAGGGCTTCAACCTCTCAATACCACCCTTCTTTTCATCTAACTCAATGATGGCATTAAAATCTCTAGCAATAATCCAAGGGAAAAAAAGAGCAAGATTCCAAATAAAATTGAGATGAGACCACAAAGACTACTTACCAGGAAAATCAGTAGGCACATAGATGTTTGACAGAAGAATAGTTTCCCCCATCTCCAAGCTTGAGGTAACTGTAGAGATAGAAGACTTAGAAGACATCCACTAAAGATGATGAATCTTCAAGGGGTTCCATAAGTAGGTCGCACCCCCAACACTACCATGAGCCCCAATACACTAGCAATCACCCCGCCCCCACAGTTTCAACAACAAGCCAACCATGCTCTCAACCAACAACTTAGTCTCCTGAAGAAAAAGAACATTAGGAGAGTGAATTCTCACAAAAATCTCGAACAACTTTTTGTCTAGGGCCATTGTTCAAGCCCCTTACATTCCATAAAATAATGATCATTTCAGAGGATTAGAAAAGTGAGAGTCCAGAGTCTTAACCGATCTGACTCCACCAAAGTTTCCCCCATCATCTTAATTTTCTCTAAGTCTTTCTTTCTACCAACCTTGGATGGCTTCTCAACAGTCCCCCTTTTCTGGTCTTTCTGAAGAAGACCCATCGGAGGAGAAGCCCTGCTACCTTTCACTGAATCATACCCACTTTCACTAAAGGATTAGAGATCACTCCCTTCCCCATCCTCGCATCTGCAAGAGAATCCAACCTCTCAGAAACTACCAAACTAAGATTCGAGTCCATTTACATAGCACCAGCCTCCTGTGAAGCCTGAGTGTTATCTAGAATGATACCTTCCTAGACCTCCTCCAAAGCACCCTAATCCATAACCATCATGCCTGGATCACCTCTTGCTGACTAAGGTCATCCAGAACCTCAAATCTATTAAAAGTATCACCCTCATGTCGCTCTTTAAAAGTCCTCTTTTGACAATGATTCTTATTGCGAGCCTTAACAGGAATAAAACCCTCTGCACTTGCAACCTCACCAGGAATGGGAGCCTTCCCTTTGTCAACCCTAGGGGGGTTGTGAGGAGACTGAGTAGTTTGAGACTCAGAAGATTTAGACCTCAGGCATCTTCATTGCAAATGGCCATACTCATGACATAGGCAGTATCGGACGAGAAAAGTTTCGTAGTCTAATTGCTGCACCCAAGAATATGAACCCGCACGAATTTTCAAAGAATCTGGAAGAGGGTAACTTAAATCAATGTCAACACAAATACGAGCAAAATTCATTACCTTTCTATCCTGAGTTTGCTAAGAAGGACACACTGGTTTCCCCAAAAGTGAAGCAACATTATGCAAGATCTCATTATGCCAGCATTCAATTGGAAAACGAGGAACACACACCCACACCGAAACCCAATTCGGGAGCTCCTCCAAAGGATTAAAGCGGAGTAAGTCCACAAGCCAGGGTTTAATGAATAAACCAATTTTGTTGTGGAAATAAGGTCCTCCCTCAAAAATTCTATTGCGATCTATCATGTAGTTGAAAACCACCATGAAGTAACTATTCGCCAGCAACATTATTTCCATCTCACCCTCCGGATACCAAGTCCGATGAGCCCACGACTCCAAAAATTGGAGTGAAACCCGCATGCCCATGAATTTGCAATGCAAGGCATGCTTTGAGAAATACTCAGTATCCTCCGCAATTGATTCTAGCTGAATTACCAGCATAGGCCGATCTTTGGTGAGCTCCAGACAACCATTTATCTTCAAAATTTGAGAACCACCAAACGACACAAATCCACCATTGCCCGAATCATTTGAGAATAAATTATTATCAAAAACTTTCATTAAATGATTTGGAGATGAAGCCCCAAATGCAGCACGAAAATCCCGTGGGGATTTAACCCCCAATGCTTCCCCAAGAGCCATACCCGAGAGAACAAAACAACCTTAAACCCCCACACCGGGGTCCCCATTCAAACTCCCACACTTCGAATAACACAAGAGAATGAATATAGAAAAGAAGAGAGCAACAAAGCGAGGTTTCAAATGCTACACTAGAGAAAAGAAGAACCGGCCAAACCCCAGCTGGCCACCAAAATGCACATCCCACTATCATCCAAAACCCCCAACCCCTGGCTCACACTTGTAAATAGCTTGCAAACGACACCCACCAACCGATTCAATGCATGCCTCTGAGGCACGACCTCATGCAGGACGCGGCCTGCACAAGGCAGCGACGACCTCCATCGACGCCATCGTGCATGTCTATTTTAAATATTTAGAGAATCAATTATTAAATTTATCATATTTGTGAATTAGAAAATTATATTTTCTAATATTAGTTTTAAGTAGGATGTGCATGAATATGAATAAATGCATTTTAATATTATTTTTCTTTTATTAAGAATATAATATTATATTTTTCTTTTTAGGTTTTGGAAAAATAGGAAGAGTTATTAAAAGAAGAGAATTATCTTTTTCATTCTTTTTTTGGGGGGTTATCAATTTTATTATGCAAAATTAGAAGAGGAAAAGAGGTTATTGAAGTCGAAGGATTTGGAAGTGATTTTTTTTAAGAATTGAAGGATTGTTGTGGTCTTAGAATTGATTGGTTTATCTCCATTGTTTTTACCAAATTGCTACAAAGGTTGAGGTAAGATTCTTGTCATGAAAGATTTTAGAAAATATCTACTTTGGTTAATAATTGAATATAGGATTGTGTGAAGAAATTGTGATTTATATGCTTCTTGTGCAAAAAGAAATATTTAGACTATAGACACTAAAATTTGTCCATGTCTTGTCCACACCTAGTCGACATGACCTTGTAATGTTTTGCCCTAGGTCCTCGGTCATCCCACTCACAATTCCAAATTAATCACATTCCAATTAATTAAATCAATCACAGTTATTTAATTAATTCCCCCCTTGTCACATGTCTCACATAATTCAAATTAAATATTTGAATTAAATCCCTCACCTTTCGTCTCATTCAAACAAGTGTCTCATGCTACATCTTCCACTTAATCCCTTTATGTGTCAAACTAATTTAAATAATATTTTATTTAAATTAGGTCTCATTTATCCTCCATCGCACACTTGTCACATGACTACAATGCCTCTTGGAGTGGAAAAACCCTAATCAAACCTAATCGATCTCAACCGTTCATATCACTCAACATAACTTGCAATCTTGTCCATTCATTCGAATTTGCCTTTTCTATAAAGGTAGCCTCTCACAAGTCATTTTCATAAGATCAAGTTTGCAAGTAGCCTCATGCTACCAAAATTAGTCTAGAATCATCCTCATGCCAATGTTATGAAATAGTAAGCAACCAACAAACCCCCATTATCAACCCTTCGAAATCTTAGATGCTTATGTGAGGTTGAGAAGAGCCATGGAGGTCAATCAACACTAGCTTGAATCTGGTTTGCATTTGAGTTGTTTATTTGCATTTTCATCCTAGTTTGTGCTTCATGGTGCTAGTTAGGGTTTGATTTTCTATAATTCTGATTTCTGCCCTAGATTTTACCCTAACGACAAATGTTGAACTCGATGTGAACCTGCAAACATCTAACATTTTTGGTTGAGTTTTTGTGATCAAATTTTGCAAGTGACCTTCAGAGCTCAAACAGACCTCGTTGTTGAGTCTAGGAGGCCTGAGAAATGAAAATTGACATAAAATTTGATACTTTTTGGTTACAGGAAAAAAATTGATTTTTTTTGGCCCCTCCGCAGGGCTGTACTGTACAGATCCGTATGACACCTACATAGGGCCTAGGGTCGTAATTTCTGGTTTCATTCCTTGATTTCATGGTTAACTGTTATTTTTCTTTGCAGGATCAATGTTTTCATTAGAAAATCTAATGACCAGATCGCAGGTTTAATGTTTTTGGTGGCTAAAAATTATCCGTTTTAAGTTTAATATGCTCTATTTGCAGGTTTTAAGCTTTTTGTTTGTAGATGTAATGAAACCCTAGCCCGACTACTATGAAACCCTAATCGCCTAAAACCTTGCATCCTCCACTGTTTTGATGCCATGTCAACCTCCGATCCTCTTAGCACGGCCGCCGCTCAGCTCATTAGAAACCCTGAGTTGCCACCCTTTGCATACTCCACAGCCCAGTCACCGCCAAGGAAAACCTAAACTCCGCTCTTCACAAATCCTCGTCGCCGCTCGTCTTGACTATAAATTCCTGGTCGCCGCCATCAGTTGACACCTATCGACTGTCAATACAACCCTTATACCTCCGTGCCACTGTTTAATCTCTCCGTCGCCCTGCTATTTTAGCCTTGGCTTCATACTCGCTGTCAACCCCAACTTTCATTTCAACCTCCCCTGCTAGGGCTTTTTTTCCCAATTGACACCCTAGAAATCTTTGTAACTACGGTTACCTCCATAAAAAAACCTCCTTTTGGGTGACTATCGCCTTAGACCACAGTGTTGGGATTTAAGCCCTGTGTGTCGCAAACATCCGATCGCCCCTATGACCAAGGGGTAGGGCTTTTAGCCCCCCTCTTCTTGTAATCTTTTCTTTTTATTTTTATTTTTTATTTTTTCCTTCAGGTCAGCCCTTGGTCACATGGGCGACCAGGGGACCATTTGACCCTAACCACCAGGACTTATCCATTTAATTTAACCATGACGTGATCACTAAGCCACTAGCCACTAGCGGTCACCCTTAACCAGTCAGATTGTCCACCTCTCTCCTCAAACCCTAAAGGAGGCACTTTTTTTCAAACTTGCATAACTTTCGCATACAGAGGCCAAATCATGCAAACAAGGACTCATTGGAAAGAGAACTCTATCAACTCCGCAGCTAAGAGGAAATTATCAAGTGAAAGTGTCATTTTGATGCCTTTTTTTCAGTCAAAGTCAAACTTGCATGCAAACTTCAAATGCTCATAACTTTTGCATTTTTGATCAAATTTTCACGAATTTTTTAAAAAGTGTGTAGAATTTCATCTAGAATCTGCTGATGCTATTCATTTTTCTATTACTATTCATCTACAACAAATTTTTATCAGATTCCTTATTTTCACATAGCATTCTTCTTTGCAAGTCTACTTGTTTCTTTTCTGATTTTGTGGCTTGTAGGTGACCTCACAAGGCTGGAACAACGTTTTGATCAGTCACACATCAGCTTGGATAGTGAATTAATTAGGTGCACATACTCCATCTCTCATATCTCTTAACCATTTCTTGTCTCACACTTCGATTTGGGCTCCTAAAACAAACTCTTGCTTGCATCCACACATCAAAATTGGGCATTAAAACGAACAAGTGTCTTCCATTCACATTTTGACTTGGGCATAAAAATGAACCAGTTCTTGAATTGTTTGGTGAATTTGATTGCGATTAGGGGTGTGTATGCTCTTCTCATGCGCTTTGTGCAATCTTGAGAATCAAAAACACCTCTCATCCATTCATATTCACACCGCATATTTCAATTTCTTAAGGGAAATTTACAAGTGCGAGTGTGAATCAAGTGATAGTTCACTTGGTTTGCTTTTGTTTACCCTATCTTAGGAGGCCTTCTTGGAGACACACCACTCCAAGGGATGACCTCAACCGAGGCCGAATCAAAAGACACCCTCCGTGGAAGTTAGAATCTTGTCACTCTTAGCTAAGCCCCAAAGAACTTTATACCTTTGGGAAGTGAAGGTGAAGGGTGGGTTACCCCTTTCTCCCAACTATGTGGCAGGATTTCGATTTCATGTCATTTCCCTAGTCAACCTTCTGCTTCCTAGCTTAAGACCTAATTGGCCATACCCCATTTGACTAATTCTAGGGCTTGTTGATGTGTCTTCCACATGTGCTTGCTTAAATTATCATCACATTCTTCAATTTCAAATTTCAAAATTGCTTATGTGTCTTGAGTGAGTGATCCATGTTTGTACATGTGTGATCATTTGATTGAACATTGCCAAATTAAGCTAAACACCAAACACATAAACAAGTCATCCTACATATTCCTCCCAACATATTCAAATCCAATCACTTTCATCCTAATCACCCTTCTTAGCCACTTCATATCCTAATCATATCATAATTTAAACCCTAATCATCCCTTGTCACCTTCTTCCTAATCAAATCCAAATCATTCCTAATCATCACATTTCATCATCCTTGCCATTCAAATCCAATAAATTTCAATCCTTATCATTCTAATCATATCCTAATCATCCTAGTCATCATCCTAATCAATCCAAGTCACCCAATCTTGTCATTCCACATCATTCCTAATCATTTTATCTAAATCATTATCTTAATCATCATTTCACATTAATCTCATCCTAATAATTCCTAATCATATCATCTTCATTCCTAATCATCCAATCACTTCATTCCAAATCACTCCACATCAACCTAGTCCTAATCAACATTTGTCAAAATGGCCCTAATCATAAACAAGCCCTATCCCAATCCTAAGCCCAAAATCATAGTCCAAGGGGGCTATCCCTCTAGTGCAAACAATGAGATAAATTCAAGACCCAAGATCATAGTCCAAGGGGGCTTTACCTCTAGTTCAAATCATGAGACAAAACCTAAGCCCAAGATCACAATTCAAGGAGGCTACCCCTCTAATTCAAACAATGAAACAAAATCAAGACCTAAAATCATACTTCGAGGGGCCCCTCCTACCACTTCCAATAATGACATGAACTATGTTGCATACCTTGAGGAACAAATCAACATGCACAAGATTAAACACATTTGTGACACCATGCTAACTTACGAAAACAAGGTCCTAGCACCTCAACTCCAAGACCTCATCCAATCACTCCACCAAATGCCCCAACCCTTTGATCAACAAACCCTACAACGACTTCAAGCCCTCTTCCAAAAATTCCAACACATCTAATCACCTCAAATCCAATGCCTCCTAGTCCAAGCCCAACAATTCATCGCCACTTGTTAAATTCAACCAACACAACAACAACCACACCAAATTCCATCTCAATCCTATGTGTCAACCCCTTCCACTTCATATCAACCCAATCCATCTACCTATCAAGTCAATGCTACATCAACCATTCCAACTTCTTTCCAAGACAACACCACATCAACCTATCTATTCATACACCAATACGCACATGAGAGCCTAACTCCACCTTTGCAACAAAATAAATTGCCTTTGAATCCTAATGCCACCTTTGACAAGGGAGACATAAACCTAGTCCATGCGAGCCATCCTCCAACTCCACAACCTAAGTTTAAACATTACAAAAGTAAACATGTGGAGTCATCCAAATCCACCACTTCACCCAATCCTTTTGATCCTTCATCCAACAAAAATCTGAACCCTAAGCTAACACCTTCCACCTCTCTTATCCTCCCACCATGGGAATCTTCCCCTCAACCTAATCCTAATCACGTGTCCACATCATCTACCCTTATTGTCCATCCACTATATTGTCCTTCCACACATGCCCTTGCAAAGGATGTGATCCATTGGCTACAAGCAAGGAACAACTTTCCCCCATGTCAAACACCCATTCATGAGCCTATCAAAGAACATTCCAATGCCATGCTTATTCCCCCAGCCCCATCATGTGGTCCACAACATATCGACCCTATTGAAGAGTCCTCCACATTCACTTCCTTTCCAAGACAAGAGCTATGTCAAGGGTCCAATCCTAATCATGTGGAAACATTAGCCCCTTGTCTAAATCATGATTAAACCCCTTCCATTGCACCCCCTCATAACACACTTGATCCCATTTATGATCAAGATCCCCTCTATGATCAAGAAGACCATGATGATCCTATTAGCCTACTCTATGCATTCCATGGTCAAGAGCTTGCCACCTCACCCATCCATGATCCAACCACTTCCACTTGTCATGACGAGACATGTGCCTCCCAAGAACACATAAGCATAGATGATCAAATAAATAACTTAGATCCTAATGGGAAAAATCAAGATCGTATGGATCCTTCCACCTCCACCACCAACTCTATTACAAATCCACCATCATATCCCCTTGGTCTATCCGCTTTCATTCATGAATGTTTTTCCTTAGGACAACAACAACCTTTGTCCATCACTTCACCTTCTCCATCAAATGATCAACTCAAGTCTAGAGTCTAAGCAACACCTAGTCCCATTGTCAATCACATGCTCCAAAAGATGAACTACCAAGGTAAAGGCTTAGGCCTTCATGAACAAGGTATTTTGGAGCCTATCCATGTCAAAGTCCCCCCTCACTCATATGGCCTTGGATACACACCCCAAGGTAAACAATCTAACAATGTTGGTACTTCATCCATGTCCACCACTTTCCATCACAAATCATATCACATTCCTAAAACATATTTTGCCATTCCACCTCCATCATCCTACAAATGTCAAAAGCATGTGACCATGCACCTCCCACCATCCAATTTACCTTCGCTACTTCCAACCCCTACTTTCCCACCATCCACTTTACCTCTGTTGCTTTCAACACCTAACATCCCAATAATTCATAAATACCCTCAAATTCCTAATCATGACCAACAAATGCACACATCGTGTAAACATAAAGCTTCCACTCATTCCATCCATCCCATGGGATTCAAAAATAAACATCCGGATACCTCCTTTCATAAATCCAAAAATCCTAAGGACCCTAATACCTTAGAAAATCAATCCAAAAATTCAAAGCAAGGTACATTCACAAATCCATCCAAACCCATACCTTCAAAAGCAAAGTCCAAAACTAAAATGGTATGGGTCCCTAAACAAAAAAGCAAGTCAAATGAGGCATCTACCTCTCAAAAACCCCAACCATCCTCTTCCACCCATTCCATTCAAAAATATCAAATTCCTTCATCCCATATGAAAGGCAAAAATCATAAAAATACTAAGTCCATGTGGTTACCTAAAGGCCTACATCACCCATCTCCTAAGCAAACATCACCATTTCTTCCTACGCTACCATCCAATCAAATTCTTCCATGTTTAACATGATTTATGCAGTCGTTGGTCATGATTCCTTTTCATAATGCCATCTCCCCATGTTTCATCCACTATCCTACACATTTCACCAACCCTATCCCTATGGTCTGTGCTTTTGCATAAACATTTCATCCATCTTCCTTGCATAAGTCCTACTTGACATCCCCATAGCATCCCAAAATTCACAAGTCTTATATGGTAGAGACGCAGTTGCAAAAGAAGAGAAAGGGAGTAGATCCTCCTAGTCATCCCTATAGTGAACACATAAGCACACCATTCTAAAACATTCTTTCCAACATATTTATATCCAATCAATTTCATCTAATCATATCCTAATCACCCTTCCTAATCACATCATCCCTAATCACCCATATAATCATCCAATTAATCTCATACTCCATCACATTCCTAGTCATTCCACCTTATCATTACCCTAATCCTAGTCAAGCACTTGTCAACATGGTCCTAATCCTTAGCGATCCTATGAACAAACCAAGACCTAAACTTGTCCTTCGATGGGCCCCTCCTCCAACTTCCAATGATGATAAGACACATATTGCATGCCTTGAGACACAAGATGACATACAATGATATGAAGACATGTGTCATTCCATGACAATTCTAGAGAACAAGGTTCCAACACCCCAAGCCTCTTCACAAGCCTATCCAAGTCTACCTTGGCAACAAGACAAAGTGCCTTCAAATTCCAGTGCTATCTTTGACAAGGGAAACACTAGTCTATCTCATCCACCCTATAAGTACCTTCTACCATTTAATCCTCCATCAAATCTACGTCATAAGTTCAAACACTACAAAAGAAAACCTAAATCCACCAATTCATCCAATCCCTTTGACTTTTCATCCAATCAAAATCCAAACCCTAAGACAACACCTTCCATCCCTATTATCCCTCCACCATGGGGACTTTCAACTCTTAATCCTAATCATGAGTCCACATCATCTACCCTTATTGTCCATCCACACATACACTTGGAAACGATGTGATCCATTGGTTACTAGCTAGGAACAACCTATCCCCATGTCAAACATCTACCTAGGACCTAGAAAATAACCTTCAAATGCCACCCCTAATCCTTCAAACCCATCATGTGGCCTACCAGTCATCAAGCCTCTCCAAGAGCCTCCCCCCATGAGTCCTAGTCAAGACCCATCACACCCTTATGTCATTGACCATCAATAATATATCGAACCTATCCAAGAGTCATCCACTTCCACTCAAAGTCAAAAGCTATGTCAAGAGCATAATCATAAGCACGAGGAAACATTACCCCCTAATTTAATCAAACCCCCTCTAATGATCCCATTCATAGCACACATCATCCTATTCATGATCAAGCTCCCATATTTTATCAAGATCCCTTTTATGAGCAAGAAGGCCACGATGATCCTCTTAGCCAACTTTATGCATCCCATGGTCAAGAGCTTATCACTCCACCCATCCATGATCCCACAAATTCCACTTCCCATGATGAGACGTGTGCCTCCCAAGCAAACGTAGACGATCAAACCAATAGCTTGGATCTTAATGGGCATAATGATAATCAAGATCCTAATGATCCTTCATCATCATCCACTATCAACCCCATTTCAAATCCATCATATCCTAGTGGTCTTTCCACCTTCAGTCATGAATTTTCCTCCTTAGGACAACGACAACCATTATCCACTTCACCTTCTCCATCAAATAAGGAACTCACATCTAGTGTCCAAAACACGCCTAGTCCCATCGTCCATCACATACTCCAAAACATGAATTATCATGGTAAAGGCCTGGCATTCACGAACAAGGAATTTTGGAGCCCATACATGTCAAGGTCCCTCCACGCTCATATGTCCTTGGATATACACCCCAAGGTAAACAATCTAAAAATGTTAGTACTTCCTCTGTGCATCCTAAGTCCACCACTTTACATCGCAAACCCTATCATATTCCAAAAACATATGTTGCCATTCGACCTCCATCATCCTACAAATGTCAAAAGCATGTGACCATACACCTTCCACCATCCACTTTACCTCCACTCCTTCCAACTCCTACTATTACTCCATCCACTTTGCCTCCACTTCTACCAACGCCTAATTATCCACTTATCCATAAGTCCCTTATAAATCCTAATCATGACCAACAAATGCATACATTGTCTAAACATGAAGCTTCCACTCATTCCACCAAACCTATGGCATTCAAAAACAAACATTTGGATGCCTCCTTTCATAAATCCAAAAATCCTAAGGGTCCTAATGCCTTAGGGTACAAATTCAAAAGGTCAAAACAAAATACATTCAAAAATCCATCCAAGCCCATACCTCCAAAAGTAAAGTCAAAAACTAAAATGGTATGGGTCCCTAAGCAAAAAGCAATCACGTCAAAAGAAGCATCGACCTCTCAAAAATCCCAACCATCCTCTTCCATCCAAAAATGCCATTCCATTCAAAAATGCCATTCCATTCAAAAATTTCAAATTCCTCCATCCCACAAGCAAAGCAAAAATCATAAAAATCCTAAGTCTATGTGGGTACCTAAATGCTTACATCACCTATCCCCTAACCAAACATCACCATTGCTTCCTACACCACCTCCTAATCAAAAGCTTCAATGTTTATCATAGTGTGTGCAACCATCGGTCATGATTCCTTTCCATACCTCCATCTCCCTACCTTTTGTTCATTATCCTACATATTTCACCCATCACCTTCCTATGGTCCATGCTTTTGCATAAGCCTTTCATCCATCATTGCATAATTACTACATAATCCACATCATAATTCACTATCATTCCCTCCATAATACACTATCTACCTAATCCATCTCCCTTTCATGCAATTACCTACCAACATCCATGAGCATAATGACATTTGACATGGTCCATGCAACGAAATCCATCTCTAATGGGACTATCATCTTTCATGGCACTAGACACTTGAGTCCCTCTCATCCATATCCTCCTATTCAAAAAGTCAAAAAGTCTAAAAAAAAAAAAAAAAAGTAAAGAGAAATCCCTTCGTCCAATGGTGAAAACCACCCTTGGTGGCACCTTGGATAAGTACCATGATGAAAACTTGGCAAACAGGCATCGTGTGTAGGATGATCTTCTATGTTACTTACACTTGGGGGCACAATGTCTCATCTATCCAACCTATCATTTTCTACCTATCATTTTTCATACCATTCCATATCCTATCTTATCATGCCATTTCCATATACCCACCTACATATACCTATCATATTGCGTCCATTCATCCTTCCTTCCTCTTTTGATCTTGATAAAGATTGGGGGCACAATGTTGACAAAATGCTTTGGATATCTCTTGACATATCCCATCCTTTCCAAACCAATCCATCTTATCATCATCATATTCTCATAATCTTTTCCATGAAAAAACCTAAGTACTACACCAAGAATGGGGCATGTTAGTCCTATGCAACATAGTCCTTGGAGATCACATCCTTGCTTTCTTACGTCCATCTATTCCATACACTATCACATATTCCTTTTATCTGTCCTTTTATCATGAGTCTTCTATCCCATTTCCTATCACATATCCTTTTATCCATTTATCTCACCATCATCCTTGCACCTAGACTTGGTTTTCCCCTTGTCATTGGTATCTAGCACAAAGGCTATCAAAATTGTCATCCATTGACATTCCAAAACATTCAAAATCCAAAAAAATCAAAACATTTCAAAATACAAAAAAATCATCATCATGAAATCAAAATTCCAAGCAATAAACTCAAATGCAAGTCATCCTCAATCCATACCAATCAAGCGAATCAATCTTGCCAAATTATCTAACTACATCAATGATCTTGATCCTAATCTTGACGTAAACCAAATCAATCAATCATCAATCAAATCCTAGTGTTGCTCACATGGCCAACAACACTAGTATCAATCAATCATATCAATTGTCTTATACATGATGTTGCATCATCGAAACCAGACTAGGCGTCTTATACGACATATTTCATTTCCTGAAACCAAACATCATCAATCAATCAATGACTTAATCAATGGACAATACCTTTCTTATTTTTGTATCATTTGTGCATGCTTGGTAGCTTGCTTGCGTGCATTATCATTTATCTTACATTTGAATCAAACCCATCAAAACTTTTCAAAAGTACAAAAAAATCAAAACACCCCCAAAGATACAAAAAAAATCAAAACATCCCCAAAAATACAAAAAAATCAAATATGCAACAAAAATCCAAGCAATAAAATCAATTCAATTCAATTCATCACATCAATCCTTCACATCTATCAATTCTTCCAATCAAATCAATTCAAATCAATCTCCTAATTCTTCAAATCAAATCAATCACATTAATCATCATTTCAATCAAGGCACTTCATCAAAATCAATTCTTCAATTCATTTCAAATCACTTCATCAAATCAATCATATCATCAAATTAATCACTTCTCCCAATCAATTCTTCAATCATTTCAAATCAAACCAATCCAATTCATTCAAATCAAATCATAAATTCAATTCTTCTCACCATTCCAATCAAATCACTTCTTCTAATCAATCAATCAAATCAAAATCAACTCAAATTATTCTAAGCAATCGATCCAAATGCAAGTCATATCAATCCATACCAATCAAGCTAATCAATCTTGTCAAATTATCCAATTGCATCAAGGGACTTGATCATAGCCTTGACGTAAAGCAAATCAATCAATCAATCATTAATCAAATCCTGGTGTTGCTCACATCGCCAACAAAACTAGTGTCAATCAATCAATCAATCAATTGTCTTAGACAAGATGTTGCATTGTCAAAACCAGACCAGGCGTCTTAGACGACATGTTTCATTTCTTGAAACTAGGCATCATCATCATAATCAATCATCAATCAATCAATCACTCAATCATTGATTTACAGCTTGACAAGGGCAATACCTTGTTTGTTTTTGAATAATTTGTGCATGCTTTTTTGCTTGCTTGTGTGTGTTATCATTTTTAACTTGCATTTGAATCAAATCCAAATCCAACCCAGCTAATATACATATCTTGTATCTAGACAAGGTTGTATTATGTTGGGGCACGAGACACATCGTCACCTTGGTCCTTATACCTTGGTGCATAACGTCTAGTGCTATATCAAACTTCATAGTTGCTCACCTTCATTGCAGCATAACATATCATCCATTTCTTCTATCCATTCCCTTATCTTTCTTCCTTCACTAATCACTTTCATTTCGAGAGCCTACTTGTGTTTGTCCAACCCGCCTATCCTCTCAAGGGGGCATCATCATCCTATTCTTTCATCGTCATCCCATTTCCTTAGCTTCTTTGAAATGATGCTACTTGGTCACAACATCATCTCAAAGAGGGGCAAAATGTAGACACTTAAATTTGTCCATGTCTTAACCATTACCTAGTCGACACATTACTAGGCATCATAAGACATTTTGTCCTAATCCCACTCTTAATCCCATCCTAATCACCTTTCTAATTAATTAAATAAATCCCATTTATTTAATTAATTCCCCTTTCACATGTCCCAAATAATTCAAATAAAATATTTAAATTAAATCCCTCACCTTTTACCACATGCAAACAAGTGTCACATGACTACAACCCTTCACATGCATAACTAATTTAAATAAAACATTATTTAAATTAGACTTATCTGACACATGTCACATGACTACAATCCCTCTTGAAGTGGAAAAACATAATCAATCTTGACTGTTCATATCATTCAAAATAACTTTTAATCTCAACCGTTCGTTCAAATTAGCCTTTTCTATAAAGCAAGCCTTTCACAAGCCATTTGGACATTCAGTTTTCAAGTACTATTATGCTGCTGCAACAGTGAGCAACCAACATTCCTCCATAATCAACCTTCAAAATCTTGCATGCCTATATGAGGTTGAGAAAAACAATGGAGATTAGTCTATAGCTAGCTTAGAATCTTAGTTATTTTCTGTTTACTTGCTTGATTTTGTAGCTAGTTTGCACTCCATTGGGAGCTAGGGTTTGTTGTCATTGTTTTCTGCATGTTTGATATATTTTTCCTTGACTTTAGCAATATTGAACAGGCCTTCAAACATATTTGATAGTCCCTATACTCCTCACAAGTTAACCTTGCTACTATGCAAGTTTATAGAGCCATATAGAGATTATATGACTTAAACCATGCTTGAAAATGTTCCACAAGATATAATGAATTTTATCCCTTGCAATGCTTGGAGTATATTCTCAATCATTATGCAGACCTCCAACACTTCATGCAGACTTTAGGGCTTAACAGTGCCATGTATGGTCTAACAAACCTCATGTTTATGCAACTCTGGTGATAACAACACAAACTCCTAGACCTTTAGAAATAAGACGGGCTCTTAATAGGGGTTCTCACACTATCAACAGACCTTAGAAAACTCCTAACAACTTATCTAAACCTGCACAGTAATTTCTTTCAATATTTCCCACACTCTGCTTTCTAGTTCCATGATTACACTAACCTTACAAATTTGAGTAATCCTATATGAAAATGTGTAGAGACTATATCTATTAATCTCTTAACCATTTATATGATGATAGAGGTTCCACGGGACTAATAAAGTCCTCCATATCTGAAATAATGCAATGATAGTGGTGATGATGATTGGACCCCGAGGCTGCATGCAGTCACTTCATTGCACATCCATATGTTAATACCCTATATGCTTCCACACTAGTGTGTTTTCTCCAATTTCTCTTAATAGGATGCCATGAGTTTTTTCAAGGAAAGTCCAAACTATGGGATTTTTGCTAAACTTTCTTCATTGATCCTTCAAGCTTTTACAACATTTAACAGGCCTAAAATTGCTTTAATTATGGCTTCTTGGGGCCCACAAACTTTGGAATATTTACATGACTGGCAGAAATCCCCCTTAGGTATGTAGGGTTTCATCATGTGGATTTCCAAGTGTCTAATATAGATCTTCAAATCTCTCATGGACTTCTCAACTTCCATTGCTAATCACCACAATACCTTGCATTCATAAGATTCTCTTGTTGATCATGAATCTTCATTGGCTGCTCCTTGGTAATCTCTTTCTTCTATGTAGGTTGTCATCACCATTAAAATCCTACACTAATCTTCTTAGACCCTTTAAACTGATAGTAGACCTATTAAGGAATCCATAGGCATTTGAAGGACCTAAGAGTTTGACAGGGTTCTAAGAAGTTTGACAATGCTTAACAAATTTTCTAAAAATGCAGATCTATACATGGTAGCTCCTAGGATCTAATTAGCCTTTGGTTGCTCGAGACGACTTTTGATACCTAAAATATCTTAGAAAATCTCAAACACTAGATTGATATCACTTGAAACAACCAAATATGAGCTCCACGAGACTAAAAAACTCTTCACATTTGGGACGCTATGACAAGACTATTTATTTATCTCTTTGTTGCCATCTTTATACTCGGAACTTCTATTTCCTTATTTTTCTTTGGATTTTTCTCACCATACTTTTGAGCCTCTTAGGGTTTTAAGATTTACATACCCTCCAAAATCCTAAGGATATCTTTCACATTGTTGTATACCTTGTGTTAACAACATATACCTTTGCAAGGTTTTACACTATTATTTGTCAACATTTCCAACTTTGATATGATTATACAAGACATTTGAATGAACCTTGTAAGCTTGTAAACCCTTGAATCAGTCTTATATACTTCATATAGACCTTGTGTTACTTCTTAGAGATATACATAACCCATTGAGCCTCTTACCTCTACATGCAAATCTTAGGGTTCCTAAACTATGATCTCTTGTTCTTCAACATTCAAGAGAGTCTCAAGGATTGTATTGCCTGTTTAGTGAGACCACTCAATGTCTTCCTTTATTTTCCTTTGATGATAATGGAGATGTCCTTGATGAATGTGATAAGATTTACACTGCCTATTCTACCTTTGTTGACAACCCTCTATGAACTCAATGTTGTTTCAAACAGTGACACATACCTCTTTGACCTTGGTATTGTTTCAAGACAATGATACCTCAAAACTCCTATCTCTACAATCAATGGTTATGAATAAAAATGACATCCCTCCTGATGATCCTTCATACTTGATTATCACCACATTTCTTTCACAATGATCTCTTCATAGTAATCTCTTCACCATGTTGTCAGAGATTGAGACTCTTGAAAGTGTTGGTTACTGTTTGACATAGTTTTTTCCTTATTAATCATATTGTCCACTCCATTAAACACCATTCTTATCAATAGCTACACGTCTCTACAAGAGTTATATGAAATTTTTCACATTCTTATTATCTCATTGTTGACATATTATATCAAGTTTTTGTCTTGAATCTTGGTTTTGAGAGATTTTAAACACAACCATAGGCAATGAAGTAGGCTCTTCTTGGTGTCTCATGGCTTCCACTTATCTTCATGGCTTGCAGAGGTTCCTACACATGTGTATGCCTCTTCCTTATGTTGAGACACCAACCATTGTTAGCCAAAACCCTAAAACATGACAAAAGGCTCAACCTAGGCTCAAATTTCTTCTTAAGACTTTGACCATTTTTGAAAGGAAAGACTCCCTCCATGAAGTGTACGAGATTTTGGAGATAATGAGGTTGTTTTTAGACTTTTTGACCTTTAATAACACAAAAACAAAGGTATTTTGATTTATCTTTTGCATTTAAAAGACCTTCAAAGACATCTAAGCCAAGACATAAGACCTATAAACACTTCAAAGACACCCCCTAATGACTATTTTGGCCTAGAGGGAAAAATATGTCAGCAATAACCCCCCTTATAGCTCTTTTATGTCTCCAACATGTTTTTACATTTTCTAATACGGGAGGCCCAACTTTTGGAGGCCATAACTTTTGATCTAGGAGGCTGATTGGGCCCTTTTTCAAAAAATTGTAGATCTCGAAGAGATCTATGCACCAAACACCTTGCAAGCAGTGTCGAACAACCTAGAATTTTTATTTTGGCCAAAAACCAACTCTATAGCCCATAAATTAAGTTTATTCAATTTTATAACAAAAAAATCACACTTGTGATTGCAAGGTTGAGACACCTTTCCTAACATTCTCCCCAACCTTGCAAAACAAAGGGAGTATCAACACCATGATTTAATTGCTAGGGGTCAAGAGGCCCATAGACTCCAAACACCATCTAAACTTCCTTGTGCTCATAGGATTAGTTAATGAATCTGCAACATTCATCAAAGTCGCTACCTTAACTAGCTTCACCCTATCATCCTTTACCATATCTTTGACCAAATGATATTGCACACTGAGGTGCTTGGCCCTAGCATGAAATGTTAGGTTCTTAGCTAGGCAGATCACACTCTGACTGCCATAAAAAATTATCACTGCACCCTATTTTATTCTTTAATATCTAAACACAATCTATTAAGCCAAATAGCTTCTTTACAAGCTTGAGTGGCTGCCATATACTTAGCCTCACTAGTGGACAAAGCAACCACATACTATCACTTACTCATCCAACTAATTGAACCACTAAATAAAGTAAACACATAAGCACTGGTGGATCTTTTGAGCTATCAACATCACCTACCTAGTCTAAATCCATACAACCACTAATATCAAGGGAATGCCCATCTCTTATCAAATTACCATGATAACATAATAAATAATCTGAGGTACCTTGCAAATATATGAAAACTCTTTTAGTTGCATCCCAATAAAGTCTACTAGGATTAAACATATATCTGGAAAAAAATTCCACTGCTTGGGCAATGTCTGGTCTAGTACAAACCATATCATACATCAAACTTCCACTGCTTGGGCAATGTCTGGTCTAGTACAAACCATAGAATACATCAAACTTCCAACAACACTCTGGTAGGGCACTCTGCTCATGTCTTCCATCTCTGATGGGGATGTTAGACATCGTGAAGTAGATAAGTTCATTCCAGATATAAAAGGAACACATAATGGTATATAATCTTGCATGTTAAACCTTTGTAAAACTGAATTGACATACTTACTCTAGCCAAGCCATAGTTTTCTATTTACTCTGTCTCTTTTAATTTCTATCTCAAGAATGTGTTTAGCTGCACCAAGATCTTTCATTTCAAATTTAGCTACAAGTTGAGACTTTCATTTTGAAATCATTCCTTTCCCTTTATCAATAAATAACATATCATCAACATAGAATGCAATAAATAGGAAACGATTACCATCAAATTTATAATAAACATAGTGATCTGATATAGAGTGCTCAAATCCCAAACTCAACACATATGTATTAAATTTTTGGCACAACATATTAGGGCTTTGTTTTAGGCCATACACATATTTCTTCAATTTACAAACCAAATTACTTTTAACTCTCACTACGTAGTGTTTTGGTTGTGTCATATAAATATCATCCTCCAAATCACCGTGAATGAATGCCATTTTCACGTCCATTTGCTCAACCTCTAGGTCATAAGATATAGCAATAGAAAGAAAGAATCTAATGGATGTCATTTTTGCCACATGAGAAAATATCTCACCACAGTCAACACCCTCAACTTGAGAGTAACATTTTGCAACCATGCTTTGTACTTCTCAATACCTCCATCTGAGTCAATATTTTTCTTGAACACCCATTTGCAACCATTTTCATCATTTAGGAAATGGTACTAGGTCCCATGTACCATTATTTTCCAAAGCTTCCATTTCTTCATCCATAGTGCATTCTTCTAAGACTCTGCACCATTCATACCTAATTCCTCTTCTACAGATCTTGGTTCATCCATGTTAGTATTCAAAGAAAAAATACATCTCCAGTCATTAGGTGAATACCTTTCAGGTGGTTATTTATGCCTTATAGATATTTGAACACACTAAGTTGGAGGTTCTTCCTCCTCTTATAAAGATTCAAAGCTAGATGAGCTCTCTTCAACTTCTTGTCTATATGGGTGCCTCAATTCAACTCTCTCAGGCGTAGAAGGAATTTGAATCACATCTTTTTGTTCACTTTGATCTGGCTGCAATGTAACAAAAAAAGACTTAGTTTCTCTAAAAATCACACTTCTACTATATATTAACTTCTGTTTATATCCTTTCATACCATAACTGTACCTGATGAAGACATATTTCACAGCCTTCTTTTCTAACTTTTTTTGCTTCTCCTTTGGCGCATGTGCATATGCCTCACAACCAAAAACTTTAAGAAATCTCAATGAAAGATTGTGACTTGACCATGCCTCCATAGGCATTTTATCAACATGAGTTAATGTAGGAGACCTGTTAATTAGGTAGCAAGCAGTGCCAACAGCTTTAGCCCAAAAACTTTGTTCTAGATCGACACCACTAAGCATACTCCTAGCCTTCCCCATCACTATCGTGCTCATTCTTTCTGCAACACCATTCTATTGTGGAGAATATGGAGCTGTCTTTTGTCTCTGAATGCCACAATATTTATAGAACATGTCAAAATCATTAGAACATAATTCACCGCCATTGTCAGTCCTCAAACATTTTATTTTCTTTTTATTTTGCAACTCAACCATTGCTTTAAATTCTTTAAATTGATTGAAAACTTTAGATTTACTCTTTAAAAAATATACCCATATCCTTCTGGTATAATCATCAATAAATGAAACATAATATGTGGATTTTCCAATAGAAGGAACATCTACAAGATCAAACACATTAGAATGAATAAGATCCAATACACCACAAGTATTATGAGATCTCAAGCAAAATTGAACGTAGTTTTGTTTACCATAAATACAATGCTGACATAAATCAAAATCAAGATTACAATCAGTCAACTCTTCAACAAGGTTTTTATTTTTCAAGGTCTTTAGACCATTTTCTCCAATGTGGAATTAATCTCTAGTGCCATAACATAGTCTTCTCTACAAGTAATTTTGATTCTGAAGAAAAAGTAGCCTTAGGTACTATTGTCACTAGGATTTGCACCCTGTGTTGGAGCGGTTTAGGGCGTCAACAATCCAGTGAAACATTGAGATGATTTCCAGGTGTGGGACCCTGCAAGGAAATCAATCTCCAGAGAGAGGCTGGTTCCTTCGATGAATGGGAGATTTAGCTATTGCTAAGACTAAACCTAATCTATCCACTGTTGGGAAAAGGGGAAGAAAGATGAAACTAGAAATTAAAAGAGGTGATACAACAGGTTTGAATATAGAACACTCACAAAACTTAAAATGCACAAAATAACCAGATACAACTGATAAATTTACACAGATGTAGCAAATTCTAATAGATGTAAAGAGAAGAATAGAGTTGAGAGGAAATAAACATTCATAGGCAAACCAGTTCTAAATTACACAAAGCTAAAAACAACATGAAGAGGTAAAAACAACCAACATATATTAATCAGAAAGGCACAGTTACAACAGAGGAGGGTTCTATTTGGAGTACATAAAATGTCTCTGTATCCAACCCTCATTACATCTTTTTTACACGTATATATAACATTTCATTACATTGACCTAAGTCACCTGTCACAATAAATTCGCCCCATGGGCCTATTAGAAAATATCTCTGTTAAAAGGAATGTTTGCCTGCAAGGATTAATTCTAGAAAATCTCTTGGATCTTGAAGTAGCTGGGAGATATTTGTTGTCTTGAATGCAGACAGCTAATTCATCATCTGCAACAATAAATGCAAAATATCTAGAAATGGAGTAGCTGAGAAGATTTGATTCTACATTAATGGTTGAAGAAGATATTCAAATAAACTTTCCTACCAAAATCCCCCTATACAAAGCTTTTACAACACTTTAAATATTCAAATTCAAATATTTAAAGCTTGAAATACATTACAACTCTACTCTCACTAATTTTTGCACTTTACTTGAAACTCTGGCCTGAATTTTGCCTTATTGGCAAAAGTTGTCATTTACAAACCATTTTGTCTTTGCCCTCTGCATATTTCATCTTCAATCGGTAACTTTTCAATTTTCTGAACTATGGCTTGTTTCTCCCATTTTGCTCTTAGCGGCAAAAATCCATTTTTTTGAACTCTTTTTTTGGCCAACTTTTACCCTTATCAGCAAAATGTCATTTTTTCTAACTTTGCTTGGCTCTATCTTTTCTTCTTTATCGAAAAAATTTCATTTTGTCAAACTTTGCATTTGTTTCCTTTTATTGGAAAAGTTCCACTTTTCCGAACCTTTGGCTTTTATCTCTTTTTGTCTTATCGGTAAAATTTGTCTTTTGCGAACCAAGCTTACTTTTTGTCTTATCGGCAAAATCATTATTTCTCAAACTTTGCCTTTGGCCGACTTTCACCACTTTATCGGCAAAAATTCGCTTTTGTGAACTTTGGCTTTTGGTCTTGTGTTTATCTTTGTCGGTGAAATGTCACTTTGCCAAACTTGACCGCTTCCACTTTTGCTTCTTTCTCCCTTATTGGCAAAATTGAGGATTTTTGAACTTGGGAAAAGTTCGTACTTTTACCGATTCGCCAACAAGGCTTTCTTTTTCTTTGCCTTAACCATTTTTATGTTTCCTATTTTGCCTTATCGGCAAAATCTCCAACTTTTGAACCAAGCCCTCCTTGTCGGTGAAATGTCACCTTTTCGAACTATTTTACCCTAACCGATCCTTCACTTTTATTTTGCCTTATCGGCAAAATCTCTGTCAGCGAAACCTTGAAACTTTGAACTCACCATGCCTTAGCCAAATTTTCCTTTTGTCAGCCCATTTACCTTTTTGCGAACCTTTCTTCCTTGGCCTCCTTCCTTGTCTTTTCGCCCTTTGTCGGTGATTCGCCCTGTTGGCGAACCACGGAGATTTCAAACTTTTGAAAAGTTCGCACCTTGTGAAAATTGCCGACAAAGCCTGTCTTCTTCTTTACTTAGCTGATTTCTTGCAAGTCTTTGCTTCTTCTTTCCTTTATCAGGGAATCGTCGAATCGATGAACTTGAGAATTTTCAAACTTGTGAAAAGTTCGCACCCTTGGAAAATTGCCGATAAAGGCATCTTTGGCTCCTTATGCCTTAGTCAAATTTTGAAGAAACCTGCTCTCCTGGCCCATTGTTGGCAAATCGCCAAATTGGCAAACTTGTGAAATTTTGAAATTTTGGAAAAGTTCGCAAAACATGAAAATTGCCAACAAAAGGAAACATGGTTTCCTTTCCTTAGTCATTTTTTGAGATTTCCTCCCTTTGTCAGTGAATCGACCAGTCGGCAAACTGGCTAGTTCACGAACTTGAAGTTTTGCCGACAAAGGCCAAAAAAGGGCCAAAAACTAAGGCAAGGACTTAGAAATTATGGGTTGTTTACAAGGATTCTCCCTAGGAATTTTCAAGAATTTTTGCAAGGATTTACACTAAAAACTAAAGGATATCAGGCTTTTAAGGGATTTCATCAATATCTTCAAGCTGGGCTATTTGACTATGGGAAGGGGAAAATAGGTCAACAAGTACCTAAAATCCATGACCATCTACTTGTTAGCAATTGCATGCAGAAGATATCAATTAAATGCAAATAAAGATTAAATAGAGGAATAAAAAATACACAGAAATAATAACAGTGAGAGACAATTTTTAATGCGGTTCACCCAAATCTGGGATACATCCACCAACAAAGAGTCCAATATTATTATCCAACAAATCAAACTGATTACAACCAGCAATCCTTACAACTCAATACCGCTGCAAATGCTACAATACAATATCAACAGAAACCCTAACCCTTAGCCATTTTATCAAGACTTATGTCAGTTACAAAATAGGGTTTTTTTTATGTCGGCCAATAGAAAAATAACTCTCGACGGCGTTATAAAATAATAAAAGTCGTTTGAGGTTTTGGGGGCGTTGCCCCTCGACCCTGCCTTGTATTGCAACAGGGAGTGCGCCAAGGGCGCTACCCTTGGACCCCATAAGGGGCGCTGCCCCTTGACCCCGTTTTGGGGATGCTACCCCCAAACCCCCATTAAATAATTTGGGGGGAAACCACACTGATAAAAGTGAGGAAAATTTAACCTCTGAGTCTGATTAGGCTCCATATAACAACACTGCTAAAGAGGAAACTCTCACTTTTTCCAATATAGTAGTCATAGACTTGCTTTTCACAAAAGTACTATTGCACTCAATAGTGCATGCATCAAGTTTATATAATGTGCCAAATCTGACACCTCTAGTGATCACCTTAGCACCTCTAACCATCTTGCATCTTGCATCAAATAAGAGTACTTGCACACTTGCATCTACTAGTTTGTTCATAGATAATAAATTTCATACTAACCCAAAGATATGCAACACACCATTAATCCTTTTTACTCTACCATCAATAAATTTTATTTTAAATTTACTATGACCAATAATATTTAAATAAGAATCATCACCCAGGTACACTTTACCTCCATCAAATTCTTCATATTCAAAAAACCAATCTTTATTACGGGTCATATGGAAAGATGCACTTGAGTCAATTAACCATGCATCATTACCTGCATGAGTGGCCAAAGCTACAATGAACACATCACCATCTCCCTTCTCAGACTCACAATCATAATCAAATTTATTCTTTTTTTCCTTCTTTTCTTCTTTACACTCCTTACAAAAGCATCTAGGCTTACTGCAATTCAAAGAAATAATTTTGGACTTTCCATGAGATTTGGATCTCCCCTTGGACTTGGATTTGTCACATTTCTCACTCTTCTTGCCTTTTTCTTTAGATCTTCCATGAATATTTAGGGCCTCTTTGGAACTAATGGATACCTTCCTCCTCATCTCTTCAAAAAGAAAGAGCCCACAACATCTTCAACTTTCAAGATAACAGAGGTGCTCCCAATAGCCATAACAAGAGAATCCCATTAATCAAACAAAAAACAAAGCAGAATCTGAAATCTCTCCTCATCCATTTTTACACCAATTAATGCCAATTGAGCCACCAACATATTGAATGCTTCTAGATGGTCTGTAATTTGTCCACCCTCTTCCATTCTCAAGGAATACAACAACTTCCTTAAGAAAATCTTGTTCACTAAAGATTTGACCTGATATATCTCACCAAGTTTCTTCCACAACTTCTTCACAAAGGGATCTTCATGGACATTGATTAAAATAGAGTCTTTCAGGCACAATCTGATTAGACCCTTGGTTTTATGGTTCATAACATAATATTGAGCAACCAAAGTAGCATCTATGGGCCTTGAATCATGCTCATTAATAGCATCTCATAGATCTTGATCAATTAACAGATCTTCCATCTTTAGCTTCCACATCTCAAAATTGTTGCCAGAAAATATCTCTATCTCTATTCTCCCTGATGTGCTCACCATCTAAAAATCCTACAACAAGATTGCAAATTATCTTCTACACAAGATCCCACTCAAAATTGGATTGGTTTAAAAACTTAACAACCCACATTTGAAACCAAAGGTGATCAAGCTCTGATACCACTTGTAAGGAAGCTAAGGAAGTAGAACAAATTCCTACACTAATATTGAGAGGATGATTATGAAAAACTTTTCAAATCTTTACAATAGTTACAGAAATCATACAAAAATAGTAATCATACCACAACACAGTGATTTATGTGGGGAAAACCCTTTCAGGAGAAAAACCCCACACTCCAAAAATAGCTCAATATATTATTCATAAATCTCAACAAGATTAATATATATTTGCAAAGCAAGCCTTTGTTGGCAAGAGACATTTTGTGGCTTCATGAGTTTTGTCATTGATGGCAACAAAGTCCATCCCACACATCCTCAGGACATGGTATGACCATACCGGAAGACAGATTGAAGTGTATCTTGGTCTGGTAAGCAAGAACAAAGCATGTAGCAAGGTCCGACAGTCAAGTCCGGATCTCTTAGAGGAAGTATCTCAGTAAAGTGCGGACTTGGGGAAGTCAAGAGGAGTACCTTGACTATTAGATTCTAGGGATTGAGCCTCTGGTGATGAAAGAATGAAGAGATATGAGCACCTAAGTATTGGGTTCCTGTTTGGCAGAGTAGACTGAGGAAGAACTAACCGACAGAGCATCAGACCTTAATACGGATGAGATATTGATGGTGATCAAGGTTCTTATGATATCATTCATGATTGGTCGACATAATTGATGACTTCTATAAGCATCTCTTTGATACGCATCACTTGATAAGCAAGGATTCAGCCGACAGACCAAGAGTTTGAGAAAATATTGAGTATTCCAGATACCGACTAGAAAGTGGATGAAATCCTTGGTGCGGATATATATACCAGATTAATTTCGGTATGAAGGTGTGTTGTTGTGTGTGTTGAAGTGTGAAGAAAAGCAGAAGAGCAGTGTGAAGGCAATAGGACAGGTCCAGTATGTGACAGGACAACAACACCAAAGAAGAGGAAGAATGAAGTGCAGTAGATCAGTATATTGAGCCTACCAGGAACTCAACTGCAGCATATGTGGATGCTTCTCATTAGTTCAAGTACCTTGTTACTCTCTTTATAACTTGTAGACAGTGAGTCTCTTGTAGGCAATGAGCCTCTTATGAGCAGTGTGCTCGGGCAGTGAGCCCTAATTGGCAAGTGCCATTTTGTATTTCTATTCTTCTAACAGAGAATACATTCTTGGGTTAGTCACCCCGTGGTTTTTCCCTTAACAGGGTTTTCCATGTCAAAATCATTGTGTTATGTGTATTGACTTTGTTTCTACTTTCATGATTATGGATGCTTATTTGCTTTGATGCTGCACTAGTTGTTAAAGAAGAACATAAAGTCAAATTAATTAAGATAACTGATTCACCCCCCCTCTCAGTTATCAACAATTGGTATCAGAGCCAAGTTCCTCCAAACAAAGCCTAACAGCTTGAGGAAGATCTGGGAATTCAAATGGATATGTATGGTATGAGGGAACAACTTCAGTCTGCCCTTGATGATCTTGAGCAATCTCACTCTGAAGTTAATAACTTGAGAGAAAGACTCAAACAAGCTGATGATTTCATAAATGAACTAAAGGAGAAACTGAGTATCTCTATGAAAAAGAGAAAGGAACTTCTTTAGCAAATAGCAAGTCAAAGTGAAGCAAATGATACTAATGAAGATCTGAATGAGAAGAACAAAATATGTGAGAAGCTATCAAAAGAAATCATTATGGTAAGACATGAAATAGAATCAGGAGTTATGAAATTCACCCAAGAAATTGAAGAAAAAAGAAAGACTGAAGATAATCTAAAACAATCTCTCAAGGAGAAGTCAGAGGACTGCCATAAAATGGATATAATAATCAGGCATTTGGAATCTAATCTTAAAGAAGCCAGAGATAATGAAGAATAACTTGAAAATCAAATTGTCACTCTAAAAAGGGATCTTCAAACAACAAATGAATACAAAGAGAAATTCAAGATAAGCTCTGCTCAGCTTGAAGTTCTTCTTGAAAGCCAAAAGAGGGTAGATGACAAGCAAGGCTTGGGGTATGAGAAAGGTGAAAGCTCTGGATCCGGTTAGAAGAACTCTGGATTAGGAAATCCAAGGAACAGGCCTAGAAGACCTCCGGTAAGGCAACCAAATGCTCAAAGGTACCCATCTTTCAATGGATACTGCCATAATTGTAATAAATTTGGTCATAAAGCAAATCAATGCAAAAGAAGAATGAATCAGACTAATTCATCCTTCTCCGGATAGTGTTTCAATTGCAAAAGGTATGGTCACAAATATCATGAGTGTAGAAATGTGCAAATGAACAATTCATTCAATTGTAGATGCTTTGCATGCAATAGAATGGGACATATGGCTAATCAATGTAGATCAAGAAGATATTAGTCAAATATGCAAAGAAATATTGTTTGCTACAATTGCAATAGATCTGATCATATTGCCAAATTCTGCAGAAGTAAGAATCAGGACAAAAAGGGTCCGATGTATCATAATCAAAACCAAGACAAAGGAAAAAGAAAAGTGAATGCGGATGAAATTCAAAGGGAGATGAACAAGATATGGGTGAAGAGAAGTACAAAAAATGATGGGGATGGATCCGCGCCAGAATTTGGTGCTAATATTCCTTCCGAAAACTAAATAGATGAGCTCTGGCTCAGGGGGAGTAACAAAAGAAAAACAATTTCCCCCAGCCAGTCAATAGGTGCCTGAAATTGGCACATGAAAGGTTGCAGATCAAAGGGTTCTCAAAGAAATATCTAAATAAGCTATGGTAAAGATATGGAAGATCCACAAGAAGTTTTGAAATGATTAATCTTCCAAGATTGATCCGGTTCGATAGTCATCCGGTAAAAACAAGATTTTCATATTTAGATCCAATATGATTTGAATTTGAGGTATCCTGATCTACGGATAAATGGAATGATTGTGAAAGGTAGATAGATTGCTAATATCCACCGAGAATAACTTTAAGTGCATCTTAGTGATCCGGAAAAATCTCTCAGGGCAAGGAAAACAGAGCAACCGGAATAACTTAAGGTATGCATTTATTGCAAATGAAATTAGGGTTTGCGCATAAATAAAAGGGTTCTTTTGTTTATCATTTGTACATTTGCATTCGAGAAGAAGAGAAAAGGAGCTCTGCAACAAATTGTCTCAAATTTCTCAAAGATCAACCGCTAAAGTCGATTCATCTAGCAAATTGATCTGGCTCATTTCATGAACCCTAGAAGCGTAAAAGGTATTTTTTGTTCTTGAATATCTCTCTGTAAATCTTCTGGAAAATGGCTACTCCGAATGTTGTGAAGATTACTGATAGGCTATGCCCTAAATTTAAGAAGCATCTCTACAAATCTCTAGAAGTGGATCCCTCAAGTGCATTTTCCAGCATTCCGCATAGTGTTTTGCATGTAGAAGATGTTAGGGTTTACATTCATGCGAATATTGAAGAATTTAGGGAATCTAAGCTGATGGATATCTATCACAAGCAATTGATAGATGATTCATTTGAACTCAAACCTTAGTACAAAGCCATCCGAGTTAAGCATTTTGGACATTGCATTCATTTCCCCAGTTTTGGAGAAGATGAATGGGTCCGGTATGTTCTGAGTAGAGTGCATGACAATTTCATATGGTTGAACAGACCATTTAAGATCACAAAAGATGCCATTAAAGCAGTAACTGGTTTGCACTCATCCAGAGGATTACCTGTTCTCAAATCCGTCAAGAATCAGAGTGTGAGTGAGGCTACCGGATCAAAATTTGACAAGAGAGCAATGACAATTAAAGATATCACTGATCCGGATATCAAGTTTGCCTCCATGATAATCGGTTACATGATATATCACTCCAGCAAGGAAAATTTAGTACCCGGAACTGCAATTTATACTGCTTATCATATGTTAAGAGAAAATGCTGACTATGATCTCTGTGAGCTTCTCCTAAACCAACTGTTGGAGAATTTGCAGAAAATAAAGAAAGATAAAAAGAATTCTTTCAAATATGGTGGCCTGATACTTTGCCTATTCTTCTACTACATGAATGAGCTACCCGGAACTAGTGGCTGGATATGACAAAATGATAGACCTGTTGCAATACAGATCAGGGATTACTTGCATGGGCTTGGTGATGCCAAGGCACAAAACACAGCACTGTGGGGTTACTTCCAAAACTTCCAAAACTTGATGCAGGCCAGAGAAAGAATCCCCCAATCTCTAGTTGAAAAATACAAAGATACAGTGTGCTTCATGGTGGATACTGATGAATGCCTAATGGAGGCAGTGGAACCGAGAATAATGTGGATCATGCCAATGGGCTATGAGGCTGATGAGAAAATCCTAGAGTTGCACATTCAACACCTTTTGAGTCAGCCCAAGGACCCTGAGGCAGAAAGGTTTGGAACCTTTGAAGAGTTGAGTGTAAAGATTCATGTAGAGCTAAGACAACCAGAAATGAAAAGAAAAGTAAGGAGGCAAGTAGAAGAATTTGCCAAGAGGCATGGAATCTCAAAAGAGGCACTTGATGCAAATAGAGAAAAGATGGAAAGAGTAGAGAAAGAAAGATAAGAAACTGAAAGAAAGTGCTCCGGTGCAAGCCCCCTCCCGGACCAGATCCTCCAAGAGCTCTGCACCTACCACCTCTAAGAGCCAGAAAGCATCAAAACTGGAAGTCAGAACATCCGGTAAAGGAGAAAAGAGAACAAAGACAAAGGCTACCAGATCATACACAAGCCTCAAGGATGATGAAGAGATTGAGTCAGATGAGGAGGTCAAGAAAATGAAGAAGAAGAAGAAAGTATCTGGTGAATCCTCTACGGGTCAAAACAAGGAAGAAGAGAAGGCAGAAAAATGTGTTGAAAAGCCTACTGTTGATAATGTCATCAAGACAATCACTATGGATGGAAATCTGAAACCAATGACAGAATTAAATGATGAATGTAGTAAAGCTGACCAGCAGATTCTACAAGATGCCACAATCAGGTATCTGAATATCTATAACAAAGCATTCATTGAAATCATATCTCTAATTCCTAAAAGCCTTGAGAAGGAACTTGAAATGAGAAAGAATAATGCCAAAGAAAAGGATATGGAGATCCGGGAACAGCTAGCCATTCAGCTCTATCCTTCCATCACTCCTAAGCAAAAGAACATGATCTTCAAAGATTGTAAGGATGAGTTCCGAAGCAAAGCTAGAATGAACCAACTTATGCTTGGAGAAACTGACAGAGTGGCAAAAGAAACAGAAGATATCCTCCGGAATGCTTTTAAAAGATTCAATATTCCTGTTATAGAGGACTTAGGTGATGAACCTTTTGACATGGATGATGAAGGACAAAGCACATCTAAGGAAGATCCTACTGAGACTATGGCAGAAGAGGCAAAGAAGACAAGTGAAGAGAAAACTGAGGATCTAGATTCCTCTGCTCTGGAAGAGGAAGTCCTTAAAGAAGCAAACATCTCTCCTCCGGTTTCCCCAGCAGACTTCGGATCTAAAGGAGAAGAAAGAATAGAGGAGAAAATTAGTTAAGAAGAAGAGGTGAAGGAAAGAGAAGAAGAACAAACAGAGAAGACACCAGGGGATGATTCTGAGACTGCAGAAGGAAAGAAGACTGTCTCCGGCAAGATACACTACAAAAACTATTAAAGATTTCCTGAACAAAGAATGATGGAGATTGATGAACCGGAACTGCTTCAAGGACCATTCAATTTTGACTCCCTCTCCTCAGTTCAAACAATGAAGATAGCTTCCTTTGCCCAAGCAAAGGCAAAAGAAAAACTCCTGAAGTCTCACATGGAAGACTGTGAGCTAATAGAGGTTGCATCCGGTGCATTGGAGAAAATCATGCCATCCTTCCAGAAGGATCTTTCGGCCTCTTCATCTGGTAACTTAAAATCTCTTGTCAATTCAATTAGCACACATTTTGATTCTTTGGAAAAATCAGTTGAAGATAAAGTCCAAAAAGAATTTATGGGAAAGAAATTCTCTGAGATGCAGGGTCTAATAACAAATGATAGGAGAGTTATGGATATAGGGATAAAGAGCTTAGAAAATGCTCTTAAAGATGGCAGAGATATATATAAATTTTGTTTATCCTGGCCTAAAGTGACCAAGGATATTGAGAAGAAAGTAAAAGAGCAAGAGGATAAACTGACAAGTCTTTCTCAAAGTTTTGATCCTCTCTCCTCTTCCATAGTGAATCAAGAGTGTCAGATGATTGTAATCACAAATGAAATAAAGAAGCTTGAGAAGGAGAAGAAAAATAGAATAAACAGGTTAAGTGAACTTAGAGGGATCATTATCCCTAAGTTAGAAGCCATGCATGAGGCCCTAACTAATGCTCAGGCCACAACCTGGACCAGCGATCCGACAGATCTTAAGAAGGCAGAAGCTTTTGCATTCCTGTTGAGTGGTCACATCTCAATTTTAGACAGGATGAAGCAGAGTTGGGTGACAGAAGTTGTACAGTTGAAGAATACTTTTGCAGATATACTTCAATATATGTAAGTATAAAATGTATATATACTTATGCAGCTAAGTATAGATTGTTTTTGGGAAATTTTGGTGTACGGACCCTACCCTTTGCCATTGATGTCAAAGGGGGAGTGAGGAGCAGTGAAAAATGTGGAGCATAGCTAAGGGGGAGCTCCGGAAAAATGTACATTAGAACAAAGCATCAGCTAAGGGGGAGTGTAGTATAACACTTAGTCATTTTTCACTAAGTGTTGCCATCAATGCCAAAGGGGGAGATTGTTGGCAAGAGACACATTGTGGCTTCATGAGTGTTGTCATTGATGGCAACAAAGTCCATCCCACACATCCGCAGGACATGGTATGACCATACCGGAAGACAGACTGAAGTGTATCTTGGTCCGGTAAGCAAGAACAGAGCATGTAGCAAGGTCTGACAGTCAGGTCCGAATCTCTTAGAGGAAGTATCTCAGTAAAGTGTGGACTTGGGGAAGTCAAGAG
The DNA here is from genome assembly GCA_027924645.1 of Cunninghamia lanceolata. Classification (NCBI taxonomy): domain Eukaryota; kingdom Viridiplantae; phylum Streptophyta; class Pinopsida; order Cupressales; family Cupressaceae; genus Cunninghamia; species Cunninghamia lanceolata. The sequence continues at coordinate 4,575,640 of BSBN01000178.1, read as the reverse complement.
GAGTACCTTGACTACTAGATTCTAGGGATTGAGCCTCCGGTGATAAAAGAGTGAAGAGATATGAGCACCTAAGTATTGGGTTCCTATTTGGCAAAGTAGACTGAGGAAGAACTAACCGACAGAGCATCAGACCTTAATCCGGATGAGATATTGATGATGATCAAGGTTCTTATGATATCATTCATGATTGGCCAACATGATTGATGACTTCTATAAGAATCTCTTTGATACACATCACTTGATAAGCAAGGATTCAGCTGACAGACCAAGAGTTTGGAAAAATATTGAGTATTCCGGATGCCGACTAGAAAGTGGATGAAATCCTTGGTGCGGATATATATACCAGATTAATTTCGGTATGAAGGTGTGTTGTGTGTGTTGAAGTGCGAAGAAAAGCAGAAGAGCAGTGTGAAGGCAATAAGACAGGTCTGGTATGTGACAGGACAGCAGCACCAAAGAAGAGGAAGAATGAAGTGCAGTAGATCAGTATACTGAGCCTAACCGGAACTGAACTTCAGCATAGGTAGATGCTTCTCATCAGTTCAAGTACCCTGTTACTCTCTTTATAACTTGTAGATAGTGAATCTCTTGTAGGTAGTGAGCCCTAATTGGCAAGTGTCATTTTGTATTTCTATTCTTCTTCCAGAGAATACATTCTTGGGTTAGTCACCCCGTGGTTTTTCCCTTAACAGGGTTTTCCACGTCAAAATCATTGTGTTATGTGTATTGACTTTGTTTCTACTTTCATGATTATGGATGCTTATTTTCTTTGATGCTGCACTAGTTGTTAAAGAAGAATAGAAAGTCAAATTAATTAAGATAACTGATTCACCCCCCCTCTCAGTTATCAATAGCCTTCACAGGAGTATCACTAACCAGAGATCTAGAGGCAACTTAACAACATCTATAAGACTCTCACACACAACCTCCATCTCAAGCACCTAATATATAGAAGACACAATACATGAAACCATCAAACAGTAATTAGAAAACCATGAGCTAAAACCACTCAAAAGTGGCGCTCAAATCCTTAGGGTTCCATTATCTCCAATCAAAGATGCTTTATGATATGTCATAACATGCAACATAAGTTGGTCAACACATGTAACTCCCCCTTACAACTCTTTTATGTGTCCAACACATTTTTACATTTTTCAATATAAGAGGCCCAACTTTCAGAGGCCATAACTTTTGATCTGAGAAGTCGATTGGGTGCCCTTTTTTAAAATTGTAGAGCTCGAAGAGATCTATGCACTGGGCACCCCTACAAGTGATGCTGAACAACCTAGAATTTTTAGTTTGACCAAAAACCAACTCTATATCCCAAAAAAAAAGTTTATTCAATTTTATAACCCAAAAATTACACTTTTTGTAATTGCACGATTGAGACACCTTTCCTAACATGAACTACCATGTGGTATGTCAATGAGGGGCGTGATAGGATATGATGGGTAAAAAGCAAGTTCATCTTCAATGTGGGGATAAATATTGAAAGGATGTGAGCAGAGAGTGAGGTTAATAGTTGGTGTTTGGGCTATGCCATCATCATGGGCATATCACTCAAACTATCACAAGAGATAACATTACGAGGAATGATAGGATTAGTTGGAGGCAATAGTGGGAGGGATGATAGTGTCAGGATGATGTTGAATAAATGATAGGAAATATGGATGATTGTAAAGAGAAGTCATCAAAAGATCATATGAGGTAGGAGGTAATGCCTTATTGACAAATGTGAAGATATGGGAAAGAGACTAGGGTTTTGTGGAGAAATTTTGATGACAAATTTGAGGGTCCATGAAGTTAGTGTGGATGTGAGAATAAGAAGAAATGGTTTAGAGGGTGAGGGTTGGCAAGGAGACCAAAAAAACACAAGCAAAACTAAGAGGAAGAAGACTACAAAGAAGGATGTAAGAAGTGGGATAACAATGGGAATGGGGATGGCAAAGGACAACACACACAAGAAAAAGTGAAGAGTAAACTCTAAATGAATTGCAAGCATTTGATAACTAATCTACATGAATCAAGAAGATGACTAATACATATAATGGAAATATGCACAAATGATTGGTTTTATTTTTTATTTTTACATTTTTATGACAAAAGAAAAATAAACTATATGCGAATTAGAAGTGGAAATGCAAGTATGTCAGGTTCACCAAATGAAAGAGCCTCAAAGATGAACATTTTTTAATGTAAAGGTGTTAATGTGGGTTTTTTATGTGTGATTGTGTGTGCAAATAAATGTAAATTAATGTTACCTAAGGCCATCTCCAACTAGCCTAACACTAATTAACAATAATTAAAGTTGGGACTGATAATACAATAACAATTTGGATAACAACACGTGACAAACTGGAAACATAAACTCACAAATTAGACTAAGTAAGAAGGAAAAATGACTTATAATACATGTACCTATAAGCCAATGTTATTAGTAGTTCTAGAATTAGGACATATTTAGGAGCTAGCAAACCAATTTTTGTTGAATTCTGACTTTAGGACATCTGTGTTAAGGGTACTGTTGCAAGCATGTGCCTAATCGGTGTTGTCATTGACGTCAACATATCCTTGTTGTCATTGGTGTCAACTGTATCTTATTCTATTACTTGTTTAGAAGACTTGTATGTTGAGGATATTGAGAAAATTAGCCTCTACAGAAGGAACAAGTGAGTTACAGAGAAGTGCAGTACAAACAATGAGTTGTATGTTGAAGAATAGTCTGGTAAATTGCTCTGCATTTATTTATGCTTGAAGATCATGGTTTGCGGATTGGAAGTAAGTTAGAGGTATGACTAAGGATGCTACATTCTAGGTTTGAGCCCTCCGCATGAAGATTTGAGTGAGTTGTGTTCACTAGAGTGAAACCTGCTTTTTCTGTAAGTTCAGTTGAGACAGGAAGAAAGTATTCTACTCCGCATTCCTCTGCAATAAAGTATTTTTCTTTGCGGTTCTAGAAGGAAGTCTGGGATGATGATAAATGCCTATAGTTCCAATGGTTCGTGGTTTGGTGGTCCGCAAGCTATCTTTCTTTTATGATAGTTGAAGACAATAAAGTTCATGTATTCCGGTGAAGAGATTCCTATGGATAAAGTGGTTAAGGTTCATGCGGTTGCTCCTGATGATTATAATGTGCTTGTGGATGTCTCCTAATCATGTTCCTATCTTGATATTGGTCCGCGTTAAGGACTTGAGATCGTGTTTGAAGATTGTTCCCAGATAGTGTAACGTGTAACCAATTTTGGCCGACCTGGTTAATCCCAGTGATTGCGAAGATCTTTGGAAGATTGTGGAAGTGTGTTGTGGCGTGGAAGATCATGTTTGAGTCCCAGCTAAGGCATGGCATGATCCGCATTTCATTTCCTTTGCATAATTTTTAATAGGCCAGGACCTATCTTGTAAATGTTTGTAATACCAACCTTGGAGATTGTTCCAATGGTTGATGATTGTGATGCCAACCTTGATGATCATTCCAAGGTTGATAAAGTGTATAAATACTTGTAGTTGAGTCGTGGAAAAGGTGTCCTTGAGCGAAAATGGAAAGATAATAAGAAAGGTCCAAAAGGCAGAGCAGAGAAGAGGTAGAGGAAAGAAGAGGAAGAGCAGAGCAGAAGAATTATTGTACTTCAATCAAAGACATAAGAAGGTTTTGATCATGGCAGAGAGCTTGGCAATAAGCCGCTAGTAGGGTTTAACAACCCTTATTGTAATCTTGCTAGGTTTAGGGTTGAGGCAGTGAGCCTGCTAGACCTAGTTGTTCTTCATGGCAGTAAGCCAGTATGTTTAGGCCTGTGGAGTGACCAAGCCTGAACATCATTATTTTAAGATTGCAATATATATTGAGAGCTAATCCTCTCCGTGGTTTTTCCCCACCTTGGGGTTTTCCATGTAAAATCTTGTGTCTCTTGTGTTTGATGTTGTATCTGTGGTTAAGTTTATGATTTCATGCACTCATTGTTAAATCATAATAATTGTGGATAAGTAATGAATGTTTAATTACAGAAAGTGTTTAAGTTTTTGAGACAACTGATTCACCCCCCCTCTTAGTTGTCTGGTGCATATCAACAAGTACAACCAAGTCAACAACACGGTCCTACTTATTGGCCTAGTCCTATACATTAGAAAGCCCCAAAAACTTTAAGGAAGCTTGGAAACAACATCCTGAGAAAATGTTTGTATGGGAACCTATCAGGGAGAAGACTAGAAAATGGAGTAAAATGCTAAAATAGATGGATGATGGATCGAAATACACTACAAATTGAATAAAAACACACATAGGAAGAGATACACCTCACAAATTGGAAAATGCACATTGGAAACTTGTTGTAGAGGCTATTAGATATTTGGAAAACAAATTTTAGTCAAAACAAAGCCCAAGACCAAGCCATCGAGATTCCAAATGGCCTGGTGGTTAACCTAGTCCTCCTAGTCAACCAATTGTGTGGCCTAGTTAGGTGGTCGACCTAGTACAAGTTGTTAAAAAGCCACATAATTTCACATAGAGGTTCTTCTTAGAATTTCTAGTAGTTTTCCCTTCTAGCACTCTTCTAGATTTTGTACAGATTCTTTTGTATTTGACCAGCAAGACAAAATGTGTACAAATGAGACCTTACAAAACAAAATGGTTAAAGGGGAGTCTACCTCAGTCACTCCCCTTGTAGGCATTATAGCAAAGTCCACATGGCATAAAATATTGATAAAAACACTGATATAAATCCTACACTCATAAATCACACTAATTCTAAGTGTAAACACAATATTTTATTGCACGAGGTAAATTACAACAATGGTAAATGCACAACAAGGGCTAAGTGGGGAGAAAAATCAGGAGATCGAAATGACAAAATGAGCAAAAGGGTAAAAACAAGAAAATTGGGAGACAAAACTTAAACTAGGTACTTAAGGGCTTCTAAAGGAAAGAGATGAGCGATGGGGGTGCGAAAAGGCAACAAAATGAAAAATAAAGGCGAGTCTAAAGTAAAAGGGGATGTATTAGGGCAGGCCTGGAATTTGATGGTCTATTTGGCCGTTTTTATCATTTTAGACCGTATTTTACAACTCTAAAATTTATTGGACCGTATACCTTGACTTGCTAAATTTTTATATAACCGTACATATGACTCTTTAAATTATTAGTAAATCGTAAAATTTTATAATAAGCAAATATAATATAGTATTCTTAGTTATAATATATATATTTTTAATAAAAATATAAATAATGTATCTTGAATATATATATTTTTTAGAATGTTTATTTAATAAATTTTACATTATAAAAATATAAATAATGTTTTCTATTACAATGTTTATCAACTTTATCTTTATCTTTAATAAATTTTAAAAATTACAACAAATCTTTATCTTGTTATTTTTATTTTTAAAAATAAGAAAAAATCTTTGCTTTCTTTATAATTTATAATTTCTAGTTTATTTCTAATTTCTAATTTAGAAAAAAAACAAAGCAAATTTTTATTTATTTTTTATTCATTGTTTATTATATATGGAATAAGAATAATTTTACAAATTACAATTACAAATACACATATTAAGAAGAGCTATAAATTGTGTTTGCAATTAAGAGTTGAATTACAACTATTTACAGGGATAAAAAAACTGTTGCTACTTCTTCCATTTTTTTTCAATTTGCCGAGTTCTCTCAAGAGCAGTTGTTAAGGTATGGCCAGAAACTTATTGCCTCTGGTTTTTACGTATTTTGGATCTGATTAAAAACATTACTTTGATTTGTTTTAATTATGACTGAGTTTTATTAACAATATTTCAAAACTGGTGGTGGAATTAGATTTAGAATTGTAAATTCATGCCGAACATGAGGAATGGGGTAGACTGCGGACAGGTTATATTGGGTTCTTGTTTACAATTTTTTTCTCCCATTTTAATTGTGCAGAGAATGAGATTTAAAACAACAATAAAGCTTAATTTTTTCTCCCATTTTAAAGCTAAAATAAAGCTAAATTTACGGTAGTTAAATCTTTTTGTTTTTTTTGGACATATCGATGGAATTTTTAGAAAGCATTTAGGTAGCTGTATGAACCCTGGTAAATTGGGAATTTGGGAATAGTTTTAAAACAATTTGGTTTTAAAACATGATCTCCTAGAAATTTGTAAACGTGATGGTGAATGCATTTAATAGTCAATTTTGAGAAAGGTCAGTTTTTGGTGTGAAAGATTCAAGGAAATGGTTAATTCAAAAAAATTCACTCAAACATTTTTTTGACAATTATTATTTTTTTAAAAACGTCAATTGAAAGGTAGTTAAATGATAAAACCGTCATAAAATTTTTATATGACAGGCAGGGGTGACCGTCAAATTCCAGCGCTGTAATAGGGGTATGAAATGGATTTGAGAAGTGGATAAGGGATTTTAAAGAAAATAGAGGCAAAACCTAAGGCAAGACTCTTTAAGGTTCATGAAGGAACAAAGAGGCAACAAAGACAAAATAAATAATAATGAAAGGCCACTAATTTGAAATACAAATGCAAAAGACTAATGTAGCAAGGGTATGAAAAATTTGGGTGATGGGATCTAAAGGTACAATGACAACAAACCTAAAGGGAAGGCTCTCTATGGCTTAAAGGATTACTAGGGGGAGATGAGGGGTGAAAAGGACAACAAAATAAAAAAGGAAATGAATATGGGAAATAGATGGAGAATGATTAGTGGAAGTGTATCAAGGGTGTAGGAAGATTATAAGGAAAATGGATTGGGGTTGTTAGCAAATCAAATAAAAACCATTCTAAGCTAGTGCAAAAATCATGTAAATGTTATACCAAAATGAAGAAATCTCTTGTAACTTTTGATGTAGACTCCTATAAACTATTGCATACTTGAATGCAAAAGAAAATTCACTATAGAAATATTGTAAACACTAACATGAGATTGCTCTTTTAGAAAATATTGCTCAAACAAAGGTCTCAAGTGAAAACTTAGTATCTTCTATGTAAAATGTAGGCATGGGAGGCCCTTCTTATCAGATTTTTGGAAGAAATTTGGAGAGGAAAACTAGATTTCCCTTAGCTACCTTAATTACACATTCTATCAAAAATTGAGTTTGAATGAAAAAAAAAAGACCAAGCTAACTAGTAATCACTGACCATTAATGATTAGTCCTTGAGCTCAAGGAGGTCCAATTTTCTATGAGAGATTAAGGGTAAAGGGGGGCATCTAATGTTGGTAGTCACTAATTGTGATCAGCTTCAGGATACATGTTTTAAAAGTCAAAAGAGGTGATTTTGCACTAGACTTAGGAGATAGGATCTAATTGGTTGATTTGGCGAAAGGTCAAAAGGGTGGTTACTTGAAGGGGTAAGGGGAATGTGGATAGGGGAAAAACGCCTAGCGAAAGAATACATAAAGGGGGAAAACTATTAAATTAAAATAGAACACATAGACAAGGGGTTAGAATGACAAAAATGAACTAGGAATAGACATATAAAGGCAACAATTAGGGCCAAAACAAGGGGCAAAAGGCACAAAACACACACAAGCTAAAATGAGTACAAAATACAAAAAAGAGAATTACAAAGTATGCAATTTCTGATCTTACGTAACATCTAGTGTATAATTATGTTCACTTGTCATAATGGCATGAATAAACAAGTTAATTACATATTGTATTAAATACTTCCTACATGTGATTGTATTGCTGATTGAGAATATGTCATGTATGGTTTATAATCGTAATTGCACTTGATTTATATATTGTATTAATATGTTGGTTAAACAATGATATTTTTAAAATACTTTTTCAAGGATACAAAGGATGCACCCTAGCCCCCTAGCTCCATCCCCTTTGTCATTCTGAAGACACAAGGATGGTAGGGGACATCCCTTGGTCATCCCCTATCTTCTAGGGAAATTAGGGACATGTCCCTCTTTTTTATTTTTTAAAACAATCAACTATTTTTTAAAAATGAGACATTTAGAATTAATTTTTTGTAACTATAAAAATGTACCCCTGTTGAATGATAACACACAATCGTGGGCAGTTTGGATGCCCGTGTTGTTTCAGGGGTTTTGATGGGTTTAGCTTTGTCTGTGGGCACTTCTGCTACTAGCGCCAGGGGGGCTGATGCTGTTGTTAATCCTTTGTGTGAGGTTGAGTGCTTGCACGACACTACTGCTGAGGTTGGTGTCAACCAGCCTGAGGAGGTTTGGAAGGATTCTGGAGCTACTTTGGAGGCTAACACACAGGCTGTGGGGAGTGTCATTATCTCTCATATCCCTGTCACTAATACTGTCAGGGATGAGGCTTCGACAGTTAACCAAATCGTCATCCCTGATTCGATCATTGATAGGGCTGCTGGGTGGCTCTGTAACTCTCTTGTTGGGAGATTTTGTAGAAATCGCCCTAATATCGATGTGGTTCGTAGGTGGGCGCTTCGAAGTTGGAGGCTAAGGGGGTAGGTTGAGGTGGTTGCTCTGTTGAATGGCTACTTCTTGTTCTCCTTTGCAAACTCTGAAGATTGCTCAAGGATCCTTGCTAGTCCTTGGTTTCTTAGGCATAATGGTCTTTGCCTACAATACTGGTCACCGTGCTTCAACCCTTTAGCGGCTTGCAAGAAGGTTTTTTCAGTTTGGGTTAGGTTGCCAGGTCTCCCACTGGAATACTGGGACGAGGAGATTTATATGGGTATTGCCAATTCCTTTGGGCAATTTGCTGGGGTTGATGCGGTTACAAAATTTAAAAGACGCTTTCTGTTTGCTAGATTTTGTGTGTTTGTGGAAGTTGATAAGGTTCTCCCTTCCAGAATCACCTTATTGTCCAAGTTTGGTAGATGGGTTCATCAGATTGAGTTTGAACACTCTCATGTTGTTTTCTTTAGCTGTAACAAAGCTGGTCATTCTGACATTGCTTGTCCTAATAGAAAGAAGCAACAACTTGTTTGGAAGAGAAAGGAGTGTATCCCTCCCTTGGTGGATGCACCTTTGATGGAAAACATGGAAATCTCTAAAAATAAAAGTGTTGAAAAGAGGATTCCTCCGGCTTCTATGCGAGATAATGGGATTAGAGAAAATGGAGATGTGTTGGGGACTCCTTTGGCTGAGATGCAATGTGACACTGGGACCTCAAGTGGCCCTTTGGATTGTTCTAGATCTTCTAAAAAGATGAGATCTGAGGGTAAGATCAAAATGTGTACTCAGAGCTCATTGGAGAAATTTGGTTTCAAACCACCCTAATTTTTGTTGGGTTGCTTGGGGTCCTTGACCCTTTGTTTGTTTGTCCCGGTGTTGGGATAGTCTTGCGTTGTTTTGTTGTTTGTTGCTCTTTCTAGTTTTGATGGGCTTCATTGCTGTATCTTGTCTCTTGTATAACGATCAGGGCCCTTTCAAAATCCCTACTTACCTTTATCAAAAACATACAATCGTTATCCTTTTCATTAATGGACAATTCTATGACTACATATAGCTATAAGGGAGTAGACAATTATAGCATGAGAGTATATAGGTATGGAATGGAAAAAACATGATTGCATATAGTTGTAAAGTGAAACCATGCATGTGTAAAATGCAAGCATACACTTGTAAGAAATGTATGTTGTCATTACACTTTCACTTATGATTGTGTATCCTTCACACCTTTTGTCACAATGAAAACATTGAACAATGAAATCAAATTTTTCTAGTTTTTATTATTGCCATACTCGAATCAATGAACATGTTGCATTGAATTCAAATTTCATACATTATATGAATGTCCAAACTTGAATTTTGAGGTCATACATACATACATACATAGAGAGAGTTCCCAAAAAATGTTCCCTTAGAATATCATAATGAAAAACATTGAACAATGAAATAAAAAATTTCTATTTTTTATTACTGCTATACTCAAATCAATGAACAAGTTACATTAACTATCTAATCTCATGCATTATATGAATGTCTAAACTTGAATTTTAATGTCATGTATAGCTAAGTTTTTTTAATATATACAGTCCCCATAAAATGTTCCCTTAGACTATTGTCCTCAAAATGTTGTAGAACATATATTTTTTAGCATATTTTGTGACAAAGTTAATGGCCAAAAAGAGGGGTCTTTACAACCCACTTAAGCTCATTGTTGAGGCATTGTGAAGGAATGGTCAGAGTTCTCAATCATAAAATAGTGATTGTCACAATGAATACTTAATTTTTATTTTTAATCTTTTCTTTATATATTGAGGGTCTTTTAAAGAACTTTCTCCCTTTCTTTTCTTTTCCAAATTCTTTACCTAGATATATTCTACCACCCATAATTTTATTCCATGAACTTCTCTATGATATTTTATCCTCCAAATCATTTCTCTTCAGTTCCAGGTGCCTTGCTTTTCTTTGACTACAAGTTTTTTCTAGCACATACAAATTCCTTCATAATCATAATTGAAATCTCCCCCTCCATCATATTCTAGTCAGACATTTAATTTTCTAATGCACTCTCATTGCAAAAAAAATTAGTTGAATGTCAATTCTCATTTCTTTGCTTACTCTACTTCAATGCTTTCAATTTTTCTTAGATACCAATTCTATGGTGGCAATTTATTGTTATATTCCATAGCAATGTTTCACACAACATTTATCCTCAATCTAGGGGCAACCTTGAGGGCAATAATTCCTTGTCACCCATCCTCTCAACTCCTTGGATTCTTTTTCTCTAAAACCACACTTCGGGCCAACACACTATTTAATCTAGCTCATCTTATCATTTCTCCTTCTTGCCTTCTTATCCTTTTGCAAGTCTGTACTTTTTTCTTACCTCAAATTGATTCCCTCTTTCTATGCAATCAATTTGAGGGGGGCATACATTTTACAGAAACCTATTTTTGCATGTACATTGTGCAATGGTTAAAGTGACCCTTCATGGGTCCTACACTACACACCTTAGTTAAAGTGACTCTATGGAATGGGTCTTACAATACATAATGGTTAAATCAACACTTTCATGGGTCTTGCACCATGCAAGGGTTAAAGTGATTCCACCACTCACATTGATTATGGGTTGTATCCTTCATGAGGGCCAACTCGGTAACAACTCCATGAATGTCACATACAACATAATCCATTCAACCTATTCAACCTCTGCTTTTGGGTTTCACGGAGGCCAAATCAATTACATCTCCATAACTCCCTTTCACATTTGATTAAAATTGCTTGGAATTTTTTAGAATTGTACAAAATTATGTTTCAAGATATATCTATAGTGTATGATGACTTTTCTTAGTATATGTTTTGCATATCTAAAGATGATGCTCGAGTAAAGACAAGAAAACAACATCAAGCAAAGTTCTTTAATATCCTTTTGAAATCAGGTATAATAAAATGAAGTTTTTATTTTTACTTTAGCATACTTGATTCATTGTAGCTCACACATATACTAAAATGGATGCATAAAGTAAAAGACAAAAGTGCCTACTTTGCACTTTTCACTCTTGTTTAGCACTCACTTTTAACACCCTTATTTGTTAAGTATGATTGTGCCCAATTTTGACCATTTGACACACCAATTGTCCCTAAAATTGCACCCTATATCACAAATAGCTTCGTTCACACATGAACCCTCATCTCTACTTCAATCCTCACCTTTCTATCACCTTAGATGTTGCCGCATGCAATCACATTCCTAATGGTTAGAAACTAATTTTTCTTAATGAATTTTGCTTTTCCATTGCACTTTCACATGCAATCCCTTTTGCTCAATCATTAATGACCAATTTCAAGCTTAATAAAAATAATTAACATAAATGAAAGCAAAAGCACTAAAAAATGCATTAGGCAACACACAACACATGAAAACAATAACAAGAAGCAATAGTGGCAAAATAGACGCATCTTGTTGCAAGGACTCCAATATTAGTAGTACACACATTAAACCCATTTTAGGAAACACATTTTGCACATTTCCCAAGGAACCAAACTCAATCTTTCTCAAATTTATTTGGGGATTTGATTGAGGCACATCCCTATACGTGCATAAGACAACACCCTATCCCTAAAAAGTAATTATGTTACAAGTATATGCCACATGAGTATAATTGAACACTATCACAATTGTACAAGATACCAATGCACAATACAAACATGATTGCAACTGTATAGACAATATTATACTGTTGTCACATGAAATTGCACCCTGCTCGAAGCCTACTCAAGCATTCCAATGACACAATGGGACTGATCTCAAGGTGTGGGACCTTGCAGATGAGATCAGACCTCCAGAGAAGGCTAGTTCCTCTTTCTAAGCTTAAGGCTCAGAGAAATCAACTAAACCTACGCTAATGATCACAAGGGAAAAGAGAGAAGGAATACAGAAAGGAAAAGGTGATACACCAAGATTTAGTATGTTTAGTTGGAGCTGACATAACACAGTAGTGATTTCAAAGGTTGCATAAACTAACACATTCATCCAATCTTTAACAGAGACCAAAACTGAATGTTGAACTTATAGAAGGACCATTTTATCCACAAAATAAATGAGCAACATTCAAACACACATTGTAAAAGAAAATGAGAGAGGCATAATTAGTTGCTTGTATTATTAATCACAGAGGCTAAATAGCCATTACAAAAATAGAAAAGCTAAATAGAGATCGGAAAGACACAAAATTATAACTTTCCCCTCATAGTTGAACTAGAAATGAAGACAAAGAGGTCCTGAAGAGGACACAGTCGACTAGATTCATTTGATTCTGGGAAATATCATGAGGCCAAGATCAAGCATCAAGCGCTCCAATCTGAATAATGACCCAGCGACCAACCAATAGAAATACATCTTTTTACATGCATGTATATCTTTTACAAATCACTGTAGCAGCCATGGAAGAGGGAAAGAGTGGTCAACAAGAAATAACTCACCCATGCTACAATAAATTCATCCTATGGGCATGTCAGAAGATATTTCTGTAAAGGAATGCCTAGATACATTTGTTTTGTCTTTGACATAAATGCAAAAAATATTTTCTCTAACATAGCTAAGAAACAAATGCTGCATTGAAAATTTTGCATCTAATCTCTCACCTACAACAATAAATGCTCAACAACAAACTCCAATTGGAACTGAAAGCTTGACCTTCGATTTTGGCCTATATTATGCCCTATAGACAAAATTTCTTCCTTGTAAACCATGGCCGACCTTTGATCTTGCCTCTTTTTTCTTTGCTTTTGAAGACTACAAAAGTCATTGGAGATCGGGCCTCGGGCCTTCAACCTTCCGTCTTCCAAGAGAGAAGGAAGAAGAAAGGAGAAAACCCCACCCTCTAAGTCCCACTTTACTTAGAAAGAAATAGTCGGCGAACTTTAGGCCTCAGGCCTTCTATCCTTCGCCTTCCCAGAGAAGGAAGAAGAAAGAAAGTTTGAGCCCCGCAAGTCTAAAGACAACCGTTTTTTGAAAGTTTTGGTAGAGTTCAGGCCTAGGGCCTTCTGTCTCCTGTCTTCCAAAGAAAGGAAGAGGGAAGAAGAAAGGTCCAAGCCCTGAAGTTTGAAACACTTAGAAATATTTTGAAAGAAAAGAAGCAGAACTTGAACTCTGAGCCTTCCTCAGTAAAAGTTAATCCGAATGACGTCATGGCCACTTGGCAACTTCCCACGGTCTGCAACTATAGACAAAGCTTCACTGAAATGCTTCGTAGAATGGAAAAATGCCACAAAGTAGACCACGTGGCACCCATTGGGTCGCTTGGACGATCAATTGTCGAACCTTGCCACATGTCTTTTTTCCGCAGTTCAGCAAGCCTGTTGTGGGTCCCCCTAAAAGGTTTAGCAGAATGGCAAAATGCCTTACACTTAGAATTATTTTCAAATGGAAAGAGTCGGAGCTCAGACTTTAGGCCTTCTACCTTTCTCCTTCCAAAAGAAAAGGAAGGAAGAAAATAAGAAGGTTTGACCCTTGACATCCGACGAACTTTGAACACTTAGGAGATTTTTGCAAGGAACAAAGCGGAGTTCGAAGCCGATTAGGATGGCATGACGAAGATAACCCCGAACTCCAAAACTCCGAAAAGACAAAAAACACAAGGAAAAACTCAAGATTTTTTGGACTTAGTCGATTTTAGGAGGTTTTTTCCTTACATTTCTAAAGGGGAAATCATTTAGAGATTTCATGGATTTGGACTATTTGGCTAGGAAGCAAAATATGACAACATATACCTAACAAGACATCACCATGCATGGTCCCATCTTAGTTGATACGAAGCCAAAAGACAAGTAAAAACAAGAACTAGAAGTGCAGTGCCTCCTCATTATCTATGCCATCTACAAAATGCTCATCAAAAATCAAAAGAGAAACACTTCTCTCACCGTTCCTTTTTTAAACATTTCTTTTTATATTCAACCTCATCCTCTTCTCAATTCTTTAGATTAGCTTCATCTGGCAATATTACACAACCTGAAGGGTTGGAGAAAGCAATGACTAAAAAAACTCAGGGAAAGCTTGGGAAATGGTAGCCCTTCTACCACAAAAGAACTTTATTTATTGAATTGAAAAAAATCTTTATGCTGTAATTAACTGGTTATGTCCATGTATATTGTTTTTCCTTCATAACTATCTATAGTGTATTCATAATGTATGGTGTTTGAACGATTGACATGCAACATTGTTCCATCACTCTTTTTTTTCCGTTACTGACATTGCAAAACATTCTTTTGCTAATTGCATCCTTATATTTTTGTTTTCGTGACACTGCGTATTTAGTGTTAACAGTGTAAAATTGGCACCATTTGGATTAAAAAATATATAACTTATCTGGTCAAATAGATAGAAACGACTCATATGTATGGTGGTTTAATATTTAGGTGAGAATTTGCTTTTAAGAAAAGCTTTGACCATTTTGTTTGGTAAAGCTTAAATAATGGTCATACTGTTTGTTATTTGGTCATTCAAAAGTTTTAAATAATAAACAGTTACAAACAGCATACCAACTGTTTATTTTTCACATTTTACTGATTGAAAAATAAGTAATTGAAACTATTATGAATATAAATCAGAAATAATAACTATTTTAGTTTACAATATTTAATATTTTGTAGGCCAGTTTAAGAATTCAACTCGAGTATTTTAGTTCTGAATCCGAGACAAGCTTTTCAACTCAAAATGTAGTATCCAAAAACTCCATGAATATATCTTTGTATTACTTTATAGTTTATACTATTCTTTGTACACAATTGTGTTATTTATTAGCATAAGCTTTATTTGATTAAGAGAAAAAGTGAGGTGGTTTTTTAAATGTATAACATGTGAAGCCTGATGTATTTTATCTACAAATTGTTTAGAGTCTGTCATTTCTTCCAGTTGTCTTGACAAGTTAAAATGGAACAGTTAATGATTTTCTTTTTAGGTTAGCAATCTAACCGCCTGTCTAAGCAAGTCTACTGATCAACTCCTCTCTAACTATTAAATGTAAAACAAAAGGAAACAAGTTCTAATAGCTCTGCTTTCCAAAATCTTAACATCATCAATGCTTAGCTGAGGTTCAAATATGGAAAACCCAAAATACAGTTCCACAAATAAGCATGCCATAACAAACGAATATTGCACCTATAGGCAAAGATTCAATGTCTCTATGTCCATTCTAGACATGACATTCATCACAAAAATCAAAATCTCTTGGAGTATTTTATGAAGCAATATAAGATGCATGATTTACAAAAATAAGATGATATGATCAAACTTCTTGTGAATTACCACACAGTGGAAAATGTCGTCCCACAATGGTGATGAAAAAGTGGATTGTGTCTCTCGAGGTAACATATTATATCAAAGAATATTAATTAGTTGATGCTTACAAAAAATAAATCAAATGTAATACTATTGTACACCCTCTGAATTTATGCAATACTTCTTCCTAGTCCATCGATCTGTAAACTAGTGGTAAGTGGGGTGCTTACCACCAAGATGCCCAGGTTAAATCTCAGTTGGTTCATACACCCACAATAATGTGGAAAAATGTGAAGGTCAAACAAACAAACAAAAAAATCTGCTTTAGGCACATGCACAGGAAGAAAGTCAAAAACTGAATCCTTCACGGATCGTTAGGAGGTGGTATTAACTTTTCATTCTAGTCTACTTTGACCTAAGTTTTGTAATCTTGCACCAAGGTATTGATAAGGCTGCAGAAGCTACTCTACCCAGTGCTGAGTTATTATACTTCCTGCAGAAAAGAATATTAATCATGTTAACAAGATTCTGAACAAACATAATTGCTACTAATTATAGACTACCCTCCAATTAATTCACAAAACAAAACAAAACAAAAATAGCACGCTAAGCATGTAAGCACAATGTTGGTACGTGCAAAAGTTCCTACAAAAAATAACTTGGGTCAAATAGCCTGTAACGTATGGTTCATTCCTGCCCGTTTTGATGAATATAACAAAAGTAGTACTTGCAATTGACACCATAGTAAAAATGAAAATTTGTCTTTCAGAAATTCTATAATTGATGTTTGATGATTGCAATATAAATCAAATAGCAGCCTAAACAACCATCGTTCTTATCAATTTCTGTTGTTTCACAGAGCTGAAAGGACTTGCTTCTATATTTCACTGATATGTCAAATGTAAGGAGAAAGGGTCGAAAGAATGTTGGACCTTAATTCTTTGAAAATTTTGCAGCATCACAAGACATTTGCATGAAGGGTTTATTCATATTTAGAATTAATAACACGTATTTTGCTGGTTTTAGATCTAGATACAGTAGTCCATTGTTCTACATAGCATAATAAATGAGAAATATGGCATGTAAATTACTACTTGTTTGAAGAAACGTGTGAAAGTGATATGATTCACCCATCTCACTGTGGAAAGAATTTTCAATCTGTGGAAATATTTTTTTCTCTAAAAGAAATTGTTTACTTGTTTCGATATTTCCGAACGCTTTAGGGTTTTCTTAATCTTGTAAATATATTGAAGTTGCCACTAGCACAACATACTTATATCTGGTTATGCTAAACAGCACAACCCCCTGTTGGATGTAACAACTGTCAACTCTGTGTATCTTACAGACAGAAAAGAAAAGGAGAGACTCTATGGCATAGTTACCAGGGGACTTGTAGCCTGACCCTTGGTACTTGTCTCCCATACTGGAAAGGCATTCCCATCTTGAATTCCCATATAGGAATGCCTTCAGACATTAGGAGACTTCAGATGAAGTTTCTTTGCATGTCTATACATCTTCTAGAAGCATCCCTTGAGAATTGTTAAACTTCCCATAGAGATTTCTCAAATATATCATATAAATTACACTAGGTTTTCCTGAAGTGCTGATATGTGGTTGATAAAAGCTCAAAGAACTAAAGAAGTACACTAATAGAATTGTAATTTTATATTTTTTGCATAAAAATTTACAAGTTTTTATGGAGTAGAATTATTTGTTATCAAATCCCAAAGAGGTAATAGTATGAAGAGAAACAATAATAAGGTTTAAGATGTGTACATGCATTGAAGTTTTATCAATTGATTGAAAATAGTCATCTCCGAGAACCACCTGCCACGTTTTTAAAATAATGCCATTCCCCTCCTGGTCTTTGTTTGCCATCTCTAGGTAATTATGGTCTAAAGTAATGTTTTATATCATGATGATGATTACCAAATAACAATATAATTAATCTTTGTTTTTGTTGACATCTATTTCAATATTTCAAAATATTAATTTCTTATTTTAAAGCTTTTATTATTTTAAGAATATGCCACTGTTAGAATTTTGTATTAACACAAGTCTACCCAAGAACAATAATAAGATGACAATAAATTCAAATACAAACAATAAGAATACCAATATTGCAATATTTGTATTCAAGATGTGTAAAACAAGGCAATAGTCTACAATATATAAGCTCTAGGATGCACAAGTCAGAGTGACAAATGTACAATCTGAAAGAACCCTAATGTACACAGAGAATGAACCCCCCCCCCCCCCCCCCCCCCCCCAAAAGAAGAGGAGAAAACTTGTAGGAAAAACTCTAACCCAAGGAGAGGAAGATGAAAATAATAAATTTAAAAGTTGCTCATGTACCTCAATGCCAATGCTGAACTTTGACTGAAATTGATCAATGGGATCAAGAACCATGAAGATTCGGGAACATTAACCATAATGAATGGCTCTCAAATTGAGATGTAAAATCAGATGCAAAATTCAGGAACATTTACTATAGATGAATGACTCTCAATTGGAGATGTAAACTGATGTGAATTAGGATGTGTCAAGTCATACAAGTCATGAGCACAATGTGACAGAGAGAACAAAAGGATCTAGAAGAGTTGATGCAACTTGTGAGATTTCATCAAAATGGAGGTGGAATCACAATGCATGTCATATGACTACACTACTCATCCCACATTATTTCCTTATGCGTAGAACACTTTATTTTAGTTCGTTATTACAAAAATGCACATGTATTAGCCCCCATAAAGAGAAGTGCACGTATGATGGCACTTTATAAGTTGAGTGCATTTGCATTAACACCCTCACAAATAGCTCAATTTAGACACCATTGTTAAGTAATGTTTGCGGCACTTTATAATTCAGTGCAATTACAATACTTATTTGTGTTTTCTAGTTGATTTACAATTTCAAGAATGTGAGAGAAAACTAAAAGTATAGTTTCGAAGCAAAAATGAGATCAAACAGATAACACCACGATGTAGTGCTCTAAAAATCCTACATTTTCAAAAAAAGGCTCATTGATTGGAGTCAGTATGTGAAAGATACGGGTGTTTAAAGTTGCAAAAATAAGAAAAGCCAGCTAAATCTCTAAGAAACTGAGTTTTCTAGAAAAATTAGGTGTCATGGGCAAAAACCAAGTACATCACTGCAAAGAGCATGAAATTCTACCTTGTTCCAAAAAAATTGCTTGCAAACACTCCTTTGTATGGCCAAAATAAAGCCTTCCAAAGTTGCCCTCCAAAAGTGAAAATTGCAATGGTGAGGGAGTTTGTTGTTGGGTGGCACCTGGGCGGTGAAAGGATGGAGCCACTGGCTAAAGTGGCGGCCGGGCGAAGCTGCTGGGTGCTATAAACTTTAGTTCTTATTTTTATTTTTAAAGAACATTTTTTTAAAGGACTGTATAAAAAAGGACAATGGGGGTTGGTGGGGGAAACCCCTCATGTCCCTCTTAGAAGGGGTGGCAGGGATGTGTGGGTCCCCGCCCACCATACCTACCTACCATGGCAAGGGGTATGGGGTACCCCATGCACCCCACTCCCCCCCCTCCCTCCCCAATTTTTTTTATATAAAACAAAAACTTTTTCAACATTGGTCACAGTATACAAATGGCCCTTTTGTTTGTTTTTTTAAATTAAAAAACCAAAATTTTACAATAAATAATATTTTTCTAAACCTACTAATATAGGCCTACCCCTAGGCTTTTTGGCCTCGGCCTATATGCTTGGGCTTAAAAAATATTGCCTTTGCTTGTCTTGCTCCAATTTTGACAAATAGATAGGAGATTTTTATGTTTTGATGCCTTTTAGAGGCAATGGCTAGGTCCATTTTGCACCAAAGTGTCTCAAAATATGTGATACTTGCAAATGTCCAATCAAAACCTACTGGTAATATTTTTGTTAGCTAACTATATGGTGTCCAATTTGAACAAAACAAAAGTCTACCCTAACAAAATTGACCCTTATGAATTCAACAGAATAGTCTGTTTCTTTCCGAAAGGCATCCTACAATGAGTGATCTGAAAAACACCCAATTTGCAAGAATATAAACCTAAAAAAAATTAGTATTCGATCTAAAATTTAAATGCCACCTAAATTGCACTGCTTAAGTGCACTTTAAAATGTTATATTGTAAGTGCATTAGGGTTGGTTACTTTAGTCAAATTAATAATATTCCTAATAATTTTACCCCAAATTGTAATGTCAAGTAATATTAATTCTATTTTGAATGGAGTAAAATTATTAATAGTTCATGCTTATGTGATAGGGGAAATAATTAAAGGTGGGTAAGTGGTGGTGTCAAGTTGAGGTAAATTAATTCTTTTTAGAATTTATTGAGGTGCAAAGTGTAAAGTGGTTAGTATTTTTGGTTGGAAAATTCCTGTGAATGAAAGATGAGAACTCATAAGAGGTGGGCAAATGATTTAAAAAGTAGAATTTGCATAAAAAAGAGTTACAAGTGTATGGGTAAAATCTTTAAAAGAAGATTTTTCCATTGTACGTAGGGATTTTTTTTACAATTTTTAGGGGGAATAAAAAAGGGCCACTACGGTTGCAGCCAGGTACAAGATTATGTAGAGTCTTTGTGCTCAGATTTTGAAAAGAAGAAAGATATTGTGAATTTGTTATTTGTTTACCCTTTTTTTTACGAGTTGCAGGTTATTCTAATGTTTAATTTGTAATTCGTTTCTTTGTTTTTCCTTGTGTTATGGCTGCAAGTTTTCCATTTACCCTCTTTCGTTAACATCATATATAAGATTGAATCTGTTATCTATTTGATTTTACCTACTCTTTCACTTCCTATTGTTTTTCTTTTCTTCCCCTTTGTACTTTCTGGTTAAAAGTACCCAAAATCAATAAAAAAAATCAAGGTTGCATGGAGACTGGTACTGGTACTGGTATGGGAGACTGGTACCGGTACTGGTACGTCTATTTTTGAAAAATAGGAGATGGGGGTACTTGGAGACGCCATTTTTTTTAATATAATTTAATAATTTTAAAAATATATTAATATGCTAACATTAAAATTGAAAATATCATGAAATTGAACTTTCAAAACAACAGAACTAGTAAAGTTTAACATTAACTTTGAAGTTTAAACATACAAATGTCAAAGAGTTCATACTACATATCGATATTACATATTGAAATTCAAAAATGTCGATAGCCTAGTAGGCTGATATGCATATAGAAAACAAAAATCAGAAATCTATGTCATCATTCTATGTCACATTGTCATCCATCTCTAGGTCCTCAGCTATGATGCTCTCCAAATACTCATCACTCTCAAGCTCAGGTTCCTCTGATGGTAGTAGAATTGGGGGTAAATCATTGAGGCCATCTGCTTCAACCGTTTCATCAACCAAGGCTGCAGCTTCTCCATCAGCTGAAATTTGGTCCCATTTTGCTGAAGGACCCTCCTTGTACCCAGGTTCTACAGGAGAGAGAAGGCGAAGTGAGCTATGAATGTACACTAGGTTCTCCGCTTTCTTTGACCCTAACCGGTTCCTTTTCTATGAATGAATAAAACCATAAGTACTCCAATTCCTCTCACAAGATGAAGCGCTGGCTACTTGTGAGAGCAATCTTATTGCAAATGATTGCAATTCAGGGGTTTCACCTCCATGGTTCCACCACCACTCTACAGGGTCTTTCTTTGCATGCATATCATATATGGCTTCCATGGAAGAAAAGTCACCATGCCCACGTGAAAACTTATTCCATTGAGTCCTCATAATTGAAGCATCCTCACCTCGGCCATAAATCTTTTTTATTGCTGCCCAAAATCCCTTCATTACCTCTCTATCCTCATATGGAGCCCTCTTATTGGTTGCTTGTAGATCATACCATTTAGGATTCAAGGCATAGGCAGCACAATGAAGGGGTGTGTTAAGTTTGTTCCATCTTCCATGTATCTTTTCTTCTAGCAAGGGATATAGAGAAGGATCTCTTGCATCTGTTATTTTCTTAATTCTTTCACACATGGAATCTATTTCTTCATAAATTTCTCCCAAACATGGCTTGTCTGAATCAGCAAATTTGATCACCTCACATATGGGCTTAATAAAGTCCACAACAAATCTAACATCAGCCCAAAAACGCTCATCAAGGACCATACCTCTCACCTCAACTGCAGTATCTGATGTAGATTGTCTCCAAGCTACCCATGCATCACTAACTACTGTGGCACACAAAGCTCCTTTGACTTCTTGGAGACGGTCAAGAAGAATAAAATAAGAAGCAAACCGTGTATCAACAGGTTTGAGAAGTTCCACCTTGGCAAATTTTCGATAAATGGCTTGTGTGTGGTGATGGTTACATATGAACATCTGTATTTTTCTGCCCTTTTCAATGAGATCTGAGATCCACTGGAACTTGCCAATATCTTTGAGTGCATTATTCAATGAATGCACACAACATGGTGTCCAAAATATATGCCTATACTTTTTTTGCACCAACATGCCTGCTGCCTTACAAACAGGGGTAGCATCTGTAACAACTTGGACTACATGTGATGCCCCCACCTCCTCAATGCCCTCACACAGCTGGTTTTGAAGGAACTCTGCATTTTTTTCTTGCCCTGAACAATCTATTGCCTTCAAAAAATAAGGCCCTTTGCTGCATGTTACCATGATATTAAGTAGTGGACGATTTCTAGCATCTGTCCACCCATCCATCACAATACTGCATCCTTCTGTAGACCACACTCTTTTCAATGGTGCGGTTTGTTGCTCTAATCGAGTTTTTTCTTTATCAATTAGAGTAGTGCGAAGCTTTTCATACCCAGGTGGTTTATATCCAGTTGGTCCATTGTTGATGGCTTAGACCATCTTAGTGTAGAAAGGTGAGCGAGCAACATTAAATGGGATTCCATTTGCATAAAAGAAGCGTGCAATCACTTCATCAACTGCATCTTGACCTTGCACATCAAATAATCTTCCAATGGGGTTTGAGCTGCCAATGTCAATGTGTGATCTCTTGCAAGAATATCCCCTTACTAAATCTTCTCTTGTCACATCTCGAGAAGACACATCCACCTCTGACTCTCTATTCTGAGATTGACTTGCACCAGTTGCCCCTGTTGTTGAAGCATGAGAGCTCAAAAGAGACACTTTCCCATCAGCCCTTTCTTGATCCCTAACAGTGTCATGTCGTTCTACATCATTTGTACAAGGATCAACACCTTTTCCAGGCATGTGAAGGAAATGAGCCCTCACGCTCGTGTAAGTACCTTGAAATGGCTTAATATCACAAAGCTTACATTTGATAGTGGCTGTTCCACCCGACCCTTTCGGCCCTGGAATGCGATCGCAATACTTCCACAATGGGTACAAAGCTTGTTTTCCCCCACCTGACATATCTCAACCTGCCAAGACAAAATCAAACATTAAAATGTCAAGTGTGAAAATCAAACCCAGACAGCAAGATGTCAAATCTGTTTGTGTGTTCAAATTTTAAAAATCAAAACCAGACAGCAAGATGTGTGTGTGTGTGTGTGAGAGAGAGAGTGAGAATCTGTGTGTGTTTTCAAATTTTAAAAAAACCAGACAGCTCTGTGTGTGTGTGTGGATTTGTTGAAAAGGCTTTAGAAACTTTTAAGCATTTGTAATCGGTAGGTGTAAATCCAAGTTCCAAAACATTTGACAACATACTCCCAGCCTATGCCATATGGCAGCCTTGAAGCATCATATGGACATCTGCCAAAGCATAAAGGATAGAGGAATTTCATTATTTTATGTTGTAGTTGTGACTGCCCTGGTAGACATGTGTGCAAAATGTAGAAGCATGTACAAGGCACATAAACTGTTCAACACATGTATGCAAAATATGTAAGTGCAGGCAAGGCACGTAAACTGTTTGGCAAAGATGAATTTGTGGGAAGACATGACCAAAATGGATTTGTTGAAACTTGAAAGGACTATAGAAACTTTAGACAAAGATGAATTTGTGGAAAGACATGACCAACATGGATTTGAATTTTGAAACTTTAGAAACTTTTAAGCATTTGTAATTGGCAAGGCACATAAACTGTTCAACACATGTATGCAAAATATGGAAGTGCAGGCAAGGCATGTAAACTGTTTGGCAAAGATGAATTTGTGGGAAGACATGACCAAAATGGATTTGTTGAAACTTGAAAGGACTATAGAAACTTTAGACAAAGATAAATTTGTGGAAAGACATGACCAAATCCATGAAACTTGAAAGGACTATAGAAACTTTAGAAACTTTTAAGCATTTGTCATTGGCAGAGCATTTGTAATTGGCAGGTGTAAATACAAATTCCAGAACATTTGTCAAACCCGAAATGCTTCCCTTGGTGTTTGTGTGTGCGAAAACAAAACACATATGTTTGTGTCTGCGAAAACAGAAAACAGAAATGCTTGCCTCGCTGTCTATTATTACCAACAAAATGACGGCCAGTAACCAGCAAAATGACAAACAAATTAAATGAAAAAACAGAAATGCCTACCTATTGATGGTGTTGCGTGCGTTCTTGTGTTCTGAAATGCTTCTCTGTGTGCCGGCAGCCCGTCGCGTTTAGGTTGTATGGCGAGACGGGGAAAAAAAAGTATCTAGAAACTTTTTAAAAGTCCCGTTTTTTATGTCCGGGGTCGGGAGACGTGCGAGAGACGTGCGGGCTACCTTGCCTGGCGTCTCCTGCTGCGAGGGACGTCTCCATGCCGCTTCGGGTTCTCGGAGGCACGTCCCCGACCCGAAGACGCGTCCCAAGGGTCGGGAGACGCGTCTCCCTGTAACACTAAAAAAAATCATATAAGGGAGCTGCCCCTTTCAAACGCAGAGGAAAATCACCCTTTCCATGGTGATTTCTCCAATGTTGCAACTTGCAAGATTGTCACTGTCCATTGGGCAAATTGACAAAGAAGCACACTGACAAAAAATTTCGCTAACGGTTTTTGGTGACTCTACT
Source organism: Cunninghamia lanceolata (assembly GCA_027924645.1). Lineage (NCBI taxonomy): Eukaryota > Viridiplantae > Streptophyta > Pinopsida > Cupressales > Cupressaceae > Cunninghamia > Cunninghamia lanceolata. The sequence goes on along the minus strand of BSBN01000178.1, from coordinate 4,551,059 downwards.
GGGGACGAAGTGCCGGTGCATTTCTTTTTTCAGAAATCTAAAGATACCTCCCCTAGAATAGAGGTTGGCGGCTCTATTGAAGATGAATTCCAGAAGATGCTTACAAAGTATCCTCAAATATTGATAGATTGGATACCTGCAAGCAACAAAGATGAGGCAAACATCTTCCTATTTATACCTCCCTTCAAGACAAATCCAATCATTGAGGTAGCAGGTGATCTAATAAAGGAGGTGCAGTTCTTAAAAAATTTCTATGGCGCTATGCCAATCAAAAGAAAAAAAATTCCATCCCAAGACCTGAACATGGAAGATCAAGTGCATAAAGAAGAAGTTGTTGGCATTGAACATGAGCAAGGAAGAGGTATTGAAGCAAAGCCAAATAGCAATCAACAAGAAGATTCCCATAACTCTCAGCATCTTGAAGTTCATATTCAATTTCACCTTTGGAAGAATTGGTGTAGCAATCCGCAGTTGAAGAACCACATAAACAACCATTAAACAAGAATTTTGGAGGTATGTCCCATGTCATCCAAACTCCGAAGGTCAATTTCAAACATACCTCTTACATCCATGAGGAAAAGGTGTGTGTCATACTTTCTATTATAGAAGAAAATAATTTGTGTATCCCTACTATTCATGGTGAAACTTTTGAATCCATATTTGTTTTCCCACCCACGCCTAATGCCTTTCCTATAGATGCAATGAATATCATGCTGCCGTTGCTACTCATATCCTTACAAAAAATTCCTCCATTTTGCCAAAAGTTGATTCGGAAAGGCTCATACTTCATTCAACCTGTAGGTGGCCACATTTAATTTGTTGTCTTTTCCCCCTTCCCGTTGTATGTAGTCCATTTTTTGCTTTAGTTTTGGTTTGTTTGTGCTTTTGTTTCGTGTGTTGTGTGTTGTCCCCTCCTCTATTGTCATCATTATTGTCGAGGTTCTAAGCCTTTTTATTTTAACCTTTGGTGTTATGCTAGTTGTTGTGTCACAACTAATTATGTATCCTCAACCCAAAGTTGTCTCATGGATTTAAAACTGTTTTCAAATCTATGAAGGAAGGTCTAGAAGTTCTGCAGTTATTGAAAAATGGTTGGTTCAGTTCTGATGGTCTTTCTCATACAACGGGATCAGTGGGAAATCTTCTTAGTGAACCAAATGTTTTAGCACTTGCTTGAATGCAGCATATGATGACTCTTCACAACATTCTTCAATCCATATAGTCATTATTTGACATTGTTTTTTCTGGGGCCTACATTCTATTTTTAACTTTGTCATGAATATGAACAAAGACGAGATTTGAATACACTTGCCCATAAGTCTTACTAGTTGTTGGGTATTTCGAGTCCTGTAATTGACACTATTGGGAATATAGTCGGAATGCAAACCCATCTCAGGGAAATTATTCACAAACACATGTTCATAAAAAAAAGATTTCTCTATTATCATCAATTACCCACTGGATTTGGCGAGATTTGATGCATAATCCCCTACATTTGCTTTTTGGAGTAGATTTAATTGGTATGACAAGGTCATACCCGTTTACTTCGTCTCTATATCGGTGCATATCTAAATACCATGATGGTTGTGAAAGGATGCATGTGGCCTATCACTAAGCTTCCTAGGATGGTAATGATATTTTGGTATGTGTTGTGATTTAATAAGCTGGGCACTGGAGGCATAAAAGTGGAGAGGAGATGAGTTATTTGTACAACACATGGCCTTTGGCAATGTGGGGTCTGGTCTTGTGTCAATAGTTGAGGCAAAGAGAGCTACTTGCACTATTGCAGGATCTGATCCCTGTAGCAGGAGAAGAATTTTTGTCCATGATCAGCTCCCCAAGGAGATGAAGGAGATGAAGATCAGAGATGATAAGGCAGAGATTGGAGATAAGGAAATAGCACCATCTATTGTGCAAGGGAATGATACAAGAACTGGGAGTTACAGATAATGCATTTCCTGGACCACCCAAATGTGATATCATTGAAGCATTGCTTCTTGTCCACCATCAACAATGATCAGTTGTATCTGAATTTTCTCCTCAATGACCTAGTTGGAACTGGCCCATAATCAATTGACAGGAAATTTGATATGGTTGCGCTTGACTCGAAATCAGATTAGAAGAATTCCTAGATATTTTGCAGAGCTTTTTATGAAGGTTGTAAACCTGGATTACAACAATTTCAATGGTACAACACCCGATGAGATATGGTGTTCAACAACCCTCGTGGAATTTACTGTTGGATACAATTTCCTTTAAGGCTACCTCTCTCCTTAAGTGGGTAATTCCATGACATCAAAACATTTGATTCTTGATGGTAATATTTTGGAAGGAAAACTATCAAAAGAAATTGGAAAATTGATAAGCTTGTCAGTACTTTGTTTGAATGGTAATAGTTTAGATGGTCACATTCCTTCCGAGTTGTTTGAGTGCAGTGGTTTATCTACTCTGAACTTGGGATTCAATCATCTATGTGGAACAATCCCCAAGGACATAGGAAAACTATTGCAATTGGAGAGTTTAGTGCCTTCTCGTAATTATCTCTCAGGCCCTATTCCTGTTGAAATTTCATTGGGTAATTCCATGACATTAAAACATTTGATTCTTGATGGGAATATTTTGGAAGGAAAATTACCAAAAGAAATTGGAAAATTGATAAGCTTGTCACTACTTTCTTTGAATGGTAATAGTTTAGATTGTCACATTCCTTCCGAGTTGTTTGAGTGCAGTGGTTTATCTACTCTGAACCTGGGATTCAATCATCTATGTGGAACAATCTGCAAGGACATAGGAAAACTATTGCAATTGGAGAGATTAGTGCCTTCTCGTAATTATCTCTCAGAACCTATTCCTGTTGAAATTTCATTGGGCTTTAAGCAGTACACAGTCCCACATACCAGCTACCTACAACATCAAGAAATATTTGATCTGTCTTGGAATCAACTTTCAGGGCCCATACCAGAAGAACTCGGCAACTGCACTGTTATGGTAGAGTTGTTGCTTAATAACAACCAACTTTCAGGAAGAATGCCCAGCTCCCTCGATGATCTTACAAACCTAATAATATTGGATTTGTCTTATAATAATCTGGTAGGTGAAATACCTGGGGAGATTAGATTATGCAAAAAGATTCAAGGCATGACCTTAGGCAATAATCAACTCACTGGCCCAATTCCTCAAGAGCTCGGAGACTTGAACAGTTTAGTTAAACTGAGTCTTAGTGGTAACAGACTATGTGGGCAGATTCTTGATACAATCAGAAAGTTGGGTGGTCTTTCTGACTTTGATGTGAGCAACAATGAATTGTATGGTGGATTACCCAAATTCCTTGCAAACTTAGTAGACATTGTTGGCTTATATGTGCAACAAAATAAGCTCAATGGCAGCATTGTTGGATTGTTCTCATAGAGCACAGTCTAGAGTCAGATTGGGACATTGAATATGAACTCAAATTCATTTAGTGGAGAGATTCCAAATTTTCTGTTTAATCTCGCATATCTGACCTACTTGGATCTACACAGTAATGAATTTACAGGCAACATCACTCCAGAGATCAGTGGTCTGTCAGAGCTTACATATCTGGATGTTTCTGACAATCACCTCATGGGAAGAATCCCACATGAATTATGTGATCTTATGAAGCTCAGATTTCTCAATCTCTTAGACAATGCACTGGAAGGAGATATTCCCGATTGTGGTGGATGCAGTAATCTTAGTGCATTATCTTTTCAAAGAAACAAGGCCCTATGTGGAAGCATCATTGCCCAAAGTTGCAAGGGCAAGCCTACTCAATTGAGAACTGACTCAATCACTGGAATGATGATAGGCATCGTACTTCTTCTACTTGGATTTGCATATGGTCTAGTCAGAGGAATTAAATCATCACGACATAAGGCTTTGGCTTTGACCAAGATCAGTGATAAGTTAACATTGAACCATGGTATTGAGCTCAACAATAACTATCGGATAAGCAGCAGCAGGTCAAAAAAGCCCCTAAGCATAAATGTAGCCATATTTGAGAAGCCTCTTATTCGCTTGACGCTGGATGATATACTCCACATCACAAACAATTTTTCTAAGACCAACATCATTGGATACGATGGCTTTGGTACAGTTTATAAAGCTACTTTTCCCAATGGTAGGACTATGGCTATAAAAAGACTTGGAAAAGTTACAATACAAGGTGAGAGAGAATTTCTAGAAGAAATAGGGACCTTAGGCAAAATCAAGCACATGAATTTGCTTCCATTGGTGGGATACTAGTAGTTCATGTTCCTTGAATCTATGACTTCATGGAAAATGGAAGCCTTGATACATGGATAAGGAACACAATTGGTGCAGTGGAGGTCCTTGACTGGCCCAAACGTTTCAAAAAATGTTTCGAAATTGGTATGGGTGCAGCGAGTGGCCTTGCATTCCTTCATCATGGCTTCATCCCCCACATCATTCATAGAGACGTGAAAAGTAGCAACATCCTTCTGGATGCCAACTTTGAAGCTAGAATTGCAGACTTTGGATTAGCCTGCCTTATCGGTGCTTGTGAAACTCATGTTACCACAAATATAGCTGGAACCCTTGGCTACATCCATCCCAAGTATGGTCGGTGTTTCAGATCAACTACCAGAGGCGATGTGTATAGTTTTGGAGTGATTCTGCTAGAGTTGTTGATGGGGAAGGAATCCATTGGAGCCATTTTTTAAGACACGGAAGATGGAAATCTGGTAGGTTGGGTTCGCCGGATGATACAAAAATGGCAATCAGCTGAGGCCTTGGATACTCTCCTCTGACATGGACCATGGAAGGCACAAATGCTTCAAATTCTACACATGGCCTCTGTTTGTACTCATGACAATCCTACCAAGCACCCTACCATGTTGCAAGTTGTGAAAATAGATGAAGTATCTGACAGAAATAATCGTGGAAGGTTCTGTTTCAGGACCACAAGGTGAGGTACAAGCTGATGGATTGAAGAGTAAAATGACATCGTTGTTTAAAGATAATTTAGAGTTTGTTGGTGTAGAAATAGAGGGAACTTAAAAGGCTATGGAACATGCTCTAAAAGAAGGTATCATGGGAGAGTCTAGACCAATTAAAGTAGAAGCAAATCATCTACAATCTGAAGTTGATCCTAGAATGAATGATGGAAATGGCAATTCTATGTACAATGATACAAACTACTGGCACTCATGTTTTTGTACAAAATAATACTCAAAATCAGAGCAGCAACATATAGGTATAGTTGCTCTTGGGGAATTAGACATTATGCAAATAGGTGAGCCTCAATTATCAAATGTAGACTCTCAGCCCAATGGATAAGGCACTGATTTACCACACAGATCCTGGAGTTCTCTGTATTGTGCTAGAGAATGCAATCCCCAGTTAGAGCCACCATTATTCCCTGATTTTAATAAATCCCAGATAACCATTTCAATGGCATTTTATGAGCAACTAAGGGGTCAATTAAGGTTGAGATGGGATCAAACAATGAAAGTAATCGAATAAAGGCAACCAAATGACCATAACTTGATGAATGCAGGCTTTGTTACTCAATGGCTCTACTCATTTAATTAAATTAAATTGTATTAATTCTTTGAATTAATTAATTTAATTACCATCATAAAAAGATTAGAATTAATTCATTTATGAATTAATTAAAAATCTTTATGTAAGAGGTCATAAGTGCATTTTAAAATGTTATATTGTAAGTGCATTAGGGTAGGTTGCTTTAGTCAAGTCAATAATATTCCTAATAATTTTACCCCAGGTTGTAATGTCAAATGATATTAATTCTATTTTGAATGGGGTAAAATTATTAATACTTCCCATTTATGTGATAGGGGAAATAATTAAAGGTGGGTAAGTGGTAGGGTCAAGTTGAGGTAAATTAATTCTTTTCAGAATTAATTGAAGTGCAAAGTGTAAAGTGGTTAGTATTTTTGGTTGGAAAATTCCTGTGAATGAAAGATGAGAAAACTCATAAGAGGTGGGAAATAATTTAAAAAGTAGAATTTGGGTAAAAAGGAGTTACAAGTAGTTACCCAACTACTTGTGTATGGGTAAAATCTTTAAAAGGAGATTTTTCCATTGTATAGGAGGAATTTTTTTACATTTTTTAGGGGGAATAAAAAGGGCCACTATGGTTGCAACCAGGTACAAGATTATTTAGAGTCTTTGTGCTCAGATTTTGAAAAGAAGAAAGATATTGTGAATTTGTTATCTGTTCACCCTAGTTTTTTTGAATTGCAATTTATTCTTATGTTTAATTTGTAATTCGTTTCTTTGTTTTTCCTTGTGTGTTATGGCTGCAAGTTTTCCATTTACCCTCTTTCGTTAACATTGTATGTAAAATTGAATCCGTTATCTATTTGATTTTACATACTCTTTCACTTCCTGTTGTTTTTTTTCTTTTCCCCTTTCGTACTTTGTGGTTAAAAGTACCCAAAATCAATAAAAAAATTTATATAAGGGAGTTGCCCCTTTCAAATGCAGAGGAAAATCACCCTTTCCATGGTGATTTCTCCAATGTTACAAGATTTTGTCACTGTCCATTGGGCAAATTTATAGAGAAGCACAGTGACAAATTGTTTTGCTAACAATGACCAAGTGAATTCATCTTGGTGAGGGAGATGTGGCACCTAACTACCACCAATCAACGAGATGAAGGAGGTGGAGGTGGGATGTGCTCCCATTAATCAAGGAGATGGCATGTACTCTTATTTCCTGATTTAAGCAAGTAAATAATATTAATTATCTAAGTAAACTTAATATAAGGTGCAACAAAATATTACACCAACAACCACTAATATGCTCATACAATGGATATTTTAAAGTTTAATTTCATTATTGTAAATGGATGTTGTATGATTTATAGTTTAGTTTAGATTTAAAGTTGCATATCCATTCGGTGACATCTATTTTAATATTTGAAACTGTTGTAGGCTTACTGCAACTACCCACCATATGCTCTCACCTCGCCCTTACAGGATCCTGGTGACAAAAAATGATGAAAGTAGTGGGGTGCTAACTATTTTGGCCAATTTTTTCCCGCAGTAGTGGTCTATGTTAGAAACCTTGTGTCGAGGATTTTAAAATGTCTTCAGATATCTGTCATTTTTGGCTAAGCATGTTGAATCAATGTGAGGTGGGATTTGACTCACCCATACCCAGGCCTTAGACAACATTTGTATATGGCCTTGAGCTTCCACATACCTTTGGGTATATCAGAAGGCCCTCTAGCATTAGGAGAAACCTCACCATAGGAAGCCATCGACCATTTGCAATATGTAGTACATTGATTAGAAGTTAGCACCCAAAAGTTACTCTCTTCATACCTTAGAGACAGGATAGTGTGGCTACAATAAGGTGGAATCCTTTGCACCTAGAGCTTTGAAATATCAGGACAATTCACTATTTATGAATGAGAAAAGTATATCAAAAAACCTCCTGACCAGACATATCCTAACATAGTAGTTTCTCTTTTAAACCCACATTGTGAATAGATTTGGGCATACTTGGTTAGATATTGGTTGATCCATAAAGATCCAAGGCATCTTTGAATGATGATACATTGGGGTCAACAGGTTGCAACATTTAGAATCATGCTAGTCGATTCTCAGTTTTTAGTTTCTATACAATCTACTAGTCTAAAACTTCTAGGGAAAAAACTCACAAACCAAGAGGAATTTCTGTTTGAAAATTTTGCCCATAGGGTACTATTCATAAATAAAAAGTCTAGGCATTTTTTTGTCATTGGGGCACCTATATCATTGTGCTCCTCTTGTTGAGCCGATCGTTTTAATAAATAACTCTTGTACACCTTTCGATAACCCCAAGTGACTCAAAATGGTCAATAGTTACTGTTCTTAGGACCTCACTTTGGAAAAACTTGATATAGAACTCAAAACCATCAAGGACTCACTTTTGGCCTTGAAAAAGTTAGACAAACTCGAGAAGATAGAAGAAACCAAGTCTTGCATTGTAGGGCTCAACAATAAACATGATGCATTGCAGGTTGTCCTTTCACATCATAGGGATTGTTGGGGCTAGATTTTTTGATTCCCAATCATGCATAATTTGTGTCAAAATCCATGTTTGTGCCCCTCTATTTGCCTTAGCGTATTTTTCCCATCATTTATACCCGATCTGAGATATTCTAAATGGGCCCCCATCCTACAAAATCACCTAAAAATTCCCTAAGTCCTAATATTTATCCCAAGTCCCGAAGGTTCCTTAGAGAAATTGCTAAGTAAATATTGTCTTTCGTTTGTGGGTTTGCAAACCTATCGAAACACTGAAAGAAGAAAGGTTTCGACCTTAGTTTTAGCAGTTCGGCAAAAGGCCGAACCACTGAAACTGCAAAGCGCCAAGGAAAGACAAAGCAAGGCAAAATGAAAAGAAAATGAAAGGTGAAAGCAAGTGGCTTTCAGCTAGTTCGCAAGTTCGTGAACTTGCCAAAACGCCAAAAAGGAGAGAGCTAGCAAGGTTCGTGAGTTTAGAGTATTGTTGATTTGCCGAAGGAGAAGAAAGTAAGGGTGAATGAAGAAAAGAGACAAAGGTTTCGGCGAGTTAGTGCAAGTTCACGTACTCGCCGAAATGTTGAATAGGTTCAAGGATTCCCAATTTCGCTGAAAGACTTGAAGACAAAAAGAAAACAAGGAAAGAAGAGACGAGGGCTGGGATGGTTCAATAGTTTTGAAAAACGTCAAAATGTCGAAAATCAAAGAAAGGAAAGAGAGGAAGAAAGGAAAGTGAATCAAAGGGATTTTTAGTGATTTGACAGGTTCACGAACCTGCTGAAAAGGTTCGCCAAAATTGAAAAGCGTCGAAAGTCAAATTTTTAAAGTGTTGTAAAAGCTAGTTGGCACACTTTTTTGTGGGTTTCCCAGTTCAAATGCCTGTCTACTTCTCAAACGCCATTAATGTGAAATAAAGATGAAAATGGACGTTGGTGGTGAGGTAGGTAGGATTGAATGAAGAAGTTATGGCAGTAGGTTGGGAGTATTTCCCGCCCAAATGCAGAAGTAAATGTAATGCTATATATACTTGTTCAAAAGTGGTTTTAAGGGTTGATCTATTCTTGTTTCCTCCAGACAGTTAACGTACAGAAACAAAGCAAAATATTTCCAGGGTTTTGCAGCGTCCAGTTCAATTCTTTAGGGTGCAACGATTGAAAGTGTACAAAGTATCCACTATAAAATCTGGTATTATTCACTAGATTTCTCCAGCCTTGTATGTATTTCACTTGGGAATCATTTGAGTCGCAGCCAGGGACTCCCTTTGTTATGTTTAATAGCATGAATGTAATATTTGATTTGATGAATGTGACAGTTCTTAAAACATTGCAAGCATTGTAATGATCATTTCAGTATTATATATGGATGAATGCATTATAAGGATGGATTACTAAGTATTTCCAATTTGGTATCAAAATCCATGCTTCTAGGCAAACATATGCTTTTTATTTCTGTGATTCCTCTGTTGAACTGGGATTCTGTAGCCCACTTGGATAGGCACCGGTTTGTGAAATATTTGATCACCCATACCCACTTAAAAGCAAAACAACTATCTCAAAGTTTGAAGTAATTTATAGATCTGTATGCATTTTAGTAAATTATAGATCTCTATACATTTATAAATTTGTATACATCTATACAAATTTTATAGATCTCTACCATCTTCACCAAAGCAAGCAAGTTTCATCCTTTTTGACTAAATGTGCATACCCACATCATGTAGAGTTGCATTGATGTTTCTATCAACTTAAAAGAGATCATTTGATGCAGTGATCTTTTGTCTAAACTAGCGACAACTTCAAGGTTTAGAACAACTTGGGTATCACTGCTTTGGTTATTCTTTTGCAAACTTTTGTAATGTGATCAATCCCTTTTGAGGGATACCTCTAGGAACACCCTCCTTGGTTTAGTTGAACCAGAAGTGAAGAGATTACCCACTCTTACAATTGGCCTTTAACCATCCTTAATTTGTTGATGAGCCCCTGTTCTACTTCCTCATGACATCCATTGGCCAAGGAAGTGAGAATATATTCTAGGGTTTTGGACCTACAGGTTTTGGTCCCAACAGGGACAACATAGTGGTTAACACAAATCATTTGGACATAGTTCTGGTTCAGAACATCACAACTTTGGAGGAGGGCACAATTTTGGGAGGTTGTCACAATGTACACCCAAATTTAACAGATATGACCCCACCAACTGGATTTACCAAGAAGAACAATACATCACCTTAAATTAAATCCCCATGCAATTGAAAGTGTTTGTTGTGACCTCATCACACATCGCCCCATTGCAAATGGGGACCCCCTCTTTTTTTTGCTTTCTCGCTTCGTTTTGCTCTAGGTTTAGTTTTCCTCTGAGCTTGTATGATTTTGATAGTGTTGTGTATGCAAGTCTCAACAGTTTCTTGCCAAGAGGTCTATATGCCTTCATCCTGATGCATGTCACTGAGACCCTGAAAATGACTAAGTCTGATATCCTGAAAATCTTGAAAAAATGACTAAGTCTGAAATCTGGTGGATCCTCAGAAATCTAGAATCTGCATGCTAAATCCTATGGATCCAGGACCTATCTCAAACATCCTGGACGTATATTGATAAATATTTAAAGTATAAGAAACTCAATATCTGACTTATACTTAAACATATTTTCAATATACTTCCATTCAGGAAATCCAAAATTTGACTAAGGCAAGAAATCCAAGGGTATTGTCCAAACCTGCCCAGACTGGGCGGCCTCACAAGGTCCTCTTGGACGGTGTCTTCACCATCAGGAGAGCTTGTCCAGACAACACCTTCAAACCCGCCCAGGGAAAGTTAGGATGTTTTTACGAGTTTTTGCTGATTGAAGGAAGTTAGGGAGTGATGATGGAGTCTAAAACTAAGATTTTGATGAAACTTCCATGCCTCACCTCCAAACCCGCCCAGACTGGGCGGCCTTGGCATGAGGTCATGGACTCAGCCTCCTGCACATGCATTTGTCCAAACAGAACCATCAAATCCGCCTTAGAGAAAAAATGGTTAAGTGTTGAGGTTTTCATGTACAAAACACTAAGGTATGGTGATCTGTAAGTAAGGTTTATGAGTTTGAGTGAAGTCAAGTGGATGATAGGCAATATTCCAAGTGTCACTCTTGAACCCGCCCTTCCTGGGCGGCTTTAGCATCGTCACATGGACATTGTCATCATCACCACATGATACTCTCCAGACAGTGCTTCCAATCCCGCCCTAGGTAAGATTGTGTAAAATTCAAAGTGTTTCAATACAAAACATCAGAAGGTGATAAAGATTGATGGAAATTTGAAGGTTTTAGAATGCTTTAGGAGTCAAAATCCAAGGGCTACCCTCAAACCCGCCCTACTTGGGCGGCCTCAAGAGGGTCTTATGGACAACTTTACCTCCTCTACATGAAACTCTCCAGACAGTGTCTCCAAACCCGCCCTTGGAGGAAGTATTAAGTTTTGAAGTCTTTTAACCACAAAGCATTGGAATATCATGGAGTTTGAATGAAAAAACTTGGAGGTTTGAATGCATCAAGTAAGTTTTAAGGCAAAATCCAAAGGACACCCTTAAACCCGCCCTACCTGGGCGGCCTCAAGGGGTCTTTGTGGATTCCATCACCAAACACATGAAATCCTCCATGCACTCTCTCTAGGACCGCTCAGGATGAAAGGTAACACACACTATTAGGTTTGTTTGATCAAGGTATGCCAAGGAGAGGTAAGTTAGAGTCAAGCTCAAGGGGTGAGAAGTTCTTAAGTGCCAAAATCCACACTACACCCTCAAACCCGCCCTACCTGGGCAGCCTCAAGAGCCCCTTGTGGACTATGTCACCTGGAACATGAAATTCTCCAAACACTTACTCATAACCCGCCCAAGATGAAGGACAATGCAATTTGCAAGGTCGTTAGATGAGAATGATCAAGATGATATCACAAGGGAAAGAGAGTCAAGTCCAGAGGCTAAGAAGTTTCTAAGTGTTGAAATACACATCATGCTCCTAAACCTGCCTTACATGAGTGGCCTTGAGCTCCAGGGTTAAACACCTTCATCACCTGCACATCACACTCTCCATACAACTCAGTTGAACCCGCTCAAGGAAGAGACTTATCAGATTTTGAAATATTTTGAGTTCAAGTACAAAAGAGATCATGTAGGTTGGATGAAAATGCATAAGATTGAACGTTTTTGAGACATTTTGAAATCAAATCCAAGGGGTATCTCCAAAGCCGCCCTACTTGGGCGGTCTCAAGGGATGTCTGTGGATAGTGTCATCTTTTCACATGAAATTCTCCATGCACTACCTTCAAAGCCGCCCTAGGACAAAAGAAATCAAGTTTGTTAAATGCTTCAAAAACCAAGCATTAGAAGGTGATGGTATATCAATGCAAACTTGAAGGTTTGAAGAGTACCAAATGAGTTTCAAGATAAAGTCCAAAGGTTGCTCTCAAACCCGCCCTACTTGGGCGGCCTCAAGAAGACTCTGTGGACTATGCCACCTAACAGATGATACACTCCAACCACTCACTCAAAACCCGCTCAAGATCAAGAACAATGTAAAATGCAAAGTTGCTTGGTGAGAATGATCTAAATGATGTCACAAGGGCAGGAAATAGTTAAAATCAAGAGTTGAGAAGTGGCTAAGTGCCAAAATCCACACATTGCTCTCAAACCCGCCTTACTTGGGCGGCCTCAAGGGGTGTCTGTGGATAGTGTCACCTTTCACGTGATATTCTCCACTCAACATGCTCAAACCCGCCCTAGTTGAAGAATGACATAAGTTGCAAGGTTGAGTCAATGATAAGTGGAAATCCTTAAGGGAGGACAAGGCAAGTTTAAAGGGATTATATCGTCCACTCAACATGACATCCTCCATACCACTTAGCCTAGGCGGATTTCACCTTGATATGTGGATAAGGTTCATCAAACATTCCAAATTTGTCTTCTGACTTCCATCAATCATTCACCAACACTAAGTCATACAAGGACAAGTTTGGGAGATCATCAAGGTTAGGAAAAGATGTTATAGACAGAGAATCCACACCATGTGCCCAAACCCGCCCTTCCTGGGCGGTCTCAAGAAGGGGTCTTGGATTCATTCATGTCTTCACATACATCTCTCCATACAAACACTCCAATTCCACCTTTCTTAAGTAGACTTCATCTATGCAGATGGACATCATCATCTAACATCTCAAAGCTTACCTTCTCTCATCACAAGCATCTTAAAAGCGGCTAAGTCTTGGGCAAGTTCAAGAGAAGGGTCTTCAATGAGGAGAGGAATGAACATTAAGTGATAACAATCCACATATCTCCTTGAATCCCGCCCTTCCTAGGCGGATTTAGGACCCTCACTTGGACAAAGTTATCTGCTTTACATGATATCCTCCATACATCAACCTCAAACCCACCTAGGAGAGAAGAAGGCATATGGATAACTTGCAAGTTCTGATCATACTCAAGAGATGAGATAATGAAGATCATTCTAGGAAGAAGGAAGTTTGAAAGTCACTAAATCATGGAGATAGAAGAAAAGTGTTAAAGGTTAAGATAGAGAAGTGTCCAAATATTGCAAAATCCATACCTACCCTTCCAACCCGCCCATCCTAGGCGGTCTTGGAACCTTCCTCTGGACAATGTTGCCTTCACAAGAAATCCTCCATGTGCTATCTCTAAATCCGCCTAGGGGAGACGACAACTGAAATTACAAAGAGAAATCAATGAACTAATGAAGCAAAGCACTTCAATGATGAGGTGATCATGTATGGAGAGGTTCAAAAGGTTCTAACTTGTCAATTCCAAACAACATCCCTAATCCCGCCCTACCTAGGCGGTATTCACTATGACAGGTGGACAAGTCCATGTTCTCATATGCATCACTCCATGTACTACATTCAAAACCGCCCAGGGTGCTGAAAAGAAGTCTTCATAAGGATGAGCTAAGTGAAGTAATCCATGTGCATTCTCAAGACTATGAGACTTTCTCCTTCATTCACCTCTTTTGCATCATCCACTCCAAGCACTCTCTTCAAGACCGCTCTTGCTAGGTGGACTTCACCAAGACACATGGACATTATCATCCAACATCTAGTATGTGTCTTCATATTCATAAGTATCTCAAGATTCCACTAAGCGTTTAGATTGATAGAGAAGACTTATCAAATGGGAGGAATGAACATCAAATCCTTACTTTACCTTCCAAACCTCCTAATGTAAGGCGGCCTTGAGCCTTCCACAAGGACAACACCAAGTCCCTCACACCATTTCATCCGCCTATCATCTTCAAAGCCGCCCTTTTCAAATGGTTTCATCATGTCTCATAAACAAAGGCATCAAACATCCTATACATCTCACTTAACTTCAAAGGAGGAAATGAACAACAACAAGAAATCACTAAGAAAAAGTCCATACACATCCTTGAATCCCGCCCTTCCTAGGCGGATTTAGACCCCACACATGGATAATATCACCTCATGTCTCCACATGAAATCCTCCACACACTGCATCCAAACCCGCCCTAGCAGGGCGCTCTGAGCATGAAGACATGGAAAATGTCTAAAAAACATGAAATTTACCTCCTCCTAGGCCGACCTCATCACACTAGGCCGACCTACTTGAAGTAAAAGCAGTGTTTTATATATAAGAGGGTTTAAAATTGTATTTTTCTCAAATTCAAATCCAAATTTAATTCTGATTTTTACAGCAGAGCAGCAAGGAGCAGCAGCAGATTCCAAGGAAAAGGTCAAAAGTTCACAAATTTTTTCAAGTCAAATTTTCCAAATTTCTGATTTTTTTTAGAAAATCTGCTTTTTCTAAGGTATGTTATTTTGAAATTAATCGTTTTTTTATCCCACATGCACAACGAGATAGGGTAAATAGTAAAAAATTCATATTTTAAGAGGTCACATCAGCCTAGTGACATGTGTTGTCTTATCTTGTAGGAAGAGGTAGAGGATGAATGCGAAAGAAAGGCAAGCCTTGATTAAGAGCGACAAGCAAGGAGTCATGCCGGAGACGAAGATCATGTCCAAGTGGAGGAACGTGAGTGACACCAACTTGGGTCACATCGACATGGAGGAGATCAAGAGGGAGCTCTACAAGCCAACTCACTCCAAGGTCATCCATGAGATGCTTCGCAATGGGATTGTTCAAGTAGCTTGTTTTCCGCCCGCCTTGCCAAGTGCCGAGCTTATGTGGGAATGTGCTGATCATTACAACCAAGAGACTAGATGCATTGAGACATCCAATGGAGAAGTCTTAGCTCACTTGAGGAGGGAGGCCATCGCTGAAACATTCAACATCCCAAAGCATAGGAGGGTCACCGTCTACACTCAAGAGCAAACTCAAAGGGTGTTTGAAGGAGCGATAAGTAATTGTAAGCAAGAGATAAACGTCAATTGGGTAAAGCAACCAAGGAGTCATCATAGCAAGTTACCGAAGAAGCTTCATAAATCAGATTTCATCACGGAGTTTGGCTACATGGTGATCTTCTTGAACAGAATCATGGGTTGTCAACAATCGTCAACATTCGATGCGTGGATGTTCGTATTCATGCAAGAGATCGTCAAGGGTGAAGTGATGATCGATTGGGCCGGCATCATAAGCAAAAATATTCATGAGCAGATGATCAAGCTAAAGGAGACTAAGTCCTTTTACATGAGCTCATATGTCATCTATATCCTCGCAATGTGTGGAAAGTATGATGGATTGAATTGCAGAGGTGACATAAGATATGGCCCCGAACAATTCAGCGTGTATGATTGCTACCCGCAGTTGCAGCTAAAGTCTATCGCCCATTACAAGCGTGTGAATGATGCATTCTTCATGTTCATCGTAAGGAAGCTTCAAGGAAATATGCATGAGAGGTTATCGAAGGATGCAAAGAGGTTGATTGGCAAATATGGACGATGGTACATCCAATTTCCGAAGTTCACCTACTTGAGGATCCAAGGATTTTCATCTTATCCTTATCGCTTGCCGAGGTATCCTACCGACAAGATGGTACTACTTGAGGTGACGAGGCAACTGTTGGCTTGGGACAAAATTCAGAAAGATAAGAAGAAAGCCGGAATCAGTTTTTCGATAGGAGTTGGAAAGTTGGAAACTTGCCCAACACTGCAAGCTGCACAGCATTCAGAATATGAACTTCAAGCTTACAATCTTGTGCTTCATGACACGAATCGAGATCACTTTGATCCATTTAACACGATTCGGAAGGCATTTGGGAAGAGGTTTAGGCACCAAGAGCACCAAGAAGATCATTGGGCAGATGCGGACGATGATGAGCATATCAGAGAGAGGAGGTGTTCGAGAATGGCTTGGGATTTGGTGAGATCTTGTAATATAATGCCTATTCCTAATCAGTTAGAGGAAACTGAAAAGTTTTTTGTGCAAAAGATGTTTGACAAGGAAGGACCTATCATTATCAATTGGGCTGAGAGAGAAGATGGTCATGATGACTGGATACAGCGAGTTATACAGATCACCAAGAAATATGTAGAACGTCAAGTGAAGAAGCTCGAGAATGCAAACAAGGCCTTGACATATGACTTGATGGGAGGGACCGACTCGCAGCAATCACAAGAGGTGGATGATAGTGAATCTAGCAGCGAACATCACAGTGAGTCTAGTGGATATAGCATAAGCTCCAGAGAAGAAGCTCAGCCTGGTAAGAGGAAGCATCTGGATGACTCACATGGAGAAAGTAGTCGAAAGAAGATAAAGTTGAGTTCACAACATGAGGTTAGTACTTCTTCCAGGCAAGAAGGTGGTCCTTCTCAAGATATGAATGTGACATCGGTAGTGGAGAATGAAGAAGGAGAAAACCAAGGAGCTCCACAGACATTGGATCAAGCACACATGCATGAGGTTCTAGCTGAAGAAGTCCGATCAAGTCCCTCCAAAGATCAAGAAGCTGTTACACATGAAATGGATATACACATTGAACCATCTGATAAGGAAGCATCGTCACCGGAATTAGAAGTTGAAGCTCAAGAACAAGATGTCCAAGAAGATTTGTCTGCCTTGCCAGAATGGTTGAGGAAGAGAGTACAGGAAACTTCGATCGTGGAAGTAGCGCTAGAGGTCAATATACAAGAGCTGTTAAGCAGGACCAGGCGAGACAAAGGAAAGGAAAAGGCGACTAGATTCTCCAAGATTACAAGAGACAGTTCTGGATCCAGGAAAGTGCATATTGCAGCGCCCAGGGTAGAGAAAACAATTGATGATATTGCTCCTGAAGATTATGACGTGACTACTATGGATTTGGGACCAACAACAGAAGAGCAAGAGTTTGAAGAGTTGGAGGAATCAGTTTCAGTAGTCAGAGAAAGATTGAAGCGTGAGAGGGAAAGAGGAGATCGATTGGAGAAAGAAAACCTCGCCTTCAAGCAGTATATCCAGCAATTGATGAATCCAATTCGACAGCGTGAAGGGACATCCACTCCACCTCCCATGCTTTCACAGGAATCTGTTGCTCAGTTAGAGGGTATGAAATCACAGTCCCAAGAATTGAAAAGCTGGATAGGAAGAGTTAGAAATCAAATAGATACATTCATCGATAAACTCATCCAAAAGTATGAAACCGTTGCTCAGTTGTTGGAAAGACTTCAAGCAATTTCAGTAGCATGTTCCCAATTCGATGCTGTCAAAAGAGAATATATGCCACACTTGGAAGATTTGATGAACACTCCACTGTCAGCATTGATAGAGGAAGGAGTAGTTGAAGAGGGTTCATCGTATGATTTCTCTACTTGGTACTTCACTATGGACATAAGAGATCAGCTTTTTGACAAGGTTAAAATGGATTGTGTTCGAGTGGATAGTGTGCTTCAGAGAGCTCATAATAAGATAGTTGGTGTAATGGATGATATGTGTGTACTTTCAGGAGAGGTTGCGTTCCATGACGTGAAGAATTACCTACATTCTCATTACTTCAACTCTATTCACTTCATTTCTGGTGAACAGCTGAACAACATCTACTCCTTGATCTCACTTGTTGGTGGTAAGCAGGTTGGTCTAGCAGAGTGGGAGAGGACAATTGATGAGCATACACGAGATGTGAAGAAGGCAGAAGGAACCATTCGGAACGCGCCAAGTGTACCAGTTGCTGACATGGCGAGGGTTGTTCCAAAGTTCGTGGCATTGGTCGAAAAGAATAAACATAAGAAATAAATGCCACGATGGCAGTCCACATAGGAGCCAAGGTGTCACCTTGGAAAACATGCCTTTATTGCTTCTTGTATATCTCTAATAATAGAAAGTTGTTATAACCACCTTTGATGTGGCATGATCTGGGCCATCGAATCCAAATTGATCCTGGCCATTCATTGTATTTTGAAGGCTATATAAGCCTCATTCTTCTTTATTTTGTATAATGAGTTTTGAGCAAATTAGAGCTGTTGCTAAGACATTGCTGAGATTAATACAAGTTCATTGTTGAGCTATTCATGGTGATATTGTGTTCTCTTTGCAAGTTGCATGGTTGCTAAGTACTCACTCGCATTCAATGTTTTAACTTAGTTTATTTCTTTCAAAGTTTGTTCGCTTTAGTTTGTGGAAGTCATTGTTTTTCGATTACTTAGTGAAATCTCTATATGTTCATACCTTTTATGATTTGTCGCTGGCAAGTTGTAGTGTAAGGTTAGTCTGAACATATCACAAGCGTCACTTCGATTGTTCATAGAGCAATTTGAAAACCTTTAGCTTATCCTTAGAAGATTGCATCACCTTTGTGGAGTTGTTGTCTCATGGCGAAGCAAAGCGTGGTTGAGATTTCCAGGAATTCATGATAATAGCTTGCACTTAGATTAGATATTCTTTCTAAACCCAATCTTTTGTATTTTTTTTGAAAAACATTGTTAAGAGTAGGACTAAGAGCTGAATTGCCATATCATAAGTTTATCATAGCGTGTAGCCTTGAAGCGATTGTTACAACCTGTGTGAGTGCAAACGGTATTTTCCTGCCGTTGGACACCAAAGTGTAAGTCCCTTTGTATGAAACAGCAAATCACGTCTTTGCCAAACAAGCTATCCCAAATTGAGAATTGAAGATAAGGAAGCTTGGAGTCTACTCAGTTGATCACAAAGTTCAACATCTGAGTGATTTTGTTCAAGAGAGGATAAAATACGCGAGTATTTTATGCTGCATTGTCTGTGCAAGGAAAACACATCAACAGTGTCCATAGCCTCATTCAATCTAGAACATGATGCTATACAATGGTACCAATGGTTTGAGAAGAATTATGGAACACCAACTCGAGATGATTTTTGCAAGGGTCTACTAGTCCAATTTGGCCCTAGTACTTATGATGACTTCACCAAAGCATTAGCCAAGCTATGGCAAATTAGTTCTGTCCATGAGTACCAAAAACATTTTGACTGACTGTCAAATAGGATAGAAGGACTAGATGATGGTTTTCTTAAAAATTGTTTCACCAATGGTTTAAATGAGGAAATTTGGGCTAAAGTAAAGATGCTTAACCCCAAAGACATGATGGAAGTCATTGGGTTAGCCAAGCTGACTAAAGAAAAATTTGCTGCTTAATGTCATACATATAAACCTCTACAATTAGGAAGTCCACCCTTGCTCAGTTCCAAATACCTCCAACCACACAAGCGACACCAATCAACCGCTCAACTAATGTCAAGATGAAGGCTCGTTGCAATAAGGGGTTATGCTACAATTGTGATGAAAATTACTCCTTGGGTCACAAATACATGGAACAAAAATTGTATCTACTGAATGTGGAGTCACCCGTACCTTTGAAGAATGAAGCAACTGAAGGTCACTTCCACTCAAGAAGAAAAGAAAGTGATAAAATCAAATGATGATCCTACCCCAAAGACTTCGATGCATGCCTTGGTTGGAATAACCACACCCTAGATGATGAAGGTTAAGGAGTATTTCAAAAGCAACTTTTAACCCTCCTAATTGATTCAAGCAACACAAATAATTTCCTAGACCCTCAAGCAGCTAAACAAGTGGATTGTTGTAAGATGCTACCCCAAATTTTTCAAAATTTCATACAATGATATGGCAGTGTTAGCATGAAATTGCATCAACCCACTAAAGGCCTCACACCTTTTGATCACCCAGATCCCAGGATGGGCAAGGTGAGAGCATACAGTGATTGGCTTACAATAAACAATTATGCAAGAATGAAATACAATTCATCCGCTGCGGCGGGCATCCACATGATGTGGGAATTCACCACTCTTCAGTGGGTAATGAACAAGAAAAGAAATTACAATGCCATCCACTTGTTCAGTGGGGATAGTCCACTTATGCAGTGGGTAGAAACAAAAGAAAGATTCAGTTATCCTCACTGGCGGTAAACCATCCAGGGGTCTTTAGTGTGATTTGCAATGATGGAGAGATTACAACTGAAAACAATTACAATGATGCTCAATAGACTTGATTTAAAACTTTTGGTAACTTGTAATGGAGAAGATACACAACATTTATCATATTTCATCTATTTTTTCTATCATATCTGTGATACTCAGCAATATTTCTTGAAGGCCAAAGAGCAAGACAATACTAAAGATCACTAATTAGAAAATAGACTCTAGTTTCAGACTGGTATGGCACCCAGGAAATGGTACGGATAGCTAGTCAATGCATAAATCTGCCTACTCAGAAAACTAAGAATGCCAACTGATATCTACTATCATAAGATAGACATTTTAATGTATAAGAACCACTAAAAACAGTTAATACATATTTCATAAAGTCTTGCGTCTTCTGAGCCGTACGGCCTTGGAAAGGTACGACTGCTTACCAAAATTCAGACCTTGCTTTAAAACACCTAAAACTATCTTGAGAGGTGACGCCTAGAATAAACAAAGACATTGCAAAAGGATTCAGACCAAAACTCAGCTCCAATATTTTTATTTTAAAATTTCACCAAATGACATGTATGACCCATTCTTAGGTACGGACCAGCTGGAAAGAACATAAAGTTTCAAACAAACATGCTCAAAATGCTAGTAAAATCATCTACACCAGATTACAATGAAAGACTAATGGTCTCCACTCCAAAACTTGGCAAAATCTCTCAACCCTGATCAGCTCCATTTGGTTTCCTAAGGTAGAAACCACCATTTATCAGCTAGGGTGGATATCTCACCACCGAAACTGATCTTCTCCAAGTGGGGTTTCGTCCACAAGAAGGAAAGATGAAAGTCTAGTATGATCCTAGCAACATAACAATAAAAATCCAAGCATACCTTCACAATGAGCTCTTACTTCTCTTTTATAGGCATTTTGGGAGTTACACAAGAAATTAATTCTCTTGGAAATAATACTTTTTTCCTCAACTTATAATAAATCCATTTTAACTCCACTAAAGGGCTCACTTTTAAGTACCTAGAAAAAAGAATATGATTTCCCCTTTCCAATGAGTTATAACACTTAAATATTTAACAATTATTTTCACCCTTAAGAACTTAGAAAATAATAATTAAACTAGCTTATTAAATATTACTTTTTTGCAGAAAATCACAAATTGCATCCGACTACCAAATAAACTGAACCATTATGCTCTGAAATGTTTGGGATGCGAAACGATGCCTTCTGATCAACTTTCCAAAAATAGACGGCTCCTCCAAGAATCTTGGAGAGCAAACCGTGAGCCCGATCAAACATCAAAAAGCATCATTGTGAACTTAAACATCCACTGAGCTCAATGCCAATGCAAAATTAGTCCATTCCCATCTACAAACAGAACCGAGACCACTCCAAGAACATTGGAGATCTCCCAAACAAGCTGGATAGCCTCTGAGAGTCTAGGAACAAGCACAATGTGCACAAAAATCTATGCTCCAAAAAAAGGGACATTACAGTCCTCTCCGCTCAAGATTGCTTGTCCTCAAGCAATACATGCCATCCAACAGAGAACCCTGCATGATTAGCAATAATATACCTGGATCCCAGGTTAACCTCAAGAATGTTGCACACCATTTCCGCTGCGCTACTCTGATATATCTAGCAACTACACAGTTGATACTCTAAAACATTCTACCAATCACACAACCTTTTGGATCCCAAACATCTATATCATCCTTAAGCATGAAAGTAAAGGAGTTGGTATCTTCCAACAAGTCATCAATACAATTCATCCAACCTGAAACAACTGCTGGGAACCAAAAACTAAAATGTTCCACCAAGGAAAAACACAAATCAGCTTGAACACAAGCTGAAAGTAACTCCAAACAGCCATGAATCCCCTGATTTGCACCATCCAAAAGAGCAAAATTTTTTAAAACACTTTTCCTTTTTAACTGAACTCTTGTGTCCTCTTCCCACAATGAGATAAAAACAACAAACAGTGCAATCTCGTGGCTGCAAAGATCTGAAATATTCTCATGAAAATCAGATTTCAGTGAGCAAAACTGAAATCTTTTGAGAACACTAAGAATTTTAAGCCATCTAAAATCAGAATATGTCAAAGTTATAACCAAAATTTCTCTCCAATCAATCATTATGTATGCAAATGACAACTTATGATGGCTGATAGAAGGACAACAGTTTTATGACAGAAATTTAACTCCAAAATCATCCATAAAACAATCTTACCAACACCACTACCCTCCATAGAATCCTGAAAATAAACTCCATTATGAAAGTAAGCCATCAATGAACCGAATTCATTGTATACCTGAACCTTATGCCCACCTTCAACAACTGATGAAAACTTTCAGTTGAAGAAGTTTGTGTAAAGTAACATTCCATGAGTGCTCCTCACCCGGATCCCATATCCTGTTACTATCTTCCTCCATGTTGCTATCGTCAAATTGGTCTTTATCATTCAACACAAATGGAGAATTATCAAAAACTAACTCAACTTCCATATCAAAAACGGGATTATCAAATGATTGGAAGTTTTCATTTCCATGCTCAGATAGATCTTCATATTGCTTCAACTCTGTATCTGCATACTTAGGAAGTTGTCCTAAGTCAAAATCTTCTTGAATCGAATCAGGCTCTTCAATCACCAGCTTGATTTCGTTTGCCATTACAATATTTTCTTGCTCCCTTAATTGTTGTACAACTTCAAGCTGATTTTCCATTTCTAAGAGAGCCCTTTGAGTATACTCCAAAGAAGTCATACTTGACTTAAGCTCGGATGTGAGCTTATCAACCTCTACCTCTTTTCCTCTCAATGCATCACTGGTACGATCAACAAACTCAATGACATGATCACGATCAGAAAGCAGATTCAAGTAATCTAATTTTAATGTTTCTAAAGCCCCTCTGACTACATGCCAATCATCAAGTGAAGGTCCTTCTTCCATACTCTTTTGTCTCCTCACAACTTGTGCCTTCCAAAAATGATCCTCAACAAACTTATGTGTGCTGTCCAAATGTGTTAAAGCTTGCACAATCTTGTCTTCTGTGACTAACAACTAATTCTTGAACCAACAAGTGGCATCACCAAACTCCATCATTGAACCAACACTTTTGGTTGATTTAAGGCTTCCAACAAGCTCCTCTTCACCATGCTCAACAACTGAGCCTTCAGAAATTACAAATGGTCCTACAGTTGGCATAGGATATTCCCATGTGAAATCAACATTACCTTCCCCAGGATGATGAAAATGCTCAACATTAGGGGTTGTTCCCCAATTTTTAGCAGCTTCAATTTCTTTACCAGCTGGAACATCTTTATTTTTCATGTCTTCAACAAGGCATTCTGCTGGTAACATCACAGGCTTGCATGAAGAATCGCCATCTAACATCTTGTTAATCATTTTCATCTTTGCTTCGAGAGAAAAGGAATCTTCAAAATCTTCAAACTCTTCATCAAATATAGGACTTACAAAATCTTCTCTTTCCTTTTTAAGGATTTCACTGATTTCAATAGGAGAATTCCAACCTTCAATTTCATCCTTTTCCATTGGATTTCCAGCCATAACATTTGAAAATTCATCATACTCTTTTGTGTCTTCAAGGTCCACAAGATTCTCACAAGCTTCCCTAACTTTCTCCAAAGTAACTGCTTTGTCATCTCCATCAAACACATTAGAAATTTCTGATGTCAATTTTTTCCCATCAGCTTGTTCCATCCTCATGCAATCATCCTCTTCCCACTTTGGCAAATAACGTCTTAGTTTGTCTTCACATTGACTCAACACTATTTCAGCCAATACTTGTTCCATTGATAAGGATTCTCGATCATTCTTCCTTAGATTAGCCAATAAAATAGACAAGAGTGGCTGAGATACCTCATCATTCTCATTAATGATCAGGGACATAATGGCTTGCATGGCTGTTATAACTTTGTCTTCATGAGAAATGCTAATGGTAGCAAAGAAATGGTGAAATAGTTGCAGAATCTCTTCCTCACACTCCATATCTAGCATGATGTTCCCAAAACCAAAATTTGCAACAATTCCAAGTATTGCAGCTCTCTTTACAAAGGAAGGACTTTCTATATCAGTCAATCCATTGAAACTTTCAATAATCCTTTGAAACATTTCCTTCATTATGGCTTTTCTGTAAGGAACTTCAGGAGCGGTGATTCTTGTGATCTCACATAGACAAAGAGTGACTGCAAGTCTTATGTCTTCATGAGGATGTTTCATCAACTTAGGTTGAACTAAAGCAATCATTAATGGCTTCAAAGCCCACTTCAAATTCCTACACTCTGATTGTTTGATCTTAGTCAAATGACTCAACTTTTCCCAACTTGCTGAGGAGAGCATTCTTCGACATGTGCAACATCTCCAATTCATTTCCTAATGCAAATAGCGAGTTTCCCACTACTCCTTTCTGCAAGTTTCTAGGTTGGTCATATTTGAAAGAATCCTTGAAGCGCTTAGAAAGTGGACTTCTGCTCTGATCCTCTCTTGACACAGTTTTCCTTTGAGACAAAGTAGTATCCATCCTGACTGGCGAAAATGAATTCATCAAACCACTGAAATTTTCTAACATGCAACTGGAAACTCTAAACATGCACTCTGCACAAAGTTATAACCCAACAGGTTGGCAGGCAGAAACCAGCTCTGATACCACTGTAAGATGCTACCCCAATTTATTTCAAAATTTCATACAATGATATGGTAGTGTTAGCATGAAATTGCATCAACCCACTAAAGGCCTCACACCTTCTGATCACCCAAATCCCAGGATGGGCAAGGTGAGAGCATATAGTGATTGGCTTACAATAAACAATTATGCAAGAATGAAATACAATTCATCCGCTACGGCGGGCATCCACATGATGTGGGAATTCACCACTCTTCAGTGGGTAATGAACAAGAAAAGAAATTACAATGCCATCCACTTGTTGAGTGGGGATAGTCCACTTATGCAGTGGGTAGAAACAAAAAAAAGATTCAGTTATCCTCACTGGCGGTAAACCATCCAGGGGTCTTTAGTGTGATTTGCAATGATGAAGAGATTACAACTGAAAACAATTACAATGATGCTCAATAGACTTGATTTAAAACTTGGTAAGTATCCCTTGGAGTAAAGAGGATAATACCCTGAATAGAAGACTTGAAAGATTAGATGCCATCACTGAAATTTAATGCTGATCATCTCTACTGCAACTCAGAAAATGACTTATTAGTCTGCCCTGCATAGTTTGGTAACTTGTAACGGAGAAGGCACACAACATTTATAATATTTCATCTGTTTTTTCTATCATATCTATGATACTCAGCAATATTTCTTGAAGGCCAAAGAGAAAGACAATACTAAAGATCACTAATCAGAAAATAGACTCATTTCAGACTGGTACGGCACCCATGAAATGGTACGAACAGCTAGTCAATGCATATATCTGCCTACTCAGGAAACTAAGAATGCCAACTGATATCTACTCTCATAAGATAGACATTTTAATGTATAAGAACCACTGAAAACAGTTAATACATATTTCATAAAGTCTTGCTTCTTCCTGAGCCGTACGACCTTGGAAAGGTACGACTGCTTACCAAAATTCAGACCTTGCTTTAAAACACCTAAAACTATCTTGAGAGGTGACGCCTAGAATAAACAAAGCCATTGCAAAAGGATTCAGACCAAAACTCAGCTCCAATATTTTTATTTTAAAATTTCACCAAATGACATGTACGACCCATTCTGAGGTATGAACCAGCTCGAAAGAACATAAAGTTTCATACAAACATACTCAAAATGCTAGTGAACTCATCTACACCAGATTACAATGAAAGACTAATGATCTCCACTCCAAAACTTAGCAAAATCTCTCAACCCTGATCAGCTCCATTTGGTTTCCTGAGGTAGAAGCCACCATTTATCAGCTAGGGTAGATATCTCACTACCGAAACTGATCTTCTCCAAGTGGGGTTTCGTCCACAAGAAGGAAAGATGAAACTCTGGGATGATCCTAGCAGCATAACAATAAAAATCCAAGCATACCTTCACAATGAGCTCTTACTTCTCCTTTATAGGGATTTTGGGAGTTACACAAGAAATTAATTCTTTCTTGGAAATAATACTTTTTCCCTCAACTTATAATAAATCCATTTTAACTCCACTAAAGGGCTCACTTTTAAGTAACTAGATAAAAGAATATGATTTCCCCTTTCCAATGAGCTATAACACTTAAATATTTAACAATTATTTTCACCCTTAAGAAGTTAAGTGAAAATAATAATTAAACTAGCTCATTAAATATTACTTTTTTGCGGAAAATCACAAAGTGCATCCGACTACCAAATAAACTGAACCATTATGCTCTGAAATGTTTGGGATGCGAAACGATGCCTTCCGGTCGACTTTCAAAAAATAGACGGCTCTTCCAAGAATCTTGGAGAGCAAACTGTGAGCCTGATCAAATATCAGAAAGCATCATTGTGAACCTGAACATCCACTGAGCTCAATGCCAATGCAAAATTAGTCCATTCCCATCTGCAGACAAAACCGAGACCACTCCAAGAACATTGGAGTTCTCCCAAACAAGTTGGATAGCCTCTGAGAGTCTAGGAACAAACACAATGTGCACAAAAATCTATGCACCTAAAAAAGGGACATTATAGTCCTCCCCGCTCAAGATTGCTTGTCCTCAAGCAATACATGCCATCCAACAGAGAACCCTGCATGATTAGCAATAATATACCTGGATCCCAAGTTAACCTCAAGAATATTCCACACCATTTCCGCTGCGCTACTCTGATATATTTGGCAACTACACAGCTGATACTCTAAAACATTCTACCAATCACACAACCTTTTGGATCCCAAACATCTATATCATCCTTAAGCATGAAAGTAAAGGAGTTGGTATCTTCCAACAAGTCATCAATACAATTCATCCAACCTGAAACAACTGCTGGGAACCAAAAACTAAAATGTTCCACCAAGGAAAAACACAAATCAGCTTGAACACAAGCTGAAAGTAACTCCAAACAGCCATGAATCCCCTGATTTGCACCATCCAAAAGAGCAAAATTTTTTAAAACACTTTTCCTTTTTAACTGAACTCTTGTGTCCTCTTCCCACAATGAGATAAAAACAACAAACAGTGCAATCTCGTGGCTACAAAGATCTGAAATATTCTCATGAAAATCAGATTTCAGTGAGCAAAACTGAAATCTTTTGAGAACACTAAGAATTTTAAGCCATCTAAAATCATAATATGTCAAAGTTATAACCAAAATTTCTCTCCAATCAATCATTATGTATGCAAATGACAACTTATGATGGCTTATAGAAGTAAGGACAGCAGCTTCATGACAGAAATTTAACTCCAAAATCGTCCATAAAACAATCTTACCAGCACCACTAGCCTCCATAGAATCTTGAAAATAAACTCCATTATGAAAGTAAGCCATCAGTGAAATGAATTCATTGTATACTTGAACCTTATGCCCACCTTCAACAATTGATGAAAACTTCCAGTTGAAGAAGTTTTTGTGTAAAGTAACATTCCGTGAGTGCTCCTCACCCGGATCCCATATCCTGTTATTATCTTCCTCCATGTTGCTATCATCAAATTGGTCTTTATCATTCAACACAAATAGAGGATTATCAAAAACTAACTCAACTTCCATATCAAAAAGGGGATTATCAAATGATTAGAAGTTGTTTTCATTTCCATGCTCAGATAGATCTTCATATTGCTCCAACTCTGTATATGCATACTTAGGAAGTTGTCTTAAGTCAAAATCTTCTTGAATCGAATCAGGCTCTTCAATCACCAACTTGATTTCGTTTGCCATTACAATATTTTTTTGCTCCCTTAATTGTTGTACAACTTCAAGCTGATTTTCCATTTCTAAGAGAGCCCTTTGAGTATACTCCAAAGAAGTCATACTTAACTTAAGCTCGGATGTGAGCTTATCAACCTCTACCTCTTTTCCTCTCAATGCATCACTGGTACAATCAACAAACTCAATGACATGATCACGATCAGAAAGTGGATTCAAGTAATCTAATTTTAATGTTTCTAAAGCCCTTTGACTACATGCCAATCATCAAGTGAAGATCCTTCTTCCATACTCTTTTGTCTCCTCACAACTTGTGCCTTCCAAAAATGATCCTCAACAAACTTATGTGTGCTGTCCAAATGTGTTAAAGCTTGCACAATCTTGTCTTCTGTGACTAACAACTGATTCTTAAGATCCAAACCAGCTTGATCAAAAGAAGTGGCATCACCAAACTCCATCATTGAACCAACACTTTTGGCTGATTTAAGGCTTCCAACAAGCTCCTCTTCACCATGCTCAACAACTGAGCCTTCAGAAATTACAAATGGTCCTACAGTTGGCATAGGATATTCCCATGTGAAATCAGCATTACCTTCCCCAGGATGATGAAAATGCTCAACATTAAGGGTTGTTCCCCATTTTTCAGCAGCTTCAATTTCTTTACCAGCTGGAACATCTTTATTTTTCATGTCCTCAACAAGGCATTCTGCTGGTAACATCACAAGCTTGCATGAAGAATCACCATCTAACATCTTATTAATCATTTTCATCTTTGCTTCGAGAGAAAAAGAATCTTCAAAATCTTCAAACTCTTCATCAAATCTAGGACTTGCAAAATCTTCTCTTTCCTTTTTAAGGATTTCACTGATTTCAGTAGGAGAATTCCAACCTTCAATTTCATCCATTTCCATTGGATTTCCAGCCATAACATTTGAAAATTCATCATACTCTTTTGTGTCTTCAAGGTCCACAAGATTCTCACAAGCTTCCCTAACTTGCTCCAAAGTAACTGCTTGTTCCATCCTCATGCAATCATCCTCTTCCCACTTTGGCAAATAACGTCTTAGTTTGTCTTCACATTGACTCAACACCATTTCAGCCAATACTTGTTCCATTGATAAGGATTCTCGATCATTCTTTTTTAGATTAGCCAATAAAATAGACAAGAGTGGCTGAAATACCTCATCACTCTTATTAATGATCAGGGACATAATGGCTTGCATGGCTGTTATAACTTCGTCTTCATGAGAAATGCTAATGGTAGCAAAGAAATGGTGAAATAGTTGCAGAATCTCTTCCTCACACTCCATATCTAGCATGATGTTCCCAAAACCAAAATTTGCAACAATTCCAAGTATTGCAGCTCTCTTTACAAAGGAAGGACTTTCTATATCAGCCAATCCACTGAAATTTCAATAAGCCTTTGAAACATTTCCTTCATTATGGCTTTTCTATAAGGAACTTCAGGAGCAGTGATTCTTGTGATTTCACATAGACAAAGAGTGATTGCAAGTCTTACGTCTTCATGAGGATGTTTCATCAACTTAGGTTGAACTAAAGCAATCATTAATGGTTTCAAAGCCCACTTCAAATTCCTACACTCTGATTGTTTGATCTTGGTTAAATGACTCTCAACTTCTCCCAATTTGTTGAGGAGAGCATTCTTCAACATGTCCAACATCTCCAATTCATTTCCTAATGCAAATAGTGAGTTTCCCGCTAGTCCTTTCTGCAAGTTTCTAGGTTGGTCATATTTGAAAGAATCCTTGAAGCACTTAGAAAGTGGACTTCTGCTCTAATCCTCTCTTGACACAGTCTTCCTCTGAGACAAAGTAGTATCCATCCTAACTAGCGAAAATGAATTCATCAAACCACTAAAATTTTCTGACATGCAACTGGAAACTCTGAATATGCACTTTGCACAAAGTTATCACCCAACAGGCTGGCAGGCAGAAACTAGCTCTGATACCACTGTAAGATGCTACCCCAATTTATTTCAAAATTTCCTACAATGATATGGTAGTGTTAGCATGAAATTGCATCAACCCACTAAAGGCCTCACACTTTCTGATCACCCAAATCCGAGGATGGGCAAGGTGAGAGCATACAGTGATTGGCTTACAATAAACAATTATGCAAGAATAAAATAAAATTCATCCGCTGCGGCGGGCATCCACATGATGTGGGAATTCACTACTCTTCAGTGGGTAATGAACAAGAAAAAAATTACTTATGCAGTGGGTAGAAACAAAAAAAATATTCAGTTATCCTCACTGGCTGTAAACCATCCAGGGGTCTTTAGTGTGATTTGGAATGATGAAGAGATTACAACTGAAAACAATTACAATGATGCTCAATAGACTTGATTTAAAACTTGATAAGTATCCCTTGGAGTAAAGAGGATAATACCCTGCATAGAAGACTTGAAAGATTAGATGCCATCACTGAAATTTATTGCTGATCATCTCTGCTGCAACTCAGAAAATGACTTGTTAGTCTGCCCTGCATTGTTTGGTAACTTGTAATGGAGAAGACACACAACATTTATCATATTTCATCTATTTTTTCTATCATATCTGTGATACTCAGCAATATTTCTTGAAGGCCAAAGAGCAAGACAATACTAAAGATCACTAATCAGAAAATAGACTCTAGTTTCAGACTGGTACGGCACCCAGGAAATGGTACGGACAACTAGTCAATGCATAAATCTGCCTACTCAGAAAACTAAGAATGCCAACTGATATCTACTCTCATAAGATAGACATTTTAATGTATAAGAACCACTAAAAACAGTTAATACATATTTCATAAAGTCTTGCTTCTTCCTGAGCCGTACAGCCTTGGAAAGGTACGACTGCTTACCAAAATTCAGACCTTGCTTTAAAACACCTAAAACTATCTTGAGAGGTGACGCCTAGAATAAACAAAGACATTGCAAAAGGATTCAGACCAAAACTCAGCTCCAATATTTTTATTTTAAAATTTCACCAAATGACATGTATGGCCCATTCTGAGGTACGGACCAGCTGGAAAGAACATAAAGTTTCATACATACTCAAAATGCTAGTAAAATCATCTACACCAGATTACAATGAAAGACTAATGATCTCCACTCCAAAACTTAGCAAAATCTCTCAACACTGATCAGCTCCATTTGGTCTCCTGAGGTAGAAACCACCATTTATCAGCTAGGGTAGATATCTCACTACCGAAACTGATCTTCTCCAAGTGGGGTTTCGTCCACAAGAAGGAAAGATGAAAGTCTGGTATGATCCTAGCAACATAACAATAAAAATCCAAGCATACCTTCACAATGAGCTCTTACTTCTCTTTTATAGGCATTTTGGGAGTTACACAAGAAATAATTCTTTCTTGGAAATAATACTTTTTTCCTCAACTTATAATATATCCATTTTAACTCCACTAAAGGGCTCACTTTTAAGTACCTAGATAAAAGAATATGATTTCCCCTTTCCAATGAGCTATAACACTTAAACATTTGCTTGAAGATCTGTATTTTGGGATTAAACTGTGTGCAAGTTTTTACCTCAATTGGATGTTCTTTGAGGAGAAACTATCAACTTTTTGGACCCGCTTTGAACCCGTATTTGTCCCAATTGAAATTTCTTTGAGGATTTGATGTTATATCCCTGAAGTCTAAGTAATGTCAGATGTGCACACAGTTTAATCCCGAAATACAAATCTTCAAGCATTATGGATTGTGGAAATATGATGTCTATCACTTAAACATTTAACCATTATTTTCACCCTTAAGAACTAAGTGAAAATAATAAATAAACTAGCTCATTAAATATTACTTTTTTGCAAAAAATCACAAACTGCATCCGACTACCAAATAAATTGAACCATTATGCTCTAAAATGTTTGGGATGCGAAACGATGCCTTTTGGTCGACTTTCCAAAAATAGACGGCTCCTCCAAGAATCTTGGAGAGCAAACCGTGAGCCCGATCAAACATCAGAAAGCATCATTGTGAACCTGAACATCCACTGAGCTCAATGCCAATGCAAAATTAGTCCATTCCCATCTGCAGACAGAACCGAGACCACTCCAAGAACATTGGAGTTCTCCCAAACACGCTGGATAGCCTCTGAGAGTCTAGGAACAAGCACAATGTGCACAAAAATCTATACGCCTAAAAAAGGGACATTACAATTGTTATGTGTACCCATGCTCTAGTTTTAAGGTTGTGATAGCTAATGGGCGAACACTAGCATGCAAAGGGAAATGCAAGAATGTTTGAATTTTAGTGGGCAACTACAATTTGAAATTTGATATGTTTCAGTTAGCATAATGGTTATGCATACTTGGACCCATCTTGTGGGATATCTTAGAAATGTGGATGCAATTTACAACCAATGACTAGAAAAGACTCTCATAGTGCTAAAAGCAGGTCTGACAAAACAAATTAGCTCCAATCATATGGAGAAGTTATTAAAGAAGGGGTCTTATAGGGTTGTAGCCCAACTTTGTGCTATGCAGCTCACAAGATTGATAGACTCAAATAAACCATAAGAGTTGCATGAACTTCTAGCCAAACATGCCTCAATATTTGAGAAGTCACATGGACTATCCCCTTGGCATTCCCATAATCATGTAATTCAGTTGATTTCGGGCAATACACCAAAGATTTGGCCATACCGATGCTTTTTGTGTATAAGATAGATTCAACAGATAATGCAAGAATTGTTGCAAGTTATTCAAAAAAGGATGGTTCATGGCGTTTATGTGTAGATTTTTAGGAATTAAAAAAATTACGATTGAGGATAAGTTCTTGATTCTTATGATTGACGAGTTGTGTTGGTGTTCAAAGTTGAGATTACTCAAATCCCTAAAGCCAATCAGTTATTGAGTGCCAGGGGTGTCAAACTCAAGATAAGGATTACAAACTTATATTCAAAATGAGGCAACTAAGGACAACATTGATAAGGTGGGTAAGACCAAAGTTGAAAAACTTGCAGAGTACTTGCAAAACTCGCGAGCCAAAAACCCAAGCGAGTTACCCACCTAAAAACTCACAACAATTTTTCATAAAAACTCGCCAATAAATCGCTAAAAACTTGCGATTTTTCATGAAAAACTCGCCTAGATGAGTATAATTTTGTTTTTTCACCTAATGTTTAAATTTTTATATGATATTTAAAACATTTTTATAAACAAAAAAATGCCAAATACCTAATTTCGCCCTTAAGCGATAATATTGTGGAAATTGCATGCCCCTCAACCCCGCTAGGGGTGTTGCCCTCAGATCCCCACGAGGGGCACTACCCCTCGACCTCGCTAGGGGCATTGCCCCTAGACCCCCACAAAGGGCACTGCCCCTAGACTCCGCTAGGGGCGTTGCCCCAGACCCCCATGAGGGGTGTTGCCCCTCAACCCCATTAGGTTTTCCACCCCCAAATCCCCACTAGTTATTGGGATCTCTTGTCACATAAGAAACTTAATTACAATGAGGGGGTGATGAGGAATTGGGGTATAACTCTTGAGTGTGCTGACTTAAACGTTATTATCACACAACTTGCCAAAAATCTCTTCAGATGAGGCAATTTCTACATATGACATGGTTAGTGGAAGTGGCATTGTAACTCATTTTTTGGTCTATGATACATATTAAACTCTAATTTTGATATATATATGATGGAAATTAGTAATATGTTCCACAAATTTAGTAATGTGTGTTTTTGAAGAATATTTTTAAAATTTTATGTATTTTAAAATGTTTGATAAATTTGCCGAGTTATTCTCAAGTTTTTGCTGAGTCGAGTTTCTAAAATTTTTGGGTCTGTCGAGTAATTGCCGAATCTGAGTTTTTCAACTATGATTACATGGACTACTACAAATATTTGTTGATAATCAAGACTATAATGATTACAAAGATATTTTGAAAACGACCAAACTGTTGAATATCCAAATGTTGCTATAGTCCTCCAAGTTGAAGTGTTGATGCAACCTTTGTATGAAGCTGCCCTCTAGAAACCAAAAAGTTTTCATCCTTAGATCCAATAGTTGAACACAAGTACTCGAACTAGGGTTTGCGGTTTGTTGATGTCATGATCCGGATGATCCAAATTGATGAAATTGTATGCCTTATATAGGGGTTGAACCATAGTTCCGAGACTCGGACTCGGCGTAGACTCGGCGAGGGCGACTCAGCTCAGGACTCGGGACTCAGCGCCTAGACTCGGCGCAGACTCGGCAAAGTGAAAAACCCAAGAAATTTAGAGATTTTTAAGGATTTAAAACTTGTTTCATGCACCCTTTATTAAATAAACCTTAAAGACACAATAACATCATCAAATAGAAGCTAATTGGATCACATACACAAGTATACATCGATCACATAAGTATAAATGCAAATTGTAGCTAAGCTGCTGAAGGAAATAGCACACTTAGATATATAAATATAGTCAAATGTATACAAAACTCATGGAATATGAAATCCATGACATCAAAATGATCAAATGTTCCAAGCAAATATGAAGTATCAAAACAATAACTAGAAGTCTATGGCTCAGAGGAGCCTGCATCCTTCGCCTTCCTACGAAGGCCTAAATGGTAGGTCTTCAATGATGCAGCAGCCATAATCTCTGCCTGTGACTCCATGCCATCCTCACCAACATCAAATGTGCCTGTGTCTGCTCGTGCTCTATCCACCTCCTCTGCCATGGCTACAGCCTCAGCCTCTCTATCTGCCTGGTCAACCCAATCAAAGTCCTCATCACTAAAGATAGGATCTGTAGCCTCAGTGATCCACTCAGATTGTGGATCGACCTCCTCTAGCCTGATTGGGGTGGAGTCATGGTCAAAAATCTGTGTGTCTAAGTCAAAGGTTGTAATGAACATACACTAGGTCATTCAACCTCTCCACGGACAATCTATTGCGCCTCTTGGAGTGTATGTGCTCAAACATACTCCAATTACTCTCACAACCTGAAGCACTGCATGGCTGGCTCAATATGCGAATGGCAATCCTCTGAAGGTTTGGTGTTTTAGCACCAAACATTTGCCACCATACATCTGAAATGAGAAAAAGAAAAAAAAATCAATCTCATTTCCAATTTTAAGTCTCAAGTTTCAAGTTTCAACATTTAATAATAATATAAAAAGAGGAAAATTATGCCCTTAAATATATTTTTACTTGGCTGCAATGTTGTCCTACTCTCTTTGCACATTAGATGAGAAAAGAGCTCTCCTTGTGCACTAGTAAAGGCCTCTATCTCATGGACTATCGGTCTAGTAACTGTAGGCGCCATCTGCTCTATCACTGAGTAGAGCCCACCAAGAACTTCATCATCCGCCTTGAAATCAGGGCGGAATTGGAATGCCGGATTTAGGAAATAAGCTATTGCATGGAGGGGCTTGTGAAGCTGGTGCTGCCATCTCCTATCGATGATCTCCCAAATGGGACGATACTTACCCTCAACTCCCCCATAGATGGATCTAATGGCCTCCTTGGCCCTATCCATGCCCTCATATATGTAGCCCATTGCGGGCTTCTCCCCATCAGCAACTCGTAGGAGAACTACCAAGGGCTCGGTGAACTACAAATATTGTGAAACATTAACTTAAGTGTGAATAAAATAAAGTTAAACAAATAAAAGAAAAGTATGAATAAAAATTAAAGAATACTAGAATTGAATTTTACGGTTACCTTCACAATCTCTGCAGCAGGTGTCCAAAAGCCTGGCTCATCAAAAATGTAATTTGCCACTTCAATCCCTGCGGTGGAAGTACCATAGGATGAGGAAGTCCACTCCTCAGCAACAAACATACGTCTCAAAGGTCCCTTTGACCGAATCAAGGATTGTAGTGTGATGAAATTTGTAGCAAATCTGGTGATGCCAGGACGAGCCAACTCCTTTAACCCTGTGTATTGCCTCATTAGGCTAAGAACCCATGTGTGATTGTATATAAATTTGCAAATATTTTTGGCAATATCCACACATGTTTTGATCCATGGAAGCTTGCCTAAATCCTCCAATACGAGGTCAAGGCAATGTGCGGCACATGGAGTCCAAAATACTGTTGGGTGCCTCTCCATCAGTAGTCTACCTGCAGCAACATAATATGCTGCATTATCGGTCACTACTTGAACCACATTCTCCTCACCCACCTCAAATAGGACTTCCTCTATAGCCTCATAAAGGTATGTGGCATTTTTTACATGTGTTGAAGCATCAATTGACTTGATGAACACGGTGCCACCTGAAAAAAGAAGCAAAATCAATGGTTCAATAAAACATAAATTAAAAATATTGATCGTTAAATTAAATTTAAAATTCAAATTATTCAATGCATTGAGGGAAGTACAATTACTTGAAGAGGAAACAAGAAAATTTAGCAGCGTCCTATTTTTTCTGTTAGTCCAACCATCGGTCATGATGGTGCAACCCTTCTTGCTCCATACCAAGCGCTGCTCCTCTATTTCAGCTTTTACATCAGCCACCTTTTGTGTCAAAAGTGGGCCCCTTAAGTCATCTTCAGTAGGGCCTTTGAACCCCGCCCCACAAACAGTTACGGCATCAAGCATATTTTGCCAACAAGGAGACCTAGCACATGTAAAAAGGAGAGTTTAACTTTAAATTTGAATTCAACATACATCTAAAATTTAAATATAAAAATTCATGAGACAAAGAATCAAACTATAATAATATAAATTTTAAAACAATCAAACAAAAAAGAATTACCTGGCTGCATGGAATGGAATGGTGCAATAGTACTGTTGTGACCAAATCACACATCACCCCATTAGGAATAAGGACCCCCCCTTTTTTTAGAGCTCTGTGCTTTCAATGAGATTTTGATGATGTCCTGGCTCATCTTCCTCTGCCGATCCGGTAATGATTTCCTCTTCTATGATCGTTGGTTCATGATTAGGAGGCAGATCAACTTGCGGTGATGAAGAATTGTGATCAAATCCCATCCAGATAATGAATGTTGAGATCAATCTGGAAGTATGTTTGAGACCCTGAAAAGACTAAGTCTGGAGCCTGAAATCCTGAAAACCCTGAAAAAATGACTAAGTCTGAAATCTGGTGAATCCTCCAAATTCTAGATTTTGCATGTTAAATCCGGTGGATTCGAGACCTATCTCAAACATCCTGAAAGGTATATTGAAAAATATATTTAAGTATAAGAAATTCAATCTCTTTCTTATACTTAAATATATTTTTCAATATACCTTTACCCTCGCGACCCTGAAAAAACGCCTGACTTTTCCAGAGGATTCAAAAAGCTCATCTAGTGCGACGGGGCATCTAAGTGGCGCAAAATTGCGATGAAAAGGGCGCTTTCAATTACAAGATAAGATGAGGATTTCCATTTGATGAACCAATGCGCCCATCTAAAAAGCATGAAGGGAGACGAAAATGTTAAAAGATTTCAAGCCTTGAAGTGATGCGATTTTAAAGGATTTTAAAGCCTTGAAGTGATGCGATTTTAAAGGATTTTCAAGCCTTGAAGTGATGCGATTTTAAAGGATTTTCAAACCTTGAAGTGATGCGATTTTAGAAGATTTTCATGCCATTAAGTAATGCGGATTCTAGGGGAATTTGTATATGTTATCTAATGCGCTAAAGCATGAGGATCTCAATGCCTTGAACTAATGCGCTAAAGCATGAGGATCTCAAACAATTAAGTAATGCGAAAATCAAAAGCCACGTCTTGGAGCGAATTAAAGTGATAAGTGTCCAGAGGATTTCCAAACCTCAACCAATGCGCTAGGATAGAAGGATTGATTCCGAAATCTAAATTTTGAAGAGAGTCTAAAAGATTTGAAAAGCTCATCTAGTGCGCCACTTGAAGACAAGGAGAAGTCTTAAGGTTTTGGGATTATGGAGGCTCTAGTTTAGAGGATTTCAAAGTCTCATCTAAAGCGCCAAAAACTAGAGGATCTTCTTTATTCTATCCAATGCGCCCATCTAGGAAAGGAAGACTTCCAAACATTACACCCAAGCGCTTAAACCAATCCACCAATGTGAGACTCAGAGGAATTTGAAACCCTTATCCAAAGCGACCTAAGGAGGAAGGATCTAGTTGAGGTTTATTACACATTAAGGGTGAATTTTAGAGGATCTCCAATGCCTCATCTAATGCGACTTCATGAAGGAAGATTCCAGGCGCTTCAAAGGAGATATATCACAAGGTTTAAGCAATTTTCAAGAGATTCTAAGGTGATGATCTAGTGCGCCAAGGGGTTTCAATATAAAATCCAGAGGATCCTTATCTAAGGCGAAATCACAGAGGATTCTCCAACCCTCATCCAATGCGCCATACAAGGAAGAAAGTGAAAGTGTCCAAGACATCCAAGGTCGAGTATTCAACGCAAGTTTAGAGGATTTCAAAGTTCTATCCCAAGCGCCAACATCATGCATGATTCGCTAAAGGTAAAGTTCATTTAAGTTTTGAAGATTCCAACATAGTGAAGTGATGCGCCACTTCCAAGACCCTTTATTTTCTAAATCAATATGCTCAAAAGGAAGAAATCAAAGGTGGTATCTAGTGCGCCACACATGAGGAAGAATGAGGTTTGTTTTTGTAGATCTCAAATTACCTATCTAAAGCGCTTAACCTAGGAGCTGATCCATTATGCAAAGGTTAGAAGAACTCAAGTTACCCATCCAATGCGCTAAAGAGGAAAGAAGGTAGAATATTTCAAAAAACACTAACTTGAGGAGGATCTTGTCACCTTGAAGTGTTGCGCCACTCCCTTGCAAGTGAAAACAAGTTCAAACCAAAGCAATTTGAAAAGAAGTTTTGAGAAGACTTCAATATACTCATCCAATGCGAATGCTAGAAGGAATCAAAAACTTGATCCAAAGCGCCTGGAGGATGAGGATTTTGAAGGTGTGATCTAATGCGACTATCAAAGAATTAAGTCTTAAAAGTGAAATTCTAGAGGAATTCAATCCTTTGATCCAAAGCGCCACTAAATCAAGGTAGTCTAGGCAAAATTCAGAAATTTTCAAGATGAATCCAAAGTACCCAACTACTCCGCCACCTCATGAAGGGAAGAAGAGTCAAGTGTTGGATGCGTGTAAGGAAGATCTCAATGTATCAATCCAATGCTCTCAAAAGAAGAGGATTTCAAAACCCTCATCCAACGCGCCTAAAGCCTAGAGGGTTATGAAGGGAGATCAAGGTATTTCAATCACCTCAAGAAGACTTCAACATACCTATCCAATGCGAAATACAAGAAGGTCAAACACTTAATTCAAGGAATACAAAGAGGATCTGGAAGATGTCATCTAATGTAAAAGGCAAGAGGATCTTAATCCTTCATCCAATGCGACTTGTAGAGGAGAAAAAATAGTGGAGTTTAAAAGGAAAATTTTAGGAAGATTTGAAATCCTTCAACCAATGCGCCCTTCTAGAAGACCTTCAAGACCTTGACTAGTGTGCTAGATCTAGAAGAATTTGAATACTCCATCCAAGGGGAAGTTGAGAACATTTTAAGAGATTGAGTTTCGAAAGGAATTAATCATGCCTCATCATTAGTCCAACAAGAAGATCTCCAAACACCTATCTAGAAGCACTCAACCTAGAAGATCGTGGAAACCTCGACCAATGCGCCAATCAAAGGAAAGTTTATAAACATTTAATTGTTTTTTGCCTTGAAAAATGTGGAAATTGCATTATTAAATGAAGATCAATCAAAATTAAATGTTTTTCACTATATTAAAGAGGGTCGGCCTAGGTATGAAGTAAAATTTTAAGGCAAATTCTATATATATACCTCCTCTCCTTTTCATTTTTATCATTTTTAAAGAGCAGAATTACTTTGAAGGAGCAGATTTGTCTTCAAGGAGCAGCAACAAGAAGGTTTTATAAAAGTACAAATTTGGTTTTGTCAATCCAAGCAAGTGTTGGATCAAATTTCAAGGTATCAATTTAAGGCAGCTTATCAAGTAAGTCTGATCTGAATATTTTCTAATCTGATTTTCTTCCTTTTTCTTCTTTAGATGCATTAAAATTGTTCAAGTATTGGTAAAATTTAAGAAGGATAAGTGGATTTTGATAGATTCCTTGAGTCTAGATAGTAATATTTCATAATTATAAAGGAAAAATCATAAAACTAATGCACTAAAGTAGCTGAAGTAAAGTCTAGATTGTGTTTGAAATTACTTATTCGCGTCGAGTTTGCAGGATCATGGCAATGACTTCCAAGGAGAGACAAGCGAAGATCCGGATGGATGCTAAGGGGAAAATTCCCGAATCAAAGCTCATTTCAAGGTGGACAAATGTAGGAGACACAAATATGAGCAACAACAACTTAGAAGATATCAAGTCAGTCCTTGAGGAACCCAACGGAGGTAGTCTTGCTCGAGCCATCATGAGGAGTGGAGCCATTGAAGCTGCTTGTTTTCCGCCAGCTTTGCCGTGTTCAGAGATGATCATTGAATGCATCAAGAAGTATGATGTAGATACAAGACAAATTACAGCCAAAGATGGAACAATATTAGCTTATTTACAAAAGAAGGCAGTTGGAGAGACTTTCAACATTCCAACTAGGGAGAGAATGATCAGTATTTCGATACAACAAGGTCAGCAGGAATATAATGTTGATTCAAAGACAAAGTTGCAGGAAATAAGGAGAGAATGGATGGCCAATCCAGCTATGAAGTTCAATATGAATAATCCTCCGCAGTTTCACAAGTCAGATTTTCATCCTGAAATTGGATATTTGATTATGTTTCTCAATAGAATGACGGGAATGCCGCAATCTGCTACCTTTCAGCCTTGGATGTACTCTTTCATCAAGTTAGTTCTCAAAGGGAAGATGATTGATTGGGCTGGGCTTATCAGTCAGAGTATACATGAGCAATTCATCAATTTTGCTAAGACCAAGACTTGTTATATGAGTTCCTATGTGGTATACCTTCTCGCAAGAAATGAAGTCTATTCAGGTTTGACCAAAAGAGAAGTTGGCATTGGGCCTAATAAGTACTTATCGCATCAGTGTTATCCTCAGTTACACCTCAAGAGTATCAATCATTATACAAGGTTCAATGATGCGTTTGCTATGCTCATAATGAAGAAACTAAGAGGAGAATTTCATAAATGGTTGTCAAATGCAGCGAGAGAGTTCATTTCAGCATATGGACACTGGTATACTCAACATGAAAGGTACACTTACCTAAGGATCCAAGGGTTTACATCATATCCATATAGATTACCAAGATATCCAACCAACAGGATGGTAATGTTAGAGGTTACAAGGCAGCTCCTGGAACTCATCAGGTTGCAAAAGTTGAAGAAGAAAGGAGGGATCCAGTTTCCACTTCTTCTTGGACAAAATCTGGAGTGTCCATCATTATCAGCAGCTGAATATTCTGAGATAGAGCTTCAGGCATATCATTTGCAAACTCATGGCACTAAGAGGCTTAACTTTGATCCTTTTCAAGTTTGTTGGAAATATAACAGAGAATTTAAGCATGTCAAGCAGTTGGAAGACCACTGGGCCAGTGCCCAAGATGAAGATGATCTCCGAACACTTCAAAGTTCGAGACTCACCTGGGATTTAGTTAGAGCTTCCAAAGTATTCAGGATTCCAAACCAGTTCACTGAAGATGATACTATGTTGATAGATGAATTTGATAAGATAAAGGATTTGCCTTATACAGTTGATTGGTCAAAAAGGGATGTGTCCGAAGAAGAATTGATAAAGCCAGTCTTAGCCATGACACAAGTATGTATAAATCAACTACTGCAAGAGATGAATGATGAAGGCCAAGTTCTTACTTACAATAAGATGGATGAAGGAGAAGCAGGACAGCATAGTACACACAGTAAACCACAACACAGTGGAAATGATCAAAGTGATAATCCAGCTAGAAAAAAGAAAAGACCTAGTCAAGATCAAGGAGAATCAAGCCGGAGACCTCAAAAGAAGAATAATCTATCTACTTCATCTAATCCACAAGAAGGTGCTTCAGTTGTTCAGAATCCAATACAAGAGATAGAAGTTATAGAAGAAGTTGCCTTGATTCCATCCAAGGAGATTCATTCAAGTCCCACTGTCATAATTGAGGAAAATGATGTTCTTGATCAAGATGAAGTAAGTCAAGTAGAATCTGATGAGGAAGTAGCTCGTGTACAACACAGTCAAGTTCAAAGACCGCAAGATCTTTCTGCTTTTCCACCTTGGTTGAGGCAAAGGATTGAGGAAAGTACAATTGTAGAAACTTATCAGCCTGCTCCAGTTGAGGAATTGCTTGTAAATGCACAGAAGAATAATCAGAAAAAGAAAGCAACAGTCTTTTCCAAAATCACTCAAGATTCTGCTGGAAATAGAGGTACATATAGTTGTTCCTAGAATTGACAAGGAGTTAGAAGATATGGCACCTGAGGATTATAATATGACTACTA
Source organism: Cunninghamia lanceolata (assembly GCA_027924645.1). Taxonomy (NCBI): domain Eukaryota; kingdom Viridiplantae; phylum Streptophyta; class Pinopsida; order Cupressales; family Cupressaceae; genus Cunninghamia; species Cunninghamia lanceolata. The sequence goes on along the minus strand of BSBN01000178.1, from coordinate 4,508,476 downwards.
TTGGCATGGGTCCAATCACAAGGGAGCAGGTAGAGGAGGAACTACAAGAGTCAGTGAATAGTGTAAGAAGCATGTTAAAGCAAGAAAGAGAAGCTAGGTTAAAGGTTGAACAAGATTTTAATACATTGAAGCACTACATTCAGCAAGTCATGCAGCCTATCCAACAGAAGGAAGCTACTCCAATTGCTCCGTCTATTCTTCCACAAGAAACAGTATCCCAAGTTGAAAACATGAGAACTTCATCTTAGGTGATGAAAGGATGGATAGAAAAGACAGAAGAGAAGGCATATACTCACCTTGAAGAAATTGTGCAAGTTTATGATAGAGTCATTAATCTTAAGGATCGAGTTCAAGCTTTATTAAGAAATTGCGCTGAGTTCAAACCTATCAAGGAGCAATACATGCCACAGCTCAAAAGTTTAATGGAAGCTCCATTAGAGGATCTAATTCATGATAAGGTGATTGATCGAGATACTCCACATGACTTCATCACTTGGTATTTTTCCTTTTACAACAAGGGGCAACTGGTTGATAAAATTGAAGTAGATATGTCCAGAATAAGAAGTGTTCTTTTAAGAACAGAGAATCATATATACACTGTTTTGACAACAATATGTAATCCTTATGGAAATGTTACTATTGAAAACATGAAGCAACAAGTTAAGGCATTCTACTTTCAGTATGATGGACTTGATGAGGGTCAGCTGGATAGTATATTCACACTTGCATTTCGTCTTGGAGAAAATAAGTCTTGGATAAATGACTGGGAGAAGACACTTGGCGTCTATGAGTCAGATGTGGCACTGGCAGAAGGATCCATTAATGCGGCGACAAGTGTACCAATGGAGGATATTGTTCAAATTGTGTCTAGATTCATTGTATCTCATAGTACTACTACATAAAAGGCATATGATGTGGCTTCCTTATCTTCTTGGAAAGTGTGCCTTTGTTCCCTCTTTCATAGCTTCTTTCATTTAATAAAGTGAGCCTCTTTCATTTAATAAAGGAGAGTTTGTTACAACTACTTGTGATGTGGCTTGATCTGGTCCGCTGACTTGGCCGATCGATCTTGACCCTTCTTTCCTTTGAGGTCTATAAAAGAGCTCTCATTGCTCTCATTTGTAACGATTGAAATTCTGAAATTGTTGCAAGAGCTCTCTGAGATAATAAAAGATTCATTGCTTTGGTGATTCTATTTGAGTTTCTGAGTGTTGCATGGTTTAGATTTTCAAACAAACATTAAGTTAGATTAAATTTCTCTTTAAGTTTATGTTAGTCAATGAAAGGTTTCTTTATTGCTTTGTGGTGAAATCAGTAAGTTCATACCATTTGTAGTTTGCGGCTCGTAGATTGCAGTGCATGGTTAGTCTGAACAATTGAACATCAATTTGATCTTTATGCTTGTTGAATCTTTCCTGAGCATAACTGATTTAAACATTTTGTACACCTTTGAAGATTGCACCTATCTTGTGTAGTTGTTTGTCTTGGCAAAACAGGATCTGGTTTGATTTCACTTTGAGCAGTAAACATCCTTGCATTTAGGATTAGATTAGTGTTTCCAAACCTTATACCTTTTGTCTTTTTTTTACCATTGAGTTAGAATTAGGATCAAGAACATCCATTGCTAAATCATACGCCATCAATTGCAGTACTTAGACCCTCTAGTATCCGCTTCCATAATCATTGAAATAATCAGTTACTTGAACAATTGCGTAAGTCCCTTTGTGTTAAACAGCAAAATCATACTTAGTCGCTGAGCTGTCTCTTACCAAAACCATCAGAAGGAACCTTGGAGTCATCTTGTTTGATCACCTAGTTCAGCATTCGAGAGGCTTTGCTCAAGAGGGAGTCAGATACTCTGTATTTTACTCTAATTGTTGACTTGTCGAAAAACAACCATCAACAAGTACCAAAAGTCGCCAATTGCTCGTCTAGCTGCGTCATGTGCCTCCTTGTTCCAACCCGTGCTCTCAAGCGACGATTGGGCACCAGGAGTAGTGCGTGGCACAAAAAATGAATCCAACCTAGATTTACGAATTCTAGGACCAATGCTAATACTACCACTACCACTATCAGTAGCGGCAACGGCAGCACTAGCAGTAGCGGCAGCACTAGCAGTAGCACGGGCACCAACAGTAGCAGAATACTAGCACAAGCACTAGCACTAGGATGAAATGGAGGCTTGGAAGAAGCCTCTCCAACACCACCAATGCACGCTAACTCCTCCCTTTGCCTCTTTTTCAGTGCTTTTTTCATTTCAAATGTTTCTAATTGTATTTGCACCTCACGAACAACCTCAATAGGTGCATCTTTGCATCCCAAAGCATCATGGACGGCTATGCGTGCAAGATGGTATTTCAATCTATTAATGCCTCCATGAAAAATTGTTTTGCAATAGAAACATTTTGTTTGTCCTTTTTTTTGCCCTGGAAAATTTTCAGCGTGTTTCCAAGCTGGGTCCTTTCGAACTGGGTGTGAAGAGTTAGACATTGTGCAAAATACAATTTGAACTTGAAATCAAGGCTGCTGCAATAACACATAAATACAAAAAAAATGAACATTTGTTAATTCATTTATAATTATTAATTTATTAAACTAATGCAAAAAAAAGGTAGGGTTTGTTTCAAAAATAGGTAGGGTTTGTTGATTGTTCCAATTTTCCAAAACAAAAGGTAGGGTTTGTTTCAAACTTTCAAAAATATGTAGGGTTTGTTGATTGTTGAAAACTTGAATGTAGGGTTTTTTAATTTGTTGAATGTTCAAACTTCAAACTTCAAACAAAAGGTAGGGTTTTTTAATTTGTTGAATGTTCAAAATTTCAAACTTCAAAGTTCAAACAAAATAAGTAGGGTTTGTAACTTTGTTCAAAATAAAATTTGAAATTTTACAAAACAATGCAATTTTTGCTAAAAAACACAAAAAAAACCAACCTTGAAATGAAATGTAAAGTTGCAAACTCCTTCCAATCGCCGGTAGAGAGCTCTCAATGCACCAACTCTAAGTATGAAGCTGCTCCAATGCGATTTAATGACGGATTTTTCGTTCTACGGTTCTACCTCCTTGCTATTTGCCCTACAATGCACACTCTTATTTTTTCTCACAACTCTCTCTTCTCCTCCTATTTTGCCAAGAAAATGAAATGAAGTTACTTTAAGTGTAATAGAGGCAATATAAGTCCAAAAAAATTCAACTTTGACTTGAGTTTTTTATTTTTTTTTTCAACTTTTCACTCATGCTGCACCGGCCGAGTTTCACCATCGGGACTCGCGAGTTTGGGGCGAGTTTCAGGAAATGGCGAGTTTAGGCGAGTTTCAAGGCCGAGTCCGAGTCCGAGTCTCCAGGACTCGCTAGACCTTGCTCGGCTCGCGACTCACCGAGTTTTGGCGAGTTCGGGCGAGTCTCGAAACTATGGGTTGAACACCTAGTGTAGGTCCAAATGTGTTGAGAGCCATTTGAGAGTTTCCCGCCATTTCACACTCCAATTTTGGCTCATTAATGATGTCCTTGGTCGACCTTGAAGATCATTGAATTCCTTTGTTCAAACGATGGGTTTCGTGAAAATGCATGCCAGAAGGCAGGTGTCTAGGGAAATGCTTAACAACAAAACGAGCAAATAATACTCCATAGGCCTGATATGGAGGGGTGTCCTACCCCCTATCTTGCATCCATCATTGCATCTGCCTAGGTAAACACAGGAAATGAGATTCTAGCATGCTAGGGTGCAATGTGGGGGTTTGGGGATTTGTAGGTCAATGGGAGTAATGCGGTAGGGGTCTAGGGTTTCAACTCCACTGACACTTCCGCAAAGGTAGACTATCATCGACAACCCTAAAGGTCTGAAGAGGAATGTGTGAACAAAGAAGAGGTGGCCGGATAATCAAGGTGCCAGGTGAACGGGGAGACATGAGTCTGAAAGTTTGTGGGGGAGAAGAAAGTGAGTTCTAGGGAATTGAGGAAAGGGATGCCAATATGAGGAAGTTAAAAAAGTTGCCCAAAGCAAGAAAGTAACTCAGATGCCCTCATACTTAGGATAAGGGACATTACAAGTTCCTCCTTCCCAAAATTGCTTGCCTTCAAGCAATACAAATTGTGATGCTCCAAGATCTTTGGTCCTTCCCAAGTGGCATCTTCAATAGGTTGATTCTTCCAATGAACCAGATACTCTTTAATTCTTTAGTTCCTAAACTTCTTCGCCCTGGTATCGATAACATTAGGTTCCAAAATGAGCTTTCCCTCATCCAAGTGCAACAAATCCACTAATGGTGTGACATGTCCAAGGGCTCTCTTGAGGCAAGACATATGGAAAATATTATGAATCTTTCTATTTTCTAGCAATTCCAACTTATATGCAACTTCACCAACTCTCCTCAAGATCTTTTAAGGCCCATAGAACTGTGGTTTGAGCTTTTTAGCCCCACTATTTTTGATGGAGGTTTGCCTAAAAGGTTGTGATCTCAAAAAGACCATATCTCCAACTTCAAATGACCTCTCTATGCATTTTTGACTTGCATAGAATTTCTATCAATTCTGAGCTTGCTAGAGGTGATCTTTGAGTGATCTCAATTATTCTTGGCTATGCTTCACCAAGTCTCTAGTGGCTAGCACTTTTCCACCTGTGAACACTAATCAATAAAGGTTAATGCATCATCACCATATAATGCTATGAATGGAGACATACCAATGGACATATGGTGGGTGGGTGTTGTAGCAGTGTTAGCATTTTAATTTGCACCTTTCGATGTGACACAAAACGAAAAGTGTACAATAAACTATTCTTCAAATTAGAAGGGGAAGCTCCCTTTTACAGATTATGGAATACTAAAGAAAAACAACTAAAATCTAAACCTATCTTTTTGTTTTCTCAGTTAAGAGCACAAAGCGTTTTCAACACTTTTGCACTAGATGAGAAGTTTATGAATATTTCAACTGTATCTATTGCAAAAAAAAACTATTACAGCTAACGACGTTTATGATTTTCTATTATATTTAGAGATTGAAAAGCATAAATGCCGTTTGCTGTAAGTTTATTTTTTGCAATAAATAGAGTCAATATTTAAAAACTTCTCATCTAATTCAAAAGTACTAAAAACACCTTGTGCTCTTAACTAAGAAAACAAAAAGATAGGTTTAGATTTTATTTGTTTTTCTTTAGTAATCAAAAATCTGTAAAAGGGAGCTTCCCCTTCTAATTTGAAGAACAATTTACTGTACATGTTCCGTTTTGTGTTGCATCAATGGTGCGAATTAAAATGCTAACAGTTTTTTGCACCCATCATGGGGCATGAGGCAAAATTTTCAGCTAAAGCTTTATTTCATGATGAATGACAATTTGGTGTCCTGTTAAACCTGTTTTGTAGCCTAATTTGAATATAGTTCAACAGGAGCAAGAAGACATTGTAGATAGTCTAAAGTGCTTCATTTTTTATCAAAGGAAAAATCTTGCACATTGGAGAGCCACAAACACTATCCTTAATGAAGAAGAAAGGAAGGTAGATTTCACAATAGGAAGACCTGTGTTACCTCCTCCAACGTGGAATTGAGAAATTCTGGCTTTTAGAGTTTATACAGGATCAAGAAGGAGAGTTGGGATTACAGATCCTTACTTTCAAATGCTACATCCTCTCACGGTAAAGGTTCTGGTGGTGCCCACTTAGTATTTGGGTTTCAGGTATTCATTTGCAGGCCTTTTCAGAGAAACCCAAAAAATTCCTAAGTTTGTCGGCTTTCACTTTTTCATGCATGTATCTTTGTATGTGCATCGCTGCTTGTATGTGTCTTTGTATGTGCAAGCGCAAATGTACATTGGCGGACTTGAAAAGATGTTCAATCGGCTTCGAAAAGTGGAAAAAATCAGTTGTATGCATATCGGGCTTGTATGTGTCGTTCAAATGCATTTTCGGGCGTGAAAAGTGGATGTACATTGAAGATTCCATCGCAAATTCCTGGAATATTCCACGCTTGTATGTAAAGGATTGAATGTATATTGTGCATGTATGTTTGACATACAACGGGCATATACAAAGAAATATACAAGGCAGATATGCAAGGTCAATATGCAATGGAAAAGATACAAGGGGCAGACATACAAAGTGTCATCGGCGAGGCTTTGTCTATCGGCGGCCAAGTCCAAGGTTTCTCCGACGGGCCGATGAAGAACAAAAGATACATGCAAGGCAAGAACCAAAGGGTGGGGTCCACCAATTATATATATATATACAATTGTATGTTTGCACATGCAATCGAACATACAAGGGAATATGCAACCCTGAGATGCAAAGCCCGGACCCGAAATGAATATACATTTTGGTTCATAAAGGCAGAAGTTTGATTGTATGTATGTTTTGATTGTATATTCGTAGTTGTATATGCGATATACAAGGCAAAGATGCAAGGGAGGATATACAAAGCGGACCCGACCGGAAAATGTAAATCGGCAAACTCAAAGGTGGGGTCCGCAGTTTGTATGTTAAGTGCATTGTATACGCCGAAGTACAAAGAAGAAGAGATACGAGCCGGACATGTTGCAAAGTTACAATATGGTTAATAATCATTTTGAGGTCCGCGGATGTATATTGCACATTGTATGTATGTGCGATATACAATGTGAGATGCAAAGATGCCGATACAATGCCGGATTCAAAATTTATTCCAATCTGCCTCATATGTGTGATGGAATCCGCATTGTATGTATATTGCATTTGTATGTGCAATGTACAAAGGAGATGTACAAAGAGGAAGATACAATGCCCAGACCCGATTGCAGTTTTAGATTGTTTCATAAGGATTTGGTGTCCGCGCTTGTATACATTGGGATTGTATGTATATACAATTGCACATGCAACCACAGATGCAAAAGTGGATACAATGGCTCGTCGGTAGGACAATGCCTATTGGCGGACACTTCCAGGGTCTTTCTGACGGCCGATGAACATGCAAATATTCAGTGATGGAAAACCAATCAGATGTTGCCATGTGTCCAAATGCAGTTGTATGTACATGCTTTTGCATATACAAAGGTTTGAAGGCATAATAGGCAAAATGGGCGAAAAAGGTAAAATGTATGTTCGCACTATGAAAAGTCAAAGGGGATAATGCGCCTGCGTGGCATGATTTCATTAGTTGTGGACTTTTCAACATGATTTGAAGCCATTGATCACGGGGAAGAGGAAAGAATCGACGGCCATCATTCAAACTTTCAAGAATAGGAGGGAATTTCTATGTGTTCGCTGCATCATTCCAGGCAGGAAAAAACTTCAAGAACACGTGAACCACTGCTGCATTTCAAAATAGGTAGGTTGGCCATTAATGGCAAAAGTGCAGAGGTATGGTTGATGATGGACAGGCCAACTACCATTTTAAAGGAGAAAATCTTCAGTCGGTGGCTCACATCCCGAACCCACCTGCCCTTTCCTCTTCTTCTGCCTACTGCATTGAATGTTTTGGGCGCCATTCTGAAGGTGCATTGTATCTGGCAAAATTTTGAGTTGACCATTGTAGTGAATGCTGGGTACACGTTTTGGGTATATCAGAACTGTGTTACTCATTTTATGGTGGTTGAAGACTTGGGCAAATTTTTTGGAGAAATAACGAAATACAGAGCATTTCTTGGCTGTTCTATCTCTTTTTGTGAGTTTATGAGTTGCATTTGAATACAGGTTGCACATATGTTCAGTTTCATGTTGTGTTTATATGAAAAATGCTTCTTTGCATGTGTTTAGCTGTCTATCTCTATTTGTTGCATGCATCCCTTCTTTTGAATCTGGTTGCTAAGGGTTCCTCAGATTCTAGGATATAGACTTTCTGTATTGCATGCTTGATCTGTGACTTCCATTCAAGGAGTGGATTAAACTGTTTTAGGTTAAGTATGAGGAAGAATGTGTGGCAGCAGGGATAGTTGTAAGTAGAGATAGCTAAGTACTCATTTTTGGGTGGTGTTTGTAAGGCAGATACCAATCCAACCCCTTGAAACTTTAATGTCAGTGCAAATCATTCACTTGTATACGTCTAGTTGACTCCTTGCCCTAAGATAGGCACCGGTCTGCCCTTGTGTAGTAGTTATGATCCAAAACCCCCTGTTTTGCATCCAAAACTTTAAAACAAATCCTTTCAAAGCTTCAACCTGTTAGTTTGTAGGATTAGAAGTAGGACCCCTGCATACTCTCATTCCTAACCAGTTAGATATGTCCAAGAACATTGTCAAACTTGTGATTTATCATGCAAATCTTAGTCCAAACATGAGAGTATTCTGCCTGTTGTTGTAAAGCTAAACCTTTCTGTCATTGGGTGAGTCAAAGTCAAATCTTTAGCTATAGGGATACCCCCCTTGGTGCGGCAGAACTAGAAGTGAAGGGGAGGTAGCTCACGCAATCTCCTGTATTTGTTGGCCGAATCTGCCTGTGCATTGGAACTGGCAAACCCTCTGCCGATTCGGAGAGAAAGACCCAACAGGTTCCTCTACAAGAGCTCCTGATCTAGTTGAGCTTTTCTCACACTTGGGAAAAGAACCACTTCAAACGATGGGTGATAATAATGGTGATGATGGGAACAACAATGGTAGAAATGATGCAAATGGTGGAAATCACAACAATAGGTGTGCAGTTCCTTTACCATGGGGAAATAATATTGGCCCCCTTGCTCTAGTCAACAACCATCATCTTCCAATAGGATCAAGAAAGCATTTTCTGAAATTCCATGGCAATGGAAATCAGCACCCAGATGAGCATATTTCCATGTTCACAACTTGTGCGGTTTTGAGCGTCACACATGAAGATGTTGCAATGAGTTTGTTTGTTGAGACACTGGTAGGAAATGTAGCTGATTGGTTTCATCATCTGGAACCTCGCAACATTACAAGTTGGTAATCTATGAGTGATAAGTCCCTAGCAAGATTTAAACCAATTGAAGATAGTCATATGTTGTTCGCCCAACTATCAAATTTAAAGATGGAAGATCATGAACATCATTAGCTGTAATAGTTTATTTTCTGCAATAGATAGAATCGAAATATTCAAAAACTTTTCGTCTAGTGCAGAAGAGATGAAAATGCCTTGTGCTCTTAACTAAGAAAACAAAAAATAGGTTTAAACTTTATTTGTTTTTCTTTTGTATTCAAAAATCTCTAAAAGGGAGCTTCCCCTTCTAATTTGAAGAAGAGTTTACTGTACACATTTCATTTTGTGTCGCGTCAAAAGGTGCAACTCCAACCACATCTTGTATAGTGAAGTCAAAAGACTTGTAAATACATTATTTATTGAGCAGTGCATTTCAAAGGTCCTACAAACAAATTTGGCTTAAAGGACATTAAAAGTTATCATCGTCAACTTCTTCTAACAAGGAAGAGTTTCAGTAGTAAGAATATCTCAAATGGTATCATGTTGATGTTATGGCATTTGACACTTTTTATTACCTTTACATGCTAAATATGTACTTTGCTTCATTGTTGTAGAGTTGATCAATCCTTTCGATTCCTAGGCCATCAACATTATCCAAGTTGATATTTGTTGCATTTGGGGCAATTCATTTCTAGTTTGTTAGCATTTAATTTTGCACCTTTCGGTGGGAAAGAAAAATGGACAGATGTGCAGTAGAACCGCTCTTCGAATTAGTAGGGGAAGCTCCATGTAAAAACTTAACTAAAAACTTTACAATCTTTTTGGGATTTGCAACGTGCGGAAAGGTAGAGATGCACATTCGACATCGAAGCAAAGGTTTTTATGCTTTTTGACTGAAAATATAACCTAGGCTAAAACGCTTATGCTACTCAACTAAATTCAGAGGTTGAGAAGGGCAAGTACACTTGAATCAGATTGAATAACATTTCAACACAATTGCCAAGATTAAATTAACTATAAGATGCAAAGATACAACTTATAATTTTACCTGCGACACAAAGTTCGCAGGTATGTTGAGTCAACTTAATCCTCAGCACAAATAACACACTTCAATGGATCTTTGGAAGCAAAATAGGCATATTGGAATCCATTAATGAACAAAACAAGAATACAATCAAGTGAATATACGAGAATGACAATCTAAGCAAATGAGGCATGAGAATTATCCTTGCTTTTTATTCATTGATTGAATACAATACTGGTACTGAACATTGAATATTGAAAAAGCTAATTGCTAGAATCTCTTCTAAAAATCTCTATGAAAAAGAATTCCCTTTTACATGTGCACAAAGCACTTATTTATACCACTGAAAACCCAAGGTGCAAGGAAATAAAAGGAAGAGTTAACTAATACTCTCCACCCTAACCCTAATGCTGCATGGGAAGCATGCAAGCTTATTTAGCAATTAAAAATAAAAAATATCTCTCATGCAATTCAGTTAACTGAACTTGCATGTTATTACACATTGAGTTCCACTTAAAAATATTTTGCATGATTTTCAAAACAAATCCAAAAATTGATTTATCTTTGAAAAGTAAAGCCAGTTCTCAAAATAGAAACTGTTTTGGAAATCTCTCCAACTGCCCAAAATAGAATCCTCCTGCAGATAGTGAAAAATGACTAAGTATGAGAATTGAGATTTCTCTCAAATTCATCAACTTTGGCCTCATTTGGTATGGTAATTGACTCTAGGTGAACGGTCCTTATCTGAGGTCGACATTTGCATCATCAATGGTCTTCAATAGATCCATATACTCTTTTTCCGTCAGGTATTCATGAATGAGTGCCGATTTGGCCTCCATGGTGATAGAAGAGTATGCATGGATGCTTTGTGGCTTGGAGGAGCTTTCTTCTTCGCTGTCTCGCCTTAAAAAAGATAAATTCAGACCTTTTTATACTCGTCTTCAAAAATCAGGCTTTTCTTTTCGCTGTCCAACTCTGATTTTTCATGAAAATGTATATTTTTGGCTTTGGAAATTGAAAATTTGTAGTTGTAACTTAAAAGATTTGCTGGATCTGAGCTCTAGACGGTCAAGGATGATGGAAAACGCCTTTTCTCGAGGTGAGTATGCGATATAAATGAGAAAATTTGAACATAAAGGACTTAAAAATCACTTTTCCTTTGGCTGTAGGTGGTGATTTTTGGCTGGAACAGTCATAACGAGCAAGGAAAAAGCTTGACAAACCTCCAAAAATGGCCGCCAAGGACTGAGCGCTGCCTCATGAGTGTGCACAAATGTCTTTAGATGATGTAGAATGAAGAAAATAGTGCCTAGGAGTGACAAATCTGCCTTTTAGGTATATTGCTGGCCCGAAAAGTGCCTTCAACCTGTCATGGAAAGCTTGAAACCCTTGATCATGGCCGTCGAGGACTGAAGAAATGCCCTTCTAGGGTGTAGGCAAGACCTTGAATGCAAGAAAGATGGATAGAATGGTGTAGTATAGTGTTGTCTTGCCCTTCAAGGTGAAGTGCCTCTCCTTAAACCCCTTCTATCTGCCTCCAAAAGCTTCTAAACCTTCATCCATGGAGTCTCCAAGCTGAACGCTGCCTCTACACCTTCAAATTGCCTTTGGAAATGATAATAACAATGAAGAAGAATCTCCTTTATAGCTTGCCTTCACTTCCTAGGGTTTCAATGTGCTTTATTCCACAAATAGAGTGCTCTTATTTTTAGCTCCATGCAACAAAGAAGAGTGAAGTAGAAGTGAATGGCAGACCTCTATTTATCGCCTTTGATCTTCTCTCTCCTAAGCACTCTCTCTCCTGCAAGTTGGGCGCCAAAAATGGAGGCATATGGTCATTTTTAGAATGCTCAAAAAGGAGTGCAAATCCCTCAATTTGAGCACTTTTCATCAAGGTCAAATAGGCGTGGGAAAAGCCCAAAATGGGCGCCTTTTGCAAGAGGCAAAAAAAAATGTGGGTTTTGGCAAATTTGAGCGCTTTTGTGGGTGTCAAAAAAGGCATGTAAAATAGGCAAAAGGGGCGCTTTTTGAGATGACCAAAAAGGAGTGCGTTTTAGTGATTTTGAGCGCTTTTTGAGGATGGCACAAAAGGAGTGCAAATTGGGCAAAATGAGCACCTTTTGAGGAGGGTTAAAAAAGGCACGTGTTTTAGTCAAAATGAGCGCCTTTTTGAGATGACCAAAAGGCATGCAAAATAGGCAATATAGGCGCCTTTTTGAGGTTCCAAAAAGGCGTGCAAAAAGGGCAATATAGGCGCCTTTTCCAAGATACTTTGCCTTTAGCAATTTTCTCGTATTTGGCCTTTGAAGATCTTGATCTTTTGCCTTGAGATTTTCATGAAAACTTCGTGATTGATCCACCTCTCTCCATGCTCTTTAATCATGACTTTTGGCCTTTGGGAATTTTGAATTTTGCCTTAGCCCTTTTTGGATGGAGAGTGCTCGAATCAATGTCATTTGTCTCTGCCTACAGAGCTCCTTTTGCCGTAACTTCTTCATTCGACGATGGAAAGCCTTGAAGTTTGGAAATTAGGCTCATAAGACTTGAAGCTCTTATTGAAGCCTCTTTTCCTTGAAGAACGCTCCAAGGTGGAGCACACTTAGCCAAAAACGCTCCAAAATGCCTTCGAAAATTTTTCAAAATCATTCAAATTTTCAAAATTGAATTTTGATTTGCTAGATGTGTTTGCATTGTTGTCTTTCATCGTTCCTTTGCATCGTTCAATAGTTCTACGTCCTCTGAACAACACTGAAAACTTGAATCTGATCCCTGGGAGATGAACTTGTTCAACTTTCTATTTTTAGAAAATTTTGCTAGCATCCGTATCTCAAGAAACCCAAAAACCTAAAATTGACATCAATGTTTAGAAACTTTCTAAAAATAGAAACTTTCTATTTTTAGAAATTTTGACTTTTTGACTTTTGACGACTAATTTTTCAGACTCTCACAAAATGCCTTTTATGAAGCAAAAAATTTGATTTGGCATAACATAGCCAATTTGGCTTCTTTGAATCCTTCTCCATTCGGGCCTTGTATCGATTTCCTTTGATATATCTTGTACCTGCAAGGTTAGCAAATAATGACAAGGCGACATGGTGCTTGGGAGGTGTGTTTAGGCATCTTTTTAGGGTGTTTGTATGCATAGACGAAAAATTTCGTATGGGTACAATATAGTTGTTTGGGGTTATCTATTAGAAGGATTGGTGTTATGAATTTTGCCATTTTAGGGGGATTACTTGGAACTATGGAATCTCAGTTATAGGTTTAGGGCTGCCTTTGCATCTTAGGGACAAAAATTGGCTACTAAGATTTCCACTAATGCTCTAGAAGTACTACTTGTTGTCTACGTTCCTCTAAGATGTTATTTCAAGGTGGAAAATTTATGTCCATAGAGTTTTGTTTACTAATTGTAGTGAACATTTCACTACACTTGGATTGCACATAGCATGTTGAGTGGGAAAATTTATAGTGGCCTCTTAAAATACATGTAATTTTTCCCCTCTTATAAAGAGTGTGGGGCAAGTAATCTAATAAGAAACCCCCTTATGGATAACATGATCTTTGAGTCTCATACGTCAAATTCCCTTTTGGATCAACAGTTAAGGATTGCTCTTCTTTTTTGGGCAATCTATAAATATGGATTCCCCCTTTTCTTTAAGGACCTTTAGAGTCGCTAAGTAATAAATGGTCTCTACTTTATGTTGCTTCATCACCTCATCATGGAGAGAGTCCTGGGACTTGAAACTTCGTGTGTCGTTCTTGCTTATGGTCCTCAGGTGGAAGCATTTTAATTAATGAAAGATGGAATGTTTGTTTTTCTTTGTTGTTTATAAATTACATATGCATTTTGTTTTGTTAGTTGAGTAGTGGATGTAGATTGAACCAACCCTAGCCACACAACATGCTCAAAGTGGATGGAAGGTTGATCTTTGAAGAGGGAACTCAACAGATCTATTAGTTGGCACACTACCCATTTTTCCTTTTGTTTCCCTAAACCCATTTTCCTTCTATCCCTTTTCCCTACAAATTTGAGAGTAAATAGGAGCCAACCTTCTCTGAAGGTTGCTTAATAAAGCTGGCTTGAGCTTCCGACGTTGCACTTGTGCTGCCACAAACCTCCAACAGTTTTTGGCACACATGGTGGGACCTCGTTACAAAAGCTGTCCTGATTTTTTTGTTAGGACTTCATCTTGGAAGGAATCCATCAAACATCTTTTCAATCTTTCAAGATTTTGGGTGGAATCTTGGGAATCTACTTTTTGAATCAAAGGATTCACACCCGTTGTGCTTATACTATGCTTTTTTTATGAAGAAATCACAGTCATGTACTCTGCTGGTGCACTTTCATTCATCTGGTGAATCCATGTTGCTGAACCCAAAATTTTGGAAGCGACTCTGCTTTTTTGTTTTAAGTCTTTGCAAGTATGAGTATTGTAGCAATGATTGGTCTTCATCTAGAAATTACCTATTGTTGTACCCACATACAACACCCCGGTACATAGTATCAATGCCCTTAAGTCTGCTGCCATAATTGCCAAATGGAGCATCCAGATATATCTTGCCCACTAGTATTTTATAGGTGATGTTATGGATGGCACTATGAGATGGAGTGCATAAATAAATCTCAATTTGAAGAGGCTATGCTTGCAAAAATCTTAAGATTGAAAGATGTGATGAAAGGGAGCAAGCATACCACCACCAATAGAGATATTAAGTGGAATGGACTGACAACCACTCTCTATTTTTGCTATTGATCTTGCTAGACCTCCTCTAGAAGACATCTATGAGATGGATCCTCACCTAAAACAGGAGAAGGAAGAAATGTGCTCTCAGTTATATGAGAGCAGATATGTGCCTCTTGTAGAAAATTTTTTTTGCTTACTGCCTGCTCTACAAATCCACTGTGTACAAAGAGGAACTAGAGCCTAAGGAAGAGATCTTCAGCAAACCCATGGCTTCATCATTTGTTGATGCTAAAGACTCCTTCCCCCTCTCAGATGCAACTAGCAACAAAGACGAGCTGTTGCCTCTTTCTAAGGAGTTCATGTGGCCTGACATCTTTGAGGATGCATCCACAAACATCACTGCTGAAGAGGAAAAGGAATGCACAACTTCTGCAGAACCACATTTCAAGACTAAGGCACTCCCCCCACCTCTTGGTAACAATGGACCAAGTTCTATTTGCAACCTTCTGCTTGGAAGATTTCCGACAATTTTGGGGATCTGCATGCACTTCAAGCTAAATTTGGGCAATCCCCTATTACCTATACGCAAGAATAAGCTGAAGGAAGGTACATCCCAAGATCCACTACAATTTTTTGGTCTTTTGAAAGTTGATCTACTCATGATTGGTGATGTTCGATGCACAATATTTGAACAGAAATTCCAATCTAGGTAGTTTACATAAGCTGAGCATAGAGTAGTGAAAAAGTTCAAGTGCCTGTTGTGTTTTCATATGCTACCTCTGGTTGTCTGTCAAAGCTTCCAGGCTTACACTATATCACCTATTGATTAGAAGACACAACGATGTCTTCTTACCCATCAATGGTTTTGTTTGTAGTGACTTTTGTGGGTAGCCTTTTTCCTTTTTGTTAATAAGATGTTTGTGCACATGTATATAGTGTTGCATTTGTATTTCAGCTCTCTGCACTTTTGTTCCACTAATGGTTTTCCTAGTCAGACCCCCTTTTTGTTGATCTATGACATCATCTCTTCATGGTAGATCCTTCCTTTGCCTCCTAAATATTGGTGGATGGTCACAGGTGCCTTGTTCTTCACGGCAGATTTAGTATGTGTTGACATGTGCATCATGGGTTAATTTATCTCTCTGGCAGATATTTTGTGTTGCAAGCAAATTCTCAGATGTCTAGTTTTCATGGCGGATTGTTCAAAGGCTCCTGCACTATCTACTATTGGTTGCAAGTTCCCTTTTTGGCTAGCGTGGATCAAATTTCATCAAGGCTGATGCATAAGGCAGAAGCGGATTTGTGCAAGCAGACTTCTTCTTGGAGTCGGAATCATTAAGCAAGAAAAATAGCGGAGCAAAACTTTTAGAAGTTCTAAGCCTCCCTTGTCAAAGTAAAGTGCACCAATCATTGGTTCTCCAAAGCAGCTGCACATCCCAATAGTCCATGGGCCCCATCATCAACTCCCATCTTTGATAGCACTCTTCCATGTATGCCTTCCTAACCTGCTCATGCCTGCGTCCTGCCATCACTTTCCTTGAGCAAACTTTTTCTAGTGGGCCTGGGTCTCAAATGAATCATTTTTTCTGCTTGGCTTCTTTGAGTGACTTTCCTTTGGTGGGCCCTGCCATGACATCAAATATGTTTTGCCTTGTCTTCAAGCAAGATGTCCATGAGTGAATCCGCTCCGGTACCATCTTTGACTTCTGCATGCATTGTTTTTGGGCATTCTCAAGCACGCTTTGCTCTTGTTCCACCCATCCATGATTCTTCAGAAATCTTAAATCTCTGTGTGCTCTGACATGTTTCTAGTTGCAGATTTGTTTGGTTAAATTCGTTCAAATTCAAAATTGTAGCAGCAAATTTATTTTCTTCATCAATTTCACACAACTTGGCAGTTTCTCATTAAATTGGGCCCTTCTTGGTTGGCATTCTACCACCAAATCCATCCAAACTCAATTTATTATTGTTTGCCACTTATGTTGGGTGGGTGCAGAAATTTTTTAACTAGCTCTAATACCATTGTTACATATTGTCCCCCTACGATACCTGCACACAAAAAAATACATGAAAATAATCTTGTCTATGCCAATACCTAAACAAAAACTACACAAGGTTAGAAATCAAAACTCAATAGGTCTAGGAAGGAGGAAAATCATCACCAAAATGCATTTGGAAAGACAAATAACCATGACATTCATTACAGGATCTATTTGAATTCTTGCATCACTAAGTTGGGATTCATTCAATTTTTTTCTTCAAAGATGAGAGAACAAAACGAGCTAGAATTGACCTTTATTTCATTAACCTTAGCTTCCATTGATAGCCCAAGTCCTAAATAGTTAAATCATTAATATAATGACTAAATTACAATTAGATTATTCCGTCATTTCTAAGCATAGTATGTTTATGGGAAAACTGTGTAGTTTTATTTTGCATCAACATTTTAGATCACACTCATATTGTTCTCCTCATCCTAATCCCAGTGATCCATCATTCAGATCACACTCATATTTTTCTCCTTATCCTAATGATGGATCATTGAGTGTGATCCAAAATGTTGATGCAAAATAAAATTATATTTAGCATCAACATTTTGGATCACACTCATATTTTTCTCCTTGTCCTAATAATGGATCACTAAGTGTGATCCAAAACATTGGTGCAAAATAAAATTCCACAGTTTTTTTTCCATAAACATACTATGTTCATTAATATGGAATGTGGAGAAATCATGTCTATCATCATTGCTAAATGAAAACACTAGCTTACTGAGCATGCTGTTGGCTTGCCAAAGACAGGTCCAATGCAAAAAACATTTACCCAATAGCATAACATAAAAAAAAACATGCATCCCCATCAAGAGATCTCAAGATTCTGTGTATTTGAACAGCAGAAGTAAAAAAATATTATTTAATAATGCATCACAAAGAACATAAGTTCCCCTTCTACCATTTAGATCTTCTTAAGTAATAAGATGACCTTGATTGAAATTACTCTTCAAGAAAACATTGCTAGGCAACAATTATTATACTTTCAAATCACTTCATGAGGAAAGAGCTACTTTAGGATAAGGAAACTAGCTTACCCAGCAGCTGTAGCGCCCCAAGAAACTATGTTATAAATTGTTTTGCTGCCATCCCATAACTTTTGGAGTTTTCCTTTATTTTTTGGAACAGAAAAGGTTTTCTCCAGGACTGGACATGTAGACAAATAAATAATGCCAAAAGAAACATAGTTCAATAACACATGCCAATCTTTGCTTCATGAAAATAAAAGCATGTTTTTTACTATCATATGTACTTTCTAAGAAGGTTGAAAATAAGAGCATGCTTTTCGGTGTCATATGTACTCTCTAAGAAGGTAGGATAGTACCTTTTCGAAGTTGCTCAGGAGTCATTTCCTACCAGAAAATTCCATGGGAAAGAAAAAGAAAAACATCAGATTCTATTAATTTAGTGACATGTATTATAACATCACAAAGAACATTCTCTTCAATAAAAGATTTTCAACTAAAAAAAATTGTTAGAGAAAGAAATGTAGTTGCAGACATGACAATTAAAAATATTTATATTCTTCTTTAATTACTAGGTGCTAGTTATTGAAATGTTCAGCCTAAAAAATAAGATTTAAACCACTTACACATGATACAAAATTATATATCTCTTTGTTACAAAAATAAATATCAAAACCAATAATTGTTATTGCTTATGAGAATGCATGTCATGGACATCATCTCTTTGTTATACTCCTCTTTTGGGTGTATTGCTAGGTGCTAATTATTGAATCCTCCAGCGTAAAAATTAAGATTTAAACCACTTATGCAGAAGATCAAAACATACATCTCTTTGTTAAAAAGTAAATATCAAAACCAATACTTGTTATTGCTTATGAGCATGTATGTCATATATGTCATCTTTTATTGTATAAAATCCATCAACTTGTTTTCTAGTACAGATAAAAGGACTCACAACAACAAATGATAGTGCATAATGCGATATTATTCAAGAAAAGTCTATAGAGTATAGCAATCAAAATCTGCAGCTCCCATTTCCCTAGCCCCTCCCCCCATCCTCCCGATAATGGGGCAGGTAGCAAAGCTAGTAAAAGGTGAGGAATTAAGTGGAAATCCCAAATACCTATTATAAAGAGAACAATTTGATAGTTCTTCTTGGGGGAATCAAAGACTGCCTAGAGCTTGTGGGTTAATGAGATGTCCTTTGGGTTCTTGTACCATCACCTACTCCATCAAGCTTGGCCTTGAAACAAACAATTGAGCAGAGGTTTTTGCCCTTTTGGTGGGTTCAAAAGTCCCCTTGTCTACAGGGGTACACAAATTGATTGCAAAAGAGAACTGTAGCTCTTAATTAATGCAATGCTTGGAGGTGATTGTGAGGACTGACATCTTAATCCAATTCTTGTTGAAGAGCAAAAGCTCTCTTCATGCTTCGGATCTATCATTTGGCTACATGTTTTGATCCATAAGCTAGTGAAAGCTGTCATGTCCCCATATTAAGGCATTGTTTAAATTAAAAATTTAAAATGTCATGTTAAATATCCTGGCCATTGGTCATTAATAAATATATATAATATTATAAATATATAATATTATATGATAGTATCTATAAATATTTTAAATATTAACCGATATATTATATTTATAAATAACCAATACAAATATAAATATTAATATTAAAATAGCATATTATTATTATTATATAATAATATATAATAATAAATATAAATGTTAAAATTAATATTAATATTAATATTAATATCAATTATTATTATGATTATAATATAATAAACATATTTATATAAATGAATGTAAATCATACATTATATAATATATTAGATTGCCTTTAAGACAATCGTCAAGGCAGCAACAACTAATATATTTATAAAAAGACATGACCTTTGTGAAGAGGTAGTCGTTGACCATTTAAAAAAATATAAAGGTAGAGAGTGGAGGAAGTAATGAAAGACAACAAAATACAATGAAGCAGATATAAAATTAATAATTTATGAGTTTGAATTACAAACATGATTAATTGCTGGGGAAAATAAGATAAGTATGCTACACCTATATTCCCAAAGAAATAAATAAATTAATATCTATAAGTTATTTCATTATTTTTTTATACGGAATGATATTAATTAAAGGGATTATAATATGAATGATATTAAAATATAGATTTAAGTAATAAATTGAGTAATATAAGAAAGCAATATTATAAATAATATATTATTAACAAATATCAATATTAGTGATTAAATATTATTATAATTATAAATATAAATATGTATAGATGATATGATAGCATGTTATAGTCAAGGTGGAGCGAATAACTAACATGATATAGATAGCTTAAACATCTATGAATAACATGATTATAAATGCTTAGAGAATCCATCATCATTAGGATTAAGCCCCAATAAAGAGTAATCATACTTGATTTATATAATGAAGGCAAGGTCCTTAGAAACAAACCCATGATATAAGATCATAGAACACATTGAGAGATTGGAGGTAGACTTGTTAGGAAGAAGTAGCATTAATACATCGAAAGGTAGATAAGACTAGCGGTGGAATGGACCATGTTACATCATACTTAGGCAATGGATAAGACCTGCGGTGGAATGGACTATGCTACATCATACAAGGGTAATAAGTAAGACTTGCGGTGGAATGGGCATATGTTACATCATACAAAGGCACTTAGTAAGACCTAAGGTGGAATGGGCATGTGTTACATCATACAAAGGCACTACCTATAGAGGATGATTCATGTAACCTAACAAGAGATAGTACCCCATCTCCACTAGGGTTTGAAAATAAATAAAATTAACATATAATAAACAAACCCTAAGTATGAATCCACTTAATGATTGAATAATTGAATAATTGATTTATGTGGTTACCAACCCTGATTTGATTATTTTAATATGATTTATTGACTTTAAGAAGTAATTCTCATGTGCAAGGTGGAAAATAAGGATCTTCTTAAAGGGGACATTACAAAAGCTATGTCTTACAACTAGTTATCACATACATACTCTTAATAAAGGATAAACTGCACATTCTAAGAAAACCAATACCAAAGAACTTAAGGAAACTGGGGGTAAACAAACACCACAAAATGAAGACGCAAGGATTTACCCTAGAGTACCCGAATTTTGGGAGAAAACTCCAGCAATTAGTGAGAAAAACACTGACTTTCCACTATCTTATTACAATCTTAAGCTTCTTGGGCACACACCCAGGCTAGAATCAACTCATTTCAGACCCTGAGATGACTACAACATCTCTCCTATGCACTCATGTAATAACCACCCTAGTTTCAACTGTAAACAAGATGCTAACATGCAATCTCCTCAACACCTTTTGATCACCCAAACCCCGAGATAGGCAAGGTGAGAGCATATAGTGCGTTGGATTCACACAAACTATCCAATGCAGCTACAAAGAGTATGCAATACAATGCTCACGCGACACACATAAGTGGTCATGTCATCCACAATCTACGTTTGTTCAGCATAGTAGTCAATGCAACACAAGATGATCGCACTAGGCTGTTGAGCCGACCATAGCTACACTTATTCAGTGGAGTGCGAGATGCAACAGAATGAACACACAAGGCGGTAAAGCTGACCTTATCAATGCTTATTCAGCAGATGTGTGCAATGCAAACCATTGGTAGAATGACTAAAGCTTGATCAGACCAAAATGGTCAATTACAAGCAAGCTTGTTCGATGACAAATGGGCTTAATGAAATGCAGCAGTAACTGGCAGTATACCATCCAGTTTTACAATCATGAAATGCATATAATATGATACCTCCAGTGGTATTACCTTTCGGGGTTTACAAGCAAGTTTGAAATGTACTTCTAGATTTCCAAAATACAAGTAAATCTGCATCAAACTGATATATTAAATTTCTGATATAAATTTCAGACTGCCGTAACATTAAAATCAGACCCTTATACCTTCAGAAAAACAAGGAAAGATGCTCACAATGATAGGGGACTGAAGCACACTGAATTTGCCACTAATAGAAGATGTTGAAAGAGATCATGAGCCTGAAATCACACCATTTTGCTGATATATCTGCTAAAATCATAACTGTCCACAAACTGAAAGTACCTAGATGTAACACCAAAGCCAAATTACTCCCTCAAAATGAGTCTTGTTCACTCATAGCATCTGAAACTACATAGAAACAGGTTTGACCAGCATCCCAAACGCCATAAAAAGACTATTAGAGTTCCTTATAATATTTGAAATCAAACTGTAGTTTCCAGCCCCTTAGCATACAGTACGGCACCCCAAGATTCATCAAAAAACAAATTAAATAACAACAAACTTATTCCAAAATTCCAACTAATGTATGGTGGTCCCCACCATCTCATAAAAAAACAAAATAACTTGGAGCGCAACTCCCTTTTAAGACCCACGATTTTCCTTCAAGGAAAGTACGGCAGCATGAGGAGTACGGAAAGCATAGTACGGCGGCAAATGAAGGGAAAGGGTACGGAAGTAAACTCCACAAATATTCCTTGAGCTTAGATGCCTCCTCTAAGGATGTTCAAACATCAATGAATCCTCTTAAAACCATGCAGAAAACTTCAACATCCATACTTAGGAAAAGGGTATGACCTTCCTCCAAGGTATAGTTTCAGCAACACATCTAAAATTGCATAAAAATGTAGATATACTATCTGAAATTCACCACAATAAAAACATCAAATAAACCCAACATATTAACAAACTGATTTTTTTCTTGATAAACTTCAATCTTCAATCTACAACTCTTCTGTAGAAATACCCTAGAAATGAAATCTCCTCAAACACATAACCAAACACTAAAAAATCAAAGGCACCAACATTTAGCACAAAGGCAATCTCTATATGAAATTGCTCCAATATCTTCAGCATTCAACACAATGGTGATTTCTAGGTGAAATCACACTATCCAGCTAGGAGGGTCCCCAAAATTGGTTTTTTCTAGAGAGTTTCCGTCCTCAAGAAAAAATGGAGAACACAGGTTCTCTCTCTCAGAAACAATCATCAGACACAATATTCAAGCTAACCCCACAAATGAGCTCAACTCCTTATAAAGGCACTTTTAGGGAAACTCAAGTGAGAATATAATATTAATTTTCACTTTTCCCATACTCTCCTCAAAAATAAAAAATAAATCTTTCATTATGAGTAGAAGTCCTTTTTATTAGATAATCAAATAGAAGTTGTCTTTATAAATGTTTCACTTTTTTGACAACTTAGTATTTAATTATTTAATAATTTAATTATTTTTCGCACAACAATTGATCTTGCGAAAACTATTAAAAGGACTTTAAATTTGAATTCTAACCATTCCATAACGATCATTAGCTCTTTGGATGATGAACTGTATGCGGACGATGCTTTCTAAAAATAGCAGTCTCCTCCAAGAAGTTTGGAATGCACTCAGAAAGTCAAAATTGCATCCGAAAAGCACCGTAGAGCTCATCTCAATCTCCCAAACTTATTACCACTGTTAGAATCTCAACATGATCAACCCAACACTCTCCAGGAAAGTTGGATTTTTCCCATGATGTTGGAAATGTCCCAAAAAGGGACATTACATTCTTTCCCAAGGATGAACACGTGAGTTCTTTCTTCTTTCCCGAGGATGGAAACCCTTTGGATTTGTGAAGCTTCGAGGATGAAAACCCTCCTAGTTTTCCTTATTTGGGATTTGAGAGCAAAAACCCTCTTGTCTTGCTTGGTGATTTCATACAAAGATCACAGTTGTGCTGAACGAATGAAGGCATTTTCAGTAGTAGTTTGATTTGCAGATTTTCGAGATTCAGTTGTGGTTGTGGTTTTCAATATTTTGGGTTTGCATGAGATTTTTGGGTTTCCAGAGTTGGTTTGTGGGTTTCCAAAATTTCTAGTGTGTTTCAGTTTGGTATTATTTCTAGAATAACATTTTTATTAGTTGGTGTGATTTTTCCAAAACTTGTGTGTATGAGTGAATTTCTAGATGTGGAATGATAACTATATGCAAACAAATCTATATTTAAAAATATATATATTTAATTTGTTGTTGTAGCTGGTTGAACTTAATCCCTTCGTGGCCGTACAAGTTCACATAACTTTGGCCAGCCGTACAATTCAAGAGAATTTGTAAAGTTTGTTGTTGTACCTTTTGCAAAGGAGTCATACAAGTTCAAAGATGGAGCTTATGAAATCAAAAAATGAATCACATCTTTTTAAAAAAGGTGTTTTGTGAGTGTTGTATTACTTTGAAACTTGTTTGCAGCAAACGAACTCTAATTTATTAAGTGTTGCACCTTTTCTAAATTCTAGCCACTTCATATTTAAGATGTCGTACAAGTTTATTAAGGGGGTGTGTGGTATTTTGGAGTAATTCATATATGCAAGGAGCCTTCAATACTATCTTTGTTGTCGTACACCGCCTAAGGCATTTTAGAAGTGTCTACAAGATGTGTCGTACATGTTATAGGATGTGCAATACCTTTATTAAAAGTATTTGGATGTTTCAACAAAGTTTTAAAAAATCAGCAGCAGCTTAAGGAATATTCAAAGGGGCTGTTCAGTTCTCAAGGTCAGCCAATGTGATAAAATACATATTTTGGAGGTATTTGGTATTTCAATAAGTGGCAATTTCAAAGTAAATTCAGCTAGGTATTGGTTACAAAATTCTCAATGGTTCCTAATGGCATAGGCAAAGATAAATATTAAAGTGAACCTTCTGGTTAACAGAGAATAATGAGCTGCCTTCAGAGATTTATCAACTTGATCCGAGTATTTATTTTGTGTGTTTTCAATTTACATTCCAACTATTTGACGAAATGTCTAATTTCAGATTGTTGGTCAGATGTTAGTTTTTAATTCCTAGATTTGGTTTAAGAAGAGTAATCATTGCTTAATCTTTCATTGTAAGCACTAGACGATTTACCGCCAATTGTATTGAGTTCATTGTAAGATCCTAGTCGGTTCAACCGTTGGATCCATTTTAATTTCTTGTATTTTGCACCATCTTAGTGTGAATCAAAATTGCGTGAATTAGTCCGTCATTTTGGTGTTGATGCAATTCCGTATGTATTCAGCCACTTTGGCTTGATTAGAATTTGCATTCACTATCAACTAGTTTGGCTTGATCGATTCTATGGTTTACTTATATTGTAAGTTGGTTGGCTTGCTTCCAACATCTTTCAATTAATTCCATTGTCCTCATTCTAATCTTTGTATGCTCTCACCTTGTCCACATCAAGAACTTGGTGATCAGAAAGAGTTAAAATTTGAACACGATCACAAAATTGAGAGGATTTGAGCTAACGGTTCCGCAAGGGACACTACATTTTGAATGTGCATGGTGGCTGGAGAACACAGGGATAAGGGAAAGTCATACCAAGACAAAGGATGAATACTAAGACAAACCTCAAAAGGTGAGTGACTTGTCGAAGAATGGGTTGCTCAGTTGTATGCATGCTCAATGTGAGTTAGGCTCAAATCCCACTTGGCAGGAGAAGTATAGAGGTATATCCTCAAACTTTGCATGAGAATGCAATTCACAACTTTAGTCTAACCATCAAACTATGGGTGAAAGGTGGTGGAAAAGTTAAGATAAATTCTCAAAATTTTTCACAAGGAATGCTAGAAATGGCCCACAAAAATTGAGTCATGGAAGGAAACAATGTTAACCTAAGAGGCCAAAGGATCTCCAAACAGAGTCAAAGAGTAGCTAGGCTAAGTCGCTTGCAAAACTGGTCTTGTAACATGGAATGTGTTAGTGTGAAAATAGCTTTTACCTATCTAGATTGACTAGGTCCTATTCACACTATGCTTAAGTCTCCACTTAGGGACTTTTAGAGTTCTGTCTCACCTCATGTGGTTGAGACATGTGTCCTCACTTTGTGAGACATCTAGTGCATGCATACTTGCCACTTGCTCAAACACGTCATTTGAGCTAGACAAGTGTTGCGCCTTTGGAGAGTTAGTTAGTCGTTGTTTCCTACCTTCCTACCTCCACTACCTTACCTATATATGCAAGGCTTCTTTGTACATTTTACTTAACTTTTGATAATATCAATTAGGCTTATTTGTGTGCTCGTAGCTTGTGAAATCCATCTTGGTTCTTTCTCTCTAATCTCGGCAATCCCAACATGGTATCAAAATTCATTACACCAGGACATCAATATCGTCTTTCCAGATCCACTACATTGGGACATAATTCTACCAGACATATCATCTCTGTTTGTAGAGTCCCGCATTGCAAATTTGGAAGACACCATTAAGGACATTTGTCTTCTATTTGATGATAGTTCTTTTGCTACTACAGAATTCAGAGAGGCTTCATAGAGGGCTTCCAAAGATTCCTTGCAGCAGGACTTCACATGGGATTTGGATTGTAGCCATATAGCATGCATTGACATTCCACACATCAGTTCTTCGGACATTACTGCTCTTGCTTTGCCTACATCAACTTCTATAGTGACAAATTCTGCAGATACTCAATAAGTCCACATATTTGACTCAATCATCATATCAACACTTGTCACTAGATAGCATTGGCTTGGAGATCCTTGAGTAGACTTCAAAGACATCATGGGCATCATCTGCGTCTTTGAATCATGTACAAAACTTAAACTTTCATCCTTCTTCCTGCATGTTCCTATTAGGAATGGGAAGATCATTTGCACACTTTTGTGGTTCTACTTCTTCCCAAGGGGAGAAATGTTGTTCAGCGTTCATGGACCATCTTCTGCATCCAGTGTCGAGCATCTACCAACACTATAGGAGGTATTTTGAGGGGAGGTTGCATGGTTTCTCTTCTTAAATCAATTTTGGGAGGAAGTATTTCTTCGCACGAAGTTTATTCCTTCTCATTTTTTTGGGGAGTCGCATAGACCTTCTCTCTTTTCTCTCCTATGAGGGGGAGCATCTATTGTACATTAGTGATAGAAGTAGTCCTTGGGGGGTCATGTTGAGTCCTCCTTCTATCCTCTTCTTCTTATTCACTTGTACAATTTTATTATGCATCATTTCTCTTTTGGAGAGGAGTTTTATTTCCCACTAGGTTTTCTCCTTTACTCCTCTTATGAGAAATTTGTTGTACATGGGTACCTAACATGGCCTAGTAGCCACGACCCATCATCTTTGTATCGTTTCTCCCTATGTTTCACTTAAGGGGGGGTGTTAGTGTGAAAATAGCTTTTACCTATCTAGATTGACTAGGTTCTATTCACACTATACTTAAGTCTCCACTTAGGGGCTTCTAGAGTTTTGTTTCCTCATGTGGTTGAGACATGTGTCCTCACTTTGTGAGACACCTAGTGCATGCATACTTGACACTTGCTCAAACACATGTCATTTGAGCTAGACAAGTGTTGCAGCTTTGGAGAGGTAGTCAATCGTTGTTTCCTACCTTCCTACCTCCACTACTTTGCCTATATATGCAAGGTTTCTTTGTACATTTTACTTAACTTTTGATAATATCAATTAGGCTTATTTGTGTGCTCATAGCTTGTGGAAGTCCATCTTGGTTCTTGCTTTCTGATCTTGGCAATCCCAACAAAATGAACTTGACCATCTTGCTAAATCGATTGACAACCACAAAAACACAATCATGGCAATGAATAGTCATTGAAAAGCCACAAACTAGATCCATGGAAATGCTTTCCCAAGGACAAGTAGAAATGGGCAAAGGAACACTCAAACCCAACTTTTTGTTTGTTGGTTTGGAGCGGCAATAGATTGCACAACACATCAAGAAGTGTAGGACATCTCACTACGTGTGAAGCCAATAGAAGAAGCATTGCAAATGATTAAGTCTTTTTTCTTGCCGAAGTGACCACCATAGACAATAGAGTGTGCCTTCTTGAGAATATAAGTTCGGTGCTCAAAAGGGACACAAAGCTTATCCAACTTGTTGAGCAACCCTTCCTTGATGTGAAAATCTTGGTGCCAAATTGGAAGTTGCAAGAGTCCGAAGGCTTTTGTAGGCTTGTCCAAAATCAAGATCATCAGCATTTTGAGAAGACCAAGCCTGAAATCTCAAATGAGAAATAGTTACAATAGTCAACTTGTGCTATAGGAGGACAACAAACAATCTGCAATGGTGTTGGTGGTCCCCTTTTTCTACTTGATGATCAAGTGAAACTATTGTAAATATCAAGCCCACTTTATATGCCTAGCTTCTTCAATTTTCTTTTGGGATTAAAGAAATTGTAGAGGCAAGTGATTAACATGGACAATTATTTCCTTTCATAGAAGATAGTATATCCAATACTTGATAGCTTAAACCAATGCATATAACTCCTCATATGTGGAGTAGTTTCGTTTAGCGGTAAAGAAGATTTTTGGATGATGGGCCACAAAATGGTCATTCTACTTCAAAACTGCTCCAAGTGCAAACTACGAAGCATCTATCTCAATCTCATAAAGACCGTGAGAGATGTGGTAGTACAAGTATAGGTGTAGAACTCAATTTTTCCTTCAATTTAGTGAAGGCATGGGAATGGTTCTCTATCCACTAAAACACAACTTTGGTCTTTGTCAAATGATGCAAAGGCAAGGCAATGTCTGAGTAGCCAAGGATGAACTTGTGATAGAAGTTCGCAAGACCAAGAAAACTTTGTAATTCTATGAGGGTTGAAGGAGTTGGCCATTTGACAAGAACTTTCACTTTTATCCACCTGAATTCCATTTGCATCGATAACAAATCCAAGATAAGAGTCAGATTGCTGACCAAAAGAACACTTAGAGAGGTTGGCATACAAATTGTTTTACTAAAGTGTATGGAGAACATGTTCCAAATGCTAAAGATCAACCTTCCAAGTGTGAGAAAAGACAAGAATATCATCTAAGTAAATGACAACAAATTTGACTATACAACCTCTAAGGACCTTGTTCATTAATCACATAAAAATGGCGAGAGCATTGGTGAGCCCAAAAGGCATCACAAGCTACTCAAAAAGACCCATTTTGGTTCAATAATCACTCTTAGGTCTGATAATGGAGGTGAATTCTGCTCAAATGAATTCAATAACTTTTGTGCTAAACACAGAATAAAACAACAATTTACAACACCCTACACTCCACAACAAAATGGAGTGGTTGAGAGAAGAAACCATACTATTACAGAGATGGCCCAGTGTATGTTGGAGAACTGGAGTGTTCCCAAGAAGTTTTGGGCTGAGGCATTCTACACTACAATTTACCTACTCAACAAGTCTCCAACATAGGCAGTGAAGGAGAAGACTCCAGAGGAAGCTTGGTTTGGGAGGAAACCAAAGATTAGTCATCTTAAGGTTTTTGGTTCTATTGCATACACCTAGATTCTAGATGCAAAGAGAACTAAATTAGACCCTAAGAGTAAGAAATTAATGCTTACAGGATACAGTGACAATCATAAAGCCTACAGGCTCATTGATGTTGACATTGACCGCTTGACTTTCAGTAGAGATGTGGTGATTGATGAAGAAGTTGGGCCCTTTCAGCTCTCTTCAAAGATCAAGACTACTGCAGATCAGCCAGTTAAGGCTAAGGATTCGGGTGTCCAACTTCACTTAGCTCCACCTAAAGGGGGGATTCTGAGTGTTCTGAGCATGCGACATCTCCTAGGCAGGTAACTGTACTTGAATTTCCTGATTATAACCTGGATCAACATTCAGATGACACAAAAGTAGGCAGCCCAAGTCATGGACACAACAATGATTTGGATGGAGAGGTTCCTACCAAGAGGCCAAAGTGGTGAGAAAGCACCATTCGTGATGTTCAGGTTAGTGAAATCATCGAGGGCAGATCATCTAGAGGCAAGAACAAGCAGAACACTGTAAACTTTGCTCTTATGGCTAACATTCACGAAGTTTATGAGCCACACGTGTTTGCAGAGGCAAAAGGAATACTTGAATGGGAAAAGGCCATGGCATTCGATCACGAAAGTCTCGTGAAAAATAAGACTTGGGAAATCTCAAATCTTCCACCAGCGAAGAAACCCATTGGCTGCAAATGGCTGTACAAAGTCAAGTACAAAGCAGATGGTACTCTTGACAAGTACAAAGCACAGTTGGTCACAAAAGGGCTCTCTCAAAGAGAAGGCATTGACTATGAGCAGACCTTTGCTCCTACAACAAAGATGAGCACCATCCGTTTAGTTCTAGCCATGGCAACACAGTTTGGCTGGAACGTCCATCAAATGGACGTAAAAAGTGCCTTCCTCAATGACGACTTGGAGGAAGAAGTGTACATGTCACAGCCTCAAGGTTTTCATGTTGCAAGAAAGGAGCATCAAGTTTGCAGACTAAAGAAAACTCTATATGGCCTGAAGCAGGCACCAGGGCATGGTACATCAAGATTAACAGGTATTTGGTTGAACAGGGATTCCAACGGAGTCCTTCAAATCCAAATCCGTATGTCAAAAGTGTAGGCAATGAGATCATGATATTGGTCATTTATGTAGATGATATCATTATTACAGGGGGTGAGGCACATTTGATTGAGCAAATCAAATGTAATTTAAGTAAATCTTTTGACATGACTGATTTAGGCCTCCTACATTACTATCTAGGTGTAGAGGTTTGGCAAACAGGTGGTGGTATTTTTATTTCTCAATCTAAATATGCTAGGAGTTTGCTCAACAAATTCAGAATGACAGATTGCAAAATCTCGTCTACACCTATGGAGAAAGGGCTGAAGCTTTCAGCCAAAGCAAACTCAAAGGTCGTCAATGAATTGGCATTCAAGCAACTAGTGGGCAGCCTTATATACCTTACAACCACTAGACCTGATTTGAGATATGCTATGAGTTTCATTTCCAAATTCATGACAGCACCAAAGGCAGAACATTGGATTGCAGCGAAGAGGGTGCTGAGATATGTGAAAGGGACACTTGACTTTGGCATTGGTTGGGTTCACAGATTCAGGTTGGGTCGGTTCTGTTGATGACAGGAAATCCACTTCTGGATATGTTTTCAGTCGTGGCAGGATGCAGTCATATGGACCAACAAGAAGCAGCAGGCAGTAGCTCTTTCCTCAATAGAAGCAAAGTATCGAGGAACAACCAAAGCAGATTGTGAGGTAGTATGGCTTTGGAGGATTCTTTCGGACATGCAAATGTCTCAAGCAGGGCCTTCACCCTTGTATTGTGACAATCAAGGGGTGCTAAAGCTTACCAAGAATCCAGTCTTCCACAAGCGTACCAAACATGTGGAGCTACATTGTCATTTCATCGGGCAACTTGTAGAAGATGGATCGGTGATGTTGCAGTATTGTCCTTCCAAGGATCAAACTGCAGACATTCTTACCAAGTCTTTGGGTCTTGACAAATTTGTAAAATTTAGGGATAAGCTCGGTGTAGTTAGTTGATTGACCATTAAGGGAGGGTATTAAAGTATTATTGTAATATTTAATGGTCAATTAGCTATTAGGATAGACTTTAGGAATATTCTTTATTCTTTTAGTTAAGTTCTTATGCTTTTGCTTTATTAGTTGTCGCTTAGTTGTCGCTCTTATCCTTTCCGGATAAAGCATTTGTAATCTTTTATTTAAAGATGCTTTCGCTCCTTTGTTAATATTGAATATTATCGAATATCTTGGTAATCATTCTGTATTTTATATTATTTGAAACCTAACTGCTATTCAATAATGGCAGCTGGAAATCTTAATAGCTACTTACACTATTCAAGGTGTATAACCCATATATAAAAGGTCTAGAGAAGAATGATAAACAAATGCTTGCCCGATGTCTGAGGTTATCTAGAAGAAAAATGTATTTATCATGATATTACTGGCACTATATTGCAATAAAATCAATATCACAATATATTGCTGATAATATTGTTATATATTGGTGAAATTTTCAGTCAAAGTCATGGTCAATGGTATTTTGAAAAACTACAATATTTTCAGGAAAATGTTGGGAAACCAGCCGAGAAAAGATGTATCAAGATATATTGCAATATTTTAAAGATATCTACAATATTTTGATTTATCAATTGACATTTGGCATTGATTCTTTAATTGTTGATTATCACTATTAGTATTCTTTTGGTTAATTTTGTTTATTTTAGGAATGTCATAGTTAATGTTGTGTTTTTTCCACAATTTTTATATTTTTTGTATGGCCATGCCAAAGCATTACCAAACCTGGGCCCAAAAAATCGGTGAACCCCAAAGCATTACCAAACCGGGGCCCAAAAAATCGGTGAACCCCAAAGCAAATCCAAAACCAGCAACTTAGAACTTTATATGTTGCATTATTTGGAGCCTCATTCAAACTTTTTTTCAATTATTAAACTTCCACAAATCTTCCATCCTCTCAAGCCTACCAAACTTTTCAACCTTGTAATTATGTTTGTTACCAAGGCAAACATGTTGATCATACCTGCATTTGTTGGGAAAGGAAGTTTATATGAATGCCACACAGGCAAAGAAATATCTGAGCTAATCATATTGTTCTCTAATGTAATACAAAAAGCTGCATTGCAAGTAGCCTTTTTATATTTTGAGACAGTGGGATTCCAGGCTCAAACAGTATCCTGCTTATTAGGTGCCCATGTAGCTTGGCATGGACCCAAAGGTCATGGGCAGATTAATATATTTACAAGGATTATTCAAAGGAAAACACAACATTGAATTTGATCCCACAAAAAATCATTATTAGGTATAAAGTATACTATCAACTTGGTATATCTAACTTCAAACTTCCGCCCCCCAAAAAAGCAAACTTTCAATAAAATGTAAAATTACAACCAAAAATTCAAATACCTTCATTTCCTTCAAAGTTGAAAGATAGCTAGCCGTATAGCTTGCAATTCCCTCCTCGACGTCTTTTTGAGTGACTGCCACATAACTTTCCTGGTTTATGCAATTCTTTAAATGATTTGGTTCAACCCTCAGCAAGTCAGCTTCTGGGATCAAATTCCATGAACTAGACTCATCTGCTATGTCATCATTAAGACATTACAACCCCTTTGAACCAGAAATTGGTGGATAGAGAACACGCCTGAGCTGAATAGAATGCAAGCTAAAAGTTCTACCATAACATTTATCTTACACATGCCAATTATTCATAGCCAGATGTTATATCCTTGAACTACTTAGGTAAAACTATTCAAGCATACGTACATAACCTAATTGCAAACTTGGATCATACCTGCTGGTCTCTCAGAAAACTCTTCTGAGTTGGAAGGGAAAACACTCCTCAGCTTGTGTAGAAAGGCTGGAGACTTTAGTATGCCGTTTAGAAGATCACAGACCTGTAAAACACCACAAATAACTGTACTTAACTATCTTGACAGCATATATCAAAAACAAGATACATATTGCAGCAAATATATACAACTCACAGCATGTGGCTTCTTTGTAACAGATCAGCTAGATAACCATATCAATGTTGGCAATTTGCACTTGAGGAAGCCTGTTAACAAGTTTGTTGGTACAATTATGTATTCTATAACATGCATTCAATTTCAACTATGACATAACAAAGTAACAACATGATAATAAACTATGACTATTTGTCAGTCACATTAGTGGAAATTGTCACAATGGCAATCAATATAGAGAAACAGCCTTTCTTGAGCTCAAAACTAGTTCAACCATGGTGAAAAATGGTCATGACATAGAACTTAGTCCTTTTGAAGATTATCTTATTTGCCTCTCACCAAAACTGCATAACACTCTTCAAGATTATCTTCTTTCCCAATCACCAAGACCGCATGATGCTCTTCAAGATTATCTTTTTTTGCTGAGCAACAAATTGATATTACTGAAATAGTAGAAGAATGCCCATGGCTAAAAGTAGTTCCTTATACAGTGTAACCCACAGTAGCCATTGATGAAACTCAGACTCCTATGGAAAAAAATATGCTTTTAAATAATACTATTTCTGAAAAAAGACATTTCCAAAAACTTGAGATATAAGCTTGAACAACAGAAATGCCAACTTGTATATAGATCTATAGAAAATCTATTGAACCAATAAAAAGAGTACTTTAGACTCTATATGCCAATGGCAGACACAAAAACCTAAAGCAAAATCCATTAAGACATAAAGTACTCAATTGTTGCTGAACTCTCACTTCTGCTGGGTGAACTATGGAAGGGTTGAGAGTTCTTGAGACAATTTTTAGAGTAGTTCTTTGTAAATATGTGACTTGAAAGCAGAAAATTGGTGTTCTGTGGTGGAATCAGAGGTGTAACTAGGGATACAAACTGACAGGCACAAAGAGCGGTTTTTTTCACAAATGACATTGCTGGTGCCTGGAGTGCTATATTCTGAGAAGGTTAACTCTGATAAAGCTGTAGAAATGTTCAAGATCCTTCATGTCTGCCATTGTTTCCATCTGAGGATATATGTCATATCTGCATTTGAATTGTGCTGCAACTCCACAGTTTTACACTCTAGATAATTCTTACTGCATCATGCATGTTAAGGTTGCAATTAGATGTGCCTAGGTGGTAAGGAAACATTGCTGTCAAAAAGATTGTGGAGAAAACTGAGATGTCAGTGGCCCAGCAAATGGATAATTAGGTGCCCTTGGCACAAATACGGGAATTAGGGAACAAGGGCTCCATTGAGGTATCATACCGAAAAAGAAAAGCCCTAGACACAGGAATTTAGGCTGGTGAGACTCAGACAGTGCAGGTGTGTTGGTGATGGAGTGAACAACATGTGTCAGTGCTCTTGCCATCCTCCATTTGAGATAGCAGGTCAAATACATATTGACATTGAGCTTGATTAATAAGACAGGTTTATAGACTCTGCAGATTTCATTAAGGCAACCTTGCCTGTTATCCTCACATAGGTGGTAGTTATCCTGAATCATCTAAGAACAACCACCATCAAATCAAAATTTCTAATAGACATAAAGCCTTAAGGCTTAAAATCATTTGAATTTCAGCTGAAATGCTGACTGACATGGGAAAATTTGTAATTATTCAACCCAAAATCTGTATCTCATGTTCAATTCAAAGCTCAAAACTAGCAGAAGTTTGAACTTTGAGTGATTAATAAACAATTATTTACCCACTTCCAAATCGAGTCCTAATTTGGTGAGCCCGTCAGCCAATTGGTTGGCTTGCCTTAGTACATGAGGTAATTTAGGATACATGATAAATGTTTAAATTTCAAGTGTGTTGCAGACTTGCAGTCAGTAAGATCCTTTAAGGAAGTAATCAATAGTGATTTGATAATCTCTTTCCATGAGGAGATAAATGACATCATGTGCAACTGCTAGCTGAAGTCCATGTAAGCAATCCAAACACTCTTGTCAACTTATTAGATTGAACACTCATGCTGGAAGCAAATCCTAAATATGCATCTCCAAGATGGTTATATGCAATACCACCTATTGCTGTCTTCCCAGGATTCAAATTGATTGAGCTGTTAAAAATTATGCTTATAGAAGGGAAATTTAGATGTCTGCCAAGTAGCACATGGCTTAACCTTCAACATAAGAAAGTTCTAGGGAACTGGCATTCCTTTGGTTGAAGAAAAGGTTTCTCTGCCGAGATAAAAAGTATAAGAGTCCATGTATGTAGTTCCAGAATAAACTCCTTCTTGCCACTTACATCCCAATTTCTTTAAAGAAACAAAAACACTTCTAGATTCAGATTGAGAAACACGTTGGTTACATTCAAGACAGATCTCTGAGCATAAAAAATTAAGAAGTTAGTTGTAAAAGGAAATTCAGTTTAAGTGATTGAAACCTAGCCATTGGAAGACAATATCATCCAAAATGAACAATTGGTGTTTGGACTTTGGAGAGAGATCGGAGAACTATGCAAAACCTGATTCCAAAGATATTGCACAAACATGCATATAGATTTCAAGTTGCCTTACAGCAGCTAGACTAAAATGCATATCATGGGGCCATGCCAACATTTTTCCCCTAAAATATCAGCTGTTGGAATTTTATCCTGTAATGTCAACAAGATAAATGCTTTGATTCTAGGCCAAGCATGTAAGCTTGATATTCATCTACATAATGCAAATTTTTACTTTGTTTGCATTTTGCCGTGTGCCACAAGCACAGAGAAAACAATTCATAACACTCGTAACCATACAACTAACTTTTCTTAAATTTGAGACCTCATCCATGGACGTCTTAAATTACTCTTAATTTGTGTGTGAGTAGCTATACAGAAAACAAGATGATTCTTTTCTGGAGGTGAAAAACAGTCCAACAAGCTTTCAGGCAGTACGGACACTGCACCAACTGTCTAGGTTTGAGGGGAAACTCTTCTGACAATATCAACCTCAGACTCACACCTGACCTCATGAGTTACATCCCCGTTCCCTTGTGATGGTTCACTGGTGAAGGTGCTTGATAGAGCCTATTTGCATTCCATTTCTATAGAATGCATTGACGGGTAGCAAGATAAATTTTGATCTCAACTCAAATAATTTTTTGTCTAATACCAACTAGCAAAAGCTATATATTACTTATTAGCTTAACTTCTGAATAATAATCCAACACAATAATTTCTTGAGTGAAGTTGAATCAACTCCACAAAAATTACAAAAAAAAACAATAACGAGGAAAGGAATGAAGCAAAATAGCAATGACCAGAAATGATAGCAACTAATCACTGCTAAGAACTACCAAATAAGGTAGGTACTATGACTACAATAACCCATATTGCCAAAGGAAAAACGAAAAAGGTCCCAAAAACAACTTGTTACTTCAACCCCTTTAAGAAAATCCAAGTCTTTAAATATAAACAGATTCTAGAAGTAAATGAAAATCTAACGAGATTTAAACAAAATGAGGTTAAATAAGGATCTAAGGATAACAAAAGCAATGGAAATAGAATCAAAACTCATCCATGAACAAAAATTGGATCTGGAAAATTCAAAGGGAGAATGGAAAGTGCTCCAAAGCAATAGCATCAAACTAGAGACAAGGAGACTAGATGATGATTTACAATGTAAATTTTGTGACAAAAAGGCCTTAAAATTCAATGGTATGACTTAAATCGGTGAAAACTAAAATATGGCATATGGCCCCATGATTCAAATTCAATAATTTTTCCAACTGGAAACATTCATGGTTGCTATCTTCAACAAACTAATTATGCAATGGTCAAACTTGTGGTGGGAGCGAATTAATGAGATTCAACATAGAAAAAATCTTCATGAACAACATGAATAATTACCTTCTGATACACTACTAAAACAAAAGGCCACAGTCTTCTATGAACTCAAACTAGAGAAGCAAACAAATCTTTTGGAAAACTATTTAACAATACAAATAATGTCCCATGAACTGAAATTTTTTAAAATACTGAAAGAATGGAATGTTAAGATTTGCACACAGCATTGAAGAAACTTCTCACATGTGTCCCATTTCTACCCACCAAAAAAAATTTCATCATAGATAAAGAAAACTCTTACAAGTAGTAAGTCAATGGACTAGCAAATTTGTGAAAAGAAAAACGGAAAGGGAATACAAACCTTTACCACTCCAACAAAGTTCAAGAGATCAATGTCAAGTTGGACCCCTTCTATTGGTTTCTCCAAGCTAATCAGTTTCCTTGTCCTTGTATATTTACTTCCCTGACTAATTAATTTTACCTTCACAAGTACAGAGAAAAAACATCAAATTGGAACACCATATGATAGAAAATTGACATTTTAAAATCTATAGCACAACTTCTACCAACAATCACTTCAATCAAGGAAATAAGGACACTGCACCAAAGTCTGTCCCAAGATTAAAAAGACACTGGAACCACTATTAATGCATTGTTTAAATGAAATCACTAATATGGTTGATGATGAGAGTATGTTCAATGAGGATAGCATTGATCTACTTTGTTATAAATACAAGGTGTAATTTTTATCCATTACTTTAACACCTTTGATTAGTTGAAGGAATCATATAACTTCATATCATAAAGAATAATTAATTGTAATGATTGTACAACTAAAGCAAAGAAATGTTACGATCAGCACAGTAAGTTCTTTCTTTTCTTGATAATAAAAAAAATCCTACTAATACTATTCAGAGATGCAGAGGAAGAAGCTCTGCTACAATCTAAGAGAACAGAGAACTGGAAGAACCAGTTCTCAAACAGTTACAGATTGAAGGGCATTAAAGTGAAACTAGTATATAGGACTACAATAAAACTAACAGAAACAGCAGGCAAACAGATTAGCAGCAGATTAGCTCACATCATCTTGAATCAAGTCTGACAATCTACTACACTCCACTTGTTCATTGATCTTGTCTCCGAGGAACTCTTCTTGAAATCTATTGTCAAGGGTCCAGTTGGCCAACCAGTCCACCAGTTTATTGGCCGAGCACTGAACATGATGGACTGTGACCAACAGAGTCTTGCCAAGGACATCACATGCTTCCTCTATCTCCTTAGCCAATACACATTCTCTAAGAATTTTTTTCTTTAAAGCACTAATAAGATATGAATCACTTTCCACACAAACAGCACAGGGGGACAGTTGAGCGGAGCCTAATATACCCCTCATAACAGCTTCTGCTTCAGCAAGATTGTTATTATTTTGGCCAATGTAGCCAGCTCTGAGGGAAATGGGAGAGCCAAGATTATTATGCAAGATCCAACCAAATTCAGCTGGACCAGGATTAGCCCTGCTGGTGCCATCAAAGTTGAGTTTCCAAAATCCATGATCAGGCTTGGTATAAGAGAGGTACTTAGTATTAAGATTGATGAATGCTACAAACCCAAGAAATATTTTAGAAAGTCAAAAAATACAGAAGCTAATAAACGACCTTACACAACACATGGATACCCCTGCTGATGGCTGATTTTCTGATCCACACAGTTATTTTGGGATAATAAAATGCAAGTTATTGCATACAAATGTTTCTTAAATGATCTTTTGAGTGCATACTAGCGTGCTCATAGTAAATAACTTGATAAGTCAATGACAGGTTAGTTATATTTTATGTTCTTAAAAAGCTAACAAGGCTTAAATGTAAACTACACATGAATGTTGGATATTATTTTGGCTTTCAGAACTTTGTGGCACTTTTTTGGGCAGAAAAGTTGACACAAGTTTGGCAAGGGTTAGATAAGGTATCTAAAGAAAATTATGTATTGTTCTTTGTCTTGAAGACGGCTATTTTCTTATCATCTTGTTCTATTGCTAGGGAATATTGATTAGTGATTGTTAGTACCAACTGCATAAAGTTATATAACTAGAAGAAAATTTCAAATAAACAACTAAATTTCGTGGATTTTATGTATCTAAAAATTGATAACAATAATATAAATCTAAGATTCAATAGTTATATTTTCTAGAATAGATTTGGTTTAGACTTATGGATTATAAAATTTAGCCCTACAAATTTAAGATAGAATGCTAATAGAGGGCATGCATCATATGATAAGATTATTCATTTTAAATTTACAAACTAGAAAAGTGCTGATGATGTGAATCAAAAGGTAAAAATGTCTAACTATGGCTCGTTACATTTGTTTTTTATTATTGGCAAAGTAATCCGTAACTTCATATGACTCAAGTTGTGGAATAACTTCTTGATAAGAATTCCCAATTGCAAATTGAAGAAATAAAATTCTACCTCTCATAATCTAAGAACTAAAGTGAAGAAGAGATTAGGGAAAAGTTACCAATTATTTACAATTCGCATACAAAGCATTGTCAATAAAATACAAGGAATGCTGGCCATGTTTTAGATCTTTTTGGTTTATTACAAAATTGCTTATAATTTGGAAGGCCTTTCATATTGATGCTCTAGTTTGGTTGATTTGTTTTTTTAGTAGAGGATTTGACCTTGGAGAAAAGGATCAAAGAAATGAGTTCTTTTAGCTTCATAGACAGTTTCTCTAAATTTCTCTCTATTTTCACAAGGAGTGGACAGATGAGCATAGTAGGGAGATATATGGCTCTTCGAACTTTTCTTTGACAAGATGCATAAGACCTATGAGGTGATTCACAACTTAAAGATCTTATCAAACAAGATCTCAAAGATTTCAAGCAAATTCATCCTTTGGCTACAAGGGATCATTACTTCTACATTGAACTTAGGAGGAAGAAGACTTGGTTGGAGTGGACTAAGGGAGGTGATCTGTAATGTCCCCAATAGGAACAATACTAATTCGTTCTTCCTAGGACAAAATGGTTTGATAGGGTGCTCAAGAAACCCTCTACCTAGGCCCAAGAGCGAGTGCTTCACCCCTCTTGGCCCCATGTGGCCTCTTGCCATCCGTATGGGGTGGCGTGCCTAGTGAGGCGTCCTATCACCGTTCCCCTTATCAAAACCATTCTACTTCCTCTTACGATTCAATTAATTTCCATGATGGAAGGTTAGGGGTGCAGCTATAGTAGGATGTCCCGGAAATCATTCCTTCTAAGCCCAAGGGCAGCCTCTCATGCCCCCTTGGCCCACATGTGGCAGGCCTTAGCCATCCACCATGGGGTGGCGTACATAGAAGATGATCCCAATGCCGTTTCCCCTCCTCATAGGTCCTCAATTCCCTCATCATAGAAATCATTACATTCATACAAGGATCCATGTTAATGCATAATAACTAATCATACTCATAGTTGCAAACAATCATATCAGCCATGCACAATGAATTATGAATATGACATATAAATGATTATGTACATGAATTAATGACCATCATAGCAACCATTACATTATAATAACGTTAGTTCCAAACATGTATAAAATTACGAAAGATCACATATCAAATTTCATGTACATTGGATAATTGAACAATAATAAATAAACCTTATTATTCTACATATAAACTTCCTACTAAGGTGGCTGCTACTTATCTGATTGCTGGTCTCTTTTGTCTTACTGCTGTAACTGTTGTATATATTCTTCTTATTTTCCACTGTTTGGCTGATGGCGTCAGGCAGAATTCGCTAGAGCATGTATATTCTTCTTTTTTCCTTCTTCGATGGTATTCTTGTTGATTCGGTGATTGACTTCTCCTGCTTATTCTTCCTTTTACGTGTATAATTTATTAAACTAGGATATCCATTATTTCATATATTCAGCAATGACAGCTATTGAATTGTCTTCTATCAATCTATATCCTCCTCCTTTCTTTATAAAATCCCCGCTTATACCGTATTATTTCCCCACATCTCTTATGAGAGGGGATGATTTTTAGGAGAATAGTCGTGTTCCTAAGATAGGCGCCCTCTAATACTGATTACATTTTGTCTTAGTTGTAATTGTTTCCTTATAAAATATAAACGCATTTCCTTATAGAAGGACGACACAATACTAGACATGTTTAGTTTATATCTTTAATATGGGATGGCCGATATTGTTTACTGCCCCCTTTTTTTATATTCCAATCGCTGTATGTTTATATTTGCTGCACGTGGCAGCTTTTAATAATCGTTGCCTTGTAAGTATCTTTGAATAGACAAGAATCACCTTGCAATTATATTTATATTTATTTTTATAATATATAATAATTATATTTATCACTTATAATATTTAAATTGTTTAATATTTATTTCTATATAAAATTGATAATATTTATATTTATATTATGTTTAAAAATATATTTATAAAATAATATTATTATATATTAATAATTAAATATTATTATGCACATGATTATCATCC
The DNA here is from genome assembly GCA_027924645.1 of Cunninghamia lanceolata. NCBI lineage: Eukaryota > Viridiplantae > Streptophyta > Pinopsida > Cupressales > Cupressaceae > Cunninghamia > Cunninghamia lanceolata. The sequence goes on along the minus strand of BSBN01000178.1, from coordinate 4,467,325 downwards.
AAATTGATGATGACAAATTTCATCTTTAAAATATGATGTTTAAATATTTAATTTAAACAGTGCCTTAATATCGGGACATCACATGCTCCTTTGTGCAGATAGTTTATGGCTATGCTGAAAAATGTACTGAAAAATGTAAAACATATATTTTATAGCATAGTGGATTTAGTTTGTGGGTTCATATACACCACATATAATTTTCTCCATCCATGTAATAATAAGTGATCCATTGTTTTAGAAGGTGTCAATGTCAGCTTTTAATTCCTCATCTTAAGGTTTTGTTGTGCCCTAAATAAAAAATTGCCTATTGGCCTGGGAACAGGCGCAATCAAAGCAGAACACACTTCTGTGTTTGTATTATTTCTTGAGCTATCTCTTTCTCTGATTACTTCTTGACCCACTTTGGCTTCTTGACCTGTTTTGGCTAGTGAGTGCATCTTAGACTAGTCAGGTGTTTCAATACTAAGGTGCCTGCCTCACTCGAGAGATCACAGGACCCAATTCACTAGGATGGACCCACTATGCAACAGAGGGTAATAACCTCCCCTCTTCACAAGAAATCTAGAGGTTGATACTAGGACAAACATCACAAGTTTCTTCCCTTCTTCCAGCAGATCTTTGGCCTTAATTGTAGAAGATCTTCTTCTACTCCCATGCCTCCGAAACTTGCTCTGTTGGCTTCTCTCACCTTGAGTCACACCTCAGATAACATGGCCACCCTTCGATCTAATATTTTGATTACACAGTTGTCGAGAGCTCTCCTTCTGTTGGTTTGTCTTATTTGAAGCAGTGATAATATCCATATATTTATTATTGGCATCTTGCATCTTGTAAGATTAAGACTTCTGGATTAACAGCATTCAAAAACTATTAATGCAGTTAATTCACATGTCTTGATCTTATAAAATGGACTGTGGAAGCATATACTATTAAACTTCTATCTTGTTGGTTAGTTTTGTTTAAGCTTTGGCGATTTTAATATTCTCATACTGCAAACCCCAGAAGCATGCATTAAAAAAACCTGGCTTTTTGGTCTTCTTAATCTGGACATGTTTTAGGCTGCCACTTCACCACTACTATTTCTGTTGAATGTACTGTCCATATTCGTATACACTAACATAATTCCATGTAATAACCTACAATAATTCTCTAATAACTGCCCTGAATAACTGTTCCTCTCGTCCATCCCATGGTGAGGGGTGCTATGCATGGAAATAAAAGACCTTACATGCCATGAAGCTTTTGTCAAATATTTGATATTGCACAATGGATATGCTAACTCCTAACATCATCCAGATTGGCTGTGGATTTGTTTATCTTCTTGCTTGGTCTTCACCTTATATCCTAGTGATTTTATATTTGTTAGAAGACAAGCCACGATTCTTTTTGTCTGAATAAAAGTTTGGATGCACATATTGGTGCCTTAGGATTATTCTGATTAAAAGATTTTATCTGTCTTTCAGAATGCCTCCTTGCCTTCTTGCTTCCCCTCCACGTAAGAGGCACGATCTGCTATAAAATTTTAAAGTGGCTAGCGTTGGATCGAAGAGCACACAGGAATTGAAGAACTATGCCATGAACAGCAGAATAACACCAATAACAAAATTATATTCTGCAGGGATTATCTAGAATGATTACAACTATGGCTTATAAAAACATTGTCTAACTCCATTTCTCAACCACCTGACAACCACCTTCCTAACTACCCATTAGATAACAAACATTAACAATAATCTAATATACTAACACATATAGGAACATATTGTTAATTTTAATGTAGCTTGGACAGGTGTTCTAGTCTTGGATGGTGATTACGAGGCTGGAAACACAACCAGAATATTTTTCTCCATACCTAGAATATTGATTTCTCGAGAGACTTCTAGATATTAGGGTTTGTTAGAGTCTAATTAATCCTAGCCATTGATTTAGATTAAATCGTGGCCATTGGTTTTCAATGAGAGGATTATAAAAGAGGATCAATGGGCATTTGGAGAACACAGATCCATTTGGAGAACACAGATCCGAGAAGTATTTGCAGCGATAGCAAATAAATAAATTTGCAGCAATAGCAAATTGATTTGCAGTGAGAGCAAAGGGCGCAGTGATAGCGTTGGAGAGCAGCAGTGGAATTGCCGGAGAAGGAAAATATTGCCGGAGCAATTTCAACAGGAACAATTGAGGGAAGGAAATTTACAGGAAAGAAAATTTCTAGAGCTCTGCCAGTAAGAGGCAAGCAATTTTGTATCTCTTGATTTTCTGCAGTCGAATAAAATTCTTATCTGCTGACTGGTTTTCCCTTCGGGGTTTTTCCAAGGACAATTTGTCCAAAATATTGTGTTCATTTTATTTTTCTGTCTCCATGATTTTCCGTGAAGTTGCAGCTGTGTTATTATTTAATATTTGCTGTAAATTAATTAATTTTTCGGCAACCAAATAATCTACATAAGATAGGAAATTAATAATCAGTAGCTGCAATAGATTTTTCACATGGTATCAGAGCGGATCTAAGGGCAGAACAGGCACAAGGAGAAAGGAAAAATAATAAATAAAAAATCTAGGGTTTATAAAACCCAGTTTGACCTCTTCAAAATTATTATTTTCTTTTGAGATGGTCTCAACAGGTTTAAGAGATCAGCATAGATTGGATGGAGCCTCAAGTTTTGGTGTCTAGAAAGCCAGAGTTTTTTTATTGCTGGAAGAGAATGGTATCAAGGAATATGTGACCACTGTTGTACCTGTACCTACAGATGCAACACAGCTCTTAGCATATAAGAAGGAAGATGCCAAGGCAAGGAGGCTGATTTTTGACGGTGTTAAGGATCATATTGTTCCGCATATTGCAGAGTTAGATACAGCAAAGACGATGTGGGACGCCATTATGAATCTGTACCAGAATGCTACCCTTAACCGGAAGCTGATTCTCAGAGAAAAGTTAAGGAATACCCAGATGAATAAGGGAGAAGACGTCACAAGTTACCTCACCAGACTTAGACTTGTCAAGGATGAATTGGTAGTTGTTGGAGACAAACCAAAGGATGATGAGCTAGTACGAATAGCCCTGAATGGGTTTACTAAGTAGTGGGATGTCTTTGTTCAAGTTATTAATGGACGAGACACCTTACCGAGTTGGGATCGACTATGGAGTGACTTCACTCAGGAGGAGCTTAGACTAAGTCTTGTCAGTGGAACCAGCAGGAATAGTCAGAAAAGTGAGGTGGAACAGGAAAACGTTGCCCTAGTAGGAAAAGGGAAAGCAAAGAAGGGGTCTGGCAAAGGATCAAATCCAAAAAGTGAGAAGGACTTGTCTAAGGTCAAATGCTATGGCTGTCACGAGTTCGGCCACTATGTCAGCGATTGCCCACAAAGGAAGAAAAATGAAAAGAAAGGCAAGAAGCAGACAGTAGCTTCAGCAAGTGTAGATGAGCTTTCTAGTAGAATGGAAGATGAGTTTGCACTCATAGCTTGCCTAACTAGCTCAACCTCACAGGGTGTTTGGTATACAGACAGTGGGGCATCATTTCATATGACAGGAGTTAGAGAATACTTCTCCAGCTACAAGGAGGAGGACATCAGATTCCAGATTCAGATGGGGAACAAGTCCAAGTGCGATCCAATTGGGAGAGGGACTATTCTATTTCAGAGGGAGAATGGCAAGCCTATTTCCATTCATGATGTGTTGTATGTGCCAGGCTTGGGCATGAATCTAATTTCCGTATCTGTCCTTCAGGATAAAGGCTACAATGTACTCTTTAGAGGGGCGCATGTTTTAATCAAGCATAAGGATTGGAAATCACCCATAGCTATTGGAGTTAGGAGCGGCCGACTTTATAGGTTGCAGTTTGATACTCCTAAGGCACTAGTGAGCAGCAGTAATCCTAGAGATCAAGGAGAGCTATGGCATAGAAGGATGGGCCATATACATCATGGAGCACTTAAATTGCTTCGTGAGACAGTGACAGGTGTTCCAGAGGTGAGCACAGAGCATGATGATGTATGTAAGGGATGTGTATTGGGGAAGTTTGTGAAAGCAGCTTTTCCAAGGAGTGACACCAGATCCAAGGGGGTTCTTAATCTAGTACATTCAGATATATGTGGACCAATGTCAACGAAGTCTCTCAGAGGATATGAGTACTTTGTTACTTTTATTGATGATTTCTCCAGGAAGACCTGGATATACTTCTTGAAGACCAAGGATGAGGTCTTCAGTCACTTCCAGGAGTTCAAAGCTCTTGTGGAGAATTCGACAAGCAGGAAGGTAAAGGTTCTTCGGTCAGACAATGGAGGCGAGTACAAAGGGAAAGAGTTCCAGGAGTTCTGTACCAGGGAAGGAATCAAGAGAGAGTGGACTGTTCCTTACAACCCACAACAGAATGGGGTTGCTGAGAGGAAGAATCGTTCTATATCGGAGGCAACAAGGGCTATGTTGTATGACCAAGATATGCCACGTTACTTATGGGCAGAGGCATGCAGTACAACGATATACATACAGAACAGGGTTCCACATAAGGTATTGGGCAAGATGACACCAGAGGAGGCATTCTCAGGGAAGAAGCCAGATGTCAGTCACTTCAGGATATTTGGGAGTTTGGCATTTTGTCACATTCCAGGGCCTACACATTCCAAGTTAGATCAGACTGCAGAGAGAGGGTACTTTGTGGGGTACAGCGAGACCTCAAAGGCATATCGGATATTTATTCCGGGGACCAGGAGGATTATAGTCAGGCGTGATGTCAAATTCATGGAGGACAAGGCATATAGGAGGTCCAGAGATTTGCCAACAGATAATCAGAATGAGCAGCCAACAGAAGCTCCAAGGATTGTTCAACCAGAACAGGGGCAACGAAGCACGAGTACAGTTACTAGTACAAGCACAGGCTCAGGTGCTAAGAGTTCGCAAAGTATGGAGCAACAGATACAGCAAATCCAAGAGATGCATCAAGAAGATATGGAGTTTGATATTTCATCCTCTATAGTTGACAGGAGGAACTGTGAGGTTCAATAGACACATAAGGATACTCAAGAGTTTGTGGGAGCTCCTAGGACGAGTAGTAAACAGCGGAAACAACCAGCCAGGTATAATGACTATGTGGCATTGGTTAGTCAGTTGGTAGATAGCGAGCCTTCCAGCTATCAGGAGGCTGCATGGCAACAGGTGTGGCAAGATGCGATGGTTGAGGAATATACCTCAATAATGCAGAACGATGTGTGGGAGGTTGTGCCTAGATCGACAGATAGGGCAGTGGTTGGATCACGCTGGATCTATAAGATTAAGCATGGTGCAGATGGTAGCATCGAGAAATACAAGGCAAGGTTCGTGGCCAAGGGGTTCTCTCAGAAGGAGGGAATAGACTATGAGGACACATTCGCTCCAGTGGCCAGGTATACTTCTATATGAGCCGTAATCTCACTTGCAGCGCATATGGGATGGCAGATCCATCAAATGGATGTCAAGACGGCATTTCTTAATGGTGAATTGTTAGAGGAGGTATACATAGAACAACTAGAGGGCTTTGTAGCACACAGCAGCGAAACCCACGTGTGCAGATTGAAGAGAGCTTTGTATGGACTCAAGCAAGCTCCCAGGGCGTGGTATGAGCGCATTGATAGATACTTGTAGGGAATAGACTTTGTGAGGAGTGAGGCAGATGCTAACCTCTACTACTTGATGGTTGGGGGTGAAATTCTCATTCTTGTTCTATATGTAGACGACTTGTTTTTAACAGGTTCACTGGGGCTCATAGAGGAGTGCAAGAGGGACCTTGCAGCAGAGTTCGAGATGAAGGATTTGGGGCTTATGCACTACTTTCTAGGCATGGAAGTGTGGCAGACAGATGGAGAGATTTTCCTTGGACAAGGGAAATACTGCATTGAAATCTTGAAGAGGTTTGAGATGCAAGATTGCAGAGCCATGTCTACACCTATGATCACGAATTGGAAGAAGGTAGACGCATCCAAGGAAAAGGATGTAGACCCCACCTTATACAGGATGTTGATTGGATCTCTCATGTATTTGGTCAACACTAGGCCAGATATATCCTTTGCAGTAAACTCTCTTAGTCAGTTCATGGTTGAGCCGAAGAGAGTGCATTGGATAGCGGCAAAACATGTGTTGCGGTATTTGCGTGGTACAATCGAGTATGGGATCAGATATGCTCAAGGTGATGGTATCAAGTTGATAGGCTATACTGATGCAGATTGGGCAAGTAGTACAGTGGATAGGAAAAGCACTTCAAGGTGCTGCTTTAGTTTGGGATCAGGAGTTGTCTCTTGGTACAGCAGGAAGCAAAAGTCCATGGCTCTGAGTTCTGCAGAAGCAAAATACATAGCAGCTAGCATGGCAACGTGTGAGGCTATATGGCTTCGGAAGTTGCTGGTAGCCTTGTTTGGTCAGAGGGTTGAGACTACCGTGATACACTGTGATAATCAGAGTTGCATCAGGTTATCTGAGAATCCAGTGTTTCATGATAGGTCTAAGCATATAGACATCAGGTATCATTTCATCAGGGATTGTGTACAGCGGAGGATTGTTTAGCTACAGTATATACCTACAGATCAGCAGGTAGCAGACATTTTGACAAAGGCATTGGGGAAGGCGGAATTCATCTTCTTCAAAGATAAGTTGGGTGTTATGCAGAACACCTTCCTCGCTAAGAGGGAGTGTTAATTTTAATGTAGCTTGGACAGGTGTTCTAGTCTCGGGTGGTGATTACGAGGCTGGAAACACAACTGGAATATTTTTCTCCATACCTAGAATATTGATTTCTCGAGAGACTTCTAGATATTAGGGTTTGTTAGAGTCTAATTAATCCTAGCCATTGATTTAGATTAAATCGTGGCCATTGGTTTTCAATGAGAGGATTATAAAAGAGGATCAATGGGCATTTGGAGAACACAGATCCGAGAAGTATTTGCAGCGATAGCAAATAAATAAATTTGCAGCAATAGCAAATTGATTTGCAGTGAGAGCAAAGGGCGCAGTGATAGCGTTGGAGAGCAGCAGTGGAATTGCCGGAGAAGGAAAATATTGCCGGAGCAATTTCAACAGGAACAATTGAGGGAAGGAAATTTACAGGAAAGAAAATTTCCAGAGCTCTGCCAATAAGAAGCAAGCAATTTTGTATCTCTTGATTTTCTGCAGTCGAATAAAATTCTTATCTGCTGACTGGTTTTCCCTTCGGGGTTTTTCCAGGGACAATTTATCCAAAATATTGTGTTCATTTTATTTTTTCTGTCTCTGTGATTTTCCGTGAAGTTGCAACTGTGTTATTATTTAATATTTGCTGTAAATTAATTAATTTTTTGGCAGCCAAATAATCTACATAAGATAGGAAATTAATAATCAGTAGCTGCAATAGATTTTTCACACATATAGAACTAAACTACTAACAAACAAAATTTTGGATCATAAGGACCACAAAACCAACAAACTCCTCCAAAAGGGGAAAAATATATGATTTGGAGCATATGTAAATCTGACTCACCCTACCACTCTATAAACTTGGTCTCTTGTCTCCTCATACTAATCAACTTGTATTGACACCTATACGCATCCTCCTAATGCCTAACTCTTTATTCCACATTTCTAAGTGAGCAACACCTACCGGTCATGTACATCTAGTGCCCTATGACACTACTTCCTACAGTCTAAAGATCCATTGCCTCTTCCTAACTCTACCTAACATGATCATGTTGAATTTGTATGCCTATAAAGATCCATACCACATGCAATATGAGTAAGATATGATTGTCCTAGTGATTCTCCTGTACCCACAGCCCTTAGGTGCATCCACAACCAACACCCAACTATCTGACCATACAAACACATCAGTTGACCACATTTTGCCTTTGCTCCTACATATGCAACACCTATAAAAGGTACAACCACTCATCGAATGATCATGAAGACCTACCTCCCCCCATGAATTGAGAGGTGGGAAATAGAACAATAGAAACCCACCAAACTACTGCTTCTCATTAAAACTCAAAAAAAAAGAGAAAACCAAAAATAGGAATACCATACTACAAACACAACACGAACATGAAAGCCAAAACACACGCAATGAATCGAAAAAATAGAAATCCATCTACTCCATTTCTCAACCACCCAACAACCACCATCCTAACTATCCATTACATAACAAACATTAACAATAATCTAATATACTAACACATATAGGAACATATAGAACTAAACTACTAGCAAACAAAATTTTGGATCATACGGAGCACAAAAGCCAACAGCTAGCTTACTCAAAAAAACCATTAATCAGGGACGGCAACCTCTGGGTCATCAACACTTATTAACCTCATAAAACAGATATAAAGAAAATTTGTACTAAAACTAATTCTGTATTTTATCCTGATGGCACGAAAGGGTTCCTTCTAACTACATCACAAAACACTCATAGCTAGTCAAACCAACAAGTTGAAAAATTCCCATTTCATTAAACAATCTACATAGTTTCCCTAATAACTGCCATAGATAACTTCTCCTTTGCTCTTTTCCACATGGGTGTAAAAGACCTTACATGCAATGAAACGTTTGCCAAGGAGGTTAGCATTGCACATTGCACAATGGGCATGTTCACCTCTGCTAACATCAACTAGATTGGCTGTCAGTCTGTGCAGCCTCTCTCGCTTGACCTCCATCTCCTATCATTGTGTGTGAATATAAGCTGCGGTTCTCAGTATGTGAATATAAGTTGGGATGCACACATGTTGGTGCATAGGGATTGTTCTGTTAAAAACTATACAAGCTGTGGTTCTCAGTATGTGAATATAAATTGGGATGCACACATGTCGGTGCCTGGGCATTGTTCTGTTGAAAATTATGAAGCCAGACATGCAACTAGCAGCTGTGGAAGATAAGCGTTTGCCCCATATATGGTAGACATAAATCATGTTAGTAATGTAAAAGTTGAAGTTATCTGTGTTCATTTGGGCATTGCTCCCTCCTCTGAGTTTGTTTCTCCGTTGCTGCATAGATTGCTGATTATTTGTATTTGAATCCATGTGTTACTTTTCCTACACATCCTATATTTGATTTCTACAATTCCTTTAGATTTGTTGCTGTAAATTGCAGCCAGCCCCTAAATTTTAAATATGTTTTTACCATTATGGAAACTCCTCTCTCAGCACAGCTACTATAAAACCTATCGAGTGGATAATTTAGTTTTAAATCATCATCAATCAAGGATAGTTGTATCCAGGTCATTAACAGCCACTAACTACTTAAAACACATGGAAATAAAAGCTCTCTGAAACCAATTCGGCGTTTCCTCCTAGTTGCATCAAATCTTCCTTTGTAAGCACATTACAAAACATTCATACCTGATCAGGCTGCCCATCTGGATCACCTTCTGAGTTACTGGGTATCAGTGATTCAATCAAATCCTGCAAGAGCTCTATTGCTGCTGCTGCTTCCACTGGTTGTTTCTGTCCAACCTTCTTATCTTGTTCACCTTCCATATGTGCACATATAAAGAGTTAGCCCACATAAACATAAACACCCAAATTATGTATGGGAACAACTCCTTATTTTGAAATGGCTTCAGGAATTCGCTTGAGCAACATCGCTCACGGAAGCCTCATACTGTGTTCTGAAAAGGAATTTAATATGTTTTCTCAACATGTTCTATAGTTTTTTATGGGTATTGTCCTACTGGAAAGTTGCCACCATTGCTCTGTCTTGGAGCCTTTTGACCTTGCCAGAATCCCACCAAAAGGCTTTTTGAAGTTTTGATGGCCTGTAAAGAGCAACAAATGTTTGGGAAAGAATCTCAAATTAGCGAATTCCAGGCATGGTCCTAATTTTGAAATGCTATCGTGTGGACTTCACCTGTAACGTTTAAATTGTTTTTGACAGTTAAATTCAAAAAGGTGTGCAATACACAACGTCACTAAATAATGGGAGAGTTTTTTCACAATTTGTGGAGTAATCTTTTATTTTATTCCAAAATCAAGCATGCGCCATATAAAGAGTGAATTTATTTTTGCTTAATTTGCATTTTAGATCTGCTCTACACAATCATTATTAAGCATCTTCAATAGGTTTGAGGGTCTATATCTATATAACTAGCAATCGCACCTTAATGTTATGTAGATAAAATTAATAAGTAATTTTTTGAGAAGAGAGTATACAATTTTGTTGGTGGTGAGTGGTTGTTGTCCATCTACCAGTAGAATTGAAAGAATGTAGTGATATGTGTTGTTGAGACATTTCAGATAACACAAAAAACATTGGCCATCATGGGATTACAAAACTAAGTTTAACTGTATAAACATAGTGGCAAAAAGTGTTACATTGTGTGATAGACTTGGGGCTATGGTCAAGCATTGTAATGGAAAACCCTACATTAAATATTAGGCTATGGGACTAAGGTCATGGGGCCACGGTCAAGCATTGTAATGGAAAACCCTACATTAAAGATTAGGCTACGAGACTATGGTCAAGCATTGTAATGGAAAACCCTACATTAAAGATTAGGCTATGGGGCTATGGTCGAGCATTGTAATGGAAAACCCTACATTAAAGATTAGGCTATGGTACTTTTACAATGTAAAAAGTGGAGCTTGTATGAAATGACACTTTTAAAAAAATAGAGAGATAAAGAAAAGAGTCTCTCTCTCTCTCTCTCTCTCTCTCTCTCTCTCTCTCTCTCTCTCTCTCTCTCTCTCTGACAATGGTTCTAGATATTTTCATCATCAGTGTCTATCAATGGATCTAGAGATGTATGATGCAAATTCCATAGATGGTCGCTGTTTGAAATTCTTTCCCAATGGGCTATAATATCTTGCTCTACTGAAACAATATCATTGTGAATGTTTATGAATGGCTGGTATAGCAACAATTCACTCCAACAGAATGCTTGAAAACATTGATCATCTACTGTTGGGATGGTGGTGAAACGAGGGCAGACTCAAATAGTAGAAGGTGTTAAATGCTCTTTCCATTTGTTGGACTTTCGAGATAATTTATGTGGATTTGAAATAGCATTTGAAAATCAAAAGTCATGGCCAACACCTTGACAACAGAGATTGAGAAGTTCAGTAGGTAAAACTTTGAGTTGTGGAAATTGAAGGTTGAAGATCTTTTAGTGGAGATAGATTAGTGCATCATAATAATTGTTGCACTCAATTTTGTACCATCAGTAATGGATCAAGATGAATGGGACAAGTTGGATAGAAGAGGTAGATCTACTATTATGTTGTGTCTTTCTAATTCAATCTTGATGAATATTTTAGTACAAAACATTTCTAAGAGTTTATGAGATAAAATTATTGCATTATATCAAACTAAGTGTCTTGTAAAAAAGTTATTTTTGAAAAGAAATTTGTATTCTTTAAATATGCATTAAGGAGACTTTGTAACCAAACATTTAAATGTTTTCCATCTAGTAGTGAGTCAAGTGACTTCCATAGATGTAAAAATGGAAGAAGAGGAAAAACATATCACTTTGATTTGTTCGTTATAGAATACCATCTTTTTGTTTTGAAGACTATCTATCTAAAGGGGATCGATACCCTTTCTTTGTTCTCTAGAACTGGGGGTGCAGAAGTTGCTTTGCATTGTTTGGGTACACTTGTTGTGCCCTGCACACATGCCCCATTTTGCTTCAAAACGTGGACCCTCTTTTTGGCTTGGCTTTTTCGGTTTGAGTCTCAAGTTTCCGGTCTTGTGTCGTAGAGAGTGGCTCTTGCTTTTAGGAGCATCTTGATGTTTTGGAACTATTGGTGGCATTAGCCATGTGATTAGTTTCGATTTAGGAGCATCTTGATGTTTTGGAACTACTGGTGGCATTAGCCATGTGATTAGTTTCAATCCTCATGGATTTAGGAGGTTCTTGTTAGCATGTATGTTTATGGATACATCCATTTTGTCATGGCATGACTTAAATGAGATTTTGGTGGGTTTTCCAACTCTCTTTTAGTGTTTTAGCTTGTTGTGAGTACTCCATGTTTTGGTTAAACCCAATTTGGCCTGACTATGAAATTTGTGATTCATTGCATTAGTTTAATATATTTTGATGACCTCTTTGAGTCAATTTGATGTACTTGAGTTGGATCAAGGTTATTTGACACTTGGCATGGTTTTAGGAATTCCTTGTATATTTGCTTCATTTTGTTTGTTTGGAATGGTGTGCCCACTGAAATTTGACTAAGTCTAAAATTTATAAGATCCTCCAAAACCTAGAATTTTTATTTTAACTTGTGGAAGTTTGAAACCACTCTCAAACATCCTAAAACTATATACATAAAATATAACTTAAAGTATAAGTAAGTAAATGTCTATGTCATGTATGAAAAGTGGGAAGATGGTGGATGGTGTTAAAGTATATCAAATCAAACCCTCCTTTCACAATAATATTTGAGGACAAAAACTAAGCCAAATCACTACAGATGAATGAGGACTCATCTACATGTTTATGTACTCAGTAATGATATGGAAAAATAGATTAGATTGAGAGATTTGTCAAACCCTAGATCAAATAAGCCTCAAACCCTAATTTTAATGTAACCAGGTACAAATAGGTAGAATGTTGTAGGAAACCGTACATGAAGGTACTCATGGATAATCAGAAACATATTAGAAGTTGAGTTTTTGGAAACAAAAACTTGGCAGACTATGGGGTGGGTGCCCAAGTCTAATAGGGCATTATTTCTGTAGATCCGGAGCAGAGAGATGTGTCAGACTATATCCATCTCCTAAGTTCAATGTCAAGCCTATCGAGAGGACTAGGGGGAGGGCACCCTACTCCCAAAGGGAGGAATATCAGCAAATTTCTTCTAGATCCTAAATCCTTATCCTTCAAACTGCTTCTCTACACCTATACTTTTCCAACTCCTGCACTTGTAACTTGCAATCACAAAGAAAGGGGGTTGGGGGTTATGGTGTTTAGGAGCTTGCCTCGGTCAAGCCCTGGAAGGACATTCAAGTCTTCCAACACCATTGTTAAATAGAGTGCGTGCCCAAGGAGGGCAGAGGCCAAATCTAATGATGAAATGAAATGATTGAAACAGAAGTTGATGTCACCTTAGAGTTGAAGCTCTTACGAAGATGAAAATCCTTCAAATAATGAGGAGATGGATTGATGAAGCCAAATATGCAACAAACAAACACAATAACAACATAATTATGCTCTACAACACAATGAATGCCTTGAAATCTCTTTGCTCAATATCACAAGTTTACATTATCCATCTAGGTGTAAAATGAAGTCATAAACTCACTTAAATATATGCTTTCCCACTAACATTCGTAAATTAAATTGAAAAGGTCGACAGAGGGAAACCTTTTGAAAGGGCCCAAGCCGACACACTTTAAATTTCATCCTGGCAAATTATGCGGGACTTGGGCGCGGGGGCCCAAGTCCCAAGGCTTACTATTTTGGTCATGTTTAAGCACTTAGAATAGGCCACTAAGTCCCATTTGACATGGGTTTCGGGGGAAATTGCTCCGGGATGAGTATTTATCTTGCAAAGTGTGAACATGGGGACCTAGGAGCTACAATAGGAGGTAAAAAGGCATAGGGAAACTTTTTATTCCATAACATTTAGCCCCCACTTTAATGTATGTATGATCTTACAATTCCATACATGCATTAAAGTACAGTCAAAGCACATCAAATACATCAGGGACATAGAGCTAAAGCATACCTAAAGATCGGATAGCTATCTCTAGCCCCCAATCTCAGGTAAGCACCAAAAAACACATGAAAGTCACGCAAGACACAAAGAAGACAATGTGAAGCATGCAAGACACAGAGAATATAGTGAAGCATGCAAAACATGAAGAAGACGAGAGAAATCATACAATACATGAAGTATACATTGAGAGAAGACATTTGATTTAACAACTAGATAATCCTATCTATACGATGGGGGGAGATCATCGCTAACCGCCACAATCAAAAGCATGCAAAACACATGGAAGACATGCAAAACATGCAAGACACACAAGGAAGACACATGGAAAACACACGGAATACACGAGTGTTGCATAGCATGTCATTGACACACTATACGTCTTATACACGACAAACATGGGCGATGGGAAGGAGCTTATTGCTAAGTCGCACCATCTAAAACACGTTTCAGACACACCTGACAATTAAGCTACACTATCACAACCGCTAAAGACATGCTTAAGGGTGCATGACTCAATATTTGACCCCACCTCCATAGAGGACTTTGTATGAAAGGATATGCACTAGCTCAAGAGATACACCATCCTGCCTTCTGCATAAGGGCTTTGTATAATAGGATGCACACTAACTCAAGAGATACACCACCCCACCTCGTGATGAGGGATTTTTTATTTTAAAAGGATGTGCACTAGCTCAAGAGATACACTATCCCACCTCATGATGAGGGCTTTCAAACATGCTTTGTCAATGTAAAAAATAATCAAGCAAATACCATTATATATTCCCCCACCCTAAGGTGTTTGATCCTGCTTATCAGTATCAAGCACATTAAGGTAGAGTGAAAACACGCAAGGGAACAAGAGCTCTCGCAAAGCCCATGCCCCCAAAGGTGACATGTGCCATGATCGCTGAATGTTCCCACAAACACATTGATATTAAGTTTGCTAAGATAATCAACAAGATATAAGCTTTGGTTAGAAAATCTTACTCTAAGATAATAACTAAATCAAATCATGAAATCTATGCATAAATCATATATTAGATCACATCAAAGACCAAGGCTACACTTGCCAGTTTGGAACTGAGTATAGCCGTTGGGCTATACTGCAGGTATCTTAGAACCGAGTGTAACAACAAGGTGAGATAGAAAACATGTCAAAGACATATCAAAGTGCGTAGAGTAGATTAGTATTGTAAAGGATTTGTTACAAGATTCTTCACAACACAACACATAACACAAAGTAATTCTATGAGTCAAGCGTCGGAATTATATCAACCCCATCTTCATATATGGATTGGGTCCATTTTTGCTTACTTGCTGAAGGGACACACGATCCTTATCAATATTTATGTTTTATCATCATCCGCCGACTAGGTAGAGCCATAGAAGAATGGAAACAATAAAATGAGAGGAGACAAAGTGACTTAGGAGCACCACGTAGGAGGATGCCCCCAAAAAACATCCTCTACAATGCTATGCCCCCAAGGCACAACACACAACAATAAAATAGAGGAGAAAAGAGTATAAGAATGTAGAAACAAATAGAAGAATGGTCCCAACAAATGCGGTCTCCCAGTATCCTTGACCTTACAAGAGTGTCGAGGGTCATCCAAAGAGACCTAAACAACATATAACACAACACGGGGGAGCACAACACAACACATCAACATATATATCTAGGAGGCCACCCTTGAGAGCAACTAGAATAGGTGCTACATCAAGTGTGGCTACAAGAGAGAGAAATACTTACCTGATTCAATGGGATATTTCCTGGTGGACAATACATGTCTATCATCACAAGATGTATCATATTAAGTTTTGATCTTGTTGATATTGTATTAACATTTAGGACGACGATAAGCTTTGGTGGGATTCAAAGAATGGTATCCAATACCAGGCTTGTAGTTAATTTTAGGAACTTGTAAAGGTACTCTGATTCCTTGTTGATTTACACCACAACCATTACCTACATAGTTGTAATTTTTATAAAGGATTTTAAATCCTTGACCATAAAGGGATGTCATATCTTTAGAAAATGGTGTGGCCTCGTAGGTCTCATAATATGTAGTATAAGAGTATTGTCTTTGTTTTCTACCAAGGAGACTTTGCATTTCTTAGGTGTTTCCAAAGATTGCTTGGATGAGATCGATGCGACTTTTGATGTGTCAGGATTAGAGTTATTAAGTTTATATTCCCCCATAAATCATCACCAAAAAGTGCATTCTATGGTTTAGAGTCTTGCACAACATTATCTGTGGCAAAAGGTATTGATGAATCATCTCGTAAGTTGTTTAGACTCTTATGATTGTCAACTTGGTTTTGCGTTTCAATATGTAAACAACTATTTGGTTCAAGATCGGCTTTGATGGTGTGAAGTTTATTTTCGTAAATAAACTTTATTGATCAATGAAGGGTAGACGAAACTGCTCCCATGGCATTGATCCACGATCTATCAAGAATCATATTCTATGAAAGCAAACTAGGCATGACATGAAAAAGGGTAGATAAGGTCACAGGTCCAACCTTTACGGGTAAAGTTATGGTACCCAGGGATTGTCTACCAACATTATCAAAGCCACGGATGTTAAGCCTATCCGGTTTAATTGACTTTGTATCAACATTGATTTTGTGTAACAAACCAATGCCACAGACATTAAGAGCCGATCCATTATCTTGATTGTAACTCACTTTACCAACTTTTTATTTATTGTGATAAATATTGTAAGAGGTTTGTTTTGGTCTTTGATTGACAGTACTTCATGTTGTTGAAATAGAATATCCATTTTTGTCGCATGCATACAATCTAACAGGGTCACTACATCATTCAGCTTAACAACAGGTGGTATAATCACCTTTTGTAAAGCTTCTTGGAGAATTCTATGGTATGTAGGCGATGTTTGTATTAAGTCCCAAAGAGAGATCTTGGCCGGAGTAGCACAAAGATATTTAACAAGATCATATTCTTGACCACCTTTATGAGTAAGGTGAGGTGGTTGAGGAAGCATAGGTTGAAAAGATGGAAGAGAGACAGGTACATGTGGTGCTTGCTTACTTTGCTTGTTATTATGGGTGTTGTATGTGTGAGCAATCATGTGATGCTATGGCACATTTTGAACACCTTGATTTCTTTGAGTGATTTGTTTTGCATAATTTAGAATGTAACCTGGGGGTCGAGGTGGTTTTGGATCACCTTGAACCGTAATCACCAGTTTTAAGCAAGAAGGTGCATTGGGTGCCCCATTCACAATGAGTTTAGGAACATTAGTATACTTATTCACTATCCCCTTAGTAGGTTGAATAAGTCTATTAGTGATGATTAAATTAACATTGTTTTGAATTTGATTAAGCTCAACATTCATCCCTAAAAGATTTGATGCGAGAGACCTTTCTTCATCTACCAATGCTTCGTCTTTAGGAAGGAGAGCATTAAAATGAAGGGAAGGTAAAGTGTTCTTAAGAGAATTGTCGATTATTGTATCTTTAGTGATGTCCAAGGGGTTTGAACATGCAACCAAAAGAGAACTATTCACATCCTTAGTGATGTCCAAAGTACTTGAACATTCATCCAAAGGAGGAAGATCGAGGGTCTTCACTTCCTTAGTGATATCCAAGGTGCTTGAACATTCAACTAAAGGAGGGATAGGATGACTCATATAATCATCATCATCATCATCATATACTTTAGATATTAGATCCAATGCATTATCGTGATTTATAGAAGAACTTTCACAATCCTCTTTCTCATGAGTGTTCATGGATATGAATTCGGTTAGATTTTCTAATATTGAAGGATGCTCACCCATGAGGGTTATGAGTCTATGAAAATCAAGATCTTTGATATATGCATGTAAACATACCAAAGAGAAATGACATGAAGATGCCATAATGAAATGTATTGTAACAACAATATACAATAAGGTCTATTCCTTTATCAAATATCACCGATATGAGAGACTTTTGTACACAAAACACTAGGTTGAGGAAACTGGGTTTTTGAATCTTTTTGTAAAGTACAAAAACACACTAGTGTCCTTACAAATGGAGTGATCAAGATGTAAAAAGTGCTGCACAAAAGGTAATATAGATAACTTTAAGATTTCTTGCAAAGAAATGTTAAGGAGATGTTAAATTTCTTATATTGAAATACATATTGTGTAATTACAAACATGCAAATTTTCAAACAAAAGTATGCAATGATGTAAACTTTTCAAATGAGAAATGAAAATACACTTTAAATTACTGCTAGATCTAAATTGAAAGATGTTTGTGACAGCAGCAAAATCTGAAATGAGATTTTGAGTACAAACCCTAGCTTTTGGAATTACTAGGTTATATGAAAAATGCAACTTTTTAACCAAAACCCTAGCAAATGAGATCTTCAAATGCAAGATGTAATATGATAAAATGATGAGTTATTGTAATATGGATCAGATCTGATGCAAAGATCAGAAAATTAAATCTTGTTATCATATGCAATTGAAATCATGCAAAATTATGTCTACAAGCAAGCCTAGGATGCTTGTTTTTTTTAGAAATTTTCAAATGTATGTAAGATAAATTCCAATGGAAGATAGAAAATATGATATGAATGAATTCAATGACTGATTACAACACTCAGAAAGATGCAAAATGCTCGTTGTTCCAGATTCACCAAAATGTTATGCACGATAAGTGGGAAGATGGTGGATGGTGTTAAAGTATATCAAATCAAACCCTCCTTTCACAATAACATTCAAGGACAAAAACCTAGCCAAGTCACTACAGATGAATGAGGACTCAACTATAGGTTTATGTGCTCATGAGTGATATGGAAAGATAGATTAGATTAAGATATTTGCCAAACCCTACATCAAATAAGCCTCAAACCCTAATTATAATGCAACCGGGTCCAAACAAACATAATGCTATAGGAAACTGTACATGAAGTAGTCATGGATAATCAGAAACATACCAGAAGTTGAGTTTTTGGAAACAAAAACTTGGCATACTATGGGGTGGGTACCCAAGTCTAATAGGGCATTATTTTTGTAGATCCAGAGCAGAGAGATGTGTTAGACTATATCCATCTCCTAAGTTTGATGTCAAGCCTATCAGGAGGACTAGGGGGAGGGCACCCTACTCCCAAAGGGAGGAATATCAGCAAATTTCTTCTAGATCCTAAATCCTTATCGTTCAAACTGCTTCTCTGCACTTATACTTTTCCAACTCCCGCACCTGTAACTTGCAATCACAAAGAAAGGGGGTTGGGGGTTATGGTGTTTAGGAGCTTGCCTCGGTCAAGCCCTGGAAGGACATTCAAGTCTTCCAACACCATTGTTAAATAGAGTGCGTGCCCAAGGAGGGCAGAGGCCAAATCTAATGATGAAATGAAATGATTGAAATAGAAGTTGATGTCACCTTAGAGTTGAAGCCCTCACGGAGATGAAAATCCTTCAAATCATGAGGAGATGGATTGATGAAGCCAAGTCTGTAACAAACAAACACAATAACAACATAATTATGCTCTACAACACAATGAATGCCTTGAAATCTCTTTGCTCAATATCACAAGTTTACATTATCCATCTAGGTGTAAAATAAAGTCATAAACTCACTTAAATATATGCTTTCCCACTAACATTCATAAATTAAATTGAAAAGGCCAACAGAGGGAAACCTTTTGAAAGGGCCCAAGCTGACACACTTTAAATTTAATCCTAACAAATTAGGCTGGACTTGGGTGCGGGTGCCCAAGTACCAAGGCCTATTTTGGTCATGTTTAAGCACTTAGAATAGGCCCCTAAGTCCTATTTGACATGGGTTTTGGGGGAAATTGCTCCAGGATAAGTATTTATCTTGCAAAGTGTGAACACAGGGACCTAAGAGCTAAACTAGGAGGTAAAAAGGCATAGGGAAACTTTTTACTCCATAACAATCTATATGTAAATGCCAACTTATACTTGAATGTTTATTTCATGTATATCTTGAGTTTCCTAAGTGTTTTTTTCCCTTTTTGTAAAACTTTTGGCCTTCTCAGATGCGGGGTTTTCCTTAGAATATGGATATATCCTAAACCCCTCGAATATCTGCTGATACCTTTGCAACATCACTTAGCGAGACTCCACAAGGGACACCGATATGTCCCAAAGATGTTGAAACCCCTGCATATCCCAAAGTATCCTTTGCATCCACAATATACCCTCACAAACTACATTGTGAGATTGTGATAGATCTATGGAAATATCTTGTTGTGACTAAAAGTCCCGCAACCCTCATATCTCCACAAAATTTGACTTACCTTCGAAGCTCCACTGCATTGTTACCTTGCGAGTCTCCAATGCTAACATGGAAGTATCCAAATACCCTCATTTTCCCCACATATCCCTAACCTGTCCCTACACCCACAAATCTAAACGAGACCTATCTTTTTGCAATCCAACATTAAACTTAAAACTTGCGAGATTTTGGCACAGACATGGAGATATCATAAATGCCTTGAAAATCCCATAATTTCCAATAAGGGGTCATCATGTCCATTATACAGAAAGTCAATATATACATGGAAATGTCCTGATCAAACTTAAATCTCCATAATGTCTAGGTAGCGGTCTTTTCTCTACTTTGTGGGAATCCGATGCAAGCATGGAAATATATTGTAGACCCTCTAACTTCTGCAAATTGACATTTAAACTTTAAAATCATACAGTTTTGACTTAGATAAGAAAAGATCATCAGATTTTCACACAAATGGTAAATTTTAACAAATTCTTGATCCAATAAAGGGTAAAATCAGTCTTAATCAAAGGGATAAACTAAATACATAATCACTACAAGACTGTTGAAACTAATGTTGTGTTTTTGTGAATAAAATAGATTATTTCATGTTTATCCAGATGAATTGAAATAACTTAAAGGATTGATATCCCATTAAAATGGGGTTTTTTGCATCGACGATAGAAATGAAATGAATCATATCAAAGTTCTTTATTACAAGTTTCCTTTTTACATGTCAAACATTAAAGCTGGAGGTGATATAAAGAGAAAACAGATCAAAGGATTTAGGAAGATCTTTAGATCAGGAAAAACTAGTGTGGAAAGCATCAGAGGTCTGCTCAGAATCCTCTGAGGTAGAAAAGCTTGAAGGAATAAAAATAAGATTGTTGAAGATAGAAGAATCACTCAGTTCTAGGCCCTATTCACATTTATTTTTCCAGAAAATTAGTTTAGAAATGGAGCCCCTCCTCCAAAAATGTGTCACTTTTGTTTTTCTTTGTCAACTCATTGAAGAAGAGATGTTTTGTCTTATTATGCTTGTCCCAAAAGTGTAATTTCATCTTTTTCCAAAAGGACAAAAGGGAAAAATGAGTTTGTAACTCCCTTGCCACAAATATTAAATGCTCATGAAATCTAAGCCCTTGGTGTTGGATTAATACTCAACACTCATTGTAAACTAAGTGCTCTTGCCTCCCCTATATAAAGGCAATCACCCTCTCGTGTACATGTTAGAAGGAAGGATTGAAAAGAAGTATAATTGTTGAGACTCTATCATTTTGCTGAATCAATATAAATAGAAATTCATTTGCTTTTGTCAACTGGGTTGTTTTGTTGATTGCAAAATTGGTTTCAAGGTTCCTTTTCACCTTTTTGTTAGAGTTCAGTTGCATTTGTGGTTAATCATTTATGATATTTTCTTATAATGTTCATACCATTAGTAAATTATTGATTGTAACTTACTATAGTTATTTTGAACATGATTTAATTTAGTTCTATTGTGGAAGTTAATTAAACTATGCTAGAACCTGGGTGTTTAATGAGTTTTCACATTTTGAAAATATTTCATTTCCTTTGGAGATTGCATTGTCTCTGTAGCATTGTGAGCTATCTGATTAAGCATAGATCTATTTATGTGAGGTTTGTCTATCTAAAATAGTTAATCATTCATGTAACTATCCTTAGGAATTCTCTATCCCTTCCCTTTCCTACCCTTCTTTTGCACTTTTTTTATCAGATCTAATTAGAATAGGATATTCAAACTTGCATATTACTATCATAAAGTTCATATTTCATAAATGCAAGTTGATATATTTCTGGTTACATACTGAGATGACACATTTTATGGAAATATATTATTGGATTAGTTTGTTTATACATTGCTAAATTTAAAAACTTATTGGTGTATGAAATCATGGAAAATCAACATGAAGGAAATGAGAACAAATGCAAACCTCATATCGACTCACGATCCATTGATAAGGTGGAGAGTGCTGCACCGGAAGCACTCTAGCTTTACCCAAAGAGATGAATGTTGATTGCTCGATTCTACAGCATAACGGTGAGATAGGGATGGATAGATGAATGCAAGATAGATGGATGAGAGATTGAGAGAAAATTTTGGTAGAGTAAGGATGCTAGAAGAAGATTCCATTTGCAAATGGCTCAAGAGAGGCTATCTTTATAGAAAAAAGGTAAATTTGAATGGACGGTTGTGATTGAGAGTTATGTTGAAAGATATGGACGGTCAAGATCGATTAGGGTTAGATTAGGGTTAGATTAGGGTTTCCCACTCAAAGAGGGATTATAGTCACATGACAAGTGTGCGATGGAGAATAGAGGGGAATCTAATTCAAATTTGAATTAGTTTGACATGTGAAGGCATATTAAGTGGGAGATGAGACATGTGACATGTGTCGCAATGTGATGAGAGGTGAGGGAATAATTCAAATTTTCAATTTCAATTATGTGAGACATGTGAAGGAGGATTATTAACTAAAAAAATGGGATTTATTTAGTTAATTAGAATGCGATCAAGTGGGATTAATGGGATTAAGATGGGATGAACTAAGACCTAGGGATAAATGGGATTAAGTGGGATGAGGTTAGATGAACTGGGACCTAGGGCAAAACATACAAGGTCATGTCGATAATGTGTTGTGTCGAGACATGGACAATTTTTAGTGTCTACATTTGCCTCTCTTTGAGATGATGTTGCAAGATGATAAGATTTGTGTTGAGTAACATCATTTCAAAGAAGCTAAGGTATGGATAGAGGAAAAGGATAGGATGATGATGCCCCCTTGAGAGGATAGGCGGGTTGGACAAACATGAGCATGCTCTCGAAATGAAAGGAATGGAAAAAGATAAAGGAATGTATAGAAGAAAAGAATGATGCGTTATGCTGCAATGAAAGTGAGCAACCATGATGTTTGTGTTGCAAGTATGGGCCTAACTGGTGTTGTCATTGATGTAAACATACACCTGTTGCATTGATGAAAATGATTGGATGAGCTGAGTGCTGAGGATATTGAGAAAATTAGTCCTAATCGGGAACAAAGAAGAACAGTGAAGTTAGTAAGGCAAAAGTCCAAGATAAGATGAGGATCAGAGGATGCGGATTAAAGGGTTTGTAGATATGTGTCTTAAGGTGATCTAGTAAAGATTTTAGAGGTCTACATGAAGATCTGAAGAAGTAGTGGCCGTTCAAGTAAAATTGGTTCCAGCAGGTATTCAGAGGTAATAGAGTGACACAGATAGGTCTGGTGAGCTTCGGAAATGCATTATCCTATTCTGCGGATTTGAGGAAGTGTTGAGGAAGTCTTTGTGAAGTGTCAACTCGATTGGTTCATGGTTTGAAGGTCTGCAATCATCTATTCCTTTGTGACAGTGGTGACAGACTGTGTTCTTGAGGTTCCAGATGAAGGAGAGAAGGATTTCAGTATGCAGATGAGGTGCAGATGTTCTTGGTGATTCAGGCAATCTTGTGAAGGTCTTTGGATCGTGTCCAGCTCATGTTGGTGGTCTGCATTAGAGTTGGAGCTCGCAATTGAAGAATAACCTCCGGATGATGGTGTTCTTCCTGTGACTGGCCGACCGGATGAGTTACACATCTTGCGGATGTTCTTTTAGATGTTTGCTGACTTAAATGACTATTCCTAAGTCGATGCCTTGTATAAATAAGGGATTCTAAAGTCATTTCAAAGCGCATCTTGTGGAGATGAGAGTGTGGTAGCGAGGAGGAGAGCAAAAGATAGCGCAAAAGTATTGGGCTTAAATGGAACTAATTCAAGCATGGTGAAGATGCTATTCTCTAGTTCATGTATGTGATACTTATTACTTTGTAGACAATGTATCTCTTGTAGGCAGTGAGCCTCTTGTGAGCAGTGTGCTCAGGCAGTGAGCCCTAATTGGCATGTGCCATTTTGTTCTTTCTTTTCTTCTAACAGATAATACAATCTTGAGTTAATCACCCCGTGGTTTTTCCCTTAACTGGGTTTTCCACATCAAAATCTTGGTGTCTTATGTGTTGATGTGTTTCTGCTCTTGAATTAAATGCATTATGTTTCATAATTGATTTATTGATATGCTGCTAATCACTAAGAGGATTTAAGAGTGTAATTGGAAAAAAAGTTTTGGACAATTGATTCACCCCCCTTCTCAGTTGTCTGCCCTAAGACTAACAATTGATATCAGAGCCAAGTTCCTCTAAAAGAAGCTTAACCACTTGAGGAGATCCAGGATGTCGTCCTACAAGAAGGATAGTCTAAAGTTTGATGGAACCAATTTTAATCTTTGGAAAAGTCACATGAAATGTCACTTGCAATGTATGGGAATGCAATACTGGAACATGGCTTCAATAAAGTATACTCCTCCTCAGGGTGGTCTGAAATCCCCAAATGAAATCACAGATGCTGAAAACAATCCGCGGACTATAGAAGCTCTTTTAAGCGCACTATCTGATTCAGAGCTTTCAAATGTTGTTGACCTACCAACTTCTTTTGAGATTTGGCAAAAACTGGAACTTCTGCATGAAGGAGACAATTATGTTAAATGTGCAAGGTTACAAAGTCTGAAAGGGAAATTTAAAAATCTGAAGATGAGAGATGATGAAAATATTACTACTTTTATGCCAAGAATAAATGAGATTGTTTGTGGAATTAGAAATGTCGGTGGAGTCTTGGATGAAGATGAGATTGTTGGCAAAATTCTCAGATCCCTTCCTGCTTCTTATAAAATCAAGGCTGCTGCCGTTGAAGAATTCAGAGCCCATACAACTATCACAAGGGATCAATTGGCTGGTAAATTGGCTGCATTCGAAATGACCGAGTTTGGAGATGCCCCTCCTAAGACTGAATCTGCATTCAAAGCCAGTGCCTCTGTGAAAGGTAAACAAAGGTTTGATCGAGGGGAGAACTCTTCAAGAAAATTCTTATGGTATGAAAAAACAAGAAAAGACCTAGAAGAGGAGGAAGCAGAAACTGCTCAACTTGAAGCCCTTATTGCAAAAAGACTGCCAAGAGGGTGTGATAACTATGAAGGAAAATTGTCTTTTAAGTGTTTTAACTGCATAAGATTGGTCATTTTGCCTCAAAGTGTCCGAAAAGATTTTCAAGGCCAAATCCTAACAGATCAAGGTTCCAAAAGAATTGTTACTATGTTCATGAGGAAGATGATAATGAATGAGTGACAAATGATGAATCAGAGACATGAAACAAATCCAGAAGTGACTGGGTGTTCATTGCCATCAAGGAAGAAGAACCAATGTCCTCTGAATCTGTCAATCATAAGGTTGTAGAAAGAGCTTTGGCTGCCCAAGTTGAAGAAAAGAATGATTGGGTCATTGATAGTGGTTGCTCTCACCATATGACAGGTGACAAAAATAAGTTCATAGATTTGGAAAGGTATGAAGGAGGAGCGGTAAAGTTTGGTGATAATTCTGCTAGTAGAATCAGAGGAAGAGGAACTATTTCTTTTGATGGAAGGAACAAAACCGATAATGTACTATATGTTGAAAGATTGAAGCACAATCTTCTTAATGTTGGATAGTTGGTAGACAAAGGCTACGATCTCCGATTCAAGAATGGAAAATGCAAGATCTTTGAAAGTTTTGAAACAAAGATTGCATCCGGTACTTAGACAAAAGGTAATATCTTTCATCTAGTTGGTACTGGTAAAAGTTGCTTATTTGTTCAAGTTGATCAGAGTTGGTTGTGGCATAGGAGAATGTGTCATGTAAATTTTGATAATATCATCAAGATAAGCAATACTCAGGTTGTAAGAGATCTTCCAAAATTGGTGAAACCTACAAATAGTTTGTGCAAAGAATGTCAGTTGGGAAAACAAAGCAGAGTCTCATTTAAGAGCAAGGAACAATCTTCTACCGGATTATTGGACTTAGTTCATACTGATCTTTGTGGTCCGGCAAGAATCAGGAGTGTGCAAGGTGATAGATACTTCATGTTACTAATTGATGACTATTCCCGGATGATGTGGGTAACTTTTTTGAAAGAGAAATCAGAAGCTCTTGATAAATTTAAAATATTCAAGGCTATGGTAGAGAATGGAATCTGATTAAAATTGAAATGTCTGAGGTCTGATAGAGGTGGAGAATTTACATCCAGTGAATTCATAGATTTCTATGAGAAACATGGAATAAAGAGACAGTTGTCTGCTCCTAGGACTCCACAGTAGAATGGAGTAGTTGAGAGAAAGAACTGGACCATCCAGGAAGCATCTAGGACCATGATGATGGAAGCAAACGTTCCTCAGATCTATTGGAGAGAAGCTGTCAGCACTGCAGTCTATACTCTCAATCAAGTTCAAATAAGAAGCAATACCGATAAGACTCCTTATGAACTTTGGTTTGGCATCACTCCTACTGTGAGGTATTTTAGAGTTCTTGGTAGAAAATGTTACATCAAAAGAGATGAAGATCTAGGAAAGTTTGATGCTAGAAGTGATGAAGGAATATTCTTGGGTTACTCTACTCAAAGCAAAGCATACCGGTGTTATAACAAGAGACTGAGAAAGATGATAGAAAATACAAATGTGAAGGTTGATGAAGGAATTGAAAAACCCTCAAGGTTTTATGAATGTGATGAAGATGATCAGAATGGTGCTCTAATTCAAGGAGCCCAAGCCTCTTCTGAAAGTTAGATTCAAACTGATCTGGTAAATCAGGAAGAAGAGATGAGTTTTAATGAGCCTTATCAAGAATCAGAAGTGCAAGAAACTCCAAAAGTTCCAAGGTATGTAAGACTGAACCACTCTGAAGATCAGATCATAGGTGACAAAAGCAAAGGTGTGCAAACTAGAAGGAGAATTGCTCAAAATTTAGATGAGTATTGTTTGATTTCAAAGATTGAACCTAAGACAGTAGATGAAGCCTGCAATGATGAAAACTGGACTAAAGCAATGGAGGAAGAGTTGATGCAAATAGAGAAAAATCACACTTGGGATCTTGTTCCCAGACCTAGAAACAAGAATGTAATTGGAACCAAATGGGTCTTCCAGAAGAAACTGAATGAAGTTGGTGAAGTGATCAGAAACAAAGCCAGATTGGTCTACAAGGGCTATTCTCAAATAGAAGGAGTTGATTTTGAAGAAACTTTTGCTCTGGTGGCAAGAATTGAAGCAGTCAGATTATTTCTTGCTTTTACTG
Organism: Cunninghamia lanceolata; assembly: GCA_027924645.1. Classification (NCBI taxonomy): domain Eukaryota; kingdom Viridiplantae; phylum Streptophyta; class Pinopsida; order Cupressales; family Cupressaceae; genus Cunninghamia; species Cunninghamia lanceolata. The sequence goes on along the minus strand of BSBN01000178.1, from coordinate 4,440,264 downwards.
CTTTCAAGGATTTTAAGGTATACCAGATGGATGTCAAGTCTGCCTTCCTAAATGGTGACTTAGAAGAAGAAGTGTACATTGAGCAACCAGATGGATTTCAATTGTCTGATCATGGTGATATGGTCTGCAAGTTGAAGAAGGCACTGTATGGACTGAAGCAAGCCCCAAGAGCCTGGTATGAAAGATTGGATAAACATCTTTTGAAGATTGGTTTCAACAAAGGTATTGCTGACAATAATTTGTATTTCAAAATTGACCATGAAAATATCTTGATTGTTGAAGTGTTTGTTGATGATATTATTTTTGGAGGAAGAGATAGTATGTGTAAAACCTTTGCAAATCAAATGAAAAGTGAATTTGAGATGTCCATGCTTGGGGAAATGAACTTCTTCTTGGGTCTACAAATCACTCAAACAAAGAAAGGAATCTTCATTTCTCAGACCAAATATGTGAAAGAATTGTTGAAAAAATTTGAGATGGAAGACTCAAAGCAAATGAGTACTCCCATGGCAACCGGATGTAAGTTGAGCAAGGATGATGACTCTCCCAAGGCTGATCAAAAAAAGTATAGGTCAATGATTGGAGGACTGTTGTATCTTACTCAAACTAGACCAGACATTATGTAGGTTGTTGGTCTTGTTGCTAGATTTCAGGCTGATCCTAGAGAATCTCATGTCATGGCAATCAAGAGGATTTTTAGATATCTAAAAGGGACAGTTGAGTATGGTCTATGGTATCCTAGAGATCATGATTTCTCTCTTCATGCATATATAGATGTTGATTGGGTAGGAGATGTAGATGATTAGAAGAGTACCAATGGTGGAGCATTCTTCTTGGGGAAGAGATTGGTTTCTTGGCTAAGCAAGAAACAAGAGGCAATATCTCTGTCCACAATTGAAGCAGAATATATTGCAACAACAAGTAGTTATACTCAGGTTTTGTGGATGAAGCAAATGCTAAGAGACATAAGAGTGGAGAATGAGGAGCCTATCACAATCTTCTGTGATAATTCAAGTGCAATAAATATATCTAAGAATCTGGTGTTGCATTCAAAAACTAAGCATATATCTATCAAGTTTCACTTCCTAAGAGAGCAAGTGAACAAGAATGAAGTCAAATTGGAGTTTGTGCCTTCCAAGGATCAGATTGCAGATATCTTTACTAAACCTTTACCTAAGGACTCTTTTGAGTATCTCAGGGAGAAGTTAGGTGTTATTGCTCCTCCGGTGATGAACTAAGATGCATTGACATGCATCAGTCCAGTGAATATCAGAGTCATATCTTGAGATCTAGATTGATGATGGGGAGCTGCTACTCAGGGGGAGTAGCTGGTATGATTCTAAAATGATGAAATTGCAAGTATGTGCCCTTTGCCATTGATGTCAAAGGGGGAGAGAAGACATGTGAAAAACAAGTGGTGGCTGACAAAGGGGAGCAGTAAAGAAAGAGAAGACAAGTGAATGGTTGTTGGTGATAGGGGGAGTTGTGACAGTAAGGAGAAGTTCTTGTCTTGATGGTCAAAATAATTTTTCACATCATATGTTGCCATTAATGACAAAGGGGGAGATTGTTGCAAGTATGGGCCTAACCGGTGTTGTCATTGATGTCAACATACTCCTGTTGCATTGATGAAAAGGATTGGATGAGCTGAGTGCTGAGGATATTGAGAAAATTAGTCCTAATCAGGAACATATAAGATTAGTGAAGTCAGTAAGGCAAAAGTCCAAGATAAGATGAGGATCAGAGGATGTGGATTAAAGGGTTTGTAGATATGTGTCTTAAGGTGATCCAATAAATATTTTAGACGTCTGCATGAAGATCTGAAGAAGTAGTGGCCGTTCAAGTAAAACCAGTTCTAGCAGGTATTCAGAGGTAACAGCGTGACACAGATAGGTCCGGTGAGCTCCAGAAATGCATTATCCTATTCTGCAGATTTGAGGAAGTGTTGATGAAGTCTTTGTGAAGTGTCAACTTGATTAGTTCATGGTTTGAAGGTCCGCAAGCATCTATTCCTTTGTGACAGTGGTGACAGACTGTGTTCTTGAGGTTCCAGATGAAGGAGAGAAGGATTTCAGTATGCAGATGAGGTGTGAATGTTCTTGGTGATTCAGGCAATCTTGTGAAGGTCTTTGGATCGTGTCCAGCTCATGTTGGTGGTCCACATTGGAGTTGGAGATCACAATTGAAGAATAACCTCCAGATGATGGTGTTCTTCCTGTGACTAGCCGACCGGATGAGTTACACATCTTGCAGATGTTCTTGTAGATGTTTTCTAACTTAGATGACTATTCCTAAGTCGATGCCTTGTATAAATGAGGGATTGTAAAGTCATTTCAAAGTGCATCTTGTGGAGATGGGAGTGTGGTAGCGAGGAGGAGAGTGAAAGGTAGAGCAGAAGTATTGGGCTTAAATGGAATTGATTCAAGCATGGTGAAGATGCTATTCTCCAGTTCATGTATGTGATACTTATTACTTTGTAGACAGTGTGTCTCTTGTAGGCAGTGAGCCTCTTGTGAGCAGTGTGCTCGGGTAGTGAGCCCTAATTGGCATGTGCCATTTTGTTCTTTCTATTCTTCTAACAGAGAATACAATCTTGGGTTAATCACCCTATGGTTTTCCCTGAACCAGGTTTTCCACGTCAAAATCTTGGTGTCTTATGTGTTGATGTGTTTCTGCTCTTGAATTAAATGCATTATGTTTCATTATTGATTTATTGATATGCTGCTAATCACTAAGAGGATTTAAGAGTGTAATTGGAAAGAAAGTTTTGGACAACTGATTCACCCCCCCTCTCAGTTGTCTGCCCTAAGACTAACAGTTTGATATAACACTTAGACATTATGCACCAAGGTATAAGGACCAAGGTGGCGATGTGTCTCGTGCCCCAGCGTAATACAACCTTGTCTAGATACAAGATACGAATATTAGCTAGGTTGATTCAGATTTGATACAAATGCAAGATATAATGATAAAACATGCAAGCAACCAAGCAAGCATGCACAAATGATACAAAAACAAACAAGGTATTGCCCCTGTCAAGCTATAAGCCAATGATTGATTGATGGTTTGATAAAGATAGTGTTGTCATGGCGGGGAATGATAACCCTAGATCAGCACAAGGATTAAGATAGTGTTGTCATTTGCGGGGAACGATATATCCCTAGATCAACACAAAGATGATTGATTAATTGATTGATTTGGTTTACAACAAGATTAGGATCAAGACCATTGATTGAAATTGGATGATTTGGATTGATTGATTAACTTGATTGGTATGGATTAAGGTTGACTTGCATTTGGATTATTGCTTGGATTGATTTGATAAGGATGAATGGAAGATTGGATTTGATGGAGATTGATGAAATGATTGATGAAGTGATGAAGATAGATGATAGAAGAATGCTGAAAGAAGAAAGAGGAATACTGTCTTAGTGCCTAAATCTAGGCACTTCCTTTGTGCTCCAGACTGCCTACATACCCGTGTCCATGGGATCAAGGCATGTAACAATAAAGAGGAGATTTAGTTCTAATTTGTGTTTTATTGATGGTGATGATATGGATTGATTGGATTGATCAAGTTATGGATTGACTGGATGTTTGATGATATACGATGTTATTGATGAGATGATGTGGATTAGATTGATCAAGTTATGGATTGATTGGGATTGATTAAATGATGAATTTGATTTGCTTTTGATTATTTGATAGATCGGATGATTGATAGATTGGCTTGATCTGATGATGTGATTGGACTTGTTTTGATTTTGATGTGGTGGATTATTTGATAATGATTGATCTTATTGCTTGGATTTTTTTTTGGAATATTTGATTTTTTTGTATTTTTGAAATGTTTTGCTTTTTTTTTGGATTTTTGAAATGTTTTGCTTTTTTTGTCTTTTTGGGAATATTTTGATTTTTTTGGGTTTTTTGAAATATTTTTTTTTTTTTGGATTTTAAAATATTTTCATTTTTTTGTATTTTTGGGATAGCTTGGAATGTCAATGGATTTACAATTTGGGTAGCCTTTGTGCTTGATACCAATGACAAGGGGAACCAAGTCTAGGTGCAAGGGAATGGATGGGATTGGACAAAAGGATGGACAATAGTGGATGGATGAAAGGATTATGATAAATGGATAGGATAAAAGGATAGGCTATGGAATGGAATGGATGTATGTGTAAGAGAGAAAGGATGTGATCTTCAAGGACTATGTTGCATAGGAATAACATGCCCCAGTCTGGGTAGTTGACTTAGGCTTTTTCATGACAATGCTTAGGACAATGGGATGATAGGATGGATTGGATAAGATGGATAAATGGGTAATGACTAGAGGATAATGATAGGATTGGATTGGAAAGGACCATAGGATAATGTCAAGATAAGGTATGTCAAGAGATACCCAAAACATTTGTCAACATTGTGCCCCCACTCTTTATCAAGATCAAAAGAGGAAGGAAGTATGGATGGGTTTGATATGATAGGAATGTGTATGCAATGGATAAGATATGAAAATGATATGTAGGATGAGACAAGGTGCCCCCAAGTGTAAGTGGGATAGAAGATCAACCTACACATGATGCCTGTTTGCCAGGTTTTCATCATGGTACTTATCCAAGGCACTTGTTTGCCAGGTTTTCACCGTTGGACGAAGGGATTTATCTTTACTTTTTTAATTTTTCAATTTTTTTTTGACTTTTTGGATGGAAGAAGGTGGAATATGGATTGGAGGGACTCAAGTGTCTAGTGCCATGAAAGGTGATAGTCCCATTGGAAAGGAATCTCGTCGCATGGACCATGTCAAATGTGCTCATCGATGTTGGTAGGGAGATGGCTTGAAAGTGAGATGGATTAGGTAGATAGTGGATTATGATGTGGATTATGGAGGGATCGAAAGTGGATTATGATGTGGATTATGTCGGGGTGAAAGTGGATTATGGAGGGATCAAAAGTGGATTATGTTGGACTTATGAAAGGAAGATGGATGCAATGTTTATGCAAAAGATGGGGAAGAATTGTAGGATAATGGTTGAATGACGGGGTGATGGACGTATGAAAAGGAGTCATGACCAACAGCTGCACACATCATGTTAAACATGGAAGCTTTTGAGTGGATGGTGGTGTAGGAAGCAATGGTGATGTTTGCTTAGGAGATGGATGATTTAGGACATTTGGAACCCACATGGACTTAGTATTTTTCTAATTTTTACCTTTCATGTGGGATGTTTGAAATATTTGAATGGAATGGCATTTTTGAATGGAGGGGAATGGTTGGGATTTTTGAGAGGTAGATGCCTCATTTGATTTGCTTGATTTTTGCTTAGGTACCCATACCATTTTGCTTTTGGAGGTATGGGCTTTTTGGATGTATTTGATTTTGATGTTTTGCATTGATGTCCTAAGGTATTAGGACCCTTAGGATTTTTGGTTTTATGCGAGGAGGCATCCAAATGTTTATTTTTGAATCCCATGGACATGATGGAAATGGGGTTGGTGGAAAAAGTGGAAGCTTTATGTTTAAACAATGCGTGCATTTGTTGGTCATGATTAGGATATTGAGGGGATTTATGGATGGTAGGTATGTTAGGTGTTGGAAGCAATGGTGGAAAAGTGGATGGAGAGAAATTAGGAGTTGGAAGGAGTGGAGGTAAAGTGGATGGTGGAAGGTGAATGGTCACATGCTTTTGACATTTGTAGGATGATGGGGCTGGAATGGCTATGTATGTTTTAGGAATATGATGGTGTTTATGATGGAAGGAAGTGGATTTAGGAAGTGTGGAGGAAGTACCAACATCATTAGATTGTTGACCTTGGGGTGTGTATCCAAGGCCAAATGAGCGAGGAGGGACCTTGACATGGATTGGCTCCAAAATACCTTGTTCATGAAGGCCTAAACCTTTACCTTGGTAGTTCATGTTTTGGAGCATGTGATTGACAATAGGACTAGGTGTAGTTTGGACACTAGACTTGAGTTGATTATTTGATGAAGTGGATAATGGTTGTTGGTGTTCTAAGGAGGAACACTCATGACTGAATGTGGATAGACTAGTAGGATATGGTGGATTTGAAATGGGATCAATGGTGGATGTGGAAGGATCATTAGGATATTTCTTATGTTCATTGGGATCTAAATTATTTGTTTGATCTTCTATGTTTGCTTGGGGGACAAATGTCTCATCATGACAAGTGGATATTGTGAGATCATGGCTAGGTGGAGAGGTCTCTTTGCTTTGAATGAAGGCCATGAAACGGGGTGAATGCTCAAGTAAGTCAACAAGACTTCCATTAGATGAAGCATGTAGGTCTTGGGTGTCTTGTTCATGAATAGTTGTGGGGGTATGACTAGGATCAAGTTGTTCATGGATAGGTTCTTCATAGGTATCATCTTGATCATAGAAAAGGTACATGTTATGGATAGGGTAAATAGAAGTGATTTGATCTTGATTAGGACTAGGGCTTAATGTTTTCACATGATTAGGATTAAAATCTTGACATACCTCTTGACTTGCTTGAATGGAAGTGGAAGGCTCTTTAATAAGCTTGATAGCTCGTAAATCACATGATGGGGTTAGAAGACTAGACAAAGTGTTTAAAGACTCATGGGGGGATCAAGATTAGGTGTTTGATGACATGGCAATGTTTTATTCCTTGCTAGTAGCCAATGGATCACATCCTTTGCAAGGGTATGGGTGAATGGGAAATATAGTGGATGCATGATAATAGTGGAAGTTGAAGGCTTAGGATTAGGATTTGTTGGATGGATAATGGGATTAGGATTTGGGCTAGATGGAAAGATAATGGAATTAGAGGGATTGGTTTTATCCAAGACAATCTTACCACAATCTTCTAGGTTCTTGACCAATCTTTGAAATCGGACACAAGTGGATATGGTATGGCCCCTATACCTATGGTATGCACAATAATGGTTTTCATTATACCCTCTAGGTTTAATCATAAATGGAGAATATGCTTTAAGCAGGTATAGCTCAATCAAATTTGCTTGGACCAATTTCTCTAAAAGTATCTCCATGGAATCTTTTAATGAAGGGTTAGTGGAACATGGAGATGAAGGTGATGAAGGCGATGAAGGGCCTGATAAAGGTGTTGGGATAGGACTAGTTGGCTCATGTGTTGGCATATGATTGGATGGTGAAGGTGACTCAAAGGAGGCACTTTCTAGGTTGGTTTCTCCCTTGTCAAAGGATTTTAGGTCTTGAATATGATGACTTGGACTTTCTTGATCTATGTACATAGGGCCATTTGGATTTGCATGTTGTTCTTGTAAGGACATTTGATTGCCATGTGGATAGGTTTGGTGATGAGGTGGCATGATAGGATATGTAGGTAAAAGGTTTTGTGAGGTGGATTGTTGTGGACATTGGTTGATGTTGGAGGTTTGTTGAGAAAGCAGTTGGGATATGATGGCAATGGAGTTAGAATCATTGGATGGTAGACTTATGGAAGTACTTGCATTTGTGGTGTTGCTAGGAATAGTGAGGGTGATTTGTGGTATGGATGTGGCGGCATTAGTGTTTGGATTATGTGCTTGTTGGGCTTGTGATGGAATGTGGGAGCATTTATATTGACCTAGGACTTGATGTTGTGGGGATTGTTGATGTTGTGGTGACACATGATCTTCTTCCTTTCTATATAACCAACTAAGTTGCCTAAGTTGGTTAAGCATTGGTTTGGTGCCATAAGGATCATTCTAATAGGTGTTGTTTAGAAATGCCCTATCCATGTTTACAAGTGATAAATGTGGATAATTGATTGGCTATGTAGAATGAGGATGTGTAATGGCCAGAAATGATTAGGGGTTTTTACTTGGATGATGAGGACTATGGTGATGATGATTAGGATGTTGAAGATGACTAGGATGATGATATTGGATGACTTGAAGGACTTAGGATGAATGATGGTGGAATTATTAGGTTAAGTGACTAGGATGATTTAGGATAATGGTAAGGGTGATGTGGGATAACAAGGTGGGATGACTTGGATTGAGGTGATTAGGATGAAAGGATTGAGATGAAAGTGGTTTAAATGAGAAATGTAGGTGATGATGTGGAGTGATTGGGATCAAAGTTCAAGACCTTAAGATGATTTGATTTGTTTTTTTTTTTATGGATGGCTCTCTATGCTTGAGATAGACTAATGATCTCAAGTAAGAGGGTTGATTGGATTGATTCTCTATACTTAAGGTAGACTAATGACATTTAAGTAATAGAGGGTTGATTGGATTGATTTGATTGGTTGACTTACTCAAGATAGACTAATGATCTCAAGCAAGTTTGGATAATGTTTGGTGATGATCAACTAAGGTCTTGATTTCTAATTGGATTGATTTGGATTTGGATTGGGATGAAAGTAGTTGGGATGTGATTTGGCTTGGAATGATTGGATAATGTGTAATGACTAGGATGACGACTCGGATGATTAGGATGATGTTGATTTGGTGATGTAGAATGAGGAATATATGATTAGGATTGGATTAGAATGAATTAGATGTGATTAGGATGACGATTAGAATGAAGGGGTTTTGATTAGAATGAGGTTGATGATGATGTGGAGATGATGACTTGGATAAGATTAGGGTTTTGATATGGAAGGATTAGGGATGATTAGGATGAAAGTGATTAGATTTGAATGTGTTGGAAGAATGTGTAGGATGACTTGTCTTTATGTGTTTGGTGTTTAACTTGAGTTGGCAATGTTCAATCAAATGATCACACATGTACATTCATGAATCACTCACGCAAGACACATAAGAGATTTTGGATTTTGAAAATGACATGTAATGATGATCAAACAAGCACACGTGGAAAACACATCAACAAGCCCTATGACTAGTCAAGTTGGGTATGGCCAATTAGGTCTTAGGCTATGTTTACACGAGGTTGACTAAGGAATTGAAAGCAAAATCCTGCCACACAGCTGGGAGAAAGGGGTAACCCACCCTTCACCTTCACTTCCCAAAGGTATAAAGTTCTTTGGGGCTTAGCCAATAGTGACAAGATTCTAACTCCCAATGAGGGTGTCTTTCAATTCAGCCTCGAATGAGGTCATCCCTAGGGGTGATGAAATCCCCTAGTAGGCCTCCTAGGAAAGGGTAAACAAAAGTGAACCAAGTGAGGTGTTTTTGATCTCCAAGATCACCTTGTGGTGCAAGGAGAGAGCATACACACACAATTGACTCACACTCGTACTTGTAAATTGCCCTTAAGAAATTGAAATGTGAGGTGTAAATATGAATGGATAAGAGGTGTTTTTTATTCTCAAGATCGCACGAAGCGCATGAGAAGAGAATACACACCACTAATCACATGCAACTTCACCAAGCAATGAAGGCACTTGTTCTTTTTTATAGCCCAAGTCCAAATGTGTGATGAAGACACTTGTTGATTTTATGCCCAATTTGATGTGTAATTGCAAACAAGATGTTCGTTTTAAGCCCAAATCAAAATGTGTGATGCAAACAAAATTGATTGATCAAATGAAAGAGATGAATGATGAAATGGATACACGTGATTGTTTCTCTATCCCAATCTACTATAGATGCTGATGTGAACGCTACTCCAGCTCCTTGAGGTCACCTACACGCCACCAAAGCAAGAAAGAAGCAAGTAAACTAGCCAAGAGGACCATTATGCGAAAAAGATAAAATCTGATAAAAACTAATGAAACTGGAATGATATAGAAAAATAAGTTGCATGAATAGATTCTATATGAAATTCTATTCACTTTAAAAAAAATCGTCGAAATCCGAGAAGAAATGCTCAAGATATGCTCGATTGAAGTTTAAATGCTAGTTTGACTTTGACTGATAAAAAAAAAGATGGTAAAATGATACAATCACCTAATAAAACCTACTCCATTGTGAATTTCATCCTCTCATCTTTCCAACGAGTGTTCGTTTGTAAAATTTTGCCACCGTATGAGGAAGTTATGCCGGTTTGAAGTTTCTGCAAAAATAGTGCCAATACAGAGAGAAATGGCGCCACTACAGAGGAAAATAGTGCCACTACAGAGGAAAATGGCGCCAATACATGGAAAATGGTGCTAATACATGGAAAATGGTGCTAATATAGTGGAAAATGGTGCTAATACAGTGGAAAATGGTGCTGATACCTGTAACAGACGATTTTCACGGAAAACTCGTGCAAAAACTAGGAAAAGTTAGTAGAATCAGGACCTGGGAGTCCCACCGAGCATGCCAAATGAAATCATGGAAAATCAACATGAAGGAAATGAGAAGAAATGCAAACCTCATATCAACTCACGATCCATTGATAAGGTGGAGAGTGCCGCACCCGAAGCACTCTAGCTTTACCCAAAGAGATGAATGTTGATTGTGTTAGTACTCATTTATGTTTGGGGTTTTAAGTCCATACGTTTGCAAATTTTCCCATTCAAACCCTAAAATTTCTGAGTCATGGGATCTTGCATTATTTTGTCTATTCTGTTGCTTGCCTTTTGTGGTGGGTTCCTGGTTGTTAAATCCCATCCTCAGGTTTAAGTGTCCAAAAGTTGACCGGTCCCGTGCAATGTTTTACCGCCTTTTCCTATCACACATAAGAAAATGTTAAGTGTTTGTATATGCAAAGTGTAAACATATGTTGGCAAGCTTGTGAAATCTCTATCGGGTTTCAAAAATCTAAAAAAATTTGAGTTATATGCATTTTTTATGCATATCGGGTCGCATATACAAAAGGGGAATCTTTCGCTGATTCCCGAGAATATTCTGCAGTTGTATGCATTTCCAAATGCATATCGGGCTCAAAGGGAAAATGTACATGGGCGGAATATACATTGAAGATTCTAGGAATATTCCCTGCTTGCATATCGGGTGGCACGTATATTTGGTTTGTATATTCGATATACAAAGGAAATGAACATTGAAAAATATACAAAGGTTGGCGCACATACATGTGCTACAGTGCAATGAATAGGTGATCTTGTATGTTCGCCAAACATACAAGGAAAAGGGATATGCATGCAGTAGGGCCCGGGGATATTCAAGTGAGAATGTATGTGCGAATATACATTCAAGCATACAAAGGTGGTCGCAGGGTCGAATGTATATTGAGTTTGTATATCCAAATATACAATGAAAAGATACAATAGAAATATACATTTGGCAATATACAATGGGAAAGTGCAAATGGTCTTGTATGTTCAGCTATATACAAAGCAATGGGAGATGCATTTGGTGGGGTCCGCCTCACATACAAAGGGCTTTGTATCTCATATACAAAGGGAAATGTATATGTGACATACATTCAAAACAAACAAGTGAAAAGATACATTCCAGACTCGAATAAAATTCCAAGATGCTTCATACAGGTTTGGGGTCCATAGCATATATATTGGGTTTGTATATGCTAATATACAACCCAGACGCGAAGGAGGAATTAAATACAACGAATGGTAATTTGAGGTCCGTGGGTTGTATAAGGCGCTTGTATATGCTGATATACAAGCCAATATACAAAGGAAAGAGGATGCAAACCGGACCCGATGGTGCTTTCATTTTGTTCTATAGGTTCTTGGTGTCCGCGACTTGCATGTATATGTGCTATATACAAAGTGATAGGTGCAATGAAACATATGCATTTCGGACTCGATGGAGAAATCAAATGCGACGGGTAAGTGTTTGAGGTTAGGTTTGTATATCAAACAATTGTATATGCATTTGAGCATGCATATACAGAGGCGATAAAGGCAAAATAAAAGGAAGAAAAGCCAGCGATAGGAGCATGAAGTGCCTACATGGCATGTTTTCATTGGTTCACAACTTTTGGGAAGTGTTTTGAGCCGCAGATCTCAACGATGGGAGTTGATCGACGGCTGGTTTTGTATTTTGTTGTAGCAATGGGTTTCTTTATGTCCGCGGCCGCGTTTGGGCAGGAAAACTCCAAAGGTTTGTTGCTACTGTGTCTTCAGGGGCCTACGGGTAGATGAAGCATTAATGGCAGAATTGAAACGACATGGGTCGGTGATGGATGGGTCAACAACCTGATTGAAGATGAATGTCCTTGAACGGCGGTGCGGATCCCAATTCCATCTGCTCATTCCTCTCTCTCCACAGCATTGAATATTTTCTGAGCGCCATTCCTCATGCATTGAATCTGGTGGGTTTTTGATTTGCCTTGTAATTAATTTTTGTTGGGTACATAGTCTTGGTATAAAGACCAAACTGTGTTACCCATTGTTTGTTGTTGAAAACTAGATAATTTTTTAGTGCTGTGATACAATACATCTTCATTGGTGGCCCTGTTCTGGATGTCTTGTGAGTTTAAGTCTCATGTTGTATGTTTTTCTGCATAAATCTACTGATATCATGCTGATTTAAATGAGTAATGCTATATTGCATGTGTTTTGTTATCTGTCTCCATATTGAATGTGTTCTTCTTCTGAATCTGAATATCTAAGGGGTATTTATGATTCTAGAATATAGGTTTGCCTTATTGAATGCTTGATTTCTTACTTCTACTCAAGGAGTAGATTAAACGTTTTAGATCAAGTGTTAGGAAGAAGACATTCCAATAGGGATATCAGTAAGTAGAGATAACAGGATACTCTGTTTTGGGAAGTATCTGTAAGGCAGATACTGTAAATCCCCTTGATATCCAGTCTTTGGTATATGTTCATGCTGCCCATTCACATGTGTATGTCTATTGACTCCGAGCCCTGAATAGGCACTGATCTAGTCTTGTATTGAGATTGCAACCCAAAGTCTCAGTTTTGCATCCAAACATAAAATCAAACTTAAACTTTAAATCAAACCATTAGGACTTTAGAAGTAGTTTTAGGGACCAAAATCCTCTGTGTACAACTGAATATAGGCCCAAAGCTAGCCCCTTTGCACTTATTCCATAGTTTTGGTCTGCATAAAAGAGGATTTATCTGCTTTGTATCAACATCCCAGTCAATCCACAAACATATCTCATGGATGTTGAATGGGGAATACCCCCTTGGTTTTGCAGAGCCTAAAGAAGAAGAGGAGATATTTATAGAGTCTATCTCCTATACTATTGGCCCTTGGCTTGGGAATCCTATTGATCAATGATGGCTATTTTGTAGGGATCACTGGGAATAAGCATCCAACCAGAAAAATAACCAATAGAAATTGATGACTCTGCTGGGGAATTTGTGAAAGAACCCTGATTAAAAAAAGAAAACAACTCCTAATTATAGGTGGCAACTCTGAACCAATCTCCCAACTGGTCAAAGCAAAAATTTGTATGCAAGGGAGAAGATCCTAGCTTAATACTCTGTTTGAAGAGTTACCCATAAAAGTGATGTATAGGAAAAAAGGGACTGTTCGAGCCAGTCAAGATGGTTCTCCTAGTCCCAGAAGTAATGATCATATTCAGGACAATCCAGGATCTTCAGAGAGGACAATACCTTATTTTTCAAACACTGAGGCTAAAATCCAAAATGTATATGAGAAACAATAGGGTGGTGCTCTGAGAATAAGGTCAGAAGTGTTCCAGGAGTGCCCTTTCTTGGACCCCAGTGATAGATTTGAAGAGGCTGAGTCTCCAAGGGATGATGATGATGATTAGAATGGAATGGGACCATCCTCTTCTATGCCCAAAGAGGAACAATTAGCTGAAGAAATCAAGAGCCTGAGGGCAAAGTTAGAATATTTACAAGCAATGAAAATCAGAGATGACATGAGACAAAAAGTGCAAGCTCTGAGAACTGCTCAGAATGATTCAATTCCTACCCTTGAAAATGCAAATATGCAGAGAAATCAGCATAGGAATGAAGTGCAGGATCAACATAATGATCAAAGATAGAATGTGAATAATGCTAGAGTACCATTAAACAATGTAAGAAATCAGAATGCAAACAAAAATGCCAATGTTAATCAATTTGATAGACAGCCGATGCAGCTAGACAGATTCAGACAGCTAGTTTTTTATGGCATTCCTGGTTACCCAAATCCTATAGACAAACATGTGAGGCTGCAAGTGCCTAAATATTTAGGAAATAATATGTGTCAGGGGAAGACCACTTAAAAGCTTTTCAGAATATTATCGATAACTTTGAGGTTGAGCATGAGGATGTTTTTATGAAATTATTTATGCAATCCTTAGTTGATGAAGCCAGAGAATGGTACAGGGGTTTGCTTGACAGAAGTGTTTCATCATGGGATGACTTCAGGAGAATATTCAAAGAACAGTATGGTGACAAAACTGATCCTAGTTTTTTCATAAATGAATTCACTGGCATTACCAAATGATCAAATGAACAGGTTGCTGATTTCAATGCTAGATTCATGAAAGTATTGAATAAATTGCCACATCACCTGAGGCCTAATGAACCTATGTGTATAGTGTTATACATAAATGCTTTTGATGCCAAAACAGCTTATGGATTAAGGGATAAGGGTCCTCACAGCCTTAGAGATGCCTTCAAAATTGCAACAAATATTGAAAATAACAGAAAAGTGTCTGGTAAGACAAATAGAAGAGATGATGTAAAAATTCTGCAAAATCCAAACAACAAATCTCAGAGTGTTCCAGGTAATGCGTCTGCTTCTGAGGATAAAATAGATAAATTGACAACTATTGTCAAGGACCTGAGCTATAGAATGGCTAACAATGAAAAGGGGGTTGGTCCTGACAGGCAGGTTTACCAAAGGCAAGAAAGAAGACCATCATTACATGATATGCCATACAATACCAATTGGCATAATGGTAAACCCATCCTTCCACACAACAATACAAATCAGAGAGCTCAGAATCCAAAGGAAACACCTGATCCTTTGAAGAAGGTTGTTAATATTGTTAATGACACCCCATGGTGTATAATATGCTAGATGCCTCATTCACAGTCACAATGTATGATTGTTCAGTCTCTATATGACAATGTCATGGCCTGTGATGAATGCAATGAGCCGCATTACATGGAGGATGATAATGTCAATATGCTATCTACAAACAGGGAGTATCCTTCTCATGATGTTGATGCAAACATAAGTAATGAGATTTAGGTCTGTTAGCAGTTTCCCTATGATGAAGATGATGAAGACAACTATGCCTATGCTCAGGATTCACACAATTTTCTGAATAATTTAAGGAGACCTTCTGATGAAGAGATAAGAGCTTTCACAGCTGCAGTAGTTGCTCAAGTCAAAAGCAACTACAACCTAAGAGGTAAAGCCCAGGTAAGTAAATCACACCAACCAGAGAATAGTTTTATAAGCCAGCCAGTGCACAGTCATAAAGGAACTGAGACACAAAAGAAGCAATGGAACAATAATAGGCAAAACTTCAAGCAAAAAATAGGTTATAATTCTCAAGGACCAGAAAATAGAGTTCCCTAGGTTGAGGGTCAAAACAAAAATTTTCAGATTAAGGATGACAGTCAGAGAGCCATAAAAATTAAACATGGATTATTTCAAGATAAGAATAAAACTGTGGAACAGGCTACAACTGTTATTCAAAATTATGCTCCATTTGACATAGCTCAAGTCTTGGCTCAGATAAAAGTTTCTGTTCCACTGATGGAGTTGATGAAAGTCAAAGAATTCAAAAATAAGACAGTATCCTTGATTTCAGGAATGCCTTGTCAAGCCAAGCAGAATGATGAATCTCAGGATAAGAAACAAGCCCTGTGTATTGATGAAGATGATATTCCTGAAGTATATCTGGGGGTGACCATGACAAAATGCCCTTCATAGGTTGAACCATTTTATGTCTCCCTGGTCATAAATGCAAAAATGATTAGAAATTGTATGCTTGACTTAGGAGCATCAACGAATATTATGCCTTTGGCTATTATGCAGCAAGTTGGATTAAAGATAGATAAGGCATGTGGGAAATGCTATGCCATGGATGCTAGGGAAGTACCTATCATTGGAATTATGAAGGATGTGGATTTCAAATTGGCAGCATATCTAGAAAGGACCTACAAAATGAACATAATGGTTGTTGATATCAAGCCACAATATGGCATGCTGTTATCAAGAAGATGGGCAGCATTAATTGGTGGGAGTATGCAACTAGATCTATCATATGCTATGATCCCTATGAATGGCAGGGATGTCAAATTGATTAGAGAAGAAAGGTCATTAGATACAGTTGAAGATCAAGAATCAGAGGAGCATGTATGCTTTGTGGATACTAACTGTGATAATTTCAGAGTTGTCTCAGATGATAAATAAAGGAAGGAGGGAGATATGTGCATTCAAGAGCTTGACCAATAGGGTCTATGGACCATGTATTTTGATGGAGCTTGTTCGAAGGAAGGATTTGGTGCTGGAATTATTTTTCTGTCTCCAACTGGTAAGCTTCTGAAATTCTCATTCTTGCTGAAGTTTCCTGTACAAATAATATTGCAGAGTATGAAGCTCTGTTGTTAGGATTGAATGTAGCTCTGAAGCATGGAATTAAGATGCTCAAAGTATTTGGGGATTCAGAGTTAATTTTGTCCCAAGTTAGAGATAAGTATTCTTCAAAAAATAAAAGATAAAAACAATATAAGCATGCTGTTTGGGATACAATTGAATTGTTTGATGCATTTTCAATAAATTGGGTAGAGAGATCAAAAAATGTCAGGGCAGATTTTCTAGATAATGTAGCCATAAGACCAGATGATATAACTCTGTCAGATGTTACAAATGTTTAGGTCAAACTTAGACCTGCAGTGCCAGATAATGTATGCAGCTGGCAAGTGTTTGATGATGACAAGGATTTACTGAGATTTCTACATTGTATTGATGAGTATGAGAACCAGGAAATGGATTTTCAAAATTTTGTGGAAGTTGTAGATGGAAAAGAAACTCTCTTAGGGAAGGAAGTAATTCAACTCAAGACAAATAAAATCCCTATAGGGCTGGTTGCTTTAGAGAGAGCTCTTGACAATAGGGACCAATTTGTTACAAAGGCATCTTCAACAAATAAGAATGATTTAGAAGAGATAAACTTGGGGACATCTCATGCCCCCAAGAAGGTATACATTGGCAAATAGATCAAACCACATTTCAGAACTATGCTGATTGCACTACTGAAGAAAAATAAGCATGTTTTTGCCTGGTCGTATGAGGACCTGAAAGATTATAGAGAGGATTTATTCTAGCATGAAATCCCTTTGAATCCTGGAGCTAAACCATTTAGACAAAAACAGAGACCTATCAATCCAACTTTAGCTCCCAAAATGCAAGATGAACTCATGAAGCTTAGGGAAGTTGGAATAATCATGCCTATCAGGCACTCAACTTGGGTGTCTAACCTTGTCCTAGTTAGAAAAAAGAATGGTGACATAAGAATGTGTGTTGATTTCAGAAATCTGAATATATCCTCTTTGAAGGACAATTATCCATTGCCAAACATGGAAGCCATGTTGCAGAAGGTGACTGGCTGTGAGCTCTTATCCATGATGGATGGATTTTTAGGGTACAATTAGGTGAAGGTCAAAGAATCATAATAGTTTAAGACTGCCTTCACCACTCCATGGGGAACCTATGTGTATGTGAGGATGCCATTTGGACTAACAAATGCAGGTGCTACGTTTCAGAGAGAGCTATGGATGTTGCTTTTGCAGGATTAATTGACTCAATATTGGCTGTGTATCAGGATGATTTGACAACCTATTCAAAAAAGGAGGAGCATCATTGCATGTATTTAGAACAGATTTTTATTAGAGCACTGGAGTATGGCATATCACTCAACCCAAAAAAGTGTGCTTTTGGGGTAACAGAAGGAAAACTGTTAGGGCATATTGTTTCCAAGGATGCGGTCAGGATTGATCCTGAAAGGGTGGCTGCAATTGACAAAATTTAGATCCCTAAAATAGTTAAAGGTGTTCAGTCCTTCTTTGGACAAATTAATTTTGTTAGGAGATTTGTGCCTAACTTTGCAGAGACTACAAAAGATATCTCCAAGATGCTGAAGAAAGGTGCAACTATCAAATTGGAAGATGAAGCAACTAAATCATTCCAAAACATAAAAGATGCTATAAAGATGGTTCCTGTGCTAAAATCTCCTGACTTTTCTAATCCATTTCAGCTGTTTTCATTTGCTTCTTTCCACACTATTGCTGCATGCCTATTGCAGAAAAATGAAGAAGGGTTTAAGCAGCCTATAGCTTTCTTTAGCAAGTCATTGCAAGCTGCCGAGTTGAAATATGACATAATGGAGAAATAGGCATATGCATTGGTTAGAGCAGTCAAAAGTTTCAGGCCATATTTGGTGGGCTCTCGAATAGTTGCACATGTGCCTCATGTAGTAGTTAAAGATATGTTTACTCAACAAGAGGTAACTAGAAGAAGATGCGGATGGATAAACAAACTTCAGGAGTTCAACATTGAAATACAGATCACAAAATTGGTAAGGGGACAAGGTTTGGCAAAACTGATGACACAGTCAAATCTAGAGGCATGCCAAGTGAATGTAGTGCATAATGAAATTATAAATATGTCAGAATCTGAGTGGTACAAGGACATTGTATATTATTTGCAAAATTTGAACTATCCTACCCACCTCAGTGATAATCAAAAGAGGACCTCGAATCTGCATGCTATTAAATACATAATTCTTCAAGGAGAGCTGTATTGGAAGAATCCTAAAGGTGTCCTACTAAGGTGTGTTGATGAAAATTAGGCTAGAGATGTTCTAAGTGACATGCACAATGGAAAGTGTGGTGGACACTATGCTAACCAAACAACAGCCCACAAAATTCTCAGAGCAGGCTATTGGTGGCCAACTCTTTTCTCAGATGCACATAGAATGGTAAGAAAATGTGAGTCTTGCCAAAGGTTCTCAAGAAAGCTAAGATATCAAGGTGCATTACCCCTTAGGACTATAACTGTAGAAGCTCCATTTCAGCAATGGGGAATTGATTTCATAGGGGAAATCTCAGAAAAATCAAGTGGAGGGCACAGTTCGATTTTGGTTGCCACCGATTACTTCACTAAATGGATTGAGGCCATTCCAACTAAAAAAGCTACAAGCAAAGTGGTGATGGATTTTATTATGAAAAATATTATTATCAGATTTGGAGTACCAGTCAAACTGGTTGCAGATAATGCTATGTGCTTCAGGTCTGGTGAGTTTATTGATTTTTGCAGCAATTACAGAATTGATTTGTCTCATACATCACCATATCGTCCACAAGGGAATGGTCAGGCAGAGTCAGGCAACAAAAGTCTCATGAAAATCATCAAAAGGATGATAGATAAAAACAAGAGGTCTTGGGATTCAAAGCTAAAATTGGCATTATGGGCTGACAGGGTGACAGTAAAAAGAGCAACTAGAAGGTCACCTTATGAATTAGTCTATGGCACAATAGCTAGATTGCCTGTGAACAACCTCCTGCCAGTTTATAAATTCATCCAAGGGAATGATGAGGAGATTGGAGACCCAATGACTGAAAGAATAAATCAGCCGGTTGCACTAGATGAAATAAGAAGGGAAGTGCATAACACAAACATCAAGACAACAAAAAGTGAAATATCTGTTTGATAGAAGGGCTATAGAGAGAAGGTTTCAGATAGGTGATCTGGTCCTTATGTGGAATGCAAGGGGTCAGGATAAGGGCAAGCACAACAAATTTGAACCCTTATGGACTGGCCCATACCAAATTAGCACTATTCATGGAGATGATTCTTATTTTCTCGAGGCCCTCAATGGTGAACTTCTAGATTTGCCTGTGCACGGTAAATTCCTTAAAGCTTTTTTCTCATAAATGAGTACCTTTTGTGCACACTGTAAACTAGGTGTAAATATTTTATACATGCCTTGTATAGTCGGTCATGTTTTGTGTTTTGGGTTTTGTCTGGTCTGCCTTGGAGTAGTCTGGTCCTCGCTGCGGTCTTACGCCCGCACATCCCCGATCGAAGCCTGTGTTAGTACTCATTTATGTTTGGGGTTTTAAGTCTATATGTTTGCAGATTTTCCCATTCAAACCCTAAAATTTATGAGTCATGGGATCTTGCATTGTTTCGTCTATTCTGTTGCTTGCCTTTTGTGGTGGGTTCCAGGTTGTTAAATCCCATCCTCAGGTTTAAGTGTCTGAAAGTTGACCGGTCCCGTGCAATGTTTTACCACCTTTTCCTATTGCACATAAGAAAATATTAAGTGTTTGTATATGCAAAGTGTAAACATATGTTGGCAAGCTTGTGAAATCTCTATCGGGTTTCAAAAATGCAAAAAAAATTGAGTTATATGCATTTTTTATGCATATCGGGTCGCATATACAAAAGGGGAATCTTTCGATGATTCCTGAGAATATTCTGTAGTTGTATGCATTTCCAAATGCATATCAGACTCAAAGGGAAAATGTACATGGGCAGAATATACATTGAAGATTCTAGGAATATTCCCTGCTTGCATATCGGGTGGCACGTATATTTGGTTTGTATATTCGATATACAAAGGAAATGAACATTGAAAAATATACAAAGGTTGGTGCACATACATGTGCTACAGTGCAATGAATAGGTGATCTTGTATGTTTGCCAAACATACAAGGAAAATGGATATGCATGTAGTGGGGCTCGGGGATATACAAGTGAGAATGTATGTGCGAATATACATTCAAGCATACAAAGGTGTTCGCAGGGTTGAATGTATATTGAGTTTGTATATCCAAATATACAATGAAAAGATACAATAGAAATATACATTCGGCAATATACAACGGGAAAGTGCAAATGGTCTTGTATGTTCAGCTATATACAAAGCAGTGGGAGATGCATTTGGTGGGGTCCGCCTCACATACAAAGGGCTTTGTATCTCATATACAAAGGGAAATGTATATGTGACATACATTCAAAACAAACAAGTGAAAAGATACATTCCGGACCCAAATAGAATTCCAAGATGCTTCATATAGGTTTGGGGTCCATAGCATGTATATTGGGTTTGTATATGCTGATATACAACTTGGACGCGAAGGAGGAATCAAATACAGTGAATGGTAATTTGAGGTCTGTGGGTTGTATAAGGCGCTTGTATATGCTGATATACAAGCTGATATACAAAGGAAAGAGGATGCAAAGCGGACCCGATGGTGCTTTCATTTTGTTCTATAGGTTCTTGGTGTCCGCGACTTGCATGTATACATGCTATATACAAAGCGATAGGTGCAATGAAACATATGCATTTCGGACCTGATGGAGAAATCAAATGCGACGGGTAAGTGTTTGAGGTCCGGCTTGTATATCAAATGATTGTATATGCATTTGAGCATGCATATAAAGAGGTGGTAAAGGCAAAATAAAAGGAAGAAAAGCCAACGATAGGAGCATGAAGTGCCTACGTGGCATGTTTTCATTGGTTCATGACTTTTCGGAAGTGTTTTGAGCCGCAGATCTCAACGATGGGAGTTGATTGACGACTGGTTTTGTATTTTGCTGCAGCAATGGGTTTCTTTGTGTCCGCGGCCACGTTTGGGCGGGAAAACTCCAGAGGTTTGTTGTTGCTGTGTCTTTAGGGGCCTGCAGGTAGATGAAGCATTAATGGCAGAATTGCAGCGGCATGGGTCGGTGATGGACGGGTCAACAACTTGATTGAAGATGAATGTCCTTGAACGACGGTGCAGATCCTGATTCCATCTGCTCATTCTTCTCTGTCTCTCCACAGCGTTGAATATTTTCTGAGCGTCATTCCTCATGCATTGAATCTGGTGGGTTTTTGATTTGCCTTGTAATTAATTTTTGCTGGGTACACAGTCTTGGTATAAAGACCAAACTGTGTTACCCATTGTTTGTTGTTGAAAACTGGACAATTTTTTGGTGCTGTGATATAATACATATTCATTGGTGACCCTGTTCTAAATGTCTTGTGAGTTTATGAGTCTCATGGTGTATGTTTTTCTACATAAATCTACTGATATCATGCTGATTTAAATGAGTAATGCTATATTGCATGTGTTCTGTTATCTGTCTCCATATTGAATGTGCTCTTCTTCTAAATCTGAATATCTAAGGGGTATTTATGATTCTAGAATATAGGTTTGCTTTGTTGAATGCTTGATTTCTTACTTCTACTCAAGGAGTAGATTAAATGTTTCAGATCAAGTGTTAGGAAGAAGACATTGCAATAGGGATATCAGTAAGTAGAGATAACATGATACTCTATTTTGGGAAGTATCTGTAAGGCAGATACTGTAAATCCCCTTGATATCTAGTCTTTGGTATATATTCATGCTGGCCATTCACATGTGTATGTCTATTGACTCCGAGCCCTGGATAGGCACCGATCCAGTCTTGTATTGAGATTGCAACCCAAAGTCTTAGTTTTACATCCAAACATAAAATCAAACTTAAACTTTAAATCAAACCATTAGGACTTTAGAAGTAGTTTTAGGGACCAAAATCCTCTGTCTACAACTGAATATAGGCCCAAAGCTAGCCCCTTTGCACTTGTTCCACAGTTTTGGTCTGCATAAAAGAGGATTTATCTACTTTGTATCAACATCCCAGTCAATCCACAAACATATCTCATGGATGTTGAATAGGGAATACCCCCCTTGGTTCTGTAGAGCCTAAAGAAGAAGAGGAGATATTTATAGAGTCTATCTCCTATACTGTTGGCCCCTAGCCCAAGAATCCTATTGATCAATGATGGCTATTTTGTAGGGATTACTGGGAATAAGCATCCAGTCGAAAAAATAACCAACAGATTGCTTGATTCTATAGCATAACGATGAGATAGGGATGGATAGATGAATGATTAGATGAATGCAAGATAGATGGATGAGAGATTGAGAGGAAATTTTAGCAGAGTAAGGATGCTAGAAGAAGATTTCGTTTACAAATGGCTCAAGAGAGGCTACCTTTATAGAAAAAGGCAAATTCGAATGGACGGTTGTGATTGAGAGTTATGTTGAAAGATATGGACGGTCAAGATTGATTAGGGTTGATTAGGGTTTCCCACTCAAAGAGGGATTGTAGTCACATGACAAGTGTGCGATGGAGAATAAAGGGGAATCTAATTCAAATTTGAATTAGTTTGACATGTGAAGGCATATTAAGTGGGAGATGAGACATGTGACATGTGTTGTAATGTGATGAGAGGTGAGGGAATAATTCAAATTTTCAATTTGAATTATGTGAGACATGTGAAGGGGGATTATTAACTAAACAAATGGGATTTATTTAGTTAATTGGAATGTGATCAAGTGGGATTAATGGGATTAAGATGGGATGAACTAGGACCTAGGGA
Source organism: Cunninghamia lanceolata (assembly GCA_027924645.1). Lineage (NCBI taxonomy): Eukaryota > Viridiplantae > Streptophyta > Pinopsida > Cupressales > Cupressaceae > Cunninghamia > Cunninghamia lanceolata. The sequence continues at coordinate 4,417,087 of BSBN01000178.1, read as the reverse complement.
TAAATGGGATTAAGTGGGATGAGGTTAGATGAACTGGGACCTAGGACAAAACATACAAGGTCATGTCAATAATGTGTTGTGTCGAGACATGGACAATTTTTAGTGTCTATAGTTTATTTGTAATTTAACCTTGTGTGTTGAAGTTTGTCTAGATTTACGTACAGCCCGTTGTTGAAACAACAAAAAATACATCATACAACTGAGTTATCTTGTGAAGGCCAAGGCCTGGCAGTATAGACCTTGGGGTAGTCATTTTCCATTTCTTTGGGATTTGATTCCTTTTAGAAGAGATAAGATATTTGATATTTTATCTAAGTTGTGTGCAAAAACACCAATTAATAGATTGGTGCTAGAGGGAGGGGATGGATGGTAATTTTCATTCAAGCTTTTCAATTTCATTGGTTTATTACACATTTTGAGATGGATTAGCTATTGAGGAGATTTAGCTCCAATGGATCTACATGAGGTTCCTAGTCATGGGATTCCTCCTTTTTTCAGAGGGTTGTCCCAAAAATCATACCATGAGGAGAAATTTGAAATAGACATGGATACTCTTCCAAGAGGTATTGAACAAGAAGATAAAAAAATAGTATCCTCCACTAACATTGTTTAATTCTGGTTCCTCTCAGTTTTGTAGTGCACATCCTAAAGAGCGACATAATGAGATCAATTGTTTGACCTTTCTCACAAGGTTGGATTTACATTTAAAAGGACTACTTTTTATCTTGGAGGTATACAAGCCCGTAGTAAGATGTGTTTATATGAGTAAAGATCAAATGCAAGATCAAGGAAAACTAACACAAATAGGTGTAACACAAATGAATACAAATTGATATGATATTGCATCAATTGGACCAACTCAAGGAAGTGAGCTTGCAAGTGTTGTAAATCCACTATTCTTCATCAATCAAGGTCAACAAGGTGATATGCACATGGGTAAGAATGAAGTTCCTCAAGTTGTTTGCCAAAATAGATGTCAAGATGAGAGTTATGATGATAGGGAATGCATGTATGAGTCATTAGATGGTTGCTTTGATAAGTTAGTAAAAGGATGTGTTAACTCGATTGGTTAAGACCTAATTTTCAATCATTAGATAGTGAAAAGAACATTTAAATAATCATATTTTGACTTCTAAAATGGATGACAAATTAGGCAAGTTGTATAGTCCCTTAGTGAATACAAATCAACAAGGAAATGCTCATCAATTGATGGATTTAAGGATTGATGTTGATAATAAAGTGTTGGAAAATAATTTGTTTTAGTTTGCTAATGACTCCAAGTTTGAAGTTAAGTGTGAACAATAGCTGGATCAACCCAAATTCATGGAAAAACAAGAGGATACCAACCTAGCAAGTGAAGAAAATTCATGCAGAGTGAAGTGGGAATTCATTCCAATTGATACACAAGAGGTACATTCTAATTTTTTGGAGGTAAGTAATCAAATTCATGACTGTACATTGACTTGTTACATCATCATAATCAGTCATATTAGATCTGTACTACTGTTTTAAAGGAGTTACAAGTTGATCCAAATGAAGAAAATCAAGAAAAAATAGTTATAATAGAGGAAGTCAGTGATATAGATCAATTATACAAGTGAAAGAAGGTCCAAAAGGTTTTATTGCTATTGTATGTGATGATGCATCGTTCCAACATCAACCACAAGCTAAAACATGGAAGTTATTATGTGATTTTCATGACATGCCTTCATTGCATTTGACTGATTTTAGTAGAGCAGATTTGAGTATGTCAAATTTTCATTAGTCTAATCTTGCTCACTCTTTTAGTGATGAAGATTCTCACTTGATTAATGCTAATATGCAGGTCAAGAATGAAGATAGTAACTTGGACTTTGAGGATGGAAGTCAAACAATCATGCAAAATGACCACTTAGAGAGCTTGTCACCCTTTATTTGATAACATGATTGGTCTTATGTCAAAGATAAGTGAAAACATATCACTCCATGGATATTCAATGCACATATCAGATTTTGCTTTGGTTGATTCATGTAGGATTCATCCCGTTGATCCATATTCTGAAGTAAGTTGTCCAAATTTCTTGCTTGCTTGGGAGATTGATTTTGCTTTTGAGCGTAAAGAGGTGCTTGATGCATGAGGGATGATCCATCATGAGTTGAGACCTCCTGAAGGTGATAAAGTGCTGGATGCAATGCAATAAGATGATGAGATTACATTTTCAGCCAATGGTACTTCAAACCAGGTTGTATCTTTCATTATCCCATTGATTTATGATGCTTATCATTTTGATTATGGGGATTGGGGTAAGAAAAAATGTGTTTGGATTGATCATGGATATCATGAATTGCCTCAATTTTTGATCTTACATGACTTGTATCCTGAATATGAGCCTAGTTTGCATGTATCCTACATTTCAGAATTCAAGGATGAGTTTGCTAGACTTAGAACATTGACATGTGTCTCATTACTCTTACACATATTGAGGAATCAATCAAAAGAAATTGTAGATACCTATTGTCCTAAGCCTTTGTACATAGTCTTAGTTAGTTCTAGTTTGTTATGAATCTAGTTTGCTTAGTTTTGCTTTGAGTTTGGTTAGTTAGTTGTTTGTTTTGCTTGTTTTCAGGTTTGTTTTTTTTCTTAGTTTGTTGTTTTGGTTTTATTTTAAGTTTGTTTGGGTCTTTTTCTTGGTCATTTTTCATCTTGGTGTTGTTTTTTTCTCTTATTTCATTTTTTGGGGCCCTTCTTTGCTAATTATATGCTTATTGCTTGATGATTGGAGGGATGTTTGCAAGTGTGTACACAATGCGATTTTCTAGATTATGTCTTGTAGTCTTCCTTTGAAAAACATTAGTCATATCTTAAGATTTTATTGTGGATTCCATTATTAGTGTTGAATGTCATGATGCTTGTTCTTGGGAGATGATTCGATTATTTGGTGTGGCTTGAAGTGTTTTGAGATCTTATACTTTTCACATCTAAATAATCCTAAAGTTTCTAGGAGAGTCTTTGTGATCTTACATTAAGTGAAAAATCTTAAGGATCTCACCTTTGCCGCCACTATGATTCCCAACCCAGATAGTTAAAACAATACATGTAGCCCATGTGGAAAAAGCATGTGCTATAATGTAAGCGATACTTATTAGTACTATTACCAAAGTTAAATTAATTTAATTATCCAAAGAAAATAAAGCAATTAAGAGGGTGTTACTTTATACTACACCTAATCATATGACTCAACTAGCTGGAGGATTCAAGTATCTCTACTGGGGCTATAAAAACCTGGCTCGTAGGAGAGTTATACTTTGTGTGGAATCACAAGACAACATCGTTGGGGCTATAGACACTTGATTGGTAGTGAGGCAATGTCTAGGTAGTTCATGAGGTGAGAATCATTCATGTAGCTTAATGTAAAGGAATTTAGATGACCTTAGTTGCCAATGGATGGGAATGAATGCACTTACACACACTTGGATCTTTGGAATGTGGATGGTTATACTAACTCTTGATTCTAGTCCCTTAACCTTGTCTTCATGTTCATTCAACCTAATGAGTGGGTGTACGTAGAAATTATGGGTTCTTGATTTTTGTTTATCTTTGAAATGCTCAAGAGCATTTTCCTAATAGAGTCACCACTTGCTGTGCCCTGCACACACGCCCCATTTCACTTCAAAATGTGGACCCCATTTTTGATTGGCTTGTTTAGTTTAAGTCTCAGGTTTCCAGTCCTGTACCATAAAGAGTGGTTCTCTTGCTTTTGGGAGCTTATCTCGATGTTTTGGAACTATTGGTGGCATGAGCATGATTAGTTCCAATCCTCATGGCTTTAGGAGGTTCTCATTAGCATGTATGTTTATGGATGCATGCATTTGTCGTGGCATGACTTAAATGAGCTTTTGGTGGGTTTTCCCACCCTCGTTTAGTGTTTCATCTTGTTGTGAGTACTCCATGTCCTGATTACCCAATTTCACTTGACTATGAAATTTGTGATCCATTGCATTAGTTTAATATATTTTCATGACCTCTTTGAGTCAATTTGATGTGCTTGAGTTGGATCAGGGTTATTTGATGCTTGACATGGATTTAAGAGGTCCTTGTGTGTTCACCTCATTTTGTTTTTTTAGAATGGTGTGCCCATTGAAATTTGACTAAGTCTGAAAATTATAAGATCCTCCAAAATCTAGAATTTTCATTTTAACTCATGGAGGTTTGAAACCACTCTCAAACATCCTAAAACTATCTACATAAAATATAAATTAAAGTATAAGGAAGTAAATGAAATGTTTATTTCATGTATATCCTGATTTTCCTAAGTATTTTTTCCCTTTTTGCAAAACTTCTAGCCCTTCCTGGATGCAAGGTTTTCCTTAGGATATCGATATATCCTAAACCCCTCGAATATTCACCAATACCTTTGCAACATCACTTAGCGAGACTCTGTAAGGGACACAGATATGTCCCAAATACGTTGAAAGCCTCGCATATCCTAAAGTATTATTTGCACCCACAAGATACCCTCACAAACTACATTGGGGATAATGATAGGTCTATGGAAATATCCTGTCATGACTGAAAGTCCCACCGCCCTCGTATCTCTACAAAATATGACTTACCTTAGAAGCTCTGCTGCATTGTTACCTTGCAGGTCTCCAATGCAGACATGGAAGTATCCATATACCCTCATTTTCCTGCATATACCTAATAGGTTCCTGCACCTGCAAATCCACATGAGACCTATCTTTCCGTAATCCAACATTAAACATAAAAATTTTAGGATTTTGACACAAACATGGAGATATCCTAAGTGCCTTGAAACTCCTGTAATTTCCAATAAGGGGTCCTCATGTCCATTCTGTTGAAAGTTGATATATACATGGAAATGTCCCAATCAAACTTAAATCTCTACAATGTCTAGGTAGGGTCTTTTCTTCGCTTTGCAAGAATTTGATGCAAGCATGGAAATATCTTGAAGACCCTCTAACTTTCACAAATTGAAATTTAAACTTTGAACTCACACAATTTAACTTAGATAAGAAAGGATCATCATATTTTCACACAAATGGTAAATTTTAACAAATTCTTGATCCAATAAGAGGTAAAATGAGTCTTTAGCAAAGGGAAAATTTGAACACATAATCTTTGTGAAAGGTTGAAAGTAATGTTGTGTTTTTGTGAGTAAAGTAGATTATTTCATGTTTATGCATGAATTGTAATAACTTAAAGGATTAATATCCCATTAAAAATGTGGTTTTCTACATCGACGATAGAAATGAAATGAATCATGTCAAAGTTCTTTTTTACAAGTTTCTTTTTTGTAGGTCAAACATTAAAGCTGGAGGTAATATAAAGTGTAAATAGATCAAAGGATTGAGGAAGATCTTTGGATTAGGAAAAACTAGTATGGAAAGCATCAGAGGTATGCTCAGAATCCTCTGAGGTAGAAAAGAATGAAGGAATCAAAATTAGATTGTTGAAGACAAAAGAAGCACTCAGTTCCAGGCCTTATTCACATTTATTTTTCTAGAAAACCAATTCATAAATGGAGCCCTCCTCTAGAAACATACCACTTTCATTTTTCTTTGTCAGCTCATTGAAGAAGAGATGTTTTGTCTTATTCTTCCTATCCCAAAAGTGAAATTTCAGCTTTTTCCAAAAGGGCAAAAGGAAAAAAATGAGTTTGTAACTGCCTTGCCACAAATATTAAATGCTCATGAAATCTAAGCCATTAGTGTTGGATTAATCCTCACCACTCATTGTAAACTAAGAGCTCTTGCCTCCCCTATATAAAGGCAATCACTCTCTCTTGTACAAGTTGTAAGGAAGAACTGAAAAGAAGTAGAATTATTGAGACTCTATCATTTTGCTAAATCAATATAACAAAAATTCATTTGCTTTTGTCAAATGGGTTATTTTGTTGATTGCCAATTTGGTTTCATGGTTCCTTTTCCCCTTTTTGTTAGAGTTCAGTTGCATTTATGGTTAATCATTTCTGATATTTGATGGATCTCTTATGTTCATACCATTAGTAAATTGTTGATTGTAACTTACTGAATATGGTTAGTCTAAACACGATTTAATTTAGTTTGATTGTGGAAGTTTTAAACTATGCCAAAACTTGGGTGTTTAATGAGTTTTCACAGTTTGAAAATCTTTCATTTCCTTTGGAGATTGCACTCTCTTTGCAACATTGTGAGCTATCCGATTAAGTGTGGATATGTTTATGTGAGGTCTGTCTATCTAAAACAGTTAATCATTCATGTAACTATCCTTAGGAATTCTCTATCCCTTCCCTTTCCTACCCTTTTTTTGGACTTTTTTAATCAGATCTGGTTAGAATAGGATATTCAAAATTGCATATTGTTGTCATAAAGTTTATATTTCATAAATGCAAGTTGATATATTGTTGGACACATTTTATGACAATATATGATTGGATCAATTTGTTTATACATTGATAAATCTAAAAACTAATTGGTTTATGTGTAATTTAACCTTGTGTGTTGAAGTTTGTCTAGATTTATGTAAGGCTCCTTGTTGAAATAACAAAAAGACATCATACAATTGAGTTATCTTGTGAAGGCCAAGACCCTGGCAGTATAGATCTTGGGGTAGTCATTTTCCATTTCTTTGGGATTTGATTCCTTTCAAGAGAGATAAGATACCTGGTACTTTATCTAAGTTGTGTGCAAAACACCCATCAACAATACCACTCAATTATGTTGTATCTGCAAAAAAATGTAAAGAAAACAAGCTTATCCTCAAAAGTTGGGTGGAAAAAACACATAAAAAGGGTAAATTGATTGAGGTGAAAGATGTGTAGAATTTGACAAAATAAAGACTTGACGAAATGATTAATTCAATTGGAGGTTTTGATCTGATAATAGGTGGAAGCCCCTATAATAATTTGACAAGCAACAAAATGAACACAAGGGATGGACTAGAGGGGAAACATTCCACTATTTTATATGAATTATCATGGATTGTGAATTATGTAAGGCATGCAATGCATTCAAGTGTAACTTGACAAAATAATGAAACCTTCATTTTGTACTAATCTAGACTTCAATAGATTATAAATTCCTTATTTTTCATAGCCAAGTTCCTGCATTTGATAAAAGAAAATACTTGGATTTAGAAAAGTATTACTATGAAACTCATCATAAGAAACTCTCTCTCTCTCTCTCTCTCTCTCTCTCTCTCTCTCTCTCTCTCTCTCTCTCTCTCTCTCTCTCTCTCTCTCTCTCTCTCTCTCTCTCTCTCTCTCTCTCTCTCTCTCTCTCTCTCTCTCTCTCTCTCTCTCTCTCTCTCTCTCTCTCTCTCTCTCTCTCTCTCTCTCTCTCTCTCTCTCTCTCTCTCTCTCTCTCTCTCTCTCTCTCTCTCTCTCTCTCTCTCTCTCTCTCTCTCTCTCTCTCTCTCTCTCTCTACCTTTTTGTGTCCCTCTCTGTCTAATTATTTCTCTCCTCTTTCTTTCTTTCTATCTTTATATATGTCTCTTTGTCTCCTCTCTCTTTCCTTCTATCTTTATATATGTCTCTCACTATCTCTCTCTCTCAATCTCTTCTTTCTTACCATCTCTCTCTCTCTTTATGTCCATTTCTCTTTATCTCTCCTATCTTGAATAGAATATTTTCTAATATTTGATGAAATTTAATTCACTCCAGCAAATTTCAATAGTTAACTCCACAAACCAAAAAATTCAAAACTAGATATTATTGGTGCTCTACAAGAATTATGTGTGCAAAGGTTATGGATATGAGAGCTACTATAATGTATAACAAATATGTCAAGACTCAGCCCTACATGTGCACAATGTATGTTTAAGCTTGATACTAATATGATTTTGTGATGGTAGAAATGAGACGTTATCCTGTACTAAGATGAAATGTTCATAGTTTTTAGCATGCTTAATTCTAGTTTATTGGTGTCTTGACAAATTGTATTGAAAGAAGTATTACTTGTTTAGGATATACATGATCTGCATAGATTAAAAATTATCGATATAAAAATAAATCTCAAGCAAGCAGTGGCCATGAAAGTAGTTCCAAATAGTTATTTTGAAGAGAAGGTGCATCTTTATTGCATGCCACATTTTATTTTTCTCAGTTTTATTATTCTTAAAAATCATGCATCATATATTACATGTAAAAGACCAAAAGAGTTACATATGGGTTCCACAATTAAGAGACCTTATCTACAAAATGTAAAGAAGAGCCAACACATTTGGTCTTGAAATTCAATATATGCAATGGGTTAGCCAAAGAGGTCTTAAAGATCAATTCAAATGGCATGTTATATTCAATGTAGTTCCCCATGAACAATATCACCTTTTTAAATTGTTTATACATATGTGTCTCTATATCTCCCTTCTCTCTCTCTCTTCTTTCACTATCTCTCTTACCATCTCTTTCTTTCTCTCTCCCTCTTTATCTCTTTGTATCCCTATCCCTCTTTCTCTTCATCTTTATCTTTATATCTCCTTCTATCTATTCGTATCCCTCTCTATCTATTTCATCAAGCTTCTTGGTTGGTCCAAATATGATTCAAAGGAAAATACATAGATGTATGCATTTGTCTAGACACTGTAGAACTGCATTGCATAGTCAAGTGCCCAAGCATATCTTTACTTGTCATTGCTTTATGGATAGTTTTTGTATACTTTTATTTTGCAATTATATCATGTTATATAGTGTGCTCAAAACACACTCCAAGGTGAAATCTACCCTAGTAGGAAAGAAATGGACTATGAAAAACACTAACCAGGTGAAACACATTAGAGTTTTATTCATTGGCTTAGAGCACCTTTAAGAAATAATTTGCAAAGTTCTATTCATATCTCTTTGTTTCAAAATATTTTGATTGGTGTAGTTGACACATGATTCATTACCATGTAACTTCATTTATACAATATCAAGTTTATAAACAATCAGCTTCTATGAACCATGCAATAAACACATATCAAACACACATCTCATGATGGCTAAATCTTTGTTCCTATCTTTCATTATACTACCTAGACAAATCTATTAATTTTTTACAGTTTATAGAACTTATTGTATAGACACTTACTATTTTCTTTCAACTTTAAGTAGGGACTACAACTGTAGCATAACCCTTGTTAATCTATAACTATATTTCTTATAGTACTTACTCAATTATTTTGATGTGTTTTTTAATTAAAAGAGAAAGTTTTAAATGTAATATTAAATATTTAAATATATGGTTCTATCATTCTTTGGTCTATCTAATACTCTTATTTAACTAGATATTTCTTAATTAAATTTTAGTATATTGAAATTTTCTTTACAAAATTCAAACTTGTTTTTAAATAGCACTTTTATCAATTTATTTGTCACCATAATTTTAGTTACATGGTGCTCCATCCATATAATGTTCTTCTCAATTTGTTCATGAATGAAATGATATTGTATTCCTATGTGCTTAACTTTCCCATGATAGATTGAATACTTTGTCATGGCAATGCAACTTTGGCTATCACACTTCAACATTGTTGGTTGGGTTTAAGCAATACTAATGTACTACAATAATATTCTCAACCATATTGATTCTTTTATTTCTTGAATGATGATATGTATTTTGCTTATATGTTTGAGAGAGAAACTATCATTTGTTTCTTATTTTGCCACGAAACTAGACCTCCACTAAGGATAAAATAGTATCCTTAAGCTAATCTTTTTCTATCATTATCCCTTGCCCAATATGCATCACAATAACTTGTAATGTTTAGATGTTCTTTTGAACTCCCTTTGAATATAATTCTATGCTTAGTTATTGCTTGAAGATATCTGAAAATTCTTTTGTCTACTACCCAATGTTGTGGTCCAAGATTGCTGGAAAAATGACACAATTCTTACAACATGTGCAATATTAGGTTTCTAGAAGCTATTGAGTTCCCAATAATGATTTCATACAAAATTGTCTTCCATATAATATGCTTCTTGTATTTTAGGATGTGCATTTCTAATGAAAATTTCTTACTTGTTTCCATAGGAATACTTATTGGCTTGTAATTTTCCATCACAAATTTCATGAGAATATTCCGAATGTACCTCTCTTGATAAGATGGATTTGTCTCTTCGCCCTATACCTAAAATTGTGCATGCCCAAGAAATAATGAATTTCACCATAATTGGTCATCTCAAATTCTACAACTAATTAAGACTCAAAACAAGTCTAACATTTTTAGGTCATAGCTCATAATGATATTGATATCACATTTAGAGCTAAGAATACCATTGACTCACCAAAATGCTTGATGTAAATATGCTCTCTATGTTGATAACTGAGAGGGGGGGTGAATCAGTTATCCTAATTATTTTTGCTTTCTGAACTTTATTAATAATCAATGTAACATTAATTCAAATAAGCAATCATAACCATGAAATGGAAGTACACAAGACACAATATTTTTGACGTGGAAACCCTGTTAAGGGAGAAAACCACGGGGTGATTAACCCAAGATTGTATTCTCTATTAGAAGAATGGAAATACTAAATGGCACTTGCCAATTAGGGCTCACTGCCTGAGCACACTACTCACGAGAGGTACACTGCCTACAAGAGACTCAGTGTCTACAAAAGGAATGTAAAATAATACTTGAATGGATTGGGAGCATCTACATATGCTAGAGTTCAGTTCCGGTTAGGCTCAGTATACTGATCTGCTGCACCTTCATCTTTCTTTTTCTTTTATGCTGCTTTCCCTTTACATACCGGATCTTCCTTACTACTTTTTCTCTGCTCTTCTACTTTTATTCACACATCACCAATAACCACGACACCTCTTACAACTAAATCCATCTTGTATATATATATCTGCACAAGTGATTTCATCACCTTTCTAGTCGGCATCTGGAATAGTCAATCTTTTCACAAACTCTGATCTGTCGGCTGAATCCTTGCACATCAAGTAATGCGGATCAAACACATACTTGTAGAAGTCATCAATCACGTCGGCCAAACATAACTTATGCCTTAAGAACCTTTTCCATCATTAGTAACACATCCGGAATAATGTATGATGTTCTGCCAGTCAGTTCTTCCTCTGTTCATACTGTCACTTGGGAACCCATCACTCAAGCATTCATATCTCTTTATCCTTTCCACACAAGAGGCTTAAACCTTGGAATCTATCAGTCAAGATACTCCTCTTGATTTCCCCAAATTCGCACTTCACCAAGATACTTCTTCTGAGAGATCCGGACCTATCTATCGGACCTTGCCACATGCTCTGTTCTTGTTTACTGGACCACAACATTCTTCACTCTGACTCTGGTAGAGACATACCATGTCCTACGGATGTGTGGGATGAACTTTGTTGCCATTAATGACAACAATCATGAATCCATATAGTGTCTCTTGCCAACAATCTCCCCCTTTGGCATTGATGGCAACACTTAGTGAAAAATTGCTAAGTGTTTACACTAGGCTCCCCCTTGGCTGATGCTCTATTTTTATATACATGTTTCGGAGCTCCCCCTTAGTAGGATTCCTCATTTTTCACTGCTCCTCACTCCCCCTTTGACATCAATGGCAAAGGGTAGGGTCCGCATGCCAAAATTTTCAAAAATTTAACTATACTTAGTCGCATATAACATACTCACATAAACTGAAGAATGTCTACAAAAGATGTTTTCAATTGGATGAATTCTGTAGCCCAACTTTGCTTCATTCTGTTCAAAATTGATATATGGCCGCTCAACAGGAATGCAAACGCATCAGCCCTTTTTTAGATTTGTTGGATCATTGGTCTGGGCTGTGATTTGAGCTTCTTTGATGGCCTCATGCATGGCCTCTAACTTAGGGACAATTATCCCTCTGAGCTCACTCAACCTACTGATTCTATTTTTCTTCTCTTTTTCAAGCTTCTTAATTTCATTCAAAACTGCAACCGTTTGACATTCTTGATTTATTATTGATGTAGTAAGTGGATCAAAATTTTGAGAAAGATTTATCAGTTTATCCTCCTATTCTTTCATTTTCTTCTCAATCTCCACTGTTGCTTTGGACCATGATATGCAAAATTTGTATATTTCTCCGCCATCTTTAAGAGCATTTTCTAAGCTCTTTATCCCAATATTCATATTTCTCCTATCATTAATTATCAACCCTTGTACCTTTGATAATCTTTTTGCAAGAAATTCCTTCCAGACCTTATCTTCTGTTGACTTCTCTAGGGAATCAAAATGTGTGCTAACACTATTGACTAGAGTTTTGAGATTACCGGATGAGGAGGCTGTGGGATCCTTTTGAAATGATGGCATAATCTTTTCTAGCACTCCGAAAGCAGCTTCTATCAACTCACAGTCTTCCATGTGAGACTTTAGGAGTTTTTCTTTAGCCTTTGCATTAGCAAATGAAGCTATCTTTATTGTCTGTACTGGAGAAAGAGAATCAAAATTAAATGGTCCTTGTAGAAGCTCCGGTTCATCAATCTCCATTGTTTCTTTGTTCAAGAATTCTTGGATAATTTTTGCAGTGTCTCTTGTCAGAGACAGATGTTTCTTCTCTTCTGCATTCTTAGAGCTGTCTCTTGGAGCTTTCTCCCCTTCTACATTCTTACCACTAGCAGTTGTGGTCTTCTCTGGTGAGGTCTTCTCTCCTTTTGCAACCTTGGTACTGTCATCTTCTTTTTCCTTCACCTCTGCTTCTTTCTCCTGTATTCTTTCTTCTCCTTTAGATCCAGAGACAGCAGGGGAAACTGGAGGAGTGATGTTGGTCTGTTCATGGGCCACCTCTTCCGGAGCAGAGGATTCCAAGTCCTTAGCTGTTTCTGCACTGGTATTCATAACCTCTTCTGTTATTTTCTCAGAAGACTCTTCTGCAACACTTGTGGTCGAGGGGTCAGTACCCAAGTCCTCTATAATAGGAAGATTAAATCTTTTGAAGGCTTTTCAGAGAATCTCTTCTGTGTCCTTGGCTACCTTGTCAGTCTCACCAAGCATTAGTTGATTCATCCTTGCTTTGCTCCTAAACTCATTCTTACAATCTTTGAATACCATATTCATTGTCTTGGGATCGATTGAAGGATATAGCTAAATTGCTATCTGTTCCTGGATTTCTAGATCTTTTTCTGAAGCATTGTTCTTCCTCATTTCAAGCCTTTTCTCTAAGCTTTTGGGAATTAGAGACATAATTTCAATAAAAGCTTTATTGTAAATGTTCAAAAACTTAACTGTGGCTTCCTCTAGAATCTTTTTATCCGCTTCATTATATTCATCATAGAATTCTGTTAAAGGTTGCAGGTTCCCATCCACAGTGACTACTTTCACTACAACATCTAAGGATAGAGTGGGTTTTTCAACAAATTCCTCTTCCTTCTCTTCTTCTCCTTGACCAGTAGAGTGTTCACCGGATGATTTCTTCTTCTTCTTTAGTTTCTTTATCTCCTCATCTGATTCAGTTTCCTCATCATCCTGTAGGCTAACATAGGACCTTGTTGCCTTTTTCTTTGTTCTCTTTTCTCCTTTTCCAGATGCTTGGTCTTCTGGTTTTGAGCTTTTAGCAGTGACAGGTGCTGATCTCTTTGATGATCTAGTCTGGGTGGAAGATTTTACCGGAACACTTTCCTCACTTTTCTTTTCTACCTTTTTCTTCTCTTCCTCAGCCCTTTCCATCTTTTCCCTATTGGCATCAAGTGCCTCCTTTGATATGCCAAATCCTTTTGTAACATCTTCAACTTCTTTTCTTACCTTCCTTTTGATCTCTGGTTGTCTAAGTTCCACATGAATTTTTACACTTAGCTCTTCAAAGGTTCCAAACCTTTCTACCTTTGGATCCTTTGGCTGACTTAGCATGTGTTGAACATGCAACTCCACAATTTGTTCATCAACTTCATACCCTATAGGCATGATCCATACAGTTCTTGGTTCTACTGCCTCCATTAGGCATTGATTAGTCTCTACCATAAAACATACTGTGTCTTTGTATTTCTCAACAAGAGACTGGGGAATTCTCTCTCTTGCTTGCATCATGTTCTGAAAATTCTTGAAATATCCCCACAGGGTTGTATTTCTTGCTTTAGCATCCCCAAGCCCATGCAAGTAATCTCTGATCTGAATTGCTACCGGTTTGTCATTTTGCCATACCCACCCATTTGATCCGGGCAGCTCATTCATGAAGTAGAAAAATAAACATAATATTATTCTGCCATATTTAAAGTTCTTCTTGTCCTTTTTGATCTTCTGTATGTTTTCCATTAATTGGCTCAAAAGAAGTTCACAGAGATCATATTCTGCATTCTTTCTCAGCATCTCATAGGCAGTATATACTGCAGTTCCAGATACTGAATTCTCCCTACTGGAGTGATATATCTTGTATCCTATTATCATAGATGCAAACTTGATATCCGGGTCAGTAATATCTTCAATGGTCATTTCCCTCTTATCAAATTTTGATCCGGTGGCCTCAGTTACAATGTTGTTTTTGATAGATTTGAGGACAGGTATTCCTCCGGAGGAGTGTAAACCAGTTACTGCCCTAATTGCCTCCTTGGTAATTTTGCAAGGTCTATTTAGCCATAGAAAGTTGTCATGTACCCTACTCAACGCATACCGGACCCATTCATCTTCTTCAAAGTAGGGGAAATGAATGAACTAATCAAAATGTTTCTCCTGGATGCCCTTATATTTTGGTTTGAGCTCAAAAGCATCGTTTATCAATTGTTTGTGATAGATATCTCTTAGTTTGAATTCCCCAAACTCTTCAATATTTGCGTGTATGTAAACCCTAATATCTTATGTGTAAAACACCATGCGGAACACTAGAGAATGCTCCTAGGGGATCTACCTCCAATGATTTGTATGGATGTTTCTTAAATTCAGGGCGGGGTCTATCAAAGATCTTTACTATATTCGAAGTATCCATCTTTCAAGAGATTTGCAGAGAGATATTGAGAACGGAAAATACCTTTTGCGCTTCTTAGTTTCACGGAGTTAGTCGGATCAATTTCTAGATGAAATGACTTCTGCAAATGATCTTTGATGAGCTTGAGGAATTTTGTTACAGAGCTTCACTTTTTGTTTCTTCTTGAATGCAGAATGAACAAATGCTTAATGAGAAAACCCTTATATTACTCCGCAAACCCTAATGTCAGGTTGCAATAAATGCTCGACCTAAGTTATTCCGGTTTGCCTCATTCGGATGACTTGAAGAACTGGATCAATCTTGATCTTTAAACATCTTGCGGATCTTCCAAATCTTAACCATAGTTTATTTGGATGTTTCCCTTATGACCCCTTTAATCCACAACTCTTCTTGTGCCGATTCCGGCACCAATTGACTGGCTGGGGGAACAAGGTTTTCTTTGTGTCTCCCCTGAGCCAGAGCTCACTTTTTAATTTCTGGAAGGAATATCAGCACCAGAGTCTGGTGCAGATGCATCCTCTACATTCTCTATACTTTTCTTCACCCAAATCTTGTTCATCTCACTTTGAACTTCATCCGCATTCACTTTTTGTTTTCCCTTATCTTGATTTTGATTATGATATACTGGACCTCTTTTGTCCTGATTCTTGCTTCTATAGAATTTTGCAATATGACCATATCTATTGCAAATTTGGCAAACAACATTTCTTTGCATATTTGATTGATATCCTCTTGATCTGCATTGATTAGCCATATGACCTATTCTATTGCATGCAAAGCATCTACCATTGAATGATTTGTTCATTTGCATATTTCTGCATTCATGAGATTTGTGACCATACCTTTTGCAGTTAAAACACTATCCAGAGAAGGATGAGTTAGTCTGATTCATTCTCTTTCTACACTGATTAGCTTTATGACCAAAGTTATTGCAGTTGTGGCAATATCCATTGAAGGATGGATATCTTTGAGCATTAGGCTGTCTTACGGGAGGTCTTCTAGGCCTGTTCCTTGGATTTTCTGATCCAAAATTCTTCTGACCAGATCCAGAGATTTCTCCTTTCTCATATCCCAAACCACACTTGTCATCTACCCTCTTTTGACTTCCAAGAAGAACTTCAAGTTGAGTAGAAGTTATCTTGAATTTCTCTTTATATTCATTTGCTGTTTGAAGATCCCTTTTGAGAGAGACAATTTGATCCTCAAGTTTTTCTTAATTATCTTTAGCATCTTTAAGATTAGATTCAAGATGTCTGATAATTCTATCCATCTCGTGGCAATCTTCTGATTTCTCTTTGAGAGATTGTCTTAGATTATCTTCAGTTTTTCTTTTCTCTTCAACTTCTTGGGTAAACTTCATAACTCCTGATTCCATTTCATGTCTTACCATAATGATTTCTTTTGATAACTTTTCACATAACTTGGTTTTCTCCTTTAGCTCTTCATTTGCATCATTTTCTTCACCTTGACTTGCCAATTGCTGAAGCAGCTCCTTTCTCTTTTTCATAGAGAGACTTAATTTGTCTTTTAGTTCTCTCATGAAATCATCAGCCTGTTTGAGTCTTTCCTTTAATTCATTGACTTCAAAGTTTGACTGCTCAAGATCTTCAAGGGCAGTCTTGAGTTGCTCCCTTAAACCATAAGCATCCATTTGGATTCCCAGATCTTCCTCAAGCTGTTAGACTCTGTTAGAAGGAACTTGGCTCTGATACCAATTGTTGATAACTGAGAGGGGGGGTGAATCAGTTATCCTAATTATTTTTGCTTTCTAAACTTTATTAATAATCAATGTAACATTAATTCAAATAAGCAATCATAACCATGAAATGGAAGTACACAAGACACAATATTTTTGACGTGGAAACCCTGTTAAGGGAGAAAACCATGGGGTGATTAACCCAAGATTGTATTCTCTATTAGAAGAATGGAAATACAAAATGGCACTTGCCAATTAGGGCTCACTGCCCAAGCACGCTGCTCACAAGAGGCACACTGCCTACAAGAGACTCACTGTCTACAAAAGGAATGTAAAACAATACTTGAACTGATTGGGAGCATCTACATATGCTAGAGATCAGTTCCGGTTAGGCTCAATATACTGATTTGCTGCACTTCATCTTTCTTTTTCTTTTATGTTGCTTCCCCTTTACATACCAGATCTTCCTTACTGCTTTTTCTTTGCTCTTCTGCTTTTATTCGCACATCACCAATAACCACGACACCTCTCACAACTAAATCCATCTTGTATATATATATCCGCACAAGTGATTTCATCACCTTTCTAGTCGGCATTCGGAATAGTCAATCTTTTCACAAACTCTGATCTGTCAGCTGAATCCTTGCACATCAAGTAATGCGGATCAAGCATATACTTGTAGAAGTCATCAATCACGTCGGCCAAACATAACTTATGCCTTAAGAATCTTTTCCATCATTAGTAACACATCCAGAATAATGTTTGATGTTCTGCCAATCAGTTCTTCCTCTGTTCATATTGTCACTTGGGAACCCGTCACTCAAGCATTCATATCTCTTTATCCTTTCCACATCGGAGGCTCAAATCTTGGAATCTATCAATCAAGATACTCCTCTTGATTTCCCCAAATCTGCACTTCACCAAGATACTTCTTCTGAGAGATCCGGACTTGTCTGTCAGACCTTGCCACATGCTCTGTTCTTGTTTACCGGACCACAACATTCTTCACTCTGACTTTTGGTAGAGACATACCATGTCCTACAAATGTGTGGGATGAACTTTGTTGCCATCAATGACAACAATCATGAATCCATATAGTGTCTCTTGCCAACACTCTAAGCATCTTATCATCACATGAAGGAAAATCCTTAGATGTATAATGAGAGAGTATGACTGGGTGTGTGCATGCAGATGGGGGGCTAAAAGTGGCCACCCCACTTTTTAGTTCTAGGAAACCATAACGCAATCATGTTATAATGTGATTGCATTTTTGATTGCTAAATAAAGTGAAAAACACAGTCCCAAGACCTCACTTTTTCACTTTGATTTTCCTTTTGCATCCAAAACGTGAATAGGGCTTTAACACGAGCATGTGTTGAAAGATTTGAAGGAGAAGACCATCGAACACAATGTCGCATCACCAATCCTACCATGGACGAGGGCAACAAAGTTGGGAAACTTTGAAGGTAGGGTTTTATCAATTTTCTTCATTTCAAAACAAAATGAAGTTATTTTTCATTATTTTAATTGAATTTTTCTTTTCAATTTTTCAGTTAATGAATCATTGCAAAACCCCAATCTAGATGTTGAAATTCCTGATGAAGAGCAACCTCAAACATCTTAAACTCTGCCTTCACGTCCTCACCCTCCATGTGACACCCAACAAAACTATTTAATCCAAATTGAAGAAAACAAAAAACAACTTCAATCCTTAGTTGAAACATTGAAAATTTTGAATACAAGCAACAATCATAGGAGAACCCTTGCCACTTCACTAGAGTTGATTATTTCTTATATTGACTTAGTTACAAATCAAATCATTGATTTGAAGGACTATAGGGAGGAGTGTCAACAATTCTACACCAATAAATTATCATACAAACAAGTCAAAATAATAAAATTTTGAAAGGTGATCTATGTGCACTTTTCATCGATCCTAAAACAAAACAACCATTACATGGGAGTTGCAAACGACTCCCAAATTATCAGTGTGTGCATGAAGAAATATCCCAAAACTTTTGGGATATATGGTACATGGTTTTTGATGATCTCCCTTGTAATAATAACGAGGTCCCCCAATATTTTTTGAGGAAACTCTATTGTGAGTTTGTCCTCAATGACATCCCAAACTACTTTGACATCCGAGAGTTCTAGGGCAGATGCAGTAGATCTGCACATAAAAGAGAGGGTGCACATTATGCCTAGGACCATCCAATGAGACCCATTATGAGGCCAAAACATGTCTCACCCACTTCAACTTTGAAGGAGAGTCTTGAGGTGGAGACATTGCATTCCCTGATTTCCCTCACCCAGACTTTAGCAAAGCATGGAAGTGATCTTTTGCAAGCTAGAGAGGGTGAGAGTAGTACGCGTCGTCAGTCCCCTCATCTTTGCGGGTCATGTGGGGCATTGTGTGATGTTGGGATCTAGGACACTACCAAGGATGCAGACATTCCAGAGCATCAAGATGATGCAACATAGGGGCAGCAGTAGGTGATGGACACATCCATATTAGACAATATTGTTCTCATAGATGAACTCTTACATCATACGTTTGGTATTAACTCCTAGGTAATTTTTTACAAGGTTCTATACTTTAATATATTTGTATTTGAAATCTCTAATTAATTATATGAGTAGATATTATAAGTCAAAATTAATGTATGCAATTGTTTGCACTATGAAATTACAAGGTCAAAGTATTCATCTTGCGTCTGTTAGCCATCCAGTGTAGGGTTATGAGAGGAGGTCCAATCAATAGGTATGTAATTTATCACAAGATTGTAAATATAGTACATGTAAACTTTTTGTCATCTATCAATGGTAATCTTATTTAGTTACAATTTGATGATGAACAGGTGTATGTTGGAGCATCACCATCAGGATGATTTCCTAGTCCCCAGACAGAGCTCCACTTTCACTGAGGTAAATTTTACCATTTCTAATCATTATACATTCAAATAATGTTATGTATCTATTTTTCTCAAATAACGTTGAACTCTATTTTTAGATGTTGAATATGCAGACTCCTCATCTTCATCAGCCAGTGGAGGTGGGCATTGTTGTAGTTGTTGTGTTTGTAAATCCTTTGATCGAGGTATGAGCCAGTAACATGTAAATGTCATTTTGTATTTCTTTTTTATCTCACATCATTTAATGTACATAAATGATATTCATCTTTACTCAATTGTGCTTCTTCATGCTTCTCACAGGAGGTCACAACTCCAACCCGTCTAGTGTCAGATGAAGAGAGACAAACAATTATCGAGAGGGATCACCAGATAGTGGTAAGTGATTGATTACATATGTCTTCTTATATATTTTGAATATTTTCTATATTAATGTGGATACTGTTTGATTGTATTAACAGGTGGAACTTCAAAAATCTCTATCGAGGAGGTCTATTCAATGGGTGATAGAGGATGAGTCATTGACTAGTTCACCATCTTCATGGCCTAGAAAGGGTCGTCAATTATTTGATAGCAATCCATAGGAGATTTGATTTTGGGGCATTTTTTTACATATGCCTATTTGTCTTTGTAAACATACTTTTGTATGTTACCGATGTATATAGTTATATATGCCTATATGGCTTTATTTGTACATGCCTATATGGCTTGATATATACACTATATATTATTTTCATGACATTCTGTATATATAAGATTATGTATATTTTCATGATATTATATTTTATGACATTGTATATATGTTGATAGTATCCTTGCAAAATACATTTTGTGCATATCTTGCAATCATTGCATGAACCATGAGATTGCATTTCTTTGAGGCATCATGTCAAACAGTTCACTAACCTTGTCTATTCTTCCACACTTCACATACATGTCTACAAGGGCAGCTGCAAATACAACATGTGACAAAATTCCTATATCCTTTATGCTTTGATGGTCCCTATTCCAAAGATCCCATTTTGGTATAGGCAAGGAGGATGTTGGATAAGGTTGTGGAATTTGGCTTGACACCCGCCAATTGCATTTTCTTGAAAGTTTCTTTAAAGCCTTATAAAAAAATCCATTTTGTGCATCTTGTAATCATTGCATTCCATGAGACAACATTTCTTTGAGGCATCATGTCAAATAGTTCACATGCATTGTTTATGGTTCCACACAAGGGTAGAAGTTCAAAGTTGTGTCACACATTGTGCCAACTTATCAACATAAACAAATTTAAGTATTTCCAAATAAAAGTCAATTTTAATGAAACTTATGTTCTATTTAAATTCATTCTAGGTAAATTAGATCTAGGCCACAACTTTTCCGATTGAAACCATCCACTAAAAACATATGTAGCAACACTTTGGGTCTCATTTACCAAAAAAATGAAATTATTCAAAAAACTTGATGTTCTAACAACTCATACTTGTGCAATTAATCGTTTTAAAAGAATCTAAAAATACCCTTTTGTAGATCTATAAGTCTACTTTGTAAAAATATAATTTTTTAAACATTTCAATTAGTGTTTATTTTTTATTTTTTATTTCTACTAAAAGTAGGTCATTAGCACCAAAATATGGTGTTGATTGTCCTCTCAAGAAAAAATAGTAAAGTTTATCAAAAAAATTTGAAAAAAATATGATGCACTAGAGGAGAGATTCCTTGTCAAGATGATATAATTTTTTTTCCTATTTTGGATAAATAATCAAGACAAAAGTTGACGTCCCATCGAAATAATTATGTTTTCAGTACAGACAACTTCTAAGATTTATAATTTAAAAATATATATTTATCAAATTTGGGAAAAAATAATCCATGCACTAAAATTTTGAGTTATGAATACACAAAAAATATAGAAGGAAAATAAATGAAATTTACTATATAAAGCGTGACATCCCATTCAACCTTATTTTTTAGCATTTTATCAACAACTAAATTATAGTGTCAATTTTATAAAATACTACATTTAAATAATTTTTAATTTTTTTAAAAAATACAAACATAAAATACACTAAAAAATCTCTATTTTACATCATTTTAAAATTCAAAACATATACATCACTTTGTAGTGATTCAAGTTAAAAAGTTAGATCAGTGCTAGTCATTTCATTTATAAAAGTGGGACATCGCTTTGAACTTTCACCCACAAGTTGCATACATGTCTACAAGGGAAGTTGCAAATACAACATCTGACAAAATTCCTATATCATTTATTCTTTGATGGTTGTCCATGCCCTGTTCCAAAGATCCTAATTTGGCACAAGCAAGGAGGATGCTTGCAAAGGTTATGTAATTTGGTTTTACACGTGTCAATTGCATTTTCTTGAAAGTTTATAAAGCCTTTTCAAAAAATCCAGTTTGTGCATATCTTGGAATCATTGCATTCCATGAGATGGCATCTCTTTGAGATGTCATGACAAACTATTCACATGCCTTGTCTATACTTCCACACTTTGCATACATGTCTACAAGGGTAGTTGCAAATACAACATCTGACAAAATTCCTATATCCTTTATGCTTTGATGGCTATCCATACCCTATTTCGAAGATCTCATTTTTGCATAGGCAAGGAGGATGCTGGATAAGGTTGTGGAATTTGGATTTACACCTACCAATTGCATTTGTTTGAAAGTTACTTTGAAGCCTTATTAAAAAAATCCATTTTGTGCATATCTTGCAATCATTGCATTCCATGAGACAACATTTCTTTGAGGTACATCATGTCAAATAGTTTATGTGCATTGTCTATGCTTCCACACAAGTTGCATACATGTCTACAAGGGCAGTTGCAAATAAAACATTTGAAAAAATTCTTATATCCTTTATTCTTTGATGGTTGTCCATACCCTGTTCCAAAGATCCTAATTTGGCACAGGCAGGAAGGATGCTTGCAAAAGTTATAGAATTTGGTTTTACACATGCCAATTGCATTTTCTTGAAAGTTTCTAAAGCCTTTTCAAAAAATCCATTTTGTGCATATCTTGAAATCATTACATTCCATGATATGACATCTCTTTGAGGTGTCATGCCAAACTATTTGCATGCCTTGTTTATGCTTCCACACTTCTCATACATGTCTACAAGGGCAACTGCAAATACAACATCTGATGAAATTTCTATATCCTTTATGCTTTGATGGTTGTCCATACCCTATTCTGAAGATCCCATTTTGGTATAAGCAAGGAGGATGCTAGATAAGGTTGTGAAATTTGGATTTACACCTGCCAATTGCATTTTCTTGAAAGTTTCTTTGAAGCCTTATCAAAAAATCCATTTTGTGCATATCTTACAATCATTGCATTCCATGAGACAACATTTCCCCTATGTTTATGTCAGATTGTGTTGGAGTTACAACATTCCTTCATTTGCGATGTGCATAACATGCTATAATTGTACATGCTCACAACAAGTGATTCATGCTACAATGAAGCACAAAATGATGAAATAAGAAGATGCATATGATCATTTTTACAGGTCACACCATCTAGACACCATGAACCGACTAATGCATCACTTTGGCCAAAGTTTCTATATAAATAGATGTTTGCAATAAATGTAGTCATGTGTTCACACACCTCTAACTTGATGTGGAAACTACCTCATCCTACAGTTGATTTTCTTCACTAGACATAATTTGTCTTAACTATACTCAAATCCTAGTCAATCTGACTTAAAATTAATCCGTAATCTAGGATATACATGCAATATGTCTAGGTTTAGGTAATTTTAACCTTTAAGAGAGTCCCTCTTTGCATACTTGCAAATGCTAGGATCTATTACTTCCTATCATTCTATTCAATGACCCAAAGATAAAACACTCATGTGTTATATATCAAGTTTCAACTCTAGATCAAGAAATCATTTAAATTTATCAAAATGCTTCTTAGAATTTTCCTAAATTATATTGCCTTGATCTATGGTTTCTCGACTATTCACTGTCGACCATAATATATAATAGACTAAATCAATGATCTAATCGACATAAGATTTTTTAAGTCTTCTAAACACTTCTGGGTTAATTTTAGGGTTTTAACTTCTCTAACTCAATACATTGAAATATCAAATACCCTTGTTTTCCAAAGTTAATAAGTTGTTATGCTATAACATGAATACAATAATCCCTATTCTACTCTCAACCACTGGGGCATTGATCGAATTCACATTTCTCATATCATGTAAAAACATAGAACACGAGGATTTATCCTCATTCATATAAGATCTTGATGAATACTATCATTAGTATAAGTACTCTTGACTAAGTTCAATCATTTTAACCTAATTAGGCTTGAGTCTATAAAACAATATGATGTTTTCAACCTCTTAGTCTTCTTAAGTCTACCGACTTTTGATATAGAAAAGGTTGTGAACTCAAGTAAAACATCCTTGAATATAATGAAAATACTTACCATTGTTGTAGAATGCATAAGTGATAATATATCACTATCTCTTGGTGTTTCTAATGATATTTATATCATTTCTATAAACTCTAGAATAAGTGAATACCTATCACTAAATCTTTTGACTAAAACCATTAAAACTCATACATATAAATCATTGAGAAAGGTGAATCTATCACTGATTAAACTTTCTTTAGTCTAACTCATTTTGACTCCTATGTCTACATTTGAGTTCTCTAAAAGTTAAAGCTCTGCATAATATATATGATACTAGTAGTTTGCTAAAGAGTTATTTATCTACACTTCTCGGCCTTACCATGGCCTTTTTGTAGAGATATCATCCCATTCATCAACTTGGCTCATACAAGGATAGAAGATTATTTGATTGAGTCAAAAACATAATGCCATCAGCCCTCTTTGGGCGCATTACACACATAGAAGAAAAGTTCAAAAAGTTATTCTATGAACCCTACAATTTCACAAGAAAGGTATTCACCATTCAGTCAACCTTTGCTCAAATTGTTCTAACTACACTCGGCATTAAACATAGGCTGCATGGCTTGTCAACCTTCAATAGGCGTAGAAGAGAACATATATATATATATATAACAATGTCACTGATAAGAACAGGAGCATACAAAGATATTGTCGGTTTAATACAAGAATGATACACTTAACAAATAATACCAAGAAGATTACTTCGAATACACCTATGTGTGTGTGTGTGTATATACACCATTCAACCTCATGCAATCATAAATGTAGAGCTTGTATAATAAGATTACACTGTAAACACATAAATATATTGACCATTCGGCCTTATGCAAACATAAATACAAAGCTCGATATAATAAGATGATTACACCAAAAACACGTAAGTATATAGACCATTCGGCCTTATAATGTAAACATAAATACATAGTTCAATATAACATGTGCATTTTTTGGTATTTTCCTATCTCTAAATGCTCACATAGAAATAGAGTTATTGTAATTATATAATGTAATAAACTACATATCATAGATACCCATACCTCTATATGTCGTCAATTTTCTAAATCCAAATCCAGTTTCTTCTTCCAACTACTACTATCGAGCTATCGTATCACTTCCACTATGTTGTCTTTCCTCTGCAGATGATCCAAAGCTCTCTCTCTCTCTCTCTCTCTCTCTCCCACATGATTCTATAAGAGAATAGAGCTCACTCTATCTCTAGCAACTGTATAATGATAACAAATCTCACTCTTTCAATGCCTTGCCTCCGTGAACTCTTACTAAATACTAGGCTCTATATAATCAAACATAGTCCTCCACTTTCCTTTACTTGGAATCACACAAAAATAGTCTATATTCCACGCATATCATATCATTAATGATATATCCTTTTTAAAGGCTTAACTCTCCCCATACCGGCATAGATCTCTTGCTGAAAACAAGCCTATACTAACTCTCTACATAGCATGCAGACTGATAGTGGAGTATTGGTAATTAAGACCATTCCCCAAACTGATTAAAAACTCCCCCTACTTTCTAAAATAGTTGTGGAGTAAAGGAGTCAAACATACCACTAACATAAAAGTGGTTTCCGTTAAATTACAATCATTACCTCATTCCTCAAGAAGCTTATCGACTATAAAACAATAGGTCTAACTCATAAATCACATTATATATCAACGTAATGTAGGTGTAAACTACGTATACTTATGTTGTTTCTAACACTCGACAAGATACAAGAATGGGGTTGAGGTATTCTCCCCCTCTTCACTTAATGACAAAATAGATAGATTATCATAATAGAATTCCATTCGGGAAATTCTAATAATGAAATAGTTTAACCACTAATAAATATTTTCTCTCGAATATAATCTATATTCATATCACACAAGAATTAATGACTATCAACCTTTCCTTGTCGATGGTCATACTATCCTAACTTAGTTTTTGACAAAACCTAAGCTTAATGTATCTAGTTGACAATCGACGATTTGTCGAGTCAACACCAAACTTAGACCAATTGTCAAACACAACTTACCAAACTCGATGAAGGTTCACTAAACTATGAAAGCACAAAACTTAGATGGCAACAATCTATTCTTATCCATATGTCTATTCTCTTCTTTCCGATGATGCTCTCCCTCTCTTTCATGGAGGGTAGAAAAACATGTTTCCTAGTTACAACTTGCAATCAACAAACTGGGATTAGTGTATCATTAGTCAATTCATAAATCTTATGAATAAATAATCATGGCATCTTAAAATCACATGTCTAAATTCTAATCATATAAACATAAACTCATGATATCATTGATTTATTTTGACATTTTCACATAATGTCAAATCATTAATTCATGCAAAATTATCTACTAATTACATATAAGTAAAACATAGTCAAAATTTGGGATGTGACATATCTCCCCCCATAAGATTCATCATCCTCGATGATCCAGTGTATCTAAAACAAAATATAAAGCTTTTGTTCATCTTGCAAAAGAATAAAACAAATGAGGAAATCGCTGATAAAAATCATGGTAATCTTCCCATGTGGCACTATCCTCTGCATACTGGTCCCACTAGACTTGGCACTGAGTAACCTATCTATTATGCAAGCAGAGCTTGCAAACTTTGAGCACCTTGAGAGGCTCGATCATGACCACTCCTAGGTCCTGTACCTGTAAAGCATTCCAATCAAGAATATGATTATCACCTGTTATATACTTTTTCAAATATGAAACATGAAAAACATTGTGCATCCTAGAAAGAGTTGGTGGTAGAGCGATTCTATAAGCAACTAGATTGATCACTTTGAGAATTTCTAAGGGTCCTACATATCAAGGAGCTAGTTTGGAAGACTTCGCAAACTTTATGGAACTCTTCTGAGGTTTGACCCTCAAAAGAACTTTTTCTCCAACTGAGAATTGCCTTGGTGTATGCTTGGCATCAACGTAACTTTTCTATCTATCATTTGCTTCTGCCAATCTATTTATGATCAGCTTGATCTGTTCTTCCATTTCTGATAAAATTTATGGACCAATGCTAATCCTCTCTTCTAGCTTATCCCAACTTATAGGAGTTTGACATCTTCTTCTGTACAATGCTTCAAATGGAGCCATCATAATACCGGAATGATAGGAGTTATTACATGCAAACTCCACAAGCGGTAGGTATTCTTTCCACTTGTATTGCTGATCCATGCAATACATCCGAAACAAATCTTCTAGTATTTGATTTACCCTCTTAGTCTGACCATCTATCTCAGGGTGACAAGCCAAGCTTATATTGAGTTGAGTTCCCAGTGCTGAAAACAAAGTTTGCCAAAATCTTAATGCCATACACGCATCTCTGTCTGAGATAATTTTCTCAAGAACTCCATGCAATCTAAACACTTCTTGCACAAACTTGTGAGCTAAAATTGGTGCTCCATCCATTAAATTCCCAAGTATAAAGTGAGCTACCTTGGTGAGTTTGTCCACCACCACTAAAGTAGCATCATGTCTATTTTGAGAAATTGGAAGGCCTTGTACAAAGTCCATACTAATGACTCACCACTTCCACTTTGGAATATCGTGCGGATATAGAAGTCCTACAGGATGCTGATGCTCAGCCTTGACTCTCTAGCACTCTAGGTAACATGCTACAAATCAAGTGCAGCATCGTTCTTCATTCCTTTCCAAAAATAAAGAGGCTTCCCATTAGCTAGGAGTTTGGTTACTCCAAGATGACCTGAATATGGTGTGGAATGAACTTCCTTCCACACAAGGTTTTTCAATTTTGTAGAGTTTGGAACATACATCCATCCTCTGTATCTTAAAATCCCATCTGGTTCAAAATAGAACCCATCATACCTCAAGTCTTAAGGATTTACTTTGAGAGCCTACTTAACTTTCTCATAGTACTCATCACCTATAGAAATTTGTAACACTAAATCCTTAAAATTTGAAAGAATAGAGACAATTGAAGAGATATGCCTCCATCGACTCAAAGCATCAGCTACTCGGTTCTCTTTACCTTTGATATAACTTATCTCAAAGTCATAGTTGGATATCAATTGCAACCATCTTCTTTGTCGAGCATTCATATGAGGTTGGGAAAATATATACTTAAGACCTTGATGGTCTAACTTCAATTCAAAAGACTTTCCTAGCAAATAGTGTTGCCACACTTGCAAAGCATGCACAACTACTGTTAACTCTAAGTCATGACGAACATAATTCTACTCATATGTTCTTAGTTTTCTAGATTCATAGGCTACCACTTGCCCATTCTACATAAGCACTCCTCCTAAACCTTCCCCTGAGGTATCAATGATTACAACAAATTGACTTTCCAAATCAGGAACTTTTAATATTGGTGAAGTTGTCAACCTCTCTTTTAATTGATTAAATGCCTCCTGACATTTTTCTGAGCAATTAAAATGCTTTCCTTTTCTCTAAAGTGAAGTGATTGGGTTTGCAATCTTAGAAAAGTTTAAAACAAACTTCCTATAATATCCAGCTAACCCCATGAAACTACACACTTCATGCACATTCTTTGGCACTAGCCACTCAAGTATAGCATTGATCTTCACATGATCTACTAAAATTCCTTTAGCTAATATTATATGTCCCAAATATTGTATCTCTTTCTGAAAGAAAGTACACTTAGAAAGTTTCCCAAACAACTTATGTTCTCTCAACCACTGTAAAACTAACCACGATGTTGTAAGTGCTCTTCCTCATTCTTAGAATAAATAAGAATGTCATCTAGAAACACTAGAACAAATTTATCCAAGCAATCTCAGAAAACACTATTCATTGAATTCATGAATGCTGCAGGGGCATTCGTAAGTCCAAAAGGTAAAACTGTGAACTCATAATGTCTATACCTTGTTCTGAAAGCTATTTTATGAATGTATTCATCTTTTATTCTCATCTGATGATATACAAATCACAAATCAATCTTTAAGAATACTATTGCACCCTGCATCTAATCAAAAAGATCATCAATACATGGTAGAGGATACTTATTCTTCGTCGTTGCTTTGTTGAGCATACGATAATCTATACATAGACGCAAGGTTCCATCCTTCTTTTTGACAAAGGTCATAGGTGCTTCCCAAGGTGAAACACTGGGTCTAATCAACCCTTTTCCAATAGCTCCTGAAGCTAGGCTTTCAATTCCATCAACTCTGTAGTAGTCATACAGTATGACACCTTTGAAATCTGCTTAGATCTAGGTATTATATCAATAGAGAAATCAAAAGATTTCTTCGGAGGTAACTCTAGAAGTTTGTCTGGAAAAACATATCGAAAATCTCAAAGGAAAGGATAATCTCCAAAGGCACATTTTGTTTACTATGATCCTCTTCTACTAGTTCCATCTTAACTACAAAGAGTTGACAACCTTTTCACCTCATCCTCTTCAGTTGCATAGAAAAGATTGGTATGATCTTGACTTCTCTTTATGTGCCTTGCAAATAGACTTTGTTTCCTACATCATCTAGACACTCAACTATTTTTGCAAAATAGTTGACATTGGCCCTATGTCTCCATAGCCAATTTATTCCTAAGATAACATCATAGGAACCTAGGGGGCTACAAATAAATTCACCTTAGTTGAAAAACTAGGAAGTTTAATCTTGGCTTCAAACATGCATTGCTCTACCTGAGCTTTAGTCTGGTTAGCATATTCAACTGACCAGGGTTTATCCATATATCCAGCTCTTGTAGGAAATTTACTCAATACTCTTGGAGAAATAAATCTTTCAGTTGCTCCAGTATCAATTAAAATAGAAATAGGAACTCCAAACAAAGTACCTGTCATCTCTATGGGAGTAATCTGGTACTCCACCTGGCGATTGTCCAAAGCTACATGGATCCTCTATTGAAAAGTTGCTTGCTGGGTAGGTAATGCATTACTACATTGCTGAACTCCTTGGTTCTTGGTTGGAAATTTATTTGCATAATGATCTCCACCACAAGAGAAACATCCTCCAGAAGGTCTTCTCTTTTTAGCAGGTTTGCTTGAATTATTATCATTCCTTTGGAAATTGCTATTATTTTTCAAGATCTCATTTCTAGGTCCATTCCTATTATTTATGAAACCCTTGTCACTTTTCTTATTCACATTATGTTTTCCATTTCTTTTCTTAAAAGGTTGAGAAGCTGGTGACTTATTAAACCTCTTACGATTCTTCTCGCGATATGCAAAAATTGACTTCAGTTTTTGCTCTTGTTTGATTGCCTTCTCAAAAAACTTGGTTGATAGTGGTAGGACCATGCACATCACTTCTCCACCTATCTGGGCATTCAAACCCATGATGACCTTTCTGATTCGAAACCTTTCATCCTTCTGATATTGTGGCACATACTTTAGGAGATGGGTGAAATTTTGCCAATATTCAACCACTGACATTTCTCCTTGATTTTAAAAATTTGTTAGCTTTTGGTCAAAGAAAAGATATGGTAACCACCTCTGGTGAAATATGACCACAAACTAATCCTAGGTTAAGCTTAGAGAACTCAACCCTAGTTCCATTTTCTTGTTCATCCACCACATGGACGCACTTCTCTTGCCGACTGATAGG
Organism: Cunninghamia lanceolata; assembly: GCA_027924645.1. Lineage (NCBI taxonomy): Eukaryota > Viridiplantae > Streptophyta > Pinopsida > Cupressales > Cupressaceae > Cunninghamia > Cunninghamia lanceolata. The sequence goes on along the minus strand of BSBN01000178.1, from coordinate 4,386,615 downwards.
CACCCTGGTACTGCCTTGGTTATCTCAGAGTAGTTTTTGATCTCAAAATACTTTTCCATCTCTGTCAACCAAGCTTTTGCAACATCACCACTTACTATTCCATCGAACTTGGGTGGTGTCACTTTCTTCATATCTCTTGATAGCTCTAAGGCAAGTCTGTTTCTCCTTTCTTCTTGAGACTTAGTCTTATCAATATTTTCACTTTGTTCACTATGAGAACTAGGTTCATGGACATAATCATCATCCCCTTGATGCAAGTCCTCTTTTTCTCCTTCAGGTCTGCCTTGACCCCTCACTTCCCATTCCAGGTTTCCAAGCCTCTCCTTGGTTTCATTTAGCATGGTCAATATCTGATCCAGCTTAGACATTAGGTTTTCGGAAGGATTTGACTCTCCTTGACTATATTCAAGATTTGTTCGAGTTCCAACCATGATGATACTCTATATCACACCTGATATTTGTATCAAGTTATACATTAGAATTCAAAAATAATGCATCTCATTAATTCAAAATTCATCAATATTTATCTATTCACAAAACTCATATTTGTGCAAAACAATCACATCTTTATTATAGTTTATTCTAGGTATAAATACATCCTTATTTAGATAGATAACTCAACAAGACTACATGTCACTATCGGTTAAAGGATATTCCTTAGGTTCCTCTTCCCCATCAGAATCTAGTAAAACAAACTTAGAGGGTGGATGTAGATGTAGGTACTCCTCCAACACCTCTTTTCCTAAAACAGGGGCATTACAACTACACCTAAATGGCATGTCGCGACTAGCAGACGGTTTACTCGGCTTAACTACACGAGTAGGAACAATGTGTTTCTTAGCCAATTTGTTACATTGTTTCTTTTCTAGTTGAATATGCTTAAGAACATCTATCAAAGTTTCAGAGTCTTCCAGCCATGCATCCTCAGCATAGTTAATATGCTCTTAGAGTTTTACCTCCTCAGTTGGTTATTTATTAACACCTATCTTGGGTAAGTTCTGGGGAATAAACTTCCTCGTAGCTTTCTTGGTTCTTCTCCATGCCAACATAAAACCAATTTCAAACATTAGCCAATCTGCTGAATGTTGACAAGTTTTCTCGTAGAGAGCTCCTAGGTCCATGTGTCTAACCCAGTAGCTCTGATACCATATGTAATATACCATCTCATACAACTTGGAATTACTCACAAAAATTACTATGAAGTAAATGAACATGTTTAAACATGAGTGAATTTTTTAAAAATCATTTACATATTCTCAAGAAATAAATGCATATCTTTTCTGAATATTTTTCAACCTTTAAATTACAATATATTCAAAGATAAAATCATAGACTAAATACATTTGCAAATATTTTGCTCTTGAAATAATGAATAAGCTTACACAAGTTTGATAATCTTAAGTCAATCATAAAGTATATTGCATCTGGAATCTTGGTATCTATTTCACGAGTCTCAATGAGTCTTCTGGTACAGAGGGAGAGCATCATCTGATTTTTTTACCTCCAACCATAGACTGACGGTCCCCCGCTCACATTCCTTCCTAGAAGTGGCCCTACCCTTCATGAGGAGTATAGACATAAGGAACCAATAGGTTGCCATCTGAGTCCTAGTGTTGTGTCCTACATAACTCAATTGACCATACAACTCTAGACAATCTTCTAACTATGATCATTCTGATAGGTCACACCATCTAGACACCGTGAACCGACTAATGCATGCAGAGACAAATGCATCACTTTGGCCAAAGTTTCTATATAAATAGACATTTGCAATAAATGTAGTCTTGTGTTCACACACCTCTAACTGGGCTTGGAAACTACCTCATCCTATAGTTGATTTTCTTCACTAGAATCTCTAGACATATTTTGTCTTGACTATACTCAAATCCTAGTCAATTTGACTTAGAATTAATCCTTAATCTAGGATATACTTGCAATATGTCTAGGTTTAGGTAATTTTAACCTTTAATAGAGGCCCTCTTTGCATACTTGCAAATACTAGGATCTATGACTTCCTGTTATTTTACTCAATGACCCAAAGATAAAACACTCAATGTGTTATATATCAAGTTTCAACTCCATCAAGAAATCATTAAAATTTATCAAGATGCTTCTTATAATTTTCCTAAATTATACTATCTTGATCTATGGCTTCTCGACTATTCACTGTTGACCATAATATATAATAGAGTAAATCAATGATCAAAACGACTTAAGAGTTTTTAAGTCTTCTAAACCCTTCTAGGTTGATTTTAGGGTTTTAACTTCTCTAACTCAATACATTGAAATATCAAATACCCTTGTTTTCCAAAGTTAATAATTTGTTATAATATAACATGAATATAATAATCCCTAGTCTATTCTCGACCACTTGGGCATTGATTGAATTCACATTTCTCATATCACGTAGAAAACATAGAACATAAGGTTTTATCCTCATTCATATAAGAACTTGATGAATATTATCATTAGCATAAGTACTTTTGACTAAGTTTAATCTTTTAACCTAAATAGGCTTGAGTCTATAAAATAATATGATGTTTTTGACCTCTTGGTCTTCTTAAGTCTACCAACTTTTGATATAGAAAAGGTTGTGAACTCAAGTAAAACATCCTTGAATATAATGAAAATATTTATCATGGTTGTAGAATGCATAAGTGATAATATATCACTATCTCTTGGTGTTTCTAATGATATCTATATTATTTCTATAAAATCTAGAATAAGTGAATACCTATCACTAAATCTGATGCAGAGCATGCAACGAAGTGGTGAAAATAGATCAGAATTACAGAACTATTGTTGTGGTTGAACCTTTGAACCATTTACTCCTTGTTGAACTGACGAACCAAATGAACCATTGAACCATATTATATTGAACCGTTGAACCAATTCAACCATCGGTTCAACCATCGGCAATACATACTCTTTGGCCAACTCTAAAATTCTTCTACCGATACCTTTTGGTCACTCCAATGTCTTTTCAAACTATCTTTTGTCGGTCAGACTCTTCTCATCGACCAAACTTCAATCTGAACTCCCAATCCCACTTCTCACACCAATATGCTTAATACCAACTTCATCGTCGGCCAAACTTTAGTCATTGGTAAACACTAAAAGACTTTCGCCGATGTGCTAATGCACTAACTCTCATACATACATTCAATTGTAGGATATACATGAAATGTCCTCACATGCGTTTGTGATATATACACAAAATGCATATTCAGAGACAGAACATGAATCTTATGCCGAAATAAACTTATGCAACATTTGTAACCGAACAACACACATAAACAACTAATTCCTACATAACAAAAAACAAACTAACATTCCAGAGGTCATTCTACTAATTTTGAAGAAATCTTAACCAGTGGAATTATTCCAATCGATGTCCTTGTAATTAGACCAAAACACCAAAATTTATTTATTCTCCTCAGAAATATTCATACAATTTCTCTCGACTCTCTATCTCTCCTCTCCTGTTTGACAAATACAGACTCAACTATTTAAAAGACTTACATCTTGGCAGTTACAAGATGGAAGGTGAACCGCCTACAACCACCTTTGTCAAATGATTACACTTCACATCAGTTCGGTTACAAACTTTTAATCCTTTCTTTCCACATATAACATTTGGACAAAATAGAAAATGTAAGGGAATATTCAGATTCTTGAGGTGCTCCTGCACCATACAACCAACCAACAAACTTTCCAAGTCTCTTGGAAATGTACCTGCAACATAAAACTTCCTTTTTCTTCATCTGTCTGGCTTCATCTTCTTCAGCTTCAGGCTTTAGGCTTCAAATCTTCACATCAATGGGCTAGTGACCAACCAACCAACAAAATGAAACTACCATAAACTTCAGAGCATCTTCAGGCTCCTTCAACTCCCATCAGTGGAGTAATCTCAGACTACAACACAATGCTCACTTAGATGTCCATCCTATAGGCTGCTTCACAGACCCATTCCTCATGTCCAACAGCAGATCCTGGTGATGCACCTACCACTCTCTCCTCAGTGGCTTCACTCTGCACCCTTCTCCAACTTAATCTCTGTTGGTGAATGGTCTTGATAGACCTCATCCTTGTCTGCCCACACACAGGAATCCCTATTCCTCCTCACAACTAGATGGCATGAGCATCTGCAATAGTCTAACACTATTGTCAGCCTTCAAAATTCTTTCCACAATCTCTATCTTCAAATGGTCACCAACCAAACATATTGTTTCAACTCTTCATCTCAGAAATCAAATACATAACATCTCCTCCCAGAGCTTTTGCTAGCTCTGATACCAATTTGATGCAGAGCACGTAATAAAGTGGTGAAAACAGATCAGAATTACGGAACTATTGCTGTGGTTGAACCTTTGAACCATTTACTCCTTGTTGAACCAGCGAACCAAATGAATCATTGAACCATATTATATTGAACCGTTGAACCGGTTCAACCATAGGTTGAACCATCAGTGATACATACTCTTCGGCCAACTCTAAAATTCTTCTACCGATACCTTCCGATCACTCCGATGTCTTTTAAAACTATCTTCCATTGATCAGACTCTTCTCATCGACCAAAATTCAATCTAAACTCCCGATCCCACTTCCCACACCGATATGCTTAATACCAACTTCGCCTTTGGCTAGACTTCAGTCATCGGTAAACACTAAAAGACTTTCGTTGATGTGTCGATGCACTAACTCTCATACATACATTCAATTGCAGGATATACACGAAATGTCCTCACATGCGTTTACAATATATACACAAAATGCATATTTAGAGACAGAACATGAATCTTATGCCGAAATAAACTTCTGCAACATTTGTAACCGAACAACACAAGGAAACAACTAATTCCTACAGAACAGAAAACAAACTAACATTCTGGAGGTCATTCCACTGATTTCAAAGAAATCTTAACCAGTGGAATGACTCCAATCGATGTCCTTGTAATTAGACTAGAACACCAAAATTTATTTATTCTCCTCAGAAATATTCATACAATTTCTCTTGACTTTCTATCTCTCCTCTCCTGTTTGACAAATACAAACTCAACTATTTAAAAGACTTACATCTTGGCAGTTACAAGATGGAAGGCGAACCGCCTACAACCACCTTTGCCAAATGATTACACTTCACATCAGTTCGGTTACAAACTTTTAATCTTTTCTTTCCACACATAACATTTGGACAAAATAGAAAATGTAAGGGAACATTCAGATTCTCGAGGTGCTCCTGCACTAAAATCCTTCGACTAAAACCATTAAAACTCATACATATAAATCATTGAGAAAGGTGAATCTATCATTGATTGAACTTTCTTTAGTCTAACTCATTTCAACTCCTATGTCTACATCTGAGTTCTTTAAAAGTTAAGTCTCTGCATTATATATATATGATACTAGCAGTTTGCTAAAGAGTTATTTATCTACACTTCTCAACCTTACCCTGGCCTTCTTGCATAGATACCATCACATGCATTGACTTGGCTCATACAAGGATAGAACATTATTTGACTGAGTCAAAAACATAATGCCATCAACCCTCTTTGGGCGCATTGCACACATAGAAGAAAAGCTTAAAAAGTTATTCTATAAACCCTACAGTTTCACAAGAAGGGTATTTACCATTCAGTTGGCCTTTGCTCAACTTGTTCTAACTACACTCGACATTAAACACAAGCTGCATGGCCTGTCAACCTTCACCAGGCATATAAGAGAATATATATATAACTATGTCACTGATAAGAACATGACTATATGAAGATATTGCAGGTTTAATATACAATAATGATACACTTAACAAACAATACCAAGAAGATTACTTTGAATACACCTATGTGTGTGTGTGTGTCATTTGACCTCATGCAATCATAAATGTAGAGCTTGATATAATAAGATTACATCGTAAACACATAAGTATATATTGACCATTCGACCTTATGCAAACATAAATACAAAGCTTGATATAATAAGATGATTACATTGAACACACATAAGTATATATACCATTCAACCTTATGTAAACATAAATATAGAGCTTGATATAACATGTATTCTGTGGTATTATCCTATCTCTAAATGCTCACATAGAAATAAAGTTATTACAGTTATATAATGTAATAAAATACATATTAGAGATACCCATACCTCTATACGTCGTTGGTTTTCTAAATCCAAAGTTAGTTTCTTCTTCCAACTGCTACTATCGAGCTATTGTATCACTTCCACTGTGTTAGCTTTCCTCTGTGAATGATACATAACCCTCTCTCTCATAGGATTCTATAAGAAAACAGAGCTCAGTCTATCTCTATTAATTGTATAATGATAACAAAACTCACTCTTTCAATGCCTTGCCTCCACGGACTTACTCAATACCAGGGTCTATATTTATTCAAACACAGTCCTCCACTTTCCTTTACTTGGAATTGCACAAAAACAATCTATATTCCACACACATCATATCATTAATGATATAGCCTTTTTAAAGGCTTAACTCTCCCCATATTGACAGAGATCCCTTGCTGAAAACAAGCCTATACTAACTCACTACAGAGCATGCAGGCCGATAGTGGAGTATTGGTAATTAAGACTACTCCCCAAACCAATTAAAAACTCCTCCCCACTCTCTAAAATAGTTGTGGAGTAAAGGAGTCGAGCATCCCACTAACATAAAAGTGGTTTGCAGTACATTGCAATCATTACCACATTCCTCAAGAAGCTTATCGACCATAAAACAATAGGTCTAACTCATAAATCACGTTATATATATATGTATGTATGTATATATGTATGTATGTATGTATGTATTTAACAATGTAATGTAGGTGTAAATTACGTATTCTTATGTTGTTTCTAACACTCAACAAGATACGAGAATTGGGTCGAGGTATTCTCCCCCTCTCAAAATCACTTAGCAATAGAATAAACAGATTATTATAATAGAAGTCCAATCAAGAAATTCTGATAATGAAATAGTTTAACCACTAATAAATATTTTCTCTTGAATATAATCTATACCCATATCACACAAGAATTAATGACTATCGACCATTCCTTGTCGACAATCATACTATCCTAACTTAGTTTTTGACAAAACCTAAGCTTAATGGATCTAGTTGACAATTGATGATTTGTTGAGCCAACACCAAACTTAGACCAATTGGTCAAACACAACTTACCAAACTTGACAAAGATTCATTAAACTGTGAAAGCATGAAACATAGATGGCAACAATTTGTTCTTATCCATATTTCTATTCTCTTCTCTCTGATGATGCTCTCCCTCTCTTTCTCGGAGGGTGGAAAAATCTATTTCTTGGTTACAACTTGCAATCAACAAACTGGGATTAGTGTATCATTAATCAATGCATAAATCTTATGAATAAATAATCATGGCATCTTAAAATCACATGTCTAAATTCTAATCATATAAACATAAACTCATGATATCATTGATTTATCCTAACATTTTCACATAATGTCAAATCATTAATTCATGTAAAATTATCTACTAATTACATATAAGTAAAAGTAAAACATAGTCAAAATTTGGGATGTGACACTAGGGTCTTTTCTAATGAATAAGACATCTTCTTGTTGCTGCTACAATCTTAGGACTGTCACAATTTGGCATGCTTTTGACAGTGATAATGAGGGTTTTGGATGCTCAACAAGGTTACCCTCCACTCATGACAACCTCATTGTATCCTCATAATGCTTTCCTTAATGATCTAATGACTAATTCAATAGGATAACTTCATGGATTCATAAGAAAAGGCAAGCCCATGATGTAATAGTAAAGACAAGAACCCTAGCAGCCATAGGTAATATCCCTACACACAAACATTAATCAAATATGCATGGAAGACCATGAAACCACAATGTAAGTTTGAAAAGATGAAATTTAATCCATTTTGAAACTTCTATCATAGCTGCAACAACCAAAACAATAGCAGATCCTTCCATTTTTCTAAAAATCATCATAAACCCTAGTTTGATAACCATTTCAAGTGATTTTTGTAGCACATTCTTTAAGGTGTGTTTTGCCATTATGTTTTGTCTACTTAAACACTAGATACATGTGCTTACAAGATTATATTTTGTTATTTTAGATGATGTTAGCTATCCCATTATTACATTTTTCTTGTACTAACATGATCATATCTTTTACATTTTTCTTGTGCTAACATGGATTGGAATGGGTTATGATAGAACCATGTAAAATTTTCCAGGTTCTTGCAATTCTTGCTATTTATGGCACTATCTCCTAAAGGTTTTATGGCCTAGGGTTTTACTTGTTGAAAACATTCTAAACAGTAACCTTAAAACCCTAAACTCTACTGTCGTTTGAATGCAAGCAAAGGAGTTACTTTTATTATAATTTTCGATTGACCGCTTGTCACCAGTTTTTAAGTTCTTTAAGTTGCTAGGTTGGTGTCTTCAAACACATTGCTGATTGGTCCTGTGCCTCTCATTTACCGCCTATGGCCCATTTTTAAAGATTTATCAATACGCCTTAGGCTTATATTTTTTAAACCCCATAGTGTCTTGTTTCCCCCTCTTTTCCTAGTAGACAAATGTTGTTTTAAAGTGTATGTCAAAGCCAAGACCCCCTTTTAACTTTTGATGACAGGTGGTGCATTCTGACTTGTTTATACCATTCTGTGGGTAATAAAATAATGAAGAAAAGAACATCAGTAGAACATTAGAAAGCTGCCATCTGGCAATCTTTGTCATCAGCTTTTAACAAATGGTGGGTCCCCGACGAATACGTGGCGACCTCTTGTGCTTTCCGCCATTCTGTGGAGCCTCTCAAAGGGTCCCACAAACCATTTACAGAAGCACGAAATGATGACATATGGCATCTACAACATGTAATGAGGTCTAGATGGATCAAAAGGGGCCATGTGGAATTAGCTTTGATCTTTCTGCTATTCCACAGAGTAATAAATTGATGTGCCCCGTCGAACTGCGGAATGGCAGAAAACCACCACATGGTAGGGATGACATAGTTTTGATGGCATGTCATTTCTGATGATTTATATAGGAATGATGATGTGGGGCCTCTTGATTAGCTTGATGGGCATCGTATGGCATGCCATGTATGGTAAAATCTTTCAGACTGATCGTGACCGTCCAATCTTTTTTGATGCTACATAATCTGATGGCTAGTATTCAAATTTGGCAAACTAAGTGATTTTGTGAATCTGCTTCACATAAGATGGAAATAATGGCGGAAGTGATTGGTTTTGGCCCCAGAATTAATGACCATCTTTATATAATTCATACTTCAATTGTATCGTGCTTTCCATTCAGATGTCTAAAATTATTGAAGCAAAGGAATTGGCGGCTATTGCAAGTTTCTCGGCATTGTTTCAAGGTCTGCTAACCAAATATTTCCAGTAAGTTGCATGCCTATCGTCTCCTATTTTTTGCTTTCCTTTTGAAGGTTGTTCTTTGCTTTTCTTTTTTGTAGAGCTATTCAAAATATGAATTAAGTACATTCTAGTTTTCAAAATTCATTCCTATCTGAAACTCCATAGAAAATAGAACCTTAGAATAGGAGAAAAGAGAAACCCCTTGCCCTGCAGTATTGTTTGAGATGGCTCCCCCAAAAGCCTAGGTTCCTTCTACTTCCCAAACCCAAGCTCTATATGAGGATCTTTTAGTCCAACTGCCTAGTTCCTGCACCCAAAAACTATCAAAAATATTAAGGGAGCTATCAAAGAATGGGTTACACTTTCTGGGACATCCTGATTTTTGCTGAAATCACATATTTTTAGAAAATATAATGATTTAAGCCTTGAGAGGTTCCATTTAAAGGATTCTAATTGAAGAGGGTTAGATTCAAACTCCCTTAGATTCAAACCCCCTTGGATAGAACCCCACTAGTTTTAAACCATACCTATAATGGAGTCTCCTCTACACCTATCAAAATGCTGATAAAAAACCACTTTTGATTTACCTTTTGGGGGATCAAATAAATTCATTTAAAATTTATGTTTTGTAAGTATGTAGTCCGTATTATAAGCTTCCCAAAAAGTATAATTTTAAATATATTTAATTTGATTATTATATTTTTTTTTTATTTCTTGTGAAAGTAGGTTTTTCACCAAACATCAAGTTCTCTGTTCTACACAGATGGAAAATTAGTAAATTAGTGAAAAAAAATTCTGAAAATATCTATGCCCTAGGTATTGATGTCCTTGTTTCAACAAAAAAAAATTGAATTCGATACATACAGAAAAAGTTATGTTTTATGGAATACACCTATGTCTAAATTATAATTTGTTTGACTTCAAAACTTAATTAAAAAAATATTCAACAAACCATTATGAAACCAAATGCATGCCCTATATATCGGTGTTACCAATCTAAATTCAAAAGAATAAAATTTTTATCCTTCGTAGAAAAAAAATTATGTGCTACAGAATACACATCACTTAAAAAAATGTTGTTTATTATTAAAAATAAATATTTAGAATCTACAAACAAAATTTCATAAATCACTAGTTTGCATCATCTTCAAATTCCTAACGGTTTAGGTGTCAAAAAGTGAAGATTTAGTTCAAAATGTTGATTTTAATGTCAAGTTTGGCCAAAAAGTGTAACCCATTATTGTGGGATGACCCCCTTCCAATTGTTTTCTTTTGCTTCTTTCCATACTGTAGCAGCTGTTTTGCTATAGAAAAATGATGAGGGTTATTAGCAGCCCATTTCATTTTTTAGTAAATCTCTCTAGTCTGTTGAGTTAAAATATGATATAACTGAGAAACAAGGTTATGCTTTGGTAAAGTCTGTCAAGAACTTTAGGCCATATCTGGTGGGGGAAACAACTGTGACCTATGTCCCTACAACTGTTGTCAAAGATGTCAAGATTTACTCAACAAGAGGTAATTGGAAGAAGATGTAGATGGATCAACAGGATCCAGGAATTCAATATTGATATTCAGATTACTAAGTTGGTAAAGGGACAAGGATTAGCCAAATTAATGGCAGAGTCAAACTTAGATGCTAATGAAATAAATAATGTTGAGATTCATGAAATAGTTACTAATTGTGATATGAAGGACTCAAAGTTGTATAGAGATGTTGTCTACTACTTGCAAAATATGTCTTGTCCTGATAGAATGGCTGAAAATTAAAAAAGGACACTAAAGTTATAGGCTATAAAATATGTGGTTGTAGAAGGTGAACTTTGGTGGAGGAATTTTGAGGGTATTTTACTCAAATGTGTAGATAGTAAACAAGCGTCAGAAATCTTAAAAGACATGCACCATGGTGTGTGTGGAGGCCATCACATGGCCAAAACAATAGCCCATAAAGTCTTGAGAGCTGGATGCTGGTGGCCTACTATTTTCAAAGATGCTCACCAAATGGCCCGAAGCTGTGATGCTTGTTAAAGGTTTTCAAGGAAATTGAGATACTCTAGAAATTTGCCCCTTAGACCCATAATAGTGGAAGCTCCCTTTTAGCAATGGGGATTAGATTTTATAGGAGAAATAAATGAAAAATCAAGTGGAGGACATAGCTAGATTCTAGTTGCCACTGACTACTTCACCAAATGGGTCAAGGTTATTCCTACTAAAAGGGCAACTAGTAAAGTTGTGATTGATTTCCTAATTCAAGTAATGTCTTGACAAGATTTGGAGCGCCTATAAAGATAATTTCAGATAATGCAATGTGCTTCAGGTCTGAAGAATTTACAAATTTCTGTAGCCAGTATGGGACTTCAATTTCTTATTCTTCCCCATACCATCCTCAAGGTAATGGACAGGCTGAATCAAGCAACACAAGCTTGATGAAGATTATAAAAAAATCATTGAAAAGAACAAGAGAGCTTGGGATACCAAATTAAGACTTGTTGTCTGGGCTAATAGAGTAACTGTGAAAAAGGCCATTGGGAATGCCCCATTTGACCTGGTATATGGCTTGGATGCAAGGATGCCCATAAATAACTTATTACCTATTTTCAAGTTCATTAAGGAGCACGATGATGACATTTCTGATGCAATGCAAAATAGGATCAATCAAGTGACTTAATTGGATGAAACACGAAGGTTAGCATAATAGAGAAACATCAAATTGCAGCAGCAAGTCAAAAATCTGCATGACAAGAAAACATTTGAGAGAAAATTTAAGGTAGGGGATATGATATTGCTATTGAATGCTAGGTCTCAAGATAAAGGAAAGCATGGCAAATTTTATGCCCTTTGGCTTGGACCATATTTGATTAGCAACACTCACGAAGAAGACTCCTATTTTTAGAAAAATCTGGTTGGAGAATTACTTGAACTGCCAATGCATGGATAGTTCTTGAAGTCATTTCATAAGGTATGGGCATCTTCCATGCATATTGTATTTTATTTTAGGTAGTTTCCCTATTTTAGTTTTGTCCTTTGGTTTGTTTTTTTTGTTTTGTGTTGTGGTTTGCTTCTCTAGAGTTTTCTATAATCTTGCTCTATTCAGGTTGAACAAACGTCCCCAACTAGAGCCACTGATAGAACCATATAAAAGTTTCTAGGTTCTTGCAATTCTTTCTATGTATGGCACTATCTGCTAAAGGTTTTTTGGCCTAGGGTTTTACTTGTTGAAAACATTTTGAATAGTAACCTTAAAACTCTAAACCCTACTGTTGTTTGAATGCAAGAAAAGGGGTTACTTTTATTATAATTTTTGATTGACTGCTTGTCACCCATTTTAAAGTTCCTTAAGTCGCTAGGTTGGTGTCTTCAAACATATTACTGACCGACCTTGTGCCTCTTGTTTACCACCTACAACCAGTTTTTAAAGATTTATCAATATGCCTTATGCTTATATTTTTTAAACACCATAATGTCTCATTGCCCCCCTTTTCCTAGTAGACAAATGTTGTTTTAAAGTGTATGTCGAAGCTCAGACCCCCTTTTATCTTTTGATGATAGGTGGCACATTCTGACTTGTTTCTGCCATTCTGCAAGTAATAAAATAATGAAGAAAAGAACATTAGTGGAACATTGGAAAGCTATCATCTAGCAATCTTTGTCATTGACTTTTAACAAATGGTAGGTCCTCGATGGATATGTGGCGATCTCTCGTACTTTCCGCCATTTCGTAGAGCCTCTCAAAGGGTCCCACAAACTGTTTGTGGAAGCGTGGAATGGTGACATATGGCGTCTGCAACATGTAATGAGGTCCAGATGGATCAAAAGAGGCCATGTAGAATTAGCTTTGATCTTTCCACTATTCCACAGAGTAATAAATTGATGTGCCCTGCCAAACTATGGAATGGCAGAAAACCACCGCGTGGTAGGGATGACATAATTTTGATGGCATGTCATTTCTCATGATTTATATAGGAATGATGAGGTGGGACCTCCTGATTGGCTTGATGGGCATCGTATGGCATGCCAAGTATGGTCAAATCTTTTAGATTGATCGTGACCATCCAATCTTTTTTGATGCTACATAATCTGACAACTAGTATTCAAATTTGGCGAACCAAGTGATTTTGCAAATTTTCTTCGCATAAACTGGAAATAATGGTAGAAGTGACTAGTTTCAACCCCAGAATTAATGGCCATGTTTATATAATTCATACTTTAATTGTCTCATGCTTTCCATTCAGATATCTAAAAGTATTGAAGCAAAGGAATTGGCGGCTACTGTGAGTTTCCTAGCATTGTTTCAAGGTCTACTAACCAAAGATTTCCAGTAAATTGCATGCATATCGTCTCCTATTTTCTACTTTCTTGTTGAAGGTTGTTCTCTGATTTTCTTTTCCATAGAGCTATTCAAAATATGACTTAAGTGCATTCTAGTTTTCAAAATTCATTCCTATCTAAAACTCTATAGAAAACAAAACCCTAGAATAGGAGAAAAGAGAAAACCCTTGCCCCACAGTATTGTCTGAGATGGCTCCCCGAAAAGCCCAGGTTCCTTCTACTTCCCAAAGTTGAGCTCTATATGAGGATCTTTTTAGTCTAATTGCCTGGTTCATGTGCCTAAAAGATAAAAGTTAGTGGCCCTGATTGCAAAGAGGGACTGGTTGATAAATATCATGTTTGCAGAGATGCAAAAATCCCTGTTTCCGGTTGGCTATTGTTCAAACATTGGCGGGGCAAAAGAAATGCCCATTCCCCATTGTCTAATGTATGGGAACTAGACCTAGGGAAGTTAATAGTCACAAATGTCTTTGAGGACATTGAATTGCTTTTGGCTATGGCCTCTCATTATGATGAAGTAGCCAAAGTAATAAGGACAACAAAGGGAGGTGTTTTGGCATCAATCAAAAAAGAAAATATTACTAGAATCTTCAGATTAAATCTGGCTGCTAGTATAGAAATTGACATAGAAAGATTCAAGAATGAATATCTGAAGGATAAGAGCAATTATAGAACAATACATCTACCTAGGCATAGGGAAAAGGGCTTGAACGATAGATTAATCAAAATTCCACAGAGTGAGGAAGAGCCCTTCTGGTTGGAAACTTTTGATGGCTATTTTGCAAAGACTTATTATGCACTGTGTTAGGTCCTGGGGGAAGACAAGAGTGAAATAATTCCCATTGCCTATACCTACATGGCTGCTGATATTCAACATCCATCTCTGAATTGTCAATTTGATTATGCTTCTTATTTGGTGAATCACATACATGAAGGACTAATAAATATCAAAAGGAAGAAGGAACCAGTGAAGTTTCAATGGTATTACTTATTATGTCAAATTATCTTGTATGGGGGAAGAGAAAAATAGAGCCCTAAATTGATGGTAAATCAAGTTGATGATAATGGAAATTCACTTCCAGTCCAATGTTGGACTCACATATGGGATAAGCATGATCCCATTTCAAGTTATAGAATTTTTAGAGAGCATTTTGTGGTCAAGGTATTATGATCTTTCTAGGTGAATATACCTAGAATCCCACCTCCATTTTTGGACTTCCTAAGACCCACGATAAGAAGGCCTTCTTTAGATATTAAGTATAATTGGGGAGATTTCATTCTCCATGAGGAATGTATAGTTTTGAGAGTGTACAGATGCCCTGTTGGCCCACACATACTGCCTAAGCATGTACCACTGAGGGTTGGCTTTCTTGAGGTAATCTAGCAATTGATTGAATCAGAAAAGGCTCACCTAGAAAACTAAAAGAAGGGATATTTCTTCCCTTACTTGATAGCTTTCTCTAACTTCCTAATGAATAAGAAGGGATTTGACAAATTGAATGATAAATTGAAGGTCTTTAAGATGCAGCAAGAGCGTGCCAAAAACTTTGATCTTGAGGGTTATATAAATAACATCAGAAAGGGTATTAGAAGGGCTGCCATTGCTCATCAAGTTTATTTCCCTGAAGATGTCATTAGAAATATAACTAATGAAGAAGAAATTAAGTTGAAAAGGGCAAGATGGGCTATGTATTTGAGGTATGAGGAAAAAATGAGATAGAAGAAGCCATCTTTCAAGGGAGCTTACTCAAAAATTATTGATCCTATTAACAGGATAAAAACAATTTTATCAAATGTTGATGAAATAATTGCTATAAAGAAAGAGAGGTCTGTTGAGCCCAAAGGAGAGGAAAGGCCATCATACCAGCCCCCTGCTGGTAATCAATTAAAATACACTTTCAAGAGAAGAGTCAAAAAGGTGGAAGTTAAAGAACAAGTCCCACAAGTCGCTCCACAGACTCAACTTGTTTTATCTGGTCCACCAGTGTGTTGGTACCTTCAAATTTTACAAATTTGAAGTGCTTATACCCTTTCGGTGTGTCAACAAAGGCTAGGTCGACATGCTGCTCAATCTACCCCGGAGCCCACTTTCATTGATTAAAATCTTGCAACTCGGAGATCATATTGCAAATCCATATGGTAGGATATTTTTTGGTGCATATGGTAAAATGTATTCTCAGTTTTGTGCTTCCAAGATGAGTTTTGATGGGGTATTTAATTCTTTCTTGACTGTGACCAGGCTAGATTTGGTGTCCCAGAAAGTTGTAAATCTCACAATTATGAGGGTGACCCATTTCTCGTTTTGGTCTCAAACTTCTCCAATTTCAATTTCATCAAAATCAGAGATCATATGATGCATTATTTTAATGCATTCTGGTTGCGGCGAAAGCATCTGACAGGCCAGTTTACAAAGGAGGCCCTAGAAATCTTTTAGCGATGCAAATTCTGAGGAAATGGATTTTCTCTAAATAATTGATAATGTCCATGTACAAATTTTCACGGCCCTCCAATATCCCGTTTGCTCGTAGTGTACAAGTGCCATTTGCCTAAGAGGAGAAATTAAATATTTGCCAATTGCTAAAGTTGAAAATGCAATTTGAAAAGAAATATTTATTGGCATTTTTAATGATTTAAATGCAAATATCACTAGTATATTTATATTTAAAAAATATATATCTAGAGTACGCCGAGAGATATCTTCCAATTTGTTGGCATTTATAAATTACTTGTAGTTAGAATATTTGATATGCTCACATAAGTTAATTTGAAGAGACTATGCTATGAGACTTTTCATATTCTTCAAATGTAATAAAGATTTCACTCCATAACTGCCCAAGTTTTTCTATTTTTCTACCCATTTGGCTTCCACGAATTTATTAATTTACTCATTTTATGAATTTTGTTTACTTGAGAATCTGAATCTTAATTGTTTACTTGGGAATCTGAATCTTAATTGTTTATGGGAATCTGAATCTTTTAGCCCTTGCTGTGAGTGTAGAACGCCTCTCGGCATAATAAGGCAAACATTATAACATTATATTATAATGTTAAAGCAAAGGAAATAAAGTTGAAACAATGGCATTTCGCACCATCACACAGGTGCTTTGCTTGCACTCCCTTTGTCATGTGATGGTGCGAAATCACCATTCTAGGGCAGTTTTGGGCCTGTAGTCTCCTCTACAGTGAAGACTAAGGCATTTCCTTCTCCTTGTAGGCATTTATGAAGTCTTCTGGGGTAGGATTTGAGTAGAGGCATTTTTGGTTGAATGCTATTCACATTTTTTGTCTTCTGGGCAGATTTTGGGGTGTTTTGGGGCTTTCAAATGTTGATTCATGGTTTAATTTCATCCCTTGGCCATTCCTATTGCCTAGGTAGAGGTTTTAGACATGTTTGTGATGAATTTTGGGTGCCTGCAACCATGAAAACGCCCCTACATTAAAAAAATGACCCAACTATGAATGAATTGGGCATATATGGTTTGAGAAGCTGCTGGAATTTGCTCTCCATTGTTCTTGAGAGGCAGGGTGTGATCATGAAGTAGGAGGAGTCTGAAGAGAAGGCCATGTAGTGCCTATTGCAGCTACACACAGGGATGAGAGAACCTTCAGGCAAGCCGTGCGACGGTGCGACAAAGCAGAGTTGATGTTTGGCAGCGGCAAACCAAAATGTGGACAAAGTCAAAAGGGGGAAGAATAAAAAAACATTTAACTCCATATTTTAATTTTATTTTGCCTTCCCCTCATTTTTGTATATTTTTAATTTCCCTAGGCTCATTGGTAGCAACTTGTAATGAAAATTTCACCTAACTGCCAAGATGTAATTAATTTTTAGGGCAACATGCTCTTGTTTCTATAAGAGAGCATGTTCCATTTTGTGGGGATTCTTCTGGGCTTTGGATGCAAGGTATCCACACTTTGGGAAGTATTTTCTGTTGCAGACTTGGCTCTTGTGTTTGGGTGCAGAGGTATTTTCTATTTTGTAAATGTATAAATTTCTGAATGATAATGTTCTTTCCATATTGAGTTATATGAAAAACACTTTCTGTGTGTGTTATCTGTGATTTTCTCCTTGGGTATGAGCATTTTTCTTTTGAGTAAAGTTGCTAAGGGTTTATGAACTCATTCATATACATTTGCTATGTGATGTGCCTGATTTGTTGCATTTGTTCAAGGAATGGATTAAATTGCTTTGAGTCAGGTATAAGGGGAAATGTGTCATATCAAGGGATTATTGAAGCATAGAGTCATAGATAATACTTTTTCTTGGACATATTACTGTAAGGTAGTAATATTTTATTTTGGGTCTTCTGGATATGAAGTTTTGTTGTCATGAGGGAACATTTGTAGTGATGGGTTTGACTCTGTTGCCCTGATAAAGCATCGGTCCAGGATTTGCTCTCCCAAAGGGTCTAGGAAATCAAATAATTTAAAGATAAATCATTTGAGTCAAACTATTTTATGTTTTATTTTGTTTTAGGTTAGGGTCTTGCATGTTATCTGATGTGAATAAGTTTGATAATCCAAGAACATTGCCAATTTGGGGTTAATCATATAAATCTTGGTGCATACATGAGAGCATTCTGCCTGGTAATGAAAAGTTATATTTTTGGTTGTGAAATAGGGACACCCCCTAGGTGCGGCAGAACCTGAAGTGAAGGGGAGATAAGTGTGGGCAAATCACTCACCTTGTTTTTAAATCTCCCACTCTATTGGCCAAGTCTCCCTTTAAACTTGAGCATAAGAAGTGGCAAATCTTTAGAGTTTGATGTGTACAAGTTTGGGAACCAACACAGTGCAACCTGCATTTCCCCCTCTTGTACAGATAATTGATTGGAACCACCTCCTAGGGAGTCATCTCCAAAGAGGAGAAGGATTGAAAAGGGTCCTCTGGTTGATTATCCATATGACGATGCAGAGGAAATGGAAATCACTAAAGATGAAATACAATAGGGGATGCCATCTCCTACCAGGAATGAACCTGAATAATTGCTTATGAATAGAATGATAGACATTGTCCTCAAAGGAAAATACATTTCAGAAGATATGAGGGCTGTTACTTGTCAAAGGTTCATAAAAGATGATGAATTTGTCAATTCTAAGGAGTTTTCTGATTTCTTATGGAATCTAGAAGAGAAGAATATACAAGAAGATTGGGGGAAGGAATGGAGAAATCCCCTCAAGAAACTCAAGAAGAAGTATCCCTTAGGATACTAACAAAGATGAGGGAGGAAGCTAGAAACATCACTCCAGAGCTTGACAGGAAGATGGTTAAAGAGAATGGTATTCTACTACTCCCAGAATGGGACATAGCTTCTGCCATTGCCTTGGACACCATTAGAAGGCAAGATAAAAAGGTTTTTTCCACAGAAGAAGAGGCTAAGGCAACCTTATTAGGTGCAGGGTTCAATCCAAAGTGGGAAACCTTGGCTATTTGGGCCCTATCCCCCAACACAAATAAGCCATTAGTGGCCGAACCTAATAGAGATTTAAGGGGTGGCCTAATAATTAAAAGATTGTCTGATACTCCTGCCCCAGAGGCATCAAACTTGGTAGTACAGCTCACAGAGTTCAACAAAGCAACCATTGATGCTCTCTAGAAAAAAAATATGATAAATTAGAAGGGGAACACATGCATCTACTACATGAATACAATAAGTTGAAGGAAAAAGAAGCAAAATGTCAATGACAACAATAACAACAACAAGCATCTACATCATCCTTGTTCCAAATTGCACTAGTAATGAGAGATTCAGGCCCTGTAGCTACTGATCCTTCATCTTCCTCTTCAAAGTCTCATCTTGAAAAGGAGAATGAAGAGTTAAGAGAACAAATCAAGGCTTTTGAGGAAATTTTTGAGAATTCCATGAATGGTCAGCGAGAAGACAACTAGTACATTGTTTCAAATATTTTAGGCTTGTTGATGGAAAAATTGTTGGCAGAATAGATAATATCATAGATTATATATTAACCTATCATTAGTCATTAAGAAAATTATTGAGGATAAGGAACAAACTGTGCCTTTATTTAGTAAGTGGGTCCCAAGAATTTCTTCTTTACTAAGTATATATAAGGGATCAAATCATGAATAGGGTGCTTCAAAGGAAATCATGCCAAGTTACACATCAACAAAAGTAGGGGATTCACAGGCATTTATCAATCAACTTGACGAGAAGGCAGTGTAATTGATTCAGAATTTTGATAATGATCAAATTGGAGTGATACCAATGGTTAAAATGGATAATAGTGATATCAAGTCTTGTCAAGACTGGGTTCTTCAATTTGAGGGTATCATTCCAATTATCTCTTTCCTCATCTGCTAGGGAGAGTATTGATGTTCCCCTCTTCAGAAGGAGTGTCAGTAAGCTGTGGGATTCCTGTCAACTTGCTGAGGACTTTGTCAGGGAGACTAAATCAATTCTAGCAAAATATTTAATAATAAAAAACATGTCTCGAGTGCATGATCTCCTCACATTTCAATGGCCAATGGAGGAACAATATAAGGCTTGGGATGAGAAATACAATAATTTGCCTAACTTATGAAACTTGGGATATTTTGTTGTTCTTTATTTTGAATATTTATCTGTTATTCCTTTTTTCAAAAGGGAATATGCTTTTGTTTATCTTCCCTTGTTCATTTTCAGCAAAAGAGAGTTGTTATCTCCAAACAAAAAATGTTTGTCCTTTAGTTGCTACCTTATTTTCTGTCTTCTTGTGAAACACCGAATATTCTAGAAAGGGGTCATGATGAAGAGAGTGGAGATAGGTCGGCAATGTTTGTTACAACATCTTCCAATACACACTTTCCAAAGGCGACTTGTTTTGTGGCCGCACATGTAACATCTTTTGCTCCTATGAAAATATCTGATTCATATCAGTTATCTTTGTTTCTGATTGATGAGGTTTTGTCAAATGTAAATGTGACATTTGTCTTTAGGTTTGAAGCTTGTCTGCTCCCTTGTTTCTATAAAAGGGAATTCAGGACCTATTGACAAGGATATTGGAGAAAATTTTGTAACACAGTACATAATCATAATTATGCTTCTCTACTTCTAGGTGTTTTTGAGAATAGACTTATATGTACTTGCAGCTCTTGGTATAACTATATCGGCTCATCATTTTTGAATATATTATTAGGGTTCAAACTATATTTTCTCCTACAGTTGTATTCTTTACTATACTTTTGAATATAAATTGATTAAATATCAGTTTCATTCATCTTCACAGTCTTTCTTGTGCAAGGATATCTTTTCTTAATGGCTTTTACTCAAAGAGTAAATTTAATGCTTTAAGGAAAATATTGAATATAGTAAATGTACGCAGGGATTCTTAAGTAGAATTAGTTTTGAACTATTTCAAGGTGTAATGGTGTAATGCATCATTGCAGTATTCTTACATGAGTTGGAAATTGCATTGTTATACTTAGTTTCATTTATATTTGTTTTGACTCTGTGACCCCAAATTTAGGCACTGATCTCTTAGGATTATTGTTTTCATTTAATCTCCTTGATCACTTATAAAATCAAAGAAGAGTTTCATTTTTGTATTCATGTTTAATAGTAATTCCACATGTTCTTATACAAATAATTATCTTAAAACTTGAGAATCTAGTCCATTACTTCATTATATTAGTAATTCTTTAAGCATTTGAGAAAGAACGTATCTTTTTAGAATAGTATTTTGAGAAAGTATTGAGAAACTGCCAGTCAAAACAATGTTAGGAACACCTTCCTTGGTCTTGTAGAGCCTAAAGTGCAGAGGAAAAGGATTGAAAACCCCTTTCCTATTTGTTGGCCAATCCCTCAAAGCAAATCCACTATTAGAACTAGCTATTTTATAGATTTGTTCTTCTTGAGATCAGGTTGGGAATTTAAAACAACTAACAGATTGGTGACTCTACTAGGGACTTTGTCTATTAAGTTCTAACATCAGTGCAGTAGTTTGTCATGGGTTTTTAGAATTTAAATAAAATTCATTTTTATTATTATTCCCTGAAAAGAATGGTGACTCTGATAGAGTTCTCCTTACCTGTAGTGATAAGGAAAATTACTCTTAAGAAAAGCTTGTGTCTACATTTTATTTGAAAAGATGTTACATAGTGTTATCTAGTTAAGAAGGATAGATCCATTATTTGACTTTCTTAGCTATATAATTTCTCTAACATGACTAGTAGCTTTGTTGAGATTTCTAACCCTTTACAAGCTAACAAAAAGTTACTAGACAAAAGATGTATGGAAGGAGATCACATCAACAGGGGCATCCTAATAAGCTCCTAAATCAAGAGCCTGTCACTCAAAGGTGGAGAACCAAGGAATCGGGTGAGTACACTCCCCCTCCCATTGGTGATCTCATGTCATTTTCTGTGCCTCTTTTAGGTAATAACACTAATAATTTACAAACAAGGGAAGAAAGAAGAGAGCACAACAGTATATATGCAACTAGAAATGTTCCTGAGGGTCAAGTAGATTTTGAGGGTGATGAATTATTTTTTGAGCAACCACCTCCTATCTCATAGAGTGAAAAGGCCACCCCTCTAAAAGAATCTCAGGTAATCCCTGCACAACCCACTCATGAATATGTAATTGTAACCCCATATGTAATATTACATTCCCCTAAACTAGGAAAGGCTAAATCTGTTAATGCCAATGATTGTCCCAATGCCAACACAACCTCTGGCACAAATCAGACATATGAAGAATTAGACAAAGAAGTTATGGAGTTAAGCCTTAGGGTAGCCATGATGGAAACATTGAAGAGGAAAGAGGAGCTACTCCTGAGATTGCAAACCATGAATAAACTAAGTTTTGTTGACAATAGTGGCACCCTTGGTGCATCCACAACAAGTAGGCCACAAATAAGTGGCAAAATACCTAATACCCAGCAGGATCCATTGATCCAGCTCCAAATAAATGACCCAATGTCCTCTATACCTACAAACCACTTTCAAGCTCCTCCTCAGAATCCATATGCTAGAGTGGCTGGACAAAATTCTCATCCAAGACAAGGGGGGATACATAACTAAAATCCTCCTGCAGTGCAAAATGTAAATCCCCAAGCCAAATATCTAAAACTTATACATGCCTCAGCAACCATATTTGCAAAACCCTCCGAATCTCCCAATGAATCCAAGTAACTAGGGTGTGCAACCTTTAATAAATCCTTTTGTTAGAAAACCAATGTAGTCAGCAAGATATAGGCAGATTGATTTCACTGGTATACCAGGGTATCCAAACCCTATTGAGAACACAGTGAGAAATGTTATCCCAAGGTTTTCTAGAAATAATGCAATATCTGGTGTGGATCACTTGAAGGCGTTCTTGAATGTGATGGACGATTTTGAGGTTGAATGTGAGTATGTAACAGTAAAGTTATTAATATAGTCTTTGATAGAAGATGCAAGGGAATGGTATAGAAGCCTACTAGAGGCCAGTATTGATTCTTGGATAGAATTTAAAAGGGTCTTCAAGGAACAATATGGGGATAAATGTTGACCCACGATTTGTTGTGAATGAATTTACAAGCATTCAAAAGGGATTCAATGAAAATGTCCATGATTTAAACGCAAGATTCTTGAAAGTGAGTAATAAGATCCCTTCTTACATAAGACCTAGAGCCCATGTGCTTGGTAATCTAACAAAATACATATGATCCTAAGATGGGATATGAACTAAGAAATAGAGAGCCTTAAACTCTCAGGGATGCTTTCAAGGTAGCCCTACATATTGAAAACAATAGAAAGGCATCTGGGAAAACTTCTAAGAGAGCTGATGTAAAAATCACCCCGCAAGACAAAGGACAAAGCAATAAGGCTCCTGTTACTACTAAGTATGAGAAATTATGGAAGGAGCTCAAGGAAATGAAGATCTCTATGGCAAGAAATGATAAGAGGGGCCCTAGTGATAGGCCTCCTTTTATCAGACAAGAAAAGATGCCAAGGTTATCAGATCAACCTTATAATACAAATTGGTGAAATGGAAAGCCAATCCTCCCTAATGATAGGGGAGGTTTGTCCAAGAAAACCCTAGACCCTCTAAGGAAAGGAGTACATACTGTAGATGAAAACCTATGGTGTATGTTGTGCCAGGATCTCCACTCTTCTGCTTCATGTGCTGTTGCAATATTTATGATTGACAACACAATCCCATATGAGGAGTATGATGAGGAGGAATATTATGAAGATCACAATGTAAATATGGTTTTTAACCATGAATATATTATGGAAGATTGTGTCACCTCTGATAGTGAGTGTTCAAAAAATGAGGTTATAACAGAAAAGGGAAAGTTGAATAAGCAACAGTCTATCCCAAATACAAGTAAGGACGATGATTGTGTTCTTTAGTTAAATACTAAGGATACTAACATCAGATTAAGAAGACCCTTGGATGAGGAAATCAAGACCTGGACTACAACCTGAGGAGTAAGAAAAAATAAGGAGAAAGTAGTAAAAGAGGAAATGTAGGAAGCATTTTTATAAAAGAAAAACAAAATGTTCCTAACCCCAAGAGAGATGTAGGAGCTCTGGAAAAGCCTAAGGAGGTTGTGGGAAGGTACAGTCCACATCATAATCCCCCCTAAGGCAAAAATACCAATTGAAAAGGATAATGCCAAGAAAATCCCTACTGAAGAAAAATCTGGTAAAAATAACACACCTCAGGCCCCCGCAACAAATACTAATGCAACTTGTACTAGTATAGTTCCCAAATATGTCCCATTGGACATGGTCCATATATTTAGTCAGATTAGAGTAACAATTCCTTTTCTAGAAATGATGAGGATACCTGAGCATAAAAGTAGGGTTGTGGCTGCAATAAATGATGCAAATGCTAGTGAATCTGGGGTGGCCAATGAACATAGTAAGCAGTCTAAAGAAAATAAGGTACTCTCCAAAGATGTTAAGAAATGGAGTACTAAAGTACCAGAGGTTTATCTAGGAACCACTTTGCAAAAATGTCCTTCTCAAGTAGATCCTTTCTTTGTCACTTTGATGATAAAAGGAAGATTTGTGAAAAATTGTATGATTGAATCAGGTGCCTCCACCAACATAATGCCATTAGGAGTCATGGAAATCTTAGGCTTACAAGTAACCAAGACTTATGGGAAATGCTTTGCCATGGATTCCTGAGAAGTCCCTATAATTGGAATTATTAAGGATGTTAGTTTTAGACTTGCGACATTCCCACATAAGGAATATAAAATGAATATTACTGTGGTGGACATTCCTCCTATGTATGGGATATCATTATCAAGAAAATGGGCTTCCACTGTGGGTGACAGTATCCAAATGGATTCATCATATGCCATGATTCCCATGGATGGTGAAGAAGTAAGACTTGACAGAGAAAAGAAATGCCCCCAAATAATAGATGGCATCAATGAGGAAGGTGATCAAGTGTACAAGAACTCCTTGATGTGGATATGGATAATTTCAAAATTGAGGGCATTAAAGATGATCAGGATAGCTCTTTGGATCATATCCTGGAATCAGTTTCTGATAAGGATGGATTATGGTCTATGCAATTTGATGGAGCATGTTCCAAAGAAGGCTCTGGAGCAGGAGTAGTGATTATTTCTCCTTCAAAAAAAATATTCAGATCATCCTTTAAATTGGGTTTTGCATGCACTAACAATGTTGTAGAGTATGAGGCCTTACTTATAGGCTTAAAAATGGCCCTTAAGCACAGAGTTAAAAAGCTTAGAGTTTTGGGAGATTCTGAATTGGTAGTTTCACAGGTTAGATCCAAGTATGCCTCCAAAAATAAAAGGCTCAAGTAGTATAGAAATGCAATCTGGGATACCATAGAATAATTTGATGCTTTTGCTATTGATTGGGTGGAATGAAGTAAGAATGTTATGGTTGATTTCTTGGCTAATATTATAGTCAAGTTTGAAGATATCACCTTAGCAGGAATTTCAAAGGTGGAGATACTAACAAGACCCTCTATTCCTGATAATATTCATCACTGGCAGATTTTCAATGATGACCAGGATCTTTATAAATTCATGAAATGCATGGATGAATACCATGCACAAGAAATTGATTTTAAGGAATTTGTAGAGATAGTGGATGGGAAGGAAACTGTATTTGGAAATGAGGTCATCCAGTTAAAAACCAATAGAATTCCAAGGGGGCTAGTTGCTCTAGAGAGAGTCTTTGATCAAAATGACAGATAGACTATCAGATCCATAGTACATCAAAATGACCTCAAAGAGGTGAATCTGGGAACTGAAGCCCAACCAAAGCTTGTTTATGTAGGTAAGCGCCTAAACCCTAAAATCAAGGCAATATTAATTTCTTTGCTCAAGAAACACAAGAAAGTTTTTGCATGGTCCTATGAAGATTTGAAGGCATATAGGGAGGATTTATTTCAGCATGAAATCCCATTAAAACTAGATGCAAAACCTTTTAGGCAGAAGCAAAGGCCTATAAATCCTATTTTGAGGCCAAAAATGCAACAAACACTAGCCAAGTTGAGTGAAGGAGGAATCATCAAGCCTATCAGGCATTCCACTTGGGTTTCAAACTTAGTTCCTATTAGGAAAAAGAATGGAGATATTAGGCTCTATGTTGATTTTAGAAACCCGAATATGGCATCATTAAAAGATAATTATCCTTTGCCAAATATGGAGGCCACTTTACAAAAAGTAACTAGTTGTGAGCTATTGTCTATGATGGATGGTTTCTTAGGATATAATCAAGTGATGGTTAAATAATCTGAGCAATATAAAACCACATTCACTACTCCTTGGGAGATATATGTATATATTAGGATGCCCTTTGGGTTGACTAATGCAGGAGCCACATTCCAATGAGCTATGGATGTAGCTTTTTTTGATCTTATAAATGTAATAATGGTGGTATATCAAGATGATCTGATTGCATTTTCTAAGAGGGAACAAGATCACTACTCTCACTTGGAAACAATTTTTGAAAGATGTATGAAATTTGGTATTTCTCTAAACCCCAAGAAATGTGTGTTTGGGGTGATAGAAGGAAAACATTTAGGCCATATAGTGTCTAAGGAAGGGATCAGAATTGATCCTGAGAGGGTTGTTGCTATTGAAAGGATCCCAATACCCAAAAGTATAAAGAGGATTCAATCTTTCTTTGGGCAAGTGAATTTCCTGAGGAGATTTGTTACCAATTTTGTCGAAACCACTAGACCAATATCCAAAATGCTAAAGAAAGGGAAGACATCACATGGAATGATGAACTAGTGAATGCTTTCAAAAATATTAAGGGAGCTATCAAAGAAGCCCCTGTGTTGAAATCCCCTGACTTTTCCAAACCCTTCCAATTGTTTTCTTTTGTTCTTTCCATACTATAGCAGCTGTTTTGCTACAGAAAAATGGTGAGGGTTATGAGCAGCCCATTTCATTTTTTAGTAAATCTCTCCAGGTAGCTGAGTTAAAATATGATATAACTAAGAAACATGCTTATGATTTGGTAAAGTCTATCAAGAACTTTAGGCTATATCTGGTGGGGGCAACGATTGTGGCCTATGTCCGTACAACTACTGAAAAAGAAGTCTTTACTCAGCAAGAGGTAACTGGAAGAAGATGTAGATGGATCAACAAGATCCAAGAATTCAATATTGATATTTAGATTACTAAGCTAGTAAGGGGACAAGGATTAGCCAAATTAATGGCTAAGTCAAACTTAGAGGCTAATCAAATAAATAATGTTGAGATTCAGGAAATAGTTGCTAATTGTGATATGAAGGACTCAGAGTGGTATAGAGATGTTGTCTACTACTTGTAAAATATGTCTTGCCCTGATAGAATGATTGAAAATAAAAAAAGGACACTAAAGTTACAGACTATAAAATATGTGATCGTAGAAGGTGAACTTTGGTGGAGGAATTTTGAGGGTACTTTACTCAAATGTGTAGATAGTAAATAAGCGTCATAAATCTTAAAAGACATGCACCATGGTGTGTGTGGAGGCCATTACATGGCCAAAACAACAGCCCATAAAGTCTTGAGAGATGGATACTGGTGGCCTACTATTTTCAAAGATGCTCACCAAATGGCCCGAAGCTGTGATGCTTATCAAAGGTTTTCAGGGAAATTGAGATTCTCTAGAAATTTACCGCTCAAACCCATAACAGTGGAAGCTCCCTTTTAGCAATGGGGATTAGATTTCATAGGAGAAATAAATGAAAAATCAAGTGGAGGACATAGCTGGATTCTAGTTTCCATTGACTACTTCACCAAATGGGTCGAGGCTATTCCTACTAAAAGGGAACCTAGTAAAGTTGTGATTGATTTCCTAATGAGTAATGTCTTGACAAGATTTGGAGTGCCTATAAAGATAATTTCAGACAATGCAATGTTCTTCAGGTCTAAAGAATTTACAAATTTCTATAGCCAGTATGGGATTTCAATTTCTTATTCTTCCCCATACCATCCTCAAGGTAATGGACATGCTGAATCAAGCAAAAAAAACTTGATGAAGATTATAAAACAATCATTGAAAAGAACAAGAGAGCTTGGGATACCAAATGAAGAATTGCTATCTGGGATGATAGAGTAATTGTGAAAAAGGCCATTGGGCAAGCCCCATCTAACCTGGTATATGGCTTGGATGCAAGGATGCCCATAAATAACTTATTACCTATTTTCAAGTTCATTCAGGAGCACAATAATGACATTTCTGATGCAATGCAAAATAGGATTAGTCAAGTGACTCAATTGGATGAAACAAAAAGGTTAGCACAACAAAGAAACATCAAATTGTAGCAACAAGTAAAAAATTTGCATGACAAGAAAACATCTGAAAGAAAATTTTAGGTACCTGGGATATGGTATTGCTATGGAATGCTAGGTCTCAAGATAAAGGAAAGCATGGCAAATTTGATGCCCTTTGGCTTGGACCATATTTGATCAGCAACACTCATAGAGAAGACTCCTATTTTCTACAAAATCTAGTTGGAGAATTACTTGAACTGCCAATGCATGGACAATTCTTGAAGTCATTTCATAAGGTATGGGCATCTTCCATGCATATTGTATTTTATTTTAGGTAGTTTCCTTGTTTTAGTTTTGTCCTTTGGTTTGTTTGTGTTGTGGTCTGCTTTTCCAGAGTTTTTTGTGATCTCTCTCTGTTTAGGTTGAACAGATGTCCCCAACTAGAGCCACTGATAGAACCATGTAAAATTTTTCCAGGTTCTTGCACTTCTTGCTATATATGGCACTATCTGCTAAAGGTTTTCTGGCCTAGGGTTTTACTTGTTGAAAACATTCTGAATAGTAACCTTAAAACCATAAACCCTACTATCATTTGAATGCAAGAAAAGGAGTTACTTTTGTTATAATTTTTGATTGACCACTTGTCACCTATTTTAAAGTTTCTTAAGTTCCTTAAGTTGCTAGGTTGGTGTCTTCAAACACATTGCTGATCGGTACTATGCCTCTCATTTATCAGCTATGGCCCATTTTTAAAGATTTATTAATACACCTTAGGCTTATATTTTTTAAACCCCATAGTATCTTATGGCCCCCCTTTTCCTAGTAGACAAATGTTGTTTCAAAGTGTATGTCAAAGCCTGGACCCCCTTTTATCTTTTGATGATCGGTGACATATTCTGACTTGTTTCTTCCATTCTGTGGGTAATAAAACAATGAAGAAAAGAACATCAGTGGAACAACAGAAAGTTGCCATCTAGCAATCTTCGTCATCAGCTTTTAACAAATGGTGGGTCCCCAACAGATACGTGGCAAGCTCTCGTGCTTTCTGCCATTCTGCAGAGCCTCTCAAAGGGTCCCACAAACCATTTGCGGAAGCGCAGAATGGTGACATATGGTGTTTGCAACACCTAATGAGGTCTAGATGGATCAAAAGAGGCCATGTGGAATTAGCTTTGATCTTTTCTCTATTTTGCACAGTAATAAATTGATGTGCCCCACAGAACTGCGGAATGGCAGAAAACCACCACGTGGCAGGGATGACATAATTTTGACGACGTGTCATTTCTGATGATTTATATAGGAATGATGAGGTGGGACTTCCTGATTGGCTCGATGGGCGTGGTATGGCATGCCCAGTACAGTCAAATCTTTTAGACCAATCATGACCATCCAATCTTTTCTGATGCCACATAATCCAACGGCTAGTATTCAAATTTGGCAAACCAAGTGATTTTGGGAATTTGCTTCGCATAAGCTAAAAATAATGGTAGAAGTCACTGGTTTCAGCCCCAGAATTAATGGCCATCTTTATATAATTCATACTTCAATTGTCTCGTGATTTCCATTCAGATATCTAAAAGTATTGAAGCAAAGGAATTAGCGTCTACTGCGAGTTTCTCGGCATTGTTTCAGGGTTTGCTAACCAAAGATTTCCAGTAAGTTGCATGCATATCGTCTCCTATTTTTTTCTTTCCTGTTGAAGGTTGTTCTCTGCTTTTCTTTTTCGAAGAGCTATTCAAAAGAAATTAAGTGCATTCTAGTTTTCCAATTTCATTTCTATCTGAAACTCCATAGAAAATAGAACCCTAGAATAGGAGAAAAGAGAAAACTCTTGCCCTGCAGTATTGTTTGAGATGGCTCCCCCAAAAGCCCAGGTTCCTTCTACTTGCCAAAGCCAAGCTCTATATGAGGATCTTTTAGTCCAATTGCCTGGTTCTTCCACCCAAGAGATAAAAGTTAGTGGCCCTGATTGCAAGGAGGGACTGGTTGATAAATATCATGGTTGCAGAGATGCAGAAATCCTTATTTCCGGTTGGCTATTGTTCAAACATTGGTGGGGCAAAAGAAATTCCCATTCCCCATTATCTAATGTATGGGAACTTGACCTAGGGAAGTTAATAGTCACAAATGTCTTTGAGTACATTGAATTGCTTCTGGCTATGGCCTCTCATTATGATGAAGTAGCCAAAGTAAGGACAATAAAGGGAGGTGTTTTGGAATCAATCAAAAAAGAAAATATTACTAGAATCTTTGGATTAAATATGGCTGCTAGTATAGAAATTGACATAGAAAGATTCAAGAAGGAATATCTGAAGGATAAGAGCAGATATAGAATAATACATCTGTCTAGGCATAGGGAAAAGGGTCTGAACGATAGATCAATCAAAATTCTACAAAGTGAGCAAGAGCCCTTCCGGTTGGAAACCTTTAAAGGCTATTTTGCAAAGACTTATTATGCACTGTGTCAGGTCCTAGGGAAGATAAGAGTGAAAGAATTCCCATTGCCTATACCTACATGGCTGTTGATATTCAACATCCATCTCTAAATTGTCAATTTGATTATGCTTCTTATTTGGTTAATCACATACATGAAGGACTAATAAATATCAAAAGGAAGAAGGAACTAGTGAAGTTTCAATGGTATTCCTTATTATGTCACATGTTCCTGTATGGGGTAAGAGAAAAGTGGAGCCCTAAATTGATGGTAAATCAAGTTGATGATAATGGAAATTCACTTCCAGTCTAATGCTGGAATCACATATGGGATAAGCATGATCCCAATTCAAGTTATAGAATTTTCAAAGAGCATTTTGTGGTCAAGGTATTAGTCTATTTCCAGGTGAATATATCTAGAATCCCACCTCCACTTTTGGACTTCTTGAGACCTGCAATAAGAAAGCCTTCTTTAGATATTAAGCATAATTGGGAAGATTTCATTCTCCATGAGGAATGTATAGTTTTTAGAGTGTATGGATGCCCTGTTGGCCCACACATACTTCCTAAGCATGTACCACTTGGGGTTGTCTTTCTTGAGGTAATCTGGCAATTGACCGAATAAAAAAAGGTTCACCTGGCAAACCAAAAGAAGGGATCTTTCTTCCCTTACTTGATAGCTTTCTCCAACTTTTTGAATGAATAAGGAGGGATTTGACAAATTGAATGATAAATTGAAGGTTTTCAAGATGCAACAAGAGCATGCCAGAAACTTTGATCTTGAGGGTTTTATAAATAACATTAGAAAGGGTATTAGAAGGGCTACCATTGCTCATCAGGTTTAATTCCCTGAAGATGTCATTAGAAATATAACTAATGAAGAAGAAATTAAGTCAAAAAGGGCAAGATGGGCTATGTATTTGAGGTATGAGGAAAAAATGAGATAGAAGAAGCCATCTTTCAGGGGAGCTTACCCGGTAATTGTTGATCCTATTAACAGGATAAAAACAATTTTATCAAATGTTGATGAAATAATTGCTATAAATGAAGAGAGGTTTGCTAAGCCCAAAGGAGAAGAAAGGCCATCATACCAGCCCACCGCTGATAATCAATTAAAATACACTTTCAAGAGAAGAGTCAAAAAGGTGGAAGTTAAAGAACAAATCCCACAAGTCCCTCCACAGACTCAGCTTGTTTTATCTACTCCACCAGTGCAACCTACATTTCCCCCTCCTATGTAGATAGTTGAATTGGATTCACCTCCTAGGGAGTCATCTCCAAAGAGAAGGGTTGAAAAGGGTCCTCTGGTTGATTATCCAGATGACAATGAAGAGGAAATGGAAATCAATGAAGATGAAATACAACAGGGGATGCCATCTCCTACCAGGAATGAACCTGAATAATTGCCTGTGAATAGAATAACATACATTGTCCTCGTAGGAAAAGACATTTAAGAAGATATGAGGGCTGTTTCTTGTCAAAGGTTCATAAAAGATGATGAATTTGTCAATTCTAAGGATTTTTCCAATTTCTTATGGAAATATAGAAGAGAAGAATATACAAGAAGATTAGGGGAAGAAATGGAGAATTCCCCTCAAGAAACTCAAGAAGTATCCCTTATGATACTAAAAAAGATGAGGGAGGAAGCTAGAAACATCATTCTGGAGCTTGACAAGAAGATGGTTAAAGAGAGTGGTATTCTACTACTCCCAGAATGGGATATATCTTCTGCCATTGTGTTGGACACCATTAGAAGGCAAGATAAAAAGGTTTTTGCATAGAAGAAGAGGTTGAGGCAGCCTTATTAGGTGCAGGGTTCAATTCAAAGTGGGAAACCTTGGCAATTTGGGCCTTATCGCTCAACATAGATAAGCCATTAGTGGCCGAGCTTGATAGAGATTTAAGGGGTAGCCTAATAATTAAAAGAGTGTCTGATACTCCTACCCCAGAGGCATCAAGCTTGGTAGTAGAGGTTGCAAAGTTTAGCAAAGCAATCACTGATGCTCTCTAGAAAAAAATATGATAAATTAGAAGGGGAACACATGCATCTACTACATGAATACAATAAGTTGAAGGAAAAAGAAGCAAAATGGCAATGGAAACAACAACAACAATATCAAGCATCTACATCATCCTTGTTCCAAATTGCACTAGTAATGAGAGATTCAAGCCCTCTAGCTGTTGATCCTTCATCTTCCTCTTCAAAGTATAATCTTGAAAAGGAGAATGAAGAGTTAAGAGAACAGATCAAGGCTTTTAAGGATTTTTTTTGAGAATTCCATTAATGGTTAGCGAGAAGACAACCAATACATTGTTTCAAATATTTTAGGCTTGGTGATGGAAAAAATTGTTAGCAGAACAAATAATATTCATAGATTATATATTAACATATCATTAGTCATTAAGAAAATTGCTGAGGATAAGGAACAAACTGTTCCTTTATTTAGTAAGTGGGTCCCGAGAATTTCTTCTTTACTAAGTATATATAAGGGATTAAATCATGAACAGGGTGCTTCAAATGAAATCAAGCCAAGTTACACAACAACAAAAGAGGCAAGGGATTCACAACCATTTATCAATCAAATCTAGGAGAAGGCAATGGAATTGATTTAGAATGTTGATAATGATCAAATTGGAGTGATACCAATGATTAAAATGGATA
Source organism: Cunninghamia lanceolata (assembly GCA_027924645.1). NCBI lineage: Eukaryota > Viridiplantae > Streptophyta > Pinopsida > Cupressales > Cupressaceae > Cunninghamia > Cunninghamia lanceolata. The sequence continues at coordinate 4,353,127 of BSBN01000178.1, read as the reverse complement.
ATGGTGATACAAATAATATTCATAGATTATATATTAACATATCATTAGTCATTAAGAAAATTGCTGAGGATAAGGAACAAACTGTGCCTTTATTTAGTAAGTGGGTCTCGAGAATTTCTTCTTTACTAAGTATATATAAGGGATTAAATCATGAACAGGGTGCTTCAAATGAAATCAAGCCAAGTTACACAACAACAAAAGAGGCAAGGGATTCACAGCCATTTATCAATCAAATCTAGGAGAAGGTAATGGAATTGATTTAGAATGTTGATAATGATCAAATTGGAGTGATACCAATGATTAAAATGGATAATGGTGATATCAAGTCTTGTCAAGACTAGGTTCTTCAGTTTGAGGGTATCATTCCAAATATTTCTTTCCTCATCTGCCAGGGAGACAATATGGATGTTTCCCTCTTCAGAATGAGTGTCAGTAGGTTGTGGGATTCCTGTCAACTTGTTGAGAACTTTGTCAAGGAGGCTGAATCAATTCTAGCAAAATATAATAATAAATACATGTCTCGAGTGCATGATCTCCTCACATTTTAATGGCCAATAGAGGAACAATATAAGGCTTGGGATTAGAAATACAATAATTTGCCTAACTTATGAAACTTGGGATATTTTGTTGTTCCTTAGTTTGAATATTTGTCCATTATTCCTTTTTTTCAAAAGGGAATATGCTTTTGTTTATCTTCTCTTGTTCATTTTTAGCAAAGAAGACTTGTTATCTCCAAACAAAATATGTTTGTCCTTTAGTTGCTACCTTATTTTTTTGTCTTCTTGTGGAACATCAGATACTCTAGAAAGGGGAGATGATGAAGAGAGTGGAGATAGGTCAGCAAAGTTTGTTACATCTTCCAATACACACTTTCCAAAGATGACTTGTTTTGTGGCCGCACATGTAACAACTTCTGCTACTATGAAAATATCTAATTCATATCAGTTATCTTTATTTCTAATTGATGATGTTTTGTCAAATGTAAATGTGACATTTGTCTTTAGGTCTAAAGCTTGTTTGCTCCCTTGTTTCTATAAAAGGGAATTCAGGACATATTGACAAGGATCTTGGAGAAAATTTTGTAACATAGTACATAATCATAATTAGGATTTCTCTACTTCTACATGTGCTTTTTAGAGTAGACTTATATGTACTTGCAACTCTTGGTATAACTGTACCAACTCATCATTTTTGAATATATTGTTAGGGTTCGAACTATATTGTTTCCTATAGTTGTATTCTTTACTATACTTTTGAATATAAATTGATTAAATATTAGTTTCATTCATCTTCACAGTCTTTCCTGTGCAAGGATATCTTTTCTTAATGACTTTTACTCAAAGAGTAAATTTAATGCTTTAAGGAAAATATTGAATATAGTAAATGTTTGCAGGGATTCTTAAGTAGAATTAGTTCTGGACTATTTCAAGGTGTAATGATATAATGTATCATTGTAGTATTCTTACATGAGTTGGAAAACACATTGTTATACTTAGTTTCATTTATATTTGTTTTGACTCTGTGACCCTGGATTTAGGCACTAATCTCTTAGGATTATTGTTTTAATTTAATCTCCCTGATCACTTATAAAATCAAAGAACAATTTCATTTCTGTATTCATGTTTAATAGTAATTCCACATGTTCTTCTACAAAGAATTATGTTAAAACTTGTGAATCTAGCCCATTACTTCATTATATCAATAATTCTTTAAGTATTCAAGAGAAAGAACATATCTGTTTAGAACAATATTTTGAGAAAGTATTGAGAAACCACAAGTCAAAATACTGTTAGGAACACCCTCCTTGGTCTTGCAGAGCCTAAAGTGTAAAGGAAAAGGATTGAAAACCCCTTTCCTATTCATTGGCCAATCCCTCAAGGCAAATCCACTATTAGAATTGGCTATTTTATAGATTTGTTCTTCTTGAGATCAGGTTGGGAATTTAAAACAACCAACAAGTTCGTCATCTTCAATACTTCTTGAACCTTTGATTAATGCCCTACAACACATTGGATCAAGTGATAACACCATATCAACCTAAGGAGAGTAGAGGAAACACCTAAAAATGGAGATTACAACATATCTTTTAGTTTAGTTTCATCTACTAGAAAGGTGCTAGGATTGAATTTTTGCATTCGACATCTTTTGGGGCCAAACAAACAATGTCAACATGTTCAAGTGGTTAAATGCTAGGGGAGGTGTATTTTTGGTGGTGAACCTCCCGGTCGTTCTTGGCTACATTGGACGGAGACAGTCTCTTAAGAGCCTTAAGATAAAAAAAGTGTCAAACTTTGGACTAGCTGTTTCGTAAAACTGTGACACCTACAAACATGTTATTTGCATGTATAGGTGGATGTCATATACAGATGCAAATACGTACCTCAATTTTTTTTAAATCAATTTTGTTTGCCTGTGGTGGCAAGGAATGCGTTGTTCCAAAATGCTTTAGTTTCATGCAGTGGAAATGTGCTAGGAGTGAAATTTTGCATTCCACACCTCGTGGGTCACAACAGACTGTGCCAACACATCGAGGTGGGTGGGTAAATTCTAGGGGAGGTTTCTTTTCGTACGACAAGTGCCCTAGATGTTTCGGGTTGCAGGTACAAGCAAAGTGACTTGAGATCCCTGAGAGCAAAAAACTGCCAAACTTTGATGGAGCAGTTCTCAAAATTTGTGGCACATAGGAATGTTGTGATTGGACCTACAGGTGCATTTGGAGTTTGTACACAATAACATCTCTTAGTTTTTGTCCACTCCAATCCATTTGACCGTGCTGAAATTAAATGCATTCTTGCAAAATGTTTTAGTGACATTCAACACAACCTTGCCAGGAGCCATATTTTTCATTCTTCTCATCATGGAGCCCAATAGATTGTACCAAAATGTTGGGGTGGGTAGGTAAATGCTAGGGGAGGTCTCTTTTTGTGTGCCAAGTGCCCTAGATGTTCTAGGCTGTAGGTTACTGACAAAGTCCATAAACGTGACTTTGTTGGTAGCCTGCAACCTGGAACGTCAAGGGCACTTGTCACATGAAAATAGACCTCCCCTAGCATTTATATGCTCACCTTGACATGTTGGCATAGTCTATTGGGCACCACGATGAGCAGAACAAAAAAATGGCTCCTGGTAAGGTTGTATTGAATGCCACTGAAGCATTTTGCAAGAATGCGTTTAATTTTGACACAGTCAAACGGATTGGAGTTGACATGAATGGAGAGAGGTTATTATGGATAGACCCTACATGCACATATAGGTCTGAATGCAACATTCCCAGGTGCCATGAATTTTGAGAACCGCTCCATCAAAGTTTTTACTCTTAGGGATCTCAAGTGACTTTGTCGGTAGCCTATAGCTCAGAATGTCTGGGGTGCTTGGTGCATGGAAAGAGACTTCCCATAGAATTTACCCACCCACCCCTATATGTTGGCATAGTCTGTTAGGCTCCACAATGAGTAGAACAAAAAATATGGCTCTTGGCAAGGTTGTGCTGAATGCCACTGAAGCATTTTGCAAGAATGCGTTTAATTTCGACATGGTCAAATGGATTGGACATCTTCCATTTTCACTTATGTTTTTAAAAAACATGTTCCATATCTTATTCACATTTCTTCTACAAGCACATTTAGGAATCTTATCAACCATTGGTTTTAGAATATTCTCATCAATTTCAATAAAAAATGTAGGCTTTTTACTCAAAATTCTAGGTGTTCTCAATGGAAAAATTGATTCACAATATAAATTTTGATCATTAAACACTTGATTGATTGGTGTATCAACTACTAGAACATTTGCAAATGCATCATAATTTTCAATTGGTGATCGAACATTTTATACATTATCGAATTGAGATGACAACGATGACATACCTTCAAGTTCTCCCACATTCGATTTCTTACTTGAACGAAGTTTTTTTATTCATTCCCTTTGTTTCTCCAATTCATTCTCTCTCTTTAATGCTTCATCATCCAATTCAATCGGCAAAGATGGTTCAATTTCATTTGTGAAGTTCAATTTCTTATTGTCACAAAGTTGTCTCATTCATTCTCTTTTTGTTTTGCATTCTCAGCTTCATGCTCCTTCAATTTTAGAGTTTTTGCTCGTTTCCTTGGCATTGTATTAAATTATATATCACTCTAAAACAATGGTCAAAAGGACACAATTTTTTTTGATAATTTATCAAGTTATAATACAAAACATGCATAATTACATTGTTCTTTGTCAATGTAAAACAAAAAAACTAGTTAATTTATTCAATCTAGTGTTACAATCCCTCAAAACATGAAAAAATGCTTTCCAATATCAAATTTAAATTTAAAAAATGTAAATGGAATCTTGTGCATCGAAACAAGAACAAAAAGTGCATCAATATTTTCAACCAATAATGGGAGAACCTCAAAATCATGAAAAGTCTCTTTCAATATCAGAAAAAGCACATAACAGGGAATAAAATAGAGCATGTGCACCGAAAGTCATGTGGCATGCCTTTTTGCAGGTCATTAGACATCATTTTAACTAGTTTAAAATGTGCTCACATTCTAAACTAGCTAAAATACTATTTATCATCCTCTCTTCTACTATTTCACAAACTCTTTCTCTCTCTAGCTATCTTTTTCTAACTCTCTCTATCTCTTTCTATTTGTCCCTAAACCATAACCCCTAAACATTTATCACCCTATCTCTATTGTCCCTCTATCCCTTAATTCCCTAAATATGTCCACCCCGCACTTAGGGTAGGTCTAAGTTTCCTAAACCCCAACCCCTAACCCCTATCTCTCCCCTATCTCCCTATCTCCCTGTATATATCTCTCTCTCCCTCTCCCTCTCTCTCCCCCCCTAAACTCCTAAACTCTAAACCCTAAACCTCTAAACCCTAAACCCTAACCCCTAACCCCTAAACATTAAACTTGAGAAACCCTAAACCCTCTACCTCTCAATCTCTATCCCTATGTCTCTAGACATCTCCCTCACTCTCTATCTCCCTATCTCTCCCCTCTATCTATTTTATCTCTCCCTATCAGTTCTCTCTACCTCTCTCTAAACCCTAAACCTTAACCTTAAACCCCTAAATCCTAACCCCTAAAACCTAAACCCTAAACTTGAGAAACTCTAAACCCCTAAACCCTAAACCCTAACCCCTAACCCCTAAACCCTAAACCCAAGAAATCCTAAACCCTAAACTCTAAGTAATGCCCCTAAGCCCTAAACCTGAGCAACCCTAAACCTCTATCTCCCTATCTCTCCCCTATCTCCCTATTTATATCATCCCTTTACCTCTTAATCTCTCTCCCTATGTCTCTGGACATCTCCCTCAGTCTCTATCTCCCTATCTCTCCCTATTGGTCCTCTATCTCTAAACTCTAACCCCTAAACCCCAAACCCTAAACCCCCTAAACCCTAACCTCTAACCTCTAACCCCTAAACCCTAAACTTGAGCAACCCTAAACCCCTAAACCCTAAATAATGCCCCTGAACCCTAACCCCTAAACCCTAAACCTGAGAAAACCTAAACCCCTAAACCCTAAATAATTACCCTAAACCCTAAACCTCTATCTCCCTATCTCTCCCCTATCTCCCTATCTCTATCATCCCTCTACCTCTCAATCTCTCTCTCCCTATGTCTCTGGACATCTCCCTCACTCTCTATCTCACTAACTCTCTCCTTTGTCTCCTCTATCTCTCCCTATTGATCCTCTCTCTCTAAACCCTAAACCTCTAAACCCTAACCCCTAAACTTGAGCAACCCTAAACCCCTAAACCCTAAATAATGCTCCTAAATCCTAACCCCTAACCCCTAAAGCCTAAACCCCTAAACCCTAAAATCTAAATAATGTCCCTAAACCCTAAACCCTTTAAATAATGCCCCTAAACCCTAACCCCTAACCCCTAAACACTAAACTCTAAACTTGAGAAACCCTAAACCTTTCTCTCTCTCTCTCTCTCTCTAAACCCTAAACCCATAAACCCTAAAACCTAATACCCCTAAACCCTAAACCCGAGCAACCCTAAACCTCTATCTCCATATCTCTCCCCTATCTCCCTATCTCTATCGTCCCTCTACCTCTCAATCTCTCTCCCTATGTCTTTGGACATCTCCCTCACTCTCTATCTCCCTATCTCTCCCCTCTGTCTCCTCTATCTCTCCCTATCTATCTCCTCTCTCTACCTATCTATCTCTCCCTATCTCCTTATCTCTCACTTTTCTCTCCCATATCATTCCTCTATCTCCCTATCTCTTCTCTATCTCCCTCCCTCTCCCTCCCTCTCCCTTCCTCTCCCTCTCCCTTTGTTGTCACGTAGAATTGCACCCTGCTTGGAGAGAGTCCAAGCATTCTAATGACACAATGGGAATGATCTCAAAGTGTGGGACCTTGCAAACTGAGATCAGACCTCCGGAGAAGGCCGGCTTCCTCTTTCTAAGCCCAATGCTTAGAATAATACATCTAAACCTAGTGCCAATGCTTGCAGGGGAAAAGGGATAGAAGGAAATTGAAATGGAAATAGGGGTGATGCACCAGATTCATTGAGCGATGGTGATCTTGGTGTAGACACAACAATGATTTCAATGATGAAGGGGATTCACATAGAATTATGAGACTGATTGAGGCTTTGGTATGAAGGTCAAACCTTCAGAGGAGCTATTTTACTCACAGAACAGACTATAACTCCAATTAAAACATAGAAATCAGGACACAAGAGAGGTAAGAAGTCATGTATATATTAATCATGAAGGCCAGAAACCATTACATTACAGAATATTCAATAGTAGAAGTAGACCTAGTATAGCTAATCACATTCATTAGTGGATAAAAGGAAGACATCAGAGGCTAGATTCAGGCACAGTGAGTCGCATTCCCATACCCTGCAATTACACTAAGAGGTCTGACTACAAGAAATTTGGTAGCATAATAGCCCAAAAAAATACATCCTCCTTAAAATTGAAGTTACAAAGTCATTTATATCAAATTCCCATGCTGGGGACGTTGAAAAAGTTGCACAGGATCCCAGGAATGCAGAAAGTATTCATCAATGCCGAAACAGGGATGCAAAGGCAGGGGCATGGTGAAAGGACATGAACCATGTCGCTAGTAGGTCCACAACCATTAGAAAATGGTTTCCCAAATGCAAGATAGGACAGGGCATTAAAGAGAAGAGCCCCAAAGTCATCGCCAAACACATGAAGATCTGCCAGTAAGACACGGAGCCCATACGCATCAAAGAGTGAAACCATCTGCCATGAATCCACCTGCAAAGTCTACCAACTGGAATAAATGCAATAATATCAGCCCCTGCATATGTCAAATCGATCGCTGAAATGTCCAGTTGGTCGAGCCTACAGATCTGCATCAAATTCTGAAAGTGAAGATATCCTCCTCAAAACCCGCCAGATGAAAGAGAAGGTAAAAACAAGCACATTTGCCTTTTGGAGCGTACATAAATTCCTCAGGATGAAGGAGATATGGGCGGTCAAAGTTATGGTCAACTACATCTTGCATCTGTATATCACTTTGCATCTACAATTGAATTGGCCTTTGAATTTTCCCTGTTTGACTAAGCTTGCATTTTTGGCTTCTAAGTTGGCAACTGTCAATTTTATCCTTATTGCCAAGAGAACCGTCATTTGTATGCATACAGGCATACAAAAATGGATACACTATAAAAAACCATGATGATGTCAGCATCACATAGAACTTGGTCAAAGAACAGGCTTGGATGACATCATCATGCTATCGGGTCCTTCAAATCCTTCGATTTTGCACTTATGCGATTTCTTCACTTTTTACATTTTGCATGTCAAATTGCTTTGCATGTCTTTGAATCTCCCTTTGTATATACGTTTGTATGTGCAATTGTATATACAATACAATGGCAAACATACAAAAGTGGACCTTAACTTTTGTATCACCTTTTGTATATATGCCCTTGCCATGTGTCATCACTCCATTAGTCGCTGAGCTGAACCTGGGACCCACCGCTGCATCCTCCTTATCAACCATTAGAAAGACCTCAAACTGAGCCAGCGATACACATCTCACCGAAAAACCATTGTATGTGTCTTTGTACATCGCAAGTGTATATACGAGATACAATCGCATGTACATACAATTGTGGAACTCAATGGATTATCAACCAGAATGGAACTTTAGAACAGGTCCGGCCTTGTATCTTTGCTTTTTGCATATTGGCATATACATGCACTTCAACATACAACTACAGACCCCACCACTGAGTTTGCCAAATTTAATTTCCCAGTCGGGTCCGTATTGTATATCCCTGTTTTATCAAACCTTTGTATATGCAATTGTATATAGGATTGTATATGGGATGATACAATCGCATATACATACAATAGGTGGACCCCAACTTTTTTATAAAGCAAATTGAAATTAACATCGGGTCCGGCCTTGTATCTTAGCCTCTTGTATGTTGCACCTTTTTGACCTTGTATATGTAATATACAACTGCGGACCCCAAATGATTATCCGCCACATTCAATTCTCCAGTCACGTCCAAATTGTATGTATTCCCTTTTGCATCACCTTTTGTATATCGCATATACAATGCGAATATACAAACAAAACTGCATACAATCACTTGTACATACAAACATTGCATCTGACCTTTGCATGTGACCTTGTATATGACCTTGTATCTGCCCTTTGTATATGCACTTGTATCTGCGAATGTATATACAAATATACATACAAAGATACATACAAAGAGACTAAGCATGAAATTGAGAAATCCCTATGATGGAAGATACTTGAAGTTTAAGGATTTCTGGGTTTTCTTCAAGGATTCTCAAGGTGAGATTTTGGGAAATTTTGCAAGGCATAGCATGGGGAAATTTAGGATTTAAGATTTTCCTCTTTCTATTTAGGCTTTCTCTGATCGGTTATTTTTGATAGAAAAAGGGGAACAGGAATATTTTGGGTCTAGGCAAAATATGACAACACCCTTATTGACAAAGGAAATGGAAACAAGAAAACTAGGACTCTCTCTCTCTCCCTATCTCTCCCCTCTCTCTCCCCTCCATCTTCCCCCTCTCTCCCTCTCCCTCCCTCTCCCTCTCCCTTATCGACAAAGGAAATATAAGAAAGAAAATTAGGACATGCAAAGAGGGATGAGGATATAAATTAGGAGGATGAAATGGAAATAAGATAAAATGAAAGTTAATTGGATGGGAAGAATGATGAGAGGAGAGGTGGAAAATAGTAAAATAGGGAAAAATTGGTGGGATCTAAAGGAAAACTAGGAAAGCTAGGGTTAGGAGGTGAAAAATAAGTCAAATGGACACAAAGAGATGAATATGAATGATACAAGCAAGAGAGAGAGAGAGAGAGAGAGAGAGAGAGAGAGAGAGAGAGAGAGAGAGAGAGTAATGTCCCTTTTAAAAGATTATTATAAGTTATTAAATGGCCCCATTTACAAAATACTCATTATATAACTTATACTCTTTTAAAGGTATATTTTTATACTTCCTTTAGTGGAGTGCTGGTCTTGGTGGGGCCCTCCTTGATTGGACGCTTATTTTAAAAATGATGAGTGGAGCACTCAGATATGAGCATTTAATGATTTTTCTTTATTTGGCTTGAGTGTGGGGGTGATGGCGAAAATGAGATAAATAGAACCATTCACTCATTGGGAGCTCTTCATGTAGAGATGAAATATGAGTTTTCTTCTTCTAAATCAGAGCTATTTAGCTTGATTACATTTAGGGTTGTTTAACCCTCCTGGTGTTGGTTTCGACAGTGAAAGATCTACCCTAGTTAGCTAGGCATGATTTTCACTTAGAAGATCACCTGGAGCGATCATGGAGTCGATTGATTTTGATGTATTTTGATATTGTGAGGATTCAGAATCATTTTGGTGGTGAAAATTTATGCTTTAATCCTAGATTTCTGGTGTTTGTTTGTCAAAATATATCATAGCTGTTATATTTGCTTGTTGTTGCCGTACTTTTTTTGAGGATGCTGTACCATGAGAAAATAGTAACAATTATTTATACTGAGTTATTGAGGGAGTTAGAAATATTTTTTTCTTCTCGTGGGTAAGAAAGGACAAAAGACTGTTGAGTAAGCAAGTTTGTGGTTGAGCAAAGGGGTCCATATAGACTTGTGGCTGCCATAGATCATAAAGGGGACATGAGATCTGGGAAAATCAATCACTACCTTTTTGGGTAGTTTATTGCCTTCTTTGGAGTCACCTAAGTCAGATGAATCTAGTACACAAGACTCTAAAGTAATATCTGATAATCTTAGGGAGTTGTGAACAATTTTGTGTTTTCCTGAGTTACCATACCAGTAGGAATTTTTGATGATAGCAACTGAATGAGCTTCAGACTATGCCTGTTTCCTCATTGTAACATGGTTGCCTGATATAGTAGAAGATATTACCAGCTTTTGAAGTGTTGGAATTGCATTTTGTCAGTGATATAGGTAAATTGTGTGGGTTTCTGGGCATCTACAACAGTCTAAAACTAAAAGCAGACTTTTAGTAGTAGCAACCCTAACATTCTTTTCAATCATTTATATTAGCTATGTTTCATTGTTTGATATTCTATGAACACCTCTATTTTAAAGACAACGAGTATGTTGATATTGATGCAAGTTTTATGATGTATTTAAAAATCTTTAGCTTGAATGGATATTCCATATGCAATATCTACAGTATTTTTTTAATAAAAGAGGGTAAAAACTTTATTAATCAAAGAGAGCAGTACAAAGCATAAAAGCACCTAGAGGCCCAAATGGGCCTAGAGACAATAAACAAGAAGTCAAGAAGTGGTCATGCAACATCTCACATCCTCCGTGACCAAATCCACCAAACCCTGAGCAAGATCCCTAGGTAAACTATCCCAATCATCCACCAGCCAGGTCCCATTCTTCTCAGAAGCCCATTTGGCCAACCCATTAGCCACCTTATTCCATTCCCGAGGGATATGAGAGAAGGTGATAGAATCAAATAAATCTCCAAGACTGGTGATTTTCTTAGCCACCACCACAAGTTGCCAACTAACATCATCAAACTGCCTTCTATTTATCAAGTCTATCACCACTTGAGAATCTGACTCGCAGATAATCTTTTTCCAGCCAAGGGCATATGCCTTCTTCAAAGCCAAAAGAATAGCCAAGGCCTCCATAAGATTATTAGAGTGCAACCCCCTATATTCTGAGAAGAAAAACACAACCACCCCAGAACTGTCTCTACCCACCCCACCAATGCCAGCATGCCCAAGGTTACCCCTTGCAGACCCATCAGTATTGATTTTCAAGACTCCAGTGGGAGGGGGCAGCTAATGCCCTTCCCTAGAAACCTTCCTTCTAGAACACCTACTCTGCCCAATCTTGGTTCTTTCGGGACCCCTAACAAGAATCCCCAGATTATGAATCACTCTAGTATTAGCAAGATCCACCGAGGTTGACATATCACATTTAGCGTACAAGGTCTCCTGCAAAGCCCTAAGAATGCGAGACCCAACTTGACCCACCAGCAACTTCTTATCTAGAAAGACCCTGCAGTTGCGCTCCAGCCAGATGTGCCATATAATCAGACTCTAGGGCCAATTGGCCATGCTATGTGTAGAAACGAAGTCCTCACTGGAATGGGCCCAAAGTTTCACCAAAACTCCTCCAGAGAAGAAGGGTGCCTGCACTGCAAACTCCAGCCCCCCACCAAAAATGCCAAATAGTCCTAGCAAAAGGGCACTGGAAGAAAAGATGTGAAACAGTCTCAACATCTTTTAGACATAAGAAGAATAAGGAAGGACCTTGGAAGCCATGCTTACAGAGGTTATCCCAAGTCAAACACCTGCCATAAACCACCAGCCAAGAAAAGAAATTGCATTTTGGCCAAGAGAATTTGTTCCAAATATTTTTCCACCAAGGAACCTCAGCACTACCCTAGGCCTGTCTATCCAAAACACGATACCCTGAAGCAATAGTGAACTTTCCTTTTGGATCCAGACCCCAAGCCAACACATCTTGCTTTGGGAGAGAACAACAGACTCTATCAGCCAAAATGGAAGACAACTCCCTCCTATCCTCCAAAGATCCACTCATGGGCCATTCCTGCATATCCTTCCATTGGTAAACAATAGTCTACCCCAAAGCCTGAGGGGCTTTGAAATCCATCACTCTACTCCACCCACCCTAAATAAAAATCCTACATAAGTCCCCTAAGTGAGGGTGCGAGGAGAGGATAGGCGGGAATCCATCCTAGGAGTCATGCCAAAAAAGAGCATCAGAGCCTCTATTGCAGATCCAAAACAGGCCTTGTTTAACCAGCGCAACCCCCCTCTTGAGAGTATCCCAGATCATAGAACCTCTCCCCGAAAGACTAAAATGAGGCATCTTAGTGCCCTCCACCTCCCCAAGCTACTTGAAGGTAAGGATCCTGGCCCAATATTGATGCTGATATGAACACCATCTCCAGTATAGCTTAGCAGCCAAAGCTTGTCCATTCTAATGTGTCCTACGCAAACCCAGACCACCATCCTACTTTGGCCGGCAAACAACTTCCCACTTAATTAAGCTCCACTTCTTTGAAAGGAGATTACCCAACCAAAGAAACTGCTGATAGAGGCCCTCAAAATATTTGATGAAACTTGAGGGAGCTGTCAACACAAAGCACCTATTTATAGGAAGGGCTTGAACCACGGACTTCAACAGAGTAACTCTTCCAGCCGTAGATAACCATCTATAGGTCCAGTGACAAACCAGCTGATGAAATTTATCCATCACATCCTGCCAAAAAGACTTGGGAAGTGGGCGCACATCCAGAGGGATGCCAAGGTATATAAAGGGAAGTTTCCCCACCTAAAACCTTAAGATCTTGGCAATACGTTGCTAACTAAGCCTGGGGGTATTAAAGAAATAAATGTAAGACTTACTTTCATTAATGCTTTGACCTGAGGTAGCCAGGTAACAATCCAAAATCTGACACAAAGCAACCACTTCAGCTACCTTAGCAACACCCATCAAAGCCGTATCATCCACAAACTGAAGATGAGTTTGAGGAGGAAGAGAATTGCTCCATTTCCAACCCTGAAAGAGCCCATCCATAACACAGGACTTAATGAATCTCCCTAATCCTTCAGCCATCAAGATGAACAAATATGGGGATAAGGGGTCCCCCTGTCGAAGACCTCTAGAAGCACCAAACAAATCTGAAGACTCCCCATTTATGAGAATAGAAAATGAGGAAGTCCTCATACAGCTCATGACCCAATCAATCCACTCACAACTAAACTTGAAGGCTCTGCAAATTTTGATCAAAAAGCCCCAGTTAACTCTGTCATAAGCTTTAGCCATGTCTAACTTTATAAACATAGCCTTTTCCTTAGAAGAGGCCATAGAGTGAATAGTCTTAGCTGCAATAACTACTCCGTCCAAAATCTGTCTACCTGCAACAAAGTCCCCTTGTTCCTCTAAGATCAACTTATTTAGACATGGCTTCAAATGTTCAACAATTAGCTTTGTTATGATTTTATACACCACATTGCACAAAGCAATCTGTCGAAAAAGATCCAGAGAATTAGCACCCTCACGTTTTGGGATAAGAGCAAGAAACGTGGCATTCATGGCTCGCAACATTTGCTTATTCCTAAAAGACTCTTGCACCACCTCCAATAGATTAAGGTTGATGACTTCCCAAAATCCTGAAAGAACAGCCGAAAACCCATCAGGACCAGGAGCCTTCCCTTTTTTCAACTGAAACACCACATCCTCCAACTCCTTCAAAGAAATAGGTTTAAGAAGAGAAGCATTCATATTCATAGTCACTAGAGAGGGATTACAAGCCAGGATAGAAGCTTCCTCCTCACTACCAGGTGGGGTATCTTCAGAAAAGAGAGCAGAGAAAAAATGAACCGCCTCACTAGAGATCCCCGAAGAGGAAGAAATAACAGAACCCTTAGGAGAGCGGAGAGAAGAGATAAAGTTACCTTGTCTTCGAGCCTTCACTGATTTATGAAAGAGGGAAGTATTCCTATCCCCTTCCTGAAGCCAATCAACATGGGCCTTTTGTTGCTAAAAAATATCCTCACAAAGCTCCCATTCCTCGAGGTCTTTAACCGCACTAACCTCAAGCCTGCTTAAATTCTCGTCAAGACCCTGGTCCCGAATCTGCCTAGTAATAGAATCCAAGTGCTCCTGGGCAACCGTTTTCCACTGAAACACGTTGCCAAACTGATACTTATTCCAATGTTTCAATTTATACTTCACATATTGAAGCCTCTTCACAAATGAGTACATAACTGTACCAAAAGTAGGTCGTCCTTTAGTCCACCATCTAGAAACCAAGTCAAGAAGACTCACCTCCCTGAGCCACATAAGTTGAAATCTAAAAGTTTGTTTCTTAGGACCATCAGCCAAACAGGCAGAGAATTTGATCGGCCAATGGTCTGATCCTTGCCAATCTAAATTTTTAGAACTTGACAGCCACTTGTCACCCACCTAAAAATAGGAAACAAGAAACCTATCTAACCATTCAGAAATGAAATCATCCCCAAGTGTCCTATTATTCCAAGTAAACATGCCATTTGAAGGTTTGATATACACAAGCCGGAGCTGAGCCAAATTATCCCTTAGAATATTAGAAGAGGGGTCCAAATGACGCACACCCCCCTTTTCTCCTCGAGGGAGGCAATTACATTGAAGTCACCTGCCATAATCTAGGGGAGGAAAGGATCCCACGATCTAAGAAGATTGATATGAGACCACAGGAGAGTCTTACCAGGGATATCCGTCAGAGCATAAATGTTAGAAAGAAGAATTCTTTCCCTCGTCTCCAACTAATTGCAACCAGAGAGATGGAAAATCTACTAGAGATCCACCAAATAGGAGAAATATGCCGAGGATTCCAAAGGCAAGCAAGACCCCCTGAGTTGCCTTGCGCACCCACACACTGACAAAACCCTCTATTCCAAATCTTAGAAACACACTGCATCATACCATCCAAAGATAACTTCGTCTTCTGGAGGAAAACCACATCCGGAGAATGAGCACTAACCAAGTCCCGAATAGCCTTTTGTCTAGGGATGCTATTCATACCCCTTACATTCCATGATAACACAATCATTGCAAAGGGTGAGAGAAGTGAGTATCCAATGTCTTCACTGACCCAGATTCCACCAATGTCTCTCCAGCCATCTTAACTTTCTCTTGATCCTTCTTCCTCCCCACCTTCTAGGGCTTATTAGGAGCACACTTTTTTAGGGATTTTTGTTGTAGACCCCGAATAGGAGAAGAAGAGGGGTTTTTTCTTACTAGATTCTTCCAAACTCGGTCCACTGGCTAAACTCACCCTTTCATCCAAAGAGGCCATGGGGGTTTCCACCAAACCATAAGAGTTCCCAAACCCAGCATCAGGGGGAGAAGCAACTGAATCCATCACCACCCCGGAAGCCACCACAGGAACTAGGACCGAGGTAGTGATAGGCAAAGACTCAGAATTATGATCAACTAATGGAGAATCTTCAACATGCATGTCAGAAGAAACCCCCTCCTCATGGACTAATTCATCCAAAGCCTCAAACTTGTTAAAAGTCTCCTCCTCTTGATGATCCTAAAGAGTCATCTTCTGACCCCGATTCTTGTTTCGTGCCTTAAATGGCACAAAGCCATCTTTATCTGGTACCACCCCCTGCATGGGTGCTTTACCATTTTCTACCCTTGGATTAGATGGAGCCTTCACATTATCTAAACCATCAGCACTCGAGGCACGAGGGCACCTCCTTTGAAGATGGCCATACGCATGGCACGACCGGCACCTGAAAGGTAAAGTCTCATAGTCTAACTATTGAGTCTAGGAGCTAGACCCAATAGTCAGATCAATAGAATTTGTCAGAGGCTGGCTCAAATCAATCTCCACATAGACTCGGGCATAGGAAAAAAATTGCTTCTCCAGAGTTTGCTGAGATGGGCCAATAGGCTTCCCCAGCAGCAATGCAATTGATTGCAAAATATCCTGTCTCCAACATTCCAACGGCAACCAAGGAAAACAAACCCACACCGGCACCTTTAAGGGCAGCTCCTTTGCCAAATTAAAGCTGCATGCCAAGGCTTCATGAAAAGGCCAACTTGATTATAAAAGTAGGGGCCTCCCTTAAAAACCTTGTTACGATCAGAGATACACGAAAAGACCACCAGAAAGAAGTTATACGTAGCTAGCAAGATTTCAAAATCACTTTTCGGATTCCATGACTTGTGAATCCAGGGTTCCAGAAAAGGCATCGAAACCCTCAATCCCATAAATTTGCAGATTAAAACATGTTTTCTATAATACTCTAGGTCCTCGACTACCACCTCTGTTTGAATCACCAGCTTCGGATGAACTTGACCTCTTTCTAAGCATCCGTTTATCTTGTGCAATTTCAAAGCACCAGTGCTAAAAAATCCAACATCAAGCGGGGATGGATGAGGAAACCCATCACCAACCTCTGCCATAGCAGCTTCCCCCGATGTCTCACCCAAAGGCATAGACCCTGCCATTAGAAAATCCCCTCAAGCCCTTGCACCCCACACCTGCATCGAACAACGCACACACTCAAACCCCCCCGAAAGCTAAAAAACCCCACCCCTTGTTGAAAAAAACCGCACAGAGCCTGATTTGCAAAGAAAAAATGCATGCAACAGAGAACAAACACATGTAGACTGTGACCTGCTATAGGTCCCGAGACTGCACAGAGCTCCCACGCACATGCTCCATCTAAATGGGCATTTGAATCAAAATCACAATATCTGTAGTATTGTCATAGTATGGTTATTTGATTATTTTCAAAACATGTGTTTAATTGTCCATTGAGGGAAATCCATGGAGCAAATAAAATCAATATCAAAGTAATTATACAAACAAGCATTTAGACTAGAGAATCTCATCTATTCGGTCATAACCAGCTTGTATGACAACTGTTTGATGAAATGTCAAACCATTAAAATAAGAGAACTCAAGGAAGAACTAGGGAGGTCATTGCAGTGGTATCAGAGCAATTTCCTACCAGCTTGTGTGTATTTTCTAAACTTGCGTGTAACAAAATTGCCATAGAAAAAACCAGTCAGGGCAGAGGAAGATAAAGGAAAGTGGCAACTTCATATTTCAAGTGACCGAATGGAGAAGAACTTGGATTAAATGTCTGATATGATAGATAGACTTATGAGCAAGATGGATCAGAATCTAATTCAAGGTCCAAGACATAATAAAGAAGCCAACAACTCCCAATACAGTGGAATCAAAGAAACAACTCTTACTCAAGAGATAGTGGAGAAAGTTCAAAATTATGAATAGGAGGCTACCAAAGCTTTTGACCAATATCAAGCACTTTCTGACATGTTAAAAAATGAATACTCCTTTGATAGGTACGTGGAATTAAGTGCAATATTAGATCCTAATAGAAAGGGTCTTATACACTACATCAGAAGTACAAGGAAAGAGGAAGAAGAAAAAAGGAAGAAAGAAGAGAAAGATTATGGAAACAAAGAAGAATCATTTAGTGCATCTACAAGTGAGAGTCTCAAAGATGATAATGAAGTTGATATGGAATTTGTCAAATCAACAACTATTGATCAAACATATGAAGACAATACCACTTCTGAAGGGCATGCATCTACAAATGCTGAGAATGTGCTCAATGAAGATGACAAAACAATAGTTTTGGATACAAAATTAGATCTATCAAATGAAGTTTCAGAGACTATTAGCTGCCTTGATGACACTAGTGAGCATCAGTTTGACTCACAATCAAAATCTATGGAGAGGGGTGTACCTGATGATTTCAATATTGGTGATCTAGTGAATGATTTGTTCAGAGAATCCATCACACATGAGGCACTTACTTTTTTTGAACAAAGCAATCAACCCTCTAATTGTTGGGATCTGGGTGTGTTGACACCTAAGTTTGATGAGGATCCATATTGGGATAAACTCCCTTCTAATCATGAAGATGTTCTTACCTTAGAACATAAGGTTTGCCAAGAGAATAGCATTGAGGAAGCTGAATTTAAAAAGCATAATCTTGTGTGCAAATCAAAAAATATAATGTACGAAGCTGAAATTGATTGAGGGTTAGAAGATAATGATGGAACAAGCTTGGATAGAAAGGCACAAGATTTTTGGGATAGCCATGGAGTCACAACTAAAAGGTATGGTGAAGGTTCTAACTCTTACTTGCAACATAACGACAATTCACCATCCTTACATGCTCACATTTGGAAAGCTCAATTCTTAGTGTCAGAAGAAAACGAAGTGCAAGTGTTATCTAGACTTGATAACACACATAGGTATGTGAAGAATTTAATTCAAAACACACCAAGGAGTCATTGTGAGAAGATAGTTTCCCTTGCTGATTTGCATAATGTTAAGAGCACTATGGAGGAAGTGAAATCAACATACCTACACATGATCTATGACAAAGATATGGCTACCAAGATTGCTGATAAGGCTTTGATCTTGTATAGGGAAAATGAGGCTAAGGTAGATGAGCTCACATTTGAGCTTAATGCAACTAAGGATTCCTTGAAGGATGTTCAAATGACTCTTCTTGTAGTGGAAAAACAACTCTATGAGGCCAAATAGTTGGGAGAGCAAGAGAACAGAGAAAGGGTAAAGGAGATTGATGACAATCCTTTATTTGAGTTGGATGATGGAGACCCAACCGATCTCGGTGAGGAGAGTGATATTGATTACAGGATATGGGATCCGGGAGTAGTTTCTAGCCATGAGGTGTGGTCTTAGGTGAATTGGATGGTCTCTTTAGGTTAGTAGTTGAGTACTCTATGGTTGAGGTTGGTTGGTAGAGATGATTCTTCACCGACATCCATACTCATCTCTCCTACATTTTTTATGGGATTTTAGATGGACTACTGCTGTCCTTATATTTCCACATTGGGTATAATGATGACATCTTTAACTGAGCTGATTGGTTCTGAGCTTTGGTAGGCTTTTGAGCAGTTGGTGGTGATAGTTTTTCAGGCCACAATTCAGTTATTTCTTATTCCCACTTTGTTGAGTGATGGTTACTGCAAAAACTTTAGGATGGGGGTATGTATATCATCCGATGATGCTATGTTGTTTACAATGGGTTGGGTGTATTAGTGCGTTCAAAATTGTTTCCTTGACACTTGGAGATTAATTGTCAATGATATGTTATCAGTTGGTGACTGCAGAGGCATTCCCAAGATCATGTCAGGTACATGGATGGTAGTTATGGATCTCACTGTGATACCTTGGCTGAAGATGTTTCATGGTATAGAATCTAGCGTATTCATGTATTTCAGTTTGGTTTTTAGTGATGGACATATTATTGAGTTCCAGGATAGGGGAATGCAGTTTGGGCATGATGGTTTGACAGTTGTAATCAAAGTGGCACAACATCAGTAGGGTGGACTTTATCTGAGATTGACCTAGAACCTAGGGATCACTTGGGTTTGTAGTCCAACAATTGTTGGGATTAAGAGAGTTGATGTTGACTCTCTTGAGCATATTCTTACGATGATATAGTTAGATTTGTTTGAAGAGCAATACCTTGAGGAGTTGACTGAGTTGATGCAGTAACTGATTGCTCTTCTTATAGAATATTTTTGGGAGGTCTCTCGTATTGGTACCTTGTAGGACAGTGTCTTCAGTAGATGGGACTATATATCTCCTAGATTGAATTGGGACCCTGGGATCATTCTTGACTCCAGTATGGATCAGTCTGTTGTTGGAGGCTGTATTGGCATTGCTTGAGGTCAAGCAATCTTTGGGAAAGGCGGATTGTAATGTCCCTTTTAAAAGATTATTATAAGTTATTAAATGCCCCCATTGACAAAATACTCATTATATAACTTATACTCTTGTGAAATTATATTTTTATATTGCCTTTAATGGAGTGCTGGTCTTGGTGGGGCCCTCCTTGAGTGGACACTTATTTTAGAAATGATGAGTGGAGCGCTTAGATATGAGCATTTAATGATTTTTATTTATTTGGCTTGAGCGTGAGCGTGATGGGGAAAATGAGATAAATAGAACCATTCGCTCATTGGGAGCTCTTCATGTAGAGATGAAATATGAGTTTTCTTCTTCTAAATTAGAGTTGTTTAGCTTGCTTACATTTAGGGTTGTTTAACCCTCATGTTGCTGGTTTCGGTAGTGAAAGATCTACCCTAGTCAGTTAGGCATGATTTTCACTCAGAAGATCACCTGGAGCAATCATGGAGTCAATTGATTTTGATGTCTTTTGATAGTGTGAGGATTCAAAATCATTTTGGTGGTGACGATTTATGTTTTAATCCTAGATTTCTAATCTTTGTTTGTGGAAATATCATAGATGTTATATTTGCTTGTTGTTTCCGTACTTTATCTGAGGATGTCGTACCATGAGAAAATAGTAACAATTATTTATACTAAGTTATTGAGGGAGTTAGAAAGCTTTTTGTCTTCTTGTGGGTAAGAAAGGACAAAAGACTACTGAGTAAGCAGGTTTGTGGCTGAGCAAAGAGGTTCGTATAGACTTGTGGTTGCCGTACATCATGAAGGAGACGTGAGAGCTGGGAAAATCAATCGCTACCTTTTTGGGTAGTTTATTGCCTTCTTTGGAGTCGCCTAAGTCAGTTGAATCTAGTATAAAAGACTCTAAAGTAATATCTGATGATCTTAGGGAGTTATGAACAAATTTGTGGTTTCTTGAGTTACCATACCAACAAGAATGTTTGATGATAACAACTGAATGAGCTTCAGACTATGCCTGTTTCCTCATTGTAACATGGTTGCCTGATATAGTAGAAGATATTACCAGCTTTTGAAGTGTTGGAATTACATTTTGTTAGTGATATGGGTAAATTGTGTGGGTTTCTGGGCATCTATAGCAATCTAAAACTAAAACTAGACTTTTAGTAGCAGCAACCCCGACAGTCTTTTCAATCATTTATATCATCTATCTTTCATTGTTTGATATTCTATGAACACCTCTATTTTAAAGACAACGAGTATGTTGATATTGATGCAATCAATTTTATGATGTATTTAAAAATCTTTAGATTGAATGGATATTCCATATATGCAATATCTGCAGAATTGTCATAGTATGGTTATTTGATTATTTTCAAAACATGTGTTTAATTGTCCATTGAGGGAAATGCATGGAGCAAATAAAATCAATATCAAAGTAATCATACAAACAAGCATTTAGACCAGAGAATCTCATCTATTCAGTCATAGCTAGCATGTATGACAACTATTTGATGAAATGTCAAACCATTAAAAATAAGAGAATTCAGGGAAGAACTAGGGAGGTCATTGGAGAGAGAGAGAGAGAGAGAGAGAGAGAGAGAGAGAGAGAGAGAGAGAGAGAGAGAGAGAGAGAGATGCATAAAATTCATTTTAACTGCTTTATAATATGCTCATGTTTTTGTCTACTTTGGGAAATTCCAACCCTAAGGACCTTGGACTTTCCTTGGGCATCCAACCCAAAGGGTTGGAGGTACCTTTTGGATGCCAAGGATGTGTTTCTCACAAAAGTTTGAAATTTTGACTAAATATCATGCGTGCTCCCCCTATGGTTTACACATTTTTAATGTCAATACGAAAATATGCCAGGACGACTTCAAGTTTTTTATTAGCTTTCTAACCATATATTTTTTAAAAAATTTGATAACATTAAGGTTTCCATCTTCAAGTTCTTTTGCTAATGTGTTCTTTTTTTTCAAAAAACCTATGTCTAGTATTTCTAATGTCATTTGTTAACTATCAAAATTTGAAACAAATTACATTTTAAGATTCTAGACTCAATTATATACACATTGAAATTTATTTATTTATTAGTTTTCAAAAAAATTGGTAGGGAGCACACTCAAATTTTTATTTTTCAGGATGTGTCCACTTTGAAAATTCATAAAAAATTCATATATTCATAAAAAATTAATAGAAAAAAACATGCATAAACTAAACGGTGTTAGCTATTTTCCACCATTGCGATTTGTTTGATACTTAAAAAAAGTCACCATTTTAGGGGGAGCACACCAGACACTATGTTATATTTTTTTGACAAAAATAGAAACACTTTTTGTGCTCCCCCTATTTAAACCTCTTAATCTCCACTATTTTTAGAAAAAAAATAGTAGTTTTGAAACTAGACTTGGAGCACTACAAAACTTGTTCTTATCACATCTTCTAATTGCGAGCGTGGCTATCTTCAATTTCTCATGCAAGATCAATTTTTTTCTGATTTTAGAAAAAAGTGGCCACTTTTGACCCCCTTTTCGTCCCCTATTTCAATGCACATGTATACCTAACTAAAGTATCATCAAAATGAGAAAAAGAATAAGAAAGATAGGTGTTAAAGGTAAAACATTACTATGCTCATCATGTACATGTCACTATCACTAGCCATAGGAAAAGTAGAAGCAACATGAAGCTCATGGATAAGTGAAGCAAGCGTATGTACTTGAGGAAAGAAAAAGTAATAACCAAATCTATGAAGGAGTAAAAATTGCATACATGATGGATTAAAACCTCCATAGAAAATACATCCCAATCCATAGGGTAAAAAACACTCAGAGCATCAAGGATGGAAGGATCATATGCTAAAAGTACAGAAACATATCTAAATATATAATATAGGCATGGATAAAGATTAAGGTCAATGCATTATGATAATACATGATGTAAGATGTATCACTGAAGCACAAATCATGGACATGTGGGTAAGATCAAAGAGAGATTAGGAAATACAAGCCGAAACCTAATAAAGATAAGTCAATGAGACACAAATAAAAGGTGGATTCAAGCCCTCATCAAATTTGAAACAAAGATGTAATAATTGGAAATATTAGATCTAAAAATCCTAATGTAGAAGGAATAAAACCTAAGGCCAAACCCTTTGGTGGTGTAGAGTGGACATGTTCACCAAAATGTAAAGAAAATAAATTATGGATTCTTTTACTACAATTAGGTTGATGAATATGTTAAACAATTAACCTAATTTAGAGTCATGACCTATCTTGATGGATTCACCTCTAAATCACTACATTATCATGTGCATGCATAGTCTAGAGTTTTCTAAATAACTAAAATGTGACCCAATATATCACTTGAGTATTAGCTCGGGAAAGGGGATGATTTAATTATTGCGATATAGGTAGGTATTGGAGGTTGGGAAGCATGTACAATAGGGGGTGGGGTGTTTATGAGTAGCATTCCAAATCTTATACAAATTAATTTGCATAGGTCAATAAGAGGAAATGCCATTCATTATATTGGTCTTACTAGGGTCTTGAAGTTGTCTTTTTTCTATAGCATATAGTCTTGTATTTTGTTACAGCCTCATAATTCTAGGGGTGCCTACTTAATGCCAAATCTAATGTGGTTAACAAAGAAAACAATGGTCACATCAAGATCGTGTAGGTTCAGTACAATTCTACCCAAGTTTTCTAAAACTAGTTATTGGACACCCTTTGGTAATGCCATGACTCTACCCTAAAGAATCATCATGTATCTTTAAAACCCTTCCATTATAATTTAGATTAATATGTGCTATAATTGAGATATTTAATATTAGGGGATTCACTACTAGAGTTGGTGTCCCATGGCAAGGGTTTGGGGGTTGAGATATATAAATGACTTAAAATCATTCTACAAGATGACACATTTGTCATAGTTCAGTTAGTTTTTTCTATGTCAATGCTTTAATGCATGGGATGATAATAAAAACTAGTTTTAAGTTAGATGTAGGTGTAGGAAGTGCCCTTGGTTTATAGGGTAGGAATAATAAGAAGATATAAAAATGTAACAAAAAAATAGGTATATAGGACATGTAATGCCCATACTAATTTTTCCAATTATATAAGTAAAATTAAGTAAATATTATCAAAGAGAACGATGGCACCTATTTTAACTAGTATATTTATATTTTAAAAAATATATCTACAGTACACCGAGAGATATCTTCCAATTTGTTGGCATTTATAAATTACTTGCAGTTAGAATATTTGATATGCTCACATGAGTTAATTTAAAGAGACTATACTCGAGACTTTTCATATTCTTCAAAAGTAATAAAGATTTCACTCCATAACTGCCCAAGTTTTTCTATTTTTCTATCCATTTGGCTTCCATGAATTTATTTATTTTTTGTTTAACGTGATAAAGATTTCACTCCATAATTACCGAAGATTTTCTATTTTTCTATCTATTTGACTTCCACGAATTTATTTATTTACACATTTTATAAATTTTATTTACTTGGGAATCTGAATCTTAATTGTTTACGGGAATCTGAGTGAGAATCTAATTGAAACTCAATAACTTTACTAAAATCTCTCCCTCCTGAATATTATATCTTAGTAAGATAGATCTATACAGCAGGTGCACTCGGCTGATTAGACAGAGAAATTGAGTTAGCTAAGGTGCAAGCAGATACAGTTTAAAGAAATAACATTCTTCATAAGGTAATGTTACTTATATCTAATGTTACTCCTACCAGAAAATAAATCTTTTATCATTATATGAGATAATTTATAGATTCTAGCTACGCTGTTGAAAACATATGCAACTATAAAACTAAGTAGGAACACTTAAAAAAAAAAAAAAAAACGACTATGTGAACAGCAAACTAAGCGATCATCTCAAGGCTCTTAAGATTTATAATACCCAAACACTACATACATTTGTAAACCTTTACAAGACTCCACGTCGTAATTAAAGAATTTCAAATCTCTTATGCATATCTAAATCGTACTTTTCAAAAGAAATTATACACGAATTTTTAATAATCCAGTTGATGAACAGAAAACAATTTTGCTATAAATAAAGGTTTTCGGTAAAGGAAATATCATTAATACGACATATATCTATGATGAACTTAAGAGAACGACATTATATATATATATAACGGTCGATATTCCTAATACATGTCTAATTTTAATTAAAATGCAGTCATACATACATCTACAGCGAAGAGTAACCTCTTACAATTATTGCCTAAGAATAGAGAAACGTATAACAGTTCGATTCAGCCGTTGGAAATCTTTGCATATCTTTAGAAAACAATATATATACCTATTACTCTAATCATTTCATGATAACTATGAATTAACTATGAATTTAACTGTATACATATAATAACAAGAGACGCATTGCGTTATGTTGCTGTCATTGTAATGTTGAATAAAATGAATGATATTGTAATTGATTAATGTAAAGATTGATTGGCTTGCCTTTTATAGCCTGTTAAATGTGTAGATAACTGTTACCATATATATGATTTATGTCGTGTGTTTTGTAGACATAAATTTTCAATTTTTTGTTGTTGAGATGGTCTTCAAATTCATGGCAAAAAGTGGAACTGATGTTAGTTACAAGTTTCAACTGCGTGTACATTTTGGAATATTGAAACCTCATTCTAGTGCCTCTAGGATTGGTCTGGGGAATTATTGGCATGGTTGTTTTAGGTGCTTTCTCACTCTATGCCAATTTGCTGCTTGCAAATCTGTATATTATAGATGGCCAATGCTTTATTACATACAGAGATTTAGTTGGTCATGTATTTGGTGAGTACTTAAACACTCACCCTTGTAATATAGATTATATACAGAACTATGTGACTTGTTTGCTCTGCAACTGATTGAAAAATAATAAAATTATTTACATTATTTCTTGAGTTTGTAATATGAATATAGTTTGCCAACTCTAGTTTTTTATGGACATAATATAATTTCCTTCTTTCTTTTTTGGTTCTAACAAATCAAATCAGGAAATCATCAATGTTTGTTTCTATAATTACATAATTTGATTAGAAAATATGGAGGGAAAATACAGGGATTAATTTATATCTTGAATGTATGATTGTGAAATCGACCCAACTCGGACAAAACCATGAAAAGTAATTTGCAGGTTTGGGTTAATCAACAAAAGTTGAAGCTTTTGCCCCAATGTATCAATGCTGTAAGATATGCCACAAGAATATACATTTTAAAGGGAGGTTGCTCAGCAAAATGGACTTGCCTTACCTGCAAAAGCAATATGCATAGAAATCGTATGCTATATACTGCAATGATTGTAACGTGTAGGAAATAAATGGCATAGCTGAAACCATTAATTACCAAACAATAGATTAAAAAGCAGTCCATGTTTCACAATCCATAAGTAATATGGCACTCATGGAAATTGTGCCATGTAAAAACTAATTCGTGGAGATTGTGTTCTCCACATCCATACCATGGGTTGAATGAATTCGGCTTTGCGAGAAACATCAGGAGATCCTGAACCTGCCAATTGTATAATGGGGGTGGGCAGAGGCCGATGCTGCACTAGCTATTTATATCAGCTAGCAATTGAAATGGGTAAATAGGACTCCATGGTAAACCCAATTATAATAGCCAAGACTCAGGGTAGGGGAAAACCCAAGAGCATAACTAACCAAAAGACAAATTAATGTTGTAACCCATATAAATTCATTAATGTCCACATAGTTTCAAATCTTCTGCAATTTTGGAATTGAATAAGATAGCCTAAAGATTAAGTAAATGCAGTACAAATGTTTATTTGCAGCAAACACCTTCACCTCGTTTCATGCCCAAAGTTGCTGGTGAGGAAATAGTTGAACATGTCTACCAAGGCATTTGCAACCACATCTGACAAAATTCCAATAGCCTTTATGCTTTGATGGATGTCCATACCATGATCCTGTTACATCCCCTTTTGGATTCAATATTACTATTTACTTTTTCTTAAATAATACAGTTATGTGGATATGTTTTAACATCATAGAAAATGATGATATGAATAGAAAAGGTTAATTTTATGAAATTATGGATTTTTAATTGATTATGATCAATTTGATATTATGAATTACAATGTCTTTTCGATATGAAAATGAAATGATTTGATATAAATGTGTTTTGATCAGAATGTTGGTACTCTGACCACAAATTGTATATGAGATTGTCAATGACAGGAATAGATGGAACATGTTCGCCAGGAAGAAAGAAGAAGAGAAAGTTTCTTTGAGAAAGAGAGAATAGACTCTGGAATAACTCATGGGTGCTTGGGACTGAAAATGAATATTAGGTAGATAAACCTAGTAGCCTTGAGTTAAGCTTTGATTTCAGGCTAAGTCAATTTTAGATGAGATGTCGAGGTTTGCAAGAATAGGTCTTTCTTCTTTTCGTAAGTTATTGTATTGAGTATGGGAAATTGACATCAGTGTCGTAATACTTTGTTTCATGTCGTCAAATATGGACGATCGATATATTGTTAATATGTATATAAATGTATATACTTGAGAACGAGTTGTAAGTCGTGTCTTGTTTAGTGGTTCGGTGAAAAGTTGAAAGTTGTGCGTAAGTCGACCCTAAACCTTGTTTTGCATTTATGCTCAATTCGTCGTTATCATCATAAAGCTCTACGAGTGTATGATGTAAACATCTTACTTGCAAAATTCGATGGATATTGAATTGTTTCTTTTTTGGGCTATTATCGTATAATAAAACGTTTAAATAATGTTTTAAATCTTGAGATCGTGGTGTGTAGTACCTTGTAATAGATTATACTAAATTATATTAGTTATATTTAAATTGTCATTTTGATGTAATTCCTTTATTCTTTTGTGATGTTGGTAATCGGGCAGTAGCTCGAAAGGGACTCACTCAAGTCTTTTTCTATGATGTCTTTCATTTCAGAATAATCTATTTACCCTTGAAGCTTTAAACTTTATGAATGGTTGTTAGCCTAGCCATTATTCATAGTTTTGCATTTGATCTATACTCATAATCAGTTATGAGTAGTGTGACAGCTTGTTCAAACTGTCAACCGCCACCTCGCGAAGTGTGGAGCTCCACTTTGTAGAGTAATTACAGATTGAGTGGGAAAAACCAAACCATATCTGGTAGTGGTCGCGATAGGAGGAGGAGGTTAAGCATGTAGGGTAGTTACCCAAATTGTGAGGCGTGGTCTTGTGAGTGGAAAAATGTTAGTTTCCCTTCACAGGGAGAACGGGATTTAGTGGGAGTAGGGAGTTAGTTTAGGGGGGAGAGAACGCAGAGAGGAAGCAGAGAGGAGGCCGAGCATGAAGTGAATGTGAACGGCTAAGAAAAGAACGAGCTCCTTGGACCAGTCTTCAAGCAGTCACTGGAGATTTACTTCAGGTTCTTTTCATTTCTTCTTTGTGCAGTCATGGATATCATACATGTTTTTAATAGTATTGTCTCTACTTATAATGTGATGGAACTTAGTATTTGTTTGAAGATGTAATGTGTGAATTGTTTACCAACTTTAGCCCCGTGTGTTTTCACCACCTTCAAAATGGAAACAATGCTTTTGTTCCCTACACCACACCGTAGTCGAAAAACTCACAGTGTAATACATTGTTCTTCGAAGCATCTTCGATGGTTGAGTTTAATTGTGTAATTGTTTGTTTAACTTTTAGAGGTATCTGGATATGTGGAGGGCACTTAAGTAGACTGTGTTTTGATCGAAGAACTAGCTTTTAAGTTATTCCAAAACTGCAGTGGTCTAACCTAAGTCGACGTAGGAAATGTCCTCAGCTGGTCTGCCGAGTAGTTACGGTTGGCCTTGTCAAATTTAAAAACAACTTGTTTCATTCAAGACTTGAAAATGTGCTAACCGTCGGTAGATGAGAAACATTAGTGTGGAAAGTATGTCGATGTGTGTAAGACTACTCAGCCTCCCACAAGTTCTAAATCTTTAGTTGGTTAGCCGACCATAGAGAGCATTCTATACTTGCTGCGAATGATAACTAGTTAAAGTTCTTTTAATTATTATATATAGCTCTTTTCGCTTAAAATCATTCAAACTACTTTGTCTTCGAAGGAGGATATAGAGTTAAGGAAGAGATAGAGTTATGAAGGATATAGGGTTACTACTTGGATTATACAGTCAAACAAGTTAAATTATGAAGTTTTAGAACAAACATAATGAGTCTTTAGTCAAGTGTTTAGTCTAGACTTGCATGCATTCTTCTTGCAAATAGAAACAACAAGATATGATTTCTAAATGCTTAGTTTGACAAAAGATTAAGCTATGTCAAAGATTCGATAGGTTGAAGAAGATTCTTAAGAGTGTTTAAATTTTAACTCAGGGTCTTCGAATATTTGTATTCTTTAAATTGGTTTATACTGAAACCCTTCTGAAACAACATAGTTAAGTTTAGTGTCCACTCTTGAGTGGATAATTTTAAGCAATGGACTAACTTAGAGATCAATTGATTAACTTATAGCATTATCCAATTAATCGGTAAACTAGGAATTCCATTCTTTTATCATATGGACGGAAATGTCCCCATGAGATAAGAAGAGAGAGTAAACCTCACTACCATGCGTCAATGCATGATGAGTTTCGAACACCTAGATGTTATCGAGGTCATTATATTGAACTTATTCATAGGTAACTATAGGATTGTGATTAATTCGAGTCAAGTTGGGGTGGGTGAACTTATTACTTGCATTGATACAACGCTAATTATATTCAAATCCTTTGGCCAAGGTAATGCATGTGCCTCAAGTGCATTGATAGCTCACTGTGACTGGATGGCGTAGCTTGTGGAGTGGTCATGCTTGACTAGAGGGTATCTAGGGGATTGCATGATAACAAGTTACGTAGGTTACAACACTAGTACTCAGATGGCAAACACCATTAGTTATCCTAAGTCTATCCTCTTGAGTAGGGTAGGGCCACTTCCAGATAGGAAGGAGTACGAGAGATCGACAGTCTATGGTTGGAGGTTAAGCTCCTTGAAGATACTTTCTCTTCTATATTCCTGAGGCTTGCCGAGACTTGAATTTGGATGGTCGACAATCGAGATGTAGTGACTTTGGTAAGTTTCTATTTTGAAAATGTTCTAAGTAACTTTAATCAATTTATTGTTTAATGTTGTAGATGGATATATTCCTTTCTATAATTTATAATTTCATGATTATTATTAGTCGATGGATGAACTACTTGGTTTTAAAATGAGAAACAAATTATTTTTCTGTTTTAAACTTTCAAAAAAAAATTATTACCTTTGGATAAACTTAGTTTTTAGGGTGAAAACAAAATTGGGTGTTACAGATCCAAACCTCCCAGCACAGGTTGGATCGACAGAACCTATATTTTACTTGTAATATAAGAAAGCACGTGAACCATTTGACAAAATTCCTCAAGCAAATGTGCACAAATTGGATTTTTTGGAAAGGCTTTGAAAACTTTCAGGTAAATGCAAATGGCGGGTGTAAAGTCAAGCTCTAAAACCTTTTTCCAGTGTCCTCCCTTCCTATGCCAGAATGGCAACTTGGGAAGAGATTATGGAGTTCCATCAAAGCATAATGGCAAGACAGAGCTTGATGACAGTGTAGACTGACAAACAAATCAAATTGCATACAGATAAACGTACACAACCTTCACACTACACGCAGTTTGCTTTGCACTTTAGGATAAATTAATACATTAAAATGCCTTGACGGGCATAAAGCTAATAGGAAGAGCAAAATAATACGCAGACAAAGTCGCAACAGTGCAAATGTGGGCATACAAACAACAACAAGAGACATTCCCTATGACAACATAAAAGTCTTGCAACCTTACAAAAAAATTAAACAATGAAAATGTGCCTGAGAATACAGAGCTGCCCACCATAGATGTGTATCGAGGAAACAGGCACAAGTAAAGCTTGCAAACCAAAAAATTGTGACCAATTGATTTGAACAAGATATAAAATTCAAAACATATTTTGAAAGCCACAAATGGAATGA
Source organism: Cunninghamia lanceolata (assembly GCA_027924645.1). NCBI lineage: Eukaryota > Viridiplantae > Streptophyta > Pinopsida > Cupressales > Cupressaceae > Cunninghamia > Cunninghamia lanceolata. Next base: position 4,322,408 of record BSBN01000178.1, on the reverse strand, counting down.
GGCACCACCACATTACCCCATGAAGCCTTCCTGAAGACATCCATATGCTTATGTGCCCTGACAGGGTTTTCCCTAGTTGTTGTAAATGTTATACAAAACGTCAACACTGCACTCTCCCCAACAAAGCCCACTCTAGCAACCCTAAAAAAATAGAAATATTTCAACCCCAAACCCTGTTTGACATCTTTTATACAAGCTTGCATGATAAACAAAAGACCATATGCACCGTATAAAACAAGTTTTATCTATTTAAAATCCAAAACCCCTGCAAAAAACCACCCCTCTGTTGGCAAGAGACACTATATGGATTCATGGTTGTTGTCATTGATGGCAACAAAGGTCATCCCACATATCCGCAAGTCATAATGTGTCTCTACCGGAAGTCAGAATAAAGAATGTTGTGGTCCGGTGAACAAGAACAGAGCATGTGGCAAGGTCCGACAGATTGGTCCGGACCTCTCAGAGGAAGTGTCTTGGTGCAGTGCGGATTTGGGGAAGTCAAGAGGACTACCTTGAGTGGTATATTCCAAGGATTTAGCCTCCGGTGATGGACAAGGAAAAAGATATGAATAGTTGAGTACCGGATTCCTGAGAGACAGTGAAAACAAAGGAAGAACTGACTGACAGAGTATCAGACTACTTTCCGGATGTGTTACTGTTGATGATAGAGGTTGTGAAGGCATGAATCATGTTTGGCCGACATTATTAATGATATCTACAAGTATATGCTTGATCCGCATTGCTTGGTGAGGAAGGATTCAGCCGACAGAACAAGAGTTTGCAAGAAACTAGACTGTTCCGGATGCCGACTAGAAAGGTGATGAAATTACTTGTGCGGATATATATAGAGGATGGATTTAGTTGTGAAGGGTGTGATGGTGCGAAGATATATGCGAATAAGTCCAGAAAAGAGCAGAGGTAGCAAAAAGGATCCGGTATGTGAAAGATAGCAGAATAAAGAACAGAGGAAAGATGAAGTGCAGCAGATCAGTGTACTGAGCCTAACCGGAACTGAACTCCAGCATATGCAGATGCTTCCAATCAGTTCAAGACTGTGATTCTTATCACTTTGTAGACAGTGTGTCTTCTTGTAGGCAGTGGGCCTCTTGTGAGCAGTGTGCTCGGGCAGTGAGCCCTAATTGGCAAGTGCCATTTTGTAATTTCCTATTCTTCTAACAGAGAATAATTTTGGGTTAATCACCCCGTGGTTTTCTCCCTTAACAGGGTTTCCACGTCAAAAATACTGTGTCATGTGTTTCTTATTTCATGATTAATGTTTTTGTGTTTGATTCTATGCTGCATCAATTAAAAAGAAAGTTCAATAAGGGAAATAATTAGGATAACTGATTCACCCCCCCTCTCAGTTATCAACAATTGGTATCAGAGCTAAGTTCCTCCTAATAGAGCCTAACAGCTTGAGGAAGATCTGGGATTTCAAATGGATGCATATGGTTTAAGGGAGCAACTCAAGACTGCTCTTGAGGATCTTGAACATTCAAATTCTGAAGTCAGTGAATTAAAGGAAAGACTCAAACAGGCTGATGAATTCATGAGAGAATTAAAAGACAAATTAAGTCTCTCTATGAAAAAGAGAAAGGAGCTACTCCAACAGTTGGCAAGACAAAGTGAAGAAAGCAATACAAATGAAGAATTGACTGAGCAAACCAAGTTATGTGAAAAGTTATCAAAAGAAGTCATTATGTTAAGACATGAAATGGAATCAGGGACTATAAAGTTTACTCAAAAGATTGAAGAAAAAAGAAAGGCTGAAGACAATCTAAGACAATCTCTTAAAGAAAAATCAGAAGAATGCCACCAGATGGACATGATTATCAGACATCTTGAATCTGATCTTGAAGATGCCAAAGATAATGAAGAAAAACTTCAGGATCAAATTGCCTCTCTCAAAAGAGACCTTCAAACAACAAATGAATATAAAGAGAAATTCAAGATAAGTTCTGCTCAACTTGAAGTTCTTCTTGGAAGTCAAAAGAGGACAGATGACAAGTATGGTTTGGGATATGAGAAAGGAGAAAGCTCCGGATCTGGTCAGAAGAATCATGGATCAGAAAATCCAAGGAGCAGGCCTAGAAGACCTCCGGTAAGACAGCCAAATGCTCAAAGATATCCATCCTTCAATGGATACTGCCACAGCTGCAACCACTTTGGTCACAAAGCTAATCAGTGCAGAATGAGAATGAATCAGATTAATTCATCCTTCTCCGGACAGTGCTTCAACTGCAAAAGGTATGGACACAAATCCCATGAATGCAGAATTATGCAAGTAAACAAATCATTCAAAGGTAGATGCTTCACATGCAATAGAGTAGGTCATATGGCTAATCAATGCAGATCAAGAGGATATCAGTCAAATATGCAAAGAAATGTTATTTGCCAAATCTGCAATAGGTCCGGTCATAATGCTAAAATCTGCAAAAACAAGTATCAGGACAAAAGAGGTCCGGTGTATAATCAGAATCAAGACAAGGGTAAACAAAAGATGAATGCGGATGAAGTTAGGAATCAGATGAGCAAGATTTGGGTGAAGAAAAGTTCAGAGAATGTAGAGGTTGGATCCGCACCAGACTCTGGTGCTGATATTTCTTCCAGAAATTAAAAAGTGAGCTTAGGCTCAAGGGGAGACTCAAAGAAAATCCTGTTCCCCCAGCCAAACAAGTGGTGCCGGATGTGGCACAAGATGCGGATTAAAGGGTTTGCAGATATGAGTCTTGAGATGCTTCAGTCAAGTTTTCAGAGGTCCGCATGGAGTTATGAAGAAGCTGTGATCGATCAAGTAAGACCTGTTCAGGGAGATGCTCCGGTGTGATAAAGGATTACAAAAAGGTCCGGAGAGATCCGGAAGTGCACTATCTTGTTCTGCGGATTGGACAGAGTGTTTGGGATATTCTTGTAATATGTTACTTCGATTTATTCATGATTGAAAGATCCGGATGATATCCACAGATCAGGACTAATCCGGGATACTCCAAGCTATCCAGACAAGGCAAACCGGAATGATGTAGGTGAAGCATTTATTGCAGACAGATATTAGGGTTCGCGGAGCAATTTAAGGGATTTCTCAAAAGTCATTTGCTCATTTTGCACTCAAGAAGAAGCGAAAAGTGGAGCTCTGCAACAAGGTTCATCAAGCACACCAAGGATCTCCTGCCGAAGTTATTGCATAAAGAAATCAATCCAACCACTCCGTGCAAACCGAAGGCGCATAAGGTATTCTCCGTTTTTCATTACCTCACTGCAAATCTTTGAAGAATGGCTACTCCAAACATAGTTAAGATCTCTGATAGACCTCGCCCCTCATTCAAGAAACATCCCTACAAATCATTGGAGGTAGATCCACTAGGAGCCTTCTCTAGTGTTCCTCACGGAGTTTTACATACCGAAGACATTAGGGTTTACATACATGCAAGCATTGAGGAATTTGGGGAATTCAAATTAAGAGACCTCTATCACAAGCAACTGATAGACAATGCTTTTGAGCTTAAACCAGAGTATAAGGATATCCAGAAGAAACAATTTGAGCAATTTATTCATTTCCCCTGCTTTGAAGAAGATGAATGGGTCCGGTATGTACTGAGCAGGATGCATGACAACTTTCTATGGCTGGATAGACCCTGCAAGATCACAAAAGAGGCAATTAGAGCAGTAACTGGTCTATACTCTTCCGGAGGGATACCTATCCTCAAATCTGTCAAGAACAACATTGTAACTAAGGCCACCGGATCAAAATTTGATAAGAGGGCAATGACCATTGAAGATATTTCTGATCCGGATATCAAATATGCATCAATGATAATAGGATACAAGATCTATCACTCCAGCAGGGAGAATTCTGTATCCGGAACTGCAGTATACACTGCCTATGAAATGCTAAGAAAGAATGCAGAATATGATCTCTGCGAACTACTGCTAAGCCAATTAATGGAAAATATACAGAAAATCAAGAAGGATAAGAAGAATTCCTTTAAGTATGGTACTCTTATTGTATGTCTATTCTTCTACTTCATGAATGAGCTACCCGGAACAAGTGGATGGGTATGGCAGAATGACAAACCTGTTGCAGTTCAGATAAGAGACTATTTGCATGGACTTGGGGATGCAAAAGCGAGAAATACAGCTCTATGGGGATACTTCAAAAACTTTCAGAGCATGATGCAAGCAAGAGAGAGAATTCCCCAGTCTCTTGTTGAAAAATACAAAGACTCAGTGTGCTTTATGGTTGACACTGATCAGTGCCTAATGGAGGCAGTGGAGCCAAGGACTGTCTGGATCATGCCCATGGGGTATGAAGTAGATGAACAGATAGTGGAGCTGCATGTTCAACACATGCTAAGTCAGCCCAAAGATCCTAAGGCAGAAAGGTTTGGAACCTTTGAGGAGCTGAGTGTAAAAATACATGTAGAACTCAGGGAACCTGAGATTAAAAGAAAGGTGAGAAAAGAAGTAGAGCACATTGCTCAAGGCCTAGGCATCTCGAAAGAGGCACTTGATGCCAGCCGGGAAAAGAGGAGGAAGGCTGAGGAAGAAGAGAAAAGTAAAGAAAGTGCTCCGGTTGAAGCTCCCACCCGGACCAGATCATCAAAGAGATCTGCACCTCCCACAACCAAAAGTTCTATACTGGAAGTATAGGCATCCGGTAAGAGATCCAAGACAAAAGCCACAAGGGCTTATGGGAGCCAAAAGGATGAAGAGGAAACAGAGTCAGATGAGGGAGTAAGAGAAATAAAGAAACAGAAGAAGAAAGGATCCGGTAAACCCTCCACAGGCCAAGACAAGGATGAAATGGCGGAGGTATCTGTTGAAAAGCCCACTCTGTCTCTAGAGAATGTAATCAAGTCGGTCACGGTGGATGGAAACCTTCAACCAATGACTGAATCTTATGATGACTTCAGTGAGGCTGACCAAAAGACTCTGCAGGAAGCCACTGTCAAATATCTGAACATATATAATAAGGCTTTCATTGAGATCATATCTCTTATTCCTAAAAGCCTAGAAAAGGAATTGGAAGTAAGAAAGAATAATGCTCATGCTAAAGATCTTGAGATCCAGGAGCAGATAGCTATTCAGCTATATCCTCAAATTGATCCCAAGACAATGAACATTATCTTCAAGGACTGCAAAGATGAGTTCAGAAGCAAAGCCAGGATGAATCAGCTCATGCTTGGTGAGACTGACAAAGTGGCCCAAGAGACAGAAGAGATCCTCCGGAAGGCCTTCAAAAGGTTCAATCTTCCTGTTGTAGAGGACTTAGGTGCAGAAACAGCTGCTGATTTAGAATCATCTGTTCCGGAAGAAGTGAGCCCTGAACAGACAAACATCTCTCCCCCGGTTTCCCCTACAGTCTCCGGATCCAAAGAAGAAGAGCAATTACAGGAGAAGGAAGCAGTGGTGAAAGACAAAGAGGTTGACAGTTCCAAGACTGCAGAAGAAAGGAAACATTTGTCTCCGGCAAGAGACACTGCACAAACTGTTCAACAATTTTTGAGCAAAGAAACTTTAGAGATTGATGAACCGGAGCTTCTAAAAGGCCCATTCGACTTTGACTCTCTCTCTCCGGTACAAACAATGAAGATAGCTTCATTTGCAAATGCCAAGGCAAATGAAAAACTCCTGAAGTCTCATATGGAAGACTGTGAGTTGATAGAGGCTGCGTCCGGAGTACTTGTAAAGATTATGCCATCAATCCAGATAGATCCGACAGCCTCCTCTTCCGGTAATCTAAAAACCTTAGTCAGCAGTGTTGATACACATTTTGATTCTCTAGAAAAATCAGCTGAAGAAAAGGTCCGGAAGGAATTTTTGGATAAAAGATTTTCAGAAATATTAGAATTAATCTCTAAGGATAGGAAGATTGTAAGCATTGGAATAAAGAGCTTAGAGAATGCTCTTAAGGATGGCGGTGACATCTACAAATTTTGTATATCCTGGTCAAAGGCAACAGCAGCATTTGACAAGAAAATAAAAGAGGAACAGGATAAGCTACAAAGCTTATCTCAAAGTTTTGATCCTCTCTCTTCCTCTATAATAAATCAAGAATGTCAGACTATTGCAGTCTTGAATGAAATAAAGAATCTTGAGAAGGAAAGGAAGAACATCACTAACCGGATGGGAGAACTTAGAAGGATTATAATCCCTAAGTTGGAAACTATGCATGAGGCCATCAGTGATGCTCAGACCACCGCCCAAACAAAAGATCCGACAGATCTCAAGCGGGCAGAAGCTTTTGCATTTTTGTTAAGTGGTCACATTTCAATTTTGGATAGAATGAAGCAAAGTTGGGCTACAGAAATGATCCAATTGCAGACATCCTTTGCAGACATTCTTCAGTACATGTGAGTATGTAAATATGCGGCTACATATAGAAAATTTTTGAAAATTTTGGTGTGCGGACCCTACCCTTTGCCATTGATGTCAAAGGGGGAGTGAGGAGCAGTGAAAAATGAGGAATCCAACTAAGGGGGAGTTCCGGAAATTGTATATAAAGACAGAGCATCAACAAAGGGGGAGCATAGTGAAAACACTTAGTCATTTTTCACTAAGTGTTGCCATCAATGCCAAAGGGGGAGATTGTTGGCAAGAGACACTATATGGATTCATGGTTGTTGTCATTGATGGCAACAAAGGTCATCCCACATATCCGCAAGTCATAATGTGTCTCTACCGGAAGTCAGAATAAAGAATGTTGTGGTCCGGTGAATAAGAACAGAGCATGTGGCAAGGTCCGACAGATTGGTCCGGACCTCTCAGAGGAAGTGTCTTGGTGCAGTGCGGATTTGGGGAAGTCAAGAGGACTACCTTGAGTGGTATATTCCAAGGATTTAGCCTCCGGTGATGGACAAGGAAAAAGATATGAATAGTTGAGTACCGGATTCTTGAGAGACAGTGAAAACAGAGGAAGAACTGACTGACAGAGTATCAGACTACTTTCCGGATGTGTTACTGTTGATGATAGAGGTTGTGAAGGCATGAATCATGTTTGGCCGACATTATTAATGATATCTACAAGTATATGCTTGATCCACATTGCTTGGTGAGGAAGGATTCAGCCGACAGAACAAGAGTTTGCAAGAAACTAGACTGTTCCGGATGCCGACTAGAAAGGTGATGAAATTACTTGTGCGGATATATATAGAGGATGGATTTAGTTGTGAAGGGTGTGATGGTGCGAAGATATATGCGAATAAGTCCAGAAAAGAGCAGAGGTAGCAAAAAGGATCCGGTATGTGAAAGATAGCAGAATAAAGAACAGAGGAAAGATGAAGTGCAGCAGATCAGTGTACTGAGCCTAACCGGAACTGAACTCCAGCATATGCAGATGCTTCCAATCAGTTCAAGACTGTGATTCTTATCACTTTGTAGACCGTGTGTCTTCTTGTAGGCAGTGGGCCTCTTGTGAGCAGTGTGCTCGGGCAGTGAGCCCTAATTGGCAAGTGCCATTTTGTAATTTCCTATTCTTCTAACAGAGAATAATTTTGGGTTAATCACCCCGTGGTTTTCTCCCTTAACAGGGTTTCCACGTCAAAAATACTGTGTCATGTGTTTCTTATTTCATGATTAATGTTTTTGTGTTTGATTCTATGCTGCATCAATTAAAAAGAAAGTTCAATAAGGGAAATAATTAGGATAACTGATTCACCCCCCCCTCTCAGTTATCAACACCCTCCAATCAGATTTCACTGTAAGAAGGCAAGAAAAATCTAGAAAAAATCTGGAAAAATAGAAACCTTCAAAAGCTTGCACAGAAATCTTCAAATACGTCCCTGCACACTACTTGACGAAGATTAATATGCATTTTGATCAAGAGTAAACAAAAACCCCAACCTATGGATAGGCAGGGACTAATAAGAGTCATGTTACTCAACATTATTTTTAGGAAATCAACTACACCTTCAATTGTCTCACTATCCAGGGATTATGTTTTGAAGCATATACAAAGTACATTAACATCTATACATAGAACAAAAATAAAGAAAAATATAATCATGTTAAAGTATAACCATGTTAGGTTTTCATTGCTATAAAGCCCTAAATTCAAATTGTAAGCTAAAATACGCTTGATTCAAAACCCTAAATTTAAATCTCACAAACATTTTTTTAAAGTATCATGAATCATTCAAAAAAGAATGTTTAAATTGCTGAAGCAATAGGTTAGTTTGAGATACAAAGATCACCAATTGAAACAAGCTTAATCGAGGACTACAAAGGGAAGATCAAAAATAAAAATAAGCTTTAGGACTCTGGGCGCCACTAAGAGCCAGTAGTTTATGAAGAGCGGCGCGCCTGAATAGCCCGAGTGAACTATTATGGTTGCTGCCTCGCTGAATGCCCCTGGAATGCCCTGGTATGACACCCAGATTCTGGTTTTGTTTCCCCAATTGCCCTCTTCGTCTAGATTGCTCTAGATCGAGGCTATGTTTCCGTTTATGACTACAGGCCTGCCGCTGATCTGCTTCTTCTTTTGGTTTCTGATTGCTCTAAATCTTAACCCAGCGCGACACTTTTGAGAAAAGTTTAATGCAATTGCTTTGTGCCGGGCGGCAGGAATCTAAGGTTAGCAGCAGGGGGAAATGGCAGACATTGATGCAAAGAAGCTTGTTCGGTTGGCTTTAATCATAGTAAAAACCGCGACGTGTTTCCTCCAGCAAAGGGAAGCTTGCAATGCAAGCTAGCTGTCTTTGCAGAGTACTTGGTACTTCTATATACATTAAATATTGAATGTTAATAATATAATTAAATTTAAAGATAATTTTATATTTCACCCTTACTGTTCACAGGGGTAACGAATAGCAAAACAGATAAATGACATTTATCAAATTATAAAAATAGCCAAAAAAATCAAAGACTATAATATTTTGCTCAGATTTTTTGTTCCTGCATGCCTATTGGCTAAATAAATTGAAATAATTACATCCAAGAGATGCATTAGTAATCCTGTCAAAGGCAGGAACTAATAATAACATGCGGATCAATGAAGATAAAATCCTTTATAATTACAAACTACTTAAACAAAATCATATAATAGAAAAGATGTTATTAAAAGCTATATATATATATATATTACCATCTGTTCGCAAAATCATTAACAAGAATAAAGGTAAGTACAACAAATTTAAATGCCAGACTAAGGTGTTATTATTAGTGCTGGACTGGGCGGCCTCACTAGCCACAATCGGCGTATGGAGCTCCAAGGGAGCCGTGCTCCTTGGCTCCTCGAAATAAGAATCCATGCTCAAGAAATGCTCCATAACTAAGGTAATTTCAAAGGTTAGCTTTTGTAATGGATGGAGACTTGTAACCACAGTTTAAATTCTCTTACTGCTTAACTGAGATGACAGTCAATTCTTGTCAAGGGCATGCATACAAGATAAACCTTCTAATTCATCACATTAAATTCAGCCATAGATTATCTCTTGCATAATCTTGCCTGGTTAGATTTCAACCTTGTGCATTCCATACTAGATCATGCATTCAAGCGCTTAAAAAATATACACACAATGATAATCCTCTATTTGAAGAAAAATAGGATAATATAACTGCTAAAAAGGTAAGCAATCTAATCACATTTGCAAACACGACAACTATTTATATTAAGAAATGCATTATTATTGGAATATTTAAGGTTGTACAACATAAGCAAAGCTGTACAGCGTGCAGACAAACTTTTGAGAGCTATCAACAGACTCAGCCACTCCAATGCTACTGCACGACTCTTATGCTGGGAACGGTCCTCTACTATTTGCATAAATGTTACAATATATCCAGTGTTTTCTTCAATTTCTAGAACATTTCTTTGGATCTGCAAACACTTGGCTTCACAATACCTATAAATAAATGTTTCTATAAGTCCATAATTTCATTTCTTCTTTACAAGCTGAATAAGTTTTTGCAACATATTTTATATAATTTAATCCTGTTTTCATGCAACAAATTTTTAACACAAATTTGCTCTCCACCCAACTATAGGAATTTGACCAATGTTGAATTCCACCCCGAGCATTAAAATAAAATAAACATTCTTATCCATCATGAGCAGATTCAATAAACAACAATACACTCAAATTATCAGAATTTAATATGCAAATTCATTTACATTTCTTTCTCAATAAAATACAAAAGCACCAATCTCCCAAAACAATACTCCCCAACACAAACTCCCAAACAAATCTCCCATAAATTTTTAGATCTCCCAAATCAATACTCCCAGTACTCCCATAAAATATCATCTCCCATCTTCTCCACAAAACACACTCCCATTAATTATCCCCCATAATCAAAATAACAAAAACTCCCATTTCATATCAAAACTCCCATTTCATCACAACCCTTTCACCATTTTAATCATTAACATCAATCAAAACAATAACACAATCATAGTTCATTTTCTAATCATATTCAGATTTTCAATAATAAATAGTTCCATAAAGATCATATCAAAATAGTATAACAGAAAATAGCATACCTTGAGAGATCAAGCATGAATCAGCTCCCCCTTTCCTTTTTCCTTCATTTCTTTCTCCATCATTCAACAGGCTCAACCAAAAAGAATCGGTTACTTTTCCCAAAAACTACAGCTCTTTTATTAATAGAGAATATCTATCTCCCATGATTCACATCCCCTCCCTTTTATATAATCTTCCACTAAGACTCCTCATAGTTCTTCTTAAAAAAATGATAAAAGAAGTAAATATTTTTCACATTATTAGTGATCAATTGTTACATCCCTCTTTTTGGAAACAATTATGCTATTTACTTTCTTGCAAATTTCAGTAATTTAATGTGTTGTGAACGAAATGGAAACTGACGACTTATTTTACTAAGTTGTTATATGAAAATTGTGGAATCTAGATGATATTGTAGACTAAGTGTTTTTTATAATAAATGCAATGATCTTTGAATATATTATATTTGGATCATAGATGCTTTGACCACAAAATTGTATGCGAGTTTGTCGATGCAGGAACAGGTGGACCGTGTTCGACGGAAGAGAAAGTGTCTTCGAGAGAGAGTATAGACTCTGGAAACTAACCAAAGGTGTTTGCCACTGAGATCGCCAAACAGGTAGTTAAACCTTGAAACCAACCAGTTAGTCTTGTTGTCGATTGGGATTAGTTGACTAGAAGTCGACGTCAAAGGATAAAGTATAACATCCGAGTCGAAAGTCGTCTTGTAGAATCTTGGAGTCGTTGATGGCGTCGTAAGTCCATAATAGCAAGTCGACTTAGTTAGACGTATACTATTTCCGTTTATAAGTATTTAATGAATCCTCTCGTGGCAAAAATCGTAAATCTTGTCTCGTAGTCGAAAGATACGAGAAGTTGGCTTTGTGTGTCTAACGGTGTAAGAGCTCGTTTGTGTTACGACCAATCCGACACGATTGTCGTAAGACGCGTCGAATGTTTGTTGTGAATTTATTCTTTTCCTTTTCGGCCAAAGAGTTGCTCTAGACACTTCTTAAATGTCGTCTTGTCAAGTTTAACCTCACTTTTAGCTTTTAGATGCTTTGTGTTCGAGTAAGTTTGGTCAAAGAAGTCTTCACCATGATTGGATTTGTCTCAATGAGTTAAATGTTTACCATGGTAACCCATGAACCTTTGGGCCTATGCATGTTATCATAACGTGTGTCTTTATGCAGGCAAATGCGTAATGTTGAGATGCCAAGCGTGTTGTTTACCTTGCAAGAATGACTTAGATTTTATGCCATGTAATCTTTTCTTTCCTTGATATTCTTGTTGATTGTTAAGTTGTGCAACGTTATTAAAACCATTTCCCATTCCAATCTTTATGTTTAGCCTCATTATGAGAGCGTAGAATTCTATTTCACCGTGGGCGAGAGAGAGAGCCAGCTTAGCGGTTGTAATAGAAGTAAAAACCGATGGAGTTAATGCCGAACTGTCTCATAGGTGAGGGAGCGATATCAAGGAGTTGCTGTTGTTAAAAAGGTTATCAAACCACAGTATTACAGGGCAGTTTCCTTCTTAAATGTGGCAGAGAGAGTCCCTTCGAAGTAGGGAAGTTAGACAGGTGGTCGAAAGAGAAGAAAAGATTCGATGCCGAGTGGGAATAATGCCAGGGAAGTGGAGAAGAACGAGGGGAAGGTTTTACGTCATAATGGAGAAAGAGAAAGGTGGTTAGGGGCTGCGAAGTAGCGATGAGTGGGAAGCTGCGAGGTGAGAGTAAAGTAGGAGGAATAAGGGGCGGTCGTGATAGTTTAAGGCAGGAATAACTGCGAAGTGAGGGGGATTCGACGGAGGATAGGAAGATAGTTATGAAGTTGTTTACGCAGAGAGAGAGGATAGAAGGTCGTTTTCTTTGTGTGGAGTGGAGAGCATAGCCGGGGGTGAGAAGAGAAGAAACTGTGAAGAGATAACACGGAGAGTTTAGAGGCTGCGGGTAAGAAAAGAAGAGGTAGAGAGCTTCGGAGTAGAAAGAAAAAGAAAAACGGAGAGTAAGATAGGATGGAAAGGAGACTTGCTGTTTAGACTGAGAGAGAAAAACAAACAGCGGGAGATAAAAAGGAAGTTACTTTCTATGCACCGTGGGGGAAAAGGATAGAGAGAGTCTTAGAATTTGCTAAGGGGCAGTCGGAGGAGGTTGAGTAGAAAAAGAGACTCTATCGAGAGGGAGAGTAAACAAAGTTGCTCGCTGTCTTGAAGAGCAGAAGCGAACGACAGAGTGAGAGATCGTGATTGGCAGAGAGGAAGATTGAGGAACTTGTTTTCGTTCTGAGTAGTGACTAGCCAGAGGAGAAAAAGAATTTGACACAGCAATCCTTATCTTTGTCAAAAAGGTTCGTTTTCTTCTTCTCTTCTATTCTTTTCTAGATAGACCAGTTAAAGTGTTTCTGTGGTGCGAGAATAGATAGGTGTTGACGAATCGAGTGTGGAGACAATGTCTTCTACTGCGAATCTGTGTAAGGTGAATCTTTATAAATGCTTTACTGCTGTCTTAAGACCATAGAAACCTCAGAAACAATAATGCTACCGTTGGATACTATTCAAGAAACTAAGAAATAGATCATTATCTTTCATGATTAATGTCGTATTATGATAGACCATAGTCCTTAATGTGCTCTCATTTAAAGAATAGTCACTGTATGATGCAAATGTGAGCTGCAAACTTCAAGCCGTCGGTAACGACGTAAAATATTAAGAGTTTCCTTTAAAACTGGGATAACCACGTAAAACCACTCGAGAGTACTTGAAACAATAGCTGCATTGTGAGAAATCACGTTGCTCCACGTGCGTGATGTGTGGGAGATTAAAACCACAGAATTAAATGCATGTGCGACGTAAACTTTAATGTGCTTGATAGCCGAAGAGGTTGTTGCAACTAACTTCAGTCGTATCTGTCTTTTATCTTTTGTTACAGTCGACCGTGTGTGTGGGTCATCTCTGAGGTCTTATGAAAGAGATCGAATCTTTTATTATTATATTGTGTGATTCTTACCTCAATAATTTATGCAAAATTTATTGACTTAAAAGCGAAGTAGGGAGTTAATGTTCTTGTGTCGTAAAACGTCATGTTATTATGACAAGCATGTAGAGTGGAAATCCCGCATGTGGAATTTAGAATACATTGCATGTGACGACTCTAGTTTCATTTTGTAAACCTTATGAGTCTAGAGCCTCTGAATTCTGAGATAACGGGAATATGTATTAGATACTTGAGTGTGTTGTGCAAACATGGGAACTGAGTAAACGATTATGAAACCACTTAGGAGTGGGCGCTTATAAACAATGTTTTTACGTGAAAATGGTTTTTGAAACTATGAACTCGGGATTAGAGTAAATGTTGCGCCATGCGCTACTACAGGAGGAAATCCTGAATCCTTGAGGTTATCAAGGTCGTCAATTAGTTCAAATTAAACAAATTGGGAAACTGTAGGATTTCGACCAGTTTAAGTCGAGTAGGGTGGGTGAACCAAGTTCATGCATTTTTAGAACGCTAATAAAATACAAACCCTTTGGCCAAGGTGGTGTACTATCCTCAAGTGCATCGAACGTTCACCGTAACTGGATGGCGTTTCTTGTGGAGTGTCGTGCATGACTAGAGGGTATCTAGGGATCTGTACGATAACAAGACACGTAGGTTACAACACCAGGGCTTAGATGGCAAACACCGATGGTTATCCTAAGTCTATCCTCTTGAGTAGGGTAGGGCCACTTCCGGTTAGGAAGGAGTGCGGGAGACCGACGGTCTGTGGTTGGAGGTTAAGCTCCTTGAAGATACTTTCTCTTCCAAATACTGAGGAATGCCGAGTCTTGAATGTGATGGGTTGACAATCGAGATGCATGATAATGGTATGTTTCCAATATTTGTTGTTTCAAGAAAATTTCATTGGTTAGAAAACAAAATGTTTAATGTATATCATTTCTTTTAGCTTTATGAAAATAAGATCATGTTTATGATAAAATGAAAAATGTTGTATTGGATTATAGATGAGTTACTTTTGTATTTGATTATCTGTAAAAAAAAAAATTACCGATGTGAAAACTTAGTTAATTCTTGTCATTTCGGATTTGGATGTTACATCAATCATTTCTCTAATTTGTAATATTCTCTTTTAAACTTAAATCATTCATGCTTAAAAGAACCATCATTAAGATAACTAAACTCATTGTTTCCATACATTTGAATAATTAAATATTCACATAAAGCTATAATAATAAGGATCATATTTTCATAATTCAATCTTAAATCAAAACCGACTCACAAATACACACCAAAATACTTTATCAATAAGTATCAAGAAATAATATTAACTAGATCCTACAAGATATCTAGTGAAAATAGGGGGTATTTTAATTCTACTTATGTATGTAGAGAGAGTATCAAAAATATAAATTTGAGAGGTATAAATGAAATTAGGGATGTTTATTAGCACCTTACAAAGGTAGGTGCCATTCCATTGGTCTATTAAGTGAATCCCCTAAGTGACAAATCATGTAATAGAATTTTGAAATTTAGAACTAATATAAATAAAAACACTTAGCTGATTTTAGTGGCCAATAGATAGTTATCCTTTGCTTTGATCACAACTTTTTAACTATAACTCAAAATCAAAACTTCTTATATGAGTTAGAAGTAGAATGACACAATTTGAACAAGGTTGCTCTCAAAATTCGTCTAGGTCAAACTTGTAGCTCATGGGATAGACCTTTGTGTACAAGAATTATTTGAGATGTGTGGGCTTGATCTAATAGAAAATGCACCTGGGGACTTGTTCGCCTTGGTCTTCTAGATTTTTGAATCTATCAAGGTGGCTTCTAGATACACCATTGAGGAGTTAGTTGGCTCGATAGGTGAATGAGTTCTCCTAGGTCAAACCACTTGGTGGATATTAATGATGACAAGATAGATTGAAGACAACATTCACAGATATGTAGATCGCCTATATGGTGATGCATATTTGATTCTTTTATTGCCCTTTAAAATTAAAGTGTGGTTTAATTATTTTTCTTTTCTTTTTGATATATTCTCCTCTAAATGTTTTAGTGCACAATGAATGTCTTTCAATACCACAACATAGCAACATGTCAAGAAAACATGTGCTAGGTTGGCCTATAATGCCCAGTATAAGGGGGTAGAAAAGTGAATTTAAAGTGTTAAATTACCAATGCTATTTCCACTCTCTTAGAGATGATTTAAATTAACCCTACACCACTTGAAAATGACTTAAAGGGATAAAGTGGTGATTTCAATGTAGAATGAATTTATGAAAATAATACAAAATGTTAGTGAAACAAGGGTAAATAAAACCTTGTTGTAAATTAAGTCTAACACAAGAATATGCCACTTGTCAATATGCTATTTTATTCAAACATTCCAATTAAGATAAATATAAAATTAATGAAAAATACCATATATTATAACTAAAGTTAGAATCAGATCCTAAAAAAACGGGCGGCATATACACTTCTCTATATATAGTATATAGAATTAAGATTTAAGAATAATTTATATGGATACAATTTAATATAAGAAGATTTATAAGAAAACGCAAGTTAATATTAAGAATTAACTTTTATTAAATCAGATTGCCTTGAAAAGAAAGCCTAGAAACTTATATTTTGTAGGTGGACGGCAAAATGCAGCCTGATTCCCTCGAGCAAAAGTGACAAATTGGACTTCTGTATGTTATGTTTTATGGAATGGTGGCATCTCATATATCGGCCGCCTTTCGAATAATTAACTTGTTTTCCAACAAGTGACAATAAAATGATTTCGACAGTTCTCTAATGGTGTGGGCAGTCAGAGATCACTCTGATGCAGATATTTAATTTGTTTTGTATTGAAAAACTGGGTGAGATTAATAACTGTAATTGCATCGAATGGATTCAGACGGGAGTGGTAAGAAAATACATGTAGTAGTGGTGTCATATCGCGCACAGGGCCATCTGAATCAGCTGCTACATTATCTACCCCAGGGTGTGGGTGCATTCCCACACCATGCAGAATTATCACAGGAGTGTTGGGAACCCTGCACCAAGGTTTGACTCTGTTTGATATTTGAAAAAGCCAAATCTTGGCATCCTTTTACCAAGTTTGTGTGATCTCTATTCGGGCATCTCTCTTTGGGGTTTTGTTTGGTGCACATATATCTATTTGGGCATAAGGCACAAGGCATCTCTATTCTTGCAAGCAGTGATTTCTCTCTACAGGCCGTGGGTGTTTTCTTTAACCCATGTTCACAGTTTGATCTGCCGCCTCTGCCTATTTTGGCACAGTTTTCCCTAATACGCCCTAACATAATTTGGGCTTCAAATACTTTTGCCCTAAATTGTCTTTTCTGCAAAGGCATTTCAAAATTTTTAATGCTTGTTTTTTTCCTTAATGCTAAAGCATTTAATGTATTAAGAAAATACAAATGCAAATTTGGAGTGGGGCATTTTAAATTTGAGCAAATTTGTTTTGAAGAAATTATTGGTTTTTAAACCCTTGTATCTTTGCTTGTCAAAGATGAAGGGCGAGGCCCAGGTTGGCAGGAGGTTAATTCCCCCCTACGAATCAAAACCATTGTATTCTTCAATCTTTGCCAATTCCAATGAATGGTTGGACGACTAGGCTAACTCTTGCCATAGGCTTTTTTTGCTTTTCGGTGCAAATGTATTAAAATAGGTCCTTTACGAGAAATTGATTCTGTAATAACTTTTGCTCAGTCGCTCGAAATTAAGCACTGTTTTTTTGCAAACGTTAATGTTTTTTTATTCCCACGCATTGGACCTACTTGCATTGTAAAACACACTAAGTTATAAAGTGCCAAAACTGGGGGGTCACCTAATCAAGGGGGTTTCCTAATGTGTTGATTTCTATTGTCTAAAGGAATTAACCTGTTTATAATCATGTGATATGAAACTCACTCTTTTGTAATCAACCTAAACAAGGGAAACTATAAGTTTTGGTGTGAAGGCATTCTGAAACATCTCAGGTTCCATAATCTCATACCCTATCTATATGGACTTGTTCCAGAACCTGGTAAACAATCTCAAAAGGCTAATTGGTTTAATAATTGTGATCATATTTGTGGATTAATTAGCTTACATATACGAGATGCCGCTTTGTATGCCATCATGGATATTGACTGTCCACATGCATTATGGATCATAATTTGGGAAACACATGGAGACTCAAGCATTTCTCCCTTCCCGCATGATCCTGCTATGATCACAACTCACATCCCACATCATGCTTCAGATACAGAATGTCTAATTGACATAGAGGAAATCATCATTCCTCCACCATCTCCTGTTGCTTCATCAATTTTAGAGTCGCTCCTTCGAGAGATCCCAACACTTCCTTGTAATAGGATATCAGTCTTCTTAGCATTGCTGATTGGGACATATTTCTCCTTGACATTACTTGTCTGTTTGTAGAATCCCACATTGCTGACATGGAAGCACACATTGAGGACATCAGTCTTCTCTTCAATGACAGTTTCGATGAAGTTGCATCTCCATTATCCTCTTTGGATATTCATGCTCTACATAGTCTACACATGGTTCTGGATTGTTATCATTGTCATCTATTGGGCATGCACCTGATTTGGTTATGGCATCCTTCGGCATCGACATGGGGACACCTGAGCACTCTTCGAAGACATCGACACGGGCATCATCATCCTTGGATCAACTTCATCATGATTCAAGATCATACATACATCTCCTCACATGGGAAGATATCCTGCATCTTCAGGTGATTTCATTTCTTCCCAAAGGAAGGAACATGGTTTGGCAATCTTGGATCTACATCTGCATCCTTTGTCGACTATCCAACCTCATTGCAGTAGGACATGTGTTATGGGGGGCTCTCATAGACCTATCATTTTCTCTCCTATGGGAGGAATCATATATTGTACTTAGTGAAAGAAGTAGTACTTCTTCACTTGTATAATTTTCATGCATATTTTCTCTCTTTTGGAGGGTAGTTTTTCCCCACAAGGTTTTCTACCTTTCTCCACTTCATGAGAGATTACTTTGTGAATGGGTACCTCACTAGGCCTAGTAGCCGGGACCCATCCTTCTTGTACCCACCTAAGCTATTCTTAAGGGGGGTGTTAGTGTATATATATATATTTCATACACTTAGGATTAAGCCTAATTAGGTGTGCCTTTATACAATTTTGACACATGCTTCATTGAGGTGTCAAGGTTGTTGGGCGGCTAGGACAGGTGTCGCCGAGTTGCCCACTAACTAGCCACCTCACACTAATTTTGTGGGAGGCAACTTACCACCACTCATAGTTGAGGAGTCCTTTCCTCAACTAACAACTTCCTCTCCTCACCTATTTGTACTTGACTTCTCCAAGTTATTCGATAGTGGGTGTGGTGGACTTCATACATTTTCATGCTTTGTTGCAATATTGATTTGCTGTTCTTCATCTCCTTTATTGCTGGTTCTCACAGGGTGAACCTAGGAGAACTTGGCCCTTGCAATCTGGCAATTTCCCTGAGATATTTTTGAATATCGCAAGTTTTAAATAATCAATGAGAGGCAAAGATCACAATGAATTGGATAGAAATATGCATTGTACTAAATCAAGTCCACACATCAAAGTTTAGATCCATGTGAGTTGAAATTATCCTAGAGTTGTATAATTGACCCTTAAAGATCTACAAGTTTGCATATAATTCTAGCTAGTGACCACATCAAGGCCTTCTATTTTTATGTACCATGCTACATCAAGCTAATATTTATCATAGTTCTAAGAGCTAAGTACACCTATCTCATCACATTTAATTTTCTTAAATTAGATTTGATTTTCACACTTTATCATTCTTAGTTTTCATTAATTAATCTAGGTTGATTTGTGCTCTCTTTGTGCATATTTTCCTTTACATTTTTGTGAAACTCTCTAGTCTTACACTCCTTAGTTATATCGTCGTTGCTTTAAGATTTTAGATCTATAATTTTTTATTGTTACATCTTTCAAATCTGAATATGGTTTGATTTCTCTTTTACATTTGCACTTTATAGCTATATCTTTATTATGGTTTGTGGCTTATTGATAACTCCTATAGATTTCCCCACCCTACCCACTTCATCTCTAGGGTTCCATTTTCAAACATAATTTTTTTTATTATTTATCCTTCATCTTAGATCTAATTATAGTTTCAATCCATCATTGTTTGCTTATCATTAATATATCCATTTTGGGGTTTGTACTTATATAGCTTCATCCTTCTTTGATCCCTACCTACACACCTTAATTGCACTTCATTGACACATCATTTTATTGTGGATTTACATAATCCATTATCCCTAACCTCTATTCATACATATCTTATAGATTTTGAGGTTCTTTCACACCTTGTTTCTGTCAATCCCCTCATTCTTGATGCTCTTATGACTTTCTATCTCATGGATAGGGACACATATTCTATGAAAGAGTTATTCCACCACTTTTGTAAACTTTATTCCCTCATAGAGTTTGTTATTACTATAGACATACTCACTTCACTTATCCATTAGTCTCATAATGATCCAATTCATCCTATGACTTCAAAAGTCATAATCACATACCTAGTGATGATTAACCATGTGATATAGCCATTGATGAGGTTACACCCTCCCTTTCTATTCATGAAATTATTGTGCCTTTTCATGATATTTCTCTTATATGTCATGACAATTCTATGTCCATAGATGTATGCACTTTAAATGAATTACCTTCTTTTATACATAATGACACACTTTATGATAATCACATTTCCACATCTTATGTAAAACCTATGGATATTCATGATAGCTTTTCACATAGTGATGCCTCAGACCCATGATGATGTTATTTCATTAGCCTCTCATGTAGGCACTATTGGTGCTTCATTGCATTTTCCTACATTACATGATGTCAATATGATCCTTAGTGAGGAGCTATTTCGTGAAGATTAAGATGGTAGCACAAATGCTTTGTTACATGTTAAATCATTCTTACTTTATAATTATGATTATTTGGAGGATGATATCTTATTGTTTGTTGAGTTTAGAATTTATTTGAGAAGAAAAGATTTGGAATGGTTTTGTTGACACCAAATATTGTATTGGTATTTTCTATCTTCTCTTATCATTCTATAACCCTCATCAATGAAATTAATTTGAGAAACATTACCTCATGGTTTTGAGAGTGCCACTAGGTCCCTTATCAAGCTTTTGAGAGTGCCTTTGCACCCTTCCTTCTTGTGCCTATGAATACTTGTTCAAGCCATGTTCATGGAAAAGCTTCATATTTGCAATCATTATGGCCTATTTATGATCTTGTGATCTTAGGAGCTCTGAAGAAAAATGAGAACTATGATATTAAGTGATGAGAGAGTAGAGCAATGAGTAACCCTCATGTTTAGTTGCCATAAGAATTGGGAACCCTAAACAAATTATCACTGTTAAGCCAAAGGAAGGCGAGGATGATGTCAAGTCATCATGCCCCTTACACCCTAGGTGACACACGTGCTACAATGGCTGGGACAAAGATTTGTGCCCCCATGAGGGCAAGCTAACCTCAAAAATGTGTGACTAATCAACTAAAACAAGGCAACTTGAGTTGCTACTATGTCTACGTTGGTGGTGCTAAGGAGTTGATCTTTGATTTTAATAATATAACAAGATTTTAAAGCTATGATCTTGTGGATTATGTGTTAGGTAGCCATGAGAGGATCTCATTGCGGTGGCAGATCTCATTATTTCTATGTGAAAAAGTTACTATCATGATTACTGGTTTCACACTTACATGATTATCACAATGATTACAAAACTTTCCATAGGGGGCTCCTTTCATTGCATGCCATAGTTGTTTGATTATTACTAAGATTCACAAATGGATAGTCACCACAATGGGCCTCCTACATCACTATCATACAATGATAATTCAAGTATAATCACATTACTAAAACCACCCTATTGTGATGACACCCTCTATATGCCATGATTTCAAACTCTTTCCTCAATATCAACTTCTCTGAAGATTGCACTCCACATCATACTCATATTCCCTCACTTTTGCTCTTAGACCTCACTCCTCTCCTTTCCTCATGGTCAAAACTCACTCACTATTCTCCTACTTCATTTTGTCTTCTTCACTTGCTTTCAAACACTCAAAGTATAGATAGCATTCCCAAGTTTTCCAAATGATCTGCATGTTAGCTTTAAGATGATATAAAGCCCAATACGCATGAAACATGTCATCGACTAGAAATAATAAACTTATAAATATAAATAATAAAATAGTGGACAACCTCCACGTGGTACTTAACATTCATCCTCAATGGTACAATAAATCCTTACAAATATTCCTCTATTGACACAAACTTCAAATAATGTACCGCAAATAGTAACAATCCAACTATGCACAATTCTCAACCTATAAAACTCTCTCAAATCAATCTACAATCTTTAGCTCATCGAATTCACCTCAAACGTTAATATGATACTCATCAATCACAATTCAAACTATTTTGAGAACTATGAAACCCAATTACAAATTGTGGTGAAATGTGCTAACTTTCTCTATCATAGAATGGTAACCACAAACCAACATACAAACTAAAATAAACCACAAAATCCACTTTTCTAAAATGAAATCACCTAATTCATTCCCAAGGCTATATAGATCAATGAACTTCTTAGAGATGTTTTTAGAAAAGTGAACTCCAAGTAGAGGTAAGGTATAATAAAAATTATAACTTTTTCTGCTTTGTTTTGAATAAGTTATTGTCAAAACCCTTTTAGAGGCATCATGATGAGGTCACAAACTAGAGGCCATGGAAAGGATTCTTATTCACTAGGAAAAACTCCAAATAAAGAGGATATAGATATAGAGTTAGGATCAAGTGGAACAAGTTAGATTGGATGCTATCAAGTTAGTAGATGAAAAATGCACTATATGGAAGAAGGTATGCAAAATATATAATCTAAAATAACAAGAGAAATGGCTAGAATCAAGTTTGAAATGAAATAAGTGGATAGCATCATGGAAACAATATTACAACTCCAAGACTCTATTGAGATGATCTCTCTCACAACCACACACACAACACCATGTTTTGATCGACCAATGTAGATCATTCAAACAAGCCATTCCTAATCCAAATGTTAGTGCTCATTCAAGAACTTGAAACCTACTACTAAAGGTGGATATGCATAAGTTTGATGGCAAGGATCCACTAACTTGGATAAATTAAATGGTAATTTTTTGATATACATTAGTAATGGTCAAATCTAGATGGAGAAATGGTAAATGGAGGTAGGTGCCTAGATAGTTGTAATAAATATGTATCTATATGATGAATTTATACAATTGTGTGTAAATGGATAGGATCAGCCTAATTATATAGGGATGTGTGTGTGTGTGTGTGTGTGTGTGTGTGTGTGTGTGTGTGTGTGTGTGATGTAGTCGTAACTAGGGAGTTTTATCAAATAGCCTGATCATGCAACCAATATAATACTTAGCACAATAAAAACTAAAAGATGCAAATAAAAACTCATAATGATTTTATTGAACTCAAATTTGATTACAATTTGCTAAACAAAATCTGCAACAACACATGACATGTATGGCCTAAATATGGCCTCTCACTATCCACTCTATTCTCAAACCTCTCAGCCAGTCTTTGCTTACTAGCCATTGACTCTTTTTCCATGTTCTTCATCTTCTGATTTCTTTATTCCTCATGCCTAAGGAAATTCTCTTCTCTATATTTTATTTGTTGCACCTATCCTCTTCAAAATCTCCACTCTTCTTGCTACTCTCTCCTCTTTCCCACGTCCTCCTCTCTTTTTCTTGGGTGTTAACTCTACCTTTTAAAACTGACGAGAATGGTTTTAATCTCCTTTGTAAAACTCAATGCCCTCTTCTCTCATGGGATGCTTCTCTCACTTGGGTGCTCTATTCCTTTCCTCCTCTGCTAGGTGCTCTCTTCTTCTCTTTATATTTTTAACGCTTTCCTCTTTGTTTGGTCTATAACAAAATCTTTTCAAACTTCCATGCCCTTTTCTATTATTGGCACCTCTTCATTTATCTTTTCCCAAGCAGCCTTCTCTTCATCCCTCATGTTTTATTCTCCATGTACTTTTTATTATTCAAGTTTGGCATTGCTTATTCAACCGCGATAGGATGCATCATGTGCTAGAAAAACACCTTTTTGCAATATCTCTTGATAGAATGCTCATCTTCACCTAAAAGATAGACAATATGCATGGAATCACTCCTTGAAGCTCCTTGCAAAATCATTTGACTCTAGTTCTGATAAATCTCTGGAATTAATATTTTTCGTAAATTACCAGGCCAGAACAAAGAATTTTAAATTCTCCCAACTAGTAAGGAACCCATCCATAAAAACTTGACACATTTGGCAAAATACATCCATGAACATCCTTGTAACATGATTTGTCTCCAGCCCTCATGGATTTTTTTTAACTTGCATATAGATTACTAATAAATAAGACGAGTACATTTGAGTGGCTAAGAGAGCCACTCCATAAAAAAAATAGTCAATAGTATGTATCATCTTATCTCAGAAGTTACAAGTTAAAACACACGATTCTCAATAGTATGACAAATAAAATTACATAAACTGTAGCATCATAACTTAAATCCTAACTTCATCAATGATCTTGGTCCTGTATCACACTGTTTTTATCTACCATGTCTCTGTCATTTTGCCCTCATGGATTTTCAAAAATAATTGTTTCCATATATTGCCAATGGGATTGAGTAACCATAATCAAACAAAATCTCCAATTTTGCAATTTTAATTCAAATTGAGTCTTTTCTTGAAGAGAGAAAGCTAAGAATAGCAACACAAACCAAAACAACTAAAAATAAAATAGTAAATATTTTTGGTTGATGCGGGATTGCCTGTGGACCTGAATGCTCCTGCATTTGTGTGTGTGTGTGTAAATGGATAAAGAGGCTAAGGAAATGAGCCCACTTTCACACAAAATTGTGCTATTTGTTATTATATACATCTATTAAGACATTACCTCAAAATAAATACAAAAGTAAATGAGAAATGGCATGAGTATGCAAATTTCACCATTGCACCTAAATTTATATAAAAGAGATTTTATTCTCTCGTCATTTGAATGAAAATAATTTATTTTTACTTTAACTATAATATATATATATATATTTGAACATAATTACAATTATAAAAAAATATACATAATAATACGTAATAGAAATTTACAAGTTAGATAAAAATTTCAAGGGTGGCTTTTACTTGTCCCTTTCAAGTATACTAGCACTTGCATCTTTAAGAGGTGCAAGGGTTTGGTCGATAGGAAAATAATGATATTAGTAACTTAGATGCATTAATTATGATTTGGTATTTTTACATCGTGAAGATTTGATTTGTGGGAAGATTTGATTTTTCACATTATTGATTTAAAGATTTGATTCTTCATATTATTGATTTCTAGTGACCAAAATTTGGTTTGTTAGAAGGTTTGATTTTTCACATGATTGATTTCCAATGACTTGAACATGGTTTAATGACGAGTTAGAAATATGTTTTATGGTGTGAGACAAGGACTTTATGCTCCCCACATTTTTCTCACCCTCTATTTACTCCTAAACTTTGCCCAAAGATTCGTCTCAACATTCCAAGCACTTTCCATAATTGCATAGTCAGAATCCAAGTTCATTTGTACCCTCTATTTCCAGTTTTCTATCTCTTAGTCCTAGTTTGAAGTTTCTCATTTTTACTTCCAAATCTATGTTTTCAGTCTGATTGACAATCTGAGCTCCTATTGTGCATCTAGGGTAATAACGAAATAGACATTAAATAAAAAAACTTGGTCCAAGTATATTAAACAAATGAAAATCTAATCAAAGGTGAAAGCTCGACCTCTAGCATGATACGTTGATGTGGTTGTCTAGCTTAGCCTCAACATTGGGGATTAGTGATGGTGGCAGCACCTACAAAATGGTGGTGATAGTTTGCTATGCGTGTTATCATTACTATTTACATGCCTCTCCATTTTCTCTCCACCTCACACCCTCTCTCACATCACATCAACCATTACTTTAGGCCTGCCTCTACCATTATTACATTGCTTGTGCCTTTCTCCTTAACTACACTCTTTTTTCTCATTCTACTCTACATTTACAGCGCTGCGAGATATATGCTACCATTCTTTCCCTACAAGTTGAGGTGTATCGATGGTAGAAAGAAACTTTAATGGCAGGTAAGAATGTTTATTTCTTTCATACTTAGGCTATGAGGCTTTTTAGTGTTGAAACATATTCTTGTTACTTGCCCCGTGTTGCTCTTTCTCTCTCTCTAATAATGAATGAATGGATTTTAATGACGTCCACGAGGCCACATTAGCCTAAGGGACCAAGATCCGCAACCTTAAGAAACTTTCAAACTCTTATCAATGTCAGCTCTTCTAGTATACAACTTGACCAAGAAACTAGATATTATGTGGAGTTTATCTTCCTTGAATAGCTCACTTAATCTTCCCTCCTTCAAGATGTTTCCGTAATGCATGCGGATATCATCGTAGGCAACACATTCAATGATGAAGTGCCATTCTGATTTGACAACACTTTTGCTGTAGAAAGTACAAATTCTATCTTCCCAAGCTTCTTTGGGAACCGCCCATCTACCAGTTTCACACCTTAGATGATGGGAACCCATTCTCAGCTGCGCAATTAGAATCCTAGCTTTACCCTTAATGGTGACATGCAAGTAGGCTTTTTCCCCATGGTCCCACGTGGGGTTGAACTCTTGGATATAGTGCAATTTTTTTCGGCCCAGCTGTTTAGTCCACATGGCAGTCTTAAATTTTTCCAGCACGAACTGTTTAATCTCATATTTGGTTTTAGGACAATCTTGGAAATTAATATCCCATTTGCTCAAGCATTTGTCATTCTACTTCATCCACATCTTTTTCCTATGGTCTAACCTTTCCTCCACCACCAAATTAGGCCAGCGCTGATTATCCATGTTTTCAACCTTCTTTAGATAGCAAAGAAGCCTTATAATTGCAACAAACTCCAACGGGAAGGTGCTCGCCTCAGCCAAAAGGATCTCATAGGGAACAGTAGCCTTGACCTTAAGACTACCTATGATAAGGCTCAAAGGGCTAATATTTACTTGGACATAAGTTATTGCAATATATTTGATTTGTGACCAACTAGTAGAAGAGGCATTTTTTGAGTTTACAAGAAAATCTTGAGAGAAGTTTTTGACGTGTAAGTTGATTATATAGTGAATCTGATATGCTTTTGGCTGATGAAAGTAGATAACTTTGTATAAACAACAGTGAATCTGGAATGGAAACGTGCTTCGATCATGATCATCATGCTTGAACTCTATTGTCAACTTAAACATTAGCGTGATTAAAATAAAAAGAAATTCATGTCACATCCAAAGGAAACTGATTGAAGCCGCCATAAGAAAGGAACATTCAAAGTACACAAGTGAGAGCTTTCAGAGGAGGAACATAGTGTTGGCAAGAGACACTGTGTGGCTTCATGAGTGTTGTCATTGATGGCAACAAAGTCCATTCCACACATCTGTAGGACATGGTGTGTCTATACCAGAAGTCAGATTGAAGAATATTTTGGTCTGGTGACCAAGAACAGAGCATGCAGCAAGGTCTGACAATCAGGTCTGGATCTCTCAGAGGAAGTATCTTAGTAAAGTGCGGACTTGGGAAAGTCAAGAGGAGTACCTTGACTAATATAGTCTAGAGATTGAGCCTCCGGTGATGTAAGAGTGAAAAGATATGAACACCTAAGTGTTGGGTTCCTGTTTGGCAGAGTAGACTGAGGAAGAACTGACCGGCAGAGCTTTAGACCTTAATTTGGATGAGATATTGATGGTAATAAAGTTTCTTAAGGGAT
Organism: Cunninghamia lanceolata; assembly: GCA_027924645.1. NCBI lineage: Eukaryota > Viridiplantae > Streptophyta > Pinopsida > Cupressales > Cupressaceae > Cunninghamia > Cunninghamia lanceolata. The sequence goes on along the minus strand of BSBN01000178.1, from coordinate 4,295,047 downwards.
CATTCATGATTGGCCAACATGATTGATGACTTCTATAAGCATCTCTTTGATACACATCACTGGGTAAGCAAGGATTCAGCCGACATACCAGAGCTTGGGAAAATATTGAGTATTCCGGATGCCGACTAGAAAGATGTTGAAATCCTTTGTGCAGATATATATACCAGATGGATTTTGATGAGAAGGTGTGTGTGGTGTGTTGGGAAGTGTGAAGAAAAGCAGAGAGCAGTGTGGAAGCAGTAATACATGGCCGGTATGTGACAGGACAACAACACCAAAGAAGAGGAAGAATGAAGTGCAGTAGATCAGTGTATTGAGCCTAACCGGAACTGAACCTCAGCATATGTGGATGCTTCTCATCAGTTCAAGTATCTTGTTACTTTCATTTGTACCTCGTAGACAGTAAGTCTCTTGTAGGCAGTGTGTCTCTTGTGAGCAGTGTGCTCGGGCAGTGAGCCCTAATTGGCAAGTGCCATTTGTACTTCTATTCTTTTAACAGAGAATACAATCTTGGGTTAGTCACCCCGTGGTTTTTCCCTTAACATGGTTTTCCACGTCAAAATCATTGTGTTATGTGTATTGATTTTGTTTCTGCTTTCATGGTTATGGATGCTTATTTGTTTTGATGCTGCACTAGTTATTAAAGAATAACAAAAAATTAAATTAATTAAGATAACTGATTCAACCCCCCTCTCAGTTATCAACAATTGGTATCAGAGCCAAGTTCCTCCAAACAGAGCCTAATAGCTTGAGGAAGATCTGGGAATTCCAATGGATATGTATGGTATGAGGGAACAACTTCAGTTTGCCCTTGATGATCTTGAGCAATCTCACTCTGAAGTCAATAACTTGAGGGAAAGACTCAAACAAGTTGATGATTTCATAAATGAACTAAAGGAGAAATTGAGTATCTCTATGAAAAAGAGAAAGGAACTTCTTCAGCAATTAGCAAGTCAAAGTGAAGCCAATGATACTAATGAAGATCTGAATGAGAAGAACAAATTATGTGAGAAGCTATCAAAAGAGGTCATTATGGTAAGACATGCAATGGAATCAGGAGTTATGAAATTCACCCAAGAAATTGAAGAGAAAAGAAAGACTGAAGATAATTTAAAACAATCTCTCAAGGAGAAGTTAGAAGACTGCCACAAAATAGATAGAATAATTAGGCATTTGGAATCTAATCTTGAAGAAGCTAGATATAATGAAGAACAACTTGAGAATTAGATTGTCACTCTAAAAAGGGATCTTCAAACAACAAATGAATACAAAGAGAAATTTAAGATAAGCTCTGCTTAGCTTGAAGTTCTTCTTGAAAGCCAAAAGAGGGTAGATGATAAGCAAGGCTTGGGGTATGAGAAAGGTGAAAGCTCTAGATCCAGTCAAAAGAACTCTGGATCAGGAAATCCAAGGAATAGGCCTAGAAGACCTCCAGTAAGGCAACCAAATGCTCAAAGATATCCATCCTTCAATGGATACTGCCACAATTGCAATAACTTTGGTCATAAAGCAAATCAGTCTACAAGAGAAATGAATCAGAATAACTCATTCTTCTCCGGACAGTGTTTTAACTGCAAAAGGTATGGTCATAAATCTCAAGAATGTAGAAATTTGCAAATGAACAATTCATTCAATGGTAGATGCTTTGCATGCAATAGAATGGGACATATGGCTAATCAATGCAGATTAAGAGAATATCAGTCAAATCTGCAAAGAAATGTTGTTTTCTACAATTGCAATAGATCTGGTCATATTGCCAAATTCTGCAGAAGCAAGAATCAGGATAAAAGGGGTCCGATGCATTATAATCAAAATCAAGACAAAGGAAAAGGAAAAGTGAATGCGGATGAAATTCAAAGGGAGATGAACAAGATTTGGGTAAAGAGAAGTACAAAAAATGTTGGGGATGGATCCGCACCAGAATTTGGTGCTGATATTCCTTCCGGAAACTAAATAAGATGAGATCTGGCTTAGGGGGAGTCAAGAAGGAAAACAAATTTCCCCAGCCAGATAATTGGTGCTTGAAATTGGCACAAGGAAAGTTGCGGATTAAAGGGTTCTCAGAGAAACATCTAAAGAAGCCTTGGTAAAGATATGGAAGATCTGCAAGAAGATTTGAAGAGTCTAATCTTCCAAGATTGATCCGGTTTGACAGTTTTCTGGCAAAAGCTGGTTTTCACAGTTTTATCCAGTGTGATTCTAAACTGAAACATCTTGATCTGCGGATAAAGGGGATGATTCGAGGAAAGTAGATACATTGAAATTCATCACTAAAAATAGGTCTAAGTACATCTAAGTGATCCAAAAAAATCTCTCTCATGATAAGGCAACCGGAATAACTTAAGTTGTGCATTTATTACAAAATGAAATTAGGGTTTGCTCAGAGATAAAAGGATTCATTTGCTCATCATTTGCACATTTGCATTAGTGAAAAAGATAAGAAGAGCTCTGAAAACAAGTTTGCTTCATCTCTCTCAAGGATCAATTGCAGAATTCAAGTCAATCGGCGATCTTTTCGACTCTTTTCGTGAACCCTAGAGGCGTAAAAAGGTACTTTTCGCTCCTGTAAATCTCTCTCTGAATCTGTTGAAAGATGGCTACTCTGAATGTTGTCAAAATCACTGATAGGCCACGCCCTACGTTCAAGAAACACCCTTATAAATCTCTAGAAGTAGATCCTTTAGGCGCATTCTCTAGCATTTCGCATGGGGTTTTGCATGTTGAAGACGTTAGGGCATACATTCATGCGAATATTGAGGAATTTGGGGAATCCAAGCTGATGGATATATATCATAAGCAGCTAATAGATGAATCATTTGAACTCAAACCTCAGTACAAAGCCATTCGGGACAAGCATTTTGGACAGTGCATTCATTTCCCCTGTTTTGTAGAAGATGAATGGGTTTGGTATATTCTAAGCAGAGTGCATGACAACTTCATATGGTTGATGAAGCCATTTAAGATCACAAAGGATGCTATTAGGGCGGTGACTGGATTGCACTCATCCGATGGGTTACCTACTCTCAAATCAGTCAAAAACCAAATTGTGAGTGAGGCTACCAGATCTAAATTTGATAAAAGTAATGACAATTGAGGATATCACAGATCCAGATATCAAGTTTGCCGCCATGATAATTGGCTACAAGATATATCACTCCAGCAGAGAGAATTCTGTATCTAGAACAACAATTTACACTGCTTATGAAATGTTAAGAAAGAATGCTGACTATGATCTTTGTGAGCTCCTTCTGAACCAACTTTTGGAGAATCTGCAGAAGATAAAGAAGGATAAGAAGAATTCTTTCAAATATGGTGGCTTGATACTCTATCTATTCTTCTATTACATGAATGAGCTACCAGATCTAGTGGCTGGATATTGCAAAATGACAGACCTGTTGCCATACAAATCAGGGATTATTTGTATGGGCTTGGTGATGCCAAGGCACAAAATACAGCACTGTGGGGTTACTTCAAAAACTTCCAAAGCTTGATACAGGCCAGAGAAAGAATTCCCCAATCATTGGTTGAGAAATACAAGGATACAGTGTGCTTTATGGTAGACACTGATCAATGCCTAATGGAGGCAGTGGAGCCAAGGACAGTCTGGAACATGCCAATGGGGTATGAAGTAGATGAGAAAATTGTAGAGCTACATATTCAACACATGCTGAGTTAGTCCAAGGATTCTAAGGCAGAAAGGTTTGGAAGCTACCAAGAGCTAAGTGCAAAAGTTCATGTTGAACTTAGACAGCCTGAGATCAAAAGAAAAGTAAGAAGGGAAGTAGAAGAATTCGCCAAAAGGCATGGAATATCAAAGGAGGCAGTTGATGCCAACAGAGAGAAGATGGAAAGGGCAGAGAAAGAAAGGCAAGAAACTGAGAAAGAAAGTGCTCTAGTGCAAGCCCCCTCCCAGACCAGATCCTCCAAGATCTCTGCACCTGCCACCTCTAAGAGCCAAAAAGCATCGAAACTAGAAGTCAAAACATCCAGAAAGGGAGAGAAGAGAACTAAGACAAAGGCCACAAGGTCTTACACCAGTCAAAAGGATGATAAAGAGACTGAGTTAGATGAGGAGGTCAAGAAAATGAAGAAGAAGAAGAAGAAAACATCCGGTGAACCCTCTACCGGTCAAGGCAAAGAAGAGAAGGCAGAGGAATTTGTTGAAAAACCTACACTCTGCATTAATGATATCATCAAATCAGTCACTATGGATGGGAACTTGAAACCAATGACTGAATTTTATGATGATTATAGTGAAGCTGATCAGAAGATCTTGCAAGAAGCTACAGTCAGGTATTTAAACATCTACAACAAAGCATTCATTGAAATTATATATCTGATTCCTAAAAGTCTAGAAAAGGAACTTGAAATAAGAAAGAACAATGCCATGGCAAAAGATCTAGAAATCCAGGAGCAGATTGCTATCCAACTCTATCCCTCCATCACTCCAAAGCAAATAAACATGATCTTCAAAGATTGCAATGATGAGTTCCGGAGCAAAGCCAGAATGAATAAGCTTATGCTCGGAGAGACTGATCAGGTGGCTAAAGAGGCTGAAGAGATCCTCTGGAATGCCTATAAAAGATTCAATATTCCTATTATAGAGGACTTAGGTGATGAACCCTCTGCCATGGATGACAAAGAAGAATCTACTGAGACAGTTGTAGAAGAGACAAAGGAGACAAGTAAAGAGAAAGCTAAGGACTTAGATTCCTCTAGTCCAGAAGAGGAAGTTCATGGAGAAGCAAACACCTCTCTTCTGGATTCCCCTACAGACTCCAGAATTGAAGGAAAAGAAAGAAAAGAAGAGAGCATCAATCAAGAAGAAGTGAAGGGAAGAAAATAAGGTCAAACTGAGAAGACCACAAGTGACAGTGCTGAGGCTATAGAAGGAAAGAAGACTCTGTCTCCGGCAAGAGACACTGCACAAACTGTTAAAGATTTCTTGACTAAAGAAATGATGGAAATTGATGAATCAGAGCTACTTCAAGGACCATTCAATTTTGATTCTCTCTTCCCAGTTCAATCTATGAAGATAGCATCCTTTGCTCATGCAAAGGCAAAATAAAAACTTTTAAAGTCTCACATGGAAGACTGTGAGCTAATAGAGATCGCATCCGATGCATTGGAGAAAATCATGCCATCCTTCCAGAAGGATCTTTTGGCCTCCTCATCCAGTAATCTAAAATCTCTTGTAAATTCTGTTAATACACATTTTGATTCCTTAGAGAAGTCAGTTGAAGAAAAGGTCTGGAAGGAGTTTTTGGGAAAAAGATTCTCCGAGATACAAGGATTTATAACCAATGATAGGAGAAATATGGATATTGGGATAAAGAGCTTAGCAAATGCTCTTAAAGATGGTGGAGAAGTATATAAATTTTGTTTATCCTGGTCTAAAGTGACAAAGGATATTGAGAAGAAAGTGAAAGAACAAGAGGATAAACTGTCAAGCTTCTCTCAGAATTTTGATCCTCTCACCACATCCGTAATAAACCAGGAATGTCAGACTATTGCAGTCATAAATGAGATAAAGAAACTTGAGAAGGAGAGGAAGAACATAATAAGTAGGATGGGTGAACTTAGAGGGATGATTATCCCTAAATTAGAGGCCATGCATGAGGCCCTAATTGATGCTCAGACCACAGCCCGGACCAGTGATCCAATAGATCTAAAGAGGGCAGAAGATTTTGCATTCCTATTGAGTGGCCACATCTCAATTTTAGACAGGATGAAGTAGAGTTGGGCAATAGAATTTGTCCAGTTAAAGACAACTTTTGCAGATATACTTCAATATATGTAAGTATAACATGTATATATACTTATGCGGCTAAGTATAGTTGGATTTTTGGGGATTTTTGGTGTGCAGATTCTACCCTTTGCCATTGATGTCAAAGGGGGAGTGAGTAGCAATGAAAAATGTGGAATCTAGCTAAGGGGGAGCTCCAAAAAAGTGTACATTAGAATAGAGCATCAGCCAAGGGGGAGTGTAGTGTGACACTTAGTCATTTTTCACTAAGTGTTGCCATCAATGCCAAAGGGGGAGATAGTTGGCAAGAGACACTATGTGGCTTCATGAGTGTTGTCATTGATGGCAACAAAGTCCATCCCACACATCCGCAGGACATGGTGTGTCTATATCGGAAGTCAGATTGAAGAATATTTTGGTTCGGTGACCAAGAATAGAGCATGCAGCAAGGTTCGACAATTAAGTCCGGATCTCTTAGAGGAAGTATCTTAGTAAAGTGTAGACTTGGGGAAGTCAAGAGGAGTACCTTAACTAATATATTCTAGAGATTGAGCCTCCAGTGATGTAAGAGTGAAAAGATATGAACACCTAAGTGTTGGGTTCCTGTTTGGCAGAGTAGACTGAGGAAGAATTGATCGACAGAGCTTCAGACCTTAACCCAGATGAGATATTGATGGTAATAAAGTTTCTTAAGGGATCATTCATGATTGGATGACATGATTGATGACTTCTATAAGCATCTCTTTGATACACATCACTTGGTAGGCAAGGATTCAACCGACAGACCAAAGCTTGGGAAAATATTGAGTATTCCGGATGCCGACTAGAAAGATGTTGAAATCCTTTGTGTGGATATATATACCAGATGGATTTCGATGAGAAGGTGTGTGTGGTGTGTTGGCAAGTGGAAAGAAAAGTAGAGAGCAGTGTGGAAGCAGTAATACATGTCCGGTATGTGATAGGACAGCAACACCAAAGAAGAGGAAGAATGAAGTGTAGTAGATCAGTGTATTGAGCCTAACCGGAACTAAACCTCAGCATATGTGGATGCTTCTCATCAGTTCAAGTATCTTGTTACTTTCATTTGTACCTTGTAGACAGTGAGTCTCTTGTAGGCAGTGTGCCTCTTGTGAGCAGTGTGCTTGGGCAGTGAGCCCTAATTGGCAAGTGCCATTTGTACTTCTATTCTTTTAACAAAGAATACAATCTTGGGTTAGTCACCCCGTGGTTTTTCCCTTAACAGGGTTTTCCACGTCAAAATCATTGTGTTATGTGTATTTATTTTGTTTCTGCTTTCATGGTTATGGATGCTTATTTGTTTTGATGCTGCACTAGTTATTAAAGAAGAACATAAAGTTAAATTAATTAAGATAACTGATTCACCCCCCCTCTTAGTTATCAACACATAGGTGCCTGAGATGTAATGCTAACCATAAATTAAAATTATATATTAAAGTCCACCAAGGGTAACGGGAATGGGCAACACTACATAGTTTACCAGGTAATTGCACAAAATAGTAGAAAAGGAAACAAGCAAAAGAGAGCGTTCATGATATAATATGACTACCTACTCCAAATTGAGTTGTTGTTTGTAAACATTAGTGTGCACATCCTCTGCCTTCACAATTGTCGGTAGCATCTTGAGAATCAAAAACTCTGACCTAGACCCTTACTGCATAAACAAGGAATGCTTCTTCTTTGAGCTATCCTCTTCGATTTGAAACCCTTCGGTCATTCTATTGTAGTCTATTTATACAAAACTTGGGCGGCGATCAAGGGCATGAATGCAAATAACTACCAGTAGCAAACAACATTGATTTACACCATTTGTACAATAAATGTAGGGCAACAATGAATCAAATCTGGAAGCGCTTAAACAAATGGTACATTGTCAATGTACCGGCAACATAAATTCGTCAAAATCTTGTCAATTATCCAATTTTTTTTGAAATTCCGTCGACTGATGCTATCGAAAGGATGAAAGACTGTCTATTCAATACGTCGGTAGAAACAGTCGAGAGCGGCTCAAGTCAAAAACTCACGAAAACAGTCAGCACACAATGTGCCAGCTGTTTACGTGAGGCAGTCAAATCTAGTGATATTGATATTGCATTTATTGCAAAAACAACTATTTGAGCTAACCAGGGTAGTTATATATATAGCTACTCACTCCATGATGATGGTTTTCTTTTACTAACTATGCTTGCCAACAATGAATTAGATTGATCCAGATTGATAAGCATTTACTGCAAAGATATTAGATTTCATCTTTAAATGCGTTCATGGACATTCTTTTGGGGTTCACTAAAGGAGGTCAAACTCCTAAATGTGTATGCTACACATTCATTCCAGGGCGTTTCAAGTGCATTCTAGACAGCTTACAATGCATTTCATAGAAGAACATTGATGGAGGACGTTGTTACGCAGTACCTGAGACTTGTTTTCTGGTGAAATTTCCCAGTTTACCCATGTGAGACATGTTTCTGATTAATTGTGAATTTACAAGTCCACTTAGAAAAGCCTATTGACTAACTAAAAATATAAAACTAAAATACTTATACATGTTTTAAAAATATATTAAAATTTTATTATTTAATCTTATTAATTATTTAATATTAATAATATTTAATAACTATTGAACAATTGATTTTTTCTTACACGAATAGAAGTACAACGATAGGCAATGGAAATTTACAACGGTCCATGAGTTAGTTTGAAATTTAGTTGGGAGGCGGTCAACGCGGGGCAACGTGATGTTCGATAAGAGGCCGTTGGTGAGTGATGAGGAGATGGAGAAAGCTATGGGAAGATGTGAATTGGAAATTTGGGGGATGTGTCAGCCTTATATTATTGTAATCAGGTTTTTTAATTGGTTATTATTGTTTGTATTTTATTGTTTGTACTGAACAATAAATTATAAGTTAGAATTTTTCTATTCAAATATTATTTTGCAAAGTTAAGATGCAAATTTATTAACTAGAAATATTTAGAAAATAATTTATTAACAATTTGATTGGCTAATTTCTTTTAGCTCTTATTCTAACATCCATGTAAATAAAAAAACTAATAATAATTATCATAGTACAAATACAAACATACATTATTATTTAAACCTCTGTATTACCAAAAATACTATAAACTAACATACTATCAAATGCAATTATTATTATTTAAGTGCATACGTTAGTTATTAATGTTTGTGTGTAGTTAGGGTAAAATTGCAAATCAGGGCAAATGAATAAACAACAATGATAAAAACCCTAGCAATGCACAATGAAGCACAAGACAACATGAAAATCAAAATAACAAATGTAAATGCAAACCGATCTCCACGCTATGCTCAATTTATCTCCATTGCTCTTCTCCACCTCGCATGAGCATGCAAGATTTTGAAGGATTATCGTTGGAAGAATGTTGGGTGCTCACTTCTACAGCATAACATTAAGATGAAGATGCTAGAATGAATGATAGATGAAGGATGCAAAGGCTCTAATGATATTTCAATAGCATATGGATACTTGAGGATCAATGCATGCTAATGGCTTATGAGGGGGTTGATTTATAGGAAAGGCTTAATTCAAATGGATGGCTAGGATCAATTAGGGCTTTAGATGAAATGGATGGATAGGATTAAGTTAGGTTTCCTTGCACATCAAGAAATTGTAGTCATGTGACATGTGGCAAGGGAAGATAAGGCTTAGCTGTGCTTGTGTAGATAAATACTAAAATTAGGTCTCATTAGTTGTGCATGTGAAGGATTTAGATGAAAGTTGTATAACAACACATGATTGACTGGACAAGTGTTGGAATGTGATAAAAGATGAGTGTTTAATTCAAATAAAATATTTGAATTAGTTAAAATATGAGTTGGATATTAAATAAATAAATAAAATTTATTTAATTAATAGGATAAATGAATAGGATGGGATAAGATATGATGTGGAAATTAATTAAATAAATAAAATTTATTTAATTAATTGGGATGAGGATAAGATAAATAGGATTATGCATGTGAAATTAATTAAATAAATAAAATTTATTTAATTAATTGGCTAAGTGGGATGAGGATGTGATTTAGATAGGATTTAATTAAATAAATGAAATTTATTTAATTAATTGGCTAATGGATAAATGGGATTAAGAGTGGGATTTAGGACAAAAATGGTTTATGATGTTTAGGATAATGTTTTAACAAGGTGTTGTAGGACATGGACAAAGTTGGGACAAATTTGGGTGTCTACATTTTGCCCCTCTTTGAGATGATGTTCAAGATGATGAGCTTTGTGTCAAGTAACATCATTTCAAAGAAGTTAAGGTATGGATAGAGGAAAATGATATGGAGATAGGAAAAATGATATGGAGATAGGATGATGATGCCCCCTCGAGAGGATAGGTGGGTTGGACAAACACGAGTATGCTCTTGATAAGAAATGGCTTGGCTGCAAAAAGAAAGATAAGGGGATAGATAGAAAAAATGATGATGCGTTATGCTGCAATAGAAAGTGAGCAACCATGATGTTTGATATAGCACTAAACGTTATGCACCAAGGTATAAGGAACCAGGGTGACAATGTGTCTCATGCCCCAGCGTAATACAACCTTGTCTAACGTATGAGGAAGTAAACTTAGAGCATTGAATTCCTAATGCGCAAAAGGTATGATATGACCTTAGATGCAAAGGATAGTGCAAAAAGATATTCCAACATACACAAGATATGAATATTAGCTGGAATGATACAAATGTGATACAAATGCAAGTTAAAGTGATAACACACACAAGCAAGCAAGCAAGCATGCACAAATGATTCAAAAACAAACAAGGTATTGCCCCTGTCAAGCTGTAAACCAATGATTAATTGCTGATTGTTTTGTTGATGATAGTTGAGAGTGTTGTTATTGCGGGGAAAGCTATATCCCTAGATCAACACAAAGTTGTTTGCTGAGTTGGTTGGCTAATTGGCTGAGTGATTTGGCTTACAACAAGGCTATGATCAAGACCATTGATTGTGATTGGATAACTTGGATTGATTGATTAACTTGATTGGTATGGATTAAGGATGGGCTTGCATTTGGATCTTTGTTTGGAATGATTCTTTGGATTGATTTGATTTGATGTGAATGGATGAAGATTGATTTGATGAAATGTTGATGATGGGATGATATGTGGTGGATTGGGATGCTTTTGATTTGTTGAAGTTATTGGATTTGTTCTGATTGGAGTTGATGTGATTGAGTTCATTTGTTTTGGTGTTGATGTTGATGATTGATAGGATTTGTCTTGATGTTTGGCTTGATGTGCTTTGGTTTTGATGTTTTCTATTGTTGGGTTGAGTGTTTTGATGATTGGATTGTTTAGAATGATGATAGTGATGGTGTGATGATTAGAGTGTCCACTCAATCTAAGCATAAGCAAGTGTTCTCAATATGCTCAAAGGATGTAAAACAAACAAGGTATTGCCCTTGTCAAGTCATAAACCAATAATTGATTGTTTGATTGATGATGATAGTGTTGTCATTGCAGGGAAAGCTATATCCCTAGATCAACACAAAGATGTGGGAACGCTATATCCCATTGATGATGATTGATTTGGCTCATGACAAGATGAGGTTCAAAACCTGTTGATTTGATTGGATAATGTTCATTGATTGATTAGCTTGCTTGATATGGATTAGTGTGACTTGGATTTAAGATCATTGCTTAGATTGATTTGATTGATATGATTGGAAGAAGTGATTGATTGAAATGGATGAATGAATGTTATCGATAAGAAGAATTGATGATGATGATTTGATTTTGAATGCATGTTGATGGAGTGGATTATTTTGGATGATGTGATTGAATTGATCTTATTGCTTGGATTTTTTGTTGGGTATTTGATTTTTTTGATTTTTGAGAATATATATATATATTTTTAGATTTTTTTGGGATATTTTAATTTTTTTAATTTTTTGAAATGTTTTGAATGTCAATGGATTTACAATTTAGGTAGCCTTTGTGCTAGATACCAATGACAAGGGAAAAAACCAAGTCTAGGTGCAAGGGATGGATAAAAGGATGGGCTCATAGTAAATGGGGTGGAAGGCTCATGAGAGTTGGATGGATAGATAAGAGGATAGGCCATATAAGGGATGGATGCATGCCTCATGATAAATGGATAGGTAGGCTATAGTGGAAAGCTCATGATAAATGGATGGGGATAAGCTATAAGATGGGAAGCTCGTGATAAGGACACACCATAGTGGATGGATCATAAGGGAGCTAGGATGTGATCTCCAAAGGCTATGTTGCATAGGAGGAACTTGCCCCATTCTAGGTGGTAATGCTAAGGATTTTCACATGAAAAAGTTCATGACCAAGGGATGACATGATGGATTGGATTTGGATGGGATGGATAAATTGTTAATGGATAGGACTTGGTTTGGAAAGAAGGTATGTCAAGAAATATCCAAACATGTTTCAACATTTTACCCCTATGTCTTCATCAAAATCAAAAGGCGGAAGGATGGGTAAATGGGCTCAATAGGATAGGCATGTTTATGTAATGGATAAGGATGATAGGATGGTATGGTAATGGTAGGATAGGATAGGATGGAAAATGATATAATGGGATGGATAGTTTGGAAATGGATAGGTTGGATGAGACAATGTGCCCCCAAGTGTAAGTGACATAGAAGATCAACCTACACATGACGCCTGTTTGCCAGGTTTTCATCATGGTACTTATCCAAGGCACCTATTTACCAGGTTTTCACTGTTGGACGAAGGGATTTCTCTTTACTATTTTGATTTTTTTTTCTTTGTTTTTTTCTTTTTTGCTTTTAGATGGGTTGACAATTACACATGGCACCTGTTTGCCAGCTTTTCACCATGGTAATGGATAGGAGGGACTCAAGTGGCTAGTGCTATGAAGTTTGATAGGGTCCCTTTAGAGATGGATGATTTCTTTGCATGGACCATGTCATTATGCTTATCGATGTTGATAAGGGATTGCATGGATGGGAGATGGAGTAGGTAGATAGTGGATGATGAAATGGATTATGGAAGGTTCATGCAAGGATAGATGGATGGGGATAGTGGACTATGATGTGGATTATGTAGGCTTATGCAAAAGCATGGACCATAGGAAGGTGATTGAGGAGATATGTAGGATAATGGATGAAGGATGGGGAGATATAGTTATGTGGAGGTGTTGCGGAGTGGAAGGGAACCATGACCAATGGTTGCACACACCGTGATAAACATTGAAGCTTTTGATGAGATGGTGGTGTAGGAAGCAATGGAGATGTTTGCTTAGGAGATGGTTGATGGTGTGACTTAGGAACCCACATAGACTTAGGATTTTTAGTGCTGTTATTTTTCTTGTGGGATTTTTGAAGGGAATGGAAGTTTTGGATGGAAGTAGGCTTTTGGATGGATATAGGTGGTTGGGATTCTTGAGATGTGGATGAGGATGCCTCATTTGACTTGCTAGCTATTTGCTTAGGAACCCAAACCATTTTGCTTTTAGGCTTTGCTTTTGGAGGTATGGGCTTGGATAGCTTTGTGAATGTACTTTGCTTAGAAGATGGATGATTTAGAGACTTTTCACATTGATGCCCTAAGGCATGAGGGTCCTTAGGAGTTTTAGTTAGATTTTTGGCTTTGTAAGTAGAGGCATCAAAATTTTTGCTTTTGAATCCCATGGGGTGGGTGGAGTGGATGGAATGATTGGAAGCTTTATGCTTAGGCAATGTGTGCTTTTGTTGGCCACGATTAGGGATGTAAGGATACTTATGAATGATAGGTATGTTAGGTGTTGGAAGCAATGGTGGCAAGGTGGATGGAGGGATATTTGAAGTTGGTAAAAGTGGAGGCAAAGTGGATGGTGGAAGATGTACGGTCACATGCTTTTGACATTTATAGGATGATAGAGGTAGAATGGCTTCATATGTTTTGGGTAGATGGGGGGTGTGATAGAAAGTGGTAGGTTTAGGATGCATGAAGGGATTACCAACATCTTTAGCTTGTTTACCTTGGGGTGTGTATCCAAGGCCATATGAGCATGGAGGAACTTTGACATGGTTTGGCTCCAAAATACCTTGTTCATAAAGGCCTAGACCTTTACCTTGGTAGTTCATGTTTTGGAGTATGCGATGGACAATGGGACTAGATGTGTCTAGGGAACTAGACTTGAGCCCTTTATTGGATGGAGAAGGTGACATGGATAGAGGTTGTTTTTGTCCTAAGGAAGAACATTCATGGACAAAGGTGGTAAGACCACTAGGACATGATGGTGGACTTGAAGTGGAATTAATGGTGGATGTGGAAGGAGGATCATTAGGATCTTGATTATGTTCGCTAAGATCCAAGCTATTTGTTTGATCTTTTATGCTTACTTGGGGGACAAGTATCTCATCATGACAAGTGGATGTTTGCTCATTATGGATAGGGCTAGATGGCGGATGACTAGGAGCAATGTGGATATCTTGCTCATGGATAGATATAGGATTATGGATAGGATCAAGGTGCTCATGGATAGCTTCTTCATAGGTATCATCTTGATCATAAAGAAGGTAGATATTATGGATAGGTTGCATAAAAGTGTTTTGATCTTGAGTTGGACTAGGGTTTAATGTTTCCACATGCTTAGGATTAAACCTTTGACATACCTCTCAGGTTGCTTGAATGGAAGTGGAAGGCTCTTGGATAGGCTCTTGCTCAACAACATAAGAACATGATGACTCTTGACTTGGATTAATGATAGAAGATTCACAAATAGGCTTGATAGCTTGTATGTTAATGGAAGGCTCTTGAAGAGGCTCAAGGATATGTGGACCATATGATGGGATTATATGATTGGACATGACCTTTGGAAGTTCTTCAGTAGGTTCATGAATGGGTGTTTGACATGGAGGTAGTTCATTCGTAGCTAGTAGCCAATGGATCACATCCTTTGCAAGGGTATGAGTGGATGGGAAATATAATGGATGAGCAATAATAGAGGATGATGTTGTAAGCGTAGGACTAGGATTTTGATTAGATGGAAGGATAATGGAGTTTGATAGGCTAAGATTTGGATTGGATGGGGGTAATACATAGGATTGGGATGATGTGACATGATTTCTTATTGTATGTCGATACACCTTGTAAACAATTGGGAAAAATATGGGGCATGTATTTGTATCATGGCCTTTGGTCCTATGGTATGTACAATAATCATGTTCATCATATGGACTTTCTTCACATGGTTTGACTTCGGGAAGTTCAATGAGTTTTGCTTCAAGCATCCTTTGTAAAACTCTCTCAGCCACATCCTTTGGTGAAGGATTAGAATGCAATGGTGATGAAGATAATGGAGGGATTGGTGGTTTGGAAGGTTGATGGATTAATGGACTAGGAGTAGGATCACATGGTGGTGTTGGGATAGGATTAGTTGGCTCATGTGTTGGCATGTGATTGGATGGTGAAGGCCACTCATATGATGAATTAGCTAGGTTGGTATCTCCCTTGTCAAAGGTAATTAAGTCTTGTTGCCTTAGGCTTGCATGGTTTATGTACAAAGGGCCATTTGGAGCTGCATGTGCTTCTTGTTGCAAAGGTGGATTTGGGCTCATTTGTGCTTGTTGTGGAGGCCATTGATAGTCTTGGAAGCTAGGTGTAATGCTAGGATATGTAGACAAAATATCTTGAGGTGGACCCAAAGATGCGGGCATTTGATCTTGTTGGCAAGGTTGACTTGTGCTCACTTGATTTATATACAAAAGGCCATTTAGACTTGAATGTTGTTCTTGTGATATCACTTGATTGCTTTGTAGATGGGCTTGGTAGTGCATTGGAATGGTGGCATGAGGGATTGGATAAGCTTGAGGTGGATATTCATAGGTTGATGTGGCATTGACTTGGTGGATAGGTGGATTAAGTTGATAGGAAGTGGAAGATGATGACATGTAAGGTTGATGTGGAGTTTGTTGAGGTTGGGATGGTCTTTGGACTTCTTGTTGTGATATGATTTGTTGTTGTTGGAATTGTTGAATGGGTTGTTGTGATGGTTGGAATTGTTGACTTGGTTGATGTTGTTGTAGTTGAATGTGTTGATGTGATGATGATGGAGGGGTTGCATAAGATAATGATTGTTGTGATATGGATTGATATGGATAAGGGTTGTGATAGGTTGATGAAGGATTGATATGACATGTGGATGAATTTGGTTGATATGAAGTGGATGGAGATTTTGAACTTGTTTCATCCTCATCAATAAAGAGATAGCCTCCTCGAAGTATAAACTTGGTCTTAGGAGGAGAGGCTCCTTTAATTGTGATCTTGGGCTTTGGTTCATTCTCATGATTTGGATTAGGAGGATAGTCACCTTTAATTATGACTAGTTTCTTCTCATGATTTGTATTAGGAAGATAACCACCTTTAATTGTGATTGGTTCCTTGTCATGATTTGGATTAGGAAGATAACCACCTTTAATTTTGATTAGTTTCTTCTCATGATTTGGGTTAGGAAGATAGACACCTTTAATTGTGATTGGTTTCTTCTCATGATTTGGATTAGGAAGATAGCCACCTTTAATTGTGATTGGTTTTTTCTCATGATTTGGATTAGGAAGAGGGGCTCCTCTAATTGTGATCTTGGGCTTTGGTTTTATTTCATTGTTTGAATTAGAGGGGTAGCCTCCTTGAATTGTGATTATAGGCTTAGGTCTTGTCTCATGATTATAAGGATAACCCCCTTGAATTGTTACCTTAGGCTTGGGATTTATCTCATGACTAGAGGGATAGCCCCCTTGAATTGTCACCTTAGGCTTGTGATTTGTCTCATGATTAGAGGGATAACCCCCTTGAATTGTCAACTTAGGCTTGGGATTTGTCTCATAATTAGAGGGATAACCCCCTTGAATGATTACGACCATCTTGACAAGTGTTGACTAGGAATAGGTTGATGATGATGTAGAGATGATTTGGAATGAGTATGGATGTGACTAGGATATGTTTAGAATGAAATTGATTTGGTTATGATTAGGATATGATGTGGAATGACAAAATTGGGTGATGTGGATGAAATGTTGGATGAATTATTTGTGTTTGGTATTTAGAGCTTGATTTGGCAATGTTCAAACAAATGATTATGCATATACACACATGAATCACTCATGCAAGACACATAAGCAATTGTTGACTTTGAAAATGAAATGTGATGATTATGCAAGCACACATGGAAGACACATCAACAAGCCTAATGTCTAGTCAAGTGGGTATGGCCAATTAGGTCTTAGGCTAGATTGCACAAGGTTGACTAGGAATTTGAAAGCGAAATCCTGCCACACAGCTGGAAGAAAGGGGTAACCCACCCTTCACCTTCACTTCCCAAAGGTATAAAGTTCTTTGGGGCTTAGCCAAGAGTGACAAGATTCCAACTCCCAATGAGGGTGTCTTTCGATTTAGCCTCGATTGAGGTCATCCCTTGGAGTGGTGTGTCTCCAAGCAGGCCTCCTAAGAAGGGTATGACAAAAGCAAACCAAGTGAGTTGTCACTTGATTCACACTAGCAGTTGTTAATTTCCCCTTAGAAAATTGAAATGTGTAACAAACAGTTCAAGCACTTGTTCTTTTTAGACCCAAATCCAAATGTGATGGAAGACAATGGTTTGTTTTAGCCTAATTTTTTGATGTGAATTTGCAAACAATTGTTCATTTTATGCCCAAATTGAAATGTGTGATTCAAACAATGATTAAGATGAAAGATTAGAATGAGTGCACCTGATTATTTTCGCTTTCCAAGTTGTTGTAGATTATTGATATTGCTGCTGCTAAAGCTCCTTATGATCACCTACAACATAAAAAAAAATGATATTATAATGCAGGCATAAAAAATAGGCTCATCAGGCAAGGAAAATTGTAATTTTAGATGCATAGCCGAATTAGATTTGATTATTTCGATACATTTTTGGTTCGAAAATTAAAAAATCAAAGAAGAGACCCCCATTAATTTTCAGAGAGCTTTTAAAAAATGTAAATAAATCAGAGAAATTCCCTGTTTTACGCCTAGAAATGTGGATTTATGAAAATAGTATAGTCGGCAAAGATATGATTTTTTCACATTATAAACTACCTTTAAATTAAATATGCAAAACAAAGACCTCTATTAGAATTTTAAGAGCTTTCCAGAAATGTAAAAATTTCTAAAAAATTTGCTGATTTGCGCCCAGAATTGCCATTTTATGAAAAAACATAAAAACATGATAAATCCCGCAAAAATCGTAATAAACCCAAAATTTTTTTGCTGTAGCTTCCTTATATCATGGAAAAACTTTTGCTAAAATCTTGTAGAAAAATTCGTAGCCGTTTGGAAGATATGATGTAATCTTTAAAACCTAGGGTTTTGTCCAAAAAGTAGCAGATCTGCAACAAAAAATTAATTAAATCTGCAAAACTCAACAATGGGGGTTATATGAATGCAAATTTTTACTACAAAAACCTGCAAAAAAGATCAAGCGAAGTGAGTCCCACCGGGCGTGCCAAATGTAGTTAGGGTAAAATTATAAATCAGGGCAAATGAATAAACAACAATGATAAAAACCCTAGCAATGCACAATGAAGCACAAGACAACATGAAAATCAAAATAACAAATGTAAATACAAACTGATCTCCACGCTATGATCGATTTATCTCCATTGCTCTTCTCCACCTCGCATGAACATGCAAGATTTTGAAGGATTATTGTTGGAAGAATGTTGGGTGCTCACTTCTGTAGCATAACATTAAGATGAAGATGCTAGAATGAATGATAGATGAAGGATGCAAAGGCTCTAATGATATTTCAACAGCATGTGGATACTTAGGATCAATGCATGCTAATGGCTTATGAGGGGGTTGATTTATAGGAAAGACTTAATTCAAATGGATGGCTAAGATCAATTAGGGCTTTAGATGAAATGGATGGATATGATTAAGTTAGGTTTCCTTGCACATCAAGAAATTGTAGTCATGTGACATGTGGCAAGGGAAGATAAGGCTTAGCTGTGCTTGTGTAGATAAATACTAAAATTAGGTCCCATTAGTTGTGCATGTGAAAGATTTGGATGAAAGTTGTATAACAACACATGATTGACTGGACAAGTGTTGGAATGTGATAAAAGATGAGTGTTTAATTCAAATAAAATATTTGAATTAGTTGAAATATGAGTTGGATATTAATTAAATAAATAAAATTTATTTAATTAATAGGATAAATGAATAGGATGGGATAAGATATGATGTGGAAATTAATTAAATAAATGAAATTTATTTAATTAATTGGGATGAGGATAAGATAAATAGGATTATGCATGTGAAATTAATTAAATAAATAAAATTTATTTAATTAATTGGCTAAGTGGGATGAGGATGTGATTTAGATATGATTTAATTAAATAAATAAAATTTATTTAATTAATTGGCTAATGGATAAATGGGATTAAGAGTGGGATTTAGGACAAAAATGGTTTATGATGTTTAGGATAATGTTTTAACAAGGTGTTGTAGGACATGGACAAAGTTGGGACAAATTTGGGTGTCTACAGTGTGGTTTGTGTTTGAGAAGTTAGTGGAAACCTTGCATATAACGATGATGGTGGTATTATTTGTTCCCTTCGCAAAAGGATTAGTGTCGATAAGTATTGTGGGTAGGCTTGTCTGAGTGAATTTGGATAAATATGCAAAACCAAAATAACTTAGAACCATGCTTTTATTTAGCTATCTCACCAATTGAGAGTGAATTTGGATAAATATGCAAAACCAAAATAAATTAGAACCATGCTTTTATTTATCTATCTCACCAATTGAGAGTGAATTTGGATAAATACGCAAAACCAAAATAAATTAGAACCATGCTTTCATTTATCTATCTCACCAATTAAGAGTGAATTTGGATAAATATGCAAAACCAAAATAAATTAGAACCATGCTTTTATTTATCTATCTCACCAATTGAGAGTGAAATTGGATAAATATGAAAAACCAAAATAAATTAGAACCATGCTTTTATTTATCTATCTCACCAATTGAGAGTGAATTTGGATAAATATGCAAAACCAAAATAAATTAGAACCGTGCTTTTATTTATCTATCTCACCAACTAAAACATGGATAAATAATTCTGTAGAGAAATTAAGCAAAAGAGTCAATTAAAAAGACTCTTTCAAACTACTCTATATTTGTTTATTAATCTATAACTACTCTATTTCTTAAAGTACTTACACAATTATTTTGATGTGTTTTTTTAATTAAAATAGAAAGTTTTAAATGTAATATTAAATATTTAAATATATGGTTCTATCATTTTCCCTCCTTATTAACACTCTTATTTAGTCAAATATTTCTTAATTAAATTGTAGTATATTGAATTATTCTTTACAAAACTCAAACTTGTTTCTTGATAGTCATTTTGTCAATATATTTGTCACCATATTTTTAGTTACATAGTACTCCATCTATATAATGTTAGATTCTCAATTTTTTTCACAAATGAAATGATATTGTATTCGTATGTGCTTAATTTTTCCATGATACATTGAATGCTTTGTTATGACAATGCAACTTTGGCTATCACACTTCAACATTATTGGTTGATTTTAAGAAATCCTAATGTCCTACAATAATCTTCTCAACCATATTGATTCTTTTGTTGCTTGAAATGCTAATACATATTTTTCTTATGTGCTTGAAAGAGAAACTATCATTTGTTTCTAATTTGCCCACAAAACTAGACCTTCACTAAGGATAAACTAGTATCCTTTAGCTAATCTCTTGATATCAATATCTCTTGCCCAATATGTATCACAATAACTTGTAATCTTTAGATATTTTTTTGAAATCCCATTGCATGCAATTCTATGCTTAGTTATTGCTTGAAGATATCTAAAAACTATTTTGTCTACTACCCAATGTTGTGGTCCAAGATAGCTGGAAAAATGACACAATGCTTATAGCAAGTGAAATATTAGATCTACTAGAAGCCACTGCATTAATTAAGCTCCCAATAATGATTTGATATGGAAACGTATCCATATAATCTACTTCTTTTGATATTTTGGGAATATTTCTAATGATTTTTTTTACTTATTTCCATTGGAATACTTATTGGCTTGTAATTTTCCATCACAAATTTCTTAAGAATGTTCCTAATGTACCTCTCTTGATAATATGGATTTGTCTCTTCTCCCTATCCTTTAAAATTTGTATGCCCAAGAAATAATGAATTTCACCTAATTGTTCATTTCAAATTCTACAATTAATTAAGACATAAACAAGTCTAACATTTTTAGATCATAACTCATAATGATAGTGTCTTCACATTTAGAGCTAAGGATACCATTGAATCACCAAAATTCTTGATATAAATATGCTCTCTAAGCATATTATCATCACATGAAGGAAGACCCTTAGATGTATAATGAGACAGTATGACTAAAGTATCATCAAAATGAGTAAAAGAATGAGAAAGAGAGGTGTGCAAAGGTAAAACATTACTATGCTTATGTACATCACTATCACTAGCCATAGGAAAAGTAGAAGCAACATGAATATCATGGTTAAGTGAAGTAAGTATATGTACTTGAGGAAAGAAAAGTACTAACCAACTCTATGAAGGTGGCAAAATTGTATATATGATGGACTAAAACCTCCATAAAAAAGAAATCCCACTCCATAGGGTTAAAAACATGAGAGAATCAAGGATGAAAGGATCATATGCTAAAAGTGTAGAAACATATCCAAATATAAAATATAGGCATGGATATAGGTTAAGGTCAATGTATTCTCATAATCCATGATGTAAGATGTACAAATGAAGCACATATCATGGACATGTTGGTAAGATCAAAGAGCTATTAGGTAATACAAGCTCCTAATAAAGATAAGTCAATGAGACACAAATAAAGGGTGGATTCATGCCCTAATCAGATTTGAAAGAAAGATGTAATAATTAGAAATAATAGATCTAAAAATCCTAATACAAGGAATAAAACCTAAGGCCAAACCCTTGTGTGGTTTAGAGTGGACATGTTCACCAAAATGTAACGAAAATAAGTGGATTCCTTTACTAAACTTAGGTTAATGAACATGTTAAACAATTAACCTAATTTAGAGTCATGACATATCCTAGAGGATTCACCTCTAAAGCACTGCCTTATCATATGCATACATATTGTAGTATTTCAAATCACCAATTTATGTGACCCAATATGACACCTATTGGCAGGATATAGAAGGTTGTGAGGCACCACACTTGTCATTTGGGTAATTTCTAGAACCATATATCCATTATATAGGCCTTAAATAGCCTCAAACACTCCCTAACACACCTAAATAAGCTATAATAAGGATAAATATCATAAAGGAAAGGGTGAAATCATGGGAAGAAGATAATTAAGAGTTTTTATGAAAGGACATAAGGGAAAGGTACCATGAAAAGGTATTAAGAGGCTATATAAGGAAGAGGAAAGGGAGAGATAAGAGCATGGATCATATGGATTAAATATGTGCAAGAAGAAGGAAGATAATAAGTATGAGGAAAGCATGAAGAATGAATAATAAGACATGTGTAATACATTAAAGTATATTAATATATGATTTTGTATATGTACATATGGGTGTATATATATATATGAATATATATAATTTCTTATAATTTGCTTTATACTTATTACATATCTAAGCTCTCCCTTTTTATTGCATCACACTGAGGTTTACTACATATAACCTAGTATAAAACCTTAGACTTCAGTCTAGGTTTTTCTATCAACATTTGGTTCCATTGTGGGGATCTTGGTTGTTGTTGTATAAGGAGTGGGATCATACCAAAGAAGAAATCAGTGTTCAAAAAATTTGAGGAGAAATGAAAAATTTGGGTTTTTTTTTAAACTTACACATGGTTAAAATATTTATTATGAAGAGGCGTGGTCAATTCAATTAAATAAAGAAATTATTTGTTTCAATGGGAAAAGTTGGTAAAAGAGTTAAGAAGGAAAATGAAAATTTGATGTGTGAAAATGATTTTTTGGAAGAAAAATTGATGAAAGTTAAAAATGATAATAAAACACTAATAGAAAGGATAAAGGATTTAGGAAAGGAGATAAATTGATATTTATGTGAAAACTATAATTTATAAAAATAATTGGAAAAAGTTCAAGATAAAAATGCAGAACTAGAAGAAAAGTTGAAAAGGTTAGAAGAGGAAAATAGTCTACAAAAGGATGAAATATTAAAATGGAAAGAACAAAATAATCAGTTAGATCAATCACCAAGTGCAACATGCATAAAGGAAAATGAATGTCTAAGGTCTAAACCATTACTTTGTGACATTTCATGTGATATGAATGCTTTGTGTGATATAGCTGAAGCTTGTTTAGAAAATGAATATAGAGTTGAAGATAACAAGGAGATTGAATCTACAAAATTTGCTAGTTGTGATGATAATGACATAGGAAGTTCTTCAAAGAATGTTGGTTTCAAAATGATGAAAAGAATGGGTTATGAAGAAAAAGGTTTGGGAAAACATGGAAAAGGAATTAGAGAGCCAGTTGAACCAAAAATGAGGCCAAGGAAGGAAGGTCTTGGATATAGAGATAAAGAAACTACAAATCATGTTATAGGTAATGTGAGTACAAACAAGTCAATTCAAGAAATCAAGTGTTCTTATTCTCATAGGCTAGGACATAGGAATGAAACAAGTTGGGATCTTCGTCATTGTACTATTTGTGGATTGAAGAGTCGTTATGAAAAGATGTGTTGGAACAAAGAGTGGAAAAATAAATCTATGTCAGATTGTATGCACATGAATTATGGATGGATTGATCGATCAAATTGGAAACATGTTACAAGTATGTTTAAAGTGTTGTACAAGTATAAGTATTCTCATGTTGAACAGAAAATGAATTATGCAAGAACAAGTCAAGATCATAAAAAGGGAGAAGTGCAAAATAAAAAGAAGTATTAAAGGAAATAATATAAACAAGACAGATTTTTTTTTATGATCTACGGAAGATTCTTTTAGGCCCTAGCCTCATGATCTAAGGGGTTAGGAACCTAGGGGATGACACATAGAAAAGGGGGGAATCCTTGAAAAGATTTGACCGATCAATGTAGGACAAGGATAAGCCAAATGGGATGCATAAAAGGATCAATTAAATTCTAGATCATTAACACCCATGGAAAAAGGAGAAAACAATAAATTAAGGCAGATTAAAGATGACATTGAATTACTGATGGAGTTAACCACAGAAAAGATATTGAAAAAGATTAGAGAAAACTAATAAAGAAGAAATAGAGCACGCCAGAGGGGCTATTGCTAAGGGAGTTGAAATAGATTGCACTAGAAGGGTTATAGCTAAAGAAGATGAAGTTAGAGTGTGCTAATGAGGGTACTTCTGAGTGCACTAGAGGGGCTACTGCTGAGGAAGAACCATGGAAAGAAAGGCAATCATGAAGGATACAAGTGGTTTCACCAAGTTGTCTTGAGGACAAGATAATTTTTTAGGTTTGGGGAGAATGTTGGCAGGATATAGAAGGTTGTGAGACACCACACATGTCATTGGTCATTTCTAGACCCATATATCCATTATATAGGCCTTAAATAGCCTTAAACACACCCTAACACACCTAAATAAGCTATAATAAGGATAAATATCATAAAGGAAAGGGTGAATTCGTGGGAAGAAGATAATTAAGAGAATTTATGAAAGGACATAAGGGAAAGACACCATGAAAATGTATTAAGAGGCTATATAAGGAAGAGGAAAGGGAAAGATAAGAGCATGGATCATGTGGATTAAATATGTGTGAGAAGAAGGAAGATAACAAGTATGAGGAAAGCATGAAAAATGAATTATAAGACATGTGTAATACATTAAAGTATATTAATATATGATTTTATGTACATATGGGTGTATATATGAATATACATATAATTTCTTAAAATTTGCTTTATACTTAAATTGCATATCTAAGTTCTCTCTTTTTATTGCATCACATAGAGGTCTACTACATATAACATAGTATAAAACCTTAAACTCTGATCTAGGTTTTTCTATCAACACCTTAGTATTAGGAGGAAAGGGGATGATCTAATTATTGTGATACAAGTAGGTATCAGGGTTAGGAAGCATGGAAAAAAGAGGGTGGGGTGTTTATAAGTGGCATTCCAAATATTATTGATGCAGGAGCATCCTTGGAGATATGGAGCAATCTTGCATCTCCATGGTTTGATTTAGAAGTTACCACATTTCATCGCATTTTATATTTGAGCCTTATGGTTTTGGTATAACATTTGGGAGACGTACAGAATGGGCATATCCATGATTTATAAGAATTGGTTTAATGCAATGACTTGTTTGGACATCAGATTGGCAGATTGTCACAGTTGCATAATAACTAATGGTGCTCGATAAATTAGAGTTTACAACAATCAAGGAGGACATATGAAGGCTTATCTAGTCCATGGGAGTAGAAATTGAACACCACACCATTTTATTTTCCATTGTTGTGGTCTGGTTTGAGGAATTAGGATTACACTAGTTGACTAAAATTCCAAGGGGTTTATAACTTTGCACCATTGTGCAATTGACATAGATCACAAAGGAGGTTAGAGATAGATACTTATAGGAGGTCCATAAACTTTGAAAAGAGGGAGTGGTGAGTGTGAAGGAGATCTAGAGAACGAGGATAGACATGGGAGTTCAAGATAGATTTTAGAGAATATAATTATTGTTAGATACCTTTGGGCTATGGCCTAACATATACACTCTTGCAGTAGATTTTTAATCTTGTTTTTTAATTCAATAAAGTAATGAGGAATATTTTGGAGGTAGGTTTTTCCAAGGGTATATCTTATCTTATTTCATTACGAGCTATTATTGTGTGAGTGTTTTATCTATTTTGGCTACATGGTTGGATAGTCCTTCATTGGCCCTCCTATTGTGACTACATCATTTATACAAATCACTTTGCATAGGCCAATTAAAGTAAATGTCATTCATTATGTTGGCCTTACTAGGGTATCAAGTGAAGCTATCTTTTTTGTAGACCACATAGTCTTTTATTGTGTTAGAACCTCATAATACAAGGGGTGTCTACTTAATGTCAACTCTAATGTAGTTAACAAAGTAAACAATGGTCACATCGAGGTCATATAGGTTCAATACAATTCTACCAATTTTTCTAAAATTAGTTATTGGACATCTTTTGGTAATGATATGACTCTACCCTAATCTATCTTTACAACCCTTCAATTATAATTTAAATTAACATGTATACTATAATTATTAAAACCATTCAATTATAATTTAATTTGACATGTATACTATATAATTAAGATATATCCTATTAGGAGAATTTGCTATTAGATTTGTCATGGTAAAGGTTTGGAAGTTGAGATATATAAGCGATTTTAAATCATTCTAGAAGATGACGTATTTTCCATAGTTCATTTAGCTTTTTTTGTTGATGCTTTAATGTATGGGATGACAATCAAAACTAGTTTTGAGTTAGATGTAGGTATAGGAAGTGCCATTGGTTGATAGGACAGAACTAATAAGGTGATAAAAATGTATAAAAACAGATACATGGGATACCTAGTGAAAATAGGGAGGTATTTTAATTCCACTAATGTACATAGAGGAAGTATAAAAAAAAAAAAAATATGAGGTGCATAAATGAAACTAGGGGTGCTTATTAGTACCCTATGAATGTAGGTGCTATGCCATTTTTTTATTAAGTGAATCCCCTGGGTGACAAATCATGTAATAGAATTTTGATCATAACTTTTTAACTATAACTCAAAATAAACACTTCTTATATGCGATGGAAATAGAATGACACAATTTGAACTAGATTTCTCTCAAACTTTGTCTAGGTCAAACTCACACCCCATGGGATTACCCTTTGTGCATAAGAATGATTTGAGATGTGTGGGCTTGATCTAATAGAAAATGCATCTAAGGACTTGTTCGCTATGGCCTTCTAGATTTTTGAATCTATCAAGGTGGTGTCTAGAGACACCATTGAGGAGTTAGTTGACTCGATAGGTGAATGAGTTCTGTTAGGCGAAACCACTTGGTGGATTGAATTAATGATGACAAGAAAGATTGAAAACAATATTCACACACATGTAGGTGTTCTATATGGTGATGCATATTTGATCCCTTTATTGCCCTTTAGAATTGAAGTGTGGTTTAATTATTTTCCTTTTCTTTTTGATATTCTCCTCTATATATTTTAGTGCCCAATAAATATCTTTAAATACCACAACATAGCAACATGCCACACAAAATATGTGCTAGGTTGCGAGTATGAGGGGGTAGAACAGTAGGAATTTGAATTCAAAGTGTTAAATTTCTAATGTCATTTATGCTCTCTTCAAGATTGATTTAGATTAGCTTAATGCCACTTGAAAATAATTTAAAAGGATAAAGTGGCAATTTCAAGATAGGAAATGAACGTGTGAAAATAATGCAAAATGGTAGTGAAACAAGGATAAATAAAAACTAAGATATAAACTAATATATCACTTGTCAATATGTTATAGTACCTGCCTTGTAGTGTTGTTATTATAATATTTGTTTAGTTGTAATTTTTTTGTTGATTAGCTATTGGTTGTATATAGTATTTGTTTAGTTGTAATTTTCTTTTGATTAGGTATCGGTTGTATAGACAAATTGCATTCCAATAATTGAAAAATTAAGTTTTGAAGAGTGTTGAAATGTCTTGGGTAAATAAAATTGAATCTCAAAATAATCTAATTTGGTAAAAATAAAATAGGACTAAAATATTTCCTAACTATAAAACTAAACTTTTATGTAATAATATTGAATACTCTTACAATTTAAAATGCATTAAAATATTGTAAGTTTGAAGAATAATTACATAATATAACAACAATAACATATTCATATTTACATCACTACAGTATTTTATCTTAGTCACTTAATTTTTTATTTAAGTAATAATAGTAAGTACTTTTAGAGAACATGATTTTAATTATTTTAATTAATCTGATATTTTGGTTTAGTAATAATTTTGGGTGCATTTATTTAATAAAAGTATGTGGTTCAACTCCATTTAATTAGACATCAATGGTTAAGATCAAATGAATAGTTAAGAAATATTTTAGTGAAATTAGGTTATTTATGTGTAGAACCCTAAAGTATAGTTATAAAACAAATTTAAACCCTAATAATTTTTTTATAAAATAGCTTTGAAAAAAAATCAATAAATAAAAATATTGCAGAAAAATTTTAATGTTATTTTATTTTACGAAATTAAGTTATTTTTGAGATTTTTTTTTTAACTCAAGAGTTAAAAATCTAGAGTGTCATGAAAAATACTTTTATTTTGGGGATTTTAATTTTATTACTCAATAGTTAAAAATCTAGTGTGATGGAAAATATTTAAATGAAGTGATGCCATGTTCCTAGTAAAGTCTTAAAAATATAATGCACTTCCTTATTGTATACTTTTCCATTTTTTATTTGATTTGATAAACCCTAATAAAATATAGTTATAAAATATTATTAAACATAAATAAAATAATATATTAACTACCACTCCCTTTCCATAAGGCAATATTACCATCATTATTGTAATGGATGCACATTAATCACACTTATCATGTAAAATTTTTCTGCTTAAAGAAAAATATTTTTTTAATTTGTTATAATATTTGCATCTATACAATAGCAATATCTAAATATTTTATAAATAGAAAAACTATTTCTCATTGGTTGCAAAAAAATTATTAATAACTAGTTAGGAACTTATAGTTTCCTTGGCACAAGCTCATTATTTGGAGTGAATTTGTTTTACGACGTAAGAAAATTTTCAAAGCACTATAATGTTCACATACAAAAGACTATCGGCTTAGGATTTGTTATTTGAAGCATTCAAAAACCCTAAAGATTTAAATGTCAAGATTAAAAACAAAAACCAAGGCCATCAAATATTAAAGTTTGATATTTTAAAATAAACAGCACAAAGTAACAACCCATGGATTGAATATTTAATGATCAAGAAACTGTTGAGCCAATGAAATAAATAACAACCACTGCACCAACCCAAATCAATTGAAAAACCTGCACGAGCACAAGGAACTGTAAAAATTTTCAAAGCACTATAATGTTCACATACAAAAGACTATCTGCTTAAGACTTGTTATTTGAAGCATTCAAAAACCCTAAAGATTTAAATGTCAAGATTAAAAATAAAAACCAAGGCCATCAATATTAAAGTTTGATATTTTAAAATAAACAACACAAAGTAACAACCCATGGATTGAATATTTAATGATCAAGAAACTTTGCCAACCCAAATCAATTGAAAAACCTGATCAACTGTAAAAGAGTTATAACAAAGATAATGATATTGCTAGATAAAGGGGCTAAAGGGTCCGTGAACTAAAAAAAATTTAAAAAATTCAAATTTTTTTGCAGCACCTGCAAATGAGAACTAAATTTTTTTTTCAAAAATTCAATTTTTTTGCAACACCTGCAAATGAGATATCTCCATAAATGTACCAAAACTTGCATATCTTGGTAGATTGCCTCGTCATAATTTTGATTTGGGAAATGTAGGACCGATTTTTAATATTTTCAATTTGTTACGAATAGGTTTTTAATTAAATACAAGCAAAGTAACACAATATTCTTTAAACTCTTGTCACTATTATTTCATAAAAAAATTATTAGGGTGTATATTTAATATAATAGGAAGTTGTTTCCTATGTATTAAATATTCAATGTTCATATTTTCACTTAAAATTTAAATATAAATTTTCAAAATTAAATATTAAATATTTAAATAATATAATAATAATGATTAAAGAATTAATTAATGTAATAATACTAATAATTTTATAATTTAAAATGCATTAAAATATTATAAGTTTGGAGAATAAAATAAAAAAGTAATTAAATTCATGATACTGTAGATTTTAAAGCTTTGACTAAATAAAATTGAGATCCCTAAAATAATTTAATTACATAAAATAAAATTTGTAGAACCCTAAAAACTAAATTAAAATTAAATTATTTTAGCTAATGAAGATAGAAGAGGTCATTTTTTTTTCAGCCAATTACAATACTGATAAATCATTTTTAAATAATTTTTTGTTAAAAATTTATCATGTTGACATAGGAAAAGTACAAATTTAAATCAAATTTTTCCGACAAGAAAAATAATCCTATCTTTTAATTGGTTTGCAATCAATAGATTAATAACTAGATAAGTGTGAACTCAAAGGCAGGTACTAATAAAGTTGGAACCAGATCCTAAAAAACGGGCGGCATATACACTTCTATATATAATACAGAACTAAGATTTAAGAATAATTTATAGGAAAACGCTAAGAGTTAATATTAAGAACTGCTTCCATTAAATCAGATTCCCTTGAAAAGAAACCCTGAAACTTGTACTTTGTAGCTGGACGGCAATGTGCAGCGTGATTCTCTCGAGCAAAACTGACAAATTGGACTTTTGTATTTTATGTCTTATGGACGGTGGCATCTCATATACCGACCGCTTTTCTAATTTTTAACTTCCTTCCTTAATTTTTAATTTTTAAGTGACAATAAAATGATTTCGACAGTTCTCTAATCGTGTGGTCCGGGGCAGTCAGAGGCCACTCTGATGACAGATATTTAATTTGTTTTGTACTGAAAAACTGAGTGAGATTAATAACTGTAATTGCATCGAATGGATTCACACGGGAGTGGTAGAAAAATACTTGTAGTAGTGCTGTCATATCCCGCACAGGGTAGAAAGCCGTGAAACGGTTAGTGGTTAGTGAGGAGGGAATGCAAATGAAAAAGAGGGCGCAGGAATTGAGAGATGAAGCTCGGAGAGCAGTAGGTGAAGGATGATCTTCATTGAAAGATTTGGATTCACTTATCTCTCACTTCTTTGGACAATTAAAGAATTAGATCAACCAGGATTGGGTCCATTTTCAATAAGTAGGTTTGCGTCAATTTTTTTCCCGGGTGACATTCCCTGTTCATTTGTAGAGTAGAAGAGAGAAGGCCATTATGTATGAGTGATTGAGCGTATGCCATACTCAAAGGGCATTTGATGGCCCTTCTCATATAGGTTGTTCATCAAAAGAGGATA
This sequence comes from Cunninghamia lanceolata, assembly GCA_027924645.1. Lineage (NCBI taxonomy): Eukaryota > Viridiplantae > Streptophyta > Pinopsida > Cupressales > Cupressaceae > Cunninghamia > Cunninghamia lanceolata. The sequence goes on along the minus strand of BSBN01000178.1, from coordinate 4,264,184 downwards.
TTGGAAAGCCAGTTTGGTCATTCAAGAGTTGACATATTTAGATATTCGCTTGGAAGTTAAGTTTTTCTAGTTCTCATGTTTCTACTTCCTTGAAAAATGGATGGGTATTGTTTTGTGGCCTCCCATCAGAATTTTGTAGTGAATCATGCTTAAAGGTTATTGTTGGGGGTATGGGTGAAGTGATGGAGATAGATCCTATGACCCTTAAAAAGGTTTATACTAAGTATGTTAATGAGAATATCTCCCATTGTTAAAGAGTATATGCACAAAAACTAGGCAAAGTTGTTTTGTCCAAGATTTACATCTCAAGAGGGTACTATTTAGATGCTATAAATGTCATAAGATGGGTCATGTTGCTAATAAATACATTGCAAGTAGGCGTTTTCATGCAGTGAACCTTCATAATGTGTAATGGAAAATCGCCGATAAGGGCGTGGTTCGGTGGTTAAGTCGCTCAGTTGTAGTGGCGGCCACCAGAGTTCAAACCCCCGCTGGGCCAACAAGCTCGCAGGCTTTACCCCTTCTTTGGGCCAATGAGCTCGCGGGTTTGAAGTGTTCTTGCTAGGGGATGAGGTCCCCCGTTTTGTGGCCTCACCGGTTCATTGCTCCGGGCAAAAGCATTCGCGTGGAGCCGGAGGGCGTGTCGCACCAGCGTCGCCGGTCACATTAAAAAGTTTACCAAGCGCATTATCTTTAAAAAAAAAATGTGTAATGGAAAATCAAATCTACATTAAAAGTTAGAAAAAATTCATGAAAGCTAGACATCATGACACATTCTTCTTGAAGGATCCATCCCCTCCATCTTGTTACTCCTTCAAAGAAAATAATTTCTCACTTTCATCTTGTCAAAATAAATCTCCTCCTAGTGTCCCCTTGTAAGAAAGAGTCGAAAGGTCTTTTCTAGAAAAGGACAGCTGAGAGAGAAATAAGAAGAGAAGATGAAGGAGATTCTTTGTAGTAGGAAGGAGGAGAAGTTGTTTCTTTCTCGGTAGCTCACTAAGGGGAATTTTAGGAAAGTAGTTGGTATAAGAAATCACATCCTAGGTTACAAAAAAGAAAAATGGGAGGAAATTAGTGCAAGATATTTTGAATGAGGATATAATTGAAGGTATTAAAGCAAGAGCTAAAGCGATTATAGATGATTATCTAACATGTTCATAGAGGAGGACCGAGGGCTATCCTCTCAAGAGATGAAGATCATCTTATGGAATGTTAGGGGCATTAATGCCCCTAATAAGCATTGTCTATTTAGAAAGTTGATACTAGACAAAAAATCCTGATATATTTCTATTTCATGAGACTAAATGTTCAAAGGAAGTTCTTGTTGCCATCTTGACTAAATATTAGTGTAAATGGTATTCTCCACGATAGATTTTGAAGGAGCATCATGCAAGCTTGGTATTCTTTAGAATCCAAGTATGGAAAGTTTGAATTTGCTAGATAATGGTAGTTGTTGGATGTGTTGTTCTTTTGACTACTTTCAATAAAATTTTGTAGGATGTACCTCATTAATATTTATCAACCAAATTCTCCAATTCACAAGAAATAAGTTTGGGAAGAAGTTAAGGTTCATATTCCTAGTCATTTGAATTAACTTTTTGTGTTTTGTAGAGACTTCAATGTAATTCTTTCTTCTAAGGAGAAATTTGATCGTACTCCTATTCTATAGAATTCTTCTCAAGATTTTAAAAACTTTGTACAAGATTACAATTTATATTATCTCTATCCCAAGCAAGGTTTGTATACATGGAACAATAGGAGAAAATGATTTACTATATAATAGAATGTCTAGATCATTTCCTAGTGTCTTCAAAATGGATTCTTAAGGAGTGGGTCTTGTCTTCCATGATTGTGCTAGTATCAAGGTCAAATCATTTCCCAATTTAGCTAGAGGTTTTAGAGGAAAATCGAAGAATGGTAACTCCCTTTAAATTTAAATTGATGTGGCTTCTACATTTGGATATATTCTCTACTGTATTTGGATGGTGGAATGATTGTAGGATATATCACCCCTCTCCAATGTATAAAATCTCTCCAAAACATAAAAGTATCAAAGTTAAGCCAAAATTTTGAAATAAAGATATTTTTGGGAATATTTTATGGAAAAAGATAAAGTAGTGTTGCATTGGAAGCTAACTTTTATAAAATTCAAACAAAATAATTTAAGGAGTATATGGGTCTAGAAAGGTAAATTTTACAACAAGAAGAAATTATATTGAAAGGCAAGATATTTTGGAAAATAAATCAGAAGAAATATGGATTCTAACAAGTGATAGAAATATAAAATCCTTCCATGCCATATCTCAAGTGAAGGGGATTGACAAAAGGATTTTGGCTATTTTTGACTTGATCAGTGAGATTGTTTCATCTTTGGATGAGATTAGGTCTCAAGGAGGTAATGGAGTTCCTTTCTAATCTCTTGTTAGAAGAAAATGATGCACCAGGTATGCTACATTCGTTTTAGAGTGTATTTCAAAAGTAATTTCAAATTTTAAGAATGAGGATCTTAAGGCTCTTTTCTGCATGATGAAAGTTCAAGAGCCTATAATGGCTACAAATAAATCCCAAGAATTTAAGTAGAACTTTGGGTCTAGATGGGTTACTAGACAATTTCTTCGAATCCTTTTAGGATATAAAGGGCAAAGAGGTGATGGATCTTAAGGACCTAAAATGTACATTCTTCTAGTAATAATCCTAAAATCTACAAATAGATCAACCTTTGTGAAATGTAGCCCTATAGTATTGTGTTATATGATGAACAAGATATTCTCCAAATCTATGGATGAGAGGATGAATCCCTTGATGTAGAAGCTTATAGCTTAGGAATAAGTGGGTTTTATGGAAGGGAGACAAAATTTGGATTGTGTAATTGTATCCCATGAGCTATTGCACTCTATGCATCTATCTAATGTTCCTTCTGTGGTAATAAATCTAGACATAGCTAAATCCTATGATCAAATTAGATGGAAATTATTGATGGATATCTTAGACACTTTTTATTTAGTAGAAAATAGATTAACTTGATGATAAATTGTGTTATAAATTTTTGGCTTTTAGTCTTGGTAAATGGATATCTAGTAGATTTCTTTAGTCACATGCATGGTATTATGAATACATACATATTATTCCCTTACCTTTTTATAAAGATGGATTAGGGTCTCGATAGAAAAATTAAATTGGCTTCTATCTTAAGAAGGATAAAGTGTTTAGCTTGTGCTCCAAGGTCTCAACCTGTTTCTCATATACAATTTGTTGATGATACAACCTTGTTTGGTACTTCAAAGGTGAGAGATGTGAAAAAATTTAGGGATATTATGCCAAATACTATATGTAGGGTTCAAGTCAATTCATAAATACTACCAAATACAAGATATTTTTCTTTAATTCTAGCCTCAAGGTTTAGGAAAAAATGAATGCGACTCTTGATATCAATATGGATCCCCTCCCTTGTAAATATTTAGATATCTTGTTGTTTATGGGAATAATTAGCAACTCACTATGAGTTGAAACAATAAAAAAAATTAAGATAAACTATCCTCTTAGAATGGTAAACGATTAAGTTTGGTAGGTAGACTTCTCAAAATCAAGGTAGTCCTTCAAACTATACATGTATATCTTCTACCTTACTAGATATACTAAAAAATTCAAAATCATAGTAATATTGTTAACAAAAACTCTTACCTTTTACCAAGAGGTGTTTACAATGGCAGCAAGAGGTGGAGTGTAATGAAGTGAGTGTGTTAACAAAAACTCTTACCTTTTATCTTAAATTTGATGCTCATTTACACATCAAAGTATTAATATTTAATAATAAACATAATACTAGCATACATATCTTTATAAAAATAGTGGTTCATTGTGCCCAAAAAAATAATAAAAAGAATATAGAATGAGTTGAAAACAAGTTTTTCACTATTTATTTCATTAAATTTACAAGTTAGATTTTAAATTTACACATTCTTCATTGATAATGATTTTACTCTTTGTGTCTTTCTTTCATCTATTTAGTAATCTATTTATGTATTTGTAGTAATTTAAATTAAGAAATTTCTTATTTTAAAAAAATGGCTAAACATATGAAGTAAATAATTTGAAGTAAAATTAAATCACCCCCTTTCCTCTTAATACTAAAGTACCATAATGGGTCACATTTTGATGATTTAAAATAGTCCAATATGCATGCACATGATAAGCCAGTGCTTTAGATGTGAATCACCTAGGATATGTCTGTTGTTTTAAGATAGACAACTGAGAGGGGGGGGGGGGTGAATCAGTTGTCCCAAAACATTCTTTTCTTTAAGCACTTAAATCCTTCTTGTAATTCAACAGCATAATAATAAATCAATCATGGAAGCAGAATGCAATAATTCAAGAGCAGAAACACATTAACACATATGACACCAAGATTTTAACGTGGAAAACCTAGTTAAGGGAAAAACCATGGGCTGACTAACCTAAGATTGATTCTCTGTTAAAAGAATAGGAAGAACAAAATGACACATGCCAATTAGGGCTCACTGCCTGAGCACACTGCTCACAAGAGGCCCACTGCCTACAAGAGACACACTGTCTACAGAATAATAAATATTACATAATTGAACTGAAGATTAGCATCTTCACCATGCTTGAGTCAGTTCCATTTAAGCCCAACACTTCTGCTTTGCTTTTCGCTCTTCTCCTCTCTACCACTTCCTCATCTCCACATTGATACTTTGAAATGACTTCACAACTCTTATTCATACAAGACATCGACTTTGGGATAATCATCAAAGTCGGCACAATATACACTTTATTTTATTACAGAGCAAATACACAAATACAACTTGTCTTATTACAAAAGACTTCATGCGAATCACCACACAGTCGGCCACACATATCTAGGACTTCAATCTTCTTTGAGGAACATGCCATGCTTCACAAAACATCTTCAACATCATCTGCAAGATGTGCAAACCATCCGGTCGGCCATGATTAGGAAGAACTTCATCATCCGGAAGTAAACCTTCAATTACGAACTCAATCTTCAATGCGGATCACCAACACAAACTGGACACAATCTAGAGACCTCCATTGGGTTGCCTGAATCACCAAGAACATCCACACCACTTCTTTCTACTGAAATCATTCTCATCTTCATCCAGAACCTCAAGAACACATTCTGTCATCACTGTCACATTGGAATAAATGCTTGCAGATTTCTAGACCACGAACCAATTGAGTTGTCAACTCACATTGGCTTCCTAAACACTCCAACTCCACAGAACATGATATTGCATTTCTAGATCTTATCAAACCTATTTGAGTCACTCTGTCACCTCTGAACACCTGCCAGAACCGGTTTCACTCAAGTGGCCATAACTTCTTCAAATCTTCATGCGGACCTCTCAAATCTTGACTGGATCATCTTTAGACACATATCTCCAAACCCTTTGATGCGTATTCCCTGATCTTCATCTTACCTAGGATCTTCACTTCATAGAGCTTCACTGTCTTCACTATCCTTCTCTGTTCCTGATAGGACTAATTTTCTCAATATCCTCAGCACATAGCTCATCCAATCCTTGACATCAATGCAACAGGAGTATGTTGACATCAATGACAACACTAGTTAGACCCATACTTGCAACAATCTCCCCCTTTGTCATTGATGGCAACATATGATGTGAAAAATTGTTTTAACCATCAAGACAAGAACTTCTCCTTACTGACTGACATAGCTCCCCCTATCAACAACAGTCATTCATATGTCTTCTCTTCCTTTACTACTCCCCCTTTGATCAGCAACCACTTTTGTTTTTCACATGTCTTCTCTCCCCCTTTGACATCAATGGCAAATGGCACATACTTGCATCAATCAGAATCATACAGACTGCTCCCCCTGAGTAGCAGCTTCCTATCATCAATCTGGATCACAAGATATGACTGTGAGATCCACCAGACTGATGCACATCAGTGCACCTTAATTAAGAACCGGAGGGGTAATAGCCCCTAACTTCTCCCTGAGATACTCAAAAGAGTCCTTAGGTAGAGGTTTAGTAAGGATGTCTGCAATCTGATTCTTAGAGGGCACAAACTCCAATATGACTTCATTCTTGTTCACCTGCTCTCTCAAAAAGTGAAACTTGATGGATATATGTTTTGTCTTTGAATGCAACACCATATTTTTTGAAATGTTTATTGCACTTGAGTTATCACAGAAGATTGTGATAGGTTCCTCATACTCCACTCTGATGTCTCTTAGCATTTGCTTCATCCATAATACTTGAGTGCAACTACTTACTACTGCAATATATTCAGCTTCTGCAGTGGATAGAGATATTGCCTCTTATTTCTTGCTCATCCAAGAAACCAATCTTCTCCCCAAGAAGAATGCACCACCACTGGTACTCTTCCGGTCATCCACATCTCCTGCCCAATCCGCATCTGTATATGCATGAAGAGAGAAATCATGATCCCTAGGATACCATAAACCATACTCAATTGTTCCCTTTAGATATCTGAGAATCCTCTTGATTGCCATGACATGAGATTCTCTAGGATCAACTTAGAATTTCGCAACAAGACCAACAACATTCATAATGTCAGGTCTAGTTTGAGTAAGATACAGTAGTCCTCCAATCATTGACCTATACTTTTTCTGATCAGCCTTAGGAGAGTCATCATCTTTGCTTAGTTTACATCCAGTTGCCATGGGGATATTCATTGGTTTTGAGTCTTCCATCCTAAATTTCTTCAACAATTCTTTCACATACTTGGTCTGAGAAATGAAGATTCCTTTCTTTGTTTGAGTGATTTGTAGACCCAAGAAGAAATTTATTTCCCCAAACATAGAATCTCAAATTCACTTTTCATTTGATTTGTAAAAGTCTTGCACATATTATCTCTTCCTCCAAAGATGATATCATCAACAAACACTTCAACAATTAAAATATTTTCATGATCAATTTTGAAGTACAAGTTACTATCAGCAATACCTTTGTTGAAACCAATCTTCAAAAGATGTTTATCTAGTCTTTCATACCAGGCTCTTGGGGCTTGTTTGACTCCATACAGATCTTTCTTCAACTTGCAGACCATATCACCCTGATCAGATAATTGAAATCCATCCAGTTGCTCAATGTATACTTCTTCTTCCACATCACCATTCAGGAAGGTAGACTTGACATCCATCTGATATACTTTAAAATCCTTGAAGGCAGCAAAGGCAAGAAATAATCTGACTACTTCAATCCTTGCCACCAGAGCAAAAGTTTCTTCAAAATCAACTCCTTCAACTTGAGAATAACCCTTGCAGACTAATCTGGCTTTGTTTCTGACTACTTCACCATCTTCATTCAGTTTATTCCGGAAGACCCATTTGGTTCCAATCACATTTTTGTTTTTAGGTCTGGGAACAAGATCCCAAGTGTGATTTTTCTCAATCTGCATCAACTCTTCATCCATTGCTTTAGTCCAGCTTTCATCATTGCATGCCTCACTGTTTTTGGTTCAATCTTTGAGATCAGACAATACTTTTCTGAGTCTTGAGCAATCTTTCTTCTTGTTTGAACACCTTTTCTTTTATCACCTATGATCTCATCTTCAGAATGATTCAATCTTATATACCTGGGAGTTTTGGGAACTTCTTGCGCTTCTATTTCTTGGATAGGTTCATTCAAACTTGTCTCTTCTTCCTACATTTCAGGATTCTCCGGATCGGTCTAGATCTGAATTTCAGAAAGGACTTGAACCAAAACATCATTCTGATCATCTTCTTTATATTCATAAAACCTTGAGGGTTTTTCAATGCCTTCATCAACCTTCACATTTGTACTTTCTACAATCTTTCTCAATCTCTTGTTATAACACCGGTATGCTTTGCTTTGAGTAGAATAACCCAAGAATATTCCTTCATCACTTCTAGCATCAAATTTGCCAAGGTCTTCATCTCTTTTAATGTGACATTTGCTACCAAAGACTCTGAAATACTTCACAGTAGGAGTTGTGATGACACTAGAAAGCCACAAAACCAAACCCTAATTTTTTTTTTTTAAAATATAAATCTAAATACATGTATTTCTTTGAAGAAGGGGTAGGTTTCCTAACCCAGGGAAAAACCAGCTCTCTTGATTTTTAAGATAACAATAATCTCATAAAATGAAAAGAGTATAAGTGTTTCCAAAACTAATTATGCATTTATGTAATTTATAAGGAATGCATAAAGCCTAACCTTTAACTAAATTTATTTTATTAATTCTAATAAAGAATGAATAAAAGCTTGACACATTATTAAGAGGGAATAAATTAACTTAATTGAAAATATAATATCATTTAGCAAGGCAAAAAGACAACAACAATAACATAAGTGAAATTAATTATTTGTTTTTATAAAGATGATAATTACAATTACAATTAAAAACTTTTAAATTTCCTTAGAAGTAAATATCAAAGAAATTAACTTAATTGAAAATCTATTAACAAGGTGGAAAGGCAACAACAATAAGATAGGCGAAATTAATTATTTATTTTTATAAGGATGATAATTATAATTACAGTTGAAAACTTTCAAATTTCAACAAAGAACAATTACAATTCCTTAAAAGTAATTAACATCAAATAAATAATCTTCCAACAAAGAAAAATTACTTTTACGTGCAAAAGAATAAAAGTAAATAACATCAAATAAATAATCTTGGAGCGAGGGACAATTACTTTTACTCGCTAAAGAAAAGAATAAATAAAGAACTTAAAGGAAAATGAATTTTACCCGTCTAGAATTATAAACTCATGTATATAGGTTCAAACTCCAAGATTTAGTTTACACAGCCAATATGCATTTAACTAGCAATGATTAAATAAAATAATCAAAATTTTATCTAAGACTGAGTGGTAGGGATCCTCCTTTAATTTTTTATAAGTAATCATGCATCTAAGGTAAAAAGAAAATCATGTTAAAGGGAAAAGTTTAACCCATGCACGTGAATATAACACCTACACCAAGGAAAGTTCCAAAACAGACAATAAGGTTAAATGTATTGCTGACTTGGAAGATACACTCTTTTCAAACAGTGGGTAAAATGAGTGCCCTAATTAGGGCTATGTTATCTTGCAATCCTAATTCTTGTTTATTTTTACATGCTTATCACTTCACCAAACTCACAATTAGGTTTATAGGGAAGCAACGGCCAAGATGGAGGTTGGGCTTTGCACATGCCATTTTTATTCTTCAACTGAGCTAAATGCTCTTCAAATCTTTTCTAGAGTTAGGGACACAAGTAAGATCCGTAGTTTTTGAATTTTTTCAATCATTTGTTTTCTCTGCTTTATTGATCTTAGGAAAAGTAATATATGTTTAATGAAGACACAAAATCTATAGCTAAGAACTGCTATTTATTTGATAGAAAACGTTTCATCTCTTCTGTTTTATTTATTTATTTATTTTTTTCAATTCTTTTGAGATTAGTTTGCATCTGATAAGAGTAACATTTGTCTTTTGCAGAAAGATATTGTGAGCTGATGTGGGGGTTATAGCCGATGGCTTTCAGACTATGTCCAATACAGCAACAACCATTATTCCTTCTATGTTACTTCTTTTCAAAACATTCTGCGCTCTACAATTATACATTAAGCCTCTTCATCATGTTACTACCCCTTTTAAAAATACAAGGCAATGATAAACTAAAATTTATTACTAATAGAGATTAGGCATAGGATATCTTGTTTTCTATTTGGTCAAAGCAGAACAGCAAACCAGAGGGCGACTCTTGATGTGATAATGTTCCTAATGCATTGTATCTAGTCTATCTGCTTGTTCTAGGCCGTTTCACATATGTTTAGGGTAATATTGTTTTCCTACAGGTAGTATTAATGAGTAGATATCTATGTTTGCTTATACTCTATTTTGGTTCTTATTTGAAGTTAACTAGTTTACTAAATAAGCCATATATACAACAAAAAAGGCTTTTGTTTAAAGATCTTAGCCATTCTTTTTAACTCTTTTACAATGCTAGTGAGGTGAGGATTATTGAGGGTAAATTTTGGTAAGAATGCACAGGATTTGGTTTTTTAATGAACAACAAACGTTCCCCAAGGAAAGTGGATTATAATTTTTTCTTTCTTTCTTCATTCTTGTTCTTTATTCTCTCTCATATACATAAGATATAAAACTCAATCTCATAACTCAGAAAATTAGTCTTTTTCCTATAGAAAGAAACTATAACTCATTCAAAATTAACCTTTCATTATTTTGTTATATTACTAGCTGCACTTCACTAAAATTTGCAATGTTTTTCTTATTTTCTCTGTATCTATAACAACGTATAAATAAGACTATTTTCTCACTAATATTTGCATTTCTGGTTACATTTCTTAAGAGAAACCACCTGAGATAAAAACACAGAAACATGTTTATTACATAGCTCCACCAAATTCATTCCAAATCTAGTTTTTCTGTAGGAAAATAAATGTCGCGAATACTCTTGTTTTATATGTTTCAACAGAGATATCTTGTTGTTTCATAGATCTGTATCAAAAGAACTTTTCTATAATCTATTTTATATTCTATTTACCTAATTTTCAATCTATGTATTCTCCTAGTCAGTACAAAGATAAATATGTAAGGAAAGTAGAAGGAAAATAGAATATTTTCTGTAGAGATTCTTCTCTTTCTTTTGTGTAGCCTATGAACCTTACTTGATAGCCTCTCAAGTAGTCTCTTGTCCAATTTTAGAATTCCTTTTCATCTCCTATAGAAGTCTGCATCACTGCAAAGATAACCCATATGTACAGCCAGTGGAAGCTCACCTCCCAGCCTAGGGTAGTGCCTGCCCACCCCCGAGCTAGGGGAAAACACAGGGAGACCTAGGAATTTGGCACGTTTTCAGCTTTTGAACCCACAACACTCACATACATGCGGATACTCACAACACATAATATTGACTTCACACAGGTGGATTTCACAATTTACAAGAAGGCTTTCTATAGATCTTCATGAAGGGGGTAAAGATATGCCTCAACCTGCAGGATTAAATTTAGCAGATCCTTAAATAGTTTCATTACACATGGGTACTCATACCCTTAGAAAAATTTCTCTTGCAGGGTACTCTTACCCTTTCAATTTCAAGTAATTTTTTTCTTTGGGTACTCTTACCCAATTTCACAGAATAATAATAAGGGTACTCTTACCCAATTTTCATAGAATAATAAGGGTACTCTTACCCAATTTTCAAAGAATAATAACAAGGGTACTCTTACTCAATTTCCACAGAATAATAGCAAGGGTACTCTTACCCATCAATAAACCTACAAGCAACATCCCCTTTACCCCAATACACAGTTAATAACAGAGAAAATAAGCTACCTCAATCATCAACAAGTCTATTCCCATCCACAGTCAAAATAGTAACATAAAAGAACTATCTTCAGACTTACACAGGAGACATTTCACAATACTCAACATAGAGATCTTTGCACAACACACGACCCAGAAAACCATTGCACAACACACAACACAAAAAAAAAAACCATTGCACAACTCACAAAATAGAAACCATAGTATTATCAAATTCTTATAGAAAAGGATTTGTTCACTTGATTAACAGTGACATTTATAATCAGAAAATTTCTTTACACAGGTTCTCTCATTTTTTTTTCTTTTTCACAATGTTGAATGAGGGCCTACCTGGAATTTCCAATAGAAATTGGGTGTTGATTAAGCTCCACTATAATCTCCCTCTCCTCTCCTTCCTCCTTCTCAATCCAAAAATGTATTTTTCCCGTCAGAACCCCCTTCTCCCATTTTCCCAACATATTTTTATTTCTTTATTCCTCCTTCTTTCCCCTTCACACCTGTCCCCATGTGCAGCGTGTATCCTCCTCCATGTGTCAACTGTGGACAACATGTGTCTTTGCTTGGCTACTCCACTTAGCCTTCTCCTTTCTGGGCACTTAATCAAATTAATCAAATTATTCTTCCCTTTTAATTAACTGAATTTTTGGCACATACAAATAGCCCAAAAAGAAATTTTTCAAAGACGTTTTTTTATTGTGCTTTTCTCAAGGGTCCCACCTAGACTAATAACACAAGCTATATATATATATTTTGTAAGGAAGTGTATTAATTTTTTTTTTCTAATTAACATTGTGATTTAGAACAATTATTTGATCCCTTTTGCCCCATGAATGACTTTACAAGATTATCACTCAATACAACACAACACACAATTATAACATATGCTTCACATTACAATATAACAATTTTACTATCACTAGGACAAGACACTTTCACGAAGACATAGACATCACATACACATGACCATACAATGGACATAAGCCTCTCCAAATAGGCTATGCAAGCTTATTGGGGAACCACAATAGGTCTCCAAGTGTTTTCCCCATTTCCCACTGGCACAAACCTGCACACTTGTTTCCACATCGTTAGTCACAATAACAATAGATGAAGCAAGCTACAATTAACCATCCATTATTGCATATACATACATTTTAATCATTCTACAACATATAAAAAGAATCTTTCTTCCAATAGGTTAATACAATTTATTTTAGTGCACATGAGAGAATATATATATATATAAACAATGGAACTAGATATGTTATCACAATTTAATTACAACTGTATATGTCAATGAGTCCCAATAATGCACAACAAGGTTCATGAATACACACAACATAATCCAAGGAGTTATATGATGCTACATCTCAATAACACATAGTTCCCTAAAATAAGGTACAAGACCTAAGTTAAACAACATCATATAATATCAAATGAGGATATGTGAATCATGGTCTAAATCAACATCATACATCTCAAACTAGTACATAACCCATAGCTAGAATAAAATAAGTTGGGATAGCCAAACATAAAATGTCTCAACATAGAACCATAGTAGCAAAATGTATTATCACTTCATATAAAAGAATGTGCTCCCTGTAGCAATACACTAAAGAGCTTTAGAATTTCTTAACTTACCCTAGAGAGAGAAATAGTAACACCACCAATTCTTAGCCAAATTTATCAATGTGCCAAGAGCTAGAAGGAAAGGCATACGAATTAGAGGCTGGCTTATGATTAGTTTAAACCACCTTATAGAGAAGACATTCATATCCTTAGGATAAACACAAGATAGAGATTTCATAACCAAAATATAAATCGATATTGAAAGATTGACTAATAATTATCTAGGGCTTCTACACAATCTAAGTAATAAGTTCATATCATGACAATATCCTTAGGGATGTTTCAAGTCGGCCTTACAGGAGTGATGCCAAACCAAAGTTTATAGGCAGTCTTACCAGTATTGCTTCTGATTTGTACTCGATTAAGAGTATAGACATCAGTGCTTACAGCTTCTCTCCAGTAGATCTGAGAAACATTTGCTTCTATCATCATGGTTCTAGATGCTTCCTGGATGGTCCGGTTCTTTCTCTCCACTACTCCATTCTGCTGTGGAGTCCTTGGAGCAGACAACTGTCTTTTTATCCCATGTTTCTCATAGAATTCTATGAACTCTCCGGATGTGAATTCTCCACCTCTATCAGACCTAAGAGACTATTTAATCTAGTTTCATTTTCTACCATAGCCTTGAATATTTTGAATTTCTCAAGAGCTTCAGATTTCTCCTTCAGGAAAGTCACCCACATCATCTGGGAATGATCATCAATTAGTAACATGAAATATCTGTCACCTTGTAAACTCCTGATTCTTGCCAGTCCACATAGATCAGTATGCACTAAGTCCAACAATCTGGTAGAAGAATGTTCCTTACTTTTGAATGTGACTCTGCTCTGCTTACCCAACTGACATTCTTTGCACAAACTGTTAGTAGGTTTCATCGATCTTGGAAGATCTCTTATAGCTTGAGTGTTGCTTATCTTGATGATATTATCAAAATTCACATGACACATTCTTCTATGTCACAACCAACTCTGATCAATTTGAATAAATAAACAACTTTTGCCAGTACCAACCAAGTGGAAGATGTTATCTTTTGTTTGGGCACTGGATGCAACCTCTGTTCCAGAACTTTCAAAGATCTTACATTTTCCATTTTTGAATCAGAGATCATAGCCTTTGTCCACCAATTGCCCAACACTGAGAAGATTGTGCTTCAAACCTTCAACATACAGTACGTCACTGGTTTTGTTCTTTCCATCAAAAGAAATAGTTCCTCTGCCTCTAATTCCACCAACAGAATTAACACCAAATTTTACAACTCCTCCTTCATATCTTTCCAAATCTATGAACTTATTTTTGTCACCAGTCATATGGTGGGAGCATCCACTGTCAATGACCCAATCATCCTTTTCTTCAAATTAGGTAGCCAGAGCTCTTTCTATCATTTTATGATTGACATATTTAGAGGGCATTGGATCTTCTTCCTTGATGGCAAGAAACACCCAGTCACTTCCAGATTTGTTTCTTGTCTCTGATTCATCATCTGTTACTCCTTCATCATCATCATCTTCATGAACATAGTAACATTTCTTTTGAAATCTTGATCTGTTTGGATTTGTCCTTAAAAACCTTTCCAGACATCTTGAGGCAAAATGACCAATCTTGTTGCAGTTGAAACATTTGAAGGGTAATTTTCCTTCATACTTACTAGATCCTCTTGGTAGTCTTTTTGCAATAAGGGCTTCAAGTTGAGCAGCTTCTGCTTCATCTTCTTCTAGGTCTTTTCTTGCTTTTTCATACCATGATAGTTTCTTTGAGCAGATTTCTCCTGAATCATACCTTTGTTTGCCTTTTATAGAGGCACTAGCTTTGAATGCAGATTCAGTCTTGGGGGGTGCATCTCCAAACTTAGCCAATTCAAATGCAGCTATTTTTCCAACCAATTGATCTCTTGTGATATTTGATAAGGATCTAAATTCTTCAATAGCAGCAACCTTGTGTTTGTAAGCAGGAGGTAGGGATATGAGAACTTTGGCAACAATCTCATCCTCATCCAAGATTCCACCTGCATACCTAATACCACACACAAGCTCATTTACTTTTGGCATAAATGTAGTGATATTCTCATCTTCATTCATCTTTAGGTTTTCAAATTTTCCTTTCAGACTCTATAGCTTGGCACACTTAACATATTTATTTCCTTCATGCAGAAGTTCCAATTTTTCCCAAATCTCATATGTAGTTTTTAAATCTATAACATTTGTTAGCTCTAAATCGGATAAGGCACTTAATAAAGCTTCTTTAGCCCAAAGATTGTCTTCAGCATCTTTGATTTCATCTACAGTTGTCAGGCCATTCTTTGGAGGAACATACTTCTTTGAAGTTATGGTCCAATATTACATTCCCATACATTGCAAGTGACATTCCATGTGACTTTTTCAAAGAGTGTAATTAGTTCCATCAAACCTCGTACTATCCTTCTTGTAGAAAGACATCCTAGATCTCCTCAAGCGGTTAAGCTCTTTTAGAGGAATGTAGCTCTAATACCAATTGTTGTTTTAAGACGAACAATTGAGAGGGGGGTGAATCAGTTGTCCCAAAACTTTCTTTTCTTTAAGCACTTAAATCCTTCTTGTAATTCAACAGCATAATAATAAATCAATCATGGAAGCACAAAATGGCACATGCCAATTAGGGCTCACTACCCAAGCACACTACTCACAAGAGGCCCACTGCCTACAAGAGACACACTGTCTATAGAATAATAAATATTACATACTTGAACTAAAGATTAGCATCTTCACCATGCTTGAGTCAGTTCCATTTAAGACCAACACTTCTGCTCTACTTTTTGCTCTTCTCCTCTCTACCACTTCCTCATCTCCACATTGATACTTTGAAATGACTTCACAACTCTTATTCATACAAGACATCAACTTTGGGATAATCATCAAAGTCGGCACAATATACACTTTATTTTATTACAGAGCAAATACACAAATACAACTTGTCTTATTACAAAAGACTTCATGCAAATCACCACACAGTTGGCCACACATATCTGGGACTTCAATCTTCTTTGAGGAACACGCCATGCTTCACAGAACATCTTCAACATCATCCATAAGATGTGCAAACCATTCGGTCGGCCATGATTAGGAAGAACTTCATCATCCAGAAGTAAACCTTCAATTACGAGCTCAATCTTCAATGCGGATCACCAACATGAACTGGACACAATCTAGACACCCCCAGAGGCTTGCCTGAATCACCAAGAACATCCACACCACTTCTGTCTACTGAAATCATTCTCATCTTCATCCAGAACCTCAAGAACACATTCTGTCATCATTGTCACATTGGAATAAATGCTTGCAGATCTCTAGACCACGAACCAATTGACTTGTCAATTTACATTGGCTTCCTAAACACTCCATCAAATCCGTAGAACATGATATTGCATTTTTGGATCTTACCAGACCTATTTGAGTCACTCTATCACCTCTGAACACCTGCAAGAACCGGTTTCACTCAAGTGGCCATAACTTCTTCAAATCTTCATGCAGACCTCTCAAATCTTGACCAGATCATCTTTAGACACATATCTACAAACCCTTTGATGTGCATTCCTTGATCTTCATCTTAGCTAGGATCTTCACTTCATAGCGCTTCACTGTCTTCACTGTCCTTCTCTGTTTCTAATAAGACTAATTTTCTCAATATCCTTAGCACATAGCTCATCCAATCCTTGACATCAATGCAACAGGAGTATGTTGACATCAATGACAACACCGGTTAGACCCATACTTGCAACAATATCATGGCTCTAAATTAGGTTAATTGTTTAACATATTCATTAACCTAAGTTTAGTAAAGGAATCCATTTATTTTCTTTACATTTTGGTGAACATATCCACTCTACACCACACAAGGATTTTGCCTCAGGTTGTATTCCTTGTATATTAGGATTAAATTTTTCTAGATCTTTTATTTCTAATTATTACATATTTCTTTCAAATTTGAATAGGACATGAATCCACCCTTTATTTGTGTCTCATTGACTTATCTTTATTAGGGTTCATCTTGTATTACATAATATCTCTTTGATCTTACCAGCATATCTATGATTTGTGCTTCATTTGCACATCTTACACATTGGATTATGAGAATACATTGACCTTAACCTCTATCCATGCCTATATTTTATATTTTGATATGTTTCTACATTTTTAGCATATGACCTTTCATCCTTGATTCTCCAATGTTTTTTACCCTATGGATTGGGATGTCTTTTCTATGGAGGTTTTAGTCCATCATCTATGAAAGTTTTACACCATCATAGAGTTGGTTAGTACTTTTCTTCCCTCAAGTACATACACTAGCTTGACTTACCCATGAGATTCATGTTTCTTCTACTTATACTATGGCTAGTGATAGTGATGTACATGAGCATAGTAATGTTTTACCTTTACACATCTCTCTTTTCCATGATTTCACTCACTTTAATGATACTAAATAACTATAGCTTCTCATAATATATCTAAGGATCTTCCTTTATGTGATGATAAGGTGCTTAGAGAGCATATTTACATCAAGAATTTTGGTGATTCAATGGTATTCTTAGCTCTAAATGTGATGACACTACCATTATGATCTATGATCTAAAAATGTTAAGACTTGTTTATGTCTTAATTAATTATAGAATTTGAGATGAAAGAAGATTTCCTGAGCCCAAGAGTCTTCTGAAGAATCAATCTACACCTTTTTTGGAAATGTCAGCCTTGTAACCACAGTGATACACATTCTAAAAGTGGACAACCAACAGTGGTTCTAGTTGGAATCAATTTCTTGAAATGTTCCTAGTTAATTTCCTATCATTTTCAAAATTTCCAAGTCGCTATATTCATAGGGAGGTTAGGAATTTGCACCCAAAAAGGAATAAATGGTATATCTTCCATATTAGTGACAAAATTTGGTTTCCATGGTTGACAGAATATATTTCTCCCTCCAAATTTCCACAAAGCATTTTGTATTACTTTATCTTTGTTTTCTTGTTTTTGAAATTTGAAAACAAAGAAACAATCTCCTAGTTCCACCATTTCTTCCATTTGGGGCCAATGTTCGCTGACCCATTTCTCTAAATCAGTAACCAAGAAATGACAGGAAAGAATCTTACCTATTAGAGTAGTTTCCTTTAAGTGTCCTATCCTCCTCTTGATGGTTTCACCTGGTAGAAGAACTCGTATCTCCTGGACTTTTTTCCTTTGAGTTACCTTTGGGAAGTTCTGCTAAGGTCTATATTTCCAGTTCCCTCCATTGCCTTGGTTTTCTTTAGGCCCTCTTCTCTTGTAGAATTGCCCTTGTTGTGGATACCCACTTCTACTTCTCCTCTTGTGTCTTGACTTTATCTAATTATGAAAGGACCTTCACTTTGTGTTCCCACCCCTGGAACTATGTTCCCTTTTCTTATAGAGCTCCAAGTGTTTCTAAAATGCTTCACTTTGTGGTCTTAGGGGGTGTTTCTTCTGCCCAAAATTTCTTATGTCTATAAATTGAGTTTGTTCCTTTACGCGGGGTTTTGATTTCTTGGCTGTCTTTGGAACCTAGCTATCATCACAAGGCTTTGGAAAGAACTGGTTTTTGTCATTGCTCTGCTTTCTCCCCTCATAGCGACTCTTGGCCCACCTACCGAAGAGAGGTTGGTCTTTCTGTCCCCCATGCCATACTTCATTTGACTCCATGGTTTTGATAAAATTTCTCTTGAGCTAGTTTGCCATCAATTCTAAGGAAAGGAAGTTGTTAGTTGAGGAAAGGACTCCTCAAATATGAGTGGTGGTGAGTTGTCTCCCTAAAAAACTAGTGTGAGGTGGCTAGTTAGTGGGCAACTCGGTGACACCTCTCCTAACTGCCAACAACCTTGACACCTCAATGAGGCATGTCTCAAGATTGTATGAAGGCACACCTAACTAGGCTTAAGCCTAAGTGTATGAAATATATATACACTGACAATGATGTGCACGACTCTTAGATTTACTTTCTTCATTCCAATCTCTACTTGGGCAACATCTCTTAATTTGGATGTGGAGTGGAGGTGAGTGTTTTGAAATTCATGTGCCAGTGTTTCAAATTATACCATACCATGTTTTTTTGTTTCGCCATCCCTACCTCCTCATATGGTGTGGTAGGTTGAGGATGCAGTTATGAAGTCAGCCCAATGACTCTCTCAAGTTGGGATCTTTAAATCTTTTTATGGAATTCTTGGCTAGTGATTCTTTCAATTCATGGTCTTCCTATGAAGGAAGCTTCTAGCTGGACATGGTCTTAATTTCCTTATTTCCTTGAGGCACATGATAGGTCAAAGAAATGGTGTTGAAGGCTTGCCAATAGCTTGTTTGATTGAGACATGGTTTGGTAGGCAGACCAATGGCTCCCTTAGAATCATTTAAATATC
Organism: Cunninghamia lanceolata; assembly: GCA_027924645.1. Lineage (NCBI taxonomy): Eukaryota > Viridiplantae > Streptophyta > Pinopsida > Cupressales > Cupressaceae > Cunninghamia > Cunninghamia lanceolata. The sequence continues at coordinate 4,244,841 of BSBN01000178.1, read as the reverse complement.
CTCAGAGATTTACCTCTTTTGGCAGAATTTGTCATATGATCATTTCAAATTCAAATCTACTTGGGATTTCTAGCTCCCTTTCTTCTCCACGTTCTTCTTTGTGTTAGTTTACAAATGTGTGTCTACTAGTTGTCACTTCATTTTTCCTTTTGGTAGAATGGTCAGTAATTCTAACTACCGAATTATGTTGTTGTTGTCACGATTTATGGTGGTTGTTGGGCCTCATTGGCGGTCTTGGGCCCCCCTAATCTAATTTGGATCTTTTAATATTAATAAAATTTTTATGGGTGCTCCACACTTTTCTTCAAAAAGAAAATTATTCAATAGTTATTCTATTTATTTAGTTTTATTTTTTTAAATATATGTTCATTGGGTTTTACTTTTTAATTTATACATGATATGATACCTCATTGATGCCACTGTATAATGCGAACATAATTATATTTATATAATATTATACTAATTATAATATAATATAAATGTACAATATGATAATATTTATATTAATTTTTATAATGAATAATTTAATATGAATATGAATATATTATTCCTACATCCCACCCTCGAGTCAAGGGTGTGCAGGTTGTCAAGTTAGGGTCAGGCATTGTTTAAGCTCTAGCATCTTTGTATTGTGGGTCTACTGGTGTGTTGTATTGCTAAAAAAATGTTTCTTGTTTCCTTTTAGGTTGTTTCTTAGTATTTCATCATTCAATTGATGTACAAGGTTTTGGGCCCTTTCAAAAACCCACTTTTACCCATAATAAAAAATATATTATATCTTATATATAACAACTAATAAATATTAATACAAATAAAATGTTGTGAAGCATATAACAATACTTGTTCTTATTGATAAGGAATGTGTAGTGGCAATATATTAGTTTGTAATAAATAAGTATGCACTTAAATAATAATAATTGCATTTGATAGTATGTTAGTGTATGTGAGTGCTTCTGGATTAGACTGTGTCTATTTTTGAATCAACGTTTCGGATCATACTCAATGAACTCTCCTCATCCTGATGATGGATCATTGAGTATGATCCGAAACGTTGATTCAAAAATAGACACAGTCTAATCCAGAAGCACTCACATATTATCATGGACTGTGGAAAACTAATGCCTACTATAGTATGTTAGTGTGTTTTTACAATAATAATAATAATTGTATTTGATAGTATGTTAGTGTGTTTTTACAATAATAATAATAATTGTATTTGATAGTATGTTAGTGTGTTTTTACAATATTTTTGGTAGTACATAGGGTTAAATAATAATGTAAGTTTATATTTGTACTATGATAATTATTATTAGATTTTTTATTTACATGAAGGTTAGAATAAGAGGTAGAATAAAGTAGCCAATCAGATTGTTAGTAAATCATTTTTTAAATATTTCTAATTAATAAATTTACATCTTAACTTTACAAAATAATATTTGAATAGAAAAATTTGTAATAGGAACATATAATATATAGAAAAATTCAAACATATAATATATAATTTATTGTCAAGTACAAACAATAATAACGAATTAAAAAAATTAGATTACAATAATATATTTTGGTAAGTAATAAGGTTGACATATCCCCCAAATTTTCGATTCACATCTTCCCATAGCTTTCCACATCAGGAGGCTTTTTTTTACAAGGTAAACGACATACACTACACTTATTGGAAAACGACGACAATTTCAATTGTTGGAACACAACATAAACTTTAATTATTGAAAATGGGTCCAACCGAGTTACCTAATTACTAAACTGTTGAGAGAAATGAGTGAGAAGTGAATCCAAATCTTTGGAAGAAGATCCTCCTTCCCCAACTGCCCTCAGAGCTTCATCTCGCAATATTTGTGCCCTCTCTCTCATTTTTATTCCCTCCTCGCTTCTCATCAATCGTTTCACAGCTTTCTCCACTTCCTCAGCACTCACCAACTCATTCTCTTCTGCATTTGTCCATTCCTTCACTTGCACACCGATCTTCAGTTCCTCCTCTATTAGGGCAGAGATGGCAAACTGGTCGGTATGCAGAGGCCAGGCCACCATGGGCACTCCCGCACTGATGCTCTCCACCGTCGAATTCCACCCGCAGTGTGATAAAAATCCCCCTGTTGACTTGTGAAATAAGATGTCCAGTTGAGGCACCCAATCCCTTGCAATGAAACCTCGACCATCTAACCGCTCCTCATACCCATCTGGCAGACATTTGCTAATCCAAGCCGACGGCGATTCTGTGGAAAAATGAGCACTGTCAGAAATTCTAAGCACCCACAAGAAAGACTGTCGACTGCGCTCCAATCCCTCGGCGAGCTCTCGGATCTGCGACAGTGATAGACAAGACATGGTGCCGAATGAAACATAGACAACAGATGAGGCAGGCTGCCTATCTAACCATCTCATGCACTCTCTATCCTCTCTCTTTAATTGCAAACGTTGTTCGTCACTGAAGAAAGGGCGCGGAAGAAGAGGACCCACTGCCCACACAGGCTTCCCACCAAAAACCTTTTCCTCACGGAATCGGCTCACGAATTTGGACTCCATCGCAGAAAAGGTGTTGAAGATTTGACCCTTGGCAAACTTTCGTAGACTACCATGGCGAGTCGCGAACTGAATGTGCCCTTCGGGAAGGCAGCGCTTGATTGATATGTTATAAGGGGACAACGCTTCAGTCAGCCCACTTAACACATTCACAAACCATAGGTTAGGATAAGCCCCACCAGTGCTGTACACATAGGCAGGAATTCCATATTTGTTAGCCACTATCTGAACCCATCCCATGGGCGCATCGTAAACTATGATCACCCTCTTATTATTCTGAGAGCAGATGGTGCCCACCAAGAGATCCAGATGGGGATGTAGGAGATCCTCCGTCGCTTGAAAGAGAGGAACCAAGTGAAGAGGAAACATATGAGTGCTTTGAAGATCGGGCTCTTGAGCAGCGAAATGAGGCATGGGCAATTCCCTGAAGTGAATATCGAAGTTGAGAGGATCCCATCCTTCAACACAGCGCAGGAGTTGATGAATATGAGTGGAGGCTGCGGCAAACGATACACTCACTCCTCGCTCTGCAATTGCTCTGGAGAAATTCAGCAGCTGATTCAGATGGCCGTGTGCTGGATATGACACCACTACCACATGTATTTTTCTACCACTCCCGTTTGAATCCATTCGATCCAATTCGATTATTTGCCTCACAGTTTTTCAATACAAAACCCTTTCATAGCTTTCTCTGTCTCCTCATCACTCGCCAACTACCTCTTATCGAACCCCAAAGTCCATAGTCAAACATCACGTTGCCCTGCGTTGACGGCCTCCACAACTAAATTTAAGCCATCACCGTCTATGAGGCCTGGAATTTCAAACTAAATCGTGGACTGTTGAAAATTTCCATTACCTGTCATTATACTTCCTATTCATATAACTAAAAAAAATCAATTGTCTAATAATAGACATCAGATTTCCACAGTCAATGATATTATATCTGAATGTTTCACTTTAAGTCTGTGACAACGTTTTTCTATCATTTTCTATTTCTTTTCTCTTATTCTAGAGATACTTCCTAATGATAGATCACCCATGAAACATTCAAATATAATTGTTTAATAGTCATTAAATATTATTACTAGCAGTTGCACGGGTGAACGCGCAACGATTTTGCCGATAGGCATTTGTAAATTAAATGTTTTTTGACAAGTGTTTGTGTTTCATGACTTGATGGCATTGTATTATTTGAGAAAGGTAGTGCAATTTGTGATATATAGGCATTACAAGGGAGTATCTATTTGTAAAGTAAATTTTTTTGAGAAGTGATTGTGTTTCATGATTTGTTGGCATTGTATTGTTTGAGGAAGGTAGTGTAATTGTGATTTATAGGAATTGCAAGGGAGTATCAATTCTCAGAATATAGTGGCTCCTCTTGCGTATATTTATATAGTCAATTTTTCGCTATATCCATCTTGAAATTGTCTATAGCATCAGTTGCTAGGCTATGTTTTGAAATTTAGAAATATGGCTTTTTAATTACATGCTATTGTGTAATAAATAGCTATGTAATATTTTGAGTGACTACATACTACTGCTATGACAAACCCTGAAACAAAATTGGACGCACCGAGCGGATTGTTGAATAAATTTTGTATGTATATCTTTAAGAGGAGGGAAATTGTACATTTCATTTAGATTCATATGTTTTGGAAAGCACTATTAAAACTTTAATTGTATAGTGAAATCATTATTCTTCTCTAAGTAGTGTCATTTTGAAAAGTGTTAGGAAGGTGGAGACCACGCTGCATTATATGGTTGACCATGCTTGTTTTCTAGTGTATCTGTCTAGTTGCCTCCATTGTTTTGAGAGTGTATTAAAACGCAATTGATAGCCTCTAAGTAATTGTAGCATGTAGGAAAAACATTTATGCAAATAATATTGAATAATATTGACTCATCTTTATTCTAATATTTGGAGATTTAATACAATAGAGGTACTTCAACTTTGAAGAGACCAGTTTAATAGTGAGAAAGCTTAAGGAAAAAACAAATGCAAGTACAAATGGGAAGCAGCGCCAGTTGGTTCCCAGTTGTCGCCGCTTTATAAAAAATAAAAAGAAAACCATGCCTTTATAGTCAATTAAAGAAGAATTTCTTCTGTAGAATGTGTGTCCATATGTGAAAATAATATTCACCTAACTAGAGTGTAATGTGCGGAATCGGGTGCGACATACAGAGAATACAAACTTCTCAGAATTGAACAAAAATTGGCTAGTAGGCTCAAAATGACGTCCCAAGGTCCTTTGCAAAATTATTTCGCTCCTACTTACAACAATTGTGAATATTTAAACTTTTTAGAAACCCATCAACATAAATTACCGACATTAAATTCTCTCAAACGGTGAGGAATTTTGCACCAATTCCTTTTGAAAATTAGGCAAATTGCTTTCAAAAACCCTTCACATGAAATGATTTTTGACCATCTCTTACAGAACTCTGGAACATTTATTTATGTAAAACTGCCCTACAAAGCCTCAACGCGGCGATTCGGCAGAAACTCCAAAAATGCAATTTTAACCATAGGAGAGTGTTTTTGACATAGATAGATTCCAACTAAAACCCAAAACACACCCAAAACAAACCAACAATATTTTTTATTGATGTAAAGTGTACTTCCCTAATTGGAAACTATGTGGTTTATTGGAAGAAGTTATTCTCATTTGTAAAAAAAATGAGTTTGTTTCCTTCTCCCATTTTTTTTGTGAATGGAATGAAGTGGTGTATTTGCTTGTGAACAAAGGAATAGACTAACACATTTTTCCTCTTTAGTCAATTAAAGTGTGGCAGAGTAAGAAGGATTAGAGCCAACCATTCTACAATCCTTCCTCTGAGAGTTTTCACCAGAGGTTTTGAGATCTATATTTGATTTGTTTGCTTTGTAAGTGCCATTTCATTGGCACATAAAAGCATCGATTATATTTGGCTTCGTGGAGGATTTCATGGTTTTATGGTTGCTGCACTTCCAAAGAAGCCACAGTTGTTTGCATTCAAGGCCATCATTCACTGTTTTTAAGTAGAGATTTCTTATCAGTTTTGCATGCCCAAACAGATCCACACAAAATTGGCAATTGGAGGCATTTCCTTGACATGCACACCTTTCTTGATTGGCCATTTGGATCATTAGAATACAGTGCAATTATCATCAGATTTTATAAAGTTGTAATTAGAGCTCACAACAGGAAGACGTGAAGAACTTGTGAGATATTTGGCTTGTGAAGCCTATAACCTGCAACACTTTTTCATACTTGGAAGTAAAGGTTTCGATGCAATTTGATAGTGAGAGTCATCCAATAGGCACAACAAAAAATTGTTGAGGTATTGTGGAAATTACCCTTGGTAGGAAGACATTTTTTCTCTATGTAATGACGGTGTTGAACATAAATGGGCATGTGGTATTACTCTTGCAAGGGCATTTAAAATTAATTTGCCTGATTTAATACTTGTTGTGCATAGATAAGGGATATTCCAGAAGATCATTCTGCAGCATATACTGTTATTATTGTGCATCGAATGCTTTTTTTTACCTGATATATTATTTAGATCAGACTTTATACATTATAAAGTTTGCATCAAATTTTGCATTAGGGTTTTGGTTTAGCTTGTGGTGGGACCCGCATGCAGTATCTTTGGAGTGCCATTTGAGATCTTATATCCCACATTACTCCCGCAGATGAGCTATTTTCACTTTATATTCACTAACACTTGGATTGTATGGTGAAGTTGTGGAAAGCTTGTGGTGAACGTGCAAAGCTTGCTCAGATTTGGTGTGTGATCGATGGCTTAGTTTGGTGATTGATTGGCACGATTGCCATCAAATCTTGCAACATCTTTGTTGCGTGTTTTTTTCTCACTTGCAGAAGGTGGTCACATGGATGACCTAGAGCTTAATCCAGCTCCCTCATTGTTGCATTGAGCTCTTGTAGGTGACTTTTCTTCCATGGAGCATACCTTGGGCATCCAAAGTTCATTTTTAACATTTCGCATATCATCAGAAAGTTGACTTTGCCAAGCTCGCAGTGGTATAGATAAATCTGCCTAATTTTTCTGATTTGAAGGCTTCATTTTGTAGTATTTTGGGAGTTTGTAATTGTTGTTGAAGGTTAATGTCTTTGTAATTTTGGAGATTTGTCGTAATTCATTATGGGGTTTTCAGTTCATCCTGTTGTGATTATGTTGAAAAGGTGAAATTCTAAACAATGGAGAGATGGTATGATAAAACATCTTAGATGGCTTCATTTGTTGTCACATTTGTATAATCTAGTTCCCCTTCCTAGTACTGATAGTAAGAATTTTGCATGGAATTGCAAAAGGGATCATGTTCTAGGAGTTATTGCAATGCATATTGTTGATGCCACTTTGAATGCTATTGAAGATTTTGAGTGTCCTTATATTCTTTGGACTAAAATTTGGGAAATACATGGAGATCCTGATACTCAGCTATTCCCAAATGATCCTGTTTCAGATTGTCTTGTGTCTCTTCATTTTTCAGACATGATACCCTATGATCATGTTACTATGCAAGAGTTTGAAGTTTTGGAATACTTTGAATCTTTAGATGAGGATGACAAGGGTTCTTCAGATGCACTTTCTTCTCCATCAAGGATAGTTGATGTACCTTCACCTTCAGTGATTCATTGTGTAGAGTCATTGATTGAGGCTCCTATCATTCATGTTCAACAGGACCATTCATCTTTTGGTGGTGATTCATTGAGCACATCTAGTGATTCATCACAACCAGTATCTCATTGTCTTCCTGATTGGGATTCGTATGTGTTGGACATTAGTTCCTTGTTCATAGAATCTCATATTTCTGACTTGGAAGATACATTTGAGGGTATATCCCTCCTATTTGATGATAGTTGTGGTACAACTGTTGTCACTCCATCTTTGTCTTTAAAGAATGTTCAAGATTAGTTTCTAGTGGTACCTTGTTTGTCACCTTCTATTGTGATTGGGCATGTTCCTGATTGGTTCGTGGCATCATTTTCCAAGGTCTTGGCTACACATGAGCAGATTTTAGAGACATCATCTTCATTCTTCATGCTTCTTTCTTTCAATTGCTATCTAGAGTGGGAAGCATACCTACATTTGTACTTGGTTTTGTTTCTTCCAAAAGGGAGACAAGTTGTTTGTCAACATTGGATCATGTTCTATCTTCAGGCACTTACCATTTTTGCAGGTGATTACACATTGTGGGGGGGCTACATAGTCTCTCTCTTTCCCTCTTATGGGGGGCTATTGATTGTATATATAGGATATATGTAGTACTTGGGGGGATGTGATTAAGTCCTCCATTCACCATGCATAATTTTTTGTTTTTCTTTCTCTCTTTTGGGGAGGGGTTTTTTCCCATAGGATTTTTCTCCTTTTCTCCGGTTGTGAGAGATTTCTTTTTTGCATTGTAAATGGGTACCTAAAAAGGTTGTGTAGCCAGGACCCATATTGCATCTTCATTCATCCTAAGTTGCACTTAAGGGGGGTGTTAGAGTAAATGCATATTTACTTAGGTTTTACTTAGGTAGACTATAGTTTAGTTGCATTTAATTAATTAGGGTAGTTGTGTTTCCCGTATTGGGAAGTTACATACCTGTTACCTATTTTTCATGGATTTAAAACACTGTAGCATATGTAAAGTACACATCTCAATTTATTCACTCTTGTTTGGTGAAATGGCCTTGTGTTGCCTCTCTTGTTTCCTGTGAAGGTTATTTTCTACAGATGGTGCTCCTGGGAGGTGGATGACACCAACATATTATAAAATATTTATGAATATATATTAAATATAATATTGTATTATATTTATATAAAGTGATAGTAGGGCCACCCATTATTGATACAATTAAATACAATATAATATAAAGTAATAGTAGGGCCACAATAGTTAAATACAATATAATATACTAGTGACAGTAATTGTAGTTAACTACTGTACCCTATAATGGGGCAGACATTATTGAAGAGTAGTTAAATACAATTAAATACAATTATTGGTGTTTCCCACTAAGACACAGTATAACAGAAACCCTTAAATAATTATACTTAGCCAAAAACATGGAAAAATATTTGGATCTATTTAAATTAATAAATCACAACTCTTGCTACTACTACATTTTTTATGAAATTGACATGTGACTTGTCAACTTCCACAATTTTTTTTTAAAATTCAGCAGGGTACTGGTTGCATTAAATATTGTGCAGAGTGTGCATAAAGCACAAGGTGTTCCAATTTTCCTGTTCAGTGCAGGTGAGTCCACAAACTTATGAGGAGGATTTAAGGGAAAATAAGAATAGGAACAAGCGATGCAAAATAAATATGACTCTTTGATAAAGAATATGAGTTGGGAATTGGTGGACTGTCTCAAGGGAAACAATGTAGTATAAATAAGTGGATGTATAAAACTAAGTTCAAGTCTAATTGAAGCATTGAAAAACTTAAGTCAAGATTGGTGACCAAAAGGAGGGAATTGACTACGCAAAAACTTTTGGGCCAATAATAAAGATCAATATTGTCAAGACTATTATAGTATTGATAACTCATTACACATGGTCTCCTCACCAAATGGATGTTAAGAATGCCTTTTTTGAACATTTTCATTTACCACACCATGTTAAAGGATTGATTGGCTTTCAAGTTCCAGATCACCTTGTGGGTTAGTAATGGAGGCTTAAAGAATTTGAGCAAGGCCCATCATGTTTTTACTTTGAATATGTGTATAGTATGTCAAAGGGTGTATGGACAAACCATATCCTTATTTATGTATGATGTTGAACTAAAATTTGTGGATTCAAAGTACTTTTTAGTTTCAAGTAGAAAACATGGCTACATGCATAACCTTCCTATGAATAATTATTTTCAGATTTTACCTTTACCACCCATGATAATTGAAGAGGCATTTCTCAAAACAAAAAATTATTTATTATCATAGGATTACAAAACTATTTGGAACTACATAAATATAGTGGCACAAAGTGTTCCATTCTATGATAGAGTTGGGGCTATGGCCAAGAATTCTAATGGATAGTTCCCTACATTAAAGATGGTACATTTGCAAAAATAAAGAGAGAGGAATAGAGAAAGAGAGATAGAGTGGGGGAGAGAGATAGATATAAGAGAAATAAAAGGAAAAAGAGATAAAGAAAAGAGAGAGTGACTTTCGATCAATCATTTCATGCCAATGATCCAAAGATGACATCTGTCCATTGAGAACTACACTTAGTGAAACACATAATTTTCTTAAGGACCTAATAATTCACCTTTAAGACCTCTTTAGTGTACCCACTGCACACTAAAGTGTATCCATCAATGACAATAGAAACATATCATCTCTAAGATTCATTGATTCAGACATGGTATGACTAATACAATTGAAAAAATGTTGTTTATTGAAGCGGCTCAAAAATGGACATTTGTAGCATCTCAGAAGTCCAACAAATGGGAAGAACACTTAATACTAGCTATTGTTCAAGTCTCCCCTCATTTCATCACCATCCAAGTAGCAAATGATCAATGTTTTCAATAATTATGTTGGATTAAATTGCTTCTATACCAGTCATTCAGAAACATTCACAATGACATTGGTTCATTAGAGAAATATATTGCATCCCATTGGGAAATAATTTCAAATGACTACCATCCATGGAATTTCCACTATACATCTCTAGATCTATTGACATACACTGATGATGAAACTCCTTTTGACTACGGATATGCAATGCAAGACAATAGTCATGATGAATGGCAAGTCTTGTCAATTCTATACCTAGGCATACCATTTCAACTAGATGGGCTCAACATGCTTAGGAAACAAGAAGAGGACTGATTAAGGGCACTATCACTTGCAAATAATTGATCGAAACAAAATACAAATTTACTTGCATGCAACTCTTCTAATTCTATTGCCCTTGCTTAGTTTGCCATTTTGTTTTCTTTGTTTTCTCTATAATGATCCCTCACTTCGTATCTTCTACCACTAATTACTTTTATTTACATGCTATCTTGGCATACCCATTGCACATTAAGGGCACTATCACTTGTGAATAACTAATTGAATTTTTTTTTTTACTTGCATACCTACTTTTACCCACTACTATTCAAAATCAACTTTACTTGCATACATGTCAACATATATAATTTACTCCATTTCTTTTCTAATGCATGACAAAAACACATATCACTATATTCCTTCAATGTTCAAATGATGGATGGACAACAACCATTCAGCACCAACAAAATTGTATGTTCTCTTCTCGATAAATTTCAATGTTCAATGCGCAATTATAAAGGAACAACTAATTACTTTTATCGACATGCTATCTCAGTGTACCCATTGCAAAATAAGCGTTCCTATCCCAAACCTTGAAATCCTTAGGGATGTCAAGTTTATTCAAGGGTTCAAGGATATGATAAAATCCTTTCCAAATCCTATCCCATGAGTGGTCACAAATAATGACATATCCTATAGTACTTTTGAAACCAACAAAAGTTCAAAGTCAACTTCTAATACAATTGAAGAATCTAGCCCTTCTAAGAAGACCAAGAGTCCTCAAGAAATTTATCAAAGAAATCAACAAGTTAATTATACACTAATGACCAGAATAATAAAGACTAATGATCCTCAAAGTTATGATGAGGATAAGGGAAAATATGAGCGGGAAAAAGGTATGCAAAATAAACAGTGTGAAAGAGTCCCTTTTCTTTCAGGTTTCTGGTTATTTCAATCTTGCACTGCTCCAATTGCACAGTAACCATTTCACAAGTGTAGTAAGCCATACTTGAATTTTTCAACATACATATTGCAAAGATTGTAAATTCGAAGCTGAACATTAAAAGAACAAAACATATGGCTTTCAAAACATTCTAAGTTTAACTTTATGTTTAAGTACGTGCAGGAGACTTTACATTGCATCAACCGGTTTTACTGTTTAGTTGGATGTTGTTGCCAGTCGAAAGTGTATATTATAGATTTACATTAAACTCAACTTTTACGTTTGTATGTGTTGTTACACTAACATCTGCCTAATTTTAATGCAATTCTGTAAAATTTCATTACCATCCAATGTCTACACTGCCAGTTAAATGGATTCATGATAAAATTATATTTTGTCTACAATAAAATAAGATATAAAAGCATGTTGGATCCATGTGAAACCAGAAAATGCATCCTAGATAAAAACAGTATATACTTAACTATTAACCTAACTCTGTGAACAGTTGAGTCTGAAGCTCCAACTTGAGCCTCTACCAGTGAAAGCATAGATATATTTAAAAACTTTAAGCGGACTTAAGTTGAATATATTCCCTGAAATTATCCCCATTTGCAAGTCCCATTAAGTAAGAGATTTTTTTATGGCCAAAAACTTGAGAGAAGTTCATGGTGGCCGTGAAACAAAGCTTTTCATGGCTTTGGAACCCAGCAATACAAAGCAAAGTGCTCAGAGTTGTTTCCTAGCAAAGGGTATTTTCTATATCCATTTTGAAGCGTCTCCATTGCACGAGATATCACTTGGTTGGGATCATCTAAGCAGTGATGAGTGGCACCTCCAACCTTAAAGCAATCTATGCATGTCATGATTACTCCACTATTTTCTCTTTGTATCCGCATTGAGGGCAGGCAAGCCTAAATGGACTTGAACTTGAAATAGATCCCAACAAGTTTGCAACCAATCCTCCATTACCTTTTACCTTTAAGATAGGATGAATTACTCTGTTCTTCCCCGGTAGATGCCTATACAAACAACATTCTCGTGAGATCTTATTTTCAGGGCAATAAATCTAAAAACTCAAAGTGGAAATTCCAAGACTGTACCATGGTGTGAGGAGGCAGTCTCCAACCGATACGTGTAAATATGATCCTATAGCTATTAGCAATGCCCCCATTGCGGTCTCGATCTCTGCTAAATAAACCCATCACCATCGTCATGATGCCTTTGCCCTACGAAACCATGGTAGTACTATTAATTGTCATTACTATTAAAAATGTTTAAAAATAATTTAACTAAACTGAAGATGGAAATATGCTACCAACAATGAAAAACACATTGTGGAAATTATTCCTTCCAAATTTGTTCATAAACCAGGTCTCTAGCAATACAGATATAGATTAAACACACTCTTCACATTATTGGAATGGTTTGTTTACTACAACTAGAGCTTCACCATTAGAAATGAAGCATACCTGCCAGACCATACCAACTCTGTTGAACAGTCAATTTTACATTTGAAGGCCATACTCACAATTCTTTTTTATAGATGACCATAGACAGAGATGACAAAATAAAGCAGTTAATGCTAATAAATTAATGATTTGGTGCCAGTGAGTGGTAAGCAACAGGGCTCTAGCTAGACGCCACACCAATAAATATTTTTTCCTAATCAAACGCAATCCTTGCCACACGGGAGAAATTTTGTACGATCATTCACCATGAATAATCTGGATGCATGCGACATTTACTGTGTCATAAAACAGAAAATGGCAAAAAAACAAAAAAACGACATGGAAACAGAAAACCCGCCGCGTCCGACAACTTTTCGGCTCGACCTACAAACACTTTTCTGGCCCGGAGGCTGACACTTCTCTGGCGTGAGACAACTTTTCGGCGTGAGACAACTTTCCGGCACAAAAATGTGCCACATATAAGCCTATCGGCTAATTAAAAATAAAAATAATAAAATTTAATATGTGTTATTAAATATTGTTTATTATTATAATTTAAAAATCCTAATCAAATGCAATCCTTGCCACACGGGAGAAATTTGTACGATCATTCGCCATGAATAATCTAGATGGATGCGACATTTACTGTGTCATAAAACAGAAAATGGCGAAAAAACAAAAAAACGACATGGAAATAGAAAACCCGCCGCGTCCGACAACTTTCCGGCCCGACCTGCGAACACTTTTTCGGCCCGGAGGCTGACACTTCTCCGGCGTGAGACAACTTTTCGGCACAAAAATGTGCCACATATAAGCCTATCGGCTAACTATCGGCTAATTAAAAATAATAAAATTTAATGTGTTATTAAATATTGTTTATTATTATAATTTAAAAAAAATATGTTTAAGTATTCTAGTTTTATATGGTATATCTAAAAAAAACTAGTAAAAGTCTATTTCAAATTTTAATCTAACTTGTAATTTCTATTGCCTATTATTATATTTTTTTAATAGTTAATAGTTAATAGTTATTAAATACTAGCATACTTATCTTTTGAAGAATCTATATAAAAGAACCATAAATAATAAAATTTAATATGTGTTATTAAATATTGTTTATTATTATAATTTAAAAAAAATATGTTTAAGTATTCTAGTTTTATATGGTATATCTAAAAAAAACTAGTAAAAGTCTATTTCAAATTTTAATCTAACTTGTAATTTCTATTGCCTATTATTATATTTTTTTAATAGTTAATAGTTAATAGTTATTAAATATTAGCATACTTATCTTTTGAAGAATCTATATAAAAGAACCAATATCATTTCAAGGGGCTAATTTTTAATTGGATTTTTTTATTAAAGTAGAATAGGTGCTTTAGAATGATATATGGTCATCCTTTACATAGATTTTTCAAAAGATAAGTATCCTAGTTTTACTTTAAAACTATTTAAAATTTATTTTTTACTTATTTACATTATTCTTTCTTTCTTTACTTTGTTTTTATTATACTTAAAAAATAGTAACTAAAAAATTATTTAAATTATTATGTAATTTGATAAATAAAATAGTAAATAGTTATGTACAATTAATATACTTTATAAATAACATAGTAAGTAATATTTTTGAATTAATTACTTATTTTAATTTTTACTTAATATTTTAGACATTATTTACTATATATTTTACTGAATAATATAGTAAATAATATTTTTTAATTAATTATTTATTTTAACTATTTTATTTTAAATATTATTTACTTTAAATTTTATGGAAGAACTATTTTATTTTTCAATAGCAATACAATAAATATATTGTCAAGATAAATGAAAAAAAATTACTTTGATTTTTACTTTACGAATTATTATTATTATTTTCTTTATAAATATCATTTCTAATATCTTACCTAAATTGGGATTAGTTATTTTTAAAATTATTTTATTTTATTTACTTAAAGAGTTATTTTATATTTAGTTTATTTACTTTAGAGTTATTGTGTTCTATTTTATTTATTTAAAAGTTATTTTATAGTATTGTATTATTTTTACATGGGCTCTTTAATATTTTTTTTAACACGCTCACACCATCACACTCCACCCCTTACTGCTATTGTTGAAGAATTGTATGATGTTTGTAAATTGTAAAATGTAAATAAAATAACTTATTATGAAAAATTATTTAATTTATTTTTAAAAATATTTGATTATTTAAATTTTTATCAATAGTTATTTTGATTTTGATTTTTTTTGTGCTTCTTGATTAAAAGAATATTAAAAGTAAATTGGGTATGTTATGATGTAAGAGAGAGTGCTTCTAGATTAAACTGTATATGTTTTTGCTTCCTGATGATGGATCATTGTGAATGATCAGAAAAGTTAAAGTAAAAACATACACAGTTTAATCTAGAAGCACTCTCTCTTTATTCATGGACTGTGGAAAACTCATGCCTACTATATTATAATGTGTCATGTGCCATGTTTTTTTGAGAATATATGTTATGATGTTTGTAAATTGTAAAAAGTAAATAAAATAACATATCCATATTATGAAAAATTATTTAATTTAATTTTTTAATATTGCAGCAATATGAATTGATTTATGCATACACCCTTAACACCAACATAAAGTATACAAATTAACAGCAAGTCAAAATAATTTGTTCTACTATAAATTATCTAATTGTTTTTGATATTGGAGAGTTATCAAACATTTATGTTATACATATATATGTTTTAATTATTAATTTGCATTTGTGGACTATATTTTTGTAATGTTTATGATTATTATTTTAATATGTCCGCTATATAATTATTTTTAAATTTGTTTTTGTTAACACACTCACACCATTACACTCCACTCCGTATTGCCTCTGTAGGTTAAGCCTCTGGGATAACTAATGTTAAATAATAGAAATTTTAATATGTTTTTATTAAATACTAATTATTTTTTAAAAAAATAAAGAATATTTATGAACATTTTAATTTTATATTTTATAGTTAAAGGGAAAAAAATATTAAAATGAGGGGAGAATAAAATCATTTTTATGTAAAATTAGGTGTAATGGTGAAATTTGTAAACTTATGTTATTTTTTATTTATTTTTGTATTTATTATGAGGTAATATCTTAATACATGTACATAATGACAAATAGCATAATTTTGTGTGAAAGTGAACTCATTTCCTTAGCCTCTTTATCCATTTACACACACACACACACACATATCCCTATAAAATTAGGCCTATCCTATCTATTTACACACAATTTGATAAATTCACCATAACTACATATTTATTTATTACAACTATTTAGGCACCTACCTCCATTTATCCTTTTTCCACCTAGATTTGACCATTAATGATGTATATCAAAAATTATCCATTTGATTTATCCATGTTAGTAGATCATTTCCATCAAAATTATGCATATCCACCTTCAGTAGCAAGTTTCAAGATCTTAGATGAGCACTAACATTTGGATTACGAATGGCTTGTTTGAATGATCTACCTTGATCAATTACAACATGATGTTGTGCATGTGGTTGTGAGAGAGATCATCTTAGTAGATTCTTGGAGTTGTAATATTGTTCCCTTGATGCTAGCCACTTCTCCTTTCATTTTAGACTTGATACTATCCATTTCTCTTGTTATTTTAGATTACATGTTCTATATACCTTCTTTCATATAGCGCACTTTTTCATTTACTAAAGATGTCATCAGATTTTTAAAGTTCCACTTGATCCTAACTCTAAATCTATATACTCTTTATTTAAATTTTTTCCTAATGAATAGGAATTCTTCCCATGGCCTATAGTTCGTGACCCCATCATGATGCCTCTAAAATGGTTTTGACAATAACTTATTCAAAACAAAGAAAAAAAGATATAAATTTTATTGTGTACCTTACCTCTACTTGGAATTCACTTTTCCAGAAATGTCTCTAAGAAATTCATTGATTTGTAGCCTTGGGAACGAATTTGGTGAAAACCCTAATTTTAGAATAACTAGACTTCAAAGCTACTTCAAATAACTCACATCTAGACTATACTAGCTTCAGTATGTCTTGATCAACCCTCCAAATTATAGAAAAAAAAATTCAAACTAAAAGAGATATGTGCTTCCCAATTTGACCTAAATAAAAATCACCTTGTTTTTTCCTCCTATTTATGCTAAGAACATGTTTTGATACCACTATAATGAAATAACTTATAAATAGAAGAATACAATAGGAAATATGTTGTAAATGATTGCTAATACTTGATAATCCTCCTATTTATGCTAAGAACATGTTTTGATACCACTATAATGAAATAACTTGTAAATAGAAGAATACAATAGGAAATATGCTGTAAATGATTGCTAATACTTGATAATAATAAGCCACTTGGAGGGGGCAAACCTCCAAAAGTCTTCAATAAATGATAATAATAAACTAACCATTGCCTCCTTTATATACCATACTTATGCCATGGATGTGACCTAGGTTGACCTAATTACTTATATAAAACTATATAAATGATCATATAACTTAATCATGGTTAATACTAGCCAAAAGTTTGATTACACCTATCCCTATACACACTATAGGTTAGGGGAAAAGCATTATAAGAGACACCCGATATCTAGGCTTGGGGATGAATATCAACCTAGACAACAAGGTAGGACTTATATGATCAAGCTATGGTAGTTAAGAGGTTAATCAACAAGAGTTGGCTACAACTCTACAATTCTAGTTCTACAAAGCAATGGAGGGTGATCCTTAAGGTCTTCAATAGGACAACTAAAGAGAAATACAAATAACACATTATGCCTCAGCAAGCCATATCTTACATAATTGACATCCCAAATAATTGTCATTAAGCACCTAGTATACTAGCTTACTATGAAACAAACTTAAATACCTATATTAGCAAATAATTTAATCCAACATATTACATATATAAATGAAGAATTAACACAATTTATTTCCTTGAGTATGAATCCCCTTGATATCCCTTATTCCATATGTAGCCTAGAAATTCTAATAGGCATGATTCTCCTAAAACATACCAGACATTGGCTCTCATAAGACTCAGCATAAATTTATAACAGCGAATCATACAAGGTGGATAGACTTATTATAATCCTAAACTACTAGGAGAGAATACGAAGTAATGATTAAGTAAAAGATTGATCATTTCACTATTCTAGGCTAGTGCCTATACATTGGGAAAGAAAGTCACAATTAATAAGGGAAAGGGACATTCACAAACTTTCGTAGACTACCATGGCGAGTCGCGAACTGAATGTGCCCTTCGGGAAGGCAGCGCTTGATTGATATGTTAAAAGGGGACAACGCTTCAGTCAGCCCACTTAACACGTTCACAAACAAGTAAAAGTCATGCTTGAAATTTTAATCTAACATGTAAATTTCTATTATCTATTATTATAATATTTTAATAAATTAAATACTAGCATACTTATTTTTTGAAAAATCTATATAAAAGAAACAGACATATCATTCTCAAGGTGTTAATTTTAATTGGATTTCTGATTAAAGTAGAATAGATGTCTTGAGAATGATATATGATTGTCTTTTAGTACCTGCCACACTACTGTTGCAATGAGTTTTTTTTATCTAGTGATTAATCTATCCACAATAAATCAATCAAAACAAAGTATTATTTTTTATGTTGATCAAATTTTAATTTTTTTCTAAGTCTATGTGAGAAAATTTTAACCAATATTATTGGGAAAATAAAAAAATTGACCTCTTAAGGATGGTATTTGGGGAAATACTCTTTTGAGTAAAACAAACACACTATAATTTGTTTAATTAAATTCTTAAGTGGCTAAATTCTTGTCAGGAAATTTGATTATTAAAGAAATAATATTTTTTAATGTTAAACAAATAATATTTTTTCTTTAAATCTGCAAATATTACAACAAAATTAAAATGTAATATTTATATTAGTATAATATTCATATTAATTTGATTGTTTAATTAAGATTTATTGTATGTATATTATTTATAAATTTGATATTTTAAATATTAATGAAATAATATAATTAATTATATATTAATAATGGAATGTATATTAAATTATTGATTATACAAATTTGTAGAATTATCATTATAAGGTATACTATAGCAAAATGAATTATTAATATATATTTGTGTGTAAATATTAAATATTGAAATATTATAATGATCTAAATATTATTATATTATATTGTGTAATATTCATATTAATATTTAATTTTTATTCATTGTATATATTAATTATAAAATTCTTATTTTAAATATCAATAGAATAATATAATTAATAATATATTAGTGATTTTATAATTTTTATTAAGTATTATTTTTTAAGTAGATTTCAAATATTTAAAATAAATTCTTCTCTTTATTATATTATTTGTTTAAATATTTTAGAAATAAAATTAAAAATTATATTCTCCCATTCATGGGGTTGCTCAGGTTAATCTGAAGGAAATAATAAGGGGAGATATAAGATGGGTACCTCCAGGGATTGAATGCTATAAGGTCAATTAAATTGATGGGGCTTCTCGAGGAAACTCGAGGAAGTCAAGGGTGGGTTGTGTAATAAGGGACCAGTATGGGAAAATCACTACTTTAGTAGCCAAGAATCCCAAGTGGGACAAACAATGAGGTAGAATTGGAGGCAGCTTTCTTAGGATTATAGACTAGCAAATAATTGAATTTGAAAAAGGTTATTTTGGAGGGAGATTCAGCTATTGAAATTAATGCAATTAAAAAAGGAGGGACCCTGAATTGGAAACTAAACAAATGTGTGGGTTGATATAGGAAATTTTGAGGGGGCTTGAGGACTTTGCCATCAGACATGTGGTTAGGGAGGGGAATAGATCAGCCAATTTGTTGGCCAACAAGGTAGTTGATGTGGCTGTTAGTGATGTCATGCTTTGTGCAGAGGAGGATGACATCAATTTATGCTAGGAAATTAGAAGGGCTGAGCATGCAAATCAATGAAATCTCAATTATGATCCCATAAGGAGAAAGGATGAAGGATGAAAGATTTGATGATGAATGAAAGATAAATGAGGATCACACACTTTATGGGTGATCTTTGGGTTGTTATTAAAATGGCGAGGGGAAAGATGAAAACATAACAACACCATGCATACCACAATCTGTCTAAGAGTGCAAGGAGAAGTCAAGTAGCGTTTAAGGGAAAAAATCATAGAACAAAAGTTGAAGCAAGTATTTCAGATGAGGTCTAGTGTGGTGCTACACACAATCAAGATGGTTCTTAGGAAGGCATTTTTGAAATAGATCATAGATATTGTATTAGCTCTAACATCGCCTTCATGTTCTTAATGGTTTTACTCAATGCTAGTGTAGAGAAGTAGGTGATCAAAATGATGGAAAACATGCTTGTAAGTGCCAAATGGAGGGGTGGGATGCTAAAGATAATTGAGGAGGCTATTCTGGGTTTAGAGTAATTTAAATTTTGGAGAAAGTTAAGGTTCTTTTAAAAATTGATAGTGTTAAATTGCAATTTTTTTGTAACAAGGCTAAGTATTAGGGCTTGATTATATCGACTTGCTTAGACCTATAGCACTACATGATAAAGTACAAAAACTGGGGGGTAATCAAGTCAAGACAAAGGGTTATAAATGCACTTAGTTATAAAGTGCAACAAATTTAGAGGGGTGTGACATACATCTCATCTACATGGTTTTATAAGTGTGATCAAGTCTATCTCCAAGGACTTCTATTCATATTGTGACCTTGAAAACACCCAATGGGAAGGTCAACAAACAAATAAGTCATGAGCTAAGACGTCATAAGTATAAGTCCAAGAGACTCATAATATAGAGGATTATGTCACATAATTTAACTCAATGAGGTTGCAACTAAAAGAAGGTGGGATTGAGAAACATGTGGATCAAATGATTCTTATGAACACATTTCAAATTGAGAGCCTATGGTAAATGATCCATAATCTTGCAATGGATTCACATCAGTTCACATCTCACATTGAGAACCTATGGTAAATGAACCTGAATCTTGCATCGGATCACATCTCAAATTTGGTTAATGTTCCTAAATCTTCATGATACTTACTCTTATGGAGTCACCAGTCACAGTTCAACATTGACATCGAGGTACACAAGCAGCTTCCAAATTCATGCATCTTTTCTCTCTTTTGGAGGGTAGTTTTTCCCACATGGTTTTCTACCTTATCTCCACTTCATGAGAGATATTTAATGTACATGGGTACCTAATTAGGCCTAGTTTCTGGGACCCATCCTTATTTGTGCCTACCTAAGCTATGCTTAAGGAGGGATGCTAGTGTATATTTTAACTCACATGGGTAAAATACATGTGTCACACCTATTTTTTGAACTAATGTATTTATTTTCATTATTTTCGAGGAGACAGATAGTTAGAGAAAATATTATGATTATAGTAATGAGGCAAAATGCATTTATTTTATATTAATTTATATGCAAGAAATAATTATTTATGACATCATTATTGAACATGTGGTTAAAATGATGAAATGGACTAACTACCATCATGTAACTAAGGTGGATGTAGGAACATTGTTGTTTTCCCTCCGATATGAGGAGACAGAGTATCACCATGGAGAGAATGCTAGATCACGTGAATGCAATGATCCTTATGCCATCTGGAAACTCACACACACATATACTTCTAAGTAGAGAGGCCATGTTTGTCCTTGTTAGCTATGTTGTCAATAAGATGAAGGTTAAATCTTTTTCATCATTTGATAGAAGCATGGTGTCAACCTTCAAATGATATATTAACATGTGTAAATCGACTAAACATGTTTAATATTGTTGTCAAGATCTTAAAGTCAACATGTGAGAATTCTCTATCGATAACTGTGCTTCAGATGAACACAATTAGTGTTCGAGAGTATGCAATATCGACATATTTTAGATAAGTGTGTTATGTCTATCTACAAGTTATTACTATTATTATTATTAATATTATCATAGTTATTATTGGTAATATTGTCATAAGTTAAATCTTGTTGGAATCTCTCTCTTTAATCCTCCTGGGTGTACTCCCTAGATGCTAGGGGAGTGGGAGAGGGAGTTGTTGCTCCATACTCCCCACTTATCCTTGCATACTAAGCCTCTTAGGAGTGGGAGAGAGAATCTTGGGGTGATGCAATTATTATCTACCTATGACTATTGCTGAGTGGGTTAAGTAGGGAAAAGGAAAGGTTTTGTGTATGTGAAGAGGAAAGAGCTTGGGAGTTGGGAAGAACAAAGGATATACAACAAGGTGACTATAGTTGAGAACTCAATCTATTTTATCTTGCAGCTACTTGTCTACTACAATTTATAGACTATGATAGAGTTTGAATAACGGTCTTGCTTTTCAATAGATTAGTTAGCATAGAAATAGTAAATAAAATTGTGTTAGTTTGCCGTATGGCAAAAAAAATTATCTCTGTGCAACTGTGTATATGGAATGGATGTATATCCTCTACAAAGGAATGTCATTATTTGAATTATCTTATTGTAACCTAGAAAGAGGAATAGTATGCATAACTTTGTTATTTGTTAATCCTTATCATATAGTTTATGCTTGGAAGTATTAAATAGTTTGACACCTTTGAGTAGGGAGTCTCATGGCTATGTCTTAGATATTAGATATCTTTTCTTGATAAGTGAAGTAGGAATAGCTTCTCAGGTTAACCGCCAAGACTGTACCTAAGATATTAAACATAGTTACTTGTATTACAACCTTACCTTGGTGTTATAGAGAGCTCGCTATGTTATATTATTGAGCTCACTGTGTTATTTATACTTGGCCAACTTTGTTATTTATACTTGGCCGAGTGTGTTATTTATACTTGGCTCACCGTATCATACATGATAGGATGACTATATCATTCATGATAAGCTGACCGTATCATGCATGATAGGCTAATTGTGTTACATTTTGTGCCCATGATATTTTATATAATAGATTAGTTGTGCCTTAAGTGTGATTGAATGTACCAAGGACACTTAAAACCTGGCTATGTAAGGGATAAGTCAACAAGAAGTGTTTGACTACTAAATATAAACCAAGTTGGTCGTATAAATTGTATGATGGGCCAAAGAAAACTATGAGAGACCTAAGTGAAGGTCATTGTTGTGAAACTAAGTACTCATCCCACAACAATAGCTAATCATGAAGATATAGATTGTTTAGAAAAGATTAAAAAGAAGCTAGTTTGGAGTCGAAGTCATTGTGTAGGAGCACTTGACATGTTAGACCATTATCTTCAAGTACATAAAGAATAATGAGATGTATCTAGAAGCTATTCTTGAGTTATTCTAAACTATGCATATTCTAATTTTATAGAGGTATGATCTTTAACCCTATCTTAGACTAAGACTAGCCATAATATAGTCGAGAGATATACTCACGATGATAATGCTAAGATGTAATATAGATTACTTTATTATGATACCTCTTTGATATACATGAGGAAGTGTATTTAATTCGATGGTATATAAAATTGTAGTTTATCTTTGATAAACTATGAGTTGAATGATTATATTCTTAGACTAAGACAGATAGAGTCTTTAATCATAAAAACCCTATGGCTTAAAAATGTCAGAATCTTGCATGTATATCTAAGTATACAAAGGAGCATGAGAATAGGTTGACAGGGCATTGATTAGATGATAGGATGTCATAGACCTGTGATTGCAAGGATGTAAAGAGGGACTCAATGTATGTTGAATAGTCATCTAAGCTCTCACCATAGACTTGTCAAGAATGACTAGTAGATAAGGGTATATGTTCTTATAACTAATGTGATATAAGCAAGACCAAGAGAGTTGGTATGTATAAAGATATTAAATGATTAATAAGAATGTTGTCTTCAAGTCGAGAAAAGAGTGAGTGAACATACAACTATTTATATGTATGAAACTTTGGCCAAAGTAATGCAAGTCATTGCTTGCATTATCGGTTCATAGTGTACTAGATAGATGAACAATCAAAATGAGTCATACATAGCTAGAGCTAGACTAGCGTTGTAAACCTGATTGTCATTAGCTAGGACACATCACTAGCTCTTAGATGACATATGGAATTAGTTGATTCTCATTATCTATTACCCTCGTGAAGGGAAGGGCCACTTCTAGGAAAGAAGGTGAGTGGGGGACCACCGGTTTGTGGTTGGAGGAAAAGTGTTACATCCCTCTTTCTGGAAACAATTATGTTATTTACTTTCTTGCAAATTTCAGTAATTTAATATGTTGGGGACGACATGGAAACTGACAATTTATTTTACAAAGTTGTTATATGAAATTGTGGAATCTAATGATTACGATCAAGGTGCTATTGTAGACTAAATGTCTTTATAATAAATGCAATGATGTTGAATATATTATATTTGGATCATAGGTGCTTTGACCATAAAATTGTATGTGAGTCTGTCGATGCAGGAACAGGTGGACCGTGTTCGATGGGAAGAGAAAGTATCTTTGAGAGAGAGTATAGACTCTGGAAACTAACCAAAGGTGTTTGTTAATGAGAACGCCAAATAGGTAGATAAACCTTGGAACCACCATTTTAGTCTTGGTTGTCAGTTGGGTTAGCTAACTAGATGTCGACGTCAAAGGATAAAGTATAACATCTTAGTCAAAGTCGTCATATAGAATCTTGGAGTCGTCGATGGCGTCATAAGTCCATCATAGCAAGTCGACTTAGTTAGACATTTATTATTTTCGTTTATAAGTATTTAATGAACCATCTTGTGGTGAAATCGTAAATCATGTCTCGTAGTCGAAAGATGTGAGAAGTCGTTTTGTGCATTAAAACGATTAGTAAACCTTGTGATGCGTTACGACCAATCCGTCGTGATTGTCATCAAATGCGTCGAAACTTGTGTTGTGAAGTTATTCTTTTCACGTAGATCGACGAATGTCGATTTGTAGCCATAGCGTGAAATAATTTGTTATGGTCGTCGTCAGCTTGAGTCTTTTCTTTTAGTTTTGACCGCGAGTTATTTTGGTCTGACCTTGAGTCTCTTATCTAGAGTGGTCTTTTTCTCCTTTTCTTATTTCAACCATTGAGATGCCTTATGCATTTGTTTATCCGCCACTTTGTTGTGTTTAACTCCTCGATTTAAATCTTTAAGTTGGTCTTAGAAAAGTTAGATGCCTTTTGTTTTAATAAGGACGGAGTTGTATGTCCTTTAACAAGCCATCACCGAAGGAGCTTTAATCTTTCTAGTGAGTGTAGTGAGTATAAAGTCGATTATACTTAGTAAAATCAATTTCCCTGAGTTAGGCATAATTCAGTTGTCATTTAATACCTAACTGCCTTCACCATGGCGTGAATAGGGAGGTAGCTACGGTTGTGAAAGGAGATAACCGTAAACTTTATGGAGATACCACGGGAGTGTAGTGGGCGCGGTGATTTGTTGGGAAACAAGAGAAACATCGCAGGCAGAGCGGAGCTTTTGCTGGGCAGTTGAGGATTAATGTTGAGTGGGAATAATGCCGCGGTCATGGAGAGAGAAAGGCAGTTGGAAGTGGTAGTGGCGACGGCATAGGAGGAGGTAGTTTGAAGGGGAGTGGGCCTGTATAGTGGGTGGCTATCGTGGTTTAGAAAAAAAAGGAGAGAAACGTCAGTGAGGGGGATAAGCGACGGAAGAGAATGGTCTGCGGTATGTGAAATGAGAAGTAACTGCATAGAGAGATATCCACGGGGGAGTTAAAACTACGAGGTAGGAGAAAAAGAGGGGGACTCTATTGAGTGGGGGATAGTGAAGAGAGTCGAGGAGGGCAGGATTTGCGGCGGACAGGAGGAAGTAGTGTGTTCTGAGGCGTGGGAGCTAAAAAGAAAAAGAGGGAGAATGGAGTAGAAAACTGGAGGGAGGTTTGCGGTTTGAAAAGAAAAAGTGCAACTGGAGAGAGAGGAGATTGAAGGCATCGTAGTGCACAGCAGAGAGGGAGTGTGACAGTCGTTGTCTAGAAGCGGGAGGTAGGAGATTACAGGTGGTTCGTCGAGAACTCCATCAGGTTCATGATTCTTCTTTAAGACTGAATTTGGTATTAGTATAGTATCAAAACAATGTTCAAATCTTTTGTCATGCAGATATTCGAATGATAATCATTATTTGCAGAAAACTTACAACTGTGTGGATGCACATGCCATAGAATCTTCTGTTTAAATCAGTTTTGATTATTTATGTCTGAAAATGATGGTGAGTTTTTGTAGTCTTGTTTCATGATGCGCATAGACTGTTAGAATACCAAATTATCATGAAAAGATGGGAGCCTTGTTTTGAGCTAGAAATCTTAGTATCCAGTGTTTTATTGAGGATTAATACCCTGTAGATATAATGCAGATAGTCATTTCTGCCTGATATGGCATTCCCCGCGAGTGAAGGGAAGATAGTTTGTCCAATTGTAAATTTGTTAAGACTTTAAACTATTGCATAGGATTCCTTTGACTGGGCTAAAGATATAAACTTTCTTTTGTTTGAGAGATGTCTAAGATAGTAAATAAGGGTTCGAAATGAATGAACTAACCTTGCTCTGTATAGAGTATTGGATTTAAATCTTCTTGAGGATTGTTTTGGAATATTGTAGCCATCCATGGAATCATAGGAGTTAAGAATCTTAACTTATAACGATATCGACTGTGTCTCGTTTAGAACCAAGAGTTTTATTTATACAATGGACAGCAATGATATTACATTGAATTAAGAAATCCACTATGTATAAGTTCTAGTTTCCTTTATGACTGAGTTACCAACATCAACATGTTTTTAATGCACTGGAAAAGATAGTTCCATAGTGAGAAGATACATTGTTCCACGTACATGTGTGTAGGAGTTAAAAGCCTCAGATTTAAAACATGTTCTGACGTAAACCTTCACGTGTATGAGAGCCGATGATGTAATTATAACCAGCTAGTGGCATTTCGGCTTATAGTTTTAGTTAGAAGTCATGTGAAACAATTGACTTGGAAAGGGGAATAGGGAGTTAATGTTTTTGTGTTGATCGAAAACCGTCATAGTTCTGAAATGAACAATTAGAGTTGAAAACCTGCATGTGAGTCGAGATTACGTTGCATGCGATGGTACTAGTATCGTTTTACCTTGTAGACCATATGAGTCTAGAATCCTCGAATTTCGAGATAACGGAAAATGGTTTTAGATATTTGAGTATGTTGTGCAAATTTGGAAACCGAGTAAACAAATATGAAACCACTTAGGAGTGGGCACTTATAAGCAATGTTTTTACATGAAAATGGATTATGAAACTCTGAACTCGAGATTAGAGTAAAAGTTGTGCCGTGCGCTATTATAGGAGGATATCCTAAACCCTTGAGGTCATCAAGGTCGTCAATTAGTTCAAACTATACAAATAGGAAATTGTAGGATTTCGACCAGTTCAAGTCGAGTAGGGTGGGTGAACCAAGTTCATGCGTTCTTAGAACGCTAATTTAAAAATAAATCCTTTGGCCAAGGTGGTGTACTATCCTCAAGTGCATCGAACGTTCACCGTAACTGGATGGCGTTTCTTGTGGAGTGTTGTGCATGACTAGAGGGTATCTAGGGATCTGCGTGATAACAAGACACGTAGGTTACAACACCAGAGCTCAGATGGCAAACACCGATGGTTATCCTAAGTCTATCCTCTTGAGTAGGGTAGGGCCACTTCCGGTTAGGAAGGAGTGCGGGAGACCGACGGTCTGTGGTTGGAGGTTAAGCTCCTTGAAGATACTTTCTCTTCCAAATACTGAGGAATGCCGAGTCTTGAATGTGATGGGTCGACAATCGAGATGCATGTTAATGGTATGTTTCCAATATTTGTTGTTTCAAGAAAATTTCATTTGTTAGAAAATAAAGTGATTAATGTATATCATTTCTTTCAGCTTTATGAAAATGAGATCATGTTTATGATAAAATGAAAAATGTTGTATTGGATTATAGATGAGTTACCTTTGTATTTGATTACCTAGTTAAAAAAAAAAATTACTGTTGTGAAAATTTAGTTACTTCTTGTCATTGCGGATTTGGATGTTACAAAAAGCACCAGGGTGATGCTCTCTCTCTCTCATGCAGATGACTTTTGAAGACTTGTGAACAAGAAATACATTACGTATTTTGTAAATGATATTGATAAAATTCTAAGTTGTAAGAAAAATGACCAATTGTTATATGTGTAATTTGTTAGTTTCATGTGAAGCAACCTTCTTTTGAAATAGGTATAATATACTTGGATATTGCAAATGTAATATATATTGATTAAAGATACTTCTCCTTATTTATAAAAAAAAAGAGTGAATATTTGCATAATTATGTTTTAGTTTATCTAATATTCAAGTTGGGATGTTAAATAAGGTATCAAATCTACCAGGTTCAACATTTGGACCTTAGAGCTCATTGTGAGGTTTCACAAGATTGGAAAGATATGCTAATGTGAAAACATTTGTTCTTGTGCTAGAATGGAAGGAAATAGAAGGACAAGAAAGGGAGCCAAGAAAACAAAACTTAGTGAAATGCCTATGATCACTATTAAGAAAGAGCCATCTCTTGAACCAAGGACTGAAGAAAAAAAGAGTTTTTCAAAGGAAGCTTGGCTCATTGATTTTGAAACACTAGTTGATGCACTCAAACATATCCACCTAGAAATGAGGAAATGACATGAGGAGGCAAAAATATTTTCAACCCCTACTATTGTTAAGATTAGTAAATCGTACACACATCGTGACATGCCTTTCGAGTGTGGTCAATCTAGAGGTGTTGAAGGAGTACTCATAATTACATCCACCTACTAAGTTTGTGTTACTCGATTCTGATGGGGAGGAGGAACCAAAGGAATTTCCTCTATCATAAAGTGATATGTAGACATTTCCTTTCACAAAAAAGTTTTGTAATTGAATAAGGATATAAAGATCTAGAAAGTGAATAGAGTAAAAGTTTTTGCTTTTTGAGTAAGAAAATGTTTGTGTGATGAATCTCTGAGTTTCTATATTTATGAACTTGTACTTTTATGATGGTGTATCAAAAATTACATGTTTTGATAAATTTTTATGCAATGATTAGGTGTGGTATTGTTATGGAACACTCTAAAACCCAACTAGGAGGAAACCAAGATGGCCCAGATCATGAGAACAACCCCATGGAAAAATTAGATCAAATTTTGTCAATTTTGAATTAAACAAAAGGAAGATTGGAAGTCCTAGAATAGGAAGTTAGAGGGGGAGAAACCAATCAAGAACAATACTCTGAAAGGAGAGAAAAATTTGGTTTTCATGGTGAACCTAGAGTAAATAATCAAGACTCACAAATTCATAATGAGGTAAAAACTTATCTTACCAGTGAGCTAGCCCGAGATATGAAGAAAGTTATACCTCCTAAGTTCAATGGAACAGTGAGTGGAGATGAATATGAGGCTTGGGTAATAGAGATGGAAAAATATTTTGAGATAAGCAATTATTTTGAGATCACCAACGCTGTATGTGGAGCATACTAGTTAGCTGGAGAAGCATCCATGTGGTGGATGAATAAGAAAATGGAATTATGATTGATTTCCTTGAGCCTAACTTGGAATTAATTTGTGGTCATATTTAGGAAAAGATGGTTGCCCCAACTTTACTTTGACCAAAAATTAACAGATTTTCAAAATCTACGTCAAGGAGATATGACTATCACTAAATACTAGGAAACATTTACCAGGTTATTGAAGTATGTGCCACAATATTAGAAGGATGAGAGATTTATAATAAGGAAGTTTATCATGGGCTTGAATTCTCAAATTGGCGGAGAAGTAGATGTTCATGGACCCACAACCATGGATCAAGTTTTTGAGAAATTCATCAAGCAAGAGTAGAAGCTCAAATCTATCTTTGTGTATTGAGAAAGATCTCAAAGGAAATTTAACTAGAGTCATCCTTCGACAAAATTTAAAAAGAAAAACAAGAACCAACAATCTAAAGAAAGGAATCATGGTAAAAGTTCCTAATTTAACAGAAATGAATCCAGGGATGGAAACAAGGATTCTAATCTTAAAAGGAATGATGATAATACTGACCAATCTTCAAGAAAGAGAGGACCTCTTGGAGGGTGTTTCACATGTGGAGGAGATCATTATGCTAATCAGTGCCCCATGAAGAGTCAAGGAAATTCTTATAGAGGCAAACCCTTACCCTCATAGAAAATGGCTTTTCAACAAAGGATTCATGTTGCTCTTGATAGTTGTCAAGCTGAGTATCATGTTACTCTTATTAAAACCATAGTTACTCTTTTCAGAACCCCATTTTATATTCTTATAGATATAGGAGCAACTAAAAATTTTGTGAACCCTAGAATACTTGATAAAATGTCTAGAAAAGCTAGTTTCATGGCTAATTCGTGGACAATAGAGTTTGCAAGTTCTAGTCAAGAGCTTAGGTAGAGCAATGCTTGTTTGAAACTAGATTAACCCTACCTAATTTTTCCATGGAGGTCTCTAAGAATTCTATAGATAGGAGTATCCTCAAATTTATCCTTAGAAGAAATAATCACATTGAATTCTCCACACAATGCAAAAAGCTGATCCAAATGACTAGGAATATGAACCTTAACTTCTTCCCAAACTCTTTTCTTGTGAATTGAAGAATTTGGTTGATAAATTTTAATGAGGTACATCCTAAATTTTTTAATTGAAATTAGTCAAAAGAACAACACATCCAACAACTACCATTATCTATCAAATTCACACTTACCATACTTGGATTCTAAAAAATACCAGGGTTTCCTGATGCTCCTTCAAAATCTATAGTGGAGCACTACCATTTACACTGATATTTAGTCAAGATGCCAACAAAACCTTCCTTTGAACATTTAGTCTCTTGAAATAGCAATATATAAAGAATTTTGTTGAGCATCAACTTTCTAAATAGACAACGCTTATTAGGGGCATTAATGCCCCTAACATTCCATAAGAGGATCTTCATATCTCAAGAGGACAGCCCTTGGTCCTCCTCTATGAACATGTTAGATAATCATCTATAATGGCTTCAGATCTTCATCTAATACATTCAATTGTATCCTCATTCAAGAGATCTTGCATTGATTTCCTACCATATTTATTTTTTGTAACCTAGGATGTGATTGCTTTTTCCCACTACTTTCCTGAAATTCCCCTTAGTGTTGCCAAGAAAGGAGAAACTTCTCCTACCTACTACAAAGAATCTCATTCATATTCTCTTCTTAGTTCTCTCTTAGATGTCCTTTTCTAGAAAATGCATTTCCACTCTTTCTGACAAGGGTACACTAGGAGGAGATTTATTTTGAGATGATGAAAGTGAGAAATTATTTTCTTTGAAGGTGTAACAAAATGGATGTGATGAATCCTTCAAGAAAAATGAGTCATGATGTCTAGCTTTCATGAAATTTTTTCTAACTTTTGATGTAGATTTAATTTTCAATTGCACATTATGAAGGTTCACCGCATGAAAATGGCTACTTACAATGTAGTTATTAGCAACATAACCCATCTTATGACATTTGTAGCATCTAAATAGTACCCTCTTGAAACCTAAATAATGCACAAAATAACTTTACCTAGTTTTTATGTATATACTCTTTAGCAATGGGAGATCCATATCATGGGAGATATTCACATTAGAAAAATATATTATGAACCTTTTTAAGGGTCATAGGATTTATCTCGATCACTTGGCCCATACTTCCAACAATGACCTTTAAGCATGGGTCACTACAAAATTCTAATGGGAGACCACAAAAAGCATACCCATCCATTTTTCAAGGAAGTAGAAAAATGGTGCCACTAAAAAAACTTATCTTCCAAGAAAATATTTAAACATCCCAACATTTGAATGACCAAACTAGCATTTCCAATATCATCTTTTAATGAACAACCTAGGTGAGAAGGACCAACAAATGCCTTTCAGATAAAGCAAAATACTTTGCCTCAAACTCGAAGACTTCCTCCTTGGTTAACCATTTATCTTTGCAAACATAATTTATTACCCTTAACAAGAATATGTTTACACTTTCCTTAACTTGTCATGAGTCCAAAACCACTTAGGTGGTGTTCTACTATCTATGATTTACTTATAGATTAGACTTTCCTACACCATGGAGAGGCCAATTGTTTGGCATGTAGTGTCCTCCATGGTGGATCCCACCCAAAACCACAACCTTTGATATCAATTTTACTTTTAACACTACTAGAAAGTCATTTCCTTCTCATTGCATCTTTAAAAGTAGATTTTAGTGCTTCACCTTTTATTTTCTTTTGAATTTACTTGAGTTACTTCTCTATTTCTTATATTTTATTATACTTTTAAAATTCCATAAACCAATTTCAACCTTTGTAAACAATCATTATCATTATTATTATTTTATTTTAATTTTTTATTGGATGGTGAGCAAGAACGGGAGTGGGAGCAGCCTAGAGGTAGGTGATGAGGATGGAGAAGATGGCGATGGTGATAATGACCTAGATGTATGGGTTACCACCTTGGACAATTGAGAAGGCACTGGGGGAGGCTTGGATGGAGATGACTTCAAGTGGGAATAAGAGAGGCTTGGAGACTTGTGACAAGATAGTTGCATATGGTTTTGGCTTGGAGGATAGAGTTTTTTTCCTCAATGGTTTGGGAGGTGGAGGTGGTTTGTGTGGAGGTCTGGGGGTGCTGGCTATGGAAGTGTGTGAGGTCCCACTAGTGGTGTGGGCGTGGGAGGAATTGATGCAAGGGGAGAAGGCTTAGAGAAGTCTTAGAGCCTTGGTGAAAAGGTGTTGTAGTAGGATGGAGTTGCACCCTAAAGTTAGTTGAGGAAGGAGGAGTCATACGAGCTTTTGATGGAGATTTTTTTCAGGCAGAGATGTTAGATGGTGTTTTCTCATCATTCTGGACAAGGATAGGACACCAGGGGAAGCCTGAAGGAGATGGCTTTGAGTGGGAGTGGAAGTATCCCAGAGGCTTGTGTTGAGGTTGAGGGGATAGGTGCTAGTTTTGAAGATAATGACCATGGCGTCATATTAGAGGTTGACTGGGTTCCCATTTTGGCAGAGAAGGATGATGAATAGACCCAAAACTAAGGGTTAGTGACCCAAATAAATATTTTCTATTAAGGTGGGAGGTTGGATCAAGGGCCTCAGGGATGATGTTGAGGGTGTTGGATCCTAAGGTGGTTTTGGAGGTGTTAAAGGATGTAAGAGATATCACTCTGGTGGAGATGGAAGATATTTGTTTGGAGGGGGCACTGATGGTGATGACGGTGAGGAGAAGGAGGTGTTCTGGTGGAGGTACCAGTGGTTGGGCTGAAGTTGGACTTGGTGGATACCCTGTAGGGGGTCTTGGTGGTGTTGTTGGTGGAGTGGATGACACTTTAGAAGCTGAGGATGGATGGGGCAATGGTTCATGTCTAGGGATGTCTAAATTTGTAGCATTGGATTTGGTAAAGGTTCTAGGGTTGTGGTGATGGTGGCAAACTTGGTGATGTCTCTAGCATTGGTGCCAATTGCAGGTTGAGGAGTTGGAGGTGGACTTGGGGGTGGATGAGGGGAGCTTTGGCGGTGGTGTTGGTGGTGGCTTGGGTGGTGGCAGTATCCTTGGAAGTGTTTTTTGTGATGTTCTTGGTGGTGGTTTGAGGTATTTGGGGGGTATGTCGTGTCTTAGGTGGAGCTGGTTGCGGTTGTGGTTATGGTTTTGGTGGTGAAGATAGTTCAAAATTTGCTTTTATGACTATCCGCATATGACTTTTTCTAGACGGTCACATAGGGGATAATCTCTTGTCCTTTTCTATGGACTCAAATGCCAATGGTAGAAGAATGCATGTAGTAGTGGTGCCACTCCCTGCATAGGGGCACCTCAATCAACTATTGCATTTCTCCAGAGCCATTTCGGAGTGAGGATTCAATGTATCATTCAATACCCCCTCCACTCATTTTCATCAAGTCCTACACCGTACTAATGGATGGGATCCTCTCAAGTTAGATATTTAATTCATGGAATTGCCCATGCCCCATCTCTCTGCTCAAGAGCCTGACCTTGAAATCCCTCATATGTTTCCTCTTTAATTGATTCCTCTATTTGAAGCGACGATGGATCACCTGTACACCCTCATCTGGATCTCTTAGTGGCCACCATTTTCTCTCAGAATAATAAGAGGGTAGTGATGGTCTACGATTCCAATATGACATGGGTGCAGATAGTGGCTAGCAAATATGGAATTCCTTCCTATGTGGACGAACCCTCTGAGCTAGCCTATGGTTTTCAAAGGTGATATCTGAGCAGACTGAATTGTTGTTCCCTGTTAACATATCATTGAAGTGGTGCATTCTTGAAAGGGTCTTAGAGTTCAGAGGCATGAAAGGTCTCTACAAGAATCTACCAAGGGTCAAATTTTAAAGGAAGAGCTTAAACAAAATGCATCAGCCGTCAAAAATCTGCTGATGGAGTCGAAATAAATCAACCATTTCAAAAAATAAATGATTTCAAATAAATTAAACATTTCAAAAAATAAATGATTTCAATCTATCAATGATTATGAACTCATCAGGTCGAATTGATTTTTAAAATTGAATCAGAGTCACAATTTCGTAAACAACCGACACAACAACGTGCTAGTTGTTTACGTTGTTGGAAGAATTAATCTTCTGTCACATAATTAAATGCAACCATCCCCCACGTCAAACCTGGGGATCTCCTCAAATCTCCACTCTAGCACTGTTGGCCTACCGCATTCATTTTCGGTAGGTGGATTTGAATTTGAAATATGTTTGAGCGCTAGTCTTTCTGGTAAGGAAGGAAGAGACAAAAAAAGGAGGGAAAGTCAGTTGACGAAGATAGAATAGAATGTAAGAGTTATCCTGCAGTAGTAGAGGAAGAAGTGAATGTTCTAGAAGAGAACACAGAACAACAAAAGGAGAACAATAGAGAATAGAAGGTTTCCTGAATAGATTTTGTTGCAGCTCCAGTGATTGCAGCAGAATAAGAAAATAGAGTAGCAGCTCTGTCACTGTAATTTGTAAGAAGTCTTTTGAATGTGTTTCTAGAAAAGAGGAAAATATATGAAACATATATTGCTGTCCATTTGCATCGTCTATCTCTCTTCTCCATCTGTGTGTTTGTGTATTTGTTATATTGTTGTAGCATTGTTATTCTTGGACAGCATTCCACCCCTTCCCTTTTCCATCTCTGCCAACAAGTGGTATTAGAGCCCTATTTTTTTAAGTAGTCAAGTTTTTGTGGGTGTTTCATATAAGCCCTAGTTTGTCTAGGCATTCTTAGCCTTCTCAGATTTGAGAAGCATGGCAGGTAGGGACAGTAAAGGATGGCAGCAGCCACTGAGTTTTGATGGGCAAAACTATGACATTTGGGCTAAGGAGATGAAGACTATTCTGGTTGCAAATGACCTATGGGAGTTGGTCACCAATGGGTTCACAGACACTACAGACCCAACAGCTTATGCAGCCCTTTCTAATGCTCAAAGAAACTAGTTGAAGGAAACAAGAATGAAGGATGCAAAAGCCCTCAGTCTAATAGAGGCAGCCTTGACAAAGGCTATTTTCCCCCACATTGTAGTAGCAAACTACTCAAAACAAGCATGGGATATATTGCAGAACAGTTATAAGGGAACTAACAAGGTGAGGTCAATCAAGCTCCAGTTGTTTAGAAGAGATTTTGAGACCCTTCAGATGAAGGAGAGTGAGTCTATTTTAGACTTCCACACTATAGTCTCTACCATGCTAAATCAGCTGAGGATAAATGGAGAAACTATGGATGATCAAAGGATTGTTGAGAAAATTCTAAGGAGCCTACCTTCTAGATTTGACCCTATTGTGATAACCATTGAGGAGACTAAAGATCTGTCCAAGATGACAGTGGATGAGTTGATGGGCTCTCTACAAAGCCATGAGCAACAGTTGAATAGATCCGCTCCTTCCCTTGAGCAAGCCTTCAAGGCACAAACCAATGCAAGAGGTAGGGGAAGAGGAAGAAATGGCAGAAGTAGAGGTCAAAGAGGTAGAGGAAGAAGCAACTTCGGAAGAGGAGTTTCAAACAACCAAGAAGAAGCAAGCAGCTCACAGCCAAGCTATCAAGAAAAGAAGAAGAATAACAGTTCTAATCAAAGGTATGACAAAAGTAATGTTCAATGTTATTACTGTCATAAGTTTGGCCATTATGCTAGTGAGTGTAGAAAGAAACAGCATGATCATGAAGGCCAAAATGCTAATGTAGCAAATGAGTACAAGGCTGAAAATGAAAATCAGTCTAAACTGTTTATTGTGTGCAACCTTGCTGAGAAGAGCAACCCTGAAGTCTGGTATTTGGACAGCGGGTGTAGCAACCACGAGTGGTAATGAAAACTTGTTCACCTCCATTGATAGAAATGTCAAGTCTGAGATCATGATGGGGAACAGTCAAAAGGTTCCTGTCATAGGAAGAGGCATCATCACAGTCCTTAGCAAGTAAGGTGAGAAAATGCAGATCTAGGATGTATATTATGCCTCAGGCATAAAACATAACCTATTGAGCATTGGACAGATGGTCCAAAATGGTTATAGAATCTTGATGGAAAATGGAGGGTGAACAATATTTGATAAAGGAGGCAGTAAGAAAGTCATTACAGCAGTGTAGATGATGAGAAACAAAATGTTTCCCTTGTCGCTATCTCCGGTGCCATCTCCGGCGCTATCTATGGTGCACTTCCCAGCACTATCTCTGGTGCTCACAGCAGTGGGACAACAAACTGCCTTTAGGACAATCATCAAAGACCCATCCAAATTGTGGCATTTGAGGTATGGACACTTAAGCTTTTCTAGTTTGAGTTTACTGTCTAGGAAAGGCATGGTAAGAGGGCTACTGAACATTGTAGAGCCTGATGGAAAATGTGAAGCCTGCATTTTAGGAAAGCAACACAGGCAACCCTTTCAATCAGGGTATTCTAGAAGGGCAAGAACACCATTGGAGTTGGTGCATTTAGATTTATGTGGCCCCATGAAGAATTCCACATTAGGTGGGAATGTATATTTCATGACCTTCATTGATGACTATAGTAGAAAAATATGGATTTATTTCTTGAAAAACAAATCAGAGGCCTTTGAGAAGTTTAAGGAGTTTAAGGCATCAGCTAAAAAGCAAAGTGGCCGCTATATCAAGGCCCTAAGAATAGATAGAGGGGGAGAGTATATCTCCAAACAATTTCTACATTTTTGCAAGTACGAAGGCATTCATAAACAATTCACAACAAGGTATACTCCACAGCAAAATGGAGCAGCTGAAAGGAAAAATAGAACCATCACAGAGATGGTAGCAAGCATGTTGAAGGCAAAGGGACTATCAAATGATTATTGGGGTGAGGCTGTAGCCACAATGGTCTACCTATTGAATAGGTGTCCTACAAAGGTCATTCGTGATAGGATTCCACAAGAGGCGTGGACAAATAGCAAATGGAGTGTTGAACACCTAAGAATCTTCGGGTGTGTGGCATATGCATTCGTGCCTAAAGAGAAGAGGCAGAAATTTGATGATAAAGGTGAGAAATGTATCTTCATAGGCTATAGTGAAGAATCACAAGCCTACCGACTATATAATCCCATCACCAAAATGATTGTGATCAGTAGGGATGTTGAGTTCATTGAAAATGAAGCATGGGATGGAATGGTGGATAGCACCATGGGTATTTCAGTCACAATATCCACTGAAGATGATGAAGCTCTGGAGGACAGCAACTTCGGAGGAGCTATGAAGAGCAGCAGCTCAGGGAGAAACTACCATAGAGCACTAGAAAATAGAAGCTCCAGAGATGTTCAACAAAGCAGCTCCGGAGGTGGACAACAGCATTGCAGCTCTGGAGATCAACAGCTCCAGAGGTCTACAACTTTGCAGACCAGCAGCTCCGGAGGTCGACAGAACGATAACTCTAGAGATCAGCAGCTCCAAAGGTCTGCAACTCTGGAGATCAGCAGCTCTGGAGGTCAACAGAATAGTAGCTCCGGAGGTCATTGCAACAGCTTCGGAGGTTATCAGCACAGTAGCTCCAGAGGTCAGAACAGTTGCAACTCCAGAGGTAATTCAGACCCCATACTCGTATCATTGATTCCATGGAGGACAAAGAGTGTGAAGGAGATTTATGACATCACAAGGTATGCTGATGATGATGAGAATTTGGATTTTGCATTATTTTCTTCTAGTGATCCAATTCACTTTAAGGAAGCTGTGAAAGAAGAGAAATGGTGTGAGGCCATGGATGAAGAATTGGATGCCATAGAGAGGAATGACACATGGCACTTAACTGATTTACCTAAGGGTAAACAAGTGATTAGAGTTAAGTGGGTCTATAAGACCAAGTCTATTGCTGAAGGAAAGATTGAAAGACATAAGGCAAGGCTAGTTGTCAAAGGGTACAAACAACAGCCTAGAAGAGATTATGATGAGACATATGCACTAGTTGCAAGGCTGGAAATAGTTCGGGCAGTCATTGCAATAGCAGCCCAACACAAGTGGAAGGTGTTTCAAATGGATGTAAAGTCAGCCTTCTTGAACGGAGTGCTGAAAGAGGAAGTGTATGTGGAGCAGCCACCTGTCTATGAAGTCCCAAGGCAAGAGGATAAAGTATACAGGCTTTGGAAAGCCCTTAAGGCTATGGGCTGAGACAAGCACCTAAGGCATGGTACAGTAGAATTGACTCATATTTGTTGAGCAATGGCTTTAGCAAAAGCAGCAGTGAGCCCACTCTCTACATCAAAGCAGCTGAAGATAAAATTTTGATTGCTATTTTGTATGTAGATGACCTAATTTTTATTGGCAATAGTGATCTTTTCATTGCTGTTTTCAAAGAGGCAATGAAGAATGAGTTTGAGATGATAGACTTAGGCCTACTAAAATATTTTCTTGGCATTGAGGTCAAGCAAACAGAGTAGGCATATTTATTTCACAAATAGATAGTGAAGAGGTTTAAAATGGAGAATAGTAAACCTACCCCTACACCAACAGCCACAGGTTTGAAATTGAGTAAAGAGGACATCAGTAAGGAAGTAAGCCCAACCCTCTACAAGAGTATGGTTGGAAGCCTCATGTACTTGACAGGAACTAGGCCTGATTTGATGTATGTTGTAAGCCTAATTTCTAGGTTCATGGATAAGCCTAAGGACTCACATTGGCAAGCAGGAAAGAGGATCCTAAGGTATGTGAATGGCACAACAGGCTATGGCATCTTGTATGATGTTTCTAATGAGTTTAAGTTGGCTGGATTCACAGATAGTGATTGGGCAGGAAGTGTAGATGACCGGAAGAGCACATCCGACTATGTATTTTATATGGGTTCAGGCGTGATATCATGGGCATCTAAAAAGTAGCCCATTGTCTCTCTCTCTACAGCAGAAGCTGATTATATTGCAGCAAATGCAGTAGCATCTCAGGCTATTTGGTTGAGAAGGATCCTTGCAGACTTGAATGAGAAGCAAGAAGAT
Organism: Cunninghamia lanceolata; assembly: GCA_027924645.1. NCBI lineage: Eukaryota > Viridiplantae > Streptophyta > Pinopsida > Cupressales > Cupressaceae > Cunninghamia > Cunninghamia lanceolata. The sequence continues at coordinate 4,205,694 of BSBN01000178.1, read as the reverse complement.
GGTACAACCATTCATTGTGACAATGTTTCATCATCAATAGCCCTGACAAAGAATCTAGTCTTCCATGGATGAAGTAAGCACATTGAGATCTGTTATCATTTCATAAGGGAGTTGGTAGAATGAGGAGAGATTGAGTTACAGTATTGCAGATCCGAGCAGCAGCTTGCTGACATTTTTACAAAGGCATTGCCAAAAGATTCCTTTGAATGCCTAAGATATAGGCTAGGCATTGTGGACAGCTCCAGAGGTGTGCAGCCCCAAAAAGAGGACAACTCAGGAGGTGTGCAGTCCTACAAAGAAGGCAACTCTGGAGATTCAAATCCGGAAAGACAGCAGGAGAGCTCCAGAGGTTCAACTCTGGAATGTATGTGCAGCTCCGAAGATGCTCCGGAGATGCTGAAATAGAGCTCCGAAGATGCAAGAAGTCAACTCTGGAGATGCTCCGAAGATACAGATAAAGGAAGTCTGCTCCGGAGATGCTCTGGAGGTGCTTCGGAGATGCAGAGAAGAGCTTCAAAGGTAGTAGAAATAGTGCTCTGGAGATGCTATGGAGGTGCTCCAAAGATGCTGCAGAGTGGCAAAAACAGCGTCGGAGATCTGCTCCGGAAAGGCAAAGACAAATGTATAACTCCAAAGATCAGTTCCAGAAAGAAATTTGTGAATGACATCTAACTTCAGATTAAGGGGGAGTGTTGGAAGAATTAATCTTCCGTCAGATAATTAAATGGAGCCATCCCCCGCGTTAGACCTGGGGATCTCCTCAAATCTCCACTCCAGCACTATTGGCCTGCCACATTCATTTTTGGTAGGTGGATTTGAATTTGAAATATGTTTGAGCGCCAGTCTTTCTGGTAAGGAAGGAAGAGATAAAAAAGGAGGGAAAGTCAGTTGACAGAAAGAGAATAGAATGTAAGAGTTAGCTTGCAGCAATAGAGGAAGAAGTGAATGTTCCGGAAGAGAACAACACAGAACAGCAGAAGGAGAACAACAGAGAATATAAGGTTTCCTGAATAGATTTTGTTGCAGCTCCAGTGATTGGGGTAGAATAAGAAAATAGAGCAGCAGCTCTGTCACTGTAATTTGTAAGAAGTCTTTTGAATGTATTTCTAGAAAAGAGGAAAATATATGAAACATATATTGTTGTCCATTTGCATTGTCTATCTCTCTTCTCCATCTGTGTGTTTGTGAATTTGTTATATTGTTGTCCTGTATTGCTGTAGCATTGTTATTCTTGGACAGCATTCTGCCCCTTCCCTGTTCCATCTCTGCCAACATACGTGAGGCGAATTTGAAATACCTTCTTTGCAATGGAGTCAAAATTTATTAGTCTATTGCGAGAGGAAAAATCTTCAGAGGGCAAGCCTATGTGGATAGTGGGTCCTCTTCTTTCATACCCATTCTTCAAAGATGACCAACATTTACAACTAGAGGCAACAAATAATGAGTGCATAAGATGGTTAGATAGTCAGTCTCCTACATCAGTTATCTATGTTTCATTCAGCAGCGTGTCTTGTCTATCAATTTTACAAGTTGAAGAGTTAGCTGACAGATTGGAGCGCAGTGGACATTTCCTGTACATGTGCTTAGGATTTCTAATAGTGCGTATTTTTCCACAGAAGCGCGGTTTGCTTGGATTTGTAAGTTTCTACCAGAAGGGTACGAGGTGCGATTAGAGGGGCAAGGCTTCATTTGCGAGGATTGGGTACCTCAACTTATTATCTTATTTCACAAGTTTACTAGTGGATTTTTAACACACTACAGGTGGAGGCTTGGCCTCTGCACTTTGACCAATTTTCCAACTCTTGCCTAATAGAGGAAGAATTGAAGGTGAGTGTGTAGGTGAAGGAATGGACAAATTTTGAGGAGAATGAGTTGTTTAGTGCGGAAGAGGTGGATAAAGGCATGAAATAGTTAATGGCAAGTGAGGAGGGTATGTAAATGAGAAAAAGGGCACAAGAATTGAGAGATGAAGCTCGGAGGGCAATATGTGAAGGAGGATCTTCGTGGAAGATTTGGATTCATTTCTCTCAACAATTTAGCAAGTACATCAATGAGGATGGGATCCATTTTAAATTGATTAATGTTTGTGTGGTTTGTGTTTGAGAAGTTAATCAAATTAGCCATCCCCTTTGTAGAAGGATTAGTGTCAATGAGTATTGTGGATAGGCTTGTTCGAGTGTATTTTCCATTATGAACTAACACTAAATTTGGATAAATATGCAAAACCAAAATAAATTAGAACTATGTTTTTTTTATATGTCACCAACTGAAACATTGATATATGTTTTTGTAATGAAATTCAGCAAGGGAGTCATTTTAAAACTCTTTCAAACTACTCTATATTTACTTTTTAGTCCCTACCTGCAACAAGGATACTATTGTAATATTCTCTTACAACTATTAGCTTGTCTTGTTAGTTGTACATAGAGGCAAATTTGAGCTTTATCAAAGGTTTGGTTTTTTCATCCAATGGTGAAAACCATTTCATGGCACCTTAGATATGTACCATGATGAAAATCCATTTGTGGGAATCATGCATAGTCACTTGGGGGCATGCCTCGCCTACCTTATCACTCCTCATCAATCCCATCCACTATATCTACATATTCTATCATCTCTCCATCCATCCTCCCTCCTTGTTTTTGATCTTGAAAAGGATAGGGGCATCATTGTTAAATCATGCTTTGGATGCCTATTGATATACACCAATCCATCATTTGCACTTATCCTCCCTACCACGCATCATCACAAACATTACAACACCTTGTCATTATAGACATACCTAGAGTGTGGCATGTTATTTCTATGTAATGTAGTCCTTAGAGATCAAATTTAAACCCCCAGTCATCTATCATGAATCCCCCATCTATCCCCTTCACTATCGACAATCCCTTCATATATTCATCCCATCGTCCCCCAATCCTCTTTGTCCCTAGACTTGGTTTTCCCTTTTCATTGGTATCAAGCTATAGGCTATCCAAATGCAATCCAATGCAACCATCCTAGAGAAAATAAAAGAAATAAATCTAAGTGCAAGCAATCCTTACTCCATACAATCTTTCTAAGAAATCTCAAAACTCATCCAAAAGCATCGACCGATTTTGTTCCTAGCCTCGCTGCAAACTTGATCAACTCAAATCATCATCATCTAGATATATCATTCCCAATCCTTGTGTTGTTCATAGTATATATCACTCCCACATCAACAACACTATCCTCATCATCAATCAATTATTGGTTTTAAACTTGACTAAGGGCAACAACTCTTGTTTGTTTTTGCATCATTTTGTGCATGCTTTCTTGCTTGGTTGTGTGCATTATCATTTGTCTAGCATTTGCATTAGTCCTTGCAACCTACCTACCACAATGGTATCATGGTCTTCCATATCATGGTGCTATATGGTATAGGGTTGCTTGCGACCTTTTTTTATGAGTCAGTCCTATGCATGGGATACATCATTACCTTGGTCTTTATACCCTGGTGCATAACATCTCATGCTATATTATAATAGGTGCTTACCATGTATCAGCATAATACCTGCATTCAAAATCACTCACTTGTTACCCCAAAAGCACATTATCCATTGTCGTTTATCCTTTATCACATGTAGTTCTTTCAATCCTCTTATCCAATCCAAATAAACCTTTCATCATCCATCGATTCATCTAGCATTCTCTAGTTGTACATTTTCAATATCCATCATTCATATTTAATTTTCATCTCTCTTTTACATTCCCCATTTAATCACTTCTGTTCATTAAATTTTAATCCATTTTCTCCATCCAATTTTCTATCTTCATCTTTTTATTCCATTCATCACTAAACATTTCTACCAACATCTTTTTCATCCATTTCAAGTGCACACGTGTTCTTCAAACCCATTTTCCCTCTCAAGGGGGCATCAGCATCTTTGCCATCATTTCTCCTCACCACTCCTACTTTGAGTGGCTAGGGCATCATCATCCCTAATCTAACCATTTTCTCCCAAATCAGAATTTTCTTCTAATCCAATCAAGCACTAAGTTTTATTTTTCTTTGGAATGATGCTACTTTGTAACACCATCTCAAAGAAGGGGAAAATGTACACACCTAAATTTGACCAAGTCTTAACATCACATCCTACCATCATTTAATTCATCCTACCATCACCTAATTCTCCTAATATCATTTAATTTATACCTCTTTCCTAGTTCCTAGCGTTAATTAATAATTAATTAATTAATCAATCAATTCATTCATTCTTCTAAATAATTCAAACATTAATTAAATAAATTAAATAGCTAATATCCCCTTTGATTTCTTTCCATTTCTAACTCATGTGCATCTAATTAATTAAAATAATTAGATAATTCCATTAATTATCCTTTCTCATCCTATCTTAGCTCTTTCAATTTATTTCTATTTCTAACTAGTGTACAACTAGTTAAAATAAATAAATTAATATCTTATCATATTTTTTCATGATTTATCTTCATCCTTATCGTGCTCTTTTCCAAAAATCTTATCCTTATCCATCTTCAAATCTTATCTTTATCAATTCATTGAGAACAACTATAAATTAAACCTTTTACAGGCTATAATCATCTTACGTTTGAATGCAAACTTATGTTGCTAAGCTGAGCACCTCACATTACTTATTTAAATCATAAATCTTAGAGCACAACTACCATTGCTAGTGAAACAAGGTTACATTGGTGAGATCTTTTATTGTTTTCACTATTTTACATACAAATTTAGCTCAATTGGAGGAATGGATTGATATAGACTAAAATGTTTAATACTATTTTAATCTCTTTTTATTTTGTTCTAAATTAAGTTTATACATCACCATCCAAATATACTAGAGAATATATCCAAATGGAAGCCACATCAATTTAAATTTAAAGGGAGTTGCCATAATTCAATTTTCCCCTAAAACCTCTAGCTAAAGTGGGAAATGATTTGAACTTTCTACTAACACAATCATAGAAGATAATACCTACTTCTTAAGGATCCATTCTATAAACACTAGGAAATGATCTAGATGTTCTATTATATAGTAAATCCTTTTCTCCTATTATTCCATGTATACAAACCTTTCTTGGGATAGAGATAATATAAATTGCAATCTTGTAGAAAGTCTTTAAAACCCTAAGAAGAATTCTATAAAATAGCAGTACGCTCAAATTTATCCTTAGAAGAAAGAATCACATTGAAGTCTACACACAACACAAAATGTTGATCCAAAGGGCTAGGAATATGAGCCTTAACTTCTTCCCAAACTCTTTTCTTGTGAATTAGAGAATTTGGTCCATAAATATTAAGGAGGTACATCCTAGAAAATTTTATTGAAAGTAGTCAAAAGAACAACACATCCAACAACTACTATTATCTAGCAAATTCACACTTACCATACTTAGATTCTAAAGAATACCAAGCTCACTTGGTGCTCCTTCAAAATGCCATCAAGTCCTTTCTTTGAACATTTAGTCTCTTGAAATAGCAATATATCAAGATTTTTGTCTAGCATCAACTTTCTAAATAGAAGATGCTTATTAGGGGTATTAATGCCCCTAACATTCCATAAGAGGATATTCATCTCTCTAGAGGATAGCCCATGGTCCTCCTCTATGAACAAGTTAGATAATAATCTATAATGGCTTTAGATCATGCTCTAATATCTTCAAATGTATCCTTGATCAAAATATCTTGCACTAATTTCCTCCCATTTTTCTTTTTTGTAACCTAGGACGTGATTACTTTTTCCCACTACTAAGTTCCTAAAATTTCCCTTGGTGCTGCCAAGAAAGGAACAACTTCTCATCCTTCTTGCTATAAAGAATCTCCTTCATCTTCTCTTCTTATTACTCTCTTAGCTGTCCTTTTCCAGAAAAGACCTTTCCACTCGTTCTTACAAGGGGACACTAGGAGGAGATTTATCTTGACAAGATGAAAGTGAGAAATTATTTTGTTTTAAGGAATAACAAGATGGAAATGATGGATCCTTCAAGAGGAATGAATCATGATGTCTATCTTTCATGAACTTTTTTTTCTAGTTTTTGATGTAGATTTGATTTTATAGTGCACATTATGAAGGTTCACTACACAAAAATGCCTACATGTAATGTAGTTATTAGCAACATGGCCCATCTTATGACATTTGTAGCATCTAAATAGTAACCTCTTAAATTTAAATCTTGCACAATTTTTATGCATATACTCTTCAACAATGAGAGGTCCATATCATGGGAGATATTCACATTCACATTAGCAAACATAGTATGAAACTGTGTAAGGGTTATAGGATCTATCTCTATCACTTCGCCCATACCTCCAACAATAAGCTTAAAGCATGGTTCACTACGAAATTTTAATGGGAGGCTACAAAAAACATACCCATCCATTTTTCAAGGAAGTAGAAACATGGGAACTAGAAAAGCTTAACTTCCAAGCAAATATCTAAATATCCCAACTCGTGAATGACCAAACTGGCTTTTCCAATATCCTCTTTTGATGAACAACCTATGTTAGAAGGACCATCAAATGTTCTTTAGGTAAAGTAAAATTCTTTGCTTCAAACTCCAAGACTTCCTTCTTGGTTAACCATTTATCTTTGCAAACACAATTTATCGCCCTTAACAAGAATATGTTTACACTTTTCTTAACTTCTTGTGGGTCCAAAACCACTTAGATGGTGTTCTGCTATCCATGATTTACTTATAGATTAGACTTTCCTTCACCATGGAGAGGCTTGGCATGTAGCGTCCTCCATGGTGGCTCTTGCCCAAACCTACAACCTTTGATTTCAATTTTTCTTTTAAAACTACTAGAAATCCATTTCCTTCTTGTTGTATCTTTAAAACTAGATTTTTTTTCTTTAGCTTTTATTTCTTCTGAATTTACTTGAGTTACTTTTATTCTCTATTCCTTATTTTTCACTCTACTTTTACAATTCCATGAACCAATTTTAACCTTTATAAACAATGATTATTATTATAAATATTGAGCCTCTTTTAAGAATTACTTTTCATTATACTTATCCTTATCATTATGCCCTTTTAAACATATAACAATAAGATAAGTCATTTTAATGCCCTTTTCAACATGAGACAATAGAGAATTCTTAATCTAGCCTTTAATCCTACATTATCGTTTGTCAAAGTTCATTATGTAATATAAGGGATTCTGATTATTTTGCATTGAATCACTGTGGATATTTGGGTGGTGGTGTGAGAATGATCTTGGCATGGTCTTTAGTTTTTATGAAGTGGTATTGCTTGGAATTATGGAAAGTGGTAGGAAGAGCCCCTTCAAGCATGGTTGGCTTTTCAACCATCATATGAGTAAGATCCTTTGATGCCCTAATTTAATGTTGTTGAATCTAGTGAAGCTCATTTTAAGGGAGGAGGGAATTGCTAATAATACGTCCTTAATTTTTTAGGCCACAATTGTTGTTTTTTGGAAGAAGCTTGACCGTGTGGTTTAGTTAGAGGATGTTCATGGTTGGCTAGAACTACTACTCCTCCACTCTAAGAAAGCAATGGTGGTAAAGGATGATTTGGAGGAGGCAGAGGTTGCCATTTGTGGAGCAAGCCCAATGTTAGCTTTCCATCATTCTAGTTCTGAGAATTATACTCCCTTGCAATTCCTATAAATCACAAATTACACTACCTTCCTCAAACAATGCAATGCCATTAAGTCATAAAACATAAACACTTCTAAAAAAAATTACTTTATAAACAGCGTATCGACAAATCTGTTGCGCGTTCACCTCGTGCAACTACTAGTTTATTATACTTTTACATTTCCATGAACCAATTTTAACCTTCATAAACAATCATTATCATTATTATTATAATTATTGAGCTTATTTTAAGAATTACTTTTCATCGTTATCCTTATCATTATGCCCTTTTAAACATATGACAATTAGATAAGTCATTAATGCTCTTTTCAACATGTCTCAATAGAGAATTCTTAATCTAGCATTTAATCCTGCATTATCATCTGTCAAAGTTCATTCTGTAATACAAGGGATTCAGATTGTTTTGTATTGAATCATTATGGATTTTTTATAGAAGTGTTGGAATGAACTCAGATGCCAATGGTAGAAGAATGCATGTAGTAGTGGTGCCACTCCCTGCATAGGAGCACCTCAATCAACTGTTGCATTTCTCCAAAGCCATTTCAGAGCAAGGATTCAACGTATCATTCATGGCCCCCTCTGCTCATATTCATCAAGTCCTACATCATATTAATGGATGGGATCATCTCAAGTTCGATATTCATTTCATGGAATTTCCCATGCCCCATCTCTCTGCTCAAGAGCCCGATCTTCAAAGCCCTCATATGTTTCCTCTTCATTTGATTCCTCTATTTGAAGTGACAAGGGATCAACTGTTGATGTTTTGTAGCTTCGGGAGGTTATAAAGGGCAGCGTTTAATGAAACACATTTCATTTTGAAACAAAACAATCTGCATATGAGACAAAATGACACAAATTGGAACAGTCATGTCTCTTGAAATCCAATCGGGTATATATATGGTAGTCAATCCACCATCCAAAGATATAGATGAAGAAAGATACAAATCAAGTAAGAAACTATTACATTACAACACATCTGATCTGGAAATTAACATGGTATCAGAGCAAGGTTTAGGCTTATAGAAGGAAATATCATTGGAGACATGCCACGTGACGATGGATCACCACTTCATAGCAGAGCGTAAAGGTTTTCTAAAGATCGACATTGTTTCAGAGTGAGTGATTCTGCAGGAGGTCGATATCTATTGGGAGGCACAAGTTTGGTGTTGGATTAATATTCGCATCACAAGGAGATACAACACACTCATTCTGAAGACAATTGGCTCTCGTCAGTCTCATGGTTCACACAATGCTAACATAGTCACAGCTAGATATGCTGGAGGAGATGCCTAGTCACCTATCATCTTTTCCTGACTCATTGGGAACTACGGATACCACACATTCCACTGAGTTTCTAGGTCTCAGCTCTAATAAGAGTATTTTGCCAAAGTCCTGATTTGGGCAAGACATAATCATGGGCATGCTGGATACCGAAATTTGGCTAGAGAGCCAAAGTTTTTGTGATGATGGAATGGGACCAATCCCAAAGAGATGGAAGGGAATTTGTGAAAATGGTACAACTTCAATTCTTCATTCTACAATAGAAAGCTAATAGGAGCATGCTATTTTAACAAAGCTTTGAAGGCCAAGTATGGGAAACTTAGCCTCAACACCGACTATGATTCTTTGAGGGATTTTGTAGGGCATGGAAGCCACACGTCGTTCACTACAGGAGGTAACTACACAGAAGGAATTGATTTCTACAGTTATACTCCTGGCAAGGCATGTGGCATAGCTCCTGGTGGGCGAGTGGCCATGTACAAGGTTGTATGGTTCGAGGGAACTATGGGAGTCGACGTGTTGGCTGCAATGGAGACTGTAATTAGCAACGGAGTTGACGTTTTGTCTCTCTCACTTGGCTACTTCTTGTCTCCCTATTTCTAAGATGCTATAGCCCTCAAAGCCGTTGCAGCTATAAAGGAAGGCGTTGTCGTTGTATGTTCTACGTGCAATGACCGGGCTGAAACGAGAAGTTATGCACGATAACTTTTTGACAAAATTTCTAAACGAAATGAAGTTTCCTGAAATTCTTTGATTGCAGGGTATTCTCGATATGGCCATGCGAAAGAAGGTTTAGATTTGTTTTGCCAAATGCAAAGAATGGGAATAATGCCGAATCAGTATACCTTTACTAGTATTCTGAGCATTTGTACTAATGTTTGAGATCCCCAAATGGGTAGGAGTCTCCATGGTCATATTATAGTAACTGGGCTGGACACAAATGTCTTTGTTGGAAATTCTTTAGTTGACATGTATGTCAATGGTAGCAGACATGGGCTTTGATCTGCCAAAGAAAACAGTTGCCACAGGATTGCTAACAAATGGTCATAATGATGAGTTCAAGCCATGAGGTGCAGAGCCAGACGAGAAAGCAATGAATGGCTGGGTAAGGGTAAAAGCACAAAGCTGTGTCACAATTTTATAAAGGAAACGACCAACGCTGATCTAACTTTTAAACTTGAATCACTAAAAGTGACATATATGTTTTAAATTTTGAAATGATGTAAACTAATAAAATATTTATTTTTTAGTATATTTTATGTTTGTATTTTTTCAAAATATTAAAAAATTATTTGAATATAGTTTTTAATAAATTGACACTATAATTTAGTTGCTGATGAAATGCTAAAAAATGAAATTACATGAGATGCCAATCTTTATATAGTAATTTTTTTTTTCTTTAATTTTTTTTGTGTGTTTATAACTTGAAACTTTAGTGCATGGATATATTTTTTTTTCCAATTTTGATAAATATATTTTTTAAAATAAATAATAAAATGTGTGTGTATTAAAACATAGTTGTTTCCATTTGACGTCAACTTTCATATTAACTATTTATCTAAAATAGAAAAAAACATTATACCTTCTTGATATAGATTCTTTTATCTAGTGCATCATATTTTTTTCAATTTTTTTAATAAGTTTTACTATTTTTCCTTGACATGGTAATCGACCTAATGTTTTGTGCTGATAACCTACTTTTAGTAAAAATAGAAAGGAAAATATAAATAATAATTAAACTATTAAAATATATATATTTTTGAAAACTAAACTTATAGATCTACAAAAAAGTATTTTTATTTTTATTTTTTAAATTATTTACACGAGTAGAAGTTGTTGAAATATCAAGTTTTTCAAATAATTTTATTTTTTTGGTAAATTGGCCTCATAGTGGTGCTACATATGCATTTAGCCAACAATTTTAGTTGGAAAAGTTGTGGACATATCTAACTTAGCTAGAATGAATCTTACAAGATCATATGTTTGACTAAAATTAATTTTTAGTTAGAAATACTTAAATTCACTTGTGCTGATAAGTTGGCTGAAAGTGTGACATAGCTTTGTGCTTTTACCCATAAGTATGCAATTGTGCACTTGCTGCAATGCTCCTTTGGATGATAAATTGTATTCCCATAATATTTTCAAGATTGTTTTGTTTGATGGGCATGAGGAGACAATCCTGAAATCCCAATGGAATATAATGGATTATGATATAAATGGTATAGAAAGAGTACTGGCAGTTGAGGATGGATTGAAAAAGCAATCTAGGTGTGTCTGTGGAGGCAACTAGGTCAAGCTCTCAGAGATGTTTGAGGATTCCCCCAAAGAATTTGATGCTGGTTCATCATCATCTATATCAGATGATGAAATAGACACAAGAGAGGAGAAGGTGGATGGCAACTCAATTGACCTTGAAGAAAATGCCAAGGATGTTTTTGAAACCCCTTCTAGTGAAGCACCTGCTGAGGATCAAATTGAACCTAGAAGTCTTGAAGTTGTTCAAGATGATGTTGATTCTATAGTGACCATCTAGCCTGGTATCTTTGTTGATAAGAGAATAGCATATCCTAAGATTCCCACACAAGAATGTGCAATGGTACCTGATGTGACGATTATCGAAATGGCAATTAAGGACACACCCAATGATCGGGTCATTAATAAGTTGGCCTTTATTGAAGAGCCTCTTGAACCAATTTCGGAAGCAGTTACAGAAGATGTGGAGAGTTTAAATCAAGCATCTGTAGATGTGGGGAATCAAAATGAAGAATCCATAGAAGACCAAAGAAAATATTCATAGATATGTAGATGGCCTATATGGTGAAGCATATATGATTCCTTTATTGCCTTTAGATTTGAAGTGTGGTTTAATTATTTTCCTTTTCTTTTTTATATTCTCATCTATATATTTTAGTACACAATGAATGTTTTTAAATACCACAACATAGCAACATGCGACACAAAACAAGTACTAGGTTGGCTTATAATGACCATATAAGGGGGTAGAAAAGTTGGAATTTGAATTTGAAGTATTAAATTTCCAATATCGTTTCTTCTCTCTTGAAGATTGATTTAGATTAACTCTATGCCACTTGAAAATGATTTAAAGGAATAACATGGTGGTTTCAAGGTAGGGAATGAATGTATGAAAATAATGGAAAATAATAGTGAAATAAGGATAAATAAAAACCAAAGTGTAAACAAGTCTAACACAATAATATGCCACTTATCAATATATTATTTTATTAAAACATTCCCATCAAAATAAATATAAAATTAATAAAAATAACATAAATATACTTTTTTTCATATATTAAAACTCAAACTAGATCCTAAAAAACAAGCAGCATATACACTTCTATATATAATAGAGAAGTAAGATTTAAGAATAATTTATATGGATACACTTAATATAAGAAGACTTGTAGGATGACACAGAGTTAATATTAAGAATAACTTTAATTAAATCAAATTCCCTTGAAAAGAAAGCCTAGAAACTTACCCCATGTCCCCATGTGACTACTTAAGTTGATTTTCTGCTTAAATTTAAGCATTTGGAGTGGCCCCATGGACATTTATAATTGTGGAAAAAGGATAATATAGAATATTTTATTTTTTTATATAGTAAAAAACTACATTCTAAGATAACTGCTTAAAATATGCAGAAAAATAAAATATCATCGGGTTACTAGCTCCACGAATATTTCCTAAAATAAATTGAGTAGTGGCTGCTAGCCAAAATAAGCTAAACAACAGCATGGGGATATGCCCTTATATTTTGTAGCTAGACGACAATATGCAGTGTGATTCCCTCTAGCAAAATTGACAAACTGGAGTTTTGTGTTTTATGTTTATGGACGGTGGCATCTCAAATATCGACCGCCTTTTTAACAAGAGACGCATTGCGTCAGGTTCTTGCCGAAATGCAAGCTGCATAATGTATTAGAAGTTGTTAGAAATAGGAACAAAAGAGAGGATGTAACGTAATTACTATGCAATACACTCTTGCTTTTGGCTTTAACAAGGAGTCCAGCATCGATTTGAATTGAAAAGGGGAAAGCCTTATAGATTGGTTGAAGGGAAAATAAATGAAGTCCTTGATCATGTTTCGAAGAAACTTTCATTGGTGAAAGATTGAATGATCCAGTTGTGGCTTTATGGATTGCAATGATTTCATTCAAAAATATTAAATCTACACCTCTTGGGGTGAAGGTTCATTTCTTAGAGATTGATACAATATTTTTGTTCCTTGAAGTAATATAAGATGCATTCCTCAAAAAAAAAAAAGCATTTAGATTAACGAATTACTTACTGTAGAAGCCTCTCGGCTTAATAAGTTTAAAGATTTAGTAGCAAAAGCATTTAGATTAATGATTAGTGTTTAGGGTATATAGATTAGTGTTTAGTGTATAGTGTTTAGGGTTTAGTGTTTAGGTTTATGATGGAGGGTTCAACATTGAGGGTTTAGGGATTAAATTTAATTTACAAGGTTTTAGTGTTAAAAATGAACTTTGTGGAAAAATTTTAATTCGTATAAACCATTTAACTTTATCAACATAATTGTTTAAACTAAATATGTAAACAAACTCATTTATTAATGGTTTTCTAATTTACTATGAGGAGGCTTAGGGTTTATGGTTTAAATTATTTACATTATTGAAAATTATTTCATTAAAAACTAATTATTACACTGGCCACAAAGAAAAATAAAGGCAAGGTAAATTACTTTATTTTAGTTTAATGAGGGCTAGGGTTATAATTTTTCAATCTTTATAAGCCACAAAGAAAATTAATATTTAATTTAATGACGTTTGTTTTATATTTTTACTATGGGAATTAATTCTATTAAAAAATTATGATTAAGTTTTTTAATCATTTGGATTAAATTATTAATAAGTATTCCATTAAAAACTAATTGTTAGGGCTAAGAATTGTCCTTAAAATAAATAAAATATAACTGTTTAAGTAAAACTAGCTTATATAATAATATGTATATATTTTAGCTCCTCGCTCTATATGAACTGAACCTAATAACAATTTTGGCAGCATAAACATAACATCAATCATCATTCTCAATGTCTTGTGCTCAAAGCACTTATTTATAGGTTACAAAGAATATAAATTTTAGGGATTTAAAATAATAATTGTTTATACCCAAAAAAAAACATTGTTTTAAAGCAAAATGCTTAAAACTGCCCCCAAAAAAAAATAGAAAAAAAAAGAAAGAGGAAATAAAGGCATTTTAAAACAAAATTACTCTAAACAACTAATAAAATAAAGTGGCTAAAATAAACATTTTCAAATAGGTTAAATTTCAGCACTGTGCTTCTAAAGTCCTAAAAGAAAATCCTCACGTAACTTAACTGAAAATAAAAAGCACATTATATAGAATGTTAGTTTGAAGTTTGATTTACAAACTTGTTTAATGAATCCTGTCTGGAACTTCCTATTATATACATTCAACCAGCTAGAAGTAATAGTCCCTCTTGTACTCAGTGTTGTATTGTCAGTTTTATGTGAAGAAACTACCCTGTTCAAATCTGCCATTGATGACGGGTCACGTGGCCTCGTATCCCAGCATTGCGGAGGGATGAGGGGCCCTCTAATGTGTGACTACGAGGGCGCGATAAACAAAGGTTAGGCAAATGTGATAAACTAAGCTTCATGGGGCGACAGTCTAATGTTGAGGCCGGATGTCAAAATAGTGCATGAGTGCATCTCAAAGCAGACATTGGAAGAAAGGCTTGCGCTTGTGGCTACACCATCCCTCTCGTTCCCTTGGAAGATCGTCTGAAGTGCCTCGACTGATAAATAGTATTACATGAAATTCATGGCATGAATACTACGTGAATCAAATGCAAGGAGCCGAGCACATAAGTCTGCCATGATGCCCAAAAGAGTAGGGAAATACAACTTGAGGAAACAAGAATATAGTCCGCCATGATATCAATTTCTCTATTAGCAAGTAGGTGCGAATAGAATGTTCCAACAAACTTTAATTGTAGCAAGAGGGAGAAATGCAGGGCAACCAAAGCCGCAATTCCAACTTGAGGAAAGAAGAAGAGTGATACGTTGGATATGAAGGAGATTGAAATGCAGATGAAAATCAGTTTTACCCATAAGCCAACGAATGAATACAACCGTGAGCATATTATGAGGAGGCTCGCAAAAGAGACTAATAATGGCTTTTAGCATCACTTTGAAATGGAAATAGGGTATACAATTTTTTTATAGTTTATAAAATTGGGTCATTTGGTTCAGGGCTGATTCTGTCTGAGACGCAGATATTGGAGGGAGGAAAGCCTACCAAGAGAGGATGATATTCTGCCCTTGAAATTGTTAAATCCAAGATCAATCACCAAAATATTAGACGGCGTCCCCATTGGAGATCCAAATGGGGGTGTGTCCTTTATTAAGTAATTATATGTAAGAACCAATGTCTGAAGTTTTGAAAAGTTTGCAATGGAAGGAGGAATTACTCCCAGTAGACTGTTCATAGACAGCCAAAGATTGCTCAAACTTGAAGAGTCTTGCAGGAAATCCGAAGGGATGGAACCACGCAAGCGGAGAATGGAGAACTCTTGTTTTACTGGCCCTTTCATTTAGCTTCACCATGTTGGATATGAGTTGTAGATCCATTAAGATGATACCTGATATATGCAAGGCATGTTAACTGATTGCATATAGTAAAGGCAGCTGGAAATCAACCTCCATCCGGATGCGGAGCTTTGGCCCCTCGCAGGACGTCTCCTGTCGCCACCAGAAGTCCCGCCTGATCCTCACGTTTATAATTTGCGGGGCTTTTGTATGTAACCTATTATATCCATTATGGTACCTTTTCTTTGCCATATCCATTGACCACTGATGTTTCCACAAACATTTCGGCTTTTGAATGCCACTATTGGATTTATATGATATGAATTATAATATATAGTAAACATACAAGAATATAATATAACCTACACCAAAACATTTACCGACTGCTATATTCATGTTTACAAACTGCCGGAGGCATTATACAGTGGTGCACTATGCTTGATTATATCTACAATATATATAGCATGATTACCACTGGACAGTGTCAACTTGGTATTTCGACACTTGGTATTTAGAGATGTACCAAATAATAATCACATAGTGCTTCAACTATAGTGATCTGGTCAAATGAGTTTAATACTTAATGCTCATTGGTCAACTGAATTTTAATATAGTCAAAAAATAAAAAATTCTATTTTTCACTATTACTGTTCACCCAATTGACCAATAGCACGACAGATAAATTGCATTTATTAAATCATTAAATAAAAAATTAAGTTTCAACTTTAGGGATTTTGTCAAATGAATTTAATACTCAATATTGATTTGTTAAATGGACAAAACAAATTGCATCACATGGATACATAAATAATCCTGCCTACGGCAAGAACTAATAATTAACGTCCTTTTCCAACAAGTGACAATAAAAACAGTTCTGTAATCATGTGGTCTTGGATCACTCTTGGTAGATATTGCAGTCACACTTTAATATATATTTACTCTTTGAAATAATTTTGCATTTCTTTTACTGTGGGGTTTAAGAGGACAAGTAAAACAAGGGCTGCGCTGCAGCTGCAGTCCCTGCCTAAAGAAAGAATGATCTAAAATAAAGAAACTACCATGATCAATTTAATCTTCTGTAAGCAATTGGAATTTTGACATTGCAAAATTTTCATTTATCACAATCTTATCCTAATGATGGATCAAGATGGTGATTCAAAAGTAAAACATCCGTCTATTAAACCATAAATGGGTATAACAGGGGTTGCCAAAAGCTTTTTTGCTGATCATTATGGACTATGGAAGCCTCACGGCATTAATTTTCAAATATAATTGTTTTTAGATATCATGTAATGGGATCAACTATGTGCGGTAAGTTTAATAATCCGAGTCATTCCTTGAATACTTTGTTCCAGCTAAAGTAGACAAAATAAAAGAATTCAATGCCTTTCAAGGAAAGTCATTCCTTTAACACTTGATTCCATAACAAATAAGGAATTCAATGACTTGGCAACAAAGAAGGTAGGCAATGCATTTTAATACAAATTAAAGCTCACCTTGAGCCAAAAAAGCGATCCCGAAAGAAAATCCCAGTAAATTGAGGATTTTGAAGGACACTGTATTTCAAAAATCAGATCTTTTAAGTTTCCATATGTAATCGTTTTTTCAGGTTTCCACAATGCTGTAAAGAGACTTCTGTAATGCTACATTATTATATTAAAAAAAATGCAAAACAAGAAACTCAGTACAGGTCACCCATAACTTGAAAACTTTATTAAAAGTCGTCTTTCCATCTTGAACCAAGTGAGCCTCTACCCAAAAGCTTAGTGCATATTGGCTAAATATGACAAAATTTAACAGGCCGGAACCAATTCCTGCTATAATTCCCTATTTGACTGCACTTTCAGGGGACCAACACATTTTTCATTGTACAAATTGATAACCTTATCCTCTGCATAGAAGGAACAATCCGAATGCCTCCAACAACATCATTTGCAACTTGACTGGCTTCCTCCTACAGCACCTGAAGCATGCCCACTTGAAATCATTAGTTACTTTGTTAAATCCTTGAACTGAAAGGACAAAAAATTGCCCTCGCATATGATTGAGGCTCAAGACTTCGATTTTCTATGATTCTGTTTTAGAAATGATTTCTTATACAAACTGGATTCATTTTCAGCGCATCTAGCACGAGTTGGTTCCACTTGATGAAAGAGAGGAATAATTAACTGTGGTAAGTTGAAGCAACACCTTTGAGATGCATTTGCATGTTTCTTGCGGTCTAGGAAAACTAGGTAGTTGAATCAAATTGAACATGCATTGATAAACATGAGCTTTGTTTTGATGATATTATAATTTATGGCTGTTGCTTTTCACTTTCATTGTTGGCAAGAGCCAATAATACTAATGATAATATCTCAAAGAATTCCCTGGTGAGATTAGACAGCTTGTTTTAAACAGTGCACCTCCACAACCTATGTTAGCACCCTTCCAATCTATTGCAAAACAAGAGCTCTGGAATAGGGCATGGACAAGATACAATAAGATTAGCAAATGGCATTCCTCGTACTGTCTTGACTTTCAGCTTTTGTGTTTGGCATACAGAGTATTGGAAATTCCTGGTAACTACAAGTGCATTGGATAGTACTATTTAACCATGCTTTATGTGTCTAAAGTAATTTCCATGAAAATGATTGTCAAGGATAGGGAGCCTTTATACCTTAAGTCTTTTATGGATCTGATGTGTTTTTATTGACATGCTAGTGATAAAATGGACCCGACAGAGTTGGTTAAAGTATGTGAGATCTTGAATCATCACAACAAACCTGGCAGAATGAAGCAAAAGTCACTGACAGTTACAGCCAACAGCATAAAACATAAGCCATGTGATCTGACTAAAATTTCTTGGCGGGTGAAAACTACGCAATTGGTAGGTGTAAAGCCAAATTCTATAACCTTTGCCAACATCCTCCCTGCCTGTGTCAAAATGGGTGCTTTAGAACAGGGTATGGACATCCATCAACAGATAATGTAAGGGTGGTTTTTGTTAGATATTATAGTTGGAAATGCTCTAGTAGACATGTATGCAAAATGTGGAAGCATAGACAAGGCAGAGACTTGTTTCACAGAATGCTCCAAAGAAATGTGGTCTCATGGATTGCCATGATTGCAGGCTAAGCACAAATTGGATTTTTTTAAAAAGGCTTTACAAACTTTCAAGCAAATGCAAGTGACAGCTGTAAAGCCAAATTCCACAACTTTTGCCAGCATCCTGCTTGCCTGTGCCAAAATGGGAGCTTTGGAACATGCCTTTGACATATATCAAAGGACAAAAGAAGGCATAATTTTTGTTAGATGTTATAGTTGCAACTGCCCTGGTAGACATGTAAGCTAAATGTGGAAGCAAATGCAACTGGCGGCTGTAAAGCTAAATTCCACAACTTCTGCCGGCATCCTCTCTGCCTATGTCAAAATAGGAACTTTGGAACAGGGTATGGACATCCATCAAAGCATAATGGATAGATAAATTTTGTCAGTTGTTGCAGATGTTATAGTTACAACTTTCTTGGTAGATCTGTATGCAATTACAACTTTCTTGGTAGATGTGTATGCAAAATGTGGAAGCCTAGACAAGGCAAAAGAATTGTTTGACATAATGCCTCAAAGAGATGTGGTCTATCTAAAGAAAGTGCATCAGCAGTCGAAGCCTATAAAGTGAAAACCATGTACAAACAACAACTCTGTTTAACCGAGACTGTAAGTGAGTCTAGTATGATTGTAAAGTGATCAACAGAAATTATATTTGTTTATTTCTTATTTAAACTGCATTCCCTATAGTTTTTATTTTTCATTTTTATTATGAATTAGTTCTCAATTTAGCCATCAAGAAATGAAATAAAAGTATTATTAATATCCACAAAGGATAGAAAATTTGTATTGGGCCTCCAAACTGCATGTGATATAGTGGTTAACTGCATGATTCATAATATTTTTTGGTCAACCTTTTAGTTGACATCCTACCATCCTAGGATAATAGTGTTCTTATAATACTTACTTATCAGGCTAAGGGGTAAGATTGTGATAATAATTATTTGCATAGCCTCTATGTCTTTTTTGATATTGCCTTGTTTGATCGAGGTTGTCATAAGCATGATCACTTAAAGTGGGACAATACTGAATGAAATGGCCTTGCACTCCACACCAATTGCAAATATACCACTGTGGTGGTGATCCTACTGGTAGTATACACTTTAGGTTGATTATCTCCCTTATATGAAATCAACCATGCATAAATATAAAAGTCTTGAATCTAATTACAATGTTCAATGAACCTACAAAAATATATTAAATGAAACTCAAACTTAAAATAAACCAGGCCCAATCTACTCCTAAACTATAACTAGAAAAATAAACAGTGAAAGGAGAAGAGGGAAGGGGGAGAAGAGAGATGGAGGGAAGATGAAAAGATGAGAAGGTGGTATGATCTAGTTGCAACATCCGTCACTGAGCCCTTGCAAACTTCCTGTAAACCAAGTCATGAAGTGGCCAAATTGACACAACATATGACATGATTGGTGTTCACCTGTGTTACCGGTTCTTCACCAGAAAACCCTGGGTCCTGGTACGGTCCGGCCCGGGTCCTGGTACGGGTACGGTCCGGCTAGGGGTACACCCAAGGTACGGCAATTCACTGTGGGTTCGTCTGGGACGAACCCGGGCCGAACCCACCCCAAAACCGTGGTCAGTGTCGAAATCCGGCATTTTTTTTTACTTTTTAAAATTAAATCTGGCACTTTTTTATTGTTTTTTTTTAATTCGACCCTCCTCCAACCCTAAAAGCATCATTTAGGTTCATTTTAAAGACTAAAAACATTCTATTTTCTTCATTCCAAATGCAAATTAGAGAACTCTTCCATTTTCAGCTGAACTCATTTATTTTCTTGCCATCAAAGAAATAGAGTTGGAGATCGATTGGTGAAGGATCTAAAACGATTGTTTAGCTATTCCTACCGTTGCGCAATAGCTAGTTTGCTACAAAGGAGATTGTAGAGGCAGATTTTGCAAAAAGGGTTGGTTTTTGGGTTTTTTTTTTTTCTACATTTTTGTTTTGTTTTGCATTTTTTTTGTCTTTTTTTAAAATTCTTCTATCTAGTATGAATCAATGTTTTTAAACTCAACTAGGTTCTATAATTTTTTTTTGTTTTCATTTGTTTGGAAATTTGGATTCTTGGAATGTATTGTTTTTTTTTTTTTTGGCATAGGGATTACAAATTTACAATGGCAAGCGGTTCAACCTCGTCGGAGAAATCCAAGTTCAAAACAGATCCAAATTCTCCCCTTTGGAAATATGTTAAAATGTTAGAACCACTTCCAGGCGGTGGAGGTTACATATGGATGTGCAATGGTTGTGGGGTCCAGTATAAAAGCTCTTATAGTCGGGTGAAAGCCCATTTGTGTAACATACCTGGGTTGGGCATCAAAGCTTGCCCTAGAAAAAATGGTGTACCCATCCCACAAGCTCAAGTCCTTGCATATATCCAAGAGCAAGAAAAAGCAGAGGAAGCATCAGGGCGTAAACTAAGTCACCCTTTGCAAAAGACTCAGAGAGGTTCTCGGGGAATGAAGCCCCCTCAATCAGCATCAGCATCAGAATTTGAACAGGAACATGTAGAGAGCCACCCATTTTTGCCTACAGTTGCACCTGTAGCACGGAAAAGATCAAAGGGACCATTGGAAACAACATTTCACAATGAGTCTCGTGAGTTTGTTGAACAACAAATTGCAAGATGTCTCTATGCGAATGGCTTAGCTTTCAATGTTGTTTGCTCACCGTATTGGAAAGAAATGGTGAAAGCAATTAATGATGCTCCAAAAGGTTTTAAGGGCCCAGGTTTTGAGAAGGTGCGCACCACCTTATTGGAAAAGGAAGTGAAGTTTGTAGAGAATAAATTGAAGCCCATAAGGGAATCTTGGGCTGAGACAGGTTTATCCATCGTTTCTGACGGATGGAAAGATTCAAAAAACCGGCCATTGATCAATGTTATTGCAGTGTGCCCTAAAGGGGCTATGTTTTTGAAGGCAGTTGATTGTGAAGGGGAGGTGAAGGATGGTCCATTTATTGCTAATATTCTTTGTCAAGCCATTGAGGAAGTGGGGCCTCGAAACGTGGTTCAAGTGGTAACAGACAATGCAAAAAATTGTAGAGCAGCTGGTTTATTGGTTGAGGAGCGTTACACATTTTTTGGACACCTTGTGCGGTCCACTCCCTCAACCTTATGCTACAAAAAATTGGCAAAAAAATTGATTGGATCAAATAGGTGTATAGTGAAGCAGAAGACATCCAGATGTTCATCACCAACCACCATATGTCACAAGGCATTTTCAGATCATTCTCAAGATTGGAGCTGCTAAAGGTAAGTGAAGCTTCAAGCAATTTTTATTTTTTCTTAAGTTTATGTTTTGAGTTTTGTAAATTTATTTAAATTATTTTTTAAGAAGCCTTATTTTATTTTTTTTTTTAATTTTGATTTTTATAGGTTGCTGAGACCCGTTTTGCCTCCAACACAATTGTCTTAAGATGGCTTGTGAAGGTTAAAGAGGCACTCTCTAGCATGGTCACCAGCCAAAATTGGTCCATATGGAGGCAATCTAGCACTGAAAGGGCAACAAAAATTAAGCAATTGATCTTAGATGACCATTGGTGGGATCGTGTTGAGTATCTTCTCAGTTTTACCGAGCCCATATTGAGTATGATCCATTATACGGACATGGATAGGCCTTGTTTGGGAGAGGTATATGATGGCATCGACTCAATGATTGAGAAGATGAAAGCCATCATAAATGAACATGAGCGAGATCCTGAAGAAACTTTCTTCAATCAAATACACCAAATTATTGAAGAGAGATGGGACAAAATGACCACCCCATTGCATCTTCTTACCTTTGCACTAAGTCCCAAATATTATAGTGCTCAACTCCTTTCTGTGGGGACAAGGGTTGCCCCATATAGAGATGTTGAAGTCAACTGGGGGTACAAGGCAGCATTTCGCAGACTCTTTGTTGATCCTGACATACGAGAAGCAGTTAGAGCCGAGTTCATGCATTTTGTGAGCTCCACGGACATGGGTGTTGATGCTCTTGTTGACAAATATAAGGTTGATGCTCATATGCGGTGGTACTTCCATGGCCAATCATTCATACACCTACAACCTCTTGCAATAAAAATTTTAGCGCAAGTAAGTTTTATTATCTTTTAGATTTTTAAGTTTAATTTCTAAATTCGAAATTTCTAATTTATAACTCTAACTGTCTAATGTTGTCTTGTATTAATAAGTTGCTAGTTCATCAGCTTCTGAGAGGAATTGGAGCACATACTCCTTCATCCACTCAGTAAAGCGTAACAGGCTGCACTCAAAAAGGGCGGAGGACTTAGTGTATGTGCATTCCAACTTGCGCCTCCTTACACACAAAAACAAGGACTACAAGGAAGGGGACTCAAGGAAGTGGGATATCGAGCCAGAGCATACTAACCTGGATGCTACCATTTCCCACCTTGTCGCACTTGAAGTTGATGTTGATGTTGAGATTGGTAGTGGCCTTAGTGGGCATGAGAGTGCCAGTGCCAGTGCTAGTGCTAGTGCCAGTGCTAGTGCCACTTTTTGTGGTTCTACTAATATACCAGTATCTGATGATGCTCATATGGCTTGTGGTGATGATATTTTTGATGACCCATATGATAGTGATGCCTAATTAGTGATGGCATTGGCTGATTGTTGACATTTGGCATTATAATTTTGATTTTTGAATTGTAATAACTATATATATCATGACATTCGACATTCGTGTTTGACTAATTGACATTGTAGTGTTTTTAATTTCTAACACTAGTGTGGTTTTGTTTATTATATGATCATATTCATGATGCTATGGTATTCTGAACTTAATTACTGCTACAAATATGAATATATTTCTGATTTTTATATGTTTTTGTATGGACGAACCCAAAACGAACCCACACCCAAAAAAATTTTGACCGAACCCGCGAACCGAACCCGCGAACCGAACCCGCGAACCCGAACCCGAACCCGAACCCGAACCGGTGACTTAGGTGTTCACCAAAGGAAAATCGTTTCAAAAAATATTTCAAACATCGCTAGATCACAACTGTGCATATAGACAACATTGAGATTTTGTGAGCCCAGAATAACAAATCGTATGAGTAAAAATTAATTGCACTGCATTTAGAGAGTTTACAGTTTGGACTCCTACTAAATCTGATGTTATAAGTTAGGTGGAACATCAATTGGATTTGAGATTACTTGGCCAAAAATTAGTTCTGTGGAGGAAGTTACCGCCATGCCTAGAAAAGTGAAAACTCCCATAAAAATTGGGAGACCTACTTGCCTAACTATCTGTTCTGCTTGGATCTTGGCATGCGTAGAAAAATATGACATGAAAACATATGGTTCGAAAATGAGTACTTGTCATTAGGAGATAGAAAATAGAAATGCAACAGGCACAACTTTCAACCAACAAACTAAGATTTAAAGCTTAAAAGTAACAAATGATTTAGGTTTTCTATATTTAGATAAGAATTATCTGATTTTAAGTAAAATTATATGAAAATTATTTGTAAACTACAATGATATATCAAATTTAGATCCATAGTTGAGAGCTGAACACCAAAAAATATTAAAATAACATTCACAATGCGCAGACAAGCTTGACGCTGCATACAATCAGTTTAACTAGATGGTACATCTGTTTTCAAAAATATTTTAACAACTGAAGGTCAGGCCTCAAATGCTAGTCTAGGCTAATTAAGATGCTCGATTTCTAGGTCAGTTATGGAATTTTCTCGACAATCTCAATGATTTGGGGCTGTGCACAAAATTGCATAAGGAATTATACTAGCGCTGTTAATACAAAAAAAAACTCTCAAGAGCCTCACCTCTGCAAACCTGACAAGAGAATTTTCCCTAACCAATTGAGCATTGACTCAAAAGAATTGAGAGAAGCTCTCTGATGGGAGACTAATTAAATTGAAGTCCGTTAAAATGGAGAAGCTCAGGGTTAGAGGTCATAAGACTGAATTATCGTAAATTGTTGAAATAATACTGGAAAAGGAGATAACTAGTGTTTTTCTCAATGCTGGTTTTGTCAAATGGTTATTGCAGGCCCCAAACTATTTATTAAATGATAGTTACTGGAGAAACCAGCTTTAGAGTGAAATGACTGCTGGCAGTCCATTTCCAGTAAAGAGGTCAAAGCTAGTTCACAAGTTTAATGAATCTACCTAGTTTATTACAAGAATGTTGTTCATAAAAATAGAACAGTCATAACTAGCTCATTGCAGTTAGAGCAATGGCATGTGAATAAAAGGGGTGAGGCTGGGCACGAGTCTAGGTTAATGTTGATGGAACATACACATCACAATGTTTTATCTTCAAATATTTTTACACAGCTCAAGGAGACAAGATTGGCAAAGACAAAAATTCAGTAACTATGACTGGATACGAAAGCTCCT
Organism: Cunninghamia lanceolata; assembly: GCA_027924645.1. NCBI lineage: Eukaryota > Viridiplantae > Streptophyta > Pinopsida > Cupressales > Cupressaceae > Cunninghamia > Cunninghamia lanceolata. Next base: position 4,180,728 of record BSBN01000178.1, on the reverse strand, counting down.
TTTTCATGTGTTTAAACAGAATTTGCAAAAGAAAATTTGAATTTCCAATTATATATTCTAGCAATTTTATTTCAGAGAGCAATGTTACCAACAACACCGTGCCAAATAACTCAAGAATCAAGACTTAAAGATTTATAGGCATCCAGCAAAATTTAGTGAAAAATTCAAGCATAAGTCCACAAGGAGTTAACCCAATAGTGAATAAACCACCTGACAATGATTTCGATATGATAAGTAGCCTATATCTCAACAATATCATGAGTAAGTATTGACTCTTCTCATTTTTGCAGAGAACCAAGTCAAACTCAGGAGACCTGGCCACTGGAAAATGTAATGTAGCTATGGCCTAAGCGTTGTAACTATAGCCAAAATATAACTAGAAACAGAAGGCTATATAAGAATGGCTTGGACATGGACGGTTAAGAAAGAACAAAGATACGACCACAAAAATTATATATATCATGCTACGAGAACTGAGTTTTATTACTACTTATTGAAGAAGACTACCAGCATTTCATATAAACAAAAAATCAACCAACTTTTAGAAAATAGAAAGAGGTAAACATTTGAAGAAGACTACCAACATTTCATATAGGCAAAAAAATCAACCAACTTTTAAACAAATAGAAAGAGATAAACATTTTCTGTGCTGTAGAATAAGAATTAAAGCTAAAAAGATGTTGAAACTTGAAACCCCAATAATTATTTTTTATTTTTGGCAGGTGGGGCTTAGGTCTCAAACACTAACCCTCACTTATCAGGACCGTGAGTTGAAAGCTTGGCTGCAGAGATACGGTGCATGCACTGGTACTGGAAGGAAGGCAATCACAGAGACCATGTACACTGATCGCAATGGTGAGAATCATGACAACTTCTTTTAACATCATTTAGGCTAAATTGATATGCGTACCTATGAAAGAGCATCTATTTGGATGGAAGATAATTTCTACAATTGTTTAGGTTAATGACGAATTGTACAAGTTTTGTTTACATATTCAGAGGAGGAATAGTCTCACATCTTTAAAGCTGGAAAGAGGGGCTGCCCAGCCAAATTGGATTATTAGAAATTCTCATACTCAAACTGGGAATATAAACAACTCATAATCAAGCTGGGATTATAAACAATTCTGACAATTCTTATTGAAAGAAGCATTATCTACAATGTCATAATGGCATTAGGTGAAAATAAAACCAGAAAACTGTCTCCATACCTTTTGACATAATAAAATGAAATCCCTCCTGCCAAAATGCCAAAAACAACCCAGCTTCCCCCTCCATATTTCTGCCCTTCTTGCACAAGGCCAAAGCTTGTTGCCAACATAACCCCCGCCGCTATCCCGTTGCATATTCCAGCCCACTGTGCCTCCAAATCCACAAAGAAAAAGGGCACAATTCCTAACCCTGTGGCAGCTGCCATTGCCAGTGTAAGCCAGGCCACAGTAGATACTCCCACCCTTCTCTCCCCATCCTTCTTGCCTCCTTGAAGCTCCTCATTGTGGTTAAAAAAAACCTAATCTTGTAAAAAGATACTGTAAAAAAAAATACCATAATACCTGTGCAGAATAGTGTGAAAAATCACCATTTCAAACTCACACTCTGCTGATGCGAGCCAGTGGATCCTCCGAACTAAATATCAAATGCAATTTCCACAAATATTCTTGAAGGCCTTCTCCTTGAGCGATATCAACAGAATCCATGTATTTCTGCCGCTTATATTACTATAAAAAATGTTTCTGGTGTCAAATAACCCATCCATATTAATCTGACTTCTTCCAGACAGGATTGTCCCTCTTAGCGCTATGACGGCAGAGGAGCTACAGGGAAAATGGAGTCATCTGAGGGGCTGTAGGTGATGTGGCACGCAGAGGCTGTAGCGCTGTGCATGCAAAATTTCATTTCGCCATGTCTTTCCCAAAGCAGCCCACGCGTCTGCCCGGAAAGACAAAAGAAGAACATTATAAACATTTCAAAATTTTTTATTTAGCGAGTTCTAAGCAAATCCAAAAATCAATCACCAATGGGCTAAAATAGCCCCTAACCAATCAGACAACCAGGTTTTGTAAATTTTTGTAATGCAAAAATCATTGAAAAAAAGGAACTTTAGAAAATGTAAAATTTTTTATCTCCGTAGATATTTCCAGGCCTAACTAATACTTGTAAGTGGAAACAAACTTAGGATAACTTTCATAATTGCGGTTGCACAAATTCCAATGCGAAAATAATGCAATGGCAGCGAAAACAACAGTTACCCTGCTGAAGGCAGGGCTAACAAGAGAGGGTCAAAGATAAAGGAAGTAATAAGTTCCATCCGATAACTTGGATTATTATTACAAAAGAGGATGGAATGTAAGAACACAAGAGAATATACCAAAACACGAGAAACGATGCAAAATAAATTCTAAGCAATCTAATAGCAATAATTTTCAACAAAGCAAAAGTGACTAAAATATCCATCAATAATTTCCATCTAATTTGATCATAGGATTTAGCTATGTCTAGATTTACTACAACGGCAGGAACATTAGATAGATGCATAGAGTACAATAGCTCATGTGATACAATTACACAATCCAAAATTTGTCTCCTTTCCATAAAACCCACTTATTCCTAAGCTATACGATTCTACATTAAGGGATTCATCCTCTTATCCATAGCTTTGGAGAATATCTTGTTCATCATATAACACAATACTATGGGGCTATCTTTCACAAAGGTAGAGGTATCTGTAGATTTTGGGATTATTATTGGAAGAATGTACATTTTAAGTTCTTACGATCCATCACCTCTTTGTCCTTTATATCCTAAAAGGATTGAAAGAAATTGACTAGCCACCCATCTAGACCTAAAGTTCTACTTTTTCTTAGGATTTATTTGTAGCCATATAAGCTCTTGAACTTTCATCATGCAGAAAAGAGCCATAAGATCCTCATTCTTAAGATTTGAAATTACTTTTGAAATACACTCTAAAAAGAATATAGTATACCTGGTGCATCAGTTTCTTCTAACAAGAGATTAGAAAGGAACTTCATTACCTCCAACCTAATCTCATCCAAAGATGAAACAATACCCCTAACAATCCATAAGAGGATCTTCATCTCTTGAGAGTGGTCCTCCTCTATGAACATGTTAAGATAATCATCTATAAAGGCTTCACTATCCTTATCCTTATCCTTATCATCATGCCCTTTTAAATATGTGGCAATCAGAGAAGTCATTAATGCCCTTGTCAACATGTGACAATCAGAGAATTCTTGATCTTGCCTGTAATCCTGCATTATCGTCTGTCAAAGTTTATTCTGTGGATTTTTTACAGAAGTCTTGTATTGTATTGTATACGGGATTCGGATTGTTTTGTATTGATTCACTGTGGAATTTTTACAGAAGTCTTGGAATGGACTCAGATGCCAACGGTAGAAGAATGCATGTAGTAGTGGTGCCACTCCCCGCACAGGGGCACCTCAATCAGCTGCTGCATTTCTCCAGAGCCATTTCGGAGCGAGGATTCAGTGTATCATTCGCGGCCCCCTCCGCTCATATTCATCAAGTCTTGCACCGTATTAATGGATGGGATCCTCTCAAGTTCGATATTCAGTTCATGGAATTGTCCATGCCCCATCTCTCTGCTCAAGAGCCCGATCTTCAAAGCCCTCATATGTTTCCTCTTCATTTGATTCCTCTGTTTGAAGCGACGAGGGATCACCTACACCCTCATCTGGATCTCTTAGTGGCCACCATCTGCTCTCAGAATAATAAGAGGGTAGTGATGGTTTACGATTCCTCTATGACATGGGTGCAGATAGTGGCTAGCAAATATGGAATTCCTTCCTATGTGTACAGATCCTCTGGGGCTTATCCTAACCTATGGTTTTCGAAGGTGATATCTGAGCAGACTGAATTGTTGTCCCCTGTTAACATATCATTGAAGCGGTGCACTCCTGAAAGGTTCTTAGAGTTCGTGAGGCGCGAAAGCTCTCTACAAGAATCTGCCCAGGGTCAAATTTTAAATACCTTCTCTGCAATGGAGTCAAAATTTATCAGTCGACTGCGAGAGGAAAAACCTGTGGAGGGCAAGCCTGTGTGGACAGTGGGTCCTCTTCTTCCGCACCCATTCTTCAAAGACGACCAACGTTTACAACTAGAGGCAACGAATAGCGAGTGCATAAGATGGTTAGATAGTCAGTCTCCCGCATCGGTTATCTATGTTTCATTCGGCAGCGTGTCTTCTCTATCGATTTCACAGGTCCAAGAGTTAGCCGACGGATTGGAGCGCAGTGGACAATCTTTCCTGTGGGTGCTCAGGATTTCTGACAGTGCTCATTTTTCCACAGAAGCGCGGTCGGCTTGGATTAACAAATGTCTGCCGGAAGGGTACGAGGGGCGATTACAGGGTCGAGGTTTCATTGCAAGGGATTGGGTGCCTCAACTGGACATCTTATTTCACAAGTCAACAGGGGGATTTTTATCACACTGTGGATGGAATTCGACAGTGGAGAGCATCAGTGCGGGAGTGCCTATGGTGGCCTGGCCTCTGCATTCGGACCAGTTTGCCAACTCTGCCCTAATAGAGGAGGAACTGAAGGTGGGTGTGCAGGTGAAGGAATGGACAAATTCAGAGGAGAACGAGTTAGTTAGTGCGGAAGAGGTGGAGAAAGCCGTGAAACGGTTAATGGCAAGTGAGGAGGGAATGCAAATGAGAATGAGGGCGCAGGAATTGAGAGATGAAGCTCGGAAGGCAGTAGGTGAAGGAGGATCTTCGTGGAAAGATTTGGAATCACTTCTCCTTCATTTCTCTCAACAATTTAGCAATTAGAGCAACGAGGATAGGATTCATTTTAAATTTATTAATGTTTGTAATCGAATTAGCCGTCCCCTTCGCAGAAGGATTAGTGTCAATGAGTATTGTGGGTAGGCTTGTACGAGTGTTTTTTCCATTATGAACTGAAACTGAATTTGGATAAATATGCAAAACCAAAATAAATTAGAACTGCGCTTTTCTTTTTTTTTATCTCACCAACTGAAACATGGATATATGCTTTTGTAAATAAATTCAGCAAGAGAATAATTTTAAAACTCTTTCATACTGTTCTATATTTACTTATTAGTCTCTGTCTACAGCAGGGGTACTATTGTATTCGCCTACAAGTATTAACTTGTCTTGTTAGTCGTACAGAGGCAAATTTGAGCTATATCAAAGGCTTGGTTTTTTCAAGTATTCCATCCATCTAGTGATTTGGAAGCTCTTGTTAGAAGGATTTTCTTCCCAGAGGTTTGGACATTTGCACGAGGAAACCTTTGGTTTTGCAGCTTCGTCAAACTCCATGGAGGACAGATGGATGAGAAGTTTGAATGGGGTGAATTCTTGCAATTGATTTTCATGGATTTTTGGTATTATTGAGTCGACCCATTGAATGATTTATGTGTGCTTTAATGGTTGTGGTGTACATTTTACTACACTCCATTTCGAAGATTCTGTTTTGATCAATTTGTCGGTAGAGAGATCTTAGAAATCACCATGCAATATGCCTCAAGCCAGGCAAATAATTTCCTTTTGGTTCATACGAGAAAATCATCAGTTCCTAGTTTAAATTTGGCCGTGCTCTATGCTCTATGTATTTCTGCAACAGGGATTGAGATTAGTTCTTACTAAAAAAGAAGAGAGACAGTGTCCTTGATTTGCCCAAATCTTATATGTGTCTTGGGAAATGCAAATTCTGATGTCCTCATAAATTTCAATTAGTGCCCTCAAGGTTTTAGTCTCTACTTCGACAACCAATACTCTGTTTGCTCTTCAATTGAAATCTCTAGGTCAATTCAGTTCACCAGCATTTAGGCTATTGAAAGCACAACAATTTGAGCACCAGCATGAAAGGAACTTTCACAATAGTAGGAGAAGCTTGCGCTGTCATCAAAGTTCAATATGAAACTTAAACAACCAGTTAATAGTGGCACATTCCTTTAAGCATTACATGACATGTTTAAAGCACAAGGAGGGTTTAATGTTTTTAAATCACATTATAATCTTATAAAAAACTTAAGCATGGCATTTCCAGAACAGAGCACAACCAGTAGATTATATTGCATAACCTTTTGTGAAATGGTTCAGAGCCTCAGACCATGTGAACTGTCCAGATTCAACGTTCCCAGATGGATATTTCAAAATACCTAAAGACTACACAACATTGTTAAAATCAACATGGCGGATATGTCAAAATACCTAAAGACAACACAACATTGTTAAAATCAACATGGCGCCGCTATGGAGGTATCCCCCAAGCCATATGAACACTGGACAAACAAAAGATCTACTGTGTAAACGAAAGAGGAACAAGGACAGCATATATAAAAGTTGCACAAATATATTTGAGGCATTTCATTCCAGGCAGAGTCATACGAATCAATGAATTTGAACACAGCAAGTATAAGATGGCAATTATAGATACCAACTTGGCACATGCACACACCAAGTTGCATATAGAACTAGTAATCTAAACAAATTAGCATGGATTAAAGGTGAAGCGTAGAAAATCATATGTCTGGATGACCCCAAATAATCTAAGGACTGCACAGCCATCACAAAATGGTAGTGCAGCAAGCGTTTCCATCTTGGCACCCAAACAGAATGAAAGAAACAATGCATAGCCATGAGTTATTATGTTCGCCCAGCTGTAAATGGAAGAGCTTAACTAGCCGGTGCATCGTAAATGACCGGCCGGTCGAAGACCGTACGGCTCCCACTGGCAGATGACTGTACATCGACCAACAGTACAGCAGGAATCTGTGATGTCGACTGTATATTTTTTATCATTAGGTGGCTTCAACTGTTCCCGTAGACTGGATTACCGTACAGCCGGTGAGTTACAACTCACCGGCTGTTTATGGTGGGCGGCTGTAAACAGCCGGTGCCTTGTAAATGACCAGCCGACCAAGAACAGTCGACTAACACAGCCGGTGAGTTACAACTCACTGGCTGTTTATGGTGGGCGGCTGTAAACAGCCGGTGCCTTGTAAATGACCGGCCGACCAAGAACATTCGACTAACTACCTAAACCAATCAGATGATAGTGACCATTGCAGCCGTATGTTTGGTCGACCTGTTTTTCGTTGAGCCGTACAGATGGCGACCAGCTGCACCGGCTGGTTACGCTCTTCCTTATTACGTAGCCTTGAAAAGAGTGGCATGTAAGCCCTAGCATTTAACATCACTTAAGTCCACGAAAACATTGTATAGCCAATCAATCGCCACCACAGGTGGCCAGCCCATCATCGGTCCGGATGTGGCTTACTTCCAACACCCCCCCTTAAGCCACACTGCAGGTGCTTGGGGCTGCTAGCCTGGCTTTGATACCACTTGTTGAGCTACAGCTCATATGGACCAGCTAGGACTCGAACCTAGGACCTTCCATTTGCTGCTGGAGTGCTCTACCAACTGAGCTATTGGCCCCTTGTGGCCATCGCATCGTCGGTCCGGGTGTGGCTTACTTCCAACAATCCTGGTGTAGCATTGTATTAAAACCTTTTTGTAGTCAGTGTTTAGCAATGAGTAAAGTGTGTAGCCGCACTAGGCAATTGAAATTTGCATTTTTATTTTCCTGTAGATTTTCAGCGCTTTTAAACCCATTTGATCCGTTGTACTTGTTCAGTTTCCACATATTTTCCGTGCTCAGTTGTCTCCGTTGCATGCTTGTAAGTTCGCTCTCAATCCACATTGTGGAGATATGTTAAGGATTTTGATCTGGGTCCACAAATCTGCGGTTTTTTCCGTCATTCTTATGTTGTGATTCTGTGCCTTTTCCTCCATTATTTATTTTAAAAACTTTCAGAGTCTGCGTAGTGTTAATTTTTATGTAGCTTGGACAGGTGTTCTAGTCTCAGGTGGTGATTACGAGGTTGGAAACACAGCCGGAATATTTTTCTCTATACCTAGAAAATTGATTTCTCGAGAGACTTCTAGATATTAGGGTTTAGAGTCTAATTAATCCTAGCCATTGATTGAGATTAAATCATGGCCATTGGTTTTCAATGAGAGGATTATAAAAGAGGATCAATGGGCATTTGGAGAACATAGATCCGAGAAGTATTTGCAGTGATAGCAAATAAATAAATTTGCAGTAATAGCAAATTGATTTGCAATGAGAGCAAGGGCGCAGCGATAGCGTTCGAGACAGCAGTAGTAGAATTTCTATAGGAGAAATTGGGAGAAGAATTTCCGGAGGAGATCATTGCCGAAGCGTATCTCTTGATTTGATTTAATAAAATTCCTCATCTGCAGTACTGGTTTTCCCTTTGGGGTTTTTCCAAGGACAATTTGTCCAAAATATTGTGTTGATTTTATTTTTCTGTCTTGAAATTGCAGCTGTGTTATTAATTAATATTTGCTGTAAGTTATTTTTCGGCAGCCAAATAATCTACTTAAGATAGGTAATTAATAATCAGTAGCTGCAATAGATTTTTCACACGTAGAAGGGTATGTCTTAACCTACAACTTAGTGCCTCTCTGGACATTATGCTTTTTTTTTTTATCCTATCCTGCAGCTTTTTATTCTTTCTAGATGCCCAGAGAAAACCTGCAGCTCCAAATATTGATGGTGCTGTTGACAGCTCTGCAACTCTGAATATTGATGGATATGTTGGCAGGACAAAAACTCTCTTTGTAAGTGGATGTGATACTTTATCTTCTATGAAATGTTTTGGTTATATGTTTTTTACAGGTAGATGGAGATTATTTTTACGTATTCATTGGTGTTTGGCGAGAGTAAGTTGGTGATGCACAGGGTTTAACTATCATTACTTTTTTTTTTCAAACTATTTCTGCTTCCAATGTTCTTGATTTTATTTTCTTGAAGTTTTCTACAGCCTACTCCGAGACTGAGACATATTGGCGTTGGTTTCTATGTATGCTATCTTTGTGAATGCCAAGTCTTGCTAATGCATATACATGGGCTTTGGTAGTGTTGAAAATGCTAAATAAATGGGGACTTGAAAATGTCTTAATGTTTATTATCAAACATTGAATGCCCGGTTCTTTAGGGGAGTTAAGCTGTGGGTTTTTGTTCCTTTGCACTCTATCATGCTGGCTGTAATATTTGTTGCGTCTGGGGCATAATTCCATAGGGCTAGATTTTCTAAGAGTGAGTTGACAAATGCTATCCACGCCTCAACACGGACACCATATAGTTGCTGGGTAGCTTCAATAATAATAGTCAACTACTGCATGAACCACAATAATCATCATAGATCATTTTGCTCACCCTAAAGCTGCAAGCTTAATGTTAATAGTGAGTCCCAAGTTTCTGATCTTGTATGAGCACATCATTATACTAAGATTAGTAGGTGGAATGTTTATATGTAGTCAATATCAATTGTTTTTAAAGTCAAACAAGTTCTAAATGAAGAAGTGGGCGCCTATTTTTATGAATAGAAGTTAATTGATTCTTGGCTTCAATAACTCAAGTATATTCAATAAATCCTCATTAGTAAATTACTACTTGATTTTTTCCAATGATAACTTTCTTTTTCAATCATGGTTCCCAAGCATGCCAAGAATTTTGAACGTGAGGGGAACATTTGATTCTTGCTTTCAAATCGAAGAAGATCTTCAAGATCTTCAAGATCAAAATGACATTGCATGTCCAGGATCACAAGACTAGTGATCTTTTTGTGTATTCGATTTCTCTGAAGGCATTGCCCCATCCACATTTATATTGTATCTTTTGTTGTAATAGAAACATCACCTACATATTAACATCAATATTTTTGTGCTTAGAGTAACACAATATAATTTGATAATGTGATGTGAGGTTGTGTGCATGCCTTTGTGTGTGTTTTCTGCTCTCGTCCTTGGTGGCTATCAAGTGTTTTTGGTGGTGGGGGGCACTTGTGGTGTTTGGGCCGGGGGGACTCTCTTTTTTATTTTTTGTTGCTTGTGTTCATTTGCTATGAGGTGTGGTGTTTGTTTCTATTGGTAAAGGTGCTAGGGTTCTTTCTATTTGGGTTCGGGGGCATCTGTTGTTGGGATTATGGCGGAGCATCAAGTCTCTACCAGTCTAGTGGTGGCTAATTGTGGTGTGCTTCACAATGGATCTTCATCAGGGTTGAAATCTCATCAGTCTGAGTCATTTTATGTGGGGTGGGCCCTAAACTGAAGAAAGTGAATGGTTGTTTGCCCAGGAGTCAGGATCATCTGGTCTTGGTTCTTTCTCCTGAATCTGTGGCTAATGATGTTTCTTATTGGAGTAGACATGCTTTAATCTACAAATTTATTGGGATCTATATTCCTCTGCCAGTTTTGGATGCTTGGATCAGGCGTACGTGGCAGGTTGAGGGCAACATGGAGCTAATGGTGGCTGCTAACAATTATTTTGTGGTTTTTTTTCCAATATGGCTGATAGGAATCAGGTTTTTGAGGGAGGACCTTACTTTTATAATCATGTTGGATTGTTTATCAAACCTTGGCATATGGGTTTTAATTTAGCTAAAGAATTGTCATCGAGGGTTCCTGTCTGGGTCCGTCTGCCGCGACTTCCTCTAGAGTTTTGGAGAGAAGATATTTTACAACGGATTGCTGCTCTTCTTGGTAAGCCTGCTGCAGTTGCTCAACAAACCCTTGAAAGAAAGGTTATTTCTTTTGCTCAGATTTGTGTGGAGGTTGATTTGAATAATCCCTTACTGGGTTCTCTGGAAATTTGTCTTGGGTCTTTGTCTTGGATTCAGCAGCTTGATTATGAATCCTTTCATTTTCGTTGTTGGATTTGTCATGAGTATGGACATCTTCAGAAGCAATGTCCTAGGAATAATAAGGCTTCTCCTTCTAATTCCCCCCCTTCGTCTTTGGATCCAAAAGTTGTTATGGAGGATAAAGGGAAATCTTCCACGATGGAGGGTGAATCAGATAAAGATGGCTTTGTAATGATTAAGCCTCGGGCTAAGGGTCGTGATTAGAAGAGATCATTTAAGGATAGGCAGAATGAAGAGGACTTTAATCGGTTTGAGGTGTTGGACACTTCAACCTTGGAGGAAGGAATCCTGCCGGAGGTGTCTAATGATGCTGTTGGTATGGGTTGTGTTGTGGGGTAGGGACAAGGAGGTGGTCAGGATAGTCATTTATCACAAGGTATGTAGGATCACCTGGTATCTCTGAATGATCCTATGTAGGATGATGATGGTATTGTGTTGGCAGATTTGGCAAAGGAGGGGCTAGTTTCTGGTAAGAGCAAAGGGTCTTCTCTAGCCTTGGGGGTGCATCAATGTATGCTTACGAAGGGATTGTTTGAAAACTCTTCTAAAAGTGGCTGCAAGAAGGATCTTGAGAAGATTAAGTGTACTGGAGATTTGTTGGTGAAATCTAGGTCCGTTAAACCCATTGATGCTCACTTTTCTCCATATCCCCCATGATTGTTCTCTCATGGAATGTAAGGGGGTTGAATAGCACCTCTCGTCAAAAGGCCATTCATGATCTGGTTGATGTCTATTCTTTAGACATTTTTTGTGTTCAGGAGACTAAACTTTCAGTTGATTTCATGCTTCAGTGTGCTTCTCGTGTCTGGTGTTTTGGTCAGTGTCAATGTATTGGTTTTTATGGGATCTCTGGGGGTTTGGCTCTTTTTTGGGATCCAAGAAAGATTGCCCCACTTTGGTGGATTTCCAGTCATTCTACTATTTCCATGCTTGCCTCTTCTTTGGAAATAGGTGAGACCATTCTAGTTACTAATGTTTATGCCCTGATTGATATTGGAGGAAAAATCTGGGTTTGGGCTCATATAAGGTATGTTAGATCATGTGCTCCATATCTTCCTTGGATCTTAGCCAGTGATTTTAAATCTGTGTTGAGCTTCGAGGAGAAAAGACGTGGGCTGCCTTGGCTTGGGCCTGCTTTTGATTTTTTTCGGGAACATGTGGATTTGCTAGTTTTAATTGATGTTAAGCCTTCCAATGGGGTTTTCACTTGGAATAATAGGAGTGGAGAGGAAGCGATCTCTGAAAGGTTGGATAGATTTCTTGTTTCCTGTTTTTGGGTGGGAGCTAGATTGGTTACTGGTTCTGAGATTCTTGACTGGAGGGGCTTTGAATATTGGCCAATTAAACTTTCAGTAACCTATGTTATAGCTCCTAAAAATCCTCCCTTTAAGTTTCAGCTTATGTGGCTTCGGGAGTCTTCTTTGCATGATCTTATGACCTAGTGGTGGTGTGATGGTAGCCCTGCCTATGGTATAGCTATGTACACCTTTGTTAACAAACTTCAGTATGTTAAATTTCACCTTAATAGATGGAATAGGATGAGTTTTGGCAATTTTAAGGTTATGAAGAAGAATGCCCAGGTGTGCCTAGATGTGATTACTCGCCAAATTCAGGATTTTGGTTTCTCAAATGCTTTGGGTCAAGCGGAATCCCAGGCTATGAGAGTTATGGAGGAGTGGGAACTTCGGGAGGAGATTTTCTGGAAGCAAAAGGCTTGGATTGATTGGCTTTGGGAAGGGGAAATGAATACTGCTTTCTTCCATCATTCTGTACAGGCTCGGTGTAATAGAAGTTGTATCTCCTCTCTGGTCAATGCAGATGGGATCTACATTTCTTCTTGGAAGGCTTTGTCTCGGGAGGCTAGACAATTTTATTCTGCTCTTTTTTCTAAGGATTCGCCCCATGCAGAAGATGAGGAGAATTTGATCCTTTCTTGCATTCTCTCCCTGATCTCCAAGGAGATGAATGATTTCCTCATCTGCCCGATTTCTTTGCTTGAATTGGAAGAGGTTGCTTTTGGGATGAATAAAGGTAAAGGTAAAGGTAAAGCTCTAGGTCCGGATGGTTTTCCTATTGATTTTTTTTTAGGAATTTTGGGATATTATAAGTTTGGATTTGCTGGAGGTTTCTCAAGAATCACTTCGCAGTAAGTAGATGCTTCGTGCCTTAAACTTTCTAGTTCTCACTCCTAAAAAGGAAGCGGCAGATCAGCTTGAATTCTTTCAACCAATTGTTCTCTGTAATGTGGCGTATAAAATTATTACTAAATTGATTGCAGAGAGGCTCAAAGTTTGTCTTCCTTCTGTAATCTCTGAGGAGCAAAGAGGTTTTGAGGCTGGTAGACAGATTCTGGATGGGGTGGTGGTTGCCTCTAAAGTCATTCACTCTATGACAACTTCTAAGGAGAAGTCTATGTTCATCAAGTTGGATATGGCCAAGGCTTATGATAGGTTAAGTGGTAGTGTTTGCAGAGAATCCTCTTAGGCTTTGGTTTTAGTCCAGATTGGGTTAGTTGGATTATGAGTTGTGTTACCTCTACCTCTTTTTCTATTCTTACGAATGGGGAACCTTTTGAGCTTTTTGAGGCTTCCAGGGGCCTTCAACAAGGAGACCGTCTCTCCCCTTATCTATTTATTATTATGGCTGAGGGTCTGGGCAGATTTCTTAAGTCATGGGTTTCCCAGGGCAGGATTCAAGGTTGGTATTAGGGCAATGGGCTTCCATTGCTCTCTCATCTTTAGTTTGTGGATGACACTTCTCTTATGGGGAGGTCTCGCCTTTAGTAGGTTGTTTCTTTTAGGCGGGCTTTGGATATTTACCTTGCTGCTTTGGGTCAGAAAGTCAATGAGCACAAGTCTTCTATCTTCTTTTTTAATACTCCTCAAGCTATTCAACACTGGATTGCTGGTATTTTGAGGTTTCAGATTGGGTCTCTTCCCTCTGTCTATCTGGGAGTACCTCTTGCTGTTGGTAGGTAGCCCAGGTCTTCTTGGCAAAATTTGCTGGATAAGTTGCATAGTAAAGTCAATCATTGGACTCATTAGTGGATTTCTACTGCTACTTGTGTGACTCTTCTGAAGTCCGTTATCCAGGCTCTCCCTATTTATAGGTGTTTTGTTTAAGCAGCTCCTTTGTATTTCCTGAGGGAATTTGATGCTCTCTCATGACAATTTCTTTGAAGTGGTAACTTGCAGTCGGCTAAGTGGAGTCTTGTTAAGTGGGATACGGTGTGCATGCCATAGAAAGTGGGGGGCCTTGGTTTGCATTCTGCTGTTTTGAATGGGCAAGCTCTTGCAGCTAAGTTATATTGGCATTGGTGTACTAGTCAACATAAGCTTTTGGCTTGTATTCTTACCCACAAGTATCTTAAGGATGTTAACACTTTTGATGTTCCTCGTTTCCCTTTAGATGGAAGGGGATCTATGATTTGGAATACCCTTAAATTGAGGGCTCAGTTGGTTAAGGGGCTTTTTTGGATATGTCATTCAGGTTCTCGGGCTCTTTTTTGGTGTGATTCTTGGGATGGTTATCCTCCTATTATTTCTGCTTACCCTCACCTCCAGTCTTTTTATGATCATTTTGCTACTGCAGGTTGGAATACGGTTGAGCATTATAAGTCTGTTCAGAATATTGGATTGGTTGCTAGCCTTAGATGGAAGCACTCCTTGGATTGGCCACTAGGAGGGTTAGAGGACAGGGAAGAGTTGGCTTAGATTCTTGTATCACGTGATGCAATGCCATGGTGGGACAAGATGTCTTGGCTTGGAGTAATAGTGATTTATCTGGTAAGTACTATGTTTCAACGGGGTATGGTAAGTTGGTTAGGTAGGTGTTTGGGGACATTGAGGTTCCTTGGTGGAAGCAAGTGTGGAACAAATTTTTTTGCCCCAAGTGCAATTTTTTTTTGTGGCTAGTGGTCCATAACTGATGTCTTACTTGGGATAACTTGTCCAAGAGAGGATTCCAGGGTCCCTCGATGTGTGTTTTGTGTTGTAAAAGTGAAGAGAGTCTCTCATCTCTTCTTCCAATGTTCCTTTTCTAGGAGGCTTTGGCACCTTTGGTGGGATGTTTGGAACCAGGCTTGTTGGCATGTCTCTTCTTTGGCGGATTTCTTTACCTAGTGGGGGAAGGCCCCTATTAAGACCTCTTTTCTCAAAGTTACTTGGGCTCTTGGACTGACTTTTATTATCTGGCATATCTGGCTGGAGAGGAATCACAAGATTTTTCAAGATGTGAAGCTGCTTGTCCAACATTTGTGGTGAAAGATTCTTCATTCTTTGGGAGAAACTATTTCGGCTAAGTGTGACTTGGCTGAGGGTGTGGACCCTGGAGAGGTTTCATGTTGTACTCATCTTAATCTTCCTCTTCAGAGGGGTGCTGCTCAAAGTGCTGGTTAGATCATGAGAAATAGATGTCAACATCCTCTTCGAAAGATATACAGGGAGGGGCGTTGGTGTCCTCCTCCTCAAGGTGTGTTTAAAATCAACATAGATGGTTCTTCTCATGGGAATCCTGGTCATGTTGGCATTAGAGTTATTCTGCGGACTAGTTATGGGACTGTTGGGTTTATCTTTTCTATTTATAAGGGTTGGTATACTAACAATGTGATGGAGTCTCTTGCCATTTTATGTGATGTGGAGCATGGTTGTGCTCTTGGGTGGAGATGGATCATTTGTGAATCTGATTCTCAGGTGGTGGTGACTTTCCTGAAGAGGCAGCAGTTAGAGGATGTTAGTTGGCACTTGGTTGTTATTATAAAACAGATTCTTAGTCTATGTGCTTCCTTGGATTCTGTTTCTTTCTGCCATATTCCTCGAGAATGGAATGGGGTTGTGGATAGTTTGGCTAAATGGGCTTTTGATCATTTACATGATTTGAATATTGTGGAAAGGGGTCAATTACCCCCATATTTGTCACAAAAATTGGAACAATTAGTGGAGATAGACAGGGATGTGTAATGCCCTTGCTTTGTATTGCTCTTTTCTAGTTTGAATAAATTTTTACCTCTTTTAGTTTTTTTTTTTTTAAATTGTGCTTAAAACAAATATGCACAATAATTATTAAAGTAATGGAGAGATTATAAATCCAGTCACCTACATACCAACGTCAATATTTTTGTGCTTAAAATAAATATGCACAATAATCATTAAAGTAATGGAGAGATTATAAATCCAATTAGTTGGCTAAATAATTATGGTGTTTGAATATTTGTTGTTCAACATGTAAGCTTTAAATAGTTATGAACATGTAAGCTCTGTATTATATTATGAAAATTTAGTTTTATATTATAAGGCTTGAGGGCACCATCTCCATTGGAAGGGGTTATTTAAGTATAATAATAGTGATGTGTAATTATTATTTTGAAAGTTGTCACAAATTAAAATTTAATTTAATTTTATGAAAGTTTAAAAAAGTAAAATTAAAATATATCTAATTTTGAGAAGTTTTGCTGTAATATTCATTTACTAGCTTTTAATTTTGAGAAGTTTTACTATAGTATTAGTTTATTAGTTTATATGTTTGTGTATGTTTTGGTAACTTTTTTTAATGTTTTCTTCAGGAAATTTTTTTGTTTGTAAAGTTTTAGTATTAGTGAATCATTTGTTTCTTTGAGCCAAATTATTTTAATTTTGTTTCCTATTGATGTCTTTTACTTCATTAGCTTCTCATAAGACCAACACATGGAAAATTATTTTAATTTTGAGTAATGCTTTCTATATGAGATGAGGTTACATTTTGAATATAAATGCCACTGAAACTTGTTCTTGATTTATGAAGTTGTCTTTCTAATTGGACACCTACACTTCTTTGGGAAGGTTAATCATTTGTTGTTAGAGTTAACCTATCAGTTTGTAGCCCCTGATCTTTTGCATGACTTTGAAGATGAGGGGAACATTCGATTCTTGCTTTCTTGTGGTTGGAACTCTAGTATGTGTATTTTTATTAGGTTGTATTCTATACAAGTATCTAAATAATTTTTAGAGTACATACCAAATTGTAATATCCTTTCAATGCTTGAAATGAATTATTTTTCTTTTCTTTTTTAAGAAATGGGATTTTGTGCTATGATTTGGTATTCTTCTTGAGTAAAGCTCTATTCAACACATATGATTTCTCTATGCCTAAGCCACCAATTATTTATAAGTTCATACATTGCCACATTGTGCATTGACTCCACCTTTCCATGTGATAGACATGCACTAGCTGAGACTCAAAGTAGGGCATCCCATTGGCTCAGTTGGATTCTCTATAACAAAACCAATGATGCTGCACATGTTTAATGTTTTTGGAGTGTCGACTAAACACCATCAAATTCTTTTGTCTTTGTATTCATATAAAAGGACATCTACCAAGACTTCATGCATACAAGAATGTTCTTAAGCACTATAGTTGTAACTAGTCTAGGATATTGCATAAATCATTCTATTCAATACAATACATGAATATTAGACATGCAAACCTCATGATGGATAAATCTTTTGCTCCTATCTTTCATTACATTGACTAGACAAATCTATCAATTGTTGGATTTTATAGAACTTATTGTACAAATTTTTGGTGCACTTTTAGAATTTTGGAAAAATACATAGATGTACACATTTGTCTAGACACTACAGAACTACATTGCATAGTCAAGCACCCAAGCATATCTTTACTTTTCATTGTTTTATGGTTGATTTTTGTTCTTTTTTATTTTTGCATTTATATCATGTTATGTAGTCTTCTTAAAACACACTCCAAGGTGAAATCTTCCTTGGTAGGGAAGAAAAGGATTGTGCAAAACATTGACTAGGTGAAAACACTTTACAATTTTATTCATTGTCTTAGAGTACCTTCAAGAAATCATTTGAAAATTTCTATTCATAGCTTTTTGATTCAGAATATATTGACTGGTGTAGTTTTCACATGATTCATTACCATGTAACTTCATTTATATAATATCAAGTTTATAAACAATTAGCAGAAACGAACCATGCAATAGATGCATATTACACATAAATCTCATGATGGATAAATATTTGTTCCTATCTTTCATTATACTATTTTCTTGTAGCTTTAGGCAAGGACTACAACTACAATGCAACCCTTATTAATCTATAACTACTCTATTTCTTATAGTATTTACACAATTTTTATTTGTTTTTTAAATAAAAGAGATAATTTTAATTTGTACTATTAAATATTTAAATATATGGTTCTATCATTTTTTGGTCTATCTGATACTCTTATTTAGCTAAATATTTCTTAATTAAATTATAGTATATTAAATTTTTCTTTACAAAATTCAAACTAGTTTCTTAATAGTGCTTTTGTCAATATATGTGTCACCATAATTTTAGCTACATAGTACTCAATCTATATAATGTTCTTTTCAATTTTTTCATGAATGAAATGATATTGTATTCCTATGTGCTTAACTTTCCCATGATACATTGAATGCTTTGTCAAGGCAATGCAACTTTGGCTATCACACTCCAACATTGGGTTTAAGCAATACTAATGTCCTACAATAATCTTCTCAATCATATTGATTCTTTTATTGATTTAAATGCTAATATGTGTTTTTTTTATGTGCTTGAAAGAGAAACTATCATTTATTTCTTATTTTCCCAAGGAAACTAGACCTCCACTAAGGATAAAATAGTATCCTTAAATTAATCTCTCTATATATCAATATCCCTTGTCTAATATGTATCACAATAACTTGTAAGATTTCGATGTTCTTTTGAACTCCCATTGAATATAATTCTATGCTTAGTTATTGCTTGAATATATTTGAATTTTTTTTTTTTTCTACCTAATGTTGTGGTCCAAGGTTGCTGTAAAAATGACACAATGCTTACAACATGTGCAATATTAGGTTTTTTAGAAGCCATTGCATTCATTAAGCTCCCAATAATGATTTCATATGGAATTGTATTCATATAATCTGCTTCTTCTTGTGTTTTAGGACACATTTCTAATGAATATTTCTTACTTGTGGGTAAGTGCATGCAAATGGGATACAAAAAGGGCGTCAAAAGTGGCCACTTTTTTCCTGAAATAAGATAAAATTGAACTTGGATGAGTAATTTGAGATGTATGCACTCAAAATTAGAAGATATGAAAAGAAAAAGAATTGTAGTACTCTAAATCTACTTTCTAAACTACTAAAGTTTTAAAAAAATAGTCAAGATTAAGAGGGTGGAATGTTGTGTGCACACAAAGGTGTTCCTATTTTTCTGACTGAAATACAACATAGTATCTAGTGTGTGCCCCCTATTTTTTTTTTGCATTTAGTATTTTTAAAAATTGGTTGGCAGAAATATAGTTAAGAGTGACTACTAGAAGTTGTGTATTTTTTTGTAATTTTTTATTGAATATATTTTTTTGTGATTTCTCAAAGTGGGTGCATCCTCAAAACTACATCACTAAGTGTGTGTGTCACATAACTTGCACAAAAATAATTGAAAATGTAAAATTTTCAATGTATAAAGAATGAAGTATAGAACAATCTTATATTTTTTAAAATTTTTTTTGATAAGTAGATGAAAAATTATAAAGAAAAATCAATACATATGTGATTGAAGATTATGAGGACACTATTTGAAGAAAATAAAAATGAATATCTTAACTTATTTAAAATAAAAAAATTATATGGTTAGAAAGCTAAGAACTAGCTCATAATTTTGGTGGTGGTTTCATCAAATTTCATTATTAAATGAATAAATATGATGACATTGAGTTAAAAAAATTTATTGAGTATGAAAAACACGTCTCTAGGAGGTATCATAGAGGTCCAATCCTTAGGCTTGGTTTCCCAAGCCAATTCCAAGCCTAAAAAATTGGGACAAAAATTCAAAAAACAAAAACAAAAACGTGAGCGCGTTTTGAGTTGTACAAAACACGAGTGCATTTTGAGTTACACAAAACACGAGCACATTTTGTGTTGCACAAAATACACTCATGTTTTGTGTTCCAAAAAATGCACTCACGTTTTGTGGACCACAAAATGTGCTCGTGTTTTGTGGTCTGCAAAATGTGCTTGTGTTTTGTGGTCTACAAAATGCACTCGTATTTTCTGTTTCACAAAATATGTTCGTGTTTTGTGGTCCACAAATTGCACTCGTGTTTTAGCTTGGTATTCACCAACCCAAAACACGATCTCATTATGGCCATTTAAACATAACATGAGCACATTTTGCCAAAATTATTGGTTTGGCCACTTTTTTGTATACCATTTCCATGCACTTACCCTTGTTTTCATTGGAATACTTATTGGCTTGTAATTTTCCATCACAAATTTCATGAGAATGTTCCTAGTGTATTGTTGGAATAAAATTTTGACCCCAAAATTTTTATAAAAAATCCATTTCCTACCATAATATTATCCCCTAAAATACCATTAAAATTAAATTCTCCCCTGCTCAAAGTAATATCTCCATTCAACCTAGAGTCTTAACCCTAATAAATTCATGTCTTGTTGTCTTCATTAGAAAGACACTTTTGTATTGCTAAGACCTACTCTAGGGTCCCTTCAATAAATGATATGAAGGATATTGGTGAGAAACCGCCATATCAGGGAGACTCACTTTGTACTCTCTTCGATAATCCAAAAGACCAAAGCAACATAAACATATAATTCATTGGCATATCAGGCTAACATCAAAAAATCGAAGGGACTCAAACATCGAAAAGACTGAGGATTGTTGGAATGAGTCATTTAAGGGTCTCTTCAATATTCTGAAGGCACCAAAAGTATATCAAAGAGATAGATGTATATCGGCATGACACCTAAATGTGTCCCACCGATAAAGCAATAGTGCTTACAAAGGGTAATTAAAGTATTTCTAGATGACTACTGAATATCAGAGTAACATGATTTCTAGTCCCGTCGATAAGTTGGTCGATGACATTTATGAATAAAGAAAAATATTGAGAATATTTTGAAGAGACTTCAGGATGTCAGAATGAGGTGATCCCTAGTTCCCCTGAAAAAGTGAAAATGACATAATAAGCAAAGAGATATTGAAGAGACTATTCATAAAAGGGGTTTCGGGAGGAAGTCGTGATATCGATAGGATGCCATCTAGGGTCATTTAGAAATCCTGAAGGAAATAAAAGGAATAAAAGAACATCAGGGAAAGAGAAAGATATCGGTAAGAACAAAAGGGTTATCCCAATGAGCTATTGACAAGACTATTTGGCTCAGATCAAATGACTCACATTCAAATGAATTAATTGCTCTTGCACTGATATGAAATTTGCCATAAGGTGCCATCAATAAACCAGATCCAAGTGTAGTAAAATCAATCTCCAAGAGGATTTTTGAAATCATTAAGTAATCAAGGAAAATAAGGGGAAATCAAGGCGGTGAGTGGCTAAGGGCAGCAATTCAATAACCAGAAGATGCTCATTCAAGTAAGTACCCCAAGATGAAGCTTAAATTTGTAGAGTATTCATAGACTCATTGAAGTATAAACATAGAGATATAGTTTCTCTTCTTCTATCATGGAAAATGTAACTAAGAACCCTAAAAAGAGGCAAAAAATAGAAGAGAGGCACTTGAACCAGGATTTGATGTACCAATGCCTAGGTTCTGGACAGAGGTCCAAGAGAAATGCCTAATTGAACCCCCAAGATGAACAATTGGAAGATGTGAACAAACGGGTACGTGACTCTTGGACCCCGATAAGAGGGTATGACCTATTTATATATCACTATAGGAAAATGTATAGACATAAACCTGTTTCAAATCCATGGAGGTTGAACTTGGGGAAATTAGTGGTGCCTAACATGTTTGTAAATGTGGAATTGCTCAAAGTGTTTGTAGATAGGTACAATCCACAAACCAATATGATTGAGCTTAAAGATGGGTCTACCTTTATCCCTATCACCAGGGATTATATATCCATGGTATTTCAATTAGATACCAGTTTCAACATGAGGTTCAAGATTAGGGACCTCCTAAATGAATATCACATTCTGAGCAATAGTTATAAGAGGTCGAGGCTTCCACTTCATAGGCCTCGTGATGGAACAATCGACTCAGAGTGTTTTCAGGGGTAGAAGATCCCCTGTATTCTATTGGCTTGTTTGAGAAATATTTTCAATACACTTATTATTCTATATGTCAAGTGTTAGGATTGGATGCCCTTGTATTCATGGAAGTGACACCAATGGTTTTGACTATAGATGTGTAGAGCCAAGAGGCTCGACCATCAGATTATGCTGAGTACCTTGCAAATGATCTCCATAATAATTTGGTTGTTGCAAAAGGTGAGAAGGGAGGTGTTAAGTTCATGCACTATTCCTTGTTTATGCATCTTGTTATGTATGAAGGACATAATATAGGTCTATGGAATGAATGTATCAGGGTCAGAGATTTGGATAGGGATGGAAATATTAAACCCATATAGATGTGTATAGCTATTTGGGATAGTAGATGTGATAAATCACACTACTTGTACTTTGAAGAATATTTTGTTAAGCTGCTATATGGTTTGTTGGGTCACCCATGTAATTGTTACCATTTTTCACTTACAGCTCAAATTGGTAGAGTTGGTACAGCAAATTCATTTTTTTAAGTGAAGGTTAACATCTTTTGTTATAAGTTATTTGCATAGTTGATTGTGTTTTAGTGTATTGCAGTTCAGTTGTTCAAGAAAAGAAAAGATTTTAAGATCATTCATTGCATTGCAAAGCATTCATAGTATAGATAAGTATTTCATTCACAACAATGATTATTCGTTTACAAATTGAGATACATAAAATGATAAACATTACATTGAAAGAAAAAATGACAAATCAAATGTCCCACACAAGCCATGGGTATAGCTAAACTAGTACAGTCATAAGAAAGATACTATGCATCTAAAGAAAAGAAAGAAAATATTTCCATCATTGCCTGTTTGTCTTGGTTTATCGTCCTTGCAGTTGAATCTTCCTCACTCCTGATCTTCGACAAGAGCCTGAAAAAATGTGGAGAAGGCCTATTAGAGCTCCGAAAATAATTCCTTGTATGCTTATTAGAAGATACATAATATATTGCTTATGGTGTACTACATCAGACAAACGTATCGTCCACGAGTAAGAAAGACTGAAAGAGAAACAGTCATTGAACTTCATTGTTTTATCCAATCTGTTTGTTTCATGTGCAGGTATAGGATAAGTCATGTTGCTGATTGAACACATATCAGCATGTCATTTAAAATGAGGCTCCCACAAGTGTTGAGCCCAGCATGCTGCCCTTGAGTCTCAAGGGGAATGGAATAGGAATTCATGTTCTCATTGTTCAGATAGAATGCAATCAACATAAGGAATGCTACCTCGGACAATGCATGGGCTATGAGCTCAATACCCATCTGTGACTGTCAGTTCAAAATAGTTCGAAGTGAGAGTTACCCATGAGTATTGAGCTCTTTACAAGGCTACCCGATGAGGTATGAAATTAAAAGGTATTCTCGGCATCAGAGTTACAATGTCATATATTGTTCTTATATGCATTCAAAATAATGATATTGGAACAGTCAAACAATAAACATAAAGCATCAAGTTGTAGTTCAAAAGCAATTGGAATAGCTGCCTTGCATGAGTGAAACCAATGTCAAATCAACTATAGGACAGTTAAGTTTCATGTCATTTGTGATATAGAAAAGCCAGAATATAAGTAGTATTTGCCATACTACAACAACAAGATGATGAATGCCAAGTACAGTTTAATCATAATTTCTTACACATAGTAGTGTTGCTGCTCGATGAGAATAATATGTTGAGCAAGATGTACCTTATTCAATATCATATGTTGTAGAAAAGGGATGAAGTGTCACATTTATCAGTCAAGCATCATGAACTTATGACTGTGTGATTATCAAGATATAACTTGCCATTTCAAATGCTACAGGGGGAGTCAAAAGGGAGAACTGTACATGTATTTTAACTCATTGCATAAGCTCTCATGCAAATTGCAGGATTACAGTATGTATGTGAATACATCCAGAAAAGCAGAGAAGAATAGGGCATAGTGTTTTCTCATGGTGGCAGTCAACACATTCAATGACTGTCATGGTATAAACATATTAGCACTAAGGATGCATGCAAAGGCATCACAAATGTATCGATGCAACATTCTTAACGATGATCTCAAAGAACATTATACAAAAGTAAGCTAAAGTCAGCGATGCAATGTAATCTTGGGCAATGAGCAGACAACCCCACCTTCTAACTGTATAACAAGGGTTATTTATGATGAAGTCTATAATGATAGTTTGATGCTATTAGCATCAACATCAAAAGAATTAGTGTGGGGAATGCATAAAGGACAACAATCAACAATAAGAATGTAATGCAGCCTGATAGAGTTGTTTCTTGCTCCTCTCTATATTTTATACTCTCATCTGTTAAGAACAAATGAAAGCCTTTATCATATCTCAAGTGAAGTTTCAGATACTCACCAAATAATGGGAGATCAACATATATGTAGCCACAATTCCCAACTAGATAGACCCTTAACAAAAGCCACACATACAGTATACAGCCACTGCCATCAAATATACAGAGGTTTCAATTTATTTTTTGCAAGTTTAGAATGGAGAAAGAATGCATATATTCCCACAAGTGTCAAGCTTGTATTGGAGCCATTCTTCACTAAAGCATACAGAAAGAAAGTGCATAGTAATGAAACTTGATGAAGCCTTATTTCATTGTCAGTCCTAACAGTAAGAGGGTTTAACATTTTGCATATGTAGATGCCAAAATGCCGCAACCTTTATATTTGTGGAATTTCATCATATTCTTGACTAGAAATAATGGGTAAATGTGTGCATATTTCAATGTTTTTTGGGGAGCTCATCAAGTGTTGTTATGAAAAAGTGTTATTGAACTCATGGAAACAGCCATAAAGATCCAGGAATAGCAAACATTTCATGTCCATGCTATAATGAAATAAAGGAGCCTCAGTCCTTGATATGTTATGGATGCATTTGAAGGAATATAGAAAATTTAAACAACAAAGGAGAAATGAAGGTTTCGGCCTCATATCAAAAAATAAACCACTATCTTTGTTCTTCACATATAAGCAAAAATGACAAATCGTTTGACCAATCATTCCCTTAAGCAGATACTTTCAGATTCGGTAAGAGAAAAATGCAGGAAAATCACAAAAGTGAAGAGCTCGAGCCAATGAATCATGATGGCTCTAATACAGATGAAGGAAATGATAGTGAAGATACAACTTTTTCTCCAGAGATAGAAGAACTGGAAGGAGGACAACTCAGTAATCAAAAAGTAAAAATGTTACCTCACTGTTGACAAAGGCTGCATTCCACAAGGATCGTGGTTTTGTCCTCATAGAAGTCTCACACTAAGCTCAAATCAAGCTCTCCAATGGTGGTTCAAATGTAGAAGTAGTCATTTTTCACTGAGCATAGTACACCGGTTTAGGGTTTCGAGCTCACAAAATGGAAATAGCATCAAAAAGTGAAGTAAAGAAAAATGGAGAATCAAAGGATATGCCAAAACATATGTTACAACCATAGTTTTGAAGCTGAATCTATCTCAAAAACAAAAGGAAATAGATATCCAATGTCGCAAGAAGGTTTACCTTCTATCTCCTGTCAAGGTATCCAAAGGAATGTGCTTAGAAACTATGAAAATAAAATCTAACCCTTCCAAACCCTAGCCTGCACATTGGCGGCCAGAGGCTGAGCATCATTCTAAAAGCTCAAAGTGTGAAAATTGGCTACAAAATTAGGGCATCAGACATTTTCTTTAGGGTTTCTTTTTGCCCTAGCATGAATTGGACATTTTTTCACATTGGTTTAAAAAAAAAATGATGCCTCGGTTAATACCCCTGGGGTATATGACCACTTTTGCATTACTTAGGCTATGTGCCTTTAAATCCATCTAGACCCTTTTGAAGGCCAGCCATAGGTCATATGCTTTTAGAACCTTTTTGCACAACCTAATCAAGTGGGAGATAAGCCTTAGAGGCTTTCTTTATTTTTGCAAACATATATATGCCTTCATATATTTTTAGGATTTTTATAGAAAATCATATGACTGTTAAATATAGTATACTTCAAGGCAAAATAGGAAAAATAAAAGCCTTGTATTTTTGTACATGAAAATTCAAATCAAGCTAAATATAGAAATAAGACTACAAAATCTTTGTAAAGCGTTATTTTAAAGCAATGCTTTATAAATTGCTTTAAATAATTGCTATTTTAAGTGCAAATAAAGCTAGTAAATGGACAAAATCTTTCTTGATTTCCTTTGGGTGAAATTAGGTAGAAGAAGACAAATTTGTGCTTTTATTGAGCAGTGAAGGCATGTTTTAAAGCAAATTTTGGTGGGGACCCCTTTGGGGATGAGTTTGGAGATGTTTTCTTCTATTTTGGGGCAGATATCTAAGCTTTTTGACATCTTGTTAGGAGGATCTTGGATTTGGAAACTAAGCTTTTCCCTATGCAGATTTGGGAGATCTTTTGGAAGGCATTTATAGGAGGACAGAGTTTTCTTTTGGGAGTCAGTTGATATCCTTGTTTCTTCTCTCTTGAGCACAAACAAAGAGTTTGTAAACTAATCTTGGCTCACATTTTTGAGAGTTAGATGTGCCCTTTCAGTTCAATACAACAGAGCATTCCTTTTTCACATTTGTTGCCTCTTTTATGACTTTGATTTGATGTTTTCACTGTGATTATGATGTCTAATCCTCTAATTGTGTCTTGATGTTATTGAAATCTAGGTAGCTATTGCCCATTTAATCCAGGTTGTGTGTTGTGTTTTAATTAAACCTTCATACAAAGTACTTTTGGATTTATTGGACTTAGGTGAAACTGAGAAGGTTACAGGCTTGAGAGTTGTTTGTGGGTTAAAATTTAGATTTTTAGACCATCTTTAGATTTAAAAAAAAAAATTCATTTCAGTTATTCCTCTTCCCTTTTCTCAGACAAGTCACTAGATTAGGAAAATCTTAAAGAGAACCAGCTCACTCTGGAGATTCACTCTCGATATAGGAAACCCACATCCTGAGAGTGTTTCCATGTTTCAATAGATAGCTAAATCCTTTGTAGGCTTAGCATAGGGTGAATATCTGATTGATAATAGTAATTACAATTTGTCACCTGCTATACAAAAGTTTCTCAGACCTAAGGATATGGATAAAGATAAGAAAATCAATCACAACTGGGGTGATTGGTATGCCTACAGTGATTGCAAAAAAATTACAATTTTTGGGTATGAAGGAGCACCACTCTTGCTTCCAAAGACTTTCCCTAATATAATTGCCTATTTAGAAATTGTGAGGCAATTAGCCTATTTAGATTTTATACATTTGAAATGTCACAATAAATAGTCTTTTATGCTCGGTACTTTACATTTTGGAGATTTTACTGCATTTTCTAAAAAGGGGTATGAAGCAACTGATAAGAAATTGGATCATTTCAAAATACCTGAAGGGAATGCCAGGGAGAAATTTGACCCTGAGCATTTTATAAATGATGTCAAAATGAGTAAGAAGTTGAAAGGATAGCAACATACTGTTTTTGTAGATGACGATCTAATCAGGAATGTTCATGAAAACTCTACCATTGAAAGGAGAAATAAGTATCACAGGGTAATGCATGCAGAATCATGGAGAGTTTCAAATAATCTTGTGTATAAAGGGGCCTTTATTGAGATTGATGATCCTATCTCAATATTGGAAAAATTGGTTTCCAATGAGGCAACATTGACTAAAAATGTACCCTTGTGGGTTTTTGAAAGAAGTAAGAGCATAAAAAATACATAGGCTGAATATGAAGCTCCTCTCAGCCATCTATCCCCACAGCCAACACCTGATATTACCTTTGACATTGAACAAGAGGAAGAGGAAAATGAGGATGAGGACTTGTAGGCATTCTAGCCTATGGTTGACAAATATTAGCCTCCTGTGGAGAGAGAATCTGTTACGATGGAAGCTCATGATGAACTAACAGATGATATCAGACACATGGCAAGCAAAAGATTTGTCTCAAATGATGATTTTATTAAAACCCCTGAATTCAAAGCCTTCTTATATGAGTACAAAGGCAAACAGGCCAGGGAGAAAATGAAGAACATCACTCTTGAAGTGGAGGTTGAGGCATTAAAGGAGCTCCAAATAGAAATTGATAAAGAAATGGAGAATATAACTCCAAAAAAGGGAAGAGAATTGCTTGAGGAAGTAGGAGTCTTGTTGGTATTTGGATGGGACATGACTTCAGCCATTGTCTTTGATGGTTTCAGAAGAAATCATGACAAAAAAGTACAGGTAAGTATTGAAGCATTGGATAAGATTAAAACAGGGTCAGGATATGATCCTGATAAGGCAACATTGCTAAAAGGTCCTTGATCATTAATGATCCAAATGAAGTATTTGGTCAGCTATTGATATAGTGAGTTAAAGAGACATATCCTTTGGAGACTGTTGATTTGAATGTAAATGTTGCTAGATTCACAAAAGCTCAAATTGAGTGATTGGTAAGGAATAATAAAGCATACATGGCAGGGAATGAAAACTAAGGCAAGAAGTTGCCAATTATAAGGACAAGTTGCCATCATCATCAAGTAGTTATTCACGTTACCTAGAATCTCACAAAAGAGTGGTGGAGGCTAGAGCTGATACTACCTATTTGAAAAAAAGGCAGAGCAATTCCAAAAGAAAAGTGATCAATTGGAGACAGAGATAAAAGATATTAAATATAAAATGGCTTCTGAATTGATTAAGAAAAGATTTGACAAGATGATGGGGAATAGTTATAAGGTATGGGAATTGCATAAGTGAACACACAATGCCTACCAAGAGCATGAAAGATTATGCCTCAAGATGCTGGAAAATAAAGAGGAGTTGAGAGCCAAAACAAATGTTGATAAACAAGTGTTTAAGGAATATGATGAACTAATCCGTGAGCAGGAAAGGTTTAACACTTTGTTAATAGAGGACATTGGTGATTTTGATCAACATTTGGATATGGCATTTCCTAGTTTCTTTGATAATGAAGGTAATTTATAGGAAAAGGGCATTTGGAAAGATGAATTGGCTCAATTGTTACCAATAGCTCTTGAGAAGATCAATGATGAGGATAGAGTGATAGAAAACACATATATACATTTAGACAAGATCTTCACTTCGAAATCTGTCATGGACGATATAATCTCCACAGACACCTATGTGACTCAAGAGTATATTGATCATATTGCCAAGATTATGTTGCATGTATGAGGTGAACCAGTGTTGTCATTGATGTCAACATACTCATATTGCATTGACAAGAGGGATTCGATGAGCAGTGTGCTGAGGATATTGAGACAATTAGCCTCAGTCAGGAACAGTGAAGAACAGTGATAAGAAGAAGGCAAATGTATTGTATAGGATGCGAACCAGAGGATGCGGATTAAAGGGTTTGTATATATGAGTCTTGAGATGCTTCATTTAATATTTTAGAGGTCCGCATGAGGATCTGAAGGAGTTGTGGCTGTCGGTGTAGAACTGGTTCTAGCAAGTGTTCAGAGGTGACAGTGGATCACAGAAAGGTTCGGTGAGGTCCGGAACTGTATAATCCCAATCTACGGATTGGAAGGAGTGTTTGGGATGTCCTTGTGATGTGTCATCTCGAGTTGTGTATGATTTGGAGGTCCAGAAGTACCTTTTGCATTATGACAGTGGCGACAGACAGTGTTCTTGAAGTTTCAGATAAGGAAGAGAAAAGATTCCAGTACGTAGAGAAAGTGCGGATGTACCTGGTCATTCAGGCAGGCTTGTGAAGGTTCTTGAATCATGTTGAGGTTGTGTTGTTGGTCTGCATTGATAGTAGAGCCTAGAATTGAAGTTATTCTTCCGGATGAAGTTCTTGTTCAGACTAGCCGACCGGATGAGTTGTTCATCCTGCGGATGTTCTTGTGGTGGCCGACCGGATGTGTTATTCATCTTGCGAATATTCTTATGGCTGATTGCCGACTTAGATGATTGTTCCTAAGTCGATGTCTTGTATAAATAAAGGTTTGTGAGTTCATTTGAAGCATGGATTTGTGTGGATGAGAGTGGTGTAGCGAAAAGAAGTGCGGAAGGCAGAGCAAAGGTTTTTGGGCTTAAATGGAACTGATCCGGACATGGTAAAGATGTCATTCTCCAGTTCAAGACTGTGATTCTTATCACTTTGTAGACAGTGTGTCTCCTTGTAGGCAGTGTGCCTCTTTGTGAGCAGTGTGCTCGAGCAGTGAGCCCTAATTGGCAAGTGCCATTCTTTTTCTTATTCTTTTAACAGAGAATAATCCTTGGGTTAATCACCCTGTGGTTTTTCCCTTAACCAGGTTTTCCACGTCAAAATCTTGGTGTTCATTGTGTTGATGTTTATCTACTCTTGTGTTTGTGCGTTTTACTTTCATGGATGATTAATTGATATGCTGTTAACTAACAAGACGAATCAAGTGTTTGAAAAGATAAGCAAGTTTGTATACAACTGATTCACCCCCCCCTCTCAGTTGTATGCCCTAGATCCAACAGATTAATGTGTTCATCTCCAGAGTAGCATAAAGGATCAGGAGGCATTATACCAATCATGTCTACATCCTCAGTTGATTAAAAAATGGAAGACAATGGTTAAGAAAGAAGCTAAAGAAGCTAGAAAATCTAGAGAATCTTTTTTATCCTTAGGAATTTTGCCAATGCTAATTCAAGAATTTTTGTAGCATAGAGGAGGAAATTTACAACATTGGGTAAAGCATATACATCAAGACTTTGTATCATTGGAGAAAAGAACCTTGCCAGATCGGGATGGTCACGGGTTCTCCATGTTGATTAATGGGCTCAGATCTTGAAAATTATGAATGCCCACACTGTTGTCTTTGTTTATTTCTTAATTATGTTATAAATGTTTGCTAGTTATCCCAAGAGGTGCGAATCATGAAGTGACACCCTCTTTCCACCTGAAGCTTGTTCGCTTCCCATATAGATGGGAAATCAAGGCCATTTTGTATAATCATCGATAGCATCATTATCTGATAGAACTTTATACATATACAAGAAATTGAAATCAAATTATACTGTTATCTCCAATTGTTGAAAAAATGCAAGATAACTCTTATGAATTTTAAATAATACAATGGGGAAGAATATATAATCAGTGGCCTAAAACTTTGGT
Organism: Cunninghamia lanceolata; assembly: GCA_027924645.1. NCBI lineage: Eukaryota > Viridiplantae > Streptophyta > Pinopsida > Cupressales > Cupressaceae > Cunninghamia > Cunninghamia lanceolata. Next base: position 4,149,856 of record BSBN01000178.1, on the reverse strand, counting down.
GTTCAATTACTTTGTCAATATTAATGCTTATGAGTTATTTGGCTATCTCCAGAGTGGTCTTATCATGTTATTTAGATTAAGTATATTGAACATGTATTTAATCTGTCAAGACACGTCTGTTGCCTTTGTGTGATTGTGTTGATTGGTTTATGCAAGAAGAGAATTAAATTCCTTTTAAGTGATCTTTATTTATTGGTTTCTATCTAGAATTAAAATCCTTTAAACGAATCATCTTAATTGGTTTCTTGCATATAAGAATTAAAATCCTTTCAAGTAATCACAGTAACTTGGAAATATATCATTGGGATCAATAAGAAGAGCCTCATAACCAACATTCTTGCGCGTTTATACAAGGTCTAAACATTTACAAGTACCGAGAAATTATAGTTAAGCCAAGTAAGAAGATCCATATATCATATAATTCTTGACCCCATTCACCCAATAGAATTAGGCACTGGTCATACTCACCTCAAAACATCAATTTATATACATATTTCTACATTTCAAACCTTAGTAGTAGGAATAACTCTCAACCTTATATCTGTCTCGCATCAACATGCCACTTTGAGTAGATCACTAAGGTCACACAAATATGCATCATCTATCAAGGTACACACACCTAGGTCTGGTAGAGCCTAAAGAGAAGAGGGTTTTTCAATCATATCAACCCCATTTCATTAGCCAAAAATGTTAAGAGAGCTTGGCATCCTCTTAAGGTTTACAACCTACGTTTTTGAGACCTAACAGAATTGGCAACTCTATTGGGGACCAACATAAGAAAACCTGGTAGAAGACCATCTTAATAGAGTCAAGGAATTATAACCCTGTTGGTAGAAAAAACCCATAAAATAACATCATTCCTCTCTAAGAGAGGTGGCGACTCTAAAACAAGATCTCAGTCTCTCTCAATATGGACAATAGGAGATCCAAGACAAATGACAAAAAATTGAATGATAAGCAATCATCCCCACCTTCAAAGGTTCTTTCTAAGAAGAATGGAATATCAAATCAGTTAGAACGCACTCAAACTAATAGCTAGAGTACTCAAGAAAATATATTAGAACAACCTCTACTGACACATAACAATTTTACTCCTTTGCATGAATTAGAATTTCATGAAGAATTCTAATAAAAAAAGATATCATACCCTATCTTAACAAAACAAATTTGGTGATATTCTAAACCAATATAGACCTGACCATCAAAAGAAGCTTGAATTTGAGGCACAACTTGAACGGGAAAGGATACAAAAGAAAGCATAATATGATTATAAAATGTCATTACAGCATGGTGGTGAAGTTTAAAATGAGTTTATGGATCAAATGGAATCCACGAAGACTCAAGGTAGTCCAAAAAAAGACACACAAAATGTTGATGAGGTACACCAAAATTTATAGAAATTACAAGAAGAGCTTAGGCTAGCAAAACTAAAAAAAGAGGAAGAACGAATAAAGCAAAAGTTGCAGAAAATAAAATTTTGATGTGCAACAACTAGCTCAAAGTACATACTCCCCCATAAGCAAAGTGGGCATGCTCCTACAAGCAATCCACAAGGGTCACATTAGAGTGTAATTGGTTTAAATGCTTCAAAAGCACCATATAATCCAAGTAACACTAGTTATGTGTAGCAGAACATTCCACCATGAAACCCAAGAACACATGATGTTCATATGACTTCCCAACATATGGATAATACGTATCCACCTCCTGGTCAGCAACATGTTCCACCTCGCCAACAAAATGTAAGTATGAATCCATACCATAATGCACCTCACCACCATCTCCAACAATATCAACCAAACCAAAACTTGCAAGGACCCCTAAATATAAATAGATACAGGCAACTAGATTTATCTAGGTACTAGATCTATCCTGATTCCATTGACAATGATTTGAGAAATGCCCTCCCAAAGTTTTCTGGGAATAATGCCATTTTAGCAGAATAACATATCAAAAACTTTGAGACAGTTATGGATAACTATGATGTGTAGTATGAAGATGTCCTCATGAATCTATTTATGTTGTCCCTGATAGAAGATGCTAGGGATTTGTATAAGAATTTGCCTGATGCTTCAATTAGTTCCTTTGAAGACTTCAAATACTAGTTTAAAGAACAATATGGAAATTAATGTGATCCAAATTTTACTGTGCATGAACTAATAGGCATACAAAAATACCATAATGAATCAGTTGTGGATTTAAACCAGAGGTTCTCCAAAATATACCATAAAATCTCTTCTGAGTTGAAACCCCAGATGGTATGGCCCTGGCCTTATACTTAAAAGCCTTTGATCCCAAAGTTGGATATGAACTCAAAAATAGAGCTCCTATTACTCTTGTAGAAGCTCAGAAAGCTACTATGAATATTGAAAATAACAGGAGAGCTGTTGGAAAACTAGGCAAAAGGGAAAACATCAAAATTCCACAAAGTCCTAACAATCATCAAACTAGGCAAGCTAACTATTACAGAAATGAGAGGCCCAGGTTACATGATATGCCCTACAATACTAATTGGAAGGATGGGAGACCCATGGATAACAAACAAAAGTAGAATTATAGTAAAGATACCCCTAATACCTTAAAGAAACATGGGACACATTTGGTAGAAAATAATCCATGGTGTTTAGCATGCAATCTACTGCATTCACCTAAATACTATGTAGTGGCCCAATCATTACAAGAAAATAAAGTATCTTATGACCAGGACAGGGATGATCATACTATAAACATATTAGGAACGAGACCTCACCAGATTGATGAAGAATACTCATTCTTTGAAGAAGATGGGTTTGAATATGATGTGAGTAATTAGAGGTATAATGTCAACATGGTCAACAAGAAATCTTCTCTGATCAGGAAGATAATAATGAAGGAATCACCTATATACCCAATACAGTCCCACAATTCCAATTAAGAAAACCATCTGAGCAAGAGAAAAGAGCTCTTACAAATGTTGTTGTAGCTCAGGCTAGAAATAATTACAACTTGAGGAATAAAACTATAAATGCAAATTAGGGAACACCCATAGGCTTGTTCATCAAAGAGCCAAATCATAAGAAGGGTGCCTTGGAAAACTAGAAGAAAGGAGAAACTCAAAAAGATACACACAAGGAAAAAACAAGGGTTGAGTAAAATAAAACAAAGGACACTAGTAAGCAGCAATCTGAAGAAAAGGGCTCCAATAAGATAGAAAAAACAGAGCAATCAGTTACCACTCCCTCATTTGACATAACACAAGCATTGTCTCAAATAAAAATGTCAATACCATTATTGGAAATCCTGAGAATAGATGAATACATGGACAATGCTCTCAAATTGATTTCCAATATACCAAATAAGTAGCAAAATTAGAACAAAAATAAAGAAGGGTCAGAAAACAAAATAAACAATCTTGGACAAGAAGTCATGAAAACACCTGAAATCTATCTTGGTGATACCATAACAAAGAATCCTTCCTAGGTGGACCCATTCTATATAACACTATTGATCAATAATAAACAAGTCAGAAATTGTATGATTGATTCTGGAGCTGCAATAAACATCATGTCAATAGTTGTTATGAAAGAATTAGGCTTGTGGGTGGACACAACATATGGTAAATGATATGCAATGGACAATAGGTCCATCCCGGTTGTTGGAGTCATGAAGGATGTGGAATTGAAATTGGCCTCATGTTCTGAAGCCACTTACAAAACTGATATAACTATAGTATATACTCCACCATACTATGGAATGTTGTTATCCAGACAATCGACTGTTGCAGTAGGAGGAAATGTCTAATTGGACTTATCATATGCAACAATACTAGTAAATGGGAAGGAAGTCAGGTTGTGTAGAGAGCGAAGATGTGAAAATATAATAGAACGTCTGGATCCAAACCAGATGAAATGTTTTTGTGATGTAGATCTTGGAAGTTTCAGAATTGAAAAATCATAACCTGGATTACAAAATACATAACTAATCAATAGAGAAGCTCAGTTAGATGAACATGGTGTATGGCGAATGTATTTTGATGGTGCATGTAGTAAAGGAGGAAATGGGGCAGGAGTAGTGTTCATCTCACCAAGAGGCAAGACATTCAAATATTCATTTTTGTTAACCTTTGAATGCACTAATAATATTGTTGAATACAAGGCCTTGCTATTAGGTTTGAAGATTGCCCTAAGATATGGAATCAAACTATTAGCCGTGTATGGAGACTCTGAACTAATTGTCTCGCAAATCAGGGCAAAATATTCATCAAAGAACAAGAGGTTAAAGCAATATAGAAATTCTTTTTGGGACACCATAGAACTTTTTGATACATTCTCTATAGACTGGATAGAAAGATATAAAAATATAATCATAGATTTCTTAGCAAATGTGGCCCTGAAGAGAGAAGATATTACATTATCAGGAATAATAGAGGTGGAATTCAAGACTAGGACTGCAATCCCTGATACTATCTATAATTGGCAAGTGTTCAACGATGATGAGGATTTGATTAAGTTCCTTCATTTTGTAGATCAATATGAATCCCAAGAAAGACATTTCAATACATTTGTGGAAGAGGTAGATGACAAGGAAACTCTTTTTGGGCAAGAAGTGGTGCAGCACAAAACAAACAAAATACCCAAAGGCCTTGTAGCCCTAGAAAGAGTATTTGATGGATAGGACAAATTTAATCTCAAACTTACACCAGTCAATCTTAAGGATGTTGAGGAGATTAATCTGGGAACAAAGATGGCTCCTAAAAAGGTCTACATTAGAAAAAGGATTAGCTGTAAAGTTAGAGAAATGCTTATAGCCCTGCTTAGAAGATATAAACATGTGTTTGCTTAGTACTATGATGATTTAAAGGCATATAGGGAAGACTTATTCTAGCATGAAATACCATTGAAACCTAATGCCAAATCATTTAGACAGAAACAAAGACCCATAAATCCCATATTAGCACTTAAGATGCAAGAAGAGCTCATGAAACTCAGAGATGGTTGAATAATCAAGCCAATCAGACACTTTGCTTGGGTCTCAAATTTAGTGCCAGTAAGAAAGAAAAATGGAGATATAAGGTTATGTGTGGATTTCAGAAATTTGAACATCTCATCACTCAAAGATAATTACCCACTTCCAAACATGGAATCAATGCTACAAAGAGTGACATGATGTGAATTGTTGTCCATGATGGATGGCTTCTCAGGGTACAACCAAGTGAAAATCAAAGAATCACAATAGTATAAAACCACTTTCACCACACCCTGGGGTACATATGTGTATGTGAGAATGCCTTTTGGCCTCAAAAATACTAGAGCAACATTTCAAAGGGCTATGGATGTATCTTTTGCTGATGTAATCAATACTATCATGGTGGTCTATCAAGATGATCTGAAAGCATATTCCAAAAGGGTTGAAGACCATTGTGCACACCTAGAAAAAATCTTTATTAGGGCATTAGAGTATGGCATTTCCTTAAACCCAAAGAAATGTCATTTTACTATGACAGAAGGAAAATTATTAGGACATATAGTCTCAAAGGATGGAATAAGATCCTGAATGAGTAGAACCTATTGAAAAAATTCCCATTCCAAATACTGTAAAAGCCATCTAGTCCTTCTTTGGACAAATTAACTGTGTTAGAGGATTCATATTAAATTTTGTAGAGATTGTTAAGCCAATCTCAAGAATGTTTTAAAGAAGGGTTCAAACATTGATTGGATAGAGGAAGCTATTGATGCATTTGTATCCATTAAGAAAGCAATTAAAGAAGCTCCTGTAGTAAAGTCTCCAAACTTTGACAAACCATTTCAAATATTTTCTTTTGCATCATTTCACATGGTGGAAGCTGTAATGTTACAAAAGAATAATGAAGGATATGAACAACCCATCTCATTCTTTAGTAAATCACTTCAAGGAGCATAATTGAAATATGATATCACTGAAAAGCAAGCTTATACCCTGGTAAAAGCAGTCAAGGCATTCAGACATTATTTGGTGGGAGCAAAAGTGATTGCTTATGTGCCCAATGCTGCAGTTAAGGATGTATTTGTTCAAATTGAGACCACATGACGAAGGTGCAGGTGGGTAAATCACATTCAGGAATTTAATATTGACATTCAAATTACCAAATTAGTAAGGGGACAAGGATTAGCCAAGTTAATGGCTGAATCTAACTGGGAGGCCTCACAAATATGCAATGTAGAGAAGGAATGTGACATGATTGCAAGCATTGAACACACACCTTGGTACACTAATATAATGTATTATCTTAAAAACATGAAGTGTCCCCAAGGCTTGAATGACAATCAAAGAACTTTGAAACTCACTACATCAAAATATGTTTTCATAAATGGAGATTTATACTGGAAAAATAGAGATGGTATCAAGCTTATTGTTATGCCTAGATAAAACACAAGCCGAAAAGATGTTACAAGAAATGCATAGAGGTGCATGTGGAGAACACTTCTTAGCAAAGACTACTACCCATAAGATAATGAGAGCAAGCTACTATTGGCCTAATGTTTTTAAAGATGCCCACAAATATGTGAGAAAATGTGAAGCCTGTAAAAAATTCTCTGGCAGATTAAACTACCAAGGAGACTTACCATTAAGACCAATGGAAGTTGAAGCTCCATTTCATCAATTGGGAATTGACTTTGTAGGGGAAATTGCAGAAAGATCTAATGGTGGATACAAATGGATCATGGTAGCTATAGATTATTTTACAAAGTGGATAGAAGCAATTCTAACCAGACAAGCCACTAGTAAGGTGGTGATTAATTTTCTATTAGAAAATATCATCACTAGGTTTGGAGTTCCTGTGAGACTCATTATAGACAATGGCATGTGCTTCAGATTAGATGAATTCAAAATATTCTGTGAATCCTATGGCATAGTAATTTCATATGCCTCCCCATATCATCCTTAGGCCAATGGATAGGTAGAGTCAAGCAACAAAAGCATCCTAAAAATAATCAAAAGGATGTTGGAAAATAACAAGAAGGCATGGGGTTCAAAATTAAAAATGGCTTTATGGGCAGATAGGGTTACTATAAAGAAGGCTATAGGAAAATCCCCATTTGAATTAGTATATGGTGCTCAAGCTAGGCTTCCTATACATAATCTTTTACTAGTTTATAGGTTTATCCTCTAAGAAGATATAGACGTTCTTGAACCTATGGAAGAGAGGATGGAACAATTGGCTGAATTGGATGGAATAATGGCCCAATCTCAGGAACAAAATGAAAAAATGCAATTATAGATGAAATGTCTATTTGATAAAAGGGCTAAGGATAGGAAATTCAAGGTGGATGACATGGTCCTTATGTGGAATGCCAGAGGATAGGACAAAGGAAACAAGGTAAATTCAAGGCATTATGGATAGGCCCATTTATCATCACTGGTAAATGTGGTGAAGACTCCTATTACCTACAGAATATGAGTGGTGAAGTATAGGAATTGCCAATGCATAGACAATTCCTGAAATACTTCTCTTAAAAAATCTTTTTTCCATGCATAGTAGATTAGGATTTCCATTTTCCACCCTTCCCCACCACTATTGGTCTGCGTCCCAGAGGGTATTTCTGGATTTTTGCAATGACTTCACAACCATTCATCCCCCACCAGAGCCACTGTTGGAACAAACTTTTTGTTGGTGTGAACAGGGTTATCACTTAACCAGTTTACCCTTGTGTGGATAATTTACATTATTTAACTATTTACTAGTTAAATAATATTCACACATCACACATAATTCATACATGTTAAGTTGACTTAGTAAGTCTTCTAGGTGTTTCTAGTCGACTCTAGTTGTGTGTTGAGTTGTTGATAGTTGGAGTGAGTTATCAAGTATCCTCCACATGTGCATTAGTTATCATCCTCTAATTGTCACATGTTGTAGGAGTATCTCCACTTTCCACTCCACCTTTCTATCTCTCACCTTGCCTTCATAAGCAAGCCTTTCTTCACGTTTTGTAATCTACAATCTCTCGTAATCTTGTAATCTTTTGCATTCAATGATAGAATAGCATTATTCTCTCATTTGATCTCTCTTGTGCTTTCATGAAGTTCTAGATCCTGGGTGGCTCCAATCATAGCCAACTTTGAGAGATCTTGAGTGCAAATAATGGTGGATCTTGATAGTTGAGTATACTCTTCGCTTGCATCACATGATGACCTGGAGAATCAAAAAAACTTGATAGAAATACCAGATTTATGAGGGTTTGCTCTTTATGCCTTGTATTGCAGGTTCATTTCAGAGCATGCTGCTACAAATCTAACCACACCATTGTGTTTAGGAGGTTTGAGATAGTCAAGATAGGCTTTTGTTTCGTCCAAATCGGACAGCCGAGGCCATATCTATAGCGATTTCAATCGGGGGAATGGATACCTGATCTGAGAGGTAGCTACAATTTCAGAGTAGTTTGGGCAAAATCAAGCTATGCCATCGTGCTCAAGATGCCCAAAAACCTATAGATCGACTATCAAATTGTCCAAATCAGATAAAGTTGAACTCAAAGGCAATTTTTTTTTGCAAATCAACATCTTACGAAATCTTCGCAGGAAATATTCCCTATCATAGGTGGAATCTTGGCTTGCGCAGTGACTGCGTCAATGAATCTTGGTATCCATCTATATTATCTGTCAGGTAATAAATCATTATTCATTGGTTTCATTATTTTTCTGCAGGATAAATTAAGATTTCTGCAGATTTATTTTTCAACCAATAGATTGTACCTTGCGGAAGGTACCCTACAGTCTGCAGAAGGTACCAACACCTTCGGTGGGTGCCACATGGTGTGGGCCCCACCCATATCTCATGACCATTGACGAGCTTGTCCAATCTCCATCGGTATCGTTAGTAGAGTCAAAGACTCTTGGCAGTGTCGACACTTTTTATCTGTCGGCAGCATCTCTGACATATTCCTTGACGGTCTACAGTGGCTTCAAGCGGCATTTGAATCTCCATAAGCGGAAATGGGTAAAGACTTACCAGCCAAACAAACAACTAGGTCTGGGAATTCATTGCGGTCATCATTCAGACCGCCCAAATAGCCCCGGCCTCAATCTTTATTGCCCAATGGTTAGTCTTCAACCTCCCGCCAGTGCCATAACTAGCAAATCAGCAAACATCTTTTCATGGTGGTCTTTTATCATGCGGTTTGCAAAATCACACTGGAAAATATTCTAAATCGTCGGTTGTTCCTATCATTCACCAGTAGAATCAGCATTGCCACAAAAATCCAGTGGGTTTTTAATATCTCGGCAGCATCAAATATTGCCACCGACCATCGGGATTTGGCTCACGCCGTAAAAATTTTCATGCCAAAAATTTTCTAGACTCGTCAGTTGCTACTTGCTCCTATCAACATATTCCTTGAATCTTAGGCACATTCTGCCTACAGTGATTTTTCCTTCAATGATCATACAAAATAGTCGGTCGTTTCAAGCCAAGCACAACCTTTTTTTTAAACCTCCCGGCGGCCACATCGGCAATTTCCGCCCCTACAAAAGCGGTTTCACGTTGCAAACAGGTGGTTTTTAACTTCTAACCAGGTGGTTTCTAGACAGTGGTTTCATCCCTTTTCAAGGTAGTTTTGACACCACATCAGTGGTTTCCCGCTTAGAAAAAGGTAGTCTCAATAAATAAACAGGGTGGTTTTATGTGAAAAAGGGGTCTTTTCGAATTTCATTGGTGGTTTCGGCATATTCCAACCTAGAGGAGAATATTCCCTTTAGCTTGCTAACGTCATCATTGTGTCAGTAGTGATGTTGCTAGGGGTCCCCTTTGGCCCCTTAAAGCCTTAAACAGGGGCTTTTAAATTCTTTTTTGCATAACTTTTGTCCACGAAGGCAAAATTGGGCAAACATGATATCATTGGAAAGTTGATAGAGAGCACTTCACAGTGGCGTGAGTAGTTTTTTGATATTTTTCTGTAGGTGAAAGATATAGCAGTTTGAAGACACATCTTCATTTTTTACTTCTGAACTCACAACTTTCTTCCATGATCTCCAATTTTTGTGATACTTGTAGCATTGGAAAGGTATTTAGGAGCTCTTCAAATCCATCTATACACTTTTCTTAGATTTAGTTCCAAGTTCATTTTATTCAATTTGTCAGTTTTTTGACTTTTGAGTGATAACTTGGGCATTTTGACACTTGAGGAAGTGAAACTTGTTTTGAAGGGATCTGTTTGATGTGGTAAATCATTGTGAGTGATTGTAATCTCCCTTGAATCTCATTTTTTAGAGATTTTGACGCTTTCCCAATTTTGGTCTCTTAAGGACAATTGTAAATTGCACTAAGTATAAAGTTCCACAATCATTCTTTTTTTGGTGGGTGATCTCTTTGATTGAGTAACAGGGGGGTTGTACTTGTGTTCTTTTTTGTACTCTTGCATCATGGATCCAAACAAACATCCTCTACTCACACCATATAACTATCATGAGTGGAAAACTAAAATGGAGATTCATTTAAGAAGTTTGAAAATTCATAGAGTAATATTGGGTATAGAAATTGAACCAACTGTAGCTACAGAAAATAGAAAGTGGTACAATAGATGTGATCAAGCCTATGGAACTCTATTCTTTTCTATCTCTCTTGATCTTCTTTTTAATATTGAATCTTGTAAAACACCTAATGAAGTGTGGACTACCTTAGAGAATCTCTTTGGTAAACAAGATACTATGAGAGGTTTCAAATTAGAGAATGAACTAATTGGTTTGAATCCAACCAACTTTGCAAGCATCCAAGACTTCTTCACAAAACTAAAGTCACTTAGATTGAAGCTCAAACAATGTGGAATTGAGAAAGAGGACACTCAATTGATTCTTTCAATTCTTGCCAAGCTTGGTCCTGACTATTCAGTTTTTGTTTCTACCTTTTATGCTACTATGGATGCACTTGGGAAAGCTTTCACAATGCCTTCACTTGATGAGTTTGCTACATCACTCACAAGGGAGCAATCTAAGTTAGTACACATGGGCACATTGAAGTCTCCTAGAAATCAAGCACTTCTTGCTAGTCAAGGTACAAAGGATCAAAAGGATTCAACTAGCAAAGGCAAGAAACAAAAAAATAAGGATTTCAAGAACAATGAGCAAGCAAAAGAATCAACCAAATCACTGAAGTCCTCATCCTCTCCCAAGGAGGAATCATCTAAGGAGAGACCAAAGTGTACATATTGCAAGAAACTAGGACATGATGAGCATAAGTGTTATGAGAAAAAAATTTATGAGTTGACTCACATTATTCAAAAGCACAATATCAAAATGCCATCATCATCACCTGGTCCATCCTCTTCTTCAACACCATCATCATCTACACATACAGGGATAGTAGGCATTTCCAATGGAATAATCAATGGAAAAGGATAGGCAATCTTTGCTTCTACAAGTCTTCAGTCAAAGAGATGGCTTCTTAATCCTGGAGCTTCTCATCATATGGCATCTTCATAGGGGATGTTCTCTTCATTTGAGTCATGTACTTCGCCACCTATTTTGATGGGTAACAATACATACATGCATGCAATTGGTAAAGGGACTATTGATGTTGGTGAGAATACATTCAACAATGTGTTGTGTCTACCTTCTTTGTCAACCAATCTCCTTTCCATCTACCAGATTACTCATTGTGGTGCAGGCAAGGCAGTTGAGTTCACTCTTGATTCAGTGATCATACAGGACTTGGAGAACAAAGATATCATTGTTGTTGGGATGGCTGATCATGCATCTTGCTTGTATAAATTCTCCCATTTTGCTTCTTCTAATGATGTAGATTCATTGATTGACATTCACACTCATGCATCAATTGTGAATCATGTTTCTAAGGAGAAGTTTGGTCACTTGAACCTTGGTGTTCTTTCACCCACTTTGGTTCATGAGACTAGTGTTGAGCTTCCATCACCTCAACCTCTTACTTCTTCAGAGATCGACATTGACGTGGTTTCTTCAGTTGAGTAGGATATGTCGGGTCTTTCAGACATAGCTTTGTGGGATACTTTCTTGGCAGGTATATTAGACTTGTTTTGTGAGTCTCATATTATAAATTTGGATGACACAATTGAGGGGATATCTCTCCTCTTTGATGATAGTTACATCACAACTGTTATCCCATCTACTTCATCTTTGGAGGTTGTTCTTCATGAGTCTACCGAGGATTTTGGATTGGTCACACCTCATTGCATTGTCATTCTTTGATTTTGACATGTGGACACTTGAGCAGTTTTTAGAGACAACATCCATCATGAGACTTCTTCCCTCATATTTCTTTTTGGATATGGAATTTCTTCGACATCAACCTTTGGATTAGTTTCTTCCTAAGGGAAGGAATGTTGTTTGCAGGTACAAGACACTTTCTAGCATTCTTCCTTAGGCATTTTCCATCAGCACAGGAGCTACTTCATTGTGGGGGGAACCTATAGTCTCACACTTGCTCTCCTATGGGGGGTATTTGATTGTACATATGTGATAGAAGTTGTCCTTGGGGGGTCATGTTGAGTCCTTCCTACTATCACTTCTTCGTTCACTTTCATTGTTTCATGCATTCTCATTTTTGGAGAGGAGTTTTGTCCCATGAGGTTTTCTCCTTTTCTCTACTTGAGATTTGGTTGTACATGGGTACCTAACATGTTCTAGTAGTCGGGACCCATCTTCATCATCATCATCATCCATCATTGCATCTTACTTTAGTCAGCTACTCCCTAAGTTGCACTTAATGGGGGGTGTTGGTGTGAACAGGGTTATCACCTAACCGGTTTACTCTTTTGTGGATAATTTACATTATTTAACTATTTACTAGTTAAATAATATTCACACATCACACATAATTCACACATGTTAAGTTGACTTAGTGAGTCTTCTAGGTGTTTTTAGTTGAGTCTAGTTGTGTGTTGAGTTATTGATAGTTGGAGTGAGTTGTCAAGTATCCTCCACATGTGCAATTAGTTATCATCCTCTAATTGTCACATGTTGTAAGAATATCTCCACTTTCCACTCCACCTTTCACTCCACCTTTCTAGCTCTCACCTTGCCTTCATAAGAAAGGCTTTCTTCATGTATTGTAATCTACAATATCTTGTAATCTTGTAATCTTTTGCATTCAATGATAGAATAGCATTATTATTTCATTTAATCTCTCTTGTGTTTTCATGAAGTCCTAGATCCTAGGTGGCTCCAATCATAGCGAACTCTAACAATTTTGACCCCAAAATTTTTATAAAAATCCATTTTCTATCATAATATTAACCCCTAAAATACAATTTTAAATTCTCCCCCACTCAAAATAATATCTCCATTCAACCCAGTGTCTTAACCCTAATAAATTCATGTCTTGTTGTCTTCATAAGAAAGACACTTCTGTATTGCTAAGACCTACCCTAAGGTCCCTTCAATAAATGATATGAAGGATATCGGTGAGAAACCACCATATCGGGGAGACTCACTTTGGAGTCTCTTCGATAATCCGAAAGACCAAAGGAACATAAACATACAACTCATTGGCATACCGGGCTAACATAAAAAAATTGAAGGGATTGAAACATCGAAGAGACTAAGGATTGTCAAAATGAGTCATTTAAGGGTCTCTTTGATATTCCAAAGGCACCAAAAGTATATCGAAGAGATAGATGTACATTGGTGTGACACCTAAATGCGTCCTGCTGATAATGCGATAGAACTTACAAAGGGCAATTAAAGTATTTCGAGATGACCACTGAATATTGGAGTAACGTGATTTCCAGTCTTGCCGATAAGCTGATGACATTTATGAATAAAGAAAAACATTGAGAGTATTCTAAAGAGAGTCCAGGATGTCAGAATGAGGTGATCCCTAGTTCCCCTGAAAAGGCGAAAATGACATAATAAGCAAAGAGACATCAAAGAGACAAGCAAATATCGAAGAGACTATTCATAAGGGGTTTTGGGAGGAAGTCATGATATCAGTATGATGTCATCTCAGGTCATTCTGAAATCCTGAAGGAAATAAAAGGAATAAAAGAACATTGGGGAAAGAGAAAGATGTTGGCAAGAACAAAAGGGTTATCCCAATGAGACCTATTGACACTTGACTATTTGGCACAGATCAAATGACTCACATTCAAACGAATTAATTACTCTTGTGCTGATATGAAATTTCCACAAGGTGCCATCAATAAACCAGAGCGAAGTGTAGTAAAATCAATCTCCAAGAGGATTTTTGAAATCATTAAGTAATCAAGGAAAATCAAGGTGGCGAGTGGCTAAGGGCAGCAATTCAACAACTAGAAGAAGCTCATTCAAGTAAGTACCCTAAGCTCAAGCTTAAATTTGCAGAGTATACATAGACTCGTTGAAGTATAAACATAGAGATATAGTTTCTCTTCTTCTATCATGGAAAACATAACTGAGAACCCTAAAAATCCTTGAGGTAAAAAATAGAAGAGAGCCACTTGAAGTAGGATTTGATGGACCAATGCTTGGGTTTTGGACAGAGGTCTAGGAGAAATGCCCAATTGAACCCCCAAGATGAATAATTGGAAGATTTAAACAAACAAGTAGGTGACTCCTGGACCCTGATAAGAGGGTATGACCTGTTTATATATCACTATAGGAAAATGTATAGACATAAACCTATTTCAAATCCATGGAGGTTGAACTTGGGGAAATTAGTGGTGCCTAATGTGTTTGTAAAAGTGGAATTGCTCAAAGTGTTTATAGATAGGTACAATCCACAAACTAATATGATTGAGCTTAAACATGGGTCTGCCTTTATCCCTATCACCAGGGATTATATATCCATGGTATTTTAATTGGATACCAGTTTCGACATGAGGTTTAGGCTTAGGGACCTCCTAAATAAATATCACAATCTGAGCAACACTTATAAGAAGAGGAGGCTTCCACTTCATAGGCCTCATGATGAGAACAATCAGCTAAGAGTATTTTCTGGGTTAGAAGATCACCCATATTCTATTGACTTGTTTGAGAAATATTTTCAATACACTTATTATTCTATATGTCAAGTGTTAGGCTTGGATGCCCTTGTATTCATGGAAGTGGTACCAATGGTTTTGACTATAGATGTGCAGAGCCAATAGGATCAACCATCAAATTATGCTGAGTACCTTTCAAATGATCTCCATAATAATTTGGTTGTTGTAAAAGGTGAGAAGGGAGGTGTTAAGTTCATGCACTATTCCTTGTTTATGCATCTTGTTCTATATGAAGGACATAACATAGGTCTGTGGAATGAATGTCTCAGGGTTAGAGATTTGGATAGGGATGGAAATATTAGACCTATTCAGATGTGGAAAGATATCTTGGATAGTAGATGTGATAAATCACACTACTTGTATTTTGAAGAATATTTTGTTAAGCCACTATATGGTTTGCTGGGTCACCCATGTAATTACAATTTGTCACCCACTATACAAAAGTTTCTTAGACCTAAGGATATGGATAAAGATAAGAAAATCAATCACAACTGGGGTGATTGGTATGCCTACAGTGATTACACAAAAATTAGAGTTTTAGGGTATGAAGGAGAACCACTCTTCTTTCCAAAGACTTGCCCTGATAGAATTGCCTATTTAGAAATTGTGAGGCAATTGGCCTATTCAAATTTTATGCATTTGAAATGTCACAATAAACAGTCTTTTATGTCTGATACTTTACATTTTGGAGATTTTACTACATTTTCTAAAAAGGGGTATGAAGCAATTGATAAGAAATTAGATCATTTTAAAATGCCTGAAGGGAATGCCAAGAAGAAATTTGACCCTGAGCATTCTATAAATGAGGTCAAAACGAGTAAGAAGTTGAAAGGATACTAGCATACTCTTTTTGTAGATGATGATCTAACCAGGAATGTTGATGAAAACTCTGCCATTGAAAGGAGAAGTAAGTATCACAAGGTAATGCTGGTAGAATCATGGAGAGTTTCAAATAATCCTATGTATAAAGGGGCCTTTACTGAGATTGATGATCCTATCTCAAGATTGGAAAAATTGGTTGCCAATTAGGCAACATTGACTGAAAATGTACCCTTGTGGGTTTTTGAAAGAAGAAGTAAGAGCATCAGAAATACACAGGCTGAATATGAAGCTTCTCTTAGTCATCTATCTCCACAGCCAACACCTAATATTACCTTTGACATTGAACAAGAAGAAGAGGAAAATGAGGACGAGGACTTGCAGGCATTCCAACCTATGGTTAACAAATATGAGCCTCATGTGGAGAGAGAATCTATTACGATGGAAGCTCCTGATGAACTAATAGATGATATCAGACACATGGCAAACAAAAGATTTGCCTCAGATGATGATTTTATTAAAACCCCTAAATTCAAATCTTTCTTGTATGAGTACAAAGGCAAATAGGCTAGGGAGAAAATGAAGAACATCACTCCTAAAGTGGAGGTTTAGGCATTAAAGGAGCTCCAAATAGAAATTGATAAAGAAATGGAGAATATATCTCCAGCAAAGGCAAGAGCATTTCTTGAAGAAGTAGGAGTCTTGTTGGTATCTGGATGGTACATGACTTCATCCATTGTCTTTGATAGTTTTAGAAGAAATCAAGACAAAAAAGTAGAACTAAGTATTGAAGCACTGGATAAGATTAAAACAGGGTTAGGATATGATCCTAATAAGGAAACATTGCTAATGTGGGCATTGTATCCACCTAATAAAAGGCCCTTGATCATTAATGATCCAAATGAAGCATTTGGTCACCTATTTCTACAGCGAGTTGAAGACATGGATCCTTTGAAGACTGTTGATTTGAATGTAAATGTTGCTAGATTCACAAAAGCTCAAATTGAGCAATTGGTAAGGAATAAAAAAGCATACATGGCAGAGAATGAAAAACTAAGGCAAGAAGTTGCCAATTATAAGGATAGGTTGCCATCATCATCAGGCAGCTATTCACCTTACGTGGAATTTGACAAAAGAGTGGTGGAGGCCAGAGATGATACTACTTATTGGAAAATTAAGGTAGAGCAATTCCAAAAGAAAAGTGATCAATTGGAGATAGAGATAAAAGATATTAATTATAAATGGCTTCTGAATTGATTAAGAAAAGATTTGATAAGATGATGGGGAATAGTGATAAGGTATGGGAATTGCATAAGTGAACACACAATGCCTACCAAGAGCATAAAAGATTACACCTCAGGATGCTGGAAAAGAAAGAGGAGTTGAGATCCAAAATAGATGTTGATAAACAAGTGTTTAAGGAATATGATGAATTAAGCAGTGAGCATGAAAGGTTTAGCACTTTGTTAACAGAGGACATTGGTGATTTTGATCAACATTTGGATATGGCGTTTCCTAGTTTCTTTGATAATGAAGCTAATTTACAGGAAAAGGGCATTTGAAAAGATGAATTGCCTCAATTATTACCAATAGCTCTTGAGAAGATCAATTATGAGGATAGAGTGATAGAAAACACACATATACATTTAGACAAAATCTTCACTTTGGAATCTATCATGGATGATATAATCTCCACAGACACCTATGTGACTCAAGAGTATATTGATCATATTGCAAAGATTAATTTGTTCATCACCAGAGAAGCATAAAGGATTAGGAGGCATTATACCAATCATGTCTACAACCTCAGCTAATTAAAAAATGGAAGACAATGGTTAAGAAAGAAGCTAAAGAAGCTAGAAAGTTTGGAGAATCTTTTTGATCCTTAGGAATTTTGCCAATGCTAATTCAAGAATTTTTGCAGCACAGAGGAGGAAATTTACAACAGCAGTGGGTAAAGCATATACATCAAGACTCTACATCATTGGAGAGGAGAACCTTGCTAGATCGGGATAATCACAAATTCTCCACATTGATTAATCGACTCGGATCTTGAAAATTGTGAACACTCACATTGTTTTCTTTGTTTATTTCTTATTATGTTCTAAATATTTGTTAGTTATCCCAAGAGGTGTGAGTCATGAAGTGACACCCTCTTTCAACTTGAAGCTTGTTCGCTTCCCATAAATGTGGGAAACCAAGACCATTTTGTATAATCATCGATAGCATCATTATCTAATAGAACTTTATATATATACAAGCAATTGATATCAAATTATATTGTTATCTCCAATTGTTGAAAAAATGCAAGATAATTCTTATGAATTTTAAATAATACAATGGGGAAGAATATATAATCAGTGGCCTGAAACTTTGGTGTTCAATTACTTTGTCAATATCAATTCTTATGAGTTATTTGGCTGTCTCCAGAGTCGTCTTTTCATGTTATTCAGATTAAGTATATTGAACAAATTTAATCTGTCTGTGTTGATTGGTTTCTGTAAGGAGAGAATTAAATTCCTTTTAAGTGATCTATGTTTATTGGTTTCTATCTAGAATTAAAATCCTTTAAACAAATCATCTTAATTGGTTTCCTGCCTATAAGAATTAAAATCCTTTCAAGTAATCACAATAAGTTGGAAAGATATCATTGGGATCAATAAGAAGAGCCTCATAACCAACATTCTTACATGTTTATACAAGGTATAAACATTTACAAGTGCCAAGCAATTAGAGTTAAGCCAAGTAAGAAGATCCACATATCATACAATTCTTGACCCCATTCACCCAATAGAAATAGGCATTGGTCATACTCACCTCAAAACATCAATTTATATTCATATTTTTACATTTCAAACCTTAGTAGTAGGAATAACTCTCAGCCTTATATCCGTCTCACATCTACATGCCACTGTGAGTAGATGTTACATTCCCTTTTTGGATTCAATATTACTATTTACTTTTTCTTAAATAGTACAATTATGTGGATATGTTTTAACATCATAGGAAACTGATGATATGAATGGAAAAAGGTTAATTTTATGAAATTATGGAATCTACTTGATTATGATCAATTTGATGCTATGAATTAAAATGTCTTTTGATATGAAAATGAAATGATTTGATATAAATGTGCTTTGATAAGAATATTGGTGCTTTGACCACAAAATTGTATGTGAGATTGTCAATGACAGGAATAGATGGAACATGTTTGCTGGGAAGAAAGAAGAAGAGAAAGTATCTTTGAGAAAGAGAGAATAGACTCTAGAGTAACCATGGTGCTTGCCACTGAAAACACATATTAGGTAGACAAACCTAGATGCTTTGAGTTCGGGCTAAGTCATTTTTAGACGAGAGTCAAGGTTTGCAAGAATAGGTCTTTCTCCTTTCGTAAGTCGTCGTATTGAGTACGGGAAATTGACATCAGTGTTGTAATACTCTGAATCATGTCATCAAATATGAACGACTGATATATTGTTTATATGTTTATATGTATATACTTGTGGTCAAGTTGTAAGTCTTATCTTATTTTTGGTTCGACGCAAAAGTCAAAATTGTGCGTAAGTCAGTCCCAAACCTTGTTTTGGCATTTGTACTCAATTCGTCATTGTCGTCGTAAAGTGCTACAAGCATATGACGTAAACGTCTCCTTGCAAAATTCGACGGATGTTGAATTGTTCTTTATTGGGCTATTATCGAATACTAAAGGGTTTAAATAATGTTTTAAATCTAGAGACCATGGTGTGTAATACCTTTGGTCGTATTATAAAGGAATATACTAAATTATATTAGTTATATTTAAATAGTCATTTGAGGTACTTCTTTATTCTTTTATGATGTTAGTAATCGAGCAGTAGCTCAAGGAGTTCACTCAAGCCTTTATTTTTGATGTCTTGTATTTCGAAACAACCTATTTTCTTTTGAACTTTAACCCTTATGAATGGGTTGTCGGCTTATCCATCATTTTTAATTATGCATTTGTTTTATACTCATAATCGGTTATGAGTAGTGAAACATCTTTCAAACTAAAAATTGTCACCTCGCAAGTGATTGAACTCCACTTTTCTGAGTAGTTGCAAATTTAGTGGGAAATCAAGCCTTTTTTTGAGTAGTGGCCATGGATTAGAGGGGATGGTTACACCATGCAGGGAGGTTACCCAGTTGATAGGGCGTGTTTTGGAGAGTGGGAGAGTCAGTTGGTGTTTTGGGGAGTCAATTTTCGGGAGGTGGCTGAGTGAAAACGGAAGTGTGAATGAGTAAGAGAGGAACGAGCTCTTGGACCATCTTGGAAACTGTCACTGGAGATTTCCTTCAGGTTTTTAATTCATTTCTCCCCTACACTATCTTGGCTAAAACAGAAATGATTATTTAGGATTGGCACCGGTTGTTATTTGAGGAATTCAATATTGTCTCGATGATGTAATGAATGGATTAGTTAGTAACTTTAAAACCTGTAGAGTGTCAGTTATTTCTAAACGGTAACGATGCTTTTGGCTTCCAAACCTCATCACAGTTATTAAACTCACAGCTAAAGCACATTTGTGCCGTGATAGCATTGTTGATGGATTGGTTAAAATTGTGTCATTGTTTTGTTTATTTTCTAAAAAATATGAATATGTGGTGAGCTCTTTAGTAGTCTGTACTTAGCCGAAGAACTTGCTTTTAGCCATTCCAAAATTGCAAAGATCTAACCCTAGTCAACGTAGGAAATGTCCTCGGTTGGCCTTGTTGTATTTATTAATAACTTGTTTCATAAAGACTTGGAAGTGTGTTAACCGTTGACAGGTGAGAAGTATTAGTGTGGAATGTATATTGACGTGTGTAAAACTACTCGGCCTCCCTCTAGTTCTGAATCTTTAGTTGGTTAGTTGATCATTGAGAGCATTCTTCACTAGCTGCGAGTGATAGCTAATTAAAGTCCTTTAAATCATTATATATATAGCTCTTTTCACTTTAAATCATTCAAACTGTTTTGTCTTTGAAAGAGGATATAGAGTTAAGGAAGAGATAAAGTTAAGAAGTAAATGGAGTTACTTTTGGTCTAATCTATTAAACATGTTAGATAAGGAAGTTTTAGGGCCGACACAATGAGTTATAGTTATATAAACTTGCATGCATTTTCCTCGCAAATAGGAACAACATGAAAGGATTTCTAAAAACCTAGTATGATAAAAGATTAAGCTGTGTCAAGAATGAGATAGTTCATAGAAGACCTTTAAGAATCTTTAAACTTTAACTTAGGGCCTTCGAGTATTTTGAATTCTATAATTTGGTTTATTGTGAAACCCTTCCGAAACAATATAGCTAAGTTTAGCGTCCACTCTTGAGTGGAAAAATTAAGCAGTGGGCTAACTTAGAGAACATTGAAATAACTTTTAGCATTGTCCGAATAATCGATAAGCTAGGAAACCATTCTTATATCATGTAGACGGGAATGTTTCCATGAGCTAAGTTGATAAAGAGTAAACCTCATTGCCATGCGTAAATGCATGATGAATTTCAAACATCTTGAGGTTATCAAGGTCATTGTATTGAATTTATTTATAGGAATCTGCAGGATTGCGATCAATTCGAGTCGAGTTGGGGTGGGTGAACATATTACTTGCATTGGTACAATGCTAATTAAATTCAAATCCTTTGGCCAAGGTAATGCATGAGCCTTAAGTACATTGATAGTTCACTATGACTAGATGGCGTAGCTTGTGGATTGGTCATTCTTGACTAGAGGGTATCTAGGGGATTGCATGATAACAAGTTACGTAGGTCACAACACCAGTATGCAGATGGCAAACACCATTGGTTATCCTAATTCTATCCTCTTGAGTAGGGTAGGGCCACTTCCAGGTAGGAAGGAGTGCGGGAGACCGACGGTCTATGGTTGGAGGTTAAGCTACTTGAAGATACTTTCTCTTCTTTATTCTTGAGGATTGCCAAGACTTGAATTTGGATGGTCGACAATCGAGATGCAGTGACATTGGTAAGTTCCTATTTTAGATTTGTTCTAAGTAACTTTTAACAACATATTGTTTAATGTTATGGATAATTATTTCCTTTTGTTTAAGATATATATTCATGATTATTGTAAGTCAAAGGATGTTCGCCTTGGTTATAAGAATTGGAAACAAATTACTTTTTTGTTTTAAACTTTCAAAAGAAAAAATTATTACCTATGGTTAAAAACTTAGTTTTTAGGGTGAAAACAATACTGGGTGTTATAGTAGATCACTAAGGTCACACAAATCTGCATCAACTATCAAGGTACACTCACCTTGGTATGACAGAGCCTAAAGAGAAGGGGGTTTTTCAATCATATCAACCCCGTTTCATTAGCCAAAAATGTTAATAGAGCTTGGAATCTTCTTAAGGTTTACAACCCACGTTTTTGAGACCTAACAGAATTGGTGACTCTACTGGGGACCAACATAAGAAAACCTGGTAGAAGACCATCTTAATAGAGTCAAGGAATTGTAACCCTCTTGGTGGAAAAATTCCATAAAATAACATCATTCCTCTCCAAGAGATGTGGCGACTCTAAAACAAGATCTCAGTCTCTTGCAACATGGACAGTAGGAGATCCAAGACAAATGATAAAAAAATGAATGAAGCAATCATCCCCACCTTCAAAGGTCCCTACTAAGAAGAATGGAATATCAAATCAGTTAGAACACACTCAAACTAATAGCTAGAGTACTCAGGAAAATATATTAGAACAACCTCTACTAACACATAACAGTTTTACTCCTTTGCATGAATCATAATTTCATGAAGAATTCCAATCGAAAAGCTATCATGCCTAGTCTGAAAAAATAGATTTGGTGATATTCTAAACCAATATAGACCTAACCCTCAAAAGCATATTGAATTTGAGGCACAACTTGAATGAGAAAGGATACAAAAGCAAGCAAAATATGATTATAAAATGTCATTGCAGCATGCTAGTGAAGTTCAAAATGAGTTTATGGATCAAATGGCATCCACAGAGACTTAAGGTAGTCCACAAACTATATTCGATGGTGGAGAGCATCAGTACCAGAGTGCCCATGGTGGCATGGCCTCTTTATTCAGACTAGTTTACCAATGTTGCTCTAATATAGGAGGAATTGAAGGTGGGTATGCAGGTAAAGGAATGGACAAATGCAGAGGAGAATGAGTTAATTTTTGTGGAAGAGGTGGAGAAAGTTGTGAAATGGTTAATGGTTAGTGAGGAGGTAATGTAAATGAGAAAGAGGGCACAAGAATTGAGAGATGAAGCTCGGAGGGCAGTAGGGGAAGGAGGATCTTCATTGAAAGATTTGGATTCACTTATCTCACTTCTCTAGACAATTTAACAATTAGATCAACCAGGATTGGATCCATTTTCAATAAGTAGGTTTGTGTCATTTTTTTCTTACTGGGTGACATTTTCTGTTCATTTGTAGAGTAGAAGAGAGAAGGCCATTATGTATGAGTGATTGAAGGTGTTCCATACACCTTCCTACTCAAATGAAAAGCATGCTTCCTAGTAGGACACTTATTAATGTGAACTATTTGTCCATCGTATGGTAGTGTGAAAACTATACGAAGATATTATCAATCCACAATTTGTGGTGGCTATTGCAGTCACACTTTAGTATATATTTACTCTTTGAAATAATCTTGTATCTCTTTTATGGTTGGGGTTCAAGAAGAAAAGTAAAATAAAACAGGGTCAAAGATAAAAAGAACTAATGAGTTTGATCCGATAACTTGGATGATTATTGAAGAAGTGGATGGAATGTAAGAATACAAAGAGAATATACCAAAATATGAGACACGATGAAAGCTAAATTCTAAGTAATCTAATAGCAATAATTTTAAACTTTTCATACGTAGAATTGACCCTTGAAATTCAAAAATTGTTGATTCCCACCTATTTCACTAACCGTTATGAACTGTCTTCGTAAATGTTTGCATAATTAATTACTGTGTGTTGCCATTAAAAGGCATTCAATATGCATTAACTCACATCCAATTCATATTAAAAAATCACTGAAAATCTTCTAGATTAAAGAGAATAAACATTCTAAGAACACTTTGGTTTGGATCACTAAAAGGAATCTAATTTCTATCGCATTCATCTAGGATACCTACATGCCTAATTGTTGTCTTTGATATTCTTGCAAGATTGTAAAGCTAGTTCAATCAAGTGGGTCAGCCTAGAAGAACTTGGCCCTTGCATTCTAGCAATTTTCCCTAGGTATTTTTGAATATCGCAAGTTCATAGCAACAATGAGAATTAAAGATCACAATGAATTGGATAGAAATATGCATTGTACTAAATCAAGTCCATGCGTTATCTAGATCAAATTCACATGAGCAGAAATTATTCTAGAGTTGTAGAATCAACCCTCAAAGATCCACAAGTCTGTGCAAAATTTTAGGTAGCGAGAACATCAAGGTCTTCTAGTGTTATGTATCAAGGTGACTTAGTTCTATGTGACATCAAGCTAATATTTATCATGGATCTAAGAGATAAGTACACCTATCTATTCACATTTAATTTTCTTAAATTAGCACTGATTTACACACTTTATCAATCCTAGTTGTCATCAATTAACCTAGGTTGATTTGTGCTCTCTTTGTGCATATTTTACTTTACATTTTTGTGAACCTCTCTAGTCTTAGACTCCTTAGTTATATCATCATTTCTTTTGAGATTTTAGATCTACAATTTTAACAAAAAAAAACTAGTTTAGGATCCAGGAACCATGAAAAATTAGGGATACCTTGTATCACCAGTTTACTACCCATGCAAAGTATAGAAGGTTTGATGAGATGTCAGACCAAGATTTAATATAACCATTCTATCTATTTTACCAACCATTACTTCATAAACCCCACAAAAGGCCCAAGCAATAGTTTAAAACTACCCAACTACGCAGTACTAAATACTACAAACATACTAAAGTCTGAAAATAAAAGAAAGGGTCGAGGAAAATTACACAAGCCTATCATTGCCCTTATGCATTAACTTACAATTATCACAGAGGACTTTACAACCAATAGAATTCTTCTCCACATCCTCGTCTTCATCACAATAGTCCAAAAACACTAGAATAATGTCCTCTAACAATGTCACCTTCATCTTTAGAGCAATCTCCTCCACTACTAACTGGAGAAAAATCTAATGGCACTTAATTGCATGGAGGTGTTCTAGGAAGAAGTCAAAATGAACCTCCACCTGATGCATGACATCACCAATATCATCATGAAGCAAATATGATCTGGCAGCTATTGAAAACATTAAAGCATAAGAAAGGGATTGAGAAACATCAAAGATATTCCCCCTTCCCTACTTGTAACTAGGGTCTAATAAGAACTTAGCCATCACTGAATGAATGCAAACACCATGAGACCCATCCATATTTTTTTCAATTCCCAAATTCTTACCATCCATAGCATAGAGTAGGGTCTGAGATTTTCTTATTTGTAAATGCCATAAAATATACCATTGCCTCCTCTCTAGAGACATGACGCTTATGCTATTTAGGAGTCTTGACCTCTACTTTCTCCTTGCCATGGATGCCACTACTCATACTACCTCCTAGATGTCTCACTCCCATTGTGGACACCATGACAGACAACCAAAACCACAATTTCAAACAAACATAATGTATGAACCAACTATCACCGCTACCAACTTTAATGAATACAAAGGAGATGTCATCTCTCCATATAATTAATTCCCATGTACCACCCTCATAATTACATCGGTACTTGTTGGAGCATCCAAGATCACTTGCAAAATCAACAACACTTCCACTAATTTGAATTGTACAAAACAAAGCCAAAAACTATCAGCAAGCATGCAAAATGTGGAGGATGTGAAATGTACAAAAAACCTTGCATATAAAGGCAAGTTTGAGGATGTGAGATAGTCGAACACAATGACTGACTAACCCTCCAATAGTGCAACACTTGTCTAGCTCAAATGACATGTATTTGAGCAAGTGGAAAGTATGAATGCACTAGGTGTTGCAAAAATATGAGGACACATGTCTCAACCACATGAGATTAGACAACCTATCTAAGTGAGATTAAGCATAGTGGGAATAGGACCTAGTCAATCTAGATAAGTAAAACCTATTTTCAAACTAACGTGCCCCCTTAAATTATACTTAGAGAGTAAGCTAAACACTAAAAATGCAAAGATGCATGGATGGTTCCTGACAACAAGGCCTAATGAGGTGCCCATGTACATAAGATCTCTCATAAACAGGGAAAAGTAGAAAACCTAGTGGAAAAATCCTCTCCAAAAGAGAATGAGAAGAAAAGAAGTCTCCTCAAAGATGTCCCTGAAAGATAGGAACATGAAGAACTCTTGAAGCATGTTGAAGCTGTAAACTCTGTTAAAGGGGAAGTGGTGTTTACTAGAATCAATTAAGCCTCCAAGAATGTATATCAGGATGAGACACAAAACTTTGCATGAGTGCCCTTAATAACACTACTCAACTATATGTACACAAGTGGCAACAAAGACAAAATAGTTTGTGAAGTTGAAAATATAGATGGTACAATGATCAAAGAGATACAAAACACTACATGAGTGACCCTATCAACACTACTGAGATGTGCAAGCGGTGCTCTACAAAGATACCAAAGTCTCACAAGCACGGATCAACTAAAAATGAGAGATGATTTGTCCAATACTTCACTAACAAAGAAGCATTACTAGAACCAAGTGATACCCCCATAATGTTGACAAGAAGAGGTATTGGTAGATAAAATGAACTATGTTAAAGTAGATGGTGATGCAACATCAGGTCCAATATGATGTGCACACAACTGGAAAAGGGTGTGCAAAAACAAGGCACACTCGCATGAGGCTAGAATGTTGTCATGGAGGTACGCTCACCAAACGAGATTGTGATGGAAAATAATGAGGCACTAGCATAATCCCCATGACACTTTATAAATTAGTGCATGTACAAAAGAGACACTAGAGATATACAAAAAATCCCTCCAAAAAGGAAACACAAAATCAAATTTTTACACTTTATACTAGTGCATTTACAAACAAATGTGCAATTGAAGTTCTTACAAGTATCTAAAAAAAGATGAAATGAGTTAATGTCATGATGTGGACAATGAAGACATAGATGTATGCCTTACAAACCTCAAATAAATGATAAAAACTACAAAAAATTAACTCCTTATAACAAATAATGTTGTAAAATATGCCCCCCCAGAAAAAATGACAAGATTGAGTACAATTGTGCAATCTGGAAGCCTAAATCGACCGTTTATAACATACAGTGATTTTATAATTTTCTAGGAAAATAGGCATTCCAAAGAAAAAACTTCATGTACCAATGGATTCCTTGTGATTTTTTTGATAAGTTTCAAAAAAAAGTTTTCTCCATTTCGACATCGTGGAAAAAAGTTATGCCTTGTGAAAAATTATCGAAAAAATAGAGCAAAACTAGACTTTGAAGGAAAATCCTAGAAATTATAGCAATTTGAAAAAAATGAATTTCATAGATAGAAAGTAGACGGAACTAACTTTCCGTCGACTATAAGAAGTTAAAAATCCAACTCCCTGGATGCAAGTTATGGCCAAAAGAAAAAAGCCTCCTTTGACAAGTTACAAGGCCAAGTGGGTTGTCTAGCAGCTAGTATAAACACTAATAGTTTAACATTTGATGTTGGAGTTTTAAAATGAAACCACTAGCTGTTATTAAAACTGTCATAGACATATTTTTTGTAACATGAAATGTTAAAGGTTATCTAACCGCGAGTAGTTAGAATTAAATGTTAACTATTACAAAAACTACTAACTTTCAATGCTAGTAGATAAGAGTCAAGTCCTAATAGAACATATAATGTTGGCATTTATAAGCCACAACATGCAATGTTAGAAATTTAAACAAAATATGTGGTAACCAATGTTAACAGCTACCAAACCTGTGGCATGTGATGGAAATGGCAAATGTTTACAAAAGGTTAGCAACAAATGTTAACCAAACTGTGAGTTCAAGAGATAAATCCATGATTGGTCATTGAGATGTGGAAACCACGACTTTCAATGAGGAAGGCGAGTAGAGAAAACAATCCTCCTGTGAAACCTTTGGCATGAGCAGATTGGAAGGCAAACCACAACCAAGAAGCCTGTGCAATGGAAGTGAGGAGAATTCTTTGAAGCGTTGTTTGGAGGCGACCTGCAAGCAAATGGAGATGTCGACAAAGAAGTGGAAACCACCAAACTTTGAAAGGAAACCATGAACTTGGCAATGAATAGAGGCGTTAATGGAGATCCTTGAAAATGTTGGGAAAATAGTAGAAGTGCCTTTGCAAACACAAATGCCCACAAAACGACCCTGTCGTGTGAGATTTTGAAGGTGACAGAGACCTAGAAGCCATGTTGAAGCTACCTTGGAAGAATGTGACCAAGGATTATTGTAAATGGTGAAGTTGACTTTCTTGTGGATGCCATTATTACAGAGAGATCTGTGACCTCAATCTTGGCGAGATCCTCCAAAATGTGGAATGGTTTCGATATTTTTCAAGCAAGATCTGACTACCAATATTTGAAACCAGTGACCTGAGAGGGATCTCTGCGGCTTTTACACAAAGAAACACCAAGCAGTCTGCAAATGCTCAAGGTCAAACTTTTGCACCAAAAAATGCAAAATCCAAGCCAATAAACTGAGATCTGGACCAGAAGAACCATGATCAGGTGAACAAACCAAGCAAAGATTAGAGTCGAGGGTTTCAACAATCGAGTAGGGAGTCCACCAAGATCAATATCTGGACAATCAAGTTGGCCCAAAAATAGGGCTAAATGGATTGAGTGACCAAGCAAAGAGCCCAAGATCATGGGCATATAAAATAAGATTTATCTATTCTAGAGATGTCATTTTCAGGGAACTTAGAGTTATTTCAAATTCTAAACATCCAAGATAAAAAGATAAGGAAAGGAGAGTGTACATTGAGATTAAGCAGGAAGGTGCACCTTTGGAAGAATAGAGAGATGGAATTGAGGATGAGGATGAATATGAAGAAGAAGAGGGTTCAGGTGAGGTTATTGAGCAAATCGAAGAGGTTGGGGAAGATAAACAAGAAGAAGTTGAGCAAGCTCAAGAACAAGAAGAGCCCCTTACTTCTATTCCCAGAAGACCCACAAGACAACAAAATCTAGTTGACTGGTATATCCCACAAGATTTCTGTTGTATATTTGCTTTGTTAAGTACTGATGGTGAACCTATATCTTATTTGGAGGCTATAGATTCAGTTGATAGTGAGTATTGGAAATAGGCAATGTTGGAGGAGATGATGGCATTAGACTCATGTGACACTTGGGGTCTTGTGCATTTGCCCAAAATTAGAAAGGTCATCACATGTAAGTGGATCTTCAAGAAGAAGTTTGGAATAGACAGTTCATTGAAGAAGTACAAGACTAGCTTGGGGAACACGGGCTACTCCCAGAGAGAGGGAGAACTAATTTTGGTGAAATATTCTCTCTTGTTGCTAAATTCTACTCGATTAGATTTCTGTTATCTATTGTTGCTGCTACTAACTTTGAGATTGAGCAAATGGATGTTAAAACAACTTTTTTACATGAAAACTTGGAAGAGGAAATTCACATGCAGCTCATATAGGATTTGAGGTAAAATGAAAAGAACACTGGGTATGAAAATTAAAACAGTCTCTTTATGGTTTAAAACAATTTCCCCGAATACGGTATCAGAAATTTGACTCTTTTGTTTTCAAATTGGGTTTTGTTAGAAGCGAAGGAAATCACTACATTTACAATGTATTGATGATCATATACTAATTATTGCCTTGTATGTGGATGATATGCTATTTTTTAGTAACACTAAGGGTATGGTTTTAAAAGTACACAAAAACTACAAAACCCCTATCATACAAGGGAGTTGCCCCTCTCAAATGTAGAAGAAAGTTGTTAGTCCAGTAACAACTGATCCAACTGTTGGAACATTTGTCACTACCCATTGGGTAAGTTAGATTCAAATCTGCAGTGACAAATCTGTTTACCAAAAGATTTTTGGCGACTCTACTAGGGACTAAGGGTGTTGCCACAATAATGGGTTAAACTTTATGGGACATCCTGATTTTTGCTGAAACCACATATTTTTAAAAAATATAATGATTTAAGACTTGAAAGATTCCATTTAAAGGATTTTAATTGAAGAGGGTTTGATCAAACCTCCTTAGATTCAAACCCCCTTGGATAGAACCCCGCTAGTTTTAAACTATACCTATAATGGAGTCTCCTCTACACCTATCAAAATGCTGATAAAAAAACACTTTTGATTTACCTTTTGGGGAATCAAATGAATTTATTTAAAATTTATGTTTTGTAAGTATGTAGTCCTTATTATACGCTTCCCAAAAAGTATAATTTTAAATATATTTAATTTGATTATTATATTTAATTTTTATTTCTTGTGAATGTAGGTTTTTCACCGAACATCAAATTATCTATTCTATACACATCGAAAATTAGTAAATTAGTGAAAAAAATTAAAAAAAATATCTATGCCCTAGGTATTGATGTCCTTGTTTCAACAAAAAAAAAAAGAATTTTGATACATACAGAAAAAGTTATGTTTTACGGAACACGCCTATGTCTAAATTATAATTGATTTGACTTCAAAACTTAATTAAAAAAAATATTCAACAAAACATTATAAAACCAAATGCATGCCCTATATATTAGTGTTACCAATCTAAATTCAAAAGAATCAAAATTTTATCTTTTGTAGAAAAAAAGTTATGTGCTACAAAATACACATCACTTTAAAAAAATGTTGTTTACTATTAAAAACTAGTTATCAAAGGAGACACAAATTTTTTTACAATTTAACTCTAATTTTTGAAAAAAAAATTATTTAGAATCTACAAACAAAATCTCACAAATCACTAGTTCACATCATCTTCAAATTCCTAATGGTTTAGCGGCTATAGGTATCAGAAAGTGAAGATTTAATTCAAAATGTTGATTTCAATGTCAAGTTTGGCCAAAAAGTGTAACCCATTATTGTGGGATGACCCCACACAGTTTCAAAGGTTTTAATGCCTCTTCAACAAAATAAAATTTACCCAAAATGTTGATAGGGTATTATTTATATTAGCTATCCCTTTAACAAATGTAGAAGCTTTCAAAACTGGTTTCAAACACAATTATTTCATTCACTTCTAAACTACCTTCAAGCCGATCAATATTTTGATCATTCATATCTCGAAAGTGGAAACTTAGTCATAAAGTGGTCTCAAAGAGTTGAATCATACTATATAGCACTTTAAAATGCTTACATTGATGGCCTTTTTAATGAGTCTTAAAATTTGGTTAAAGCACTGACGGGCTCGAATGTATTATCAGTGGTTGTGTTTAGTTTCAAAAATATTGTTTAACCCTAACAAGGTTTTTTAAAAGAATTTAAAGTGTCAATGAAGGCATTGCCATCGGCAAAAGTATTCAGTTTAACAAGTTCCCAACTTTCCTGATGAAGTTATCAAAAACTCTAAAGTTACTGACAAAGGTAGCTCGTTTTGGTTGTTGGGGATTTTGTTTAGTTTCTAAAGCACTTTAAAATACTGAAGATGAAAGAAAATACTATTTTAAGATCTTTATCAGCTTTCATCAAGACTTTCTAAAGTCTTATAAATCTCTGACAAGGATTTCTTCCTCGACCATACGAGTAAGTTTCAAAACCTTAATCAGTTCTTTTCCAAAGTTGAGAAAGCATCATAAAACCTTGATGAAAAGGAGTTATTTATCGTACATTTAGGAGAAAGTAGTTTTTATAACTACTCAAGAAGCCGTTTGTAGAGAAAATAAATTGTTCTTGAAAAGGATTCACTA
Organism: Cunninghamia lanceolata; assembly: GCA_027924645.1. NCBI lineage: Eukaryota > Viridiplantae > Streptophyta > Pinopsida > Cupressales > Cupressaceae > Cunninghamia > Cunninghamia lanceolata. The sequence continues at coordinate 4,118,248 of BSBN01000178.1, read as the reverse complement.
TAAAGGCACACAAACTGTTTATTATGCAATAGTCAGCTAGTGTTAGAGATGAACTCTACAACCTTTGCTAACTTCCTCCCTACGAAAATAGGAGCTCTAGAACAATGATTTGGATGCCCACTAAAGCATAGTGGAGATATGTGGTGCAGGAGCACCTAATCCACAGTGGCCTCCATGAGGCATTCAACTGTTTGATATTCATTTTGTTGTTTCCAATAAGGTCCTATAAGACCATCTATGTAATAAGGTTTGTTTGACCAATGCATGCATGTTATTTTAGTTTGTATCTAGGTTTATGTTGTAAGTCCCAAGGACACTTGTCAATCTGTAATTACAAAGGTTGTTAGGCAGTTGGAGGTTGTTAGATCTCCCAGCCGCTTAGAGTCAGGTTGGTACTACTCAGGGCGAGTAGATAAATACCCCAGAGCAGATTGAATGTAATGAGTTGAGTTGAGTTCAGTTCAATAGTTGTTGAGATTAGAGATCAGTGTGATTGTGATTGAGAAATAGAGCATCTGTATGCACATTTCTGAAAGGCATAATAAATAGAGTTCTGTTATGTGTATCTTTTTGTCTTTCAGATTCTTTAGGTTTTCTTTGTATAAATTGAATTGTCATTTTGTGGCCGAGATGGATTCTTAATCCATTCCACCGGTTAGATTTCTTCGAAATTGGTGGAATGGCTATATAGTTCATTTTTGTGTTTTTCGTTTCATTCGTTTGTTTTTGCAAGATTGCATATAAGATGCATTGATAGATCCTAGCATCCTCATGTGCTAGGCTGGTGAAGTCTAAGATCTGTGTGGTTGTCAGAGAAAAGGATCTGTGAAGTTACAGGGTCTGCAGAGGTTCGGATCGGTGAAGATTTGTGTTGTTTCACCGGATATACATTCTGTGTTTATATCGCTAATGTATGTCGGGGACAATTCATGTGTATATCGCAGTTGAATGTTCGTGTGTATCTCGCAAGTGCATGTTGCGATTACATGTGGTGAATGTGCATTTCGTATGATACAAGGAAAGTCAATCGTCAATCTCACCGAATGCATATTCTAAATGCATGTTTCGAATGTATCTTCCGAATGTATATTGAGAATATACATTGTGCACATACATTGTGTTAAATGCAAGAGGTGACCGGTAGCGGTGGTGAAGGAAACCGGTGATCGTAAGTCATGCCATGCACATACAAGATTAGTTGTATCGGGAGATCAGAGGAAGTCCATCAGCACATCGGCAAGAAAGACTTTGGGTTGACCAATGCAAGGAATCTCAATGAGGACAGAGCTTGGTATTAAGATTATCGGGAAGAGATATAGATCGGTGGAAGGGTTTTGAGTTATGCTAACGGAAGAAGTCACATCGATAGTGGTGTCGGAGACACATCGGTATGAGTAAGGACTTCAGTGCGAAAGGTATTTGGTTGGCCGATGGCATATGGTCTTGCTGATAGGCGAGTAATGTGGAGACATACATCGGTGAATGTACGTTAAAGTTTTGGCTCCTCATCATATTGGTGTCAGAGCCTAGAAAAAGATTTGGGCGGCAAGTCGAGTTGAGGACTTACATAAGTTTTGGCGTTTGGGTACTGACTGTGAATGTTTATGTCAGAAAAAGAAAGAGAGACAGAGGCAAAGAGGATGCCTCCCAAAAGTATGTCGCAAGATGCCATTAAGAAGTTGATTGAGCAGATGCTTGCATCCAAGTTGGGAGAGTTCAAGCAGTCCAAAAGCAAAGATAGGGAAAATGAAAGTGACAGCAAGGAGGAAAATATAGAAATTGGTGAAACTAGTAAAATGACAGAGGAGATACCAGTAGACCAGAGGGCATTTTTAAATGCATTAAAGTCAGTCAATAGGGACACCATAGATGGGTTACCTATGTATAGTGGAAGTATGGAAGCTGAAGAGGTGATTGATTGGATTGAGGCATTGAACAATCATTTCGAATATAAAGAAATCCCTGATGATAAGAGGGTTAAGTTGGCAAAGGCAAGATTGCAGGGATCTACTCTTGCATGGTTGAATTATGTACAAGGAGAGAGAGTTAAGGAGGGGAAGAACATGATAACCTCCTGGGAAAGGATGAAGACCAAACTTAAGGCACAGTTCTTACCCTTGGACTATGATGCGTAGATATATAAGAAGCTAAAGAACCTTAGGTAGTGAGACCTTGATGTGAATGCATGCACACAAGAGTTTCATAAACTCAGTCTTAGATCAAAGAGATAAGAAGAAGAGTCAGAGAAGGTGGCCAGGTATTTGAATGGCCTAAGGATGAACATCCAAGATGAGATCAACATTTTAGCACCAGACACAGTGAACAAGTGTTTCCAAATGGCCTTAAGGGCTGAAGAAAAGATAAAGAGGAAGAGTGAGCAGAACAATAGAGGTAGAGGTGGAAGGAATTTCAGAGGTAGAGGCAGTTTTGGAGGAAGAAGTCCTAACCAGAGGCCTAGTGGTGAGTCTAACCAAGAAGAGCAAGTTGGGGACTCAAGTAGCAGAGGAGGCTACCAAGGAAGAAGGCCAAATGATAGAGGTGGGACAAATGGATCAGATAGAGAATCCAAGTTCTCCAACATGAGATGTTATAACTATAATTAGATAGGGAAACTGGCTTATAAGTGTCCAGAGAAGGCCTCAACTTCTCATGGTAATGAGAGAAGAACCATATTAACTCAAGAGGATACAAGGAGTGTGACATCTCCTGAAGTGAATCTAGAATTAGAAGCGGGACAAAGTTTGATGATCAAGAGGACGTTGCTCAAAGAACTAGTGAAGGGTGAATTGTCACAGAGGAAAGTTCTTTTCAAGATCAATTGCAAAAGCAAAGTTAAAATATGCAAGGTAGTCATAGATTCTAGTTCAATAGATAATATGGTGTCTAGGGAAATGGTGGATAAATTGAACATAGAAAGGATTCCTTATCAAACCCCTTACAAGGCATCTTGGGTAAGTGATAGCCAATCACTTTTGGTAAGTGAACAAGCATATGTTGATTTTTAGATTGGAGAATATAAGGAGAGAATTTTATGTGAGATTTTGCCCATGGAGTGTTGTCACCTACTTTTAGGTAGGCCATGGCAATTTGATAGGCAAGCATTGTATGATGGATATGCTAACACATACACCATCAAGAAGGATGGAAAGACTTTTGTGATGAGACCATTGCAGGATGATACTGCAGCACAGAAGGCAGCCACGATTATTTTGATGGGTAAGAAAGAGTCTGTGAAGATCAATGAAGAAGAGACAAGGAGAGTTGAATATACCTCAAGGAGTGAGGATGCCAAAGATCAAAGTTTGAAGGTAATTTTAGTTTTGACTAATGAAGATCAGATGGTAATGACTGAAATGGATCAGCAGGAGGTCAAAGAGCAGGACTGCAAGCAGTCACAGGTTGATTGGAAAGAAGAAAATGCTATCATAGTAGGGACTATTGTTTGTCCTCTAGGACCAATAGGAGTTGCAAGGCAAACATATCCTACCATAGCAACAATACAAGCAGCATCAAACAAGGTTTTGAATGCAGGTGTTCAGGCATAGATGACAGTAAGGAAGAATAGCGAACAAAGTCTAAGTTTGATTGCAGGTAGTCACTCATGGCAAGGTGTGAGTAGAGCCTACAATGTTGGGCTTGAGTCTTTGATTCCATGGAATCAGGTTGTAGTCTAGAGCTCATAGGGAAGACATGAGACAACAGAGGATATAGGTAGAGCAAGACAAAGACTTAACTCATGGGGCATGAGTTCTTTTCAAGGTGGGGTGTATGGTGCAGGAGCACCTAATCCACAATGGCCTCCATGAGGCATTCAACTATTTGATGTTCATTTTGTTGTTTCCAATAAGGTCCTATGAGACCATTTATGTAATAAGGTCTGCTTGACCAATGCATGTTATTTTAGTTTGTATCTAGGTTTATGTTGTAAGTCCCATGGACACTTGTCGATCTGTAATTACAAAGGTTGTTAGGTAGTTGGAGGTTGTTAGATCTCCTAGCCGCTTGGAGGTTGTCTCCCAGCCACTTGGAGTCAGGTTGGTACTACTCAAGGCGAGTAGATAAATACCCCAGAGCAAATCGAATGTAATGAGTTGAGTTGAGTTCAGTTCAATAGTTGTAGTTGAGATCAGAGATCAGTGTGATTGTAATTGAGAAACAGAGCATATGTATGCACATTTCTGAAAGGCATGATAAATAAAGTTTTGTTCTGTGTATCTTTTTGTCTTTCAGATTCTTTATGTTTTCTCTGTATAAATCAAATTACCATTTTGTGGCCAAGATGGATTCTTAATCCATTCCACCGGTTAGATTTCTTCGAAATCAGTGGAATGGCTGTACAGTTCATTTTTGTGTTTTTCGTTTCATTCGTTTGTGTTTGCAAGATCACATACAAGATGCATTGATAGATCCTAGCATCCTCATGTGCTAGGTTGGTGAAGTCTAAGATCTGTGTGGTTGTTAGAGAAAAGGATCTGTGAAGTTACAGGGTCTGCAAAGGTTTGGATCGGTGAAGATTTGTGTTGTTTCACCAGATATACATTTTGTGTGTATATCGCTAATGTATGTTGGGGACAATTCATGTGTATATCACAGTTGAATGTTCGTGTGTATCTCGCAAGTGCATGTTGCAGTTGCATGTGGTGAATGTGCATTTTGTATGATACAAGGAAAGTCAATGGTCAATCTCACTGAATGCATGTTTCAAATGTATCTTCCAAAAGTATATTGAGAATATACATTGCGCACATACATTGTGTTAAATGCAAGAGGTGACCGGTAGCGGTGGTGAAGGAAACCGATGATCGTAAGTCACGCCATGCACATACAAGATTAGTTGTATTGGGAGATCAGAGGAAGTCCATCAACACATCGCAGGAAAGACTTTGGGTTGACCGATGCAAGGAGTCTCGCTGAAGATAGAGCTTGGTATTAAGCTTATCGGGAAGAGATATAGATCAGTGGAAGGGTTTTGAGTTATGCCGACGGAAGAAGTCACATCGATAGTGGTGTCAGAGACACCTTAGTATGAGGAAGGACTTCGGTGTGAAAGGTATTTGGTTGGACGATGGCATATGGTCTTGCCGATAGCCGAGTAATGTGGAGACATACATCGGTGAATGTATGTTAAAATTTTGGCTCCTCATCAACATGTATGCATGATTGGAAAGCATAGACATAGCATGTGAACTATTTGACAGCATGCCTCAAAGAAATAAGGTCTCGTGGAATGTTAAACCTGAAGGAAAACCACAAAATAGTTTTATTAAACAAGAGATTCAAGCAAATGGTAGAGATGTTTCTAAAAAGCAATAACATTTACCATGCGTGAAGATAAAACTCCACACCCTTCTTGACCATCAATCCCTAAACTACCAATATAGGAGCTTTCAAACAGAGTATGGACCTCTATCAAATCATAATAGAATGAGGTTTTGTCAAATATTGCAGTCATATCTGCTCTGATATAGAAAGTAGAGGCATTCATGGTATGCAATGATTGCAGGGTTTGCACCAAGTAGATATGTTGAAAAGACTTTAGAAACTTACAAGCAAGTGCAATTGGCAGGTGTAAAGCCAAATTCCATAGCCTTTGCATAGCGTGGAAGCATTTACAATGCACATGATCATCTTGATAAACTAACTCAAAGAAATGTCATCTCATGAAATGCAATGATTATAGGGTATGCACAAAATAAATCTACTGAAAAGGCTTTATAACATTTCATAGAAAATGTTAGTGACTATTGTAAAGCTATTCCACAACCTTTACACAGCATCCTCTTGGCCCATGTTGAAAGTGATATTTTTTTCTAATATAAGCAAATACTTTGGACGACAGGTATTAATCAAGACCATTAAATTGAAAATCTGTATGCATTTAGCCTAATCGTATGTACATGAGGCGAAAATCCTCCTGAAAAGATGTTTTGGGTCTCTAAACTTAGACATGAAAAAGAATGTATACACATTCAAATATCTAGCATGGTGAAGGAATTGGGTTTACTTTATAATGGGGATATTGATCTGCAGAGACATCCCTGGTGCTTGCATCATGCAATTTCTCTATATATGCTTGAATCATCTCAATACATGCAATTATTTTATTGACATAGTTTGTTAAAGTGTCCCTACAAAAACAAGTCATACATATAATGTTATTCTTTGTGAGGACTATAATGAGAGCAAATATGGGTAGGATTAAAAATTTATACATTCTCAATGCTCATAGGTGGGTTAGCCATCTCAATCGCCATGAAAATAAATGTGGAGTGGAATTTATATGGATTCTCAATCCTAATGAAGACTCGAAGCCTTTAAATATTAGCTGGATGGAAGTAGTTTTCATCTTTATCAAGTTTAACTTGCAATATGTTGTTAAACAATTTAAATACCTTTCTCTTTTCTTTTTAACCTAAATTGTAACATCAAGGATTATTTTGCATTAGAGGAATGGACAGTGGTATAGTGACCCCCAAATGGTATCAACAATGGAAAAAAAATTATGACTAACTTAAAGCAGATGGGAAGACAATGGACTGCTATGCTTGAGAACTATGTTCCATGACCTTCTTCCAACTCTATACTCACAATAAAACATGATTGATGGTGTCCACTCTAGTAGATGGCTCCTGAGGTTATAGAGCATAATCCATATGATCGGATAGTTGTGTGGTTGAAACTTTAGAACTTTGCAAAGAAATTGATTGTCTACAAAGTAAAGTCACTTCCATATCAATAATGATCTCTAGCATCTAGGAACATCTCCATAAAATGTCAAAGAAATGTGCAAACACAGGAGTCTAAGATTCAAGTATTTGATCTCAGGAAGGAGGGGGATGATCTTCCTAAGAAAGTTGTAAGAAAAAGAAATTTGAGTAATCATGGGGATAGTCGTCATGGAGATGATCAACCAATGGGGAGTAGGGCATCATCTAGGTTACCTAAGACATCATTTGTCTCACTTGCAATTGTGTCTACAATGGAGTCAAAATGAATGCATCATATTGCTATTGTTTCAAAGGGTCATTGATGCATCTCTTCACATCTTCAAGTATTGGGTACAGTGGTCCCATTGAAGAGGATATGAGTATTCTAGTGGATACAAAGCTACTCGCACCAACTCATATATGATCCTTCATGGCACTTCTTATGCCGAACTTCAGTGACTACAAAGAACTGATGGAACAATTTCATCATGTGTCTATTGCCTTTCTAGCACTTGGAAAGAGATATCAAGAAGCAATTGAGGAGATGATTGCCAAAATAGAGAAAATAAAGATGGAAAGAACTTAGTGAAATCCACAACTCAAAAATTGCAAGTTTCTAGTTATCTTTTTGTAAAAATGACTTTTGTCACATATTATAACTAAAGTTAGAAAATAGGCTTGGTTTCTAGAAAAATTAGGTGAAATATAACTAAAACAAAGCTTATTTTTAAATTTTTGTACTTCAAAAAGATAGCTACTAAGTAGTTAGGAAGTGGTTACAAGGTGGTGACGAGAAAAAACCTATAAATACAAGGCTATTTCAAAAGTAAAGAGACTTTTTGGAGGAGACTTTTATGGGGGAACTTATGGAGAAGCTTTTCAGAGCCTTTTATCTAATAGTTTGTACATGAAGGCTTTTGAATATGTGTAATTTCACAAAGATAATAAAGAGAGCATTTGGTTCTTGTGTTCCATTGTATTTCTGAGTTATTTTTACTGATTTTGTGTATGTTAAATTAGTAATACGTATGTGTCATCATGTAAATAATTGGTCATCTTTTGAAGCATATATAAACCATGTAATTGATGTAAAGAAACACAAACATATCTTGGTGTCTTGATTTAAATTTGCCTAGATAACCTATCTCTTTATGCATTGAGATCTGTGTGTTATCATTCTTTCATCATGGTTGCACGTTAAAACATATATTATTTTTTTGAAATTCATCATATTAATTAAGGAACATAGTTTCTAGATTTTATGGTGAAACTGTTGAAATACATAGGACAACTGAGAGGGGGGGTGAATCAGTTGTCCCCAAAACTTAACTTCTTATAAACATTAATACATCAATCAATTAATCACTGTAATTATGATTTAACCGTGAAAGTATGAAATCTAAAACTTAAGCACAATCACACATTCAACACATGAGACGCCAGATTTTTTACGTGGAAAACCCTATAAGGGAAAAACCATGATGAGTATTAGATCACAAAATCAATATGTTATAGCAATACTAAAAATCAGAGGCTCATTGGCTTAGGGCTCACTGCCCAAAATGCTCACTGCAAAAGTTGGGGCTCACTACCAAGGGGTCTCTCACTGCCAAGGATTTGTGAACTGAGATAATAGCATCTACTCCATGCTAGGATTTAGTTCCATTGAAGTGCAAAACATTTCCTCTGCTCTACTCTGCCTTTACACTTGGCACTTATCTTTGAATTTTCACACAAGGATATGTTTTTCACAACTTCATTACATGTTTTTATTCAATTCATCAACCTTGGAATGTACATCAAGGTTGGCATTACATTCATCAACGATTGGAGCAATCTCCAAGGTCAGCATTACAAACATACATAGAAATAGGTCTGGACCTAAACAAAATTAGCTAAGGAAAAGATGTATGTGGAGCACGTTATACCTTAGTTGGGACTCAAATCCAATCTTCCATGCCACAACATGCTTCCAGAATTTTCAATGCATCTCCGCAATTAGTGAAAACAACTAAGTCAGCCAAGACTTGGAGTTAACATTAAGTCTTTTAGGAACAGTCTTTAGCCATGATCCAAATTACTCTTTTCAAACCAATCAAAAGGTAGGAACATGATCAAGAGACATCCACAAGCACACTTTAATCACTAGGAACATCCATAAAACCTCTAACCACTTTGTCAAGATGATTCTTCAAATTAGAGCACTTAAACAACACTGTCAGCCACTAGCATAAAGGAAAGATTGCTTGCGGACCACCAAATCATGAACCATTGTAGTTGAAGGCACATAACAATTGAAGGCACATAACGTCATCCTAGAATTAACTCTAGAACCACAGATCATAATACTTCAATGCGAAGGAATGCCAAGAAAAATACTTTCTCCCTATCACCACTGAATGCACAAAAAAATAGTTCTTACTCTGGTGAATACAACTCTCTCAAATCTTCATACCAGAAGGTCAAACTTAGAATGTAGCATATTTAGACATGCCTCTAAATGACTTCCAATCTACAAACAAGGATATTCATTCTACAAGAAATGTGGAGCAAATTACTGGACTGTTCTGTTGTAAACAAAGATACTCTTCAACACACTGTTTCCACCGGGAGAGCAATTTTTTGTCAAAAGCACATGGAAACATAATATCAAGATCACTTATTCATTATCTTCAACACTTACATAGGCCAGTATAAATCAACTAACTTAATACAAGCAAGCATCAAAACAAGAGCACAGTCGACACTAATGATAACACAGATATGTTGACATCAATGACAACACCAGTTAGGCTCATACTTCCAACAATCTCCCTCTTTGTCATTGATGGCAACATATGATGTGAAAAACTAAAAAGACCATCAAGACAAGATTCTACACTGATTACCTTCTCCCCCTTTCTCTTTAGACATCTGAACTCTTTTCTCCCCTTATGTTTTTGACATGATTTCTCTCCCCCTTTGACATTAATGGAAAAGGGCACATACTTGCACTCTGCTACTCTAATCAAACTGAAATTGCTTTTTCATCAACATTGTAACACTTACTGCTATTTGTCAAGAACACATATCAGTAACATCTAGCTACTCCCCCTAAGAGGGAGCCTCTAAAACATCAATCCAGATCAAAGAATGAGGCTTTGGGCACCACTAGACTGATGGACTCTTATTCATCTTAGTTCAGAGCAGCAGGGGTAATAACCCCTAACTTTTCTCTGAGATACTCAAAAGTATCCTTAAGCAGAGGTTTAGTGAAAATATCTACAATCTGATCCTTGGTAGACACATAATCTATATTTACTTCATTCTCTATTACTTTTTCTCTCAGAAAGTGATACCTTTTAGATATATGCTTTGTTCTTGAGTGTATCACTGGATTCTTTGAAATATTTATAGCACTTGTATTGTCACAAAAGATTGCAATTAGGTCTCCATACACCACTCTTATGTCCTTTAATGTATGCTTCATCCATAACACTTGAGTGCAACAACATGTTGTTGCAATATACTTAGCTTCTACAGTAGATAAAGAGATTGAATCTTGCTTCTTGGTCAACCATGAAACCAATCTATTACCCAAGAAGAAAGTACCACCACTTGTACTTTTTTTTATCATCAACATGTCTATCCCAATCTGCATCTATATAAGCACTGAGAGTGAAATCATTCTCCTTTGGATACCATAAGCCATGGTCTGATGTTCCTTTTAAATACCTCAAGATTCTCTTAACTACCATTACATGTGACTCTCTAAGATCTTCTTGGAATCTTTCCACAAGGCAAACTACATGCATTATATTAGGTCTAGTTTGTGTTAGATAAAGTAATCCTCCAATCATGGATCTATAGCTTTTTTTATTAGTCTTAGGTGATTCATCAATTTTTTTTAACTTGCAACCAGTCACCATGGGAGTACATACCATTTTAGACTCCTCCATCCCAAACTTCTTCAACAATTCTTTCACATACTTAGACTGAGAAATGAAGATTCTTTTATCTGATTGAGTAATTTGTAGACCCAAAAAGAAATTTATTTCACCAAACATAGACATCTCAAACTCATTTTGCATTTCCCCTACAAATTTCATGCACATACCTTCATTGCCTCCAAAGATAATGTCATCAACAAAGACTACAACAATCAAGATTTGATTATCATTGATTTTGAAATAGAGATTACTGTTTGTAGTGCCTTTACTGAACCCTAATTGCAACAAATACTTGTCTAACATTGCATACCTGGCTCTAGGGGCTTGCTTCAATCCATACAAGGCCTTCTTCAATCTGCACACCATGTCATCTTGGTCTGATAACTTAAATCCTTCTGGTTGTTCAATGTAGACCTCTTCTTCCAACTTAGCATTCAAGAATGCAGACTTAACATCCATCTAATATACTTTAAAATCTTCGAATGATACAAATGCCAAAAACATTTTGATTGCTTCAATTCTTACCACAGGAGCATAGGTCTCCTCAAAATATATCCCTTCAACCTGAGAATATCCTTTGCATACCAACCTTGCTTTTTTTCTCACTACTTCTCCATTCTCATTCAGTTTGTTCCTAAAAACACATTTAGTTCCAATCACATTCTTATCAGCAGGCCTAGGAACCAATTCCCAAGTTTGATTCTTCTCTTTTTGCATTAGCTCTTCTTCTATAGCCTTCACCCAATTTTCATCATTGCAAGATTCACTTATAGTTTTAGGTTCAATATTTGAAAATAAACAGTAGTTCACCTATTCTTCTGTAGCCCTTTTCCTTGTCAAGACTCCTTTGCTTTTATCACCAATTATTTGATCTTCAAAATGATTGATTCTTACATACCTGGGAGTCTTAACTACACTTTCTAGAGCCTTTTCTTCTTCACCTTGACTATCCTCTTGTTCAACTTTCTTTTCATTTTCTATGGTAATAGGTTCATCTGATTCATAGCCATTCAGATATGATATTCTTCCCTTGTCTGTTTATGCTGAAGCATCAGCACCAATCCTTTAGCAGGGGAGAAAAGATTTTTCATTAAATCTCCCCCTATGCCAAAGCACCCAATTCACTTCCCAGAGGAAGTATCTACATCAGAGTCTGGTGCAAACCCATCTTTGACTTCATTTACTTCCTTCTTGACCGAAACCTTGTTCATCTCCTTCTTGACTTCTATTGGATCAACCTTATCCTCTGGTTTCTTCAATTCTGCCTGAGTATCCTTCTCCATGTTCTTACTTCTGCAAAACTTAGAGGTATGTCCAAATCCATTACAATTGTAGCACACAACATTTCTCAAGCTAGTATTTTTTCCATTCACTCTGGATCTGCATTGGTTAGCTTTATGCCCATATTTGTTGCATGTATAATAGTAGCCACTAAAGGATTTAAATATCCTATCCCTGCCATAGTTATTTCTTATTTGACTTCTGCACTCATTAGCCCTATGTCCCATCTTATAGAATGTATAACATCTAATAGAATTCTAACTCACTTTACTTTTGCATACAGTAGCTCTATGACCAACTTTATTGCATGTGAAACACTAACCAAAGAAAGATGGAACATTTTGATTCATTCTACTCCTACATTGATTAGCCTTATGACAAAACTTATTACATGCATTACAATAGCCATTGAAGGATGGATACCTTTGAGCATTTGGTTGTCTGACTGCTAGTCTTCTTGATCTATTCCTTTGATCCTAAATTTGTTTGCCTTTGTCCTCCTTATCCTTGGTATTCTTCTCTTGACCTGCTCAGAAACCTTTACCTTTCTCAAGTCTCACACTTTCTTTGTCATCAAGATTTTTCTGACTTGCCATTAGTCTAACAAATCTGGCAGCATTCACACTGAGTTGGTCTCATTGAGCCCATTCATGTTTTAGATTATCTTGAACAGATCCATAACTTCTTCAAGCTTTATGTAGTCTTTAGTTTTGTCTTTCAGACATTCCTCAATTTTTGCTTTTTCTTCATTTTCTAATCTAAATTTTTCATTGTCCTCTTTTAGTCTTTTCTGAAGCTTCTTGATTTACTTCTTAACTCTTTGATGTATTCATTTGCTTTTGTTATATTTTCCTTTAAGTCCATGCTTTCTTCTTTTGATTTCTCAAGCTTTTCAAGAGCAGTTTTGGGTTCATCATTGTCAATGGACAAACATTCATCTTTTGAGGATTTTACATTATTGCAAACTTCAGTCACTGATTTAGATTCAACATTGGCATTTAAACCCAAAATTTATTGATCTCCAGCAGCACTGTGTCCTTTCACTTTATATTACAATCTTCTTGTGCTTCATCATACATCTGTATGTCTTCATCAAACTTGGCATTGGCACTTTTAATGATTTTTCTCAATCTCTTATTGTAGCATTGGTAGACCTCACTCTTAGTAGAATAACCAAGAAAGATTCCTTCATCATACTTAGCATCAAACTTTCCTATCTCTTCTTCTCTTCTAATATAACATTTGCTTCCAAACGCTTTGAAGTATTTCACTGTAGGAGTTCTTCCATACCAAAGTTTAGAAGGAGTTTTAGCAGCATTACCTATGACTTGAACTTTGTTTTTTGTTGTAGACAGCAGTATGTATAAATTATTTCTAGTATTCTTCCAATAGATTAGCTTTCTCTATCATTGTCTTTGCAGCTTCTTGAATGGTCTTATTCTTTGTTTCCATCACTCTATTCATTCTAGAGTCAAATAATTGTCTCTTTATTCCATGAGTCTCACAGAACATATTGAATTTATTGGAGGTAAACTCTTCTCCTTTGTCAGACCTCAAACATTTGATTTTCATATTCAACTCATCTTCAATCATTGTTTTGAAAGCTTTAAATGTATCTAGAGCTTCTAATTTTTCTTTAAGAAAACTGACCCAAGTCATTCTAGAATAGTCATCAATAAAGAACATAAAGTACCTGTCATCATGGAAACTTCTTTTTTTTGTGGGACCACAAAGGTTTGTATGAACCAATTCCAATAGTTCAATGGAAAAATTTTCTTCATCGTGTGCGCTTCTTCTTGCTTTCTTTTCAACATCTGGATGAGGACAATCTTCATTATTGCACTTGACATTATTTAAATTTGAGAAGAAGTAATCATCATCTTCATCGTCTTCTACATCATAATATGTTCTCTTGGACATTTTGCTCTTATTTTCTTCATTATTCCTTTTCAAGTTTCTTTTTGGACAACTGGATGCATACTGACCAATTTCACCACATAGGAAGCAATTGTGATGTATCTCATCTTTGTGTGCCATCTCGGATCCACCTCAAGTTGTTAGGCTATTTACTGAGGAACCCTTGCTCTAATACCAATTATTGAAATACATAGGACAAATGAGATGGGGGTGAATCAATTGTCCCCAAAACTTAACTTCTTATAAATATCAATACATCAATCAATTAATCACTGTAATTATGATTTAACCATGAAAGCATGAAATCTAAAACTTAAGCACATCACACATGAGACACTAGAATTTTTACGTAGAAAACCCTATAAGGGAAAAACCATGGTGAGTGTTAGCTCACAAAATAAATATGTTATAGCAATACCAAAAATTAGAGGCTCATTGCCCAAAATGCTCACTGCAAAATTTGGGGCTCACTGCCAAGATCAGCTCACTACCAAGGGGTGGCTCACTTCCAAGGATTTGTGAACTGAGATAATAGCATCTACTCCATTCCAGGATTTAGTTCCATTGAAGCGCAAAACATTTCCTCTACTCTGCTCTGCCTTTACACTTCACACTTATCTTCACATTTTCACACAAGGATATGTTTTTCACAACTTCATTACATGTTTTTATACAATTCATCAACCTTGGAATGTACATCAAGGTCTCCATTACATTCATCAACCATTGGAGCAATCTCCAAGGTTGGCATTACAAACATACATAGAAATAGGTTTGGACCTAAACAAAATTAGATAAGGAAAAGATGTATGTGGAACACGTTATGCCTTAGCTGTGACTCAAATGCAATCTTCCATGCCACAACACGCTTCCACAATTTTCAATGCATCTCTGCAAGTAGTGAAAACAACCACGTTGGCCAAGACTTTGAGTTAACATTAAGTCTTTGAGGAACAGTCTTCATCCACGATCCAAATTACTCTTTGTAGACCAATCAGAAGGTAGGAACACGATCAGGAGACATCCACAAGCACATTTTAATCACCAGGAACATCCGCACAACCTCTAACCACTTTGTCAAGATGATTCTTCAGACAGGAGCACTTAAACAACACTATCAGCCACTATCATAAATGAAAGAACGCTTGTGGACCACCAAATCATGAACCATTGTAGTTGAAGGCACATAACATCATACCAAACTTAACTCCAGAACCATAGACTATAATACTTCAATGCAGAGGAATGCAGAGAAAAATACTTTCTCCCTATCACCACTGAATGCACAGAAAAATAGTTCTTACTCTGGTGAACATAACTCTCTTAAATCTTCATATCAGAGGCTTAAACCTTGAATATAGCATATTTAGCCATGCCTCTAAATAACTTCCAATCCACAAACAAGAATATTCATTCTACAAGAAATGTGGAGCAAATTACTGGACTGTTCTGTTGTAAACAAAGATACTCTTCAACACACTGTTTCCACTAGGAGAGCAAATTTTCTCAAAAGCACTTGGAAACATAATATTGGGATCACTTATTCATTATCTTCAACACTTACATAGGCCAATATAAAGCAACTAACTTAATACAAGAAAGCATCAAAACAAGAGCACAGTTGATACCAATGACAATAGAGATATGTTGACATCAATGACAACAAAAATTAGGCACATACTTGCAATAGAAACCCCCTCATAATTTGCCATAAGTTTGCAAAATCCAAATCAGCATTCGTGTGTTTGTTGTTAGGGTTTTTGCATATCCATTTTTCTTTTAGTTTTCCTTTCCCTCATTTTTCTACTTTTTGGTTAAAAGTACACAAAAACTACAAAACCCCTATCATACAAGGGAGTTGCCCCTCTCAAATGTAGAAGAAAGTTATTAATCCAGTAACAACTTATCCAACTTTTGGAACATTTGTCGCTACCCATTGGGCAAGTTAGATTCAAATTTGCAATGACAAATCTATTTACTAACAGATTTTTGGCGACTCTACTGGGGACTAAGGGTGCTGCCACAATAATGGGCTAAACTTTCTGGGACATCCTGATTTTTGCCGAAATCACATATTTTTAGAAAATATAATGATTTAAGACTTGAATGGTTCCATTTAAAGGATTTTAATTGAAGAGGGTTTGATCAAACCCCCTTAGATTCAAACACCCTTAGATAGAACCCTGCTAGTTTTAAACCATACCTATAATGGAGTCTCCTCTACACCTATCCAAATGCTGATAAAAAACCACTTTTGATTTACCTTTTGGGGGATCAAATAAATTCATTTTAAATTTATGTTTTTTAAGTATCTAGTCCTTATTATAAGCTTCCCATAAAGTATAATTTTAAATATATTTAATTTGATTATTATATTTATTTTTTATTTCTTATGAATGTAGGTTTTTCAATGAACATCAAGGTCTTTGTTTCACACATACAAAAAAAAGGATAATAGAGAAAAAAAATTCTAAAAAACACATATCCTCTAGGTATTGATGTCCTTATTCCAACAAAAAAAAATTGAATTCTGATACATACAAATAAAAGTTATGTTGGAAAGAATACACCTATGTCTAAATTATAATTGGTTTGACTTCAAAACTTAATTAAAAAAATCAATCATCAAAACATTATGAAACCAAATGCATCCTCTAGATATCAGTGTTACCAATCTAAATTCAAAAAAATTAGATTTTTATCTTTTGTAGAAAAAAGTTATGTGTGACAGAATACACATCATTTTAAAAAAAATGTTGTTTACTATTAAAAACTAGTT
Source organism: Cunninghamia lanceolata (assembly GCA_027924645.1). Lineage (NCBI taxonomy): Eukaryota > Viridiplantae > Streptophyta > Pinopsida > Cupressales > Cupressaceae > Cunninghamia > Cunninghamia lanceolata. The sequence continues at coordinate 4,101,635 of BSBN01000178.1, read as the reverse complement.
ATAAAAGGAGACGCAAAAAAAATTACAATTTAACTCCAATTTTTTTTTAAAATATACATTTAGAATCTATAGACAAAATCTCACAAATCACTAGTTCACATCATCTTCAAATTCCTAATGGTTTAGCAGCTATATGTGTTATAAAGTTAAGATTTAGTTCAAAATGTTGATTTCAATGTCAAGTTTGGCCAAAAAGTGTAACCCATTATTGTGGGATGACCCCTAATCGAAGTGTTGGTACCTTTGATCCTCAAAAATCTTAAGGTACCTCCCTTGAAATGGGGGTTGGTGACTCTATCTGAAACAAGAACCCTAAAAAATAGTTTGATATCAAAGAACCCATACGTGTAACTTGCATTTGTTTGAATCGGTATCCAATAGTGACAGTGATGAGGAAGATTGCTCTTTTTCCATACATCCGGCTTAGAAAAACCATATTCTTGATGAACCCAAGCAAGTGGAGTTCCTAAAGAGCTTCTACGATGGCATGCAACTTTCTTCTAATAAGATTCATCCATCTTTGCTTCAAATGCTATAGAAGTTTGAACAAAATGATTGGAAGGAAACTCATTCTCTTGCTTGTGATCATAATTCCCTATCAGAGGAGATTCATGCACTAGAAGATAAATAAATTATGCTGAGATATATCATTTGCATGATGGGGACATCAATGAAGAAGCAAAAGTTTTTCCTGCAAATGAACCTGTATTGAATGAAATGTCTTCTAATCAAAGGCTTGAAAAAGACTCATCAAAACATGCATGTCCACTTAAGGAAGACCAAAAATAAAAAGCAATGGAGATGGAAAAAGAAGATTATATGGAAGCATGCAATAATGAAGAATAAATCTTTCCTAATGATGGCACTTTCTCAATTTTTTTGGAGAATGTCACTCCTCTTGTGAAAACTTGCTCTGGTTCCACAACTATAACCTCCGAGAAAGATTTCGGTGACATGGTTAATGTTCAAGGGACTGCAGAAGAAATTTTGGACCAAAGTATGAACAAAGAGCATGAAGATGAGTCACAAAATATTTTCCTGACACACATGCAATCTAAGCAAGACAAGAATGATGATGAATAGTGTTGCAAGATCTCTCTCATAAGGTTTCTTCCATCACAGATTGGGGTCTCAACACTCCTGATGATGACTTCCTTTCTAAAGAAGATGTCTTCCTTTTTTCTTTATCATGTATTGAAGAAGAATACTCAACTATCAAAACTAAAGGTACCACTCAAGATGAAGTGTTGAGTGCTCCCACTCTAAATGTGTAACAAGATCATAAGGATAGTGGATGTGAATCTACACAAAGAGAGGTTAGAAATGAATTGGTTCCTGAATATCTTTATTTAAGTGATTTCATTGTACACACCAGTCCTTTATCTGCATATAATAATGTTGAAGAAGGTAGTGTGAGTAATGTTTATAGTAGTAATAAAGGAGGTTAGAGTTCTAATGTTTGTGAGAATATGCACAAAATTGCAAATATTCAAAGGATTGATGAAGAGCTGCATGTTTTAACTTCTCCTTCACTACTTCCAAGGGAGGAAAATGTTATTTCTTCTTCATAAACTATAGAAGAGAATTTTCAGGAGGATAAAGTACACAATGTAGATTCATTACTTTCTTTTTTTCGTGTGCCATCCTTCAATAAAGCACCTCCCATGTTACTAATGGTAAAGGAGGAATTTTCTTTTGCAGAAGGTAATTCAATGATAAAGAAGGATGTTGTTCATAAGAATACTAAGTTTTCCTCTGAGCTCTTTTATTGGTTTATATGAAGGATGTCCAGTTCGTGGTTCAACTTTCTTTGATTTGAGCTATTAAAAGAATCTTCAGATACAGAAAATTGGTATGCTCAACATGATGCCAGAAGACATAATCAACACTACAAGGGTTAATACTAATATGATTCAAAAGTACTCAAAAAATTATGATGATCTAAATGGTTGTTTGGTGTACAATTCAAGGAGTCCTCATATTTCCTATATTTTATTTTTCTCATCATTTTGAAAAGGCTACTAAGTTCACAGGCACCTCATCCATGCACATCTCCTTTTTGTATAGGTGCCTATTTTCTCAACCTATTAATGGTTTTGCATGACCATTCTGGAGTAGTTTGAAGTAAGATTCACCTACCATGTGCATAGGTTAATTAGTTTTTTTTGTGTTTGTCTTGTTTCAGTTGTTGTTTGTTTTCTTCATTTACCTTGTTCCTATGTGTCTTTTGTCGTTTGCCTTGTCTCTCTGTTGTTTCTCTATTTTTTGTCTTGCTTGAGTCTCATTGTTCTCCTTGTACATTGTGTTAACTCCTAACTCTATAGCCCAATGGATTTAAGGTGTTAATTCTTCCCAAAGATTCTAGGTTCATCCTGCGTCTGCAAGGTCCTTGTCCCTAGTTAGAGCCAGTTGTTTACGTTTTTGAACTTACCAATTTTTACATTTTTGCATCAAAATCCCTATGTTGAATCACTTCTAGTCACAAATGCTACAATTATCCTTAAGTATGAAATAATTTCTTGAATCAGATGGAGAATCTCCCATGATTCCACTTTGAGCTCTTAGAGTTGTCATGCAAATTGGTAGTTTTTATGAAAACAATTAAATCTCAAGATTTGTGATAGATAGGGAAAAAATAATTTTATGACAGTGTTTAGAAACTCTATTTCTCTTGATGTGAAAAATTTGAAGATCAAAATGCCTTACAGTTTGGAAGATTTTAAGCTTCTAATTTTTCCTCAACAATTTTCAAAAACAATTAAAATAGGAGTTCTATGGACATTGGAGAAAAAATGTCTTAACAAAGGTTTTATATCAATATTTTTGACAATGTGCTAATATTTCATGATAAAAATTTATCACAGTTTAAAGTGGTGCATCTTTTTCCATTTTCATGCTTGGAGATCAATTAGGCAATTTTTATGAAAGTTCTCTAAGTAACGTCGAAGCAGCGTTATCAGTTTCAAAAGTTTTAAATGGGCACTCGTGAAGTCATCAAGTCTTCAACAATACTTGTGCCATGGGAAAATATAAATGACCTCGTAAACTTTATGAGCCGAAGAGTTCTTCACATGCCAACAACCAAGGAGTTTCTTTTTCAAGAATTTCTTTTCAAAGTGGTCAAATAATGCTTTGACAAAATTCAAAGGTGACTAAGTGGTTGTAGACCATATTCCAAATGTCAACAATGCTTTGTTATGACAGGTTTCTATCATAGGTGGTTGTCAGCTAAAGTAAAAGGTTTTGAAAGTAATCTTAGAAAGCTGACGAAGGGAAATCTTTTATTACCAGGCTAAACACATAGTTTCAAAGGTTTTAATACATCTTCGACAAAATAAAATTTACCCGAAATGTTGACAAGGCTTTATTTATATCAGCTATCTGTTCAACAAATGTTAAAGCTTTCAAAACTAGTTTCAAACATAATTATTTCATTCACTTCTAAACTACCTTCAAGTTGATCAATATTTTGATCATTCATATCTTGAAAGTGGCAACTTAGTCATAAAGTACTCTCAAAGAGTTGAAGCATACTATACGACACTTTAAAATGGTTACATTGATGACCTTTTTAATGATTCTTAAACTTTGGTTAAAGCATTGATAGGCTCGAATGTATTATCGGGGGTTGTGTTTAGTTTCAAAAATATTGTTTAACCCCAACAAGGTTTTTAAAAAGCATTTAAATTATTGATGAAGGCATTGCCATCGATAAAAGTATTCAGTTTAACAAGTTCCCAACTTTCCTGAAGAAGTTATCAAAACATCTAAAGTGTCTGATGAAGGGAGCTCATTTTGGTTTTTGGGGATTTTGTTTAGTTTCTAAAGCACTTTAAAACACTAAAGATGAAAGAAAATACTATTTTAAGATCTTTATTGGCTTTCATCAAGACTTTCTAAAGTCTTATATATCTACAACAAAGATTTCATTCTCGGGCATGCAAATAAGTTTCAAAACCTTAATCAGTTCTTTTCTAAAGTTGAGAATGTTGAATTTATGATTAGATATAAAAAATAGAAATTTAATTTAAGTTCAGACACATTAACACAGCATATTCCCTGGGAAAACCCTCCTCGAGGGAGAAAAACCCAGCCAATAATTTCTCTTATATTATAGAATAGATTCTGCTTTACAATCAATATGACAATATGCTGAAGATGATTGAATTCTTCTCCAAGTGCTAATTCTGCCTTCAATCAAACTCGATCTATTGTAGAAGAAAGAACTTGTCTGCTATGATCAAATGATGAATATTGCATGTGTATATATATGTATTTGTGGCGCCTCTTCATGAATGGGGTGTGACTCCTCATTGAGTCAGCCTGGAAATCTCCTGCTACTACAAAACATCAACTCTCCCTCTTAGCTAGGGAGATATCTTTCCAGATACCCATGTCATGAAGTCTCTCAACATGACACTTACAATGACTACACTCATTAGTGAGAAGAATTTATGATCACCTCATCATGATGTTAACCACTATGGCTACTCCCATATGTGGAAAATGAACATATCAGCTCATCGTAATATTAACCACATGGTTGCTCCCATGTATGGCATATGGACATAAGTACCCATCACTAAATTGTGATGTCGTCACCTCATCATGACGTTCACCATGGCAACTCCCAGAGGGTGAAAAGAACAAGTACAAAAAAAAATCATCACGGACTCTCTCACGTGATGTTGTCATGGAGTCACACTCATGGAATCCACCATGGCTACTCCCAGAGGGTGGAATCAAGGGCTTTCACCTCAAATCTCTCTCATAGAGAGAAATGCATTAACAAGGGCTTGCACCTCAAATCTCTCACAGAGAGAAATGCATTATAGTACATCTTAAGAAGTCACTGATACTGAGACTCCCTCTTAGCAAGGGCTTCATTCTATTGGGAATTAAGGTGTCTCAACCTTGGTAATTCCTTACATTTGTAATTTTTACATTTATTATTTAATTGCCTATGTTGTAAATACTTGTAAATTCCATATTGTCATATTGTGGGATGTGGCACGGTGATGTGTCGATCCTACATGGAATATGACAACTTGTAGTTTTGTCCTCACATGAGGAGATAGGCGTCCCATTTTGTGGTAGGAGCATTTTTCCATGTGTTGGCATCTTCCATGTTATGTAAGAGAATGTTTGACCGAAACGGTTATGACATATTCCTATCATGAATCTATGACATGTAAGAGTCAGAAATAGAAGGTTATAAGATAGGTGATGACATGTGTCATGAAGCATATTTGAATAAGGCATATTTGGGACCCCAAGGTGGAATATGACATGTTGTAAGAGAATATGCTATTTATAGCATGTGTATGACAGATTCTCTTATAGCTGTAAGTTGTAACCGCTATGACAGATTCTATGACGGTCATAAGTGTCGTAAGAGCATCTGTCATAGCCTATTTTAGAAATAGGCAATCTCTTTGGAATGGGAGCTGTGGACAAGTGTCAGGAACATTCTACAATGTTGACCAAGTGTCCTTGGGCGTGGGTTTTGGTCCATGAAGCCATGTTGGACGCCCATTCCAAGATAGGTCCAATATTGCCTTGTATTTCCTATTTAAATAGGTGCTTGGAGATGGAGTTTGTATCACAGGTTTACAGGTACTGTTATGCTACCAAATTGACTCCAGACACAAGTGTTGAAGACCATTGAAGCTTGCATTGCAAGTGTATTGTAAACAACTTTCAGATTTGTTAATACATTGTGCAGGTTTTTGAGTGTGGGGTTTTTCACCCGATAAGGGTTTTCCCCACCGTAAATCTTTGTCTCTCTTCTTTTGTCTACTTTCTGGTTCTTATGCTTTGCTGCAATATCTCATGTTAATGGTTTAACATTGCTATAATAGTTAGGATAAATTTGAATTTGCATAGCCCTCTCCTCATTAGATTAGTGTAGGAAGCAATTTCCGCACACCTAGCTTCCTTTCAGTTGGTATCAGAGCTTGATCACCTTTGGTCCTAGTTGTTGGGTAGGGGTTTTTTGAGCTAATCTTAGGTTGAGTGGGAGTCTATATAGAGCATTCTATATGTTATTGCAGCAAGGAGATGGTAGGCACATCTAGAATATTTGAAGTGGAGAAGTTCAATGGCAGTAATTTCGAGCTGTGGAAGCTCAAGATGAAAGACATGCTTGTTGACTGAGACCTTTGGGAAAGTGTTAATGGAAATAAACCAGCTGCAATGTCACAAGATGAGTGGGATCTCAAGGATCAGAAGGCTAAGGGTCTCATAAGACTTAGTCTTGCTGATTCTGTGTTGTTAAATGTCCATAAGGAGACTACTACAAACCTACTTTGGAAGAAGTTGGGGGATGTGTATCAAGCCAAATCCCTAGTTAATAAACTTTTCCTGAGAAAGAAGTTGTATTCCCTTCGAATGAAGGATGGAGGATTTGTTACTGAGCATATGAATTTTTTATCATGCTAGTTGCACAATTGACATCTATTGGTGTAAAGATGGAGGAGGAGGATCAGTGTATGACCCTGCTTTGTTCTCTGTTGGACTCATGGGATCATCTTGTCATGGCAATTGGAAGCACCACATCCACATTCAAAATGCAAGAAGTGGTTTCTTCACTATTGTCTGAAGAGATGCACAGAAAGTCTTCTGAGGCAGCCAAAGAGGCCCTTGTAGTTCATGGAAAACCCAAGGAGAAAGGTAAGAAGAAGGACAAGAAAGCTTAGAAGGGTAGATCCAAATCTCCTGGAAAGTCCAAGGCTCTTTGTTGGAACTGTGGTAAAATCGGGTATTTCTAAAAGGAATGCAAAGAGGAGAAGAAGAAGAAGAAGAAAGCTCTTGATTCAGATTCTGACAAGTCATAAGATGACGGTGATGCTTTCATCACAGCCTTGGCAACCCATGCATCTGATCATGTGTGGCTAATCAACTTTGGTGCATCATTCCACATGACCTCGCATCGAGATTGGTTCACTAAGTATGAGGAGTTTGATGGTGGAAAGGTGTATCTGGGTAACGACTCTCATCTGAAGATTGTTGGTCATGGAAGAGTCTCTATCTGATTCCCTGATGGTCGAGTGAAGGGGATTTCTGGGGTTATGCACATCCCAGGCTTAGCACGGAACCTACTTTTTGTAACTATGTTGAATGATGTAGGTGTGCAGGTTGTCTTTTCAAAAGAAGGATGCAAGATGACTAGAGGAGCTATGGTGCTTGCTAAGGGTACTAGGAGAGGTACTCTGTTTCAGCTGGAGGCATGCATTTCACAATGCAATAGTTCTTCTGACTGAAGGAAGAGGGCAGCAATCACTTCATCCCCACCATCTGAATGAGCAATGAAGAAATTTGTTGTTTCTAGTCTTGATGGTTGTAATCGTGCATTAGAAGTTAAACTTCCTCTTGAAAAGACAATGTTATGGAATAAGAGATTTGGCCACATTGGTGAGAAGGGTCTGTGTACCCTGAAAAATAAGAACCTCGTTGAGGGGTTCGATGATTGTAATCTTGAGTTTGACTTTTGCGAACATTGCATTTATGGAAAACAAAACCATGTTTAGTTTTACTCAAGTCCTCATAAGTCTTTTGGTGTGTTGGACCTTATTCATTCTAATGTGTTTGGTCTTGTTAATGTTCCTTCGTTATCAAAATCTTTATACTTTGTATCTTTTATTGATGATTATAGTAGGACATGGATTTATTTTCTCAGAAGCAAATATGAAGTCTATAGCAAGTTTAAGGAGTTTAAAGTCTTTCCTGAAAATTAGACTGGTAAAAAGATTAAATGTTTGAGAACTGACAACAATGGTGAGTTCTATTCTACAGAATTCAATAAGTATTGCAAGGAACTTGGGATTGAAAGACATAAGACAACTCCATACACCCCGCAACAAAATGGAGTTGCAGAGAGGATGAACAGGACACTGATGGAGAAGGCTAGGAGTATGCTTAGTGGAGCTAGCCTAGAACAAAAGTTTTGGGCTGAAGCTATTGCCACTGCTTGCTATCTGGTAAACAGATCTCCTACATCAACTCTTGTTGGAAAGACACCCATGGAGGTGTGGTCTGGTAGAAAGCCTTCAATAAGGCATCTTCATGTTTTTGGTTGTGAGGCGTATGCACATGTGCCTAGGGAGAAGCGGTCAAAGTTGGAGAACAAGGCTAATAAGTGTATCTTCATTGGCTATGGTGTCAGTGTGAAAGGATACAAGCTTTGGGACCTTGTGGCTGAAAAAGTGTTGTATAGCAGAAGTGTCATCTTCAGAGAGCTTAGACCTTCTTCCATTGTTTTGCAGCTAGAAGAAATAGTAAAGAAAGAGGATGTTGTTCAATTTCCTGCTACCCCTGAGAAGACTGAACAGAAAGATAATGTTGGGCCAGATGATGAGGAGAGCTCTGGTAGCTCTGAAAGCTCAAATGAAGAAGTTGAACCTCAACCTCATCCTTTGAGGAGGTCTACACGGATAAGAAAGCAACCTGAAAGGTTTGGTTTTACATTGCTTGATTCTAGTTGTGCTTATGCTTTAATCACTAATAATGATGAACCTGGAACTGTGTCAGAGGCTTTGGATATGAAAGATGTAGGTTCCTAGAAGGAGGCCATGGAGGAAGAAATGGCTTCTTTAGAAAAGAATCAAACTTGGGACTTGGTGCCTTTGCCTCTTGGATGAAAACCTGTTGGATGCAAGTGGGTGTTCAAGAAGAAAATTGGTGCAGATGGCAGTGTTGAGAAGTAAAAGGCCAGATTGGTTGTGAAGGGGTATTCACAAGTGGAGGGTATAGATTATGGTGAGATCTTCTCTCCTATTGCAAAGCTAACATCCATTCGACTCCTACTGTCTCTCACAGTAACTTATGACTTGGAGGTAGAACAGATGGATGTGAAGATAGCTTTCCTTCAGAGTGACTTGGAGGAATAAATCTACATGTCATAGCAAAAGCATTACATGGTGAAAGGTAAAGAAAATTTGGTTTGCAAACTTAAAAAGTCTTTGTATGGTTTGAAGCAATCCCCTAGGAGATGGTACTTGAAGTTTGATGCCTTTGTGTTGTCAATTAGATTTGTGAGATTGAAATCAGATCACTGTGTGTATTATAAATTTGATGGTGATCGTATTCTCATTATTACACTGTATGTTGATGATATGTTGCTCATTGGGAAGGGTAAGAATATGATTTCTGATTTTAAATCTCAGTTGTCAGCTCAATTTGAAATGAAAGATTTAGGGGTAGCCAGGTACATTCTAAGAATGGAAATCAAAAGAGATAGAACCAACAGAAAACTTTGGTTAAGCCAGAGTAAGTATGTGAAGCCCGTGTTGGACAGATTCAGCATGGCAAATTGTAGACCATTGTGTACCCGTTTCTTTGGGGACAAAGTTGTTTGTTGAGGATTGTCCAAAATCTCCTAGTGAGGTGGAGGACATGAGCAGAGTACCTTATGCTAGTGCTATTGGCAGTTTGATGTATGTTATGGTCTGCACAAGACCAGACGTTGCCCAAGCAGTGGGAGTCCTTAGTCGATTTATGGCTAATCTTGGATGAGTTCATTGGGATACAGTTAAGCAAGTGTTCAGATATTTGAGGGGTACTTTCAAGTATTCTATTTGCTATCATGGTAATGTTTCAGGGCCTCTACATTCTATTGATATTCATGGATTTGTGGATTCAGATTGGGCAGGTGACATTGACAGCAGGAGATACACCAGTGCTTATGTGTTTACATTGTTTGGTGGTGCTATTAGTTGGATGAGTAAGTGACAACATGTTGTTGCTTTGTCCATGACAGAAGCTGAGTATATGGAAGCAACTCATGCTTGTAAGGAAGCCATTTGGCTTAAGAGATTGTGTTCAGATATTGGTGTTGATGCAGGTCAGATCATGATCAATTATGACAGTCAGAGTGTGATGTGCTTTGCAAAGAATCCAACTTTCCATGCTAGAACCAAGCACATTGATGTTCAGTTTCACTTCGTGTGAGACATGGTTGAGGATGGAAAGGTAAATTTGGAGAAGGTAGATACTTTGAAGAATGTTGCAGATGCATTGATGAAACCAGTGAGCACAGAGAAGTTCAGATGGTGTTTGGAGTATATGGGCCTCTTGGCCTATAGCAGCTAAATCTTGTTTTTCTATTAGCTCTTACAAGGTGTTCGACAAGTGGGAGAATGTTGGGAATTAAGGTGTCTCAACCTTGGTAATTACTTACATTTGTAATGTTTGCATTTATTATTTAATTGCCTATGGTGTAAATACTTGTAAATTCCATATTGTCATATTGTGGGATGTGGCACGGTGATGTGTTGATCCTACATGGACTATGACAACTTGTAATTTTGTCCTCACATGAGGAGATAGGCATCCCACTTTGTGGTAGGAGCATTTTTCCATGTGTTGGCATCTTCCATGTTGTGTAAGGGAATGTTTAACTGAAACGGTTATGACAGATTCCTATGACGAATCTATGACATGTAAGAGTCAGAAATAGAAGGTTATAAGATAGGTGATGACATGTGTCATGAAGCATCTTTGAATAAGGCATATTTGGGCACCCCAAGGTGGAATATGACATGTTGTAAGAGAATATGCTATTTATAGCATGTGTATGACAGATTCTCTTACAGTTGTAAGTTGTAACTGCTATGACAGATTCTATGACGGTTGTAAGTGTCGTAAGAGCATCTGTCATAGCCCATTTTGGAAATAGGTGACCTCTTTGGAATGGGAGCTGTGGACAAGTTTCAGGTACATTCTACAATGTTGACCAAGTATCCTTGGGTGTGGTTTTTGGTCCATGAAGCCATGTTGGATGCCCATTCCAAGATAGGTCCAATATTGCCTTGTATTTCCTATTTAAACAGGTGCTTGGAGATGGAGTTTGTATCACAGGTTTATAGGTACTGTTATGCTACTGGATTGACTCTAGACATGAGTGTCGAAGACCATTGAAGCTTGCATTGCAAGTGTATTGTAAACAACTCTCAAATTTGTTAATACATTGTGCAGGTTTCTGAGTGTGGAGTTTTTCACCCGATAAGGGTTTTCCACACTATAAATCTTTGTCTCTCTTCTTATGTCTACTTTTTGGTTCTTGTGTTTTTCTACAATATCTCATGTTAATGGTTTAACATTGCTGTAATAGTTAGGATAAATTTGAATTTGCATAGCCCTCTCCTCATTAGATTAGTGTAGGAAGCGATTTCCGCACACCTAGCTTCCTTTCACATTCTCCACAACTCCAAGCTTGTCTCAAAAATGCACAAACTTCACTTTGGCAAGAGGCTTGGTGAGAATGTCCGTCGTCTGCTCATCAGTGCTAATATATTTCAACTGGATTGCTTTCCTCAATACTATATCTCTGATATAGTGGTATTTGATCTCAACATGTTTAGTTCTGTCGTGAAATACTGGATTGACAGAAATCTTCACACATCTTTGATTACCACAATGATTGATAGTTGGCACCAATGATTGTCCAAACAATCCTACAAGGAACTTTTGAAGCCACATTGCTTCTCAAGCTGCCACACAAGTTGCAATATACTCAGCCTCTACGGTGCTCAGTGCCATTGAGGACTATTTCTTGCTACACCAGGATATCATCACAGACCCCAAACTGAAGAAACATCTAGAGGTGCACTTCCGATCAGTAACACACCCTGCCCAATCCGAATCAGTATATCCTTGCTTCAAGTCTATACCAGAAGAATATCTCAAGCCATACCCAACTATGCCACGTAAGTATCTTAGGATATGCTTTACTGTGACTAGATGTATTTCCCTTGGTTCACACATGAACTGACTAAGTGCACTCACTGCATAGCAAATATCTAGTCTAGTATTAACTAGATAGATTAATGATCCAATCAACTGTCTGTACATAGTAGGATCCACCAGATCTGAACTAGCTACAGCCTCTTTTAACTTCAACAAATTTGTCTCCATCGGTGTAGACATGGACTTGCAATCCATCATACCAAATCTCTTCAAGATGTCAATAGTATACTTTCCTTGACTTAGAATGATCTCATCTGGCTTCTGCCATACTTCTAAACCAAGGAAGTAATGCAAAAGACCAAGATCCTTCATTTCATTTTCTGAATCTAACTCCTTGCATTTGATAATGAGGTGATCTTCTCCAGTAATAAGTAGATCATCAACATAGAGAACCAAGATTAATGCTTTGCCATCAATTACCTTGAAGTATAGGTTTGAATTAGCATCATTCTTGGAGAAACCCAATCTCATCAGGTATCGATCAATTCTTTGGTACCAAGCATGAGGAGCCTACTTAAGGCCATACAAGGCCTTCTTTAGCTTGCAAACATGAGACTCCTTCCCATGAAACTCAAATCCATCAGGTTGCTCAATATATACCTCTTCCTCGATTATACCATTTAGAAATGTTGTCTTCACGTCTATTCGGTGTATCGTCCATCCTTTAAATGCTGCAATAGCAATGATGGCCCTAACGAATGTATAACGAGCAACTGGAGCAAAGGTTGCCTCATAATCTACTCCCTCTTTCTGAGAGTATCCTCTAGCCATGAACCTAGCCTTGTACTTCTCAATGCTCTTATAAGCTGCATGCTTGATCTTGAAGAGCCACTTAGAAGAAACAACAGATTTTCCTTCAGGTCTAGGTACAATGTCCCAAACATCATTCTTGAGGATGGATTGATACTCTTCAGCCATAGCATCTCTCCATACTTGCTTACTAGCAGCTTCCTCAACACTGGAAGGCTCAAACTTAATAATTTAACTCATTAATAACACATAATTTGAGAACTTATGAGGTCTATTGCCTTCTCTAAGAGATCTTCGAGGAGCTGCATATTTTCCCACCTCTTGCATGGTTTCTTGAACCCACAGAGGCCTTTTTCATACTACAGCAATATCACTAGGTCCATCAGTTGGTTCCAAAGGCTTAACTGGATCATCATCTTCTTTTGGATCAGTAGCCTCCCTCTGAATCTCAGGAGTATGGTCAACTTCCATATCCTAAGGAGACTCTTGGTCTTCATTATCTATCTCCATATGAATGCCCTTAGATCTTTTGAATGCAACATCCTCTTCAAATGTAACATCCCTGCTAATCTCAATCAACTTCTGACTTGGAATGTAAACTCTATAGGCTTTTGAAGTCTCACTGTAGCCTACAAATATTCCCTTCTTGCCAGATGGATCCAACTTTGTCCTTTTATCTTTTGGTATATGAACATACAGTGGACAACCAAAGATCCTCAAATGACTTACTTCTAGCTTCACCCCTGTGAATGCTTCTTTGGGAGTCATGTTCTCCAAAATGCGGTGAGGGCTTCTATTCTGAACATAAACAGTTGTCCTAGATGCTTCAGCCCAAAGGAGGGTTTGGAGATCTTGGTCATGAATCATAGCTTTGGTAGCTTCTACAATAGATTTGTTCTTCCTCTCTACAACACCATTCTATTGAGGATTGTAAGGTACACAGAACTCCCTCTTAATCCCTGCTTCAATGCAAAAGTTACGAAATCTTTCAGAGATGTACTCTCCTCCATTGTTAGATCTCAAAACTTTGATCCTCTTCCCAGATAAGTTCTCTACCTAAGCTTTAAACTCTTTGAACCTCTCAAGTACTTCCTCAGATTCTTTAGATTTCAAGAAATAAATCCAAGTCTTTCTAGAGTGGTAATCAATAAAAATAATGTAATATAAGAACCCACTCAAAGACTCAACATACATTAGACCACATAAATCAGAATGAATAAGGTCTAGAATACATTTAGATCTACTCTCACTACTATGTAATGGACCTTTAGTATTCTTACCCAATGCACAACCTTTGTAAGTACCTTCATGCTCCTGGTTGAGTTTTGGAAGGCCCGTGACCATCTTCTCCATGGTTGGTAGAGCTCAGAAGTGAAGGTGAGCCATCTTCTATGCCAAAGTTCACACGAACTTGATGAATCATGCAATAAGGCCTAAAGTGGACGAGTACAAAGGCTGTAGAGACTGTCATGTCGAACTCCAATCACCTGAGCTGTCTTGATATTTGAGTTCTTTGGCCATGCAAGAACTTTACCTTCTGAAAATACAACTTAGTATCTCATGTCTTCTAAGGCTGAGATAGAGACAAGGTTCCACTTGATATCTGGAACAAATAGAATATCACCCAACTGTAAGGAAATACCAGAATCCAAGTGAAGAGAGGAGGTCCCAACTCCTTTCACAAAATAACTAGCATCATCTCCAATAATTACTTGAACACTAGAATCTTTTTCCACCAAATCAGTTAGATGCTCTCTAAATCTGGTGATGTGGCGAGAGGCACCACTATCAATCAACCAAGTATTGTTGTCGGTAGGTACATTACTTGAAAGAGCAGAATAGAATAGAAATCCACTTGAATCCTTCTGCAGAGAAATCTCACTCACATATGCAATAGAAGCTTGTTGCTTATGTCTAGTTGGACAATCCTTAACATAGTGACCAAACTTGTCACATCTAAAACATTGAATGCGAGAGAGGTCCTTCTTCTTCTTAAATGCAAGAGTACCATCTTATCCTTTATCTCTATTCCTCTTGAAGTACCCTTTCTTTCCTTCTTTTCCTTTCTTCTTCGAGGAATAAGTGGTAAGAACATGAATGTCTTCATTTGTAGAGTTTTGACCAATCCCTCTTGCAGCCAACCTTGATTCTTCTTGAATACAATCTGCCCTCAACCGATCAAACTTAGGAAGTTTTGATCTTGTACTGATTCCTTGAATGAATGACTCCCAAGATGGAGGAAGACCATTAAGAGCCAACATAGTCAAATCCTTGTTATCAACAATATGCCCAATGGTAGAAAGCTGATCTCTCAACTCGGTGATCTTCATGAAGAATGTGATGACGAAATCTCCTTTCACCATCTTGATGTGATGAAGCTATTGCTTTAATGCAAGAGCTCAACTTGTGTTGTTGATCTCATACATCTCCTCCAAGGTCTTGAACATATCTCTTGCAGTTTTCAACTTGGAGATTATTGGCACAATGTGATCTTTCACTTAATCAACCAACATCTTTTTCACCTTAATTCCATTTCTCTTCCATTGAGGCTTCTCATTCTCATTGGTTGGTTCGGGAACTTCGCCCTCCATGAACTTGGCTAACTCATTTTCTTCCAAAGCGAGCATGACTCTAAACTTCCAAGATGTGAAGTTTGATGTGCCCTCAAGTCTATCTTTGACCTTGAGCCCGTTCACCATCTTGACAATAGATGAAATCAAGGATGAGAATAACATAGGAGGGTAGCGCTGCTTGAATGAATTTGATCACGATCTTTCTTATACCCGCTCTGATACCATGTTGAATTTATGATCAGATATAAAAAATAGAAATTTAATTTAAGTTCAGACACATTAACACGGCATATTCCCTGGGAAAACCCTCCTTCTTGAGGGAGAAAAACCCATCCAATAATTTCTCTTATATTATAGAATAGATAATGTAGAAATCTACTTTACAAGCAATATGACAATATGCTGAAGATGATTGAATTCTTCTCCAAGTGCTAATTCTACCTTCAATCAAACTTGATCTGTTGTAGAAGAAAGAACTTGTCTACTATGATCAAATGACAAATATTGCATTTGTATATATATGTAATTGTGGTGCCTCTTCATGAATGGAGTGTGACTCCTCATTGAGTTGGCCTAGAAATCTCCCGCTGCTACAAAACATCAACAGAGAAAGCATCATAAAACCCTAATGAAAGGAGTTATTCATCATACGTTTAGGAGAAATTAGTTTTTATAACTACTGGAGAAGCCGGTTGCAAAGAAAATAAATTGTTCTTGAAAAGGATTCGCTATAAAGGCACAGTAACTATTTATTATGCAGTAGTCAACTGATGTTAGAGCCAAACTCTACAACCTTTGCTAACTTCCTCCTTGTGAGAATAGGAGCTATGGAAAAATTATTTGGATGTCCATCAAAGCATAGTGGAGACATGTATGTGTGATTTGAAAGCATAGATGAAGCACGTGAACTGTTTAATAGAATGCCTCAATAAGTAAGGTCTCATGGAATGTATAACCTAAAGGAAAAGCACAAAATAGTTTTATTAAGCAAGAAGATTCAGGAAAATAGTGGAGATGTTTCTAAAAGGCAATTACATTTACCAGGTTGAAGCTAAAACTCCACACCCTTCTTGACCATTAGTCCTTCTGCTGCCAATATGGGAGCTTTCAAATAGAGTACGGACCTCTACCAAAGCATAACAGAATGAGGTTTTGTCTAATATTGTAGTCATATTCGCTTTGATATAGAAAGTAGAAGCATTCATGGTATGCAATGATCATAGGGTTTGCACCAAGTAGATATGTTGAAAAGACTTTAGAAACTTACAAGCAAGTGCAATTGGCTAGTGTAAAGCCAAATTCCACAACATTTGCATAGCGTGGAAGCATTTACAATGCACATGATCATCTTGACAAACTACCTCAAAGAAATCTCATCTCATGAAATGCAATGACCGCAGGGTATGCACAAAAAAAATCTATTGAAAAGGCTTTATAAAACTTCATAGAAAATGTTAGCAACTATTGTAAAGTTGTTCCACAAACTTTACACAACATCGTCTTGACCCGTGTTGAAAGTGAGATTTTTGTCTCATATAAGCAAATACTCTAGATGACAGGTATTAATCGAGACCATAAAATTGAAAACCTGTATGCATTTAGCTTAATCTTATACATGAGGTGAACATCCTCTTGAAAAGATGTATTGGGTCTCTAAACTTAGACATGAAAAAGAATGTATACATATTCAAATATCTAGCATGGTGAAGGAATTGGGTTTACTTTATAATGGTGATATATTTATCTACAATGACATCCCTGGTGCTTGCATCAGATCCAATTTCTCTACATATGCAAATCACCTCAATACATGCAATTATTTTATTGAGATAGTTTGTTGAAGTGTGGTTACAAAAACAAGTCATACATATAATGTTATTCTTTGTGAGGAATATAATGAGAGCAAATATGGGCAGGATTAAAAATTTATACATTCTCAAGGATCATATGTGGGTTAGCCATCTCAATCGCCATGAAAATAAATGTGGAGTAGAATTTATATGGCTTCTCAATCCCGATGAAGACTGAAGCCTTTAAATATTAGTTAGATGGAAGCAATTTTCATCTTATCAAGTTTAAATTGCAAGACATTGGTTTGAACAATTTAAATACCATTCTCTTTTCTTTCTAACATAGATTGTAACATTCGTCAATGATTATTTCACATTAGAGGAATGCACAGTGGTGCAGTCACCCCCAAATGGTATCAACAATGGAGCAAATTTGTGATTGACTTAAAGGAGATGGGAAGACAATGGGCTACTATGCAAGAACTATGTTCCATGACCTTCTTCCAACTCTATACTCACAATAAAAGATGATTGATGGTGCCCACACTAGTAGATGGCCCATGAGGTTACAGAGCATAATCCATAGGATCGAAAAGTTGTGTGGTTGAAACCTTACAACTTTGCAAAGAAATTGAGTATCTACAAAGTAAAGTTAGTTCCATATCAATAATGAGCTCTAGCACCTAGGAACATCTCCATAAAATATCAAAGATATGCGTAGACATGGGAGTCTAAGATTCAGGTATTTTATCTCATGAAGGAGGGAGATAATCTTCCTAAGAAAGTTGTATCTTGAAAAAGAAATTTGAGTAATCATGGGGATACACTTCATGGAGGTGATCAACCAATGGGGAGTAGGGCATCATCTAGGTTACTTAAGACATCTTTTGTCTTAGTTGCAATTGTGTCTACAATGCAGTCAAAATGAATGTATCATGTTGTTGTTGTTTCAAAGGGTCATCAGATGCATCTCGTCACATCTTCAAGTATTGGTTGCAGTGGTTCCGTTGAAGAGGATATGGGTATTCTAGTGGATACAAAACTACCAATTTTGAAGAATTCCCACCAACACATATATGATCCTTCATGGAACTTCTTATGCCAAACTTTAGTGACTACAAAGAACTGATGGACCACTTTCATCATGTGTCTACTACCTTTCTAGCACTTGGAAAGAGATATCAAGAAGCAATTAAGGAGATGACTGCCAAAATAATAAAGAGTGCATTTGGTTCGTGTGTTCCATTGTACTTTTGAGTTATTGTTACTGATTTCTCATATGTTAAATTAGTAATACCTATGTGTCATTGTGTAAACCATTTGTCATCTTTCAAGTCATATATAAACCATGCAATTGATGTAAAGAAACACAAACATATCTTAGTGTCTTGATTTGAATGTGCCCAGATAACATATCTCTTTGTGCATTGAGATCTGTGTGTTATCATTCTTTCATCATGGTTGCATACTAAAACATATATTATTGTTGTGAAATTCATCATATTGGTTAAGGAATGTAGTTTCTAGCTTTTGTGGTGAAACCCTCTCATAATTTGTCATAAGTTTGTAAAATCCAAATCAGTATTCATGTGTTTGTTGTTAGGTTTTTTGCATATCCATTTTTTTTAGTTTTTCTTTCCCTCGTTTTTGTACTTTTTGGTCAAAAGTACACAAAAACTACAAAACATCTATCATTCGAGGGAGTTGCCCCTCTCAAACATAAAGGAAAGTTGTTAGTCCAGTAACAACTTATCCAACTCTTGGAACATTTATCGCTGCCCATTGGGCAAGTCACATTCAAATTTATAGTGACAAATATGTTTACCAATAAAGCCACATCAATTTAAATTTGAAGGGAGTTACTGTATTTTGGTTTTCATTTAAAACCTCTAGCTAAATTGGGAAATGATTTGAACTTGCTACTAACACAATCAGGGAAGACAAGACCCTATCCTTAAGGATCCATTCAAAAGACACTTGGAAATGATATAGATGTTCTGTTATATAGTAAATCTTTTTCTCCTATTATTCCTTGTAGGCAAACCTTGCTTGGGATAGAGATAATATAATTTGCAATATTGTATAAAGTCTTTAAAACCCTGAGAAGAATTATATAAAATAGGAGTGCCCTCAAATTTATCCTTAGAAGAATGAATCACATTGAAGTCTTAACACAATAGAAAAAGATGATCCAAATGACTAGGAATATGAACCTTAACTTCTTCCCAAACTCTTTTCTTTTGAATTGGAGAATTCGGTCCATAAAAAGAGTTTGGGGTACCAGTCAAGTTAATCACAGATAAGTCAATTCTGATGCAACGATGGGTTTCTTCGCGTCTGCGGCCGCGTTTGGGCAGGAAATCTTTAGAAACTTGTTGCGGCTGCATTTCCAGAGGCTGTGGGTAGCTGAAACTTTAATGGCACATAATGCAGGAAGGCATGGGTCGAGTTGACAGGCTCAACCACCTGAATTGATGATGCATGCCCCTGCACAACGGCCCAGATCCCGATCTCACCTACTCTGTCCTTTGTTTCTGGCTGTTGCATTTATTTTGAGCACCATTTTTTTGATACTGTGTATCTAGCGGGATTTTTGGCCTCCCTTGTAATTAATTCTTTCAGTGCATAGTTTTGCTATAAAGAGCAGATGATGCTACTCAATTAGAGGTTGTTGAAAACTGGACATTTTGGCTCTGTAATGAAATACATCTGGTTTTGGTTGCTCTGTGCAGAAGATTTTGTGAGTTTATGAGTCTCATGTCTTATGTTTTGTGCATAAATTCATTGGTTTCATGCTTATTTAGATGAGTAATGCTATATTGCATGTGTTTTGTTGTCTGTCTCCTGTATTGAATATGCTTTCCTTTTGAATCTGGATATCTAAGGGGTGTCTTGGGTTCTAAGATATAGGTTTACTATATTGAATGCTTGATCTCTTAACTTCTGTTCAAGGGATAGATCAAACTATTTTTAGGTTAAGTATTGAGGAAAGTATATTGCAGTAAGGATATCATAAGTAGAGATGTATAAAACACTCTGTTCTGGGATATATTTGTAAGGCAAATATGATGAAATCCCCTTGAAATCCAGTCTTGTTATGTTTATGCTGAACATTTACATGTGTATGTCTATGACTCCAAGCCCTGGATAGGCACCAATCTAGCTCTGTGTTGAGGTCATACACCAGGTCCAGCTCTGCATCCAAACACAAAATCAACATTTAAACTCCAAAACAACCATTAGGACAATAGAATTAGTTTTAGGATCCCAAGTCCTCTGTCTACAACTGAAAATAGGCCCAAAGCTAGCCCCTTTGCTCTTATCTTGCAGTTTTGGTCTACTTACAAGAGGACTTATCTGCTTCATGTCAGCATCCCAGCCTTTGTATGCATATTCTCATGGATGTTGAGTAGGGAATACCCCCTAGGTTTTGTAGAGCCTGAAGAAGAAGAGGAGATAAAAATAGAGTCTATCTCCTATACTGTTGGCCCCTGGCCCAGAGATCCTATTGATCATTGATGGCTACCTTGTAGGGAAATCTGGGAATAAGCATCCAGTCTGGGAAAAAACCAACAGAAATTGGTGACTCTGCTGGGGAGCTTGTGTAAGAACCCTAATTTTTAAAAGAAAACAGTTCCTAGCAATAGGTGGCGACTCCGAACCAATGTCCCAACCGGTAAAGTAAAAATTTGTATGCAAGGGAGAAGATCCTAGCGTAATACTCTATTTGAAGAGTTACCCATAAAAATGATGTATAGAAAAAAGGGGACTATTTGAGCCAGTCAAGATGGTTCTCCTAGCCCCAAGAAAAATGATTTTATTCAGGATAATCTAGGATCCTCAGAGAAGACAGTACCTTATTTTTCAAACACTGATGCTGAAATCCAGAATGTGTATGAAAGACAGCAAGGTAATGGTTTGAGAATAAGGTCAGAGGTGTTTCAAGAACGTCCTTTTCATGATTCTTCTGACAGATTTGAAGAGGCTGAATCCCTAAGGGATGATGATAATGATGATCAGAATATGATAAAACCTTCCTCTTCAATGCCTAGAGAGGAAGAACTAGCTGATGAAATTAAGAGCTTAAGGGCTGAGTTAGAATATCTGCAAGCAGTAAAAATCAGAGATGATATGAGACAGAAAGTGCAGGCTTTGAGAGTTGCTCAAAATGATTCAATTCCTACCCTCCAAAATGCAAATATGCAGAGAAATCAACAAAGAAATGAGGTACAGTATCATCAGAATAATGATCAAAGACAAAAGGTAGACAATGCCAGAGTACCATTAAATAATGTGAGACAGCATAATGTTGATAGAAATGCAAATGCTAATTAGTTTGAAAGGCACCCAATGCAGTTGGATAGATTCAGACAGCTTATTTTTTATGGCATTCCTGGTTATCCAAACCTTGTTGACAAACATGTGAGGCTGCAAGTGCCTAAATTTTTAGGAAACAATACTGTCTCAGGAGAAGACCATTTAAAAGCTTTTCAGAACACCATGGACAACTTTGAGGTTGAGCATGAGGATGTTTTCATGAAATCATTTATGCAAACCTTAGTTGATGAAGCCAAGGAATGGTATAAGGGTCTACCTGACAGAAGCATTTCATCATGGGATGATTTCAAAAGGATGTTTAAGGAGCAATATGGTGACAAAACTGACCCTAACTGTTTTGTAAATGAGTTCACTAGTATCACTAAAGGGTCAAATGAGCAGGTGCAGATTTTAATGCAAGATTTACTAAAGTATTGAACAAATTGCCACATCACATGAGGCCAAATGAACCAATGTGCATAATATTATATATTAATGCTTTTGATGCCAAAACAGCATATGGGTTAAGAGATAAGGGTCCTGCTACTCTCAGGGATGCTTTCAAGATAGCAATAAATATTGAGAATAACAAGAAAGCATCAGGCAAGACAAACAGAAGGGATGATGTGAAAATTCTGCAGAATCCAAACAAACCTCAAAACACTCAAGGTAGTACATCTGCGCCTGAAGATAAAATAGATAAATTGGCAAATGTTGTTAAGGACCTAAGCTACAGACTGGCTAGAAGTGAAAAAGGGATAGGTCCTGATAGGCAAGCTTATCAAAGATAGGAAAAGAGACCATCATTGCATGATATGCCATATAATACCAATTGGCATAATGGTAGGCCTGTATTGCCACATAACAACACAAATCAAAGAGCTCAACATACCAAGGAAACACCTGATCCTTTGAAGAAGGCTGTTAATATTGTTAATGATACTCCATGGTGCATAATCTGTCAGATGCCTCATTCACAGTCACAATGTATGATTGCTCAGTCTCTATATAACAATGCCATGGCTTGTGATGAGTGCAATGAGCCTCATTGCATGGAAGATGATAATGTCAACATGTTGTCTACAAATAGAGAATACTCTTTTCATGATGCTGATGCAAATGCAAATGATGAAACTCAGGGTTACCAACAGTTCCCATATGATGAAGATGATGAAGACAACTATGCCTATGCTCAGGATTCACACAGTTTTCTGAATAACTTGAGGAGACCTTCAGATGAAGAAATTAGGGCCTTCACAGCTGCAGCAGTTGCTTAAGTCAAAAGCAACTACAACCTAAGAGGTAAAGCTCAAGTAAGTAGCCCACATCAGCCAGAAGGCATTTCTGCAGGTCAGCCAGTACACAGTCATAAAGGAACTGAGACACAAAAGAAGCAATGGAATAATAATAGGCAAAGTTTTAAGCATAAAACAGGTTATGATCCCCAAGGACAAGAAGATAGAGTTCCCCAGGTTGAGGATCAAAATAAGAATTTTCAGAACAAGGATGACAGTCAAAAAGCCATAAAAACTAAAGCTGGATCATCTCAGGATAGAGGTAAAACTGTGGATCAGGCTACAACTGTTATTCAAAATTATGCTCCATTTGACATCACTCAGGTCTTGTCTCAAATAAAAGTCTCTGTTCCACTAATGGAGCTAATGAAAGTTGAAGAATTTAGAAATAAGACTGTATCCTTGATCTCAGGAGTACCATGTCAAGCCAAGCAGAATATTGAGACTCAGGATAAGAAACAAGCTATGTGCATTGAAGAGGATGAAATTCCTGAGGTATATCTAGGGATGACCATGACAAAATGCCCTTCACAAGTGGAGCCATTTTATGTATCCTTGGTTATAAATGGAAAAGTAATTAGAAATTGTATGCTTGATTATGGAGCATCTACAAATATCATGCCTTTAGCCATTATGCAGCAAGCTGGATTAAAAATAGACAAGGCATGTGGGAAATGCTATGCAATGGATGCTAGAGAGGTACCTGTCATTGGAATCATGAAGGATGTTGATTTTAGATTGGCACCATATCCTGAAAAAATCTATAAAATGAACATAACAGTTGTTGATATCAAGCCACAATATGGCATGTTGCTGTCAAGAAGATGGGCAGCACTGATTGGTGGAAATATGCAACTGGACCTGTCCTATGCCATGATTTCAATGAGTGGCAAGGATGTCAAACTGATTAGAGAAGAAAGATCATCAGAGACAGTGGAGGATCAAGAATCAGAGGAGAATATATGTTTTGTAGACACTGACTGTAAAAATTTCAAAGTTGTCTCAAATGATAAGGAAGATAAAAGAGAAAAAATTTGCATTCAAGAGTTAGACCAGCAAGGTCTTTGGACCTTGTATTTTGATAGAGCTTGTTCAAAAGAAGGCTCTGGTGCTGGAATTGTTTTTCTGTCTCCAACTGGTAAGCTTCTCCAATTTTCTTTCTTGTTGAGGTTTGCCTGTACAAATAATATTACAGAGTATGAGGCTCTGTTATTAGGGTTAAATGTTGCTTTGAAGCATGGAGTTAAGATGCTCAAAGTGTTTGGTGATTCAGAGCTTATTGTGTCCCAAATTAGAGATAAGTATGCATCAAAAAATAAAAGGTTGAAACAATATAAGCATGCTGTTTGGGATACAATTGAATTGTTTGATGCCTTTTCAATAAATTGGATAGAAAGATCAAAAAATGTCAGAGCAGATTTTCTAGCCAATGTAGCCATAAGGCCAGATGATATAACTTTGTCAGATGTTACAAATGTTGAAATCAAGTTTAGGCCTGCAGTGCCAGATAATGTATGCAGCTGGCAAGTGTTTGATGATGATAAGGATTTACTGAGATTTCTGCATTGTATTGATGAATATGAGCACCAAGAAATGGATTTTCAGAACTTTGTGGAAGTTGTAGATGGAAAAGAAACTCTTTTAGGGAAGGAACTAATTCAACTCAAGACAAACAAAATCCCTAGAGGGTTGGTAGCTTTAGAAAGAGCTTTTGACCATAGGGACCAATTTGTTACAAAAGCATCTCCAACAAACAAGAATGATCTGGAGGAGATAAATTTGGGAACATCTCATGCTCCCAAAAAGGTATACATTGGCAAACAGCTCAAACCACATATCAGAGGCATGCTAATTGCATTATTGAGAAAGTATAAGCATGTTTTTGCCTGGTCATATGAAGACCTCAAAGCCTATAGAGAGGATTTATTTCAGCATGAAATCCCTTTGAAGCCTGCAGCTAAACCATTTAGACAAAAACAGAGGCCTATCAACCCAACCTTAGCTCCAAAAATGCAAGAAGAACTCAAGAAGCTTAGGGAGGCTGGAATAATCATGCCTATCAGACATTCAACTTGGGTGTCTAACCTTGTCCCAGTCAAAAAAAAGAATGGTGATATAAGGTTGTGTGTGGACTTTAGAAACCTAAATGTATCTTCTTTGAAGGATAACTATCCATTGCCAAATATGGAGGCCATGTTGCAAAGAGTGACTGGTTGTGAACTTTTATCTATGATGGATGGTTTTTCAGGGTACAATCAAGTGAAAGTAAAAGAATCAGAAAAATTTAAGACTGCTTTCACTACTCCATGGGGAACCTATGTATATATAAGGATGCCATTTGGACTAACAAATGCAGGTGCTACATTTCAAAGAGCAATGGATGTTGCTTTTGTAGGATTGATTGACTCAATCTTGGTTGTTTATCAAGATGACTTGACTGCCTTTTCAAAGAAAGAAGAGCAGCATTGTATGCACTTGGAGCAAATTTTCATTAGAGCACTAGAGTATGGCATTTCTCTCAACCCAAAGAAATGTGCTTTTGGGGTTGTGGAAGGAAAATTGCTTGGATACATTGTTTCCAAGGATGGAGTTAGGATTGATCCTGAAAGGGTGGCTGCAATTGACAAAATTCAGATCCCTAAAACAATAAAAGGTGTGCAATCCTTCTTTGGACAAATAAACTTTGTTAGGAGATTTGTTCCTAACTTTGCAGAGACCACAAAAGAAATTTCCAAGATGTTGAAGAAAGGTGCAACTGTTAATTGGGAGGATGAAGTGACTGAATCATTCCATAACATAAAAGAGGCTATAAAGATGGCTCCTGTGCTAAAGTCTCCTGATTTTTCTAAGCCATTTCAGTTATTCTAATTTGCCTCTTTCCATACTGTTGTTGCATGTTTATTGCAGAAAAATGAGGAAGGGTTTGAACAACCTATTGCCTTCTTTAGTAGGTCATTGTAGGCTGCTGAATTAAAGTATGACATTATGGAGAAACAAGCATATGCACTAGTTAGAGCAGTCAAGAGCTTTAGGCCATATTTGGTAGGCTCACGAATAATTGCATATGTACCTCATGCAGCAATAAAAGATATCTTCACTTAGCAGGAAGTAACTGGAAGAAGATGCAGATGGATAAATAAGTTGCAGGAATTCAACATAGAGATACAAATCACAAAATTGGTAAGAGGACAAGGGTTAACAAAGCTAATGACACAGTCAAATCTAGAGGCATGCCAAGTCAATGCAGTCCAGAATGAGAATGTCAATGTATCAAAATCTGAATGGTATAAGAACATCATATATTACTTACAAAATCTGAATTGTCCTTCCCATTTTAGTGACAGTCAAAAAAGACCTTAAAACTACATGCAATCAGGTATGTTATTGTTCAAGGTGAGTTGTACTGGAAGAACCTTGATGGTGTGTTGTTGAGATGTGTGGATGAAGATGAAGCTAACAATGTTTTGAATGACATGCATAAAGGATTGTGTGGTGGACATTATACTGCCCAAACAACAACTCATAAGATCCTTAGGGTAGGATATTGGTGGCCCACTGTCTTTTCAGATGTGCAAAGGCTGGTAAGGAAATGTGACCCTTGCCAGAGGTTCTCAGGAAAGTTGAGATATGAAGGTGCACTGCCCCTCAAGACTATAACTGTGGAAGCTCCATTTCAGCAATGGGGAATTGACTTCATAGGGGAAATTTCAGAGAAGTCTAGTGGAGGACATAGTTGGATTCTGGTTGCTACTGACTACTTCACTAAATGGATTGAGGCTATCCCTACTAAAAAGGCTACAAGTAAGGTGGCGATGGATTTTATCTTGGAGAATATCATTATCAGGTTTGGGGTACCTGTCAAGTTAATTACAGATAATGCAATGTGCTTTAGATCAGGTGAATTTGTTGATTTTTGCAATAAATATGGAATTGATTTGTCTCACACATCACCATACCACCCACAAGGAAATGGTCAAGTAGAGTCAAGCAACAAAAGCCTAATGAAAATCATCAAGAGGATAATGGATAAAAATAAGAAATCCTGGGATTCAAAACTGAAGTTGGCATTATGGGCTGATAGGGTGACAGTGAAAAAAGCCACTGGAAGGTCACCTTATGAATTAGTATATGGTACAGCAGCTAGATTGCCTGTGAATAAACTCCTGCCATTTTACAAGTTCATACAAGAGAATGATGGGGAGGTTAATGATTCAATGACTGAAAGGATCAATCAGCTAGTTGCATTAGATGAGATGAGAAGGGAAGCACATAAGACAAACATCAAGAGACAACAAAAGGTGAAATATCTATTTGATAAGAGAGATACAGAAAGAAAGTTTTAGAAAGATGATTTGTTCCTTGTATGGAATGCAAGAAACCAGGATAAGGGCAAGCACGATAAATTTGAGCCCTTATGGATGGGCCCATACCAGGTTTGCAATACTCATGGGGAGGATTCTTATATTCTCCAGGCCCTAGATGGTGAGATGCTAGAATTACCTGTGCATGGTCAATTCCTCAAATTTTATTTTGCATAAGTGGTTTTCTTCTGTGCACATTTGTAAAAATATGTATATATTGTAAATATCTTGTACAGTTGGTGCTTTTTTGTGTTTTGTCTGGTCTGCCCGGAGGTCTGGTTCTCGCTGCAATCTTGCGTCTGCACATCCCCAATCAAAGCCACTGGTGGTGTTCACCTAGGGTTAGGGTTTTGACTTCCAATTTGCAGGTTCCTGTGTGTTTTCCTTCTGACCCTTAGTGCCTTGGTTTAAATTGTTCCTTGGCCCACATGCATTATTTAATTGTTTTTCCTGTCGCATTTGAGAAAATTGTTAGATTCTGTGTATGCAAAGGCGAAATGTGTGTTGGCAAACTTGTGAAATCTCCCCGCAGACCCTTTGAAAATGATAAAAACTGGGTCAAATGCATAAAAAATGTATATCGGGTCACTGCTTCGAGCTACAGTTACTGTGTCTGAATGTTTCTAAAAATGGCTATAGGGGTCTTGTTTTGCTAATGCCGTAGGATCCGCCATGTGTTGAGCCCCAGTTTATTGCTGCGCTTTTGTTTTTGAATGTAGCTTTAACGCAGAGTGTGCCACATATCAGATGCTGTGTCTTCTTTGTTTCTAAGTTAATCACTGCGGATGGCGCCACGTGTCAGTTTCTGACAGAGTTCTACCAAAGTTTCAATGAAGTTTCTTTTAAGTTCCAAGAAGTGCCGCGGAACCTGCCATGTGGAGGCACCTGAAGGATTCTTAAAGTTTCACAGTTTCCACCAAGGGCTTCGAAGACCCTTTAAGTGTTTCTTTTATGTTTCAGGTAGCTCGGAGCCCCGCGGACAGTGCCAAGTGTCAGGCTCTGCCCATGTTTCAAAAAGTTTCTTTTGAGTTTCTAAGTTGCTGCGGAAGTTGACAAGTGTCAGCTTCCACGTGAGTTTCTATTTTGTTTCCCGCGGTGCAAAGTATTGAATGGTGGTGGGTCTCGTTGATGAGTCCTAGATGCGCGGAAGGCGCCAAGTGTCGAGCAGCGGGGGTAGTTTCTTTAAGTTTCTTGGTCGTAGCGGAAGATGCCACGTGCCCCTAGTTGTGATTGCGGAAGCCGACAAGTGTCGGCCTCTGCGTAGTTTCCTTTTTGTTCCAATGTTTGGCGCAGACATGGTGGGACCCTTTCAAAGTTTCTAAGGTGGTTGCGGAGAGTGACAAGTGTCAGCCCCCGCGTAATGTTTCATATTTGTTTCGGTGCTAAGTGAAGACGTGGGGGTGGGTCCTAAGGAAGTAACTAATGGCCCGCGGACTGTGCTAAGTGGCAGCTTCCACTAGTGTTTTTAAAAGATCCTTAATGTTTCTCAAAGCCTTGCAGACGATGCCAAGTGTCAGCTTCCGCGAAGGTTTCTTTTTGTTTCAAGGTGTGGCAAAACATGGAGGTGGGCCCCAGTTTGAATTTCAAGTGTGGCAGATTGTGACACGTGGCGGAGGGTCTCAGGAATTCTGACTGTTTCTCTTAAGTTTCTATATGTTTCAAGGTTAATACGGAGCCCGCCAAGTGTCGATCTCCGCGAGAGTTTCAGTAGTGTTTCAAAAGAGACTCTTTTATGTTTTAAGAGGAGCATGGGGCCCGACAAGTGTCGGCTTCTGCGTTAATGTTTCGAAGGAGTTTCTTTAAGTTTCAAGAGACTGCGGAAGGTGCCATGTGGCAGCTTCCGTGGTAGTTTCAAGGGCCCCTTGTGTTTCAAAGGTTTTCACAAGTTGTTTCAGTAGGTCCCTTCTATGTCTCTCGACGGTGACGCGGAACCTGCCACGTGTTAGCTTCCGCTGGAGTTTCATGAAGGGTCTTTAGCATTCCAGGGGTGTTGCGGAGCTTGCCATGTGGTGGCTTCCGCGTGAGGTTCTGGCAGTTGGTTCTCGGTGGGAAAAGGATAGAGGAAAAGTAAGCGTTGGCCCATCGATTGAAACACGAAGTGCCTACGTGGCACGATCTGGCTGGTGGGCAACTTTTCAATAGTTTTTGGGGCCGTTGATGTTAGCGAAGGGTTTTTGATCAACAGCTATCTTTCAATTCTGATGCAACGATGGGTTTCTTCACGTCTGCGGCCGCATTTGGGCGGGAAATCTTCAGAAACTTGCTGCGACTGCATTTCCAGAGGTTGTGGGTAGCTGAAACTTTAATGGCACATTATGCAGGAAGGCATGGGTCGAGTTGACAGGCTCAACCACCTAAATTGATGATGCATGTCCCTGGGCAGCAGCCCAGATCCTGATCTCACCTGCTCTGTCCTTTGTTTCTAGCTATTGCATTTATTTTGAGCGCCATTTTTCTGATACTGTGTATCTGGCGGGATTTTTGGCATCCCTTGTAATTAATTCTTTTAGTGCATAGTTTTGCTATAAAGAGCAGATGATGCTACTCAATTAGAGGTTGTTGAAAACTGGACATTTTGGCTCTGTAATGAAATACATCTAGTTTTGGTTGCTCTGTGCAAAAGATTTTGTGAGTTTATGAGTCTCATGTCTTATGTTTTGTGCATAAATTCATTGGTTTCATGCTGATTTAGATGAGTAATGCTATATTGCATGTGTTTTGTTGTCTATCACCTGTATTGAATATGCTTTCCTTTTGAATCTGGATATCTAAGGCGTGTCTTGGGTTCTAGGGTATAGGTTTACTATATTGAATGCTTGATCTCTTAACTTCTGTTCAAGGGATAGATTAAACTATTTTCAGGTTAAGTATTGAGGAAAGTATATTGCAGCAAGGATATCATAAGTAGAGATGTATAAAACACTCTGTTATGGGATATATTTGTAAGGCAAATATCATGAAATCCCCTTGAAATCTAGTCTTGTTATGTTTATGTTGAACATTTACATGTGTATGTCTATGACTCCAAGCCCTGGATAGGCACCAATCTAGCTCTGTGTTGAGGTCATACACCAGGTCCAGCTCTGCATCCAAACACAAATCAAAATTTAAACTCCAAAACAACCATTAGGACAGTAGAATTAGTTTTAGGATCCCAAGTCCTCTGTCTACAACTGAAAATAGGCCCAAAGCTAGCCACTTTGCTCTTATCTTGCAGTTTTGGTCTACTTACAGGAGGACTTATCTGCTTCATGTCAGCATCCCAGCCTTTGTATGCATATTCTCATGGATGTTGAGTAGGGAATACCCCCCTAGGTTTTGTAGAGCCTGAAGAAGAAGAGGAGATAAAAATAGAGTCTATCTCCTATACTGTTGGCCCCTGGCCCAGAGATCTTGTTGATCATTGATGGCTACCTTGTAGAGAAATCTAGGAATAAGCATCCAGTCTGGGAAAAAACCAACAGACCCTGCCTATCAATTATATTTTTTGTGACAGTCATCTATTTGAAGCTACCTTTCAAATATTAAAGCTTACCTATTTTAGGAAAAATATGTATAGACTAAAAATATATATAAGAATAATTAGATAGAATTTTTTACTGTTGACTTGAAATCTTACCTTTCAAGTGATATAGCCTTTTTCAAATTTTAATTATGGAAGGTGACGGTGTTGATGAGCTCTACTAAGGTTTTATGTGTCTACGTTTTGCCTTGGTCTTCCTTGCATCATACCGCATCATTGGCGTAGGATTTTTCTCTTAATCTGTGAGTACGACCGCATTTACTACGGTTTTAGGGGTTTATTATGCCTCCAACTAGCTCTAATCCAACAGTTCTTGCTGGAGTTGGTGGTTCGATAGCTTTGCTCAATGGCTCCCCTGAATAAGCATCCCTAGAAATTCATTCTAAAAGTCTTCCACGAGGTAAGTCTTTTGATTCTCCTGCAGATGTGGTTTTACCCACACAAGATTTTGATTCTGCATGTCATTGGCTTGAACAACATACTCTTGTTGGTTATTTTGTTGGAGGACTCCCCCTAAAAGTGTGCTTAAAGATTGGGTTCAAAAGGCTTGGGTCCCCCATGGGGTCTGCCTTAATATGGTCCAAAATTTGACAAAAGGCTTTTTTCTTTTTCGCTTTGTGCAGGTTAGTCATGTTCAGGCAATATTGAATCATGGTCCCTAGTATGTATAGTCCTCTTTGCTAGTTTTCCAATCCTAGACTCAGGACTTTGTTGTCTCAGATGACACCAAGTTGTAGGTTCCAGTCTAGGTTGAGTTCCCCGATCTGCCCTTGCCTTGCTTGCATTTTCTGCAAGTGATTGCATCCTCCCTAGGGAGAGTTATTTGCGTTGAACCTGATAGGTTCTTTCAAGCTTGCCCTCAAAAGCAAGTCTATGTTGAAGTGGACCTTTCATAGAATTTGAAGGAGTCAATTGATATTCAAATTGGTTCTCTATTTCATACCTAGAAGGTTACCTATTTCAATTTGCCGAACACCTGCTATCGATGATAGTCTGCCAAACATAAGATCAATGATTGTCCTCTTGCAACCCCCCGTACTCTCCATCACGAGAAATTGACAAGCGTCATCCAGTGGAAGGTCCTGCCGCTAAACCAGATAAAAAATGGTCAATGGTTACCAACTAGATAAATAAGTCCAATGGCTCCAGGGAAGTTTCCAAAACCCCTGCACTGATAAAAGATGTTTCAAACCCTTCTGCGAAGGGGACAGAAACCCACAAGGTTTCTCCTAGCATTCTAGCTCAAACAAGGTCTTCAGCTATGTCGCAGCCTATTTCAATTATGACAACTCAGCCTCCTCCTATGTCGGGATCTCTCAAGCACTCTCGCAACCCTTTCTGACCCCTTAAAGAAGGAGAATATGTTCACAAGAAATGGAGACATGCGTCTCCTCCCTTTCAGATTGGGTTGCTCTCACCATAATTTTTGTAGAATCACTACTCCTCTCTGGAAGAGTTGGACTGCGATGACATGGTGGATTTTCTCCAATGAAATTTCTTTCTTGGAATGTTCAAGGTCTCACCGACCTCTCTAAGAAGTATTCTGTTAGGGATACTCTTCAAAAGTATGCTAGTATTGATGTTTTGTGTCTTAGGAAGTGAAAATCACTGGTTTTTTACTCTCTTTGGCTTGTCATTCTATTTAGCCAGCCAGTCCGATGTTCTATATAGATCATGAGGCCAAGCATGGCAGAGTGGTCATCCTTCTATCCCCATGGTGGCAAGCTTCGGTGGTTGCTCATGGGTCTAACCCCACGCACCAGTTTGTCTAGATTCTGCTGAACATTGATAATCATTACTTTGGGATTATTAATGTTTATGCCTCGAATGATGTTGAAAGATCTCGTCTCTGGCATTAGATTGTTGAATCATTACCAGTTGCCACCTGGGTGCTTTGTGGAGATTTCAATATGGTTGAAATGACATATGATAAATATGGTCATCTACCATTTCGTTGGGTAGTTGGTGAAAGAGAGGTGTGGTTTTACATGCAACATAAATTGGGTCTCTTCGATCCCAACATTGGTCAACGCCATTCTCATTCTCTCTAGCATACTTGGTGAAATTTTTTGAGCTAGGTCTGATAGGATATTTAAATGCCTTGATCGGGCTATGATATCGGTGCAATCTTTTTTTTCTTTTGCCAACTCTTCACCACTCCCAGTAACGTTGTTAGTGGATGTGATGTTGTTAGACCACTTTCCTATTCTGTTTTGCATTGAATGACACGTCAGTAGGACCCATTTTTTTAATACCTCTCTATTGAGTCAATAGCCCACACTGGCCCACATCCGCACCATCTAGAATCTTGAATGCCATCGACCCCGCTCAATGGGTTGGATCTAATGGTGGAATGATGCCATTACATTGACTGTGAGGTTTCTTTGCATCTATGGCTGCTAGTTGGCCATTTTTCATAGATGGTCCTATGCAGCCACAACGGTTGACCTCCATGCTACCATAGAGGCTTTGGTGGATAACCCTTTCTCTCCATCTCTGTAATTTGGGGTTTCTGAGCTTTGACATCAAAAGCAAGTTGCTAACAACTATGCGGTCAAAGGAGTACAACTCAAAGCCAGGTTACTGGCTTAAGATTGGGGATCGTGCTTCGAAAGAAATTTTTATGGCACTTTGAGCTAAACATTCCTCTCATAGCATCAAGTGCATCAAAGAAGGTATCACTATGCTTTCAGAGTTACTTGATATTCTTCAAACATTCGTTAAGCACTATGAGCAAGTTTTTACAGCCCAAGACTATACTCTTGAATGGTCAAATGCGCTCCAGGATTGTCCTGTTGTTGTGCCTAATAGGCTTTCCTCAACCCAGACAGCCTTCTGTGAAGAGTTTCTCACTATTAAAGACCTCAAAGAAGTCGTCTACACCATGGCTGATGATAAGGCTCTGGGAATTGATAAAGTCTACCTTGAAGCCTTTCATTCTAAATCCCTAAGTAATCTTATCAATAAAGGTAATATAAAATTCATACCTAAGTCTAGTGATCCTGAGGATATTTGTAATTGGCGGCCCATCACACTCCTTAATATCTCCTACAAAATCATTGCTAAAGCTCTTGCTCTCAAAATCTGCTACCTTTTACCCTAGATTGTGCGCCCTAAATAGACTAGTTTAAAATTTAGGTTCATCCTGGATAACATCATTTCTATCTAGGAAGGTATGGAATGGATGACATGCTCAAACCAATAGGCCCTTTTCCTCAAGATTGATTTTACCAAAGCCTATGACCACATTGAATGGCCTTTCATTTTAGCAATGCTTTCAAAACTCAGTTTTGGCCCAAATTTCCTTTAGTCTATTAAAATGTTGTTCTCTGATGCCTTAGCTTGCATCACCATTAATGGGCGCCAATCCCAATCCTTTGGTTTGTTCCTTTCTATTTGACAAGGCTACCTACTTGCCCCTTCACTCTACGTATTAGCAGCTAAAGGGTTTGGCTATCTTCTTACTCATTCTATTTCCCAAGGATTGGTTCACGAGATCTCCTTGCCTAATTCATCTGCTCAACTTGTCAATGGCCACTTTGCAGATGATTCCTTCCTTACCTTGCTCGAAAAGAGAATATTGTCAAAGCTGCTTTGGGTTGTCTTGAGATATTTTGCTTGGCTTCCGGTTCAGCCATTCAGTGGCACAAAACCTTGTGTTATAGACAATCAGTTCTTCCCAGCCCCCTTTGGATTGAGCAGTATGGATAGAAATGGATTATGCCCATGAATCTTTCAATTTCTTGGCATTCCCTTTGCCTTTCAGGCTACTTCTACTGACCTCTAGCAGGCAGTTCTCTCTCGTATTGAGCATAAATTAGCCTTCTAGGTTACTAAATTGCTCTCCCTAGTTGGGAAATTCCAAGTCTATTCCAAAGGTCTCGCAGTGACTCATGTATATTACTCTTCTTGTTGGGCCCCTTCCAAGGCCTCGTATGCTAAGTTGGAGAAATTACTCAGAGATTTTCTTTGGGCTTCTTCTAAGACCCATCACAATTTTCACCACGTTTCCTGGGAGTTTTGTTGTCTCCCAAGAGATTCTGGCGACCTTGGCCTTCTCTCTACTCAGTGGCAAGGCATTGCTCTCTACGTTAAATGGATCATCTGTGCTCTTACTGGTAGTGAGGCTTGGAAAATCCTCCTCAAGCACAATATTGAACTGGGGTTTCCCACTCACAAACCCTCTTGGAAGGGAATTGGTCTCCCCACGGGTAAGTGCAAGAAGATGGGGGGCCAAAAAGGGGTCTTAAGTGGCCACTTTTTTTCTAAAATCAAGAAATGTTGGCCTTGGATGAGAAAATTGAGCATAGTTACACTCAAAATTTGTAGATGCAACCAAAACAATGTTCGTAGTTCTCCGAGTCTACTTTTTAAACTACTAATTTTTTTTTAAAATGGTATAGATTAAAGCGTTCAAAAGAGGGAGCCACAGAAATTGGTGTTGTTTCTGTCAAAAAAACATAACATAGCATGTTTTGTGGTCCCTCAAAAGGTTAACTTTATTTTGGTATTTTTAAAATCGCTTCAGTGAGAAATTATCTAACAACATGTAGTTTATGCCTTATTTTTTTGATAATTTTTTGATGAATATTTGAGTTTTTACTAATTTTCAAAGTGGACACATCCTAAAAAATAGAATTTTGGTTGTGCTACCCCTATAAATTTTGAAAACTAATTGAAAATGATTTTCTCTTTTTTTTTTAATATGTGTAGAATGGAGTCTAGTTTCTAAATATGTAATTTTTTTGAAATTTCAATGAATGGTTAATTTACAATGAAAAAAAGACCAAATAGTGGTTTTTGCCCAAAACTAGACACACAAACAAAAGAAATTAAAGATGAAAGGCTTAACATTGTTAAAATGTGAAAAAAATTACATCGTTGAATAGCTAACAGAAATCCTAGCATTACCCAGGTGTTCGATTTGTTTGACCTTGAAACACGTGCAAATCTGAGGGTTAGCACGAACAAAATTATGTGAAATCTTGAAGAATCTGCAAAATCATGTCTGTGGATGTTGAAAAGGCACTCTGAGTCTTTGGGTTAGAAATCCAAAGCAAATCCCAAGCCCAAGGCTTGGGATTCCTAAAGCACAACATAAAGCGAGCGTGTTATGTTGTGCTTTTTTACCTTTTTGCATGTTTGCCGATGTTTTCCCAGTTCGACATAACGCGAGCGCATTATAACACGCTCGCGTTATGTCTTCCTTTGAATGAGATATGTTCAAATTTCATAAGTATGTTTCATGGATGTTTATATCTATTCTTGTATATGTATGCATGCTTGTATGTATGTACACGTATGCATGCTTGTATGTTTGTATGTATGCATGTATGTATGTATGTAAGTGTTTTGGGTTTAATGTATATAAGGACATGAGCCTGTATAGTTTTAAGAGTTGAGGGATTAGGGCTTAAGTAATAGGTAGAGGGTAGAGGGTTGAGGGTTACAGTTGAGGGTTAATATTTAGGTTGTTGAGAGTATAAGATTAAGTGTGTAAGGTGGGGGGATTAGGGTTTAGGGTTTATGATATGGATTGAGGATATATAAGGCATAGGGTGACTTGGGTTGAGAGCACGTATGGTTTAGGTTTAATTTAAGTATAGGGTTGAGGCATAATATTCGAGGTTTAGGATATAAGGGTGAGGTTATATGGTTTAGGGATGAGGGTTTGAGGGTTTAGGCTTCATGTTTAAGGTATAGGGTTGATGATTGAGGTATTAGGGCTTAAGTATATTGTTGAGGGTATAGGGTTGAGGGTTTAGGGATAGGTTTTAGGGTTTAAGGTTTAAGGGTTAAGGGTTGAGGGATAGGGTTTAAGGTTTAGGGGTAAGTGATTAGGGTTTAAGGTATAGTGTCTTGGGTTGAGGGATTAAGGTTTAAGGTATAACTTGCTGAGGGTTGAGTGTTTAATGATAGGGTTTAGGGTTTAGGTTTGAGGGATTAGGGTTTAAAGAATAGTGTTGAGGGTTGAGGGTTTAGGGATAGGGTTTAGGGTTGAGGGATTATGGTTTATGGTTGATGGATTAGGGTTTAAGGAATATTGTTGAGGGTTGAGGGTTTAGGAATGGGGTTTAGGGTTGAGGGATTAGGGTTTAGGGTTGACGAATTAGAGTTTAATGTTGAGAGTTAAGGGTTGAGGGTTGAGGGTTTATGGATAGGGTTGATGGTCAAGGGATTACAGTTAAAGTAGAGTGTTGAGGGTAGATGGATTAGGGATAGGGTTTAGGGTTAAAGGTTTAACGATTGCGGGTTGAGGCTTTAGGGCTAAGGGTTAAGGGATTGGGGTATAAGATGTAGTGTTGAGCATTGAGGGTTTATGGATAGGTTTTAGGGTTTAAGTTTTAAGGGTTAAGGGTTGAGGGATAGGGTTTA
This sequence comes from Cunninghamia lanceolata, assembly GCA_027924645.1. Classification (NCBI taxonomy): domain Eukaryota; kingdom Viridiplantae; phylum Streptophyta; class Pinopsida; order Cupressales; family Cupressaceae; genus Cunninghamia; species Cunninghamia lanceolata. Next base: position 4,064,906 of record BSBN01000178.1, on the reverse strand, counting down.
GGGTTTAGGGATAAGGGATTAGGGTTTAAGATATAGTGTCGAGGGTTGAGGGTTTAGGAATAGGGATAGCGTTTAGGGTTTAGGAATGAGGGATTAGGGTTGAGGGTTGAGGGATTAGGGTTTAAGGTATAGTGTCGAGGGTTGAGGGTTTATTGATAGTGTTTAGGGTTGAGGGTTGAGGGATTAGGTTTTAGGGTTGATGGATTAGGGTTTAAGGTATAGTGTTGAGGGTTGAGGGTTTAGGGATATGGTTTAGGGTTAACGGATTAGGGTTTAGGATTGACAGATTAGCGTTTAATGTCAAGGTTAGGGTTAGAGTCTCGAGGGTAGAGGGATTAGGGATAGGGTTTAGGGTTGAAGGTTTTAAGATTGAGGGTTGAGGCTTTAGGGATGAGGGTTTAAGGCTTAAGATATAGTGTCGAGTGTTGAGGGTGTAGGGATAGGGTTTAAGTTTTAAGGGTTAAGGTTTGAGGGATAGGGATTAGGGTTTAAGGTATAGTGTTGAGGGTTGATGGTTTAGTGATAGGGTTTAGGTTTGAGGGATTAGGGTTTAGGGTTGATGAATTAGGGTTTAATGTTGAGAGTTGAGGGTTGAGGGTTTAGGGATAGGGTTGATGGTCAAGGGATTAGGGTTAAAGTAGAGTGTCAGGGGTAGAGGGATTAGGGATAAGGTTTAGGGTTGAAGGTTTAAGGATTTAGGGTTGAGTCTTTAGGGATGAGGGTTAAAGGATTAGGGTTTAAGATATATTGTCGAGTGTCAAGGGTGTAGGGATAGGTTTTAGGGTTCAAGTTTTAAGGGTTAAGGGTTGAGGAATAGTATCGAGCCTGTTGAGGGTTTAGGAATAGGGATAGTGTTTAGGGTTTAGGGATGAGGGATTAGGGTTGAGGGTTGATGGATTAGGGATTAGGGATAGGGTTTAGGGTTAAGGGATTAGGGTTTAAGGTATAGTGTTGAGGGTTTAGGGATAGGGTTTAGGGTTGAGGGATTACAGTTAAGGGTTGAGGGATTAGGGTTTGATGTTGAGGGTTGAGGGTTGAGGTTTTAGGGTTGAGGGTTTAGAGATAGGGTTGAGGGTCGAGAGATCAGAGTTAAGGGTTGAGGGATTAGGGTTTGACATTGAGGGTTGAATGTTGAGGTTCAAGGGTTGAGGGTTTAGGGATAGGGTTGAGGGTCGAGGGATTAGGGTTAAAGTAGAGTGTCAAGGGTATAAGGATTAGGGATAGGGTTGGAGGGTTTAGGGATAAGGGATTAGGGTTTAAGGTATAGTATTGAGCCCGTTGAGGGTTTAGGAATAGGGATAGCGTTTAGGGTTTAGGGATGAGGGATTAGAGTTGAGGGTTGAGGGTTGAGGGATTAGGGTTTAGGGATAAGGTTTAGGGTTGAGGGTTGATGGATTAGGGTTTAAGGTATAGTGTTGAGGGTTTAGGGATAGGGTTTAGGGTTGAGGGATTAGAGTGAAGGGTTGAGGGATTAGGATTTGACATTGAGGGTTGAGGCTTTAGGGTTTAGGGTTTAGAGATAGGGTTGAGGGTCGAGGGATTAGAGTTAAGGGTTGAGGGATTAGGGTTTGACATTGAGGATTGAGGGTTGAGGTTCGAGGGTCGAGGGTTTAGGGATAGGGTTGAGGGTTGAGGGATTAGGGTTAAAGTAGAGTGTCGAGGGTATAAGGATTAGGGATAGGGTTGGAGGGTTTAGGGATAAGGGATTAGGGTTTAAGCTATAATATCGAGCCCATTGAGGGTTTAGGAATAGGGATAGTGTCTAGCGTTTAGGGTTGATGGATTAGAGTTGAGGGTTGAGGGATTAGGGTTGAGGGTTGAGGGATTAGGGTTTAGGGATAAGGTTTAGGGTTGAGGGTTGAGGGATTAGGGTTTAAGGAATAGTGTTGAGGGTTTAGGGATAGGGTTTAGGGTTAAGGGATTAGAGTGAAGGGTTAAGGGATTAGGATTTGATGTTGAGGGTTGAGGGTTGAGGTTTTAGGGTTTAGGGTTTAAGGATAGGGTTCAGGGTCGAGGGATTAGAGTTAAGGGTTGAGGGATTAGGGTTTAATGTTGAGGGTTGAGGGTTGAGGTTCGAGGGTCGAGGGTTTAGGGATAGGGTTGAGGGTCAAGGGATTAGGGTTAAAGTAGAGTGTCGAGGGTATAAGGACTAGGGATAGGGTTGGAGGGTTTAGGGATGAGGGATTAGGGTTTAAGGTATAGTATCGATCCCATTGAGGGTTTAGGAATAGGGATAGCATTTAGGGTTTAGGGTTGAGGGATTAGAGTTGAGGGTTGAGGGATTAGGGTTGAGGGTTGAGGGATTAGGGTTTAGGGTTTAGGGTTGAGGTAGACAAGGAGCGACTGAGAGACATAGAGAGGGGAGAGGTAGACAGGTGAGGGGGAGAGATAAGTGAGATATAGAACATGAGCTAATGGAACTAGAGGTGAGATATTGTAAAGGTGCTATCAAAGGTGAGATAGGCACAAATATTTATGGATCAATCTAGAGCAGGATAAAATGTGAGCGTGTTATAACACGCTCACATTTTGTCTTGCTATAGAAACGGTAAAAAATTGTTGACCCCCATGATCCAGGCCCACATGCTCTATTTTCATGTTGATTATGCGCATGTTCCGACAAAAAAGAAGTGGTTTCATGCTTTTGGGAAGTTCACATGCACATTTTACACATTCTACCACCTTTGCATGATCTTTCCACCACCTTTTCTACTTTGCCAACTTGGGAAGGAGAAAATAACATAGTTTTCACACCAACTTTGATATATATCTATTCAAGTTTCAATTTTTGTAGTGTTGCAATGTTAATTGTGATTCAATTTTAGGAATTTAACATTAAGATTGGTTAATAGTATTGTTGTTAGTAATTATATTTGAGTGTTATTCAATTTAACATTGAAAAGGAAGCAAGTGGTGAAAAACTTAAATTGTTGAGGAGTTTGATGTAAGAAAAAAACACTACATAATTGGGTACTCTCTCCATTCGAATCTCCATTTTTTAGGTATGTCAAGTCTTTACATGCATGTTCTTTACATTTTCCTTAATTCTATTTGAATTATTTTATCATGCTTTATCATACATGTTTAAAATAGAAACATTCCCAATCAAGAAAGCATCCTACAATCTCACAAGATGCCATGTATATTTTCTACACTTGGGCTCTTTAATAATTATGTGTAATAAACAGACCTTAACATACCATGATGTCAAACTATACAATAATAAATCCTTACAACATAATAAAAATACAATCCCACTACTATCTTGTCATATTAACAAGTTAAAATACAAATGAATAGGTGCCAAGATCATACAAGTATGCACATGACATGATGATTTGTATGCATATATCTTGGGCTAGGACATTCCTTATGCACCTATTCATGATGATTTGTACATGCACAACACAACAATATTTCAAAATTTCACAATTGTCCTTTATTAGCACATGATGGTGGTTACCTTGATCGACTATATACCATTCAATACCCTAAATTATAGAGATTAGTCTAATTATTTTTATGACAATCTTAGGTATGTGATGCAGAGGTAGGGTTCAACTGAATCCAAAGGGATCATACCAATACTTTCTTCAAATTTCATAAGCTTTCCTCTCAAGCAATCTCCCTATACAAAGGCACAAAGAGGGTCTTCAATACTTCAAAACCTAACAAGGCTACTAGATGTCTTCTTACCCCTCAAGAACTTAGACACAACCATTCTAATCCCTTACTAAATTCTACACTCTTCAATTGTTGTCTATTCCTTCACAAGCCACCCAAATCCTAGTATCCCTAGTACCAACAAAACACCTTATCAATTCCAAATCCTAGTAGCCCTAGTAACAACAAACATGTCAAATTGGGTCTGCCTCAACCTTTTCAAGCATGAAGTCCCATGTTCTCTTTTCATGGCTACAATAATTTGCTTTGTATGCTTTGTACCTATTTTGGTTGAGTGACATTTACTCTTTTACATGATGATTGTATGTACATTTACTATGAAGGGTTGAATGACATATATTTTAGTTATTTGTATGGATTCATTTCTTAGGAACTAATATTGGTCTCTTTATCATGTTACAGACAAATTCTCTGTCATGCCAAGGAAACGATCAAGAATTAAACCAACATATGAAGAGATAGAATCTAAGAATGCAAAGAAAGCAGCGGCTATGAGGGAACTTTGTGAGAAGAGGAAATTGGACATGATAAATGAAGACATGCCAATTGAAGAGGAACCACAACCATCACAAAGAGATATGGTATTGGTGGCCAATTGAAGAGGAACCTAACTTAACACCACCTAGAATTTTGCATAGAAAGCCAAAGTATTTGATTGATATTGATGAGAATATTTTGTAGCCAATGGAAGGTAAGATTCTAAAACGCACTTGTAGAAGATATGCCCATAAGATTTGGAGATTGTTCTTTGAAAAGTTAAATGAGACTGCAAGATGTCAACTATTCGTTGAAATGATGCGAAGTATAAAGTATAGGTCCATCATGAAGATTCTTGGGTTGAGAACATTAGAGGCTTCAAGTGAAAAATCTATTGTCAAGAATCTAATGAGTGTGTATGAGAGTGTGGGTAAAACCTCACGCACAAAAGATAGTAATGCAATACGACGTGTGATTACATCGACTATAGTAAGTAGTCAAACGAGGAAAGCTCTTCTCATTAGAAAGACGAGTCAAGAATTGAGAATTAATACGAAAACTTTATCAAGAGTCGTTGAAAGATGCCAAAGAATTGAGGACACTAATGCCAATGAATTATGGGTGTTCTCAAGGAGACTACCACGAAAAGATAAACCAATTGTTGAAACATTAAGATCACTAATTGAAGACTTTTGGAATAATTACACAAGGGTATCTCTGAATCAAAGGGATGTGGTAAGAAAGAGAATCGATAGTTGGAACCGTGAGCCACATCCAAAGCATTTTTTGGATGAGACTCAAACATAATTTTAAGGTAAATTTCTAGAGAAGTATCCTCAAATTAAAATTTGTCAAAGATATTTTGAAATGCTAAAACCTTTCTATGTCAAGATAAATCACACACACACACTACTTGTTGTTGTAGATTACATATTGAATTTTCTAACCATTTTGATGTTTATAGGTCTATATGCTTAGATATGCATACTAACAATGTTTTGCAAGGTTGTGCCATACATGCCCCACCAACATCTTCAAGAGACTTCATATCAAGAATTTTATGTGAAAGAGAGGAAGGTCAAATATTCTACAAGAAATTATGCTTGGATGGCACATGTCATCGTTGCGGTGGCTTGCAACGTTTGCCAATATGTGAACATATGGAAAGAACACATGTGGTTGAAAATGAACAAGTAGATTTTGGAAAGTATAAAATAGTGGCATACAATACAAAAAAGGTAAAGAAGCAAAGAGGTGTGAATTGGTTATTGAAAAGATCTAATGTATCAATTTATGCCTATATTTCATGACAACATAGTGTACGAGTATGCAAGACATGCCCATAAAGCTCGATGGTTGGACTTGCAATTCAAGTTATGCAAGGACACATTTCTGGTTGGTAGCATTGTTTCAGTCATCAACTTTGCAGAGAACTATAGTCTACAGCCACAGCGTGAGGTGCAATTACAATATTACAACTCCACACAAGTTTCTATATTTGTGCACATCGCATTCATTCATGTGAATGATAGTATAGAGGATGACAGAAAGATCATAAGGGAGTATAATTTATATATTAGTGATGATCTCATGCATTCTACGGAGTTCATGCAAGGTTGCTTTTAGGTGTTCTACAATGATTTGGCTACAAGGGCATATTGTTTAGTCAGCATATCATATGGTCAGATAATTGTGTGTCACAATTCAAGAACTCATGAAATTTTTATTGGCTGAGTAGGAAGCATAATTTTACAAGTATTCAACATGTGGAACTTTTGTGAGGCCGAGCATGGAAAGGGGGAGCATGATGGTGTAGGAGCATGTATCAAAAGAGCCATAGCATGAGAAGAGTTAAAGTATAAAGACAATGCAAAGTTGACATATGCAAAATTGATTGTCGAGTGGTGTAATGCTTCCATGGGTCTAGGTAATGAAGGTAAGTCTTTAGTTCATAGATTTTTTTGGTTGATAGACAATACTAACATTGCACCATATGAGGATTGTTCTAAATTGATAGGATCAAGTGAGATGCACTCTTTCAGAAGCTCAATTGCAGGTTCATGGAGTATCCATCATGAAATATGTCATGCTTTTGTTCTTCCTATTCAATTCAAGCCTGGGATCAGTGTGAGTCAAAGGAGTGGGTTGACGAATGGCAGTTACGTTATCTTAGCCCACTTGACACATATCGATCCTCGACAGCACTGGAACTAACATAGATGGAATCATCAATTGACTTTGACCACATATCAGATCTAGTTCAACCAGGTAATATATCTATTTGCATAGTTTTTGAAATTCCTAATGTCATCTTACTTTGTAGAGTTTTTGTAATGTTGACTAATTTCATCTAATTTGCTACACATATCAATGTAGGGCACGTATATGTAGTTATTGCAGATGAAGATAATGAAGAGGGAACAGATTATTACTTATGTCATTGTGTTGAGGCCAAAAACAAATTGGAGGCCCCAGTTACAGATGGAGAAAACATCAAATACCCTACAGGCTCAGTGGTTATTACTGGAACATGGCTTAGAAGGTACCAACATAAGAGTGTTAATGTTTGGTTGTTTCAGGACTTTGACACGTATCGGAAGATTCTTCATTACTTGAACCTTGTCATGGCATCCAATGTTCATTTGATATAGTATCGGGGTAGACCTTTGAACAAAACCTTGTGGAAGGTGTGTGAGTCTGACCATGAAGCAATACTTGACACAATAAAGAGTAGAGTAGACCCAGATGGTTCATTGGATTAATTTGTAAGTATTCACATTGATTTTGTAAAGTCATGTTACATTGAGTTTTAAGTATGCACATTAATTTGTAAGGTTTGTCTTTTTTATTTGCTGCTACATTTTTACATCATCATGTTATGCTTCATGGGATTAGACCTAAGTGATGGATGAAGTTGATTATGAGAATAATGAATAAAATCCAGGTAATGTATAAAATATAGGTGTCTCTAGGTGTCTTGGTTTCTAACTAGATAATAGGTGTCTCTAATTGTGTCTTAGGTATATACGATATGTCAACTAGGTAGATAGAGACTAGAAAATAGGTGTCTTAGGTGTCCTATGTCTACTAGACTACATGTGTCTTAGGTCTTAGGTGAGGCCACATGAGCTTCCACCTTCACATGGTTGGCCTTGTCAGTATAGAATATTTATATTTCTTGAAGCTAAGGGAAGCTCTTTTTCTTGATAGGAAAACTTTATCGACTTCAGTTGCACTAATGGTGCAGCAGCACCTAGGTTGTCATGCCTCCAAGAGGGGTCAAAAAATAAAATTTTATTTTAATTGAGTCAATTGTATGTAATAAGGTCTTTTAAGACCATTTCATTTGTTTTTAAGTCACTTTGAGTCATTTGGGGTCAGTTTGAGTCTTTGAGTCCTATTGCAAAAAAGTGTCAATGTTGTCAAGTTGCACAAAGCAACTTTTGCATTTTTGGTGTCCTGCTCCTGATGCGACCAAACTGATAGTTCCAACACGTCCAGATGGGTACGTTTAGGCTAGGCATGGTTCTATTTTTCACCCAAACATGTTGAAACAGTCTGAGCTACATTGTACCGATGATATTCCTTAAGAGTCAAAAGTACAAAAAGGCAGCAATCTTTGACAAGATGTTACTCGAAAATCATGTCACTTAGAAATATTTCGTCTAAGGTAACATGATCATATAGAGTGCCTCTACAATAACCTCTCTCAATTTTTTATATCTTTGAGGCATTTGCCCGTGGTGAAAGGTTTTCTACTGCCCCAAAAATCGTCAGGAGGTAGTAAAAAGTTGCAAAGGGGTGTAACTTTCATCCTACTCCTGATGTGACCAAAATGATTGTTCCAACATGTCCAGATGGGTACATTTACGCTAGGTATAGTTCTTCTTTTCACCCAAACATGTCGAAACAATCCGAGCTACATTGTACCGATGATATCCCTGAAGAGTCCAAATTGCTAAATGGAAGCAATCTTTGATGAGATGTTACTCAAAAACTATGTCACTTAGAAACATTATGTCTGAGGCAATGCGATCATGTAGGATTCCTCTACAATAACCTCTCTCAACTTTTTATATCTCTGAGGCGTTTGCCCATGGTGAAAGGTTTGCTGCTACCCCAAAAATCATTAGAAGGAGGTAGTGTAAAGTTGCAAAGGGGTGTAACTTTCGTCCTACTCCTGATGTGACCAAACTAACTATTCCAGTGTGTCCAAATGGGTACATTTACACTAGGCATGGTCCTTTTTTCACACAAACATGATAAAACAGTCTGAGCTACATTGTACCGATGATATCCCTAAAGAGTCCAAAGTGCAAAAAGGCAGCAATCTTTGGCAAGATGTTACTCAAAAATTGAGTCACTTAGAAACATTTCGTCTAAGGAAACATGATCACGTAGAGTCCCTCTACAATAACCTCTCTCAAATTTTTATATCTCTGAGGCGTTTGCCCGTGGTGAAAGGTTTTCTACTACCCCAAAAATCATCAGAAGGAGGTAGTGTAAAGTTGCAAAGGGGTGTAACTTTCATCCTACTCCTGATGTGACCAAACTGACTATTCCAATGCATTTGGATGGGTGTATTTATGCTAGTCATGGTCCTATTTTTCACTCAAACATGTCGAAACAGTCTGAGCTACATTATATCGACGATATCCCTGAAGAGTCCAAAGTGTAAAAAGGGAGCAATCTTTGACAAGATGTTACTTGAAAACTGTGTCACTTAGAAACATTTCATTTAAGGCAACGCGATCATGTAGAGTCCCTCTACAATAACCTCTCTCAGTTTTTTATATCTCTGAGGTGTTTTCCTGTGGTGAAAGGTTTTCTACTGCCCCAAAAATCGTTAGAAGGAGGTAGTGTAAAGTTGCAAAAGGGTGTAACTTTCATCCCGCTCTTGTTGCGACCAAACTGACAGTTCCAACGAATCAGGATGGGTACGTTTAGGCTAGGAATGGTCTTTTTTGGCACCCAAACATGCCGAAATAGTCCAAGCTACATTGTAGATATCCTTGAAGAGTCCAAAGTGCAAAAAGCCAGCAATCTTTGACAAGTTGTTACTTAGAAACTGTGTCACTTAGATATATTTCGTCTGAGGCAACGTGATCACGTAGGGTCCCTCTACAATAACCTCTCTCAATTTTTTATATCTCTCAGGCATTTGCCCGTGGTGAAAGGTTTTCTGCTGCCCAAAAAATCCTTAGAAGGAGGCAGTGTAAAGTTGCAAAGGAGAGTAACTTTTGTTCTTCTCCTCGTGTGGCCAAACTAACAATTCTAATGCATTTGGATGGGTACATTTAGGCTAGGCATGGTCCTGTTTTGCACCCAAACATGCCGAAACAGTCCAAGCTACATTGTACCGGCGATATCCCTAAAGAGTCCAAAGTGCAAAAAGGTAGCAATCTTTGACGAGATGTTATTCATAAATCATGTCACTTAGATAAATTCCATCTAAGGCAAAGTGATCATGTAGGGTCCCTCTAAAATAACCTCTCTCAATTTTTTATGTCTCTAAGGTGTTTTCCCGTGGTGAAAGGTTTTCTATTGCCCCAAAAATCGTCAAAAGGAGACAGTGTAAAGTTGCAAAGGGGTGTAACTTTTGTTCTTCTCCTCGTGTGGCCAAACTGACAGTTCCAATGCATCTAGATGGGTACATTTAGGCTAGGCATGGTCCTATTTTGCACCCAAACATGCTGAAACGGTCTGAGCTACATTGTACCGGCGATACCCTTGAAGAGTCTAAAGTGCAAAAAGGTAGCAATCTTTGATGAGTTGTTATTTAGAAACTGTCACTTAGATACATTCTGTCTGAGTCAAAGTGATCACATAGGGTCCCTCTACAATAACCTCTCTCAGTTTTTTATATCTCTAAGGTGTTTTCCCATGGTGAAAGGTTTTTTGTTACCCCAAAAATCGTTAGAAGGAGGCAGTGTAAAGTTGCAAAGGGGTGTAACTTTTGTTCTTCTCCTTGTGTGGCAAAACTAACAGTTCCAACATGTCTAGATGGGTACATTTAGGCTAGGCATAGTCCTTTTTTGCACCCAAACATATCGAAACAGTCTGAGCTATATTGTACCGGCGATATCCCTGAAGAGTCCAAAGTGCAAAAAGGTAGCAATCTTTGACGAGTTGTTACTCAGAAACTGTGTCACTTAGATACATTCTATCTGAGGAAACGCAATCATGTAGGGTCCCTCTACAATAACCTCTCTCAATTTTTTATATCTCTAAGGCGTTTGCCCGTGGTGAAAGTTTTTCTGTTGCCCCAAAAATTGTCAAAAGGAGGTAGTGTAAAGTTGCAAAGGGGTGTAATTTTTGTTCTTATCCTCGTGTGGCCAAACTGACAATTCCAATGTGTCTAGATGGGTATGTTTAGGCTAGGCATGGTCTTGTTTCACACCCAAACATGCTAAAACAGTCCGAGCTATAAACACTAACTAGTCTTCAATCTTTAAACACTACAAATACCATGATATCCTGCATTAAGCTATCTTTTAGCCTTTTATAAAGGCATACCCATCAAATTCAACCGCATAGAGATGATTATTTGTATTCCAAATTCCTTTTAAATATTGACCTTCCAATCCTTTTCCCCGCCCTCATATCAATTAAATATGACGTTTGATTATGATATGGCGCTCGAGCTTATGAGAGTTTACCAGAGATGCTGGTTGAGTTAGGTTGAAGGGCCAGTGAACTAATGACTTAAAGACCCTTTAGTAGGTTGATTTAAGTGATAGTAATTTCTGATTATAAGTCAATATTAAATTAAGACAAAAGTGCACTTTACACACGACAAGCAATTGAGGGTTTTAAAGTCTTAAGAAAAGTAGATTCTTTTTAGGGTTTAATGCCCAATATGCAAACCCTAACTATCAATAAGATTATGATTATGAAAGCTTGTATCTTCTCTAAATTTTTATTGCAAGAACAAAACCACATCCACCATGAATATGAACCTTGCATCATATCAACCTTTCAAGATAGACCTTATCATGAAAACCATATTCACAACAAAACCTTGCATGAACAAAACCACATCCGCCATGAACATGAACCTTGCATCATATGAACCATGTTTGTCTTGTGTAGCATCAACATGAATTGAGAGACCTTATCATGAAAACCATATTCACAACATCATGCACCTCATGACCATCACCTACCTTGAATCACTGTATCGCCTTATCAACATCATGGCATCAACCTTGACCCTTTGACTTCAATGACAACCTTGAACCTTGATTGTTGATTACTTATGGAAGCCTATAGCCCCAATGTTATGTTGCATACTAAAATTAGGTAAGACTCAATGTAATCTCATAACCTTGCCTTATATGCAAGAGGAATTACATTTAATAACCACAATGGTCATCAGGTGCTCATAAGCATATGATTTTGACTATCTTATTCAAAACAACAAACATACTCTTTGCATCTCAAACAAGAAATTAAGAAATATTTTCAATTGACCAACTCATAAAGAATATGGATCAGCATACTCATTTGAATATTTTCAATTGAGCAACTCATAAAGAATATGAATATTTTCTATTCAACATGGTGATTTATTTTTATTTTAAATACAACTTTTATCTTTTAGTTCCAAAATGAGGTTTAGGTGATACTTGAATAACAATAGTTGGCTTATTGGATCAACAAACATCCTATGTAATACAATTAGACTTTAAATATTTGAAGTAGCCATCTACAAATATCCATTCAAACGTGGATTTATAATGCAAGTATGGACGCCATCAATAAAAAAATTTGTATTAACCAAATATCCATATAGGCATACATCAATATATGTCGATATAAGTATAACATATATACAAAATAGCCATATAGGCTTACAAGAATGCCATATAGGCATACAATGTCAACTATATGCAATACAAAATATATCTCCACAAATGTCATATAGGCATACAACAAAGGAACACAATAAAAAGTCATTCCCTTCTGGCTGGTGAAGAGATTAGATCATGGGCAGCCTTTGATCTTCTAGGGGATGGAGACGCATATGTGGGTGGTCTACTACGAACCCGAGGGTTGCTCCTCCTGTTTAGTTCTTCCTACATCTTTAGCTGTTACAATAAAAAGTATAGACATTAATATATAGAAATTACATGTTATAAAAAATGAAACATTTAACAAAATAATCACTTACTGCTACCATATAATCTATCTCCTCACTTGCCTTAGTAGCAGGAATAGGTTGTGGTGATGTCATGTCCTATAGAAACCATCTAGATAGAAATTAAACTTCAAATCAATAATCTTTTGATATTTCAAAAATAAACATCTATAACAATGAAAGTAAATTAAAATTTATTAATCTGCCCCATACCCCTGTCAATGGCATGGAGCTATGAATCGCAAAGGTCACACCATGCTCCATTGCCCTATGAACATCGGGAGGTGTCTCCACAGCCTACATTATCTAGAAATAAAACAACATTATTCAATTACAAAAACTATAATAGTGATGCAAATCATGGCTCCTAACATACACACACGTTCACTTAAACATGGAAGTACACATAATAAAACACACAAGTCACATGCAAAAATCTAGTAAGTACAATTCATTCATTAAACTATTTATTTTATTACCTCTGTGAAGCTTTGAAGTCCACCACCACTGCCAGGTGTTGCCATGAAATCTCTAATATTAACCTATTCAACATCCAAAATCAGATATTAGAATACCATTCATATAACGATGCTATTCATATGTAATATTTATAATTGTTTACTAGTTACATACCCTGATAGTAGATGATGTAGTGTAATATGTAGGTGGAGAACCACTGAAAACGGCATCAATGCCATGACCCTGAAATTTCATTAAAATAATCAAACCAAATTAGTTAATCTTACATTTCAAATATAAAATTTAATAAATTAAATTCAATGAACTTGCTAATATTTACTGGAGTATCAAGGCCGAAAGTCTCACTCAGGAGGGTATTTGTCATCACCATCTGCTCAGCTACAGATGTAGCATGTGCACCTGCATCCTGACTATCCATGGGGTCATAACCACAGGCTGACTCGCAAGTCTGACAAGTATGGGGTGGGACCCTACTCCTTGCTCTATCTTCCAACGCACGCTGTGCTATAGGACTGGCATGCTCTATGATGCTCTGGGTCAAGGCACTAATGGACTAAAGTGTATCGACCTCAACACTCTCCTTCACAATGGAAGGGATAGAAACATGCTCATGGGCTAGTCTGCTAATTACTCATCTCACTGGCCGCTGTGGATCAACACGTGCCCCTGGTCTATCTTGTGCTGATCCCCCACCTCTACCCTAGAAGTCCCGCATATCAAAATAGTTTGGCCCTTTATTGAGGACAAACTCGTAGTAGAGTTTCCTCAAAAAGTATTGTGGGACCTCATTATTATTGCATGGAGGATGGTCAAAAACCATCCACCACCTTTGCCCAAAATTGTCCCTTATCGCTTGGTTGTTGCACCAATGGATAGGGAACCTCTTGCATATAATAGGTGGAGGTTGATTTGTTTGTGGGTTTGTGAAAATGGAATACAAGTCCAAATTTGTAATTTGTAACTTTTTCACATCTTCATATGATAGCTTGTCTGCATAATACTCTCTAAACTCTCTCCTCTTATCTGACCAGTTAGATATTTGCTTACTAATTGAATCTACATTTGATAACATAGATTCAAGAGATTAAGCAAGCGTGGACCTATGCAAGGTTGAAGTTAAAGGATCTTTCAACCTTGCAATTATGTCTTCAATTTCTTTTTTATTGTTTTCAATTTTCCCCATTAGATTTTCTTGTGTTCCGAGGGCATGTCGAGGAATGGATGGAGGAGTTTGTTATTCAGGTTATTCTTCGGTAGGTATTTCCTCTTCATAATTTTGTGGATTTTGAGGAGGAGGAGGAGGTGCATTAACATTTCCTGATAATTAAGGAAATTTACATCAAAAATCAACTCAAACCTAATTATTTAGAAACAAATTCAAACAAAAAAATAAATAAAACTCATTGCTTTGGCCTGGTCAACGTTGTGGTGGTATTTTCGCGATGAATTGGTAAGATTTTGGTGTTGAATTGAGTCTTCAAAAACACAAGCACGCTCCTTAGGGTTTGTAGGCCACAGGTGTAGAGTAAAATAAAGAAATGAAATGAGTAGAAATGCTGAGCATGTTATAACGCGAGTGCATTATGGTTTGGCTTTTCTGATCTTTAGGCTCGTCATTACCAAACCATAATGCAAGCACGTTATAACGCACTCACGTTATGTATTAATTTTTTTGAAAAAAAATTTGGCCACTTTTGAGCCCCCCAACTTTTTGCACTTACCCTCACCCTTCTTGTAATGTGAGAGACTGTTCAGATTTTGGGTACCTTCATCGCCAAGAGCATATGGCGTGTCTGGGAGGCAGTAAAACCCTAGCTCCATTGGTTAGGGAATGATTTTCATGATGGGCTCTTCCTTAATCAACAGAATATATGGTGGTCTCCTTTTTTTCCAATACTGGTCAGCCGTTGGCTAAGCTTCCTTGGCTCAAAGATCTCAAATTCCACAAGAAGGGTATCCGGACCTTACAAGATCTCTTTCATAGACCCACCATGCGCATTCTTTTGTGGGATGATTTTCGGGCCTAGTTCAGCTTTCAAAACCATGACTGTGAAACCTACAACGGCCTTGTGAGTGCCATGTTGCAAGTACGGGCCTAACCAGTGTTGTTATTGATGTCAACATACTCCTGTTGCATTGATGATAAGGATTGGATGAGTTGTATGCTGAGGATATTGAGAAAATTAGTCCTATCAAAAATATAAAAGAACAATGAAGTCGGTGAGGTAAAGATCCCAGCTAATATGAATATAAGAGGATGCGCTTCAAAGGGTTTGTAGATATGTGTCTTAAGATGATCCAGTAAAGATTTCAGAGGTCCGCATGAAGATCTGAAGAAGTTATGGCCACTCAAGTAAAACCGGTTCCGACAGATGTTCAGAGGTGACAGATTGACACAGATAGGTCCGGTGAGCTCCAGAAATGCAATATCTTGTTCTGCGGATTTGGTGAAGTGTTTAGGAAGTTAATGTGAATTGACAACTCAATTGGTTCGTGGTCTGGAGATCCGCAAGCATCTATTCCAATATGACAGTGATGACAAACTATGTTCTTGAGGTTCCGGATGAAGGAGAGAATGATTTTAGTAAGCAGAAGTAGTGTGTATGTTCTTGGTGATTCAGGTAAGCTTGTGGAGGTCTTTGGATTGTGTCTAGTTCGTGTTGGTGGTCCGCATTGAAGATTGAGCTCGTAATTAAAGAATTACTTCCGGATGATGATGTTCTTCCCAAGTCAGGCCGACCAGATGAGTTACACATTTTGTGGATGATCTTGAAGGCGTTCTGTGAAGAATGGCTTGTTCCTGAAGAAAGATTGAAGTCTCAGATCTGTGTGGCGGACAGTATGTTGATCCATGTGAAGTCCTTTTGTAATTAATCATGTTGTATTTATGTGTTTGCTCTATAATGTAATGCCGACTTGGATGATTATCCCTAAAGTCGATGTCTTGTATAACTAAGGAATTATAAAGTCATTTCAATGGTGTCATGGAGATGAGAGGGTGGTAGAGAGGAGAGGAGCGAAAGGTAGAGCAGAAGTATTGGACTTAAATGGAACTGACTCAAGCATGGTGAAGATGCTATATTTCAGTTCAAGTATGTAATACTTATTATTCTGTAGATAGTGTGTCTCCTGTAGGCAGTGAGCCTCTTGTGAGCAGTGTGCTTGGGCAGTGAGCCCTAATTGGCATGTGCCATTTTTGTTCTTTCTATTCTTCTAACAGAGAATACAATCTTGGGTTAGTCACCCCGTGGTTTTTCCCTTAACCAGGTTTTCCATGTCAAAATCTTGGTGTCTTGTGTTTTAATGTGTTTCTTCTCTTGATTTAATGCATTATGTTTCCATGATTGATTTATTATTATGTTGCTGAATTACAAAGTGGATTTAAGTGTTTAATTGGAAGAAAGTTTTGGACAACTGATTCACCCCCCCTCTTAGTTGTCTATCCTGAATCTAACATGTCATTTCGGCTGATATGTTTCATAAAGTGGGTATCGATTCTAATTAACCATGGTGGAAAGGCTGGAAATGGTTTCTAGAAACCCCTTTCAGAAACTACAAGCCTCAACTTGGCTATCAATGGCTTTCACCTCATTTTCCCATGATTGATACTTTGAATCAGTGATGGCTTCTTTAATCCTCAATAGCCATTTGGCGTAAAAGATTTTCTGTTGTGTGGTCTACAACTATTGAACCCAAGCTTGCCTACTTTGCTTGGTGTGTTTATTTCCAAGGCTTACCTGTGGGTGTTCGACCATTTCATTTGGGGATTCAAGACCCTCGTTGCCCTTTCTGTGGGCAGGCTAAATCATTCTAGCATCTCTTTTGGTATTATGCCAGAGCGTAGTAGCTGTGGACTTAGATCCACGGTTTCTTTTAGCCATTTCAGCCCAAGCCCTTCTCATGGCATATGGTCCTATTGGGAGACTCTCCCAGGATTTCTGCAAAGTATACTCAAATTTGGAACACTTTTAGGGTAGAAATCCTCTTCAGTTTGTGGAAAGATGGAAATTCCTGCATTTTTTCTCACCACAAGATGGATACTGTTGTTTCTTTATATTCTAAATCTATTATTTGTTATAATGTTCTTTTGTAGATTCAAGTGCAAGCTAACAAAGTTGCGCTTGAAGTTTCTCAATTTCAAGAGCTGTTGGACCATTGGGGCAATGCCCCTTGCATTGTCGCTCATGTGCCTCCCTTTCCCACTTCCTCCAGGGGCTGGTCACCTTCACGGGGTCAGTGACGAAGTGGCTCTGCCAGGGATTCTCGCCCCCGTGCTCAAGCTCCTCCTCGACACGGCTCTCACCCTCACTGGCGGTGGTCGTCCTCTCCCCCTCTATGTGCTGGCCTGGGGTGGCCTTCTAGCGGTGTTCCGAGAGGAGGAAGTTGAGATTCTGGGTGGCCTACTGGTGGTTCCAATCCTAGCAGCAGTTCTGGTTGGCCCATTAACAATTCTAAATGGGTCCCATGTTTGGATTTGACAATTTCACCCTGCCGTGAAGATAAAAAAGTAGAAACTGAACAGGATGATGATGGTTGGGCTCCCCCTGACATCATCCCAAACCCCGCTATTGTATGGGGCAACCCGGATGACAAGGATCCTCCTTCCGCTGGCATTGCTCTGGCCGCTTAATGGCCCTCTTTTTGTACTATTTATGTTATGTTTTCTAACTTCTAGACGTAGCCCATGATTTTATGGCTTTTTGGGTGTTGCCCATGTGACTTTGGGGCACATGCCTTTTTACCACCCACCATTTTTTTGTGGATATGTGTACTATTTTATTCTAATTAATATAGATATAGTCGCTTATTCATCAAAAAAATTAATTTTATTTTTACTAATATAAGGGAGAGGGGCCAGTTGCTACCCACGCCCCAATAACCGCTATGTTTTTAATCACTTGACCCCTTAATTAAATTTTTAAAAAGAACTAATACATGTAAAATACCAACCTAATAAATTAACACAAATGCACCAATATATTTTCACAACATTTCTACATGTTCACAAATGCACCATTACATGTTCACAACTCCAATAAATTAACCAATGAAATTAAGACAAGTGCACAAATGGATGGCGATCAGTTACTAGCACATCGTTGCGCATGTATGGGGCGACATGTTGAAATGACATTTTTTTGACCCATGTGCACATAATGCATCGTACAGTGAAATGTATAAGTGCCCCTTTAAGCTCTTCGGTCGCATAGGAAAAACCTAAAAAAAGTCGTCGAAATCCAATATATCTAACTATGAGCTTGACGTGCGCAAAGTTAAGGTGGGCGGCTACTAGCACCTCTCCCTTAATCTTGTGGACAGTGGGTCCTCTTCTTCCGCACCCATTCTTCAAAGACCACCAACGTTTACAACTAGAGGCAACGGATAGCGAGTGCATAAGATGGTTGGATAGTCAGTCTCACGCACCGGTTATCAATGTTTGATTAGGCGGCATGTCTTCTCTATCGATTTCGCAGGTCCAAGAGTTAGCCGACGGATTGGAGCGCAGTGGACAGTTTTTCCTGTGGGTGCTCAGGATTTCTGACAGTGCTCATTTTTCCACAGAAGCGCGGTCGGCTTGGATTAACAAATGTCTGAGAAGGGTATGAGGGGCGATTACAGGGTCGAATGGTGGCCTGGCCTCTGCATTCGGACCAGTTTGCCAACCTTAAGGTGGGTGTGCAGGTGAAGGAATGGACAAATTCAGAGGAGAATGAGTTGATTAGTGCAGAAGAGGTGGAGAAAGCCGTGAAACGGTTAATGTAAGTGAGGAGGGAATTGAAATGAGAAAGAGGGCGCAGGAATTGAGAGATAAAGCTCGGAGGGCAGTAGGTGAAGGAGGATCTTCATGGAAAGATTTGGATTCACTTCTCTTTCATTTCTCTCAACAATTTAGCAATTAAAGCAACGAGGATGGGATCCATTTTAAATTTATTAATGATTGTGTCTGAGAAGTCAGTCGAAACCCTGCTATGCCGTCCCCTTCGCAGAAAGATCAGTGTCGATGAGTATTGTGGGTAGGTTTGTCCGAGTGTATTTTCTGTTATGCACTGAAACTGAATTTGCATAAATCTGCAAAACCAAAATAAATTAGAACTGCGCTTTTATTTATTTATCTCACCAACTGAAACATGGATATATGTTTTTGTAAAGAAGATAAGCAAGAGAGCCATTTTAAAACTCTTTCAAACTGCTCTATATTTACTTATTGCTCCCTGTATTCTTCTTGCCTACAAGTATCAGCTTGTCTCGGTAGTTGTGCAGAGAGGTAAATTTGAGCTTTATCAAAGCTTGGTTTTTTCAACGAATATTGTATTCTCATCCATCTAGTGTTTTGGAAGCTCTTGTTAGGAGGGATTTTCTTCCCGAGGTTTGGACATTTGCACAAGGAGACATGATGCAGACGATCCTCTGACCCTGCAAATTGGTTCACACACCTTCTGTATACAGAAGTAATTTACAGCAGAAATTAAAAAAAAGAACCACGATGTTTAGAACTCCCAAACTTTGTTTTCTTTCTTTTATTCTCCAACCAGAAAAACTCCAAAATACATAGACAGACTTCTATTTAGAACTCCCAAACTTTGTTTTCTTTCTTTTATTCTCTAACCAGAAAAACTCCAAAACACATAGACAGACTTCTATTTATCCTCCCCTCCAATGCGTAGCCAAAAAAACATAAAACCTTCTATTCTCTTCCAGAGAAGACTCCTAACAAACTTACTAATTCCAACAACTATTCATGCACTCCAGCTGTCCCCTTAAACTCCCAGAAAACAGGGCAGTTGGGGAGCTGCATTTACATTAATAAACAAACCCCCCCTAAATTTTCTCTTAAACAGCTAACGTGTAAAAAGACTCCTAAAAAGACTCCTACTCCGTCACTCTAAAGACTAAAACTAACAGCAGTCTTACTCATCGATTACATCAAGACATCTGGTTCTGCAGCTTCCTCAAACTCCGTGGAGGACAGATGGATGAGAAGTTTCTGAATGGGGTGAATTCTTGCAATTGATTTTCATGGATTTTTGGTATTACTCTAGTGCCCTCATAATAATAACTAATCTAAGAAATTTGACTCTGGCCCCATTGAATGCTTTTACTGAGCTCTTAATTAGAGAATATCTTTTTAACCCTATGCTTTCAGTAAGCTTTGTATGTGCTTTAATGGTGGTGGTGTACATTTTACTACACTCGATTTCGAAGATTCTTGTTTGATCACTTTGTTATTATAGAGATGAAATCACTATGCAATATGCCTCAAGCCAGGCAAATAATTTCCTTTTGGTTCCTACGAGAAAATGATAAGTTCCTAGTTTAAATTTGGCCATGCTTTATGCCAGATGTCTTTCTGCAACCGGGATTGAGTTTAGTTCTTACTACAAAAGAAGAGAAACAGTGTCCTTGATTTGCCCAAATCTTATGTGTCTTGGGAAATGCAAATTCTGATGTCCTCATATTTCAATTAGTGCCCTCAGTGTTTTGGTAAGTCTCTACTTTGATAACCAATACTCTTTTTGCTCTTCAATTGAAATCTCTAGGTCAATTCAGTCACCAGCATTTAGGCTATTGAAAGCGCAAAAATTTGAGCACTAGCATGAGAGAAGAAGCTTGCGCGGTCGTCAAAGTTCAATATGAAAGTTAAACAACCAGTCAATAATGGCACATTCCTTTAAGCATTGCATGACGTGTTTAAAGCACGAGGATGGTTTAATGATTTTAAATCACTTTATAATGTTATGAAAAAACTTCAGCATGGCATTTCCAAAACAGAACACAATTAGTAGATTATTGCACAACCGTTTGTGAATGGCTCAGACCAACTGTCCAAATTCAACGTTCCAAGATGGATATGTCACAATACCTAAAGACTACACGACATTGTTAAAATCAACATGGCGCCCCTATGGAAGTATCCCCCAAGCCATATGAACACTGGATAAGCAAAAGATCTACTGTGTAAACCAAAGAGGAACCAAGCCAGCATACATAAAAGTTGCACAAATATATTTGAGGCATTTTCCTTCCAGGGACAGTCATACGAATCAATGAATTTGAACACAATAAGTATAAGATGTTAATTAAAGAGACCAAATTGGCACATGCACACACCAAGTTGCATATGGAACTAGTAATCTAAACAAACTAGCATGGATTAAAGGTGAAGTATAGAAAATCATGTTTGGATGACCACAAAATAATCTGAGGACTGCACAGCCATCACAAAATGGTGCAGGGCACAAGGGGCCTGGGCTTAAACAGCAAAATCCAAGCTTTGACTTAGACGTGGCTGGTGGGCCCTCTTCTCCGTTTCATCATATCTGTTTGTCCTCCGTTAACAATACATAAACCGCGCGTTTCAACAAACGGT
Source organism: Cunninghamia lanceolata (assembly GCA_027924645.1). Classification (NCBI taxonomy): domain Eukaryota; kingdom Viridiplantae; phylum Streptophyta; class Pinopsida; order Cupressales; family Cupressaceae; genus Cunninghamia; species Cunninghamia lanceolata. Next base: position 4,043,757 of record BSBN01000178.1, on the reverse strand, counting down.
GACGGCCTGCAAGTTGAATTTGAACTCCCATTCCCGCTCGATCTCAGTGCTCTGTTTATGTGGGTGCTCTTTCTGCAGCCGCACTGTTTCACCATATACAACAAACAGGTTCCCAACTCCAGTTAAGATATGCAGCCGCACTGTTTCACCATCCTGCGCCAAAATGGGAGCTTTGGAACTGTTCAAGCGAGTGCTTCAAAGAAATGTGGTCTCATGAAATACCATGACCGCAGCATATGCACAAAATGGATTTGTTGAAAAGGCTTTAGAAACTTTCAAGCAAATGCAATTGTCTGGTGTAAAGCCAAACTCCGCAACCTTTGCCAGCACCCTCCCTGCCTGTGCCAAAATGGGAGATTTGGAACAGCGTATGGACATCCATCCAAGGATAAAGGATAAAGGAATTTTGTCAGATGTTGTAGTTGCAACTGCCCTGGAAGACATGTATGCAAAATGTGGAAGTATAGACAAGGCACGTGAATTGTTTGACAGAATACCTCAAAGAGATGTCATCTCATGGATTGCCATGATTGCAGGATATGGACAATGTGGAAGTGTAGACAAACATGAACTGTTTGACAGAATGCCGCAAAAGAAATGTGTTCTCATGGAATTCCCTGATTGCAGCACATTCACAAAATGGATTTGTTGAAAAGGCTTTAGAAACTTTCAAGCAAATGCAATTGGCTGCTGTAAAGCCAGAAACCTTTGCCAGCATCCTCCCAGCCTGTGCCAAGTGGGAGCTTTGGAACAGGGTATGGACATCCATCAAAGCGTAAAATATAGACGAATTTTGTCAGATGTTATAGTTGCTACTGCTCTGGTAGACATGTATGCAAAATGTGGAAGCACTGACAAGGCAAGTGAACTGTTTGACAGAATGCCTCGAAGAAATGTGGTCTCATGGAATGCCATTATTGCAGGATATGCAGAAAATGGATTTGTTAACAAGGCTTTAGAAACTTTCAAGCAAATGAAATTGGCAGTTGTAAAGCCAAACTCCGCAACCTTTGCCAGCATCCTCCTTTCCTGTGCCAAAATGGGAGGTTTGGAATAGGGTATGAACATCCATCAAAGCATAACGGAAGGGGTTTTTTTTGTCAGATATTATAGTTGGAAATGCTCTGGTAGACACGTATGGAAAATATGGAAGCATAGACAAGGAACGTGAACTGTTTGACAAAATGCCTCAAAGAAATGTGATCTAATGGAATGCAATGATTCCAGGATATGCACAAAATAGATTTTGCAAGGATGTTCTCAAAATCATTGAATTAACGAAGCACACTGGAAATATCTTGACATTACAAGCTTTGCTTGTGTTCTATGTGCATGCAGCCATGCAGGTTTAGTGGATGAGGACTGCAGATGCTTCAATCATATGAGTAACCCTTATTACATCACACCTACAATTGATCATTATGTGTGCATGGTTGACCACCTTGCCTGTGCTGGCTATCTTGAGGACACCCTAAACTTTATCATTAAGATGCCAATTAAACCTATGGTGGTTGTGTGGATGTGTTTTCTTGGTGCTGCAAATCACATATGAATATAGGCTAAGGAGTATTTACAGTGACGCTGTTTTTTTATTTGGACCCTAAAAATATATTGTGACTTATGTTCTCTCAAACATCCATGAAGAAGTGGGCAGGTGGTGTGAGGTTCAAATGGTAAGGAGATTGATGAAAGATAAAGGAATTATAAAGATCCTTGGATGTATCTGGATTGAAGGCCATAAAATGGTACATGCTTTTTTGTGTAGGAGACATATCACATCTGCAGACATGGGAGATATATGCAAAGTTGAAGAAATTGGCTTGGGAGATGAAGGCAGCAAGGTATTTTCCATATTCAAGACATTTACTTAGTGATGTGGAAAAGGAGGAAAAAGAATTATTTCTCTACCACCATAGTGAAAATTTAGCAATTGCTTTTAGTTTTTCAGACACCCCCCTTAGAATAACTATTAGCTATCTAGTTATTAGGAGCCTTCAAGTATGTGTTGATTGTCACAACGCAATGAAGTTTATCTCCAAGATTGTTGCAAGAGAAATTGTTGTGAGAGATGCCAATTGTCTGCATCATTTAAGGCTAGGAGAATGTTCTTGTGGAGATTATTGGTGAAGCTAAATGAAGTGGTCTGAAAAATAGGCTCACACTATAAAAATGTGCACCATGTGAGACCTACACTAATAATGAAGGAACCAGGTTGTATTTTCAGTTACTAGGAAAAAAAATGGTTTTGTTTTTGTTTTGAGTATTTGGCAATCTATACTATGATTTTGGCTTCATAAAATTAGATGCATAGAGTGCAATGGAGATCACTACTTATATACACTATTGGGTATCTTCAAAGACTTATTTTATGATAACATGGACGTTTAATTGAACTCTTTTCATAAAACCTACATATGTATGAAATGAAAAGATGGAGGAGGTGGTGAAGAAAGAGTGAAAAACAAAAGGTGAGGAACACTTAAAGTAAATGGAAAGATGCTTGAACAACAGGAAATGGGAGAGGAGGGATCACAATTACCTTTGCCATTTTGTATAGTTCTTTTGTATCGATTAATCATATTGTCTTTTGCCTATGTTAGGTTAAGCATTTAATTACACATTCTAGATTCAATCTGTAATTTTATATAAGTGTATGTAGATTTTGTGTCATTTATGGTTAGATATTTCTAATGTTGTTTCACATCCCTTTGCTTGATGAGATAGCTAATAGATTTGTGAATTCGTGGATATTTTTTAATTTAATTTGATTTCAATTTGTTTGGTTTCCATTAGAATGAAACCACTATAATTTATAATGAAGAAGTAAAAAAAATTACAAGTGTGGTTATGTTGTAATTAGTGGTTATGCATGGCACTTGAAAAACTCTCATAATGATGTTTATAGATTGATGTTAGAGAGAAGAGAATAACATTTGTATATGTAAAAATTAAATAACGATTTATATCACATTGTAATTGCACATTCGTGGCATTACAAAATTGTGCATGATGAGATTTATAAATTAATACTGATGAGATGAGGGTTTGACGGTGGTTAGGAGAGAGCTAAATAGGGCATTTCATAAGTGTTTGGAGTGACAATAGGATTTAAAACAAGAGGAACTCAAAGGGATGAGAGGAATTTTAGAGAAACACAATGGAAGACATCATAGGTTTGAAAGGAATATTATAATTATATTCATAATATGGTCAAATTGACTACTTTATTCACTTGTGCAAACCTAACAAATGGTAGTAAAGTTAAATTACGTTTGGTAAGATAGGAATTGAATAATTTTGCACTCACGTATCTAGGAAATGGTAGTGAACACTAAATTCCATATGCCACATCTAATGTTTGTTTACAATCTTTAATCACAACTACTTTAAGAATCTTGAATTCTTGTACTTGATTCATGTCAAAATTTAATACTGAGGGATTCATTTCATAATGTCCAAAGACTTATGAGTTGTGGCTAACAATTTGTGTTTAGTTGATTTAAAAAGGAATGTTATCATAAGCGTACATGTTTGTATACAATGAAAGCAAGAAAATTAGTTTTTTGGAAAGAATCTAGAATAATGAAGTTTAATTCTTCATCTCATGCAAATGCATTTGACAATTTCATGATTATAAGAAAATGTACATTTCTAAGTTATTATAAGTCTTTATAATGAGTATATTTTTATTGTTTACAATAGAAGAAGGGAATTTGTTATGAAGCACCTTCTATTCTTATAAAAGTTAGATCACTTTGTAACTATCATTGATAGTATCACACTTGAGGTTCCAAGGGACATCTAAATTATAAATGAATATTTTTGTATATGCATGCACTATAATAGTAGGCAACATTTGAATGGAAGGAACTCCATTGTCATTAAAAAAAATTATTAAATAATCCCATAGATTATATTACAGAATGTAAAGTGCTGATTTTTCACAAGCACACAAAACTGAAGTAAAAAATAGAATTACTGCAAGTAAATTAAAGTAAGGTAAATTAACTTCTATTCAGCATTTAGAAGAAAAGATATTAGGATATTTCCAAGAGTCCAAGCAATCTTTGAATTCATAAGTTTAAAGTATAATCATGATTACAATACATATGTTTACATCTGAAGTCAATTACAGAGTATGTAAAAATCAATTAAATTACAAGTGTCAAATATTGGCATCAAGCCGTACAAATCTTTGAAATAATAGAAGTACAAGTTGATCAATATCATAAAAATCTGACAAAAAGTCCTCGACCACCATTGACCAACTAGCCATCTGCTGAATCAAAGGACAAGAACATGGTTCAGGCACTTTTTCCGCCCAACCACGAACCTTGCACTTCCCCAGTATCCTTCAAACTGAAGGATGCCCGACCCTGCTCGAAGAGCCTAGCAATCTGTAAACAAATGCAGGGTGGAATCTAGTGTGTGCCTATCAATCTACATCCATTACTATCATGAATGCAACATCTCATCAATAGGATATGGCAGGGAAATATATAAAAACTAGGCTATCAAACTATTCATTCTATAATGGTATACATGTCTATTTCAACATCTCATTAGCTTTGGCCAAAGCATTAACCATATAATGACATATAGGTTTTGAAAAAGAAAACCTACTTCCTTGTTATTCCATACTCGACACCCGTCTCAGAAGGCAATCTTTTTAAAAATACACAATAAAGAAGGAAAAAACATAGGTAATGCAAATATCTATTTTCTTTCCATAAATCGAAAGTACAAGTTTCAATAAATCAATTCTTTTCTTTTTTCCAAACATCAATTACATATAACATACCATGAAGCAATCTATTAAATCAGTCATTTGATATCCAATGATAATCCATTTAATTCTCAGTTCTGCCTTCTTGTCATTTCTGTGATAGGAGGTTTATTTAAACACAATAAAAACATACTACAAACTCCTTGTCGCTGTGGCGACAAGAACTGCTACAGTAACTCAAAACAGGGATAAGAGAAATTATTACTCAGTTTTCAATCATTATGTCACTATAAATGGTTTTTTAGCATTCCTAGGAAAACAATATCAAAATCTATTGTCTCTGATCTCCGGTCTAAATACTGTTTTAACAAGTTTCTATTGGGCTACATGAATCTTTTAAATTGCTACAGGAATATAGTAATTTATGTTAAATAAGTTTATAAGGTTTGTTGTCATAAGACAATTATAGTAACAATGGATTCTCAGTGCTATTCAAGAGGTTTCTATAGCTTTATACAACTGAAACGAAAACTACAGGAACTTGGATTTATATCTAATTTCAAAGGTTTGTGTTTTAACATCAAAGAGGTTGATTTATACCTTACTGTTTACAACCAACATAACAGAGAAAAAATACAGTCCATAATAAAGTTTACTAGAACAGCTCAGAACTTCTTCCAGAGGTTCGTTATCTACGCAAAGGTGGTCGATTTGTATATCCTACTGTTCATTCTAGCTAGCATGCAAATAAATACAGTCATGACCTCTTTTTACCAGACAATATAAATAGTGATCTCAGAGGGTTTAACTCAGTTAAATCCTAGATCTAGAAGTTATGGTAACTACAGTTATGCTACTAAGAACTAACGGAGGTACTAAGAACTAATGGAGGATGAGTCAGAGATTTGGCATCTACAAATTATGGGGGATCGACGGTTAGCAAAACATAGGCGGTCTGGGTAAAACTATTGCCAAAAATAAAAGAAAGACTGGATAAAGATTGACGACAAGTGAATAAGGTATGCAGAGATCAACTCAGATAAGTGAGTTAGCAGCAAGCATAAAAGAATAGGGTAAGCAGCTAGGAATTAAGAACAGCCCTAATACATGATTTAGTCTGTTAGCAAATCACCAAGCAGAAGGTAAGGAGTGGATGACTCAAGAATGATCATCAGCCAGAGATCAGCAAAGAAAAGGTATGGATGGATAGCTTTTAAACATGGTTTGATTTGGCACAGAAGAGATGCCAAAACCTAACGAAAGGAGATCTATTTAAGTTGCTAATCATTCTTTTAATATAGTAATATTAAAACCAGAAGAGAACCTGGAAAAAGATGGTGATGTGATGAAGATTTAGCCGGTGACGTCGTTGCTCCTCTTTTCTTCCCCATGTCACTTGCACTCTCCCCGGTATCTATCGCACTTTCTCAGAAGAATTTCCTCTGCCCAAAATGTAGTTTCTCTCTCATTAATTCGTGGTTTTTCTCTAAAATTCGTGGTGTCCTTTTTCCATTCAATTCCCCCTCTTTTATCATTTTTCCCTCTCTTGTTTTGGATGACCAGATTTAGGTTTGAGAACTCCAGTTAAGTTTCAATTTTGCATGTTCTCATTCCCTCCAAATTTGAGAATAAACAACTTTAAAATAACAATAATAATAATATCTTTTTGAACTTACTGTTGCATGAGTGACAGGAACTTATTTAATTGCTTTATTCAAAAACTCTAATTATAATAAAGCTATTTTTAATATTATTTTACTATTTTATTTAAAACAAAACTATTTAAATAATCAAATAAGAGGAATGAAACACACTATTGCATGATTAAATATCTCATTTAATATATTATTTAATTTCAAATAACATATTGTCTTCCAAACATCTATAATAATATTTTATTATTTAATTTAAGATACAAACATATTTATCCTCATTTAAATATAAAATACCATTTAAATATAATTCGAAAACAATTAACCACACATTAATGCATTTAAATCCATTTCATTATGTATATGCAACTATGTGATGTGTGTGAAAGAACCAGATAGAACCCAACACATGTTTGCCAAAAAGTTAGATCCCTTCTACCTGAGCCATGCTCTTGTCCTTCGACAAGACCTACAAAAATTCAAACTCATCGTACTATCAATAAGTTAGCCAAAAATATAGCCAAGGCAACAAAATCTTTATTAATATCATATCTTATCCAATGTAAATCTACTATTATTTCATAATATTACTTGAAATTAACTAATGAAGTAAATCTGAAAAGTCTGAGACGTGACACAGAAGTGGGCAATATGGTAGTCATTCTTTAAATCATGTGATATAAAATGATCCCATTTATTGGATCTTGCATCACAAGGGACAACAATAATTGTTTTTGCATGATGACATGAAGCACATTGACTAAGGGCCTTTCTTGATAGGTTGGATTAAGCACTTAGTGATAAATTTTAGGACACTATAATATCTTCTCACTATGGCTCACCATTTTTTTGTGTGGCTATGCTCTATCTAGAATGGTGAATTTGTTCCCTCTTCATTATTGGTGAGTGCTTTGGTCTAGGTGCAATGGCCTTTGGAAGTAGCTTAGGGAAGAGGAAATGTTAGGATTGTAGGGTGGAGCCATCAAAACATAAGGGTAGGAAGTAAAAGGAGAGGGTGCTCTATGGTGGAGAATTTCATCTATGTCTAGTAAGGGAAATTATAAATCTTCATAAATGATCCTAGTTCTCTGTATCGAGGAATTAGCCAAGGAGATGGATGGGGCTTCATGTGTGGGCATTAAAGAGGCCCTAACTAAGTTGCTACTAGATCCTAGACTATCCTTGGGAAGGTCAAACATGTTTGATGTCACGGCTTAGTCAGTTAGTTGTACGACCATGTTCTCCTTTGTTATAGGTACTTATCTTCTCCATGATGACATTAAATGTATCATTAGCAAGTCTAAGTTCTTATTTAACTATTATATTGAGCATTTCCATTGTTTAAAAATAATAAAAACTAAGATGTATAAAGGCATGGAAAAAATAACAAAGGCACATAATGTCAAACTGTCATCAGAAAGTAAGTTTAATATTTCTATTTACTATGAGGAGGATGACCTAGTTGAGGTCCCTCCACCCACAAAACTAGAAAAATATGTTAAGTGTAAAGATTATCATGGGGCCTTAGTTATGCCTACATAATTTGCCAGGCTACCCCCACAAGACTAAAAAAAGGATCACCGATTGCATACATATTGGAGGAAGGGTTGTGGTCATTTTTCCTTCCCTCTATATATATGGTTTCTTTCTGGTAATCTAGTTTTTTTGTTGTGATGGTGTTGTATGTTTCAAGGATTGATAGGGTATTTTGTGTGGGTAGGCTTCTTTTTGCATAGAAGGTCTTAGGGGGTATTGTTGCATGATGGATTATCTTTTTCTGTGTAGGTCTCAAGTGATTGAATGGAAATGGTTTATCATGTTATAACCTAATTTAGCTCTTGGATAGCTATTAGTATAATTAGTGTAAGGACTTCTTTTGTCTAGATTTGATGGCACTTGAAATTGGTGAGGGGCATCATGTATTCTATTGTGTGAGGTTAGCTCTAGATTGAATATTTTATTTTAGTTAGATAGATCTCTAAATGATAAGATTAGGATGGATGATTTCAAATTTGGATGGATCTAGTTAGCTCATTTCTACAATGAACCTAGGATTTTAATGCTCATTTTTTGTGGCTCTTGGTGCCTAACCCAAGTATATAAATAAAAAAATATTAATTTACATCAAATTTTGTATAAAATTTATATCAATTTTATATATTTTTAAATCTAAATTCTATATAAAATTGATCCAAATTTTATATAAAATTGATCTAAAATTCAATAAATTGATATATAGTATTAGATTATAAATTGATATAAATTTTTTGTAATTTAGTTGATATTTAAATGATAAATTTGATATATTAAAAATTTAAATTTAAGTTTGTAAATTTTTTTTTAAAATTTATTTAATTTTTAAATTTACCTTCATTTAATAAAGTGTTTAAACTTTATAAAATTTTCATTTATAGAGATGACACACTTTAGAGACTATGAGATACATTAGCACATATAGATCAAACAATTATTAACATCCTTGTTTTTCCTAACTACTAGTAAGATCATAACCAAAATGAAGACTTTGATGGTTTGAGTTGAGAACCCTTTAGATGGCCTAATCTCACCCCCTATTAGGTTGAAAACCTAAAGGGGATCCTAATAGAGGCTTATGGTGAAAACCTGCAAGGGTGCCATAAGCAAAGTTTATCCCAAAGGAAAAATCAATGCATATATTACAGATGATTGGTTATCAAAATTAGAAAAATACTTTTCTATGAATCACTTCTCTCATGCTGAGAAGATAACCTTCACCCTCTTCAAAGCTGAATGCCATGTGAAACAATCATGGGACACTAATTGGGCATCCAGAAAACTCCCCGATGGTCAAGAAATTGATGCTATATTGGACGATAGCCCCACATGGGGAGATTTTGTGGAATACATCAAGAAAGAATATTTTCCTAAAGATACATATGAAGAAACATATATGAAGTGACAGTTGCTTTGATAGAAAAAGGATCAATCTGTTCAAGACTACACCAACACATTCCATGCTTCATCAGCAAAGCTTGGCATCCAAGATACAGAGAAACATCAAGTTTTGAAGTAGTGTAGAGGATTACACTGATATATTTAAATTGAGATGGCCTTCTTGAATGTTGAGACACTAGGAACCGCCTTCAAATATGCAATGAAAATTGAAGAGAAATTCAAACAAAGGGGAAAAAGGATTATCTAGGAAACAACAAATCAAAAGGGGAAGGTAGTAGCAAGTTTGTAGGAAAAACAACCACCAAGGGGTTCTCCTCACAGTCACTAACATCAGATAGGGGCACTGAAAAGATATAAAAAGACACAAGCATGTGGTGTGAAAATCATAAAAGTCCTTGGCATAATAGTGAAGATTGTCGAGTTACTAATACATTAATGACAAAGAGTCAAAGACACATGAAGTGGAGAAAGAAGTTGATTTGTTGCGTACAAACCCTTTTGAACAAAAGGATGGTGAGTAGATCATTGAGGCAGACCCTTATGCCATGGTTGCCACTACTAAAATCTTCCCTCACGAAGATGAGGAATGTTTGTTCCATTCACAAATGTGGGTGAATGGAAAAGCCTTACTTTTCATTGTTGATATTGGGAGTCAAAAGAATTTGACGTCTATTGAGACTATCAAGAGGTTGAACATATTGACAACACCCCATCCACAACCATACTCTGTGGGTTGGGTGAGCCAAGAGTGAGATATCTAAGTAAGCAAGCAATGTTGTTTATCCTATTCCATCAAACCATTCAAAGACTAGGTAATCTGTGATGTGGCACCTTTGGACATATGTGATGTACTATTGAGACAACCATACATGTACAAGCATTATGGAATCTATGAGTCCATACCTCATATTGTTATTGTCAAGTTGGGTGAACGAAAGTATCAATTACCTGAGGTAAGTCCTACAAAATCTGCATCTCTACTTAGTACAAAATAGTGTACGCATTTGATTTCTCAAACTAAAGCTCTTGTATTGCTAATAATCCAACCTAAGGAGGCAAGGATAGTCATAGCTAGCACTCATACCAAAACAGTCACCACCACCATTCACAGAAGCTGATGGATCAGATATTGACAAAATATCATAATGTATTCACCTCACCAACAAAGGTTCCATTGCACTATCAAATCAAACAATCAATTGGTATTTAATTTCATAAACACCATTCCCAAATGGGTCACTGTGTAGAAAATCAATTTTAGAGAGTGACAAGATCAAGCGACCAATTGAAGCATTAATTCAAAAGTGACATGACCAGTGTTGTACGTCTCATCACTTTTCGGTTGATGACAAAGTTTGGCTTCATATCCAAAAGGAGCACCTTTCAGGACCTAATAGAAAACTTTGTCCTCTTCGATATGGGCCATATAGCCTCCTCAAACATATTCAGACTTCTGACTTGAATCCTAAGACTACTATTCTTTTTATCGATGACCAAATTGTTGATATTCTTGTGAAGACATTAAAAACACAATCGATACCTCTCTATCGTGTGGTTCAAGCCGACCAGTTACTTCATCAAGGAAAGTGGTTTACTCGGACACACATTACAGAACACTTTCCTCATTTGTTACTGAACATCGATGCAATGGGGCCCATTGCCTCTCAAGGGGGGAGGAATGATTTGATAGTCAAACAAATACAATTAATTAGTTTCCATCTCAATGGATATGACCTTTGACGATTCGTGATTATTTTACATATATTTAAGTTAGCAATGAAGAACTTCATTTGCATAGAACATATTACAAATAAAAGAAAGTGATTCACTAATGCTCCTAGAAACAAATATTGTAGCTTAAATTTGGAAGTCGAATCCTTGCTATATATATGATGGACCGATTAAAGTACGAACTCGCATTTCAACTAGACACTTAAAAAACATGTCACTAGAAAACATCATGTATCACAAGTTTCCATATATACAAAACAAATTAGTATTGCATTTCACAAATTGTAGAAGTTTTTAATCGAAGTGAATCATTCTAGCATGAGCTAGGATGCACATTTGAGGGGCCCTGATTGACCCGTCAGAATTGTTACATGAGAAGGCATGCATCTCTCAACAAGATTGCGGGACTACTCCAAACCAGTTGTTATTGGTTTCTACAATACCGCAGGTGATCCACTCACTAGGTATTGTCCTCTGAATTTCCAGCCAGATTTAGATCAAGAATTCAAGATTCTTAATGTAGTTATGATTAAGGATTGTAAACAAACATTAGATGTGGCATATGGAATTTAGTCTTCACTACCATTTCCTAGATATGTGTTTATTACAAAATTATTCAATTCCTATCTTACCAAACGAAATTTAACTTTACTACCATTTATTAGGTTTGCACAAGTAAATAAAGTAGTCAATTCGACCATATTATGAATATAATTATAATATTCCTTTCAAACCTATGATGTCTTCCATTGTGTTTCTCTAAAATTCCCCTCATCCCTTTGAGTTCCTCTTGTTTTAAATCTTATTGTCACTCCAAACACTTATGAAATGCCCTATTTAACTATCTCCTAACCACCTTCAAACCCTCATCTCATCAATATCAATTTATAAATCTCATCATGCACAATTTTGTAATGCCACAAATGTGCAATTACAATGTGATATAAATCGGTATTTTATTTTTACATATACAAGTGGTATTCTCTTCTCTCTAACATCAATCTATAAACCTCATTATGTGAGTTTTTCAAGTGCCATGCATAACCACTAATTACAACATAACCACACATGTAAATTTTTTTAACTTCTTCATTAGTGGTTTCATTCTAATAGAAACAAAACAAATTGAAATCAAATTAAATTAAAAAATTATCCGTGAATTGACAAATCTATTCGCTATCTTATCAAGCAAAGTGATGTGAAACGACATTAGAAATATCTAACCATAAATGACACAAAATCTACATACACTTATATAAAATTACATATTGAATCTAGAATGTGTTATTAAATGCTTAACCTAACATAGGCAAAAGACAATACGATTAATTGAAACTAAAGAACTATACAAAATGACAAGGGTAATTGTGAGCCCTCCTCTCCGATTTCTTGTTCAAGTATCTTTCCATTTACTTGAAGTGTTCCTCACCTTTTGTTTTTCACTCATTCTCCACCACCTCCTCCATCTTTTCATTTCATACATATGTAGGTTTTATGAAAATAGTTCAATTAAATGTCCTTATTATCATAAAATAAGTCTTTGACATATACCCAATAGTGTATATAAGTTGTGATCTCCATTGCACTCTATGCATCTAATTTTATGAAGCCAACATCATAGTCTAGATTGCCAAATACTCAAAACAAAAACAAAACCATTTTTTTCCTAGTAACTGAAAATACAACCTTGTTCCTTCATTATTAGTGTAGGTCTGACATGGTACACATTATTATAGTGTGAGCCTATTTTTCAGATCACTTCATTTAGCTTCACCAATAATCTCCACAAGAACATTCTCTTAGCCTTAAATGATGCAAACAACTGGCATCTCTCAACAATTTCTCTTGCAACAATCTTGGTGATAAACTTCATTGCTTTGTGACAATCAACACATACTTGAAGATTCTTAACAACTAGAAAGCTAATAGTTGTTCTAAGGGGAGTGTCTAACAAACCAAAAGTAATTGCCAATTTTTCACTATAGTGGTAGAGAAATAATTCTTTTTCCTCCTTTTCCACATCATTAAATAAATGTCTTGAATATGGAAAATACCTTGCTGCCTTCATCTCCCAAGCCAATTTCTCCAACTTTGCATAGATCTCCTATGTCTAGAGATGTGATATGTCTCCTACACAAAAAAACATGTACCATTTTAAGGCCTTCAATCCAAATACATCCAGGGATAATTCCTTTATCTTTCATCAATCTCATTACCATTTGAACCTCACACCACCTGCCCACTTCTTCATGGATGTTTGAGAGAACATAAGTTAGTATATTTTTAGGGTCCAAATAAAAAAGCAGCGTCACTGTAAATACTCCTAATCCTATTTTCATATGCGATTTGCAGCAACAAGAAAACACATCCACACAACCACCATAGGTTTAATTGGCATCTTAATGATAAAGTTTAGGGTGTCCTCAAGATAGCCAACACGGGCAAGAAGGTCAACCATGCACACGTAATGATCAATTGTAGGTGTAATGCAATAAGGGTTACTCATATGATTGAAGCATGTGCAACCCTCATCCACTAAACCTGCATGGCTGCATGCACATGGAGTACAAGCAAAGTTCGTAATGTCAAGATATTTCCAGTGTGCTTCGTTAATTCAATGATTTTGAGAACATCCTTGCAAAATCCGTTATGTGCATATTCGGGAATCATTGCATTCCATGAGACCACATTTCTTTGAGGCATTTTGTCAAACAGTCCACGTTCCTTATCTATGCTTCCATATTTTCCATACATGTCTACCAGAGCATTTCCAACTATAATATCTAACAAAAATCCCCCTTCCATTATGCTTTGATGGATGTTCATACCCTGTTCCAAAGCTCCCATTTTGGCACAGGCAGGGAGGATGCTGGCAAAGGTTGCAGAGTTTGGCCTTACAACTGCCAATTTCATTTGCTTGAAAGTTTCTAAAGCCTCGTCAACAAATCCATTTTCTGCATATCCTGCAATAATGGCATTCCATGAGACCACATTTCTTTGAGGCATTCTGTCAAACAGTTCACTTGCCTTGTCCATGCTTCCACATTTTGCATACATGTCTACCAGAGCAGTAGCAACTATAACATCTGACAATATTCATCTATCTTTTATGCTTTGATGGATGTCTATACCCTGTTCCAAAGCTCCCGCTTGGCACAGGCTGGGAGGATGCTGGCAAAGGTTTCTGGCTTTACAGCAGCCAATTGCATTTACTTGAAAGTTTCTGAAGCCTTTTCAACAAATCCATTTTGTGAATATGCTGCAATCAGGGGATTCCATGAGAACACATTTCTTTGAGGCATTCTGTCAAACAGTTCATGTGCCTTGTCTACACTTCCACATTTTCCATATCCTCCAATCATGGCAATCCATGAGATGACATCTCTTTGAGGTATTCTGTCAAACAGTTCACGTGCCTTGTCTATACTTCCACATTTTGCATACATGTCTGCCAGGGCAGTTGCAACTACAACATCTGACAAAATTCCTTTATCCTTTATCCTTGGATGGATGTCCATACGCTGTTCCAAAGCTCCCATTTTGGCACAGGCAGGGAGGGTGCTGGCAAAGGTTGTGGAGTTTGGCTTTACACCAGACAATTGCATTTGCTTGAAAGTTTCTAAAGCCTTTTCAACAAATCCATTTTGTGCATATGCTGCGGTCATGGTATTTCATGAGACCACATTTCTTTGAAGCATTCGCTTGAACAGTTCCAAAGCTCCCATTTTGGCGCAGGATGGTGAAACAGTGCGACTGCAGAAAGAGCACCCACATAAACAGAGCCCTGAGATCGAGGGGGAAAGCTGGGCTTAAACAATACATACTAAGCTTTGACTTGCTTAGGTGGCTGGTGGGCCCTTTCTCTTACTCTATTTTGTTAATGTATCAATAAGAGAAGGGTCCCACCAGCCACCTAAGCAAGTCAAAACTAAGCTTAGTGTGTGTTGTTTAAGTCCAGCCCTTTTAAACCCATTTGATTTGTTGTACTTGTTCAGTTTCCACATATTTTCCGTGCTTAGTTGTCTTCCTTGCATGCTTGTAAGTTCACGCTGAATCCACATTGTGGAGATATGTTAAAGATTTTGATCTGGGTCTACAAATCTGCAATTTTTTTCCCGTCGTTCTTATGTTTGATTCCTGTGCCTTTTCCTCCATTATTTATTTTAAAAACTTTATCTGTGAAATAAATAATTTTCTTAAACTTGAGATCTCTAAGACTGTGCGTAGAAGAGTATGTCTTAACCTTCAACTTAGTGCCTCTCTTGACATTATGTTTTTTTCTTTTTATATCCTATCCTGCAGCTTTTTATTCTTTCTAGAGGCCCAGAGAAAACTCTGCAGCTCCAAATATTGATGGTACTGTTGACAGCTCAGAAACTCTGAATATTGATGGATACGTCAACAGGACAAAAATTCTCTGTAAGTGGATGTGATACTTTATTTTTTATGAAATGTTTTGGTTATATTTTTTACAGAAAGATGGAGATTCTTTTTACATATTCATTGGTGTTAGGAAAGAGTAAGTTGGTGATGCACAGGGTTTAACCATCATTTTTTTTTTTGCAAACTATTTCTGCTTCCAATGTTTTTGATTTTATTTTATTTTAATTTTCTGCTATACATGCTGGGCAGCGTACTCCGAGAATCTGAGACACATTGGCTCTGGTTTCTATGTATGCTATCTTTGTGAATGCCAACTCTTGCAGATTAATACTAATGCCCATGTATATGGGCTTTGGTAGTGTTGAAATGTTAAATAAATGGGGACTTGAAAATGTCTTAATGTATATTATCAAACATTGAATGCCCAGTTCTTTAGGGGAGTTAAGCTGTGGGTTCTTGTTCCTGTGCACTCTCTGATTCTGGCTGTAATCTTTGTTGCGTCAGGAGCATGATTCCACAGGGCTAGATTTTCTGAGAGTGGGTTGACAAATGCCATCCACGCCTTAACACTGACACCATATAGTTGCTGGGTAGCTTCAATAATAATAGTCAACTGCTGCATGAACCACACTAATCATCATAGACGATTTTGCTCACCCTAAAGCTGCAAGCTCGCTGTTAACCGTGAGTCCCAAGTTTCTGATCTGGTATGAGCACACCATTATAATATGCTAGTCAGTATCAATTGTTTAAAGCCAAACAAGTCCTAAATGAAGAAGTGGGTACTGATTTTTATGAGTAGAAGTTAATTTGGTCTTGGCTTCAATAGCTCGGGTATGTTCAATGTGAAAAATCTATTGCAGCTACTGATTATTAATTTCCTATCTTATAAGATTATTTGGCTGCCGAAAAATTAATTAATTTACAGCAAATATTAAATAATAATACAGCTGCAATTTCACGGAAAAATTACGGAAATAGAAAAATAAAATCAACACAATGTTTTGGACAAATTGTCCCTGGAAAAACCCGAAGGGAAAACCAGTCAGCAGATATGAATTTTATTCAACTACAGAAAATCAAGAGATACAAAATTGCTTGCCTCTTACTGGCAGAGCTCTGGAAATTTCTTTCCTGTAAATTCCCTTCCCTCAATTGTTCCTGCTGAAATTGCTCCGGCAATATTTTCCTTCTCCGGCAATTCCACTGCTCTCCAACGCTATCACTGCGCCCTTTGCTTTCACTGCAAATCAATTTGCTATCACCGCAAATTTATTTATTTGCTATCGCTGCAAATACTTCTCGGATCTGTGTTTTCCAAATGCCTATTGATCCTCTTTTATAATCCCCTCATTGGAAACCAATGGCCATGATTTAATTTTAATCAATGGCTAGGATTAATTAGACTCTAAACCCTAATATCTAGAAGTCTCTCGAGAAATCAATTATCTAGGTATGGAGATAATTATTCCAGCTGTGTTTCCAGCCTCGTAATCTCCACCCGAGACTAGAACACCTGTCCAAGCTACACAAAAATTAACACTCCCTCTTAGCGAGGAAGGTGTTCTGCATAACACCCAACTTACCTCTGAAGAAGATGAATTTTGCCTTCCCCAATGCTTTTGTCAAAATGTCTGCTACCTACTGATCTGTAGGTATATACTGTAGCTGAACAACCCTCCGCTGTACACAATCCCTGATGAAATGATATCTGATGTCTATATGTTTATACCTATCATGAAACACTGGATTCTCAAATAATCTGATGCAACTCTGATTATCATAGTGTATCACTGTAGTCTCAACCCTCTGACCAAACAAGGCTACTAGCAACTTCCGAAGCCATATAGCCTCACACGTTGCCATGCTAGCTGCTATGTATTCTGCTTCTGCAGAACTCAGAGCCACGGACTTTTGCTTCCTGCTGTACCAAGAGACAACTCCTGATCCCAAACTAAAGCAGCACCCTGAAGTGCTTTTCCTGTCCACCGCACTACCTGCTCAATCTGCATCAGTATAGCCTATCAACTTGATACCATCACCTCGAGCATATCTGATCCCATACTCGATTGTACCACGCAAATACCGCAACACATGCTTTGCCGCTATCCAGTGCACTCTCTTCGGCTCAACCATGAACTGACTAAGAGAGTTTACTGCAAAGGATATATCTGGCCTAGTGTTGACCAAATACATGAGAGATCCAATCAACATCCTGTATAAGGTGGGGTCTACATCCTTTTCCTTGGATGTGTCTACCTTCTTCCAATTCGTGATCATAGGTGTAGACATGGCTCTGCAATCTTGCATCTCAAACCTCTTCAAGATTTCAATGCAGTATTTCCCTTGTCCAAGGAAAATCTCTCCATCTGTCTGCCACACTTCCATGCCTAGAAAGTAGTGCATAAGCCCTAAATCCTTCTCTGCTGCAAGGTCCCTCTTGCACTCCTCTATAAGCCCCAGTGAACCTGTTAAAAACAAGTCGTCCACATATAGAACAAGAATGAGAATTTCACCCCCAACCACCAAGTAGTAGAGGTTAGCATCCGCCTCACTCTTCACAAAGCCTATTCCCTGCAAGTATCTATCAATGCGCTCATACCACGCCCTGGGAGCCTGCTTGAGTCCATACAAAGCTTTCTTCAATCTGCACACGTGGGTTTCGCTGCTGTGTGCTACAAAGCCCTCTGGTTGTTCTATGTATACCTCTTCTAATAATTCACCATTAAGAAATGCCGTCTTGACATCCATTTGATGGATCTGCCATCCCATATGCGCTGCAAGTGAGATTACAGCTCGTATAGAAGTATACCTGGCCACTGGAGCGAATGTCTCCTCATAGTCTATTCCCTCCTTTTGAGAGAACCCCTTGGCCACGAACCTTGCCTTGTATTTTTCGATGCTACCATCTGCACCATGCTTAATCTTATAGATCCAACGTGATCCAACCACTGCCCTATCTGTCGGTCTAGGCACAACCTCCCACACATCATTCTGCATTATTGAAGTATATTCCTCAACCATCGCATCTTGCCACACCTGTTGCTGTGCAGCCTCTTGATAGCTAGAAGGCTCACTATCTACCAACTGACTAACCAATGCCACATAGTCATTATACCTAGCTGGTTGTTTCCGCTATCTATTACTCGTCCTAGGAGCTCCCACAAACTCCTGAGTATCCTTATGTGTCTGTTGAACCTCACGGTTCCTCCTGTCAACTATAGAGGATGAAATATCAAACTCCATATCTTCTTGATGCATCTCTTGGATTTGTTGTATCTGTTGCTCCATACTCTGCGAACTCTCAGCACCTGAGCCTGTGCTTGTACTAGTAACTGTACTTGTGCTTCGCTGCCCCTGTTCTGGTTGAACAATCCTTGGAGCTTCTGTTGGCTGCTCATTCTGATCATCTGCTGGCAAATCTCTGGACCTCCTATATGCCTTGTCCTCCATGAATTTGACATCACGCCTGACTATAATCCTCTTGGTCCCTGGAATAAATATCTGATATGCCTTTGAGGTCTCGCTGTACCCCACAAAGTACCCTCTCTCTGCAGTCTGATCTAACTTGGAACGTGTAGCCCCTGGAATGTGACAAAATGCCAAACTCCCAAATATCCTGAAGTGACTAACATCTGGCTTCTTCCCTGAGAATGCCTCCTCTGGTGTCATCTTGCCCAATACCTTATGTGGAACCCTGTTCTGTATGTATACTGCTGTACTGCATGCCTTTGCCCATAAGTATCGTGGCATATCTTGGTCATACAACATAGCCCTTGCTGCCTCCGATATAGAACGATTCTTCCTCTCAGCAACCCCATTCTGCTGCGGGTTGTAAGGAACGGTCCACTCTCTCTTGATTCCTTCCCTGGTACAGAACTCCTGGAACTCTTTCCCTTTGTACTCGCCTCCATTGTCTGACCGAAGAACCTTTACCTTCCTGCCTGTCGAATTCTCCACAAGAGCTTTGAACTCCTGGAAGTGACTGAAGACCTCATCCTTGGTCTTCAAGAAGTATATCCAGGTCTTCCTGGAGAAATCATCAATAAAAGTAACAAAGTACTCATATCCTCTGAGAGACTTCGTTGACATTGGTCCACATATATCTGAATGTACTAGATCAAGAACCCCCTTGGATCTGGTGTCACTCCTTGGAAAAGCTGCTTTCACAAACTTCCCCAATACACATCCCTTACATACATCATCATGCTCTGTGCTCACGTCTGGAACACCTGTCACTGTCTCACGAAGCAATTTAAGTGCTCCATGATATATATGGCCCATCCTTCTATGCCATAGCTCTCCTTGATCTCTAGGATTACTGCTGCTCACTAGTGCCTTAGGAGTATCAAACTGCAACCTATAAAGTCGGCCGCTCCTAACTCCAATAGCTATGGGTGATTTCCAATCCTTATGCTTGATTAAAACATGCGCCCCTCTAAAGAGTACATTGTAGCCTTTATCCTGAAGGACAGATACGGAAATTAGATTCATGTCCAAGCCTGGCACATACAACACATCATGAATGGAAATAGGCTTGCCATTCTCCCTCTGAAATAGAACAGTCCCTCTCCCAACTGGATTGCACTTGGACTTGTTCCCCATCTGAATCTGGAATCTGATGTCCTCCTCCTTGTATCTGGAGAAGTACTCCCTAACTCCTGTCATATGAAATGACGCCCCACTGTCTATATACCAAACACCTTGTGAGGTTGAGCTAGTCAGGCAAGCTATGAGTGCAAACTCATCCTCCATTCTACTAGAAAGCTCATCTACACTTGCTGAAGCTACCGTCTGCTTCTTGCCCTTCTTTTCATTTTTCTTCCTTTGTGGGCAATCGCTGACATAGTGGCCGAACTCGTGACAGCCATAGCATTTGATCTTAGATAAGTCTTTCTTCTTCTCACTTTTTGAATTTGATCCTTTGCCAGACCCCTTCTTCGCTTTCCCTTTTCCTGCTAGGGCAACGTTTTCCTGTTCCACCTCACTTTTCTGACTATTACTGCTAGTTCCATTGACAAGACTTAGTCTAAGCTCCTCCTGAGTGAAGTCACTCCATAGTCGATCCCAACTCGGTAAGGTGTCTCGTCCATTAATAACTTGAACAAAGACATCCCACTGCTTAGTAAACCCATTTAGGGCTATTCGTACTAGCTCATCATCCTTTGGTTTGTCTCCAACAGCTGCCAATTCATCCTTGACAAGTCTAAGTCTGGTGAGGTAACTTGTGACGTCTTCTCCCTTATTCATCCGGGTATTCCTTAACTTTTCTCTGAGAATCAGCTTTCGGTTAAGGGTAGCATTCTGGTACAGATTCATAATGGCATCCCACATCGTCTTTGCTGTATCTAACTCTGCAATATGCGGAACAATATGATCCTTAACACCGTCAAGAATCAGCCACCTTGCCTTGGCATCTTCCTTCTTATATGCTACGAGCTGTGTTGCGTCTGTAGGTACAGGTACAACAGTGGTCACATAATCCTTGATACCATTCTCTTTCAGCAATAAAGAAATTCTGGCTTTCCAAACACCAAAATTTGAGGCTCCATCCAATTTGTCCTGATCTCTTAAACCTGCTGAGGCCATCTCAAAAGAAAATAATAATTTGAAGAGGTCAAACTGGGTTTTATAAACCCTAGATTATTTTTCCTTTCTCCCTGTGCCTGTTCTGCACTCAGATCTGCTCTGATACCATGTGAAAAATCTATTGCAGCTACTGATTATTAATTTCCTATCTTATAAGATTATTTGGCTGCCGAAAAATTAATTAATTTACAGTAAATATTAAATAATAATACAGCTGCAATTTCACAGAAAAATTACGGAAATAGAAAAATAAAATCAACACAATGTTTTGGACAAATTGTCCTTGGAAAAACCCCGAAGGGAAAACCAGTCAGCAGATATGAATTTTATTCAACTACAGAAAATCAAGAGATACAAAATTGTTTGCCTCTTACTGGCAGAGCTCTGGAAATTTCTTTCCTGTAAATTCCCTTCCCTCAATTGTTCCTGCTGAAATTGCTCCGGCAATATTTTCCTTCTCCGGCAATTCCACTGCTCTCCAACGCTATCACTGCGCCCTTTGCTTTCACTGCAAATCAATTTGCTATCACCGCAAATTTATTTATTTGCTATCGCTGCAAATACTTCTCGGATCTGTGTTTTCCAAATGCCTATTGATCCTCTTTTATAATCCCCTCATTGGAAACCAATGGCCATGATTTAATTTTAATCAATGGCTAGGATTAATTAGACTCTAAACCCTAATATCTAGAAGTCTCTCGAGAAATCAATTATCTAGGTATGGAGATAATTAGTCCAGCTGTGTTTCCAGCCTCGTAATCTCCACCCGAGACTAGAATACCTGTCCAAGCTACACAAAAATTAACATTATAATATGCTAGTCAGTATCAATTGTTTAAAGCCAAACAAGTCCTAAATGAAGAAGTGGGTACTAATTTTTATGAGTAGAAGTTAATTTGGTCTTGGCTTCAATAGCTCGGGTATGTTCAATATGTCCCCATTAGTAAATCACTGCCTGATTTTCTCCCATGATAACTCTCTTTTTTAATCATGGTTCCCAAGCATGCCAAGATTTTAGAAAAATATGTATTGATTTGCATATTTAGGGTCTTCTGTATGCGTATGTGCTATGTACGTCATAGCCAGGCAATTGCTTGACATAAACAAAGCCATTGAAAATTCTAGTATTGTAATATTAATTATATAGAAATTATATAATTTACTCTAGTCAAAGTTACACCTGGCCTCAAAATAGTTGAATTGGGTACATTGGCCTCAAAATGGATGAATTGGGTAAATGGATGAATTGGGTACATGGCTATCTGTACCCAATGGTCACTTGTCCCTATTAAGTGTACAGTTATTAGATTTTGTTTTATAATACATACACCCCATTATACCTTGCATGCCCAAGTTCTGGAGATACACATTAGGTGTTTCTTAACCCATACTTTGCACATTCATACAACCCCCAACCGCATAAAGTAAACTTTTTTCTTTTTATTATCTTTATGATGCTTAAATTCATATCCATATTCTCACACTTCCCTGGTCACACATGCCAAGTTTTTCTTCAATATTAATTACAAATTTAAAAGTGCATATATAGTTAATATATTCTTCCTGACCAAATAAAAGAAAGTTTAAATTCTTGGTAGCATTTCCAATAAAGACATACATTTTCTAAGAAAAATGTTAATGTTACCAAGGTCAATTTCTCTGTTGGACTCAATTTTGTTGCTAGAATCAAGTTCTACATGTGTGTGGGAAAGAGAGAGAGTAAACTGTTTACCTCTAGTAGCTTTTGTTAGAGGCAAATTGTGTTTTTCTTGCCTTATGTTCAGAAGCAAGTAAATTGTTGCTATGCTTTTATTATTAAGTAAAAAAATTTCATCATTAAAAACCTATTGGTGTTGTGAAGGAAATTAAGATGATTTGAGCCTTTGTATACTTAATTGCTTTTGCATAAAAAGTTGTAGGTAATATCATAATAATATTTTTCTTCTAGTTCCATTTTGTTAGCTTACAGTTAAATTGATAAAAATTACCTAGGTCCTTGTCAAAAATAGGATTAAAATCTTCATTGAGTGCAGTAATATTTAAGTGTCAATAAATATTCATAATTTCTACATTTGCATTGAACCCATGAGTTTCTCTTGTTGTGGTGGAGCTTCTCTAAAAGGTCTAATGTGAGGAAAGGTTAGAAGTTTTTGGGTTCACTTTGCTTATTATTTGTTCTTCAAAAGATAGTGAATGTTAATAAAATGCACATGTCCTCTTCTTGAGTGTTTTTTTTCTTTTTTTCTTTTTTTCTTTTTTCTGTTGATAGGCCAATCAGATTATGTGATGGCCAGGGCCCATTTTCAAATATTTTGTGATGTTATTTAGATAGTAAATTACAATTGTAATTTTGTATTTGTTGAAGTATGATGTTGATTAGTGATTGTATTATTTTAATATTAAACAATGATTATCTATCATGACATTCAAGTTTGACAAATTGATATTGAATTAGTATACTTATTTTCTGCCATGCCAGTGTACCATCAGCAACTTAGGTTTGATTTAGTCAATATGGGAGGAACTGTTATGTGATTGTGGCTTGTTTAAGTCCAATTTATGAGATACTCTAATAACATAAGTTGCAGTCTCCTTTTAGAGTCAATTCTCTTCTCAAAGGTGAGGAGATGATTATTCTTTTGGCATATCTATGATTTTTTCTTTTATCAATTATGTATAGAATGTTTATGAGAGAGACTGACCTTAATGGAGAGATTATAGTGGCTTGAGTTTATTGGTTCTTTTCCTTCAGTAGAGTCTATGTTTGATTGGATGATAGTGATCCAGTTTATAAATGGTCTAAATTTAACCACTTTCTATTTTTAGAAGTTCCAGTAAATTCAATCACTTTTAGTATTTTATGTAGAAAGGTGGCTATCAAGTCAATATTGGGTTTGTAATTTGCCTCTTAGCTCCTTCCTTACATTTCTTGTTTGGAAAGATTTTATCTATGTCTTGTTGAATTCACAAGACAATTGAGAGGGGTTGAATCAGTTGTAGCTTAAAATTTCAAAACCCTCACACACATTTAGATCTTCATAGATTTAATTAACCCTTAGACTGTTATGATGATTAAGCATGAAAGCAAACAACAGAAACTGAATCATTTACCAACATCAAACATAAGAGAACACTAGATTTACATGGAAAACCCAAGAAGAAAAAAACCATAGTGAGGATTAGCTCACAATATAAAGTAGTATCAACACCGAATTACAAAAGGCTCACTGCCAGAAGGCTCACTACCAAAGGGCTCACTACCCAAAGGGCTCATTGTCCAAAAGAAAGGCTCACTGCCATAATAGAGAAGAAGATAGAGAAGATTGTTACAAGGAGAAAACTATCTCAATACAATAGTGGATTATACTGCAACACCATCAACACCTTTGCATTCACACTAAAGAATTGTAGACACCTTCTTCTCACTGCATCAAGTAATCTAACACATTAAAGCTTATACTGGACCACACATTCAAACACACTATTATTCACATCACATCCTTCACGTGCACACACACGATCATGATCCTTTGACACTTATTTATACTATTTTCAACCTTGAAAACATTCTCCAAGGTCAGCAACACACCTTAACCCAAAAAATTCAAATTAGGTCTAGACCTAAACATTCCCATGGTGGAAAGGAATGAATGTGGACCACAACACACCTTAGCTCAGACCTAAATTCATCCAAGCACACTACTACAATCACTAAAGCAACTTTGCAATTAGTGTAAACACCCAAGGTCAGCTAAACTTGTGTTAACATAATAAACTTTTAAGTACACGCTTCCTCAAACCCAAAAACAACTCGTGGACCACATGCAAGGCTTCAACACAATATAGAGTATTCCACAAACATCCTAAAACATCCTAAAATCTAAAAAATTCCTTTGCAACAACTTTCACCTAACTGAAGTTTACATCAAAGCACTCAAACAACTCTGTCATACACTACAACTCAAGAAATCAACTTGCGGAGCACCAAACCATGAAAAACTTGAACTGGAGAAATATATAAGCATTATAAGCACAAATCTAGAACTGCAAGGCCAAAAACAAATCTACAGAGAAATGCAGAGAAAATAGTTTCTCCCAGACATCTCTGCAAAGCTTAGAAACACAGTCCATACACTGGTGAACACAACTTCCTCTGCACCTCAAACTAGAGCACCAAATTTGGAATATAACATCTCTTAACACCTCTGAACAACATATCCAAACTGCAAAGACAGATATTCAATATAGAAGAAATATAGAGCAAGACCAGAACACTACTCTTTAAACCAAAATGCCACCTCAACACACTGTTTCTTTTATTAATCAAATTTTCTCAAAAGCACTTGGAAACCAATCAATAGAAACATATTCTCAACATCTTCAGCATCTCTATGAAGCAACCAAATCATCTTTAGCCAAGCGACTCAACCAAACAACTCATACCATTGCAATAACCTCATCTCTGCTCAACCAGTTGACACCAATGACAACACAAGCTTGTTGACATCAATGACAACATCCATTGCACATACTTGTAACAATCTCCCCCATTGTCATTGATGGCAACACATAATGTGAAAAACCATCAATACAACAACATCCTCAATACTATGCTTCATACCAACTTTTTTCCTTTTTTTTTCTTTCTCCCCCCCTTAGCATGCTACTCTCTTCTTGACAACTAACTCTTTCCTTTTTCACATTGCTATCTCTCCCCCTTTGACATCAATGGCAAAGGGCTAGACATCTCTCTTTCAATCTTACTTTTAGACAACTTCTCAAGTTTGTACCTACTTGCTACTGCTCTACAACATCATTTCTTTTACTTCTCTGCAAACTCCCCCTTAGAAGCAACCAACATTAGAACTTACTCCGTTTGATTGCAACAACCATCATGACCACTACCTGCTCCCCCTGAGAGATAGCCTCCAACATCAGTCTAGAATAAGGAATGAAACTTGAAATCCACTGGACTAATGCAACTCCCTATGCATCTAGTTCAAAGAAGGAGGGGTAATAACCCCTAAGTTCTCTCAAAGATACTCAAATGTATCCTTAGGAAGAACCTTGGTGAATATATCAACAACCCAATCCTTTGTAGGTGCATACTCAAGCTTCACTTCATTCTCTGCAACCTTCTCTCTCAAAAAGTGATACCAGATTGATATATGTTTTGTCCTTGAATGCATCACTGTATCCTTTGAAATGTTAATAGCATTTGTATTATCACATAAAATAGGAATAGGTTCATCATATACCATTCTGATATCCTTCAAGGTTTGCCTCATCTACAACACCTGTGCGTAGCAAGATGCTACTACAATATATTCTACCTCTGTAGTAGATAAAGATACTAAATCTTGCTTCTTACTTAACCATGACACCACTCTATCTCTAAGAAAGAATGCACCACCACTTGTACTTTTCTTGTCATCTACACATCCAACCCAATTTGCATCTTTATAAGCACTCATAGAAAAGTTAGTACCCTTTGGATACTACAATCCATGATCTAGAGTTCCCTTTAAATATCTGAATATCCTCTTCACAGCTGCAATAGCCAAAAACATCCTGATGGCCTCCATTCTTACCACTAGAGCAAATGTTTCCTCATAGTCTATTCCTTCTACTTGTGAGTAACCTTTACACACAAGCCTTTCCTTGTTTCTTTCTACTTCTCCATCCTCATTCAGTTTGTTCTAGAATACCCTCTTGGTTCCAATCACATTCTTGTTTGCTAGTCTTGGGACAAATTCCCAAGTCTGATTCTTTTCAATCTGCATTAGTTCTTCTTCCATAGCCTTGATCCAACACTCATCCTTGCATGCTTTAGTCATTATTTTAGGTTCAACTTTAGAGAGTAAACATAGATTTACCTGTTCTTCAATAGCTTTCCTTCTTGTTAGCACACCTTTGTTCTTGTCATCAATGATTTGATCTTCAGAATGATGCTTTTGCACACACTCGGGGGCTTTTGGAATCTTTTTCGAAGCTTCTTCTTTTCAACCTGCACTTCCTTTTCATTATCATTTTCCTCTTCTTTGTAAGAGGACTTGTCTAGTTCATATCCATTAGATCTAACCTAATTCACATTTAATTCTTCAAACAATAAAGTTGTCAAACCTTTCTCTATATACACAGTCACCTTCAAATGCTCTGCAAACTTCCGCATTAGGAGATTTTCCACCGCAGTCTTCATTTGTATCTTTTTGTTGAGGCATCAACACCATTCTTTTGGTAGGGGCAAATATTTTCATTAAATCTCCCCTTGAGCCAAATCTTTCATCTTAGTTCCTAGAGGAAATATCTGCACCAGATGCTAGTACAGGCCCACCATTAACCTCTATTACATCCTTCTTTATCCAAATCTTATCCATTTCCCTTTTGGTCTATGCTGGATCAACCTTTAGTATAGGTTGATGCTCTTCTACCGGATTATCCTTCTTCATGTTTCTACTTTTGCAAAACTTAGAAATGTGTCCAGGTCTATTGCAATTATAGCATACAGCATTCTTCTGACTAGTATTTCTTCCATTCATTCTAGATCTGCATTGATTAGCTTTATGCCCAAATCTATTGCATGTATAATAGTAGCCATTGAAAGATTGAATCATTTTGTCATTGTTATATCCATTCCTCATTTGACTTCTACACTCACTAGCTCTATGACCAACTTTCTTGCATGTAAAACATTAAATAGAGAAAGAAGGTATGGTTTGATTTATTCTGCTTCTACATACTATTGCCTTGTGTCCATACTTATTGCAAGAATGACAAAAACTATTGAAAGATGGGTACCTTGGAGCATTTGGTTTTCTGATAGGTGGTCTCCTAACTTCATTCCTTTTATTTCAGAACTGCTTGCCATTGTTCTTCTTATTTTCAGTATTTGATGTCTAACCTAATTTTGAGCTTTTACCCTTTTTAAATCCTAAACCCTCTTTATCATTTAGACTTTTCTGATTTGTAATCATTCCATCAAGCTTTGTAGAGCTCATCTTGAATTTGTCTTCATGAATCCTTGCCTTCTCCAAATCTAATTTTAGATTTACAACTTCTTGTTCAAGTCTTGAACATTCTTCTGATTTGCCTTTCATCATCACATTCAAACATTCCTCAATTCTTCAACTTGTACTTTTAGACCACTGATAGATTTATTTTCTTACTTTAATTGTTCACTGACTTCTTTATGCCTCTCTTTAAACTTTTTGACTTGCTCTCTCAATTTTCTGATGCATTCCTCTGCTTCTCTAACATTTTCCATCAGATCTTTGATTTCACCTTTAGTCCTTTCAAGATCTTCAAGAGCAGCATTAAGTTCTCTAGCTTTGTCAAGTATGTAGTCTTCTCCAATGTATTTAACAGCAGGAATCTATTTCGGAGGAATAGGTAATCTTCTAGCACCCATGTGTTCAATTTCCAATATCTTCCTTGAGCGGTTAGGCTTCTTCCAAAGGACTTGGCTCTAATGCCAATTGTTGAATGCACAAGAGAACTAAGAGGGGGGGTGAATTAGTTGTAGCTTGAAATTTTAAAACCCTCACACACATTTAGATCCTCATAGGTTCAATTAACCCTTAGACTATTATGATGATTAAGCATGAAAGCAAATACCAGAAACTGAAGCAAACCAACATCAAACATAAGAGAACACTAGATTTACATGGAAAACCCAAGAAGGGAAAAACAATAGTGAGGATTAGCTCACAATATAAAGTAGTATCAACACCGAATTACAAAAGGCTCACTACCAGAAGGATAACTACCCAAAAGAAAGGCTCACTACTAGAATAGAGAAGAAGATAGAGAAGATTGTTAAAAGGAGAAAAATATCTTAATGCAACAGATAATTTCACAACACCATCAATACCTTCGCAGTCACATTGAAGAATTGTAGACACCTTCTGCTCAATGCATCCAGTAATCTAACAAATGATAGCTTATACTACACCACACACTCAACCACACTGTTATTCACATCACATCCTTCACGCACACACACGTGATCATGATCCTTTGACACTTATTTATATTGTCTTCAACCTTGACAACATTCTCCAAGGTCGGCAACACACCTTAACCTAGAAAATTTAAATTAGGTCTAGACCTAAACATTTTTGAGGTGGAAAGGAATGAAGGTGGACCACAACACACCTTAGCTTAGACCTAAATTCATCCAAGCACACTACTCCACCCTACTACAATCATTGAAGCAACTCCACAATTAGTGTAAATAGCCAAGGTCAGCTAAACCTGTGTTAACACAATGAACTTTTATGTACACGCTTCCTCAAACCCAAAAATGACTCATGGACCACATGCAAGGCTTCAACACAATCTGGGGTATTCCACAAACATCCTAAAACATCCTGCTGAAGTTCACATCGGAGCACTCAAACAACTCTGTCATACACTACAACTCAAGAAATCAACTTGCAAAGCACCAATCCATGGACAACTTGAACTGAAGTAATATATAAGTATTATAAGCATAAATCCATGTGTAAGGCTAGAAACGAATCTACAGAGAAATGCAGAGCAAAACAATTTCTCCCAGACACCTCTGCAAAGCTTAGAAACATAGTCCATACAGTGGTGAACACAACTTCCTCTGCACCTTGAATTAGTGCACCAAATTAAAAATATAACATCTCTTAACACCTCTGAACAACATATCCAAACTACAAATACAGATATTCAATATAGAAGAAATGCAGAGCAAGACCAGAACACTACTTTGTAAACCAAAATGCCACCTCAACACACTATTTCCTTTATTAATCAAATTTTCTCAAAAGCACTTAGAAACCAATCAACAAAAACATATTCTCAACATCTTCAGCACCTCTACAAAGCGACCAAATATTTAGCCAAGCAACTCAACCAAACAAATCATACCATTGCAACAACCTCATCTCTGCTCAACTAGTTGACACAGTTGACACCAATGACAACACAAGCTTGTTGAAATCAATGACAACACCGACTGCACATACTTGCAACATGTCTACCATCTATAAAAAATTCATTTCATAGACATGTTCTATTTTTAAGTTTTGATCTTGTTTTTTTAGAAATTATATGTACCTTTTTCTCTTGTGTAGATTTAGTCTTAAATAATGAATGGGAATATATGGTTTTGGAACTAGTATGTTTTAACCCAAGAATGCAAACCCATCACCAATGAATATTGTTTTAACAAAGCACATAGAAACAACCTAATTTTCAAAAATGGTGTAAACAATAATGAACACTCAACTTGGATATTTAATCCTTAACCTCCTTTTGTAGAAGGATATCTTTAGCTGCCTTGAGTGTGTTATGTATGAAACAGAGAATGAAGAATACTAGCGTGCACACTATATCAAACCCTCTTCCACAATAACATTCAAGGACAAAACTGAGCCAAATCACTACCAAATGGAGGGGGAGTTAGCTACAGATTTTGTACTTAGCAGTGCTATGGAAAGATCTGATTTAATCAAGCCTTTTATCAAACCCTAGGTCAATGATACACAAAACCCTAGTTCTACAAAGATATGATCATAGTAGAATATATACAACAGATAATCAGAAACCAATTGCACATGAGTAATTAGGAAGATATCAGAGCCTATCTCACAAAAGCAGGAATGTCAGAGGATGATTTTAGGAGCACCCACATCTAGAAATGTTACAGAGATTGCCCTAATGCCAAATATGATGAGTTAAGAAAGAAGGACTATTTAGGGAGCACCCGCATCCTATACAAAGGAATATTCCCAAAATGTTGTTAGATCCTGAAACCCTAATCCTTGCTCAATCTTATTGTGTCTTCACTTTTCTGGATCTCACACCTGTAACCTACACACATGAAGAAAAGGGGTTTGGGGGTTATGGTGTTTAGGGACTTGCCTCAGTCAAATCCTAGGATAGCATTCTAGCTTCCCAACCCCGTTGATAAAGAGAGCATGCCTTTACAGGGAACAGGCTAAACACAAATTAATATGATAAAATCAAATGATGATGAACAACATTGATATCACCTATGTGATGAAACCCTTAGGAGTATGAATGCTCTTCAACTCAGAAGGACAGATAGATGATAACTTCAAACCTACAACAACACACAAAATGGCAACACAAATCTTCTCTAGAATCACAATGAATGCTTTGAATGCTCTTTACTCCAATGCCTCAAGTTTTCTATCTCTATCTAGGTTTATAATGAATTCAAAAAGACACTTATATATGCTTTCCCACTAACATTCATCAAATTAACCAAAAGAGCTGACAAGGAGAAACCCTTTTAAAGGTCTTATGCTGACATGCATTTAAATTTGCCTTGACCAATTAGGGAGGACTTGGGTGTGGACACCCAAGTCCCAAGGCACCTTTTTGGTCTAGGGTAAGATAGAATATGGGCTCCTTGTTTCCAATTTACATTGGTTTCAGGGGATTTTGCATAAGGATGAATATTTAGAATGTATAATGTATCACGGGGGCCTAAGAGCTAAACAAGGAGGTAAAAAGACGTGTCCACTTTTTACTCCATAACATTTAGCCCCCACTTTAATGTGTGTATGATCTTACGATCAGTACAGGCATTAAAGTATAGTTGAAGCATATCAAACACATCAAATACTACTTTGTGAAGACACACCCTAAGTTTGGAAGAACCATTTCTAGCCCCCAAGCTTAGGCAAACATAAGAAAACACTTAACAGACACACAAGACACAGTGAATACAGTAAGGAAGTACGGAATACATGAAGAAGACAGTGAAAGACATGTAATACACAAAGAAGACATGAACACAGTCACGCAATACATAAGGCATACACGAAGAGAAGACATTATTAAACAATTATATAACCCTAACTAGGTGATGGGGAGACCTCATCGCTACACGCTGTCATCCAAAGCACACAAAACACATGGCATGGGGGGAGATCATCGCTATGCACCACCACAAAAACATGTAATAGACATGAAAAATACACAAGACACACAAGGAAGAGACACGAAAAACACACGGAATACATGAGCATTGTAGAGTATGTCATCAACACACTATACGTCTTATATGTGCAGCAAACATGGGTAATAGGGAGGAGCTCATAATTACACTCCACTATCTAAGACATGCCAAACACACCTAATAGTTGAGCTACACTACCACAACTGACAAAGACATGCTTAAGGGTGAATAACTCAAAATCCAACCCTGCCTCCATAGAGGACTTTTAAAAGGACATGCAACCACTCAAGGGAAGACATAATCCTACCTTCTGCAGAAGGGCTTTCAAAATACAACCCCACCTACATCCATAGATGCCTTACGATGAAAAGGAAGCAAGCATGCAAAGTATACAAACCCACATGCATTGGCAGATGCCTTACAATAAAAGGGAGGTATACGTAAAACAAAACAAAGTACACAACCCCACCTGCATCCGTAGGTGCCTTATTGTGAAAAGGAAGCATACACAAACACGCTTTATCGCAATATCTAAAATAATCAAGCATAATATGCCCCCACCTTAAAGTGGTTAATCCTTCTTGCCGGTAGCAATCACATTTAAGGTAAAGTTGAAAACACGCAAGGGAACAAGAAATTTCACAAAGTCCATGCCCCAAAGTGACATGTGCTAACAATCATTGAATGTTCCCAACAATCACACATGTTAGTATAAAATTCTAATCATAAAAAATATTCATGCATAGCAATAAGGTACAACATACCACATAAACAAACCAAGGCTACACTTATGGGTTCAGAATTGACTATAGTCGTTAGGTTATAATTCAGGTATCTCAGAATTGAGTGTAGCTACAAGGTGAGATAGAAAACATTCCAAAGTGCATAGAAGCATATTTAGAGTATTGCAAAAGTTTGTTACAAGAGATTTCACAATACGATACACTATCAAATCACAACATGAGGTGATTCTACTAGTCAAGCATTAATAGCATATTAACCCCATCTTCACATATGGACTAGGTACATTTTTATTCTTGTTGTAGGGGAACATGGTCCTTATTAGTATTTATTTGTTATCATCATCCACCTACTAGTACAGTCATCAAAGAATGAAAACATGAAAAAATGAGAGAGGAGACAAAGGTGACTTAGGTCCACAACATGGGAAGATGCCCCCAACACAACTTCCACAATGTTATGCCCCTAAAACACCACACACAACAATTGCAATAAGAGAGAGGAGAATAGAAGAATGGAGAAACAAATAGAAGTATCATAATAGAGGCGGTCTCCTTGTATCCTTGACCTTACAATAGTATCAAGGGTCATCCAAGGAGACCTAAAGAACATTTGACACTATACAGGGGAACACAACACAACATTATCAACATATATCTAGGAGGAGGCCACCCTTGAGAGAAATTGGAATAGGTGCTACATTGAGTGTGGAAAAATGAGGGAGAAATACTTACTTGATTCAAAGGGATATTTCCTAGCAGACAATCCATGTCTATCATTGCAGGATATATCATATTTAGTTTTAGTCTTGTTGATATTATATTAACATTATGTTTAGGATGAAGATAATCTTTGGTGGGCTTCAAAGAACGGTATCCAATACCAGCCGAGTAGTTAATTGTAGCAGCTTGTAAGGGTACTCTAATTCCTTGTTGGTTTACACCACAACCATTGCCTACATAGTTGTAATTTTTGTAAAGTATTTGAAATCCATGACCATAGAGAGAGTCCATCTCTTTAGAGGAAGGTGGGGCCTTAAAAGTCTCATATTCTGTAGTATAAGTAAGAGTATTGTCTTTATTTTCTACTAAAGAAACCTTAGGTTTCTTAGGTATTTCCAAAGATTGCTTGGACAAGATCAAGACAGCTTTTGATGCTTCAATATTAAGGTTATTAAGTTTATATTCCCCCATAAAGGAATGAGTAAAATCTAATGAATCCCAATCGTCACTAAGAAGTGCATTCAATGGTGATTTGAAATCTTGCACAATATTATCTATGACAAGAGGTATTGATTAATTAAATTTTAAATTATTGAGAATTTTGCAATTGATAATTATTTATTTTTCCCCTTCAACCTATAAACAACTTTATGGTTCTGGGTTAGCTTCAATGGTGTGAAGTTTATTTTCATATATAAACTTTACTGATCAATGAAGGGTAGACTAAACTGCCCCCATGGCATGAATCCACACTCTACCAAGAATCATATTATATGAAAGTGTACTAGGTATGACATGAATAAGGGTAGGTAATGTCATGGGTCCAACCTTTACGAGTAAAGTTATAGTGCCTAAGGATTGTTTACCAATGTTATTAAAGCCATGAATGTAAAGTTTATCTAGTTTGATTAAAGATGTGTCAACCTTGATTTTATGCAGTAAATCAATGCCACAAACATTAAGAGCCGATCCATTGTCAATCAAAACTTGCTTTATCAACTTTTCTTTAGTGTGAGAAAGATCACAAGAGGATCATGTTGATTTTGAACTTCAATTAATGGTAATTTGTGTTGTTGAAATAGAATATCCATTTTTGTCACATGCATACAATCTAATAGAGCTGCTATGTTGTTAGGCTTAATAATAGGTGGTACAATCACCTTTTGTAAAGCTTCTCAAAGTTTTTTGTGGTATGTAGGCGTTATTTTTATGAGTTCCCAGAGAGAGATCTTAGTGGGAGACTAGAGTAGTATGAAGCTGCTTAAAAAGATCATAATCTTGACCAACTTTATGAGTAAGATGAGGTGGTTGAGTAAGCATAGGTTGTGTTCGTTCCCAAAACGACCGCAACACAAAACTCTAAAACATTTCTAAATCACCTAGGCTAGGAATTGTTGTCAGGCTGATTTTGGCCAACTAACAGGAATGGTTAGATTCCTTTGCACTTCGAGCTCATCTTAGACTCTGGAGGGATATTCCAAGGGGTGTACCTTAACAATTATTGAGTTCAAACTAGATGAACAACTAAAAATAAATAGACAACCAACCCAACTCAATGTCTTGGTCCCAAAGACTGTCATTGAACCAAGAAACCAATGGCTATCACAAAACCCCTAGATGGTTAATACGTTTGTACGAATATACATACACATGAAGGATGTTTTTTCCCTTAAAGGTCACTAGTAAATAATTTTGTTTGTTTAAAAGAGTGATTGATTCCTCCCCAATATGGACTGGTGCCTACTCCATTGGGCAATTGAGTCATAGGAAATAAAGAGAAAGGAAATGGATTGAACCAGTATCAACAAAAGACTAAAATATATTCACATATATTTCTTAGATTATACTTCATACACAATTGAACATACTTAATTATCCAGAACCAAACTACAATGACCCATTTGCAACAAAGAGATGACTCAAAACAAAGCTTGTATTGACTTGAATGTTGTCACACATTATCAAATCTCTATTACAATTGCACCAGCAAATGTGGTGAAGGCAAAATACAAAGTTGTGACTATACATTCCCCTAAATCACTGCAAATAGTCATGGAGACATACAACTGCATGAAATGTACCTTACAATCCATTCCTACGCTGCATCAAACACATTCCTCCATTCAATGCCCTAACTGGCTTGATTTGAAGCCCTAAAATTATCTTGAGGCACTGTAGACCAGACAATTGGTTCAGAAACCAACCCTTCATGCATCAAAAACATATGCATATATAGAAATTCAAGCTCACTGCATCATTCCAAGCACTGCAACAAGTCAACGAGTACACCCATGCCACATTAAATTTAGTCCCACTGCAATGTCAGAAAATCTGCATGTTTGGAAGCATGCCCATTCTCTAACAAAATTGAATATCTCAGAAGAAGATCACTTGCACTCTTAGTGTACCTAGAACAATAAAGAGGGAAGGCCTAAATCCACTTCCTTGACACCTGCAACACCTAACTTATCCAATTTTTTCTCCAAATGTACCTGTTTATTGAAGAATTTTACTGTGTCAACCACCTACATGGCACTGTTCTATAGAATCATTAACATCCTGCAATCATGGTATGTTTTTTTAGGAAATTATCCTTTTAAAGCCCTTACAACACTTTAAAAGTGTTGTCCAATTTTCCTTTTTGGGCCATCTTAACTCTAATTGTACCTTTCTGCATACTGGGCATCTTCCTTTTCCCTTCTATTGGAAAAATTCCCTCATCATGAACCTCTCATTTGCCACTTCATTCTTCCTTCTTATATTCACTTTGTTGACGAATTGTCATTTTTACGAACTTTGGACCTATCTCTACCTTGTCTTCTTTATCGACCTCCTTTTGACTTACCAATAAATTTTCAAATTGGAGAACTAACTGACTCTTCCTTTCTTTCCCTTTTTCTATCTTTTTCCTCTTTATTGGCAATTTTCCCTTTTTATGAACCATGGAAGAAACTCCCCTTTCTCTCTTTTCTTTGTCGGTCAATTGCCTTATCAGTGAACTTTGGAAAACTCAAACTATTTGGTGAGTTTGAGTTTTCTTTGGTTTCCTGATAAAGCCTTTCCTTATCTTTGCCTTAGTCATTTTATTTGTTTTCTCCCTTTCTATTCTTTAGTTGGAGAAATTCAACTTTCGTGAACTTTCTTTACTTACCTTTTTTGCCTTTTTTTTTCCTTTGTCCTTTTGTTAGGAAAGATGTCCGATGGCAAACCAAATTGTCAGCGAATTTTCAAGTTTGTGAACAAACACTCCATCTGAGAAAGGCTTTCTTTTGTTTTTTCCTTCTTATTGGCAATCTTTTCTTCTTGCAAACTTCTTTCTTTCTTGCATCTTCTCTCTCCTTTTGCTTCTTTTGTCAGCTTTTCACCCTATCGATGAACTGTCATATCAGCGAACCACATGGTTCGCGAATAAAAATCTTTTACCGACAAAAGACTTTGGTTCTTTCTTTTCTTTTTTGTGCCTTAGAGAATTCTTTATGCCACGGTCCCTTCTCTTTGTCGGTGAAATCTCCATCAGAAAAACCTTCTGCCGATGAACCTTTCCGTTCACAAACCCAAACTTTCTTGACAAGCTAGCACATTACTTTCTTTTCGTTTGTTCTTTTACTGAACTTTCCTTCACTTTTCTTTAGTCGGTGAAAATTTAAGTCAAAAAACTCATTGGTTCAAAGACCAACATTTTCACCAACTAAAGACTTTGAATGCTTCATTGCCAATGAAGATAGAACTCTTTCCTTCTCCTCTTTTCTTGCCTTCTTGGGACCTTATCGACAAATTGGTGAATTGGGAAAAAGGTGAACTTCTGAACTAGTTCACTTGTTCTCAATTTTTTTGATTTGTTGATAAGGGCCTTTAATAAAAAAAAAATTCAAAGGGAAGAAACAAATACAAGGGGAACATTATACTTAGAAGATTTAAATTGAAAAAAAACCCCTACAAGATGTCTTAGATCAAATTTAAATGAGGGATTTTTACTACAAAGGCAAATAAAGGAAATTTAATGGATTATGAGGCAAAGGTAATGCATGTTTGGGAGCTGAAAATTAAAGGTGCCAATAGCACCCATACAAATTAAATTAAAGTCCAAAATGGATAGTACAAGAGGGGACCACAACATGTAGAGAAACACAACAACCACCAATTAAATAAGGTGATCGGCAAGGAGAAATAAAAAAAAAGACTTGAGAACTGGGTGATATGCCATAAAATGTACCATAGGAGAAGGTACACCCAAAGTGGCTAACATCAAGAAGCAACACATGCTTTTAATGTGAAAACATTAACAAGCTTCCCCAAAAAATCATCCGCCAATGAACATAGTGGAAAAATCTAGCAAGATTTGTTGATCTGCCCGTTGGAGTTAGAAAATGATGAGATATAATCACCAAAGTGATCATCCAAACAAAGGCATATGCCAAAGTCATAAATACAAAATTTATAATATCTCTGTTGTTGAACCTACCAACAACCACAACCAGCACCACCAATCCACCACACTGCACCCTACTACCCCAGAACCACCACAAAATACACAACTGCCACCCAAACCATCACCAAGGATTCCATAACTTACCTAGTCATCACCCACATCCCTGCCATAGCATCTCTCATCCACCACCAAGGCCACCTCCCACTTTGTGACTAGTAAATCCAACCAAAGCACCACCAACCCAACCACCAATTCCAAACATCCACCCCGCCACCACAGCCAAAATATAAACTTCCAACAAAACCCCAACCAACAACAATGCCAGAGAGAATCTATTCCACCGCTAGCATTTCATCCTCCAACACCATCACCAAGACAAGCACCAAAACTTAAAGCATCCCTCAACCTTGGACCACCACCCTATCCATCCACGCCTTTGAAGGGCCAACATCACCACCAATGACCCCACCATATCCCCCTACTAGTTCTCTTCCCATGCCTACTTTGTCCCACCCACTAGCCTTACTACCATAACATCTCCCTCGCTACCTTCAACAAGAACACCAACTACATCTCCAACAGAGAAACCACTGCATAATGGCCTTCCAATGAGCCTCCTAGCTCGGCAATACTGGAGAGCACCCATCTCTGCGGTACTAACCCACCTTACATGGTTCCAACACCTTCCTTTTTCACTAGCGCTATATCCCTTTCACCCTTTAACACCACCAAATCCACCTCTAAGTCTACCACCCTCAGCACCAACCTTAAGGCCATCCATCGAGCTTCCTATCTCGACAAGCTACATGTCTCTTGGTTTACACCTCATTTGCTCAGATGTTTGACTTCCTACTTCACCAACACAGTATCATAGACATCCACCTTAGCACTAGTGCCATTTCCATCAGCTTCAACACTAACCTCAACACTAGCGCCATTTCCTGTGCTAAGAAAAGGAACCTTCGAACCAATGCCATTTCCATCGGCCTTAACACTAGCCTCTAGGCCACAACTACTCCTTAAAACCAACACCTACATGGCCTCCCTTGGTGCCTCATTCCTTGCCCATGCTAAAAGTACAACACCTTCCAATGGCTCCACTTCATCCAAACCTCCATCAAAAGCTTGACCAACTCGTCCTTCCTCCACTAATATAGGGTGTGGCACTTGTTGCAAGTATGGGCCTAACCGGTGTTGTCATTGATGTCAACATACTCCTGTTGCATTGATGATAAGGATTGGATGAGTTGTATGCTGAGGATATTGAGAAAATTAGTCCTATCAGGAACAAAGAAGAACAGTGAAGACAGTGAGGTAAAGATCCCAGCTAAGATGAAGATCAAAGGATGCACATCAAAGGGTTTGTAGATGTGTCTTAAGATGATCCAATAAAGATTTCAGAGGTCCGCATGAAGATTTGAAGAAGTTATGGCCACTTAAGTAAAATCAGTTTTGGTAGATGTTCAGAGGTGACATAGTGACATAGATAGGTCCGGTGAGATTCGAAAATGCAATATCTTGTTCTGCGGATTTGGTGGAGTGTTTAGGAAGTCAATGTGAATTGACAACTCAATTGGTTCGTTGTCTAGAGGTCCGCAAGCATCTATTCCAATATGATAGTGATGATAAACTATGTTCTTGAGGTTCCAGATGAAGGAGAGAATGATTTCAGTAAGCAGAAGTAGTGTGGATGTTCTTGGTGATTCAGACAAGCTTGTGGAGGTCTCTGGATTGTGTCCAATTTGTGTTGGTGGTCTACATTGAAGATTGAGCTCATAATTGAAGAATTACTTTTGGATGATGATGTTCTTCCTAAGTTTGGCCGATCAGATGAGTTACACATCCCGCGGATGATCTTGAAGATGTTCTGTGAAGAATGGCATGTTCCTAAAGGAAGATTGAAGTCTCGGATCTGTGTGTTGATCTGCGTGAAGTCTTTTTGTAATTAGTCATGTTGTATTTATGTATTTTCTCTGTAATGTATGCTTACTTGGATGATTATCCCTAAGTTGATGTCTTGTATAAATAAGGAGTTGTAAAGTCATTTCAAAAGCATCTTGTGGAGATGAGTATGTGGTAGAGAGAGTAGAGAGAAAGGCAGAACAAAAGTATTGGGCTTAAATGGAACTGACTCAAGCATGATGAAGATGCTATTCTTCAGTTCAAATATGTAATACTTATCATTCTATAGATAGTGTGTCTCCTGTAGGCAATGGGCCTCTTGTGAGTAGTGTGCTCAGGTAGTGAGCCCTAATTGACATGTGCCATTTTGTTCTTCCTATTCTTTTAATAGAGAATACAATCTTGGGTTAGTCACCCCGTGGTTTTTCCCTTAACCAGGTTTTCCACGTTAAAAATCTTGGTGTCATACATGTGTTAATGTGTTTCTGCGCTTGAGTTGTTACATTATGTTTTCATGATTGATTTATTATTATACTGCTGAATTAAGAAAAGGATTTAAGTGATTAATTAGAAGAAAGTTTTGGACAACTGATTCACCCCCACTCTTAGTTGTCTGTCCTAAATCTAACAATTGGTATTAGAGCTAAGTTCCTCTAAAAGAGCTTAACTGCTTGAGGAGATCCAGGATGTCGTCCTACAAGAAGGATAGTCTGAGGTTTGATGGAACCAATTTCACTCTTTGGAAAAGTCGCATGGAATGTCACTTGAAATGTATGAGAATGCAGTATTGGATCATGGCTTCAAAGATGTATGTTCCTCCACAAAATGGTCTGAGTACCATAGATGAAATTAGAGATGCTAAAAATAATCTGCGGACTAAAGAAGCTCTACTAAGTGCCTTATCTGATTTAGAACTGACAAATGTTATTGATCTAAAACCTGCATATGAAATTGGCAAAAAATGGAACTTCTACATGAAGGAGACAAGTATGTTAAATGTGCCAAGCTATAGAGTCTGAAAGGAAAATTTGAAAACCTGAAGATGAGAGAAGATGAAAATATCACTACATTCATGCCAAGAGTAAATGAGCTTGTTTGTGGCATTAGATGTGCTAGTGGAATCTTGGATGAAGATGAGATTGTTGCCAAAGTCCTCAGATCCCTTCCTAATTCTTACAAGTACAAGATTCCTGCTATTGAAGAATTCAGATCTTTTTCAAATATCACAAGAGATCAATTGGTCGGTAAATTAGCTGCATTTGAATTATCTAAGTTTGGGGATGCACCCCCCAAGATTAAATCTGCATTCAAAGCTAGTGCCTCTGTAAAAGGGAAACAAAAGTTTGATCAAGGAGAGAACTTTTCAAAGAAACTATCATGGTATGAAAAAGCAAGAAAAGATCTGGAAGAAGATGAAGCAGAAGCTGCTCAACTTGAAGCCCTTATTGCAAAAACACTGCTAAGAGGATCTGGTAAGTATGAAGGGAAATTTCCTTTTAAATGTTTCAATTGCAATAAGATTGGTCATTTTGCCTCAAGGTGTCTGGAAAGATTTTCAATAGCTAATCCAAACAGATCAAGATTCCAAAAGAAATGTTACTATGTTCATAAAGATGATGATGATGAAGGAGTAACAGATGATGAATTAGAGACATGAAATAAATCCAGAAGTGACTGGGTGTTTATTGCCATCAAGGAAGAAGATCCAATGCCTTCTGAATCTGTCAATCATAAAATGGTAGAAAGAGCTCTGGCTGCCCAACTTGAAGAAAAGGATAATTGGGTCATTGACAGTGGATTCTCCCACCATATGACAGGTGATAAAAATAAGTTCATAGATTTGGAAAGATATGAAGGAGGAGTGGTAAAATTTGGTGATAATTCTGCTGGAAGAATCAGAGGTAGAGGAACCATTTCTTTTGATGGAAAGAACAAAACCATTAATGTACTGTATGTTGAAGGTCTAAAGCACAATCTTCTCAGTGTTGGATAGTTGGTGGACAAAGGTTATGATCTCTGATTCAAAAATAGAAAATGCAAGATCTTTGAAAGTTCTGGAACAGAGATTGCATCCGATACTCAAACAAAAGGTAATATCTTCCACTTGGTTATTACTAGTAAAAGTTGTTTATTTGTTCAAATTAATCAGAGTTGGTTGTGGCATAGAAGAATGTGTCATGTGAATTTTGATAATATCATCAAGATAAGCAACACTTAGGCTGTAAAATATCTTCCAAGACTTGTGAAACTTTCTAATAGTTTGTGCAAAGAATGTCAGTTGGGTAAGCAAAGCAGAGTCAAATTCAAAAGTAAGGAATAGTCTTCTACTAGATTATTGGACTTAGTTCATACTGATATATGTGGTCCGACAAGAATCAAAAGTATGCAAGGTGATAGATACTTCATGTTATTAATTGATGATCACTCCCGGATGATGTGGGTGACTTTTCTAAAAGAGAAATCTGAGGCTCTTAAGAAATTCAAAATCTTCAAGGCTATGGTAGAAAATGAAACTGGACTGAACATAAAATGTCTGTGGTCTGATAGAGGTGGAGAATTCACATCTGGTGAGTTCATAGAATTCTATGAGAAGCATGGGATAAAAAGATAGTTCTCTGCTCCAAGGACTCCACAGCAGAATGGAGTAGTGGAGAGAAAGAACCGGACCATCCAGGAAGCATCTAGAACCATGATGATGGAAGCAAATGTTCCTCAGATCTACTAGAGAGAAATTGTGAGCACTACAATCTATACTCTTAATCAAGTACAAATCAGAAGTAATACTGGTAAGACTCCTTATGAACAATGGTTTGGCATCACTCCCACTGTGAAGTATTTTAGAGTCTTTGGTAGCAAATGTTACTTTAAAAGAGATGAAGATCTAGGAAAATTTGATGCTAGAAGTGATGAAGGAATATTCTTGGGTTGTTCTACTTAAAGCAAAGCATACCGGTGTTATAACAAGAGATTGAGAAAGATTATAGAGAGTACAAATGTGAAGGTTGATGAAGGTATTGAAAAATCCTCAATGTTTTATGAATATGATGAAGATGATCAAAATGATGTTTTGGTTCAAAAATTCCAAGCCCCTTCTGAAATTCAGATCCAGATTGATCCAGAGAATCAGGAA
The DNA here is from genome assembly GCA_027924645.1 of Cunninghamia lanceolata. NCBI lineage: Eukaryota > Viridiplantae > Streptophyta > Pinopsida > Cupressales > Cupressaceae > Cunninghamia > Cunninghamia lanceolata. The sequence goes on along the minus strand of BSBN01000178.1, from coordinate 4,000,858 downwards.
GAAGAGATAAGTTTGAATGAACCTATGCAAGAAATAGAAGTACAAGAAAGTCCCAAAATTCTCAGGTATGTAAGACTGAATCACTCTGAAGACCAGATCATAGGTGATAAAAGCAAAGGTGTTCAAACAAGAAGAAAGATTGCTCAAGACTCAAAAGAGTATAGTCTAATTTCAAAGATTGAACCAAAGACAGTGAATGAAGCATGCAATGATGAAAGCTGGACTAAAGCAATGGAGGAAGAGCTGATGCAAATTGAAAAAAACCACACTTAGGATCTTGTTCCTAGACCTAGAAACAAGAATGTGATTGGAACCAAATGGGTCTTCCAGAACAAACTGAATGAAGATGGTGAAGTAGTTAGAAACAAAGCCAGATTGGTCTGCAAGGGTTATTCTCAAGTAAGAGTTAATTTTGAAGAAACATTTTCTCTGGTGGCAAGAATTGAAGCAGTCAGATTATTTCTTGCTTTTGCTACCTTCAAAGACTTCAAAGTATATCAGATGGATGTCAAGTCTGCCTTCCTGAATGGAGACTTGGAAGAAGAAGTATACATTGAGCAACCAGATGGATTTCAATTGTCTAATCATGGTGATATGGTCTGCAAGTTGAAGAAAGCACTGTATGGACTCAAGCAAGCCCCAAGAGCCTGGTATGAAAGATTGGATAAACATCTTTTGAAGATTGGTTTCAACAAACATACTACTGACAGTAATTTGTACTTCAAAATTGATCATGAAAATGTCTTGATTGTTGAAGTGTTTGTTGATGATATCATTTTTGGAGGAAGAGATAATATGTGCAAAACTTTTGCAAATCAAATGAAAAGTGAGTTTGAGATGTCCATGTTTGGGGAAATGAATTTCTTCTTGGGTCTGCAAATCATTCAAACAAAGAAAGGAATCTTCATTTCTCAAACCAAATATGTGAAAGAATTGTTGAAGAAATTTGGGATGGAAGACTCAAAACCAATGAGTACTCCCATGGCAAACAAATGTAAATTGAGCAAAATTGATGACTCTCCTAAGGTTGATCAGAAAAAGTACAAGACAATGATTGGAGGATTATTGTATCTCACTCAAACTAGACCTGACATTATGAATGTTGTTGGTCTTGTTGCTAGATTCCAAGCTGATCCTAGAGAATCTCATGTCATGGCAATCAAGAGGATTTTTAGATATCTAAAAGGGACAGTTGAGTATGGATTGTGGTATCTTAGAGATCATGATTTTTCTCTTCATGCATATATAGATGCAGATTGGGAAGGAGATGTGGATGATAGGAAGAGTACTAGTGGTGGAGCATTTTTTTTGGGAAAGAGATTGGTTTCTTGGCTGACCAAGAAACAAGAGGCAATATCTATGTCCACTACAAAAGCAGAATCTAATATTACAGCAGAAGGTAGTTGTACTCAAGTATTGTGGATGAAGTAAATGTTAAGAGATATCAGAGTGGAGTATGAGGAACCTATCACAATCTTCTGTGATAATTCAAGTGCAATAAACATGTCAAAAAATCTGATGTTGCATTCAAAGACTAAACATATATCCATCAAGTTTTATTTTTTGAGAGAGCAAGTGAAAAAGAATGAAGTCAGATTGGAGTTTGTACCTTCAAAGGATTAGATTGTAGATATTTTTACTAAACCTCTACCTAAGGACTCTTTTAAGTATCTTAGGGAGAAGTTAGGGGTTATTACCCCTCCGGTTCTTAATTAAAGTGCACTGATGTGCATCAGTCCGGTTGATCTCACAGTCATATCTTGTGGTCCAGATTGATGATGGGAAGCTGCTGCTCAGGGGGAGTAGCTGGTATGATTCTGAAGTGATGTAAGTATGTGCCCTTTTCCATTGATGTCAAAGGGGGAGAGAAGACATGTGAAAAACAAGTAGTTGCTGATCAAAGGGGGAGTAGTAAAGGAAGAGAAGACATGTGAATGGTTGTTGATAGGGGGAGTTATGACAGTGAGGAGAAGTTCTTGTCTTGATGGTTAAAACAGTTTTTCACATCATATGTTGCCATCAATGACAAAGGGGGAGATTGTTGCAAGTATGGGCCTAACCGGTGTTGTCATTGATGTCAACATACTCCTGTTGCATTGATGATAAGGATTGGATGAGCTGTATGCTGAGGATATTGAGAAAATTAGTCCTATTAGGAACAAAGAAGAATAATGAAGACAGTGAGGTAAAGATCCCAGCTAAGATGAAGATCAGAGGATGCGCATCAAGGGGTTTGTAGATATGTGTCTTAAGATGATCCAGTAAAGATTTCAGAGGTCCGCATGAAGATCTGATGAAGTTATGGCCACTTAAGTAAAATTGGTTCTAGCAGATATTCAGAGGTGACAGAGTGACACAGATAGGTCCGGTGAGATCTAGAAATGCAATATCTTGTTTTGCAGATTTGGTGGAGTGTTTAGGAAGTCAATGTGAATTGACAACTCAATTGGTTCGTTGTCTGGAGGTCTGCAAGTATCTATTCCAATATGATAGTGATGACAGACTATGTTCTTGAGGTTCCAGATGAAGGAGAGAATGATTTTAGTAAGCAAAAGTGTGGATGTTCTTGGTGATTTAGGAAAGCTTGTGGAGGTCTTTGGATTGTGTCCAGTTCATGTTGGTGGTCTGCATTGAAGATTGAGCTCGTAATTGAAGAATTACTTCTGGATGATGATGTTCTTCCTAAGTCTGGCCGACCGGATGAGTTACACATCCTGCGAATGATCTTGAAGATGTTCTGTGAAGAATGGTGTGTTCCTAAAGGAAGATTGAAGTCTCAGATCTGTGTGGCTGACAGTGTGTTAATCCGCGTGAAGTCTTTTTGTAATTAGTCATGTTGTATTTATGTATTTGCTCTGTAATGTATGCTGACTTCGATGATTATCCCTAAGTTGATGTCTTGTATAAATAAGGAGTTGTAAAGTCATTTCAAAAGCATCTTGTGGAGATGAGTATGTGGTAGAGAGAGGAGTAGAGCGAAAGGTAGAGTAGAAGTATTGGGCTTAAATGGAACTGACTTAAGCATGATGAAGATGCTATTCTTCAGTTCAAGTATGTAATACTTATCATTCTGTAGACAGTGTGTCTCCTGTAGGCAGTGGGCCTCTTGTGAGCAGTGTGCTCAGGCAGTGAGCCCTAATTGACATATGCCATTTTGTTCTTCCTATTCTTTTAATAGAGAATACAATCTTGGGTTAGTCACCCTATGGTTTTTCCCTTAACCAGGTTTTCCACGTTAAAAATCTTGGTGCCATATGTGTTAATATGTTTCTGCTCTTGAGTTGTTGCATTATGTTTCCATGATTGATTTATTATTATCTTGCTAAATTAAGAAAAGGATTTAAGTGATTAATTGGAAGAAGGTTTTGGACAAATGATTCACCCCCCCTCTCAGTTGTCTATCCTAAATCTAACAACACTAACCTGTCATAGTACCATTACACCAATGCTCCCAAACATCTTTGATCCTTCACACCTCACATCTTTTCCTCCCATTCTAGCATCACCAATGAGATCTCTCATTCTACCACATCTAGCACCCCCAGGCCGCTGCACAAACCACCTCCACCTCCTTGGCCCCCAAAGAAAAAAAAACTCAAACGACATAGCCAATAGTATCTGCAAGTATCTTTCCAACACTTGTCTCTAGACCTCTCCCAAACCCGCTCGGAGCCATCTCCTTCTGAGCCGCCAACGTCTCCTTTCTTGTCCAAGGTGGTGAATCGTTTGTCTGAATCATCATCGTCATCACCATCTTCCCCATCCTCATCACCCATCTCCAAGCTCCTGCTCCCAATCACCATTGCACACATACTAGTTGCATACATAAGAAAACCAAGAAAATACAAAAACATTAGAACTTAGAAAATTCAAACCCTCGATTTGATCATGAGGTAGAACTCAACAAAACAAGCATTCACAAACTCCTTGATTTCATCACGAGGTCAACAAAGTCAAGAAAACTCACACAAAACCTTAGATAACACCAATAAGTCACAAGTCAACTCTTGGTTTACTCATGTCTATCCTCTCTATCCAAGAATTCAAATGTGCCCTAGAATTAAAGGTGAGTGGGCGAGGGCAATCCTTGAGGAGATTAAGGAATTACATCCTAAGACACAACTAGTGCAAAAAGCACAAGAAGACCAAGATCACATGCTTAGATTGATCCAACACAGGGAACAAATACAACATATTCAAGCCATAGAAGAAAGGTTACAACAAACTAGGCTTATCAATGATTACAATAGACATCCATCTAGATGTTGGAAGACTAGAAACTGAAATAGGAGATTGATATCTAGTGACCCTTTGGGTCATATTATTATCTCCATGACAACAGTCATAGAACAACACACAACAAACCATGATAGGCCCCAGGACTGACCGACCACTCTTCACGACATTCTACTCCTAAGAGAACAGATTTACCCTAGGTCTTGTCTCCACTCGACTGGCTTCTGCCATGAGAGTGAGAGTGACATAGAGGTCACCCAAGGTAAGGAGAGGGTCCATGTGCTTGCATTGAGCCTGACTAATCTGCACTCGTGCACTGAGTCACATTTCAAAAAGTGCGGTCACATGTCTATGGAATCTCTCACATCATGAGTAGCTTTAAAAATGAATGAATGAATGATTATTTCTAGTATTGCCTTTTTTACATACAATAGAATTCACATTTATCTATGCTTTGCAATTAACTATACATATCAAATATATTTTTAGGTTAAAATTATACAAAGGCAATTATTGCATGCTTTGATTTATGTCAAGGCTAGAATAAGGGGACAAAACCCCTTAGCCAATTAAATTATCAATAATCTATTTGTTGGCCATTTTTAGTTTTAAAAATTTCATCTTAACTTTACAGAAGATAAATATTTATTTTACATAATAAAAATTCTAGTTTATGATTAGTTGAAAGGTAAAACTAATAATAACTAGTTAAGAAATCATAGATACAATAGTATCTTCCTTTAGGCGAGTATTAATAACTAATTAAAATTGTTGATTGCAATAATATTTGCCAAAGACAAGTACTAACAAGTGCCGCATAGGGTGTAGTATTTTCCTTTGAGATATTGTAACACTAAAATTTGTTTTACTTTGTAGTATTGTAATAATTTCAACTTTTCATTGTTATAATGTATTATGTCAATTAATATGTTAATTAAACTAGTATAAATATCTTAAATACATCTATCTAAAAAGCTAAATGCAATATGTTATTTTATTTATTACAAATAGGTGTATTTTAATTTAGAATACAATTATTCACAAATTATTTTATTTTACTTTACAACCATTTAAGAATGATTTTATTTTATGTACATTTTTTATTAAAGACTTATATTTATTTAGTTAATAGTTATTTTATTTACTTAAAATAACTCTTACGTAAATAAAAATAAAAGTAAAAAATAAAAGTAAAATTTTAAAAAATTAGATAGTTTTAAATTAAATTAAAATAACTCATTTTTTTTGCCGATAAGGGCATGGTTCGGTGGTTAAGTCACTCGGTTGTAGTGACAGCCACTAGAGTTCAAACCCCCACTGGCCAATGAGCTCCTAGGCTTTATGCCTTCGCTGGGCCAATGAGCTCGCGAGTTTGAAGTGTTCTCTCTTAGGGATGAGGTCCCCATGTTGTGGCCTCATCGGTTCATAGCTCCAGGCAAAAGTGTTGTGGAGCTAGGAGGGTGTGTCACACCAGTGTCACCGGTCATGTTAAAAAGTTTTATACTGACCAGAAGTGCATAAGTAGATCAAATTATATCATCTAATCAAACAAAGTTAGTCCCTACTGTCGCCATTGATAAATATATAAGGGACTGCGAATATAATATTCATCAGGTTATTTACCATCCATCAAGGAGTCACCAAAGATATGCATTCTGCTGATGATCTATGTCTGATATATATATATACTAGTAAATAATTTATACTCGGATCAGTCTATTTGATACATAGAAAATGTGCCTTCTAAACAATGACAACAATTTGCTATATCCTAATACCTCTAAGCTTATAGTATTGCTTACGGAACTAGCAGATTTAAAAAGATAGAATCCTTGAACTAGATATGTATTTATATGCTATTCCACGATATCTCCATAATTGCATGTTCATGATATTGTTTATTGATTAGCCAGATTAAGATAATAGAATCATGATAAGCATCTAATCTAGATATAGTCAAAATAAGCATCTAAATTAGGATTGTATGCATTTGATCTATATTAAATATGACTATGAAACAATAATGATAGCATCGAAAGTCTTACATGAAATAGGTATAGGAAGCAAATAGAAAATATGGTCCTTTTATATGTTAACACCATGATTGTATAAGGAAACATAATATAGGATTATATCTAAAAGATATGAGCAAATAAATTATGATTAGGAAAAGAAATGAGTTCTTAACTTGGAATATTTATCTTATGAATGGGATCAAATATAAGGCAATGAAATCATTTATATGTCAAGCATGAAAATAAGCATAAAATGAATTATCAATGAGCCGAGTATGAGGCTGTGACTAAGAAATGATAAGGTTCACAAGTGGAATAAGAAAGATGATATCATGATCCGGAAAGGATAATATTATCAACGATGGATTCATAACTCATATTCCACTTGTGAACCTTATCATTTCTTAGTCACAGCCTCATACTCGGCTCATTGATAATTCATTTTATGCTTATTTTCATGCTTGACATATAAATGATTTCATTGCCTTATATTTGATCCCATTCATAAGATAAATATTCCAAGTTAAGAACTCATTTCTTTTCCTAATCATAATTTATTTGCTCATATCTTTTAGATATAATCCTATATTATGTTTCCTTATACAATCATGGTGTTAACATATAAAAGGACTGTATTTTCTATTTGCTTCCTATACCTATTTCATGTAAGACTTTCAATGCTATCATTATTGTTTCATAGTCATATTTAATAAAGATCGAATGCATACAATCCTAATTTAGATTCTTATTTTGACTATATCTAGATTAGATGCTTATCATGATTCTATTATCTTAATCTAGCTGATCAATAAACAATATCATGAACGTGTTATTATGGAGATATCGTGGAATAGCATATAAATACATATCTAGTTCAAGGATTCTATCTTTTTAAATCTGCTAGTTCCATAAGAAATACTATAAGCTTAGAGGTATTGGAATATAGCATATTGTTGTCATTGTTTAGAAGGCACATTTTCTATGTATCGAATAGACTGATCTGAGTATAAATTATTTACTAGTATTCACCTATATATATATATATATTAGACATAGATCATTGGCAGAATGTGTACCTTCAGCAACTCCTTGATGGCTAGTAAATAAGTTGATGAATATTATATTCGCAGTCCCTTATATATTTATCAATGGCAATGGCAGGGAATAACTCTGTTTGATTAGATGAAATGATTTGATCTACTTATGCACTTCTAGTGAGGATCTAAATAAATGTATTTAAGATATGTGTACTAGTTTTATTTTACTTTAGAAGTATCTAAGAGTTATTTTATTTGAATAATTATTTTATTTTTAAATAAAATTTGTTTTATAATAAAATTTATTTTGATTTGTAATGTTGTGATAATTTCAACTTTTCATTGTTATAATGTATTATGTCAATGAATATATTAATTAAACTAATATATAGATATTTTAAATACAACTATATAAAAAAATAAAAATATTTTATTTACTACAAATAGATGTTATTTTAGTTTAGAACTGTTTAAGAATTGTTTTATTTTTATTTACTAAGACTTATTTTATTTTACTTTACAATCATTTAAGAATAATTTTATTTTATTTACTTTGTTTATTGAAGATTATTTTTATTTACTTAAATAACTATTAAGTAAATAAAATAGAATAAAATATTTCTTCATAAATAAAAATAACTCTTCATTGCTTGATAATGGGTAGGGATGGGAAGGACAGATGGGAGAGGGATAATCATGAAAGGTGAAGAATAATTTACTCAGTTTTGAAGGTGGCATTAGGGGTTAAGAGTTGTGGATACCAAGAGATTAACAAAAAGGTTTACAGTGTTTGTATTTTATTTGTTTGGTGACATTTGGCATCCTTGGTAGATGTTTGATCTAATAAAGTGAGAAAGGTAGAGAATCACAAAGGAAAGGAACATATTTTGGAGAAGAATGTGAAGCAACAAAAGTGGCGTGTTTCTGGTGAGGAGATGATAATTGATTTTATGGTGCTTTGTAGAAAAATAGTTCAAAAACCCCAAACTCAAACACTGGTTGAGGATCTAAGAACTAGCTATAGACACAGATGGAGCTTTATGAGTAGGAATATGGTAAAAAATGGTAAAATTATTTTTATACCCTGGGCATATGTGGGGGTAGAGTGGTTATGACGTGGCTAAAACTTTAAGTTGTGCTTCATTGTCATCTAATGTTGTAGGTTCAAACCTATTACATGATAGCATTGAAGATGTGGTTCATCAATATGAGTTATACTTTAATTGCCTTCTTGAATATTTACATGCTTCTAAGAGGTGACAACAATGTTTGCAATATGTAGTGGAAGTGATAACAAAAGGGTTGAAGGTACCATTACTTGTGGATGTTATCCCAACTTTCTTAGAGTGTTGTGACAGTGAAGATTTAGATGATGTGGAAGTCATAGCTCTGCCTGGTAAGGTGGTCTCAAGTGATAAATGTAAAGGGGTTATGGATGCATGTTCAAGGCTTGTGTAATTTTCCCCAGTCCCCATTTCTTTGTTAAGATGATAAGCTTGTTGTTTTCATCATTTTACTCTTGTGGGTAGGCTAATAACGTTATAGTATGTTGTTAGGGTAATACAATGTTATAATGGTATGCATGTTGGTTAGTATGGTAATGTTCTTTGTTGTATTAGACTTTTCTTGATTATTTTGGTCGATCTCTTGTTAGTTTGGTAGCTAGGGTTTTTATGTATTAGGTTGTTAAAAGACTATGGACCTAGTTGTGGTAATGACACCAACATCCTGAGTATGTTTCCCATTTTTTTCCTTCAACTCCTGGGTCATCCAAGCTAATTAACAAGAAAATTTCTTCACATAAAATAAAGTAAACAGTAAAACTAAAATTAAAAAAATATTAAATAGTTCTAAACTAGAATAAAATAGCTAGTTTTTATAAGGATGTATTTAATCTATCTATATCAGTTTTATTTTACTTTATAGCTATTCAATTATGGAGAGCCCTCTTGTGTAGTGGCTAGGAAAATTTAAGGTTGGTTGTTAGATCATGGTTTTTCCTCTTTCTCCAAGAGTAGGCCAATATATTGTTCTTAGATTAATTGTAACAACCATTCATAGTAATACAATAAAATATTGCATAAAAGAGTATAATTAAAATTTTCACTCAAAATAATTTATTCCTCAACAATATTCCAACATGAATATACAACAAACTAAAGAACTTATCTTAATAAAACATAAGGATAAATTCCTTTACATCTCATCATTTCCATTAAGGCATTAATACAACAAACATCGACAAAACATAAACTGTTATTCTCTAGAGATCATCATCTATGAATTCAAGGATAGAGAGAGGGCATCATTAGAGTGATTTACTGCCCATCCATGTAGCTTACACTTCCTTGGTCTTACTCCAAATAGGAGAAGCCCGACCCTTTACAAGAGGTCTAGTAATCAGAACTGACAAGGATGATGGAATTTGGAGCATCATTATATATCTAATATTTGACAAATAGTACAAACTATAACAAATAACTTATATCATGATATGGCAGAGAGTAATAAGCAAATCAAATCAGTGCAAATACTTAATTTTATTTCAAAGCTTTGTCCAAAGCATCTTTTTAAGCTGATAATGTCAGCTAGATAGGCTTATTAAATCTAACCCACCCTTCTCTGTGACTCCATATTCGACACCCATCCAAGACCCAACAAAAGTAAAACTAGTTCTCTAGAAAACATATTCTTCCCAATTATCCATTCACCCAAGGAAGAGAAAACAAATTCTTTAACATATCATAACATAATATCCAATGATGGCATTAAGATGAGCATATGAGTTCTTATCAACATAAAATTGTATCACAACCAGATTTAATGTGATGCAGAACACATGCAAGGAAATAAGGATTAGAGATGTTCAAGTTTTCCATAATGACTAAACATGCACAAGTGACCATAATAAAATTACTCAATCCATCACACTTTTCCAATCCAAGTACAACAATAAAGCTAACAATAAGCCTAATTCACTAATCAGTAGAAGATTAATCATTCTATCTAAACCATTTAAACAAGGTTGAGAAAAGTATGCTCTACACAATTTAGTCATAACAAGTTCATGTGTAGACTAAGTACATTTCCAAATAAGTATCTTATATGCAATTATATAATTTATAAAAGTTGACATCATCATTTCTATTAAAAGCTTGCAAAAGTAACCTGGTCAAACTTAGTTAAAAGACTAATTTCACAAGGTTGTTTATATCAGATTCCAACAAAGGATTTGATTCATTCAAAATTGTAAGAAAATCTGATCCAATTTCAAGATACGGATAGAAAGGAATGATTTAAGCTTACTAACCAATGTATCAGTTCGGTATTGTTGACATTAACATAATCATATTCTCCAAATAATAAATTTATATGTATCTAAAATGAAATAAAAGATAGAATAGGCTTAAGGAGGGTTTTATAATAAGACATGCTTTTTCTTATAAACACTAGAACATGATATTGGAATGAGTGAAGAGAAAATAAAATATTTGGTCTTAATTATTAGAAGAAAGACCTCCAAATTTTTCCTTACTCTAGAGTTGGATTTCCCTTAGAACAACAATGCTTATAACCATGAAAGTGCCTCTACAAAAGAAGTTATACTTATGATTTCTAATTGACTAAGACATGTACATAACATTAGTCATCCTATAGTGGATCAGTGGCCAAAAGGTTTGGTAATCTCTAAGCCTAACGTTATTGTCCAGAGTGAATGTGCCTCTAAGATGACACTAAAGATGAAAAGATCATAGAGTAACACTCTAGTATAACTCTACTTATCCATAAGATTTATGTATTTTAATTGTTATTCTTAATACTGATGTTTGAATAGGAAGGAGTCGTGCTACATTGTTTGAGTTTTAATTGAATGGTGTTTACACAATAATCATTGATGATACTAACATTTTTAAACTCACCTTCATTGTTTCCATTTTAAAAAGTTGACCTTGATTGTAATTCATGATATGCTTTAGTGAATGAGATCTTCTTCTAACAATAAAATTTCATGGTGGTGTACACTAGCATATAATCTAGAAAACTTTTCTTAGATGCTAGATAAGAGATTATTAATAAATAAATAGTGAAGTTCATTTGTCCTATAGTTTAGATTGTAGTTTTTCTAACATACTTTGAAATCATAGCACATAATCAGTTATTGTCTCATTTGATTCCTATTATCACTTAGAATTGCACCCTTCTTGAATACTTCAAAGCATTCTAATGACACAACGGGAATGATCTCAAGGTGTGGGACCTTGCAATTTTGAGATCAGACCTACAGAGAAGATCAGTTCCTCTTTCTAAGCTTAAGGCTTAGAGAAAATAACTAACTCTAATCCTAAACTTGCCAGGGGAAAAGGGATAGAAGGGTTATATAAAATGAAAGGTGATGCACCAGAGTTATGAGGTGTATTAGTTGAACTGAATCAACACAACAATGATCTCAACCCTAAAAGGAACTTACACAGGCTTGCAACCTTAACAGAGGCTTCAAATAAAAGACCATAACCTATGAAGGAGTCATTTTACTCACAAAATAGATCACAATTTCAATTGAAACACAGAGGAAAAAGTGCAAGAGAGGCACAATATTAGAGATATATTGATCTTGAAGGTCAAATGACCATTACAAAGAGTAAATAACCTATTATAGAACAATAGACACAAAATAATAATTTACATTCATGGTTGAACAATAGACTAGAGACATCAAAGGCTAAAAAATGAGCACAATACATCAAATCTAGTTGTTCTATAAGTGCATTACAAGGTCTAGATGTAATAGAGTAATTCACCTAGCATAACAACCTAGAAAACAACAACCATGATACATCTTTGAATCATTCATATATAGCTTTTACAATTACACTGTAGCAGCAATGGTGTGAAAATGAGAAGTCAACAAGAAGGGATGTCGACCATGCTGCATTAACTTGAATTGGTGTCCTTGGAGTGCACCCACATGGCTCTACCTAGGAAATCCATTGAAATAGGAGGTTCACCCCATGTCATGGGTACATGAAATTCAATGCAATTGAGAGATAGTGGCATGGGGGGATGAGAAATCCATTTCCCACATGAAATCGGGCCCTGAAGGTGCACTAATGGAAACCAGGAGGGTCGCTGAATAGACTCGTCGCATCATGCACAATAAAAAAATGGCCCTAGAAGGGAAAAAGGTTGAGCTCTAACATATCAAACTTCAGAGCTCAATCCTTTTGCCTTATCACCTTCACAATATGGAAGAGGAAGGAGAGAAACCCTAACTGCACTAGTGTATACCTTGGAATACTGAAATCAATGAAGTTCAGACCTCGGGCCTTCCACCTTCTGATGACATCACTACCACATGGCAACATTTTGTAGTCTGCAAACAGGCAAGGGGCCTACCAAAGAGCTCATTGGAATGGAAAAATGCCACAAGATCGTGCCATGTGTCCATCGGGAGTCGATGTTCAGGATTTTTGCCTTCTGCCTTCCAAAAGGAAAGGAAGAGGGAAGGGGAAAAGGCCAAACTTTGATGCAAAAACACTTAGCCACTTTTACAAAGGAAAGGGTCAGAGTTCGGCCCTCGAGCCTTTTGGCCTTCTCCTTCGAAAGAAAGGAAGGGAGAAGAGGAAAGGTTCGAACTCTAACCTCTAAAAAATATTGAATACTTAAGCAATTTTGAAGGAAAAGGAGCAGAGTTCAAAGATGATAAGGATGGAATGTTGAAGATCAGAACTGCAAACTCCAAAACTCTGACAACACTAAAAACACAAGGCAATCTTAGGAATTTTGGGAATTAGTCAATTTGGGTAGTTTTGCCTTGCATTCCAGAGGATGAAAACAATAGGATTTCATGGATCCTTAGGCTATTTGGCCAAAAGGAAAAATAGAATAGCATTTTGGTGACTATGTAGGGGTGTTTGACTGCTAAACACTGGGATCCAAAGGCCTATCCATCCATTGGGCATAGAGTCAAAGGGCCAGCAACAAGAACATGGGTTGGTCAATATAACCAAGAGCATGCCTCTGGGAACAAAGCAAAACAAACCAAGCATGCATTCTCCTAATGAGAATGCAACACAGTGCAAGGGCACTTATTGAAAGGAAACCTAAAATAGAAACAAAACTAACCTATGCCTAAACTAACCAACCAGAGCTGACCTTAAACAAATCCATTAACTAGTTCTTCAAAATAACTACCCTTTCTCAACAATTTACAATGTTTTTTACAAATTGATGCAGCACTCCCCCAAAAATAGGGATAAACTCACCTATCCACCTAAACTGATTGTTGATGATGTTGCCAAGAGGTGAATAAATGGGTTGATCCCACTCGTTTTGATGCTCAACTTCATTCTTAGAGGTAAGCATGACAAGTGGTGACTCTTCATGGCCTATCTCCATCTGGGTTAGATGCCTAATATGGCATCCCCTTGAAATGACATGTAAATAAATGGAGTTGATCTCATGCCTCTACTTTGATTCTTTTTTCTCTTGTTGGTCTGAATGCTCTATCTCCTATGGTGTGACTTGGTGTATGGCTACCTCCACCTCATGAACAAGATGTTCATGATCCCCTAAATTAGGCTTAGAAAATGAGCCCTACACATGCTTAATGGAGAAATCTTCTCCACCAAGAAACATCCTTATTGGATAATAAAGAACAAATCTTTAATTTGTTCTTGCCCATGCTTGATCTCCACATTGTCCTTTTTAATAAAATATGGGAGCTCCTCAAATAGGTCCATATCATCAACCTCTGCATTTTTTAGTATAGAGTTGTTTTCATCCCCCTCTTCGTGAGTTGGAACCTCATCATTATGTTGTGCCTCAACCTGCAACAATTTATCATCATTTTTAATATCCCCACGCTGTTCTAGATCCATTGGCATCTATTTGTCCTCATCCTCGTTTTCAATGTGGCTGGGCAGTTCACTAAATAGAGTGGCATCATTCACTTTTGGAGCAATTTGAGCAATCTCATCCACTATGTCCTCATCCTTTGACTACAACTCTAAATTATTTTGCTTGAGTTGCCTCTACAATAGGACCTCTTCACCATGGTTTATTTGTATTTTGGTTTCACTCATCTTCTTAAAAGCAAGGGAAAATTCCACAAATTAGCCAAAGTCTAGGGGACTCAACCCTGCACCTGAATCAACTCTATCCTTATGCCTAATGCATTGTTGTTCAAACTGATTGGACTTAGTTTCTTCTTGCAACAAGTTTGATTTTTTAGTTTCAATAATGCATGAGGATTCATAACTAGTAGATTGATCCACAACATAAAATATTTCTTTTTGTGTCTCATAAAACCCAGCATCCTTCCAAAAAACTAGTTTGTCCTCCACTTTGGGGCTAGTGCCAGGATAAGAGGGCTGGCATGGAATGGGGGTTGTAAGGACTTCTCAAGAGGGCTATTCTTGATGAGTGATAGGTTGAATTTGTATAGGAACATACTCTTGTGAAGATTGGGGGCCTCTGAAACTTGGGATTTTGAAACTAGAAAGTGGTTTTAGGGGCCTAGAGGGGTCATCCTACCTAAAGCTTGGGATCTGGAATTTGAGAGTTATTTCTACTACAGGATAAATAGGTGTAGAAGTGGGAGGCTTCTTGAAACTGGGAATGGAGGTGGCTACTTGAGCTTCCCACCTCTCTATGTCGGTGAGCATTTGCCTTATTTGCTCCTCAGATAGGGTTGCAAGCTGAATTTTAATTTGCTCTTGGCAAGCCTTTTCCTCTGCCTCCATCTATTGTTGATAAAGATGAGCCTGATAAGCAAGCTCCTCTTATTGTTGGTTATACTCCATTACTCTCTGAATTTCATCCCACTCCAATTGGAACCCTCGGAGTATCTCCATCACATCATCTATGTTTCTGATATTAAAATCAAAGGGTTCTTGTAGAAGATTATACCCTATATCTCTTTTTATGGCATCCAAATGTCCCCTAATTTCTAGCAGCTTAATGTAGTCTTCTTGGGGTTGATAACATGCATTATTAGGTTGCCAAGAAAATTGAGCAGGGGTGGGTTGGAGGTAAGCACCATGAGAATGCTGATATTTTGCAACGGCAGGGCCGTATGGCATAAAATCAGGGTTGTTTGGGGCTTGGTATTGCTGGAATGGGTTCCAATAGCCATAACTCCCATAAAAATTTGACATTTTATAGAATGTAAATGTTGGATAATCATAAAAATGTTAAAATTAGAACAGAGCGGGTCTGCAACCAGAGAGAAACTAGATACATACCAAGAAAGAGTCATCGGGTGATTGAAGTTGCTTCTGAAAGCTAGAAAAGACCAAGAAAACCATCGAAGTCCTGATCCTTGATGAATTTTTTAAGTGCTCAGGCTGCTTTTGCTAGTGGATTTGTTTAGCAGAGTCGCCATAGTGTCAAAGAAGATTGCTTTGAATGGCGAGATGCATTTAAGAACACACCAAATTCTTCAATGGATGATAGAGCTCATTGAATTGGTCCCATCAGGTGTGCCAGAAACTATTATCACTTAGAATTGCACCCTACTTGGAGACTTCCAAGCATTCCAATGACATAATGGGAATGATCTCAAGGTGTGGGACCTTGCAATTTTGAGATCAGACCTCCAGAGAAGGTTGGTTCCTCTTTCTAAGCTTAAGGCTTAGACAAAATAACTAACTATAATGCTAAACTTGCCAGGGGAAAAGGGATAAAAGGGATACAGAAAAGAAAAGGTGATGCACCAGAGTTATGAGGTGTATTAGCTAAACTAAATCAATTCAACAATGATCTCAACCCTAAAAGGAACTCACATAGGCTTGCAACCTTGACAGATGCTTCGAATAAAAGACCATAACCTATGAAGGAGCTATTTAACTCACAAAATAGATCACAACTTCAAGTGAAACACAGAGGCAAAAGTGCAGGAGAGACGAAATATTAGAGATATATTGATCATGAAGGTCAAATGACCATTACAAAGAGTAAATAACCTATTACAGAACAAAAGACACAAAATAATCACATACATTCATGGTTGAACAATAGACTAGAGACATCAAAGGCTCAAAAATGTGCACAATACATCAAATCTAGCTATTCTATAAGTGCATTACAAGGTCTAGATGTAACAGAGAAATTCGCTCAGCATAACAACCCAGGAATCAACTAACAACCACGATACATCTTTGAATCATGCATATATAGCTTTTACAATTGCACTGTAGTAGCAATAGCATGAAAAGGAGAAGTCAACAAGAAGGGATGTCGACCATGCTACATTAACTCAAGTTGGCATCCTTGGAGCATGCCCACATGGCTCTGCCCAGGAAATCTGCTGAAATAGGAGGCTCGCCAATGTGGTGGGTACATGAAATTTAAAGCAATTGAAAGACAGTGGCATGAGGGGATGAGAAATCCATTTCCCACACAAAATCAAGCCCTAAAGATGCATTACTTGCAACTAGAAGGGTCACTAAACAGTCCTGTCGTGCCTTGCACAGTAAAAAATGGCCCCAAAAGGCAAAAAGGTCAAGCTCTGACATATCGGACTTTAGAGCTTGGGTCTTTCACCTTATTGCCTTCACAATCTGGAAGACGAAGGAGAGAAACGTCGACTCCGCTAGTCTATACCTTGGAATACTAAAATCAATGGAGTTCAGACCTTGGGCCTTCCACCTTCTGATGATGTCACTGCCACATGGCAACATTTCGCGGTTCCACAAATAGGTAAGGGGCACACCAAAAGAGCTCGGTGGCATGGCAGAATGCCACAAGATCATGCCACGTGTCCATTGAGAGTCAGGGTTTGGGCTTTTCGCCTTTCGCCTTCCAAAAGGAAAGGAATAGGGAAGGGGAAAAGGTCAAACTCTGACCTAAAAAACACTTAGCCTCTTTTACAAAGGAAAGGGTTGGAGTTTGGCCCTCAACCCTTCTCGTCTTCTCCTTCCAATGAAAGGAAGGGAGAAGAGGGAAGGTTTGAACTCTGACCTCTGAAAAACATTGTTCATACTTAGGTGATTTTGAAGGCAATGGAGCAGAGTTTGGAGATGATAAGGATGGAGCGCTGAATATCAAAACTCCAAATTCTAAAACTCTAACAATACTGAAAACACAAGCCAAACTCAGGATTTTTGGGACTTAGTCACTTTGGGTAGTTTTGCCTTGCATTCCAGAGGGTGAAAACAATAGGATTTCATGGATCCCTATGCTATTTGGCCAGAAGGTAAAATAGGATAATGATTCCATTTTACATTGTACTAATTATACACATGTCACTTTGGGCTCCATATTGTATTCAAAATAATTCATAAAGGCATTGACTAAGTCTCTTAAGGAGTTAATTGAAGCATAAGGTAATAATAAAACCAAGCAAGTACAAAGTTCTTTCAGATTTATGGAAACAACTTAGCACGTAAGTGATAGTCATAAATGTACTATAAACATGTTGCATTAAAAGAACATATTCAAACTAATGGGTCATCTCTATCATCATACATTTTGAATAGAGGCACCAAAAATCCAATTTGTGAAGGATAAGTCAATATATCATATAGCAATGAATTATGTTATAATTCACTTGTTATATCCTTTATGTGAGTCTTTTGTAAATTGTTGATATGGTTATTGATCTTTTGCAACTCACTCATTATGGTAGGCAATAAGGTAGGGTGTTTAGGAGTTATCAAGGAAGGAGTGGTAGACATAAAAGGTATAGGGGAGGACAAGGGAGTTGTAGAGACAAATAAGCTATGTGTAGTCAAGGGAGTGTTAGTGGGTTGACACATAAGGTTTGTATGGCTAGAACTAGGTATATATATGGTTGTGGAAAGAATAGTAAGATTTTGAACAACACTGAGCATCTGAGAAGAATGACCAGAGACCAATGAAATATGAGGTTTAAGAGTAAGCATGGAGGGTGATTTGGAGCTCAAAGACAAATTATGACATGAGTAAAATTATTGTCTTTCTCTAGACCAACTAAAGTATCTCTAAAGGCATTTATTGATGTAGCATCATCATGTATATGTTCATAGTATGAAGATAATAATGATCTAACATTGATTCTCTAATGATATGTGCATAGAAATAACCTGAACCAAATCATCATGGAACAATGAATCTTTAATAACATCATGCGAGGGAGGGGATAAGGGATGTTCATCAATTAAGTATATATTCCTAAACTCCTCACTAGATAAATCATCAAAAGACCATGTATCTAGGAATATAGAGGAAGGAACATCATGAGTTATACAAGAGATACCATCATCAAGTCTAACAACATTATGAAAAGTTAAAAAAGAAGAAAATAAGGTGTCATTATTCCCTAAATGTATCAATAAGACAAAGGGATGTACTTAGAGCAATATTAGCATCATATATTATAAAGGAAGTATCTTCACAATGAATTATATTCGCAAAAGTGGTGAGGTTGTTTATTATGAAAGAGAATGTATTCATGGATAAGATATAGCAATAAAATGATAAGAGGGATTTGCAAAGTATAATTCAAGAATTTAAAATTTAGAAATAGTGGAGGAGACTTAGGAGACAAAATAACAGGTGCAAATTTCATCTAGGATGGGAAAATTGTTAAGAATTGAATCAAGTATATTCTAAACTAAGAAATATTACATATAAAAAAAAAAGTGTTAGGTTTAAATTTGGGGATCACAGAATACAACAAATAAACTAAATTATGTAAGTTAAAACCATACATCAAAACATCCACACAAAATAATATAAAACATAAAAGTTAAAAAAAAAATATACGCTTTTCTCTCACACATAAAATTTCATTATCATTAAACTAACTAATATATATTAAAATGTATTTGTTATTATTATTTTTTTACCAATATTAAAAAATGGTTAAAATTGGCCATTTTCTCGTTGGAGACACCTATGGGTAAATAATGTAAGAAAAGAAGATACGTAAAGACATCGATCTTTAATATGGGGAAAGTCCATATCCATTAACATTTCAGACAGATGAGGTCATCAAACAGAAGTGTACAGTGGATATTAAATTCCACGAAATTGAAGGTGGGCGGCACCAATCCTCCCTCCCTTTATATCAATTGCGTGGCAATCAAAGCATTAATCTCGTCGTCCCCATGGAAAGTCCAACTTAGACTTATGAGCTCCATTTGTTGTTGTATGCAAGGATAATGTTTTTTAATTAGATGCTCTTCATTTTGGCCCTTCCGTATAATTTTGGTTATTAATTGCAGTTTCTCTTTTAATTGGTTTACATTGGTATTAATTGATGTAAGCGATGATTTACAAACAAGGAGTGGATGTAAGCGATGACAAAGATGAAGATTTTAGTTTTGTATGAACCGATTTTCAACATTGAGAGCGATATCTGTCAAACAAGATTTGGGAAGAAGTTCAAGATTGAGTACAACGTCAATCTCAAGATATATCTAAATGTCATTTTTATAACGACAGCTCAAAGAAATTTTGATCAGTAATTTTAATAATATGCGAGAATGTAAATGAGTAACACATTTTTCTTTGTGTTAGGAAATTATTAGGCTGATCAAACTATTTCCTATGTAACCTTATAAGAGAAAATTTCAACATTGAGAGCGATATCTATGAAACAAGATTTGGGAATAAGTTCAGGATTGAGTACAATTTCAACCTCAAGATATATCTAAATGTCATTTTATGATGACAACTCAAAAAAAAATCTTTGATCAGTAATTTCAATAATATGGGAGAGTTTAAATGAGAAACACATTTTTCTTTGTGTTAAGGAATTATTAGGTTGATCTAACAATTTCTTACATAACCTTATGAAAAAAAAAACATTATCTTATGAGAGAAAAGCATGCATACAAGTATATAGAATAACCATAATGCAAAAATCAAAGACATACCACAAAATTACACAAGATGTACCCTGAGAAAATTCTTTAGGGAAAAACTTAGCCTCTAAAAACACTCACACTGAATGTATTATTCGACAATGAAAACATCATCACAATACACTTATAGAGCTTCCATGAGCACCTCTGAAGCATCAAGCTCTTCCAATGCATCTTCCATGTGTCCAAGAAAAGTGGGTAACCATGCAACTACACATCCCATTCCATGATTCATATATGCACTCTATAAGAGAGCTCAATATAACTAACAACCAACCCAACCACTAAACATGTGCTTGGTTTTATATATTCAAGTTCACACAAATACAATTGTGGTGTTGGTTAAACCATATGCCTTAAAACCATTGACCCTCAAAAATTAAATAGTTGTCCTATGTCTCCCAAACATAAAATATTCAACCAATGCCCAATATAACTTTACAAATGAACCTAATAAATACTTAATGTGGCTAAACACACCTCCAAAACTGCACCACAAATAAATATTTATTTTACATAGTTAAATTAATTATTTTCTTGTGCAAAGTGTAAAACACAACACATTTTTCTAACATTCTCCCACTTGTTGTATACATTGCATAAGGTTCAATTGATGAAATACATCATCATAGCCAACCATGTAACCACATAATTCTCTAGCATGCTTCCATGCTCCATCAAGATACTTTTAATAACAACCAAGGTGACCACCATCTCAAGCAAGAACTCCCATAATCCAACACCATGCCACACATGGAAGAAAAGGAACAAGCCAAGGTGAAGACACAACAATCCAAATAACACAAGCATCAAATCCATGTAATAACAAAGGTTCCAAGCTACTGCTAGGGAAAAAACCCACATGACTAGAAATAGCAACCACAACAAATGCTAACACATCCAATCATCCATACCTCCAAGGTATCCAAAACATTAGTAGAACTTATGCCAACAACATATCCAACCCAATCTAAAATCACAAGCTCCCTATAAACTCGTCAATAAAGAACTCACTATCACACCCCAAATTTTGACTATACTTTACTTTTTTACTTTTAAGTAATTTGTAGATGATTATGCATGATTTAATGATTTGGTATTTAGTGGAAATGTCAGGAGAAATTAATGATTTCATGAAACTGTGTTTATATTATGAGAACTAACATGTGTTTATATGTTGTCAAGGTGCTATGATTTCATAACCTGATTATGAAATGTTTATTGATACACTAATCACGGGTTGGTGAATGCAAGCTGTATTTTGGAAATAGGTTTCCATCCCTCTGAGAAAGGGAGGGAGAGCATCATCGGAGAGAAGGGAATAGATATAAGGAAAAGAACAATTTGTCACCATTTTAAGTCTTGTGTTGGTTTAAATTAGTAAACCCTTGTCGATTGAGGTAAGTCGTGTTTATTTAAGTGGTTTAAGTTTGTTGATCGGCTTGACAAGTTGTCAATGTCATTTAGAATCCTTTTGATGTCTTGTCACATCAATCTAGTCATTTTGTGAAATTGACGTTGTGAAGGAAGAATGATAGTCATTTTGCGACTAACACGACTTTTTGTCAATCACATCGTTCCTTGCGTCGTAAATAAGTTTACAATTTGCATCTTCAAAGGTGAAGTTGGTAGAATTGTTAGCATGTTCATGTTTATAGTTTTAACGTCAGATATTTTCGTTTGATGTCAAAGCAAAATCAACGTGATATGCTTTTATACGTGAAGGGGAGATGAACTCGACCCAATCACACTTTGTGCGTAAATATTACGTCGCATTATTGTTTATTCTTATTGATATTAATATCTAGCTTTATTTTATATTATTATCATGTTATTATTCTTAAGAAGTTGGTTAGAGGTTATTAACTGATTTTAAATGATAACAACCATTGTTATAGAAAGAATATTCTCTCTTAACCAACTCAAGAGCTTTGAATGACTTTTAAAGTCATTATTTTTTAATGAAAGAGAGTGGTGGTTAATACCACATACTCCTCTCGTTTGCATGCTCAAGTTGTGAGCAAATTAAGGCATGTATAATGGTGATGTCATGGCCTTGAGGAGGTCGAATAACTCTTTTAGAGGGAAGTCTTAATGATAGACAATTGTGCTTGTTAAGGGTGAAAAAATGACCCATTAGTGGAGTCAGGCAGGGAGATTCAGGGCGGATTGTCATAGCAAGAGTTTAGAGAGCTTTGTTTTAGCAAAGATTATAAGAGCATAAAGGTAGTCAAGAGAAGATAGGGAGAGAACATTGATCTTCTGAGGAATCCATAATAGAGAGACTGCATTATTTTCTTAGGAAAGAATTACTTTGTTTGCGAAGGGAGGGTAGGCTAGTAAACGTTAGTCGAAAAGGATAGAGGAAGATCTTCACATAGCAGGAGAGGTCTAATCGCAGTATGTAAAGAACAGAAGGCTCTTCGTTGCAAGGAGAGACTAGTGATAAGAACTATTACTCCCTTTTGGTGCATCAACAAACATGCTCAGGTATGAGCCATGGCTTAATGCGAGATTATGACTACATTTTATTCTCGAGTCAAATGAAATGTTTTTGTATCAAGAGACTACTTAAATATTGCTAAGGTAGAAGTTTATAATCTTACCTTCGAGCATTTGTGTCTGATCTCTATGAGACCGACTTCGTAGTGCATGTTAATGCTGAGCCTTTAAAGATAAAAAGGATAAGTGATTAGTATTCTTTATTATGAATTAAGGTTGATATAATATAGGCGTGCCTTATGATCTTAATGGTCGAGACAGTTAATTCATGAGGTTTTATGTAAATAATTTATATTCTTGTTTCTACGTTCTTGTATGTCATAGGATCTAGTGTGGACCAGTACGAGCAAGACAACATAGAGTTAGCTAGTCATAGGGTAATATGATACTGTATTATTTATGTTCTTATAGAACCACGAGATTTTTTATACTCATTATGTGATAGAGTTTTCACATTGTTTTGTGTAAACATATTGTGATTAATGTTGTCAAGCTAGTGGAATTTATGTTATAGCTTTTTAGTTGCTCAAGAAGAATTAGATAACATTGTTCCAATGAAAACATTGGATATATATATATGATAGAGTTTTCACATTGTTTTGTGTAAACATATTGTGATTAATGCTGTCAAGCTAGTGAAATTTATGTTATAGATTTTTAGTTGTTCAAGAAGAATTAGATAACATTGTTCCAATGACGACATTGGATATATATATATATATATATATATATATATATAACTAGAGCAACTTTAGACATTAAACTTATGTTCATAGCAAATTGAAATAGTCTTTTTACATCTTTTGGAATCAAGTCAATCATAGTTGATGTTTATACTTGATTGGAAACTCTTGTTAGCTATATCTAGAATAAGATTGTTTGTTATTCTATTATGATGGAATAGAAAAGATATAACCCTGGCTTTGACCCAGTAGGGTAAAGATAATTAATGTACCCTTATGGTTACATCTTGTCTTAGCTATTTCTATATGGATCGACAATGAAGGGTCAAGTACCCTAATTATTAATGTTTATATTTACTTGTCAAAGGAGATATTTCCTAAATGATCATGTTTATCCTTGGTATAAAAAAACCTATTTGATTTCAATTACAAGTCAACTTAAGTTTTTAAGTGTCGACAAGTCATAGACCTCAGATTTTGCAAGGATGCCAAGAGGTTCCTATGAGTAGATAGTCATTCCATAGGTCTATGGTACAATGACAGTTTCTTAAGAATCTATCTAATTCAGAAAGACTAGATTTGAGTTAGACCAACTCTATTGTTAAACCAAGAATAGATTTAAACCTTGAAACAATGAATAGAATGTCAGGGAGTCATAGACTCCATGTTGTAGTTGCAACAAGAGGTTCTTTTTGAAAGACTAAAACCTAGAATGTTGATAACTATATTAAGGATCTACACTATCAAGGAAAAGACCGATTAAGTCTTAAGTAAGTATCTATGTTGAAGAGTAATTTGGGAGACATAATTGACTACTCCTATGTTTTCAAGATTAAAAGTATTAAACAAACTCAAGGGAATAGGCATACTAGGGGATCGAAAATTTATAGTTCTTAATGTATGTTCAAATGAACTTATTTTAGTGTCGATTGAATAAAAGACAAAATTAACCCAGTTTGGGGTATTCTTGATATGAACTGTTCTAAGTTGGTTATGTCGGGAGATTTGAATCTCAACTCCACATGACTGTTGTATAGGCTTATTGGCATGTTTTTGAAGGATGATTATGCATTCAAGTCCATAACTTGACATAATAAAAAGTTTGTAGACTTAAGTAGACCAGAAGGTTGAAAGTATTTTGTTATCTTTTTGCCTCAAACCTATTTGGGTTGATATAATGATCTTAGTCAAAAGACTAGTTGCAAAAAGTGTAAGTATCCTTTAAGGTGTTGTATGGATGAGGTTATACTTCACATACTATGTTTATACGTGTTAAGTGAAATGTGTGGTCAAACAATGCCAAGAGGTCTAGGAAGACTAGAGTTATTTATTCCTTGTTATGTTATAATTATGTTAATATTTTTGGAAAACAAGGATGCTTGATATTTCCATATATTGGGTTAGAGAAGTTAAACCATAGTATTAAAATTAGGAGAGTTTAGAAAACTAAGTATTCTAATGTCGGATATGAGATTATTTATTATGGTGGACAGAGAATAGTCAAGATAACCTTAGAGCAAGATAGAAAGAGTGTAAGAGGCACTTGTTGATTGTAAATGTTTTTTGCTTTCAGATAGTGTCGAGACTTGTTTTATTCAATATAAGAGTATTAAATATTAGAACCAATAAGTAGAGTGACAGGAGGTTATAGACCCTAGGGCATTGCAAGTATGCAAAGAGGGACTCTCAGTAAGCTTAGAATTACCTAAACCTATATATATTGCATGTATATCCTAGATTAAGGGTTAGTTCTAAGTCATATTAACTAGAATGGATTTACAGTACAATCAAGTTTATGTCTAGAGACTCTACATGATGAGAGTCAAACTGTAGGATGAGATAGTCTCCAAGTCAAGTCAGAAGTGTGTGGACACGTGGCTACATTCAATGTGAACATCTATTTATATTAAATCTTTGGCCAAATTAATGCATATATCTCTGCATGCATTAGTTGGTTCACAGTGCTCTAGATTTGCATAACCAGCTAGTAGTGTCATACATAGTTAGAGAAGGCTATAGTTGTATGACCGTGTTGATTATGTAGGACACAACACTAGAGACTCAGATAGCAAAAACCTATTAGTTCCATATATCTATACTCTTCGTGAAGGGTAGAGTCACTTCCAGTTGGAAGGTGTGCGGGGGACCACCGGTCTATGGTTGGAGGTAAAGCACTTGGATGATGCTCTCCATATAAAGAAGATGACTCGCCGAGACTTGTGAAGACAAATATCAAGATTCTAGATGCAGTGCACTCCATGTTATGACTTATCATAGTCAAATTTATGAGGTAAAACTATTCTTTATGCCAAGTGCAATTTATGTATTGTAAAAGAGAAGTGAAAGGATTTCACTATGATTCTGTCTTTGTTTATGTTATGATTTCAAGGTTGAAATTATATAGAAAGTTGTACTTTATTTCTTGTGATTATGCAAATGATATTTAGTTTAAAAAAATTCTCACTCTTGTTTACCATGATTATTTACTTTCTTGTAAATTCTTAAGTTTCTTCAAGTAATATGAGAAGGCATGTTACACTCACACATCCAAGAACTCCCACTACATGGGTAATGCCAAGTCTATAATTGATCGAGGAATCTACAATTCCATCAATCAACACTCAAACCAAGGTGTGACTAATAATCTTGAAACCATGTAGTACAAAGAACAAATGCAATGATCTACATATGCAACAAAAACCATTGCATACTTTCTCATAACAAGTCATGCCATAACTCTCCCAAGTTCACCACATCCAAAACATGTGAACATGAACCTCCAAGAAGTAGCCATAAAACAAAAAGAGAAAACCTGAAAATCATATCACATACCATGTCCTTATACCAACCTCAAAGTGCTAAGTTGTGTCAAGTTATGCCTCCTTCACAACCCCAAGTGAAAATCCTTAACAACACCCAATTGTTCAATCTCTGAGATCAAACAAAAACATATGTATCATATAATCAACAACGATGTAAGCCTTTCTAAAACTAAAGGAAGATCACACTCAAATATTTTAATGTCCCAAGTAGACTATTAGCAAAATTTATCCAATTAACATATTCCCAAAATCTTTCTAGTAGAAGAAAATTCTTCTACATGAAGAGCTTGTAGTTCAGTTATACTTAAACTACATCTACATTGAACAATCTAATAATTACCCATAGAGGGTTGCAAATGACTTGGAAACTTTGTATGTTGTTGCAACTCCAATTTCCTCTGGTTGGAAGTGTTTAGTGGTCTCATGGCATATTTTAGTGACCAATCTATCATAAATTAGCATACAAATCTTCAATTTATAGTGGCCTCACTAAACATTCAATTTTCCCTTCACAATGAAGCATTCCCAAAGCTATGGTTTATTCAAAAGTAACAGTTTCAATGGAAATTAATGAAAGTCTCCAACTCAAGAATGTAGTGCCTTCTACTTAGTACGTGGGTCTTAAAATAGCATGGGTCCCAACAAAGTTATGGTTGAGTATTTTATGTAAGTATTTGATAATTACTTCAAACCACAAAATAATTATTCTTCACACATTAGTTGCATGCATATCAAACATTATTGATTCAAAGAAATTTAATGCAAAGAATGTTAGGTGCTAAGAAAGCCATTGGATGTAACAATAATGATTCTATAATAGCCACCAAGAATTGCCAAACAAGGGCACTGAGATAGCAAGAAGAAATTTACCATGACCCACCAAACATCATGATAGCAAGTAAAATTAGAATAAACTTATGTGACCACAAATTCCTTGCAGTAATTCCCTTTTTGGCAGTTTAGTGCTATGGTCATACATAAGAAATTCACGGTAGCTTCCCAAGCCTAAAATCCACCATTGATTAAGCTCACCCTTTTAATATGAATTAAGATATACGTTTCTCAAGTTCATATCTTGCAATGCATTGTAAATGATCATATATCAACTCCCAGTTCATGTGAATTATATTAGTAGAAAACAAAATGCCATGTTGTTGACTTTGATCTCCCATATAAGCTCCTCAACTTCCCATGGCTCTATGCCATGTAGACCATTCCCTCCACATACCAACAATGCTTGAAGTTCCCACATAATGGCATTGAAGTCACCATGCATGTCGATCTATAACCATTTGAGTACTACAAGTCCATAAAGGCATCGTACCATAAATCCCATCACTATCCAAGCACCAATGTCACCAAGAAAAATACAACAAAAGCCTCCTCATCCTACATTGACTCCAAATCCCTTGCATCCACTCAATCACCATCCCATAATCCAAAAACCACTAAGATCAAGATCATTAGGAAAGGCTATGGAGAATATGAGTTGCATAATACCTTCCACATATGACAATTGCCTCTTTCTCCTCATTCCTATTTCCCACAACAATGGCCCCATTAGAGGATGCTCCAAACAAACTAGTATGGGCCTACCACTTTCACCTCTACAAGCACAATGGAAGAAGAACACATTGAGGGCTCTATAGATTCATGATTATATAGAGATGACTCAAATGATGAGGAATCTCCACTTCACTACTTCAAACAAAATTACCTTGTCCCATTGCACATATGTCATGCCCAAAACATATGAACATAGACTCAACACAAATAGTCAAAACCTACAACAATGTTGAACCAAATTACACACACAATGACAATAAATATAGTGTAATGAACATAGCAGCAAGTTTCCATAAAATAATACATACAAAAATTCCAATAATCTAGTGTATAGTTTCAAAAGTTTGAAATGGAATATGGGAAATAATATGATTAAATAAAGAGTGAAGAAAACAAGTCCTAAGGGCCCGATCTAGGCCTCGGGGGCTCATCCCAAATGGCCTTGCCTACGTATTGCATAGAGGCTTCATAGTTTGATAACTTGGACTTCCCAACTCCACTTGGTTGTCCAATAAAAGATGCAATAATCTCAACATTTGATGACTTTACACACATATCCTTAGTTTCACAAATTCCCACACAATTATAAAAGAGATAAATAGTTTGAGATAGAAGATTATCCTAAGCAATCAAATGGGATCTCCTGATTTTTCATGGGAAACTATTTTATGCTCATGTCCAACTTGCACAACCATAATTAACTAAACTCTAGGGTATAAACTTATATTTCCTCAAGGAGAAAACTTAAGTCATGTATGTTTTAACACAAATGATCTATTGAAGCAACACATATTGAAATGGGACTGTAGCACACAAGAGTGGAGGACTAACTCAAACAATATAGCATGGCTCCTTCCTCTTCAAACATCGGTATTAATAAAAACAATAAAAATATAGAAATGCCTTGGTGTGTTCCAATGTTTGTGGGGGAGTGAACATTTTTCCCTTGTAGATGATGAAGATGACTACATAGGGAGAGAGACACATTTGGCATGATTCGTATTTGGACCTAATTGATAGCGTCGACAGGTTAGGGTGGGTGGTTTTATGCTAGTGGAGGCCCTATTTCGTTCCCTAGGTGTCCCAATCGAATTTGGCTATAGTGTACTGACAAAGTTTCTTAAGAGACCTAAGAGAAAAAAATTAGCATGACTTGAAAACTTGTCAAACAAGGGATCAACTACACCCAAGGTATTACGAAAAAATGTCCAGCTCTCAAATTCTTCTTTGCTAAGTTTAGAATAGTTAAACCAGCTGCGATCATTATGTTGTTCCACCATATTAAAGTCCCCACCTAAGATCCAATCAGCAATAGGGAGGTTTGAAGCCATCCAGTCGAAAGGAAAATCCTTTCTTTAGCAAGATGAGATGCATAGATGGAGCAAATCCTAATAGTCTGCCCATTGATAAAGAGGAGGACCCAAACACAACTATGAGATGGATCCTCCCCTTTGTCAATGATGAATTTAGACAACCAAGTTGACAAACCCAAAACAGCTCCTCCACCTGCCATCTCTATGAGAGGTATGCAAGAAAATATCTTTCCAAAGATTGTAGAGAGACAGTTCAAGGTGAGTATTATTTAGTTTTACTTGTAAAAATATAACATCCCGGCTTCCATCTTTCAATGGCTTCTTGACACTAAATTTCCTATGAGGGAGAGAAAACCCTCTCACATTCCAAGATAGTAATTTGCAATTCATGTTGACTCAAGAAAGGACACTTTCTCTTCAGATGGCAGTACACTAAAACAGTTACTAGACAACACATCCTGCTTATTGCATTGAGAGTCTTTAGAAGTAGAAGGAGATCTAGATCTCTGTAGAGCACTAGGGAGAGAAGATAAGGAAGGCGCTCGAGAGCGACTGTGTGGATGATGAGGAGAAGAGGAAGATTGAGGGGGAGAAGATGGACAAACCCTAGCAGGAGAGTGGTGAGAAGAAGGAAAGGAAGAGCTAGAAGGTTCCTCATTTTCCTAACCACTCTCCAACTGTTAGTCATAATAGCATCTTTAAAAGATCGGGAGTGAAGAGGCTATTGCACTTGTGGATTGGCCAATGAAAGGGGAGAAGGCTTGATGGATTGCGAGGGATTTGTTTGAAAAATAGAAGAAGTTTGAGAGGATGAACGTGAAGCTGGAGGATGCAATGATGTAATAGGCTGAGCAGAGAGTGATTGTGTGGCAGATTGAGCATATTTAGCCTTCCTCATGGGACAATCGCAGATCAAGTGGCCTTCTGTTCGACAATAAAGTAAGCATTGGGTTTGTTTAATAAACAATAGGCTGAATAGGCTGCTCCATTCCAAATCCTGATCCAATTAGCTTAATGCTCTCAGGTAAAGGTTTATTCAAGTCAATTTCCACACATACTCTAGGGTGGACTCGAAGACTAGAGAATTTGTCTGAGCTCTGCTTACACCAAATAACACTTCCAAGCTGATCAACAATGCATGACACATAGCCCTTATGACTAACAGTTGGAGAGTGGTTATGACACAGTCTTTCCAAATAATGCTTTCTAGCTCTACTGACTTAAACATGCATGACACATAGCCCTTTCCCAAACTCCTTATGCTTTCTATTTCCCATCCCCTGTTTTCCCACTTCATTTTAGCCCATTTATAAAAGTCTGTTACTCAAGATACACCTTTTATAAAAATAAGATAACAGAACGTGTTTGGCATTCCCCAATAAAGTCATAACATCATCCGGCAACTGGAATTCCAAAACATTACCTCCTTGCTCATCTTCCTCTATACTTTGGTTGGTAACAGCTTCATCCGGGTCCTTGCACATGACTATTATGATTAGCTTCTTCCACAGCAGGATGACTTTCTTTGATACTAGCGTCAGCCAGTTTGAGCGTATTGGAAGCAGGCTCTTCTTCTGGGCTCTCGTTAACCTCTGAACATGCCTGCCTCGCCGCTTCCTTAAGCCGCATTATGCAAAAATCACCAAAATTTCCTTCAGCTAGAGTAAAAGATGTTGGCAAGAGACACTATATGGATTCATGGTTGTTGTCATTGATGGCAACAAAGGTCATCCCACATATCCGCAAGTCATGATGTGTCTCTACCGAAAGTCAGAATAAAGAATGTTGTGGTCCGGTGAACAAGAACAGAGCATGTGGCAAGGTCCGACAGATTGATCCGGATCTCTCAGAGGAAGTGTCTTGGTGCAGTGCGGATTTGGAGAAGTCAAGAGGACTACCTTGAGTGGTATATTCCAAGGATTTAGCCTCTGGTGATGGACAAGGAAAAAGATATGAATAGTTGAGTACCGGATTCCTGAGAGACAGTGAAAACAGAGGAAGAACTGACTGACAGAGTATCAGACTACTTTCCGGATGTGTTACTATTGATGATAGAGGTTGTGAAGGCATGAATCATGTTTGGCCGACATGATTAATGATATCTACAAGTATATGCTTGATCCGCATTGCTTGGTGAGGAAGGATTCAGCCGACAGAACAAGAGTTTGTAAGAAACTAGACTGTTCCGGATGCCGACTAGAAAGGTGATGAAATTACTTGTGCGGATATATATAGAGGATGGATTTAGTTGTGAAGTGTGTGATGGTGTGAAGATATATGCGAAGAAGTACAGAACAGAGCAGAAGTAGCAAGAAAGATCCGATATGTGAAAGGATAGCAGAATAAAGAACAGAGGAAAGATGAAGTGCAGCAGATCAGTGTACTGAGCCTAACCGGAACTGAACTCCAGCATATGCAGATGCTTCCAATCAGTTCAAGACTGTGATTCTTATCACTTTGTAGACAGTGTGTCTTCTTGTAGGCAGTGGGCCTCTTGTGAGCAGTGTGCTCGGGCAGTGAGCCCTAATTGGCAAGTGCCATTTTGTAATTTCCTATTCTTCTAACAGAGAATAATTTTGGGTTAATCACCCCGTGGTTTTCTCCCTTAACAGGGTTTCCACGTCAAAAATACTGTGTTATGTGTTTCTTATTTCATGGTAATGTTTTTGTGTTTGATTCAATGCTGCATCAATTAATAAGAAACTCCAATAAGGGAAATAATTAGGATAACTGATTCACCCCCCCCTCTCAGTTATCAACAATTGGTATCAGAGCTAAGTTCCTCCTAATAGAGCCTAACAGCTTGAGGAAGATCTGGGAGTTCAAATGGATGCATATGGTTTAAGGGAGCAACTCAAGACTGCTCTTGAGGATCTTGAACAGTCAAATTCTGAAGTCAATGAATTAAAGGAAAGACTCAAACAGGCTGATGAATTCATGAGAGAATTAAAAGACAAATTAAGTCTCTCTATGAAAAAGAGAAAGGAGCTGCTCCAACAGTTGGCAAGACAAAGTGAAGAAAGCAATACAAATGAAGAATTGACTGAGCAAACCAAGTTATGTGAAAAGTTATCAAAAGAAGTCATTATGTTAAGACATGAAATGGAATCAGGAACTATAAAGTTTACTCAAGAGATTGAAGAAAAAAGAAAGGCTGAAGACAATCTAAGACAATCTCTTAAAGAAAAATCAGAAGAATGCCACCAGATGGACAGGATTATCAGACATCTTGAATCTGATCTTGAAGATGCCAAAAATAATGAAGAAAAACTTGAGGATCAAATTGCCTCTCTTAAAAAAGACCTTCAAACAGCAAATGAGTATAAAGAGAAATTCAAGATAAGTTCTGCTCAACTTGAAGTTCTTCTTGGAAGTCAAAAGAGGACAGATGACAAGTGTGGTTTGGGATATGAGAAAGGAGAAAGCTCCGGATCCGGTCAGAAGAATCTTGGATCAGAAAATCCAAGGAGCAGGCCTAGAAGACCTCCGGTAAGACAGCCAAATGCTCAAAGATATCCATCCTTCAATGGATACTGCCACAGCTGCAACCACTTTGGTCACAAAGCTAATCAATGCAGAATGAGAATGAATCAGATTAATTCATCCTTCTCCGGACAGTGCTTCAACTGCAAAAGGTATGGACACAAATCCCATGAATGCAGAATTATGCAAGTAAACAAATCATTCAAAGGTAGATGCTTTACATGCAATAGAGTAGGTCATATGGCTAATCAATGCAGATCAAGAGGATATCAGTCAAATATACAAAGAAATGTTATTTGCCAAATCTGCAATAGGTCCGGTCATAATGCTAAAGTCTGCAGAAACAAGAATCAGGACAAAAGAGGTCCGGTGTATAATCAGAATCAAGACAAGGGCAAACAAAAGATGAATGCGGATGAAGTTAGGAATCAGATGAGCAAGATTTGGGTGAAGAAAAGTTCAGAGAATGTAGAGGTTGGATCCGCACCAGACTCTGGTGCTGATATTTCTTCCGTAAATTAAAAAGTGAGCTCAGGCTCAGGGGGAGACTCAAAGAAAATCCTGTTCCCCCAGCCAAACAAGTGGTGCCGGATGTGGCACAAGATGCAGATTAAAGGGTTTGCAGATATGAGTCTTGAGATGCTTCAGTCAAGTTTTCAGAGGTCCGCATGGAGTTATGAAGAAGCTGTGATCGATCAAATAAGACCTGATCAGGGAGATGCTCCGGTATGACAAAGGATTACAAAAAGGTCCGGAGAGATCCGGAAGTGCACTATCTTGTTCTGCGGATTGGACAGAGTGTTTGGGATGTTCTTGTTACCTCGATTTATTCATGATTGAAAGATCCGGATGATATTCGCAGATCAGGACTAATCCGGGATACTCCAAGCTATCCAGACAAGGCAAACCAGAATAGTGTAGGTGAAGCATTTATTGCAGACAGATATTAGGGTTCGCGGAGCAATATAAGGGATTTCTCAAAGTCATTTGCTCATTCTGCACTCAAGAAGAAGCGAATAGTGGAGCTCTGCAACAAAATTCATCAAGCACACCAAGGATCTCCTGCCGAAGTCATTGCATAAAGAAATCAATCCAATCACTCCGTGCAAATCGAAGGCGCATAAGGTATTCTCCGTTTTTCATTACCTCACTGCAAATCTTTGAAGAATGGCTACTCCAAATATAGTTAAGATCTCTGATAGACCTCGCCCCTCATTCAAGAAACATCCTTATAAATCATTGGAGGTAGATCCACTAGGAGCCTTCTCTAGTGTTCCTCATGGTGTATTGCATACGGAAGATATTAGGGTTTACATCCATGCGAATCTTGAAGACTTTGGAGAATCAAAACTGATGGATATCTATCACAAACAATTGATAGATGACTCCTTTGAGATCAAACCTCAGTATAAAGCCATCCAGGACAAACACTTTGCATAGTGCATTCATTTCCCCTATTTTGAAGAAGATGAATGGGTCCGGTATGTATTAAGTAGAGTACATGACAACTTCCTATGGTTGAACCAGCCCTTCAAGATCACCAAAGATGCAATTAGGGCTGTAACCGGTCTGCACTCATCCGGTGGTTTACCTGTTCTCAAGTCTGTCAAAAATCAGACAGTCAGTGATGCAACCGGATCCAAGTTTGACAAGAGAGCTATGATAGTTGATGATATCATTGAACCGGATGTCAAATTTGCAGCTATAATAATTGGTTACAAAATCTATCACTCCAGTAGGGAAAATTCAGTACCGGGAACTGCAATCTACACAACCTATCAGATGTTAAAGGAGAATGCAGACTATGACTTGTGCGAGCTTCTAGTAAACCAACTCTTTGAAAATCTGCAGAAGATTAAGAAGGACAAGAAAAACTCCTTCAAATATGGCAATCTGATCCTTTGTCTCTTCTTTTACTACATGAATGAGCTTCCCGGATCCAGTGGATGGGTATGGCAAAATGACAGACCGGTTGCCATCCAAATCAGAGACTATTTGCATGAACTTGGGGATGCCAAAGCAAGAAATACAGCTCTATGGGGATACTTCAAGAACTTCCAAAGCATGATGCATGCAAGAGAAAGAATACCCCAATCCCTTGTAGAAAAGTACAAAGACACAGTATGCTTCATGGTTGAAACAGATCAGTGTCTAATGGAGGCAGTAGAGCCAAGGACTGTTTGGATCATGCCCATGGGGTATGAAGTGGATGAACAGATAGTAGAGCTGCATGTTCAACACATGCTAAGCCAGCCCAAAGATCCTAAGGCAGAAAGGTTCAGAACCTTTGAGGAACTGAGTGTAAAAATACATGTAGAACTCAGGGAACCGGAGATAAAGAGGAAGGTAAGAAAAGAAGTTGAGCATATTGCTCAAGGCCTAGGAATCTCAAAAGAGGCACTTGATGCCAGCCGGGAAAAGAGGAGGAAGGCTGAGGAAGAAGAGAAAAGTAAAGAAAGTGTTCCGGTTGAAACTCCCACCCGGACCAGATCATCAAAAAGATCTGCACCTCCCTCAACCAAAAGTTCAAAACTGAAAGTCCAGGCATCCGGTAAAAGATCCAAGACAAAAGCCACAAGGGCTTATAAAAGCCAAAAGGATGAAGAGGAAACAGAGTCAGATGAGGGAGTAAAAGAAATAAAGAAGCAGAAGAAGAAAGGATCCGGTAAACCCTCCTCAGGACAAGACAAGGATGAAATGGCAGAGGTATCTGTTGAAAAGCCCACTCTGTCTCTAGAGAATGTAATCAAGTCGGTCACGGTGGATGGAAACCTTCAACCAATGACTGAATCTTATGATGACTTCAGTGAGGCTGACCAAAAGACTCTGCAGGAAGCCACAGTCAAATATCTGAACATATATAATAAGGCTTTCATTGAGATCATATCTCTTATTCCTAAAAGCCTAGAAAAGGAATTGGAAGTAAGAAAGAACAATGCTCATGCAAAAGATCTTGAGATCTGGGAGCAGATAGCTATTCAGCTATATCCTCAAATTGATCCCAAGACAATGAACATAATCTTCAAGGACTGCAAAGATGAGTTCAGAAGTAAAGCCAGGATGAATCAACTCATGCTTGGTGAGACTGACAAAGTGGCCCAAGAGACAGAAGAGATCCTCCGGAAGGCCTTCAAAAGGTTCAATCTTCCTGTTGTAGAGGACTTAGGTACAGAAACAGCTGAAGACTTGGAACCCTCTGCTCCAGAAGAAGTGGCCTATGAACAAGCTAGCATCTCTCCTCCGGTTTCCCCTACAGTCTCCGGATCCAAAGAAGAAGAGAAATTACAGGAGAAGGAAGCAGTGGTGAAAGACAAAGAGGTTGACAGTTCCAAGACTGCAGAAGAAAAGAAACATCTGTCTCCGGCAAGAGACACTGCACAAACTGTTCAACAATTTTTGAGCAAAGAAACTTTAGAGATTGATGAACCGGAGCTTCTAAAAGGCCCATTCGACTTTGACTCTCTCTCTCCGGTACAAACAATGAAGATAGCTTCATTTGCAAATGCCAAGGCAAATGAAAAACTCCTGAAGTCTCATATGGAAGACTGTGAGTTGATAGAGGTTGCTTCCGGAGTACTTGTAAAGATTATGCCATCAATCCAGATAGATCCGACAGCCTCCTCTTCCGGTAATCTAAAAACCTTAGTCAGCAGTGTTGATACACATTTTGATTCTCTAGAAAAATCAGCTGAAGAAAAGGTCCGGAAGGAATTTTTGGATAAAAGATTTTCAGAAGTATTAGAATTAATCTCTAAAGATAGGAAGATTGTGAGCATTGGAATAAAGAGCTTAGAGAATGCTCTTAAGGATGGCGGTGACATCTACAAATTTTGTATATCCTGGTCAAAGGCAACAGCAGCAATTGATAAGAAAATAAAAGAGGAACAGGACAAGCTACAAAGCTTATCTCAAAGTTTTGATCCTCTCTCTTCCTCCATAATAAATCAAGAATGTCAGACTATTGCAGTCTTGAATGAAATAAAAAATCTTGAGAAGGAAAGGAAGAACATCACTAACCGGATGAGAGAACTTAGACGGATTATAATCCCTAAGTTGGAAACTATGCATGAGGCCATCAGTGATGCTCAGACCACCGCCCAAACAAAAGATCCGACAAATCTCAAGCGGGCAGAAGCTTTTGCATTTTTGTTGAGTGGTCACATTTCAATTTTGGATCGAATGAAGCAAAGTTGGGCTACAGAAATGATCCAATTGTAGACATCCTTTGCAGACATTCTTCAGTATATGTGAGTATGTAAATATGCGGCTATGTATAGAAAATTGTTGAAAATTTTGGTGTGCGGACCCTACCCTTTGCCATTGATGTCAAAGGGGGAGTGAGGAGCAGTGAAAAATGAGGAATCCAACTAAGGGGGAGTTCCAGAAATTGTATATAAAGACAGAGCATCAGCAAAGGGGGAGCATAGTGAAAACACTTAGTCATTTTTCACTAAGTGTTGCTATCAATGCCAAAGGGGGAGATTGTTGGCAAGAGACACTATATGGATTCATGGTTGTTGTCATTGATGGCAACAAAGGTCATCCCACATATCCGCAAGTCATGATGTGTCTCTACCGGAAGTCAGAATAAAGAATGTTGTGGTCCGGTGAACAAGAACAGAGCATGTGGCAAGGTCCGACAGATTGATCCGGATCTCTCAGAGGAAGTGTCTTGGTGCAGTGCGGATTTGGGGAAGTCAAGAGGACTACCTTGAGTGGTATATTCCAAGGATTTAGCCTCCGGTGATGGACAAGGAAAAAGATATGAATAGTTGAGTACCGGATTCCTGAGAGACAGTGAAAACAGAGGAAGAACTGACTGACAGAGTATCAGACTACTTTCCGGATGTGTTACTATTGATGATAGAGGTTGTGAAGGCATGAATCATGTTTGGCCGACATGATTAATGATATCTACAAGTATATGTTTGATCCGCATTGCTTGGTGAGGAAGGATTCAGCTGACAGAACAAGAGTTTGTAAGAAACTAGACTGTTCCGGATGCCGACTAGAAAGGTGATGAAATTACTTGTGCGGATATATATAGAGGATGGATTTAGTTGTGAAGTGTGTGATGGTGTGAAGATATATGCGAAGAAGTACAGAACAGAGCAGAAGTAGCAAGAAAGATCCGATATGTGAAAGGATAGCAGAATAAAGAACAGAGGAAAGATGAAGTGCAGCAGATCAGTGTACTGAGCCTAACCGGAACTGAACTCCAGCATATGCATATGCTTCCAATCAGTTCAAGACTGTGATTCTTATCACTTTGTAGACAGTGTGTCTTCTTGTAGGCAGTGGGCCTCTTGTGAGCAGTGTGCTCCGGCAGTGAGCCCTAATTGGCAAGTGCCATTTTGTAATTTCCTATTCTTCTAACAGAGAATAATTTTGGGTTAATCACCCCGTGGTTTTCTCCCTTAACAGGGTTTCCACGTCAAAAATACTGTGTTATGTGTTTCTTATTTCATGGTAATGTTTTTGTGTTTGATTCAATGCTGCATCAATTAATAAGAAACTCCAATAAGGGAAATAATTAGGATAACTGATTCACCCCCCCCCTCTCAGTTATCAACAAAAGAAAGCTCAGAAAACCCTAAGTCGCAGCCCTAATACGCCTTTCACCAGAAAGTTCGCAGAAAACCCTAAGTCGCTTTTCGGTCCGTATGGTATAATGGAGAAGTCCTCGACGTTTCTAACAGAATTTGATCCGAGCTTCGTCATTCATTGACTTGCATTCTATCCTTATCCTTATCATTATGCCCTTTTAAACATGTGACAATGAGATAAGTCATTAATTCTGAATCTTGCCTTGAATCCTGCATTATCATCTGTCAAAGTTCATTCTGTAATGTAAGCGATTCGGATTGTTTTGTATTGAATCACTGTGGATTTTTTATAGAAGTCTTGGAATGGACTCAGATGCCAGTGGCAGAAGAATACATGTAATAGTGGTGCCACTCCCCGCACAGGGGCATCTCAATCAGCTGCTGCATTTCTCCAGGGCCATTTCGGAGCGAGGATTCAGCGTATCATTCGCGGCCCCTTCCGCTCATATTCATCAAGTCCTGCACCGTATTAATGGATGGGATCCTCTCAAGTTTGATATTCAGTTCATGGAATTGCCCATGCCCCATCTCTCTGCTGAAGACCCTGATCTTCAAAGCCCGCATATGTTTGCTCTTCATTTGATTCCTCTGTTTGAAGCGGTGAGAGATCAACTACACCCTCATCTGGATCTCCTAGTGGCCACCATCTGCTCTCAGAACAATAAGAGGGTAGTGATGGTCTACGATGCCAATATGACATGGGTGCAGATAGTGGCTAGCAAATATGGAATTCCTTCCTATGTGTATAGATCCTTTGGGGCTTATCCTAGCCTATGGTTTTCGAAGTGGAGATCTGAGCAGACGGAATTGTTGTCCCCTGTTAACATATCATTGAAGCGGTGCATTCCTGAAAGGTTCTTAAAGTACGGGAGGCGTGAAAGGTCTCTACGAGAATTTGCCAATGGGCAAATTTTTAATACCTTCTCTGCAATGGAGTCAAAATTTATCAGTCGTCTGCGCGAGGAAAAACTTGTGGAGGGCAAGTCTGTGTGGACAGTGGGTCCTCTTCTTCCGCACCCATTCTTCAGAGACGACCAACGTTTACAACTAGAGGCAACGAATAGCGAGTGCATAAGATGGTTAGATAGTCAGTCTCCCGCATCGGTTATCTATGTTTCATTCGGCAGCATGTCTTCTCTATCGATTTCGCAGATCCGAGAGTTAGCCGACGGATTGGAGCGCAGTGAACAGTCTTTCCTGTGGGTGCTCAGGATTTCTGACAGTGCTCATTTTTCCACAGAAGCGCGGTCGGCTTGGATTAACAAATGTCTGCCAGAAGGGTATGAGGGGCGATTACAGGGTCGAGGTTTCATTGCAAGGGATTGGGTGCCTCAACTGGACATCTTATTTCACAAGTCAACAGGGGGATTTTTATCACACTGCGGGTGGAATTCGACGGTGGAGAGCATCAGTGCGGGAGTGCCTATGGTGGCCTGGCCTCTGCATTCGGACCAGTTTGCCAACTCTGCCCTAATAGAGGAGGAACTGAAGGTGGGTGTGCAGGTGAAGGAATGGACAAATTCAGAGGAGAATGAGTTGGTTAGTGCGGAAGAGGTGGAGAAAGCCGTGAAACGGTTAATGGCAAGTGAGGAGGGAATGCAAATGAGAATGAGGGCGCAGGAATTGAGAGATGAAGCTCGGAAGGCAGTAGGTGAAGGAGGATCTTCATGGAAAGATTTGGATTCACTTCTCTTTCATTTCTCTCAGCAATTTAGCAATTAGAGCAACGAGGATGGGATCCATTTTAAATTTATTAATATTTGTGGGGTTTGTGTTTGAGAAGTTAGTCGAAACCCTGCATATGATGAGGATGGTGGTATTAGCCGTCCCCTTCGCAGAAGGATTAGTGTCGATGAGTAGTGTGGGCAGGTTTGTCCAAGTGTATATTAGGACTGCGCTTTTATTTATTTATCTCACCAACTGAAACATGGATATATGTTTGTGTAAAGAAATTAAAAGACTCTTTCAAACTGCTCTATATTTACTTATTAGTCCCTGCCTACCGCAGGAATACTATTGTATTCGCCTACAAATATTAGCTTGCTTCATTAGTCGTGCAGAGAGGTAAATTTGGGTTTTTTCAATGAATATTGTATTCTCATCCATCTAACGTTTTGGAAGCTCTTGTTAGGAGGGATTTTCTCCCCAAAGGTTTAGGCATTTGCACGAGGAGACCTTTGGTTCTGCAGCTTCTTCAAACTCCATGGAGGACAGATGGATGAGAAGTTTGAATGGGGTGAATTCTTGCAATTGATTTTCATTGGATTTTTGGTATTCCTCTAGTGCCCTCATACTAATAACTAATCTAAGAAATTTGACTCAGTGGCCCCATTGAATGCTTTTACTGAGCTCTTACTAGCGAATAACATATTAACCCTATGCTTTCAGTAAGCTTTATATGGGCTTTAATGGTGGTGGTGTACATTTTACTACACTCCATTTCGAAGATTCTGTTTTGATCAATTTGTCGGTAGAGAGATCTTAGAAATTACTATGCAATATGCCCCAAGCCAGGCAAATAATTTCCTTTTGGGTCATACGAGAAAATCATCAATTCCTAGTTTAAATTTGGCCATGCTCTTACGACAAAAGAAGAGAGACCGTGTCCTTGATTTGCCCAAATCTTATATGTGTCTTGAGAAATGCAAATTCTGATGTCCTCATAAATTTCAATTAGTGCCCTCAATGTTTTGATCAAGTCTCTACTTCGATAATCAATACTCTGTTTGCTCTTCAATTGAAATCTCTAGGTCAATTAAGTTCACCAGCATTTAGGCTATTGAAAGCACAACAATTTGAGCACCAGCATGAAAGGAACTTTCACAATAGGAGGAGAAGCTTGCGCGGTCAACAAAGTTCAATATGAAACTTAAACAACCAGTCAATAATGGCACAGTCCTTTAAGCATTGCATGACATGTTTATATCACAAGGAGGGTTTAATGATTTTAAATTACTTTATAATGTTATGAGAAAACTTCAGCATGGCATTTCCAAAACAGAGCACAATCAGTAGATTATTGCACAACCTTTTGTGAAATGACTCAGACCATGTGAATTGTCCAGATTCAACGTTCCAAGATGGATATGCCACAATACCTAAAGACTACACAACATTTTTAAAATCAACATGGCGCCGCTATGGAGGTATCAACACTGGACAAGCAAAAGATCTACTGTGTAAACCAAAGAGGAACCAGGCCAGCAGACATAAAAGTTGCACAAATATATTTGAGGCATTTAAAGAGACCAACTTGGCACATGCACACACCAAGTTGCATATGGAACTAGTAATCTAAACAAACTAGCATTGATTAAAGGTGAAGTGTAGAAAATCATATGTCTGGATGACCACAAAATAATCTGAGAACTGCACGGCCATTACGAAATGGTGCAGGGCACAAGGGTAGTGCAGCAAGTGTTTCCAGCTTACCCAAACTGCATAAAAGAAACAAATGCATAGCCATGAGTTATTAAGTAGCCTTGAAAAGAGTGGTGCAATATACAAGGGAAATGGAGTAGCATTTAACATGACTCAAAGTCCACGAAAACATTGTATAGCCAACGATCACCACCACAGGCAATAAGTAACGTACAACAGTTGCATGTTAGACAGGGATTAGAGGAAAATGGAACTTCATCTGAGGATTGCGTTAGCCAAATCCCAGCGTAGCATTGAATTAAAACCTTTGTGTAGTCAGTGTTGAGCAATGAGAAAAGTGCGTAGCCCCACTAGGCAATTGAATTTTGCATTTTTTATTTTCCTGTAGATTTTCGGCGCTTTTAAACCCATTTGATTCGTTGTACTTCACTTTCCACATATGTTCCGTGCCCAGTTGTCTTTCTTGCATTCTTGTAAGTTCGCTCTGAATCTGGGTCTACAAATCTGCGCTTTTTTTCCGTTATTCTTATGTTGTGACTCCTGTGCCTTTTCCTCCATTGTTTATTTTAAAAACTTTCAAACTCATCTGGGAAATAAATAATTTTCTTAAACTTGAGATCTCTAAGACTATGGGTAGAACGGTATGTTTTAACCTTCAACTTTGTGCCTCTCTTGACATTATGCATTTTTTTTAATCTTATCCTGCAGCTTTTTATTCTTTCTAGAGGCCCACAGAAAACTCCGCAGCTCCAAATATTGATGGTGCTGTTGACAGCTCTGCAACTCTGAATATTGATGGATATGTTGACAGGACAAAAACTCTCCTTGTAAGTGGATGTGATGGATATTATCTTCTACGAAATGTTTTGGTTATATTTTTTACATATAGATAGTGATTCTTTTTACGTGTTCATCGGTTTTTGGCAAGAGTAAGTTGGTGATGCACAGGGTTTAACCATCATTATTTATTTTCTGCAAACTATTTCTGCTTCCAATGTTTTCTATTTTGTTTTTATTGAAATTTTCTGCTATACATTGTGGGCAGCCTACTCCGAGAACCTGAGACATATTGGCGCTGGTTTCTATGTATGCTATCTTTGTGAATGTCAACTCTTGCAGATTAATACTAATGCGTATACATGGGCTTTGGTAGTGTTGAAAATGCTAAATAAATGGGGACTTGAAAATGTCTTAATGTATATTATCAAACATTGAATGGCCAGTTCTTTTGGGGAGTTAAGCTGTGAGTTTTTGTTCCTATGCACTCTATGATGCTGGCTGTAATCTTTATTACGTCTGGGGCATGATTCCATAGGGCTAGATTTTCTAAGGGTGGGTTGACAAATGTCATCTACGCCTCAACACTGACAACATATAGTTGCTGGGTAGCTTCAATAATAATAGTCAACTACTGCATGAACCACAATATCATCATAGATCATTTTGCTCACCCTAAACCTGCAAGCTCAATGTTAATAGTGAGTCCCAAGTTTCTGATCTTTGAGCACACCATTATACTAAAACTAGTAGGTGGGATGTTTATATGCTAGTATCAATTGTTTTTAAGGCCAAACAAGTGTTAAATGAAGAAGTGGGTGCCTGTTTTTATGAATAGAAGTTAATTAAGTCTTGGCTTCAATAGCCCAGGTATATTCAATAAATTCTCATTAGTAAACCATTGCCTGATTTTCTCTCATAATAACTTTCTTTTTCCTCCCATGATACCTCTCTTTTTCAATCATGGTTCCCAAGCATGCCAAGATTTTAGGAAAATATGTATTGACTTGCATATTTGGTGTCTTTTGTATGCATATGTGCTATGTACGTCATAGCCAGACAATTGCTTTACATAAACGAAGGCCTTGAAATTTCTATTATTGTAACATTAATTATACAAAAATGTTTATTTACTCTAGTCATAGTTACACCTGACCTCAAAATGGATGAACTAGGTACATTGGCTATCTATGC
The DNA here is from genome assembly GCA_027924645.1 of Cunninghamia lanceolata. Classification (NCBI taxonomy): domain Eukaryota; kingdom Viridiplantae; phylum Streptophyta; class Pinopsida; order Cupressales; family Cupressaceae; genus Cunninghamia; species Cunninghamia lanceolata. Next base: position 3,957,395 of record BSBN01000178.1, on the reverse strand, counting down.
CCAATGCTCACTTGTCCCTATAAGTGTACAACTATTGGAATTTTGTTTTATAATACACACCCCCCTATTATACCATGGATGCCTAAGTTCTGGAGATACACACTGGGTGTTTCTTAACCCATACTTCGCACATTCATACAACCCCCAACTACATAAAGTAAACTTTTTTCTTTTTATTATATTTATGATGCTTAAATTTATACCCATATTATGCACACTTCCCTGGTCACACATGCCAAGTTTTTCTTCAATATTAATTATAAATTTAAAAGTGCAATATCGTTAATATATTCTTCGTGACCGAATAAAGAAAGTTTAAATTCTTGGTAGCATTTCCAATTAAGACATACATTTTCTATGAAAAGCGTTAATGCCCACCAAGGTCAATTTTTCTATTGGAATCAATCTTATTGCTAAAATCAGGTTCTACATGTGTGTGGGAAAGAGAGTAAATTAGAAAATTGTGTTTTTCTTTCCTTATTTTTAGAAGCAAGTAAATTGTTGTTGTGCTTGTATTAGTAAGTAATACAATTTCATCATTAAAAACGTGTTCTTCTATGAAGGAAATTAATGATGATTTGAACCTTTGTATGACTATTAGAGTTGGTGTGGCAAAGGTTTGGGGGTTAAGATATATAAGTGATTCTAAATCATTCTATAAGATGAAATATTTGTCATAGTTCATTTATCTTTTTTGTGTTGATGCTTTAATGTATGGGATGATAATCAAAACTAGTTTTAAGTTAGATGTAGGTATAGGAAGTGCCCTTGGTTGATAGGGTAGAACTAATAAGAAGATATAAAAATGTATAAAAAAAGATACATAGAGGAAGTATCAAAATAGGGAGATATTTTAATTCTACTAATGTATGTAGAGGAAGTATCAAAAATATAAGCTTGAGGGGTAGAAATGAAACTAGGGGTGCTTATTAGTACCCTACAAATGTAGGTGCTATGTCATTTTATTAAGTGAATCCTTTGGGTGACAAATCATATAATAGAATTTTGATCATAACTTTTTAACTATAGTTTAAAATAAAAACTTCTTATATGCATTGGAAGTAGAACAACACAATTTGAACCAGGTTGCTCTCAAACTTTATCTAGATCAAACTCACACCCCATGGGATTGACCCTTGTGCATGAGAATGATTTGAGATGTGTGGGCTTGATCTAATAGAAAATGCATCTGAGGACTTGTTCGCCATGGCCTTATAGATTTTTTAATCTATCAAGGTGGTGTCTATAGACACTATTGAGGAGTTAGTTGACTTAATAGGTGAATGAGTTCTCCTAGGTCAAACCACTTGGTGGATTGAATTAATGATGACAAGAAAGACTGAAGAAAATATTCATAGATATGTAGATTGCCTATATGGTGATACATATTTGATCCCTTTATTGCCCTTTAGATTTGAAATGTGGTTTAATTATTTTCCTTTTCTTTTTTATATTCTCCTTTATATTTTTAGTGCACAATGAATGTTTTTAAATACCACAACATACCAACATGCCACACAAATCCAGTACTAGGTTGGCTTATAAGGACCATATAAGGGGGTAGAAAAGTTGGAATTTGAATTTAAAGTATTAAAGTTTCAATATCATTTCTTCTCTCTTGAAGATTGATTTAGATTAACTCTATACCACTTGGAAATGATTTAAAGGGATAACATGGTGATTTCAAAGTAGGGAATGAATGTATGAAAATAATGGAAAATGATTGTGAAACAAAGATAAATAAAAACTAAAGTATAAACCAAATCTAACATAATAATATACCACTTGTCAATATATATATATATTTTTCAACATTCTCATCAAAATAAAAATAAAATTAATAAAAATAACATAAATATACTAATTTTCTTTTTCCATATATATGAAAACTTAAACCAGATCCTAAAAAACAGGCTGCATATACACTTTTATACATAATAGAGAAGTAAGATTTAAGAATAATATATATGGATACAATTAATATAAGAAGATTTTGTAGGAGAACGCAGAGTTAATATTAATATAAGAAGATTTTTCCACAGAAGCGCCGTCGGCTTGGATTAGCAAATGTCTGCCAGATGGGTATGAAGAGTGGTTAGATGGTCGAGGTTTCATTGCAAGGGATTGGGTACCTCAACTTGACATCTTATTTCACAAGTCAACAGGAGGATTTTTATCACACTGCGGGTGGAATTCGACGGTGGAGAGCATCAGTGCGGGAGTGCCCATGGTGGCCTGGCCTCTGCATACTCACCAGTTTGCCATCTCTGCCCTAATAGGAGGAACTAAAGATTGGTGTGCAAGTGAAGGAATGGACAAATGCAGAAGAGAATGAGTTGGTTAGTGCGGAAGAGGTGGAGAAGGTCGTGAAACGGTTAATGGTAAGTGAGGAGGGAATGCAAATGAGAAAGAGGGCGCAGGAATTGAGAGATGAAGCTCGGAGGGCAGTAGGTGAAGGAGGATCTTCATTGAAAGATTTGGATTCACTTATCTCTCACTTCTCTGGACAATTTAGCAATTAGATCAACCAGGATTGGATCCATTTTCAATAAGTAGGTTTGTGTCATTTTTTTCTTCCCCGGTGACCTTCCCTGTTCACTTGTAGAGTAGAAGAGAGAAGGCCATTATGTACGAGTGATAGAGGATGACATACTCCTCCTTGCTCAAATGAAGAGCATGCTGCCTGCCAGGACACTTATTGATGTGAACTATTAGTCCATTGTATGCTTTATCTTAAATGGTTGGTTGTGTGAAAACTATGCGGAAATATTCTGAATCCACAATTGTGATGCCTATTTCAGCCACACTTTAATATATATTTACTCTTTGAAATAATTTTGCATTTCTTTTATTGTTGGGGTTTAAGAAGACAAGTAAATCAAGACAGGGTCAAAGATAAAGGAACTAACGAGTTCGATCCGATAGCTTGGATGATTATTGCAGGAGTGGATGGAATAGGGGAGTTTGTGTAGGAGTCCAGGACAACACTGAGAGGGGGGGGTGAATCAATGTTGTATTATTTTTATAATTTTCCAAAATTGACAAATATGATTTATCAGAATTAAACTACTATTTACTTGAACAATTAATCAACAAATAATTAATCACATAAATCATATTCGGTAAATGAAGCTATGGAAGACATCAAGACATGAGATTATGACACAAGAAAATTACAGAGTGGAAAACCCTCCAGGGGTAGAAAAACCACTCAAAATGCCTCACTGGCTTAAGTAAAAACCTCACTGGTTATAATGTTTAGAAGCACCAACTTCAAGGAGCACCAACCCCTAATTCATTTAGAAGCACCAACTTCAAGGAGCACCAACCCCTAACATATACTCAAAATCAAGAACTCAGAGGGATTCTCTGTTTCGATACAAATCATTTCTTCTTTCACATGTGTCTGTCATATGACCATACTTCTCTCATCATCTGAATTTTCTCTTCAAGAGGATATTCAAAATATATTCAACCTGGAATGCTGATCCACACAACAACACTGCATACTCTGTATGTTTCATCTTTGTCTATTTATAAAGTTGCATCAATGCACCTGAAAAATTATTGTTAATGAAAAGACTCTTGATGTTCCTCTTCTCTGCAAAATCAAATTTATCTTTTATGACCTTTCATATTTCAATCAGTGTCATGTAGGAGAAAATAAAAACTCTTTTATTTGTATCCTCTTCATATCCACCTGCAAGAAATCCTGAACCAACAAATTACATTTATATAAAATAAAATCAATTTCATCTTCTGTAAATCTTCATCTTTTTCTTTGAATATCTTCAACAATAATATTTTCAATCTTCCCTTGTAGAAAAAAATAAAATCTCTTTGATCATCTTCAAAATGGCTCTTCATATTCCTTTGAAGAAAATACATTTCCATTCCCATCATAAGATATTCTTCAACCTGTAAGAATAAAAACATATGCAAATATATTTTCTTCTGCAAGATCATCTATGATCATTATTTTTGAAATTCTTTTCTCTGCAAAATTCATCTCAAAAATATCTTAAAAAAAATCATAATGCACTTGAAAAATTTCACTCTTCACTGTTCTTCATATTTTTTATTTAAAAAAAAATCATCTTCTTCAAACCCGTCATCTTCTCTGCAAAAAAAATTTCTTTGTCTTCTTCAAAATATTCTTCAATCTACAACAAATGACTTTTTAAAATCCCATTTGCCAAAAATCTTCAATAAAAAAAAATCAATCTTATCACTTCTCAAAAATATAATCTTCTCACAAAAATGTCTTCCAAAAATATTTCCAATATAATAGAATGTCTTAAAAAAAAACATTCTAAAAATAAACCCCTTAAATCCACCACATGAAATTCCTTTCATATTCTTTAAAAAAAACTTTCCCCTTTATCTTTTACTTCAGCCACAACATGAAAAAATAGATTTTCTTCATAAAAAGAAACTCTCCTTTAAAGTCTCCCAAAATCTCCTTAAAGCTCTCCTTGAAATGTGCCCCCTAGAAAATAGCACAAAAAAACATTTTAAAAGCTCATAAAAATATTTTAAATAAAGCCATAAAATGGCTTATTCACATTCCCCTCTTAAAGCATATTTAATGCTTTTTCTTTTTTTTTAAATGTTTTATATTTAAAGCTTTATAAAAAGCTTTATAAAAAGTCATTGGAAACCTTTTCATGCTCCCCTTTAAATAAGACTTTCTAATATAAATGATATTCCATGCCTTTTTTTTTTAAATCAAGCTCTTCATAAATTAAATAAGGATATTCAACCAAATTCAAATGGTAAATAGAATATGAAGGGGCCGGTAGGTGTCATGAATTAAAACCCTCTAGTAGGTTGCTCTAAGTAGTATAACCTGCTCTTGCAGGTCAACATTAATTTATAACATAAAGTGCATACTTTGACATTTAATCTCTTTGTATACACTTAGAGCTTATAGTTAGGATTTTAATATTTTAGGCATTTTGATAACCATTGATTCAACCATTAATAAACATTAATGCCTCACTTTGATCAAGCATGGCAAGATGAACTTTATCAGCAACCTTGTATCATAAAACATATGCATTGTATCATACTTATCCTGATTGATGATTCTGATCATGCAGTCTTGTGAATATCAAGAATGTACACAAACTGATCAAACAAGTTAGCATTTCCTGACTTAGCCATGAAGCAACATATCAACCTGAAGTATATGAACAACTTCTGTAAATACCAACACATTTTTGACATCAATGACAATCTACTTTCATCAATCTCCCCCTTTATCATTGATGGCAAAACTACCTGATGCAATTTTTCTTTCTCCCCCTTTTTGACATTTGATGACAAAGCTTGAATCAACTCCCCCTGAGAATAACTCCACTGAAAAAATGTTATAGCTTGATAAAGACAATCACCCTGCAATATGAGGACTTTGAAGACATAAACTCCTGTCATCTTGTTATCTTCAATCAAAAATAAAATTGAGAACCACTTACCAAAATCTTTGAAACCACTTGTTTTTCAAGGAATTGAAGGTACTAAATGCAATTTTGCTAAACTTATCCTGAACATCAACATTTCAAACAATAACACTTTTTGACCCACATGACAAATCTCCAATGAATCTATTTGCTTCTCCTGTGATAAAGTTCACAAATAAATCACTGAATACCACTGGTAAACACTGACAAGAATAATCAACATCTCAACTAAACTCAACACTGATCCACTTTCTGAAATAGTCCTGAAACATATCAACCTGAAGAATACCATCCAATTACTGACATACCATCCATTTACTGACATTCAACCTTCTGAACACTTTTGCAAAGAAATCATTAGCATACCAATACTCTTTGATAAACAAATTTGCAGGCAAAAAAATCATGAAGACTCCTCATCAATTACTTCCCAACACCAGATGACATGATGACCACTTTTTATAAAAACTATTCAAGTTTTTCATGATAGTGACAACTCAGTCCTGATACCACTTCAACACTGGAGGCACACAATTTGCACATACCTTTCCGAGTCATATTAATGAGGAAGAACATGCCAAATTAATATACCAATGATCACTTCTCAATGAACATTCATTTTGCAACCAAGAATAGAGATCATCCTTCTGCACAAGATACCTTTTACAACACACTGTCAAACTTGGTATAACCACATCTGCAATCAACAAGAATGAACTCCTTCCTCTTGACTCTATCATTCAAATCAGCCCATCAAGATTGCACAACCTTCACCATCAAGCTCTTCCTGTAACACCACTTTGCAAAACCAAATCCAGGTGAGAGTTCCTTGACAATCATCTTAACAGAAGTATCATGACAACTTAATCATGTAAGTATCAAACAATATACAAATAGGATCAATGTCACAACATCATCATACTCTTTGTGCAGAGAGCTTTTGAACACTTTATGATCCACTAAACATGTTACTGATCATGAACACTGAAACTCAAAAACATCAGAAACTTCATTTCAAACATTTCAGACAAGCATGACAAACAAAACAAGATCAACTGATCTCCTCCTGTAACTTCTTGGGGATAAAAAATAGAACAAGAACAACTCCCCCTCACATTATGCTATCTATTATGCAACAGATGAAATGACTTGTGCAAGATGCACAAGCTTAGTATTTGACTTCTCTTGACTATGTTTCTGCTTCCAAATCTTAACAGGCTCTTTCTTTCTCCAAACCTTTTCTATTTCTTTCCATTTCCAACCTATCAAATTAGATGATGCTTTTCTGCAACTATGAGCTTTATGACCAAGAGAGTTGCAATTATAACAAATTATGTCAAAATCATAATCAAATGAATGATAGTACCTTTGAGTACTCATATTAAACTTCCATGAAGGATCATACCTTCTATGCACTTTGCAATTACTTTGTATGTGTCCAACATTATTGCACTTGTAACAAATAATGTCAGTATTCCTTCTGCAAACAATTGCTTTGTGTCCAAATTGATTACAAGTATAACAATAACCATTAAAAGAATAGTTATACCTGTACATGTATGCTTGTTTAGCAGGAGCACTTTTTCTGAAATTTCTTGTGCTTTGATTATGTATTTTGTTTTCAGTGGTAACATTCAAATCAATCTTCTTTCTGGGAGTCTCTCTAGCTTTTGAACATTCTCCTTCTTCAAAACCAAGTCTAGTAGTGTCTCCATATAGTTTTTGTTTACCAAGCATCTTATGTAGCTTGCTTGTGCTTTCTTCAAACTCCTTATACTTCTTAGATAAAGCTTTGAGACCATCATACTCTTTTCTCAGATTGATAATATCACTCTCTAGTTTTAGATTCTCAATCCTTGCAACTTCAAGGTTAGATATTGAGACATCAGCTATCCTCTTAGCTTCTTCAATTTCTGATTTCAAACTGACAATCAATTTGTTTGATTCACTTGCTTGATTCTTCAAGTCTACAATCAGGTTTCTAGCATCTTCAAGATATGTAAGAGCTTTGTCTTTTAAAACTCTTTCTTGCTACAATTGCAACATTAATTTCTTGTTCTCCTTCTTATAATTCTTGAGTTCAGTTAGAGCATATATGAGCTCTCCTTCTAGATCAATCTCACAGTCTTGTTCATCATAATCCTGATCATCATCATCTTCTGAATTTGATTGGGTCTCAACTTCTTCATGTGATTGCCTTTCAATGTCACTTTCTTGACACACCAGAGTGTCCTCTTCTTTATCATTACCTTGGTAAATTCTTTTCAATCTCTTCCACATATCCTGAGCTGTAACACAATCCATAACTTTTTTCAATGTCACTTTCTTGACACACCAGAGTGTCCTCTTCTTTATCATTACCTTGGTAAATTCTTTTCAATCTCTTCCACATATCCTGAGCTGTAACACAATCCATAACTTTACAAATAACATCATTAGACAGAGCAGATAATATAGCCTTCTTTGCAATATCATTACATTTAAGAGCTTCTTTCTTATTTGCAGAATTATAATTCTCAACTGACATTAAAACATCATATCCTAAGGAGGATAAATACACTTGCATTCTAACATACCAAACTGAAAAATTTGAACCATCAAACTGAGGAACATCTGAAACCTTTTCTTCTAAGATAATATCAGACTCAACATGGAGAGCATCTTTATCAACATCTGGATTTGATAAGAATGATGTCTTTTGTGTCTTTTGACCAGAATGAATCTTACCATTTCTCATGTTCTTATTTCTCCTGCACTTACCCATTGAACTCCACACACAGGACCTACCCAAGCTGATTAAGCTGCAAGAGGGAAACTGGCTCTGATACCAATTGTAGGAGTCCAGGACAACACTGAGAGGGGGGGTGAATCAATGTTGTATTATTTTTATAATTTTCCAAAATTGACAAATATGATTTATCAGAATTAAACTACTATTTACTTGAACAATTAATCAACAAATGATTAATCACATAAATCATATTCGGTAAATGAAGCTATGGAAGACATCAAGACATGAGATTATGACACAAGAAAATTACAGAGTGGAAAACCCTCCAGGGGTAGAAAAACCACTCAAAATACCTCACTGGCTTAAGTAAAAACCTCACTGGTTATAATGTTTAGAAGCACCAACTTCAAGGAGCACCAACCCCTAATTCATTTAGAAGCACCAACTTCAAGGAGCACCAACCCCTAACATATACTCAAAATCAAGAACTCAGAGGGATTCTCTGTTTTGATACAAATCATTTCTTCTTTCACATGTGTCTATCATATGACCATACTTCTCTCATCATCTGAATTTTCTCTTCAAGAGGATATTCAAAATATATTCAACCTAGAATGCTGATCCACACAACAACACTGCATACTCTGTATGTTTCATCTTTGTCTATTTATAAAGTTGCATCAATGCACCTGAAAAATTATTGTTAATGAAAAGACTCTTGATGTTCCTCTTCTCTGCAAAATCAAATTCATCTTTTATGACCTTTCATATTTCAATCAGTGTCATGTAGGAGAAAATAAAAACTCTTTTATTTGTATCCTCTTCATATCCACCTGCAAGAAATCCTGAACCAACAAATTACATTTATATAAAATAAAATCAATTTCATCTTCTGTAAATCTTCATCTTTTTCTTTGAATATCTTCAACAATAATATTTTCAATCTTCCCTTGTAGAAAAAAATAAAATCTCTTTGATCATCTTCAAAATGGCTCTTCATATTCCTTTGAAGAAAATACATTTCCATTCCCATCATAAGATATTCTTCAACCTGTAAGAATAAAAACATATGCAAATATATTTTCTTCTGCAAGATCATCTATGATCATTATTTTTGAAATTCTTTTCTCTGCAAAATTCATCTCAAAAATATCTTAAAAAAAATCATAATGCACTTGAAAAATTTCACTCTTCACTGTTCTTCATATTTTTTATTTAAAAAAAAATCATCTTCTTCAAACCCTTCATCTTCTCTGCAAAAAAAATTTCTTTGTCTTCTTCAAAATATTCTTCAATCTACAACAAACGACTTTTTAAAATCCCATTTGCCAAAAATCTTCAATAAAAAAAAATCAATCTTATCACTTCTCAAAAATATAATCTTCTCACAAAAATGTCTTCCAAAAATATTTCCAATATAATAGAATGTCTTAAAAAAAACATTCTAAAAATAAACCCCTTAAATCCACCACATGAAATTCCTTTCATATTCTTTAAAAAAAACTTTCCCCTTTATCTTTTACTTCAGCCACAACATGAAAAAATAGATTTTCTTCATAAAAAGAAACTCTCCTTTAAAGTCTCCCAAAATCTCCTTAAAGCTCTCCTTGAAATGTGCCCCCTAGAAAATAGCACAAAAAAACATTTTAAAAGCTCATAAAAATATTTTAAATAAAGCCATAAAATGGCTTATTCACATTCCCCTCTTAAAGCATATTTAATGCTTTTTCTTTTTTTTAAAATGTTTTATATTTAAAGCTTTATAAAAAGCTTTATAAAAAGTCATTGGAAATCTTTTCATGCTCCCCTTTAAATAAGACTTTCTAATATAAATGATATTCCATGCCTTTTTTTTTTTAAATCAAGCTCTTCATAAATTAAATAAGGATATTCAACCAAATTCAAATGGTAAATAGAATATGAAGGGGCCAGTAGGTGTCATGAATTAAAACCCTCTAGTAGGTTGCTCTAAGTAGTATAACCTACTCTTGCAGGTCAACATTACTTTATAACATAAAGTGCATACTTTGACATTTAATCTCTTTGTATACACTTAGAGCTTATAGTTAGGATTTTAATATTTTAGGCATTTTGATAACCATTGATTCAACCATTAATAAACATTAATGCCTCACTTTGATCAAGCATGGCAAGATGAACTTTATCAGCAACCTTGTATCATAAAACATATGCATTGTATCATACTTATCCTGATTGATGATTCTGATCATGCAGTCTTGTGAATATCAAGAATGTACACAAACTGATCAAACAAGTTAGCATTTCCTGACTTAGCCATGAAGCAACATATCAACCTGAAGTATATGAACAACTTCTGTAAATACCAACACATTTTTGACATCAATGACAATCTACTTTCATCAGTTTGTACTAGCAATTGAAGTAGTGTGCATCCATATGTAAGAACACGAGAGTATACCAAAATGTGAGAAACACTGCAAGCTAAATTCTAAGCAGTCTAAGAGTAGTAATTTTAAACTTTGTGAAAATATGTGTATATATTTAACGGTGAAATTTGTATTTTCATACATGTTTTTATTTGGTTTTAGGTTTATTTTGAAAAAATATCTTATTATAATTCATATTAATTTAAATGATGTATTTTTGTGTAAAGTTTTGCTAAATTTTCTTTTTTTTCATTCTTCTTTCATATAAATTTTCACTTATTCAACTTTTTTTTTTCTATATTTGCACATATTCCTATACATTAGCCATTAATTACACCTATCTTTGCATCCATGCCCATACATTCCTTCCTCACCTTGATATTTTCACTTTCTTGTCCCAAGTCAATCTCATGGTGTGTGGGTGCATTCCTACTCCATGCAGAATTGACCTTTGAAATTCAAAATTTTCTGATTCCCACCTATTTCACTAACAGTTATGAATTGACTTGGTACATATTTACATGATTAATTACTATGAGTGGGTATTTAAAGGCTATTACAAAATGGCATATACAAAGCTCAAAAGAAACGCTGAGATCTGAGGCAGAAACAAAGGAGAACTCCCTGAGCGGCTAGTAGTAGCTACAAAATGAGGACAGAAAACAGCCCAAAAGGGGCATTACTCAAAACCAGAGCCATCTTTTTCAAGTGAGAGGGTGAGGGGGACAAAAGGGGTGGGGCCTAACTGAGAAGGAGCACACGGAGGTCCTAGAGCCATGTCTGGTGCATGGAGCCAAAGGAAATTGACAGTGCTTTGGTTAATATACTTGTCACCATAATTTTAGTTGCATAGTACTCCATCTATATGATGTTCTTCTCAATTTGTTCACAAATGAAATTATATTGTGTTCCTATGTGCTTAACTTTCTCATGATACATGTTGAATGCTTTGTCAGGGCAATGTAACTTTGGCTATCACACTTCAACTTTGTTGGTTGGGTTTAAGCAATTCTAAGAAATCCTAATGTCTTGTAATATTCTTCTCAACCATATTGATTATTTTGTTTCTTGAAAGGCTGTTATGTAATTTTCTTTTGTGCTTGAAAGAGAAACTATCATTTGTTTCTTATTTTCCCACAAAACTAGACCTCCACTAAGGATGAACTAATATCCTTAAGCTATTCTATTGCTATCAATAACCCTTGCCCAATATATATCACAATAAATTGTAAGATTTAGATATTTTTTTGAACTCCCACTAAATGTAATTCTATGCTTATTATTGCTTGAAGATATTTGAAAATTCTTTTGTTTACTACTCATTGTTGTTGTCCAAGATTGCTGGAAAAATGACACAATGCTTACAACATGTACAATATTAGGTCTGTTAGAAGCCATTACATTCGTTAATATCGCAATAATGATTTCATACAGAACTATATTCATATAATATGCTTCTTCTTGTGTTTTAGGACACATTTCTAATGGAATTTTCTTACTTGTTTCCATTGGAATACTTATTGGCTTGTAATTTTCCATCACAAATTTCCTGAGAATGTTCCTAATGTACCTCTCTTGATAAGATGGATTTGTCTCTTCTCCCTATCCCTTAACATTTGTATGCCTGAGTAATAATGAATTTCACCATAATTGGTCATCTCAAATTCTACAACTAATTTAGGCTTAAACAAGTCTAACATTTTTAGGTCATAGCTCATAATGATAGTGTCATCACATTTAGAGCTAAGAATATCATTCAATCACCAAAATGCTTGATGTAAATATGCTCTCTAGGCATCTTATCATCACATGAAGGAAGATCCTTACATATATAATGAGAGAGTATGGCTAGAGTATAATTAAAATGAGTGAAAGCATGAAAAAGAGGGTGTGTAAAGGTAAAACATTACTATGCTCATGTACATCACTATCACTAGCCATAGGAAAAGTAGAAGCAACATGAAGCTCATGGATAAGTAAAGCAAGTGTATGTAGTTGAGGAAAGAAAAAGTACTAACCAACTCTATGAAGGAGGAAAAATTGCATACATGATGGACTAAAACCTCCATAGAAAAGACATCCTAATCCATAGCGTAAAAAACATTGAGAGCATCAAGGACGAGAGGATCATATGTTACAAGTGTAGAAAAATATCCAAATATATAATATAGGCATGGATAAAGGTTAAGGTCTTGATGTATTATGATAATCCATGATTAAGATATATCAACGAAGCACAAATCATGGACATGTGGGTAGGATCAAAGAGAGATTAGGTAATACAAGCTAAACCCTAGTAAAGATAAGTCAATGAGACACAAATAAAAGGTGGATTCAAGCACTAATAAAATTTGAAAGAAAGATGTAATAATTAGAAATATTAGATATAAAAGTCCTAATGTAGAAGGAATAAAACCTAAGGCCAAACGCTTTGGTGGTGTAGAGTGTACATGTTCACCAAAATGTAAATAAAACAAATGGATTCCTTTACTACAATTAGGTTAATGAATATGTTAAACAACTAACCTAATTTAGAGTCATGACATATCTTGGGGGATCCACTTTTAAAGCATTGCATAATCATGTACATGCATATTGAAGTTTTTTAAATCACCAAAATGTGACCCAAAATATCACTTTTGTATTAGGGGGAAAGGGGATGATTTAATTATTGTGGTATGGATAGGTATTGGATGTTTGGAAGCATGCACAAAAGGGGGTGGGGTGATGATAAGTGGCATTCTGAATCTTATACAAATCACTTTACATAGGTCAATTAGATGAAATGCCATTCATTATGTTGGTCTTACCATGGTCTTGAAGTTGTCTTTTTCCTACACCACATAGTCTTGTACTGTGTTAGAGCCTCATAATTCTAGGGGTGTCTACTTAATGCTAACTCTAATGTGGTAACAAAGGAAACAATGGTCGCACCAAGGTCGTATAAGTTCCGTACAATTCTACCCAAGTTTTCTAAAACTAGTTATTTGACACCTTTTGATAATTCCATGACTCTACCCTAAGGAATCATCATGTATCTTTAAAAACTTTTCATTATAATTTACATTAATATGTTCTATAATTGAGATATTTGATAGTAGGAGGATTCACTATTAAAGTTGGTGTGACAAGGGTTTAGGGGTTGAATCATTTCTATAAGATGACATATTTGTCATAGCTCATTTAGCTTTCTTGTGTCAGTGCTTTAATGTATGAGATGATAATCAAAACTAGTTTTGAGTTAGATGTAGGTGTAGGAAGTGCCCTTGATCGATAGGGTAGAAATAATAATAAGATATAAAAATGTAACAAAAATAGGTACATAGGATATCTAGTGAAAATGGGGAGGTAGTTTAATTCTACTAATGTATGTAGAGGGAGTATCAACAATATAAATTTGAGGTGTATAAATGAAATTAGGCATGTTTATTAGTACCCTACAAAGGTAGGTGCAATTCCATTGCTTTATTAAGTGAATCCCCTAGGTGACAAATCATGTAATAGAATTTTGAAGTCTAGAAATAACATAAATAAAATACTTAGTTGATTTTAGTGGTTGATCGATAGTTAACCTTTGTTTTGATCATAAATTTTTAACAATAACTCAAAATTAGAACTTCTTATATGTGTTAGAAGTATAATGACACAATTTCAACTAGGTTGCTCTCAAAATTTGTTTAGGTCAAACTCACACCCCATGGGATTGACCTTTGTGTACAAGAATTATTTGAGATGTGCGGGCTTGATCTAATAGAAAATGCACTCGAGAACTTGTTCGCCTTGACCTTCTAGATTTTTGAATCTATTAAGGTGGTGTCTAGAGACACCAATGAGGAGCTAGTTGACTTGATAGGTGAATGAGTTATCCTAGGTCAAACCACTTGGTGGATTGAATTAATGATGACAAGAAAGATCGAAGAAAATATTCATAGTTATGTAGATGGCCTATATGGTGATGCATATTTGATTCCTTTATTGCCCTTTAGATTTGAAGTGTGGTTTAATTATTTTCCTTTTCTTTTTTGATATTCTCTATATGTTTTAGTGCACAATAAATGTTTTTAAATACCACAACATAGCAGCATGCCACACAAAACAAGTACTAGGTTAGCTTATAAGTGTTGGCAGTGAGCCAACATCTCTCGCGGGATTTGTGACATGGCTTAACCACCTCCCGTGGATTCATTAAATCTGGTGGTTGTATCAGGCGTTAATAGGTCAACCTTTTGGTGCAACGACAACCATGTTTCCAACAATTAGTATTAAAGCCAAAGGTTCCAGGTTCGAATCTCCCCCGCGAGTGACGCTGAGGGGATTGTTGGCAGTGAGCCAGCATCTCTCGTGGGACTTGTGACATGGCTTAATCGCCTCCCGTAGATTCATTAACTCTGGCGGTTGTATCGGGCGTTAATAGGTCGACCTTTTGGTGCAACGACAACCGTGTTTCCAACAATTAGTATGAGACTCAAAGTGTCACATCCCTCTTTTTGAAAACAATTATGCTATTTACTTTCTTGCGAATTTTAGTAATTTAATATGTTGTGAATGACATGGAAATTGATGGTTTATCTTACAAAGTTGTTATATTGAATTGTGGAATCTAATGATTATGATCAAGGTGATATTGTGGACTAAATGTCTTTATAATAAATGCAATGATGTTTGGATATATTATGTTTTGATTTGAACATAGGTGCTTTGACCACAAAATTGTATGTGAGTCTGTCGATGCAGGAACAGGTGGACCATGTTCGACGGGAAGAGAAAGTATCTTCGAGAGAGAGTATAGACTCTGGAAATTAACCATGGGCGTTTGTTACTGAGATCGCCAAACAGGTAGATAAACCTTAGAACCAACCAGTTAGTCTTGTTTGTCGGTTGGGTTAGTTAACTAGATGTCGACATCAAAGGATAAAGTGTGATATTCTAGTCGAAAGACGTCATGTAGAATCTTGGAGTCATCGATGCCGTTGTAAGTCCATCATAGCAAGTCAACTTATTTAGACGTTTAATATTTTCGTTTATAAGTGTGTATTGAACCATCTTGTGGCGAAATTGTAAATCTTGTCTCGTAGTCGAAAGACGCGAGAAGTTAGCTTTGTGCGTCTAACGTCGTAAGAACTCGTTCACGTTACGACCAATCCGTCGTGATTGTCGTAAAACGCATCGAACTTGTATTGTGAAGTTATTCTATTCTTGTAGATCGATGAATGTCGATTTGAAGCCATAGCGTGAAATAATTTATTTGGTCGTCGATTAACGTGAGTCTTTTCTTCTATCTTTGACCGCAAGTAGTTGTCAATCTAACTTTGAGCTCTCTTAATAAGTTGGTCTTTGCCTCTTGTTCCTTTTCGACCAAAACGATGCTTTAGTCATTTCCTAAACCACCGCCAAGCCGAGCTTAACTCCACAATACATCTTATGGTGGCTTTTGGATTGAATTAGATAACTTGGTATTCGAGTGAAGGCGGAGTTGTTATGTCTTCTAGCAAGCCACGTCGCCTTAGGAACCACCACCTTTTGATTGGTCGTGATAAATGGGAAGTTGGGTTTAAAATCAATTGTGTCGACCCATATGATTAAATTATGTCAACCAAGAACTCTTTGGAGAGATTCCTTTTACCATGACATGAGAGGAAGGTAGTTTGCAGTTATGAAGGAGTGTAACGGATATTAAATGATGATACTCCATTATCTAGGAAGGTGGAGAGGTTTCGGTGGCTGTTGTGCGAAGAAGATAGAACTGCGGAGGTTAGGGAGAAGTCGGGGGTAGTTGTAGAAGTAGAGAGATTAATGGAAGGCGGAAGGAAGTCGTTATAACCTTCCTTGCGGGTAGTAGGAGAGGGGAGAACGTGAAATGAAGAGTTTAATGAGAGATTCTCCTTCGCAAGGTGAAAAGAGGAAGGAGCAGCCGTCGTTGAGGGTGAAATGGCGGGAGAAACTGCGAAAGAGGAGGAAAAGTAACTGCGAAGTTAGAGTTGAGGGAGACATCGACGGATAGGGTGTAGCTGCGGTAGGAGAAGAATCATAAACGGTGATTGTTTTAGTTGGAGACCGACACCGAAGAGGAAAAAAAAAGTAGTTTGAGGGAATAGTGGTCGGGGCTGTGAGAGAGGAAACGGCAGTAAGAGGAGAGAGGGCCATCATCGCGAGGGAAGAAGTAGTGATGGGAGGTTGAAAACTAGGGAGTTAAGAGTTAGAACTGGCAGAGAGAGACAGGAGGAGAGCCTGGCTTTGTGAAGAGAAAAAAAGAAACAACGGCAGCAAGAGAGAGAGTTTTGGGAGTTTTAGTAGAGGAAGAAAGTTTCTGATGGAATGAGCAAACGTGAGTGAGGGAAGGAGTGATAGGTTATTTCTAGGGAGCGATCCATTTTTCTGAGTAGAAAGCAGAGGGAGAGATAACTAAGAAGCCTGTAGTTGTCTGTGGGTGAACGTTTTCCAAGTAAGGAGCCTGCCTTGACTTGAATAGTGTCCGGCAGAGAGAGGAATCTGTTTAGTGTGGACTGTCATTATTTTCAGAAGGAGATAAAAGAGATAGCTTCGAAGAAAAGCAGAGGAGAACGTGGAATTACCACAGCAACCTCCATTTTTATCAACAGGTTCATTTCCTTCATTATTTTTCTCAGTTTAGATCTGTAAGTAAGACTCACTTTGCAAAAGATCAATACGTTTAAAACGAGAAGAAATGTACGACAAAGTAAACCTAGTATGATATCTGTATGCGGTCAATCCACGTAATAGTATCATTGCTGTGTTTGAGATTTGAAAACTTGGAAATAGAAGTATTGCTGTCTCATCACTGTGTTTGTAATTTAAAAACTCAGAAAAAGTAGTATACTGTTTTCTTGAATTCGTAAACTTAGAAATTGTAACATTTTTTTTGCCATGAATTAAGCGGTGCAATAAAAGAACGCAGTTCTCTAACGCATATCCATTTAGGAACGAACTTATTTTGATGCAAGATGCAATATACCTTCCTTGAACGATAACTCCACAGCGAGTAAACATGTTGTTCCGCGTGCATGTTGCGTAGAAGTCAAAAACCATAGTTTTAAGCACGTTTTGACGTAAAATTAGAGTGTTTAATAGCCGAAAAATGCAGTTGTAAACAGCTGATGTCTTAACCATCATACATCTTTAACTAGAGGTCGACCATGCGTTGGTCATCTTTATTGACATAAGAAGATTCCATAATCATTTATATTTTATTTATGACTTTCATCTTGTTGAACCATGTGAAACTAATGACACGGAAAGAGGAGTAGGAGGATAAAGTTTTAGTAATGATTAGGAAACTGTCATGTTCTGAAATGAACAATTTGAGTTGAAAACCTGCATGAGAGTTGAAATTACGTTGCATGCGACGGTGCTAGAATCATTTTATCTTGTAGACCATATGAGTCTAGAATCCTTGAATTTTGGAATAATGGGAAATGGCTTTAAATGTTTGAGTATGTTGTGTAAACATGGGAAGCAAGTAAACAAATAGGAAACCACTTAGGAGTGGGCGCTTATAAGAAATGTTATTACATGAAAATGGATTATGAAACTCTGAACTCGAGATTAAAGTAAAGTTGCGCCATACGCTATTGTAGGAGGATATCCTAAACCCTTGAGGTCATCAAGGTCGTCAAATAGTTAAAAATTACACAAATAGGAAACTGTAGGATTTCGACCAGTTCAAGTCGAGTAGGGTGGGTGAACCAAGTTCATGCGTTCCTAGAACGCTAATTAAAAACAAATCCTTTGGCCAAGGTGATGTACTATCCTCAAGTGCATCGAACGTTCACCGTAACTGGATGGCATTTCTTGTGGAGTGTCGTGCATGACTAGAGGGTATCTAGGGATCTGCGCGATAACAAGACACGTAGGTTACAACACCAGAGCTCAGATGGCAAACGCCGATGGTTATCCTAAGTCTATCCTCTTGAGTAGGGTAGGGCCACTTCCGGTTAGGAAGGAGTGCGGGAGACGGACGGTCTGTGGTTGGAGGTTAAGCTCCTTGAAGATACTTTCTCTTCCAAATACCGAGGAATACCGAGTCTTGAATGTGATGGATCGACAATCGAGATGCATGATAATGGTATGTTTCCAATATATGTTGTTTCAAGAAAATTTCATTTGTTAGAAAACAAAATGTTTAATGTATATCATTTCTTTCAGCTTTATGGAAATGAGATCATGTGTATGATAAAATGAAAAATGTTGTATTGGATTATAGATGAGTAACTATTGCATGTGATTTCCTAGTAAAAAAAAAAAATTTACCGTTGTGAAAACTTAGTTACTTCTTGTTATTCCTTGGTGGATGTTACACAAAGGTTCCGAGTTTGAATCTCCTCCGCGAGTGACGCTTGGGGGGGTTGTTGGCAGTGAGCCTACATCTCTTGTGGGATTCGTGACATGGCTTAACCACCTCCTATGGATTCATTAACTCTGGTGGTTGTATCAGGCATTAATAGGTCAACCTTTTGGTGCAACGACAACTATGTTTCCAACAATTGGTATCAGAGCCAAAGGTTTCAGGTTTGAATCTCCCCCGCGAGTGACACGGGTTCCCGTGAGTGACGCTGGGGGATTGTTGGTAGTGAGCCAGCATCTCTCGCGAGATTCGTGACATGGCTTATTTGCCTCCCATAGATTCATTAACTCTAGCGGTTGTATCGAACATTAATAAGTTGACCTTTTGGTGCAACGACAACTGTGTTTCCAACAATTGGTATCAGAGCCAAAGGTTCCGGGTTCTAATATCCCCCGTGAGTGATATAGGCTCCCGTGAATGATGCTGGGGGGGATTGTTGGCAGTGAGCCAGCATCTCTCACGGGATTCGTGACATGGCTTAACCACCTCCTGTGGATTCATTAACTCTGGCGGTTGTATCGGGCGTTAATAGGTCGACCTTTTGGTGCAACGGCAACCGTGTTTCCAACAATGAGGACTATATAAGGGGGTAGAAATGTGGATTTTGAATTTAAAGTATTAAATTTCCAATATCATTTCTTCTTTGTTGAAGATTGATTTAGATTAACTCTATGCCACTTGAAACTGATTTAAAGGGATAACATGGTGATTTCAAGGTAAGAATGAATGTATAAAAATAATGGAAAATCATAGTGAAACAAGGATAAATAAAAACCAAGGTGTAAATGAAGTCTAACACAATAATATGCCACTTGTCAATATATTATTTTATTAAAACATTCCCATCAAAATAAATATAAAATTAATAAAAATAATATAAATATACTAAATTTTTTTCATATATTAAAACTCAAACCAGATCCTAAAAACAAGCGGCATATACACTTCTATATATGATAGAGAAGTAAGATATAAGAATAATTTATATGGATACACTTAATATAAGAAGATTTGTAGGAAAACACAGAATTAATATTAAGAATAACTTTTATTAAATCAGATTCCCTTGTAAAGAAAGCCTAGAAACTTATATTTTGTAGTTGGACGGCAATATGCAGCGTGATTCCCTCGAGCAAAACTGACAAAATGGAGTTTTGTATTTTATGTTTATGGACGGTGGCATCTCATATATCGACCGCCTTTCTAATAATTAACGTCCTTTTCCAACAAGTGACAATAAAATGATTTCGACAGTTCTCTAATCGTGTGGTCTTGGGCAGTCAGAGATCACTCTTGGCAGATATTTAAATAATTTTTGATGAAGATTATTTACCAGATGTTTTTTTTTAAGGAGTACAAGTTTTATTTGGTTGAGAGTTAAAGGATTAAGGTATTCATTTTGGGATCATGTATTCAGTAAGACTTGATCTTTAATAAATTCTGATCAATAAATTCATTCAAAAAATTTAACTTCACCAACAGATCATTTAGTTCGTTGGGTATTGAAAAATTGGGTGAGATTAATAACTGTAATTGCATCGAATGGATTCAGACGGGAGTGGAAGAAATATACACGTAGTAGTGGTGTCATATCCCGCACAGGGCCATCTGAATCAGCTGCTGCATTTCTCCAGAGCCATTGCAGAGCGAGGAGTGAGTGTATCATTCGCGGCCACCTCCACTCATATTCATCAAGTCCTGCACCGTGTTGATGGGTGGGATCCACACAGCTTCGATATTCAGTTCAGGGAATTGCCCATGCCTCATCTCTCTGTTGGAGAGGCTGATCTTCAAACTAGTCACACGTATCCTCTTCATTTGATTCCTTTGTTTGAGGGCATTGAGGATTTCCTACACCCTTATCTCGATCTCTTAGTGGGCAACATCTGCTCTGAGAATAATAAGAGGGTAGTGATAGTCTACGATGCAGGTATGGCATGGGTCCAGACATTGGCTACCAAATATGGTATTCCTGCCTATGTGTACATCCCTGCTGGAGCCTATCAGACCCTATGGTTTGCCCATATGTTAAGCGGGCAGACTGCACCGTTGTCCCCTTTTAACATATCAATCAAGCGCTGCCTTCTCGAAAGGCATATAGATTTCGCGAGTCGCCAAAGTTGTCTACGAGAGTTAGCCAAGGGTCAAATCTACAACACCTTCTCTGCAATGGAATCAAAATTCATTAGCCGACTCCGCGAGGAAAAGGTTTTTGGTGGAAAGCCTGTGTGGACAGTGGGTCCTCTTCTTCCGCACCTTTTCTTCAATGACGAACAATGTTTACGAGTACAGCGAGCGGATAGAGAGTGCATGAGATGGTTAGATAGGCAGCCTGCCTCATCTGTTGTCTATGTTTCATTCGGCACCATGTCTTGTCTATCGGTGTTGCAGATCCGAGAGCTGGCCGAGGGATTGCAGCGCAGTCGACAGTCTTTCTTGTGGGTGCTCAGAATTTCTGACAGTGCTCATTTTTCCACAGAAGCGCCGTCGGCTTGGATTAGCAAATGTCTGCCAGATGGGTATGAAAAGCGGTTAGATGGTCGAGGTTTCATTGCGAAGGATTGGGTGCCTCAACTTGAAATCTTATTTCACAAGTCAACAGGGGGATTTTTATCACACTGCGGGTGGAATTCGACGGTAGAGAGCATCAGTGCGGGAGTGCCCATGGTGGCCTGGCCTTTGCATTCGGGACAGTTTGCCAACTCTGCCCTAATAGAGGAGGAATTGAAGGTGGGTATGCAGGTGAAGGAATGGACAAATGCAGAGGAGAATGAATTGGTTAGTGCGGAAGAGGTGGAGAAAGCCGTGAAACGGTTAATGGCAAGTGAGGAAGGAATGCAAATGAGATTGAGGGCGCAGGAATTGAGAGATGAAGCTCGGAGGGCAGTAGGTGAAGGAGGATCTTCATTGAAAGATTTGGATTCACTTATCTCTCACTTCTCTGGACAATTTAGCAATTAGATCAACCAGGATTGGATCCATTTTCAATAAGTAGGTTTGTGTCATTTTTTTCTTCCCGGGTGACATTCCTTGTTCACTTGTAGAGTAGAAGAGAAGGCCATTATGTACGAGTGATAGAGGGTATGCCATACTCCTCCCTGCTCAAATGAAGAGCATGCTGCCTGCCAGGACACTTATTGATGTGAACTATTCGTCCATTGTATGCTTTATCTTAAATGGTTGGTTGTGTGAAAACTATGCGGAAATATTATGAATCCACAATTGTGGTGCCTATTGCAGCACACTTTAATATATATTTACTCTTTGAAATAATTTTGCATTTCTTTTATTGTTAGGGTTGAAGAAGACAAGTAAAACAAGACAGGGTCAAAGAGACAGGAACTAACCGAGTTTGATCCGATAACTTAGGATGATTATTGCAGAAGTGGATGGAATAGGGGAGTTTGTACTCGCAATTTAAGTAGTATGACACAAGAGAGTATACCAAAATGTGAGAAACAATGTAAGCTAAATTCTAAGCAATCTAATAGTAATAATTTTAAACTTTGTGAAAATATGTATAATATGTATATATTTAATGGTGAAATTTGCATATTTATACCAGTTTTCATTTGGTTTTAGGTTTATTTTGAAAGAATATCTTAATATAATTCATATTTGCATTTTTGTGTAAAGTTTCACTGAATTTTTTTATTTTTTTCCCATTCTTCTTTTATATAAATTTTCACTTATTCAACTTTTTTTTTTCTCTATATTTGCACATATTCCTATACATCAGCCATTAATTACACCTATCTTTGCATCCATTGCCATACATTGCTTCCCCACCTTGATATTTGCACTTCTAGTCCCAAGTCAATTTCATGGTGTGTAGGTGCATAGGTGCATTCCTGCACCATGCAGAATTGACCCTTGAAATTCAAAATTTTCTGATTCCCACCTATTTCACTAACAGTTATGAATTGACTTGGTACATATTTACATGATTAATTACTGAGTGGGTATTTAAAGGCTATTACAAAATGGCATATACAAAGCGCAAAAGAAACGCTGAGATCTGAGGCAGAAACAAAGGAGAACTGCCTGAGCGGCCAGTAGTAGCTACAAAATGAGGACAGAAAACAGCCCAAAAGGGGCATTACTCAGAACCGGAGCCATCTTTTTCAAGTGAGAGGGCGAGGGGGACAAAAGGGGTGGGGTCTAACTGAGAAGGAGCACACGGAGGTCCTGGAGCCATGTCTGGTGCATGGAGCCAAAGGAAACGGATTGCAACAAAAAGCTCCCTAGCTCTGTCCACCAAACCATCTGGTAGATGGAATCTGTGAACATTGAGGGCACCATTAAGAACGTTGATACATCTGCATCTAAGACCCTTCTGCATGGCGTTATATACACTTGCAACCAGCGGGGAGCAGCGGAGGAGCTCTATTTTGCACAAACTTCACACTGGGGCATCCCAGGCCTACAGATTGTATCCTTCAATCGCAAAATTCCATCTATCCGAATTCAATAAATAGATGTGAACGAGACAAAAAAACCAATGGCCTGCACATATTCTATGTCCTGGATGATGTCCATGATATTAGAAAGCAGTGTCGAAGCCACTTTCGACCACCTCATTTCCCTGTTAGCATCCAGAAATAATTAATATCCCAAAACGGTCCTCATCGCAAATTCGACATTATCGCAATCAATATTGAAGATTTGTCTAATTTACAAAGTGTTGAATTTCCCTTGCACTGTCGGCCCCCAATTCATCGGTGGGAGGTAGATCCGCTCATTCTTAGTCCGGTTCTCCATTGGGGGTGTCGAGATTGAAACCCTGCAACGATGTTACCAGAAACGAGAAATGAAAACGGCAACCGAAACGTAATGTGACGAGAAACAGAGTATCTAGAGGTTGCGTATAAGAAACGGATTTTATATACATATACATTTTCATAAATATAATTATAAAAATTAAAATATATATTTATATTTAAAATATGTTTTTAAATTAATTTAAAAAATCCAAAAATTATAAATATAATTATATATTCTAACTTTAATTATTATTTCTAATAAAAATAAAAATAAGAATAAATATAAAACATTTTAAAAATAAAATAAATTCATATTAAATAACGTTAAGTAAATAAAGAAAAGGGCACGAACTTAAGTTTAAAATTTTAAGTTAGGTTTAAAAATCAAATAACTCACCAAAATTTCAACAAAAAAAAAAAGAAATGCAAAAAAAAGAAGCACGGATTTTTATTTAAATCTTTTAAGAACTTTCTAAAAATCAAATATGAAAATGCAAAAAACAGAAGGCAACGGGCAGAAATGCAAATGACAAGCTAGAAATGGCTGTTCACAACGAAAACGGTGTTTCGCCTGTTAAAATGGGAAACGGGAGCCTTCCGTTGTGTTTCTGGTAACATAGCCCTGCAAACATATAAAAAACTTGAAGATTGAAAGGAAGTTGTAAGTGAAGGGAGGCTCGTGTGGAGATAGGCAGAATAATTTCCAATTTGAAAGGTGACGGGACATCATAACATAAATGCTATCATTTATTTCACTCTAGGTTCAATATTTTTAAAAATTTAGGACTAGTGTTTGTGAATTTAAGGTTGTTAGTGTTGACTATAAGTATTAATAATTAAATGAAATGTGTCCTTGAGATCTAAAAAGTAACCAATCATGTGATGCCACATTAGTGCACCAACACAAAATGACTTAATGCACACCTATTGGCCCACCCTTTTTTTGGGAAGTATTTGACACCTCAACAAAAAGCATGCTGATGTGGCCCTGAAACCTTAGTTATAAGCAGGGGCCTTGCCAAGTAAGCTAATGTAAAAATTTGGAGTGATTCGAAATTGCCACATATGGTTTTGAGAGGCGTGAAGTTAGGATGCTCAACTACTGGGTCCTCTCCTCTATAAATCCATGACATTCCCTAAGTGAAGATAGAGTAAGGCCATTTGGTACCATCAAATCGGCCTTTGGGATACAGAGGTGACTGCCATATCTGTATAGCATTGAGACATGCTCCTTGCCATAAATAGTTCTTATATGACTTTAAAAGGAAATCCTTCATCATCTTCCAAGATTCATAAATAAATGTGCCTTGATTCAGACATGGCCGAAGAAGTGGTTAATAAATGCAGGAGGCCAAGAAGAAGGACAAGCTCATGATTAAAAAAACAAAAAACTAGCATGAATGTCAAGAGTCCTCACCCACAACCAAGAGATACCATAACTAGCACTTGCAACTTCAAGGGTTCAAGGGATTCACCGAGAGGAAGTTCAAGGGAACGTTAAGAAGATCGGGAGGAATTGAAGGAATAGGAGGAACCAATGTGATGAATGCCTAAAAAAGCTTGGAAGAGTTGCAAACTACATTGGTGAATTTGAGAAGCATGGAGTGAAGCTTTTGGGCTTGTCCTTTGATGAGGTGGATTCACATAGAGCATGGCTGCCTAATGTTGAAGCATGTTCTCCTCGAAGTAAGATTACATACCTAATTGGTTGATCCCAATGAAGATATTATGGTGAAGCTTAATATGTTTGACTCATAACATTTAAAAAGGTAGTAATGGGGTTTCAAATAGTCTATTGTATTAGCTATTGGTGGTTAAAAGTTTGCATTTCCTACATAACTTGTCTGTGGATGCATCAGCTGCTGGAAAGGAAATACAATACATGAAAGAGAAAGATAGGTAATTTTTGTCTTGCAACTACAGTAAGTTTAATGCACTCATTTTCCACAATGATCACTACAGAGACTTCTCAAATCAATGTGTGATTGAAAGGCAGTTCTACATAGTGGAAAAATTTTCTTTGGTAGACAATGGTAAAGCTGCTTGACACACAAGACTCAAATTGAAAGGTGGGAGAAGATTTTATGTTTTTCTGTGCTTAATGAAATTGCAACAAAGAGATTTTAGTTTTTGTGCTATAAAAACAAAGAATTGATGCAAATACTTTTTTTTTTAAAAAGGTTTGCTCCCTAACCTTGGATCGATTCTTGGAAGGCGATTCTTTTGTTTTCTATTCATGCTCCCTTTCAACTCACCTCAAATCTTGTAATTTGATATGCTTGCCTACATTTTCAACCATTTTCAGAGTATCCGCATTTCAACAACATGAGACTTTTTTTGACACGTTTTTTTCACTAGTATGAGAAAAACCAATGAGTTTAGAAAATTTCTCCGTATGAGATGAAAACACTAGATGAAAGACATAAATGCCCAAATTCCTATTGAGAGGAATATGTTTCAATAATCTCACTGAGGATCGTTTAAGTGAGGTGGTAGCTGGTGTTTAACTTTAGATATCAATTTGAAATGATCGCGTATCTACATCATTTGATAAGAAATGTATGTTTCCATATATTAATTCACATGAAGGTGGAGGTATCAGGTTTTGAAAAGGCTATTAGCCAACCTTAAAACCAATCCCTACAAGTACAAACAAGAGATCAAATGTGGTAAGAATAATTTAGGGCTTAAATTTGATGGCCGTATGGCCGTATTTGGCTATTTTTGCCGTAAAATACAATCAAAAATTTAAAAAGATTGTATCACATGAAAGGGTAGATTTTAGATAGAACGTCAAAATTTATATAGAGTTATTCAGATATATGTATTTAGTTTATACATAATTTTTTTATAATAAAAATATGTCTTAATATTCAAAGGGCAATTTTGAGTAGATAACCGTCATGAAAAATTTGCTTGACAGGCAAGGTTGACCTTCAAATTTAGGCCCTGGGCGAGATGATTGAGCATAACATGACAAGATTTGAGAAGTAGAACACAAGCAAGAGTATCGATGCAAAGCATCTTCCCTAAGTTTCCTTCTTCATGTTCTAAGTGAAGTCCGCTACAGTTCTTTTAGGAAGTTTGTTTGTTTTTCAGTCATTTGTGGAACTGTTGTTGTTGACTATTTTGAAGACAACCACAACTGTTAGTTAAGGGCTTTTATTTTTAGTTTTGTGGAGTTGGATTAGGAAAAGGACTCTAGTCTGTAGTAGAAATAGAGGTTCGTAGTTTTTTTTAGAGGCAGTTAGAGCGGAGTATGATGTAAATATTTACATTTCTGAATGTAATTGGATTTGCAATTCTTTCTATTTGAGTATGCTGAGCTCTTTCCATAATATGTATTTCCTTATCTATTCGTTATGTTAAGTTATTGATGATTGAATGTTTTTAGTTGTATTATTTCTCTATATACAAAGGGTGTGTGTTAACTACAGGAACATAGGATTATCTGCATCAGTTTGGTATCAGAGCAAACCATTCTTGTGCTTTGTCTATTGTTTAATGATTAGAGCTCCATCAAATCTTGCTCGTTGGTTGCCATTGCATTGGCGCATGACATAGCCTTGTTTGTGGCCATTGAAGCTGATCTAAGGTGTGGTGATTAGAGTGCAGAGGAAGGGGTAGGTTTTATGTTCAAAATATAGTGATGATTTCATAGTCAAAGCATATAGAGCAGCTCAACCTTTGATGCAAGTCTAGAGGAAAAGTGGTAGTGATAACGGGATTCATTCCCAAAGCACTTCGTCTATGTGGTTGTCCTCAGTTGCCTTGAATGGTAGATTTTGTGTATTGGAAAAATAATAATAAGGTAATTGTTGATGTTATGAGTTGTAGGGCAGATGATGGGGAAAGGCGATAGCTATGAGAACATGTGCATCTCCTTCTTGTGAAGACTGGAGAAATTTTGAGTAGAGGTTTGGAAAGTTTAAGGAGCAGTTAGAAACCAAGGAAGACTCTATTTTTTTATAAAACAAGAAGAGAGAGACTCTGCCATAGGAATTACTTTGCAGTGTTAAGTAAATCTTTGAGGAAGAGAAGGATAATTCCTTGCCAAAGGAAGATTGATATACTATTATGCTCTATGATTTGATTTTTTCTATCTTGAGAAAAAGATTCAAGTAACTAGCTTTACTTTGGTATGATCTTAATACTCCTGGACATAATGGAGTTTACTGTAGATTCATTTTTCCTTGAATTAAATTTAATTATTTCTTTCTGGTCTTCTATTATTTTGGACTTGTTCTTTTGGAGTATTAAAAGGCAGAAATAAGATTTTTTTGGAGTTTCATTTCAAGTGTTAGGCAGGTTTTTGGTAGGAGAGGAAGGGCTACATACAAATTTAGAGGAGATCCCTGAGTGTGTGAAAAAAAAGGTGCAGTTGTATGGGTTTTGGCTATCAATTTAAATATGGATTTATACCATAATGTGAGAAAGAGGATATCCAAGTTGGAAGAGAGACTGAGGAAAAGACAGGGTAAGTGCAAGAAGATGGGGGGCCAAAAAGTGGCCAAATTAATTTAAAAAAAAAAAAGGTCAAAACGCGAGCGCGTTATAACGCGCTCGCGTTATGGCTTGGTAATGACAAGCCTTAGGCTCATCAAAACCAAGCCATAACGCGATCGCATTATAACGCGACCGCGTTATAACACGAGCGCGTTATAATGCGCTCGCGTTATTCTTTTCTTTGCATTTTTCCTTCTCCACAAAAGTTTGTGCTGTTTTTCATGTTTTAAATAACGCGAGCGCGTTATGTTAAACTTAAATTTTTTTATGTTTAAGTCTATTAATCATGTATGTATGTATGCCTATATGTATGTATGTATGTATGTATGTATGTATGCCTATATGTATGTATGTATCTATGTATGCCTATATGTATGTATGTATAGTGTCGAGGGTAGAGGAGGGTAGAGATGGGAGTGAGCCAGATAGGGGAGGAGAGGGGTGGATAAGGATTGAGTGATTAAGGTTTAAGGTTAAGGGTTGAGCATTTAGGGATAGGATTTAGAGTTTAGGGATAAGGGATTAGAGTTTAGGACCTTGAGGGATTAGGGTTTAGGGTTGAGGCTTTAGGGATAGCGTTTAGGGTTAAGGGTCGAGAGATTAGGGTTAAGGTAGAGTGTTGAGGGTAGAGGGATTAGGGATAGGGTTTAGGGTTGAAAGTTTAGGGTTGAGGGATTAGGGTTTAAGGTATAGTTTAGTAGTTCTTGTGGATAGAGCCAGTAAACAATGGGAGATTATTTGCCTATTTCATAACAATATACCTCCCCCTTAAACCCCGAACCCTAATCCCTCAACCCTCAACCCTAATCCATCATCCCTCAACTCTAATCCCTCATCCCTAAACCCTAAATGCTATCCCTATTCCTAAACCCTCAACAGACTTGATACTATACCTTAAACCCTAATCCCTTATCCCTAAACCCTCCAACCCTATCCCTAATCCTTACACCCTCCACACTCTACTTCAACCCTAATCCCTTGAACCTCAACCCTATCCCTAAACCCTTGACCCTCGAACCTCAACCCTCAACCCTCAACATCAAACCCTAATCCCTCAACCCTTAACTCTGATCCCTCAACTCTCAACCCTAACCCTAAACCCTAAACACTAAACCCTCAACCCTCAACGTCAAATCCTAATCCCTCAACCCTTCACTCTAATCCCTCAACCCTAAACCCTATCCCTAAACCCTCAACACTATACCTTAAACCCTAATCCCTCAACCCTAACCCTAAACCTTGTCCCTAAACCCTAATCCGTCAACCCTCAACCCTAATCCATCATCTGTCATCCCTTAACTCTAATCCCTCATCCCTAAACCCTAAACGCTATCCCTATTCCTAGACCCTCAACAGGCTCGATACTATACCTTAAACCCTAATCCCTCTACCCTTGACACTCTTATTTAACCCTAATCTGTTGACCATTAACCCTATCCCTCAACCTCAACCCTCAACCCTCAACCCTCAACTCTCAACATTAAACCCTAATTCATCAACCCTAAACCCTAATCCCTCAAACCTAAACCCTATCCCTAAACCATCAACCCTCAACACTATACCTTAAACCCTAATCCCTATCCCTCAACCCTTAACCCTTAAAACTTAAACCCTATCCCTACACCCTCAACACTTGACACTATATCTTAAGCCTTAAACCCTCATCCTTAAAGCCTCAACCCTTAATCCTTAAACCTTCAACCCTAAACCCTATCCCTAATCCCTCTACCCTTGACACTCTAACCCTAACCTTGACATTAAATGCCAATCTGTCAACCCTAAACTCTAATCCTAAACCCTCAACCCTCAAAACTATACCTTAAACCCTAATCCCTCAACCCTCAACCCTAAACCTTATCCCTAAACCCTAATCCCTCAACCCTCAACCCTAGACCATCATCCCTCAACTCTAATCCCTCATCCCTAAACCCTAAATGCTATCCCTATTCCTAAACCCTCAACAGACTCGATACTATACCTTAAACCCTAATCCCTTATCCCTAAACCCTCCAACCCTATCCCTAATCCTTACACCCTCCACACTCTACTTTAACCCTAATCCCTTGAACCTCAACCCTATCTCTAAACCCTTGACCCTCAAACCTCAGCCCTCAACCCTCGACGTCAAACCCTAATCCCTCAACCCTTAACTCTGATCCCTCAACTCTCAACGCTAACCCTAAACCCTCAACCCTCAACATCAAATCCTAATCCCTCAACCCTTCACTCTAATCCCTCAACCCTAAACCCTATCCCTAAACCCTCAACACTATACTTTATACCCTAATCCCTCAACCTGAACCCTAAACCTTGTCCCTAAACCCTAATCCCTCAACCCTCAACCCTAATCCATCATTCGTCATCCCTCAACTCTAATCCCTCATCCCTAAACCCTAAATGCTATCCCTATTCCTAGACCCTCAACAGGCTTGATACTATACCTTAAACCCTAATCCCTCTACCCTCGACACTCTTATTTAACCCTAATCCCTTGATCATTAACCCTATCCCTCAACCTCAACCCTCAACCGTCAACCGTCAACCCTCAACACTCAACTCTAAACATTAAACCCTAATTCATCAACCGTAAACCCTAATCCCTCAAACCTAAACCCTATCCCTAAATCATCAACCCTCAACACTATAGCTTAAACCCTAATCACTATCCCTTAACCCTTAAAACTTAAACCCTATCCCTATACCCTCAACACTTGACACTATATCTTAAGCCTTAAACCCTCATCCCTAAAGCCTCAACCCTCAATTCTTAAACCTTCAACCCTAAACCCTATCCCTAATCCCTCTACCCTTGACACCCTAACCCTAACCTTGACATTAAACACTAATCTATCAACCCTAAACCCTAATCTGTCAACCCTCAACCCTCAACCCTCAACACTATATCTTAAACCCTAATCCATCAACCCTAAAACCTAATCCATCAACCCTCAACCCTAAACACTATTAATAAACCCTCAACCCTTGACACTATACCTTAAACCCTAATCCCTCAACCCTCAACCCTAATACCTCAACCCTCAACCCTAATCCCTCATCCCCAAACCCTAAACTCTATCCCTATTCCTAAACCCTCAACCCTCGATACTATACCTTAAACCCTAATCCCTTATCCCTAAACCCTAAACACTATCCCTCAACCCTTAACCCTTAAAAATTAAACCCTAAAACCTATCCATAAACCCTCGATGCTCAACACTATATTTTAAAACCCAATCCCTTAACCCTCATCCATAAAGCCTCAACCCTCAATCATTAAACCTTCAACCCTAAACCCTATCCCTAATCCCTCTACCCTCAACATTCTACTTTAACCCTAATTCCTTGACCATCAACCCTATCCCTAAACCTTCAACCCTCAACCCTCAACTCTCAACATTAAACCCTAATCTGTCAACCCTAAACCCTAATTCGTCAACCCTAAACCCTAATCCCTCAACCCTAAATCCTATCCCTAAACCCTAAACCCTCAACACTATACCTTAAACCATAATCCCTCAACCCTAAACCCTAACCCTTATCCCTAAACCCTCAACCCTCAACATCAAATCCTAGTCCCTCAACCCTTCACTCTAATCCCTCAACCCTAAACCCTATCCCTAAACCCTCAACACTATACCTTAAACCCTAATCCCTCAACCCGAACCCTAAACCTTGTCCCTAAACCCTAATCCCTCAATGCTCAACCCTAATTTGTCATCCGTCATCCCTCAACTCTAATCCCTCATCCCTAAACCCTAAATGCTATCCCTATTCCTAGACCCTCAACAGGCTCGATACTATACCTTAAACCCTAATCCCTCTACCCTCGACACTCTTATTTAACCCTAATCCCTTGACCATTAACCCTATCCTTCAACCTCAACCCTCAACTGTCAACCCTCAACCCTCAACACTCAACTCTAAACATTAAACCCTAATTCATCAACCGTAAACCCTAATCCCTCAAACCTAAACCCTATCCCTAAATCATCAACCCTTAACACTATACCTTAAACCCTAATCCCTATCCCTTAACCCTTAAAACTTAAACCCTATCCCTATACCCTCAACCCTCGACATCAAACCCTCATCCCTAAAGCCTCAACCCTCAATTCTTAAACCTTCAACCCTAAACCCTATCCCTAATCCCTTTACCCTCGACACTCTAACCCTAACCTTGACATTAAACACTAATCCGCCAACCCTAAACCCTAATCTGTCAACCCTAAACCCTCAACACTCAACACTATACCTTAAACCCTAATCCATCAACCCTAAAACCTAATCCATCAACCCTCAACCCTAAACACTATTAATAAACCCTCAACCCTTGAAACTATACCTTAAACCCTAACCCCTCAACCCTCAACCCTAATACCTCAACCCTCAACCCTAATCCCTCATCCCTAAACCCTAAACTCTATCCCTATTCCTAAACCCTCAACCCTCGACACTATACCTTAAACCCTAATCCCTTATCTCTAAACCCTAAACACTATCCCTCAACCCTTAACCCTTAAAAATTAAACCCTAAAACCTATCCATAAACCCTCAACGCTCAACACTATATTTTAAACCCCAATCCCTTAACCCTCAGCCCTAAAGCCTCAACCCTCAATCGTTAAACCTTCAACCCTAAACCCTATCCCTAATCCCTCTACCCTCAACACTCTACTTTAACCCTAATCCCTTGACCATCAACCCTATCCCTAAATCCTCAACCCTCAACCCTCAACTCTCAACATTAAACCCTAATCTGTCAACCCTAAACCCTAATCCGTCAACCCTAAACCCTAATCCCTCAACCCTAAATCATATCCCTAAACCCTCAACCCTCAACACTATACCTTAAACCATAATCCCTAAACCCTAATCCCTCAACCCTAAACCCTAAACCCTATCCCTAAACCCAACAAAACTACTTTGCCTTATGTTAGGTTGTTAAACCCATCATTTTTGACACTCTTCTCTTAAAGATATTTGAGTTGCAAGAATATGTCAGAAAAATGGCTATGAACTTTTTTAATGTTAGTAATGTTATATGGCATGTTTTTCTGGCCCATTTGGGGTTCATTATGCCAATAGGTGTACACACTATGAGAAAAGCTTTGCATATGGTACATCCACAGTGAGTAATTAATAGTTGAAATCAGAAGGATGATCATTATGAGAAAAGCTTTGCATTGGGGTACATCTATGTTTGCTGTGCACCCCGCATTTAGGGGAGGTATATTGTTATAAAACAAGCAAATAATCTCCCATTGTTTACTGGCTCTATCCACAAGAACTACTAAACTATACCTTAAACCCTAATCCCTCAACCCTAAACTTTCAACCCTAAACCCTATCCCTAATCCCTCTACCCTCAACAATCTACCTTAACTCTAATCCCTCAGCCTTAACCCTAAATGCTATCCCTAATGCCTCAACCCTAAACCCTAATCCCTCAAGGTCCTAAACTCTAATCCCTTATCCCTAAGCTCCAAATCCTATCCCTAAATGCTCAACCCTTAACCTTAAACCTTAATCACTCAATCCTTATCCACCCCTCTCCTCCCCTATCTGGCTCACTCCCATCTCTACCCTCCTCTACCGTCAACACTATACATACATACATATAGGCATACATAGATACATACATACATATAGGCATACATACATACATACATACATACATATAGGCATACCTACATACATGATTAAAAGCCTTAAACATACAAAAATTTAAGTTTAACATAACGCGCTCGCGTTATTTAAAACATGAAAAACAACACAAACTTTTGTTGTAAAGGAAAAATGCAAAGAAAATAATAACGCGAGCGCGTTATAACGCAAGCACGTTATAACGCGCTCGCGTTATGTCTTGCTTTGGGAATCCCAAGCCTTGGGCTTGGGATTTGCTTTGGATTTCCAACCCAAAGGCTTGGAGTGCCTTATGAACAGTAACAGACGTGTTTTTCCATATTCTTCAAGATTTTAGATAATTTTGTTCGTGCTAACCTTCAGATTTGCACGTGTTTCAAGGTCAAACAAATCAAACACCTGGGTAATGTTAGGCTTTCTCTTAGCTATCTGACGATGTAATTTTTTTCACATTTTAACAATGTTAAGCCTTTCATCTTTAATTTTTTTGTTTGTGTGTCCGTTTTTGGGCAAAAACTACTGTTTGGTCTTTTTTTCATTGTAAATTAACTATTCATTGAAATTTCAAAAAAATTACATATTTAGAAACTAGACTCCATTCTACAAATATTAAAAAAAGAAAAAAATGATTTTTGATTAGTTTTCAAAATTTATAGGGGTAGCACGGCCAAAATTCTGTTTTTTAGGATGTGTCCACTTTGAAAATTAGTAAAAAATCAAATATTCATCAAATAATTATCAGAAAAATCGGGCATAAACTACATGCTATTAGCTAATTTCTCACTGAAGCGATTTTAAAAATACCAAAACAAAGTTGACCTTTTGAGGGAGCCACAAAACATGCTATGTTATGTTTTTTTGACAGAAACAACACCAATTTCTGTGGCTCCCTCTTTTGAACCCCTTAATCTATGCCATTTTCAAAAAATAATACTAGTTTAGAAAGTAGACTCAGAGCACTACAAACATTGTTTTGGTTGCATCTCCAAATTTTGAGTGTAACTATGCTCAATTTCTCATCCAAGGCCAGTATTTCCTGATTTCAGAAAAAAAGTGGCCACTTAAGACCCCTTTTTGGCCCCCCATCTTCCTGCACTTACCCGACAGAGACTAAAGCAAACAAAGGACCAACAAAAGAGTTCCATATATTTCAGGTTCTGAACACCCATGTCCTAGGCTATTTTTATGTATGGGTAATAAAAATGTAATAGTTGAGTCCTTAGATTTCTTAGTGTTTTAACTTTTTTGAAACTTGTTTTCAAATAATAGACTTTGAACCAGGAGGTTCAAAATTTAAAAAAAGAAGGGGAGAATGATGCAAATGGATTCCTCAGAACTACTAGGCGAATTGATTGTTCTTCCTTTTGTTATGGAGTGCTTGTAACCGCCCTAACATTTAGGGATGTTGTGCGTATGTGTCAATATTTGGAGATTTAGACTTGAAGTTTGTAGGCACCTTGAGGGAAGACAGATATCTGTTGACAGTCCTATTCGGATATGGGGATTTGGTTCTAGATAGATAGGAAAGTTGAGGGTATTTTTGGAGTTAGAGAGGATATAGATTGGATACGGGTAGTTTATGTTGGGGAGATGAGTCTAATAGAGAGCTTTGTTTTCTCTATACATATAAGTTTTGTAAATGTTCACTATTCTGGTTAAAGAAGAAGTTCATTGTTACGCTGTGTTCTATTTTATTTTTAGATGTGTGTTTAAAAATGATCATGGAACATGATTATGCCGTGTTCTTTTGATATTTTGGTGCTTACTGTTATACAGTGGGTGTTTCTTTCTGATCTATCTACTGTCCTTTTGTCAATGAACATTGAAAATAAGTTAGCTTTGAACACAAGGTTCAAAATTTCTAAAAGAAGGGGAGAATTATGTAGAGCATCTTCCCTAAGTTTCCTCCTTCACATTCTAAGTGAAGTCCGCTATAGTTCTTTTAGGAAGTTTATTTTATTTTTTAGTCATTTGTGGAACTGTTGTTGTTGACTGCTTTGAAGATAGACATAACTTTTAGTTAAGGGCTTTTATTTTTAGTTTTGTGGAGTTGTATTAGGAAAAGGACTCTAGTTTGCAGTAGAAATAAAGGTTCGTAGTATTTTAAGAGGTAGTTAGAGTGGAGTATGATGTAAATATTTACATTTCTGAATGTAACTAGATTTGCAGTTCTTTCTATTTGAGTATGCTGAGCTCTTTCCTTAAGATGTATTTCCTTATCTGTTCACTGTGTTGAGTTGTTGATGATTGAATGTTTTCAGTTGTATTATTCCTTTGTATATAGAGGGTGTGTGTTAACTACAGGAACAAAGGATTATCTGCATCAAGTATACCTCTTCCTTCTCCTAGCAAAAAACTGCAAACGTTGCCGAGTGAGCCCCCTTGGCAATGAGTGCCATTAAGTAATTATTTTGGAGAACCATAAAGAGCCATAAAACCCAATTTAAAATTGAATGTCATGAGTTGGAGAAAATAAATCACTTACATCCCCATTTATCAATATGTCCATTTGGTACCCTCTCTTTCCATGGGATAAAATTATTTTGAATAAAATTTTGTTCAATGAAGAATTTTACAACCAGTCTACGATACACATTGCTAGGCCGCTCATGGGTCTTCGTCTTGAAGACAAATCCACCAGAGGCACCATAGGACATATTCGTGGTAGACTCCCAGCTAGCACATATTTGGAAGATTAGCTTGCCTTGCTCTTTGAGCAATTAAGTCTGCAATTGAGATCCAATATTCGCTTTCACCTCATCCATTTGTCTCTTGATGAGGCATCTTTTGTTAAGGGATTTATGCCCCTAACATTCCACAAGAGGACTTTTATTTCACTTGAGGAGAGCACTCCACTCTCATTGATCTTAAGTTATTTTTATTGCAGCTTGGATGTCTCTAATTATTTCCTCTCTTGTCTTGTAGTACTTAATTCTATGACTCTTCTTGACTTGTCCTGGCGTGGTGATTTCTTTATCCCTTGAGAAATTTATCTAGTAAATGCCAAGTTTTGGAGTGTCTCATGTTGCCATCTGCTTCTATAACACCTCTTCTTCAATGTCATCACATATGTCATTCCCTACTTTGACAACAAATTCATCTAATATGGTTGTGAAGGACTCATTTGGTATTTCTACCTCTTCTTTAGCAATATCTCAAACAACATCTAGGTTTTCTATCTCTTCTGTATCAAAATTTCTAGTAATCTCATTTTCTATGCTCAGATCTACCCCTATCAAAGAGGTCAGGATCGAAACTTGACGGTCTACTCATCTCCCTAGGTCTTGTTCTATCTCATTGAAGGAGTCCTCTAGTACAATTTCTGCTAGGATGAGGGTGTCACTTTGTGTAAGGGTCCTTAGATTTTGTTCTAGGAAAATGTTATCATTCTTGTTGATCCCCTTTGAGGTGTTGACATTTCTTTTTACCATTTTCTTGTCATTTACCTTATCCAGATTTTGGATTTTTTTGTTACATTCCCTTCCATCCTTTGGAAAGAAATTATTGCACCCAATGTGACCAAAACCTTTCCAATCAGTACATATAAGCTCGGGACCTTCATAGCTTATTTTTTGTTCCTAGGTGCCTTCAAATGTTTGTAATGTAATTATTTCTGGAAAGTCCCTCTTAGTCTCAAGGAGAATACACATTCTAAAGCTTCCTTCAAGACTATTTGGATGGTTCTCCTCAATCCTTTGGCATTTACCTATAGAGTTCCCAATTATTCTTAATATATTTGTGTCTTTATACTCTAAGGGCAAGTTTTTAAGTTTTATCTAGAAGGGGAAAAAAGTGAGTTCAACTTTGGTAGCCTTGAAGTTTGGTTGCCATGGTTGGCATTAAAGGCCCGTTCCCTTAAAAAACCAATCATTTTTTTAAAAAACAATCTCCCGGTCTTCCTTTGAGGGGAATATGACTGCAAAGAAACCTTTATCTAACTCTACTAACTCCTTGAATCGAGGCCAGTTTTGGACTATCCACTCATGTAAATCAAGTAAAGGGATATGGATTTTAACTTATTGATTATTGTTGTTTCCTTGAGTTTTTCCAACCTTCCTTCAAGGGTTGCGTTTGGAATTTGAACTTGTATCTCCTCCAATTGTTGCAAAGCTAGGCGATTCTTGGAGGGTTTCTTGGGTTGATAGTGTTGAGTGATCTGACTCCTGAACTAGACGTTATTCTATTCTCTATTGTAGCTAGAATGTAATTTGGTCTTCTTTCTCTGATAAAGGATGTTTCTATTCTTGATGAATGCTCCCTCATTTTCCCCCCTTACATTCTCCAATGTGGTGTACCACTCCTCATTTCACATCTTAACTCATCTAGAATCTATCAGTTTTGATGGCATTTATCTCTGTTGAGCAAACTCATTTGTTGATTACATTCAGAGACTGATAGGGGTTGAGGGGGTGAATCAGTCTATATAAAATTTAACTACTTCATTTTAGATTAATATCAAAATACTTGAAGAACTGAAAGTAAATCTTGCAACATACCAAATAACACAATAACACTAGGATTTATATGTGGAAAAACCAAAATGGGAAAAACCACGGTGAGTGTTAGCTCACAATATATAATGCTCACTATTATAAAGATTTACATCTTTGTTTTAGGGCTACAACCCAAGGCAGCTACTACTCCCTGAATACAGTTTCTAGGGTCACTCCCAAGGAAGCTACAACTCCCTGCAAACTCACTGTCTGATGTAAAAATTACATAGATAACAATTACATGAACTGTTGTATGGAAAACATCTGACTTATGCTAATATTGCAGTCCTCTTTTCTTGCTCAACTTATATCATCAAATTGACTTCACACACTTCATTCTTTACACACCAATCTATCACACTCAACACATTCACAAATGACTTAGATCTCCTATAAATATCCTCCACAACACTTCAAAACATTGATTAGGTTGGCATCATAAACTCTTTTAGATGAAACGTGTAATTCTTCAAGGGTCAGCTTCAACACATAAAATATATCAAGGAAACAAGTTGTAGACCTCAACATCTCATGATAGCATTCAAAGAGCATCAGTACACACCTTTCAATGTTAAAGCAATTGATCATGATCCACTGTACATGATAGAAACTAGACTTTTGGCTCAAACTGCACAAACACTGCTACCTGTTTATCTTCACATCATCGAGGAGAAGCCAAAAACATCATACAGATGAAGATTTCAGCAATTAACCTTCTTAACATCATCCATATACCTTTCTACTGAAGTATCAGATCATTCTATACATCTGTAAAATAAGAAACATGTTGAACTGCTGAAAACAAAGCATTCCAGACTAACTGTGATATTCCACAACTCAGAATATTGTATTGTGGTACACCAAAATGTCTAAAACACATATGGATGCACCTACACATTATTCAGAACATATCCTCAAATCCACATAGCTATATTTATCACTTCGGTGGAATGCGGAGAAAAATATGTTCTCTTTTATGATTGTTTAAGCATTAAGACCTTGTTTTCCAAACTACTAAACCAAAGATATTCTTCCGCAAGTATAAATGATGTGAAATTGGAAACATATATGCACAATACCATTATCTTCCTATCCTCAATTCCACAAGTTCATATCTTCAATAGCAATAATGTGTGGAGTAGAATTATGATCCGGAATGACCAAAAACCTCTTATAAAAATGTACTAAATTTGTATGTATTCTGAAGTATACTGGATCATGTCCCAATGACTTGAGAGTGCAAAGGAGAGCATATGTAATAGTCTTCATTAGCAACATCTGTACAATACTTGTTCAACAACATCTATATAATACTTGTGTCTAAGGTAATACTTCTTCTTGTGCATGATATCAATGACAACCAAATGCATTCTCCAACCATTATTGACATCGATGATAATCAAATGCCAATTCATCATTCATCAAAAAGAAGTCTGCATGGGTGGAAGAACCTTATCTACCTACCATTTTTTCCTCCACTTATTTCCAAAGAAGTAAGCATGCCTTTTATTTTTCGTTCTACCCATTACTCTTATTGAAACTTCTTCTTTTATTAAAACCATTCTTTATCTACCCAATAGCCCTTGCATGATGATAGAGCCACTCATTAGTTTTGCCTTGATCATACCTAGTTGGCTTGTCTTGTAGTGAAGATTTCTCCTACCATCCTTCCTTGACATCATAGCTAAGATCTACTAACCTGAGGGCATTCCTCACTCTCCTCTCTGCACCACTCATTCCTCACTCTCCTCTCCACACTACTACCATTGAAAATCCTTTACATTAAAGAGAATGAACATTTTGATAACACTTTAGTTTGGAGCACTAAAAGGAATCTAATCTCCAGATCACATTCATCTAGGATACTTTCATGCCTAATTGTTGTCTTTGACGTTCTTGCAAGATTGTAAAGCTAGTTCAATTAAGTGGGTCAACCTAGGAGAACTTGATCCTTGCAATCTAGCAATTTCCCTAGGATATTTTTGAATATTGCAAGTTCTTAACAATCAATGAGAAGAAAAGATCACAATGAATTAGATAGAAACATACATTGTGCTAAATCAAGTCCATACATCAGAGATTAGATCCTCATTGTTGTGCCTTGCACATGCCCCATTTTGCCAAATGGAGACCCCCTGTTTTTCTTTAGCTTGGAGTCTCAGTCTTTCTTTCTTTTGACAATGAGAAGGTGAATTTGTGCTTAGAGTGCATGATTTGTTCCAGATTTGAGTACTTTGCATGATTGGAGTCATTTGATGTTTTTCATGATTGATTTAGAAGTGTCTTGAGTGGTCTTGTGCTTGAAAGATAGTCATTTGTTGCCTTCTACATTGAAATTGGGTGTCACTACAATTTGCTCATAGATCCTATGTCACTGGATATTGCCCTTGAAATTGCTTCTGCAGGATGTGTCATGTTGGAATTCCTAGTTTCCAGGTCTTAGAGTTGCAAAATCATGTCAAATTCCACAAGATTTCATTAAGGGGTTCATATACTTTCATCCTGTCGCATGATTCTGGAGCCCCGATTTGGCTAAGTCTAAAATCCTGAAAATCCTGAAAAATGGCTAAGTCTAAAATCTAGTGGAACCACAAAATTCTAGAATTTGCATATGAAATCCTATGGATCTGGAACCCATCTCAAACATCCTGAAAGTATATTTAAAAATATTTAAATATACTTTCATCCTGGACCTTTCCAAATTTGGCACTAAAAATGACCCCAACCAACCTTTGTGCAAAAAATAGCCTCTACCGACCTTAACACTAAAAACAACCTCTACCAACCTTAGCGCTAAAAATAGCCTCTACCGACCTTTACGCTAAAAACCCACTTTGCAGACTTGCGCTAAAATGGCCTTCCACCGACTTAAGTTGCGCAGGTCGGTTGGTGCTAAAATTCACGTAGGTCAGTCACTTTGAAAAACCCCGCCAACAAACTTTGCACTAAAAACGGACCCAA
Organism: Cunninghamia lanceolata; assembly: GCA_027924645.1. Classification (NCBI taxonomy): domain Eukaryota; kingdom Viridiplantae; phylum Streptophyta; class Pinopsida; order Cupressales; family Cupressaceae; genus Cunninghamia; species Cunninghamia lanceolata. The sequence goes on along the minus strand of BSBN01000178.1, from coordinate 3,916,066 downwards.
CGGACCTGCACTAAAAATGGAACTGACTGACCTCATGAAGCATCATTTTAGTCGGTTGGACCCAAAATCCGTGCTAAGGTTAGATGAACCCAAAATCCACGCTAAGCTCAGATGAACCCAAAGTCCCCACTAGGTCAGTTGGAGGCAAAATTAGTGCTAAGTCAGTGACCCCCAAAATCTGCACTTTTTGGTATTTTGGGCCAAAAATTGAATTTTTCAACGAGCAAATTGGATTTTCTTGATGGATTTGAATTGTATATCTATTTGTCACATCATGATGAATATTTTACCAAGTTTCTGTGATTTTTTGGCATGTTTTACGATAATTAATGCCACTGCACATAAAAGGTCAGTGACCCCCAAAAATCCTGCTATTTACATAAAATGCTAGAAAAATATGAAATTAAAGTCTGCAAATGGATCCTAATGATTGCAAAAACTTCTTAGATCAATATATTGCCCAAATGGGTACTTGAAAATGGTAAAAAATACAGAAAATCATGCAAAAGTCACTGGATTTATGAAGTTGTTTATAAGGAAGCAGCATTGACAATGAGATGTTTTTTGACTGATCCATGACTGCAAATGGACATATCTTGATCCAAATTGATGGAAAATGATTGTTTAAGATGAAATTGATGCTTTACATTATGAATTGTAAGTCTTGGAGGACATATGACCTTGTTGGAGCTGTCTTGGAAGGATGAACATACAACAGTATCCTACTGACCCAGAAATGCAGAACTGACATTCTATCAACCAAATTGCTGTTGCACCTGTAAGAGAAGATTAGTATAATGTCTAGAATGATAAAGATGAGTCTTAGGAGCTAAAATACATAGAAGATCATGCCAAATCATTGTTGTTCCTGCAGATCCAGTCTAATGTCCAAGACTTGTTCAGAGTTGTCCCAGTCATCCAGTCATGCAATGTTGGTCCAACAAGCTTCCAGTTGGATGCACTTTCACTAAAAATGTGCCTCATACATCTCTTGATCCAGTCAGCACTTGGAATCTCGTGAATCTACATCAGCTCATATTTTCAAGTGTCATGTGACTCTATTTTGGCTTTATTAGGCCTTGAAAATTGACTTTTTATCATGTACAACCAAATGGGTATCTATTTTGTCTAGATTCAATGTATTTGCAAGCTGTATTTTGTCTTTTTCCTAGAGGACAAAAGTAAATCTGAAAATGTAACTAACTGTTATATCTCATTAAATGCCATGTAATTTGGACCGTTGGTGTTGAGTTAATCTCCACCGTCCATTGAAAAACTCGGTATGGTGCCTTGTCTATAAAAGGGCCATTATTTTCTCTCATTTGTAAGTAAGATTAGATACTGAATTGCTGAGATTGCCAAATTGTGATCAATACAAAGCAAGTTTTGCTGGTTGCTGGGAATTTGTGTTCTTGTGTTATCCTGTTTGGTTTTCATGGTTCATATAAATCTGAATTTAATTAGTTGTGCTTTTGCAATGATGGGTAAATGTTAAGATATCTGATGAATGCTTTGGTCCATACTATTAGTGCTTGTTGATGGTAAGTTGCTGTGTATAGTTAGCCTAGGCCCTATCATTTAATGCATAGTTCAGTTGCATTCCACTAGTTAAGTTGAGCCGTTGTCCGGGTGTTTAACGAGTGAATGCAATTTGAAAATCATAAGGATCCTTTGAAGATTGCATCATTTCTTGCAACATTGTGGGTTTCCTATCCTGGTGAAACATGGAATGGTTTATTGAAAGTATTTGTTTATCTGCAACATTTTACCCAGTTGTGACTGTCACTTAGGATCTCTTATCCCTTCTCTCTCTCCTTTTCCTTTTGCATTTTATTTATATCAAGCTTGTTAGGTTAGGTTATAAGCAACATCTACATTACAAATTTGTTGAAAGTATCATAGGGTTTATGCATACACTGCTATCATATTCTATAAACCTTGCATTTCGTGTAAGACCCCTTGTAGGCACAACTAGAACATACGAACTGAGAAATTCCAAGCAAGCTAAGACCTAGCTGTAGAAACCTTGGAGTAGTCTTACCTAGGGTAGGATACTTTTCAAGAGAGGTGTGAAACCAACAATCACACCTGCGTTATTATGTGCTAAAACCACCATCAACACTCATGAGTTGAAGTTATTCCAAAGTTGTAGAATCAACCGTTTAAGATCCACATGTTTGTGTAGAATTCAAGGTAGTGAGCACATCAAGGTCTTCTATTTTCATGTACCAAGGTGACTTAGTTCTATTCAACATCAAGCTAATATTTATAATAGTTCTAAGAGCTAAGTACACCTATCTCCTCACATTTAATTTTCCTAAATTAACATTGATTTACACACTTTATCATTCCTAGTTTTCATTAATTAGACAAGGTGACAGTAAGACTTTAAGGAAGAGATCAAGGAATTTTTAATACTTCCACGAGCCGCAATCTAGGAAGGGAAGAGGTTTAAATAAACACTGCTAGCAAATATGATATAGATGACAGCGTGGATGGATAGGGATGATGCTCTAACTTAGATGCTAAAGGAGGTTTTATTTAAACAAGAAAATCTATCAACATCGGCCCATTCTCTCATTCCACCTGACACTGATGGTAGAGCTAGCTAAGAATTTTCCCCTCTTTAGATTTTTTTCTCTTGCAAGATCTGATGGAGGATGACAAGACAAACAAACGTCTACTATTTCTAGTGATGTCATGGGAACCAGAAATCCAAGGACAGGTCAGGATTGTGGATCTCAATTAAATATTCGACATCGACTACACTTTGGCCCAATTTGCAATCAAAAATATTTGCGGCCAAAGGTGGTTGGATGGAGAGTGGGAGAGAAGGATTCATTGGTCATACATCATCTCCACCTTCCTCTCAAACATAATGGACTTAGTCCAAGACAACCACTTTATCCATGCAATTGCATCAGGCCTAGTCTTTAATTATCTCTGTAACTTGGAGAGGTGGATCTCGGCTCTTCATGGGTATGACCTTCTCAAAGGGGAGGCAATGGTGGGGGGTTTATTTCCTATCTAGATGTTGATAACTTCACCAGTGTCAGAGTGTGTATACAAGGAGATGCAGTGAGGCCTTTCATGCAATTGCATAAGCAGCCTAGACATGGCATTACTCGGGCACAACCATACCTTCATAAAGGCCATGAGGGCAAGATGCAAGGATGTTATCATCTCTATAAGATTCCTAAGGATGTATGCACCGAATTGGGCTCCTCATCTCCCAAGAGCACCTGTAGACCAGGAGGAGGCATAAAATATGGAGGGACAGAATGATCCGGAGGACTCGATTGTGCCAGTCTCTGCAGCACCGAAGCAAGGACAGTTGAAGTTGTGAGCTTGGAGGGAAGGAGTGTAGTCTCCTATATTTTTAAGATGCTTATTTTGTTTTCATTTCTTACTCCTATTTAAATACACATAGGGGTTGGGGGATGGGTTTTTGGTTTTCAGTTTATGTTTTCTACTCTTAGTTTAGCAGTTGGAATTAGTCATGGCCATTGAAGAGCCATCATTTTTGTATTTTGATCCACAGTTTGCAATGGGTTTAGCTAAGTAGCGTTAGTAATGGCTGCAATTTTTTTTCAAGATCCTAAAAAACAGGCTGCATATACACTTTTATATATAATAGAGAAGTAAGATTTAAGAATAATATATATGGATACAATTAATATAAGAAGATTTTGTAGGAGAACGCAGAGTTAATATTAAGAATAACTACAATTAATATAAGAAGATTTTTCCACAGAAGCGCCGTCGGCTTGGATTAGCAAATGTCTGCCAGATGGGTATGAAGAGTGGTTAGATGGTCGAGGTTTCATTGCAAGGGATTGGGTACCTCAACTTGACATCTTATTTCACAAGTCAACAGGAGGATTTTTATCACACTGCGGGTGGAATTCGACGGTGGAGAGCATCAGTGCGGGAGTGCCCATGGTGGCCTGGCCTCTGCATACTCACCAGTTTGCCATCTCTGCCCTAATAGGAGGAACTAAAGATTGGTGTGCAAGTGAAGGAATGGACAAATGCAGAAGAGAATGAGTTGGTTAGTGCGGAAGAGGTGGAGAAGGCCGTGAAATGGTTAATGGTAAGTGAGGAGGGAATGCAAATGAGAAAGAGGGCGCAGGAATTGAGAGATGAAGCTCGGAGGGCAGTAGGTGAAGGAGGATCTTCATTGAAAGATTTGGATTCACTTATCTCTCACTTCTCTGGACAATTTAGCAATTAGATCAACCAGGATTGGATCCATTTTCAATAAGTAGGTTTGTGTCATTTTTTTCTTCCCCGGTGACCTTCCCTGTTCACTTGTAGAGTAGAAGAGAGAAGGCCATTATGTACGAGTGATAGAGGATGACATACTCCTCCCTGCTCAAATGAAGAGCATGCTGCCTGCCAGGACACTTATTGATGTGAACTATTAGTCCATTGTATGCTTTATCTTAAATGGTTGGTTGTGTGAAAACTATGCGGAAATATTATGAATCCACAATTGTGATGCCTATTTCAGCCACACTTTAATATATATTTACTCTTTGAAATAATTTTGCATTTCTTTTATTGTTGGGGTTTAAGAAGACAAGTAAATCAAGACAGGGTCAAAGATAAAGGAACTAACGAGTTCGATCCGATAGCTTGGATGATTATTGCAGGAGTGGATGGAATAGGGGAGTTTGTACTAGCAATTGAAGTAGTATGCATCCATATGTAAGAACACAAGAGAGTATACCAAAATGTGAGAAACACTGCGAGCTAAATTCTAAGCAATCTAAGAGTAGTAATTTTAAACTTTGTGAAAAATATGTGTATATATTTAATGGTGAAATTTGTATTTTCATACATGTTTTTATTTGGTTTTAGGTTTATTCTGAAAAAATATCTTATTATAATTCATATTAATTTAAATGAAGTATTTTTGTGTAAAGTTTTACTAAATTTTCTTTTTTTTCATTCTTCTTTCATATAAATTTTCACTTATTCAACTTTTTTTTTCTATATTTGCACATATTCCTATACATTAGCTATTAATTACACCTACCTTTGCATCCATTCCCATACATTCCTTCATCACCTTGATATTTTCACTTTCTTGTCCCAAGTCAATCTCATGGTGTGTGGGTGCATTCCTACTCCATGCAGAATTGACCTTTGAAATTCAAAATTTTCTGATTCCCACCTATTTCACTAACAGTTATGAATTGACTTGGTACATATTTACATGATTAATTACTATGAGTGGGTATTTAAAGGCTATTACAAAATGGCATATGCAAAGCTCAAAAGAAATGCTGAGATCTGAGGCAGAAACAAAGGAGAACTGCCTGAGCGGCCAGTAGTAGCTACAAAATGAAGACAGAAAACAGCCTAAAAGGGGCATTACTCAGAACCGGAGCCATCTTTTTCAAGTGAGAGGGCTAAGGGGACAAAAGGGGTGGGGCCTAACTGAGAAGGAGCACACGGAGGTCCTGGAGCCATGTCTGGTGCATGGAGCCAAAGGAAATTGACAGTGCTTTGGTTAATATACTTGTCACCATAATTTTAGTTGCATAGTACTCCGTCTATATGATGTTCTTCTCAATTTGTTCACGAATGAAATGATATTGTGTTCCTATGTGCTTAACTTTCTCATGATACATGTTGAATGCTTTGTCAGGGCAATGTAACTTTGGCTATCACACTTCAACTTTGTTGGTTGGGTTTAAGCAATTCTAAGAAATCCTAATGTCTTGTAATATTCTTCTCAACCATATTGATTATTTTGTTTCTTGAAAGGCTGTTATGTAATTTTATTTTGTGCTTGAAAGAGAAACTATCATTTGTTTCTTATTTTCCTACAAAACTAGACCTGCACTAAGGATGAACTAATATCCTTAATCTATTCTATTGCTATCAATAACCCTTGCCCAATATATATCACAATAACCTGTAAGATTTAGATATTTTTTTGAACTCCCACTGAATGTAATTCTATGCTTATTATTGCTTGAAGATATTTGAAAATTCTTTTGTTTACTACTCATTGTTGTTGTCCAAGATTGCTGGAAAAATGACACAATGCTTACAACATGTACAATATTAGGTCTGTTAGAAGCCATTACATTCGTTAATATCCCAATAATGATTTCATACAGAACTGTATTCATATAATATGCTTCTTCTTGTGTTTTAGGACACATTTCTAATGAAATTTTCTTACTTGTTTCCATTGGAATACTTATTGGCTTGTAATTTTCCATCACAAATTTCCTGAGAATGTTCCTAATGTACCTCTCTTGATAAGATGGATTTGTCTCTTCTCCCTATCCCTTAAAATTTGTATGCCTGAGTAATAATGAATTTCACCATAATTGGTCATCTCAAATTCTACAACTAATTTAGGCTTAAACAAGTCTAACATTTTTAGGTCATAGCTCATAATGATAGTGTCATCACATTTAGAGCTAAGAATATCATTCAATCACCAAAATGCTTGATGTAAATATGCTCTCTAGGCATCTTATCATCACATGAAGGAAGATCCTTACATATATAATGAGAGAGTATGGCTAGAGTATAATTAAAATGAGTGAAAGCATGAAAAAGAGAGGTGTGTAAAGGTAAAACATTACTATGCTCATGTACATCACTATCACTAGCCATAGGAAAAGTAGAAGCAACATGAAGCTCATGGATAAGTAAAGCAAGTGTATGTAGTTGAGGAAAGAAAAAGTACTAACCAACTCTATGAAGGAAGAAAAATTGCATACATGATGGACTAAAACCTCCAAAGAAAAGACATCCCAATCCATACCGTAAAAAACATTAAGAGCATCAAGGACGAGAGGATCATATGCTACAAGTGTAGAAAAATATCCAAATATATAATATAGGCATGGATAAAGGTTAAGGTCTTGATGTATTATGATAATCCATGATTAAGATGTATCAACGAAGCACAAATCATGGACATGTGGGTAGGATCAAAGAGAGATTAGGTTATACAAGCTAAACCCTAGTAAAGATAAGTCAATGAGACACAAATAAAAGGTGGATTCAAGCACTAATAAAATTTGAAAGAAAGATGTAATAATTAGAAATATTAGATATAAAAGTCCTAATGTAGAAGGAATAAAACCTAAGGCCAAATGCTTTGGTGGTGTAGAGTGGACATGTTCACCAAAATGTAAATAAAACAAATGGATTCCTTTACTACAATTAGGTTAATGAATATGTTAAACAACTAACCTAATTTAGAGTCATGACATATCTTGGGGGATCCACTTTTAAAGCATTACATAATCATGTACATGCATATTGAAGTTTTTTAAATCACCAAAATGTGACCCAATATATCACTTTTGTATTAGGGGGAAAGGGGATGATTTAATTATTGTGGTATGGATAGGTATTGGATGTTTGGAAGCATGCACAAAAGGGGGTGGGGTGATGATAAGTGGCATTCTGAATCTTATACAAATCACTTTACATAGGTCAATTAGATGAAATGCCATTCATTATGTTGGTCTTACCATGGTCTTGAAGTTGTCTTTTTCCTACACCACATAGTCTTGTACAGTGTTAGAGCCTCATAATTCTAGGGGTGTCTACTTAATGCTAACTCTAATGTGGTAACAAAGGAAACAATGGTCACACCAAGGTCGTATAAGTTCAGTACAATTCTACCCAAGTTTTCTAAAACTAGTTATTTGACACCTTTTGATAATTCCATGACTCTACCCTAAGGAATCATCATGTATCTTTAAAAACTTTCCATTATAATTTAGATTAATATGTTCTATAATCGAGATATTTGATAGTAGGAGGATTCACTATTAAAGTTGGTGTGGCAAGGGTTTAGGGGTTGAATCATTTCTATAAGATGACATATTTGTCATAGCTCATTTAGCTTTCTTGTGTCAATGCTTTAATGTATGGGATGATAATCAAAACTAGTTTTGAGTTAGATGTAGGTGCAGGAAGTGCCCTTGATCGATAGGGTAGAAATAATAATAAGATATAAAAATGTATCAAAAATAGGTACATAGGATATCTAGTGAAAATGGGGAGGTATTTTAATTCTACTAATGTATGTAGAGGGAGTATCAACAATATAAATTTGAGGTGTATAAATGAAATTAGGCATGTGGGTGGGTGCAAAGAGATGGGGGGCCAAAAAGTGGCCAAATTCTTAAAACTTTTTAAAAAGCCATAACGCGAGTGCGTTATAGCGCGCTCACATTATGGCTTGGTGTTGCCAAGCCTTTGGCTTGGCAACACAAAACCATAATGCACTCGCGCTATAACGCGAGTGCATTATAACGTGAGTATAACTCACTCATGTTATAACATGAGCGCATTATTGTTTTCTTTGCATTTTTTTCTTTTTTGTAAAAGTTTGCCCAATGTTTAAGGGTCGAGGGTTTAATGGTTGAAGGATTAGGGTTTAAGGCATACTATTGAGGGTAGAAGGTTTAGGGTTGAAGGTTTAAGGGATGAGGGTTGAGGATTTAGAGATGAGGGTTAAGGGATTAGGGTTTAAGGTATAGTGTCGAGGGTAGAGGGTTTAGGGTTTAAGGTTTACGAGTTGAGGGGTGAGGCTTTAGGGTTTAAGTTATAGTGTCGAGGGTTGAGGGTTTAGGGATAGGATTTAGGATTTAAGTTTTAAGGGTTGAGGATTTAGGGATAGGGTTTAGGGTTTAAGGTTAAATGAGAGACCTAGATGGCTAAGGACGGATGGAGAGGTAGACAAGGAGTGACTAAGAAACTTAGAGAGGGGAGAGGTAGAGGTGAGGGGGAGATAGAAGTGAGAGATAGAGAGGTGAGGGGAGAGATAGAATAAAATGAGAAAGTGAAGTTGACAACTTGAGGGAAAGATGGGTAAGGAGGAGGGAGATAGGTGGAGAGGAATAGAAATATCTAGAGAGCTCTGAGAGATATACAAGTGAGAGACCTACAACCTAGGGAGAGAGGGGTGAGAGAGATAGAGGAGAGATGGAAGTGAGGCAGATAGGGGAGGAGAGGGGTGGATAAGGGTTGAGGGTTTAAGGGTCAAGGGTTTAGGGTTTAAGGGTTGAGGGTTTAAGGGTTGAGGTATTAAGGGTCTAAGGGTTGAGGGATTAGGGTTTAAGGTATAGTGTCAAGGGTTGAAGCCTAATCCCTCAACCCTCGACACTATACCTTAAACCCCAAGGTTGAGGGATTAGGGTTTTAAGGTATTGTGTCGAGGGTTGAGGGATTAGGGTTCAACACTCGACACTATACCTTAGACCATAATCCCTCAACCCTTAGACCCTTAATACCTCAACCCTTAAACCCTAAACCCTTGACCCTTAAACCCTAAAGCCTTAAACCCTTAACCCTTATCCACCCCTCTCCTCCCCTATCTGCCTCACCCCCATCTCTCCCTTATCTCTCTCACCCCTCTCTCCCTAGGTTGTAGGTCTCTCACTTGTATATCTCTCAAGGCTCTCTAGATATTTCCCTTCCTCTCCACCTCTCTCCCTCCTCCTTACCCATCTTTTCCTCAAGTTGTCAACTTCACTCTCTCATTTTATTCTATCTCTCACCTCACCTCTCTATCTCTCACCTCTATCTCCCACTCACCTCTCTACCTCTCCCCTCTCTAGGTATCTCAGCCATTCCTTGTCTGCCTCTTCATCTGTCCTTAGTCATCTAGGTGTCTCACTTAACCTAAACACTAAACCCTATCCCTAAGGCCTCAACCCTCAATCCTTAAACCTTAAATCCTAAACCCTATCCCTAAACCCTCTACCCTCAACACTATACCTTATACCCTAATCCCTTAACCCTTAGCCCTAAATCCTCAACCCTCAGCCCTTAAACCTTCAACCATAAACCTTGTCTCTAAACCCTCTACACTCGACACTATGCCTTAAACCCTAATCCCTCAACTCTTAAACCCTTAATCCCTCAAACCTTAAACCCTTAAACCCTATATACCCTTTACACTTAACCTTGGACACTCAACCTTGAACATTATCCCTCAACCTTTAAACCTCTACCCTATATCCTATACCCTAAACCCTAATCCCTCAACCCTCAATCCTCAACCCTAATCCCTCAACCCTCAACCCTAATCCCTCAACCCTCAACCCTAATTTTGATTTTCTTCCATTGATTCAACATCATTGTCGTTTTCCCCATCAGAAACCAATTCATTCAGCAACTTGCTGCCCATTGGTTGACTTGAACTGCATATTCTGTTAGAAAAAAGGGCATCTTTTATTCGTATCAATGTTGGTATTCATAAGCTGAATAGCATTGATATGTTTCACACACCCTATTCTTTGAAATATCTTAACCTTAAAATATGACTTGGATATGTAATTGAACACAACAAAATCTCCAATCTCCAACCCATGATGATTCACAAAAATTTCCCAACCGTGCCTAAATTCTAGTTTATTTATTGTATACCCTCAACCCTAATCCCTCAACCCTAATCCATCATCCCTAAACCCTAAACACTATCCCTATTCCTAAACCCTCAACTCTCAACATTAAACCCTAATCCATCAACCCTAAACCCTAATCCCTCAACCCTAAACCCTCAACCCTCAACACTATCCCTAAACCCTCAACCCTCAACCCTATCCCTAAACCCTATCCCTAAACCCTAAATCTATGTTTCTTGTTGTCCACCCCACACTTAGGGGAGGTATATTATTATGAAATAGGCAAATAATCTCCCATTGTTTACTGGCTCGCATTTTGTCCTGCTATAGATTGATCCATTAATATTTGTGCCTATCTCACATTCGATAGCACCTTTACAATATCTCACCTCTAGTTCCATTAGCTCATGTTCTATATCTCACTTATCTCTCCCCCTCACCTCTCTACCTCTCCCCTCTCTATGTCTCTCAGTCACTCCTTGTCTACCTCAACCCTAAACCCTCGACCCTCAACCCTATCCCTAAACCCTCAACCCTCGAACCTCAACCCTCAACGTCAAAACCTAATCCCTCAACCCTTAACTCTGATCCCTCGGCCCTCAACCCTATCCCTAAAACCTAAACCTTAAATCCTCAACCCTCAACGTCAAATCCTAATCCCTTAACCCTTCACTCTAATCCCTCAACCCTAAACCCTATCCCTAAACCCTCAACACTATACTTTAAACCCTAATCCCTCAACCCTCAACCCTAATCCGTCATCCCTCAACTCTAATCCCTCATCCCTAAACCCTAAACGCTATCCCTATTCCTAGACCCTCAACGGGCTCGATACTATACCTTAAACCCTAATCCCTTATCCTTAAACCCTCCAACCCAATCCCTAATCCTTATACCCTTGACCCTCAATCCTATCCTGAAACCCTTAACCCTCGAACCTCAATGTACTCAACCCTCAACGTCAAACCCTAATCCCTCAACCCTTAACTCTGATCCCTTGACCCTCAATCCTATCCCTAAACCCTAAAGCCTAAAGCCTCAACCCTCAACCCTCAACGTCAAATCATAATCCCTCAACCCTTCACTCTAATCCCTCAACCCTCAACCCTAAACCTTATCCCTAAACCCTAATCCCTCAACCCTCAACCCTAATCCATCATCCCTCAACTCTAATCCCTCATCCCTAAACCCTAAATGCTATCCCTATTCTTAGAACCTCAACGGGCTCGATACTATACCTTAAACCCTAATCCCTTATCCCTAAACCCTCCAACCTTATCCCTAATCCATATATCTTTGACACTCTACTTTAACCCTAATCCCTCGACCCTCAACCCTATCCCGAAACCCTTAACCCTCGAACCTCAATGTACTCAACCCTCAATGTCAAACCCTAATCCCTCAACCCTTAACTCTGATCCCTCGACCCTTAACCCTTAAAACTTGAACCCTCAACCCTCAACCCTCAACTCTCAACATTAAACCCTAATTCATCAACCCTAAACCCTAATCCCTCAAACCTAAACCCTATCCCTAAACCATCAACCCTGAACACTATACCTTAAACCTTAATCCCTATCCCTTAACCCTTAAAACTTAAACCCTATCCCTATACCCTCAACACTTGACAATATATCTTAAGCCTTAAACCCTCATCCCTAAAGCCTCAACCCTCAATCCTTAAACTTTCAACCCTAAACCCTATCCCTAATCCCTCTACCCTCGACACTCTAACCCTAACCTTGACATTAAACACTAATCCGTCAACCCTAAACCCTAATCTATCAACCCTAAACCCTCAACCCTCAACACTATACCTTAAACCCTAATCCATCAACCCTAAAACCTAATCCATCAACCCTCAACCCTAAACACTATCAATAAACCCTCAACCCTTGACACTATACCTTAAACCCTAATCCCTCAACCCTTAACCCTAATCCCTCATCCCTAAACCCTAAACTCTATCCCTATTCCTAAATCCTCAACCCTTGACACTATACCTTAAACCCTAATCCCTTATCCCTAAACCCTAAACACTATCCCTCAACCCTTAACCCTTAAAAATTAAACCCTAAAACCTATCCATAAACCCTCGACGCTCAACACTATATTTAAACCCCAATCCCTTAACCCTCAACCCTAAAGCCTCAACCCTTAATTGTTAAACCTTCAACCCTAAACCCTATCCCTAATCCCTCTACCCTCAACACTCTACTTTAACCCTAATCCCTTGACCATCAACCCTATCCCTAAACCCTCAACCCTCAACCCTCAACTCTCAACATTAAACCCTAATCCGTCAACCCTAAACCCTATCCCTAAACCCTCAACCCTCAACACTATACCTTAAACCATAATCCCTCAACCCTAAACCCTAATCCCTCAACCCTAAACCCTAAACCCTATCCCTAAACCCAACAAAACTGCTTTGCCTTATGTTAGGTTGTTAAACCCATCATTTTTGACACTCTTCTCTTAAAGATATTTGAGTTGCAAGAATATGTCAGAAAAATGGCTATGAACTTTTTTAATGTTAGTAATGTTATATGCATGTTTTTCTGGCCCATCTGGAGTTCATTATGCCAATAGGTGTACACACTATGAGAAAAGCTTTGCGTATGGTACATCCACAGTGAGTAATTAACAGTTGAAATCAGAAGGATGATCATTATGAGAAAAGCTTTGCATTGGGGTACATCTATGTTTCTTGCTGTCCACCCCGCACTTAGGGGAGGTATATTGTTATGAAACAGGCAAATAATCTCCCATTGTTTACTGGCTCTATCCACAAGAACTACTAAACTATACCTTAAACCCTAATCCCTTAACGCTAAACTTTCAACCCTAAACCCTTCCCTAATACCTCTACCCTCAACACTCTACCTTAACCCTAATCCCTCGATCGTTAACCCTAAACGCTATCCCTAAAGCCTCAACCCTAAACTCTAATCCCTCAAGGTCCTAAACTCTAATCCCTTATCCCTAAAATCCTATCCCTAAATGCTCAACCCTTAACCTTAAACCTTAATCACTCAATCCTTATCCTCCCCTCTCCTCCCCTATCTGGCTCACTCCCATCTCTACCCTTCTCTACCCTCGACACTATACATACATACATATAGGCATACATACATACATATAGGCATACATAGATACATATAGGCATACATACATACATACATACATATAGGCATACATACATACATGATTAATAGCCTTAAACATAAAAAAAATTTAAGTTGAACATAACGTGCTCGCGTTATTTAAAACATGAAAAATAGCACAAGCTTTTGTGGAAAAGGAAAAATGCAAAGAAAAGAATAACGCGAGCGCGTTATAACGCGAGCGCGTTATAACGTGAGCGCGTTATAACACGAGCGCATTATAACACGCTCACGTTATAATGCACTCGTGTTATGCCTTGCTTTGGGAATCCCAAGCCTTGGGCTTGGGATTTGCTTTGGATTTCCAACCCAAAGGCTTGGAATGCCTTTTGAACAGTAACAGACGTGTTTTTCCATATTCTTCAAGATTTTACATAATTTTGTTTGTGCTATCCCTCAGATTTGCATGTGTTTCAAGGTCAAACAAATCGAACACCTAGGTAATGTTAGGCTTTCTCTCAGCTATCTGACGATGTTATTTTTTTCACATTTTAACAATGTTAAGCCTTTCATCTTTAATTTCTTTTGTTTGTGTGTCCGTTTTTGGGTAAAAACCACTGTTTGGTCTTTTTTTCATTGTAAATTAACTATTCATTGAAATTTAAAAAAAATTACATATTTAGAAACTAGACTCCATTCTACAAATATTAAAAAAAGAAAAAAATGATTTTCGATTAGTTTTCAAAATTTATAGGGGTAGCACGGCCAAAATACTAATTTTTAGGATGTGTCCACTTTGAAAATTAGTAACAAACCAAATATTCATCAAAAAATTATCAGAAAAATCGGGCATAAACTACATGCTATTAGCTAATTTCTCACTGAAGCGATTTTAAAAATATCAAAAAAAAGTTGACCTTTTGAGGGAGCCACAAAACATGCTATGTTATGTTTTTTTGACAGAAACAACACCAATTTCTGTGGCTCCCTCTTTTGAACCCCTTAATCTATGCCATTTAAAAAAAAATAGTAGTTTAGAAAGTAGACTCGAAGCACTACGAACATTGTTTTGGTTGCATCTCCAAATTTTGAGTGTAACTATGCTCAATTTCTCATCCAAGGCCAGTATTTCCTGATTTCAGAAAAAAAGTGGCCACTTAAGACCCCTTTTTGGCCCCCATCTTCCTGCACTTACCCATGTTTATTAGTACCCTATAAAGGTAGGTGCAATTCCATTGCTTTATTAAGTGAATCCCCTAGGTGACAAATCATGTAATAGAATTTTGAAGTCTAGAAATAACATAAATAAAATACTTAGTTGATTTTAGTGGTTGATCGATAGTTAACCTTTGTTTTGATCATAACTTTTTAACAATAACTCAAAATTAGAACTTCTTATATGTGTTAGAAGTATGATGACACAATTTCAACTAGGTTGCTCTCAAAATTTGTTCAGGTCAAACTCACACCCCATGGGATTGACCTTTGTGTACAAGAATTATTTGAGATGTGTAGGCTTGATCTAATAGAAAATGCACTTGAGAACTTGTTCACCTTGACCTTCTAGATTTTTGAATCTATTAAGGTGGTGTCTAGAGACACCAATGAGGAGCTAGTTGACTTGATAGGTGAATGAGTTATCCTAAGTCAAACCACTTGGTGGATTGAATTAATGATGACAAGAAAGATCAAAGAAAATATTCATAGTTATGTAGATGGCCTATATGGTGATGCATATTTGATTCCTTTATTGCCCTTTAGATTTGAAGTGTGGTTTAATTATTTTCCTTTTCTTTTTTGATATTCTCTATATGTTTTAGTGCACAATAAATGTTTTTAAATACCACAACATAGCAACATGCCACACAAAACAAGTACTAGGTTAGCTTATAAGTGTTGGCAATGAGCCAACATCTCTCGCGGGATTTGTGACATGGCTTAACCGCCTCCCATGGATTCATTAAATTTGGTGGTTGTATCAGGCGTTAATAGGTCGACCTTTTGGTGCAACGACAACCATGTTTGCAACAATTAGTATCAAAGCCAAAGGTTCCGGGTTCGAATCTCCCCTGCGAGTGACGCGGGCTCCCGCAAGTGACACTGGGGGGATTGTTGGCAGTGAGCCAGCATCTCTCGTGGGACTCGTGACATGGCTTAACCGTCTCCCATAGATTCATTAACTCTGGCAGTTGTATCGGGCATTAATAGGTTGACCTTTTGGTGCAACGACAACCGTGTTTCCAACAATTGGTATCAAAGCCAAAGGTTCCGAGTTTGAATCTCCCCCACGAGTGACGCTTGGGGGGGGTTGTTGGCAGTGAGCCTACATCTCTCGCGGGATTCGTGACATGGCTTAACCGCCTCCTGTGGATTCATTAACTCTGGTGGTTGTATCAGGCATTAATAGGTCTACCTTTTGGTGCAATGACAACTGTGTTTCCAACAATTGGTATCAGAGCCAAAGGTTTCAGGTTCGAATCTCCCCCGCGAGTGACGCTGGGGGGATTGTTGGCAGTGAGCCAGCATCTCTCATGAGATTCGTGACATGACTTATTTGCCTCCCATAGATTCATTAACTCTGGCGGTTGTATCGAGCATTAATAGGTTGATCTTTTGGTGCAACGACAACTGTGTTTCCAACAATTGGTATCAGAGCCAAAGGTTCCGGGTTCTAATATCCCCCGTGAGTGACGCAGGCTCCCGTGAATGATGCTGGGGGGGATTGTTGGCAGTGAGCCAGCATCTCTCACAGGATTCATGACATGGCTTAACCACCTCCTGTGGATTCATTAACTCTGGTGGTTGTATCGGGCATTAATAGGTTGACCTTTTGGTGCAACGGCAACCGTGTTTCCAACAATAAGGACTATATAAGGGGGTAGAAATGTGGAATTTGAATTTAAAGTATTAAATTTCCAATATCATTTCTTCTTTGTTGAAGATTGATTTAGATTAACTCTATGCCACTTGAAACCGATTTAAAGGGATAACATGGTGATTTCAATGTAAGAATGAATGTATAAAAATAATGGAAAATCATAGTGAAACAAAGATAAATAAAAACCAAGGTGTAAATCAAGTCTAACACAATAATATACCACTTGTCAATATATTATTTTATTAAAACATTCCCATCAAAATAAATATAAAATTAATAAAAATAACATAAATATACTAAATTTTTTTCATATATTAAAACTCAAACCAGATCCTAAAAACAAGTGGCATATACACTTCTATATATAATAGAGAAGTAAGATTTAAGAATAATTTATATGGATACACTTAATATAAGAAGATTTGTAGGAAAACACAGAATTAATATTAAGAATAACTTTTATTAAATCAGATTCCCTTGAAAAGAAAGCCTAGAAACTTATATTTTGTAGCTGGACGGCAATATGCAGCGTGATTCCCTCGAGCAAAACTGACAAAATGGAGTTTTGTATTTTATGTTTATGGACGGTGGCATCTCATATATCGACCGCCTTTCTAATAATTAACGTCCTTTTCCAACAAGTGATAATAAAATGATTTCGACAGTTCTCTAATCGTGTGGTCTTGGGCAGTCAGAGATCACTCTTGGCAGATATTTAAATAATTTTTGATGAAGATTATTTACCAGATGTTTTTTTTTAAGGAGTACAAGTTTTATTCGATTGAGAGTTAAAGGATTAAGGTATTCATTTTGGGATCATGTATTCAGTAAGACTTGATCTTTAATAAATTCTGATCAATAAATTCATTCAAAAAATTTAACTTCACCAACAGATCATTTAGTTCGTTGGGTATTGAAAAATTGGGTGAGATTAATAACTGTAATTGCATCGAATGGATTCAGACGGGAGTGGAAGAAATATACATGTAGTAGTGGTGTCATATCCCGCACAGGGCCATCTGAATCAGCTGCTGCATTTCTCCAGAGCCATTGCAGAGCGAGGAGTAAGTGTATCATTCGCGGCCACCTCCACTCATATTCATCAACTCCTGCACCGTGTTGATGGGTGGGATCCACACAGCTTCGATATTCAGTTCAGGGAATTGCCCATGCCTCATCTCTCTGTTGGAGAGGCTGATCTTCAAACTAGTCACACGTATCCTCTTCATTTGATTCCTTTGTTTGAAGGCATGCAGGATTTCCTACACCCTTATCTCGATCTCTTAGTGGGCAACATCTGCTCTGAGAATAATTAGAGGGTAGTGATAGTCTACGATGCCGGTATGGCATGGGTTCAGACATTGGCTACCAAATATGGTATTCCTTCCTATGTGTACATCCCCGCTGGAGCCTATCAGACCCTATGGTTTGCCCATATGTTAAGCGGGCAGACTGCACCGTTGCCCCCTTTTAACATATCAATCAAGCGCTGCCTTCCCGAAAGGCATATAGATTTCGCGAGTCGCCAAAGTTGTCTACGAGAGTTAGCCAAGGGTCAAATCTACAACACCTTCTCTGCAATGGAATCGAAATTCATTAGCCGACTCCGCGAGGAAAAGGTTTTTGGTGGAAACCCTGTGTGGACAGTGGGTCCTCTTCTTCCGCATCCTTTCTTCAATGACCAACAATGTTTACATCTACAGAGAGCGGATAGAGAGTGCATGAGATGGTTAGATAGGCAATCTCCCGCATCTGTTGTATATGTTTCATTCGGCACCATGTCTTGTCTATCGGTGTTGCAGATCCGAGAGCTGGCCGAGGGATTGGAGCGCAGTCGACAGTTGTTCTTGTGGGTGCTCAGAATTTCTGACAGTGCTCATTTTTCCACAGAAGCGCCGTTGGATTGGATTAGCAAATGTCTGCCAGATGGGTATGAAAAGCGGTTAGATGGTCGAGGTTTCATTGCAAAGGATTGGGTGCCTCAACTTGAAATCTTATTTCACAAGTCAACAGGGGGATTTTTATCACACTGCGGGTGGAATTCGACGATAGAGAGCATCAGTGCGGGAGTGCCCATGGTGGCCTGGCCTCTGCATTCGGACCAGTTTGCCAACTCTACCCAAATAGAGGAGGAATTGAAGGTGGGTATGCAGGTGAAGGAATGGACAAATGCAGAGGAGAATGAATTGGTTAGTGCGGAAGAGGTGGAGAAAGCCGTGAAACGGTTAATGGCAAGTGAGGAAGGAATGCAAATGAGATTGAGGGCGCAGGAATTGAGAGATGAAGCTCGGAGGGTAGTAGGTGAAGGAGGATCTTCATTGAAAGATTTGGATTCACTTATCTCTCACTTCTCTGGACAGTTTAGCAATTAGATCAACCAGGATTGGATCCATTTTCAATAAGTAGGTTTGTGTCATTTTTTTCTTCTCGGGTGACATTCCCTGTTCACTTGTAGAGTAGAAGAGAAGGCCATTATGTACGAGTGATAGAGGGTATGCCATACTCCTCCCTACTCAAATGAAGAGCATGCTGCCTGCCAGGACACTTATTGATGTGAACTATTAGTCCATTGTATGCTTTATCTTAAATGGTTGGTTGTGTGAAAACTATGCGGAAATATTATGAATCCACAATTGTGGTGCCTATTGCAGCACACTTTAATATATATTTACTCTTTGAAATAATTTTGCATTTCTTTTATTGTTAGGGTTGAAGAAGACAAGTAAAACAAGACAGGGTCAAAGAGACAGGAACTAACGAGTTTGATCCGATAACTTGGATGATTATTGCAGAAGTGGATGGAATAGGGGAGTTTGTACTCGCAATTTAAGTAGTATGACACAAGAGAGTATACCAAAATGTGAGAAACAATGTAAGCTAAATTCTAAGCAATCTAATAGTAATAATTTTAAACTTTGTGAAAATATGTATAATATGTATATATTTAATGGTGAAATTTGCATATTTATACCAGTTTTCATTTGGGTTTAGGTTTATTTTGAAAGAATATCTTAATATAATTCATATTTGCATTTTTGTGTAAAGTTCCACTGAATTTTTTTATTTTTTTCCCATTCTTCTTTTATATAAATTTTCACTTATTCAACTTTTTTTTTCTCTATATTTGCACATATTCCTATACATCAGCCATTAATTACACCTATCTTTGCATCCATTGCCATACATTGCTTCCCCACCTTGATATTTGCACTTCTAGTCCCAAGTCAATTTCATGGTGTGTAGGTGCATAGGTGCATTCCTGCACCATGCAGAATTGACCCTTGAAATTCAAAATTTTCTGATTCCCACCTATTTCACTAACAGTTATGAATTGACTTGGTACATATTTACATGATTAATTACTGAGTGGGTATTTAAAGGCTATTACAAAATGGCATATACAAAGCGCAAAAGAAACGCTGAGATCTGAGGCAGAAACAAAGGAGAACTGCCTGAGCGGCCAGTAGTAGCTACAAAATGAGGACAGAAAACAGCCCAAAAGGGGCATTACTCAGAACCGGAGCCATCTTTTTCAACTGAGGGCGAGGGGGACAAAAGGGGTGGGGCCTAACTGAGAAGGAGCACACGGAGGTCCTAGAGCCATGTCTGGTGCATGGAGCCAAAGGAAACGGATTGCAACAAAAAGCTCCCTAGCTCTGTCCACCAAACCATCTGGTAGATGGAATCTGTGAACATTGAGGGCACCATTAAGAACGTTGATACACCTGCATCTAAGACCCTTCTGCATGGCGTTATATACACTTGCAACCAGCGGGGAGCAGCAGAGGAGCTCTATTTTGCACAAACTTCACACTGGGGCATCCCTGGCCTACAGATTGTATCCTTCAATCGCAAAATTCCATCTATCCGAATTCAATAAATAGATGTGAACGAGACAAAAAAACCAATGGCCTGCACATATTCTATGTCCTGCATGACGTCCATGATATTAGAAAGCAGTGTCGAAGCCACTTTCGACCACCTCATTTCCCTGTTAGCATCCAGAAATAATTAATATCCCAAAACGGTCCTCATCGCAAATTCGACATTATCGCAATCAACGTTGAAGATTTGTCTAATTTACAAAGTGTTGAATTTCCCTTGCACTGTCGGCCCCCAATTCATCGGTGGGAGGTAGATCCGCTCATTCTTAGTCCGGTTCTCCGTTGGGGGTGTCGAGATTGAAACCCTGCAACGATGTTACCAGAAACGAGAAACGAAAACGGCAACCGAAACGCAATGTGACGAGAAACGGAATATCTAGAGGTTGCGTATAAGAAACGGATCTTATATACATATATATTTTCATAAATATAATTATAAAAATTAAAATATATATTTATATTTAAAATATGTTTCTAAATTAATTTAAAAAATCCAAAAATTATAAATATAATTATATATTCTAACTTTAATTATTATTTCTAATAAAAATAAAAATAAGAATAAATATAAAACATTTTAAAAATAAAATAAATTCATATTAAATAACGTTAAGCAAATAAAGAAAAGGGTACAAACTTAAGTTTAAAATTTTAAGTTAGGTTTAAAAATCAAATAACTCACCAAAATTTCAACGAAAAAAATAGAAACGCAAAAAAAAGAAGCACGGATTTTTATTTAAATCTTTAAGAACTTTCTAAAAATCAAATATGAAAATGCAAAAAACAGAAGGCAACGGGCAGAAATGCAAACGGCAAGCTAGAAATGGCTGTTCACAACGAAAACGGTGTTTTGTCTGTTAAAACGGGAAACGGGAGCCTTTCGTTGCGTCTCTGGTAACATAGCCCTGCAAACATATAAAAAACTTGAAGATTGAAAGGAAGTAGTGAGTGAAGGGAGGCTCGTGTGGAGATAGGCAGAATAATTTCCAATTTGAAAGGTGACGGGACATCATAACATAAATGCTATCATTTATTTCACTCTAGGTTCAATATTTTTAAAAGTTTAGGACTAGTGTTTGTGAATTTAAGGTTGTTAGTGTTGACTATAAGTATTAATAATTAAATGAAATGTGTCCTTTAGATCTAAAAAGTAACCAATCATGTGATGCCACATCAGCGCACCAACACAAAATGACTTAATGCACACCTATTGGCCCACCCTTTTTTTGGGAAGTATTTGACACCTCAACAAAAAGCATGCTGATGTGGCATCATATTTGATGATGTGGCCCTGAAACCTTAGTTATAAGAAGGGGCCTTGCCAAGTAAGCTAATGTAAAAATTTGGAGTGATTCAAAATTGCCACATATGGTTTTGAGAGGCGCGAAGTTAGGATGCTCAACTACTGGGTCCTCTCCCCTATAAATCCATGACATTCCCTAAGTGAAGATAGAGTAAGGCCATTTGGTACCATCAAATTGGCCTTTGGGATATGGAGGTGATTGCCATATCTGTATAGCATTGAGACATGCTCCTTACCATAAATAGTTCTTATATGACTTTAAAAGGAAATCCTTCATCATCTTCCTAGATTCATAAATAAATGTGCCTCGATTCAGACATGGACAAAGAAGTGGTTAATAAATGTAGGAGGCCAAGAAGAAGGACAAGCTCATGATTAAAAAAACAAAAAACTAGCATGAATGTCAAGAGTCCTCACCCACAACCAAGAGATACCATAACTAGCACTTGCAACTTCAAGGGTTCAAGGGATTCGCCGAGAGGAAGTTCAAGGGAATGTTAAGAAGATCGGGAGGAATTGAAGGAATAGGAGGAACCAATGTGATGAATGCCTAAAAGAGCTTGGAAGAATTGCGAACTACATTGGTGAATTTGAGAAGCATGGAGTGAAGCTTTTGGGCTTGTCCTTTGATGAGGTGGATTCACATAGAGCATGGCTGCCTAATGTTGAAGCATGTTCTCCTCGAAGTAAGATTACATACATAATTGGTTGATCCCAATGAAGATATTATGGTGAAGCTTAATATGTTTGACTCATAACATTTAAAAAGGTAGTAATGGGGTTTCAAATAGTCTATTTTATTAGCTATTGGTAGTTAAAAGTTTGCATTTCCTACATAACCTGTCTGTGGACGCATCAACTGCTAGAAAGGAAATACAATACATGAAAGAAAGATAGGTACTTTTTGTCTTGCAACTACAGTAAGTTTAATGCACTCATTTTCCACAATGATCACTACAGAGACTTCTCAAATCAATGTGTGATTGAAAGGCAGTTCTACATAGTGGAAAAATTTTCTTTGGTAGACAATGGTAAAGCTTCTTGACACACAAGACTCAAATTGAAAGGTGGGAGAAGATTTTATGTTTTTTTGTGCTTAATGAAATTGCAACAAAGAGATTTTAGTTTTTGTGCTATAAAAACAAAGAATTGATGCAAATACTTTTTTTAAAAAAAAGGTTTGTTCCCTAACCTTGGATCGATTCTTGGAAGGTGATTCTTTTGTTTTCTATTCATGCTCCCCTTCAACTCACCTCAAATCTTGTAATTTGATATGCTTGCCTACATTTTCAACCATTTTTAGAGTATCCGCTTTTCAACAACATGAGACTTTTTTTGACACGTTTTTTTTGCTAGTATGAGAAAAACCAATGAGTTTAGAAAATTTCTCCGTATGAGATGAAAACACTAGATGAAAGACATAACTGCCCAAATTCCTATTGAGAGGAATATGTTTCAATAATCTCACTGAGGATCGTTTAAGTGAGGTGGTAGCTGGTGATTAACTTTAGATATCAATTTGAAATGATCGCGTATCTGCATCATTTGATAAGAAATGTATGTTTCCATATATTAATTCACATGAAGGTGGAGGTATCAAGTTCTGAAAAGGCTGTTAGCCAACCTTAAAACCAATCCCTACAAGTACAAACAAGAGATCAAATGTGGCAAGAATAATTTAGGGCTTAAATTTGATGGCTGTATTTGGCTATTTTTGCCATAAAATACAATCAAAATTTTAAAAAGATTGTATCACACGAAAGGGTAGATTTTA
Source organism: Cunninghamia lanceolata (assembly GCA_027924645.1). Taxonomy (NCBI): domain Eukaryota; kingdom Viridiplantae; phylum Streptophyta; class Pinopsida; order Cupressales; family Cupressaceae; genus Cunninghamia; species Cunninghamia lanceolata. The sequence goes on along the minus strand of BSBN01000178.1, from coordinate 3,892,723 downwards.
GATAGAACGTCAAAATTTCTATAGAGTTATTCTGATATATGTATTTAGTTTATACATAATTTTTTTATAATAAAATTATGTCTTAATATTCAAAGGGCAATTTTGAGTAGATAACCGTCATGAAAAATTTGCTTGATAGGCAAGGTTGACCTTCAAATTTAGGCCCAGGGCGAGATGATTGAACATAACATGACAAGATTTGAGAAGTAGATCACAAGCAAGAGTATCGATGCAAAGCATCTTCCCTAAGTTTCCTTCTTCATGTTCTAAGTGAAGTTCGCTACAGTTCTTTTAGGAAGTTTGTTTTGTTTTTCAGTCATTTGTGGAACTGTTGTTGTTGACTATTTTGAAGACAACCACAACTGTTAGTTAAGGGCTTTTATTTTTAGTTTTGTGAAGTTGGATTAGGAAAAGGACTCTAGTCTGTAGTAGAAATAGAGGTTCGTAGTTTTTTTTAGAGGCAGTTAGAGTGGAGTATGATGTAAATATTTACATTTCTGAATGTAATTGGATTTGTAATTCTTTCTATTTGAGTATGCTGAGCTCTTTCCATAATATGTATTTCCTTATCTATTCGTTGTGTTAAGTTATTGATGATTGAATGTTTTTAGTTGTATTATTTCTCTATATACAAAGGGTGTGTTAACTACAGGAACATAGGATTATCTGCATCAGTTTGGTATTGGAGCAAACCATTCTTGTGCTTTGTCTATTGTTTAATGATTAGAGCTCCATCAAATCTTGCTCGTTGGTTGCCATTGCATTAGCGCATGACATAGCCTTGTTTGTGGCCATTGAAGCTGATCTAGGGTGTGGTGATCAAAGTGCAAAGGAAGGGGTAGGTTTTATGTTCAAAATATAGTGATGATTTCACAGTCAAAGCATATAGAGCAGCTCAACCTTTGATGCAAGTCTAGAGGAAAAGTGGTTGTGATAAGGGGATTCATTTCCAAAGCACTCCGTCTATTTGGTTGTCCTCGGCTACCTTGAATGGTAGATTTTATGTATTGGAAAAATAATAATAAGGTAATTGTTGTTGTTATGAGTTGTAGGGCAGATGGTGGGGAAAGGCGATAGCTATGAGAACATGTGCATCTCCTTCTTGTGAAGACTGGAGTAATTTTGAGTAGAGGTTTGGAAAGTTTAAGGAGCAATTAGAAACCAAGGAAGACTCTATTTTTTTAATAAAACAAGAAGAGAGAAACTCTGCCATAGGAATTACTTTTCAGTGTTAAGTAAATCTTTGAGGAAGAGGAGGATAATTCCTTGCCAAAGGAAGATTGATATACTATTATGCTCTATGACTTGATTTTTTCTATCTTGAGAAAAAGATTCAAGTAACTAGCTTTACTTTGGTATGATCTTAATACTCCTAGACATAATGGAGTTTACTGTAGATTCATTTTTCCTTGAATTAAATATAATTATTTCTTTCTGGTCTTCTATTATTTTGGACTTGTTCTTTTGGAGTATTAAAAGGCAGAAATAAGATTTTTTTGGAGTTTCATTTGAAGTGTTAGGCATGTTTTTGGTAGGAGAGGAAGGGCTACATACAAATTTAGAGGAGATCCCTGAGTGTGTGAAAAAAAAGGTGCAGTTGTATGGGTTTTGGCTATGAATTTAAATATGGATTTATACCATAATGTGAGAAAGAGGATATCCAAGTTGGAAGAGAGAATAAGGAAAAGACAGAGACTAAAGCAAACAAAGGACCAACAAAAAGAGTTCCATATATTTCAGGTTCTGAACACCCATGTCCTAGGCTATTTTTATGTATGGGTAATAAAAATGTAATAGTTGAGTCCTTAGATTTCTTAGTGTTTTAACTTTTTTGAAACTTGTTTTCAAATAATAGACTTTGAACCAGGAGGTTCAAAATTTAAAAAAAGAAGGGGAGAATGATGCAAATGGATTCCTCAGAACTACTAGGCGAATTGATTGTTCTTCCTTTTGTTATGGGATTGCTTGTAACCACCTAACATTTAGGGATGTTGTGCATATGTGTCAATATTTGGAGATTTAGACTTGAAGTTTGTAGGCACCTTGAGGGAAGACGAATATATCTATTGACAGTCCTATTTGGATATGGGGATTTGGTTCTAGATAGATAGGAAAGTTGAGGGTATTTTTGGAGTTAGAGAGGATATAGATTGGATACGGGTAGTTTATGTTGGGGAGATGAGTCTAATGGAGAGCTTTGTTTTCTCTATACATATAAGTTTTGTAAATGTTCACTATTCTAGTTAAAGAAGAAGTTCGTTGTTACGCTGTGTTCTATTTTATATTTAGATGTGTGTTTAAAATGATTATGGAACATGATTACGCCGCGTTCTTTTGATATTTTGGTGCTTACTGTTATACAGTGGGTGTTTCTTTCTGATCTATCTACTGTCCTTTTGTCAATGAACATTGAAAATAAGTTAGCTTTGAACACAAGGTTCAAAATTTCTAAAAGAAGGGGAGAATTATGTAGAGCATCTTCCCTAAGTTTCCTCCTTCATGTTCTAAGTGAAGTCCGCTATAGTTCTTGTAGGAAGTTTATTTTATTTTTTAGTCATTTGTGGAACTGTTGTTGTTGACTACTTTGAAGATAGACATAACTTTTAGTTAAGGGCTTTTATTTTTAGTTTTGTGGAGTTGTATTAGGAAAAAGACTCTAGTCTGCAGTAGAAATAAAGGTTCGTAGTATTTTAAGAGGTAGTTAGAGTGGAGTATGATGTAAATATTTACATTTCTGAATGTAACTAGATTTGCAGTTCTTTCTATTTGAGTATGCTGAGCTCTTTCCTTAAGATGTATTTCCTTATCTATTCACTGTGTTGAGTTGTTGATGATTGAATGTTTTCAGTTGTATTATTCCTTTGTATATAGAGGGTGTGTGTTAACTGCAGGAACAAAGGATTATCTGCATCAAGTATACTTCTTCCTTCTAGCAAAAAACTGCAAACGTTGCCAAGTGAGCCCCCTTGGCAATGAGTGCCATTAAGTAATTATTTTGGAGAACCATAAATAGCCATAAAACCCAATTTAAAATTGAATGTCATGAGTTGGAGAAAATAAATCACTTACATCCCCATTTATCAATATGTCCATTTGGTACCCTCTCTTTCCATGGGATAAAATTATTTTGAATAAAATTTTATTCAATGAAGAATTTTACAACCAGTCTACGATACACATTGCTAGCTGCTCATGGGTCTTTGTCTTGAAGACAAATCCACCAGAGGCACCACAGGACATATTCGTGGTAGACTCCCATCTAGCACATATTTGGAAGATTAGCTTGCCTTGCTCTTTGAGTATTTAAGTCTCCAATTGAGATACAATATTCGCTTTCACCTCATCCATTTGTCTCTTGATGAGGCATCTTTTGTTAAGGGATTTATGCCCCTAACATTCCACAAGAGGACTTTTATTTCACTTGAGGAGAGCACTCCACTCTCTTTGATCTTAAGTTATTTTTATTGCAGCTTGGATGTCTAATTATTTCCTCTCTTGTCTTGTAGTACTTAATTCTATGACTCTTCTTGACTTGTCCTGGCATGGTGATTTCTTTATCCCTTGAGAAATTTATCTAGTAAATGCCAAGTTTTGGAGTGTCTCATGTTGCCATCTACTTCTATAACACCTCTTCTTCAATGTCATCACATATGTCATTCCCTACTTTGACAACAAATTCATCTAATATGGTTGTGAAGGACTGATCTGGTATTTCTACCTCTTCTTTAGCAATATCTCAAACAACATCTAGGTTTTCTATCTCTTATGTATCAAAATTTCTAGTAATCCCATTTTCTATGCTCAGATCTACCCCTATCAGAGAGGTCAGGATCGAAACTTGATGGTTTACTCATCTCCCTAGGTCTTGTTCTATCTCATTGAAGGAGTCCTTTAGTACAATTTCTGCTAGGATGAGGGTGTCACTTTGTGTAAGGGTCCTTAGATTTTGTTCTAGGAAAATGTTATCATTCTTGTTGATCCCCTTTGAGGTGTTGACATTTCTTTTTACCATTTCCTTGTCATTTACCTTATCCAGATTTTGGATTTTTTTGTTACATTCCCTTCCATCCTTTGGAAAGAAATTATTGCACCCAATGTGACCAAAACCTTTCCAATCAGTACATATAAGCTCGGGACCTTCATAGCTTATTTTTTGTTCCTATATGCCTTCAAATGTTTGTAATGTAATTATTTCTGGAAAGTCCCTCTTAGTCTCAAGGAGAATACACATTCTAAAGCTTCCTTCAAGACTATTTGGATGGTTCTCCTCAATCCTTTGGCATTTACCTATAGAGTTCTCAATTATTCTTAATATATTTGTGTCTTTATACTCTAAGGGCAAGTTTTTAAGTTTTATCCAGAAGGGGAAAAAAGTGAGTTCAACTTTGGCAGCCTTGAAGTTTGGTTGCCATGGTTGGCATTAAAGGCCCGTTCCCTTAAAAAACCAATCATTTTTTTAAAAAACAATCTCTCGGTCTTCCTTTGAGGGGAATATGACTGCAAAGAAACCTTTATCTAACTCTACTAACTCCTTAAATCGAGGCCAGTTTTGGACTATCCACTCATGTAAATCAAGTAAAGGGATATGGATTTTAACTTACCGATTATTATTGTTTCCTTGAGTTTTTCCAACCTTCCTTCAAGAGCTGCGTTTGGAATTTGAACTTGTATCTCCTCCAATTGTTGCAAAGCTAGGTGATTCTTGGAGGGTTTCTTGGGTTGATAGTGTTGAGTGATCTGACTCCTGAACTAGACGTTATTCTATTCTCTATTGTAGCTAGAATGTAATTTGGTCTTCTTTCTGTGATAAAGGATGTTTCTATTCTTGATGAATGCTCCCTCATTTCCCCCCCTTACATTCTCCAATGTGGTGTACCACTCCTTATTTCACCTCTTAACTCATCTAGAATCTGTCAGTTTTGATGGCATTTATCTCTATTGAGCAAACTCATTTGTTGATTACATCCGGAGACTGATAGGGGGTGAGGGGGTGAATCAGTCTATATAAAATTTAACTACTTCATTTTAGATTAATATCAAAATACTTGAAGAACTGAAAGTAAATCATGCAACATATCAAATAACACAATAACACTAGGATTTATATGTGGAAAACCCAAAATAGGAAAAACCACGGTGAGTGTTAGCTCACAATATATAATGCTCACTGTTATAAAGATTTACAACTTTGTTTTAGGGCTAGAACCCAAGGAAGCTACTACTCCCTGAATATAGTTTCTAGGGTCACTCCCAAGGAAGCTACAACTCCCTGCAGACTCACTATCTGATGTAAGAATTACATAGATAACAATTACATGAACTGTTGTATGGAAAACATCTAACTTATGCTGTTATTGCAGTCCTCTTTTCTTGCTCAACTTATGTCATCAAATTGACTTCACACACTTCATTCTTTACACACCAATCTATCACACTCAACACATTCACAAATGGCTTAGATCTCCTATAAATATCCTCCACAACACTTCAAAACATTGATTAGGTTGGCATCATAAACTCCTTTAGATGAAACGTGTAATTCTTCAAGGGTCGGCTTCAACACATAAAATATATCAAGGAAACAAGTTGTAGACCTCAACATCTCATGATAGCATTCAAAGAACATTAGTACACACCTTTCAATGTTGAAGCAATTGATCATGATCCATTGTACATGATAGAAACTAGACTTTTGGCTCAAACTGCACAAACACTGCTACCTGTTTATCTTCACATCATCGAGGAGAAGCCAAAAACATCATACAAATGAATATTTCAGCAATTAACCTTCTTAACATCATCCATATACCTTTCTACTGAAGTATCAGATCATTCTATACATCCGTAAAATGAGAAACATGTTGAACTGCTGAAAACAAAGCATTCCAGACTAACTGTGATATTCCACAACTCAGAATATTGTATTGTGGTACACCAAAATGTCTAAAACACATATGGATGCACCTATACATTATTCAGAACATATCCTCAAATCCACATAGCTATATTTATCACTTCGGTGGAATGCGGAGCAAAATATGTTCTCTTTTATGATTGTTTAAGCATTTAGACCTTGTTTTCCAAACTACTAAACCAAAGATATTCTTCCGCAAGTATAAATGATGTGAAATTGGAAACATATATGCACAATACCATTATCTTCCTATCCTCAATTCCACAAGTTCATATCTTCAATAGCAGTAATGTGTGGAGTAGAATTATGATCCAGAGTGACCAAAAACCTCTTATAAAAATGTACTAAATTTGTATGTATTCTGAAGTATACTGGATCATGTCCCAATGACTTGAGAGTGCAAAGGAGAGCATATGTAATAGTCTTCATTAGCAACATCTGTACAATATTTGTTCAACAACATATATATAATACTTGTGTCTAAGGTAATACTTCTTCTTGTGCATGATATCAATGACAACCAAATGCATTCTCCAACCATTATTGACATCAATGATAATCAAATGCCAATTCATCATTCATCAAAAAGAAGTCTGCATGGGTGGAAGAACCTTATCTACCTACCATTTTTTCCTCCACTTATTTCCAAAGAAGTAAGCATGCCTTTTATTTTTCGTTCTACCCATTACTCTGATTGAAACTTCTTTTATTAAAACCATTCTTTATCTACCCAATAGCCCTTGCATGATGATAGAGCCACTCATTTGTTTCGCCTTGATCATACCTAGTTGGCTTGTCTTGTAGTGAAGATTTCTCCTACCATCCTTCCTTGACATCATAGATAAGATTTACTAACCTGAGGGCATTCCTCACTCTCCTCTCTGCACCACTCATTCCTCACTCTCCTCTCCACACTACTACCGTTGAAAATCCTTTACATTAAAGAGAATGAACATTTTGATAACACTTTAGTTTGGAGCACTAAAAGGAATCTAATCTCTAGATCACATTCATCTAGGATACTTTCATGCCTAATTGTTGTCTTTGACATTCTTGCAAGATTGTAAAGCTAGTTCAATCAAGTGGGTCAACCTAGGAGAACTTGATCCTTTCAATCTAGCAATTTCCCTAGGATATTTTTGAATATTGCAAGTTCTTAACAATCAATGAGAAGAAAAGATCACAATGAATTGGATAGAAACATGCATTGTGCTAAATCAAGTCCATACATCAGAGATTAGATCCTCATTGTTGTGCCTTGCATGTACACGCCCCATTTTGCCAAATGGAAACCCCCTCTTTTTCTTTAGCTTGGAGTCTCAGTCTTTCTTTCTTTTGACAATGAGAAGGTGAATTTGTGCTTAGAGTGCATGATTTGTTCTAGATTTGAGTACTTTGCATGATTGGAGTCATTTGATGTTCTTCATGATTGATTTAGAAGTGTCTTGAGTGGTCTTGTGCTTGAAAGATAGTCATTTGTTGCCTTCTACATTGAAATTGGGTGTTACTACACTTTGCTCATAGATCCTATGTCACTGGATATTGCCCTTGAAATTGCTTCTGCAGGATGTCTCATGTTAGAATTCCTAGTTTCTAGGTCTTAGAGTTGCAAAATCATGTCAAATTCCACAATATTTCATTAAGGGGTTCATATACTTTCATCCTATCGCATGATCCTGGAGCCCCGATTTGGCTAAGTCTGAAACCCTGAAAATCTTGAAAAATGGCTAAGTCTAAAATCTAGTGGAACCACAAAATTCTAGAATTTGCATATGAAATCCTATGGATCTGGAACCCATCTCAAACATCCTGAAAGTATATTTAAAAATATTTAAATATTTTTTAAATATACTTTCATCCTGGACCTTTCCAAATTTGGCACTAAAAATGACCCCAACCGACCTTTGTGCCAAAAATAGCCTCTACCGACCTTAGCACTAAAAACAACCTCTACCAACCTTAGCGCTAAAAATAGCCTCTACCGACCTTTACGCTAAAAACCCACTTTGCAGACTTGCACTAAAATGGCCTTCCACCGACTTAAGTCACGCAGGTCGGTCGGTGCTAAAATTCACGAGGCCAGTCACTTTGAAAAACCCCGCCAACAAACTTTGCACTAAAAATGGACCCAACGAACCTGTGCTAAAAATGGAACCGATTGACCTCATGAAGCATCATTTTAGTTAGTTGGACCCAAAATCCGTGCTAAGGTCAGATGAACCCAAAATCCATGCTAAGGTCAGATGAACCCAAAGTCCCCACTAGGTCAGTTGGAGGCAAAATTAGCGCTAAGTTGTGACCCCCAAAATCTGCGCTTTTTGGTATTTTGGGCCAAAAATTGAGTTTTTCAAGGAGCAAATTGGATTTTCTCGATGGATTTGAATTGTATATCTATTTGTCACATCATGATGAACATTTTACCAAGTTTGTGTGATTTTTTGGCATGTTTTACGATAATTAATGCCACTGCACATAAAAGGTCAGTGACCCCCAAAAATCCTGCTATTTACAGAAAAGGCTAGAAAAACATGAAATTAAAGTCTGCAAATGGATCCTAATGACTGCAAAAACTTATTAGATCAACATATTGGCCAAATGGGTACTTGAAAATGGTGAAAAATATTGAAAATCATGCAAAAATCACTAGATTTATGAAGTTGTCTATAAGGAAGCAACATTGACAATGAGATTTTTTTTACTGATCCATGACTGCAAATGGACATATTTTGATCCAAATTGATGGAAAATGATTGTTTAAGATGAAATTGATGCTTTACATTATGAATTGCAGGTCTTGGAGGACATATGACCTTGTTGGAGCTGTCTTGGAAGGATGAACATACAACAGTATCCTACTGACCCAGAAATGCAGAACTGACATTCTATCAATCAAATTGCTGTTGCACCTGTAAGAGAAGATCAGTATAATGTTTAGAATGATAAAGATGAGTCTTAGGAGCTAAAATACATAGAAGATCATGCCGAATCATTATTGTTCTTGCAGATCCAGTCTAATGTCCAAGACTTGTTCAGAGCTGTCCTAGTCATCCAGTCATGCAATGTTGGTCCAACAAGCTTCCAATTGGATACACTTTCACCAAAAATGTGCCACATACATCTCTTGATCCAATCAGCACTTAGAATCTCGTGAATCTACATCAACTCATATTTTCAAGTGTCATGTGACTATATTTTGGCTTTATTAGGCCTTGAAAATTGACTTTTCATCATGTACAACCAAATGGTATCCATTTTGTCTAGATTCAATGTATTTGCAAGCTGTATTTTATCTTTTTCCTAGAGGACAAAAGTAAATCTGAAAATGTAACTAACTGTTGTATCTCATTAAATGCTATGTAACTTGGACCGTTGGTGTTGAATTAATCTCCACCGTCCATTGAAAAACTCAGTATGGTGCCTTGTCTATAAAAGGGCCATCATTTTCTCTCATTTGTAAGTAAGATTAGATACTGAATTATTGAGACTGCCAAATTGTGATCAATACAAAGCAAGTTTGGCAAGTTGCTAAGAATTTGTATTCTTGTGTTATCCTGTTTGGTTTTCATTGTTCATATCAATCTAAATTTAATTAGTTGTGCTTTTGCAATGATGGGTAAATGTTAAGATATTTGATGAATGCTTTGGTTCATACTATTAGTGCTTGCTGATGGTAAGTTACTGTGTATAGTTAGCCTGGGCCCTGTCATTTAATGCATAGTTCGGTTGCATTCCACTAGTTAAGTTGCGCCGTTGTCCGGGTGTTTAATGAGTAAATGCAATTTGAAAATCATAAGGATCCTTTGAAGATTGCATCATTTCTTGCAACATTGTGGGTTTCCTATCCTGGTGAAACATGGAATGGTTTATTGAAAGTATTTGTTTATCTGCAACATTTTACCCAGTTGTGACTGTCACTTAGGATCTCTTATCCCTTCTCCTCTCCTTTTCCTTTTGCATTTTATTTATATCAAGCTTGTTAGGTTAGGTTATAAGCAGCATCTACATTACAAATTTGCTGAAAGTATCATAGGGTTTATGCATACACTACTATCATATTCTATAAACCCTGCATTTCGTGTAAGACCCCTTATAGGCACAGCTAGAACATACAAACTGAGAAATTCCAAGTAAGCTAAGACCTAGCTGTAGAAACCTTGGAGTAGTCTTAGCTAGGGTAGGATACTTTTCAAGAGAGGTGTGAAACCAACAATCACACCTACGTTATTATGTGCTAAAACCACCATCAACACTCATGAGTTGAAGTTATTCCAAAGTTGTAGAATCAACCGTTAAAGATCCACATGTTTGTGTAGAATTCAAGGTAGTGAGCACATCAAGGTCTTCTATTTTCATGTACCAAGGTGACTTAGTTCTATTCAACATCAAGCTAATATTTATAATAGTTCTAAGAGCTAAGTACACCTATCTCCTCACATTTAATTTTCCTAAATTAACATTGATTTACACAATTTATCATTCCTAGTTTTCATTAATTAGACAAGGTGACAATAAGACTTTAAGGAAGAGATCAAGGAATTTTTAATACTTCCACGAGCCGCAATCTGGGAAGGGAAGAGGTTTAAATAAACACTGCTAGAAAATATGATATAGGTGACGGCGTGGATGGATAGGGATGATGCTCTAACTTAGATGCTAAAGGAGGTTTTATTTAAATAAGAAAATCTATCAACATCGGCCCATTCTCTCATTCCCCCTGACACTGATGGTAGAGCTAGCTAAGAATTTTCTCCTCTTTAGATTTTTTTTCTCTTGCAAGATCTGATGGAGGATGACAAGACAAACAAATGTCTACTATTTCTAGTGATGTCATGGGAACCAGAAATCCAAGGACAGGTCAGGATTGTGGATCTCAATTAAATATTTGACATCAACTGCACTTTGGCCCAATTTGCAATCAAAAATATTTGCGGCCAAAGGTGGTTGGATGGAGAGTGGGAGAGAAGGATTCATTGGTCATACATCATCTCCACCTTCCTCTCAAACATAATGGACTTAGTCCAAGACAACCACTTTATCCACGCAACTACATCAGGCCTAGTCTTTAATTATCTCTGTAACTTGGAGAGGTGGATCTCGGCTCTTTGTGGGTATGGCCTGCTCAAAGGGGAGGCAATGGTGGGGGGTTTATTTCCTATCTAGATGTTGATAACTTCACCAGTGTTAGAGTGTGTATACAAGGAGATGCAGTGAGGCCTTTCATGCAGTTGCATAAGCGGCCTAGACATGGCATTACTTGGGCACAACCATACCTTCATAAAGGCCATGAGGGCAAGATGCAAGGATGTTATCATCTCTATAAGATTCCTAAGGATGTATGCACTGAATTGGGCTCCTCATCTCCCAAGAGCACTTGCAAACTAGGAGGAGGCATCGAATATGGAGGGACAGAATGATCCGGAGGACTCGATTGTGCCAATCTCTGCAGCACCGAAGCAAGGACAGTTGAAGTTGTGAGCTTGGAGGGAAGGAGTGTAGTCTCCTATATTTTTAAGATGCTTATTTTGTTTTCATTTCTTACTCCTATTTAAATACACATAGGGGTTGGGGGATGGGTTTTTGGTTTTCAGTTTATGTTTTCTACTCTTAGTTTAGCAGTTGGAATTAGTCATGGCCATTGAAGAGCCATCATTTTTGTATTTTGATCCATAGTTTGTAATGGGTTTAGCTAAGTAGCGTTAGTAATGGCTGCAATTTTTTTTTTAATAACTATGCATTCAACTTCTTATTAATATATGTCTAGGTGGTTTCCACCCTTTTGTATTTAAAAAATTACCAATGAATTTTTTTTTCAGATCTATCTATAATTCGCTAATTAAATCACCAATGAGGACAAATTTGAAAAACATTGCCAACGATTTTTTTTTTTCCAAAAATAGGCATACATTTGCCTATGGCTAGGATTTGCTAGGATTTTATAGGTATTTTCAGGGGGTTTCCTTAAAGTTATCACTAGCATGTACCCTAATAGGTGTTTCTCATAGAGGTTTGAAATAAAGAGGTTGGGTAATCTTAGGTAAATATATCTAATGATTATAGGTACACATTGATTAGTAGAGATAAGGTCAATATATTTTAGAAGCATACATGTTTACACTGCATGCAAGTATAGATGGTCAAAGGCATCTTGAGTCAATGATCCAAGTTAGCATGATTATGTCAAGATAGCATAGGTTGATTACTACCATTTGCAAGAAACCAGATTTGTAGAGTTACAAAATAGCTACTAAAGGCTCCAAACCATTGTATTATTTTCCCTTTTGGATCAAGATGATTTGTTATATATTGAGATCTAAAGTCCTTATATTAATTTTTGGGACATGCATCTCACTTCTGAGGCATCCCCTTCCTTTGAATTTAAATTCTTTTAGGTTAATATTTTTGTTTATGTTATTAGTTTGGGTTTTATTTTAATTAATTAGGAGTTGCATTCTTGTAAGGTTATTTTGAAGTAGTTTCTCATGAAGGAAACTATATATTCCTCCACTCTTCTTTGAATAAACTATACACGAGAAAATATTATGCAAGTAAAATTGAATATTCATGTGAGTATTCATATTTTTTCTATAGTTTTAACACCGATAATTATCACTACTTAGATCCTCATTATATGATTTTTTAAGCAACTATTAGTCACTAAGTGAATGTATATGAGATTTGAAGGATAGAAAGAAAAAATGATGATGAGATGCTTAAGGAGTGTAATCATTAGGTGTAACCACATCATCATGTGAAGGAGAAAAAAAGTAATGTACATCACTTAACAAAGACTCTTGGACTTCTTTGTTAGGTATATCATGGAAAGAGAGGAGGATACTCAAGGGTCAATATTATCACAAGTCATAGAAGAAGTATAATCAATATTAATCTCATCACTAGTAAGAGTCATTAGAATAATATGATCAACATTAAGATCAAGAAACCCACTATCAATAGTCATAAGAAATGTATAATCACCATTAAGCTTATGCATAAGTGAAGTGAATGCATCTAAAGAGAAGGAAAATAATTGATAAGTTTCCTGAAGGATGAAAAGTCATAAACATAATGAAATAACACATACGTGGAACATGCACCACCATCTTTGTGGTAGAAAGGCATGATGTCAATAATGATCAAAGGATTAGATATAAAATTTATAAGAACGCATTGAAATCCTTGATACATGTATGCACAAATGCCAAAGATAAGGTTTGGTGGGAATCCTTGACTAAGATTTAACAATAAAAAGAACATAAAGAGGAATCTATAATCAATCAAGGAATAAACCCAAAATAATGCACTCTATGCACTAAGAGAAATGAAATGTAAGAAATGATGGTATAAATCAAAGTAATCAGATCTCAAACTCAAAAAAATTAGAAAATTCTACCTTAAAGGATAGGTATGGTAGCTATGATTTCATCAAAATATAGATAAATAAACACTAAGTTAATTTAGTTAGTCTAAATGGGGTTGATAAATTAATCAATGCAAGTAGATCCCAAATTAATTAAATAGTGCATATATGTGAGACATTTAAACAATTTAAAATAAATACAATTTAAATAGCTAAGATGGATTAGGACATATGTGGAAATTGATATAATGTGGAATTTGAATGTTGAGGTGATCTTACAAATAACTAACACCTAAATTTTGGAATTGAATATGGGATTAGAGACCTCAGACACATAAATCCTAATATTTTGGATATTGGGATGCAATCACACCATGATTTTGTCCAAGTGGTGTAATTCTCTCCAACTAGTGAGATTTCATCTAATGTTGAGTTTATCTTCCAATGGCTATAGAAAATGTTCAGGCCTAGATGTATATCTATGTCTTCAAGCATTGTGGTGCTAAAGATCATTGTTGGGATCCTACCATGTACAAAGGGAAGTATGAATCTCCATGGATGATAGTTAGGTCCCCAGGTTGATTTGGCAATATTCAAAAAGAGATGAAAGTAGACAATGAATGCTTTATTAGCTATTGTCTAATGCCGATTGTGAGTGATAATTGAGATAGAGGTAAATTAAGAAGTGATAGATGTCAATTGTTAAATTTATGTGTCTAATGCCAATTGAGACTAATGCACATTGAGTCTGATGCTAGCTAAAACTAGTGTAATCTGATTCCTATAAAGTTAGATTTTAATATATAATTGTTCCAAGATTGAAAGTGTCTTAGGATGGTGTCCTTAAATTCACAACCTTAGAAATGCAATTTGAATTTTTGGCATCCACATCAACAAGTAATGGTCATATCTTGGGATTATTGACCTTGAAATTACAAATTTTAATTTTGGAATCCAGGGATCTTACCCATGATTTAGTATAGGAAGAAAAACTTTAACAATTGAATTAGCATAAATATGCGATAAATAATTTGATGTAAAAAACTGAGGAACTAAAATTCACAATCAATAATTACACCACAAAAACTAAATTAAATGTTAAAATCATACATTAACAAGGGCTGCAGGGCAACATTAGTCCCTGCCAAGTGCTGTAAAGAGAAAGAACAATTTGAAGCTGGAGCTAGAGTGTTCAAAATCATATTGTATTGCCAGTTCAAAGATAGTGAAAATGATGGTTTGGGATAGACTATCAATTCTTAAAATAGATAGCAGAAGGTTCCCATTGGGCTGTGGTTTGATGACAATATAGAGCACTTAATTGCCAAAATGAACCAGCTCAACTAAGTAACTAAGTAGTTTATGTAAAGCTATATATCCCAAAGTGTTTTGTCCATGTAGGAACATCAAGAATTTAAAAAAAAAAGTGCAATGAATATGCAAAATCCAACCAAGATGAATTTTTTTCCCTACCTAACAATCTCCATAAAACTGGACTCCTTGTTAAGGTAGTTGGAGTGAGAGCCTGTGATGTTCTGCTTGATTTGATGTCATTAATAATGACAACTAATACTAACAATCTAATAATTTACAATAATTATATAGGAAATACAAATTGTAATAAATGGTGATACTTGGTTTTGTGATGAAATAATGTATGGAAATCCAAAATGGTATAGAAATATGAACAGTTAAAGATCTAAAATAGATGATAATAGTGTAATATTTACCTTCAAACTAAGAATTTATATTTACTCTATACAAGAAGAAGTCTAGGGATTAGGGAAAAGTCCATGACCATAGTGTCAATATGAACTACTATGTATACATATTTGTATAGACTATTGTATGTATTTATGCCTGCAAATAACATAGTTGTTGAGGTGAAAAGAAATAATTTAAGAATTAACAAAATGAATATGAGTGTCATATGGTTTTTAGATTATAGAAATGTATTTATAGTGTTTAATGTTTTGAGCACTAGAAGCATTGATTATTACATCTAGTGTTAACAAAGAGTTTTAGAATTTAGATATACATTGGCAATATGAATTATTGTGCATACATGTTGTATGTATTTATGCCTACAAAAAGCATAGCTATTGAGGATATATAGACGCCTTTCTTGGAAGCACCCATGTGGATTAATTCCTTCTACCAGTTTTTTGTGTGATGCCTCTATTCTTTTGTTGTATTATGTGGTCAGAATCAATTTTGTCAACTGCAGAGCTGAATGAAATGCTTGGGCAATATTCCAGATGTATATTGTGTCACTACAGCAAATCAATTTTGAATTGGAAAATCAATCATAACAGACAAGTAATGATATGGTCTAGTGCTTGTATGTGCAATGTGGCTTTGCCTTACCTAGACAAAATGCATATTTATGTTTTTACTTTCACTATAATCTGTAGCATTGTAACTATTTGAGTTAATTGCAAATAGTGTTGAAGGTATGAAATAAACTCTAGTACAAATAATTACTATGCACAAACAATTGGTCTATAGCAAGTAATGAAAACTTTCACAACATTGAAGAATCGTTGACAACATAATTAATGAAGTAGATAGTGAATTGTGCATGGAAGGAAATATTGATCTCTTGACTATAGTCTGTGTTTTTCCCCTGGTAGTGCAAGGACTTTGTTGTGCAACCATTGGGTGCAAATTTTTCCTAGGGTTTTTGTTGCGGAGGAGAGAGGATTCTGGGCGTTGCAAGTACTTTCATGTGGAAGCATTGGCTATGAATTTTCCCTAGAGTTTTTAATTGTAGAGGAGAGAGGAATGATATGCATGACTTTGGACGTGTCGGCTTTGAGAGCATGATGTTTTTTGCAAGGCAAGTGTGGGAACACCTGTTTGTGTGCAAGGCTCGTCAAGAACAAGTGTCTTCACCTACTAAAAACATATGTGTCACTCAATATGTTGATATTTCATAGTTACTTCTAATTAGTAACAACATTAAACCTTCGAAAGATAATAGTAACAACAATATGGCATCAACAAATGGTATAACTATCCAATCAGCAATAGCAGTAAATATGAAATACTGAAGTAGACTCAATGTATATCTAAAATGAGATGACAAAATATTTTCACTCATAATTATAATAAAATGGATCTTCTGATCAATACACTTACAACCTATCATTGTGAGCCACGCTATCTGGCTGTGGTGATGTTAGGATCTTCGACATTAAAAAAATGAAGCTATTCAATATAGTGAATCAATATTTAAGTGTACTTAGCCACCTTTCTTCTATGAATTAGCTAGTTTCACTAAGCTTTCCACCAACCCAAAGATTGAAGCAACTAGCTATATAACAATGAGTGTTCCATTACTTTGGCCTTGCCAATATTTTGCACTCAAATTTGTCTATTGGGCAAGACTAGTTAAGACTAGCAAGGCCTAAAAATGGTTGCAAGTGTTGCTGCAATCCCTGATTCTTTCAATATTCACTAGAGTATACAAATACTACAGGAAAGTTTAGTTTGACTAATGGCCATTGTTTTTGAGGCTCATCCTTATGATCATATTTTGGAGAAAGAGAAAAGTGGCAATAGTAAAATAGTAGTGATTGGAGGGACGAGTTATATCAATTGGACAGTTTGTTGCTCTAGCAGCTGGAAAAGTACAGGTTGTGTATTTAAACTATAGGAAGATGAAGAGGGGTAAATTTATATAGGTGAAAGTGAAGCCAATAAAAGGACTCAGTTTAATGCAAGTCATGGTAGTCAAGGCTAAGTGAGACAACTGTCGAGCCTAATACTAAAAGATTACTAACTGTTCCGAGTCTAAGTAGATCTCATATATATTCTAAGTCTAAATGTGTGTCATTGATTAAGTTTTTGTTTTGTATGGTAATAGGTTTGTAGATTTTTTCAGCTCTAACCAACGCCAACACAGTGTCTTTTCAAACACTATACACATTACACATCTCAGCTATGAATGTCATAACTTTCAAAACAACATGGACACTATACACATACACATTACAAGAGTGCATTAGTCAAACAAGTTGTGATTGATATCAGCATAACAGTAAGCATAGATGTTTTAAATATTTATAAACAAACAAGATACAAAACAACTATGATGGGATATTGGTTGAACTAGTTACGATGACAAGAATGGAATAGATAGAAAAGTCAGTGACATTGTGTTACCATTTGTTGTATGATGCATCCAACATCAAGTTCTACAGTTACAAAGTTAGTTGTTGTAGTAGACAATTCCATAGTTGAATGAAATGCTTGTGTTATATTACAGATTGCGTATTGTGCCACTGCAGGAAAGCAATTTTGAGTTTGAAAATTAGTCACAACAAATAGGTAAAGACATGGCCTGGTGCTTGAATGTACAATGTGGGTTTGTTTTGGCTAGGCAAAATGCATATTTCTGTGATTACTTTGCATACACAAGCAAAAAACAATCAGCAGAAAAATGGCATACAGTGTAATGCAAACTGTATTGAATACAATAATCCCCAACAGTGTAATTATTCTAGCTAATTTTAGATAAAGTTTAAAGTATCAAATAGAGAGGTAAGCAATAAACTATAGATTTATTCTGAACATTTTAATCATGTGGAGCTTATTCACGAGCCAACTATAGATTTAAGTTTTAACAGTCACAAGAAACAAATATTATATCCAGCATTAGTCTTGTAGTGTGATGTCTTTGTTCATTTGTTGTATGATGTCCCTAGAATTATATTGTGAAAGTTTACAGTAGGTTGAACTAGACTGCTGAGAAGTAGCATAGGATTGTGGGCCATCAGCTAGTGCTTCCATCATCGCACCAATGTCAGGTAATGAACCAAGTAATGAAAACTTTGACAATATTTAAGATGCAGGGACAATTCCGATTCACGCCTTAGTTTTCACCTCACCAAAATAGTATTGGCTATCCATTATCCTATCAACTTCATTAAATATGCTAGGCTAGTTATCCTATCTAGTTCATTAATTATCCTGCTACCCTTTATTAGTGTTGCTCAAGTTGCTGTAAACTTTGGCAATATAATGTAGCATGCTTTAAATTTCACTAAAATACATGTTCAAATTCTTAATGTCCTCTGTTGTTAAATAAAAGCTTTTTGATTGTGGTTTGGGATGTGCCTAACACAACATGCCAGGACACTTGTTCTTGATGAGGCTTGGACACAGACAAATAAAGCCACACCTGTCTTGCAAAAAAACATCCTGCTCTCAAAACTGACATGTCCAAAGCCATGTCATTCCTCTCTCCTGTGCAATTAAAACCCCAAGAAAAATTCACACCCAATGGCTGCACAGGAAAGTGCTTACAGCACCCAGAATCCTCTCCTCCACAATAAAAAAAACCATAGGGAAAATTCACATGCAATGGTTGCACATGAAAGTGCTTGCACTGCCAGGGGAAAATCACATAGACTATAGTTGAGACATCAATATTTTGTTGCATGCATGATTTACAAAAAAAATACTAATTTAGTTTTAGAGAGGTGGAAACTAAAGTCTCCTTCCTTTGGCAAGGAAGCAGGGACTATTTTAGTGAGGCAAAAACTAAAGTCTGCCATGGATTGCAATTAACTTGATTGCTACCTATAATATAGCCTCTATGCAACATTTTGTACAAGCATGGGATGAGGAACTTGAGAAGCATTGGAATGTCTTTGATTTGGATGAATAGTTATAAGCATTGAATGAGGAACTTGAGAATCATTGGAATGTCTTTGCTTTGGATGAATAGTTATAAGCATTTTCAGTTGGAGTAGGTATACACATTTTGAGCAAATATGCAAGTAGCTATTCAACTAATTGCAATCCATGGTTTGTTTGTATAGGTTTTTCATGCAGTTGCAACTCTAATGCAAAATATAGGATCCATGTCCATAGGTAGTTTTTGTTTGATGCTAGTGTGGGTGTAAACAATGTTTGAACAAATACCAAATGCACTGATCGAAAGTAAAATGCAATGACATTTAGCAATGAATTGTTTGCTGCAGAGTAGAGACAGGAGCATGTTCTTGTTTAAACATAACATAAATGTTAATTGCACAAGCATGTGACAAGGGCATGCTGACGATAAGATTTGTTGCAAGTGACTTGTACAAGAGCTCAAGAGTCTACAATGAATAGTAAACAAACACAAAATTTTATTTATCAATATAATGGGAATTTTCTTCTACATTCGTGAACCAGAAGTAGCTATGAGTTGTGCTAGCTTGCCCACTACTCTAGCCTCAAGAATCAAGCTCTTGTTTATGTTCATAAAAAATAGATCAAAGAGTTAGAATTAACTTTTCATCTCTAGGGGACTTTGAAAAAACACTTATTGCAAAACAATTATTTACAACTAGCCCCAAATTTTATATTTTGCATGTGTAGTTTTAGAAGCAATATTGTGTCTCTACAAGGAAAAAAGAAGTATTATTGAAGACCTAAAAATTGGAGGATAAAGTTTTTTTTGTTTGTATAATTTCACTTTTGCCATGTTATTCAACCTGGCATAGCACATTCAAGTACGAGGCTTGATACTTGTCTTTTGTAATAGGTTTGGGATACATATAGATTATGCATATCTAGGCAAAATGAACACGTCTATAATGACTTATAATTTAATTCTCATTATGTGACTCTACCAAAATATATAGCATGTTGAAGTTTGTTTGCTTTGGACAACTTTTCTTGAGGATGAGGCATAATTCTGTGTAATCATTTAGGTTATATCTTTGTGTTTTTGTCCATTCCAAAATCAAACTTAGTTGCATCATCTCATGCAAACAAAGTAATTTATTTGTAGAGTTTTCTTCACACAAAAAAAGAATACAAACAAGGTCAACACAAAATATTTATGCACATTTTAAAGAACTAAAAAACAATAATTAGGGGTGGAAATCACATTTAATACAAGGATCCCTTCAATCAGTGATGCTAAAAATACAGGAATCTAACATCACATACACTTTAGATTCTAGGAACTGAACACATCATGTATACACATTGTAGTATAGAATAATACATTACATATATTACACAATTTAGGTGGGAAAAAACTATTCTTTCCACCTTCTTGAACCTCCCATATCATTCATCTCATCTACTAATTTACCTAATAATGGGTCTGTAAAGATGCACTTAAATTTAAATTCTTCAAAGATTATAATATGGAGAGATATCAAGGCAACTTGGGACAACATCTTCAACATTTTAAAAAGAAATGAAATTTGGGTTATTATTTAGGGTAAAATTTACTCAAGGAAAAAATGAAGCAGAACATAGAATGTTTAGAGGGCACAATGAGAATGTTGAGAGAAGAACGACTGATGCAAGAAAGATGTTTAAAAGAATGCTCTAAGAAATGTTGTCTCATGGACTGGAATAATTGCAAGTTATACAAGATAGAAATGAAATGGAGGTACTAAGCCTATTTTGGAAAATGCAGTAGGCGGGTATAAATCCAAACCAATTTAGATGTTTAAAGGAATGCTCTAAGAAATGTTGTCTCATGGACTGGAATAATTGCAAGTTATACAAGATAGAAATGAAATGGAGGTACTGAGCCTATTTTGGAAAATGCAATAGGCGGGTATAAATCCAAACCAATTTATAGGCTCTTATGTTCTTAGCACCAACCTACAAGTTTTAGAATAGGGAAAGTAGGCTAGTAGATGCATGGCAAGTATTTGAAATGATGCTTGAACAAGATGCCATTTCGTGATATGCAATGATTTGTGGTCATTCCCAATGATCAAGGGGAGGAAGCCATGAAAATATTTCAAAGAAGGCAATGGGTAGTAAGGAAAGAAGACCAAACCAAATCTTTTTGTTGTTCTAGGGCCTTGCACGACTTTGGTAGCTTTGTAGTTTGGCAAGCATATTCATTCCCTTGTCATTAAAAATAGTTTTCAATCAAATCTATATGTTGGTAATGCCCTTGTGCAAAATGTGGGGGAGTTGAAGATGCATGCCAAGTATTTAACTTGATGCAAGAACATGATTTGGTCTCATGGTATGCAGTCATTTTAGGATGTGCACAACATAGGCATTGGAAGAAAGCAATCCAACTTTTTGGGAAAATGCAAGAAGCCAGCATTTCTTATTCCATTGCATCCACAAAATACAAATAGAACTGAATTACGTGACATGATTCTTCTTTTATATTAAGGAAATTAAGCATCCTAACATTTGTGGAACTATTTTGTTATTATTAGAGTGTGTATTTTGAATTTAATATAAAGGCACAACTTGTTGAGTAGTATTGCCAAACAGTTAACTAGTCTTCTGTATGCTTCCTAGTTTAGTATATGTATGAATAGTGGCATAAAAACCATTTTCATATGGAAGAGAGCTTATATTTAGATGTCTTCATGTTATGTTAAATGTTTGTAGTCAAATTTGTGAAATCTATGTTAAACTGTGCCCTAGAAAGTTGCATTTCATAGTCTTGAAGAATAAGAGTTTGCTCATATTCTTATGAATTTAAGAGGATATATTATTTTCAGCGATAACATTTCAAAATTAAATGCTTAGAAGTACATGCAAAATCTAAATCTGTTTATGAATTTTCAAGGAAAAATTTACTGAAATCAAGCTCAAGATACATACTCATACAATAAGAAAAGAGAAGCACAAATATTGCGATGCTTAATTTTGTTAATATAAAAGGAGAATTGTGTCACCTGTCATATTGGTGAAACTAGCAAGGATCTTGGTGAATGCTCTAGAATTTGTCTTTGCATTTGACAATTGCATTTGCTTGAAAGTTTCTGAAGCCTTTCCAACAAATCCATTTTGTTTATGACCTGCAATCATTGTAGCCCATGGCATCGCATTTATTTGAGGCATTCTATTAAAAATTTCATGTGCCTTGTTTAGAGATCCACATTTCATGTGCCTTTTCTATAGTTATCTTGACAAAGCAAAATTTTTGGATAAAAGAAAAGCAATTTATGTTTCTCTCACTTATAAAACTAGAGCAAGGTTGTTGGTAGCCTCTAGTGGGGTCAAGTTCAAATTAAGGACTTTCCGCCACAAGAATGGGAACCTTCATATAGGCCATCTTTATTTTGAGCTTTTGAGACTCGTGATGGAAGCCCTATAGCACACATATTGGGTGCCCATGTTTAGAAAGTTTTAAGTGAGCATTAATGTAGCCACACTCAGAGACACCAGAAATTCCAAAGACAAAGATGATGATGGTCAACTAGTGCTAATGGATAAATAGAGTCCCCAACCTATATTGGTTATGCCTCCAGGAATACTAGCATTGTAGACTGGTGAGTTGGGACTAATTATCAAGCTTGTAGGACTACTACTGAAAAACAATAAATAATAACAATAAATAAAAATATAGAAAGCAAGTGGGGACATTGCAAATGTCATAATATTATAAGAGGAATACTAGCATTGTTTACTAGTTATCGAGCTTGTAGGACTGCTACTGAAAAATAATTCAATAACAATAAATAGAAATATAGAAAGTAAATGGGAACATTCCAAATTTCACAATATTGTCAAGAGAAAAGTTATTAGTACGTTTCCTCAATATATGATGCATACTCACAAGGACATTGTAGACACAATTCCCTTGCAAATTTCATAATATTATAAGAGAAATGTTATCAGCAGGTTTCCTCAATATATGATGCATACCTTACAATGAAACTATAAATGCAATTCCCCTTGCTTGTAATCATAAAGACCCAATACTCCAATTTTTTAGATGACACAAATTCCACTTCAATTATACACCAGAACGAAAATTACAGATTTGGATTGTTTTCTATAACGAATACTGTAGAGTTGAAATAACAGAAAGCCCTCTATTGCTTATACTATTGCAAGTAGTTGTTGAAAGAAATAGTCATGGGCTGCCAGATTCTATGACTCAGAGCACGCTTGGTTGGGCTGAATGGAACTGAATCTGCCCTGCTTGATGAGCAAACCCAATCTAGTGCACTTTGCAAGAAATAATTAGGGGTCCGAGGGTCTACTACAAACCACTATGCCACTATGCCCTCTGTTACACACTCATCCACATATCATTCCAACATAATCCTATATCTCCATGAATAAAACCCTTTTCATACAGATGTAAATGGCATTAATGTAAATGACATGAATATACTTGAAGGAGCTGTCAAGAAAACTATAGCTAATAGCGATGTGTACAGAAATACGGGTGTGTCTCTGCCTGTGCCGAAATGGGAACTTTGGAATGTAGTATGGATATATATTGAAAGATGAAGGAAGAGGATTACTATCAAATGTTATGGTTGCACCTGTCGGAACAAATGCCACCATGCATCGAGCCCTGGACACAGACACCTGCACCCATACCTGGCCTACAAAAACCCTCGGTTATGTCACTGGCAGTTTTGAAAAAACATGCAATGAAAAAGCAAGAGCAATCAAACAATAGACAGGAAATTTTGAACACCCCAGGAAAGCAGAATGCTCCCCTTATGGCCCACTGTGCCATGGAAATTCGGTTGAGAGGAACTATTTTCTTTCCCATTGTGCCCTAGAACTACAACAGAATTTCCAATAGAATCATATGATCTGGACATATTACGTCCTTTCCAAATTTTTTTAAAAAATCTACAAGCCTATTATTTCGAGTAGGGCTAATTATATCATTGAATTCTGCATTGCAGCAAAACCCTAGAAGTGTAATGGTGACTATTTCTATATGATTAAATGAATGAATGAGAACAAATGCAACCACAGATTTACTGTATGAAATTGCCGTGATAACAAAACAATTCGATAGTCACAAACCTAGGTCAAGCATCAAGCTACTAGCCAACAAAAAAATATTTAGCTTCACAGGTAAATTTTATAAATTATCATAATCAAAAGTCAACTGAAATTGAACCAAACCATAATGCGGATGCGCAGTGCCCGTCAGTCTCCAGAGACAAAATTTGCTCATAGCTTTACTGGCAATTGAATTCAATTTAGCAAAAGCCATGAATAAGATCTAGTAGTGCCAACTCAACTCAAATTTGCACCATGATCACAGTATGAGTTTTGGACCCAAAAAAGCAGAAATTTTTGAAAAGCTGAAGAAATTTTGACACAAATGCACCCTCAAACAAAAAATGCTATCAAATTTGACACGATTTTGCAAACTACTGCAGTAAAATGACAATTTTGGGTCCAAAAAGCAAAAAGCCCCAGAAACACGGAAACTTTATAACCTTTTACGAGCAGGAAGAAATTTTCCAACGTCAAGGTAAAACCAATTCGGAATATGATGAATGAATACCAAAACAATAAAAATTGTCACACGAAAAGCGAAATGTAAAGGGAGGAAAAAAAGATCTTACAGGTGATATCCAACTACTATCCCAAAGATACATAAAAGCGTACAACCATATTCCAGTGAACGCCCAAAACTTGACAAAGTAACACCAGAGAAGCTCAAATGTAACACGAAAAGAACAGTATGTAAACCGAAGGTGAAATTTTGAAGCCAGAAAGTGAACATTATTACAGAATGCGCACAACCATGGCAATGCATCCAAAATTTCAGACAAAACTGAAGATTAACACCAGAATCTTTAAACAAAAGTGCAGCAAAATAGTTTTGAATGCAAAACACGGCAGATCTTCTGGTTAAAACGTATTTAAACCACAAAAATGCAAGGGAAAGAAAAACTCACGAAATGTAGCAGAAAACCTGAGATGAAAGCTTGAACTAGTATTTGAAAATGCTGCTAAGCTTGTCCGCAATACTCGCGCACAAAATACAGAGTAGTAATGTAAAGAAAAACAGACGCCTAACTTTGACTCTAAAAATAGAAAACGGGGACTGCATGAGACAGGTGCACCCACACTTGTATGCATGCATGCTCCTCTGCATTTAAAAATCCACATAAAATAAACTTTTGGACATGTCCAAACCTATTAATAAAAAAAACCCCAGAAAAATTTGCATCCAATGGTTGAAAAGGAAAGTGCTTGCATTTCTCTCTCCTATGAATAAAAAACCCCAGAAAAAATCACTCCCAATAGTTACACAGGAAAATGCTTACAGTGTCAGCAAAAAACAACAAACTATAGTAAAAAGATAAATATTTGCATGTATGCACAAGTGACGAGGACTGCTAATGTGATTTTAGAGAGGTGAAAACTACAGTCTCCTGGTTATGGCAGGGACTAATAATACCCATTTGAAAATAACAAAAAAAAAAAAAATCTCTTAAATGATCAGCTCCTCTTTCCAAGAAGAATAGCAATTACCATAAATGAAAATGGAAATAAAATAATGAAATCATCTACTAAGTACAATCATTTGAATTGTTTTGTTAACGTTAATCCAAAGAAAACTGAGTATTATTGAAAAATGTGCATGTAGGCCAATTAGAAGACGTTGGCTTTAAGAAGAAATTGTGGCGGAGGATTCAAAGGAGAATAATCCAATTAAACAGCCGGCTTGTGAACTCGTAATCAACGAGGCATAATACGAAGAGTTAGAAATTGTTTTAAAAGCTGGGAATGAATAAAATTAAGAGCTGGGATAGAGATGGAGAGTAATTTATAGTGAGCATTAATCCCTGAAATTTATACATCAACATCAACTGGTATGAGTTTTTTCTAATCCATGAAGTTATTTATAAGTGTTTTTGAATTTAATTGTATATCTTTTCTATTCCACAATCTATGTCCACTGTAAGCAGCCCGTATGTTATCCTGCCCACTGTTTAGGCAATTTTCCACTTCCATTTATGTGAACCATCTTTCAACCTGTTCACTGCATTCACCTTTTCAACCTCATGAAATGTCGATCAAATTGTAGAAAACAAGTTAGTCAAAGAGATTTCGACCAGCGAGCTGTTTACAATGTGCTGGCTCATTAAGCTTTACCCACAATCCACCACCTCCTCCATGAAACATGAAATTATTTATCAGTGCGGGAGTGCCCATGGTGGCCTGGCCTCTTCATTCTGACCAATTTGCCAACTCTGCTCTGATAGCAGACAAATTGAAGGTTGGCGTGCATGTGAAGGAATGGACAAACGCGGAAGAGAATGAGTTGGTGAGTGCTGAGGAGGTGGAGAAAGCTGTGAAACTGTTAATGACAAGTGAGGAGGGAATGCAGATGAGAAAGAGGGCGCAGGAATTGAGAGATGAAGCCCGGATGGCAGTGGGTGAAGGAGGATCTTCGTGGAAGGAGTTGGATTCACTTTTTCACTTCTCTCAACAGTTTTGCAATTAGAGCAACGAGGATGATTAGTGTTTTGTTGGAGAAGATAGTCGAAATAGGAAGAGCTTATCTAGCTGGTGAGTTTTGAGTTGAGAATTCGATTGTGGTTGATATAACATTCACCAGAAATCATTAATGTTCACACACATGCACAAAGCAGTAGGTAAAGTTGATTCAGTCAAAATAACTGTCCCCTTTGCTGATGGATTTTAGCTGCTTTTTTTAATTTGAAGTTTTTGTCATAGATGTAGTTTTTTAGGTTATCATTCAGTTGAATAGTAAAAGGTAAGTTTTGGTCAATAAAAGTACCCCACAACTATTTAGTATGGATGATGTGTAAAATTGCTCTTCATGTTGAGTTTTTAGTTTTTAGTTTTTTTTTTTTTTTTATAACCAAGAGGAATCGACAGGTTAGCCCAACGACCTCGAGCTTAGCTCTTTAACAAGGCGAGCCCCCCTATAACCTCTCGAACGATGTGCAGTGGACCCCACCGGTAAGCACTTATACACCGCAAATTTAAACCACTGTAAGGAAGAGTTGAACCCATGACCTAGGCTGCCTAAAGCGACAGCTGAGACTGAGCTATCTTCTTTGTAGTCTACTTGACTGCCACTTCTCTTTTTTAATTTTACTTTGTTCAATAAAAAAAAAAACCTAGTTAAAGTAGTTTCACTATTATTTTTTTATTGATTATGTTAGTTACAATGCTATGTTTTGTTACCATGCACTTTGGTGCTTGTTTCTTAATAATTGTGTCAGTTAAGCTCCAAATCAACTAGCACATAAGAATTATGAACCAACTTCAACAACAAATTCAGATCACATATATTCTTAGAAAGATGATGCAATTATAATTGTTGCTGATGATGATTTTTTAGTTGTTGATGAAGTTTTCTGCTACTATTCTAACGGAAGAGCTTAAATAGTCGACACGTTGTAACCAATGTTGACTGTTCAAATTTGATCGAAATCCTACCAACTCGTCTATTTTCTGCATTTAAATTGACAAACACGAGGGTTGAAATCATGGAGGAGGGTCGAATGCAGACGTTGATTAAAGAAGTCAAATCTGTAGCAGGTCAAAAATGCAAGAAAAATAGTTGGCACACAATGTGCTAGCTATTTACAGTGGAACTATTCTAACTATCCTTGTTAAAATTTATTTTCTTGATAAAATTATTTACTTGCTTCTTGTTCAAGTTTATTTACTTGCTTACTGCTCTTAATGTCCTTGTTACCATAAATTCTTGTTTCAATTATAATATCGTAATATTGTAATTATAACTATTGTAATTTTCCTTACAATTTTTTTAGTTACATATTTTATTATAATCTACGAAAATTGTGCTAGTTAAGCACTATTCTTTGTTACTATGCACTTTGGTGCTTTTTTCTAGCCTTCATGGTGGTGACTTTCTTGGGGATTAGGGCCTAAATTTGATGGCCATATGGCCGTATTTAGGCATTTTTACCATAAAATACAATCAATTTTTTAAAAAGATTGTATCATATGAAAGAAGAGATTTGGAATAGACTGTCAAAATTTATATGGAATTGTGATGATATATATATTTGGCTTATATATAATTTTACATTTGTAAAGATATGTCACTTTTTAATGAATAATTGTCGTAAAAAATTTGCTTGATAGGCAGGGTTGACCATCAAATTTAGTCCTTGTTGGGGATGTAATCCTTTTTAGCTAAAAAAAAAACATTTCTATATTAAATATTAAATATTAAAAAGGTGAAGATTCTACTCAAATGACCCTCGTTTACGTAAGGCAACAACTCATGTCTTTTATGTTGGATCTTTGTCTTTTCTATTTGCCATCCAAAATGCATCAGCAACCACTTGAGACTAAAATAACAATAGGATTATTAATTTCAAGGCAAATTGTTCATACTTAACACACTAAACTTATCCCATACCAAAAGCACCGGGCTAATGCATGTCATACCTAATACTACAAATTGATACATAGAATAAAAATAAATAATACATTATTATAATTAGACACTTGTCAATCAAAAAACATGTCAAAGTATAGTTTTTTTTGATGAAAATGCGAAACTGTCTATTAATGAAAAGATAAGTTAAACACTTCCGCAAAAAAATGGGTGGGTTGTATAAAGGCACACCCCAAAATAACTGTCATATGGGTAGAGCCCAAAAAGTTCTAGAAAGTCTAAGGGTATTCACCCGAAATTACATAACAGAAATTATAAAAACATAGCAGAATTGAAAATCATGTAGCTAAAGCAAATCCAGTAGAAGGGGGGTCCTTGTCATCTGGGTTACCCCATATTGTTGTGAGGTTTGGGATGACATCAGGTGGAGCCCAGCCATCATCATTTTGTTCATTCTCAATCTCTGCATTAGTTTCCTTGTGCTGAGATGAAATGGCCAGGTTCAAGCATGAAAAAACTTTGATGCTATCCCAACCAGTGTTAGTTGGATTGAACGCACCACCAGTAGGCCAAGCTATATTGTGACCAGCAGGTCCACTTGCATTGTCAATAGAGGACCAACTTGCATTATCACCTGGATCACCCACAGGATGACTAGATATCCATCCTCGATTGCGTCGAGAGGATGATCGCCTACGACGATGAGATCCATGACGAGGAGGAGGCTAGGAATGGGACTAGGAGTCCCTAGCAGATCCACTCTATGATCCTTAGCCATGAGAAGGTGATTGTGCTCTAACAGAGGAAGGAGAGGGAGGTACCCGTGCCACTATGCAAGGGGCATTACCCTAGTGATCCAAGAGTTCCTGTAAGTGAGATACCTCAAGTGCTACTTTGTTTGCTTGAACTTGAATCTACATTAGAACATTAGAACATATAATAGCTTTAACATAAAGAGAAAAAAATCTTCTAATGTGGTTTTGAGAAAAGATGCGAGAATTACAATCTTTCCAAATTGTAAAGAGAATTTCCACCCTAAAAATATGCCAAATATGAGTAAATCTTGCAGGGAACCTAGAAGAGTCACCCAGAAGTATTATCTACCATGAAAGAGGCTCTGGTCTGAAAGGTTTAAAGAAATCATGAATCCAGTCCCACATATGCTGAGCCCTCGTGCAAAACCAGAAGAGATGCTGAAAAGTCTCAGCATGTCTACAAAAAGGGCAATGGGGATCCTGAACCTCGAGATGAAAAAGTCTTGCCCCAACTGGTAAACCTTGAAAAAGAAGACACCAAGAAAAATGGGCTAGCTTTGGCTCAAGAATGGCTGACCATATAGTGGAAAATCTACTGTGCCAAATAGACACTGAAGAGTGAAGTAGCCATCGTTTATTGAGAGTGTCTACCATGGGCAAATGAGGCGAAAGCCAACTGTAACCAAGCTTAGGCTTATAATTTTTCATTGGAGTGTCTGGAAACCATTTCCAGTCTTTCCACCAAGGCTTGATGGAATGGATTCCCACTTTGTGAATCATGTCTGTTGGAATAGCAGTGACAATGCCATCATAGGTGGCCTGATCATGTCTTTGAAGACCAAATCAAACTCGAAGAGTTTCCCATGCCATAAGACTCATATTGGGTCTATGAAAAATGTCTTGAAGAGTCTGGATACCTTTTTATGAAATCTAAGAGCTTTTAACTAGGGAAACTTGGCTAATGGCTGGCCTGAAATGTTTAAGATTGGTGACCACCAAATGTTCTGCTGATTAAGTGAAAGGCCATCATGAAACCCAGCTCCAGTCCAACAAAGCCAAGGTCTAACTTTCTCCCAGGCTTTCAAAATGCTCTTAGCCACAAAGGTCCTTGAAATTTATATGGTCTCTCTCATGACAAGGATGGTTAAAAAACCAATGCCTTTCCAAGCGAGTCTGTGAACAGGATGACCCATTTCTATATTGTGTCTGAGCAAAATTTTTTATGCCTCACTGCCTGTGAGAGCATGAATGATCCATTTTACACACAAAACTGTGCATTGGCACTAGTGGAAAGAAGACTAAGGCCACCTGAGTGTTTGGGTAAGAAGCAAAACTCCCATGTAACACGGTGAAAACCATGGTGAGTTTCAAAAGAGGTCCAAAGGAAATATCTCAAAAGTTTTTCTAGTTTGGCATATGAGGCTTTTGAAGGAGCCCAACAAGAAGAGTAGTAAACATGAGTTGGTGCTAACACTTTAGAACATACCTAGAATTCTCCAGCCAGAGAAAGTTGCTTAGAAATCTAGTAGGCAAGTTTTTGTTCCACACGAGAAAGAACTGCCTGCCAGAGATCAACAGAGGTGGCTTGGAAGGCAAAAGGGATGCCAAGAAATCAGAAAATTTCACCATGAGCCATCTAGCACCAATCATGCTGTTGGATCTAATATGGAATGGGAAGAATTGATTGCCTGTAACATAGGGTTTGGTGCCACTGGATGGAAGAACCTGAGGCTAAATGGAAAGTTTCAAGGTAGCCAAGAGCATTTCTCACTATAATTTACTTCCAATAAAGTTAAAAAGGGGTCATAAAAAAAATGACCATTAACCAATTGGCAGGAAGAATTAGGTAAAGAAATTCCACGAATAAGACCTTGTGATATAGAATGAGCAAGAAGGTATCCAAAACCTTCTGCAGCTAGTACATACAGAGTAAGCGCAAGAGGACAACCTTGACGTATGGAACGAAACAGGACAAAGGTTGGAGATTACTGGTCATTTATAGTGATACAGGTAGATGCATCTAAAAATAGCATTTTGACAGATTATATGAAATATGGACCAAACCCTAAAGCTACAAGTGTGGCAAGAATAAAATGCCATTCAATGCGATCATAGGCCTTAGCAAAATCAATTTTGAGGAAAATAGCTTTTTGATCAGATTTTCTTGCCCATTCCATGCCTTCCTAGATTGCAATGATATTGTCTAAAATATACCTGGATTTAATAAATCCAGTTTCTTCAGGGCAGAATATCAAAGGTAGTAGATTGCAGAGCTTCAGTGAAAGGGATTTGGCAATGATCTAATAGGAAACATTGAGGAGTGTAATGGGATGCCAGTTGCCTTGATTGATAAGCTTTCCTAAAGAGTTTTAATGAAAAGCTTCAAGATATAGATTATGCAAATCATTTCCTAAGCAATCCCAAAGGGATTTATAAAATTCACAGGGAAAACCATCAATTCCTGGAGCTTTGTGATCAGCCATAGAACAGATTGCTTCCTTTTGGTCTTCAATTGTCAGTAATTGATCACAGAAGCATGTTTGGGCTGGAGAAAGCCTATATGGAACCACTGCAAGGCAATCTTGTAATGTAATCTGTCGCTCAGAAGTGTATTCCTAAGCTATGAAAACTTTTTCATAATGCCTTACAAAAGCCTGCAGAATGTCAAGTAGTTTGAAAAGAACACTATTTTTCTCCTTGATTTACTTAATGCCATGTGAGGAATGTCTAGCTTAGAGAGCTAGAAATAATTCCTTCGAAGCACGATCACCTATTTTTAGCCAGTGCAGTTTGGCTTTTAACTATGCTCCTCTAGCAGCATGGTTATCATCCATTTGCTTATGATGCCTTAACTTCGCAACATTGATTTACAAAGTAGGCAAAAATGGGTCTACTGCCAATGCCTCACTGGCCACTTTCAAAGCAATAGTAGTAGCCTCATAATTAGATAATTAGATTTGATTTTCAAGTGATTTTAATGGATTGATTTTGCTAAGGTGACTTTTAATTTAAATATATACTTATCACATTGTAATTCATTTTTTAAAAATAAAATATTTATATTTAAATAATCCAATTATTATTAATTTATGTATAGGGTTTGTGAACAGGGTTATGCTTAAATGGAAAAGGCCATAGGGTTCTCACGATGGAGATCCAATTTCAAATCCCCCAAGTAACATGTGGTTTCTACGTGGCCTCTACGTGGATTGAGTTGGTTATGTGGATATGTTGATGGGGAGGAGGTCCCCCTTGTGACCTCCAATGATTATGGATCAGAGAACAAATTATGTGTAGGGTTTTATGTCAAACCCAGATCATTTTTGCAACTCGATTTGGGAGTACGAGTTTAAGATGATACTTCTTTAGTTAAGATCAATTTCGGAGAACAAGTCTAAGCAGATACTTCTTTGGCTAAGAGCCCAGGGCTAAGGGGTAATCATTTTTCCAAGGTTTCTTGGGACACAATCCTCATCCATTATGGTGTTGAGGGCCTTGCATCAACGAGACCTTATCCTTGGTGAGCCCATTCAAAACCATTCAGCTTCAACAACAAACCAAACACCCTTTGACACATCATAAAATTATCCTTTATAATGAGAGTACTAGTTTTTTTCTTTTTTTATGAATAAGTCTTATTTAACTCTTTATTAACTAAAAAGATAATAGTACAATATTCACAAAAAAAGCATGGGTGTAAGAAGGCACACCTTCAAAGTCTAAGTGAGATGATGTCCAAAACAAAGATGGAAGTTCAAAGGGCCAAGCACAAATACATTAAAAAAAACACTAAGCAACTAAATCAACACCAATAAAAGGGGGGTCTTCATCATCTACAAACAACATTAAGGTGGAGTCATTAATTGGGTCCCAACGAATAAGAGTACCCTCTTCATAAGGTATGTCGCCAGAAGGGTGTTGAGCATGAATAGGATAAATGGTCAACTCCAAGTGAGGAAACTTGTCAGAGTCAGGCCAATTAAGAGCACCATGCCCATGAGAAGAGGCAAAAGGTAATCGTGAAGGCTAAGTCCAACTGCAGGCTTCATTATCTCTATTCCCCGAAGTTTATGAGCCACAAGATTGGGATTCTTGATCTCTTTTTGCTAATTAATTGTGACCTAACCGATGCCCTTGAGGAGGGGAAGAGGGAGTAGGAGAGACTTCAACAATAGTGCATGAGGCATTACAAGAAATGTTTTGAATAGTGGTTTGTATAGTGATTTATATTAGTGTAGGGCTTCATAATTATTTTAGATAAATTATATAATTTCCTCATGAGAGGAGTTAATTTAGACATGAAACTTAAATAATAATAACAATTTAGACATGAGAGAAGTTATCCCAAATTGTAAATGACTTGCAAAAGCAAGATTTAAATACAGTTTTGTAATTCTATGGATTATATGTAATCTAATGGAAACTATAATGCAATGGCAAATTTTGACAATCTTTCCTTTCTTGTTAAAGATTACATGAATGTGAATAGATTTATAAAATGAATGAATTGCATAGAATGGAAAACTAATCCATGATTAATCTGCAAACTTCAGGAAGAAGTAGATTGTAGTAAAGGTTCGAGTTAGAACTAGAATGGAGGATAGCTGAGATGAAGGAGCACCTTCAGGGCAATCTGAGTCTAAATTAGACCAAATCTTGACTTTATTGAAAGAAACATGGGCGAGGGTGGAAACTCTCAGACACAAAGTGGGAGGTCAGTCAGAATACAGGCGAGATGATTATGATGGGGGTGATGGCAAGGAACGCCATAATGACACCACCCAAAGCTAGCATGGAGAGAATAACTTCGCAGCTAGATAGGAAGGGGATAAGAGGAGCCTTATGGCTATAGAATTGTCTCATGACATGCAAAAGGTCATGCCACCTAAATTTGATGGATCTGTAAGTGGAGATGCTATGAAGGCATGGCTTACAAAGATAAAGTATTTTGAAATTAGAAATTATAATGAGGTTACCAAAGCTGTCTGGGGAGCATTTCAGCTAGCAGGTGAAGCATCCATATGGTGGATGAACAAAAATATGGAATTAGGCTTGAGGTCTACAAGCCTTACTTGGGACAAGTTCGTAGAATTGTTTATGCAAAGATGGTTGCCTCAACTATTTTATGATAAAAAACTTATAGACTTTCAAAACCTAAAACAAGCTGACATGGCTGTAAATGAGTATTGGGAAAAATTCATCCGATTGTTGAAGTATGTGTCATAGTATCGGCAAGATGAGAAATTCTATGCCCAGAAGTAAATATAATGGTGTTAAACACCCAAATTGGGGGTGAGGCTAATGTTCATGGTCCTACTACCATGGAACAGGTCTACGAGAAGGCCGTCAGACAAGAACATAACCTAAAGGCTATGTTGACCTATAGGGAAAGAAATCGCGCAAGAGATATAATTGGTCTCAATCTTCTCAACCCTCAAGGAAAAAGGGGAAGAAACATGAATATACTAAGAAGCATGATAAAGGGGCCAAAAATAAACAAACTAAGTCCAAGGGAGAGAAAAATGGGAACAACCACTCCAGGAAGAATGGGAACAATTTTGTTAAACCTCAAGAGAGGCGAGGACTAGTTGGTGGATGCTACACTTTTGGTGGAGATTACTATGCCAATTAGTATCCCAAAAAATCACAAGGAGTGCAACCAAGAGGGAATCCTCTACCTTCCCAGCAAGTGGCATTCCAGCAACGTATCCATGCAGCCTTGGACAACCGACAAGCCGAGTACCAAATAACTCTAGTAGAGACAACATGTATTTTATTTGGAATTCCAATTTCAGTTTTAATTGATACGGGTGCTATGGAATGTTTTATTTATCCTAAAATTGTAAATAAGATACCTAGAAAAGTAGGATTCATGGCAAACACTTGGTCTATAGAATATGCAAATCACACTAAGGCTCAGGTAGAGCAATGCTTGTTTGAGGCTCGGGTTGAACTTCCAAGCTTTTCCATGGAAGTAAATCTATATGTAGCCCCACTTGGCTCATATGATGTTATCCTAGGGATAAACTGGCTATGGAGACATTGAGCCAAAGTTGATTGTTATGCCAAGATAGTAGAATGTTTGGATGATTTAGGAAATAAAGTCCTTGTCCAAGGGGAACCTAGGGAAGTTAAACTAAGGCAAATGTCTACCTTACAAATGAAAAGGGCACAGAGAAAAGGATGCCAACTTTTTGCTGCCAAGATGGACAAAATAGATGAAACAAAGGAAACCTAGTTCCAAGATGACTTGATGTTTTATGAATCCCAAAAACTTAATGAAGTAGGGATGAAGGAGTCCATAGATTAGAAAGGATTAGATATGGACAAGTATCCCTTCCTCAGAGATTTTGAGGATGTTTTTCTGGATGAACTACTGGGGTTACCCCTTAAAAAAGCTTTTGATTTTTCCATTGATATTATTCCTGGGTTAGAACCTATTTCTAAAGCCTCCTATAGAATGACCAAAATAGAACTAATGGAGTTAAAGACTGAATTGCAAGAGCTGCTAAATGAAGGGTTGATTAGAACCAGTGTGTCACCTTGGGGAGCGCCTGTCATTTTTGTGAAAAAGAAAGATGGCACTTTGCAGTTCTAAATTGATTACCGCATGTTAAACAAAGCAACCATTAAGAACAAATATCCTTTACCTCACATCGATGATCTTTTTGACCAGATGAGGGGTGAAACAATATTTTCCAAGATTAATCTTCAATTTGGATATCACCAATTGAGGTTGAAGGATGAAGACATCCATAAGACAACATTTATAACCAGATATAGACATTATGAATTCACTGTCCTACCTTTTGGGTTGACAAATGCACCATCGACGTTTATGAATCTTATGAACAGTGTGTTCAGAAACCGTCTAGACAAGTTTGTCTTAGCATTTCTTGATGACATTTTGATCTATTCTAAGAATGAAGAAGAACATATGCAGCATTTGAAAATTGTTCTTTAGAGATTAAGAGAGCATAAGTTATATGGTAAGCTCTCTAAGTGTACTTTCTTTCAAAAAGAAGTATAGTATTTAGGTCATATAATTTCAGATAAGGGATAGCTATGGACCAGCTAAGATTAAGGTTATTTCTAAATGGCCAGAACCGAGAAATATTTATGAGGTCCAAAGTTTCATGGGTCGTGTTGATTATTATAGGAAGTTTGTGAAAAACTTCTCTAAGATTGCACATCCTATAACTTCCTTGCAAAGAAAGGGCAAGAAGTTTGAATGGTCAGAAAAGTGTCAGGAGGCCTTTGACCTAGTTGAGGAAAAATTGACTTCAACTCTGATATTTAAAGTACTTGACCCAGAAGGTCAATTTGTAGTCATCACTGATACCTCAGGGGAAGGCTTAGGTGGTGTACTAGTCTAGGATGGACATGTCATTGCATATGAATCACGTAAACTAAAAACTATGAATAGAACTATGCCCCACATGACTTAGAACTGGCAGCAGTCATTCACACACTTCAAATGTGGAGACACTACCTGGTTGGAAAACCATTTGAGTTGAAAATAGATCACTAGGGACTTAAATATTTGTTTACTCAACCCCATCTTCATGCTCGACAAAGAAGATGGCTAGAGTTTATCTCAGATTATGATTTCAAGATTAAGTTTATCCAGGGAAAAGAAAATCAAGTGGCAGATGCTTTAAGTAGGAGAAGGCATATCTCCTCTATGATCTCTATACATTCTGATTTTAGAAATTAGGTGTTACAAAAATCTAAGGGAGACAAGTTTTACGAGCAAGTAAAACAGGCCCTTGAGAAGGATCCATAGAATCTGAAATATGAAGGATTCAACTTTGAACCAGATGGGTTATTAAGGTTCAAAGAAAGGATGTATGTACCTAATTCAGTAGAGTTAAGGAATATGGTTTCGAAAGAGGTTCATTCTGCACCATATTCTAGGCATCTTGGAGTAACCAAGTTACTCACTGATGTGAAACCTCTTATATTTTTGGAAAGGAATGAAGAGGGATGCTGCAAATTTTGTAGCTACTTGTATTGAATGCCAAAGGGTGAAGGCAGAACACCAACACCCAGCAAGATTACTATACCCTCATGAAACTCCTGAGTGGAAATGGTATATTATAAGCATGGATTTTGTGCAAGGGCTTCCTATGTCAAGGAACAGGCACAATGCTATTTTAGTTGTGGTGGATAGACTCACCAAAATAGCCCATTTTATACCTAGAAACTTGACGGATATGGCACCCGTCATTGCTCAAAAATTTGTTCAAGAGATTTTCAGACTGCATGGCATTCCTGAGAAGATTATCTCAAATAAGGATGCATGGATGACATTGAGGTTTTGGAAAATCTTGTTCTCTTCACTTGGTACACAGTTGAGCATAAGCTCTACTTATCATCCTGAAATGGATGGACAAACTGAAAGTGTGAACCAAGTGTTGGAGGACTTATTAAGGATGTATTACATGGATTAGCAATACAAGTGGGAGGATTACCTTCCTCTAGTGGAATTTGCCTATAATAACTCTTATCACTCAACTATTAAGATGGCACCAATTAAAGCATTATATGGATGGAAGTGCCAAACCCCTATAAGCTGGGATAAGCTAGAAGATAGGGTTAGCCAAGTGGTCTAGAAATCTTATCTAAGATGGAAGAATAAGTCCATCTAATTAAAAAGAGGCTAGTGGAGGCCAATGATAGGCAAAAGAACTATGTAGATGCAAAGCATATTGAAAGGCATTTCACTGTGGGAGATAAAGTTCTCCTAAGGGTAAAACCTCAGAAAAGCTTCATCAAATTTGGAAAAATATCTAAATTGACACCAAGATATGTGGGTCCATTTGAAGTTCTGGAAGAAGTCAACCCAGTGGCATACAAAATTGCTCTACCACCAGCACTTTCCATGATGCATAATGTGTTTCATGTTTCTTATTTGAAAAAGTTTAATTCTACTCATAATCAAATTCCTATGCTTGATTGGAATATTCTACCGGTGAAAGACCCAGGAGTGGTGGTGATCGAGCCCATCAAGGTTCTCGTATTGCATAAGCTGCGCTTACGTAACAAGGAAATAACATAGTGCAAGGTCCAGTGGGACCAATATTCGGTGGAAAATGCCACCTGGGAAAATTATGATGACTTTCATGCTAGATTTCCTCATCTTTTCTAAGATATTTGATATTATGCTTTTGAAAACATTTTCATATTATGTTGTTTTATCTTAAAGATAATTAATCATCGGGGACGATGATTCTTATGGGGGGAATATGTTACATCCCCAACTTACAATTAGACTTAATCATTAACTTGGCATGATAATTAGGAGGATTAGTCATAGTTAATTGATTTGATATTGTGGAAATATTTGATTTAACTCTTGATTATGAAGTAGTTACTGATGTTAATTAGTTTTGTAAATTAATTGATTTAAATTATGAGACATGACAATGATACATTGATCATGATCTTGTGATCCTAAGTATGAACAAGAAAATGAACATCCTTCAAAGAAGGAAGGAGAGTATCATCCTAGAGGAATGGTTAGACGTTGCGAAAGAAAAGGGTTGTATAGCCATTTGAGTATCGACTTTTATGTCATAACTCCTCTCGTAAGTTGACACGTGTCTTGTCTCTTTTCTCTAGCTTCCATGATCTTTGTAAGTCATTATGTCATTGGAGTTATCACGACAAGTGACAACCAAACGATGTTCTTGGAGCATCATCCCTAGTCAAGAGACAATAGTGCTAAGAGACTAGGAGGTCTCTCATTATCCTTTTGATCTCAAGGATTATTATTTCCCTAATCATTTGACTAATGGGGATAGTCAATTTCAGGGGAGTATTACTCAACCTTGATAATCGATGATCTTTTTGTGACCCAATTTGTGTTTTCTATTATATTGTGATAATCCTTGAGTAAGGATGAAAACCTTTTTATAGGTTGAATTGCAATAATAATTATATTGTTATTATCTTCCTTATCTTAATATTCAATTATTTTTGAATGCTATTAATTTGTTTTTGGTCAACCTTGAAAAAGGATGGAGAGCTTTGA
Organism: Cunninghamia lanceolata; assembly: GCA_027924645.1. Classification (NCBI taxonomy): domain Eukaryota; kingdom Viridiplantae; phylum Streptophyta; class Pinopsida; order Cupressales; family Cupressaceae; genus Cunninghamia; species Cunninghamia lanceolata. Next base: position 3,853,552 of record BSBN01000178.1, on the reverse strand, counting down.
GCTTATCCTCTCTTGCACGATGCCTGGATTAAGCCACTTTTTGTGGAAATAGATTGAGTGGAAAGGTAGTTACCTTCCACAATGGCATGCCAAGAATCGGCCGGTTATCAAGCTTTCATTATTCATTTTTGTTAGTAGATTTTTGGCTAGGCAGAGTCGTGGTTGGGGTTTTTGGAGTGAGGTGGTGAAAGCTACAAAGATATAGCTCTAGCAGATTTGAAGCTATGTGCAGCTCATAGGAGACTAGGACTGGACTAGAACGGTCTTCCCATCAAAAGTATTGTCCAGGTATTATGGTGGACAAAGTCCTATTTACCATTGATATATTGAACTTGGACTATGTTTAATCTCTATCTGAGATAGTGTGATATTATTTGTTATATCATATGTTTAACTCTAAGGCATGAGACCTATGAGGCCATGCCAAGAAATATGTAAATCTTTTCATAAGATGCAGCTCAAGGCTATTACAACTGAGCTATCAATGTTTCAAAGTTGTATTTCATATTATGGCTCAAGGCCTTAAGGCCAAGCTTACCATGTTATATTTGTGATGAGAATAGGCTCGAAACAATAATTGTTGAGCTAACAACACAAGAAAACTTCCATATGAAGGAACTCACAGCTATAGAGATGAGCTTGAAAACCCACAGTAATCTTTTTTAAGACTACACTTAAGGTCTTATGGCCGACTATTGAAACACTGTAAACTTTTCTAGGACCGTACTCCAAGCTATGAGGCCAAGGCAGTAAAGTATTGTATCCCTACTAGTGGCTAAGCTTGAGGCTTAGACACTGAGCAGCGTCTGCACCATGCTTTATTTATGACACTTGCTCTAGGCCACGAGGCCGAGTGCTTAGAGATGAATTCTTTTCTTTATATGAGCTAAGGTCTTATGACCAACTATAATACATTTTACATTTTGTAGTGCTTGAAGCTGTGATGGTTGTGCTCAATAATAATGCATGTTATACCCACGTCATTTAATGATGTAGTTGGAGCTTAAAAAGCTCTCAAATGGAGTAAAGAATAAATCTAGAATGATGATTGCTATAAATGAATAATATAGTCATTCGACTGTGATAATAGCCAAGAAGGTAATAACAATAATAATATAGTCATTTGACTATGGTGACAGCCGGGAAGCAAATAAATGTCTGTGTGTTTGCAACACCTAAACTAATACCAAGTCAGGCTTGTATGGAAAGCCGACTATGAATATTTTATAGGGTTACTTAAACTATCAAAGACTATACATTTAAACCCTCGATTATGGAGGTGGTAAGACCATTTGGGAACGTGGTCTCATCATGATATAGTTAGAATGTACTTTTAAAAGAATACATACTTGTTCTTCATGTGCCTGAATGAAGACTCATTGGTTAATGTTATGAGTTATAATCCCTTTACTTACTTAAGTTTAAACTAATAAGATTGGTGACTAATACCTAAAGCTCATAAACATAATAAGAGCTATTAATCCAATTGAAACTAATCTACTCTACTATGGTATAATATGTCTAGAGTACCATGAAATTGACTTCATCATAGGTGATGATTTATTATCAAAAAAGTAAACCATGGAAGACCAAGGTGGTCAAAATGGTTGAATTTGATATGAAATGAAAACAAACAAGGTGACGAGGAGTCACTAGTTCCTCATTACGAGGATAACCTATTTAATCGTAACCAACCTATGATGGGAGTTGAATGTCCACGTATGGGCAGTGAATCGAATGGATCCCACTCATACTAGACCTAAAGAACAAGGTCGTTAAGAACTTACTGTAGGACATGACAACTTATAAGTTGAGTTAGGGTGGTGGACATACAACGATGTTCATTGTGCAATGTGTATGTATGTAAAACTTTGGCCAAAGTAATGCATCCATCTCTACATGCATTGTCGGTCCACAGTGCTCTAGATGGCCTAGTGTCTCCAGTAGTGTCATACAAGTTAGAGTGGATCTATAGTGTGTGACCATGAGACATTAGGAAGGACACAACACCAGATACTCAGATGGCTATCCAATTGGTTTCAAATGTCTAAGCTTTTTGTGAAGGGTAGGGCCTCTTCCAATTAGGAAGTTGAGCGGGGGACCGCAGGTCCATGGTTGGAGGAAAAGCACCGGGATGATGCTCTCCTTCCCAAGCATGAGACAAGCCGAGGCTTATGAAGATAGATGTCATTGGTTCCAAATACAATGTTTGCATTTTACGACCAGTTGGTCTATTGTAATGTAAAACTTGATTATGATGCCTAGAGAAAATATTGTTTTGATTAGTGATGGTTACTCACTAAAGATTGTAAATGTTTACTGGATTGTAAGCTTTGTTATATCTTGATTTGATTAACATGCTTAATTGATGGAAAAAGATTATGTTTCTTTTGGTTAAAATTTTGATTATCTCTATCAATTGTTAATTAATGGCTTGATTAAGTTACATGTTTAAGTTAAACCTTGAGCATTATGGATAGTGATGTTACAAGTTGGATACCTGACTCTCCACAAAACAAGGATAGGTGGCAACTTACAACCCATATGAATAGAGCAACTACCCTAGAGAATAGCGGCGAGGTGTCCATTGGAATGACACATCTCCCAAATGACCAACAACTTAGACAAAGTCAAAGAACATGTAGGAAATTGCCTAACTATGATTAAGTTAGTGTAAACTATAGGAGATATACACCAATATCCCCCCTTAAGCATAGCTTAGGTGAGTTTATGAAAGATGGGTCCCAGTTATGCACTTGATTAGGTACCCATAAACAAATGCATCTCTCAAAAGGTAGAGAAAGAAAGAAAACCCAGTGGGAAAAAACTTTCCTCCAAAAAGAGAGAAAATAGAGAGAAAGGCTTAGATAGCCCCCCCAGAAAATGATGATGCCAATGCAGACCGCACTATAGGTATGAGGAACTCTTGAAGCATGTTGTAGTAGTAAATTCTGCCATTGAGAAAACTAATTGAAGTTGGTAATGATCAAGGGATGAAGACTAGGATGAAGGTCTAAGAAATATTTTGAACAACTGAAGACAAGGATGTGCATTGAGAACACATACGAATGAGATAAGAATATGTACGATTCAACTTGTGATTGTTACAACCCCCATTACACTTTGTAGATCAGTGTGAGTACAATTTCTCAATTCCCTTTACACTTTCAATTACATGACACTACATGAGCGTATTTACAAACAAAGATGCTAGTGGAGTTTAATCAACCTCCTATATGGAACCAACTAAGCTGAGCCATGAGTTGATACTTGGCTCTAAAGTTGCATTTTGATTGTCTTCTTCACTAGATGTAAAATGCGAAAAGATGAAGGCGTAGCCAAAGTGACAAACTTTTCTTTTTGCAACAAGTTTTCGATCTTTGGATTCTCAAATGAGGGCTGATGTTGCTATGAACTCAACTATCTTCTTAGAATCTATGAGTGCGTACACTGAGAGGTAATTTTTGAATAAATCAGGAATGTAATATACATTATGTACAAAACCATTTCCCAATTTTACAGTCCCTTTGCCAAGAACATCATGATAGGCACTGTCCATTAGTATTTTGTAACTATTGCAAGATTGGATTCTCACAAACAATTCAATAAAAGGTGACATGTGATCACCCGCAATTGAACTAAGGACCCATCTATTAAGTTTTGTTTTTTATGGTGGCATTGTATTACCTTTGTTTACCCTTTTGAGTGGCGAAGACTTCTTAATGCTTAGTTTTTAAAGTTTAAGGTGGCACTTTAGTTTGAGTGTTTTTTAGCACTCATCCTTGATACCCCCCTTAAAGTGGTACTTTATATCTTAGTGCAATGACATCAAATTACACCTATGATTGAATTGCCCCCTTAGTTTGTTCCCCCCCTAAATTGTGCAAATGAATAGAAGAAGTGTGTTTAGTCACCCTAAAACATCATGATCAGGCATTTATAATTGTAGTGTGATATCAAGTTAGTTGGATAGGGGATGAAAAAAGAACCACTTTTGCAAAAAGAATGACTTGATTTTGAGTTGTTTTGCAAAAGTCATGGCCCTTTGAAAATTTTGCATTCACAAAAAAAATACACCTAAAATTTTTTTCGAATGTGCTTGGAAAAAAAAATGCATACAACTTTTAATGGAAAAAAACTTGTAGAGAGGAAAACGTTTAGCGCCAGTTGGTAGACCCTGACCAGGGGCTTATTAACCCATATGACCAAGGGCTAATACATAAAAAATTGAGGAGTTTCTTATGTCACATGAATAGTGATACTCACCTCTGCAACTAATTTGATAGCCGTTGCAGTGCAAAGGCATAGAAACGTGCCAAAAAAAGCCTATATTCATGCCTGTTTGACTGACCAAATAGGGCATTTGGACGCGGCTTTGATGGCAGTGTGGTTAAGCACCCGATTGAGGGTGAAATCACAGTGATTTGAGGGTGAAATAGAGGGTGACACTGGTTGGTGTTTGCTTTTGGGACACCTCTGTATGGTGTTGAACCTCCTCCTTGCAGGCCCAATGCAGGGCATATACAGCTACTGAAAACCTTCACTAGATGTGCCTTATACAACTGTTGATGTGGCCTTTAAAATCCATCATGAACTGTATATAGTGCCTACAAAAAAGGGCATCAATGAGGGACGCGAGCCATCAGGGGATAGGCAAGCTAATGCCTTCTAGAACACGCCTATATGAGGTGTCTTTGATGTGTCTCGACCTCCACAATGCAGGTCTGATAATGGGTGTTTTGAGTCGGTGATGTAGGCTGATTTTGTCCTCTCTGTGGTGTCAAGACAATGCCCTCTAAGGGCAATTCAAACTCCATAGTAGACATAGTAAAAACAATGTTAAACAACAAAACTGAATACAAACAAAACCAAGAAAATGCCTCATAGAAATGAAGCGCGACTTCAATGGAATGAGATGCACAGCAAAAAAAATGGCTTGAAACTAACCACGAAGGCTCTGATACCATGTAGAGAATGCCAAGATCATGGAGATACAACAAGCACGAGATTGCATGTGAAAACGAACAAATGTATTAACAAATGAGAAGATATAAATAGGAGAAGTTGGATACCTGATTCTCCACAAAACAAGGATAGGTAGCAACTTACAACCCATATGAATAGCGCAACTACCCTAGAGAATAGCAGCGAGGTGTCCATTTGAATGACACATCTTCCAAATGGCCAACAACTTAGACAAAGTCAAAGAACATGTGGCAAATCGCCTAACTATGATTAAGTTAGTGTAAACTATAGGAGTTATACAATAACAGTAATATTGAAAAAGAGATGAAAGTAGGCAATGAATGCTTTATTGGCTATTGTCTGATGCCAATTGTAAGTGATAATTAAGAAAGAGATAAATTGAGAAGTGATAGCTATGCCAATTGTTAAATTTATGTGTCTAATGCCAACTAAGACTAATGCACATTGAGTCTAATGTCAGCGAAGACTAGTGTAATATGATTCCTATGAAGTTAGATTTTAATATATAATCTTTCCAAGATTGAAAGTGTCTTAGGATGATGTCCTTAAATACACAACCAACACAATTTGAATTTTTGGCATGCACATCAACAAGTAATGGTCATATCTTAAGATTGTTGACCTTGAAATTACAAAATTTTAATATAGGAAAGAAAAGTTTTAACAATTTAATTAGTGTAAATATGAGATAAATAATTTGATATAACAATTAAGGAGTTAAGATTCACAATCAATAATTACACCACAAAAAATAAATTAAATGTTAAAATCATACATTAATAATACCCATACAAAATGACATTATATATAAAAATTTTAAAAAATAATAATATACATATTTTCTCTACTAATAGAGCTCATGACCAATGATCTAATTTAAAAATTAAAAAATGAACAAGATGAAACATACCAATACAAGTTTAGTGGCAAAATCTTAAGAGACAAAAGTGAAGATCCAAGCTTTCTAACTTTAATTTAAAAAAATAAAAAAATAAAAAATAAATCTCTTACATGATCAACTCCTCTTTCCAAGAATAATAGCAATTACCATACATGAAAATGGAAATAAAATAATGAAATCATCTACCAAGTACAATCATTTGAATTTTTTGTTAGCGTTAATCCAAATAAAATTGATTATTATTCAAAAATATGCATGTAGGCCAATTAGAAGCATTGGCTTTAAAAAGTTGTGGCGAAGGATTCAAAGGAGAATAATTTAATTGAACATCTGGCTTGTGAACTCGTAATCAACGAGGTATAATACGAAGAGTAAGAAATTGTTTTAAATGCTCGGAATGAATAAAATTAAGAGTTGGGATAGAGATGGAGAGTAATTTATAATGAACATTAATCCCTAAAATTTATACATCAATATCATACCAGAGTTTGCTTCCATCCATGAAGTTATTTATAAGTGTTTTAGGATTTAATTTTATATCTTTTTTATCCCACAATCTATGGAACAACTTATCTAGCCCGTGTTGTAATTTTGACTTTAGTTGAAATATCACCACCAAAAGCGCATGTGAAGAACAGTCAGTAAAGTTAATAAGTTTGTAGTGAGGAGGTCATGTGCCGGCTATTTACGTAAGGCCCAATCCACCATCTCCTCCATGAAATTATTTATGAGTGCTTTTGGATTTAATTGTATTTTTTTTATGGGACAATCCACCACCTACTCCATGAAATTATTTATGAGTACTTTTGGATTTAATTGTATATCTTTTCCCTCCAACAATCCACAACCTCCAAAAGATTAATTTTCTTTTCGACTTTCACAGACAATTAGATACATCTGATAATTTCAACAGTGCATAATAGGTGGGGAGGAAATAAATTTAGTGGAAATGGAAGAGGAAATTGATTTGGGTTTGCTTTGTATTTAGAAGCTCCAGACTAGTTGAATGGACACAGAAGCAAGTGGTAGAAGAATGTATGTAATTGTGGTGCCTCTCCCTGCATAGGGACACCTCAATCAACTACTGCATCTCTCCAGAGCCATTGCGGAATGAGGAGTCACTGTATCGTTTGTGGCCACCTCTACTCATATTCAACAAGTCTGGCACCGTGTTGATGGATGGGATCCTCACAAGTTTGATATTCACTTCAGGGAATTGCCCATGCCTCATTTCTTAGATAGAGAGCCTGATATTCAAAGCTCTGCTATCAATATGTTTCCTCTTCAGTTGATGCCTCTGTTTGAAGCGATGGAGGATCAATTACACCCTCATCTTGATCTCTTAGTAGGCACCATCTACTTTGACAATGATACCAGGGTAGTGATTATGTACGATTCCCAAATGGGATGGGTCCAGATTCTAGCTTCAAAGTATAAAATTTCTGCCTATGTGTATAGCCCCGCAGGGGCTTACCCTAATCTATGGTTTGCCAGTAAGATATATGTAGAGACTAGATCATTGTTCCCTGTTAACATTTCATTCAAGCGTTGTGCTCCCGAAAGGTATGTAACCTTTGCAAGGTGCCAAAGGTTTCTAAGTGCCTCTGCTAATGGCGTTATCTTAAACACCTTCTCTGCAATGGAATCAAAATTCATCAGCCGACTACAAAAGGAAAATGTTTTCAGTCGCAAGCCTATGTGGACAGTGGGTCCTCTTCTTCCGCAGAGCTTCTTCAATGATGAGCAATGTTTACAATTAAAGGTAGTGGATAGAGAATGTATGAGATGGTTAGATAAGCAGCCTCCTGCATTGGTTATCTATGTTTCATTCGGAACCATGTCTTCTCTATCGATGTTGCAGATCCAAGCACTGGCTGACAGCTTGGAGCATAGTGGACAGTCTTTCTTGTGGGTGCTCAGGATTTCTGACACTGTGCAATTTTCAAAGGAAGAGAAATCAAATGTCTGCCAGAAGATTATGAGAGGCGAATAGCTGGACGAGGTTTTGTTGCTAAGGATTGGGCGCCTCAGCTTGAGATCTTACTTCACAAGTTGACGGGGGGATTCTTGACATGTTGCGGGTGGAATTTGATGGTGGAGAGCATTGGTGCGAGAGTGCCCATGGTGGCCTGGCCTCTTCATTCTGACCAATTTGCCAACTCTACTCTTGATGCAGGAGCATCTAGTGGTGTAAGGGCAATCTTGCATCACCCAAAAAGATGTTTTGTTTCAAAATCATTATAGTTGTTTTCATTTCTTTCCATAATTAGTATTTATGGTTCCATAATCTCTTGAATAATGATGTAGGACTTTTAGTTTTTCCAAAACTACTAAAAATAAAAAACTGCCAGTTTTGGAAAGTTTACCTGCCATTTTAGGAAAGTTTGCATTTGGACACGGATTGAAGTGAAAACTTACAGAAAGATTCATAATTGAAATATAAGACCTTTGGTGAAGGAATTAGGTAAAGATCATTTGTGAGCTGAAAGATATTAAAGTTTTTGTTTTCTAAAAGGCCTCTAAAATTTTCCAAAACGAGATATGAGACACTAAAACATCCCATAATGTCCCAAAATGTTGATAGAAATCCATTTACAGATTATTGCCATGATAGTTCAGATCACAAGCTTTCCAGCGCTTAAAATGGTTCGTCAATCGGACACCCAGATCAAAAGTTATGCTTTCCGGAAGTTGACCTACTTTTTGGAGGGAGTTACAAATTTGGAAATTTAGTTGGAGGTTGCCAAAAAGTGTTATTTATGACTATTTTGGGAACCCTGGGTAGTAGAGAGTTAAGGGGGAAAGTGTAGAGTCAAGAATAGGTGGGAAAATAGAATCCCTAGCTAATTTAGGGGTTACAAAAGGCAGAAGATTATAGAACCTGGTGATGTGTAGCTGTGGTGTGTTGCAACCTGTGGAGGATTGATTCCTCTTATTGTAATTGAGCTTCTGTAATGTAATGAGTTGCCCAGATCAATAAAAGAAAGTTCTATTTTCTGTGTTCAATTTCTATTGTTTTGTGTTTTGTGATTCACCCCCTTCATCAATTGGTATCAAAGCAAGGCTTCCTGAGTGTGTAAACAGATCACCAACCGTGAGGCAGTTTGCACCAGGACCTGAGGTTGTGGGTTTGTTGTGGAGATCAAGATGCCTCCATGAAGAAATCATATTGGGAGGAATGCTTTGACAGAAGAGGGTTTTAGAGCCCTACAAAGACAAATCGATGCATTGCAAGAGGAGCTGCGAAGAGGGTTTGAGCCAAGAACAAGAGAAGAAAGTGAGGATGAAGCAGAAGAGGAGCTATCTGAGGAAGAACAAGAAGCTGTAGTAGATCCTGCAGAAGTTAGGTTGTTGAGGGCCATTTCTAAGATTGGAAAGAGGCCTACGATCGAAGTTACTACATATTCTGGAGATTTGAATCTAGAATAACTTATTGATTGGATCAATGACATGGATAAATATTTTGAGTATGAAGATGTGGAAGACCCAGATTGGGTCAAGTTTGCAAAAACAAAATTGAAGGGCCATGCCAGTATTTGGTGGAAGGAGATCTAGTTAGAGAGGAATAGAAGAGGAAAAGGAGAGATCACCAGATGGGATCAGATGGTGGAGAAATTGAAGAAACAGTTCATTCATGTGGACTATGAGATGGATTTGTTGAAGAAGCAAGGCAACAAGTCTGTTAAGGCGTATACATAAGAGTTTTATAAGATTACTATCAGAACCGGTCATGCAGAGGCCAACAAGGAGAAGGTAACCCGTTACATAAATGGGTTGAGGCCAAGTATTCAAGAAGAGATGAGCCTGGTCAGAATGACCACCATAGAAGTCGCATACCAGTTTTCCCTGAAGGTGGAAGAGAAGTTGAATAATAGATTTGACAGCAAGCAAAGGGGAAGAGGTCAAGGTGGAAGGACTGGTGGAAGACCCTATGGGGGCCGAAATGAAGATTCAAGGAAAAGTGAAGAAGCTGGCACCAGTTGAAATCAGAGAGGAGATAATACCTACCACCCTCGTGACCAAAACAATGGTGAGCAAAGTTGAAGAGAAAGGGGCCGACCTGGGCAAGGACCCGAAAGAGGAGGTTTCAGAGGAACCTATTTCCAATGTGGAGAAGAAGGGCATTGAGCATACGAGTGTCTACAACATCAAGGAAGGACAAATAGAAGACCTGAAGGATGCACGAGTTGCACATGTAGATGAAGATGCACAGTCTAAGCATTCTGAAGATGTTGAAATGGGAGAAACCCTAGTCATCAGAAGAACTTTGTTGAATGAGGAGAAAGAACCCAATCAAAGGAATAGTTATTCTGCACAAGATGCAAATGTGAAGGTAAGTGTTGTGATATTATTATTGACAGTGGAAGTACTGACAATCTTGTTTCAAAAGAGATGGTTGACAAGTTGAAGTTGATAAGAAGAAAGCATCCACATCCATATCTGATTGCATGGTTACAGAAGGACCACAGAGCTTTGGTCAATGACCAGTGTTTAGTAAAGTTACAGATTGGGGACTACCATGATGAGGTGTTGTGTGATATCATACCGATGGATGCATGTCATATGTTGTTGGGGAGGTTGTGGCAGTACGATAGGATTGCTGTCCATGATGGCCGTGCAAACACATATTCTCTAACAAAGGATGGAGTTCATCATAAGTTGAAGTGCTTGAAGGAGGTGGAAGAAAAGGTATGTAGTACTGCTAGAATTTGCTTTCTAGATGGTAGGAAATTTTTGGAGGGTATGAAGCATGAGCGTCATTGCTTTGTATTGATTCCTAAGATTAGTCAAGAGAAATGTGAAGATGTACTAGCAGAAGTTTCAAATATGTTGGAAGAATTTCAGGACATTATCTCTGATAATGTACCAGAAGGTTTACCACCAGTGAGGAAGATAAGTCATCAAATGGATTTGATACCAGGAGCTAGTTTGCCGAATAAGGCAACCCACAGAATGACCCCTATAGAGAGTGAAGAGCTGAATAGACCAGTTCAAGAGCTGTTAAGGAAGGCGCTGATAAGAGAGAGCCTAAGTCCATGTGCAATACCTACAGTACTAGCATCAAAGAAATATGGAGAGTGGAGAATGTGTACAAATTCTCGAGCCATCAACAATATCATGATCAAGTATAGATTTCCATTACCTAGAATGGATGAAATAATGGATTGTTTGAGTGGAGCCAAGTATTTCACAAAGATTGATCTGAAGAGTGGGTATCACTAGATCCAAATTAGAGAAGGAGATGAATGGAAGATAGCCTTCAAGACAAAAGAGGGTTTGTATGAGTGGTTAGTCATGCCATTTTGGCTAACCAACATACCGAGCACATTCATGCAGCTCATGAACGAGGTGCTGAAAGAATTTTTGGGAAGTTTTGTTATTGTTTATTTGGATGATATTTTGATTTTCAATAAGACTTGGGATGAGCATTTGATGCATATCAGAAGAGTTTTAGAGAAGCTGAGGGAGGAGAAGTTGCTAATTAATCTGAAGAAATGTAGTTTTGCAAAGGAGTTGGTATACCTGGGATTTGTTGTCTCAGAGGAAGGTCTTAAGATGGACCCAGAGAAGGTGAGAGCTATCCTTGAATGGCCTACACCAAGGAGTGTCACAGAGGTGCGATCTTTTTATGGTTTGGTAAGTTTTAACAAAACGTTTATCAGAAATTTTAGTAGCATTTGTGCACCCCTCACTGAGACAATGAGAGGGCATAAAAAAGAGTTTAAATAGACTAAAGGAGCAGACAAAAGCTTTGACACATTGAAGTAGAAAGTCATAGAGCAACCTGTTTTGGCGCTTCTAGATTTCAATAAGGTATTTCAGGTAGATTGTGATGCTAGTGGTAGTGCTATAGGAGCTATTTTGAGTCAAGAAGGTAAGCCCATTGCCTATTTTAGTGAGAAGATTAATGATGCCAATAAAAAGTATTATGTTTATGATTAAGAATTTTATGCTATAGTTCAAGCTTTGAAGAAATGGAGACATTATTTATTTCCAAAAGAGTTTGTTTTATATACTAATCATCAGGCTTTATAGTATCTTAATAGTCAAGGAAAGTTGAATCAAAGGCACTTAAAATGGGTTGAGTTTTTGCAGAGTTATACTTTTGTTTTGAAGCACAGGAGTGGGAAGTCTAATATAGTTGCAGATGCCTTGAGTAGAAGGTAGAATTTGTTGACAGAAATGAAGATTGAGGCTGTTGGGTTCGATGAGCTCAAAAGTTTGTATCCTGAAGATCTAGAAATTGCAAAGGCTTGGAAAGCTTGTCTAGAACCTGTTACTTTGGACAAGACAAAATGGTTGGATTTCATAATCCAAGATGGTATGTTGTTTAAAGGAAGCCAGTTGTGCATTCCAAGGAGTTCCATGAGAGAGAACTTGATTAAGGAGAAGCATAGTGGAGGATTGGCTAGACACTTTGGTCGAGATAAGACCATTGCTATTGTTGGTGAAAATTATTATTGGCTATAGTTGCACCAGGATGTGAGGAAGTTTGTACAGAGTTGCAGAGTATGTCAGATGGTGAAAGGAGCAAGTTAGAATACAGGTCTATATCAGCCACTTCCTGTACTAGAGAAGCCATGGGATGATATTAGTATAGATTTTGTTCTTGGTTTACCAAGGACATAGAGACGACATGATTCCATTTTTGTGGTGGTGGATAGATTCTTGAAGATAGCACAATTCATTCCTTGCAAGAAGGCTAATGATTCTATTCATATTGCTAAATTATTTCTCAGGGAGGTGGTGAGATTACATGGACTACCAAATAGCATAGTTTCAGATCAAGATACCAAATTTGTTGGTTATTTCTGGAGTACATTATGGAAGAAGTTGAAGACAAATTTGAAGTTCAGTTCTGTACACATCCACAGACTAATGGATAGACCAAAGTGGTGAATAGGAGTTTGGGTAACCTGCTACGATGCTTAGTAGGAGATATGCCCAAGGGATGGGATTTGATTTTACCACAGGTAGAGTACTGGTAAATCACGATTTCAGATTGTATATGGCAATAGCCCAAGAAATTCTACTAAGATAAGGAAGCTAGACAAAGGAGAAAAGACAAGTGTCGAAGCTAAAGACTTTGCAGAACATCTGAAGAATTTGCATGAAGAGGTGAGAAAGCACATTAATAAGATGAATATTCAGTACAAGGCTAAGGCAGATTAGAAGAGGAGATATAAGGAGTTCCAGGTAGGAGATGAAGTCATGGTTCACCTGAGAAAAGAAAGGTTCCCAATTGGAACATACAATAAGTTGAAAATGAAGAAATTTAGACAGTGCAGAATCTTGAAGAAGCATGATTCAGAAAATCCATATGAGGTAGAGCTTCTGAGTGGGATCAATATTTCCCCTGTGTTCAACATTTCTGATTTAACAGAATATCATGAGGGTGGCATAGAGGATGGACCAATAGAAGAATAGTGGAGTATTCCGGCATCTATTTCAACAGAGGAGATAGAAGAGATCTTGGATAGTCGTGTGGGACGAAGTACTCATAACAAGAAATATGAAGAATATCTGGTGAAATGGAAAGGAAGACCTGTTAAAGATTCTTCTTGGTTGTCTAAGGCAGAGGTTGACCGTTTGGGTTTTCCTCAAACAAACACCTAAGACGTGGCAAGGTCACTTCTCAAATTACCCTGGGTGTCTGATGCAGGAGCATCCAGTTGTGTAAGGGAAATCTTGCATCACCCAAAAAGATGTTGCTTCAAAATCATTACAGTTGTTTTCATTTAATTCCATAATTAGTATTTCTGGTTCCATAATCTCTTGAATAATGATGTAGGAATTTTAGTTTTTCCAAAACTGCTAAAAATAGCAAACTGCTAGTTTTGGAAAGTTTACCTGCCATTTTAGGAAAGTTTGCATTTGGGCACGGATTGAAGTGAAAACTTACAAAAAGATTCATAACAGAAATATAAGACCTTTGGCAAAGGAATCAGGCAAAGATCATTTGTGAGCCGAAAGATATTAAAGTTTTTATTTTTTGAAAAGCCCCTGAAAATTTTTGAAACAAGATATGAGGCACTAAAACATCCCATAACATCCTAAAAAGTTGATGGAAATCCATTTACGAATTTCCAACATGATAGTTCACATCGCGAGCTTTTTGGCACTTAAAACGGTTCATCAATTGGACACCCGGATCAAAAGTTATGCTTCCCGAAAGTTGACCTGCTTTTTGGAGGGAGTTAGAAATTTCAAAATTTAGCTGGAGGCCGCCAAAAAGTGCTATTTATGACTATTTTGGGAACCCTGGGTAGTAGAGAGTTAAGGGGGAAAGTGTAGAGTCAAGAATAGGTGGGAGAACAGAAACCCTAGCTGATTTGGGGGTTACAAAATGCAGAAGATTCCAAAGCCTAGTAATGTGTAGTTATAGTGTGTTGTAGCTTATGGAGGATTGATTCCTCTAATTGTAATTGAGCTTCTGTAATGTAATGAGTTGCCCAGATCAATAAAAGAAAGTTATATTTTCTGTGTTCAATTTCTGTTGTTGTGTGTTTTGTGATTTACCCCCTTCATCAGCTCTAACAGTAGATGAATTGAAGGTTGGTGTGCATGTGAAGGAATGGACAAACATGGAAGAGAATGAGTTGGTGAGTGTTGAGGAGGTGGAGAAAGATGTGAAACTGTTAATGACAAGTGGGGAGGGAATATAGATGAGAAAGAGGGCGCAGGAATTGAGAGATGAAGCCCAGATGGCAGTGGGTGAAGGAGGATCTTCATGAAAGGATTTGGATTCACTTTTTCACTTCTTTCAACAGTTTTGCAATTAGAGCAACGAGGATGATTAGTGTTTTGTTGGAGAAGATTGTCGAAATAGGAAGAGCTTATTCAGTCGGTGAGTTTTGAGTTGTGAATTCGACTGTCGAGGAAATAACATCGATCAAAAGTCATTTATGTTTACACATAGCATGCATAGAGCAGTCCGTAAAGTTGATTCAGTCAAAATAACCATCCCCTTTGCTGATGGATTTTAGCTATTTTTTTAAAATTGAAGTTTTTGTCATAGATGTAGTTTTTTAGGCTATTCTTAAATATTATTCAGTTGAATAGTTAAATGTAAGTTTTTTTGGAGAAGATAGTGGAAACATGTATATGACCATGGTAGCCCATTAACTGTCCCCTTTGCTAAAGGATTTACGTTATTCTTAAATATCATTCGGTTCAAGAGTTAAACATAAAATTGCTACTCACTATTTATGGAGAAGATAGTCAAAACATGTATATGACAACGATGGTGGCAGCCCATTAACCATCCCCTTTGCTGATGGATTTTAGCTACTTTTTTTTGTAAATTGACGCTTTGTCATAGATGTAGTTTTTTAGGTTATTCTTAAATATCATTCAGTTGAATAGTTAAAGGTAAGTTTTGGTCAATAAAAGTACCTGATAACTATTTAGTATGGATGATGTATAAAATTGCTCTTCAGGTTTAGTTTTGTTATTATAACTATCTTCTTTGTAGTCTACTTGACTGCCACTTCGCTTTTGTAATTTTACTTTGTTCAATACGAAAAAACCTAGTTAAAGTAGTTTCACTATTATTTTTTTTATTAATTATGTTAGTTACAATGTTATGTTTTGTTACCATGCACTTTGGTACTTGTTTCTTATAAATTGTGTTAGTTAAGCTCCAAATCAACTAGCACATAAGAACTAGCACTTGTACCCATAAGAGGTTCAAGGAATACACCGATAGGAACAACCGACGAGTTTAGAAAATTTTCTAGTGTGAACTTTTTTTCTACGGTGTGAGACAATTCTGAGCACTATAATGCTCACATATTATGAACCTTTAACAACAAATTCAGATCACATATATTCCTAGAAAGATGATGTAATTATAATTATTGTTGATGATAATTTTTTAGTTGTTGATGAAGTTTTCTACTACTATTCTAATTGGAGCTTAAATTTGATGGTCAACCCTACCTGCCAAGCAATTTTTTATGACATTTATCCATTCAAAGGTGTCCTTAAAATACTACGACATACCTTAGTATAAGTAAAATTATGTATAAACTAAATATATATAATCATAATTCTATAAATTTTGATAGTTTGTCCAAAATCTCTCCTTTCATATGATATAGTCTTTTTTTAAAATGTTGATTATATTTTATAGTAAAAATGCCTAAATACAACCATCAAATTTAAGCCCCGATTCTAACTATCCTTGTTGAAATTTATTTTCTTGCTAAAATTATTTACTTGCTTATTATTGAAGTTTATTTACTT
This sequence comes from Cunninghamia lanceolata, assembly GCA_027924645.1. NCBI lineage: Eukaryota > Viridiplantae > Streptophyta > Pinopsida > Cupressales > Cupressaceae > Cunninghamia > Cunninghamia lanceolata. The sequence continues at coordinate 3,837,417 of BSBN01000178.1, read as the reverse complement.
GCTTACTGCTCTTAATGTCCTTGTTACCATAAATTCTTGTTTCAATTATATTATCGTAATATTGTAATTATAACTATTGTAATTTTCCTTACAATCTTTTTAGTTATATATTTTATTATAATCTACAAAAATTGTGCTAGTTAAGCACTATTCTTTGTTACTATGCACTTTGATGCTTTTTTTCTACCCTTCATGGTGGTGACTTGCTTGGGGATGTAATCCCTTTTAGTTCCAAACAAAAAAAAACATTTCTATATTAAATATTAAATATTAAAAAGGTAAAGATTCTACTCAAATGACCCTCGTTTACGTAAGGCAACAACTCATGTCTTTTATGTTGGATCTTTGTCTTTTCTATTTGCCATCCAAAATGCATAAGCAACCACTTGAGACTAAAATAACAATAGGATTGTTAATTTCAAGGCAAATTGCTCATACTTAACACACTAAACTTATCCCATACCAAATGCACCGAGCTAATGTATGTCATACCTAATACTACAAATTGATACATAGAATAAAAATAAATAATACATTATTATAATTAGACACTTGTCAATCAAAAAACATGTCAAAGTATAGTTTTAATTTTATTTAAGTATAATTAGATAATTAGATTTGATTTTCAAGTGATTTTAATGGATTGATTTCGCTAAGGTGACTTTTAATTTAAATATATACTTATCATATTGTAATTCATTTTTTAAAAATAAAATATTTATATTTATATAATCCAATTATTATTAATTTATGTATAGGGTTTGTGAACGGGGTTGTGCTTAAATGGCAAAGGCCATAGGTTTCTCATGATGGAGATCCAAGTTCGAATCCCCCAAGTAACATGTGGTTTCTATGTGACCTCTAAGTGGATTAAGTTGGTTATGTGGATATGTTGATGGGGAGGAGGTCCCCCTTGTGAACTCCAATGATTATGGATTAAAAAAAATATATATGTGTAGGGTTTTATGTCAAACCCAGATCCTTTTTCCAACTCAATTTGGGAGTACAAGTTTAAGATAATACTTCTTTAGTTAAGATCGATTTCAGAGAACAAGTCTAAGAAGATATTTCTTTAGTTAAGAGCCCGGGGCTAAGGGGTAATCATTTTGCCAAAGTTTCTTGTGACACAATCCTCATACATTATGGTGTTGGGGGCCTTGCATCAACGAGACCTTATCCTTGGTGAGCCCATTCAAAACCATTCAACTTCAACAACAAACCAAACACCCTTTGACACATCATATAATTATCCTTTATAATGAGAGTACTAGTTTTTTTCTTTTTTTATGAATAAGTCCTATTTAACTCTTTATGAACTAAAAAGATAATAGTACAATATTCACAAAAAAAAGCATGGGTGTAAGAAGGCACACCTTCAAAGTCTAAGTGAGATGATGTCCAAAACAAAGATGGAAGTTTAAAGGGCCAAGCACAAATACATTAAAAAAACACTAAGCAACTAAATCAACACCAATAAAAGGGGGGTCTTCATCATCTACCAACAACACTAAGGTAGAGTCATCAATTAGTTCCCAACGAATAAGAGTACCCTCTTCATTAGGCATGTCACCAGAAGGGTGTTGAGAATGAATAGGATAAATGGTCAACTCCAGGTGAGGAAACTTGTCAGAGTCAGGCCAATTAAGAGCACCATGCCCATGAGAAGAGGCAAAAGGTAGCCGTGAAGGCTAAGTCCAACTACAGGGTTCATTATCTCTATTCCCTGAAGGTTATGAGCCACAAGATTGGGAGCCTTGATCTCTTTTGGCTAAATAATTGTGACCTAGCCGATGCCCTTGAGGAGGGGAAGAGGGAGTAGGCGAGACTTCAACAATAGTGCATGGGGCATTACAAGAAATGTTTTGAATAGTGGTTTGTATAGTGGTTTATATTAGTCTAGGGCTTCATAATTATTTCTGAGAAATTACATAATTTACTCACAAGAGGAGTTAATTTAGACTCAAAACTTAAATAATAATAACAATTATTGTTGGTGTAAAGGTGCCCATGTGTTTTAGATGAGGGTAAACATAAAATATGAACTCGTACATTATTAATGTCTATAGAAATGAAAGGAAATAAAAACAACCTTTCATATAATTGAGGCTAACAAAGTAATTAAAGTAATTGATTTAGAAATTTAGTGATTGTAAGGAAAGTAAATTTATTACATAAATAATTTATTTAGGTTGATAAATGTAAATAATAAGTATAGAGTTCGATTGATAAATAAATAGTAATAAATGTGATAATTAAATGAGAGGAATTGTTGTACTTATTTTTAAAATTGATATTAGAAGGATGATGTGGATGATATTGAAAATTGATTCGCCATAGTATTGTATATATGCAAAAAAAATGAGAGTCAATCTTGAGCATTTTGGGTTCAATCCCAATCATTGTAGTTTTGAATACTAGCTCACATGGATTTGAATTTGTGAAAAATGGGCTTCTATAAAGTATTTTCTCCAACCTTTGATATTTGATTAGCTTGTAAGAGTTGTGGTGTTTATAAACACATTAAGGGATTTTGTCAAATCACTAGGCTCAAGCTTCCCTAGGTCAGACCTAGATCAATTTGACTTTATGGCTCTTAGCAAAGATTTGAAGACAACACACAAGCATGCAGGTGGCCTATATATGAATTAGTGGCACATTGAATGTTTATAAATACTAAGACATAGCAACATCTTAGACAAATGTGTATTAAGTCAACTCATAATATAGCTAGTAGAAAAAGGTGGGCTTAAATTTTGAATTTAAAATTATGAATTTGAGGTCCATTCCCATGTGCCATAGGATTGATCTTGAATAACACAAAAATGAACCACATGATAGAAATGGAAATCTTGAGGCAAGGAGTGAATGTATGGAAATGGGGGCTAATGTTAGTGCAAAAATGAAGACTAAATGGTAAGTGTATAGGAATAAGTGTAAGTCCAAAGGAAATGGGGATGGATAGAAATTAGGGAATAAGCCCAAGTTAGCATAAGAATGTGCCACTTGTCGATATATAATTATATTTTAGACATTCCACCAAGGTGGTACAAACTAAATGGAAAATGACATAACTATGCAAATTTCACCATTACCTTTTGCCTCCACTTTGATGTGCATGCAAATATATCATGAGCATGTATTTTAAAGTATATGGACATTCTCAATCAACATGAAAAGTAAACATTCACACACTCATAGAAAGGATATTAGAGATATGTATAAAGTAATGGATCATTCTTCAATTCTTCATGTATGCTCCTTGGTAAAAGCACTCCATCAACACCTATAAAATAAAAATAATATGCAATGAGTAACTTCCGTCACTCAACTAAAATAGGCACAAATGAAAAGTTGATTTAACTATCTACAAAAATGAGAAGTGGAGAGAGAGAGAGAGAGAGACATATGAAAAGTGACAAGATAATACTTCATTTGATGCAAAAATGTGATATGGCATGTTCAATATGACCATGTGATAAGGCTCTAGTGAATGTGACATGGTATGTTCGATATGGCTATGTAGTGAGACTCCACTCAATGTGGAAAATATGATATGGCATGATTGATATGGCCATGTAATGTAACTCCACTCATATGTGTAAAATGTGATATGGTACATTCAATATGGACATGTATTGCAATTCCACCTAATGTGGAAAATATGACATGGCCTAATTGATATGGCCATGTAATGTGGCTCCACTCTTATATGCAAAATGTGATATGACATGTTCAATATAGACATGTAATGTGAGTCCACTTAATGTGGAAGATATAATAGAGCTATGTTTAATGTGGATGTGTAATGCAATCAAGATCCATCTAGGTACAGTGATGAGTTTCTATGTACTAGAAAGCACAAGTCACTATATGGAATCTCAACCATAAGAATGTTAGTGACAATATGTTTTCCCCCTTCAATTCTAGTTACATCCAAAAAATGCAAGGAATTGGAGGAGAGTAAAAACACAATAAATGTGTAAAGATAATGATAAGAATGAAAACATTATCAGCACAAGTATAAGCACATATAGCATTATATAATGTGTAAAAGCATATATATGTCCATGTCATAAAAACATTGTGTGACAAGCATGTGGCAAATATCAAATAATAAGTGTATAAACACATATAACATGTATCATGTAAAATCATAGATTGGTGATAGGCATCAAGGCATAGTGTTTCCCCTAATATATGCAAGTAATAAGACAAATGTTGCCTTAAAGGGTAGATAAGTAGGTCATGTAAGCATATAAAAAATTTAATTGAATGAAGAGATAGAAATAAACATAGATAGGTAGGATATAACTATAAAAGTACATATAGAGATAACTGCCTCCAATATGGGAAAGATGATAAGATGAAGATGGTCCTAAGGGAAAAGTAAGGGTCATGTAGGCACATTAATTATGTAATCAAATAGAATTATGATTTTTAGGCACAAGAAATATGTAATAAAAAAAGATAAACATGTGAGCACATGAAGAGAAGATGGGCATGAATACATATAAAAAATGTTAATCTCCAATATAGGAGAGTTGTAGAGTAGGGAAGGCACTAAAAACTAGATAAGGCATATGTAGGCACACATATAACATGAAATAATCGGTTTTAAACAAGATATGGATTATAAACATAAATAAGTGAGCATGAAATTAAAACATGATGAGGATAAGAAGCATCATAAACATGATAAGGATCCTAAGTGATTTTTATAAGCATTATGGTATATATAGAGCATCATAAGTCATTAAGAATAAAGAAGATAAAAGCATCGTAGGATCACATAATATAGAAAAAGAATGGATCATGTAGCATTTGTAGAAGTGAAAAAGGGAACATATGTAAGTGTGAAAAACATGGCATATGAAGAAGTATAGGTTCCAAACATGAAAATAAGATAATGAAGATGCCCTCCAAGTGGGGAGACAAAATTATAGATTTGAATATAAAAGATGAAATGGAAATAGGTCAAACACAATAAAGATGGGATAAATAAGAGGCCAAAGTGAGAGGACACACAAGATAAATGGATGAATAAGAAAGGAGGATCACAACATACAAGGCATAAGCAAAAAGGCAAAGTTAAAATGATACAAAACACAAGGAAGAAACAACATGAGCAACGCAACAAATTTTCAAACTCACTTGTGTCAACATGCATGAATTAAGGTATCTTTGCATCATCCACATTCTAAATATGAACATTGACATGAAATAACATAAAAATCAAGAAGAGAAATCAATAAGAGAGAGAAGTGAGCATATCTAAGCAATGAGGCCATCCTCTTTGAATGGATCTATCTCAATGTGCATTGAAAATGGATTAATGTAATTCATGATAGAATCACCATAAGAGGGATCATCCAATGCCTTTAAAAACAATATAATAGTCACTATTAAATGTATCATGTGTGTGGATAAATGAATAGAATATGCCACCAAATCTCTAATCAATATCAATCATACATACCTTATTTGCTTCCTTTTATGTTTTCAAGTTCTTCCAGCCAATGCATCATATCCTTAAGTTGATAACCCATACCATGCTGTTGTTAGTTCTCTTGTAAGGCTATTAGGCTATGCCTACCTTGTTCACATTTTCCAAGTTCTTGCCCTTATAACCAATTTTTTGCATAAATTCATATCTAGGACAATATATTTGTTTAAATGATGGAGAGGAAGCAGATAGTTGAATTGCCGATAAGGGCGTGGTTCAGTGGTTAAGTTGCATGGTTGTAGTGGCAGCCACTAGAGTTCAAACCCCTGCTAGGCCAATGAGCTCGCAGGCTTTACGCCTTCCCTGGGCCAACGAGCTCGGGGGTTTGAAGTGTTCTTGCTAGGGGATGAGGTCCCCCGTGTTGTGGCCTCACCGGTTCATTGCTTTGGGCAAAATCATATGCATGGAGCCGGAGGGCGTGTCGCACCAACGTCGACGGTCACGTTAAAAGTTTACTAAGCGCATTATCTTTTTTAAAAAATAGTTGAATCATAGAAATAGTACACTTGAATCACTATCACATACACATTCTTGATTCTCATCATTATATTATTCAAGCGTATTTTCTCATAAATATATGGATCCATATATAAAGATATGAGTCCTTGTAGGCCTTTAGATCATCCTGATATTATCTAACATGACAAGAAGTAAAATCTAGAGTTCCCAAACCATCACTAGGTAAAGAGTTTCCATAAATTAAGATATTCTGATTGATGACAATTATATCCCATGGATGGTTGTGTGTAATAGAGTGTTTATAACCATCCACCATTTGACAAAGGTTAAACCAATGAATATTGGCATACATATGACATTTCTTACCCTTGTCCCAAAGTTTAAAACATCCATATAAGATATATGGTATGACCCTTATAGCATGCAACCATGGACACCTTAAAAGAATATTGTAAGATAATTTTCTAGGCATCACATGGAACAATGTATCTAATGTTCATGGTCTAGTTGTGATAGGAAGAGTAATTGTAGCTAAAAAATTCTACCAACATTGTCAAATCCCCTAAGGGTTAGATCAAATGGTTATAACTTTGATAGATCTTGTAGAAACCTAAAAATCACTCGCCGCCCTAGCCATGCCTACCATATTTTTATCCTATTAATTAAATAAATTAAAACAATTTATTTAATTAATTATCCCACTTTTCTTAAGTCCTAAATAAATGAATTCTTATTTATTTATTTAATCTCCCTCCCAATTCACATGATTTAACAAATATTAATTTATTAAATCTTTCTTTTTCCACTCAACTACCTAAAAAGTGAATAAAATAATTAGAAATTTTGTTTTCTTCTCCACCACTCATTTTCTAACCATCTACCATAAATCTAAAAATCAATTAAAAATATTTTTTATCCTCCACCATCCATCTTTCAACTACCCAACCAACTCAATCCTCACCATTAATCTCTCAACCAATCTTGACCATTGATCATCCAATCCAAAAATCTATAAATGGACCCTTCTGTGAATCATTTTCGTCATCGACCAGAACAAAATGTCATGTTGCTTCTATTGTGAGCAATCACATCCTAATCAATTTGAGCATATCTACCATGTTGGTACAACAAGAATCAATTTGAGTAACATTTATGTTTTATTCAATTTTGTTCAAGATTTCTTTTCTCTAACCAAGGTTGCATTAAGTATAGATTAAAGGTTTTTGATATTTGCATTTGAATCCTTTGTTTTGGTCTATATTGTTTGTAAACATTTCTAGCACATCTAGTGGGACCTTGTTCCTCTTTAGCCTTTATTTTTGTAGGTTTTTCTAACCCAACTTGGTAGGTTTTCATTCTTTTGTGGAGAAATTCGATGGTGATCTTTTGCATGGAGCCACGATTTGGGCAAAGTTGAAGACAAATCCCTAGTTTTTAAAGATTCACTTAAATATCTTTCAAACATCTAGGAGTTTTTCTACAATTTTTTTACTAAAATTTTAGGATCATCTAAGGAGCCTACGATCCAAAAATCAAGTTTATATCATTGATATTGAGTGTGTTATTTCAGTTTTATTGTTTTAAACATTTTCTTATATCTTTCAAATGGCTAGGAATTTCTCTATATTTTATAACTAAAGTTTTAGGATCATCTAAGAAGGCTACTATTTGAAAATCAAATTCAGATTATTAATATTGAGTGAGTTATGTCAATTTGATGATTTTTCATAAATCTACTTTCTAAGCCGCAAATCAACAATTTTTATAATATGTTTACATTTCTAGAAAGTACTCCAAAATTTATTAGGGGTCTATTCTTTGTATTTTTATTTTTGATTCTAAAAACATTGCAAAATAATTAGATTTAAGTTGACTATGTGGTAAAAATCTAGAAACTTCAGTTTCAATGGGTTATTCAATCTTCTGATGAGCATATCTTTGACATATCTCTATTTTTCTATATCATAAAATTATTTGCTAATTTTTGTAGTGATTTTATTATTATTATTAATGCATTTCTTGTAGTAAAACTACTTGTCCAAGACTATCTCTAAAACTACTAACTCATTTTGTGTAGCTACATTTATTGAAGATCATCTTTTTACTCACTAGTTTAGTTCCACAATTATTTTATGCTTTAATGGGAATGACCATTGTTTTCTATGATTGTTAGGGATTTTAAGTGTGTATGCTCTATCCTCACACTAAATGGTGATCTTGGAGATCAAAAGAACTTTCTAGTTCTTTTCTTTGTGTTAATCCTAAGAAATCAAGTTGTGTATGCTCTTCCTTCGCACCACAAGGTGATCTTAGGAATCAAAAGAAATTGATCTTCTTTCCCTTTAGTAGGCCTACACAATGATTTCATCACCTTGGGGGATGACTTGAACCCTTGTGTTCTGGTGGGGTATACAAATTTGGGAGAGAATCGAAAGACTCTCTCTCCCATTTGGGGACACTTGTCGCTTTTGGCTAAGCTTGCAAGAACTTTAAACCTTACAAAGTGAAGGAGGAGAGTTGATGACCCTCTCAAACTATGCCATTATACATACCCCATATTTCATGGACTTGGACCTCATGTACTGTAATGCCTCAACTTTTACACCAAGACATTAATGGACAAACACAAGATGAATAAATTTTTCGCAATGAAATTGTAACACTCAAATGTCACAATTGCACACTCAAGCATGGAAACCACCACACAACAACACTAAGACACAAGGATAAGGTGGATAAAAGGTCACACACTTCTCTTCAAGACAAGAACAACCCAAGTTGACAAATGACCAACAAGCCAAAGGGATGATCAATCATGAAGCCTCACAAGAACAAAATGTCCAACATGGATCCAAATACAAAGCATCCAATTACCAACCATGAATCAACATGATAACTAACCCAAAGCATGAAATCAAATCAAATAAAGATAATATACAATTTCCAATTCAAAATAACATGCATGCCAAATATGAGAAATATCACATGGAATGCTATGCTTGTTCGACACTAATGTTGAGATAGGCTAAAAATAATAATGGGAATCTCAACCATAATGTGGGAACATTACAAACCAAATCCTAAAAATAGCATAAGATATCATTACAAAAATAAATAGTGGACTCCAACATCCTGATTTAACCATTTCTATCAAAAGAAACTATGTTGGAACATGATAAATTCCTTTCTAAACAAGGTTCATTTTCTAACCAAATGAAATCATAATACAATAACATGACAAAGGATGCTTGCCAAACATGGAAGGATCACAATCCAATAATTAAATTACATAAATGATAATATTACAAGATTAATAAAGCACCTCCAAAATGCTCCAATAGGCATTAGATACAACATGATCCTAAAGGAAATAATACACAAGGAACTCTTCCAACTCCCAAGAGATCTTCTAGTAGGACCAATGGAGAAATATTACCCAACACCCTACCGTATTGCCATCGTCGAGTGCAATAGATGTCTATGCCACTCTATGTAACCCCTGAGCTATAGAGGAGAAGATCATGGAAACACTGCTATCAAGCCATCTCACATAAACAAGGGTCTCAACAAGACTCCAAGGTAATCCACACAAGGTTGAACATGGGTTCCACACACACCCAACAAAACACCAAGGGGATAAAATAACCAATAGAATTCATACATACCCATACATGAATACATACAAATCAAGTTCCAATGCATAATTATCCACAGGGTTACTCATGATAGGGAAAGAGTTTAACACTAGAGCATCAATATTTTTAAATTCATACACATCCTTCTTTAATACATCATCACTAACATACCATTTCATTGTAGTGGAGAAGATGAGGGAAAACACTTGAAATCCATAATACAATTCATCCATTAATGCATCTAAAGCATCATTTCTCAAAATGGAAATAACACACAAAAGAAGGTATGAAATCATCACATTAATAAACATACATACAATCATCAATATCAAACACTAATGCAAGGGGATTATGGCCTTTTGTAGGCAACCCATAGGAAGACTAAGTATCCATTCCTAAGTTCAAAAGTCAAACTTTGACCAAAAAGTGAACTATGAACCAAAAGGTCAATACACATAACACTCATATCCACGTGGCCAAAATTATACAATTATAACATAAGGCCTATACAAAGGTCGACTTTGACAAAAGTCAACTAGGACCAAAATGTCAACTATGACCAAAAAATTGTCAAAACATAGGGACATGGAGTCAAAATACATAACACCCATATCCACGTGGTCAGAAGTATACAATTCTAACATAAGGCCTATACAAAGGCCAACTTTGACCAAAAAGTCAAAGCACAAAAAATAAGGTCAAAACATGTGACACTCATATTCAATAAGTAGGGAATCCTATTTCCCTCATAAGGCTTTTCATCTCATAAAATAATACTAAAAACTAAGGTATAAAAAATAATTTTCATTTTTCAATAAGAGGGAAAAAAACATAAAACCCCCAGATTCACCATTTGGAGACCTCCCTCAAGAACACCCAAATTTTAATCTTCTAAAATACATAAGATTTCAAAAATCTGAAAGTGCCCTTTTGGTTCTTATATGCACAACAACATACTTTTCTAACTCAAATAAATTATTTCCTACTCACAACCCATTCTAGGAGAATTTTGCCATACCTTGGCCTCTTTTCATGCATTTTAAAAATAAAATTTGAATGCAATTCAAAAACAAATTAAATCTAGTTCTTATTTGCATCATTAAACTTTATTCATTGCTACAATGAAGAGATCATAAACATCCGCCTATTGTGGACATGGTAAATGCAAAATTTAAGTTCAAAAAGAATCAAACCACAAGAAAAATACCTCATCCCAAGCAAGCTTTCAAATGGAAAAATATCTTCTTGAGAGGCATGAATGCAATATGAGTTGCTTCCTACATCAAAGCAATCCCAAGACCATTCCAATGCACTCCCACCCACAAGTACAATCCAATTGTAGACATCTCCATGAATTTTTCTTTCCAAGGAGAAGAAGAAGGAGAGATGGTGAAGATACAAGAAAAACACATAAAAAGAAAATAGAACTCGATTTTCCTTATATGCTCCCTAAAACCCCTTTATTTTCTTGTATCTTTTATTTTTTATTTCCCATTCCCAAATATCTATTCCAAAATACATTTGAAATAATAGGAAAGTAACTAATTTTAAATTAATGCAATTATTTCTACAAGGTAATTGCAATATAATTTAACCGCATTCCATAAAATCCAAACACTCACATAATTAAATTTAATTTCCTTTATAAAACAATTCTACATAAGACAAAAGTCTAGAAATAGATAATTCTAATAAATAGAAATTAATCTATTTCCTAAGCACATAATAATGAAATATAATGCATTTTCAACAATTTTAATATTTCTAACTTATGGAAACGAACTCTAATAATTAAATTAGAATGCATTTCAACTGAAAGCATAATTTCTGAAACATAAATAAATAAAATACAAAGCCTTCCCTAAGGCACAGAATAATTACATATAATTGCTATTCCACAATTAAAATTATTAACTCAAATTAGATAATCTCTTTTCTCATTTCTAACAATTTAAATATTGTGAAAACACAGAAAACACATTTCTCAAAATAAATTAAAATATAGTGAAAAGCTAGAACAAACACACGCAAAGGGCTCATTCACACTTTATGAGTTTAATCACACAGAAGAGTCCAAAATCACAATAGATTCAGATGAGAGTCAAACTGCATAGACATTAGAAACATCCTTCAATTCACAACTGAATAGGATGGGTTAAGCAACCAACCTACCACAAGAAACACATGGTCAACAACTCAACCACTAGGATGAGATGGCTAAGTGTCCTGTGTCAACTTATCCACATCCCACTCATTTGTCAAGCACTTGTAAAAATATATCCTACACACTCAAGGAAAAGAATCAAACCCAACAATGGACATCATAGCCAAACCAACATATAATGACCAATGAGGATGCATAATCTAGCTAGGCACATATCCATCTTGAAATCACATCATATAATAATCAACTCAATACATCCTTTAATCTAACCATAAGAAATAATAGGACATGATAAGATCTGCACATTAGCGGGCACTACATCCTCACCCCTAGGGGTTGACTTACTCCTAGAAGTCATCAAGATAAGGATAGAAACACCAAACAAAGGAAGCAACATGACAAACACTCATAAGATGGAAAATATCACATGCAATATATAGCTACTCACAAGGATATAAAGTACAGTAAACTAAATGCCATAAAAGCATAATTCTTTTCACAAAATGCATTCTATTGATTGAATTTCAATACATATTAGAATTGCATGATCATCAATCATTTTTATACATGCATAGAGGAATTCACACATCCTACAATAGGTTTATATAAAAACATCAACTCATATGCAGATACACCCAATGCATAGTTTATCCTAACACATATTTTCGTTCATCCACATCATAGGGATAACAACACAAGGATCACATATAGGTCCATAGGGACGCCATGGTCACATCATAGTAACAAGAACCAAGAACCAGTGCCAAGTAACCATAGATCCAAGAACTAGGTGGAATAATGGTCTTAGGGCCATGCACCTGGGGACCCCTCCATACATTTCCACAAGTGACCTACCTCTTGTCTGTATAAGGGGATTAACCTCCAAGAGACAGTCAATAAGAACACATCACTGGGAAGGTAAGTGGATGATGATTGTCCCATACCAGTCCACACTTATGCCCATCCTCAAAAAAATTCCACATTTATTTCCTTGCAAACAAAAATAATCTAGCTTAGCCACCACAAATATATTAGAAAAAATACCAAAAGAAAGGAGTTTCCAAATCCAACAATAAAATAAATAAATACATGCAATTTCAATAATAAATCAAATGTAACCACAAGGGTTATGTGAAAATGGAAGACTCAAAGATTGGTGGCTAAGCTACTTTCAGACAAGATAAAATAACATTGTTGTTCCACACAAGTAAGATAAAAAGGTCACCAATAATTGAAAGAAATGATCACAATTCATGAAAGTGCACATTACATCACTATGTGACTAACATCAAGTCACCAATAAGGAAGGATGGAAGTCACATCCACTACATATGCTATGTAAACATAGTAGTATCATGTAGACTGCATATGCTAAGCAAACACAACCAATGCAATAGCATCATGCAGGAGGGTAGTCCACTAAATATGCTATGCTACCACCATCGTAATAGCATCATGCAGGAAGGCAGTCCAGTACATATGTTATACAAGCATCATGCAAGAAGTGGGTTCAAATTCTCCTTCACATACAAGTACATGGAATCATGTCGTCATGATAGCAACACATCATCATCACCTACACTATGTCAAAACATCAATGCCGTGTGGTAGCACATCTATTCACATCATGTTGGAACATGTGCAGATGTTGTTGCATCATGTTAGAACATGTGTAGATGTGGTAAATACCACAACATATAATAAGTCAAATGTAATAACATTAATATCCTAATATGCTAGAAAATGAATAACTCTTTTTTTTTAAAATGCAAACTCTATCATAATACCAATGTCTCCAAAGTACAACACATCCAATCTTGGAATAGATTCATATACCAAAAGTAAGAGCAAACATGTGCTAGGAATCATGGCCTTTGGCGAATCACATATACCAAACTATAACCAAGATCACAAGTCAAAATCACATAGTACCATCAGAGAAATAAAGCATGATAGGCTAATACTTATGAACCATTTATGGATCCATTCAATAAGGATAAGTAGGAGGTACTCTACATAGAAAGGTATGGTTAGTTGGGTTACTTGAAACTAATGCTACAACATGTCCCCATAACTTCCTAAGTTTTTCTACTCACTACTGAACTCCTCACAGGTTGAGGTCATCAACTCCAAGGTTGGCTTTCAATAGGGTACATACAAACAAGCAACCACACAAGCATGACTCCACCATGTTTGTATCTAGGCACACAAACCATGAACGGATACCCAATATCACAAACTCATGGGTACACAAATCATGTATAGGATGTTCACAATACATAGCAAGTACACTGATAACAAGGTAATCACATTCACAAGGAAACACATAACATTTATTTTTTTCCCATTCATTACTTAGTGTAGAGGAACAACTTTCTCACACAAAATTACACAATAATTGCCATAAGGTTTTCTAAAAAGTTTATCCAAACATCAATTAGAAGTAACCCTTCTAAGATATAAATAGAATCTAACCATAATTTCACATATAAAGGCCTCATAATGCATCCCAACAAGTACACCAAAATACTAGTATTTCCATACTGTGCCATAATTGAATCAAAACAAGAATATTTCAACTCACAAGGTGGTGCATCACAACACAACACACATCAAGGAGTTCTCTATAGAGAAACATCGTACTAAATATTCACCAAGTATGGTAAACATACTCACTTAACAACAAACTTCATTAAATAATGGCACACAAGAAGGAAAATTCCAATTGAGGACTTAAGTCTTTACCCAAACATTCTACCATAATAATGCCAAACATTTCTTCCATGTGATGGAATACATAATTTTCTATAAGATCCATGCAAGATCAAGACTACAAAATACAAAATTCACATCATGGAAGTACATAATTGAATGGTCAAAACCATACACACAAACACTCAAACCTCATACAAAAGGAGAAATATGATTAGGAATTCCCAATCTAGCCCAAAAGTATCTCCTAGGAATAATTTATATCCATGCACACGCATACATGCAACGCAAAATTATAACAAATAGATGTAGTCACTAGACACACCATTCACAGTTGTTGTCATTTAAAAAACATACATTATTCCTTTAACAATTACCATGCATGTGAATAATACATTACCTCTATCAACAAATAGAATGCATCATTCACAAGGAGAGAGCATAACAACTCATCCATATCATTACTATCTCTATGTACAATCACAACTCAACAATAGCCTTCTACCACAACTATACCAAAGCATTCAGGACCACACAAAGGTCAATCACACAATACAAACAACCAAGAATCCTTCTCGAGAACCCCAAGAAGCTAGAAGATCCACCACACAAAGATAATCATAACAAAAGCCACCCACAAACCCTACCATTCCCATGATCCTAACCTCCAATCCCAACCACAAGGAGGGAATACTAGGGTACAACACCACACTTCACAAAATACACAAGGCTAAGAAAAAAGCCCAACACAATCTCCAAACTCTCAAACCAACCTACTCAAGAGTAGGATCAACAAGGAGGAACACAACCACAATGAAAACACAAGTGGAAGACTTCAATAATCATGTGACAAAGCCACCACGATAACCAAACAAGAGGATGGAGCTTCCTCCAAGATGAAGGTTGGATGTCAGTCCACAACCTCACTCTCTCGCAACCACATGGAGTAGGACAAGGATCACAACCACTTGAAATCTATTCCATGATGACCCAACAAACACACGCAAACACCCCAGAGCTCCCAATGCTTCAACATGGGTTTTGATACCAGATGTAATGCCCTAACGTTTACACCAAGACATTAACAGACAAAGATAAGATGAACAATTTTTTCACAATGCAATTGTAACACTCACATGTCATAATTGCACACTCAAGCATGAAAATAACCACAAAACAACACTAAGACACAAGGAGAAGGTGGATAAAATCTCACACACTTCTCTTTAAGACAAGAACAACCCAAGTTGACAAATAGCCAACAAGTGAAACAACATCAACAATGGCCAACATGCCAAAGTGAGGATCAGTCACAAAGCCTCACAAGGACAAAATTTGCAGCATGGATCCAAACACAAAGGATCCAATTATCAACCATGAATCAACATGATAACTAATTCAAAGCATGAAAACAATTCAAATAATGATAATATATAGTTTTGAATTCAAAATAACATACATACCAAATATGATAAATATCACACGGAATGCTATGCTCGTTCGACACCAATGTTGAGACAAGCTAAAAATAATAATGGGAATCTCAACCATAATGTGGGAACATAACAATCCAAATCATAAACATAGCATAATATATCATTACAACAATAAATCAAGGACTCCAACATCCTGATTTAACCATTTACATCAAAAGAAACTATGCTAGAACATGATAAATTCCTTTCTAAACAAGGTTCGTTTTCCAACCAAATGAAATCATAATATAATAACATGTCGGAGACTACTTCCCAAACATGGAAGGATTAGACTCTAATAATTAAATTACACAAATAATAATATTACAACATTAATAAATCATTCTCTATTAAGTCTTCTTATAACCTGCTATCTGATTCTACTAGGGATTCTAGCTTCTGGAGAAAGATTTGGAATCATAATCTTATTCCTAAGGTGAATCATTTTCAATGGTTGGCTATGCACAATAGGATCTTAACTATGGATAATATGAAGATTAGAAGTTTCCAAATCCCAAATAGATGTACTCTTTGCATGAAGGAGGAGGAGTCTGTGTCTCATATTCTATTACACTATGAGTTCTCTTGGGAGGTTTGGTGTTTGTCCTTACAGAACCTTGGTATCTCTTGGAGCATGAACCGTGATCTACCCTCCTTTATTAATTGTTGGTTCAATCCTTTCTCTCACCCTATCTATAAAGAGCTTTGGTCTTAGATCCCCCTATTCTGGCCTAGGGTTTGTGGAAGGAATGTAATAATAGGTTGTTCAGGGACAACTCCAAATCTACCAAGGAAGTCTTCTGTATATGCTCTAAACTGCTGGCTGAAAATGTCTCTAACAACACTTTGAAAGCTATGGAGACCCATCCCAACAAGGCTAAATCTAGTATCATCAGTAAATGGAAGATCCCTCTCCACATATGTAAGGTGGACAATTCCAAGAAGATTATGCACAGAAATATTAAATGGTCCCCCCCAGAGAAGGATGGATGAAGCTTAATTTTGATGGAGTTGCTAAGGGGAACCTAGGCCTAGCTAGTGGAGGTGGGGACTTGAGATCATTTAAGAGAGATATGATTGCTTCTTATGCTGGGGGGTTGGGGGGAGAACTCCAACAATGTGGCAAAGGCTATGGCTCTTCTTTGGGGGGTGAAATTTTCCATATCCATTGGTGTCAAGAATCTCCTGATTGAAGGAGACTCGAAGCTCATATTAGATGCTATCCAAGAGGGAGCCAGGGTTGGTTGGCTTGTTGTTGATATCATCCAAGACACCAGACACCTCCTTCTTGGTTTTGATGTTGAATTAAGTCATCTCTATAGGGAAGAAAATAGTATAGCGGATGCTATGGCTAATTTGGGGATTAATCTATTCCCAAAGAGATGTTGGAGGAACCCCAGTAACCTCCCTCAAAATATTAGAGACCGCATATGTGTGGAGGCTTAAAATTTAACCACTGAATGAATGTCTTTGGGAGGCTATGTCAATTTAGTGAATATATTTTGATATATATTCCTATTATCTATAGTGAGGTGAAGAGGGGGTTTCTTGTAGTGCAGGGGGTGATTAGCATCATGAGTGGCATGATGACATTGGATAGTTTGCACAAGATGGAGAAATGCCACATCATTCATGGCCAGCTTAGTAGGTTCACGTGGCTTTTGCCAAGGTGGACCATGAAGTGATTTCAAATATTTGTGGCATAACCTCCTAATGACCTCCCACACAATTCTCATAATTATAGCAATAATGAAATGGAATAGGAAGGGGATGGTAAGGATAGTCTAAGTGTGATGCACATCCATCAAAGTAAAATTAATGAGGGAAAGGAGAACCTTTGCAATTGTGATGCTAGAAAGATCTTCAGAATCATTAGCTGCCTCTGGTTTTTAGTGCTTTTGTAGTGTATTCTTCATTGCAAGGTTTGGAATAGTCTGACCATGGGTGGTGATAAGGTGAAAACCAAGCCTATCTCATGTGTTGAATTTAAGGTTGATAACATGCTCTAGAGTATTTTGCTACTAAGGTGGTCTCACTCCTTTCCTAGAGTGTCTCAATAGCTATGACGAGAATCTTTCAGTGCAATTTGCCATGACCTAGAATTTGAGGACTATCTAGCCAGGAGGGGTTCAATTTGAGGTCAGTGAGGATGTCATTGCCTAGGCCATAGGCTTAGCTTGTGATGGGAAGCGTTTGAAGAAAAAAACCAAGGTTCAAGACTAGGAAAGCATGAACTGATTTTTTAAGGAGGGTGAGAAACTTGTTCGGCTATAGGGCAGATTTGAATGTGACATCCTCATACCTCTGTGGGACAAGGTATGCTTCCTCCTGATGAAATATGTGGCCCTCAAGGGTTGTTTCAGGTGTTTTTACCACTACCATTTCTATTTATTGAATCACTTTCATCACAAAATCCTTATAAACTTCACATTTTACCTGTTGTCTTATCTGGAGTCTTTCGTTAATGTGGTCAAAATGGCGCATGCCAATAATCCTAGTGTTGTTGTTGTTCCCTTGCACCAAGGCTTAATATTTTGCCTTTATCATTTTCATCTCACATCATGTCCTCCCAAACCAATTAGGGCTTGTTTGATTGAAGAAGTGCATGATGATCAGCCTGCTAAGAACGCCCTACCACTTGTTAAGATTGGGGCTAGCCCTTCCAAGGAAGCAATGAGTAGGTCCCATATTAGGTGTTCTCTTGCCCCTACTAGGCCCCCCCAAAACCTTAAGTCCCACTCTACTAATACCCCGGTCCCACGATCAAATAAAAACAAAAAGAAAATGGCTAAAGTCTCCCTAGATGTCAAGAAGAATTCTTCCCCAGTGGTCCCTTCTGGTTTACTCCCCCTTGTTGGTGACACCTCTACTGGTACCCCTGGTCATTCTCCCCAAAAGGTTGTGGCTGAGGGCCTTTGTGATCTTAAAAATAGCCTCACACATTCTGGTGACAGGAAGTAGGATAGGGGCAAAGGTGGATTGTTTGTGACTGTGAAGCTTGCTAGGAACAAGAAACATAAGAGTAAAGCTACCTATGAGGAGGTGGTGGAGACTAAGGATCTATCCCCTGAGGACAGTCACAAGGGTGATAACCGAGAGAAGGAGGAAGGAAATGCTTCTCAAGAGATAGGTAAAGCTCTTAAGGAGGTTGGCTGGTGTTAGGACCCCTGTGGTAAAAATTGTTGATTACTCGAGTGCCTCATATCCCGAAGAGGAGGTCAAAATCAAGGAGGTGAAACTCACTCCAGAGCAGTCAAATTTCTAGGAAGGGACTAGTCTTTTTGAGGAGCTTAATAATTCTTTTTATGATACTATTGATGATCAAACTAATACTAATTCTGATCAAAATGATGTGGATTTGCCAAAAAAGAAAGCTGGGCTACTCAAGATATGTGTGGGAGTTGTAGTCAAGTTAAAGGTGAAATGACCAAGCTAAAAGTGAGAATGGGCACACTTGAGGACAAGATGAGAATCATGGCTACTATGTGTTCGAAAGTCACTCACCATACTGCCACTTCTTTGGCAGTCCTTAAGGACATTGAAGGGAACAAACATGGCACTGCTTCGAAGACCTCTACTAGTAATGATGAGTTGCTTGGTTTCCTGATGGAGGATTGGAATATGATCCTCAAGTAGTTTTTTCCTCTGCTTTGCTATTTGTTTTTGGTTATGGTACTAGTTTTATTGTATGAACTTTATTATGCTTAGCTATTGTTAGTGTGCTTCTGGTCTGTTGTTGGTGGCCTACTAGGCCTATTTTTTGTTGACCGTTGTGGTGCTTTGTTTTAGGGATTTGCACCCTCATTTGTAGCTTACCATAATAAAAAAACATTAATAAATCACCTCCAAAATGCTCTAATAGGCACAAGATACAACATGATCCTAAAGTAAATAATACACAAGGAACTCTTCCAGCTCCCAAGAGATCTTCCTGTAGGGCTAATGGGGAAAAGTTACCCACCACCCTACTGTATTGCCATCATTGGGCACAATATATGTTTATGCCACTCTAGGAAAACTCCAAGCTATAGAGAAGAAGATCATGGAAACACCACTATCAAGCTATCTCACACAAACAAGGGTCTCAACAAGAGTCCAAGGTAATCCACACAAGGTTGAACATGGGTTCCACACACCCAACACAACACCAAGGGGATCAAATAACCAATAGATTTCAATGCACACCCACACATGAATACATGCATATCATGCTTCAAATTATAATTCACCACAGGGTTACTCATGACCCAACCAAGCAAAAGAAGGAAAATAGTTTAACATAAGAGCATCAATACTTTTAAATTCATACACATCCATCTTTAAAACATCATCACTAAAATACCAATTCATTGTAGTGGAAAAGATAAGGGTAAACACTTCAAATCCATAATACAATTTATCCATTAATGCATACTAAAGCATCATTTTCTGAAAATGGAAATAGCACACAAAACAAGGTATGTCATCATCACGTTAATAAACATACATACAATCATCAAGATCAAACAATGATGCAAGGGGTTTACGGGCTTTTACAAGCAACCTATAGGAAGACTAAGTATCCATTCCTAAGTTCAAAAGTCAACTTTGACCGAAAGTAAACTTTGACCGAAAGTAAACTTTGACCAAAAAGTCAACTATGATCCAAAAGGTCAAAACACATAACACTCATATCCACGTGTCCAAAATTATACAATTATAACAGAAGGCCTATACAAAGGTCAACTTTGACCAAAAATTCAACTATCACAAAAAGGTCAAAACATAGGGACATGAGGTCAAAACACATAACACCCATATCCACATGGTCAGAAGTATACAATTCTAATATATTGCCTATAAAATGCCAACTTTGACTAAAAAGTTAAATCACAGAAAATGAGGTCAAAACATACTACACTCATATACAATAAGTAGGGAATCCTATTTCCCTCATGAGACTTTTTGTCTCATAAAATAATACTAAAAACTAAGGTTTAAAACATAATTTCCATTTTTCAATAAGAGGGAAAAAAACATAAAACCCCCAAATTCACCATTTGGAGACCTCCATCAAGAACACCCAAATTTCAATCTTCCAAAATACATAAGATTTCAAAAATCTGAAAGTGCCCTTATGGTTCTAATATGCGCAACAACATACTTTTCAACTCAAATAAATTCTTTCCTACTCACAACCTATTCTAGGAAAATTTTGCCATAACTTGGCCTCTTTTTATGCATTTTCAAAATAAAATTTGAATGCAATTTAAAAATAGATTAAATCTAATTCTTATTTGCATCATTAAACTCTATTCATTGCTAAAATGAATAGAACATAAACATCCACCTATTATGGGCATGGTAAATGCAAAATTTAAATTCAAAAATAGTCAAACCACAAGAAAAATACCTCATCCCAAGCAAGCTTTTAAATGGAAAAATATGTTCTTGACAGACATGAATGCAATATGAGTTTCTTCCTACACCAAAGCAATTCCAAGGCCATTCCAATGCACTCCTACCCACAAGTAGAATCCAACTGTAGCCACCTCCATGAATTTTTCTTTCCAAGGAGAAGAAGAGAGGGAGAAGATACAAGAAAAACACAAAAGGAAAATAGAACTCTATTTTCCTTATATGCTCCCCAAAACTCTTTCATTTTCTTATTTCTTTTATTTTCTTTATTTCCCATTCCCAAATATCTATTTCAAAATACATTTGAAATAATAGGAAAGTAACTAATTAAATTAATGCAATTATTTATACAAGGTAATTACAATATAATTTAACTGCATTCGATAAAATCCAAACACTCACATAATTAAATTTAATTTCATTTATAAAACAATTCTACGTAAGACAAAAATCTAGAAATAGATAATTCTAATAAATAGAAATTAATCTATTTCCCAAGCACATAATAATGAAATATAATGCATTTTCGACAATTTTAATATTTTTAACTTATGGAAAATAACTCTAATAATTAAATTAGAATGCATTTCACTTGAAAGCATAATTTCTAAAACATATTAATAAAATACAAAGCCTTCCCTAAGGAACATAATAATTACATATAATTTCTATTCCACAATTAAAACTATTAACTCAAATTAAATAATCTTTTTTCTTGTTTCTAACCATTTAAATATTTCGAAAACATGGAAAACACATTTCTCAAAATAAATTAAAATATAATGTGAAAAGCTAGAAGAAACACACACAAATGATAAATTCACACTTTATGGGTTTAATCACACACAAGGGCCCAAAATCATCATAGAGTCTGATGAGAGGAAAATTGAATAGACACCATAAACATCCTTCAATTCACAATTGAATAGGATGGGTTAAGTAACCAACCTACCACAAGAAACGTAGGGTCAACAACTCAACCACTAGGACTAGGTAAGGAGAGATGGCTAAGCATCCCATGTAAACTTCTCCACATCCCACTCATTGGTCAAGCACCTGTAAAAATATATCTTAAACACTCAAAGCAAAGAATCAAATTCAACAATGGAAATCATAGCCAAAGGAACATATAATGACTAATGAGGATGCATAATCTAGTCAAGCACATATCCATCTTTTAGTCACATCATATAATAATCAACTCAATATATCCTTTAATCTAACCATAATAAATAATAGGACACGATAAGAGCTGCACATGGGTTGGCACTACATCCTCCCCCCTTTGGGATTGACTTACTCCTAGACATCATCAAGATAAGGATAGAAGCACCACACCAAAACTAATTCACATGAAACAAGGGAAGCAACATCACAAACACCCATAAGATGGAAAATATCACATGCAATATAGAGCTACTCACAAGTATATAAAGCATGGTAAACTAAATACCATAAAAGCATAATTCTTTTCACAAAACACATTCTATTGACTGAATTTCAACACATTATAATTGCATGATCATAAATCATTTTCATTCATACATAGAGGAATTCACACATCCTACAGCATGTTTATATAAGACATCAACTCATATGTAGATACACCCAATACATAGTTTACATCCTAACATATATTTTCATTCATCCACATCACAGGGATAACAAAAAAAGGTTCACATATAGGTCCACAAGGATGCCATGGTCACATCATAGTACCAAGTAACCAAGAACCAGTGCCAAGTAACCAAAGATCCAAGAACTAGGTAGAATGATGGTCTCAGGGAAACACGCCTGGGGTCCATACATTTCCACAAGCAACTTACCTCTTTTTTGTATAAGGGGATTAGCCTCCAAGAGATAGTCAACAAGAACACATCACTGGAAAGTTAAGTGGATGATGACTGTCCCATACCAGCCCATACTTACCCCCATCCTCAAAATTTTCCCACGTCGATTTGCTTGCAAAGAAAAATAATCTATCTTACCGCAAATATATTGAAAGCAATTGCCGAAAGAAAGGAGTTTCCAAATCCAACAATAAAATACATAAATATGTGCAATTTCAACAATAAATCAAATGTAACCACAAGAGTTAAGTGAAAATGGAAAACTCAAATACTTGGGTAAGTGCAAGAAGATGGGGGGCCAAAAAGGGGTCTTAAGTGGCCACTTTTTTTCTGAAATTAGGAAATACTGGCCTTGGATGAGAAATTGAGCATAGTTACACTCAAAATTTGGAGATGCAACCAAAACAATGTTCATAGTGCTCCGAGTCTACTTTCTAAACTACTATTTTTTTTTTAAAATGGCATAGATTAAGGGGTTCAAAAGAGGGAGCCACATAAATTGGTGTTGTTTCTATCAAAAAAACATAACATAGCATGTTTTGTGGCTCCCTCAAAAGGTCAACTTTTTTTTGGTATTTTTAAAATTGCTTTAGTGAGAAATTAGCTAATAGCATGTAGTTTATGCCCGATTTTTCTAATAATTTTTTGATGAATATTTGATTTTTTAGTAATTTTCAAAGTGGACACATCCTAAAAAATAGAATTTTGGCCGTGCTAGCCCTATAAATTTTGAAAACTAATTGAAAATCATTTTTTTATTTTTTTAATATTTGTAGAATGGAGTCTAGTTTCTAAATATGTAATTTTTTTGAAATTTCAATGAATAGTTAATTTACAATGAAAAAAAGACCAAATAGTGGTTTTTGCCCAAAAAGGACACACAAACAAAAGAAATTAAAGATGAAAGGGTTAACATTGTTAAAATGTGAAAAAAATCACATCGTCAAATAGCTAAGAGAAAGCCTAACATTACCCAGGTGTTTGATTTGTTCGATGTTGAAACACGTGCAAATCTGAGGGTTAGCACGAACGAAATTATGTGAAATCTTGAAGAATTTGGAAAAACACGTCTGTGATTGTTCAAAAGGCACTCCAAGCCTTTGGGTTGGAAATCCAAAGAAAATCCCAAGCCCAAGGCTTGGGATTCCCAAAGCAAGACATAATGCGAGCGCGTTATAATGCGCTCGCATTATGGTTTGCTTTGCATTTTTCCTTTTCTGCAAGTTTGTTGTTTGTCATGTTTGACATAACGCGAGAGCGTTATAACGCGCTCGCGTTATGTTCCCCTTAAATTTTTTTTATGTTCAAGGCTATTAATCATGTATGTATGTATGTATGCCTATATGTATGTATGTATGTATCTATGTATGCCAATATGTATTTATGTATGTATGCCTATATGTATGTATGTATCTATGTATGCCTATATGTATGTATGTATGTATCTATGTATGCCAATATGTATGTATGTATGTATCTATGTATGCCTATATGTATGTATGTATAGTGTCGAGGGCAGAGGAGGGTAGAGATGGGAGTGAGCCAGATAGGGGAGGAGAGGGGTGGATAAGGATTGAGTGATTAAGGTTTAAGGTTGAGGGTTGAGCGTTTAGGGATAGGATTTAGAGTTTAGGGATAAGGGATTAGAGTTTAGGACCTTGAGGGATTAGGGTTTAGGGTTGAGGCTTTAGGGATAGCATTTAGGGTTAAGGGTTGAGGGATTAGGTTTAAGGTAGAGTGTTGAGGGTAGAGGGAATAGGGATTAGGGTTTAGGGTTGAGGCTTTAGGGATAGCGTTTAGGGTTAAGGGTCGAGGGATTAGGTTTAAGGTAGAGTGTCAAGGGTAGAGGGATTAGGGATAGGGTTTAGGGTTGAAGTTTTAATGATTTAGGGTTGAGGCTTTAGGGATGAGGGTTAAGGGATTAGGGTTTAAGATATAGTGTTGAGTGTCAAGCGTGTAGGGATAGGTTTTAGGGTTCAAGTTTTAAGGGTTGAGGGATAAGGGTTTGACGTTGAGGGTTGAGTACATTGAGGTTCGAGGGTTAAGGGTTTTGGGATAGGGTTGAGGGTTAAGGGATTAGGGTTAAGGGATAGGGTTGGAGGGTTTAGGGATAAGGGATAGGGTTGGAGGGTTTAGGGATAAGGGATTAGGGTTTAAGGTATAGTATCGAGCCCGTTGAGGGTCTAGGAATAGGGATAACATTTAGGGTTTAAGGATGAAGGATTAGAGTTGAGGGATGACAGATGACAGATTAGGGTTTAGGGATAAGGTTTAGAGTTAGGGTTGAGGGATTAGGGTTTAAGGTATAGTGTTGAGGGTTTAGGGATAGGGTTTAGGGTTGAGGGATTAGAGTGAAGGGTTGAGGGATTAGGATTTGACGTTGAGGGTTGAGGGTCGAGGGATCAGAGTTAAGGGTTTAATGTTGAGAGTTGAGAGTTGAGGCTTGAGGCTTGAGGCTTGAGGTTGAGGGATAGGGTTAATGGTCAAGGGATTAGGGTTAAATAAGAGTGTCGAGGGTAGAGGGATTAGGGTTTAAGGTATAGTATCGAGTCTGTTGAGGGTTTAGGAATAGGGATAGCATTTAGGGTTTAGGGATGAGGGATTAGAGTTAAGGGATGACAGATTAGGGTTGAGGGTTGAGGGATTAGGGTTTAGGGATAAGGTTTAGGGTTGAGGGATTAGGGTATAAGGTATGGTGTTGAGGGTTTAGGGATAGGGTTTAGTGTTGAGGGATTAGAGTGAAGGGTTGAGGGATTAGGATTTGACATTGAGGGTTGAGGGTTGAGGGTTTAGGGTTTAGGGATAGGGTTGAGGGTCGAGGGATCAAAGTTAAGGGTTTAATGTTGAGAGTTGAGGCTTGAGGCTTGAGGCTTGAGGGTTGAGGTTGATGGATAGGGTTAATGGTCAAGGGATTAGGGTTCAATAAGAGTGTCAAGGATAAGGGATTAGGGTTTAAGGTATAGTATCGAGTCTGTTGAGGGTTTAGGAATAGGAATAGCATTTAGAGTTTAGGGATGAGGGATTAGAGTTGAGGGGTGATGTATTAGGGTTGAGGGTTGAGGGTTTAGGGATTAGGGTTTAGGGATAAGGTTTAGGGTTGAGGGTTGAGGGTTGAGGGATTAGGGTTTAAGGTATAGTGTTGAGGGTTTAGGGATAGGGTTTAGGGTTGACGGATTAGGGTTTAGGGTTAACGGATTAGCATTTAATGTCGAGGTTAGGGTTAGAGTGTGAGGGTAGAGGGATTAGGGATAGGGTTTAGGGTTGAAGGTTTAAGGATTGAGGGTTGAGTCTTTAGGGATGAGGGTTTAATGCTTAAGATATAGTGTCAAGTGTTGAGGGTGTAGGGATAGGGTTTAAGTTTTAAGGGTTAAGGGTTGAGGGATAGGGATTAGGGTTTAAGGTATAGTGTTGAGGGTTGATGGTTTAGAGATAGGGTTTAGGCTTGAGGGATTAGGGTTTAGGGTTGATGAATTAGGGTTTAATGTTGAGAGTTGAGGGTTGAGGCTTGAGGCTTAAGGGTTGAGGTTGGGGGATAGGGTTAATGGTCAAGGGATTAGGGTTAAATAAGAGTGTCGAGGGTAGAGGGATTAGGGTTTAAGGTATAGTATCGAGCCCGTTGAGGGTCTAGGAATAGGGATAGCATTTAGGGTTTAGGGATGAGGGATTAGAGTTGAGGGATGATGGATTAGGGTTGAGGGTTGAGGGATTAGGGTTTAATGTTGAGGGTTGAGGCTTGAGGCTTGAGGCTTGAGGTTGAGGGATAGGGTTAATGGTCAAGGGATTAGGGTTAAATAAGAGTGTCAAGGGTAGAGGGATTAGGGTTTAAGGTATAGTATCGAGCCTGTTGAGGGTCTAGGAATAGGGATAGCATTTAGGGTTTAGGGATGAGGGATTAGAGTTGAGGGATGATGGATTAGGGTTGAGGGTTGAGGGATTAGGGTTTAATGTTGAGAGTTGAGGCTTGAGGGTTCAAGTTGAGGGATAGGGTTAATGGTCAAGGGATTAGGGTTAAATAAGAGTGTCGAGGGTAGAGGGATTAGGGTTTAAGGTATATTATCGAGCCCGTTGAGGGTCTAGGAATAGGGATAGCATTTAGGGTTTAGGGATGAGGGATTAGAGTTGAGGGATGATGGATTTGACATTGAGGGTTGAGGTTTGAGGGTCAAGGGTTTAGGGATAGGGTTGAGGGTTGAGGGATTAGGGTTAAAGTAGAGTGTGGAGGGTATAAGGATTAGGGATAGGGTTGGAGGGTTTAGGGATAAGGGATTAGGGTTTAAGGTATAGTATCGAGTATGTTGAGGGTTTAGGAATAGGGATAGCATTTAGGGTTTATGGATGAGGGATTAGAGTTGAGGGATGACAAATTAGGGTTGAGGGTTGAGGGATTAGGGTTTAGGGTTGAGGGATTAGAGTGAAGGGTTGAGGGATTAGGATTTGACATTGAGGGTTGAGGGTTTAGAGTTTAGGGATGAGGGATAGAGTTGAGGGATGACGGATTAGGGTTGAGGGCTGAGGGATTAGGGTTTAGGGATAAGGTTTAGGGTTGAGGGCTGAGGGATTAGGGTCTAAGGTTTAGTGTCGAGGGTTGAGGGTTTAGGGATAGGGTTTAGGGTTGATGGATTAGGGTTTAATGTCGAGGTTAGGGTTAGAGTGTCGAGGGTAGAGGGATTAGGGATAGGGTTTAGGGTTGAAGGTTTAAGGATTGAGGGTTGAGGCTTTAGGGATGAGGGTTTAAGGCTTAAGATATAGTGTCAAGTGTTGAGGGTGTAGGGATAGGGTTTACGTTTTAAGGGTTAACCCCTGCTATTTATGCTTGGATAAGGATTTGTCACAAACTAGAACTTCTGCTTCCAAAGAAGATCTGCCTTTCTTCCTTGATGGGCATTTTCTATCAAGAACTTGATTATGAGGGCTTGCCCCTTCATTGTTATGCCTATCATATGGCAGAGCATCTGGCAAGCTCTTGTAGGAAACAGGAAAAGTTCTCCCTCAAAAACCTTGTGGTCATTCAAGTCTGAAGGGGAAGGTTTGGAAAGAGATGTGATCAATGCAAAGGATATGATCAATCTATAGCAGGACAAAACGTGAGCACGTTATAACACGAGCACGTTTTGTCTTGCTATTGAAACAGTAAAAAAGTGTTGACCCCCATGATCCAGGCCCACATGCTCTATTTTCTTACTGATTCTGCGCGTGCTCCGACAAAAAAGAAGTGCTTTCATGTTGTTGGGAAGTTCACATGCACATTTGACACATTATACCACCTTTGCATGATCTTTCCACCACCTTTTCTACTTTCCCAACTTGAGAAGGAGGAAATAACATAGTTTTCACACCAAGTTTGATATATATCTATTCAAGTTTCAATTTTTGTAGTGTTGCAATGTTAATTGTGATTCAATTTTAGGAATTTAACATTATAGATTGGTTAATAGTATTGTTGTTAGTAATTATATTTGAGTGTTATTCAATTTAACATTGAAAAGGAAGCAAGTGGTGAAAAACTCAAATTGTTGAGGAGTTTGATGCAAGAAGATAAAAACACTACATAATTGGGTACTCTCTCCATTCAAATCTTCATTTTTTAGGTATGTCAAGTCTTTACATGCATGTTCTTTTCAATTTCCTTATTTTGGATTGAATTACTTTATCATGCTTTATCATACATGTTTAAAATAGACACATTCCCAATCAAGAAAGCAGCCTACAATCTCACATGATGCTATGTATATTTTCTACACTTGGGCTCTTTAATAATTATGTGTAATAAACAAACCTTAACATACCATGATGTCAAACTATATAAGAATAAATCCTTACAACATAAAAAAAAATACAATCCCACTATTATCTTGTATTCATTTCTTAGGAACTAATATTGGTCTCTTTATCATGCTACAGACAAATTCTCCATCATGCCGAGGAAACGATCAAGAATCAAACCAACATAGGAAGAGATAGAAGTTAAGAATGCAAAGAAAGCAATGGCTATGAGGGAACTTCGTGAGAAAAGGAAATTGGACATGATAAATGAAGATATACCAATTGAAGAGGAACCACAACCATCACAAAGAGATATGGTATTGGAAGCACAAAGAGAACAAATGCAAAAACTTCGTGGTACGAGAGATTTGAATACCATAGTTGGAGACACGTTCTCTACCGCAAGTCAACATGTAGGGACACCATCTACCACATCTCAAGTTGAGAGTACATCATCACTCACATGTGATGAAGGAGGTATGCCATCGTTCCCACCCCAACCTCAAGGTATGTCATCTATTCCATCTTCGATCGAAGGTATGCCATCTAACCCATCTCATTTAAATATTGATGAAATTCCTAATGTTGAGATGAATTTACCTAACTTAACACCACCTAGAATTTTGCATAGAAAGCCAAAGTATTTGATTGATATTGATGAGAATATTTTGCAGCCAATGGAAGGTAAGATTCCAAAATGCACTTGTAGAAGATATGCTAATAAGATTTGGAGATTGTTCTTTGAAAAGTTAAATGAGACTGCAAGATGTCAACTATTCATTGAAATGATGCAAAGTATAAAGTATAGGTCTATCATGAAGATTCTTGGGTTGAGAACATCAAAGGCTTCAAGTGAAACATCTATTGTCAAGAATCTAATGAGTGCGTATGAGAGTGTGGGTAACACCTCATGCACAAAAGATAGTAATGCAACACAGCATGTGATTACATCGACTATAGTAAGTAGTCAAATGAGGAATGCTCATCTCATTAGAAAGACAAGTCAAGAATTGAGAATTAATAGGAAAACTTTATCAAGAGCCATTGGAAGATGCCAAAGAATTGAGGACATGAATGCCAATGAATTATGGGCATTCTCAGGGAGACTACCATGAAAAAATAAACCAATTGTTGAAGCATTGAGATCACTAATTGAAGACTTTTGGAAGAATTACACAAGGGTATCTCTGAATCAAAGGGATGTGGTAAGAAGGAGAATTGGTAGTCAGAACCGTGAGCCACATCCAAAGCATTTTTTGGATGAGACTCAAACACAGTTTTATGGTAAATTTGTAGAGAAGTATCCTCAAATTAAAATTTGTCAAAGATATTTTGAAATGCTAAAACCTTTCTATGTTAAGATAAATCACACACGCACTACTTGTTGTTGTAGATTACATATTAAATTTTCTAACCATTTTGATGCTTATAGGTCTATATGTTTAGATATGCATACTAACAATGATTTGCAGGGTTGTGCCATATGTGCCCCACCAACATCTTCAAGAGACTTCATATCAAGAATTTTATGTGAAAGAGAGGAAGGTCAAATATTCTACAAGAAATTATGCTTGGATGGCACATGTCATCATTGCGGTGGCTTGCAACATTTGCCAATATGTGAACATATTGAAAGAACACATGCAGTTGGAAATGAACTAGTAGAGTTTGGCAAGTATAAAACAGTGGCATACAATACAAAAGATGGTAAAGAAGCAAAGAGGTGTGAATTAGTTATTGAAAAGATTCCAGTGTATCAGTTTATGCCTATATTTTATGACAGCATAGTGTATGAGTATGCAAGACATGCCCATAGAGCTTGATGGTTGGACTTGCAGTTCAAGTTATGCAAGGACACATTTCCGGTTGGTAGCATTGTTTTAGTCGTCAACTTTGCAGAGAACTACAGTCTACAACCACAGTGTGAGGTGCAATCACAATATTACAACTCCACACAGGTTTCTATATTTGTGCACATCGCATTCATTCATGCGAATGATAGTACAGAGGATGACAAAAAGATCATAAGGGAGTATAATTTCTATATTAGTGATGATCACATGCATTCTATGGAGTTCGTGCAAGGTTGCTTTCAGGTGTTCTATAAAGATTTGGGGGCATATCGTTCAGTCAGCATATCATATGGTCGGATAACTGTGCGTCACAATTCAAGAACTTGCAGAATTTCTATTGGCTGAGTAGGAGGCATAATTTTATAGGTATTCAACATATGTGGAACTTTTGTGAGGCCGGGCATGGAAAGGGGGAGCATGTATCAAAAGAGCCATAGCACGAGAAGAGTTAAAGTATAAAGACAATGCAAAGTTGACAGATGCAAAATTGATTGTCGAGTGGTGTAATGCTTCCATGGGTCCAGGTAATGAAGGTAAGTCTTCAGTTTGTAGATTTTTTTGCTTGATAGATGATACTAACATTGCACCATATGAGGAATGTTGTACACTGACAGGATCAAATGAGATGCACTCTTTCAGAAGCTCAATTGCAGGTTCATGGAGTATCCATACACGAA
Source organism: Cunninghamia lanceolata (assembly GCA_027924645.1). Lineage (NCBI taxonomy): Eukaryota > Viridiplantae > Streptophyta > Pinopsida > Cupressales > Cupressaceae > Cunninghamia > Cunninghamia lanceolata. The sequence goes on along the minus strand of BSBN01000178.1, from coordinate 3,805,929 downwards.
AGATGTCATGCTTTTGTTCTTCCTGTACAATTCAAGTCTGGGATGAGTGTGAGTCAAAGGAGTGGGTTGATGAATGACAGTTAAGTTATCTTAGCCCACTTGACACGTATCGACCCCTGACGACACTAGAACTAACACAGATGGAATCATCAGTTGACTTTGACCACATATCAGATTTAGTTCAACCAGGTAATATAGGGCACGTATATGCATCTAATTTCATCTAGTTCAACCAGGTAATGTCATCTTACTTTGTAGTGTTTTTGTAATGTCGACTAATTTCATCTAATTTGCTACACATATCAATGTAGGGCACGTATATGTAGGTATTGCAGATGAAGATAATGAAGAGGGAATAGATTATTACTTATGTCATTGTGTTGGGCTAAAAAGAAATTGGAGGCCCCTGTTACAGATGGAGAAAACATCGAATACCCTACAGGCTCAGTGGTTATTACTGGAACATGGATTAGAAGGTACCCACATAAGAGTGTTAATATTTGGCTATTTCAGGACTTTGACATGCATCGGAAGATTCTTCATTACTCGAACCTTGTTGTAGCATCCAATGTTCATTTGATAAAGTATCAAGGTAGACCTTTGAACAAAATCTTATGGAAGGTGCGTGAGTTTGACCATGAAGCAATACTTGACACAATAAAGAGTAGAGCAGACCCGGATGGTTCATTGGATTAATTTGTAAGTATTCACATTGATTTTGTAAAGTCATGTTACATTGAGTTGTAAGTATGCACATTAATTTGTAAGGTTTGTCTTTTTTTATTTCCTCCTACATTTTTACACATATACACATTTTTACATCATCATGTTATGTATTTTTGGTGTCCTGCTCCTGATGCGACCAAACTCATAACTCACCCTACTTCCTCTAGACACCATTTGATGATCTCTCCAACACTCTGGATCTAGGGTGCCCAATCATGATGATGACCTATATACCATTCTCCCAAGGCACTCATAATGAATGGAAAGAAGACCAAAGGCGCCCAAGCTTAATAGACTTATTTCTTTCAATTTTGATGATCCAAACTCTTGCAAAATGACATCCACTTTCATGCCTTTAGATCTTCCTTCACATACAGGGTGCCAAATCAAGTTGAAAAATCTACATAAAGGCGCCAAAATGGATGAAAGGAGACATGAAATGCACCTTAGGACTCCATGCTAAGGTTTGATCCATTAAAGTCTATTGATATTAGGCGCTCATGATGATGAAACTTAGAGCTTTTTCTTTTCCTATGCGCTCATCTAAGATGTTTGAATGATAAGGAGCACCTCGACCTCTATAATGTACATTGGGCACCAAAATCAAGGTGATTTTAAGTCACTTTGAGTCATTTGGGGTCAGTTTGAGTCTTTGAGTCATGTTGCAAAAAAGTGTCAATGTTGTCAAGTTGCACAAAGTAACTTTTGTATTTTTAGTGTCTTGCTCATGATGTGACCAAACTGACTATTCCAACGCATCTGGATGGGTACATTTATGCTAGGCATGGTCCTATTTTTCACTCAAACATGTTGAAATAGTCTGAGCTACATTGTACCAACGATATCCCTGAAGAGTCCAAATTGCAAAAAGGCAGTAATCTTTGACGAGATGTTACTTGAAAACCATGTCACTTAGAAACATTCCATCTAAGGCAACACGATCACGTAGAGTGCCTCTACAATAACCTCTCTCAGTTTTTTATATCTTTGAGATATTTGCCCGTGGTGAAAGGTTTTCTGCTGCCCCAAAAATCGTCAGAAGGAGGCAGTGTAAAGTTGCAAAGGGGTGTAACTTTTGTCCTGCTCTTGATGCGACCAAACTGACTATTCCAACACATCCGGATAGGTACATTTACGCTAGGTATGGTCCTGTTTTTCACCCAAACATGTCGAAACAGTCCGAGCTACATTGTACCCACGATATCCCTAAAGAGTCCAAAGTGCAAAAAGGTAGCAATCTTTGATGAGATGTTACTCAAAAACCGTGTCACTTAGAAACATTCTGTCTGAGGAAACACGATCATGTAGAGTGCCTCTACAATAACCTCTCTCTGTTTTTATATCTCTGAGATATTTGCCCGTGGTGAAAGGTTTTCTACTGCCCCAAAAATCCTCAGAAGGAGGTAGTGTAAAGTTGCAAAGGGGTGTAACTTTTGTCCTGCTCCTGATGCGACCAAACTGACTATTCCAACGCATCCAGATGGGTACATTTACACTAGGCATGGTCCTATTTTTCACCTAAACATGTCGAAACAGTCCAAGCTACATTGTACCCACGATATCCCTAAAGAGTCCAAAGTGCAAAAAGGCAGAAATCTTTGTCGAGATGTTACTTAAAAAATGTCTCACTTAGAAACATTCCGTCTAAGGTAACGCAATCATGTAGAGTGTCTCTACAATAATCTCTCTCAGTTTTTTATATCTCTAAGGGATTTGCCCATGGTGAAAGGTTTTCTGCTGCCCCAAAAATTGTCAGAAGGAGGCAGTGTAAAGTTGCAAAGGGGTGTAACTTTCATCCTGCTCCTGATGCGACCAAATTGACTATTCCAATGTGTCCGGATGGGTACATTTACACTAGGCATGGTCCTATTTTTCACCCAAACATGTCAAAACAGTCTGAGCTACATTGTACCGACGATATCCCTGAAGAGTCCAAAGTGCAAAAAGGCAGCAATCTTTGACGAGATGTTACTCAAAAACTGTGTCACTTAGAAACATTTTGTCTAAGGCAACGCAATCACATAGAGTGCCTCTACAATAACCTCTCTCAGTTTTTATATCTCTGAGACATTTGCCTATGGTGAAAGGTTTTCTGCTGCCCCAAAAATCATCAGAAGGAGGCAATGTATTAAGTCAGGATGAAAGCCTATTCACTCTAGGGGCCAATCTCAAGTTGCACAATCATGAATGGGTGCCTAGAGCAATAAGGTGCTACATCATGGTTCCAGGACCTTGAAATGGCACCCAAGCATGTAGGAGGAATTTTCAAGGAGCCAGAATGTTTTTGAAACTCTAAGGAACTAGTCCAAAGACTCTATGGCGCCATCTTGATACCATTGAGTCAACTTTGGAACTCAAACATATTGAAACAAGGTCTAGGAAGCTAGGTGCCATCTCTTACCAGTTCAACCTCTTAGATGCGCCAACATTGGAAAGACTCTTAATGAGCACCTAAGTTTGAATTGATCTTGTGATTGAAAGTTTGGTGATGTATTGGTGCGAGATGATCTTCAGTTGAAGCAATCTAAGTTCCATGAAGGGTTTAGAAGTTATCAACCTCTTCACTAAGTTAGGTGCACTTTACAAGCTTTCTTACCCAAGAGTTGCACCTCATTAAGACAAGGCGCATCTTAACCTCCAGGACTTTTCCAAAGAAGCGCTTCAGTTTGTTAGCACCTTTAGACCTTATTTTGCATTCTGAAAGAGAAGGCGTACTTTGGAGGCATTTCTAACCTAGATTGACGTCTAGGTATAGTCATCTCTCTGGAGCATTACAATGTGTTTTAAAATGAAGGAGGGCATTTCATAAGTTGGGAAATTGATCACTGAAGACCTTGGAGTGTTTGAATTACTCTAAGCAAGAAGGCACATTTCCATGGAGTAGCATACTCTAGATAGCACCTAATGCCATCAAGGTGCAATTCCACCCTCACTTTGGTACCTATCATAAAGAAGGGGCATTGGGCATTCCTTGAATAGTTCTGAGCATTTGAAGTTCATGAAATCACCAAGGAATATTGGGCACCATGTTTATCCTCAACAAGCTTGAGTTTGCGCCTAGACAAGTTGGCACTTATTCATGTTTTAACTTACCTCTTGAAGCACCTAACTTGGGAAAAAGTTATCTTGTTGTTAGTCAAGTGTTTGATGTGTTTTGGAGACTCTAAAAGACTTCCTCTTGCTAGGCACTCTTCTTGGAAACTACAACCTTCAACTGGCACCTAGATCCTGCAGAAAAACACTTAGACTTCAATTTTCATGCACTTAGACTTCAAGGCGCCAAAACTAGTAGGAAAATATTTGGGGAGAAACCACGCTGATAAAAGTTGGGTAAATTTAACCTCCGAGTCTGATTAGGCTCCATATAACAACAATATTTATATCATGTCCCTTTGCTTTATGAAACAAGCAGTATGTGTCAAGTCATAGGGATAACACTTTGGTCCTTAGAAATTTCTCTGTGACTTTTGATAAGATTATCTACTATTATGTGGATGCTTGATAGTATTATCCTGATCCATTGGACTAGTGTGGCTATGAGGTTGGAAAGTGTTGCAACCTCCATCCTTTAAACTTCTCCACCTTGTTATGGGTTGTTTTGAGTATTTTCACTTGCTTTCTCTTTGAGAATATTTTCTAATGATACATGATGTGTCATAGATCATTCAACTTGATAAACAACATGGAGGGATTCTCATGCCTCCTATACTTCTTGCAAGTTTCTTTATAGATAGATCACATCATTGTCCATCTAGGTGGTCATTTCCCTAAATATTATGATAAGATAATCCTGTTAATGAACTTTGGATTGAATGAGAATCAACATGCTTTGTCTTGACTAGAGTAGTTGGGATGGACAAAAATCTATTGATTCTAGGTTGGGTTGTTAAAGGTCAAGAAGTTTTGGTGTCTAATGCCCTCTAAATCTAAATATTCAAAATCATAGTGGTTCAATAAGTTACAACAAACAGTCAGGTAGATAATAGACTATAAGGAACAAGGACTACACATGAATCCAAAACAACACTAGTCAATAAGGACATCACAAGTAACTCAACATTACTTCCAAAGGCGTTCACAAAAACAAAGGGGAGAACACAACTAGAGAATGCTAGACTGTAGTAGGGATGAGTGTCTGATGTAGAGCACATAGTGGAAGCATAGAATTATCAACTTTTGAACCTTTGAACTCACTATTGGTGAGACAACATACCATCGGCGAGCTTAAAATTTCATCGGCCAATGCCACCATGAATTTGTTTGATTTCACTTCTGACAAACATCCCATCATTGACTCTTATCAGTCAGACAGACCACTATCGATGACTTTATATCCTTTCACACCGATGTCTTTGTCACTCCGATACGAGACTCTAAGTCCCTCGCCTATCGGTAGGACTTAATACCATCGGCATACTCAAAAACTCTTATGCCGACACACCGATCTCACAATTGACAACCTTCGGACCACACCCATTGGTGAGACTCCAAACATCGGTGAACTCTAATCTCGTTGGGCCGATACACCGATGGATTTTGACTGTCGGTGTGACCCCCTTCATCGGCGAATCTCTCAACTGCTCTTCCGATGCGCAGATGGGATTATCTTCTGATACACCGATGTCTTCGACTTTGAACCACACTCGTCGGCAAGACAGACCACTATCAGCGAAGCCTAACCAAGGTCTGCCGATACGTCGATACGACCAAACGTCGATACAAGGTTCTTTTGCAGGCAAAGGGTGCCTAGGCTTATGGGGCTCAATTTGATGTATTTATTGAAAGCTCAAGGTGAATTGATGCTTATTGAAAATGCCACTTAGTCCTTCATTTGCATTATAGGTGCCATTTCCTATTGACTTATATACCCCTTCTCATGCTAGGGTGCCATAATAAAGTGGTTTAGACAATAGGTGCGCTTCACTTACTAGAGGCTTGTTCTCCTTCCACCTTAGGCACACTTTTATGGTGGAATAGGTGTCAATGGGCGCCTTGTCTTAAATGAATGTTCTCTCTAAGTTGGGCGCCCTTTTGAGGCTTTATGAGTTGCAAATTGTGCCTTAACCCTTCATGCTTGTTGCTCAATGTTTAAATGTTTAAGAAAGTCCCCTTTAGGCACTCATCTTAATGACTTTTTCTCAAGGCGCAATCATCCTAATGACTTGGATATTCATCCTAGTGTTTCAGGATATTAGGCTACCAGACTTAGTCATTTTCAGGATCTCAAACATAAAGAATAACATGATGATTCATTTTTTTGTATTGCATATAGTTGACATTCTATGCTACTTATAAAGAATATTCATATTTTCTGTTCAACATGATGATTCATTTTTTTTTAAATACAACTTTTATCTTTTAGTTCCAAAATGAGGTTTAGGTGATACTTGAATAACAATAGCTAGCTTATTGGATCAACAAACATCCTATGTAATACAATTGGACTTTAAATATTTGAAGTAGCCATCTACAAATATCCATTCAAATGTGGATTTATAATGCAAGTATGGACGCCATCAATAAAAAAGATTTGTATTAACCAAATATCCATATAGGCATACATCAATATCTGTCGATATAAGTATAACATATATACAAAATAGCCATATAGGCTTACAAGAATGCCATATAGGCATACAATGTCAACTATATACAATACAAAATATATGTCCACAAATGCCATATAGACATACAACAAAGGAACACAATAAAAAGTCATTCCCCTCTGGCTGGTGAAGAGAATAGATCACGGGTAGCCTTTGATCTTCTAGGGGATGGAGATGCGCATGTGGGTGTCTACTACGAACCTGAGGGCTGCTCCTCCTATTTAGTTCTTCCTGCATCTTTACCTGTTACAATAAAAAGTATAGACATTAATATATAGAAATTACATGTCATAAAAAATGAAACATTTAATAAAATAATCACTTACCACTAACATATAATCTATCTCCTCACTTGCCTTAGTAGTAGGAATAGGCTGTGGTGATGTCATGTCCTATAGAAACCATCCAGATAGAAATTAAACTTCAAATCAATAATCTTTTGATTTTTCAAAAATAGACAACTATAACAATGAATGTAAATTGAAATTTACTAATCTGCCTCATACCCCTGTCAATGCCATGGAGCTATGAATCGCAGAGGCCACACCCTGCTCCATTGCCCTATGAACATGGGGAGGTGTCTCCGTAGCCTGCACATCTGGAAATTAAACAACATTAGTCAATTACGAAAACTATAATAGTGATGCAAATCATGGCTCCTAACATACACACATGTTCATCTAAACATGGAAGTACACACAATAAAGCACACAAGTCACATACAAAAATCTAGTAAGTACAATTCATTCATTAAACTATTTATTTATTACCTCCGTAAAGCTTTGAAGTCCACCACCGCTGGTAGGTGTTGCCGTGAAATCTACAGTATTAACCTATTCAACATCTAAAATCAGATATTAGAATACCATTCATATAACGATGCTATTCGCATGTAATATTTATAATTGTTTACTAGTTACATACCTCGACAGTAGATGATCTAGGGTAAAATGCAGGTGGAGAACCACTGAAAACTGCATCGACGCTATGACCCTAAAATTTTATTAAAATCATTAATTTAAATTAGTTAATCTTGCATTTCAAAAATGAAATTTAATAAATTAAATTCAATAAACTTGCTAATATTTACCTGAGTATTAAGGTTGAAAGTCTCACTCAGGAGGGTATCTGTCATCACCATCTGCTCAGCTGTAGATGTAGCCTGTGCACCTGCATCCTGACTATCCATGGGTCATAACCATAGGCTGACCCGCAAGTCTGACAAGTATGGGGTGGGACCCTGCTCCTCGCACTATCTCCCAACCCACTCTATGTTGCAGGACCGGCATGCTCTATGATGCTCTGGGTCAAGGCACTAATGGACTGAAGTGTATCGACCTCAACACTCTCCTTCACAATGGAAGGGATAGAAACATGCTCGTGGGCTGCTCTACTGATTACTCGTCTCACTACCCACTGTGGGTCAAGACGTGCCCCTAGTCTATCTTGTGCTAACCCCCCACCTCTACCCTGGAAGTCTCGCATATCAAAATAGTTTGGCACTTTATTAAGGACAAACTCGCAGTAGAGTTTCCTCAAAAAGTATTGCGGGACCTCATTATTATTACATGGAGGATGGTCAAACACCATCCACCACCTCTACCCAAAATTGTCCCTCATCACTTGGTTGTTGCACCAATGGATAGGGAACCTCTTGCATGTAATGGGTGGAGGTTGATTTGTTTGTGGGTTTGTGAAAATGGAACACAAGTCTAATTTTGTGATTTGTAATTTTTTCACATCTTGGTATGACAGCTTGTCTACATAATAATCTCTAAACTCTCTCCTCTTATCTGTCCAACTAGTTATTTGCTTGGTAATTGAATCTACATTTGATAACATAGATTCAAGAGATTTAGCAAGCATGGACCTATGCAAGGTTGAAGTGGAAGGATCTTTCAACCTTGCAATTATATCTTCAATTTATTTTTTGTTGTTTTCAATTTGCCCTATTATATTTTCTTGTGTTCCAAGGGCATGTCAAGGAATGGATGGAGGAGGTTGTTGTTCTACAGGTATTTCCTCCTCAGGATTTTGTGGATTTTGAGGAGGAGGAGATGCATTAACATTTCCTGACAATTAACAAAATATACATCAAAAATCAACTAAAACCTACCTATTTAGAAACAAATTCAAACAAAAAAACAAATATAACTCACTCCTTTGGCGTGCTCGACGTCATGGCGGCATTTTGGCGATGAATCGATAAGGTTTTTGTGTTGAATGGAGATTTGCAAAATGCGAGCATGCTTTCTAGGGTTTGCAGCCCGCGGGCATAGAGGAGAAGAAAGAAATGAAATGACATTAGAAACCTTTTTTTTATTTATAGCAAGTCATAACGCGAGCGCGCTATAACGTGAGCGCATTATAACACGCTTGCGTTATGACTTAATTTTTTAAAAAATTAATTTGGCCACTTTTTGGGCCCCCATCTTTTTGCACTTACCCATTTGTGGCTAGGCTACTTTTAGCCAAGATAAATAGCATTGCTGATCCACACAAGAAAGATAAAAAGGTTCCAATAATTGAAAGAAATGAGCACAATTTATGAAAATGCACATTACATCACCATGTGAGTAACATCAAGTCACCAATAAGGAAGGAGGGAAGTCATGTCCACTACATATGATATGTAAACATAGTAGTAGATCATGTAGACTACATATGCTAAGCAAACACAACCAATGCAATAGCATCATGGAGGACGGTAGTCCACTAAATATTCTATCCTACCACCATCACAATAGCATCATGCAGGAAGGTAGTCCACTACATATGCTATGCAAGCATCATGCAAGAAGTAGTGTCAAATGCACCTTCATGTACAAGTACGTGGAATCATGTCCTCATGATAACGACATGTCATCATCACCTACACTATGTCAGAACATCAGTGCCGTGTGGCATCACATCTATTTGCATCATGTTAGAATATGTGTAGATGTGCTTGCATCATGTTAGAACATGTGCATATGTGTTGAATACCACAACATAGAATAAGTCAAATGTAATACCATTAATATTCTAATATGCTAGAAAATGGATAAATCTTTTTTTTGAAATGCATTCTATCATAATACCAATGTCTCCAAAGTACATCACATCCAATCTCATAATAGAATATATCAAAAGTAAGAGCAAACCTATGTCAAGAATCATGGCCTTTGATGAATCAGATACCCATACCAAACTATAACCAAGATCACAAGTCAAAATCCCATATTACCATTAGGGAAACAAAGCATCATAGGCTAACACTTATGATCTACTCATGGATCCATTCAATAAGGATAAGTAGGAGGTACTCTATATAGAAATGTATGGTTAGTTGGGTTACTTGAAACTAATGCCACAACTTGTCCCCATAGCTTCCTATGTTTTTCTACTCACTACTTAACTCCACATAGGTTGAGGTCGTCAACTCCAAGTTTGGCTCTCAACAGGGTGTACAAAAAAGCAACCACATAAGTATGACTCCACCATACTTATAGCTAGGCACACAAACCCTAGATGGATACCTAGTATCACAAACTCATGGGTACACAAATCATGTACAGGATGTTCACAACACATAGCAAGTGCACTGATAATGGGGTAATCACATACACAAGGAAACACATAACATTAAATATTTTCCCATTCATTACTTAGTGTAGACGAACAAATTTCTCACACAAAATTACACAATAATTGCCATAAGGTTTTCTAAGAAGTTTACCCAAACATCAATTAGAAGTAACCTTTCAAATATGTAAATAGAATCTAACCATAATTGAACAGATATAAAGGCCTCATAATGCATCCCTACAAGTACACCAACATACTAAAATTTTCATACTAGGCCATAATTGAATAAAAACAAGAATATTTCAACTCACAAGGTGGTGCATCACAACACAACACACATCAAGGTGTTCTCTATAGAAAAACATCATATTAAATATGCACCAAGTACGGTAAACATACTCACTTAACAAAAAAATTCATTAGATAATGGCACACTGTTGAACACAAGGAATACTGAGAGGGGGGGTGAATCAGTATTCTATAAAACGTTTCTTTCACATGTTCTTTAATCCATTTACCAAATTCAATAACATGAAAGAAAAATAAACATAAGAAGAAAAGCCACAAAGTCATAACACATAGACACCAGGGTTTTTACGTGGAAAACCCAAAAGGGGAAAAACCATAGTGAGTGTTAGCTCACAATATATTATGATTTCAAAACTAGATTACAAAAAGGCTCACTGCCTAAGGACTCACTGTCCAAACAAGTGCTCACTGCAATAGGCTCACTACCATAGAGAAGAGAAGATAGAGAAAGGGTGGATCACTACCAAGAAAGGACTACTACAAATGCATCTACAGAATGTTGGAATGCAGTTCTGTTGATAGCTCAATATGTAGATTCAAAGGTCTTCATTATATCTGCCTTGCTTTTTTGCTTTGCTTCACATATACTCTGTTCTTCTTCCCTCTGTACTTTTATTTTACTTTTCGCATCAAAAATTCAAAGTAGGATCGCACATTCACAACTATCGTATCTCATCACACCGAAATCCATTAGTTATTAATATCCACAACAAGATCTAACCCAAAATTTGGTAGGCTTGCCAGTGATGAAGTGTGTACACAAAAAGCTCATACTTTGTTGTCTTGAATTCTTTACATGAAATTATGTGGACTAATGAAAAACTTCAAGGATCTTAATATAGGTATGGACCTATTTTAGAACAACTTAGAATAATGATTTAAGTAATATATCTTCACCGCACAATGATCTAACTGAGAGTCAGCTTCATTCTTGAGTATACTCTTAACCTTGTTGTTTGTCATACTACAACTTCTAATACGGATCTCATGGGACTCCAAAATTCATGTCAAACATTCATTAGGCATTGCCAATCATACCTTCATAACCACAAATCATAATATTCTTATATGGCGAGATGCGGATCTCTGAATTGATGACTTTGTCTTTGTGAAACACTGTCAAACTAAATGCTAATACTTGGAAGCTTGTACATGATCTTCTGGTGAACTTCAGAATCTACAAATCTGTAATTAGATACTTCTCATATGCGTTTACAAGACCTCCAAACTACACATCGAAACAATCAATACTGGAGGAATGCAGATCGAAATACTTAGGTGATCTGCACTTTTTATAACTAGACTCTGCTTACCTAGACTTAGGCAATTTACATTATGACTTCTGGAGATTTTCAAGATATGAAAATTGGAATATAATATTTTTAAACAATTATATGTAACATACTAGAATCGTAAACCAAAGTCTTCATCTGTGGAGGAGTACCAATCGATTCTCTATCAGTAACTCAATGAGCTGCCAACACTTAGTTAATTTGACTAAGTTATTCTTACCGGACTAGAAATACTATGCATAACCTATCTTAAGAGTTGTCTCCAATCATATCTAGTTGTTGTCATCAATGACAACATCAAATCTCCATCATAACAACAATGTCTCTTGACCATGTTGCCAATAATCTCCTCCTTTGGCATTGATTGCAACACTTAGTGAAAAATGCTCACACTGCTCCCCCTTACTATGTACACTTTGTTTTTCTTCTTGCCTTAATATGTTTGGCCATTTTTCACTGGTTCTTCTTCTCCCCCTTTGACATCAATGGCAAAGGTGTATGTACAAGTAACAAAATGGTGTCAAATTTGCAAAATTGTTATACTTGTCCGCATATGTAGAGATACAATCATATAGATTTTCTTACTATAAGGTGGAGAGGATGTCTAAGTATATTACTTTCAATTGAGTTATCTCTCCATCCCATTTGGCCTTGGCACTACTCAAAATTTGAATGTTTTAATTCACCTGAAACACTAATTCCTTTGCTTTGCTTACTGTGGTAGGTACATCAGTTATTGCCTTTACCTTTGTTGCCTCTGCTAGAAGACCAATCATAGACTCAATCTTGGATTCTATTATTTCTCTGATTTGGCACATTCTACCCTTAGTGGCCTCTTTCTTATTCTACAAACTTCTTATTTTTGCATGAATGCCTTCAATTTCTGCCTTTTTATTGCTGATGGAATCAGATGCCAGATCAAATGTTTCTGATATTTTTATTAATTGAAGTTCCAAGTCATCTATTTTCTCCTTCATTTATTTTGTTGTCTCAAGCCATTTTAGACAAAATTTGTATATATCAATAGCATCCTTAATAGCAGTGTCTATATTCTTGATGCTATTGTCTAACAAAATTGTATCTTTAGCTAGCTTATCCTTCAACTCAACTAACCTCTTATCATTTATCTCTGCCCTAACCTTAATATTTGTAGCTTTTTCAAAAGATTCAAAATGTGAACTTACAGAATTTAATAGCATTTTGAACTGCTCAGTTGGGGCAAGAGATGTGTCCTTCTACAACCTAGGCATCAATTTCTCTAAAACACTGGATGCCTCACCAATAAGCTCACTATCCTGAATGAGACCTTAGGATTTCTTCCTAAGCTTTGGCTTGAAAAATTAATACTAGTTTGAATTTCTATAGAGGTGACATTAAGGCTAGGTTTATTTGTCTTTGCAGTAACTCAAGTGAATCAAACATCTGTGCTTCTTGTTGCTTCTCCAAAAATTCTCTAACAGAGTCAACTGGATCATGAATGGAAGTAGTGTCTCTTACCACTTCTTCTTTGTTTTGTTCTGGTGGATCTAACTCCATAGCTTCTTGTTCATCAATTTTGTGTTCCAGAGAAGGACTCTTCTTAGCATGCTCATCCTCTTGACTTCCTTTATTAACATTTTCAGTTTGCTCTAGGGGGATTTCAATTTTCTTAGGAGTCTTATCTCCTTCTTTTGAACCTTCCTGATCACTGGTTACATTTTGTTCTGGAGGGATTTCAACATTCTTAGAGGTTTTATGCTCTTCTTGTTCTTTCATCTCTTCATCCTTCCTTGGGCTTACCAAAGGAGTCTTTGTTTGGTTCAGGTTAGAGCTGATTTCTAGAAGAGAGCTATCATCACCTACATTTTGTTCTTCCTTTTCATGAATAGTTGGGATGTTAAGTTCTTTTAGGACACCAAGATTTATTTGTTCTGTGTCCTTTACCACCTTCTCTATGTCTCCAGACATCAAGATATTTGTTCTTATTTTTATGTCAAACTTTCTTCCAAGTATCTTGGTGACTTTTGATTTCTCCTCTGCAGTTGTCTCCAGACACAATTCTATCAGTGCATGCTCTCTTAGCTCTAAGTCTTTTTCCATAGCTGCTTCCTTTCTGGCAGACATAATACTACCTAAGCTATCAACTAGATCAATGATTACCTCAAGAAGGGCTTTGTTAAACATTTCCAAAAATCTAATTACTGCAGTTTCAATGATGCCTTTGTCTACATCATTGTACTCATTAGATAGTTGTGCTATTGACTTTAGATTACCATGTGCTACCATAGCATTTAAGACATCTTCCAAATTAATTGTAGCCTCGACTTTCTCAGTCTCTAATTGTCTAGGTTTTTCTTTCTTTTGTCCTTAGTGGAGGGCTTATCTTGTTTTCTCCTGAAGACTTTACTAGCCTTAGTATTCATTTTCTTAACTTCTTCATCTATCTCAGTCTCCCCATCATCAGCTCCAACACTCACATACATTCTTTTCCCCTTGGTTTTCATTCTTTTGTGCTCTTTTGGAGTGGTTTCCTTTGCAGGTACTTCCACACTCACAGAAGGAATGGGACCAGAGGACTTAGATGTTGCTTCAACAGAGGTTGAACCTCTTGTTCTTCTTTTTGGTAATGCAAGCTCTTTTGTTTTCTTCTTAGGCTCTTTCGGAGCCTTCTCTAGATTATTTTGCTTCTTTTCTCTGGTTGCCCTTTCTGCTTCAAACTTTGCTCTTGCTTCTATAATTTGTTCTTTGGTAAACCCCTTGCTTTGGTCATATTCATCTGCCATTTTTCTAGCCTTCTTTACACTTTCAAGCTTTCTTAATTCAACATGAACTTTGAAAGAGATTTCTTCATAGGTGCCAAATCTTTCTTCTATAGGATCTTTGGGCTTACTCAACATGAGTTTAGCATAACCATTCAACACATTTTCAGCAACTTCATAGCCCATTGGAAGGATCCAAAATGTCCTTGGTTCCATGGCCACCATCATGCATTGATCCTTAGTTACAATAAAGCATATGTCATTTTTGTATTTTTCCACAACTGACTTGGGTATTATTTCCCTTGATTCACTAGTAGAATTTTGTCAAATAAATGACTACGCGACTAAAAGTTTTAGTCACAACAACTATCAATGACTAAATTCTACTAATTTTTTGCAATAAATAAATGACTAATTTGATCATTGACTAAAAAATTATTTAGTCACACATAAAAATGACGAAATAGTTAGTCAATTATTTAGTCACAATCCATTTGAATAAATCATTTAAGGAATCTAGAATCAATAGCCCGCCAAAATACTTTAAAACTTTAATAAACATACTCTAAAACTTTCATCCAAATCTTATTTTCAGGTGTAGCCCACCAAAATGGAGTTTTCATTTTAATAAACATACTCTAAAACCGTGGTCAAAGCCTTATTTTTAGGTGTAGCTTGCCAAAATAGAGAAGTTTTTCAGTAAAGAATGATAAACAATGGTAAGGAGATGTGCGTGACAGGAGGCATAGGATTCATTGCTACTTATCTCATTCCTGCTCTACTCAACAAGGGTTACATTGTTCATGCTACTATTTGTAATCCATGTATTTAATTGACATATATTTGCATAATTTCAAATTCCTTCATATGCTTTTGAAGTATCAATGTATCCTATATAGGGTTTAGAATGATTTCTTTTAATTTAAAAAAATAAATAAATGATGTATTTGCTTGTGATTAGATAATGTGGAGATCTCCTCATCTTGCCCCAGCTCACTGTCCTCTTTGGCATTGTATTCATTACTTCAGCTGCTAGGGTTTTGCATGTGACATCTTTAATATCTTCATGACAGTGACTTTTAAATAGATCCCAGTCTTTGCTTTAATCTTTATCATGGTAACCCAATAAATCTAGAGCATTTTTCTTTCAAAGTCAATCTTGGTGTTGGAAATTGATGATGAAGTTCATGGATAAATATTCTAGGGTAGTTATTATCTATTTCAACAAATCTTCTAAAGCATAGTCAGCAGGAAACTTTAGTTCTGCCCCTGTACCTCTACCTATAGCTCTGGAGTCTTATATTTAAATGGGATATAACATGTACCATTACTCATAAATTCATGTATCCTATTTTAAAATGACACCCCTGTCTCCATATGTCATATTTCCATATGACTAGCTATAATATTTGGATAAATAACTAAACTGTTGTGTGTTACTGATAAAACCAGTGGCCATATATAATGTCAAACTCAGACAAATAAAGAAATGGCTCTCACTGATACAATTCAATAATAGGATAGCCACAAGTCTGAGAAATCAAATAATTATGGCCACACATTATTTCCTTGGAAGGCAAATATAGGCCAAGAAATTAGTAGATGCTCTGATAGACTGATACCTCTTAGTATGCTCCTAGGGCATTTTGATATAACCCTTAGTAGGTAACTATAAATGAATATAGTACTTTGGGTGTAGGTTGATTGGGGTAGTCTACTTACTTCTGCACTTGTAAAAAAGGTTGACATTTGGGTATAAAGTTTCAACATATATGGCAAATGCTGACATGTTGGCACTTGACTTTTAATTATAGGGTTCCATAATAAGACAATTAAGGAATGTGGGAACTTCCTGAAGTGTTGTAGTCTAGAAAAGTGTAAATTTGAATTACCATGTGATTATTTTTGGTGCAGAAAGATGGTCTCAGGACACCAGGAGGTCAATCATGGATAGTAATGTGGCTTAAATTTGGTAATTCTTATATCAAGGTATAGAGTAGAGCTGAATTGAACCTCATGTACTAGAATTTGCCTTGATCATGAATGAGAAAAAGTTTTTTTTCTTGATTTTGTGAAGGACATAAAAGAGAGGAGGGACCTAGATCTTCTGGTATTACTGACTGATGTTGTTCTTTTTAAAGATCCTAGATTCAAGGCGCTTCTTTAACTAGTTGTACTTTAGAGTCCCCATGGACCTACTCTGGTCATTTGTGGTGGTTAATATAATTTCCTTCTTTCTTTCTGGCTCTTCAAGCTAAAAAAGAATACTCCATTTTAACCTTCCCTTATTTTTGCAAAACTGGGCATTTTAAAATCCATCTTGAACTCCAACAAAGCTTGATGTCAAATTATGCAAGTTCAAAGAAGCTGAAGAATATTGGTGAAATATGTCAAAAGAATCAATCTTTCCATTGACATAACGTACTAATAATGCTAAGCCAATATCTTAAGTCTTGTAGGAAATCTTTTTATCCTTTTTGAAAAAATTGAGAAATATTTTACTAGATAATTCAACTCAGTGAAGGATATATGCACATCTGAAATAAAGTTTTAGAGGATGCCTATAGTTGATTTCCTTTCAATAATAAGGAAAGTGTTGATTGGATTTTAAATTTTTTTACAGGTATATGCTGAGAAATATGCAGTTGATCAGGATGCATTTTTCAAGGACTATGCAGAGGCTCATGCAAAACTTAGTAACCTTGGTGCCAAGTTTGATCCTTCTGATGTAAATTAACTCAACTCCTAAACACTCTCTGCCTGTCATTCATTTTTCATTTTTCTATTGTTTCATGATGTTCATGTGATAAGCTTAATTTTATGAGAATATTTATTTGGGGGATCAGAAATGATAAATTCACATATCATGGTATTAGTTAAGGTTTGAAAATATTATTTTAAAAGTTGTCTTAAAAAGTCTCTTATGCATGATGCTGAAAGAAACGAAACCTCCAAAACAATCAGGAAAAAAGACTTCTGCTATGGTTTTTTGATATTTTATATATCATAATTCACATGAGTTTTACGTGTTTTGATAAAATGCCTATCTATGGTCATTTTGTTAGTTGACATCTTGAACATTGTAATTTTGCCACTAAGTCAACACTTAAGCTACTTTAGGTGTAGGTGGATCAATATAGCTAGGTTTACTATGCATATATGTTCATGTATAATAGGGAGGGGATACATCTCCAAGCTCATGAGGGCTATTACAAGAAAATGCCATGACAAGCAAATTGCTATGGATTGTGATGGCATTCCGTCACCATGAGACAAGGTAGTGAACTATTTGAAAAAATGCCTCAAAGAAATGTGGTCTCAATGTGCTTGTCATAGAATTCCATCACCATGAGACCACATTTCTTTGAGGCATTTTTTCAAACATTTCACTGCCTTGTCTATGCTTGTTAGAGTCATTGTTAGAGTCTTCCAAGGCATTGTTCAAACAATAAATTCTATTGAGTTTTGAATTTATTATTTGCCTTGTCTAACAATACAAGGAAACAAGGATTACAACCTAGTTTGAAGTCTTTCCCAAAATTTTGAATCAAGAGTAAACCACTAATGATAAGAAACAATAATAGGAAACATGGTTTACAACCTGGTCCCCATAATTGTTGACACAAAGCAACCTAAAGAAAAAAGAAACTAAAAGATGACATTTTTAAATAATTAGAGCTCTATAACTGTTTAATTATGATTAAATATGTGTACATGCTAAGCCTCTTTGTATGACGCACAGTACTGGCATGCCCAATGTGTTGATGATTACCACCACCATGAGGATGCTCAACATGATTCATTGCCACACCACGAACCTTGGACCAACAGTTTCTTTTGACCCTATATTTTTTATATGCATTGGCAGCTTTGAGCATTGGCATTTCTATCCTTCCACCACCAGTAACCTGACAAATCATGGCTTTGCAACTAGTTGGCACAATCTTCTTAGCTCCAAATGGAAGCTTTACCCTGTAAATTGAAACCAATTTCCAAGACTCGTCAAACAAGGCTATTAAAAATATGCAAAATAAAAAATTACACAAATCTGAACATCAAGAGAGAACTTAGATAATTGTTCCAAAATTATTTCCACTACCTTTGGACTAATTGCATTTATCAGCTCACTGTAACCTTGGAAAAAAAATTAAGCATAGAAATATGTCATAAGTCTCCACAAGGTGTACACACCTAGAACTTAAAATAGTTTGAAAATAATTTGGAAAAATCCACCATCCATAGGACATCACAATAGATGCATCAAATGTTTGTTTCTAGCCAAAAAACAAGATGATAAACAAAAATGATAATGAGTCAAGGGGAACATCAAGAAGCGGTATGTATTCAAATTAAATCTCAACTAGTTGCTAAATGAGCACAACCAACTTTGACTTGTCATAAGTTCAAAATATTAGAATAGGTACATTTTTATGTCTATAAAGGTGACAACAATCCAACACTGGATCAAATGTTTCAGATTGAAATGCAATAGAAATGCATTGCAAATGACAACAATCAAATTTGAAATTACTCAGCTCATAAAACAATAGTGGAGAAAAAGCAGAAAAAGTGTTCTTTGATTTGATCAGGCCAATGAGAAATATTGTCTACAAAATTCAACCATATCACCATGTCTTTGGCAACTTCATTACCAATACCTTGGCCAACATTATTACACAAATGAAGAGCATTATGGGTAAAAATAAAAACTGATTTGAGGCTTCACTAAGATAGCTTGAGAAAGAGAAATGATATATCTTACGAAGACAAGCATATGACCCCAGAGATGGGATAATACCAAAAGCTAAAACAAATCATACATCTAGACACAATCCATAAAATGTTATTAATGATGATATCATCTAGGATACCAATAGGCATTGAAAAAATGAGATTAGCAGTGATTGTCTACTATTTTGACTTATTTTAACAAATGAGTTTCCAATGTGAAGTATCAACCAAGGATTTTATTACCATTCTATTGACTGTCATTTTCTAAGTCATGACTATCAATTTTGAACCAAATGAGGCCTTCCAATGCTTTGGCTTTGGGGGCTCATGATTTTATCGATTGCCTGTGATGGAGTTGTCTGCCATGTCTGCTTTTATGACTCTGAGGAACACATAGAATCAACACTGGAAACAAGATAGGATGACAACTATTGGAGCCAATGGGCCATAGATGCAAAATTAAAGTGAATGTCTAAGCATGGTTAATGATCTTTTATTTTGTTGCTTCTAATTATATTTGTTTAGCTGTCAAGGGGGTGTAAGTCATGGCATAGCTCTGTATCTCTTTATTGCCTTAAGGTAGATCCTCACATGATTCTTATCTTGGTAGCTGGGGTATCTCAACAACAAAAACTATTTAAAATCCCACTCCTTCATGAAATGTAATTACTGCAAACTACTATCCATTGACTTATCTGTACCATAAAGACAATTCTATGGAACATGTAGAGGGTGTAATGGCTTGGCTGTGTCTAAAAAAGTTAATAGTTTGTTCTATCTCCATTTTAGAAATATTGTCTCAAAAATTCAACTATATCACCATGACTTGTTCCCTGCCACAGTACCGCAAACTGTTTCTTTGAACATCGTGGGACCGCAGTATACTAAACATCACTTGAAGCCTTTCACCACACTACCGCACTCCTTCATTGAAACTATTGTGGGGCCGCGTTATTCAACACTCACATAACTTAAACTCCTTATACTGCCATACCGCAAGCCTCACTTAAGGCCGCCGTAGGGGCATGGTGTACTATTTTCCTCTGCTCCTTCTTACCACCATACCGCAAGCCTCACTTGAGGCCGCCATAGGGGTGTAGTGTACTGTTTTCCTCTACTCCTTACCACATTACCACTGGTTATTCTCTTGATTGCCGCAGGACCGTGGTGAAGTATCATATACCACTTAAATTTATACTGCTAACCCGCCACTTCATTTTGAGATCGCTACGGGGTTACAGTAATTGATATCTGCATCCCGCTATGCTGCAAGTGCAATCTCTTCATGCTGCGAGATAGTGATAACTGCTCCATTGTTATCCTTGGTTCCCACACACCCGCCAAGACCTTTTGAGTGACCTGCGGGACTGCGGTGAAAGACAAAAACACATCAATGATCAAAAATACAAATATCTTTCACATGGACTTGGTATGGGGTGCTTATGAACAACTCCTAGAATAATTTTAAAAGAAATATGAATCCCTAAGATGGATTTATGGAAGGAAATTTGCATGGATTTATGGATTTATCAAATTTTCTTCTATCAAATGTTCTTTTATCAAATGTATGAAGGTATCTTTATTGTAGGTTATTTTCTCTATATTATTTATTCTTGGTTTGAACTCCTTGATTTTGTGGTTTTTTGTTAGGACCTAGAGCTTTCATATGTAGGACCACCTACAAGGCACCAAAGGAGTCATCTGGATCATGACTTAGGAGTTGGTTAGTATTCATTGAGTGGTATAATGGTGGTTGAACTGTCCTGGTCTATACAACTAAGAGATGTACTTGTGTGCTTTGTAGTTTGTTTGTTTAATTTTTTGATGCTTAGGAAAACATCAAAAATAAATAGGATGATATTTTTGTAATTTATTCCTTCAATCACTTGTCATAGGTCTAGTTGGAGGTAGCAGAGCTGGTGGAATGAAGGGTGTACCTTATCCACCTATTTATTCAAGCAAAAATGTTGCAAGTTCCACTTCAAATTACCAAAGCCTTCACAAAAATATCTGCACAAAATTCAATAATGAAGAATATATGGACAAATTCTCTTTTGAATGATGCACAAAGCCTCTACCACAACACTACACTGTTGCTAGGCCTTGTGGTGATGTGGGTGATTCCTACATCACTGCAAGGCCTAGCAATGAACTGTGTGGTGTTACGGTGGGGGCTTTGTGCATCATTCAAAAGAGAATTTGTGCATAAATTCTTCATTATTAAATTTTGTGAGAAATTTTTGTGGAGGCTTTGGTGATTTAAGTGGAACTTGAAGCTGGAATATCTGATAAAAATCTAATTCCAAATATGCTTTTGATGGATGTTCATATTGTTGAAATCAAGGCAGACAACTGAGGGGGGGGTGAATCAGTTGTCACAAAAATTTTATCTTTTGCTACATTTAATCTTCTTTACCACTTATTAATAGATTAATGATATAACCATGAAAGCGTAAATCAACAACACATGAGCAGAAACATAATCAACACACATAACACTAGGATTTTTATGTGGAAACCCGATTAAGGGAAAAACCATGGTGGGGGTTAACCCACAAGATTTATTCTCTATTAAAAGAATAGAAAAATGGAAAGGCACCTACCTTCGGTTGCATTACCCAGAGATCACTGCTCAAAGGAGGCTCATTACCTACAAGAATATTCACAATGTTAACACTAAAATGTTGAACTAAGAAACAACATCTTCATGCAAGGTTCAGTTCCATTGAAGCACACAACACCTTTGCTCTACCCCCACTCACTTCCTCGCTACATCCACATCTTCGCTCATCACCACACATTTCCATGACTTCACAACACTTATTTATACATGTCATTAACTTTGGAATGTACATCAAAGTCGGCCTTACAATCATCTATCTGGAACATTCTCCAAGATATGCATTACAAGAAATTACAATCACAAGACTTAAAATGCTACATGCGAATCTTTACACTGTCGGACAAAAATAGCTGGGACTTAAATCTTCCTCGATCAACATGCCACGCTCCATAGAACTCTTCCTAGATCATCTACAACATGTACCAAGCATCTGGTTGGCCAAGACTGGAAAGAACAACAACACTCAAGGAGAAATCTTCAACCACGAGCTCAATCCTCAATGCAAACCACCAACACAATAGGCACACGATCCAGAGACCACCACAAGCACAATGAAATCAACAAGAACAACCGTGTCACCTCAAATCACCAAAAACACTTGTATCTTCATCTGGGAACTTAAGAACACCAACTGTCATGACTGTCACACTAGAAAGATTTCTTGGGGACCTCCAAACCATGAACCACTTGAGTTGAAGATACACACCAACATCCCAAACATACCTCTAGATCCGTAGACCATAATATCCCAATGCGGAGCAATCTGGACCAAATTCCTGCCAATCTATCACCTCTGAACAAATGCAAAACCTGGTTCTACTCAAATGGTCATAACTTCACCAATACTTCATGTGGACCTCTCAAATCTTAACTGGAGCAACTTCAGGCAATCCTCTACAAAACCCTTTGGTCCACAAACTCTGATCTTCATCTCACTAGAAATGCGGAGCAATCTACTTTGCTAACCTGCATTATCTTCACTGTCTCTAACAAAGAGATATGTTGACATCAATGACAACACATCATATGCACATATTTGCAACAATATCCCCCTTTGTCATTGATGGCAACATATGATGTGAAAAACTAATTCAACCATCAAGACAAAAACTTCTCCCCCTTTCTCTTATCACACCTACAACCACTTTCTTCACTACTCCCCCTTTCACCAGCAACTACTCACTTCCATCCAAGTTTTTCACATGACTTCTCTCCCCCTTTGACATCAATGGCAAAGGGCACATATTTGCAATCATCTCTCACCCTTTTTGTTTCTTAGACAAGACCAAACTGAACTTAGAACATACTGACTACTCCCCCTGAGTAGCATCCCCTTACCATCAATCCAGATCACAAGATATGACTATGAGTTCCACTGGACTGATGCACACTAGTGCACCTTAGTTCTGAATAGGAGGGGTAGTTACCCCTAGCTTCCCTCTGAGATACTCAAAAGTGTCCTTAGGTAGATGCTTAGTGAAGATAGTTGCAATCTGATCCTTTGAAGGAACAAACTCCAATCTGACTTCATTCTCGTTTACCTTCTCTGTCAAAAAGTGAAACTTGATGGATATGTGCTTTGTCTTTGAATGCAACACCGGATTCTTTGAGATGTTTATTGCAATTGAATTTTCACAGAAGATTGTAACAAGTTCTTCAAACACAATCTTGATATCCTTCAACATTTGTTTCATCCACAAAACTTGAGTGCAATTACTTGCTGCTGCTATATACGTTGCCTTTGTAGTAGACAGAGATATTGCCTCTTGTTTTTTGCTCAACCAAGAAACCAATCTCTTTCCCAAGAAAAATGTACCACCACTAGTACTCTTCTTGTCATCCACATCTCCTACCCAATCAGCATCTGTATATGCATGAAGAGTAAAATCATCATCCTTAGGATACCATAAGCCATAATTAGATGTTCCCTTTAGATATCTAAAAATTCTTTTGACTGCTACAACATGAGATTCTCTAGGATCAGCTTGAAATCTAGCAACAAGGCCAACTACATTCATAATATCAGGTCTGGCATGAGTTAGATAAAACAATCCTCCAATCATTGATCTATACCTTTTCTGGTCTACCTTAGGGGAGTCATCATATTTACTCAACTTGCATCCGGTTATCATAGGAGTACTCACTATTTTTGAATCCTCCATTCCAAACTTTTTCAACAATTCTATTACATACTTAGACTGAGATATGAAGATTCCCTTATCTGACTGAATGATTTGTAGACCCAAGAAGAAATTCATTTCACCAAGCATGCACATCTCAAATTCACTTTGCATTTGATCAACAAATTTTTTACACTTGCTTTCATTTCTACCAAAGATGATATCATCAATAAATACCTCAACAATCAAGATGTGTTCATGATCAATTTTGAAATAAAGAACTGTCAGCTGTGCCTTTGCTAAAACCTAACTTTAGAAGATTCTTATCTAATCTTGCATACCATGCTCTTGGGGCTTGTTTAAGTCCATACAATGATTTCCTCAACCTATAGATCATATCTCCTTGATCAAACAACTGGAATCCTTCTGGTTGCTCAATGTAGACTTCTTCTTCCAATTCTCCATTCAAGAATGCTAATTGACATCCATCTGGTAAACTTTGAAATCTTTGAAAGCAGCAAAGGCAAGAAATAATTTGACTGCTTTGATTCTTGCCACCAGAGAAAAAGTTTCTTCAAAATCAATTCCCTCTACCTGAGAATATCCTTTGCATACCAATCTTGCTTTGTTTCTCACAACTTCACCATTTTCATTTAATTTATTCTAGAAGACCCATTTAGTTCCAATTACATTTTTTTTTCCAGGTCTAGGAACAAGATCCCAAGTATGATTCTTTTCAATTTGCATTAATTCTTCTTCCATTGCTTTTACCCAACTTTCATCATTACAAGCTTCATTCACTAATTTTGGTTCAACCTTTGAAATTAAACAATACTCTTATTGTTCTTCAAAAAAATTTCTTCTAGTTTGAATACCTTTATTTCTATCTCCTATAATCTAATCTTCAGAATAATTCAACCTCACATACCTGGGAGTTTTGGGATTTTCTTGAACTTCTAATTCTTGAACTTGTTCCTCAACATTTGTATTAGCTTCTTGAGTTACTGGATTCTCCAGAGCAATATGAATTTGAGTTTGAGTTTGAACTTGCTTTCCTTTATTTGGACCTTCATTTTGATCATTTAATTCATATCCACAAGACTTGGAAGGTCTCTCCTTGCTTTCATCAACCTTGACATTAGCACTTTCAACAATCCTTTTCAATCTCTTGTTAAAGCACTGGTATGCCTTGCTTTGTTTAGAATAACCCAAAAAAATCCTTCATCACATCTTGCATCAAACTTGCCTATATCTTCATCTCTTTTGATATTGCATTTACTACCAAAAACTCTAAAGTATTTCACAGTAGGAGCATTACCAAACCATAGTTCATAAGGAGTTTTACTAGTCTTACCTTTGATCTGCACCCAGTTAAGAGTGTAGAGAACGGTACTCATAGCCTCTCTCCAATAGACATGTGGAACATTTTCTTCCATCATCATGGTTCTAGTAGCCTCTTGAATAGTCTAGTTCTTCCTTTCCATAATTCCATTCTACTGAGGAGTCCTAGGACTAGATAACTCTCTTCTTATTCCATGATTTCACAAAATGTATTAAACTCATCGGAGGTAAACTCTCCACCTCTATCAGATCTCAGACACTTTATCTTCACATCAATCTCATTCTCTACTCTAGCCTTGAACACCTTGAATCTGTCAAGGGCCTCTAATTTCTCTCTCAAGAAAGCAGCCCACATCATCTGAGAGTAATCATCAATCAACAACATAAAGTATCTGTCTCCTTGCAAACTCCTAACTCTGGCAAGACCACACAAATCAGTGTGCACAAGTTCCAACAATCCACTTGAAAATTGTTCTTTACTTTTGAATGTAGTTCTGCTCTATTTTCCCAACTGACATTCCTTACACATGCTATTAGCAGGTTTTACAAGCTTTGGAAGATCTGTCATAGCCTGAGTAGTACTTATCATGACAATATTATCAAAGTTTACATGACACATTCTCCTATGCCATAACCAACTCTGATCAATCTGAGCAATTAAACAACTTTTACCAGTACCACTTAAATGAAATATATTACCTCTAGTCTGTGTACTAGATGCAATCTCAATTCCGGAGCTTTCCAAGATTCTACATTTTCCATCCTTGAATTGGAGATCATACCCTTTGTCAACCAACTGTCCAACACTGAGAAGATTATGCTTCAACCCTTCTACATACAAAACATCACTAGTCTTATTCTTACCATCAAGAGAGATGGATCCTCTACCATGGATTCTACCAGCTGAATTGTCTCCAAACTTCACAATTCCACCTTCATACCTTTCCATACTTACAAACTTACTCTTATCACCTGTCATATGATGAGAACATCCACTGTCAATCACCCATTCATCCTTTTCTTCAACCTGAGCAGCCAAGATACTTTCCACATTCACACAACTAGCAGATTCAGTAGGCACCCGATCTTCTTCTTTGATAGCAATGAACACCCATTCATTTCCAAAGGTACTTCCCTTATTAGATTCATCATTTGTAACTCCTTCATCAACAACTTCTTGGACATAGTAGCATTTCTTCTGAAACCTATGTCTATTAGGGTTTGGCTTTGAAACCCTCTCCAGACATCTTGAAGCAAAATGAACAATCTTATTGCAAGCAAAACATTTGAAAGGAAACTTTCTTTCATACTTACCGGATCCTCTTGGTAATCTTTTGGCAATAAGGGCTTCAAGTTCTTCAAGCTATGTTTCATCTTCTTCAAGTTCTTTCCTTGCCTTCTCATATCTGGTTAGTCTTCTTGAAGAGATTTCACCTGGATCAAATCTTTGCTTCCCAGAAACACTAGCCTTAAAAGTAGATTCTAATTTAGGAAGAGAATCACCAAACTCACTCATTTCAAATACTAAAAGCTTGCCAACCAACTGATCCCTTGTAATAGTTGTCACAGTCCTGATCTCCTCAACAACAGTAACTTTATGTTTGTATGAAGCATGTAAGGATTTGAGTACTTTGGCAAAAATCTCTAATTCTTCTAGTATTCCACTAGCACTCGTGATACTTCTCACAAGTTCATTCACTTTTTGCATATAGGAAGTGATGTTTTCATCTTCACTCATCCTCAAACATTTGTATCTACCCTTTAGGCTCTGTAGCTTAGCACATTTGACATATACATCACCTTCATATAGAGTTTCCAACTTCTTCCATATTTCATTAGCAGTCTTCAATTCCAGGACATTTGTCATTTATTTATCAGTCAGGGCACTCAATAATGCTTCTTTAGCTTGAATTTTATATTCAGCTTCTTTGAGTTCATCTGGAGTTGAAGGGCCTTTCTCTGGAGGCTTATACTCATCCTTAGTTATCAACCAATAAGGATCACCCATGCATTGCAAATGACACTCCATCTAATTCTTCCAAAGAGAGTAATTTGTTCTGTCAAATCTCAGACTGTCCTTCTTGTATGTAGACATCCTAGATCTCCTCAAGTGGTCAAGCTTCTTTTAGAGGAACCGGCTCTGATACCAATTGTTGAAATTAGGAAAGACAACTAAGAGGGGAGGAGAATTAGTTGTCACAAAACTTTTAACTTTTGCTGCATTTAATCTTCTTTACCCCTTATTAACAGATTAATGATATAACCATGAAAGCATGAATCAACAACACATGAGTAGAAACATAATCAACACACATAACACCAGGATTTTTATGTGGAAACTTGATTAAGAGAAAAACCATGGTGGGGGTTAACCCACAAGATTTATTCTCTGTTAAAAGAATAGAAAAATGGGAAGGCACTTGCCTTTGGGCGCACTGCCCAGAGCTCACTACTCAAAGGAGGCTCATTGCTTACAAGAATATTCACAATGTTAACACTGAAAGGTTGAACTGAGAAATAACATCTTCTTCATGCAAGGTTCAGTTCCATTGAAGCGCACAACACCTCTTCTCTACCCCAACTGACTTCCTCACTACATCTACATCTTTGCTCATCACCACACATTTCCATGACTTCACAACACTTATTTATACATGTCATCGACTTTGGAATGTACATCAAAGTTAGCCTTACAATCATCTATCTAGAACATTCTCCAAGATAGGCATTATAAGAAATTACAATCACAAGACTTAAAATGCTACATGTGAATCTTTACACTATCGGCCAAACATAGCTGGGACTTAAATCTTCCTTGATCAACATGCCACACTCCATAGAACTCTTCTTAGATCATCTGCAACACACACCAAGCATCTGGTTAGCCAAGACTAGAAATAACAACAACACTCAAGGAGAAATCTTCAACCACGAGCTCAATCCTCATTGTGGACCACCAACACAATAGGCACATGATCTAGAGACCACCACAAGCACAATGAAATCAACAAGAACAACTGCATCACCTCAAATCACCAAAAACACTTGCATCTTCATTTGGGAACTTAAGAACACCAACTATCATGCCTGTCACACTAGAAAGATTGCTTGCGGACCTCCAAACCATGAACCACTTGAGTTGAGGATACACACCTTTATCCCAAACATACCTCTAGATCCGTAGACCATAATATCCCAATGCAAAGCAATCTGGACCAAATTCTTGCCACTCTGTCACCTCTGAACAACTGCAAAACCTAGATCTACTCAGATGGTCATTACTTCACCAATACTTCATGTGGACCTCTCAAATCTTAACTGGAACAACTTTTGGCAATCCTCTACAAAACCCTTTGGTCCACAGACTCTAATCTTCATCTCACTAGAAATGCAGAGCAATCTACTTTGCTAACCTACACTATCTTCACTGTCTCTGACAAAGAGATATGTTGACATCAATGACAACACATCATATGCACATATTTGCAACACATATCCTCATCCAAAGCTCCAATTCACACACAGGTAGGAAGGATGCTTTCAAAGGTTGAGGAGTTAGGCTTTACACCCATTGGTTGCATTTTCTTAAAATTTTCTAAGGACTTTTTAGAAAAACCCAGTTTAAACATATCCTTTAATCATGACATTCCATGATATCACATTTCTTTGAGGTATTTTTTGAAACAGTTTGCTTGCCTTGTCTATGCTTCCACATTTTCATGTATGTCTAGCAAGGCACTTGTAACTACAACATATGACAAAAAAATCCCTGTTGTTATGCTTTGATGGATGTAATTCGTTATTAATGGATATCTAATGTAGTGCACATTATTATAGTGCAAGCCTATTTTTCAGATTGTTTCATTTAGCATCAGCAATATTCTCCACAAGAACATTGTCCCTATTTAAAATGATGGAAATGGTTCACATCTCTCAGAACAATTTATCTTGCAACAATCTTGGAGATGAATTTAGATGCAGTGTGAAAATCAGAACATACTCAAAGGTTCTTAACAACTCTAATGGCTGTACCAGGGGCCATGTTTAACAAACTAAATGCAATTGCTAACTTTTCACTATGGTGGCAGATAAATGATTCTTTTTTCTTCTATTCCATAGCATTAAGTAAAAGTCTTGAATCTTGAAATACCCTACTGCCTTCATTTGCCAAGCCAATTTCTCCAATTTTGCATAGCTCTCCCATGTTTGTGGATGTGATCAGTCTCCTACACAAAAAAGCATGTACCATTTTATGCCCTTCAATCCAACTACATGCAGGTATCTTTTTAATTCCTTTATCTTTCATCAATATCCTTACTATTCGAACCTCATCACACCTTCCCACTTCTGCACAGATGTTTTAGAGAAGAACATAAGTTGCAACATTTTTAGGATCCAACTAAAAAAGTAGTGTTGCTGGAATACTCAGCCTACATTCAAATTTTGAATTCTGGGAAGTTATATACAATAAATAGATTGATGGTTGTTTCGATAGTGAAATTATTAGCTTTCTTAGAAATTAACTAAAATATCTTATCTTGAAATATCTAGAAGGATTATTTTAATTAAAGAGGATTTTGTTGTTATTTTTGTAACAATGATTTTACAGTGTAGCTAGCTTGCTATTTTCATTCAAGCTACAAGTCATTAAAGTTAAGCACATACCAAGAAGATGGTACTCTACTTCAAACCCTCAACCTCACTTAGTTTAGTATGCTTACATGGGGATATTAAGGAAATTGCTAAACAATTAATAGATATCATTTGTTGTTTGTGAAGGAGAATCCTGTGAGATCCAATATGGTTGTGGATCAATATCTGATTTCTTAAGTAAAGATGATGTCATAGTTGGGAAACTTGTTGTGAAACATCAGGTTAGTAATTTTTGGATGTTAAGGCTTCCCATTTGGATACCAAAGATCTTTTCTCATCAACTTAATTTGGAATTTATGTATAATTAATGGATTCTTTCATGGTGCAGGTCTTTACTGAGACAACACATGAACTAGGGTTGACATTTTTTTTGAATCGGTAAGGATGCTTAGAGCATCATAATATATTAATATTAATAAAAAGATTTTTATAGATTACAAAAAAGGCCCTTCCCGGCCAAAAAGATAACATAATAGAGCATTTTAACTAAGACCCCTGAATAGAGCTATAGATCTAAAAGGTCCTTTCTAGCCAAAAAGGAAACCAAAGTTATAGCGAAGCCAAAAACTTAAAACAAAAAGAGTGGTTCACATGTTGTCCATATTTAAATCTACAACCCTAAAGCCATGAACCCCCAGTTGGATTCTCTTGAGAAAGGACTGTGACATCATTGGTGAAGGGAACTACCAGTGGTTGGAAATTTGACAAGAAGCTCCATGCATTGAATACTTCCTCTATCCTTTCCTTCTTGGACCTTCCAAATGCAGAATTGTGAACCTATAGTGAATTATCAAAGGCTCTTTGTTACCTGATTGAAAACTTGAAATCATCTCTTGATAAACATAGTTAAAACTGGGTTTATTAATGATATCTTCAAAGAGGAAGAGTCCCCCTACCAAGGCTGAGCCATCATGGAGATTATAAGTAGCAAAAGCTTCAAATAGCTTGACATCTAGGACTAGATAGTCATGAACAAACATTGATGCTATCCTTTTAACCTTATCAACCTGATGAAATAAGTCCATCGCATTTGAGAGAAAATGAGATACCAGATGCGAAGCATAACATACCCTAGATTACAGTAGAAAATCTCTATCACATACATCTATCAAAGAATCCTCCACCGGCTCTTCATCAAGCAGTTTGAAGGCCCTAACCATGAAATCTGAGTTGATGCTTCTATGCATTGGTTGTTCCCATGATTGAATAGGCAAATTAAGTCGACAATTGTGCGGATAGATAGACATTGCAGATACACAGCAAGAGCAAAATGAAGAGGCAAGAACAAAATAATGACACATATACCATTGTCTCTTGCATAAAAAGAGGATCGCACGAGCCAACATAATGAATTGAAGTCATTCAAGCCGGCAGGGAAATAAAACCAAGGCAGATGAGATCCAAATGTGGATTATATTGCTCAGCTCACAACACTCCTCTTACAGAGCATTCAATGAATAAAATCAAAGAGACATGTGTGAAGCAAACAATTAATGCCAGATGGAAATCTACATAGATTGCAAGCTTCAAAATGACTAAATATACTACTAATCGATGTGAATTAATAATTAAATTGACAAAATATACAACCAATTGATAGAAATTAGTGAACAATGAATAAATATGACTAAATATATGACCAGTGTTAAATTAGTGAATAAAAATGATTAAATATACTACCAAATTGATCAAAATGATGATTAAAATTAATGACTAAATACACTAGCAATGGATAGAAATCAGTGAATAAAAATGACTAAATAAGTGACCAGTTAACAACAATCAATGACTAAATTAATGACTAAATATATCAGTGAATAAAAAATGACTAAATAAGTGACCAGATTACAACAATCAGTGACTAAATCAATGACTAAATATACTGCCAAATCGATCAATCAAAACAACCAATAAATGACTAAAAATGGTTTAGTCATCAATTTGGTCGTGTTATAAATGACTGGCAATAAACTACTAATGGTCACGTGACCATGTTTGGTCATTTATAAGCAGTTTTTAGTAGTTTTTTTAGTAATATATTGCTCTTTTTGTACTAGTGATTGCATTTCCTTTTAGAAGTTTTTGAAATAGCCCCATAGGGCTTCATTTTGTGTATCACAACTGCCTATGCTATTCAAATGGTTTCTAATTTGTGTGGCAACAGGTTCATTACCAAATGAGAATAAATTCTTCATTCCTGGTAATTCTTTCATGAAATAGAAAAATAGGCAGATGATCAATGTACCATACTTGAAGGGATATTTAGACTCCTTTGTCTTCTTCAAATATTCCATCAACTGTTGCCAGAGCAGCTCACAGAGATCATAATCAACATTCGTCTTAACCATCTCATAAGCAGTGTAGATGGCTATACCAGAGACGGAGTTTTCCCAGCTTGTGAGGTATATCTTGTAACCAATCACCATTGATGCGAACCTTACTACATGGTCTTCAATATTGTTAATTGTCAATGCCCTTTTGTTGAATTGGGCTCTGGTGGCCTCTGTCACAATGCTATTCTTTACAGCCTTTAGCACAAGTACCTTTCCAGTAGAGTTCAATCCTGTCACAACCCTAATATCCTCCTTTGTAAGCATGAAGGGTGTGTTAAGCCACATGAATTCATCATGGATTATGCTCAATAAATACCGAACCCATTCATCCTCTACAAATATCGAGAAGTCTATATACTGTATAAATTTACTTTCCTCTAATGCCTTACATTCTTCCTTCAAATTAAAATCATCACTAGTTAGATGTTTCAGGAACAAATCTATAAGTTGGATACCACCAAGTTCTTCTAAGGCAACATGGATGTATCCCCTAATATCTTCTTCATGCATTACGCCATATGGTACTCCTAAAAAAATGCACCAATAGGGTTGACTTCTGTAGATTTGAATGGATGCTTCTTGAATTTTGGTCGAGGTCTCTCAGTGATATCGATTACTTGAGGAGTTGCCATTTTCGTAATAATTCAAACAAGTTTGTAGTAGGGTTTCAAACTATAAATACCTCTTACTGCCAAATTAGGGTTTTGTCTGCTCAAAATTGCTGGAGATTGCTGAAGTCGCTTAGGGTTCTACTTTTGATCTCTTTAGACGCTTGGAAAACTTGAATGCAAAGTGATTAATCCTTCCCATGCAATTCTTTTTAAACCTTTGTTTACCAAAACCTAATCGCCTTAAATGTTGTTTCTAAAAAGATGTCAAACACTTCACTGATAAGCACAGTCGATTAAGATTGCTCCGTAATGTGTCGTATTAGATCTTTTGCTAGTTTCTTCTTCAAATGATTCATTCAATACTTCTTTAACTCATACCTTAGTGTTGGATCTTAGCACCCACTATCTGGCTAGGGGATCAAGATATTCAATGAAAGCTCCCCTTGAGCGAGAGTTCCCAATTTACTTCTCGGAGGAAGTATCTACACCAGAAGCTAGTGTGGATCCATCCTTGACTTCATTAACATCCTTATTAATCTATATCTTGCTCATTTCCTTCTTGGTTTATGCCTGATCAACCTTGTTCTTTCCCTTATCTTCCTTTTGCTCCATTTTCTTCTCTTCTGCAGAATAGTTTGTTTTCACATTCTTGCTTATGCTAAATTTTACATGTCCAGGTCTATTGCAATTGTAACAAACAATATTCCTTTGACCTTGATTCCTTCCATTGATTGGATTCATTCTTGATCTACATTGGTTAGCCATATTCCCAAATCTATTGCATGCAAAACATTTTCCATTGAAAGGTTGAGTACTCCTTACATTGTTAACACCATTCCTTATTAGACTCCTACATTCATTTGCTTTATGACCAATTTTCTTTCAATTGAAACACTGACTAAAAAATGATGGGACATTTTGATTTATTTTGTTCCTACACTGAGTAGCCTTATGACCAAACTTATTGCAATTAAAACAATAGCCATTGAAGTATGGGTACCTTTGAGCATTTGGTTACTTGACTAGAGGTCTTCTAGGTCTGTTTCTCTGATTCCTGACTTGGTTGCCTCTGACTCTCTTCATCTCAGTGTTAACTTGTCCCGATTTAGAGCTTTTTCCTTTTTCAAAACCCAAGCCTTGCTTGTCATTTGGGCTTTTCTAACTGTTAATCAACTCATCAAGTTAATCAACTCATCAAACTTTGCATAACTTATTTTGAACTTTTCTTTATAGCTATTAGCTACTTCCAGATCATACTTTAGAAGCACATCTTTTGCTAGCTTTTCACATTCTTCAGACTTTCCTTTCAAAACTTGATTTTAATGCTCCTCAATCTCTTCTTTCTCCTCAACCAACATTGATAAACTGCTTAGGGTTTCATTTGTTGCTTTTAATTGTTCACTTAGCTCTTTGCTCCTTTCCTTTGATCTCTTGACTTGCTCTCTTAGCTTCAGGATGCATTCATCAACTTCTTTGACATTTTCCTTCAAATCCTAGATATCTGCTTCATACTTATCAAGATCTTCAAGAGTAGTTTTTAGTTCTTGATTACTGACATAGGTGCAATCATCAATTGTGACACTGCCTGGAGCAAGATAGCTTCTAGTTGCCATGAGTACACTTTCCTAGATCTTCCTTAAGCTATTAGGCTTCTTCCAAGGAACCTTGTTCTGATACCAATTGTTGAACACAAGGAAAACTGAGAGGGGGGGTGAATCAATATTCTATAAAACCTTTCTTTCACATGTTCTTTAATCCATTTACCAAATTCAATAACATGAAAGAAAAATAAACATAAGAAGAACAGCCACAAAATCATAACACATAAACATCAGGGTTTTTACATGGAAAACCCAAAAAGGTAAAAACCATGGTGAGTGTTAGCTCACAATATATTATGATATCAAAACTGGATTACAAAAAGGCTCACTGCCCAAGGACTCACTATCCAAAGAAGTGCACACTGAAATAGGTGGGCAGGTGCAAAAAGATGGGGGGCCAAAGAGTGGCCAAAATTCTTTAAAAAAAATTAAAAGCCATAATGTGAGCATGTTATGTTTTGCTTTGCATTTTTTTCTTTTTTTCAAAAGTTTTCCCGATGTTTGTCAAGTTTGACATAACACGAGTGTGTTATAACACGCTCATGTTATGTCTCACTTGGAATGTTTTATGCTCAAGTTTGTTAAGTATGTTTGATGTATGTATGTTTGTATATATATTTGTATTTATTTATGTATGTATGTATGTATGTATGTATGCCAAATTGTATGTATGCTTGTATGTATATATGTATGCCTATATGTATGAATGTATGTATGCATGCTTGTATGTATGTATGTATGTACATGCTGATATGTATGTATGTATATATGTATGCTTGTATGTATGTATGGTTGTATGTATGTATGTATGTATGTAAGGGTTTTTGGTTTAGGGTATATAACGACTTGAGCCTGTATAGTTTTTAGGGTTGAGGGTTGAAGTTTTTGGGTTTAGGGTTTAAGGTACAGGGTTGAGGGTTGAGGGATTAGGGCTTAAGTAATAGGTTGAGGGTAGAGGGTTATAGTTGAGGGATAATATTCAACTTGTTGAGTGTATAAGATTAAGTGTGTAAGGTATGGGGATTAGGGTTTAGGATATTGGGTTTAGGGTATACGATATGGATTAAGGGTATATAAGGCATAGGGTGACTTGGGTTGAGAGTGTATGGTTTAGGTTGTAAGTATAGGGATGAGGCACAATATTCATGGTTTAGGGTATAAGGGTGAGGTTATAGGGTATAGGGATGAGGGTTTGTGGGTGTAGGTTTCAGGGTTTAAGGTATATGGTTGAGGATTGGGGGATTAGGGCTTAAGTATATGGTTGAGGATATAGGGTAGAGGGTTGAGAGTTTACAATTGATGGATAATTTTCAAGGTTGAGTGTCTAAGATATAGGGTTTAGGGTTTAAGGTTGAGGTTATAAGGAATATGGATGAGGGTTGATGGTTTAGGGAATAAGTATAGGGTATAGGGTAGAGGTTTGAAAGTTGAGCCTGGATAATGTCCAAGGTTGAGTGTCCAAGGTTAAGTGTATAGGGTATAGGGTTTAAGGGTTTAAGGGTATCTAGGGGTTGATAATTTAGGGTTTAAGGTTTAAGGGATTAAGGGTTTAAGGGTTGAGGGATTAGGGTTTAAGGCATAGTATCATGGGTAAAGGGTTTAGAGTTGAAGGTTTAAGGGTTGACGGTTGAGGCTTTAGGGTTGAGGGTTAAGGGATTAGGGTTTAGGGTATAGTGTCGAGCGTAGAGGGTTTAGGGATAGGGTTTAGGGTTTAAGGTTTAAGGGTTGAGGGTTGAGGCTTTAGGGATAGGGTTTAGGGTTTAGGGATTAGGGATTAGGGTTTAAGGTATAGTGTTGAGGGTTGAGGGTTTAGGGATAGGGTTTAGGATTTAAGATTTAAGGGTTGAGGGTTACGGCTTTAGGGATAGGGTTTTGGGTTTAGGGTTTAGTGTTAAGTGAGAGACCTAGATGGCTAAGGACGGATGGAGAGGGAGATAAGGAGTGACTAAGAGACGTAGAAAGGGGAGAGGTAGAGAGGTGAGGGGGAGACAGAGGTGAGGGGAGAAATAGAAGAAAATGAGAGAGTGAAGTTGACAACTTGAGGGAAATATGGGTAAGGAGTGTTGGGAATTAAGGTGTCTCAACCTTTGCAAATTCCTAATGTTGTATTTATTTATCCCATGTTGAGTTGGCATAGTCAACACCTTGTGTATGTGCAACAGGGTAAATTTTGGTGACTTTGGTAGCTGCGGTTTTCCCCTTGAATAATTAATGGGGGTTTGGGGGCAGCACCCCCAAGACAGGGTCAAGGGGCATATCTTTGCATGAGAGAAAGGCATCTTTGGGCAGTCAAGGGCGGTTATGACATGTAAGAGGAATGTGATATTTTTAGTCAGTGTATGATAGATTATATGATAGCTGTAAGGTACGTAAGAGCATTTGTCGTAACCTATCTTGGGACCAGGCGCCCACTTCAGGATGGGATGTTAGACAAGTGTCCTTAGGCATGGGTTTTGAGGCATGAGTCCAACATGGACGCCCATCTCTAGAAGGTTTCATATTTTCCTTGTAAACTCTATATAAACAGGTGCTTGGATGGGAGATAGATAACTTTGGTAAAAAGTACTGTTATGCTGCCGGAATATCTCTAGAGTCGACATTCGAACACTCCTGAAAGAGCATTGGCTCTGAAACTGTATTGTAATCTGTTATTGTTTACTGTAATACATTTGAGCTATGTTTTGGAGTGTGGGGTTTTTTCACCCGTAAGGGTTTTCCCCACATATATCTTGTCTCTCTCTCTTCTGTCTACTTTCTGTGTGTATGTGTATTGCTGCAATATCTCTGTTAGATGTTCTATGTTGCTGTAGTTGTAAGAATTAAATTGAATTTGCATACATCTCTCCTCATTAGATTAGTGTAGGAAGCGATTTCTGCACACCTAGCTTCCTTTCAGTTGGTATTAGAGCTTGATCACCTTTTGGTCCTAGTTGTTGGGTAAGGGTTTTTTGAGCTAATCTTAGGTTGAGTATGTGTAGAGTATTCTATTTTCTATTGCAGCAAGGAGATGGCAAGCACATCAGGAAGGTTTGAAGTGGAGAAGTTCAATGGCAGTAATTTTGAGCTCTGGAAGCTCAAAATGGCAGACATGTTAGTTGACCAAGACCTTTGGGAAAGTGTGAATGGATCTAGATCAGCTACAATGACACAAGCTGATTGGGATCTCAAGGATTGGAAGGCTAAGGGTCTCATAAGACTTAGTCTTGCCAATTCTGTGTTGTTAAATGTCCATGAGGAGACTACTGCAACACTCCTTTGGAAGAAGTTGGGGGATGTGTATCAAGACAAATCCCTTGTCAATAAACTTTTCCTGAGAAAGAAGTTGTGTTCTCTTCGAATGGAGGATGGAGGATCCGTGGCTAAGCATATGAATGCCTTTAACGTGTTGGTTGCATAATTCACATCTATCAGTGTAAAGATGGAGGAGGAGGATCGATGTATGACCCTGCTTTGTTCTCTGCCAGACTCATGGGATCATCTTGTCATGGCAATCGGAAGCACCACATCCACATTCAAAATGGAAGAGGTGGTTTCTTTGCTATTATCTGAAGAGATGCGGAGAAAGTCTTCTGAGGCATCCAAAGAAGCCCTTGCAGTTTGTGGAAGACCCAAGGAGAAAGGGAAGAAGAAGGACAAGAAAGCTGAGAAGGGTAGATCCAAATCTCCTGGAAAGTCCAAGGCTCTTTGTTGGAACTATGGCAAGACTGGGAATTTCCAAGGGGAATGCAAAGAGGAGAAGAAGAAAAAGAAGAAAGCTCCTAATTCAGATTCTGACAAATCACAAGATGACGGTGATGCCTTCATCACAACCCTGGCAACCCATGCATCTAATGATGTGTGGCTAATCAACTTTGGTGCATCATTCCACATGACCTCGCATTGAGACTGGTTCACTAAGTTGAGGAGTTCGATGGTGGAAAGGTGTATCTGGGTTACGACTCTCATCTAAAGATTGTTGGTCATGGAAGAGTCTCTATCCGATTCCCTGATGGTCGAGTGAAGGGGATCTCTGGGGTTATGCACATCCCAGGCTTAGCACGGAACCTGCTTTCTGTAAGTAGTTTGAATGATGCAGGTGTGCAGGTTGTCTTTTCGAAAGAAGGATGCAAGATGACTAGAGGATCTATGGTGCTTGCTAAGGGTACTCAGAGAGGTACTCTGTTTCAGCTAGAAGCATGCATTGCACAATGCAATAGTTCTTCTGACTCAAGGACGAGGGCAGTAGTCACTTCATCCCCACCATCTGAATGAGCAGTGAAGAAATCTGTTGTTTCTAATCGTGATGGTTGTAATCATGCTTTGGAAGTTAAACTTCCTGCAGAAAAGACAATGTTATGGCATAAGAGATTTGGCCACATTGGTGAGAAGGGTCTGCATACCCTGAAAAATAAGAACCTCTTTAAGGGGTTAGATGATTGTAATCTTGAGTTTGACTTGTGTAAACATTGCATTTATGGAAAACAAAATCGTGTTCAGTTTTCGAGTTCTCATAAGTCTTCTGGTGTGTTGGACCTCATTCATTCTGATGTGTTTGGTCCTGTTAATGTTCCTTCGTTATCAAAATCTGTATACTTTGTATCTTTTGTAGATGATTACAGTAGAAGGACATGGATTTATTTTCTTAGAAGCAAATCTAAAGTCTATAGCAAGTTTAAGGAGTTTAGAGCCTTTGCTGAAAATCAGATTGGTAAAAAGATTAAATGTTTGAGAACTGAAAACGGTGGTGAGTTCTGTTCTACAGAATTTGATAAGTATTGCAAGGAACTTGGGATTGAAAGACATAAGACAACTCCATACACACCGCAGCAAAATGGAGTTGCAGAGAGGATGAACAGGACACTGATGGAGAAGGCTAGGAGTATGCTTAGTGGAGCTGGTCTAGAACAAGAGTTTTGGGCTGAAGCTGTTGCCACTGCATGCTATCTGGTAAACAGATCTCCTACATAATCTCTTGTTGGAAAGACACCCATGGAGGTGTGGTCTGGTAGAAAGCCTTCAGTAAGGTATCTTCGTGTTTTTGGTTGTGAGGCATATGC
This sequence comes from Cunninghamia lanceolata, assembly GCA_027924645.1. Taxonomy (NCBI): domain Eukaryota; kingdom Viridiplantae; phylum Streptophyta; class Pinopsida; order Cupressales; family Cupressaceae; genus Cunninghamia; species Cunninghamia lanceolata. The sequence goes on along the minus strand of BSBN01000178.1, from coordinate 3,766,642 downwards.
ACATGTGCCTAAGGAGAAGCGGTCAAAGTTAGAGAAGAAAGTTGTTAAGTGTATTTTCATTGGCTATTCTGTTGGTGTGAAAGGATACAAGGTTTGGGACCCCATGGCTGAAAAAGTGCTGTATAGCAGAAGTGTCATCTTTAGAGAGCTTACACCTTCTTCCACTATTTTACAGCCAGAAGAAAAAGAAAAGAAAGAGGATGTTGTTCAGTTTCCTCTCACCCCTAAGAAGACTGAACAGAAAGACAACGTTGGACCCGATGATGAGGAGAGCTCTAGCAGCTCTGAAAGCTCAGATGAAGAAGTTGAACCTCAACCTTAGCTCTTGAGGAGGTCTACACGGATAAGGAAGCAACCTGAAAGGTTTGGTTTTACATTGCTTGATTCTAGTTGTGCTTATGCTTTGCTTACTAACAGTGATGAACCTAGAACTATATCAGAGGCTTTGGATATGAAGGATGCAGGTTCCTGGAAGGAGGCCATGGAGGAAGAAATGGATTCTTTGGAAAAGAATCAAACTTGGGACTTGATGCCTTTGCCTCCTGGACGGAAACCCGTTGGATGTAAATGGTTGTTCAAGAAGAAGATTGGTGCAGATGGCAGTATTGAGAAGTATAAGGCCATATTGGTTGCGAAGGGGTATTCACAAGTGGAGGGTATAGATTATGGTGAGATCTTCTCTCCTGTTGCAAAGATGACATCCATTTGATTCCTGTTGTCACTCACAACAGCTTATGACTTGGAGGTAGAACAGATGGATGTGAAGACAGCTTTCCTTCATGGTGACTTGGAGGAAGAGATCTACATGTCACAGCCAGAGCATTACATGGTGAAAGGTAAAGAAAATTTGGTTTGCAAACTTAAGAAGTCTTTGTATGATTTGAAGCAATCCCCTAGGAGATGGTACTTGAAGTTTGATGCCTTTGTGTTGTCAATTGGATTTGTGAGATTAAAATCGGATCACTGTGTGTATTACAAATTTGATGGTGATCGTATTCTCATTGTTGCACTATATGTTGATGATATGTTGCTCATTGGGAAGGGTAAAAATATGATTTTTGATTTTAAATCTCAGTTGTCAGCTTAATTTGAAATGAAAGATTTAGGGGCAGCTAGGTACATTCTAGGAATGGAAATCAGAAGAGACAGAACCAATAGAAAACTTTGGTTAAGCTAGAGTAAGTATGTGAAGTCCATGTTGGACAGATTCAGCATGGCAAATTGTAGACCATTGTGTGTTCCCGTTTCTTTGGGGACAAAGTTGTCTGTTGAGGATTGTCCAAAATCTCCTAGTGAGGTGGAGGACATGAGTAGAGTACCTTATGCTAGTGTTGTTGGCAGTTTGATGTATGCCATGGTCTGCACAAGACCAGACATTGCCCAAGCAGTGGGAATCCTTAGTCGATTTATGGCTAATCTTGGACGGGTTCATTGGGATGCAGTTAAGTGAGTGTTTAAATATTTGAGGGGTACTTTCGAGTATTCCATTTGCTATCATGGTAATGTTTCAGGACCTCCGTATTCTATTGATATTCATGGATTTGTGGATTTAGATTGGGCAGGTGACATTGACAGTAGGAGATCCACCAGTGCTTATGTTTTTACACTATTTGGTGGTGCTATTAGTTGGATGAGTAAGCGACAACCAATTGTTGCTTTGTCCATGACAGAAGCTGAGTATATGGTAGCAACTCATGCTTGTAAGGAATCCATTTGGCTTAAGAGATTGTGTTCAGATATTGGTGTTGATGCAAGTCAAATCACAATCAGTTGTGACAGTCAGAGTGCAATTTGCCTTGCGAAGAATCCAACTTTCCATGCTGGAACAAAGCACATTGATGTTCAGTTTCACTTCGTGCGAGACATGGTTGAGGATGGAAAGGTAAATTTGGAGAAGGTAGATACTTTGAAGAATGTTGCAGATGCATTAACGAAACCAGTGGGCACAAAGAAGTTCAGATGGTGTTCGAAGTCTATGGGCCTCTTGGCCCCTAGCAGTTAAATCTTGTCATTGCTTTTGACCCTTGCAAGGTGTTTGACAAGTGGGAGAATGTTGAGAATTAAGCTGTCTCAACCTTTGCAAATTCCTAATGTTGTATTTATTTATCCCATGTTGAGTTGGCATAGTCAGCACCTTGTGTATATGCAGTAGGGTAAATTTTGGTGACTTTGGCAGCCGCGGTTTCCCCCTTGAATAATTAATGACAAGTGTCGGTGAGTATCTTTGCATGAGAGAAAGGCATCTTTGGGCGGTCAAGGGTGGTTATGACATGTAAGAGGAATATGATATTTTTAGTCAGTGTATGACAGATTCTGTGACAGTTGTAAGGTGCGTAAGAGCATCTGTCATAACCTATCTTGGGACCAGGCGCCCACTTCGGGATGGGATGTTGGACAAGTGTCCTTAGGCATGGGTTTTGGGGCATGAGTCCAACATGGATGCCTATCTCCAAAAGGTTCCATATTTGCCTTGTAAACTCTATATAAACAGGTGCTTGGATGGGAGATAGATAACTTTGGTAAAAAGTACTGTTATGCTATCGGAATATCTCTAGAGTCGACATTTGAACACTCCTGAAAGAGCATTGGCTCTGAAACTATATTGTAATCTGTTATTGTCTACTGTAATACATTTGAGCTATGTTTTGGAGTGTGGGGTTTTTTCACCAGTAAGGGTTTTCCCCACGTATATCTTGTCTCTCTCTCTCTCTCTTCTGTCTACTTTCTGTGTGTATGTGTATTGCTGCAATATCTCTGTTAGATGTTCTATGTTGCTGTAGTTGTAAGAATTAAATTGAATTTGCATACATCTCTCCTCATTAGATTAGTGTAGGAAGCGATTTCTGCACACCTAGCTTCCTTTCAAGGAGGATAGAGAGAGGTGGAGAGGAAGGGAAATATCTAGAGAGCCCTTAGAGATATACAAGTGAGAGACCTACAACCTAGGGAGAGAGGGGTGAGAGAGGTAGGGGAGAGATGGGGGTGAGGTAGATAGGGGAGGAGAGGGGTGGATAAGGGTTGATGGTTTAAGTCTTTAGGGTTTAAGGGTCAAGGGTTTAGGGTTTAGGGTTGAGGGATTAGGGTTTAAGGTATAGTGTTAAGGGTTGAGGGTTTAGGATTTAAAATCTAATGGTTGAGGGTTTAAGGCTTTAGGGTTTAAGGGTCAAGGGTTTAGGGTTTAAGGGTTGAGGGTTGAGGGTTGAGGGATTAGGGTTTAAGGTATAGTGTTGAGGGTTGAGGGTTTAAGGATAGGGTTTAGGATTTAAAATTTAAGGGTTCAGGGTTGAGGCTTTAGGGATAGGGTTTAGGATTTAAAATTTAAGTGTTGAGGGTTGAGGCTTTAGGGATAGGGTTTAGGGTTTAGGGATAGGGTTTATGGTTTAAGGTTTAAGGGTTACGGGTTGAGGCTTTAGGGATAGGGTTTAGGGTTAAGTGAGAGACCTAGATGGCTAAGGATGGATAGAGAGGCAGACAAGGAGTGACTAAGAGATGTAGAGAGGGGAGAGGTAGAGAGGTGAGGGGGAGATAGAGGTGAGAGATAGAGAGGTGAGGGGAGACATAGAATACAATGAGACAGTGAAGTTGACAACCTGAGGGAAAGATGGGTAAGGAGGAGGGAGAGAGGTGGAGAGGAAGGGAAATATCTAGATAGCCCCGAGAGATATACAAATGAGAGGCCTACAACCTAGGGAGAAAGGGGTGAGAGAGATAGGGAGAGATGGGGGTGAGGCAAATAGGGGAGGAGAGGGGTGGATAAGGGTCAAGGGTTTAAGTCTTAAGGGTTTAAGGGTCAAGGGTTTAGGGTTTAAGGGTTGAGATTTTGTGAGTGGAAAACCCTCATAGGGATAAAAAACCACTCTAAAACATTTACTTCATTAAGCCTCACTGGCAAGACAAAACCTCACTAGTTACAAAGCCTCACTGGAAACAATGTATCTAGGAACACCAACTCCTTATGGAGCACCAACTCCAATAACAAACAAGAGCACCAACACAAACATCAAAGAGAGCACCAACTCCAATATCAATAAGAGAACCCACTCCCTAACATAGCCTCATTGACAAAAAGGTGTCTCACTGACAACACATTGATTGCATCAAGAGTTAAAACAAATTCAGAGGGACAATCTGATTCTCTATTGCACATTACACTTCATAACCTTATATCTCCTTCTACAACCAATACATCCTTCAAATACAACCTTCACAAATACATTGATAATGTAAACACCAAATCAAGACTCCTTTATCCTCTATAGATCAAAATACCTTTAATACTGCCCCAACATAAGACCATAAAAAAAATTCTAAGCACACCTTCTTTAACATTCATTCAATACACCTTTAAACATTAAAGAATTTAATCTCTCTACATGACATCATAAGCATCAATCCAATCACTTTTACAGTAGACAGAAACATGTAAACATCTCATGGCATATTGTACAAAACCCTCTTTCATACATTGACAAACATACTTCAATTTTAAACCCTTCAAACCCACAAATTTACATTATCAAACTTGATACTCTGCATATGGATATGAAGGCATGTCTCTTCTTAACACCGCTCACCAACTCAACCTCCCAAAAACATCTCTGATTCCATTTTATAAATTTCCCTGGTCATCTTATTGTTAAGTGTATGTTACAAAGCACTTAGCAACATCTTTAATGAATCTACCCATCAAACTTAATATACATAGATGTCCATTGGAATTCCAAACTAATTTAAATCATTGCCATCGATTTGAGTTTCGTGCCCTCAAATGTTTTATTTAGAGCCTTTGATTTCTTTTTGGCACTCGAGCTTCTTTTAGGTTACCTATTTTACAGGATGACTAGGTATGAAGGGCCAGTGGCCCAACAAGTTTAAACTGCTCAAGTGTTCACTTAAGTGAATTATAACCTCCGATCACCAGTCAACTTCCAAATAGAATAAAAGGTGCATATGATTAAACAAAGGTTTTAAGCCTTAAACACTTTTAAGGGTTTTGATATAGTTTTAGGGTTTTAAATGTCTTTAGGAAATTGTCAATTCACTATAGCCATCTTGACATTTGAGATCTGTTGCAAAGTGATCATGCCCTCAAGAAAACATGAAGCAAGATCACACTATCCTATATGTCCTGATTACAAACATGAGCTCCAACATGAACACTTCTTAACAAATGAGCCAACTTGACAAAACATGAACTCCTCTGAGGATATCTGACAAGTATGAATATGTTCAACCCTCTCAACTCATCACAACTCAATGCATCAACACTATAAGGAAGATCCATACATTAGGATATGACCAATGCATGATCCATCCATTGTTGACTCTCTGTTTGATTGTCTCTATAAGAATGACACTACTCATAGAATGAATGAGCTCTATGATCAACTGCCTTGTACATATTAGGGAGGCACTTCAAGTTTGAACCATTGACCAACCAACATGAGTATTCTGAGACCATCTTGAGACCAGCATGAAGACATCCTGCCAACACGAGCATATCTTACCACATCCTAAACATAACATCCTGGTTCTACTTTGACATCAATTCCAAACAATCTACAATCTCCCCCTTTGTCATTGATGGCAAAACCTATAATCAACTCCTCTCTCACTCCCCCTTTTTGTCATGAAGTGACAAAGGATAAAGTGCTCCCCCTGAGTAATAGACATCTATGCTAGGAGCAAATATTAAATCAATATAGTAAGGCACTGCAAAGCTATGAACATAAATCATTGTCCTGTCAGAATACCCTGTCAAGGGTAGCATACAAATCTTTGCACAAATTAGAGATCTGACAAACATAAGGACCCAATAGAACATAAAGCTATCAAGAGATCTTTGCTACTGCCATATAGCAACCATGCTATTGTTATGCTATGCTGTCAAAAGTTTAAACACTCCAAACCTTCTTATCTTGTATAGACTTTGAAGAAGATCTTCTTGGTTACTCACTACACTTTACAACTTCCACTATTCCTTATTTGGTCTTTTTTATCTTGCAAACAATAAACTTCCTTCTTTATGCTATGATGAAAGTCATACCCTTTTTCAAGGCACCTCCAACTTGTTATGGTCTCTGGCTTCCTGAAGCCCAAACAAGATTTGATCAAAACTTAGTTCCACATCACCTTCTTTACATCTAAACTCATGTCACCTTTGCCCTCAAATTAGTTATGGAGTCCAAGAATGACCACTCTACTGCCACACTATCAACCATGAAATCATGTCTATCTCAAAAGCAAATCAGACTTTGCAACAACTATCAACTTCCTGTTCTGACCAAATCACTAAACAAATTGCAAGTTATTAGACCACATTCATACACACATATACTATCATACAATATCATAACACTATTTGCAAACAAATGATCTATATGATCTGCATCATCAAAAAAGACTGCAAAACAAAGTCAAATTCACTATTCCATCAAGCAACAACAACTCAAGTCATCAAAGCAAGAGAACTCCTTCAAGTCTGCAAGAAGGATGATTGTAAGAGCATTGTTCTCTATACACATGATAGATTTACATGTATGTCACTAGGATACATTTGTATACACATCTGCAAGGATACACATCTGTAAGAATACATAATATAATATGCAAACTTTGAAAATTAGAATGATCACACTGACAAATTTGTCAACAAACTCAGGTTTTCAGATGATTTCCAACTATCAATGATCATTGTGCAACTTGAAAGGGTCATGAAACACATTGATGCAAATATGAAATACCACTGTACCAAGCATATGCATGACCAACATTGTACAAGAAAGAAGTTGTCATCCACTTGATTATACATATCATTGTCAAGCTATAAAATGAAAGCAATTGTCATCTTGTCCAACCAGACACTTATCACTATTTAGGTGCTATATACCTGCTATCACCTTGCCTTTGATGAACACTCTAGGATTGTTTGTTTTGTCATTTCTCAACAATGACAAAGAAATTTTTGATCACCAAACAATCACTTCCCCTTTTATTGTCAAAAGACTATGACTGCACTAAAAATCCACCATTATAGGTCTACATCATGCATGATTATTACTATGACTGTTATTAGCCTCTATTGCATGCAACTCACTACCACATTCACACTATGTATGATGTCATTGATCAAAATAGTGTAATGGGTTACCAATTTGTAATCAATGCTCTCCTAGCATTACTGTGCCTTGTGTTCCTTAATGCCACTTTTGAGTCATGAACCTAAAATGCTATCACTGTTCAAAAGACTATCCAAATGTCGAAGCAAAGGTTACTATGCTAGCTTTGAGTATTATCACCTGCAACTTTTACTGTATATATATGGTGTTGAAATATGAGAAGGAACAACAAACTGAACCATCAAAGTATGCTGTCCAATCTATCATCTTGAATCCATCATGATCAATATTACATATACCAATAAAGATTCTGAGAACATTACACACTCACTTCTCATGTATCTGAGACTTTGCATAAACATTACACTCAACTTGTTCCTCTATTAGCAGATAATAAAGCCCTTGTTTCAAAGCATCAAGAGTGCCATCATAGAGTGCAGAGTCTGTTGTCCTGCCCTAATAACTCTTGTCAGAACCCCAAATTTCAAAGAACTTATGATAATGTTATTTCAAATACTTAAGTCCCTGTCCCTCATCAAATTTTTCTTAATCAGTACTAAAACACTATCAACCAATAGTACTGATTAACTATCCTTTGATATTGACAACATCTTGATGATAGTACTATTTCTTACTTTTTATTGATTTCTTTAAAGGGGTTAAATGATAATACCTTAATATGCTCCCCCTGAGGTCCTGCTTCTTCTTATGCATTTGATGATGCTTCTTGTGCATAAAGCACAATCATATGTTTTCCTTTCTCCTTCTCTTGTTTTCTTCTCCATACCTAAATAGGTTTCTTCTTTTGCTTGTTAAGAGTATCCTCTTGCTTAGCTAGTTTCAACAATTTTCTTCTACAAAACTTGGCTCTATGTCCAAAACCATTACATCTATAACACATTATCAAAGGTCTATATCTTCTTATGTATCTTAAATCATTATTTAGAATTTGTCTACTACAATTTCTTGCAATGTGACCAAGATGATTACATCTAAAACATGTGACATTATTCTTTCTATATGCCAACTCATTAAAACTCTTTTGCTAATCATTTTTTCTTCCATACATCTAACATTCTAATGCTTTATGACCATATGTGAAACATGAGTAGCAATAACTAGAAAAAGAACAATTGTACCTTATTGAATGGGATTGTCTAATAGGTGGAGGTATTGAGAGTCTGTTTGTTCTTCCTCTTCCAACATCAACAACTTTGTCTTTTGCTTTCTTCTTGTCTTCATTAGGAGCAACAGAGTGATAATTCAGGTCTATCCTCTTTCTAGGAGTATTTCTAGCTTTAGAACATTGTCCTTCTTCATAACCTAGACCTGTAGTGTCCTTGTGATGCTTTTGCTTAATTAATATGTCATTCAAACAATTAGTACTCTTTTCAAACTGTAGATTTTTGTCCAACTTAGAAGATGCCTTTTCCAATTCCTTATGTGGATAGGTAAAAAATCAAGTCAATAAGATCAAGCATGTAAGTCAAAACCTAATCCTATCACCATCAAAGAATTGAATCCAAGTGAAATGAAATGTGTGTAATTCAAGAACAATATCACCTAGATTGTATGATTCCTTGTTTGTGATGTGGATTGCTTTTCAACAATGAACAATCATGAAGATCAAAGATGACATGATGGATAGATGATAATGATAATATGCTCAATGGATGCTAATGGAGGTATTATGCTTAATATGCTTAGGATGATAATGTAGACGCTATATGATGAGATATCAAAAATAAGAATAAGGGAGTGTATATATAACACTCAACCAAAATCAATCAATGGTAGAGATTTGATGGCTATGTGAACAGTTGAGATGAATTGATAATCATAGGTGAATATGTAGATGACAAGTGGAAAGAAAAGAATATGGCACATGTGTGATTGTGTACACATAAACCCTTATTTAATAAATTTAAGTGTGATAGTGTACATAAAAAGTACTACCACACATGTTTCAAATAAAAGATGCACACATGTTGGCATATGATGAAAGGTGAAGATACATGATAAAATAGATAAGGGAAATTAAATAAATAAAATTTATTTAATTAAAATAGATAGAATAGAAAGATAATTGAATAATTAAAGATTGTTTAATTATAGATTAGAGAAAATAGAAGAAAATAGATAATGAATTAATTAAATAAATATGAATTTATTTAATTAATAGAAGAAATAGGCGATTTAGAGAAAATAGAGGAATTACTCAAATGTGTTAGGCAAATGGAAATGATATATAATGCGATATTTTGATGCTAATGATAATTAGGTCAATTTTGGGTGTCTACATTTTGCCCCTCTTTAATACAATGTTTGTTAGAACGTTGTGTCAAAGAAGATACGATGATTCGCCCAATAAGCAAGGTTATGCACCAGTGTAACTGGTGGATGATGCCCCCTCGAGAGGTAAGTTAGGCTAACCAGGAAGGGCTAGGTTGGCTCTCAATAAGATAAAAGGCAAGAAACAAGGTTGACATGAAGAAAATAGGGGTTGGGCAGGATAAATTGGGATGATTGAGAAGAAAATTGACTTTGGTATAGAAGAAGTAGGGTTTTGCTTACAAGAAATTAGGTTTCAGAATTAGGGTTTGGCTCTAACACACTTTTCTTGTAGGAGGAAGATGAGAGAACTATTAATGATGGTGAAGATGAAAGAAATGATTGATCTTGGTTGAGGACTACATAGGATGATGATAGAATGGATGAACGATAAGACAACTTTGAAATAATTGCTCAAAAGTAGAGAAATGCAATCCTTATGTTTGATATAGCATATGGATATTATGCATCAAGGTATAAAAGACCAAGGTGTCGAGGTATCCAATGCATAACTAGCATACTATAATCTCGTCTAGTCGTATGAGGTCAAAATGTTAAACCAACATACACAAGATATGAATAGTAGTGAGTGTTCCTGAGATGGACTTTGACTCTTCAAGCAAAGGTTTGATCTTATCTCCACTACACATAATGACACCTTACTGGTTATATGTATGGAACTAGTCTTAGCATAGAATAGTCTCTGTAGACACCCAAAAATGACCAAGTCATCACATCACTTGCATTTCATTAATTCTTCATAATCACCTGCATCTCAAGATTAATTGAATAATCTAATTATTTAATTAATTTCATCAAATTCTTCCAAAACTCCAAAATTCAACATTAATTGAATAAATTGTATTTATTTAATTAATTTCAGAAAAAATCAACCTTATTCTTCCAAAATTAAATATTTTTTAATTATTTAATTAAATCATTATCCTCTTTCAAATTTTAAGTCCACATTAATTAAATAAATCCCATTATTTAATTAATTCATCACAAATCCTCTTATCTACAATTAAATAATTTACATTATTTAATTAAATTAATTATTCTCATGCTCATGCTCGTCTCCCACTCCTCACATAGTAACCATGACCTCTAAATGAATAGGTCCATCTTGTCAATCTGTCACCTCCAGTGGCTAACAGATCCAAGCCGCCTGTGTGTAATAACTCCCTCATACAGAAATACATAAGGCTCCCCTTCTCACGGTGGCACTATATAATAGGTCTGATCACTAGGATGTGCTCCCAAACCCACACCTGTAGTAGAGTCACCCCTGCTGAGAGACTCTGGCCTCTCCTGTATACGCAGTCGTGCATGTCTTGATATAGCTACCCAAGCACACACGGGCCCCATGCATACTGGATCCCATGTGTAAACATCCCAGATAGTAGAGTGCCCCATCCTATAGATAATCCTCTAGATCACCTATCTGGGCACAGGAAGCTACCAATCAGTGAAGATACTATCCATCTGATCCTATCGCAGAGTCTCAGAATGTCTGCCCACCGAATCTCACCATCCTCTATCCTCAGATCATTTGTGCAAAACACCTCTATTAGGCCCGCCTCATCCTATGCTGGGTCAAAGTCAACTTGCTCTCCATCAATCCAGATCCTGAGGATGTGATACACATCCTCAAGTATCACTGTAGCCTCCCCTGTTGGAAAGTGAAACGAACATGTCTCACTATGGTATCTCTCCACGAACACTGTCACTAGGGCGAGATTCACCCTAATGTATGTAAGGTGTGCCACATGCCACAATCCCATGTACTCTAGGAACACATCCTCCTCTCATGTCATCTGTACCACCTTGTCTGCTATAATGTGGTGTCGCTCTCTTGACATCAGCAGAAGCATAATCCTCTACATCCACAAAACCACTTGTCAGATCTTTTGCACATTTCTCCAAATCCCTATTGACATTTACCCTATGCAGTGAACCCTATACCCAACTTAGCATATCCCTAGCTACTTCCTTGTTCACCCTAACCACTTCGCTATTCTACCTTAACCAAAAGTGCCTTGTTTTATCGAAGGGCACTCCACTGTTCTACCAAAAGCATCTTAGTGTTCTAACGCAAGCGCTTTGTTATCCCTACCAAATGTGACTTATTTTACACAAGTGCACTTCACTGTGCATCTAGTCGTGCCTTACTGCCCTCACAAGGGTGACTTGTTTTTCATTCTCCCCTACCAACTATGCCTAATTACCCGACCAACTGCACTGTACTACCCTACCAAGAGCGCTGCGGACCACCAAAAAGCCAATAGCGCTTTGTTTTGACCAACAATGCTTTACTAACCTACCAAAGGCACTTTAGCATGCCAAAAGTGCCAAGGCTAACTACTAGACACGTCCTAGCATGCTGCAGTGCTTTTGGCTAACCTAAAGACCTACCTAGACTAAACCCTAAAAACCTAACCTAAAATGTCAAGTACAAGGAGGTTTTCAAACACTTACTACTGCCAGAGCTCTTACTGGTCTCCCATACATCCGCACTAGCTCCGCCTGATGTTTGTGCACTGGGATCGGCATCTCTCCTCGTTGCAAGCTCCTTCTCCACTCGACTCTCACACACTAAGCTTGGAGGCTCTAAGCTCTATTTTTAGCAACCCTTAATGTGCAAATGAGGAGTGTGGTCCCCTTGGGACCTATTTATAGTATCCCTCCCACATTTTTTTCTTCCCACCCCATTCTTTTTTCTACTACCTTGTCGCGCAATCTTCTAGTTGAGCATCAACCTAGTCCTTCTACCACTTCCCTATCTTTCCTCTCAAGGGGGCATCCTACGCTAGCTACACAGGGGAAACTAGCTACACTAGGGCATCAAAAATTGTATCATGTCTTCAACAATTATTTTCTTTGACACAATGCTGTAAACTTCATTGCATCAAAGAGGGGCAAAATGTAGACACCCAAAAATGACCAAGTCATCACATCACTTGCATTTCATTAATTCTTCATAATCACTTGCATCTCAACATTAATTGAATAATCTAATTGTTTAATTAATTTCATCAAATTCTTCCAAAACTCCAAAATTCAACATTAATTGAATAAATTGTATTTATTTAATTAATTTCAGAAAAATCAACCTTATTCTTCCAAAATTAAATAATTTTTAATTATTTAATTAAATCATTATCCTCTTTCAAATTTCAAGTCCACATTAATTAAATAAATCCCATTATTTAATTAATTCATCACAAATCCTCTTATCTACAATTAAATAATTTACATTATTTAATTAAATTAATTATTCTTCTAAATTTAAATAAATAATGCAAATTTATTTAAATTGTCTCAATCCTCTAAAAATAAATAAAATCAAATATTTTATTTAAATCTTCATATCTTATATATTCCTTTATCATGCACAAAGAATTAAATAAATTTATTTATTTAATTTCAGTTATCTTCCAATTCCTCTTAAAACATCTTGTTAACTCATGTGCACAATCAGTCTTATTTTTAGAATTCTAAAAAAGGCAAAATTACAAGTTGAGTTATCTATTCATTCAATCTTGTTTTCACCATATCTTAATAAAAATATCCTTATGGATTGACACATGTTGTGTGCACATTCATCATGGTTATTTGATTTATCTCCTCCATTGATTCTTTTGAATTATCTCAATCGTTGATTGATCTCTATTGAAACCTATATAACCCCCCCCATCTCCTTCACAAATCCTCTTTGATCACTTATTCTCAGGCATCCTTTACAGCGCTTGGAGTATATATCGCGTCGTTGAGCAACATACGATCTTCTAACATTAATCTTTTAGCACCTACACTTTCTTGTTGCAAACATGGTTTCGCAACATATTTGAGCAATCCACATTCGACAAAAGAGAACAACACAATCTGGGTAAAAGCTTTCTTATTTCATTTGATTTATTGATCATGGCTTTTTATTTAGATAGATCTCTTTATGTTATGGGTTTCTGATTTGTTAGTTTTGATTTTATCATTTAAATATAATCGATTTTCCTCATACACAGTCTCAATGCATAAGAGACTGTTTAGCTTCTCAGATGCAAAAGATATTGATATGCAAGATTCTAATCCCAACACGTACAAGATACCAATACATGTAGGAAGAGAATAAGATCATCCCACAGACATAGGATATGAAAGCAATATGACCATGCCCCATTCCATATTTCATCGCAACATACCAAGATATGATAGATCAAGGCAGTCTTGATTAGGCATAGGAAAGGGACAAAAGATAAATCAAAATATAAAATAAAAGATATTGTCATCATGTTCTCTTGCCAAATTTAAGTTCTCTTGGATGGATTAAGAAGGCACCTTGTTGAGAGGAAAGATATATCTTGTTGAAGGCTAAAAATGTTGATGAAATGCTATAGCAAATGTTGGCTTAAGGCATGCGAACAAATAGCTTTCAGCTTATCCCTGATTTGTTAAAGTGCTTGAGCTTTCTCTAATGCGTGTAGTTTGCTTCTTTCTTGAGCTAGTCAAAGAGAAGAAGACGGAAGATGAAAGAGGATGAAATGGGATGGATCGTCTATGCTTGCGTACTGGATACTCCCTTTGTATTCCAGACTGCTTACATACCCTGTATCCACCGGATCAAAGCACATTAAACAATGGTGATGAGACATGATTATATGTAGTTCTAGGCTTATTGATGATGTAGATGATGAAAGATAGAAGAAAGTGTTGCCGTTCAAATTAGTAGAGGGTTTGCGAGTTCTAATGCATAGGCAGATTCAGCCAACGAATACAAGAGGTTGCGTGAGCTGCCTCCCCTTCACTTTTGGTTTTGCCGCACCAAGGGGGGTGTCCCTATAGCTAAAGATTTCACCTTGACTCACCCAATGATAGAAAGATTTATCTTTACAATAACAGGCAGAATACTCTCATGTTTGGACCAAGATTTGTGTGACAAATCACAAGGTTGGCAACATTCTTGGACATATTTGTCTGGTTATGGATGAGAGTATGTAGGGGGTTCCTAATCCTACTCCTACAACTAACAGGTTGGAAATATGAATGGATTGGTTTGATGGTTTGGATGTAAGATAGGGGTTTTCAATCATAACTACTTCACAAGAAGCATACCGGTGCCTATCTCAGGGCAAGGAGTCAACTAGACGTATACAAGAGAATGGCTTGCAACTAGCATTCAAATTTGAAGGGGTTAGGACTGGTGTTTTCCTTACAAATACCACCTAAGAATAAGTATTTAACTGTCTCTACTTATGAATATCCCAGCTAACATACAATCTTCTCCATCCTCAACCTAAAACAGTTTAATCCACTCCTTGAATGGAAGTTACAGATTAAGTATGTGCTACAACAAGACTATACCCTAGAATTTGAGAAACCCTTAGCAACCAGATTCAAAAGAAGAAAATGCATACATCAAGTGGAGACAGACAGATAAACACATGCAATAACACATTTTTCATAGACAATGACAAGACACTGAATATATGTGCAAGATACACTTCAGATGCAACTCATAAACTCCATAGAGATACAACAGACAGGAAATGCTCTGTATTTCATTATTCACACAAAAAATTGCCCAAGTCTTCAACCACAACAAATGAGCAACACAGTCTGCCATATACAGCAGGGGAGTGCACTCAGCATTAATTACATAGCAAAATTCAAAAATCTGCCAGATGCCGTTCATCATGAGAAAATGGCGCTCAAAAATTGAATGCAGCAGGTAGGGGGGAGACAGGAAGGTCTCGAGCCCTGCGCCGTCACCTAGGGATTCACATCTTCAATTGGGTGGTTGATTTGTCCATGGCCTCACCCATACCCTATAACATCTGCCATTAATGGTGTACCAACCCGCGGCCTTAGGAATGCAGTGGACTGCGCGCCATAGAAGTTTTCCCACCAAGAAATATGACCCTGATACTTCAAATCATGTGGGAACAAATTATCCCACATACACCCCGCGGTGACCTCCTGAACACTTTTTATGCATGACCACACTGGAAGATTATAGTTGGTGATTTTGCTCCTGACGACGCCAATATAAACCTCATCATGATCCCCCCCTGCATGATGCTCCGATGTTCAATATCACCCTGATGTCAGCAAACCACCTGCATGATAATCCTCCCTCGAAAAATCACCCCAATATTTCACATCACCCTATTGTGAAATATCACCCTCATCGGCACAACCAAATGCATCGAAGGAAGATCCTCCTGCTTTGCTGATACCATACGTCTTGTCGATGACCACATGATGCACTCCACTGATCTTGATGACGTCACCGTCATATTGCAATATCGTCACCGTCATATTGCAATATCGGGGTGATCGTCGGTGGCAAGGGTGATATTCAGAATATCACCCGATATTGAAATATCACCCCCCGCATGAAATTGACATCCGCACTTCGGGGTGATGAAGCGAACATGAGGTGATAAAACAACATCGGGGTGATCTTCACTAAGATCACCCAATACATGAAACATGATGACCCCCCGCAAGAAAATCAAGGTGATACCCGGAAACATGATGATGACCCCCTCCTCCAGAATATCTGGTTATATTTGAAACATGATGAGGAGGCCCAAAGACTTAGAACTTTTTTTTTTTGGACTTTTTGGGAGGGCGTCTGTAAAATTAATTGCTTGAAACTTCAATGTTTAGGCAGGCAATAACATTGGCTCTATCTAGGGACACATGCCTCTTGCAGGCATGGCGAGAATCATAGAACTCTAGGATGCAGACCAGTCCCTTATCCATTGGGTAATAAAGTCAAAGCTGCACCAACCTGCATCACAAAACATGTTTATTTAAAATTTACTTGGTGGCCCAGGGCCACCAAAAAGGAAAAACTAGAATTTTCCTTTGTCAAATACCCAATTTTCTTTTGATTTCTTCAAATGAAGCCTAAAAGCATTTAACCACTTGTAGCACCCAGAATTGCAATTGATTCTGCTACTGCTCCTTTCTCTTTCAACAAGTCTATAGCAAAATTTATAAGCACTTACCATTCTCAGCAGTAGACGATCATCATCATATGAGTCACTGATACTGCTTGGAAGGATAACAAACTCACATAAAACAAATGAATCCACATCAGAAACCTGCCCTTCTTCAAAAAATAAGAGCTCCTCTGTATCAAACAAACAATATTCAGGCACAAGCAACATCTCATAGTCAGATTTATCTTTATAGACACTTAGATATTCATCATCATTGTGCTCAACAATTTTATCATTTATGTCCACTTGGAATGTCTCAAAAGAAGGCATAAGTAGCTCAGAATGCAGCCCTTCCTTGAAAACCTCATAGTTACCCCTGCAACCAGCACTATCCCCAACTGTATGAGCACATACATCTACGACTTGTCCATCCACCTCTGAATAGTGACCATGTTGTTCCTCTTCACCAATGCACTGATAATCAAAAGCAAATTTTTCAACCTCTGCACTGTGAAGGTGGTCAAAATCTTCAAGGAAATATTCATATTCAGCATCCATATATATTTCATCATTTGAAAGGCTCACATACGCATCTGAATGCTGACAATCACTAATGTATGCACTGCCATCCCTTGAAGCAGCATCTTCTATATTCAAAGTGAAGCTCTACATATCCACCTTATACAAACAATTAGGAATAGTTGGGATATGCCTACTGCTGCAAGACACAACCTCATGTATATCTTTCATTTGATCAGTTGAAGGACATTTTGTGTTTGCAGGCTTCTCTTCTAGAGGCTAACAACAGTCTTTGTTTTCACCATTATAGGATGTGCCTACATTTTTTACAACATCTTCTTCATGTATCATCACATCATGACTACATATGCTATTCTAAAATATATTTCCCTCTACACGATCATCTTTCAATGAACACACTGGGAGAGCTGAAATACATTCACTTTGATAACTATTTTTACAACTTGTAGCCATGAAACCTACCGGCATTCCATATTTCTTATTGTTTTCAATGTCCATAGCAAATTGGTAAGCCTGGTGAAGTGTGACTGGTTCTTTATCTCTCAATAGATAACTCATTTCTTCATCAAATGTAGCCAAATAAATTGTCAAGCACAATGCATCATTAGGTCTCATATATTCAGGAATTTGCTTGAGCAACTTAATAAATCTAAGATTAAAGGCTGGAACCAATTCCTCATCCTCCTTTTGAATATTCATGAAGTATATGATCAATGAGGCCAAATCAAATCTTTCACCAAACTGCTCTAGGAATGCAATTTCTAACTCTACCCATGAAGAAAGTGAACACACAGGCAAGTCTGAAAACCAAACCTAGCATCATCTTCGAATGACTGAACAAAGAGTCTCATTACAACATCTTCATCCTCTACCTCATAATCTTCTATTAAATTACAAAATTTTTGCAGATGTTTGTTTGCCGATTCAGAATCTGATCCACTATATTTTGGCAAGCATTTTCTAATTTTATTGGAAATAACATTTGGGTAACCATATATTCCTTTAAAATTTAGGGCTTTATGCCTTTCAATAAAGAATGGTCTTCTTTGAGAGCACAACCAGGATTGCTGTTCTAAACTCATCATTTTGAATGAAAAATGGAATACCTGGAAATATGTTGCAGCATTGACAGGTTCAATCAATAGAGTCGCCACCTCTCACAAAGAGGACAGAATATCAACAAGGCACATGTATTTTCTAGATTCACCATGCTAGCAGAGCACCACATGGTCATTTTTGGATCCTGCTGCAACAACTTCACTGGAAACTAGATTTTCTAGTCTTCAAATCACTTGATTCTCTCCCCAGCGGAGTCGCCATCTATTGCCATTCAAATCAGTAGAGGGTTTGCGAGTTCCAATGCATAGGCAGATTCAGCCAACGGATACAGGTGGTTGTGTGAGCTACCTCCCCTTCACTTCTAGTTCTGCCGCACCAAGGGGGGTGTCCCTATAGCTAAAGATTTCACCTTGACTCGCCCAATGACAGAAAGATTTAGCTTTACAATAACAGGCAGAATACTCTCATGTTTGGACCAAGATTTGTGTGACAAATCACAAGGTTGGCAACATTCTTGGACATATTTGTCTGGTTATGGATGAGAGTATGCAGGGGGTTACTAATCCTACTCCTACAACTAACAGGTTAGAAATATGAATGGATTGGTTTAATGGTTTGGATGCAAGATAGGGGTTTTGGATCATAACTACTTCACAAGAAGCATACCGATGCCTATCTCAGGGCAAGGAGTCACCTAGACGTATACAAGAGAATGGCTTGCAACTAGCATTCGAGTTTCAAGGGGTTAGGACTGGTGTTTGCCTTGCAAATACCACCCAAGAATAAGTATTTAACTGTCTCTACTTATGAATATCCCAGCTGACATACAATCTTCTCCATACTCAACCTAAAACAGTTTAATCCACTCCTTGAATGGAAGTTACAGATTAAGTATGTGGTATAGCAAGACTATACCCTAGAATCTAAGAAACCCTTAGCAACCAGATTCAAAAGAAGAAAATGCATACAACAAGTGGAGATAGATAGATAAACACATGCAATAACACATTTTTCATATACAATGACAAGAAACTAAATATATGTGCAAGATACACTTCAGATGCAACTCATAAACTCCACAGAGATACAATAGATAGGAAATGCTCTGTATTTCGTTATTCACACAAAAAACTGCCCAAGTCTTCAACCACAACAAATGAGCAACACAGTCTGCTATATACAGTAGGGGAGTGCACTCAGCATTAATTACATAGCAAAATTCAAAAAATCTGCCAAATACCATTCATCATGAGAAAATGGCACTCAAAAATTGAATGCAGCAGGTAGTGGGGAGATAGGAAGGTCTCGAGCCCTGCGCCATTACCTAGGGATTCACATCTTCAATCAGGTGGTTGATCCGTCCATGGCCTCACCCATACTTTGTAACATCTGCCATTAATGGCATACCAACCTACGGCCTTGGGAATGCAGTGGACTGCGTGCCATAGAAGTTTTCCCACCAAGAAATATAACCCTGATACTTCAAATCATGTGGGAACAAATTATCCCACATACACCCCGCGATGACCTCTTGAACACTTTATATGCATGAACACACCGGAAGATGATAGTTGGCGATTTTGCTCCCAACGATGCCAATATAAACCTCATCATGATCCCCCCCCGCATGATGCTCCGATGTTCAATATCACCCTGATGTCAGTGAACCACCTGCATGATAATCCTCCCTTGAAAAATCACCCCGATATTGCACATCACCCTGTTGTGAAATATCACCCTCATCGGCACAACCAGATGCATCAGAGGAAGATCCTCCTGCTTTGCCGATACCATACGTCTTGCCGATGACCACATGATGCACCCCACTAATCCTGATGACGTTACTGTCATATTGCAATATCGGGGTGATCCTCGACGGCAAGGGTGATATTTGAAATATCACCCGATATTGAAATATCACCCCTACATGAAATTGACATCCGTACTTTGGGGTGATGAAGCGAACATGAGGTGATAAAATAGCATTGGGGTGATCTTCACTAAGATCACCTGATACATGAAACATGATGACCCCCCGCAAGAAAATCAGGGTGATACCCGTAAACATGATGATGACCCCCTCCTCTGGAATATTCGGTTATATTTGAAACATGATGAGGAGGCCCAAAGACTTAGAACTTTTTTTTTTGGACTTTTTGGGAGGGCGCCTACAAAATTAATTGCTTGAAACTTCAATGTTTAGGTAGGCGGTAATAGAAAGTGAGATGAATGATTGAAGGATGATTAGAGAAAAGACAAAAGATGGATGATGAGAAAGGTCTATCACCTATACCTGAATCAGAGTGCTTCCTTCGCATCTCAGATTGCCTACATACCCTGTATTCATGGGATCAAGGCTTTGAATGATAGAGATGTGATGTAGTTCTTGTTTATTGTGTTGGTGGTTGATAATTGGTTTATTGTTGAATTGATCAGATTGATGAGATTTATTGAATGGTTTTGGATGGTGTTATTGATGATGTGTGAGATGTTTGATGAGATGAGAAAGATGTGATTCCAAAGAAAGATAAAATGATAACATACACAAGCAAGCAAGCGTGTACAAATGATTCAAAGACAAACAAGGTATTGTCCTTTGTCAAGCTATAAACTAGTGATTAAGTGATTGATTGATGATTGATTTATGATAGTGATTGATAGTGTTGTCATGGTGGGGAATGATATATCCCTAGATCAACACAAGGATGTTTGATGATGATGATTGATTTATTAATGATTTGGTTTACAACAATATTAGGATCAAGACCAAGGATTGCAATTGGACAATTGGACAAAATTAATTAGCTTGATTGGTATGGATAAATGATGACTTGCATTTGGGTCATTGCTTGGATTCTTTGATTTGGTGATGATAAATTTGATGTGATTGATCGAGTTATGGATTGAGAATGACGTGCCTTTAGGTCATGGCTTGGATTCTTTTGATTTGATTGGCATCTTTGGATGAAGTGATTGAAGGATTGATTTGAAGAATTGATTTGATAGATTGATTGAATTTGAGATTGATGTGATTTGATTTTGATAATGATGAATTGGATTGATTGTGATGGATTGATTGGATTTGATTGGATGAATTGATGGGATTTGATTGGATTTTTGGATGGTTTGATTGAAGGAATTGGATTGATTGTTTGGATTGATGCGATGAATTGATTTGAATGATTGATTTTGATGAATTTGATGTGATTCGACTGATTTTATTGCTTAGATTTTTTATGAATATTTGATTTTTTTGGATTTTTGGGAATATTTAATTTTTTTGGACTTTTGAGAATATTTAATTTTTGGAAAATGCCAATGGATTTACAATTTGGATAGCCTTTATGCTAGATACCAATGACAAGGGAGAAAACCAAGTCTAGGTGCAAGGATGGAGGTGGAGAGCAGGATGGGCAATAGTATGGAAGGCTCATGATAGATGGATGGAAGGGAAGACTCATGATAGATAAATAGATATAAGGATAGGCTATAGTGGATGGAATGGAAAGCTTTATAAAGGAGTTAGGATGTGATCTCCAAATACTATGTTGCATGGGAATAATATGCCCCATTCTAGGTAGACTTAGGATTTTGTCTGACAAAGCTTATGACAAAAGGATGATATGATGGATTGATTTTTACATGACAAAGTTTATGATAGGTGGATAATGATAGGATTGTATGGAAAGGGTGAGGTTAATCAAAAGATATCCAAAGCATATTTCAACATTTTTCCCTTATATTTTTATCAAGATCAAAAGCAGAAAGGAAGGATAGATGGAGGATTATGATAGATAGGTGGGTGTAATGGATAAGGATGGTAGGATAGGACGGTAAGATAGGATAGGATAAGATGGAAATGATAGGTTGGAAATGATAGTGTGGTATGGGTGAGACAATGTGCCCCCAAGTGCAAGTGACATAGAAGATCAACATACACATGACGTCTATTTGCCAGGTTTTCATCATGGTACTTATCCAAGGCACCTGTTTACCAGGTTTTCACCATTGGATGAAGGGATTTCTCTTTACTATTTTTTTTTCAATTTTTTTGTTTTTTGTTTTTTGTTTTTTGTTTTTTGTTTTATTTTTTAGATGGGATAACAATTACACATGGTGCTTGTTTACCAAGTTTTCACCATGATAATGAATAGAAGAGACTCAAGTGTCTAGTGCTATGAATGTTGGTAGTCCCGTTGGAAATGGATGTCATTGCATGGACCATGTCAAGTATGCTCATAGATGTTGGTAGGGAGATGTGAGAGGGAAATGGATTAGGTAGATAGTGGATTATGATATGGATTATGGAGGAATGATAGTGGATTATGTAGGGCTTATGGAAAAGGATGGATGAAAGACTTATGCAAAAGCATGGACCATAGGAAGGTGATTGGGGGGATATGTAGGATAATAGTTGAATGATGGGGAGATGGAGGTATGTGGAAGTGTTGCAGAATGGAAGGGAACCATGACCAACGATTGCACACACCATGATAAACATTGAATCTTTTGATGGAAAGGTGGTATAGGAAACAATGATGATGTTTGCTTAGTGGATGGGAGATGGAGTGACTTAGGTACCCACATAGACTTAGTATTTTTATGATTTTTTATTTGCTTGTTGGATGAGGGAATTTCAGACTTTTGAATGGAATGGAGGTTTTGTATGGAAGTGGAGTTTCGGATGTTAGTGTATGGTTGGGATTTTTGAGATATGGAAGAGGATGCCTCGTTTGATTTTCTTGATTTTTGTTTAGGGACCCAAACCATTTTGGTTTTGATCTTTTCTTGTGGAGGTTTGGACATAGGTAGCTTTTTGGATGTAGTTTTCTTTGATTTTTTGCAATTCTGCCCCAAGGCATGAGGATTTGTATGATTCATGGTAGGATTTTTGGCTTTAGCGGTAGAGGCATCTAATTGTTTGTTTTTGAATCCCTTAGGAATGGATTTGGTAGAATAAGTGAAATCTTCATGTTTAGATGATATGTGCATTTGTTGGTCATGATAAGGAATATGAAGGGATTTAAGGATAAATGGATAATTTTGTGTTGGTAGAAGTGGAGGTAAGGAAGATGGAGGGATATTTGAAGTTGGAAGGAGTGGAGGTAAATTAGATGGTGGAAGGTGTATGGTCACATACTTTTGTGATTTGTAGGATAGTGGAGGTGAAAAGGCAACATATGCTTTGGGGGTGTGACGGGACTTATGACAAGAAGTAGACTTATGAGGGATGGAGGAATTACCAAAATCTTTAGCTTGTTGAAACATGTGATTGAAAATGGGACTAGGTGTGTTTTGGGAACTAGACTTGAGTTCATTATTGGATGGAGAAGGTGGGGTGGTAGACAATGGTTGTTGCTCCCCTAGGGAAGAACATTCATATATGAGGGTGGTAAGACCAATAGGACATGATCGTGGATTTAAAATGGGGTTGATAGTGGAGGTGGAAGGATCATTAGGATCTTTATTATGTGCATGTAGATCCAAACTATTGGTGTGATCTTCTATGTTTATGTGTTCTTGGGGAGTCAATTGTCTCATCATGACAAGTAGATGCTTGCTCATTAGGGATAGGGCTAGGTGGAGGATGGATTGGAGCCATTTTTATATCTTTCTCATGGATGGATATAGGATTATGGATAGGATCAAGGTGCTCATGGATAGCTTCTTCATAGGTATCATCTTGATCATAAAGAAGGTAAATGTTATGGATAGGTTGGATTTGGATTTCTTGCTCATGGATAGGTAAAGGATCAAGTGGCTCATGGATAGCTTCTTCATAGGTAATATCTTGATCATAAAGAAGGTATAAGTTGTGGATGGGCAGAATGGAAGGGATTTGATCTTGATTAGAACTAGGCTTTAATGTTTCCACTTGCATTGGATTAAACTCTTGACATACCTCTTGATTTTGGTTGGAAGTGGAGGACTCTTGGAGAGGCTTTTGGTCAACAACATAAAGGTGTGATGACTCTTGACTTTAATATGGACTCACGTTTCTAGACTCTTCAATAGGCTTGATAGGTCCTTCATGGTCCTCAACATGAGGGTACAATGGCTATTGACTTGGGCTAATAGTGTTAGGCTCTTGATTAGGCTTGATGGCTTGTGGATCACATGATGGGATTGTAGGAATAAGCAAAGTGTTTGAAGGTTCTTTAATAGGCTCATGAATGGCTGTTTGGCATAGTCTATTCCTAGCTAGTAGCCATTTGATCACATCCTTTGCAAGTATATAGGTAGATGGGCAATATAATGGATGAACAATAATAGTGGATGGTGTTGTAGGCTTAGTATTAGGATTTTGATGGGATGGAGGGATAATGGGATTTGATCTATTAAGATTTGGATTGGATGGGGGTGATAATTTATAAAGGAGTGACTTAAATACGTTACATACATTTGTATAATGACCTTTAATCCTATGATATGCGCAATAGCCATGTTCATTGTATGTACTTTCCTCCCATGGTTTGACTTCAGGAAGTGCAATGAGTTTTTCTTCAAGCATCCGTCATAAAATATACTCCACATTTTCATTTGGTAAAGGAGTGAAATTACATGGTGATGAAGGTAATGAAGGGCTTATTGGATTAGAAGGTGGAGGGACCAATGGACTAGGATTGGGATCACATGGTGGTGTTAGGATAGGACTAGTAGGCTCATGTGTTAGCATTGGAGTGGATTATGATGAAGGATATTCATAAGATACTTTCTCTAGATTGAGGAGTTTCCCTCGTTGAAGGTTATTAAGTCTTGTAGCATGGGTGAGGTGAAGGACACTCAATTTATGTATAAGGCACCACTTGAACTTGGATGTGCTTCTTGTTACAAAGGTGGATCTAGGTCTATCAATGATACTTGATTGTCTTGTTGTAAAGGTGTGCTTGGACTTGCTTGATTTATGTACAAGGGATTGTTTGGATTTGTATGCACCTCTTGTGAAAACACCTTTTGGTCTTGGAAATGGTCTTGATAAATTTGAGGTGGATATTGTTTGGTAAATATGGCATTGTCATGAGATGACGGTGAAGGTGATGCATGAGATTGAGATAGAACATGAGGAGTTTGGGCTTGTTGTGATATGATTCGTTGTGATTGAAAGGGTTGATGTTGTGTTGGTGAAGGGATGTCATAGGACAATTGTTGTTGAGATGGAGATTGACATGGATAAGGGCTAACATTAGAAGAAATGGAATAAGTTGGTATAGATTTGAGTTGGTGAATGGATAGATAGGATGGGATAGGTGCCAAATAGGATCGGGTCATCCCACAATAATGGGTTACACTTTTTGGCCAAACTTGACATTGAAATCAACATTTTGAACTAAATCTTCACTTTTTGACACCTATAGCTGTTAAACTATTAGGAATTTGAAGATGATGCAAACTAGTGATTTGTGAGATTTTGTTTGTAAATTCTAAATATATTATTTTAAAAAAATTAGGAGTTAAATTGTAAAAAAAATTGCGTCTCCTTTGATAACTAGTTTTAAATAGTAAACAATATTTTTTAAAGTGATGTGTATTTTGTAGCACATAACTTTTTTTCTACAAAAGATAAAATTCTGATTCTTTTGAATTTAGATTGTTAACACCAATATATAGGGCATGCATTTGGTTTTATAATGTTTTGTTGAATTTTTTTTAATTAAGTTTTGAAGTCAAACCAATTATAATTTAGACATAGGTGTATTCTGTAAAACATAACTTTTTCTGTATGTATCAAAATTTAATTTTTCCTTTTTTGTTGAAACAAGGACATCAATACCTAGGGCATAGATATTTTTTAGAATTATTTTCACTAATTTAATAATTTTCCATGTGTGTAGAATAGAGAACTTGATGCTCGGTGAAAAACCTACATTCACAAGAAATAAAAAATAAATATAATAATCAAATTAAATATATTTAAAATTATACTTTTTGGGAAGCTTATAGTAAGGACTACATACTTACAAAACATAAAATTTAAATGAATTCATTTGATTCCCCAAAAGGTAAATCAAAAGTACTTTTTTATCAGCATTTTGATAGGTGCAGAGGAGACTCCATTATAGGTATGGTTTAAAACTAGCAAGGTTCTATCCAAGGGGGTTTGATCAAACCCTCTTCAATTAAAATCCTTTAAATGGAACCTTTCAAGGCTTAAATCGTTATATTTTCTAAAAATATGTGATTTCAGCAAAAATCAGGATGTCCCAGAAAGTGTAACCCATTATTGTGGTAGCACCCAATCGAGAAGATGCTTGTTGGACTTTGTAAGTGGTCAAGAGGTGTTGGATTTCTTCCAAGAGGTATTGTATGTGTGAGGATTGGCTTGTTCAAAACATTTGAATCATTTCTTGAATGCTTTGAAAGGTTCGCTACTCTAAAGGTGATTGGCTTGCATGCATGTGGCGAAGCATATGAAGGAGATTTTGGAGGTCCTCTAAGGTTGACATGATGTAGGTTTTGGTAGAATGTATGCTAAAGGTTGTAAATGATTGGAATGTGATTGCTTAGAAGAGATTGATTAGATTGATAGGATGAAATAGAACTTGAAAACCCTAGAGATGAAAACCAAATCTCATGGATTTTAGATGATGATTTTGGGATGATGAGATTGGATGATTAAGATTGTTGAAGAATAGTTAAGTAGGCTCATGGATAGATGATAGATACCCATGTTTGATGCTCAAATTGAAGAAAATATAGCAAATAAGATGGGAAGATTGAAAATGACCAGAGGCGATCTATGATAGCTCAAATTCGAGGCAGAATAGCTTAGAAGTGAGGCAAGATAGCTCAAAAGTGAATAGGACAGTGTTATGGACGGAAGACTGTAATATGAGACCAAAAGCAATGAGATTTACCAAAAGTGAGCAATTTTTGTTCAAAAGCGAGCTAAATTACCAAAAGCGAGCAGTTTTCTTTCAAAAGCGAGCTAAATTACCAAAAGCTAGCAGTTTTTGTTAAAAAATGAGCTAAATTATCAAAAGCTAGCAGTTTTTGTTCAAAAGCAAGCTAAATTACCAAAAGCTAGTAGTTTTTGTTCAAAAGCAATTTAGGTCTAAAAATTGGTGTGTTTTTGGTAAATTGTGACAAAAAAACATGATTTCAGTCACTCACACTCACAACATTCACAAACATGTACAATCCTAGGCTGGAAAAGGACTATATTTGTTGAATCCCCTTGCTGTGCTAATTCAAAGCAGATAGCTTCAAGATCTTGGTAGCACTGGCTCCCTTCCACGACACTCACTTCTCATACATACCAAGTTCTAAGTTTTCCAAGGCTTGCAAACCTTAGGATTGTCTTTGCTATCTCTACTAAGAACCATGAGAATTAGGGTAGCTTCAAAGGCTCAGCCTTCTGCGTCAACAAATAGAGGGATTTTGGCCACTACACAAGGGTTTCTAGTATGGGCATTCGTTTGGGTGGCTACACGTGCGGTGATTCACTCCATTAATGGAGGCTTCCCAGCCCAAAGAGGTTACGTTCAATGGGGTTTTGGGGGAAACATTCCTCAGTGTAACACAACAGCACCCATTGTTTGTGGCTTTCAACACAAACACTTTTCTTATATAGCGGCTTGGAAGAGCTTGGCTTTAGCTTGTTACCACTTAGGTCGTACCCCTTCTCACACTAGGAAAGCAGGCCCTCTAAAGATAATAACAAGTCCTCATACACCCAAGATCCATTTGATAGGCAAGGGGAGAGGATACTTTTGTTATTAAATTTGGGTTACACACATATACAACAAGCAATCAAGAAAGATAAAACAAGCACGGAGTAAACAATGGTTCCTTTTAAGCACCAAATCCAAATGTTCCTAGATTAGTGATAAAAATAAAATGTCTTGGACCGATCGAAGCTGCAACAAATATGTTTGTAGTTTCACAACCTCCTTTTCTTGGACAAACAATAAGATGCTGCACAAATAGATGATTAGTAGCCAAGAAAATCAAATTGTAAATAACAGAACCGCAATTGACACACAGTAACTAGAGGTGATCAACTGTTGATCATAAGCGATGTGAATTCTACTAGAAGTGACCAGATGTTAGTCAAAAGTGACGTAGAAATACCAAATGTGACCGATTATTGCTCAAAAGTGATGCGAAGCTACCAGATGCATGAAAATTTCTTGTTTCTACAAAACTATGGTTAGGATCATGAAATAAATGATTATTAGAGATAGCCAAAACCCTGAATATCAAATCCAGTGGATAAAATTGGCTCAGATAAACAGCCTGCAACCACAGATTGATCAATTAGGTACTCTAAAATGGCAAATTAATGAGATCTTGCAAAAACAAGGAGGTTAAACCAATAAGATCAAAAACCCTAATCAAAGTGATTGACTGATGATGATATGATGATCAGGGACATGCAAAACATAGATTAGAACCCCTGATTGATCAATAAAAAATCTAGCACAGCAACCTACAAAATCAAATGTCAACAGAAAACCCTAGATTGCTGAAAGTGACTGAAATAGCCGAATGCAAGTAGTTTTCGATCAAAAGCGATCCACTATCAACCAAAAGTAACTAATGTTCACTCAAAAGTGATGCAAAAATGCTAGAAGCGACATGTTTTCACCTAAAAGTGATGCAGAAATGCTAGAAGCAATGGGTTGTTGCACAGATGTGATTGTAAGTTGTCGTAAGCGCTCTAAAAAATCTGAACTTCACAAAAACAACTTCAAAATGCAAAGTTAATCAAGGACGTGGGTCCCATCGGGCGTGCCAGAATGTGGATAGATAGAAAATTAGGTCAATAATATCAAGCATGTAAATCAAAATCTAATCCTACCACCATCAAAAAATCAAATCCAAGTGAAACCAAAAGGCATGCAATTCAATAACAAGATCACCTAGATTAGATGATTCCTTGTTTGTGATGTGGATTGCTTCTCAATAATGAACAATTACGAAGATCAAAGCTACCATGATGGATAGATGATAATGATAATATGCTCAATGGATGCTAATGGAGGTATTATGCTTAATATTCTCAAGATGATAATGTAGACGATATATGATGAGATATCAAAAATAAGAATAAGGGGGTGTATATATAACACTCAACCAAAATCAATCAATGCTATAGATTTGGTGGCTATGTGAACAGTTGAGATGAATTGATAATCATAGGTGAATGTGTAGATGACAAGTGGAAAGAAAAGAATAAGGCACATGTGTGATTATGTACACAAAAACCCTTATTTATTAAATTTAAGTGTGATAGTGTACATAAACAGTACTACCACACATGTTTCAAATAAAAGATGCACACATGTCAGCATATGATGAAATGTGAAGATAAATGAAAAAATAGATAAGGGAAATTAATTAAATAAATTTATTTAATTAATTGGAAAGTGAGATAGAAATAGGATTTAGATGGAATTTTAATTAAATAAATAAAATTTATTTAATTAAAATAGATAGAATAGAAAGATAATTAAATAATTATAGATTATTTAATTATAGATTAGAGAAAATAGAAGAAAATAGATAATGAATTAATTAAATAAATATGAATTTATTTAATTAATAGAAGAAATAGGTGATTTAGAGAAAATAGAGAAATTACTCAAATGTGTTAGGCAAATGCAAATGATAGATAATGTGATATTTTGATGCTAATGATAACTAGGTCAATTTTGGGTGTCTACACCTTTCTCAAAGAGACTATTTCTAACTCTAGTTTTAGACATTCATTAGTTTTGACTTCTAGATTAGATTTTGTAAAATCAACTATTCTTTTGGCTTCTTCTATCTCAGTCTTTAGGCTGATAATAAATTTGTCAGATTCATCCACTTGACTTTTTAAGTCCACAATCAGATTTCTTGCCTCTTCAAGTTCTAAAGAAACTTTTGCAAAATCTGAACATACCTTGTCATTGGAATCTTTTTCTTGTTGAAGTTGGTTTTCTAGTCTCTTATTCTCTTTTCTGAGTTGCTTGATCATATCTAAAGCACACAAGACTTCACCTTCTAAATCAACCTCACACTCATGTTCATCATACTCTTGTTCATATTCATCTTCACCCATAAAGAGATCTCCTTCTTCATCATCAATCTCAACAAAAAAATCACCTTCTTTTTCATCAAGTTCTTGTCCACTTAAACTCACATTGAAGTCTTCCTTTTTATCAAAACTCTCAACTGCAGGACCATTCTCTTTATCACATTTTGTATCAACATTTAGGGGTGACTCATGCAACAACTCATTGCTTGACTTGACTGGGGCTTTCTTTACAACCTTTTGCTTGGCATCTTTCTTTTCTCTATTTCTTTTACATTTTCCCATGGTACTCCACTATTAGGACCTACCCAAGCCTATTAGACTTCTATAGGGAACCTATGCTCTGATACCACTTGTTGGAGTACAAGACCACTAAGAGGGGGGGTGAATCAGTGGTCTATAAACTTTCAAATTTGAAAACTTGACTCACCAGTATTATGCACAGAAACCCATTGAAAACATGTCACAATGATATGCAAATTAGGACATAAAACTTGAAGATGATCAAACAAGTACAATATAACAAACCATCAAGAGGAGACATAACACAAGTTTTATGAGTGGAAAACCCTCATAGGGATAAAAAACCACTCTGAAACATTTACTTCATTAAGCCTCACTGTCAAGACAAAACCTCACTGGTTACAAAGCCTCACTGGCAACAATGTATCTTGGAGCACCAACTCCTTATGGAGAACCAACTCTAATAACAAACAAGAGCACCAACACGTACATCAACAAGAGCACCAACTCCAATATCAACAGGAGCACCCACTTCTTGACACAGCCTCACTAGCAAAAAGGTGTCTCACTGACAACACATTGATTGCATCAAGGGTTAAAACAAATTCAGAGGGACACTCTGATTCTCTACTGCACATTACACTTCATAACCTTATATCTCCTTCTACAACCAATACATCCTTCAAATACAACCTTCACAAATACATTGATAATGTAAACACCAAATCAGGACTCCTTTATCCTCTATAGACCAAAATGCCTTTAATACTGCCCCAACATAAGACCATAAAAAAATTCTAAACATGCCTTTAACATTCATTCAATACACCTTTAAACATCAAAGACTTCAATCTCTTTGCATGACATCATAAGCATCAATCCAATCACTTTTACAGCAGACAAAAACATGTACACATCTCATGGCATACTATACAAAACCATCTTTCATACATTGACAAACATACTTCAATTTTAAACCTTTCAAACCCACAAATTTACATTATCAAACTTGATACTTTGCTTATGGATATGAAGGCATGTCTCTTCTGAACACCACTCACCAACTCAACCTCACAAAAACATCTCTGAGTCCGTTTTATAAATTTCCTTGGCCATCTTATTGTTAAGTGTCTATTACAAAGTAGTTAGCAACACCTTCAATGAATCTACCTATCAAACTTAATATACACATATGTCCATTGGAATTTTGAACTAATTTAAATCCTTGCCATCGATTTGAGTTTTCGCTCCCTTGAATGTTTTATTTAGAGCCATCGATTGCTTTTTGGTGCTCGGGCTTCTTTTAGGTTACCTATTTTACAAGTTGACTAGGTATGAGGGGTCAGTGGTCCAACGAGTTCAAACCCCTCAAATGTTCACTTAAGTGAACTGTAACCTTTGATCACCAGTCAACTTCCAAATAGAATAAAAGTTTCATATGATTAAACAAAGGTTTTAAGCCTTAAACACTTTTAAGGGTTTTGATATAGTTTTAGGGTTTTAAATGTCTTTAGGAAACCCTCAATTTACTATAGCCATATTGACATTTGAGATCTATTACAGAGAGATCATGCCTTCAAGAAAACATGAAGCAAGATCACATTGTCCTATATGTCCTGATTACAAACATGATCTCCAACATGAACACCTCTTAACAAATGAGCCAACTCCACAAAAGCATGAACTCCTATGAGGATATATGACAATTATGAATATGTTCAACCCTCTCAACTCATCACAACTCAATGCATGAACACCATAAGGAAGATCCAAACATTAGGATATGACCATTGCATGATCCAGCCATTGTTGACTCTTTGTTTGATTGTCTCTGCAAGAATGACACTACCCATAGAATGAATGAACTCTATGATCAACCACCTTGTACAAATTAGGGACACACTTCAAGTTTGAACCATTGACCAACCAACATGAGTATTCTAAGACCATCCTAAGACAAGTATGAAGACATCCTACCAACATGAGCATATCTTACCACATCCTGAACATAACATCTTGGTTCTACTTTGACATCAATGACAAACAATCTATAGGAAATTATCTAATTTGAGTTAATAATTTTAATCATGGAATGGCAATTATATGTAATTATTGTGTACCTTAGGGAAGGATTTGTATTTTATTTATTTATGTTTCATAAATTAGGCTTTCAGGTGAAATGCATTCTAATTTAGTTATTCGAGTTATTTTCCATAAGTTAGAAATATTAAAATTGTCGAAAATGCATTATATTTCATTATTATGTGCTTGGGAAATAGATTAATTTCTATTTATTAGAATTATCTATTTCTAGACTTTTGTCTTACGTAGAATTATTTTATAAAGGAAATTAAATTTAATTATATGATTGTTTGGATTTTATGGAATGTGGTTAAATTATTTTGCAATTACCTTGTAAAAATAATTGCATTAATTTAATTAGTTACTTTCCTATTATTTCAAATATATTTTGGAATAGATATTTGGGAATGGGAAATAAAGAAAATAAAAGGGTTTTGGGTAGCATATAAGGAATTTTTCTTGTATCTTCTCGCTCTCTCCTTCTTCTTCTCCTTGGAAACAAAAATTCATGGAGGTGGCTACAATTGAATTATACTTGTGGGTGGGAGTCCATTGGAATGGTCTTGGGATTGCTTTGGTGTAGGAAGACATTCATATTGCATTCATGCCTCTCAAGAAGAGATTTTTTAATTTGAAAGCTTGCTTGGGATGAGGTAATTTTCTTATGGTTTGATTCTTTTTAAAATTTAAATTCTACATTTACCATGCCCACAATAGGTGGATGTTTAAGGTCTCTTCATTGTAGCAATGAATAGAGTTTAATAATGCAAATAAGAATTAGATTCAATTTGTTCTTGAATTGCATTCAAATTTTATTTTGAAAATGCATGAAAAGAGGCCGAGTTATGGAAAATTTTTCCTAGAATGGGTTGTGAGTAGGAAATAATTTATTTGAGTTGAGAAGTATGTTGTTGTGCATATCAGAGCCAAAAGGGCACTTTTAGATATTTGAAATCTTATGTATTTTGGAAG
This sequence comes from Cunninghamia lanceolata, assembly GCA_027924645.1. Lineage (NCBI taxonomy): Eukaryota > Viridiplantae > Streptophyta > Pinopsida > Cupressales > Cupressaceae > Cunninghamia > Cunninghamia lanceolata. The sequence goes on along the minus strand of BSBN01000178.1, from coordinate 3,733,331 downwards.
ATTGAAATTTGGGTGTTCTTGAGGGAGGTCTCTGTTATCACATAGAATTGCACCCTACTTGGAGAGAGTCCAAGCATTCTAATGACACAATGGGAATGATCTCAAGGTGTGGGACCTTGCAAGTTGAGATCAGACCTCCAGAGAAGGCTGGTTCCTCATTCTAAGCCTAATGCTTAGAGAAAACTATCTAAACCTAGTGCTAATGCTTGCAGGGGAAAAGGGTTAGAAGGAAATTGAAATAAAAGGGGTGATACACCAGATTTAATGAGTGATGATGATCTCGGAAGAGACACAATAATGATCTCAAACACAATGGGAGTTCATACAGACTTATAGGGCTGATTGAGGCTTCAGTATGAAAGCTTAACCTATAGAGGAGCCGTTTTACTCATAGAATAGATTACAACTTCAAGTAAAACATAGAAATTAGAGCATAAGAGAGGCAAGATAGTATGCATATATTGATCATGAAGGCTAGAAACCATTACAACATGAAATAACTAGTAGTAGAAATAGACATAGTATAGTTAATTACAATAATTGGTGGATTGATTAGAAGATAGCAGATGCCAAGATTCAGACACAGTGAGTCACATTCTAATAACCTTGTAATTACACTAAGAGGTCTGACTACAAGAAATTTGATAGCATAACAGTCCAAAATTACCCCTTTCTGAATAATGAGAATACAATGTCTTTTATATCAAAGTCTTGTGTAGGGGACGCTGAAGCAGATGCACAGGATCCCAGGTCACCAATGTCACCATCAATGCAAAGCCAGGAACCAATAGAAAAGAGGATAGAGGCCATGCCTCTGGCAAATTTGCAACCTTAGAAATGGTTGCCCATACACAAGATAGGATAGGGCATTGAAGATGAAAGCCCAAAATTCATTGCCAACCACAGGAAGATCTGTGACCAAGCCACAAGAGTCCATTCGCATCAAAGAACTGAGCCATCCACTTGAATTTTGAATACTAAGCTCACCAACTGAAATCAATGCGAAATATCCAGCCTCTATAACATGCTAAATCAGTCGCTGAGATGTCTTGTCAGCCGAACCTACATATCCTTCTTCAGTCGGCAACCATCCTGATATATGGATGTGCACATCTAGATCCTGATATTTGGATCATTTTTTAAAGTGAGAATATTCCACACAGAAGCTTTCCAGATCAAAGAGGAGGTAAAAATAAGCACTTTTGTCTTTTGGAGCATGTAGAAATTCCTCCAGATGAGGGACATATTCACGATCAAAGTTGTGGTCAACCGACATCTTGCCCTTTATATGTTCCTCTACATATGCAATTGTATCTCCTTAGACACGTGTTGTCACCTCGTAGCTGCACGTAGAATATTCCATGCAGCCAAGATTCACTTGTGATGCTGCACCACCATTAGATCCTTCAAACTGTGGGCCCACCATCTCATTCCTCGATCCTTCCACATGTCACAATTCTAGGGCCTCCATCTGAAAATCTACTTCCTTTGAGCTCTGCAAGCCAGAAAGCTGCCACGTGTCCCGATGATGCCCTTTGTATCCGCTTTTGTATATGCTTTTGTATGCCACCTCATACAATCACTGAACATACAAATGTGAACCTCGCCCTTTAATGAAGCAAATTGGGACCAAATTCAGAGTCGACCTTGTATCTCACCTTTTTGCATATCACATATACATGCATTTCAATATACAACTGCAGACTCCACCTGAAGTCCACCAGAATTAATTTTCCAGTTGCGTCTAGATTGTATATGCTCTACTTGCATCACCTTTTGTACATGCAAATGTATACACAAATATACATACAAAGATGCATACAATCACCTCTGCTTCCCTAAACCAATTGCATTTTTCCTTCGGGTCCACCCATGCATATTCTAGATTTGTATATATAATGCATCCTTGTGACATACAAATACAAAAGTGGATCTAAACCACTATCAAATATATCATGAAAAGTGATCAGGTCCAAATTGTATCTGCACCTTTGTATTCGCTTTTGCATATGCAAATGTATATGTGATACAAACAAATATACATACAAAGATGCATGCATAAAGAAAGAAACAAACCCGATGTACATTGAAAAATGTACATGATATACGTACAAACGAAAATGTATATGAGATACATTTTCAAACAAATGAATGAAAACCCCCAAACAAAGGATGACGTCACCTTCATATGCATCAAAATGACTAAGTATGAAAATGAGAAATCCCTGCGATGGAAGACACCTAAAGGTAAAAAAATTTTGGGTTTTTCTGGGTTTTTTGCAAGGATTCTCCAAATGAGATTTAGGGATTTTTTGTAAGGCATATCATGAGGAAATGAAAGATTTAAGGCTTCCCTCTTTCCATTCAGGCTTTCTCTGATCGGATTTCTTTGATGGAAGGAGGGGAACAAGAATATTTTGGGGCTAGGCAAAATATGACAACAGTCTCCAAATTGTGAATTTGGGGGTTTTATGTTTTTTCCCTCTTATTGAAAAATGAAAATTATGTTTTAAAGCTTATTTTTTAGTATTATTTTATGAGATGAAAAGTCTCATGAGGGAAATAGGATTCCCTACTTATTAGATATGAGTGTCACATGTTTTGACCTCATTTTCTATGATTTGACTTTTTGGTCAAAGTGGGCCTTTTTATAGGCCTTATGTTAGAATTGTATATTCTAACCACGTGGATATGAGTGTTATGTGTTTTGACATTTTGGGTCATAGTTGACTTTTTGGTAAAGTTGACTTTTAAACTTAGGAATGGTTACTTAGTCTTCCTATGGGTTACCTATAGAAGGCCATAATCCCCTTGCATCATTGTTTGATCTTGATAATTGTATGTATGTTTATTATTATGATGATGACATACCTTCTTTTGTGTACTATTTCCATTTTGAGAAAATGATGCTTTAGTATGCATTAATGGATGAATCATATTATGGATTTGAAGTGTTTTCCCTTATCTTCTCCACTACAATGAAATGGTGTGTTAGTGATGATGTATTAAAGAAGAATGTGTATGAATTTAAAAGTATTGATGCTCTTGTGTTAAACTATTTCCCTTCTTTCTCTTGGTTGGGTCATGAATAACCCTATGGTGAATTATGCATTGGACCATGATATGTGTGTATTCATGTGTGAGTGTACATTTCATTCTATTAGTTATTTGATCCCCTTGGTATTGTGTTGGGTGTGTGTGGAACCCATGGTCAACCTTGTGTGGATTACCTTGGAGTATTGTTGAGACCCTTGTTTGTGTGAGGTAGCTTGATAGTGGTGTTGCCATGATCTTCTCCATAGCTTGGGGGTTGCCTAGAGTGTCATATACATCTATTGTGCTCGATGATGGCAATATGGTAGGGTGGATGGGTAACATTTACCCATTGGTCCTACAGGAAGATCTCTTGGGAGCTAGAAGAGTTCCTTGTGTACTATTTACTTTAGGATTATGTTGTATCTTGTGCCTATTGGAGAATCTTGGAGGTGATTAATGTTGTAATATTGTTATTTGTGTAATTTAATTATTGGAGTGTGATCCTTCCATGTTTGGGAAGTAGCCTCTGTCATGTTATTGTATTATGATTTCATTTCATTAGAAAATGAACCTTATTTAGAAAGGAATTTATCATGTTCTAGCATAGTTTCTTTTGATGGAAATGGTTTGGAGTCATCAATTTATTATTGCATTGATATCTTATGATATGTTTATGATTTGGGTTGTAATGTTCCCACATTATGGTTGAGATTCCCATTATTATTTTTAGCGTGTCTCAATGTTGGTGTCAAACGAGCATAGCATTCCATGTGATATTTCTAATATTTGGTATGTATGTTATATTGAATTGGAAATTGTATATTATCTTTATTTGAATTGTTTTCATGCTTTGGTAACCTTAGTTAGCATGTTGATTCATGGTTGGTAATTGGATGCTTTGTGTTTGGATCCATGTTGGACATTTTTTCATTGTGAGTGTTACAAATGCATTGCAAAAAATTTGTTCATCTTGTTTTTTTCTGTTAATGTCTTGGTGTAAAAGTCAGGGCATTACATCTGGTATCAAAACCCACGTTGTAGCATTGGGAGCTCTAGGGTGTTTGCATGTGTTTTTTGGGTCATCATGGAATGGATTTCAAGTGGTTGTGACCCTCATCCTACTCAATGTGGTTGTGAGAGAGCGAGGTTGTGGACTGACATCCAACCTTTGTCTTGAAGGAAGCTCCATTCTCTTGTTTGGTTATCATGGTGGCTTTGTCACATGATTATTGAAGTCTTCCACTTGTGTTTTCATTGTGGTTGTGTTCCTCCTTCTTGATCCTACTCTTGAGTAGGTTGGTTTGAGAGTTTGGAGGTTATGTTGGGTTTTTTTTCTTGGCATGGTGTTGTTCCCTAGTATGCCCTCCTTGTGGTTGGGATTGGAGGTTAGGATCATGGGAAAGGTAGGGTTTGTGTGTGCCTTTTGTTAAGATTATCCTTGTGTGGTGGATCTTCTTGCTTCTTGTGGTTCTTGAGAAGGCTCCTTGGCTGTTTGTATTGTGTGATTGACCTTTATGTGGTCCTAAATGCTTTGGTATAATTGTGGTAGAAGGCTATTGTTGAGTTGTGATTGTGTAGAGATAGTAATGATATGGATGAGTCGTTATGCTCTCTCCTTGTGAATGATGCATTCTATTTGTTGAAAGAGGTAATGTCTTATTCACATGCATGGTAATTGTTAAAAGAATAATGTATGTTTTTGAAATGACAACAATTCTGAATTATATGTCTGGTGACTACATCTATTTGTTATAATTTTGCATTGCACGTATGCATGTGCATGAATCAAAATTATTCCTAGTAGATACTTTTGGGCTAGATTGGGAATTACTAATACTATTTCTCCTTTTGTATGAGGTTTGAGTGTTTGTGTGTATGGTGTTGACCATTCAATTATGTACTTCCATGATGTGAATTTTGTATTTTGTTCTCTTGATCTTGCATGGATCTTATAGAAAATTATGTATTCCATCATGTGGAAAATTTTTTTGGCATTGTTATGGTAGAATGTTTGGGTAAAGACTTAAGTCCCTAGTTGTAATTTTCCTTGTTTTATGCCATTATTTAATGAATTTTGTTGGTAAGTGAGCATTTTTACCATACTTGGTGCATATTTAGTGAGATTTTGTTTATAGAGAACTTCTTGATGTGTGTTGTGTTGTGTTGCACCACCTTGCGAGTTGAAATATTCTTGTTTTGATTCAATTATGACCTAGTGTGAAAATACTAGTATATTGGTGTAATTGTTGGGATGCATTATGAGGCCTTTATATGTGAAATTATGGTTAGATTCTATTTACATCTTAGAAAGGTTACTTCTAATTGATGTTTGGGTAAACTTCTTAGAAAACCTTATCGCAATTATTGTCTAATTTTGTGCGAGAAAGTTGTTCTTCTACACTAAGTAATGAATGGAAAAAGAATTAAGGTTATGTGTTTCCTTATGTTTTGTGAACATCCTATACATGACTTGTGTACCCGTGAGTTTGTGATACCGGGTATCTATCCATGGTTTGTGTGCCTAGCTACAGGGTCATCCCACAATAATGGGTTACACTTTTTGGCCAAACTTGACATTGAAATCAACATTTTGAACTAAATCTTCACTTTCTGACACCTATAGTTGCTATTAAGAATTTGAAGACAATGAGAACTAGTGATTTGTGAGATTTTGTCTATAGATTCTAAATATTTTTTTTTTTAAATTGGAGTTAAATTGTAAAAAAATTTGCGTCTCCTTTGATAACTAGTTTTAAATAGTAAACAACATTTTTTTAAAGTGATGTGTATTTTGTCGCACATAACTTTTTTCTACAAAGGATAAAATTCTGATTCTTTTGAATTTAGATTGGTTACATCGATATCTAGAGGATGCATTTGGTTTCATAATGTTTTGTTGAATATTTTTTTAATTAAGTTTTTAAGTCAAACCAATTATAATTTAGACATAGGCATATTCTGTCCAACATAACTTTTTTTGTATGTATCTAAATTCATTTTTTTTGTTGGAATAAGGACATCAATACCTAGAGGATGTTGGCAAGAGACACTACTAGGCATGTCAGGTGTTGTCATTGATGGCAACTAAATCTATCTTACACATCCACATTGTATCATTTGACCATACCAGAAGTCAGATTGTAGATTTGTCTAAGTCCAGATAGACAGGAACAGAGCATACGATAGGGTTCAACATTTTGGTCCACATTTCTCCATAGGTAATCTTATTGAGTTGTGGATCTAAGGGAATGTTAAGTGATGTCAGGGCTACCTAAATCCAAAGTTTTAGCCTCTGGTGATGAAGGGATTGAAAGTTACAAGCATCTAAGTATTGGGTTTTGGTTAGATAGTTCAATCCGATGAAGAACAAGTCGACTTAGTGTTTGATCCTTGTGCGGATTAAGTGAAGTGGTTGTTTGAGTAATTTATGAGATCTAGTGGTATTGGCCGACATGTGTGGTGACTTGAATACATAGGATTTGGTCTGCATTGATATTTGTGCATGGATTCAGCTGACAGAACAGTGATCTTGAAAAAGTTTCTAAGTTTTCTTGAGGCCAACTATAGTTGATGAAATTGTTGAAAATAGGGCAGACAACTGAGAGGGGGGTGAATCATTTGTCTCAAAAATTTAATATTTCCTACAATTAATTCTTCCTTTTACAACTTAACAATAAATCAATAACTTAATCATAAAAACCACAATCACAAATGTAAGAGTAGCAACATAATAACAAACTTGACACCAAGATTTTTAGCGTGGAAACCTAGTTAAGGGAAAAACCATGGTGGGGATTAACTCACAAAAATTAATACCCTGTAAAAAGTATTTTACAAATGGGAATGCACATGGATTCGGGCTCACTGTCCAGATCTCACTACTCAAATAGAGGCTCACTACCTACAAATAATTACAAGAGAATAACAAGGATTTTTGAACTGATGAGAAGCATCTACTAATGCAAGAATTTAGTTTCAGTTAAGCACAAAATACTAATCTTACACATTTCATCTTTACTCTCCCCTACTTACTGCTTTGTCATTATCCAAAACTTAGATCTTTTCTTCTTCACTCTTCCTTCATAGTCACAACACTTACTCAAAATCATCCAAATCCATCGACTCTATATATCCACATCTTGATCTTTAATCACTTTCCAGCTGGCTTCAAGAACACTTGGAACTTTATTGAATACTCTGCTCTATCGGCTAGATCCATGCATAACTTGAGATGTGGACCAAAAATTGCACTTACAGATCATCAATCTAGTCGGCCACTATCACTGGTCATCACTAATTGCCCAATCAACAACTTCCATACATCCGAAACCAAGATCATTTACAAGGTCGGCCTGTTCTTCTTCTGTCTGTTCTATCAAACTGTTAACCCGATACTCAGATACTAATAACTATTGAATCCTTCATCATTGGAGGCTAGAATTCTAGATTTAGATTGTCTTGACAATTCTAATGACTATATCAGATCCACAACAAATTATGGCTTTCCACCGGAGAGATCTAGACCAAGATACCGGACCCTGTCACCTGCTCTGTTCCTGACTACCTAGACTTAGATAAATTCCTATTCTAACTTCCAATATGAACAAATTGTGTTATGCAGATGAGTGGAATGGTCTTAGTTGACATCAATGACAACACCTGTCATGTGAAGTAGTGTCTCTTGCCAACAATCTCCCCCTTTGGCATTGATGGCAACACTTAGTGAAAAATGACTAAGTGTCAAATGCAGCTCCCCCTTACTCTGTATACTTGTGCTTTCCATTATTTCAAAAAGCTTCCCCTTTTCTAGATTCCTCATTTTTCACTGCTCTTTACTCCCCCTTTGACATCAATGGCAAAGGGTGGGGTTCGTAAGCCAAAATTTTCCAAAATTTCTATGTATAATGCCGCATATGTACAACTAATCATTAAGTTCTATTCACATGAACTTGAGAATGTCTGCAAAACTATTTTTCAATTGTACAAGTTCAGAGGCCCAAGTTTCCATTATTCCATCCAAAATTGAGATGTGTCCACTCAACAAAAATGAATATGCTTCTGCCTTTGTCAGATCTGGAGGATCACTTGTCTGAAGTGCAGTCTGAGCTTCTGAAAAGGCATTATACATGGCTTCTAACTTGGGGGCAATCAATCCCCAGAGCTCACACATTCTCTTCATAATGTTGTCTTTCTCTTTAACAAGCCTTTTTATCTCATCTATCAAGATGATTACTTGACATTCCTGGCTTATAGGTGAAACTGTTAGAGGATCAAAATTTTGAGATAAATTTGGCAACTTCTATTCTTTCTCCTTTATCTTTTTCTCAATATCCTTATTGACATTGGGCCATGATAGATAGAATTTGTACATATCACTTCCATCATTTAGAGAATTTTGAATACTCTTTATGCTAATACCAAGTATCATTATATCATTTCCTAGTGGGCTCTTTACTTCACTAAATTTCTTATCCAAAATTCTTTCTAAACTTTTACCTCAGCAGACTTTTCAAAGGACTCAAAATGTGTACTTACAGCATTCACAAGATTCTTCAGGTGACCAGAGGGGGAATCTAATGAACTCTTTTGGTAGGTTGGTAATAACTTCTCCAAGACTCTGATTGTAAGTCTTAATAGTTCACTATCCTCCATATGAGATTTTAACATCTTCTCCCTGGCCTTGGCTTGAGTGAAGGAGGCAATCTTCATCACTTGTACCAGAAAGAGAGCATCTAGATTAAATGGTCCTTGGAGTAGTTCAGGCTCATCAAACTCAAGCATCTCTTTATCCAAAGGACTTTTCACTGCATCTGCAGTGTCTCTTGCAACAATTTCTGGACCACATTTTTGTTCCTGAGATTTCTCAACATCTGTATATGCATCAATATTTGCACCATCTTCTTCTATTTTATCTTTCTTTTCTTCTTCTTTCTCTTTCTCTGCTTTACTTTTCTCTGTGTTATCTATAGAGGGACTCTTGCATGTGCCTTCACTAATTACTATGTGTTTCGGAGGGCTTTGTGTGCTAGAAATATTATCTTCTTTTCCAAATTGATTAGGTGGGGTTAGAGAATCTCCTGCATCATCAGATTTGTCTACCATCTCTGTATCTTCTTTGCTTATTTGCTGCTCTTCTAGAATAGAGGGGTCATCAAATTTAGTTTGTTGTTCATTGATGTTTACTATTTCAACATCTAGAATTGATGAATCAATCCCATCACCTGTCTCCTCATAGGTTTGCTTTAGAGGATCTAGAGTATCACCTTGGTTATCATTTTCCTTTTCAATCTCTTCTTCTGGAGCTTCTTGTTTCAGAGATGAAGGATTGTCTTCCTCAATTTGTTCCTCTAAAACAATATAGTATTTATTTTTATCTAGGGCCTTCCTTATAATTTCCTTTGTTTCCTTTGCAACTTCCTCAGTTTCACCAAGCATTAGCTTGTTCATCCAGACCTTGCTTCTGAATTTATCCTCAACTTCCGTGAGGATCTTATCTGCTTCCCTTTTGGTCATTACTAGACATAGAGTGGAGAGGATATATTCTCTGAGTTCTAGATCTTTAGCCTTGGCTATTTCCTTCCTCATCTCTAGAGTTTTCATTAAACTTTCAAGAAGTTCTTGTAGAATTTCTAGTAGAGCTCTATTGAATTTATTCAAGTATATGATGGTGGCATCTTCCAAAAAATTCTTATTTGCTTGATCAAAATTATCATAATAAACTTTGATAGGCCTTAGATTTCCATGAACAATAATTGTTTTTACAATTTCATCAACTATCATAGCAACCTTACCAGTCTCTTGCCTTTTGCTTGTCTTTTTGATTCCAGAAGGTTGGTTCTTAGAGGCCTTTGAAGTCTTGGCTTTCTTTGACTTCATCTCTTTAACTTCTTCATCTATTTTTGTTTTCTCATCATCTTTTGTGATCTTGTAGGTTCTTGTGGCCTTGGTTTTCTTCCTCTTTCCTTCTTCACCAAATAGTGTGGCTTCTGGTGTCTTAGTGAGAATAGACTTGGATTGTTCTGAGACAGTTGCAGAGCTTCTTATTTTTCATGAGGAGCTAGGTGGGGCTTTCGAAGTAGCTTCTAGCTCACTTTCTACTTTTTCTTCTAAAGTATGCTCAGTTCTTTTCTTCATCTTTTCAATCCTTTCTCTATTCTTTTTATCTGCTTCTTTTGTAATTCCAATGCATTATGCATACGTCTCTAGTTGCTTCTACACTTTTCTTTTTGTTTCTAGCTATCTAAGTTCCACATGCAACTTTATACTTAGTTCCTTGTATGTTCCAAACCTTTCCACAAAGGTGTCTTTAGGTTTGCTTAGAAGATGTTGAGCATACATGTCTAGAACTCTCTCATCCACCTCATAACCCATTGGCATTATCCATACTGTTCTTGGTTCTACAGCCTCCATTAGACATTGATCAGTGTCAACCATGAAACATATCTCATTCTCATACTTTTCTACAACTAACTTAGGGATTCTCTCTCTTGCATGCATCAAACTCTGGAAGTTTTTGAAGTAACCCCAAATAGTTGTCTTTTGAGCTTGGGCATCACAAACGCTGAGTAGGTGATCTCTTATTTGCCATGCTACTAGCCTGTCAGTTGTCTAATGTACACCCAGAACTCCAGGCACTTCATTCATGGAATAGAAGAATAGACAAATAACTAGATAATCATATTTCAAGGTATTTTTCTTATCTTTCTTTATTTTGCTCAAGTTCTCAATCAACTAACTTTGAAGCAACCCACATAGTTCATAATCAGCATTCTCCTTGAACATCTGATAGGCTACATATATTGCAGTTTTGGAGACTGAATTCTCCCTGCTGGAGTTGTAAGTCCTGTACCCAATCACCATGGAGGCAAATTTGACATCCGGTTCTATAATATCATTGATGGTCATTACCCTTTTGTCAAACTTGGCACCGGTAGCATCAGTCACTATCTAGTTTTTCACGGCTTTCAGTATGGGTAATCCACCAGTTGAATTTAACTTGGTTACTATCTTGATAACATCCTTTGTAATCTTGAATAGTTTCAATAGCCATATGAACTCATCATGTATTCATCTCAGGATATATCAAACCCATTCAACTCATCAAATGTCAAAAAGTTAATGACTTGCAAAAAATGTTTGCTTTCTAGGGTTTTGTATTCCAGTTTCAATTTATAGCTATCATCTCTTAGGTAGTTGTTAAATAAATCCAAGAGTTTCATATTTCCAAATTCATCAATTCTATAGTGGATGTATGCCCTAATATCCATATGGAACTCCAGAAAATGCACGTAACGGTTCAACTTCAACTGACTTGTATGGATGCTTCTTAAATATTGGTCAGGGTCTTTTAGTTACATCAACAACTAGAGGTGTAGCCATCTCAACATATTCAGATTTAAAGCTTTCCAGAGAAGTACCTTTTTCTCCCGCGAGGTTAGGGCTGATCAATTACCAGTTGAATTCACTCTTTGTTCTTCAATCTCTGGATTTGCATCTTAGATGCTCTTCTACTTGTTTCCTTCGAATGCAAAGTGGTTCAAATGCATGATCAAGTGACCTTTTATCCTTCGCAAAACCTAGTTTGGCATTGTAATAAATGTGTTGCCCTAACTTCATCCAGTTACTCTATTTCTTGAATAGTTCTTCATGAATTACTCCACAAATTTCCATATCAACATTTTCCCTTCCAGAAATGCTTCCAAAAGTTCTGAAACACTTCAAAATATCTTTTCTCATTGTGCCATATCCAGGCACCCACTTACTGATTGGGGGAATTTGATGTTCAATGTAGTTCCCCCTGAGCCAGAGCTCCTAATTTAATTCCCAGATGAATTGTTAGCACTGGATTCTGGTGTGGACCCACTATTATTGTTCATAACACTTTTCTTAGCCCGTGTCTTGCTCATTTCATTCTAGATCTCATTCACATCAATTGTGTTCTTGCCTTTGTCCTACCTCTGCTCATTTGGTTTTCTATTTGTCGGACCTCCTCTTCCATTATTCTTGCTTCTACATAATCTTGCAAAATGACCGGATCAATTACAATTGAAGCACACAACATTTCTTTGCCCATTTGATTGATTTCCTCTTGATCTGCACTAATTGGCCATATGATCAAATATATTGCATGCAAAGCATTTGGCATTGAAGGAATTCCCATTTCCTCTATTTGATGAGTTATTTATTATCATACCTCTACATTCATTAGATTTATGACCATACCTATTACAATTGAAGCATTGTCCAGAGAAGGATGGATTATATTGATTTACTCTACTTCTGCATTGAGTGGCTTTCTGACCAAATTTATTGCACTTGAAGCAATTTCCATTGAAAGATGGATACCTTTGAGCATTAGGTTGTCTTACTGGAGGTCTTCTAGGTCTGTTTCTCCCATTCCTTGGTTGAAAGTTTCTTTGTCCAGATCTAGAGCTTTCACCTTTCTCATATCCAAGACCATGCTTTTCATCAACCTTTTTCTAACCCTCAAGTATTGCTTCAAGTTTAGCTGAACTTATCTTGAACTTCTCCTCATATTCATTTGCAACTTCTAGGTCATGTCTGAGAATGACAATTTTCCTTTCAAGAACTCTTTCATCCTCTTTGCTTTCTTGTAGATCAGACTTTAGATGGCCAACTATACTATCCAATCTATAGCATTCATCAGTTTTTTCTTTTAGAGTTTGATTCAAATCTTCTTCAGTCTTCTTCCTTTGCTCAATTTCTTTGGTTAGCCTCATTGCCCCAGATTCCATCTCAACTTTCAAAACAGTAACTTCTTTTGACAGCTTCTCACACTCCTTTGTCTTTTCTTCCAAGGCTTCATTCATGCCATTTTCTTCAGATAAACTGGATAACTACAAAAGTAGCTCCTTTTTCCTTCCCATAGACTTCTTTAATTTATCTTTTAACATTTCTATGGTATCATCAGCATCCATGAGTTCATCTTTTAGATTAGATATTTCTTCTTTGGACTGATCAAGATCTTTTAGAGCCAACTGAAGTTGATCTTTGAGTGAACCCATTGAAAACTCCTTCCAAGATCTTTCCTTAAGTTGTTAGGCTTCTTTTAAGGAACCAAGCTCTGATACCAATTGATGAAAACAGGGCAGACAATTGAGAGCGGGTTGAATTAGTTGTCTCAAAAATTTAATACTTCCTGCAGTTAATTCTTCCTTTTACCACTTAACAATAAATCAATAACTTAATCATAAAAACCACAATCACAAATGTAAGAGTAGCAACACAATAACAAACTTGACACCAAATTTTTTACCATGGAAACCTGGTTAAGGGAAAAACCACGGTGGGGATTAACCCACAAAAATTAATACCCTGTTAAAATTACTTTACAAATGGGAATGCACATGCATTCGAGCTCACTGTCTAGAGCTCACTGCTCAAATAGAGGCTCACTGCCTACAAATGATTACAAGAGAATAACAAGGATTTTTGAACTGATGAGAAGCATCTATTAATGCAAGAATTCAGTTCCAGTTAAGCACAAAACACCGATCTTACACATTTCATCTTTACTCTCCCCTGCTTACTACTCTATCATTATCTGAACCTTAGATCTCTACTTCTTCGCTCTTCCTTCATAGTCGCAACACTTACTCAAAATCATCCAAATCCATCAGCTATATATATCTGCATCCTGATCTTCAATCACTTTCCAATCAGCTTCAAGAACACTTGGAACTTTATTAAATACTCTTCTCTATCAGCTAGATCCATGCATAACTTGAGACACAGACCAAAACTTGCACTCACAGATCATCAATCTGGTCGGCCACTATCACTGGTCATCACCAATTGCCCAATCAACAACTTCCATACATCCGGAACCAAGATCATTTACAAGGTTAGCCTGTTCTTCTTCTACCTATTCTGTCAAACTATTAACCCGATACTCAGATGCTAATAACTATTGAATTCTTCATCATCAGAGGCCAAAATTCTAGATTTAAATTGTCTTGACAATGCTTATGACTACATCAGATCCACAGAAAATTATGACTTTCCACTAGAGAGATCCGAACCAATATACTAGACCCTGTCACCTGCTCTGTTCCTGACTACCAAACTTAGATAAATTCTGATTCTAACTTCCAGTATGAATAAATTGTGTTATACAGATGAGTGGAATGGTCTTAGTTGCCATCAATGACAACACTTGTCATGCGAAGCGGTGTCTCTTGCCAACATAAATTTCATGTTGCATATATATATGATCGATGGGTTCGAGCATTTTGAGGTATGAATGTGTGAATATGAGGAGATAAGTGCAAAGTGTGGCATTATCAAGTGTAAAGAAAAGAGATCTAAGCTTCAGATCATGGAAGAATAGCGAAATAGGGTAGTGAGAGATGAAGTGTGTGAAGTCAGTATATTGAGCCTAACCAAAACTGTAATCTTGCATTGTTAGATGCTATTCTTCAGTTCAAGTATTTTTGTAGGCAGTGAGCCTCCTTTGAGCAGTGAACTCTGGGTAGTGTGCCCGAAGGCATGTGCCATCCCATTTGTAATACTTTTAATAGAGTATAAAATCTTGTGGGTTAACCCCCACTGGGATTTTTCCCTTAACTGAGTTTTCCATGTAAAAATCTCAGTGTTCATGTGTGATGATCTTGTTGTTGTTGTTCTTAAGTGTATGCTTCTTTCTCTTGAATCTATGTGGTAAATTAATAAAGGAACATAATAATAAGTTTTGTAGAACACTGATTCACCCCCACCTCTCAGTGATCCTTATTTTCAACAATTGGTATCAAAGCAAGGTTCCTTGGAAGAAGTTTAACAGCTTGAGGAAAATCTAGGAAGGTGTTTCAATGGGTTCATTCAGGTATTCTAATGGCATTAGTGAACAACTTCAAGTTGCTTTAGAAGATCTTGATCAGTCCAGAGTAGAAGTCAAAGAACTGCAAGAAAACCTTAAAGATGTTGAGGATTTCATTGAGACTTTAAAAGGGCAACTGAGCAAATCTATGGAAAAGAGGAAGGAGCTACTTCAGCAGTTAGCAAATCATAAGGAAGATAATGGCATGGATGAGGTTCTGAAGCAGAAGATAAAGGATTGTGAAAAGATGGAAAAAGAAGTTGTCCTAAAACATGAGATGGAACTCAGGGTGATGAGGCTAACCAAGGAAATCAAGGAAAGGAAGAAGACTGAAGAAAACCTGAATCAATCTCTGCAAGAAAGAACAGAAGAGTGCTGTAGATTGGATAGAATAATTGGCCATCTAGAGTCCGATCTACAAGAAACTAGGAATAATGAGGAACAACTTGAAAGGCAAATTGTCATTCTCAAACATGACCTAGAAGCTACAAATGAATACAAAGAGAAGTTCAAGATAAGCTCAGCTAAACTTGAGGTGCTACTTGATAGTCAGAAGAAGGCAGATGATAAGCATGGTCTAGGATATGAGAAAGGTGAAAGCTTTGGATCCAGTCAAAGAAATCTTGAATCAAGGAATCAAAGAAACAAACCTAAAAGACATTCGGTTAGACAACCTAATGCTCAAAGGTATCCATCCTTCAATGGCAGTTGTTTCAATTGTAATAAATTTGGTCATAGAGCTACTCAGTGCAGAAGTAGAGTGAATCAAAGTGGTCCATCCTTCTCCAGTTAATGCTTCAATTGTAAAAGATTTGGACACATGGCTAATCAGTATAGATCAAGAGGAAATCAAGTAAATGAGCAAAGAAATGTTGTGTGCTTTAATTGCAACAAATCTGGTCATATTGCAAGATTCTACAGAAGTAGGAATGATGATAGAAAAGGTCTAGTAAACATAAACAAGAATGTGCAGAGATAAGATAAAGGCAAGGGCAAAGCAGATGTGAATGAGATCTAGAATGAAATGAACAAAACATGGGTGAAGAAAGGTGTAATGAATGATGGTGATGGGTTTGTACCAGAATCTGATTCTGATAATTGTTTTGAGAATTGAAATAGTAACTCTGGCTTAGGGGAACTACATTAAAAATCTAATTCCCCCTACCAATAAGTGGGTGCCTAAATCTGACATGATGAATGAAGATAAAGAAGCCTATTGCAGATTTGTTGAAGCAAATTTTGAAAGATAAGAAGCTAATGTGATTGATTGCGGAGTAATTGAAGATTGACTGTATTCAGAAACAATGTAACCAGATGAATTAGGGAAAATCATTTATTACAATGGTGAATTAGGTTTTGCAGAGCATAAAAGGTTATTCATTCAACATTTGAATCACTTTGCATTCAAAGAGAACAAGGAGAAGAGAATCTAAGCTGAGATCTCAAAGATTTGGAGTGTGAAAAGTGAATTTGACAGCTAACCCTAATAAGTGAAACAAGGTATTCTCTATAAAGCTCTCTAAATTGGCAATCTCTGGATATGGCTACTATGTTGGTTGTTGACATCACCGAAAGGCCCTAACCTAAATCCAAAAAGCATCCACACAAATCTATAGAGGTTGATCCATTAGGTGCCCTTTCTGATGTTCTACATGGTGTGTTACATGTAGAAGATATTAAGGCTTACATTCATGCTATCATAGATAAGTTTGGGGATTTGAAATTACTGGATTTGTTTAAGAATCACATGAGGGATGAGATTCATAATCTTAAACCTGAGTACAAGGTGCTAGAAGACAAACATTTCATTCAGGTTATTGGGTTCCCATCCTTCGATGAGGATGAGTGGGTCTAGTATGTACTGAGTCAGATGCATACTAAATTTATGTGGTTGATTAAACCCTTTAAGATCACTAAGGATGCCATCAAGGCCATAACAAGATTGAACTCATCTGATGGACTACCGATATTAAAATCAGTGAAGAATCAGGCTATAACTAAAGCTACCGGATCAAGGTTTGATAAGAGGGCAATGACAATAAATGATATAACTAATCTGGATGTCAAATTTGTATCTATGGTGATTGGGTATAAGATATACCACTTCAACAGGGAAAACTCAGTGTCTGGTACAGCCATTTATGCTACTTATCAAATGTTAAGAGAAAATGCTGACTATGACTTGTGTGAGCTGCTGTAAAACTAGCTAATGGAGAATCTAAACAAGATCAAGAAGGATAAGAAGAATACATTCAAGTATGGTACGTTGGTCTTGTGCTTGTTCTTGTATTTCATGAATGAGTTGCCTGGGATGAAAAGCCTATATTGGACTAATGATAAGCATGTTACCATACAAATAAGAGAGCACTTGCACAATATTGGTGACTCCAATGCCCAAAGGACTTCTCTTTGGGGATATTTCAAGAATTTCTAGAATATGATGCAATCAAGGGAAAGAATCCCTGAGTCTGTGGTGGAAAAGTACAAGGATACAATTTGTTTCATGGTGGAAACAAAGTAATGCTTGATGGAAGCAGTTAAACCAAGGACTGTATGGATCATGCCCATGGGGTATGAAGTTGATGAACAAATACTGGAAATGTATGCTCAACACCTTTTGAGCAAACCAAAAGATACCTCAATTGAGAGATTCGGTACATATGGTGAGCTTAGTTTGAAACTGCATGTTGAGCTCCAGAGACCTAAAACTAAGAAAAAGATCCAAAGGCAAGTTGAAATGTATGCGAAAAGTATTGGAATAACAAAGGAAGATGTGAGACAATATAAGGAAAGGACAGAGAAAGCTGAGAAGGAGAACCAGGACAAGGAACAGGGAAGTCTTTCAGTAGAACCCCCTTTTAAATCAAGGACTACTAGGAGTTCTGGTTCAGCCTCCGGTGCATCACCTTCTCCTATTGCAGAGAAATTCAAATAAAAATCTACCGGTCAGGAATGAAAAAGGACAAAAGTAATGGGCAAAAGGTCATATGTTAGTGTGGAGAAGGAGGATGAAGAAGAGACTGAGTCAAATGGTGAGGTTAAAGAGTTGAAGGCCTCAGGCACTAAGGTTGCTAAAGTGTCTAAAGACAAGCCCTCTAGAAGTGTAAAGGTAAGCAAAAGACAAAAGACTGAGACTCATGTTGAAAAATCCACCTTGTCAGTTGAAGATATTGTGAATACAGTAATTGTTCATGGGAATTTGAAGCCCATAACATAATATTATGACAACTTTGATGATGCCAACAAAAAAATTTGGAGGATGCTACTATTAAGTACTTGAATACATTCAACAGAGCACTTGTGGAAATTGTGTCAGAAATCCCTAAGAGTCTAAGTGACATTTTGGAGATGAGAAAAGAGGCTGCTAAAGTAAAGGATTTGGAGCTAAAAGAACATGTGTTGTCGAGTTTGTGTTAGATAATCTCTAGGAAGGAAGCAAATAAATTTTTTAAAGAAGTTAAAGATGAATTTAGAAGCAAAATTAGGATGAATAAGCTAATGCTTAGAGACATTGATGAAGTGGTTAAAGAAACAGAACAAATTTTGAAGAAAGCCCTAGACAAGAATAAGTTTTATGTGGTCACTAAAGAACCTATTGATGCTGATAATACATCCATTCCGAATGATGAAGAGTTGAAGAAAAATGAGCAACAAGCTGAGGTAGATGATTTCTCTATTCTGGAAGAGGAAATATTAAATAAAGGAGATGAAGAGATGGTGAAGGAAGATAATGTTGATGGTGTAGAGGATACTCAAATTCCTCCAGACTAATCTGGTGAAGAAAATGCAGAGATGAATATTGAAATAAATGCTCCTACCAAAGGTGATTCTGAGAAGAATAAAGAGCAAAATGCAGAGAAAGCAAAAGCAAAGAAAAAGAATCAAAATGATAAGCAAGACAATGTAGCTAACTCTGGAAAGGGAGAAGATGCAGGCCCTAAAGAGCATAAAATAGAAACATCATATTGGGCAAGAGACACTACAGAAGCAGTGAAAGAAATTTTGGAGAAAGATAAACAAGTTGCAAAAGATCCAGATATAATACAAGGTCCAATCAATTTTGATATTCTATCACCAGTACAGAAGATTAAGGTGGCCTCTTTTGCACAAGCTAAGGCCAGAGAGGAAATCTTGAAGTTCCATATAGAAGATAGTGAGTTTCTTGGTCTTGCATCTGGCATCTTGGAGAAAATCATGCCTACATTTCAGAAGGATTCATTAGCATCCCCCTCCTGTCAGTTGAAGAGTCTGATAAACTTTATAAGTACTCACTTTGAGTCTTTTGAAAAGTCAACGAAAGTCAAAGTCTGGAATGAATTTAATGATAAAAGATTTAGTGAACTGAAAGGAATGATTGACAATGAGAGAATTGTGTTGGATACTAGTGTAAAGAGTATTCAAAATGCCCTCATTGAAGGAGGAGATGTGTACAAATTTTGTTTATCTTCGCCAAAAGTTGTAGAGGATATTGAGAAGAAAATAAAAGAGTCCGAGCAAAAAATTTTAAATGTATCTCAATCCTTTGATCCTTTGACAGTATTTGTGGTGAGTCAAGAATGTCAAGTAATTAGCTTGATTGATGCAATAAAGAAATTGGTGAAAGAAAAATAAAACATTGTGGCAAGGATGTGTAAACTCTGGGGATTGATTTCCCCTAAGTTAGAAACAATGTTCAATGCATTGACAGAAGCTCAAATTATTGCTCTGACAAGTGACCCCACTGATATATAGAAGGTAGAGCCACATGTATTTTTATTCAGTGGTCATATTTCAATTTTGGATAGCATGAAGAAAAGTTGGGACAGTGAATTGGCACTGTTGAAAAATATTTTTGGTGATGTGCTTAAGTTCATGTAGACAAGACATAAGGATTATTTGTATATATGCGCCCATGTACATAGAGCTTTTGTGTGAATTTTGGTATGTGCATCTCTTCCTTTGCCATTGATGTCAAAGGGGGAGTGGAAAGCAGTGAAAAATGAGGAATTCATCTAAGGGGAGCATTGGAAATCACAAGTGTACATAGCAAGGGGGAGTTGTTCTAACACTTAGTCATTTTTCACTAAGTGTTGCCATCAATACCAAAGGGGGAGATTGTTGGCAAGAGACACTGCTAGGCATGTTAGGTGTTGTCATTGATGGAAACTAAATCTATCTTACACATTCGCATTGTATCATTTGACCATACCAGAAGTCAAATTGCAAATTTGTCTAAGTCTGAATAGACAGGAACAGAGCATATGACAGGGTTCAGCATTTTGGTTCGCATTTCTCCATAGGTAATCATATTGAGCTATGGATTTAAGAGAATGTTAAGTGATGTTAGGGCTACCTAAATCCAAAGTTTTAGCCTCCAGTCATGAAGGGATTGAAAGTTACAAGCATCTGAGTATCGGGTTTTGGTTAGACAGTTCAGTCTGGTGAAGAACTGGCCAACTTAGTGTTTGATCCTCGTGCAGATTAAGAGAAGTGGTTGGTTGAGTAATTTATGAGATTTAGTGGTATTGGATGACATGTGTGGTGACTTGAATAGATAGGATTTGGTCTGCGTTGATATTTGTGCATGGATTTAGCTGCCAGAATAGTAATCTTGAAAAAGTTTCTAAGTTTTCTTGAGGTCGACTGCAGTTGATGAAATTTCATGTTGTGTATATATATGATCGATGGTTCGAGCATATTGAGGTATGGATGTACGAATATGAGGAGATAAGTGTGAAGTGTGGTAGTATCAAGTGCGAAGCAAAGAGATCTAAGCTTCGAACCATGGAAGAACAGTGAAACAGGGTAGTGAGAGATGAAGTATGTGAAGTCAGTATATTGAGCCTAACCGAAACTGTAATCTTGCATTGTTAGATGCTATTCTTCAATTCAAGTATTTTAGTAAACTATTGTAATTGATCTTGTAGGCAATGAGCGTCCTTTGAGCAATGAGCTCTGGGCAGTGTGCTCGAAGGCATGTGCCTTCCCATTTGTAATACTTTTAACAAAGTATAAAATCTTGTGGGTTAACCCCCACCGTGGTTTTTCCCTTAACCATGTTTTCCACTTAAAAATCGTGGTGTTCATGTGAGATGATCTTGTTGTTGCTATTCTTAAGCATATGCTTCTTTCTCTTGAATGTATGTGGTAAATTAATAAAGGAACATAATAATAAGTTTTGCAAAACACTAATTCACCCCCCCTCTCAGTGTTCATTATTTTCAATAGAGGACATGTATTTTTTAGAATTTTTTTTCTCTATTTTCCTATTATTTCGTATGTGTGAAACAAACACCTTGATATTCATTGAAAAACCTACATTCATAGGAAATAAAAAATAAATATAATAATCAAATTAAATATATATAAAATTATACTTTTTGGGAAGCTTATAATAAGGACTACATACTTACAAAACATAAATTTTAAATGAATTCATTTGATCCCGCAAAAGGTAAATCAAAAGTGGTTTTTTATCAGCATTTTGATAGGTGTAGAGGAGACTCCATTATAGGTATGGTTTAAAACTAGTGGGGTTCTATCCAAGGGAGTTTGTATCTAAGGGGGTTTGATCAAACCCTCTTCAATTAAAATCCTTTAAATTGAACCTTTCAAGGCTTAAATCATTATATTTTCTAAAAATATGTGATTTCAGTAAAAATCAGGATGTCCCAGAAAGTGTAACCCATTATTGTGGAAGCACCCTACAAGTATGGTGGAGTCATGCTTGTGTGGTTGCTTGTTTGTACACCCTGTTGAGAGCCAACGTTGGAGTTGATGACCTCAACCTGTGTGGAGTTAAGTAGTGAGTAGAAAAACATAGGAAGCTATGGGGACATGTTGTGGCATTAGTTTGGGGTAACCCAGCTAACCATACCTTTCTATGTAGAGTACTTCCTACTTCTCCTTATTGAATGGATCAATGAGTGGTTCACAAGTGTTATCTTATCATGCTTTATTTCCCTAATGGTACTATGGGCTTTTGACTTGTGATCTTGGTTATAGTTTGGTATGGGCATGTGATTCATCAAAGGCCATGATTCCTGGCACAAGTTTGCTCTTACTTTTGATATATTCTATTTTGAGTTTGGATGTGTTGTACTTTGGAGATATTGGTATTATGATAGAGTTAGCATTTTCAAAAAAAGAGTTATTCATTTTCTAGCATATTAGAATATTAATGGTATCATATTTGACTTATTCTATGTTGTGGTATTTACCACACCTGCACATGTTCTAACATGATGGGACCACATATGTACATGTTTCGACATGATGCAAATAGATATGCTACCACACCGTATTGATGTTCTGACATAGTGTAGGTGATGATGAAGTGTCACTATCATGAGGACACAATTTTGCATACTTGTACATTAAGGTACATTTGATACCACTTCCTGCATGATTCTTCTATAGTATATTTAGTGGACTTATACCTTCCCGCATGATGCTATTGTGATGGTGGTAGCATAGCTTATGAAGTGGATTACCCTCCTGCATGATGCTATTGCATTGGTTGTGTTTGATTAGCATATGTAGTCTACATGATACTACTGTGTTTACATAGCAAATGTCATAGACGTGACTTCCCTTCTTCCTTATTGATGACTTGATGCTAGTCACATAGTGATGTAATGTGCACTTTCGTGAATTGTGATCATTTCTTTTGGTTGTTGATGACCTTTTTATCTTGCTTGTCTAGACCAGCAATGTTATTTTATCTTGTCTGAAAGTAGCTTAGCCACAAATCTTTGAGTTTTCCATTTTCACGTAACTCTATTGGTTACATTTGATTTATTGTTTAAATTATGCATATTTATTATTTTATTGTTCGATTTGGAAACTCCTTTCTTTTGGTAATTATTTTAATATATTTGTGGTGGCTAAGCTAGATTATTTTTGTTTGGAAGGAAGTAGACCTGGGAAACTTTTGAGGATGGGGGTAAGTGTCGGCTGGTATGGGACAGTCATCATCCACTTTCCTTCCTAGTGACATGTTCTTGTTGAATATCTCTTGGAGGCTAATCCCCTTATACAAACAAGAGGTAGGTCACTTGTGGAAATGTAAGGAGGGGTTCCCAAGCACATGGCTCTAAGACCATCATTCAACCTAGTTCTTGGATTTTTGGTTACTTGGCACTGGCTCTTGGTTACTTGGTACTATGATGTGGCTGTGGCATCCCTGTGGACCTATATGTGAACCTTGTGTTGTTATCCCTGTAATGTGGATGAATGAAAATATGTGTTAGGATGTAAACTATGCATTGGGTGTATCTGCATATATATAAGTTGATATTTTTATATAAACATGTGAGATGTGTGAATTTCTCTATGCGTGTATGAAAATGATTGATGATCATGCAATTCTAATATGTGTTGAGGTTCAATCAATAGAATGTGTTTTGTGAAAATAATTATGCTTTTGTGGCATTTAGTTTATCATGCTTTATATTCTTATGAGTAGCTCTATATTGCATGTGATATTTTCTGTCTTATGGGTTTTGTCATGTTGCTTCCATTGTTTGGTTTGAATTAGTTTTGGTGGGGTGCTTCTATCCTTATCTTGATGACTTCTAGGAGTAAGTCAATCCATAGGGGGAGGATGTAGTGCCCACCCATGTGCATCTATTATTGTGTCCTATTATTTCTTATTGTTAGATTAAAGGATATATTGAGTTGATTATTATATGATGTGATTGAAAGATGGATATGTGTCTGGCTAGATTATGCATCCTCATTGGTCATTATATGTTGCTTCGTCTATGATATCCATTGTTGGACTTGATGCTTTGCCTTGACTATGCAAGATATATTTTTACAAGTGCTTGACCAATGAGTGGGATGTGGAGAAGTTGACATGGGACACTTAGTCATCTCTCCTTACCTAGTCCTAGTGGTCGAGTTGTTGACCCTACATTTCTTGTGTTAGGTTGGTTGCTTAACCCATCCTATTCAGTTGTAAATTGAAGGATGTTTCTGGTGTCTATGCAAATTGCCTCTCATTTGAATCTATTGTGATTTTGGACCCTTGTGTGTGATTAAACCCATAAAGTGTGAATGAGTCTTTTGCGTGTGTTTCTTCTAGCTTTTCGTATTATATTTTAATTTATTTTGTGAAACGTGTTTTCCATGTTTTCAAAATATTTAAATGGTTAGAAATGAGAAAAGGGATTATCTAATTTGACTTAATAGATTTAATTGTGGAATAGCTTTTATATGTAATTATTGTGTGCCTTAGGGAATGATTTGTATTTTATTTATTTATGTTTCAGAAATTATGCTTTTAGGTCAAATGCATTCTAATTTAATTATTAGAGTTATTTTCCATAAGTTAAAAATATTAAAATTATTGAAAAATGCATTATATTTCATTATTATGTGCTTGGGAAATAGATTAATTTCTATTTCTAGACTTTTGTCTTATGTAGAATTGTTTTATAAAGGAAATAAAATTTAATTATGTGAGTATTTCAATTTTATGGAATGCGGTTAAATTATATTGCAATTACCTTGTAGAAATAATCACATTAATTTAATTAGTTACTTTTTGATTATTTCAAATGTATTTTGGAATAGATATTTGGGAATGGGAAATAAAGAAAATAAAAGAAATAAGAAAATAAAAGGGTTTTGGGGGGCATATAAGGAAAATAGAGTTCTATTTTCTTTTTATGTGTTTTTCTTGTATCTTCTCCCTCTCTCCTTCTTCTCCTTGGAAAGAAAAATCCATGGAGGTGGCTACAATTGGATTCTACTTGTGGGTGGGATTGCATTGGAATTCTTGGGATTGCTTCGGCGTAGGAAGAAACTTGTATTGCATTCATGCCTCTCAAGAAGAGATTTTTCCATTTGAAAGCTATCTTTGGATGAGGTATTTTTCTTGTGGTTTGATTATTTTTTAATTTAAATTATCCATTTACCATGCCAATAATAGGTGGATGTTTATGGTATCTTAATTGTAGCAATGAATAGAGTTTAATCGATGTAAATAAGAATTAGATTCAATTTATTTTTGAATTGCATTCAAATTTTATTTTAAAAAAACATGAAAAGAGACCAAGTTATGACAAAATTTTCCTAGAATGGGTTGTGAGTAGGAAATAATTTATTTGACTTGAAAAGTATGTTGTTGTGCATATTAGAACCAAAAGAGCACTCTCATATTTTTGAAATATTATGAATTTTGGAAGATTGAAATTTGGGTCTTCTTGAGGGAGGTATCCAAATGGTGAATTTGGGGGTTTTATGTTTTTTTCCCTCTTATTGAAAAATGAAAATTATGTATTAAACCTTATTTTTTAGTATTATTTTATGAGATGAAAAACCTCATGAGGGAAATAGGATTCCCTACTTATTGGATATGAGTATCACATGTTTTGATCTCGTTCTCCATGCTTTGACTTTTTGGTCAAAGTTGGCTTTTTTATAGGCCTTATGTTAGAATTGTATACTTCTGACCATGTGGATATGGGTGTTATGTGTTTTGACCTCATGTCCCTATGTATTGACATTTTTGTCATAGTTGACTGTTTAGTCAGAGATGACTTTTGTCAAAGTTGATCTTTGCATAGGCCTTATGTTATAATTGTATAATTTTGGCCATGTGGATATGCATCTTATGTGTTTTGACCTTTTGGGTAATAGTTGACTTTTTGGTCAAAGTTTGACCATTTGGTCAAAGTTGACTTTTGAACTTAGGAATTGATACTTAGTCTTCTTATGGGTTGCCTGTAGAAGGCCATAATCCCCTTGCATCATTGTTTGATCTTGATGATTCTATGTATGTTTATTAATGTGATGATGTCATACCTTGTTTTGTGTGTTATTTCCATTTTGAGAAAATGATGCTTTAGTATGCATTAAAGGATGAATTGTATTATGGATTTGAAGTGTTTCCTTTATCTTCTCCACTGCAATGAAATGATATGTTAGTGATGATATATTAAAAAAGGATGTGTATGAATTTAGAAGTATTGATGCTCTTGTGTTAAACACTTTCCCTTATTTTGCTTGGTTGGGTCATGAATAACCCTATGTTGAATTATGCATTAGACCATGTTATGTGTGTATTCATGTGTGGGTGTGCATTGGATTCTATTGGTTATTTGATCCCCATGGTGTTATGTTGGGTGTGTGTGGAACCTATGTTTAACCTTGTGTGGATTACCTTGGAGTCTTGTTGAGACCCTCATTTGTGTGAAATAGCTTGATAGAGGTGTTGCCATGATCTTCTTTTCTGTGGCATAGACATCTATTGTGCTCAATGATGGTAATACGGTAGGGTGGTGGGTGACATTTCCTGATTGGTCCTACATGAAGATCTCTTGGGAGTTGGAAGAGTTTCCTGTGTATTATTTACTTTAGGATCATGTGTATCTCATTCCTATTGGAGAATTTTGGAGGTGATTTATTAATGTTGTAATATTATTATTTGTGTAATTTAATTATTGGAGTGTGACCATTCCATGTTTTGGAAGTAGCCTCTGTCATGTTATTGTATTATGATTTCATTTGGTTGGAAAATGAACCTTGTTTAGAAAGGAATTCATCATGTTCTAGCATAGTTTCTTTTGGTGGAAATGGTTCAATTAGGATGTTGGAGTCCTATATTTATTTTTGTAATGATATCTTATGCTATGTTTATGATTTGGGTTGTAATGTTCCCACATTTTGTTTGAGATTCTCATTATATTTTTTATCCTATCCCAACGTTGGTGTCAAATGAGCATAGCATTTGAAAGGAAGCTAGATGTGTGGAAAATGCTTCCTACACTAATCTAATGAGGAGAGGGCTATGCAAATTTAAATTTATCCTAACTATTACAGAAATGTTAAAACATTAACATGAGATATTGCAACAAAACACAAGAACCAGAATGTAGACAGAAGAAGAGAGACAAAGATTTATGGTGGGGAAAACCCCTATTGAGTGAAAAACCCCACACTCAGAAACCTGCACAATGTATTAACAAATCTGAAAGAATGTTTACAATACACAAGCAATGCAAGCTTCAATGGTCTTCGACACTCGTGTCTGGAGTCAATCTGGCAGCATAACGGTACCTATGAACCTATGATACAAACTCCATCTCCAAGCACATGTATATATAAGAAATGCAAGGCAAAATTAGACCTTTCTTGGAATGGGCATCCAACATGGCATCTTGGACCAAAACCCACACCTAAGGATACTTGGTCAACATTGTAGAATGTGTCTGACACTTGTCCACAGCTCCCATCCCAAAGAGGTCACCCGACCGTCATAGAATCTGTCATAGCAGTTACAACTTACAACTGTAAGAGAATCTATCATACACATGCTATAAATAGCATATTCTCTTACAACATGTCATATTCCACCTTGGGGTGCCCAAATATGCCTCATTCAAAGATGCTTCATGACACATGTTATCACCTGTCTTACAACCTTCTATTTCTGACTCTTACATGTCATAGATTCATCATAGGAATCCGTCATAACCATTTCAGTCAAACATTCCTTACACAACATAGAGGATGCCGACACATGGCAGAATATTCCTACCACTAAGTGGGATGCCTATCTCCTCATGTGAGGACAAACTAACAAGTTGTCATAATCCATGTAGGATTGACACATCACCGTGCCACATCCCACAATATGACAAGTTGGAATTTTCAAATATTTACAACATAGGCAATTAAATAATAAATACAAACATTACAAATGCAGAGAATTACCAAGGTTGAGACACCTTAATTCCCAACATTCTCCCACTTTTTGAACACCTTGTAAGAGCCAATAGAAAATAGGATTTAACTACTATAGGCCGAGAGGCCCATAGACTTCAAACACCATCTGAACTTCTCTGTGCTCACGGGTTTCATCAATGCATCTGCAACATTCTTCAAACTATCTACCTTCTCCAAATTTACCTTTCCATCCTCAACCATGTCTCTCACGAAGTGAAACTGAACATCAATGTGCTTGGTTCTAGCATGGAAAGTTGGATTCTTTGCAAGGTAAATTGCACTCTGACTGTCACAACTGATCATGATCTGACTTGCATCAACACCAATATCGAAACACAATCTCTTAAGCCAAATGGCTTCCTTACAAGCATGAGTTGCTGCCATGTACTCAACTTCTATCGTGGACAAGGCAACAATAGGTTGTCTCTTACTCATCCAACTAATAGCACCACCAAACAGTGTAAACACATAAGCACTAGTGGATCTCCTGCTGTCAATGTCACCTGCCCAATCTGAATCCACAAATCCATGAATATTAACAGAATGCAAAGGTCTTGAAACATTACCATGATAGAAAATGGAGTACTCAGAAGTACCCCTCAAATATCTGAACATTCGCTTAACTGTATCCCAATGAACCCGTCTAGGATTAGCCATAAATTGACTAAGGACTCCCACTGCTTGGGCAATGTCTGGTCTTGTACAGACCATAGCATACATCAAACTACCAACAACACTCGCATAAGGTACTCTTCTCATGTCCTCCACCTCACTAGGAGATTTTGGACAATCCTCAACAGACAACTTTGTCCCCAAAGAAATGGGAACACACAATGGTCTACAATCTTCCATGTTGAATCTGTCCAACATGGTCTTCACATACTTACTCTGGCTTAACCAAAGTTTTCTGTTGGTTTTGTCTCTTTTGATTTCCATTCCTAGAATGTACCTTGCTGCCCCTAAATCTTTCATTTCAAACTATGTTGACAACTGAGATTAAAAATCAGAAATCATATTCTTACCCTTCCCAATGAGTAACATATCATCAACATACAGTGCAACAATGAGAATACGATCACCATCAAATTTATAATACACACAGTGATCTGATTTCAATCTCACAAATCTAATTGACAACACAAAGGCATCAAACTTCAAGTACCATCTCCTAGGGGATTGCTTCAAACTATACAAAGACTTCTTAAGTTTGTAAACCAAATTTTCTTTACCTTTCACCATGTAATGCTCTGGCTGTGACATGCAGATTTCTTCCTCCAAGTCACCATGAAGGAAATTTGTCTTCACATCCATCTATTCTACCTCCAAGTCATAAGCTACTGCGAGAGACAACATGAATCAAATGGATGTCATCTTTGCAACAAGAGAGAAGATCTCACCATAATCTATACCCTCCACTTGTGAATACCCCTTTGCAACCAATTTGGCCTTATATTTCTCAACATTGCCATCTACACCAATCTTCTTCTTGAACACCCATTTGCATCCAACAGGTTTCCATCCAGGAGGCAAAGGCACCAAGTCCCAAGTTTGATTCTTTTCCAAAGAAGCCATTTCTTCCTCCATGGCCTCCTTCCAGGAACCTGCATCCTTCATATCCAAAGCCTCTGATATAGTTCTAGGTTCATCACTATTAGTGATTAAAGCATAAGCACAACTAGAATCAAGCAATGTAAAACCAAACTTTTCAGGTTGCTTTCTTATCCATGTAGACCTCCTCAAGAGCTGAGGTTAAGGTTCAGCTTCTTCATCTAAGCTTTCAGAGCTGCTAGAACTCTCCTCATCATTAGGTCCAACATTGTCTTTTTGTTCAATCTTCTCAGGGGTGAGAGGAAACTGAACAACATCCTCTTTCTTTTCTTTTTCTTCTAGTTGCAAAATAGTGGAAGAAGGTGTAAGCTCTCTGAAGATGACACTTCTTCTATACAACACTTTTTCAGCCACGAGATCCCAAAGCTTGTATCCTTTCACACCAACACCATAGCTGATGAAGATACACTTAACAACTTTGTTCTCCAACTTTGACCACTTCTCCCTAGGCACATGTGCATATGCCTCACAACCCAAAACATGAAGATGCTTTACTGAAGGCTTTCTACCAAACCACACCTCCATGGGTGTCTTTCCAACAAGAGCTGATGTAGGAGATCTGTTTACCAGATAGCAAGTAGTGGCAACTACTTCAACCCAAAAAATTTGTTACAGACCAGCTCCACTAAGCATACTCCTAGCCTTCTCCATCAGTGTCTTATTCATCCTCTTTGCAACTCCATTTTGCTGCGGGGTGTATGGAGTTGTCTTATGCCTTTCAATCCCAAGTTCCTTGCAATACTTATCAAATTCTGTAGAATAGAACTCACCACCGTTGTCAGTTCTCAAACATTTAATCTTTTTACCAGTCTAATTTTTAGGAAAGGCTCTAAACTCCTTAAGCTTGCTATAGACTTTAGATTTGCTTCTAAGAAAATAAATCCATGTCCTTCTACTGTAATCATCTATAAAAGATACAAAGTATACATGTTTTGATAATGAAGGAACATTAACAAGACCAAACACATCAGAATGAATAAGGTCCAACACACCAAAAGACTTATGAGAACTCGAGTAAAACTAAACACGGTTTTGTTTTCCATAAATGCAATGTTCACAAAAGTTGAACTCAAGATTACAATCATCTAACCCCTCAACAAGGTTCTTATTTTTTAGGGTACGCAGATCCTTCTCACCAATGTGGCCAAATCTCTTATGCCATAACATTGTCTTTTCTGTAGGAAGTTTAACTTCCAATGCATGATTACAACCATCAAGAATAGAAACAACAGATTTCTTCACTGCTCGTTCAGATGGTGGGGATGAAGTGACTACTGCCCTCTTCCTTGAGTTAGAAGAACTATTGCATTGTGAAATGCATACTTCCAACTGAAACAGAGTACCTCTCCGAGTACCCTTAGCAAGCCATAGATCCTCTAGTCATCTTGTATCCTTCTTTCGAAAAGATAACCTGCACACCTACATCATTCAAACTACTTACAAAAAGTAGGTTCTGTGCTAAGCCTGGGATGTACATAACCCCAGAGATCCCCTTCACTCGACCATCAAGGAATCGGATAGAGACTCTTCCACAACCAACGATCTTCAAATGAGAGTCATCATCCAGATACACCTTTCCACCATCAAACTCCTCATACTAGTGAACCATTCTTGATGCGAGGTCATGTGGAATGATGCACCAGAGTTGATTAGCCACACATCATCAGATGCATGGATTTCTAGGGCTGCGATGAAGGCATCACCGTCATCTTGAGATTTGTCAAAATCTGAATCAGGAGCTTTCTTCTTTTTCTTCTTCTCCTCTTTGCATTCCTTTCAAAAATGCCCAGTCTTGCCACATTCCAACAAAGAGCCTTGGACTTTCCAGGAGATTTGGATCTCCCATGGGATTTGGATCTACCCTTCTTAGCTTTCTTGTCCTTCTTCTTCCCTTTCTCCTTGGGTCTTCCACGAACTGCAAGGGCCTCTTTGGCTGCCTCAGAAGAATTTCTTTGCATCTCTTCAGACAACAGGAAAGAAACCACCTCTTCCATTTTGAATGTGGATGTGGTGCTTCCGATTGCCATGACAAGATGATCCCATGAGTCTAGTAGAGAACAAGCAGGGTCATACACTGATCCTCCTCCATCTTTACACCAATAGATGTCAATTGTGCAACC
Organism: Cunninghamia lanceolata; assembly: GCA_027924645.1. Lineage (NCBI taxonomy): Eukaryota > Viridiplantae > Streptophyta > Pinopsida > Cupressales > Cupressaceae > Cunninghamia > Cunninghamia lanceolata. The sequence goes on along the minus strand of BSBN01000178.1, from coordinate 3,702,017 downwards.
AACATGTTGAAAGCATTTATATGTTCGGCTACAGATCCTCTGTCCTCCATTCAAAGAGAATACAACTTCTTTCTCAAAAAAAGTTTATTAACTAGGGATTTGGCTTGATACACATCCCCCAACTTCTTCCAAAGGAGTTTTGTAGTAGTCTCCTCATGGACATTTAACAACACAGAATCGGCAAGACTAAGTCTTATGAGACCCTTAGCCTTCTGATCCTTAAGATCCTAGTCAGCTTGTGACATTGCAGATGGTTTAGTTCCGTTCACAATATCTCAAAGGTCTCGGTCAACTAGCATGTCTTCCATCTTGAGCTTCCATAGCTTGAAATTACTACCATTGAACTTCTCTACTTCAAATATTCCGGATGTACCTATCATCTCCTTGCTACAATAAGATATAGAATGCTCTACATAGACTCCCACTCAACCTAAGATTAGCTCAAAAAACCTGTACCCAACAACTAGGACCAAAGGTGATCAAGCTCTAATACCAACTGAAAGGAAGCTAGGTGTGCGGAAAATGCTTCCTACACGAATCTAATGAGGAGAGGGCTATGCAAATTCAAATTTATCCTAACTATTACAGCAATGTTAAACCATTAACATGAGATATTGCAGAAAAACACAAGAATCAGAATGTAGACAGAAGAAGAGAGACAAAGATTTACGGTGGGGAAAACCCTTATCGGGTGAAAAACCCCACACTCAGAAACCTGCACAATGTATTAACAAATATGAAAGAATGTTTACAATACACTTGTAATGCAAGCTTCAATGGTCTTCAACACTTGTGTCTAGAGTCAATTTGGTAGCATAACAGTACCTGTGAACCTGTGATACAAAATCCATCTCCAAGCACCTATATATATAAGAAATGCAAGGCAAAATTAGACCTTTCTTGGAATGGGCGTCCAACATGGCATCTTGGACCAAAACCCACGCCTAGGGACACTTGGTCAACATTGTAGAATGTGTCTGACACTTGTCCATAGCTACCATCCCAAAGAGGTCACCTATTTCCAAAATGGGCTATGACAGATGCTCTTACGACACTTACGACTATTAGAATCTGTCATAGCAGTTACAACTTACAGCTGTAAGAGAATCTGTCATACACATGCTATAAATAGCATATTCTCTTATAACATGTCATATTCCACCTTGGGGCACCCAAATATGCCTCATTCAAAGATGCTTCATGACACATGTCATCACCTGTCTTACAACCTTCTATTTCTGACTCTTACATGTCATAGATTCGTCATAGGAATCTGTCATAACCGTTTCAGTCAAACATTCTTTACACAACATAGAGGATGCTGACAAATGGAAAAATATTCATACCACTAAGTGGGATGCCTATCTCCTCATGTGAGGACAAAATAACACATTGTCATAATTCATGTAGGATTGACACATCACCATGCCACATCCCACAATATGACAAAGTGGAATTTTCAAATATTTACAACGTAGGAAATTAAATAATAAATACAAACATTACAAATGTAGAGAATTACCAAGGTTGAGATGCCTTAATTCCCAACAACATTCCATCTGATATTTCTCATATTTGGCATATATGTTATTTTGAATTGGAAATTGTTTATTACCTTTGTTTGAATTTTTTTCATGCTTTGGGTTATTTATCATGTTGATTCATGGTTGGTAATTGGATGCTTTGTGTTTGGATCCATATTGGACATTTTGTCCTTGAGGCTTTGTGACTGAACCTCCCTTTGGCATGTTGGCCATTGTCGATGTTGTTTGGCTTGTTGGCCATTTGTCAACTTGGGTTGTTCTTTTCTTGAAGAGAAGTGTGTGACCTTTTATCCACCTTCTCCTTGTGTCTAAGTGTTGTTGTGTGGTGGTTTTCATGATTCGGTGTGCAATTGTGACATTTGAGTGTTACAATTGCATTGCAAAAAAAAATTTTGTCTTGTCTTTGTTCATTAATATCTTGGCACCTAAAAGTCAAGGCATTACATCTGGTATTAGAGCCCATATTGTAGCATTGGAAGCTTTGGGATGTTTGCATGTGTTTGTTTGGTCATCATCAAATGGATTTGTGGTGGTTGTGACCCTCATCCTACTCCATGTGGTTGCAAGAGAGCGAGGCTGTGGAATGACATCCAACGTTCATCTTGGAGGAAGCTCCATCCTCTCATTTGGTTATCATGGTGGCTTTCTCACATGATTATTGAAGTATTCTGCTTGTGTTTTCATTGTGGTTGTGTTCCACCTTGTTGATCCTACTCTTGAGTAGGTTGGTTTTAGAGTTTGGATGTTGTGTTGGGATTTTTTCTTGGCCTTGTGTATTTTGTGGAGTGTGGTGTTGTTCACTAGTATGCCCTCCTTTTGGTTGGGATTGGAGGTTAGGATCATGGGAATGGTAGGGCTTGTGTGTACCTTTTGTTATGATTATCTTTGTGTGTGGATCTTCTTGCTTCTTGGGGTTCTTTAGTAGTCCTTAGTTATTTGTATTGTGTGATTAACCTTTGTGTGGTCCTGAATGCTTTGGTATAGTTGTGGTGGAAGGCTATTGTTAAGTTGTGATTGTGTAGAGATATTAATGAAATGGATGAGTTGTTATGCTCTCTCCTTGTGAATGATGCATTCTATTTGTTGAAAGAAATGATGTCTTATTCACATCCATGGTAATTGTTAAAGGAATAATGTATGTTTTTGAAATGACAACAATTATGAATTGTGTGTCTAGTGACTACATCTATTTGTTATAATTTTACATTGCATGTATGTGGATGCATGAATAGAAATTGTTCCTAGGAGTTACTTTTGGGCTAGATTGGGAATTCCTAGTCATGTTTCTCCTTTTGTATAAGGTTTGAGTGTTTGTGTCTATGGTGTTGACCATTCAATTATGTACTTCCATGATGAGAATTTTGTATTTTGTACTCTTGATCTTGTATTGATAGTGTTGTCTTATTTTTGCCTAGGCCAAAATAACCCAAAAATCCCTCCTTCCTTTAGAGAAATCTGATCTAAGAAAGCATAAATGGAAGGATACATTCCCCTTAGAAAATCCTAGAAAAATCCTCAAAAAATTCTAAGTTTTTTCCTTTTATTTGGCCTTAGTCGGTAAAGTTTCCATTTGGCATACCTTTGGTTCAACAGTTCACCGATTTGCCGACTAAAGAGTGCATAGGAAGAGAAAGGCAAGGGCAAAATAGATAGGCAAGAGATTTCACTAAGGAAGAGTTTTGCCTTATCAACAAAATTTTGGTTTTGTGAACCTTAGGTTCACAAATCGGTGAATTCCCTGACTAAGGAAAGCAAGGCAATGGGAAGGTCTGCATCAAAGGCTCAAGTGGCTAAGGAAAAGAGGAAAGAAAAGGCTGCATTAGAAGATCAGAGGAAATTCAAACTTATTGCATGGTTCGGGTTTTCAAAGGTTCACCAACAGGGTGATTCTCCAACTGAAGGAAATGGAAATGAAAGACTTTGGTTTGTGAAATGAAAGTTTCACTAATCAAAGGGCAAGGAAGTGAGCCAAAGACCAGTAGAAGATATGCAAAGAGTAAGGTAGTTCACAAAATGTGAATTTTGCTGACTAAGGTGAAAAAGGACCAAGCAAGCCAAGTTTGTAAAAGTGAACATTCACCGATAAGGCAAAAAAGGTGATAAAGCTTGGTTGGTCAGGAAATCAGCAAAGGGATGAACTTGCCAACAAGTTCATGAAATGCAGAAACCACAGATAAGGCAAAAAAAGAGAAAGGGAAGGCCAAAGGCATGGTTGGTTCACAAAAGGTGAATTTAACTAATAAGGTGAGGACCAATAAGGAAGAAATAGTTCACTGAATAAAGAGATTACTGATAAGGCAAAAGATGACGCTGCCAAGTTCGTGAAAGTAATGGTTTGCCGATAAGGCAAAATGGGAGAAAAAGTAGTGAGCAAGAAGTGCTTCACAAAATGAAGATTTCGCCAACAAGGAAAAAGGTGAAGGCAAGGTTGGAGAGTTTGGTGTGAGATAATTTTAGTGACAAGGTTAAAATCAAATGGCACCAAAGACGTGACTTTTTTGGGCACCTAAAAACATGCCTCCACTGAAGGATGATATTGCTGTAGGTCGAGGCTGCAGGTAGTTGGAATAGTGGAAGGATTCAATGCATAGGTACCAGAGATGAATGGAGAGGATGAGGTGTTCTCTGCAGCCCATGCTTCTACAAGTCCTTTCGAGGACAAAATTAGTGCACAGGATATAGGTAACCTTCCAGGCTACGGATTGTTCAACACGCCAAGCATGGACACTCCTAAAAATCTATAGATTTCTTGATAGGCTTCAGGGCCAAATTCAATGTAGTATGGGTGCCTGACCAATAGATTGGCCAATTTTTGAAGCCCATAGCTATGCTTGGATTTGTGCAATTAATTGTTGTATATGCATATGCAAAAGATGTATATTGGGTTGTTAGTTGGTTACTGAGTCATTATTTAGATTGAAGTGCTTGATGCTCGATCTTGACCTCATGATATTTCCCATAACCAAATGAATCTGATCAGTCGTGTCCTCTTTTGGGCCTCTCTAGCTTTATTTTTTTTAACTATGAGGGGAAAATCATCATTCTGTGTCATCCTGATTTATATTTAGCTTTTCTATCTTTGTAATGGCTATTTAGCCTCTGTGATTAATACAAGCAACTGATTCTACCTCTCTCATTTTGTTTTTTTACTATGTTTGTTTGAATGTTGTTCCCTTATCTTGTGGATAAAATGGTCCCTTTATAGATTCTACCATTCTATTTTGACCTCTATTAAAGATTGGATGAGCCTGTGTTAGTTTATTCAGCCTTTGAAATCACTACTATGTTATGTCAACTTCAACTAAACATCCTAAATCTTGGTGCATCACCATTTCCTTTTCTCCATTCCCTTTATTCCTTTTTCCCTGGTGATCATTAGCATAGATTTAGCTTAATTCTCTGAGCCTTAAGCTTAGAAAGAGGAACCAGCCTTCTCTAGAGGTATGATCTTATCTACAAGGTCCAACACCTTGAGATTAGTCCCATTGTGTCATTGGAATGCTTGAACAGGCTTCAACTAGGGTGCAATTTCATGTGACAATAGTTTTTGGCATGCCTGATGGGACTAAGTTTGAAGCTAAGAAGTTTGGTGATGTTCTTAGCCTATTGCAATCTTGAAAACATCTTTCAAGCACCTGGTAAATCGGCCTCACCTTAGTGCAATAGTTTATAGCACACCTAGTGGGACCATTTTATTGAGCTTTATCATCCATTGAAGGAATTGGTGTGTCCTTTAGTGTATTTTTCCATTTGGGGTAGTCTTCTTCAACACCATGGCGACTCTGCTAATTAGTTTCCTAGTTTGAGCAGTCCAGGCATTCAAAGCTCCATCAAAGATTAGAGTTCAGTGATGCTCTTGGTCTTTTCCAGCCAGAACTCCCAAGTCACCTGGTGACTCCCCTTGGTATGTATCCAGTTTTCTCTAGTTGCTGACCTGTTTGCTCTAATTCAGACATTTTCTATGATTATCTAGCATTTTGCTACTTTAAAATGTTAAACTATTATGGGAGTTATGGCTACTCCCCTCCTCCTGCCCAGCATGCAAGTTATTGGCCCCCATACTAGTAGTATCAGGCCCAAAATGCCTTTAATTTTATGACATGCAGCTCTGCAACAACAAAATATCAGCATCCTCATGATGCTTACCTCCCTCCCATCCCTGCTCAGTCTTCTTGGCATCCTAATCATACATATTTTCAACCCCAAGAAAACCACTTCATCCTTAATCAATACGATTGCCCTACTATCCCACCTCAAGTGGACTACGATTTTAACAAATATAAGTTTCGTGGACATAGCGATGGAACTTGAAAAGAGGTTGGATCAGGTTTAGGGAGTAATGGAGTATAACTAGTAGCAAGATGAGCTAGCTTATCAGGCTCATATGCAACAACAATCAATGGAGGTGGAGGAAAGAGCTTATCAGGAAAGCTTGGCTTTGTAAATTGTAGCTAAAGAAGAACAAATGAGGCAACTGCTTGCCAAATTCCAGAGATTACAAGCCCAAGTAGTCCCTTCCATTCCCATTTTCAGGCAACTCATCCCTTCCACACAAGTTTAGCCTATAGCAGAAATAACTCCCAAATTCAAGATCCCAAGCTTTAGGTAGGATAACCCCTCTGGGCCTCCAAAACCACTTTCTAGTTTCAAAATCCCAAGTTTTAGAGTCCCACAACCTTCATGGGAGCATGTTCCTACACAAATCTAGCCTATTAATCCATACGAACAACCTTCTCAAGAAGCCCTTCCAGCCCCCTTTCCATGTCAACCCTCTTGTCTTGGCACTAGCCTAAAAGTGGAGGATAGGCCAATTTTTTGGTAAGATATTGGATTCTATAAGCTAGAAAGGGAAGTGTTATAGGCCCAGCTATGGGTCAGCTTACTAGTTGTGAATCCTCATGTGCTATTGAAACAAAAGATTTAGACCTTCTACAAGAAAAAGCTAAACTAGATCTTCCAGACTAGCAACAGTGTGTTGAGCACAATAAGGTTAGTGCAAATCCTAGTGTTGGGTTAAGTCCCTAGGACTTTGGATCATTTGAAGAATTTTCCCATGCTGTGAACAAGATGAATGAAACTAGAATACAAAGAAAGCATGGTGAGGAAGTCTAATCATAGAGGTAACTCAAGAAAAATGCAATAAAGTTGCAACCAAAGGTTGAGGGCATGGTGGAGGAGATTGCTCCAATTGTTCCAAAAGTGGAGGATGCCACTATATTTCATGAACTACCTAGTAACATTGAAGATGAAAAGGAATGCATATGTCGTGTTAACAACAGTTCTAGAGCAACATAAGAACATGGAGGATGAAGGCAGGTTGCTAGAATGTGTAGATAGGTTTGACGATGAGATTCCATCTCATGAAGAGGAGCAAATAGGTTGCCCTATGGTGGAAAGTGCAGAGGCCGATGATGTAGACATGCTTGAAGAGCTCCCATATTTTATTAGAGACAACAATGTGGAGATTGAACATAGGCAAGAACAAATTAAAGATTTGTTCTTGATTATCCAGCAGGGATATCAACTTCTTGGTGGAGAAGATTTCTCCATTGAGCATGTACAAGGCTCATTTTCTAAGCCTAATTTAGTAAACCATGAAGCCAGGGTGGATCTTCTCATCCCTATGTGCTTTGAAGAGTTGGAAGACCTCTTTAGGGATGAGATAGATCTTTTCTACTCAAAATGTAGCATCAAACTGACATTCCCTAAGGATGATTTCTTCCTTGAGCAGATTCACAGTTCATTTTCTGAGCCTATTTCTGATGACCACCATGAGAAGCATCTTATTCATGAGGTGGAGGGAGCCATATTTCCATTCAAGCCTCAAGAGCTAGAGCATTCAGACCAACAACAAAATGATGAAGAATCAGAGCAGAAGTATGGGATAAACTCTGTTGATTTACATGTCATCTCAAGGAGATGTCCTATAAGGCATTTGGCCCAGCTGGAGATAGGCCCTCAGGAGTCACCACTTGTCATGCTCACTCTTGAGCATTAAGTTGAGCATTCAAATAAGTGGGATTAGCACATTTATCCACTTTTAGGCAACTGCATTCCTAATCAGTTCAAGTGGGTGAGTGTGTTTGTTCCCATTCATGGGGAAGTGTTTTGTCAATTCGTTGTATGCCCCTCCATTCCTCACCTCATGTTAACTACCCACAAGCATATGAAGCATTGTAAATTATTCTGAAAGGGTAGTTATTTTGAAAAACTAGTTAATGACTTTGTTTAAGTTAGGTTTATGGTTATTAGTTTAGGTTTAGGTTAATTTTGTTTCTATTTTAGGTTTCCTCTCAATAAGTGCTCTTGCATAGGCAACATTCTCATTAGGAGATTGTTTTTCTTCTTGTTTTCTATTTTGTCTTATTTTCTAGAGGCAGTGTTCAATTATGTGTTGGTCTGGCCCATTCTGGTCGTGTTGTTGTAGTTTCCCTTTTTGACTCTATGCCCAATGGATAGTATAAGGCAACTAGATCCCTATGTTAAGTAGGCAAACACCCCTGCATAGTCACCAAAATGATATCTTATTTTTTCCCAGGCCAAAAAAACCCAAAAATCCCTCCTTCCATCAGAGAAATCTGATCTAAGAAAGCATAAATGGAAGGATAAGTTCCCCTTAGAAAATCCCAAAAAAATTTTAAGTTTTTGCCTTTTATTTGGCCTTAGTCAGCAAAATTTCCATTTGGCAAACCTTTGGTTTGGCGGTTCGCTAATTTTCTGACTAAAGAGTGTGTAGGCAAAGAAAGTCAAGGGCAAAATAGGCGGGCAAAATATTTCACTAAGGAAGAGTTTTGACTTATCGGTAAAATTTTGGTTATGTGAACCTTAGGTTCACCAACTAAGGAAAGCAAGGTAGTGGGAAGGTCTTCATCAAAGGCTCTAGTGGCTAAGGAAAAGAGGAAAGCAAAGGCTCCATCGGAAGATCAGAGGAAATTTGAACTCACTACATTATTTGGGTTTTCTAAGGTTCACTGACAGGATGATTCTCTGATTGAAGGAAATGGAAAAGAAAGACTATGGTTTGTGAAATGAAAGTTTCACCGACCAAAGGGCAAGGAGGTGAGCCAAAGACCAGAAGAAGATATGCAAAGAGTAAGGTAGTTCGTGAAATGTGAATTTCTCTAACTAAGGAGAAAAAGGACCAAGTAGGCCAAGTTTGCAAAAGTGAACATTCACCGATAAGGTGAAAAAGGTGATAAAGCTTGGTTGGTCAGGAAATTGGCAAAGGGACAAACTTTCCAACAATTTCATGAAATACAAAAATCACTGATAAGGCAAAAAAGAGAAGGAAGGCCAAAGGTGTGGTTGGTTCACAAAAAGTGAATTTTGTCAATAAGGAGAGGAGAAATAAGGAAGAAATAGTTTGACAAATGAAGAGATCATCGATAAGGTAAAAGATGAGGCCACTAAGTTTGCAAAAGTAATGGTTTATTGATAAGGCAAAATGGGAGAAAAAGCGGTGACCAAGAAGTAGTTCACAAAATGAAGATTTTACTGATAAGGCAAAAGGCAAAGGCAAGGTTGGATAGTTTAGCGTGAGATAATTTCGCTAACAAGGGGAAAACTAAATGGTGCCAAAGGCGTGACTTTTTTGGGCGCCTGAAAACATGCCTCTACTGAAGGATGATATTGCTATAGGTCGAGGATGCAAGTAGCTAGAATAGTGGAAGGATTCAATGCACATGTACCAGAAATGAATGGAGAGGATGAGGTGTTCTCTGAGGCCCATGCTTCTGTAGGTCCTTTTGAGGACAAAATCAATGCATAGGATATTGGTGGCCTTCCAGGCTGCAAATTCTTCAACACACCAAGCATGGACATTCCTAAAAATTTATAGATTTCCTGATAGGCTTTAGGGCCAAATTCATTGCAGTATGGGTGCCTGACCAATGGATTGACCAATTTCTAACACCCACAGCTATGCTTAGAGTTATGTGATTAATTTTTATATATGCATATGTAAAAGATGTATTTTGTCTTGTTGGTTGGTCGCTCAGTCGTTATTTAGACTGAAGCGCTTGATGTTCGATCCTGACCTCATGATATTTCCCAGAACCAAATGAATATGATCAACTGTGTCCTATTCTGGGCCTCTTTGTCTTCATTTTTGTTCAACTATGAGGGGAAAATCATCATTATGTGTCTTATTGATCTGTATTTAGCTTTTATATCTTTGTAATGGCTATTTAGCCTCTATGATTAATACAAGCAACTGATTTTGCCTCTCTCATTTTATTTTTTTATTGTGTCTATCTGAATGATGTTCCCTTATCTTGTGGATAAAACGGTCCCTTTATAGGTTCTAGCATTCTATTTTGACCTCTATTAAAGATTGGATGAGTCTGTGTTAGTTTTTTCAACCTTTGAAATCACTACTATGTTATGTTAGCTTCAAATAAACATCCTAAATCTTGGTACATTACCATTTCCTCTTCTGTATTCTCTCTACCCCTTTTTCCTTGGTGATCATTAGCATAGGTTTAGCTTAATTCTCTGAGCCTTAAGCTCAGAAAGAGGAATCAACCTTCTCTAGAGGTCTAATCTCATTTACAAGGTCCCCCACCTTGAGATCAGTCCCATTATGTCATTGGAATGCTTGAACAGGCTTCAAGCAGGGTGCAATTTCATGTGACAACAGATAGAAGGAGCATCAATTGAAGAAAAATCAAGATGAATTCAATAGTTAGAATATACTCTATGAGGATAATGTAAGGATTCAAGGCCTCATTGTATAAGAAAGTAGCATAATATAATTTTGATTATCTATAGAAGATATTGTTTCTAATTATTTTTGAGTTCTTGTAGTTAAATGTTGTTCCATGCTCATGTTTTCCATTATGCAAGTGGTCCCATTTGTTAAGTTAGGTAGTTTAGATATCCCTTAATTGGGATCTCTATACCCAACTACATCAAGTGGTATTAGAGTGGGTTTAGATCTTATGGGAGTAAGTTACAAGGGAAAGTTGTAGTTGGGAAGAAAAATATCATATAGATAGAAATATCAATGTGAGACAATATGTAGCTAAGAGTAACCATATAATGTTCTTGACATATGAATAAGAGTAGCTACTAAAGGTAGAACTAGAGTTGTCAATATAGCTCAAAAGAAAGTCCTAGAGTTGTAAGTAGAAGTAGAGAATTTTTTGAGGTACATAATGTCCATAATGTATATCATACAACAAAGACTAGCGAGGAAGGAGGGAAGTAAAAATGAGAAGATAGAAAGTAATTTTGCAAAGATACGTAGTAAAGCTTATAAACTAGCCTAATGTAAAGATTTCAAGAAAGATTATAAAGTGAGCACTAAGAGGAAAGAAGGCAATCCTATGGTAAATTTTATATTTTCAAGAAAAGAAAGTAATAAGGATTTGATAATATGGGTTTTATGGATGGAAATGTGTTTGGAGAAGAATAGTTTAGTACATCCCACAAAGGGTAAAACATGCACAAAGATGAGATTTAATGAAGACCTAGTTGTGAATTGGAGTAATCTCTAGAAATAATGATTGAACAAGGTAAAACAGAAGGTGAGAACTTGAGAACAATTATTCTAGGCTAATGTGACACCATGAATTAGGGAGCCTCCAAATCATAGGCTCAAAGATATGGAGAAGTTGTCTACCACGATAAGTAATGAAGAGAATGAGTTTTCCTATAAGCAATTAATACCTTTTTTGATGAATAGAGAAAGTGAGAGAGGTTGTGAGACACTAGAGAAGAGAAAAAATCCTCATAAATGGGGATGAAGAAATGGAAGTCTGTAGAGATTATTAAAGAGGGAGAGGTATTAGAAGATTATTGTCCTCAAGATGTTTTTGTCATAGAAGTATTAGTGACAACAAAAGACTTGAGATAAATGGTGAATGAATAATTTTCTCATAGAAAATTGTTTCATAAGTATAGTTCTAGGACAAAGGATGGCCTAAAGTGTTGGAAATTTAGTGTGCGATTAACCTATAGAGATTTCTTGAGTGAGAGAAGAAGGTTTGGGGCTATGCAAGTTCTAGTTTAACAAGTTTGATCATAGTTTGTAAAATAGTGTTAGAAGCCTATGTAGTAAAATGTGGTGGTAGTTAGACTACAATATCGCATGGAGGTGTCTTGGACCTTGATGTTTCCATGGTAGAAACCACATGAGTTATAGTTACTACATCATGAGTAGAGTATGTATGGCTGTGCAAGTTCACATACAACATTATTGGAGTAAATGTGTTGATAGTAGAGGATTTGTAGTTGTTCTAGGAGGTACTCTAAATAAAAATGTTGTCTTTACTACCAAAAGCTATGGTTTCATCTTGGTGGTACAATAGGAATACTTAGCTCACTATTTAGGTATGTATGGTTAACAACCATTGACTATGTCATTGTGGGAATGTCTAAGAAGATGAGTAGATTCTTTTTTTGGAGAAGTCTCATTGAAGTGGCATGTTGTAGGTTGATGTCATGCTATGATTGAGTGAAGTTTAGTATTCCACAAGTAGTTAGAGTGTTGAGTTAGTCAAGATTCTAGGATAACAAATTAGGTTTGCATCTAGTCTATCATATAGATGGAATAGGTTGATGGTGAGATGCTTGATGATGGGATGATGATTTAAACATGTTTGGGTGATCTCAAAATAGTGTGTTCCACTTGTAATATGGGGAACAAAAATGATTTTTGGAAATTGAAAATCATTGAACGCCTTTGAATGAATGTTTACCTTCAAATAAAGGCTCTTCATTCAAAGGTAAAATGACTACCATGTGTCAATAACCTATAAATGAAGTGGGGACCATCAGATGAAGGTATTTTTTATTTTATTTTTAAATGTTGAACATTAAACCTCCCTATAAGAGGGATCTTTGAATGAAGGTCCTTGAGTTGAAGTCCCTTCATTAGAAGGTCTTAATTATGCCCTTCTCCTTCTACTCACCTAGTTTTTAGAATAAATTTCTTCTTTGAAGCAAGGTTTAGACCATCAAATGGAGTCATCATGATATGAGATTTTATGGGATCATAGCTCTTAGAGTAATATTTCATAAAAGTATAATCTATAATATATTTTACTTAATTATTATATTTATTTTATATATTTTCTAATGAACATAGTGTAGCTTCATAAATTGTACTCACTCACAATTTCATGCTTTATTTGGCACTCACTTCAGTGTCCACTCCCCCAGTGTGTTTTAGGATCATTTATAGCCTTGACCTTACCTTTGAACCATGAGATGTGCATTTGCATTGCCTTGACCCTTTCTGCTTATCATGTTCAAAAACCATAAAAGTGCCAAAATCTTGGCTACATCCCAAGTTGATTAGACCTTTCAAGAACTAAAATTGTCAAGACTTTAGCACTTAGCGTGGACATCTGTGCCACACACAAATGTCCCAAAAACATCTTTCAATCTTACAATCATTTTTAGAAGTTATATTTTTAGTTGCATGATTCGCTGAGATTTCCTTGATGCTTATCTGCACCCAAACAACTCCTTTCCCTAATTTTTTACCTTTGCCCTCTCTATTTAAGAAAGTGGATTTGCCATTGTAAAGGATGGATTGATTTACTTTCATGGAAAAGATCTACTAAAATTGAGAGCCATCATTGCTGCAATTTATTTCTCACCATCATCATACTATGGCTCTTGTTCATGCCATTGCTCTATTGCATTTATTGTTTGTTGTTAATCATTGAAAATGTTAGATTAATTGTATTTCTTTTACATATCTTGCCAATCTTGCTTGTCACTTCTCAAGCAATTTTAGACACACTTAGAATTGGAGAGCAAACTTTTTTATATCAATCTACATCTCTAGCTATCATTGAGGTGGAAACACAAAAAATAGGGTTTGACTAAGGTAAACTCCTATACAACCCAACCCTCTCTCTCGTCTATGCATTTGTAGGTTTCATTTAGGAAGCTCAGTAGTGAGAAGGACTAAAAATATTGGCATGAGTTTGAGACCATGATTTCATATAGTACTCGTACCGTACAAACTGCAGTGTAGTGTGCAGATCTATATGCAGTGTGTTGTCATCCTGGACAGTGAGGTTGTCCGCCTAGTGCCAGGTTTCTTATCATGTTTGTCTTTTCATTTATGTACTTCATTTCTCAAAATTCTATTTATTGTTATTCATTTCTATTAAAAATTAAAATTGTTCTATAGACATAGGTTTGGTGTGAGACATTAGCTAACAAAACCCTAGTGTAATGCTAGTGGAAAGCTCCCTTGATTGATATGTTCAGTTGAGGAGTAGTTTTTCCTAAATTACATTTTGGTGAACCTAACATGTTGAACTTAAAGATCCTTCTTTTTCATGCATTTTTCTTTCAAAATCAAATCAAGAAATTTCCCTCCCCTAAAAAAAATTGGGGTGCTGGCCCAAACCCTAGCCTTCAGCGAGATTGTCAATACGTCTCTTTCTCTCTCCTATTTTTCTAAATTAGCAAGTTTTGTTCTTTTCTTACATCACTTTCCAAATTTTCTCAAATATTTCATGAAAGTGATGTTACATTCAATGCATGTGATGGTGACTTAGCTCTTCCTATGTCACTCTATTCTTTTTATCCATCTCCTAATATTCATCCTACTTATGAGGATATTTTGGTGAAAGAGGATGAAATCATAGATACTTTTCTTAACATTACTTTACCTTCTCTTCATTTCAATACTCTCCTTTCTAGAGATGAATCATTAGTAGATGAAGAGCCTCACCTGACATCAAATCACCCATGGATATATGTTGAGCATACTTATTTCATTTCTACATCATGTATTTCTCAAGTAGATAATAATGTTAATACAATCATTATTAATCGACTTATCCCATCTACAAAGGGGATCTTGGATAAGTAAATTAGTGTTCAAAATATCTCTTCTATGCCTAAAAGCATTGTGCATAGGGCACTTGATTTGCCCCTACTCTCTCATCTTGTGATTACTATTTGGGGAATTCCTAAAAATCCTTGACCTTCGAATCACTGGTTAGAAATTGCAAAGTCTATAACTCAAGATGTGCTTGTGATTCCTCACTACCATATAATAGCCCACACGTATAATACTTAGTGAAACAAACAGATACTCCTATCTCTATTTCCCTTCCACCACATCCTCGTCATTATACTAATATCACTTTTCATTTCTCTTAACTCCCTTCTATTGAAGTTCAAAAGAAAAATGATGCTCTTATGATTATTGTATCTATAAACTTGACTAGGATTAATAGAACCCTTATTGATAGTGGTTATGGTCTTAATACATATATTTTAGACCTCCTTAATCATCTTGAAATTGACATATCTTCTATTTATCCTTCAAATACATCCATCAGAGGTTTTGATAATGTGGCTCACTTGACTTTAAGCACTATCACATTTCCTATTACATTAGGCCCCATTACATTACCTACTAAATTTCATATCTTGCAGGAGATTTTTTTCTTATAATCTTCCCCTTAGTAGACCATGGGTTCATGCCATGGGTGTGGTTCCGTCTACCCTTTATCAATCTCTTAAATTTCTTTATAATGGTAAAGTACATAAGGTAAGCGTTAATCCTAACCCCTTTCAATACCGTCAATAGGTTGAATTGGGTCACAAGAAGCTTGCTCTTTATTTTCTTCATAATTTCATACCTTCTACAATAAATTCTCAAACACCATCATCACCCTATATTCATAATGATGTGCCTTCCTCATCTAATGCATGTCTTGGTGATGATTTGGGCTCCTTAGACTTCACCCCGAATGGGCCATGTGAATATAAGTTTGACTCTTCTATCTCAGACATTCAAATGTTCAACAAGGATCTACATTCTGGTATTATGATCAATCCCTCTTCTTATGTGAATTTTGCCACTACTTCTTCTCCAACATGTGCATATACATCTCATTTTGACAAGGCTAGTGATGTTGATTCTCCTCCTCTTTCTAATTTGGAGACATGTTACAGGCTCAAATACAAAATTCTTTATAAGCACATATACAATGCAAATGGTCTAGGATGAATGGAACAAGGAGTTAAGTTCCCTGTGGAACCTACACCACACTTACCTTCTACAATGGGTTTAGGTTATCGGCCTTCTCCTGTGTCTACGTCCCCTCATCCATTGTCTAAGATCTCTATGGCTTCTTTTTTTTAGAAATCAAACCTTTCTCCACAATGTAAAGGGTTGCTTCCTACTCCATCTCTTCTATCTAAACAAGAGTGTATCTTTCTGAGGCTTCTCAAAGCTTGCTTAATCACTCTTCCTCCTCCTATACGTAGATTTTTTTCAAAACACATTCAACCAACACTTCCTTTTTGTGCATATCATCAAGTACTTGGCCATTCCACCAATGAATGTTGAGCCTTGAAGGACAAAATTCAACAACTTCTTAACACAAGTTCTCTCACTCTTCTTATTGCTGAAGCACCTGTCTCTTCTCTACATGACAAGTGATATTGGGCATGGACTCTATCCAATTCATTGTCATTTCTGTAATTTTTCATGAGGTTTTCACACCTCCCTTCTATTGTGTTGCTACCCACTATGTGGCACCTAAATCTTTCTTTGTTTCCTCATTGCCATTTATGGTGGTACAATCTCACATGCAACCATACTTCATTTTTGGTAACAACGCAATATTCTTTTTCATGGTTGTCCTCACTCATATTCTGGGGGGTAGAGACAACTTCTTCAAGAGATATGCATTCTTCCTAAGGATCTCCCCTCCTTTGTCTTCCCCATTTCTTTACCTTAAAATATTTGCATATTATACATACTAATATTTTAAGGGGGGGCATATCATCTCCTCACATGTGTATCTATGCTTGGATCCTTCTTTATTCACACCCACTAAAGTGTTGTGTATTAATTCACCCCTCTGAAAGGAAGCAAGGTACATGGAAACACTTCCAAACACTAATCTATTGAGGGGAATGAAGTGCAAATTTTCATATCCTTACAATTATAGTTTCATTAAACATATAACATAGAGATAAATCAGCAAACAACACACATAGAATACAAGTGACACAAGATGTACGTGAGGAAAACCTTTTTAGGTGAAAAGCCCCACACTCTAAAACCTGCATAATGTATTATCAAAACTAAGGTGTTTACAATACACTTGCAATGCAAGTTCTTCTAGGAGTCTTGAAATGTCATTCCTAGAGTAATTTTGGCAGCATAATAGTACCTATACAAACACTATGCATAATGCAACTCCAAGCACCTCATTATATAGAGTTACAAGGCATAACTGAGAAGCTTCTAGAGGTGGGCATCCATTTTGGCCACAATCTATTTCTCACATCCAATGACACTTGTCCAACATGCATACACCTCTCTTACATTTGTCATACATGGAATATTTGACTTCTGAAGATGGAGCGCTCAAGGCTAAAAATAGGCTATGATAGATGCTCTTACGTATCTTACAGCTGTCATAAAATCTGCCCAACATAACAACACTTAATGTTGTAAGAGAATCCATCTTACAAGACTAAATATAGCATATTCCTCTTACAACATGTCATAACCCAACTTGGGCACCCAAAGATGCTCTCTGACACTTGTCTTCACTTGTCATAGGAATCTCTATACTTGGCTCTTATGCGTCATAGATTCTATCATACAAAATAACTCCTCTCTTATACCACAAGATGTTGACACATGGCATATTAGTGCCACCTCAAATGGGACAACTAGATTCTCTTGTGTTGACTTGACCATCCATGTCACATTACAAGTAGGATGACATGTCACAATGCCACCTCATAAGTTAAATGACAAAACAGGATGTGCAAGTAAATACAAAATTAAGCAAATAATTAAATACATAAATGAATATCATATGCTAAGAATTTACAAAGGTTGAGATATCTTAATTCCAAACATTCTCCCACTTGTCAAACACCTTGCAAGAGCCAATAGAATGACAAGATTTAACTGCTAGGGGCCAAGAGGCCCATAGACTCTAAACACCATATGGACTTATCTATGCCCATAGGTTTTGTCAATGCATCTACAACATTCTTCAAAGTGTCAACCTTATCCAACATCATCTTCTCATATTCTACCATATCATGAACAAAATGATAATGAACATCAATGTGCTTTGTTCTAGCATGAAAAGTAGGATTCTTTGCTAAGAAAATCGCACTCTGACTGTCACAATAGATAGTAATCTATCCTGCATCAAAACCAATGTCTAAACACAACCTCTTAAGCCAAATGGCTTCCTTACAAGCATGAGTTTCTACCATGTACTCTGCTTCTATCATGGACAAAGTAACCATAGGTTGTTGCTTACTCATCCACCTAATAGCTTCACCAAACATAGTGAACACATAAGCACTGGTGGATCTCTTATTGTCAATGTCACATGCCCAATCAGAATAAACAAATCCATGAATACTAACAGAATGTTGAGGTCCTGTAGGATAACCATGATAACATAAGGAATACTCAGAAGTACCCCACAAATATCTAAACACTTGCTTCACTGCATCCCAATGTACCCATCTAGGATTAGCCATAAACTGACTGAGGACTCCCACTGCTTGGGCAATGTTTGGTCTTATACAGACCATAGCATACATCAAGTTACCAACTGCACTAGCATAAGGTACTCTACTCATATCCTCCTTATTAGAAGGAGACTTTGGACAATCATTAACAGATAACTTTGTCCCCATTGTAACAGGAATAGTCAACGGTCTGCAATCCACCATATTGAATCTCTCCAACACAGTGTTAACATACTTACTCTAGACTAACCAAAGTTTTCTATTTGCTTTATCTCTTCTGATCTCCATCCCCAGAATGTACCTGGCTGCCCCTAAATTTTTCATCTCAAACTGTGCTGACAACTGAGACTTCAAATTAGAAATCAAACCTTTACCATTCCCGATTAGTAACATATCATCAACATACAATGCTATAATGAGAATGTGATTGTTGTCAAATTTGAAATAAACACAATGATTTGATTTTGATCTCAAAAATCTAATACTCAAAACAAAGGCATCACACTTTTGGTACCATATCCTAGGAGACTGTTTCAAACCATATAGAGACTTCTTTAACTTGCAAACTAGATTTTCTTTACCTTTCATCATGTAGTGCTCTGGCTGTGACATGTAGATTTCTTCCTCCAAGTCACCATGAAGGAAAGTTGTCTTCACATCCATTTGTTCCACTTCTAAGTCATAAGTTGTTGCAAGAGACAATAGGAACTAAATAGATGTTAGCTTTGCAATAGAAGAGAAAACCTCATCATAATCAATTCCCTCCACCTAAGAATACCCCTTCACAACCAATCTGACCTTATACTTCTCAACACTACCATCTACACCAAATTTCTTCTTGAACACTCATTTACAGCCAACAAGTTTTCGTCCTTTAGGCAAAGGCACCAAGTCCCAAGTTTTATTCTTTTCCAAATAAGTTGTCTCCTCTTCCATGGCTTGCTTCCAGGAAGCTACATCTTTCATACCCATAGCCTCTTTCACAGTTCTAGGCTCATCAGTGTTTGAAATCAAGGCAAAAGTACAACTAGAATCAATCAATCAATAGCCAAACCTATCAGGTTTCTTCCTGATTCATGTGGACCTCCTCACAAGCTAAGGTGGAGGTTCTTCTTCTTCTTCTAAACTTTCAGAGCTGCTAGAGCTCTCCTCATCATTAGGTCCACCAGGATCTTTTGGTTCAGTCTTCTCAGGGGTAGTAGGAAATTGAACTACATCATCTTTCTTTTATTCTTCTTCTAGTTGTAAAACAACAGGAGAAGGAGTTACCTCTCTAAAAATAACACTTCTTCTATACAACACTTTCTTGGCCATAGGATCCCAAAGCTTGTACTCTTTCACACTGACACCATAGCCAATGAAGATACACTTAACTGCCTTGTTCTCCAATTTTCACCTCTTCTCCTTAGGCACATGTGCATATGCCTCACAACCAAAAACATGAAGATGTCTCAATGAGGGTTTCTTACTAGACCACACCTCCATGGGTGTCTTAGCAATGAGCTGTTGCAAATATGTGCCTAAGTGGGTTGTCATTGATGTCAACATATCCTATTTTGATGTCTACATGGAAGACCTGGCTGTTGAGGATATTGATAAAATTAATGACAATCAATGCATGTAGATCATGTGGCTGTGTAGAGGATTGTTAGAGATTACTCCAGTTAAGATTGGAGAAGTCCACATGAAGATTTGAAGGAGTTATGGCCATCTGAGTAGAACCAGTTCCTGCAATACTTAGGAAAGATAGAGTGATAGGAAAGAGGTCTGTATTTCTCTGGTAATATAAAATTGTGATCTACAGATCTGAAGGCATGTTTGGGAAGTCAATGTGTATCATTAACATCAGTGGTTCATTATTTGGAGGTCCGCAAGCTATCCTTCTAGTTTGACAGTCATGGCAGAGAGTGTTCTTGAGGTTCTAGAGGAAGATTCAAATGCTTCCGATAATTTGGTTTAGAATGGATGCTATTGGCAAATTCAATGTGCTTGTAGAGCTCTCTAGATCATATGGCTACTATGTTAGAGGTCCACATTGAAGTTTGAGCTTGTTGATTGAAGATTTCTTCTTTGAGGTTGATGTTCCTTCCAGTCTTGGTCGACTGGATGTTCCTAGCCTGTTGTGGATGCCTTAAGTGCATTTTTATGAAGCATAGAGTGGTTGTAGAAGCAGATTCAAGTCTCAGTTGTGCTTGGTCAATAGTGTGATGATCCACATCAATTTTAGCCAACTTTGTTGATCATTCCAAGGTTGATGAAGTATATAAATACTTATTAAAGAGGTATTGAAATCATCCTTGTGCAAAATAGATAAAATCTAAAGAAAGGATCAGGAGCAGAGCAGAGAAGAAAAGGAGCGAGAGTAGTATAGAGTGTGAAGAAGAGTTTGGGGAAAAAGTGAAAGTTCTTGAGCATTCAATGAAACTGAATCAAGCATGAAGTAGATGCTATTTCTTAGTTAAATCTTTCTAAATAAATTCTATAGGCAGTAAGCCTCTCTTTGAGGAGTGAGCTCTGGGTAGTGCACTCGAAGGCATGTTCCTTCTATTTTATTAAGTACTTTTAATAGGGTACGCATCTTTGTGGGTTAACCCCCACCGTGGTTTTTCCCTTAACCAGGTTTCCACGCCAAAATCTTTGTGTGAAGTGTGTTGATTATGTTTCTACTCTTATGTTGTTGATCTATGCTTTAATGTTTACATCTCTAATCTGACAGTAAGATAATAAAGAAGGTTAAAGGCAGAAAAGTTTTTATTGTGGGACAACTGATTCACCCCCCCTCTTAGTTGTCTAGTTCCAACAATTGCTATCAGAGCCAGATCCTCTCATAAAAGCCTAATTGCTTGAGGAGATCCAGGATGTCAACCTACAAGAAGGATAGTCCAAGATTTGATGGAACAAATTATTCTGTTTGGAAAAATCGCATGAAGTGCCATTTGCAATGCATGGGCGATGCTCATTGGGCAATAACAAGTGTTGAGTATAAACCTCCGGAGAAAGGTCCTTCAACTCCTGATCAAATCAAAGATGATGAAAATAATCTTTGAGCTAAAGAAGCCTTGTTGAGTGCCCTGACTGATTCAGAGATGACAAATGTCTTTGGTCTAAAAATTGCTTATGAAATTTGGAAAAAGTTGGAGTATCTATATGAAGGTGATAAATATGTCAAATGTGCAAAGCTACAAAGTCTAAGAGGAAAATTTGAAACTATGAGGATGAGCAAAGATGAAAACATCACAATGTACATGCAAAAGATAAATGAACTTGTGTGTGGCATCAGGTGTGCTAGTGGAACTTTGGAAGAATCAGAAGTTATATCAAAAGTACTCAAATCTTTACTAGATTCATACAAACATAAGGTTGCAGCTATAGAAGAGATCAGGATAGTCTCAAGGTTACAAGAGATCATCTGGTTGGCAAAATTTCATCTTTTGAACTAAGTGAGTTTGGTGATTCCCTTCCCAAGTCTGAATTTGCATTTAAGGCCAGTGTGTATGGAAAACAAAGATATGTTCTGGGTGAAAGCTCTTCTGCAAGATCAAACAGATTTATGAAGACAAGAAAGGATCTTGAAGATGTTGAAATAGAAACAATAGATCTTGAAGCTCTTATTGCTAGAAGAATGCCAAGAGGATTCGATAAGTATGAAGGAAAATTACCATTGATATGTTTTTCTTCTAATAAGATTGGTCATTTTGCCTCAAGATGTCCGAAGAGGTTTTCAAAACCAAACCCTAACAAGTACAAAGGTTAGAAGAAGTGTTACTATGTCCAAGAAAATGGACAAGAAGGGGTAACAAATGATGAATCTGATCATGGAGGCTCCTCTGAAAATGATTGGGTGTTTATTGCTATCAGAGAAGAAGATCTAGGGTCTACTGAATCTGCTAACTATGAAATGTGGAAAGTGCCTTGGTTGCTCAGGTTATTGAAAAGGATGAATGGGTGATTGATAGTGGATGTTCTCATCATATGATTGGTGACAAGAGTAAGTTTGTGAATTTTGAAAACTATGGAGGACTTGTGAAATTTGGAGACAACTCAGTTGGTAGAATCCGTGGCAGGGAATCAATCTCTTTTGATGGCAAGAACAACACCAACGATGTTCTGTATGTGGAAGGACTGAAATGTAATCTTCTCATTGTTGGATACTTAGTTGACAAGGGTTATGATCTTCAGTTCAAGGATCGAAAATGCAGAATCTTGGAAAGCTCTGGAACTAAAATTGCATCTAGTACTCAAACCAGAGGTAACATCTTTCACTTAAGTAGTTCTAGAAAAAGTTGTTTGATTGCTCAGACAGATCAAAGTTAGCTATGGCATAGGAGGATGTGTCATGTGAATTTTGACAACATTGTCAAAATAAGTTCCACTCAAGCTGTAAGAGATCTTCCAAGACTTGTGAAACCTAATGAGATATGTAGAGAATGTCAATTGGGAAAATAGAACAAAATTTCATTCAAGAGTAAGGAACAAGGTTCAAGTGAGAGATTGGAACTGGTACATACTGATCTTTGTGGTCCTGCCAGAATTAGGAGTGTGCAAGGAGATAGATATTTCATGTTGTTAATTGATGATTACTCCCGGATGATGTGGGTAACTTTTCTGAGAGAAAAATTAGAAGCCCTTGACAAGTTTAAGGTGTTCAAGATGATGGTTGAAAATGAGATTGGTGGGAAATTAAAGTGTCTGAGATCTAACAAAGGTGGAGAATTTACCTCCGGTGAGTTTGATGCTTTCTGTGAAAAGCATGGAATAAAAAGATAGTTATCTGCTCCTAGGCCTCCTCAGCAAAATGGAGTTGTGGAAAGAACTGGATGATTCAAGAAGCTGCCAAAACCATGATGATGGAAACAAATGTTCCTCAAGTTTATTGGAGAGAAGTCATAAGTACTGTTGTCTACACTCTTAACTAGGTGCAGATCAAAGGAAATTCTAGTAAGACTCCTTATGAACTTTGGTTTTCGTCATCCTCCTACTATGAGATACTTCAAAGTCTTTGGTAGTAAATGTTATATCAAAAGAGATGAGGATTTAGGTAAGTTTGAGGCAAGAAGTGATGAAAGAATATTTTTGGGATACTCAACTCAAAGTAAGGCCTACCGGTTCTTCAATAAAAAATTGAAGAAGATTGTTGAAAGTGCGAATGTTGGAATCGCATCAAGACTCTTCCATAGCCAACTATCTTCAGTTCAGAGTCATCACCCAGGTACACCTTCCCACCGTAGAACTCTTCATACTTTATGAACCGACCTCGATGTGGGGTCATGTGGAAGGAAGCACCAGAGTTAATCAACCACACATCTTCCAATGTATGGGTGGCCAAGGCAGGAATAAAAGAATCACCATCATCTTGTGATTTGTCAGAATCTGAATCGGAGATGTTCTTTTACTTTTTCTTCTTCTCCTCTTTACACTCCTTTCAGAAGTGCCTAGTTTTACCACAGTTCCAACACAGTGCCTTGGACTTTCCAAGAGATTTTGATCTCCCATGGGATTTGGATTTTCCCTTTTCAGCTTTCTTGTCCTTCTTTTTCCCTTTCTCTTTGTGTCTACCACGAACCGCAAGAGCCTCCTTAGTTGACTTAGAAGACTTTCTCCACATTTCTTAAAATAACAGTGAAGACACCACTTCATCCATCTTGAAGGTAGTAGTAGTGCTCCCAATGGCCATGACAAGGTGGTCCCATGAGTCTGGCAAAGAACAAAGCAAGGTCATACAATGATCCTCCTCCTCCATCTTTACACCAACAAAAGTCAACTATGCAACTAGCATGTTAAAGGCATTCAAATGATCTGCAACAAATCCTCCATCATCCATCCTCAGAGAATATAGCTTCTTCCTCAAGAATAACTTGTTTACTAGGGATTTAGCTTGATAAACATCTCCAAGCTTCTTCCATAGCTCTTTCACGGTCTTCTCTTCATGAATCAGCTAAATAGAGTCTCACAAGACCCTTAGCTTTTCCATCTTTGAGATCCTGGTCTGCCTGAGCCATTGCCATTGGTTTTGTGCCGGATATAGTTTCCCATAGATCTCCATCAACAAGCATGTCATCTATTTTGAGTTTCCACTACTCAAAATTCCTGCCATTAAACTTTTCCAATTCTATTCTTTTGGATGTATCTGCCATCTCCTTCCTGTAACAAGATCACACAATACTCTGCATAGACTCCCACTTAATCAAAGATTAGTACAAAAAACCCCTACCCAACAACTAGGATCAAAGGTGATCAAGCTCTAATACCAACTAAAAGGAAGCAAGGTATGCGGAAATGCTTCCAAACACTAATCTAATGAGGGGTATGGAGTGCAAATTTTTAGATCCTTACAATTACAGTTTCAATAAACATATAACATAGAGATAAATCAATAAACAACACACACAAAATACAAGTGACACAAGATGTATGTGGGGAAAACCTTTTTAGGTGAAAAACCCCACACTCCAAAACCTTCACAATGTATTATCAAAACTAAGGTGTTACAATACACTTGCAATGCAAGTTCTTTTAGGAGTCTTCAAATGTCATTTCTGGAGTAATTTCGATAGCATAATAGTACCTATACAAACACTATGCATAATACAACTCCAAGCACCTCATTATATAGAGTTACAAGGCATAACTGAGAAGCTTCTAGAGGTGGGCATCCATCTTGGCCACATGGCCTATTTCTCACACCCAAGGACACTTGTCCAACATGCATACACCTCTCTTACATCTGTCGTACATGGCAGATTTGACTTCCCAAGATGGAGCACTCCAGGCTAAAAATAGGCTATGACAGATGTTCTTATGCATCTTACAGCTATCATAAAATCTCCCCAACAAAACAACACTTAATGTTGTAAGAGAATATGTCATAGAAGACTAAATATAGCATATTCCTCTTACAACATGTCATAACCCAACTTGGGCACCCAAAGATTCCTTCCTCACATGCAAAGATGCTCTCTGACACTTGTCTTCACTTGTCATAGGAATCTCTAAACTTGGCTCTTACACGTCATAGATTCTATCATACAAAATAACTCCTCTGTCATACCACAAGATCCTAACATGACATATTAGTGCCACCTCAAATGGGATGCCTAGATTCTCCTATGTTGACTTGACCATCCAAGTCATATTACAAGTAGGATGACATGTCATAATGCCACCTCATACTAAATGACAAAAAAGGATGTGCAAGTAAATACAAAATTAGGCAAATAAATAAATACATAAATGAATATCATATGCTTGAATTTGCAAAGGTTGAGACACCTTAATTCCCAACACCCCCTATGACATTGTTTATTTAACACTCCTTAAAGAGTTAAACCCCTGTGGTGTTGGTGTTTGATATTCTCCCTGATCCATTAGTGTTTGATACAATCCCTAAGGCATTGGTTTTTTAGTATGCTCTCTGAGGCGTTGGTAGCATATGATCACCTGGCATAATGTAGCTTGCTAGTCTATGATCCATGTAGTCTATGAGCCACCTAGTATAATGTAGCTTGCTAGTCCATGTACCTCATATGAATTACCTTTTTACACTCATGGTCAGCTAGCATAATGTATATTTCTAGTCCATGATCCATGGAGGTCTTGTGATTTACATGACCCCTAGCGATAGAGCAAGCTAGTGTCTGAGTCATGTACTTTTCTTTGTTCATATTGATTGTTTCCATGTCTATTTGTATGTCTTCTCTCCTTGAAGAAACTGATCAGCTAATTTATATTCTTCTATCTCCATTTAAGAATTCCTCTATTTGTGGTTTTCTTTATTTTTATTGTATTTTGTGGACAATGTATGGTATTGAGACAACCTTTCACATTGAGGTCTCTTTCGCTTTGCTAACTCAAAATTTTTCTTTACTTGTTGTGTGTTTCTCTCCTCTATGTATGTTATGTTGCTTATGTTTATGTATATGTTTGTGATGTTCTAACATATTGATTTTGTAGGCTTATGTTCTAGCACTATTGTCTTACAGGTTTTTGTTGTCTAACATATTGGTTTTGTAGATTCTCAGCCTAGGGGCTTGTTCCTCTGCTTGAAGAGCTCTGCATCCTCTATATTATCCTTTTGGGTATCCTTTTTGTGATTATTTACTTTTAATACTTTCTTTCTTTTACTTTAGCATGCATATGCACGTAGTGTCATACACCCGCTAAAGTGGGGGCTAAATGTAGCATCCTAAATTATGCTTGCTCACAATTTCATGCTTTATTTGGCACTCACATTAGTGTCCACTCTCCTAGTGTGTTTTAGGATCATTTCCAGCCTTGGCCTTACCTTCAACCCACAAGATGTGCCTTTGTGTTGCCTTAACCCTTTCTACTTATCATGTTCAAAAACAATAAAAGTGCCAAAATCTTGGCTATGTCCCAAGTTGATTAGACCTTTCAAGAGCTAAAATTTCCAAGACTCTAGTGCTTAGCATGGATGCCTACACCACATGCACATGTCCTGAAAGTATTTGTCATTCTTCCCATTATTTTTAGAAGTTTTCTTTTTAAGTTTGCACTATTTGCCAATATTTCCTTGATGCTTATCTGCACCCAAACGACTCATTTCCCTATTTTTTGCCTTTGCTCTCTCTATTTAAGCAAGTAGATTTTCCATTGTAAAGGATGGATTGATCTCCTTTCATAGCGAAGCTCTACCGAAATTAAGAGCCATCATTGCTGCAATTTGTTTCTCACCATCATCATACTCTGGCTCTTGTTCATGCCATTGCTCTATCACATTTATTGTTTGTTGTTAATCATTGCAAATGTTAGATTAATTGTATTTCTTTTACATATCTTGTCAATCTTTCTTGTCACTGCTCAAATAATTTTAGATGCACTTAGAATTAGAGCACATGCTTTTTTATATCAATCTATCAATCTACATCTTTGGCTATCGTTGAGGTGGAAACACTAAAAATGGGGTTTGACTAAGGAAAACTCTAATACGGCCCAACCCTCTCTCTCATATGTGCATTTGCAAGTTCCATCAGAAAGCTTAGGAGTGGGAGGAAGGACTGCAAATATTGGCACGAGAGCTGAGATTGTGAATCCATATAGTACCCATGTCATACAGACTACAGCATGACACATAGATGTCCATGCAATGTGTTATCATCCTGGATAGTGAGGTTGTCCGCCTAGTGCTAGGTTCCTTATCATTTTTGTATTTTTCATTTCTGTACTTCATTTCTCAAAATTCTATTTACTATTATTCATCTTTGTTAAAACTTAAAGTGGTTATGTAGACATAGATTTTGAGTGATACATTAGCTAACAAAACCCTAGTGTCGTGTTAGTGGAAAGCTCCCTTGATTGATATGTTTAGTTCAAGAGTAGTTTTTCTGCATTAAACATAGTTCTTTACCAAACATAAAGGTATCTATTCCACATGTGGAAAAAAAAGTAGAAAAAATATCTTAAAAATACATGTGCACTCTAGATTGATGTTCTTGTTTCAACAAAAAATATATAGAAAAAAAGTTATAAGTTATGCAATAATATTATTCTAGATTATAATTAATTTAAATTAAAAATATGCACTAGATATCAATGTTCATGACATATGTTGAAGAAAATATAAATTTATCTTATGGACGTGTCCAAGAAGATGGGAGACCAAAAATTGGCCAAACCACTTTTTGGTCCTAGGAAGATAAAACACAACTGCGTTATAACACGGTCATGTTTAGGCTCAATAATACTAATCTTAAAATGTAATCACATTATAATGCAGTCATGTTTTTTACTATTAAAGATATAAAAAAAATAGACTCGTGAGTGGGTCATTTTCATTTCCATTTGCAGCTATGAGAACACTTATAGCATTATTCCACAAATGCGTATTGAGGAAATTGATGGAGAAAACACTCGAAGATGATGTCATGACACCATTCAGATGGTGCATGAGCTCAACGGGCTCCACACCCTGAACCAGGTAGGGTTTGCATCTTTTTTCTAAATTTGAAAATGAATTGAATTTTTTTCAGTGTTTTGATTGAATTTCTATTTTGAATTTTCAGCCAATACACCCAAAAACTTGAGTCCAATAGATGAGATTCTAGTTGAAGAAGAGGCTCAAAACTCTTCTCAAACTTTGCATTCACCTCCTCACCATCCTTGTGACACACAAAAAAACTATTACAGGCAAATTTAAGATAATTAAAAACAACTTGAAAGTTTAGTTGAAAAATAAAAAAATCCAAATGGAAGCAATGTTCATTAGAGATCCCTTGCCACTTTCTTGGAGTCCATTATTTCTCATGTTGATTCAGTCACAAACCAAATCACCAATGGGAAAACTATAGGCAAAGTTCTCCTGAATTTTATGTAGATAAGTTATCATACAAATGGGTTAGAGATGAGAAAATAGTGAAATCCGATCTATGTAAGCTTTTTGTTGATAATAGAACAAATAATCCATTACACAAGAGTTGTAAAAGATTCCCAATTCATTGGTGTGTGCATGAGGGAATATCACAAAACTTTTGGGATTGGTGGTGGATGGTCTTCGATGATCTACCATGTAATAATGGAGAGGTCCCATAATATTTTTTGAGGAAACTCTATTGTGAGTTCATCCTCAAAAAGATTCTAAACTACTTTGATATGCAGGATGTCTAGGGTAGAGGTGGTGGATCTGCATAGGATAGACAGGGGGCACAATATGACCAGATCCATCTAGCTAGACCTCTAAGGAGGCCACAATGTATCTCACTCCCTTCAACTTTGAAGGAGAGTGTTGAGGTGGAGACCCTACATTCTCTTAGTTCCCTCAACCAATCTTTACTACAGCATGGCAATGATCTTTCCTAGGATGGTGAGGGTCAGAGTAGTAGGCATCAATCCCTATATCTTTGCTAATCATGTGGATTCTTATGCAATTATAGGTTGGAGGATACTCGTAATGCTAACATTAGAGAGGATGCTCCTATTAGACAAACCAGGATACTGAGAGGGGGATTAATAAGTATCTTAACAACTCTTCAATTTCAAAATTATAACTTATCCAAAG
The DNA here is from genome assembly GCA_027924645.1 of Cunninghamia lanceolata. Taxonomy (NCBI): domain Eukaryota; kingdom Viridiplantae; phylum Streptophyta; class Pinopsida; order Cupressales; family Cupressaceae; genus Cunninghamia; species Cunninghamia lanceolata. The sequence goes on along the minus strand of BSBN01000178.1, from coordinate 3,672,968 downwards.
TAGATCAGAGCTTAAGCATCACAACATTAACATGAACATGAAAGATTAACACAATGTACAGAAACACATAACACCAGATATACGTGGAAAATTATAAAAGGGAAAAAACATAGTGAGGATTAACTCACAATATATGAAGCTCAAATAATAACTTTGTTTTACAGGATTTAACCCAAGGAAGCTGCTACTCCCTAAATAACTTTGATTTAGGGTCACTCCCATGGAATCTTCTACTCCCTGATGAATGTGTTTAAGGGGCTTTAACTCAAGGAAGCAACTACTCCCTAATCTGAGAGAAAACTCAGAGATGGTTACAGTATGACAATATTTGAACTCTCTGAATTCTACCTTTGAATCTCACACATGATGATTGCACTTTTATCTCTTCATGCACTCTATACTTGAACATTGTTACAAAGAAGTCTTCAAAATGAATCAAGACAACATTAACAACATCTACTCTTTCTCCCACAGTCACACAAAAATGTATTATTCTGCTTTTATTTTCTTGTGAACCTTATTCATCTACTTACAATCATGTCCTCTGCATTCAATTTGATCTCCTATTTATACATGATATTACATTGATTACATAGATTTTTGGCCAGATTTAAACATGAAAGATACATTTACAGGTTAGCCATACAATACACAATATGAAACATGTAGAAGATATGTCTAATTAGGACAACACGTTACACCAACACAAGACTCAAGTGTTGCAGACCTCAACAATTGCTTAACCAGGTCCAAAACATACTTCACATCTTCAAACATCAAATAATTACCTCCACACACTTCATTCATTTGAAAATAGGACAGCTTTAAATTAAGCTCATGAAAAACTTGAAGAGTAATGGCCCTATTAACTAGAGAACCTTGTGCGGGTACTAGGAACAAGAAATATCTTCATGAAACACTTCCATATGAGTCCACATGACTCATTCAACATCCCCAAACACTTATTTGCCACCGCACATCAAAGACTTGTGTCGTACACCTTCAATCATTAACTCTGAGAGCACACTGTTATCCAGAACACACTGCAACATGTTGTCAATTGAAAAACTGAGTTGCGGATCATCAAGAAGCTTGAAATAGGAAAGAAACATGAAATGCACATTCAAGAACATGTTATCAAAACCAAAAGGTCAATCAATTACTTCTGGAGGAATGTGAAGCATTCTAGTGAGTCTTCAATGCTACTCCATTTTGTCAGAGCACATTCTGGTACTTTATCAATCATAACTTTCCATGCGGAGGGAATAATGGTCTAGGATTTTGGAAACAACTCATTTACCACATTTTGAACACATATCTAGAACCACATAGCCATATCTACAAACATAGAGAAATGCGGAGCATTCCATTCACCTTTCAACATCACATTACACTATCAGAGCATGAACCAGAACTCAGTCACTTGTGTTTTTCACTACGGAAGAGAAAACACTCTGGAACTTAGGATTTAGCATATTTACATCATGCTCAACTTGACTCTTGAACCACAATATCATATCTTCAAGATTAGAGGAATGTGGAGCATTCCATTGTCATGCTAGAAACATCATACAGAACCCACACTGTCTTCAACTTGCTTCCGGAGGCCAAGTCTTCTTTGCATCACCATATACAACTATAAGTAGGACCTCTAATGAGTTTTCTCTTTCTTAGGATCATGACATCCAATCATGACCAGTCTCTTACTCTTATGATAGTATTGACATTAGTGTATGCTTCTATGTTGACATCAATGACAACACATATGGTCAACAATCTCCCCCTTTGTCATTGATGGTAACATATGCTCCCCCTTAGACTCTCTCCCCCTTTGACATCAAGGATAAAGGAATCCAATCCATGCTCATTCTCTTTCTTTCATCAATAATCTATGAACTTTTTGTTGCAAGCTCCCCCTATCATCGGTCACTACTACCTACTCCCCCTAAGAGGTAGCCATCATCAATCCAGAATAAAGATATAACATAAAATCCCCCTAGATAGATGCACCATTTTGTATCTTAGAAAGGAGGAGGGGCAATTACCCCTAACCTCTACCGGAGATCCTCAAAGATGTCTTTTGTAAGAGCCTTTGTAAAGATATCTACAATCTGATCCTTGGTTGGAAGATATTCCAACTTCACTTCCTTGTCTGCAACCTTCTCTCTCAAAAAAGATACATGATTTCTATATGCTTGGTTCTTGAATACATCACTAGATTCTTGGAAATATAGATAGCAGTTGTATTATCACACAAAATAGTGATAGGCTCATCATGCACTACCTTGATATCCTTCAAAGTTTGTTTCATCCATACTACTTGTGTACATCAGGAGGCTTCTGCAATATACTCTATCTCTACAGTAGATAAGAACATTGAATCTTGCTTCTTGCTCTACCATGAAACCAATCTGCTTCCATGAAAGAAAGCACCACCACTTGTACTTCTTCTATCATCAACACAACCAGCCCAGTCAATATCAGTGTATGCACTCAAATCAAAGTCATTACCTTTTGGATACCATAGACCATAGTCAAGAGTTCCTTTCAAATATCTAAATATCCTTTTCACAGCCTTCTCATGTGTTTGCTTAGGATTGGCTTGATATCTGGCAACTATACATGTTGCATGCATAATGTCAGGTCTAGAAGCAGTTAGGTACAATAGTGCTCCAATCATAGACCTACAGACAGTTTGATCTACCTCCAGAGACTCATCATCTTTACTCAAGTGACATATAATGACCATGGGAGTACTCACTAGCTTTGAATCCTTCATACCAAACTTTTTCAACAATTCTTTAACATACTTAGCTTGAGAGATAAAGATACCACCATCTAGTTGGGAAATTTAAAGACCAAGGAAGAATGACATTTCACCAATCATGGAAATTTCAAATTATTTTTGCATCTCCTCTACAAACCTCTTACACATATGATTATTTCCCCCAAAATAATATCATCAACATAAACTGCAACTATTAAGATCATGTCTCCTTCTTCCTTTATGTAAAGATTGCTACCTATAGTACCTTTCTTGAAGCCCTACTAAAGCAAGTACTTGTCAAATATTGCATACCAAGCCTAGGTGCTTGCTTGAGCCCATACAAAGCCTTCTTGAGTTTGCAAACCATCTCTGGATCTTCTAATATCTTGAAACCATCTAGTTGCTCAATGTACACTTCCTCCTCTAGATCACCATTTAGAAATGCTGACTTGACATCCATCTGATACACCTTGAAGTTCTTGTGAGAAGCAAGAGCAAGGAACATTCTAATTGCCTCCATCCTAGCTACTGGAGCAAAAGTCTCCTCAAAATCAATGCCTTCCACTTGAGTATATCCTTTGAACACTAATCTTGCTTTGTTCCTTACCACTTCACCTTCTTCATTTAGCTTGTTTCGGAATACCTACTTTGTTCTTGAAAAATTCTTGTTGGCTAGTCTGGGAACCAATTCCCAAGTCTGATTCTTTTCAATTTGATTAAGTTCTTTTTCCATTGTTTTTATCTATCCATCATCTTTGTTGGCTTCAGCAATTGTCTTAGGCTCCACTTTTGATAATAAGCACAAGTTTGCTTGCACATGTGTCTTGGTAATGCTTCTTCTTGTCTGCACTCATTTATTCTTATCTCAAATGATCTATTCTACTGAATGATTCTTTTGAACATACTTTGATGGGGTCTTGGGTAACTACTCTGGTTCTTGTTCCTTAACTTCTTCTTCTTCATCTTCCATGGTCTAGTCTGTTGAATGATGTTCCTTTTCTTCTTTCACTTCTTCTTCTACATCTTCATTGCAAGGGAAGATATTAGATCCAGTGTCTTCTAAATCTTGTGAGAACTGATACAAGTGTTCATCTACTTTGACATTTGTGCTTTCAATCATCTTTCCCAATCTTTTGTTGTAGCATCTATAGGAATTGCTTCTGGTTGAGTAACCAAGAAAGATTTCTTCATCACATATTGAATCAAACTTTCCCAAGTCTTCTTCATCTATTCTAATATAGCATTTTTTGCCAAAGATCCAAAAGTATTTGACAAAAGGAGGTCTTCCATACCACAACTTATAAGGGGTCTTAGAGCTATTGACCCTTAACTATACTTTGTTAGTTAGATAGATAGTAGTGTGAATTGCTTCCTTCTAGTATACATCAAGAAGATATACATCTTTTAACATTGCCCTAGACATTTCTTGCATAGTCCTATTCTTCCTTTCCACTACCCCATTTTGCTGAGGGGTTCTAGGAGCAGACAAGTGCCTCCTAATGCCATGTTCTTCACAAAATTTTTCAAATTCATCTGAAGTAAACTCGCCTCCTCTATCTGACCTCAAGCATTTGATCTTAGCATCCATTTCATTTTGAAACAAGGCTTTGAAAATTTTAAACTTATCAAGAGCATCAGATTTTTCTCTGAAGAAAGTAACCCAAGTTATTCTAGAATAATCATCAATGAGCAATATAAATTACCTTTCACCTTGTTGACTTTTTACTCTTATAGGTCCACATAGGTCTGTGTGAATTGACTCCAATGGCCTTGAAGAAGAGTACTCCTTTCTTTTAAAACTTGCCTTTGTTTGCTTTCCCATTTGACATTCCTTACATATAGTGTTTGCATGCTTGATTATCTTAGGCATATCTCTCACTGCATGATTTGAGATGATTCTTACCATATTATCAAAGTTGTTGTGTCCCATTCTTTTGTGCCACATCCAACACTCACTAGATTGAGTCAATGGACATGTTCTTCCATTTGCCTCTTTCAGGTGATAAATATCACCACAATCCTTGATACCTTTTGTAACAAGTTTTCTGGATCCTGCCTTCCTAATTTCACAACCATTAGCATGAAAAGTAAGATTGTAATCTTTTTTGTACATCTGACTGACACTAAGAAGATTGTGTTGTAATCCTTTGACATAGAGAACATTGTCAGTCTTGTTCTATCCATCTATAGATATGACACCTTTTCCACAAATTTGTGTTGACTCACCTCCTCCAAAATTGATAGCTCCACCATCCCACTTCTTAAGGTTAATGTGTTGGCAAGAGACACTGCAAGGCATGTCATGTGTTATCATTGATGGCAACTAAGTCCATTCCACACATCTGATGGCAACTAAGTCCATTCCACACATTTGCAGTATAGTATCAGATCATACCAGAAGTTAGCTCCAAGATTTGTCCAGTCCGGATAGACAGGAACAGGGTATATGGCAGAGTTCAGTATTTTGGTCAGTGGATCTCTCCAATTAATCATTGTGTGTTATGACTCTGAGGGACTATAGAGGAATGTCAGGAAAATCTAAATCCAAGATTTTAGCCTCTAGTGACAAAGGGATTAAAAGTTATGAGCATCTGAGTACCGGGTCCTAATATGACAAGAACAGTTCAATGAAGAACAGGCTGACTTGTGTTAGATCCTTGTGTGGATCTAGTAGAAGTATTTTGGTGAGTTGCATATGAGATATAATGTTAGTGGCTGACATGTATGATGATCTGCAAGTGTTATTTTTGGTACGCATCAATATTGATGTATGGATTCAGCCGACAGAACAGAGTACTTGTATTGTTTGTTAAGTTCTTCATAAGGCTGACAGAAAGGTGATTGAATATTTTGAGGTAGATATATATAACTGATGGATTCAAGTGTATTGGTATGTATGTGGTGTGTGATGAGGGAGTAACCGTGAAAAAGGAGATTAAGGTGTGAAAGAGAAGAGATTTGATATCTGGAGTATGGCAGAGCAGTAAATAGGGTAGAATAAAGATGAAGCGTGTAAGATCAGTATTTTGTGCTTAAGCAGAACTGAATTCTTGCATTGGCAGATGCTATTCATCAGTTCAAACAATCTATAATCCTTTTGTAATCATTCTTGTAGGCAGTGAGCCCAAAAGCATGTGCCTTCCCCTTTTGTAATACTTTTAACAGAGTATAATCCTTGTGGGTTAACCCCCATCGTGGTTTTTCCCTTAACTAGGTTTCCACGTTAAAAATCTTGGTGTCAAGTGTGTTATTTGTGTTTCTACTCATGAGTTATTGATTCTTGCTTTTCATGATTATATCATTAATCTGTTAAGAAGTTGTAAAGAAGAAATTAACTACAGCAAGCTTTAAATTTTTATGACAACTGATTCACCCCCTCCCCCTCTCAGTTGTTAGCCCTAATTCTAACAATTGGTATCAGAGCAAGGTTCCTTGAAAGAAGCCTAACAACTTGAGGAAGATCTAGGAAGGAGTTTCAATGGGTTCACTTAGAGAACAACTTCAATTAGCTTTAGAAGATCTTGATCGGTCCAAAGTAGAAATAGATTATCTAAAAGTGAACCTTAAGGATGTTGATGATTGCATTGACTTGCTAAAAGATAAACTAAAGAAATCAATGGAAACAAGGAAGGAACTACTTCATCAGCTAGCTAATCTTACTGAAGAAAATGGCATGAATGAGGCTTTGGAAGAAAAGACAAAGGAATGTGAGAAGTTGACAAAAGAAGTTTCTTTTCTAAAACATGAGATGGAATCTAGGGTAATAAGGCTAACCAAAGAGATTGAGCAAAGGAAGAAGACTGAAGAAAACCTAAATCAAACTCTAAAAGAAAGAATTGAAGAATGCTGCAGATTGGATAGAATAGCTAGCCATCTAGAATCTAATCTACAAGAAAGTAGAGACAATGAGAGAGAACTTGAAAGACAAATTGTCATTCTCAGACATGACCTAGAAGTTACAAATAAATACAAGGAGAAGTTCAAGATAAGCTCAGCTAAACTTGAAGCACTGCTTGAAAGTTCGAAAAAGATTGATGACAAGCATGGTCTTGGATATGAGAAAGGTGAAAGCTCCAGATCTGGACAAAGAAATTTTCAACCAAGGAATAGGAGAAACAGACCTAGAAGACCTCCGGTAAGACATCCTAATGCTCAAAGATATCCAACCTTCAATGGCAATTATTTCAATTGTAATAAATTTGGTCATAGAGCCGCTCAGTGCAAAAGCAGAGAAAATCAAAATGATCCATCCTTCTCTGGTCAATTCTTCAAGTGTAAGAGGTATGGTCATAGATCAAATGAATGTAGAAGTATGATAATGAATAACTCCAACAATAGAGGAAATGGCAACTCTTTCGATGGCTATTGTTTTGCTTGCAATGGATTTGGACACATGGCTAATCAGTGCAGATCATGAGGAAATCAAGTATATAAGCAAAGAAATGTTGTGTGCTTCAATTGTAACTGATTCAGCCATTTTGCAAGAACCTGTAGAAGCAAGAATAATGAAAGAAGAGGTCCGGCAAATAGAAAATCGGATGAGCAGAGACAAGACAAAGGCAAGGGCAAAATTGATGTGAATGAGATCTAGAATGAAATGATCAAGACATGGGTCAAGAAAAGTGTTATGAACATTAATAATGGATCCGCACCAAAATCCGGTACTGACAATTCCTTTAGGAATTAAATCAAGAGCTCTAGCTTAGGGGGAGCTACATTGAAGATCAAATTTCCCCAGCCAGTAAGTAGGTGCCTGAATTTGGCACAATGAGAGAAAATAACTTGGATTATTATACATCATTTGAAAGGATTTCTAGAAGATAAAAAGTGGATATGATGATTTGCAGAGCAATTGAAGATCAACTGTATGCAGAAACAGTGTAATTGGATGTGTTAGGGCAGAGTATTTATTACAAAGGAAAATTAGGTTTTGCGGAGCATAAAAAGGTCGTTCATTCTTCATTTGAATCACTTTGCATTTGAAGATAGCAAGAAGAAGAGCGTCTGAGATAACATTTCAACGATTTGAAGTGTGACCGACAAATTCATCCGCTAACCCTAACTCCATGATAGAAAAAGGTATTTATGTGTGAAGCCTTGAATTTGTAATCTTTTGCAATGGCGACTCCTCTTGTTGTTGATATTACTAAAAGGCCTTGGCCAAAATTTAAGAAGCATCCATACAAATTAGTCAAAATCAAACCTTTAGGAGCATTTTCTGGTGTCCCATACAAAGTTTTGCATGTTGAGGATATTAGGGCATACATCCACTGTAGCATAGATGAATTTGGAAACCTAAAACTCTTGGATTTGTTTAACAACTACCTAAGGGATGATAGCTATAAATTGAAACTGGAATACAAAGCCCTAGAAAGCAAACATTTTCTGCAAGTCATTAAATTTCTCACATTTGATGAGAATGAATGGGTTTGATATATCTTGAGCCGAATGCATGATGAGTTCATATGGCTATTAAAACCATTCAAGATTTTACAAAGGATGTTATCAAAATTGTAATCAGGTTAAATTCAACTGGTGGATTACCCATGCTAAAAGTAGTGAAAAACTAGATAGTGACTGATGCTACTGGTGACAAGTTTGACAAAAGGGCAATGACCATCAATGATATCATAGAACCGGATGTTAAGTTTGCCTCTATGGTGATTGGCTACAAAATTTACCACTCCAGCAGGGAGAATTCTGTCTCTAGAACTTCCATATATGCAGCATATCAAATGTTGAAAGAAAATGTAGACTATGACCTATGTGAGCTATTGCAAAACCAACTAATTGAAAATTTGAACAAAATAAAAAAGAATAAGAAAAACACCTTCAAATATGGTTCCCTAGTTATATGTTTGTTCTTCTATTTTATGAATGAAGTGCCTGGAGTACAAAGTGTGCACTGGACAAATGACAGGCCAGTTGCATGGCAAATAAGAGATCATCTACTCAGCATTGTAGACTCAAGTGCACAGAAGATTGCAATCTAGGGTTACTTTAAAAAAATCAAAATATGATGCATTCTAGGGAAATAATCCCTAATTTAGTAGTTGAGAAGTACAAGGATGAAATCTACTTTATGGTAGACATAGATCAGTGCCTAATGGAGGTTGTGGAACCTAGAACTGTATGGATTATGCCTATGGGCTATGAGGTTGATGAGAAGATCTTGGACATGTATGCTTAACATCTCCTGACAAAATCAAAAGTCGCCTCTATTGAAAGGTTTGGAATGTATAAGGAGCTAAGTCTAAAATTGCATGTTGATCTCAGGCAACTAGAGATCAAGAGAAAAGTTTAGAGGCAAGTTGAAAGGTATGTTGAAAGCATTGGCCTAACCAAGGAAGAAATGAAGCAAAACAAAGAAAGAATTGAAAAGGCTAAAAAGGAGAAACAGGATAAGAAACAAGAAGATGCTCCAGTGGAATCATCTTCCACTTCAAGGACTACTAGAAGCTCTGCTACTGCCTCTGTTCACCTTAAACCTGTAAAATCAGAAGACAAATCATCTAGTAAGGAAAAGAAAAGAACAAAAGTAATGGCAAAAAGGCCATATGGAAGTTTGGAAGAAAAGGATGAAGAGAAGACAAATACAGATGATGAACTTAAGGATCTAAAGGCCATAGGTGCTAAAGCTATTAAAGTATCTAAAGAGAAGCCTTCCAGAAGCAAGAAAACAATAAAGAGACAAAAATTAGAAGTTGATGCTAAGAAGAAAATTCCCTCTGTGAAAAATATTGTCAAGACAATCACTGTTGATGGGAACTTAAAACCATTAACTAAATTCTATGATCTTTGCAATAATGCTGACAAAAGACTCTTGGAAGAAGCTACTATCATGTACTTGAATGTGTTCAACCGAGCACTAGTAGAAATTCTGTCAGAAGTTCCAAAAGGTTTGAAGGATATATTGGAAATTAGGGAAGAAGTTGCCAAGGCAAAAGATATGGAGTTAAGAGAACATGTACTGACCACTCTATGTCTGGTAATCTCTAGTAGAGAAATAGACAAAATCTTCAAGGAGGTCAAAAATAAATTCAGGAGCAAGAAGAGAATGAATAAACTAATGATTGGAGAGATAGAGGAAATAGTTCAAGAAACTGAGCAAATTTTGAGAAAAGCATTAGACAAGAACAAGTTCTTTGTTGTGTCAAATGAGCTTGATGATGAGACACTAGTCCCGGATGAAGAAGAGCAACAGAAGGATGAGCAAAAATATGGAATAGATGGCTCCTCTATTTCAGAAGTGGAGCAAATAAACAAGGAAGATGCAGAGATGGTGGATAAAACTGATGATGCAGGAGAAACTCTAACTCTTCCTGATCAATCCGGAAAAGAAGACAATGATGAGAATAATGCTGCTACACAAGATCCTCCAAAATAGATTTCAAATGGTGAGGACAAAGGGAAGAATCCCCCTACAGGTGACATAGAGAAAGGTGAAGCAGAGAAAGAAGAAGAAGTCAAAGGTAAGGAAGACAAAGCAGAAGAAGATGGTGCAAATGTTGATGCACCCAAACAAAATAGTCCTGTCACTGAGAAAACCCAACGAAAGGAAGGTGGTCCAGAAATTGTGGCAAGAGACACTGTAGATGCAATGAAGAGTTTTCTAAGTAAAGAGATACTAGAGTTTGATGAACCTAAATTGATTCAAGGACCACTCAACCTGGATACTCTCTCTCTTCGGTCCAAATGATGAAGATAGCATCTTTCACACAAGCCAAGGCAAGATAAAAGGTATTGAAATCTCACATAGAGGACAATGAGTTGCTGGACTTTGCATCTTATATATTGGAGAAGATAATGCCAATGTTCTAGAGGAATCCATCTAATTCTCCCTCTGAATATAAAGAGCCTTGTAAATTATGTAAGTACACACTTTGAGTCCTTTGAAAAATCTACAGAAGTTAAAGTTCAAAATGAATTTAATAGCAAAAGATTTGATGCACTTAAAGGCATGATTGGGGTAGATAGATTGGTGCTAGATAACAACATAAAGAATATTCAAAATGCTCTTTTAGAAGGAGGTAGTATATATAAGTTTAGTTTATCTACTCCTAAAGTCATAGAGGATATAGAAGATAAAATAAAGGACTCCAAACATAAATTGTCAAGTATGTCCCAAGTTTTTGATCCATTGATAGTATCAGTGGCAAGTAAGGAGTGTCAAGGAATCAACCTAATGGAAGAAATAAAGAAATTAACAAGAGAAAAGGAGGACATTGAAGCAAGAATGGGTGAGATTCGGGGATTGATTTCCCCTAAGATAGAAGAAATGTTCAATGTTGTAACAGAATCCTAAACTGCTACTCAAACAGGTGATCCCATTGACCTCCGGAAGGCTGAAGCACAAGCATTTTTGTTTAATGGCCACATTACAACTTTGAATAGTATGAAGAAGAGTTGGGATACAAAGTTGGCCCTACTGAGGAATATTTTTGGAGATGTACTCAAGTATATGTAAATATAACTTAAGGATTAGTTGTACATATGCGGCATTGTATACAAAAGTTTTGGGTGAATTTTGGTTTACGGATTCCATCCTTTGCCATTGATGTCAAAGGGGGAGTGAGAGACAATGAAAAATGAAAGAAAATAAAGAATCCATGAAAGGGGGAGTAGTGGAAGAATATACAAGTGTACACAGTAGGGGGAGTCAGTCATGACACTTAGTCATTTTTCATTGAGTGTTGCCATCAATGCCAAAGGGAGAGATTGTTTGCAAGAGACATTGCAAGGCATGTCATGTGTTGTCATTGATGGAAACTAAGTCCATTCCACACATCCACAGTACAATATCAGATCATACCGGAAGTCAGTTCCAAGATTTGTCTAGTCTAGATAGACAAGAACAGGGTATATGGTAGAGTTCAGTATTTTGGTCAGTGGATCTCTCTAGTTAATCATTATGTATTACGAATCTTAGGGAGTGTAGAGGAATGTCAGGAAAATCTAAATCCAAGATTTCAGCCTCCAGTGACAAAGGGATTAAAAGTTATGAGCATCTGAGTACTGGGTCCTAATATGACAAGAACAGTTCAGTGAAGAACAGGCTGACTTGTGTTAGATCCTTGTGCAGATCTAGTAGAAGTATTTTGGTGAGTTATGTATGGGATATAATGTTAGTGTCTGACATGTATGATGATCTAAAAGTGTTATTTTTGGTACGCATCAATATTGATGTATGGATTTAGCCGACAGAACAGAGTACTTGTATTGTTTGTGAAGTTCTTCATAAGGCTGATAGAAAGGTGATTGAATTTCTTGAGGCAGATATATATAACTGATGGATTTGAGTGTATTGGTATGTATGTGGTTTATGATGAGGGAGTAAGTGCGAAAAAGAAGATTAAGGTGTGGAAGAGAAGAGATTTGAGATTCAGAGTATGGTAGAGCAGTAAACAGGGCAGAATAAAGATGAACTGTGTAAGATCAGTATTCTATGCTTAGCCAGAACTAAACTCTTGTATTGGAAAATGCTATTCATTAGTTCAAACAATCTGTAATCCTTTTGTAATCATTCTTATAGGCAGTGAGCCTCTCTTGAACAGTGAGCTTTGGGCAGTGAGCCCGAAGACATGTGCCTTCCCCTTTTGTAATACTTTTAACAGAGTATAATCCTTGTGGGTTAACCCCCACCGTGGTTTTTCCATTAACCGTGTTTCCATGTTAAAAATCTTGGTGTCAAATGTGTTATTTGTGTTTCTGCTCATGAGTTATTGATTTTTTCTTTTCATGATTATATGATTAATCTATTAAGAAGTTGTAAAGAAGAAATTAACTGCAACAAGCTTTAAAGTTTTATGACAACTGATTCACCCCCCTCTTAGTTGTCAACCCTAATTCTAACATAATGAACTTCTCTAAATGTCACCAGTCATATGATTTGAACAACCACTATCAATGACCCAAGCTTTGGTTTCTTCTTTTGGATGAAAGGCAGTTCATACAACCATTGATTTTTCATTGTTTTGAACTGTTTGCAAGGTATCCAATTTTCTAACCTCATTCTTTTTGTCACCAACACTCATGGCCAAGAAAAGTGTTTCATCATTTGAACCATCATGATCCTCATCTTCTAAACAACAAATTTCCTCTATAGAAAACAAACTTCTTTTGAATTTACTATTTTTGTTACTTCTCCTAGATTCTTTCAAAGGACATTTGGAAGCAAAATGACCAACCTTTCCACAATTGAAACATTTGAAGGGTAACTTACCTTTGTATTTTCTAGATCCTATCTTCAAGGTTCTTACAAAATTTTCTTCAGCATCATCAGGGATTTCATCTTCATCAGTAGTTTCTTCTTTTTCTTTTTTACTGACTTTGAAAGCAGCTTCCTGCTTTGGAACATCACTATCAAACTCCCTCATTTCAAAAGTAGTAAGGGTCCCAAACATTTGGTCTAAGGAGTATGTATCTAGGTTGGCAGTCTCCTCAATAGCAGATACTTTAGAACTGTAAGATTTGGGAAGAGATCTTAGAACCTTTTTCACAATCTCATCTTCTTTTAATCCTCCACCAAGACCTTTGATACCATTGACTACTTCATTCACCCGAAGCATGAAACCTACAATATTTTCATCTTCTGACATCTTTAGGGTTTCAAATCTATTCTTGAGTATTTGCATCTTGTCTTGCTTCACTTTCTTATCTCCTTCATAAATAGTTTTAAGTTTATTCCAAACTTCTTGAGTTGAGCTGCAACTTATCACCTCTGAAAATTTTGAATTAGTTAATCCACTCATGATAGCAAAATTTTCCTTGGCATTATTATCATACTTCTTGACTTCATTTGCATCTATTGGAATATCTTTAGGAACAGTGTAGCCTTTCTTGACAGAGTCCCAAACTCTGCACCCTAGTGAATTGATGTATCCTTCCATCCTCAACTTCCAGAAAGCATAATTAGTACAATCGAACCTAGGTATCTTGTTGGATCCTTCTAATGCCATCCCGGACCTTCCTCAAGCAGTTAAGCTTCCTTCAGAGGAACTTGGCTCTGATACCAATTGTTAGATAAACCAAGATATTGAGAGGGGGGTGAACCAGTATCTTAACAACTCTTCAATTTCAATAATTTTAACTTATTCAGAGCAGATCAGAGCTTAAGAATCACAACATTAACATGAACATGAAAGATTAACACAATGCATAGAAACACATAACACCAAAGATATGTGGAAAATCCTAAAAGGGAAGAACTACGGTGAGGATTAACTCACAATATATGAAGCTCAAATAATAACTTTGTTTTAGGGGCTTTAACCCAAGGAAGCTACTACTCCCTAAGTAACTTTGATTTAGGGTCACTCCCAAGGAAGCTTCTACTCCATGGTGACTTTGTTTTAGGGGCTTTAACCCAAGGAAGCAAATGCTCCCTAATCTAAGAACAAACCCATAGATGATTACAATATGACAATCTTTCAACTCTCTGAATTTTGTCTTTGAAGCTCACACTTGATGATTGCACTTCTGTCTCTTCACACACTCTCTACTAAAGATCTGATCAATCAGGCACACTCTATACTTGAACACTATCACAAATAAGTCTTCAAAATGAATTAGGACAGCATTAACAACATCTACTCTTTCTCCCACAGTCGCACACAAGAATGTATTATTCTTATTTTATTTTCTTGTAAACCTTATTCATCTACTTGCAATCATGTCCTCCGCATTCAATTTGATCTCTTATTTATAAATGATATTACATTGATTACATAGCTTGTCGGCCAAATTTAAACATGAAAGATACATTTACAGATCGGCCATACAATACACAATATGAAAAGTGTAGAAGATAGGTCTAATTAGGACAACACGTTACACCAGCAGAAGACTCAAGTATTGCAGACCCCAACACTTGATTAACTAATTCCAAAACATCCTTCATATATTCAAACATCAAAGAATTACCTCTGCACACTCTGCTCATTTGAAAATAGGACAACTTTAAGGTAAGCTCATGAAAAACTTGAAGAGTAATGATCATATAAACTAGAGAACCTTGTGCAGTACTGGAAACAAGAAAGATCTTCATGAAACACTTCCAAATGAGTCCACATGACTCATACAACATCTCTAAACACTTCTTTTCCACCACACATCAAAGAATTGTTCCGCACACATTCAATCATTAACTCTGAGAGCACATTATTATCTGAAACACACTGCAACATGATGTCAATTGAAAAACTGAGATGCAGACCATCAAGAAGCTTGAAACAAGAAAGAAAAATGAAATGAACATTCAAGAACATGTTATCAAAACTGCAAGGTCAATCATTTACTTCCGGAGGAATGCGGAGCATTCCAGTGAGTCTTCAATGCTACTCCATTCTATTAGAGCATATTCTGGTACTTTATCAATCATAACTTTCACTGTGGAGGGAATAATGGTCTGTAATTTTTGGGAACAACTCATTTACCACCTTCTAAACACATATCCAATACTGTATAGCCATATCTACAAACATGGAGAAATGTGGAGCATTCCATTTACCTTTCAACATCACATTACACTATCAGAGCCTGAACCGGAACTTAGTCACTTATATTTTCACTGTGGAAGAGAAAACACTTTGGAACTTAGGATTTAGTATATTTACATCATGCTCAACTTGACTCTTGAACCGCAAGACCATATCTTCAAGATTAGAGGAATACGGACCATTCTACTGTCATGCTAGAAACATCTTATAGAACCCACACTATCTTCAACCTGCTTCCAGAGGCCAAGTCTTCTTTACATCACCATATACATCTATAGGTAGGACCTCTAATGAGTTTTCTCTTTCTTAGGAGCATGAAATCCAATCATGACTAGTATCTTACTCTTATGATAGTGTTGACATCAATGACAACACATATGGCCAATAGCTCCACAGTTTCAGGAGTATGCCGCATAAGGGTAGGGGTTGGAGTAGGCATAGACCACATCCATATTCGATGATATTGTACTAACAAATGACTTGTTAGATATGACCTTTGGCATTGATTCACACGTAATTTTTTAGAAGGTTCTACAATTTATTATATTTGCATTTCAAATCTCTAATTAATTATATTAATAGATATTATAAGTCAAAATTAATGTAGGTAATTGTATGCATTATGAAATTCTAGGGTCAAAGTACCCATCATGTGTTTGTCAGCCATCCATTACAAGGCTATGATAGGAGGTCAAGTTGACAAGTATGTAATTTGTCACAAAATAGCTTAAATATAGTACATGTAAACTTTTTCTCATATATCAATGGTAATCTTATTTAGTGACAATTTGATGATGAACAGGTGGATGTTGGAGCTTCAACATTAGGATTTGGTTGGGTTGGTCATAGAGGTAGTTTCATTGAGGTAAATTTTACCATTTCTAATCATAATGCATTTAAATAATGTTATGTATCTATTTTGGTGAAATAACCTTGAACTTTATTTTTAGTTGATGACAAATTTAGAGACTCCTCCTATTTTTTCTGCAAATCCTTTGACTAAGGTATGAGCCAATAACATGTAAATATCATTATATATTTCTTGTTTTATCTCATTTCATTTAAATCCCATAAATGGTGTTCATGTTTACTCAATTTTGCTTCTTCATGCTTCTCATAGGAGGTCACAACACTGACCCATCCAACTATAGATGAAGAGAGACAACAAATGATCAAGAGGGATCACCAAATTGTAAAGTGATTGATTACTTATGTCATGTTGTATATTTCATTCTTTCAATATTAATGTGGATATTTTTTTATTGTATTAATAGGTGGGGCTTCAAAAATCTCTATCTTCATGGCTAAGCAAGGTTCGACAATCATTTGATAGCACTCCATAGGAAATTTGATTTTGGGACATTTTGTTGTATGCCTATATGGATTTGTAAACATACCTTTCTATTTTACCGATGTATATCATTGTATATGCCTATATGGCTTTGTTTGTACATGCCTATATGGATTTATATACACTATATGTTATTTTCATGACATTATGTATATGATATTTTAGATTATATATGAT
The DNA here is from genome assembly GCA_027924645.1 of Cunninghamia lanceolata. Classification (NCBI taxonomy): domain Eukaryota; kingdom Viridiplantae; phylum Streptophyta; class Pinopsida; order Cupressales; family Cupressaceae; genus Cunninghamia; species Cunninghamia lanceolata. Next base: position 3,656,176 of record BSBN01000178.1, on the reverse strand, counting down.
GATCAATTATGGTTATAGGATAAATAATGTATCATGCTTAAAAGTTTTGATATTGCATACATGTTCTTCAATGTTTCCATGAAATGATATTATGTTCAATTATGGTTCAATATATGTTCTATAATGTTTGATTATTTCAAATATTTTTAGAGTATCCTTGAAAAACACATTTTATGCATATCCTACAATCATGGCATTCCATGAGACCTCATTTCTTTGAGGCATCATGTCAAACAATTCACACTCCTTGTCTATGCTTCCACATTTTGCATACATGTATCTAAGGGTAGTTGCAACTACAACATCTGACACAATTCCCATATCCTTTATGCTTTTATGGATGTCCATAACCTATTCCAAAGATCCCATTTTGGCATAGGCAAGGAGGATGTTGGCTAAGGTTGCAGAATTTGGCTTTACACCTGCCAAATGCATTTTCTTGAAAGTTTCTAAAGCCTTATCAAAAAATCCATTTTGTGCATATCTTGCAATCATTGCATTCCATGAAATGACATTTTTTTGAGGCATCATGTCAAATAGTTCACATGCCTTGTCTATGCTTCCACACTTTGCATATATGTCTCCTAGGGTAGTTGCAACTACAACAACTGACAAGATTCTCATATCCTTTATGCTTTGATGGATGTCCATACCATGTTCCAAAGATCCCATTTTGGCATAGGCAAGGAGGATGTTGGCTAAGGTTGTGGAATTTGGATTTACACCCACCAATTGCATTTTCTTCAAAGTTTCTAAAGCCTTATAAAAAAATTCATTTTGTGCATATCTTGCATTCATTGCATTCCATGAGACGACATTTCTTTGAGGCATCATGTCAAACAGATCACGTGGGCCTTGTCTATGCTTCCACACTTTGCATACATGTCTCCCAAGGCAATTACAGCTACAACATCTAAAAAAATTCCCATATCCTTTATGCTTTGATGGATGTCCATACCATGTTCCAAAGATCCCATTTTGGCATAGGCAAGGAGGGTGCTGGCTAAGGTTGTGAAATTTGTCTTTACACCCGCTAATTGCATTTTCTTGAAAGTTTCTAAAGCCATATCAAAAAATCCATTTTGTGCATATCTTACAATCATTGCATTCCATGAGATGACATTTATTTGAGGCATCATGTCAAATCATTCATGTACCTTGTCTATGCTTCCAAACTTTGCATACATTTCTGCTAGGGTAGTTGTAACTATGACATCTAACAAAATTCCCATATCCTTTATGCTTTGATGGATGTCCATACCGTGTTCCAAAGATCCCATTTTGTCATATGCAGGGAGGATGTTAGCTAAGGTTGTGGAATTTGGCTTTACACCTGCCAATTGCATTTGGGTGAAATTTTCTAAATCTTTATCAACAAATACATTTTGTGCATATCTTGCAATTATTGCATTCCATGAGATGGCATCTCTTTGAGGTGTTATGTCAAACAATTCACATGCCTTGTCTATGCTTCCACACTTTGCATACATGTCTACTAGGGTAGTTGCAACTACAATAGATCTGACAAATTTCCCATATCCTTTATGCTTTGATGGATGTCCATACCCTATTCCAAAGATCCCATTTTGGCATAGGCAGGGAGGATGTTGGCTAAGATTGTGGAATTTGTCTTTACACCTTCCAATTGCATTTGCTTGAAAGTTTCTAAAGACTTATCAATAAATCTATTTTGTGCATATCTTGAAATTATTGCATTCCATGAGATGACATCTCTTTGAGGTGTTATGTCAAATAGTTCATGTGCCTTGTCTATGCTTCCACACTTTGCATACATGTCTACTATGGCAGTTGCAACTACAATAGATCTAACAAAATTCCCATATCCTTTATGCTTTGATGGATGTCCATACCGTGTTTCAAAGATCCCATTTTGTTATAAGTAGGGAGGATGTTGGCTAAGGTTGTGGAAATTGGATTTACACCTACCAATTGCATTTGCTTGAAAGTTTCTAAAGCCTTATCAACAAATCCATTTTGTGCATATCTTGCAATTATTACATTCCATGAGATGGTATCTCTTTGAGGTGTTCTATCAAAAAGTTTGCGTGCCTTGTCTATGCTTCCACACTTTGCATACATGTCTACTAGGGCAGTTGCAACTACAACATCTTACAAAATTCCCATATTCTTTATGCTTTGAATTATAAGATAAGTTAGAATTACAAGCTTGGTGAAGAATATAATATTCATTAGTAAATTATAAATCTTAAGAATGTTGTGGATTTATTTTTGGGAAGTATACTTGTAACTTGAATTGAATTTGCAACACATTAGGTCAGGTCTGCAATGTGTTTGAAGTTTGATCCCTTAGTATTATATTTTTTTATCAACCAATATTTGTCCATATTGGGGTGCAAAGACAAACTTTATTCTCAAAAGAATTTTGTATAAAGTCAATATGAATTATTTCCTAGATAGTTGAATTCAAGAAATAATAGTTGAATTATGAATATCGAAGCTAACTTTTATTTGGCTAACAAATAAATATATTGTGAACCTATTTGCAACAACTTATGATATGCTTTTCATATAATTAGTTTTTGTATATATTATTAGTTAAATTTTACACTTTTGTGTTAAGAAAAACATGGAATATGAAACATAAAATATAGTATTTTTGTTAATAGAATGGTGTGTGCAAGGAAAGGTGCATCCAATCATAGGATTTATCATTTAGGCCTTTATAAGTTCTTTTTAGATGAATCTAACAATTCATAGTTTGAATCATATATGGAAATATAATTTGTTTATGCTAAATTATTACATGGATGCTAAGTGTTAGTTAACATATTTGTTGTACTCTTCTTTTGGTATACATCTCATAACAATCCCGATATTGAAACTACTAGATTTAATTTAGAAACTACTAGATTTGATATGATAATCATACATAATTTCCCATCTTACATGTTAAACATATCCTCATTTCACCTTCTATATGTTTGACATCATTTTCTTACCTTCATTTCACCTTAGATATATGTTTGACATTATATTTTTAGTTAGGGAGAGACTTTGAGAGAGGCTAAGAGGGAGATGATATGTTTGACATTATATCCTCATTTCACCTTCTATAGCTCTAGCATACCCTCATTTCACATTCTATATGGGTTACATAAAGAGTATAATGAGGAAGAGAGGAAGAGAGGAAGAGAGGAAGAGAGAGAGAGGCATAGGGAGAGAGACATGTTTGGCATGATTCGTATATCCTCATTTCACCTTCTATATGGTTTGTGGATGCTTTGCATATCCTCATTTCACCTTTCTACATTTTTTTTGCACCCACCAATTGCATTTTCTTTAAAGTTCCTAAATCCTTATCAAAAAATCTATTTTTTGCATATCTTGCAATCATTGCACCATGAGATGACATTTCTTTGAGGCATCGTGTCAAACAGTTCACGTACCTTGTCTATGCTTCCATACTTTGCATACATGTCTACCAAGGTAGTTGCAACTACATCTGATAAAATTTCCATATCATTTATGCTTTGATGGATGTCCATGTACCCCATTCCAAAGATCATTTATGCATTCCATGAGATGGGATCTCTTTGAAGTGTCTTATCAAATAGTTCACGTGCCTTTGTATCTAGTGTTGAGTCTTGAATTGCAAGAACATGGCATAAATTGGAGAACACCTTTGATTAATTTCCTAGAACACATTGGATTAAGTGAGAACACCATATCAACTTAAGGAGAGTAGAGGAAAGACCTCAAAATGGAGATTACAACATAGCTTTTAGTTTAGTTTCAATATCTACTAGAAAGGTGCTAGGAGTGAAATTTTACATTCCGTACCTCATGGGGCTTAACTGATTGCGCCAACATGTCAAGGTTGGTGGATGAATACTAGGAGAGGTGTCTTTTTATGGCAAAGCCTCCTGGTCGTTATTAGCTACATTAGACGGAGACAGTCTCTTAAGAGCCCTAAGACAAAAAAGGTCTCAAACATTGGACCAGTTGTTTTGTCAAATTGTGACACCTATGAACATCTTTTTTGCATGTATAGGTGATTTCAGGTCCACATACAAATACCTACCTCATTTGTTTTTTAAAATCAATTTCATTTGCCTATGGTGGCAAGGAACACAATGCTCCAAAATGCTTTAGTTTCATGCAGTGGAAAGGTACTAGGAGTGAAATTTAGCATTACGGGCGTCGTAGGGCTGAATTGATTGCGCCAACATGTCAAGGTGGGTGGCTGAATGCTAGGGGAGGTGTATTTATTTACTCACCAATTCATACCTTTTTGCTTCATTCTGGACTATAGGCTTCTGATGAAGTCACTTAAGATCCCTAAGAGCAAAAAACTGCCAAACTTGGACATAACAGTTCTCAAAATCTGTAGCACCTACGAATGTTCTGTTTGGACCTACAGGTGCATGTGGAGTGCATCCACAATAGTCTCTCTTATTTTTTTCAACTTCAAACCATTTGACCGACCAAAATTAAATGCATTCTTGCAAAATGCATTAGTGGTGTTCAACATAACCTTGCCAAAAGCCATATTTTTTGTTCTATGCCTTGTGGCACTAAATCAACTATGCCAACACATTTGGTTGGGAGGGTGAATACTAGGGGAGGTCTCATTTTGTACTCCAAGTGTCTCAGTTATTCTGAACTACTAGTTTCTAGCAAAGGCACTTAAGATCCCTAAGAGAAAAAAATGCCAAACTTTGATGAAGTAGTTCTCAAAATCCATGGCACCTAGAAATGTTTTGTTTGGACCTATAGGTGCACATGGGCTGAATCCAAAATAACCTCTCTCATTTTTTATCAAATCCAAACCATTTGACCGTGTTGAAATTAAATGCATTCTTACAAAATGCATTAGCAGTGTTCAACATAACCTTGCCAGAAGCTGTATTTTTTGTTTTGCACCTCGTGGGGCCGAATTAATTGTGCCAACACATCTGGGTGGGTGAGTGAATGCTAGGGGAGGGCTCATTTCATACCCCAAGTGTCCAAGTCATTTCAGACTACAGGCTTTCGGTAAAGTGATTCATCAAAAGCCTGTAGTCTAGAATGATTGGGACACTTGGGGTACAAAAGGAGACCTCCCCTAGCATTCACCTATGCACCTAGACATGTTGGTGAAGTTGGTTCAACCCCATGAGATGCAGAACAAAAAATATGGCTTCTGCCAAGGTTATGTTGAATGCCATTGATGCATTTTGCAAGAATGCATTTAATTTTAGCACGGTCAAATGATTTAGAGTTGAAAAAGATTGAGAGAGATTATTGTGGATGCACCCCATGTGCACCTATAGGTCCAAACAAAACATTCCTAGGTGTCACAAATTCCAAGAACTAATTCATCAAAGTTTGGCATTTTTTTCTCTTAGGGTTCTTAAGTGACTTTGTCAGAAACTAGTAGTCCAGAATGACTGGAACACTTGGAATACAAAATGAGACCTCCCCTAGCATTCACCTACCCATCCAGATATTTTAACATGGTTAGTTTGGCCCCACGAGGTGTAGAACGAAAAATATGGCTTCTAACAAGGTTATGCTAAACACCACTAATGCATTTTGCAAGAATGCATTTAATTTTGGTACAGTCAAATAGTTTGGAGTTGAAAAAACTAAGAAATGTTATTGTAGATGCACTCCACATACACATGTAGGTCCAGATGAAACATCCCCAAGTGCCACAGATTCAAAGAACTACTCTGTCAAAGTTTGGTAGTTTTTTGCTCTTAGGGATCTTAAGTGACTCTGTCTGAATCTAGTAGTCCAGAATGACTGGAACACTTGGGATATGAAACAATATCTCCCCTAGCATTCACCCACTCAATCAATTGGACATATTGGTGTGGTCAATTCTATCCCATGTGGTGTGGAATGAAAAATTTCACTCCTAGCACCTTTCCACTACATGAAACTGAAGCATTTTGGAACATTTCATTCCTTGCCACCATAGGAAAATGAAATTAATTTAAAAAATTCCAAGGTAGGTATATTTAGGTGGACCTGACATCCACCTATACATGCAAAGAAGACATTTCTAGGTGTCACAATTTTACAAAACATCTGGTTCAATGTTTGACACCTTTTTTTGTCTTAGGGCTCTTAAGATACTATCTCCATCTAATGTAGCCAATAATGACCAAGAGGCTTCACCACCAAAAAGACACCTCCCCTAGAATTCACCTGCCAACCCCAACGTGTTAGCATAGTCAGTTTGGCCCTACAAGGTACAAAATGCAAAATTTCACTTGTACCAAGTTTGTAAGTTTCTTAATAGTTGGTTATTTAGCATGACCCTACAATAAAGGTGTTCTCACTTGATCTAATGTGTTCTAGGGCATGAGTCAATCAAGGGAAGGCATTGAAAGTAGATGTTTTCTCATAGTGCTATATGTAATCTAGTGTTTAAGTAGACGGTTCACACCATAGGTGCATATGAAATCTAGAGTTTAAGCTTATTTTCATGAGTAATCTAGTTTAGATTACTGAAAACAATCTAAATTTCTAAAACCACCTCCATATCTAAATTTCTACAAGTCCTACAAAGAATCCCTAGAAGTATTTTTATCAATTTTGTGGTATCTACAAAATAAAAAATTTCTACCTCACACCATCTTGTTCAAAATCTCCTCCATGAGAAATATTCCTTCATTTTGTTCAAAATCTCCTCCATGAGAAACTTGCCTCTGAACTACATAAGTACTCTTAGTTGATCATAAGACATTACCATCTTTTATGTACTCCAAATCATCCTTTCATACAATTCTGCATTCGAGATGTGTAAGCATGTTATCAATCCAGGGTTCTTAATCCAAGGGTGGCAATTCAAACCTATAACTAATGCCAAATGATTGAAGACCTCTACAACTCATACTAGAAGGCAACAAACCTCTTGAAGACCATGATAATCATCAACTTAATAATGGAACTAGTACCCATAATTTTTCTAACAAATGGATGAGTGGTTCTTCTAGGAATAATAGTCCTATGACATGATATGAAATAGAAGTAGGATTGTTGTATGGACTGTTATAGTCCCTCTTTCTTCAAATTCAAAATGATCATCATGTGAATATTGACAGTGGCCCCTTAGAAGATGGTAGTCATGAATGATGCTAATTTGATACCCTACTAAGACCACAACCTGAATTTATAACATAAAACAATGCTCCTAAATGGATTATGGTAGCCTCTTAATATGATAACACATTCATGAAGGGTTGGACAGCCATGGGTGCCTCTTAATATCCCAAAATAGGAAAGAAACGAAAATTTCAAAAATATTGCTGATAGGATAATGTTCTACATCTCTTCATGCCTTCAAGGATAATGTTACATAGAGAGGGAGAGACAAATAGGGGAAAGAGTTAGAGGAGGGAGACAAAGAGAGAAGGGGGAGACAAGAGAGATATAGAGAGATAGAGAGATAGAGAGAGATAGATGGGAGAGATGGAGGAGAGGAGATATATAGAGATACCTAAAGAGAGAGAGAGAGGTGGGGATATAGACAGGGCTCTGATAGATAGATATAGAGGGGGATAGAGGGACAAGGGGAGCGAGAGAGGAGAGATGTATAGAGAATGGAGATAAAGAGATGGGGAGATGGGGGAGATGGGAGACAGAGAGATAGGGATAGAGAGGCAGAGATAGAGAGGCTGAAAGATATAGGGGAGAGAGACAAGAAAAGAGAGGGGGAGACCAAGAGATATCTAGAGAGAGGGAGAGATAGATCTAGAGATATATGGGAGAGATGGGGGAGAGGAGAGATAGAGAGGGGGAAAGAGATAGGGGGAGAGACATGAAGAGATAGAGAGGGGGAGATTGAGAGATAGATAAATAGAGAGAGATATAGATAGAGAGAGGGGGAGAGAGAGGGAGAGATGGGGGAGAGGAGAGATAGGGAGTGGATATAGAGATAGGGATAGAGAGAGAGATAGAGAGAGGGGGAGGGAGAGTGAGGGAGAGATGAGGCAAAGGGGAGATAGAGAGATAGGGATAGAGAGGAAGAGATAGAGGGGGAAAAGAGAGGGAGAGATGGGGGAGACGGGAGATAGAGAGATAGGGATAGAGAGCGAGAGATAGAGAGAGGGGGAGAGAGAGTGATAGATGGGGGAAAGGGGAGATAGAGAGATAGGGATAAGGAGGGAGTGATAGAGAGGGGGGAAGAGATAGGGAGAGAGGAGAGATACACTGAGAGATAGAGAGATAGGGTGAAAGAGATAGGGAGAGAGATAGAGGGAGAGACATAGAGAGAGACATGCAAAAACAATTCAATAGATTCAAAATGTGAGCACGTTATAGTGCAATCATGTTATAGCATGCTCATGTTATAACACGATCACGCTTTTGACTGCTTTGGGAAATTCCAACCCTAAGGATTGGATTTTCCTTGGGCATCCAACCCGAATGGTTGAATGTACCTTTTGGATGCCAAGGATGTGTTTTCAACAAAACTTAAAAAATCAACCAAATCCTAAGTGTGCTCTCCATCAGGTTTACACATTTTCAATGTCAATATGAAAAAATGCCAGGACGACTTCAAGTTTTTTATTAGCTTTCTAACCATGTATTTTTTTCAAAAATTTGATAACATTAAGGTTTCCATCTTGAATTTCTTTTGCTAATGTGTTCTTTTTGCAGAAAACCTATGTCTAGTATTTCTGGTGTCATTTTTAACGCATTTATCAAATTTCGAAACAAATTGCATTTTTAGATTCTAGACTCAATTCTATACACATTGAGAAAAAAATGATATTTTATTAGTTTTCAAAAAAAACTAGGGGAGGAGCACGCTCAAATTTTTATTTTTCAAGATGTGTCCACTTTGAAAATTCATAAAAAATCATATATTCATTAAAAATTAATAGAAAAATCAGGCATAAACTACATGATGTTAGCTAATTTTCCACCAAAGCGATTTGTTAAATACTTAAAAAAAAGTCAACATTTTAGGGAGAGCACACCAGACACTATGTTATATTTTTTTAACAAAAATATGAGCACTTTGTGTGTTCCCCCTATTTGAACCTCTTAATCTCCACCATTTTTAGAAAAAAATAGCAATTTAGAAACTAGAGTCTGAGCACTACAAATCTTGTTCTTATCACATCTTCTAATTTTGAGCATGGCTATCTTCAATTTATCATCCAAGATCATTTTTTATTGATTTCAGAAGAAAAAAAAAAGTGGCCACTTATGACCCCCTTTTGGTCCCCCATTTCCATACACATACCCTTATTTCTAAAAATGTTATTGCTTGTGGAATAATATCACTCATTAAAATACTAAAAACTATAAAAACAAGTTATTAAGAAATGTTTAAAAAATGAAACAAATTGTTTTTTAAATTTGTAAGAAATATATTTAGAATCTACACATAGAATCTCAAAAATCACTAGTTCATACCATCTTCAAATTCTTAATGATTTGCTTGTTATAAGTGAGATCAAGTGAAATCTTGGTTACAAATGTAGATTTCAATGTCCCACTTAGGCCAAAAAGTAGGACACGCTCATGTGGGATCACCCATTTGAGGTTGTACACCAAATTTCATAGATTACAGAAGGATAAAATGAGACATTATATTTGGATTCTACTTTGTTAAGACAATTGTTAACTATATTTTTTATTGGCATTTTTCTTAAAAGGGTTACCCAAGTTAAATCCTTGTGTCTCATGTGTATGTGGATTGTGTATGGTTTCATGTTCTTCCATAACATTTTTCTAATTAAATTTTAACATAACTATAATTTGGATCACTTAATCTTAAATTTATAAACAATCAAATATTAGTTGTATTGCATTAACTCCAACATTTAGTATCAAATCTTTCTTGTTTGATATCAAAATTTCTCATTTTGGTATCAAATAATTATTGTTTGGCATAGGGAGAACTCATTTTGTGTTATAGTCATATGTGTTTAGTGTTAGAAATCCTTAGTGGTGTTGTCCCTAGATTTGTTCAAGGTGGAAGGAAGGGGACACCTTTTCTTGTGATACATGTGTATCTAGTTGGAGTGGGAACTTTTGGTGATTCTATGAGATTACAAAGAATGTGTTTTTGAATTCATGGCTAGCACATCAATATTTGAGAATAAAAGATTCAATGGCCATAATTTTGAGTTATGGAAGTTGAAAGTTGAAGACCTCTTGGTGGAAAGAGATCAATGGATAATGGTACCTTCTCTATCAAAATCTACAAGAATGTTCACTAAGGAATGCAATAAACTAGATAAGAAATCTAGAAGTACTATTTACTTTTTCCTTTCAAATTCTATGTTAACGAATGTCTTAGAAGAACCAACTACATATTTGTTGTGGAAGAAGATAGGAACCCTATATTAGTCCAAGAGTCTAGTTAATAAACTTTCTTGAAAATAAATTTGGACTATTTGAAGATGAAAGAGGGAGGCTTTATTAATGATCATCTCAATGCCATCAATTTAATTCTAAGTTAGTTATCGAGTGATCTCACAATAGTGTCTCATTTTTTGGCCTAAGTGGGGTGCTCAAAATTAGCATTTTTTAGCATTTTCAATAAAAGGTTCAAGCACATGAAATTATATTATAATATAGTATAATTGAGATACAATAGTAGCAAAGGGGTTTGATAAAATATGTTGGAATGAAAGCCTTGGGGAAAAAAAAAACTTCCCCTGATACAATTACACTTTTAGAACATAGAAAACAATTAGCACAGGTAGACAAAAAGCCATCAAAGCCTAGTAGAGCAGCCAAAAGTAGGCACCAAACAAAACTAGAAGGACTAACACAAAATGAAACCTAAGACAGAAAACCATTAAAAAGTATCAATAGTAGGGGCAAGAACATTAACATCCTATAGGTCATCATTTGCAAGATCCTCATTTTGATTGAGATCAGGGACTCCTCCTTCTTGAGCATGTGGGTGTGGATCATGATTGAGAAGAAGACTGGAAGTATTCTTCCACTTTATTTGTAAGGGGCCAAGTTCCTGATGGTGGGCATGAAGAGTATTTTCTACACCAAACTCAGTCAAACTAAAGATCGTGTTTGATAGCATTATAAGTGCAAATCATTGTCGACTCCCTTTGAAGATCCTTATGAGAAAAGAGACCACCAACTAGTGCATGACCATTGAATAGATCATAATTTCTAAGAGCCTCATCTAGTATTATTTCAAAAATGACATGATCATGGATATAAACAAAAGTAATTTTATTCAACAAAAATGGGTGTTGGAAAAGATCCATAACATTTGATCAAAATAGTCTAATTACCTAGGAAAAGTAAACAACCCCTAGAAAATCACTTAAGATTTCACAACTAGTTAAAAGATGAATTACATTCTCCACTATTGTGCAATCAATTTTGAAGATTTTGGTAAGAAGAATGGAGTCAAAAGCACCAAGTTCTAGAAATTCTCACTTCTAGACTAGAATAAGGAGCTGCTTATTCTTCTAAATGTTGGACACTTGTTGGTGTTGTCATTAATGTCAACTTCTAGTAGATGGTTCACTTGGTTTCCAAGTGCTTTTGAGAAAATTTGAATAAAAAGTTGTGCAGTGTGACAGAGGAATGTTCAGTGTTATACTCTGCATTTCTTCATGGTTGAAGATATGCTTGTACGGTTTGGAAGTAATGATCAGAGGTGCTTAGAGGTGTTACGATTTTTAGGTTCTAGATCATGCGATAGTGGAAGATGTGTTTGACAGAGTTTTTGCTTGTGAAGAAGGTTGTCTAGGAGAAATGAGATTGCTCCGTATTTCTCCACATTGAGGCTTCTTGTATTGTGGATCTAGGAATGTGCTTATATTGTCTGTATCTACTTTCCCTTGAAGTCTCTAGTGTTGGGTTGCTCCGCAAGTTTAGTTCTTGTGTTGGAGATCAGTAACTTAGTGCATCCTAATGTGTAGAATGAAGGCATTCTTTGGTTCAGGTGGTTGCAGTAGTATTACAGAAGATTTTGATGATGCTGAAATATTCTGGAAAGATGTGTGGATACTGTGGAATATTTATTTGGGGTCTACATGATGATTTTGGATTTGGAGAGGCGTGTATGTGGTTGCTTGTTGTGCTAGTTCAGGTTTAGCCAACCTGGCTTACTAGCGCTATTTGTGGAGGGACCTTGTGGATTGTGGATGTGATGAGCAGCATGGTGATATAGATTTGAGTCCTAGTTAACCCTTGATGTGGTCCACCTTCACTTCTTTCCACTGCAAAAATGTTTGGTGCTGACCTATTTTGGTGTTGCACGTTTGAGATGCACACATTTCATTTAGGCTGACCTAATTGAGATTTTTTTAGGTCACGGATGGTATAAATGCAAGGTGAAGATTGAGTGGAAGCAAGTAGAGAAGATGATGTGAATGTGAATCAAGGGTGGTGAATTGAGTGTGAGCTTATGACTCCTAGATGCAGTGAGTGTCTACATTTCAATTTGCTTGAAGTTACTGGAGGTAGTGACCTGAAGGTTGCGGATGGCATAAAGTTGTAGTGGTGGATTTCTCCTATTGGTTTGAGATAGTAAATCTCTCTATAACAGTCCTCTTCTATTCTTCTCTCTTCTGGATAGTGAGTCCTTTTGGCAGTGAGCCTTTCTTCTGGGTAGTGAGCCTACTTGTATTTGGTGTTACTATTCATATATATGTGATCTAATCCTCACTGTGGTTTTTCCCTTCTTGGGTTTTGCATGTAAATCTGGTGTTCTTATGTGTTTGGATGTATTTGCATTGATTCTTCATATGTTTACATTCTACTAATGCATATTAAGAGTTTTAAAGATTGGAATAGCATTGAGGGTTAATATTTTAATGTACAACTGATTCACCCCCCCTCTTAGTTGTCTTGTGCTTACTAACAATTGGTATCAGAGCCAAGTTCCTTGAAGAAGCTTAACCACTTTAGGTAAATCCAAATGGCACACAGGAAAGGTATTGAGATTCCCTTGTTTGATGGAACAAATTATTCCTTCTGGAAGATCAGGATGGAAAGCTTTCTTGTCTCATTAGGGTATGGCGTATGGAAGTTAGTTGAGAAAAAAATATACTATAATTACTAAGGATGATGATGAGATTAAAGACTATGAGAACAATGGCAAGGCAAGGAGTGCTCTTCTGAATAGTCTTTTTTATTCAGAATTGATGAAGATAATGAGCCTCAAAATTGCTCATGAGATTTGGAAGAATATGGAATGTATCTATGAAGGTGATTACAAGGTCAAGAAAGCAAAGATGTAGAATTTGAAGACCAATTTTAAAACCCTAAGGATGTCAGAGGATGAAAATATTGCAAGCTACTTGTAGAGAATGGATGAAGTTGTCAATCCCATCAATGGTCTTAGTGGAAAGCTGGAGGAAGTGAAGTGGTAAAAAAGGTACTAAGAACTCTTCCAAAATATTATAGTGCTAAAGTTTCTACTATTGAAGACATTCAAGATTTGGATAGTTATACCAGGGATCAATTGTTTGGTACTCTAACTACTTTTGAATTAAGAGAATTTGGTCAAGATGATTCAAGAAAAGAGACTACTTTTAAGGTTAGCAAGACATAGAAGAATGATGAGTCAAATCTAGATGATATTGATGAAGTGGAAGCAAATTTTGTAAGTAGATTGAAAAAGGGTTCTGGAAAATACAAAGGTAAGTTACCCTTCAAATGTTTCAGTTGTGGAAATATAGGTCATTATGCTTCAAAATGTCCAATCAAAATTTCAAATGACAAATACAAGGATAACAAAGGTAAATTAATCAAGAGGATTTATTATGTTAAGGAAGATGCTAGCATATTTGATGATGAGTCTGACTATCTGGATAATGAAAGTGATGAATGCTTGTTCATGGCTTTGAATGTTGGAATTAATTCTACTGACCCTAGAAGATGTATGAAGGAAATTGCTCCAAAAATAGGGCACAACCTCAAGGGAGCTTTGGTAACTTCTTTTCATGCAAGAGAGAGGAAAACTAATGGATAATTGATAGTGGATGTTCAAATCATATGATAGGTGATAAGAATAAGTTTGTCAAGCTTGAGAAGTTTGAAGGAGGTTTTTTTTTAATTTGGAAATGATGTATCTATTAAAATCTATGGAAAAGGTTCAATTAGTTTTGATGGCAAGCACAATATAGATGATGTTATCTATGTCAAGGTTCTTTAGCATAATCTTCTAAGTGTAGGACAAATGTGTAGTAAAAGATATAACCTTGTGTTTCGGGATGGTGGCTGTGAAATCAGAAAAGAAAGCTCTGGAACTTTGGTTACTATAGGAACAAGGACAAAATGAAATGTATATCAGCTCAAAGGTGTTAATGGTATGTGTTTTATGAATCAAATTAATGAAAGTTGGCTATGGCATAGAAGAATATGTCACATCAATTTTGATAGCCCAGTGAGGATCAGTTGTACTCAAGCTATGAGGGATCTACCAAGAATTACAAATCCTATCAATGCAATTTGCAAGGATTGTCAGATTGGGAAGCAAACAAGGAAGAATTTTAAAATCAAAGAGTATTCGACATAGGACCCCTAGAGTTGGTACATACAGATCTGTGTGGACCTATAAGAACAGGAATCTTTCAAGATGATAGGTATTTCATGTTTTCAATTGATGATTACTCTAGAATGACTTGGGTAGCCTTTCTCAAAGAAAAATTAGAAGCTCTAGAAAAGTATAAAGCATTTAAAGTAATGGTTGAAAATGAAATAGATTTGAAAATCAAGTGCTTGAGGTCTAACAGAGGTGGTGAGTTCATTTCCAATGAGTTTAACTATTTTTGTGAAGATTATGGGATAAAAAGGCATTTGTCAGCCCCTAGGACTCCTCAGCAAAATGGAGTTGTGGAAAGAAAGAATAGGACAGTTGAGGAAGTAGCAAGGACAATGTTGAAGGAAGAAAATATACTAGATAACTATTGGAGAGAAGCCATTCACACTGTAGTCTACATACAAAACAAAGTGCTAGCAAGGGTCAACAATTCAAAGACTCCATATGAACTATGGTATGGAAGATCTCCTACTGTTAAATATTTTAGAGTATTTGGAAGTAAGTGCTATATGAGGAGAGATGAAGAAAACTTGGGAAAGTTTGATACAAGATCAGATGGAGTCTTCCTTAGATATTCTACAAAGAGCAAGGCTTACAAGTGCTACAACAAGAGGTTGAAAAAGTTAGTTGAAAGTGCAAATGTCAAAGTGGATGAAGATCCACATCAAATCTCAATGTTGATAGAAGGATATGAATATGATGAGCTCCCTTGTAGAGAAGAAGAAAGAGAAGAAGAAAAGGAAAAGGAGATGCAAGTTGATAAAGAAGATGCTCCGGAAAGGATTCTTAAGATTCCCAAGTATGTATAGAAGAATCATTCTAAGGATCAAATCATTAGAGATAAGAACATAGGTGTATTTGCAAGAAGGAAACTTGCTATGGCAGATGAACAGGTAAATTTGTGGTTATTGTCTAAAATAGATCCTAAAATAGTGACTGAAGCATGCAAAGATGAACACTAGATCAAAGCAATGGAAGAAAAATTGATGCAGATTGAGAAGAATCAGACTTGGGAAATTGTCCCAAGACCAGTAGACAAAAATGTGATAGGAACTAAATGGGTATTCTAGAACAAATTGAATGTGAATGGAGAAGCAGTCAGAAATAAGGTTAGGCTTGTGTGTAAAGGCTACTCACAAGTAGAAGGAATAGATTTTGAAGAAACATATGCTCCAGTGGAAAGAATGGAGGCCATTAGAATGTTCTTGGCCTTTGAAGCTCATTAGGACTTCACAGTTTATTAGATGGATGTGAAATCTGCATTCCTAAATGGAGATTTGGAAGAAGAGGCACACATTGAACAACTAGAAGGCTTTCAGTTATCAATTGATCCAAATATGGTCTACAAATTGAAGAAGGCTTTGTATGGACTCAAACATGCTCCTAGAGCTTGTATGCAAGATTGGATAGATATCTGCTATAGCAAGGATTCAAAAAGGGCACTGCAGATAGAAATTTGTACTTCAAAGTTGAAGAAGATCAAATCCTGATTGTGGAGGTATATGTTGATATAATATTTAGAGGAAATGAAGGTATGTGCAAGAGATTTGTAGAAGAGATGTAGAAAGAATTTGAAATTTCAATGTGTGGGGAAATGAATTTCTTTCTTGGATTACAAATTAGTCAATCAAAAAAAGGTATTTTCATTTCACATTCAAAGTATGTTAAGCAAATGTTGAAGAAGTTTGGAATGGAGGACTCCAAACTGGTATGTACTCCCATGACTACTAGTTGTGAGTTAAGAAAAAAATGATGAATCTCCTAAGGTTGATCAGAGCAAGTATAGATCAATGATTGGTGGACTATTATACCTAACTGCTACTAGACCAGATATCATGCATTCAGTTTGTCTTGTGGCCAGATTTCAAGCAGATCCCATAGAATCACATGTTACAACAGTAAAAAGGATATTTAGATACTTAAAAGGCACTCTGGATTTTGGCTTATGGTATCCCAAGGATACTGATTTCTCTTTTAGTGTATATACAGATGGAGATTGGGTAGGATGTACCAATGATAGAAGAAGTACAAGTGGTGGTACTTTCTTTCTTAGAAGAAGACTAGTCTCATGGTTAAGTAAGAAGCAGGATTTAGTGTCATTATCTACTGCAGAGGCAGAGTATATTGCAGTAGCATCTTGCTACACATAGGTGTTGTGGATGAAGCATACATTGAAGGATATCAAAGTATCTTATGATGAACCTATTCCTATCTTATGTGATAATACAAGTGCTATCAACATTTCAAAGAATCCAATAATGCATTCAAGAACAAAGCATATTTCAATCTGGTATCACTTTCTAAGAGAGAAGGTTGTAGAGAATGAGGTAAAATTGGAATATGTACCTACTAAGGATCAAGTTGCAAATATTTTTACAAAGGCTCTTCCTAAGGATATTTTTGATTATCTTTGGCAAAAGTTAGGGGTTATTGCCCCTCCTTTTAATTAGATGCATAAGTGTGTGCATCTTCCTAGGAAGCATTTCAAGATACATTCTTAGTCCTAGACTGATGTTGTATGCTACCTCTCAAGGGGAGTAGGTAGTGGATCTACTAGTTGGTGTAGTCATATGGAGTATATCTTATGCCCCTAAGGGGGAGAGTGCAAAAGAGAGAAAGTAGTGGAGTGAGAGCAAGTGCTTACTGGTGTTGCAAGTGTTACCCTTTGCCATTAATGCAAAGGGGGAGAGAGATAAAGTGACTGAAAAACCATTGTGTAGGAATGTATGTGAAGAGTAAGAGTTGTTCTAGTCAGGGGGAGAACTACAAAGCTACCAATTGGTTTCTTATGTTGTTAATGGTTTTTCAGAAAGATGGTGTTTCCATCAATGACAAAGGGGGAGATTATTGGAAGCTTCCTAGTGTTTTCATTGATGTCAACCTCTAGCAGATGGTTCACTTGGCTTCCAAGTGCTTTTGAGAAAATTTGAATAAAAAGGTGTGCAGTGTGATAGAGGCATGTTTAGTGTTACGCTCCACATTTCTTCATGGTTGAAGATAAGCTTGTGTGGTTTGGAATTAATGATCAAAGGTGCTCAAAGGTGTTATATCCAAAGTTTTAGGTTCTAGATCTATAAAGCATTCAAACCATCACAAAAGTAAAATGAAGTGAATGATCCATTTAAATACAACATCTCAAGTAAACAAAGTAAAAAGAAGTAAATAATCCACAGTTTATTTACAACATCACAAGTAAAAGATAAATCGCATAAATATGAATCAATAAAAGTCGTTATATCTTATAAAATCACGTGCTCAATCTAGGTGATAGAACTATAAAAAAAATATACAAATTCCATTGGCTCTCATTCCATAATACATTCAATTACAAGTTACAATAAATATGTACAAGTATAATAAGTCAACACACTCTCCAGTCACCACAAACCTAATTGGTTCTCCTATGAGCCAAGGGATAGGAACATGGCTTAGGTGCTTTTCCACCCAACCATGAAGCAATTACACTTCCCTGGATCCCTTCATGACATGAAGGAAACCCAACCCTGCATGAAATGTCTAGCTACCTGGAAACAACTAGCAAGAGAGAACACTCGATGCAACCTGATGTCTAATGTGCAATTCTAAATAATGAAATGCAGATTGTCTCACAATAGGATGTGGCAGAGATATATCAATAAAGTTTTCTAGAAAAATATTCATCTTTATTAATGACATCTTGTTTAGATCTAAACATTTGAAACATAGTTATAGGTTCAATTCCTGAAAAGAGGAAAAGCCATCTCTGATAATCCACATTCGACATCCTAGCCCAAAATTAACCCAAAACATTCCTAGATAAAAATCTACTTTGGTTCCCCAATAAATAAAGAAAATAAATAAGAAAATAAAACAATCCATATTCTCCTATAGTCCATCTATAATTCCCTTTCCAAAGCATCAATCATGAAAACACACTTTTCAAACAAGAATTCATCATTGGTCCAAACAAATTGCATCTAAAAACTATTAATTGATTTAATTACCAAGTCCATATTTCATTCATAAATTCGCAATGTAATAAGTATTATAAGTCATTTAACAATCTTACTATCATATTGTGACAGAAGCTATTTCATTTAACATTCATAAGGTAGTAGGTTTTTCTAAATCATTTAAACATCCTTACTATAAAAACTATGACAGGAGATTAAAGAAAAAAATAAGCCATAGTCTTACTATCACAACTGCAATAGGAACTGTGACAAAGTTTAAATAAGAACAACAAAGTTTACAACAGTTTTACTATCACACAAACGTCAGTAACAAAAATAGGTCTTTGAATAGCAATAACTAGATAAATACAACCACGGGAACTTTTGATACATCAATACAAAATTGAAAAAGAACTTTTATTCTGTTACTTAAACTTATGATTTGTTTTCAACCGCAAGATACTTAGTTTGATGAAGAAGAAGAGGTCGATATCTAGTAACAAGTAACTTGGAACAGCGAAACAAGAAGAAAGAATTACAACTGCCAAAAAATAAATTATCAACGACTAGGAATTTGTTAAATTCCAGATCAAAGGTTTAAGACAACGGCCAGTAAAAAGGGTCGATCTACTTCTAAGCATGGAAACAAGAAAGTAAGAACAATAGAGATAAGAACAAGAACACGGTTGATTCGCTTAGCATGAACTAGAAAATAATGAACAACAGGCTGCTCAACTTCCTGGTGAGGGCAAGGTTAAAATCGAGCATGTGAAGAGGTTGGCAACTGAGCACTTTGACAAACGTAGGTATGAGTATATATATTCATCGATCAAAAGTTAGTTGTTCTACAGTTGAAAAATTTGCAGGTTGAGCACAAATAAAGGCTATACATTTACATTAGAGGGTCAATCCACATTAGCAAGAGGAAAAGAATGCAAGCCTGGTATTATTTCAATGCTCAAATAATAAATGTTTCTATAGGCTAAGAGATAGCAGGTCAAGCAGAGAAAAGAGGCCAAATGCCCACACAGAATGTCGATTCTGGTCATAGAGAAAGGATAGTTGATGGTAGGTGTTTTTAATCACAAGGAAACATAAAAAGACTGGCTACCACAAGTGTTAATGCAGACCAAATTTGCTACGGTTCTAACAATCATAACAACCATTAATTATTGCATACATAATAAGGAAAATGCCCAGATAATTCGCTTGTAAAAAAAGGGGTCGATTCTATCTTCCAAGTCGCTTCCCTTCACTGTCTCCTGTCACCCCCAGATAAAAATATTCTCTACCTTCGATGCTTAGAATAACACTGAAGAAAATTCCCTTTCTACTACCAAAATCATGGTGTCCAATCCTCTGGTATTTTTCTTCTTTTATTCCAAATCCCCTCTTAGTTTTGGCGTCGCTTAATTTACGTTTTGGCTACTTTTTGGTAACTGAAGATTAACTCCTACATTTGTGTGAGATTGCAATTAAAAAGGCTCTCAATTTCTATTTAAATTAGAATAAAATAACTTAATTATCTTTTTGTCACTTGCATGATAGTAATTATATCTTTCTGTCATTTGTACGACAGTAATTTATTTTAATTCTCTTTATTTTTTATTTCTAAATATAATATCAATATTATTAATATAATTTATCATTTTTTAATAAAACATAATTACTAAAAACAACTCAAGAAGTAATTTGTAATAATAATAATAATATTATATATCTATCTATTTAAACATAGTTGTTTTAAATCTACAATAGATATTATTTTTCAAACAAAATAGGAAAACACTTATTATTAAATATCATAAAATAAACCATTTTAAATATAAAACACAATATTTTTCTAAGCATCTAACCATCAATCACATTTTAATATCCATACAATAATGCATAATAAGCCATTTAAATATGCAGTATGAGACTATGTGAGTGTGTGAGTGCATCAGGTTATCCATCCCAAATAGTTCTTGCCAAGTCGCTAGAACATCTCTACCTCAACCATGTTCTCATTTTCAATGAGTACCTGCATTCATTCGCACTCAACTCAACATCAATAGGTTAGTTTGCCAAAACATAGCTGAAGCAAAACATTATAATCACATCGATAATATTTAATATTTAAATCAACTTTCCAATTTACGCAAAAATAACTTCATGATAATTACCTTCACACACATGAAATTTACTCAAGTAAAAACAATCATAGTAAATGTTCACTAATCTAAAATAATTATATATAGTCCATATAAACGAGATGTGATAGGATCATGTGGTAGCGGAAGATGTGTTTGACAGAGTGTCTACCTGTGAAGAAGGTTGTCTAGGAGAAATGAGATTGCTCTGCATTTCTCCGCATTGAGGCTTCTTGTATTGTGGATCTAGGAACATGCTTATATTGCATGTATCTACTTTTCCTTGAAGTCTCTAGTGTTGGGTTTCTTCGCAAGTTCAGTTCTTGTGTTGGAGAACAGTAGTAGTGCATCCTAATGTGCAGAATGAAGGCATTCTTTGGTTCATGTGGTTGCAGCAGTATTGCAAAAGATTTTGATGACGCTAAAATATTATGGAAAGATGTGTGGATGCTATGGAGTATTTCTTTGGGGTCTGCATGATGTTTTTTGATTTGGAGAGGCGTGTATGTGGTCACTTGTTGTTCTAGTTTAGTTTTGGCTGACCTGGCTTACTAGCACTATTTGTGGAGCTACCTCGTGGATTGTGGATGTGATGAGCAGCATGGTGATATAGATTTGAGTCCTAGTTAACCCTTGACATGATCCACCTTCACTTCTTTCCACCGTGGAAGTGTTTGGTGGTGAATTATTTTGGTGTTGCACATTTGATGAGCACACATTTCATTTAAGATGACCTAATTGAGATTGTTTTAGGTCACGGATGGTATAAATTCAAGGTGAAGATTGAGTGGAAGCAAGTAGAGAAGATGATGTGAATGTGAATCAAGGGTGGTGAAATGAGTGTGAGCTTAAATGCTTATGACTCCCATATGCAGTGAGCAGAAGGTGTCTACATTTCAGTTTGCTTGAAGTTGCTGGAGGCAGTGAGCCGAAGGTTGCGGATGACATAAAGTTGCAGTGGTGGATTTCTCATTTTTCTTTGAGATAGTGAATCTCTCTCTAATAGTCCTCTTCTATTCTTCTCTCTTCTGGACAATGAGTCCTTTTGGCAATGAGCCTTTCTTTTGGGAAGTAAGCCTACTTGTACCTGGCGTTTCTATTCATATATATGTGAGCTAATCCTTACTATGGTTTTTCCCTTCTTGGGTTTTCTAGGTAAATCTAGTGTTCTTATGTGTTTGGATGTGTTTGCGTTGATGCTTCATATGTTTAGATTTTTCTAATGCATATTAAGAGTTTTGAAGATTGGAATAGTATTGAGGGTTTAATATTTTAATGTACAACTGATTCACCCCCCCTCTCAGTTTCCATGTGCTTACTAACACTATATAGACCCCACATTGAAAGCCATGAAAATAGTGATAAGGAATAGCACTCCCAAGTTTATAAATAACAAGCTCGAGGCTGAATATGGTAATCATGAAGGTTGTTAATATCGAGCCATCAATAATAGATGATAGATCCACACATACTCAAGGATAAGATTTAACACACTTTGTTGGCTGATGGTGGTGGTATGAGGATAGAGCTCACACACTTCGATAACTTGAAGAGTTATGTCTCACATATTTAAATACCCTGAAGATACAAAGGAGCACTTACTAAAAATCATTGATAATAAATGAGACCTGCAAACAAAACAAGGAAAATTTAGAACAAAAAGACCCCTAATATGGGAATCAGTCAAGATCAAATGCCAGGTTTCCATAAATATTTGGATACTCTTTAATTGATTGAGTATCAAATTCAATAGCACTTGGCTCAAGATCACATGTCAAATTATCAAGGTAGTCCACAAGTTTGTTCCCTTCTCTAAAGTAATGGTGTAGTTCAAAATGATCAAACTAGTTCAAAATCCCCTATGCCTCTTGAAGAATATATTTAATTTTCTAATTATTGGAAGAACCATTTTTAATAGTATTGATGATATTCATCGAATCACCCTCAATAATGATCCTTTTGTAATCTCTATTTTGAGCCAAAATCAGACCTACAAGTAAAGCATGTGCTTCTGCCTCATTATTAGTCCCATTTGGTGGTTTTAAAGGTAAGCAGCAATTAGACATCTGTGTGAATTATGATTAGCACAACATGCATCTGAGATCCCCAAGAACTACTTCTTGAAGCCCCATCAAAGTTCAATTTCACCATTGGCACATCTAGGGGAATCCAAAAGACTTGAATTATGTCAATCTTCCGGTTAATATTGTTAGCACCTAATGGAGGAGGTGTGATATATTTCCATTGCTTTAGAATAAGTGATATATTTATGCATTTGAAATCAAATTTTTTTTATTTTCTATTCCCACATTAGGTGGAGGCATATAGCCCTTTTATTAGAAGAGTAATTTAACTTCTTTTGTAGTTTGAATTTGCATTTTAATGTTTTGAAAAATATGCAATTTTTAGCCATGTTATGGGAAAATTTCCCAAAAACCATGTTGTACAAAATTTGGAAAAAATTAATTAACCAAAAGGGCACTCTTGAATTTTTGAAATATATTGTAATTTAGTAAAAAAAAATGAGTTTTTCCCAATTTCATCAATGGTGAATTTGAGGCTTTTATGGTTTTTCTCAATTTTTAGAAATGGAAAAATTGAATTCTAGAACTTTATATAAATGAACTATTTTGTGGAGTGAGATGAATCATTATGTAAATTTGATTTTACATTATTGGATAATGTGCCATGACTTTTTGCATTGATTTATGTGCCAAGACAAAATTATATTTTTGGGCTATTAGGCACTTAAGATTGAGGTATAGAGTAGGGAAGGAGTGGGCTCTCACCACTTGTTATGATACAAAGGGATCAATAGAGATGGAAAAGGAGAGTTTAAAATTAAGTGATAACATAATACACATTGGGATAATAAAATGGTCAATCAAGATACCCATACTATGACTTGAATGCTCACCAGGGTTTGGTCTTAGTTGTGAAGGACATGTCACAACTCTTGGAAGTTGGTGAATGTCATTGAGTAACATTATTTCTACTCAACTATCCACATAGTTGTAGTGCTACTGTGATGACATTCCTTGGTCTACATCTAGTACTCTCATCCTATCTTATTTGTATACACAAAATGTAGACCAAAACCAAAGAACTCAAATGCAATTTCAAAACCTTCAATCTACACTTAATGCAACCTTAGTTAAAGCAAATAAATTGACAAATAATGAATAAAACAACACATTTTACCCAATCAACCTCTATTGTACTGTGAGGGTAGTTATGCTTTAATGTTGATAGGATGTGGCTTCTCACAAATCAATAGCATGATGGTTCACTGAGGATGATTCATTAGAAATGGCTCCTGAAGGGGTCCATTTATAGACTTGAAAAAACGCTGATCAATGATGAAGATTTGATGACAAATAAACAACGATGATCAAAGTAGTTAAGTGGTTAAGAGATGGAGGGTGTAGGATAATTAAGAGTTTTGATTGATTTTTGGATTTTGTGGGAGATAGTTATGGGATGAGTAGTTAGGAAATTAAAAAAATCAATTCTTTTATTCACTTTTTAGGTGGCTATGTGGGGGATTTAATTTAATTAATTAATTAAATCATGTGTAGGAAGGGGACTAGGACTTAGAAAAATGAACTAGGAATTAGGGAAAATTATGGAATAATTAGGATAAATGATGGAATCAGGTCCTAATAATTGTGATAATTAGGATAATTTAGTGACCAGGACGATTAGGGGATAATTGATCAGGACTAGGAATAAATCAGGATATTCAAGATCACTAATCAAGATTAGGGAATAAATGATTAAGATTAGGGAAAAAATAGATGGTTCAAGGAATTAGGACCTGAGTAATTTTTAGGTGTCTACACTTATCATCAAATTTGGCATCTAACATATGTTTAGACCACCTGATGGCTTGTTGTACCATCATATATGTTTGTTTGTTTGTTAGCATTCTTTTATGCTTTGTTGGCTTGATTGAGCTATTCATACTCTTTATGTATTTGATTGGCATGTGTGCCACATATTATCTCATATGGATTGATTGGTGTGAGTTGCCACATGTGATGTTGTATGCTTTTGGTTGGTGTGAATGTTTCCATGTATTCCTAGTTTTATGTGAGTGTACTTGTATCCAATTCGACCATCTCCTAGGATAGTAGGGTGGGCCTAAGGGAACCACATGGTTGGGTGGTTGTAAGGGCACCTAACCCTATTTATTAATTATTTGGATAATTTAATAATTTATGGAAAAGAAAATTATGAATTGCCTTTATGTGTTTTCTTTAAATTTTTGGGGCAAAGAAGAGGTCATTTCATGTTTTTAAGGAAATTATGTTTTAGAATTGTATGAAATCATTTTCAATTCATGAGTAAATAAGTGTCGGAGTTGCATATGAAGAGTCATCTTCTTTAGTCACTCTTTTGGTGGAAGACAAAGAGGCATGTTGAATAGTTTTAAAAGAAAAAGAATATGGAGGTAACGGGAGGAGGATATGGGATGCATGTTTATAGAGCCATGAATGAAGAAAAGATCCTCTTCTTAAAATAAGGATTGAATTCAGACCCTCCTGAAGGTATTCTTTGGATATCTATAGATTTTACAAGTATTATGAAGAAATTGAAATGAGGAGGTCGTTGGGCAAGTTTAGGTTTTTTCAATTGTTACTTTAATCAATAAGTTTCTTAAACCCTTGCATCAATCTATTACAAGTATCAGTTGCTTCTCTCTTTTCATAAAACAAGGATTGAGTATATATTACAATCTGCATAGACTTGTAACATTTTGTAAATGGATCAATGGTTGGGATTCCTCATCTTTGCATGCATGATGGCCAAGTTTCTCAAAGATTACGCTTTAAACAACAATAACCTCTTTCTTCTGTTATGTTTCAAAATTATCTTTTCATTATTGCTAGATCTGCGCTATTATTAGTAGGAAATATTATTTTCATATCTTTCAAATCTTTCTTTGGCATGAGTTTGATTGCTTTAGATTGTAAAAGATTTTTCCTTTGTGTGAGTCTTGTCCTTTTTGCTATCATCTGATGGAATAGGGTAAGTTGTTATTTAACATCTGATTTGAGAGAGAGAGAGAGAGACATGTCAGCATAAGACAGTTTCTATCGCTTACACTGGAGTTTGTATTTCATATATAATTTGAAATATGCTCACGCCCTGTATAGGGTGCCTAATTGCTAAGATGATGCTCTTAACTGAAACCCTTAATGTTGTTTGAATTATTTAAAGGCAAGGAGATCGCTGGAAAAGGTTATGGAATTTGGCTTTACAACTACACAGCGTTTGCTTGAAATTTTATATCGCCATATTCTGTAATCATTGTATTTCATGAGATGACATCTTAGAGGCATAAATTTGAGAGTGATGGCCTTGGGACATACCAAAAATTTATAGACAGGTCCAATAATAATAGATTTTATGCCAAATCTAATCTTGTTTGTTGTTTTTCATCTTCTATGAATACAAAGTGCAGGGGAGCCCATTCTATATATTTGGGAGACCTCTCGAAACTGCTACAAAAGATATGCTTGAAGCTCTCTATCATCAACTGAGCTAAACTTTCGTATTTCTTTTATTTTATTTATTAGAATGGGTATAAGGGATAAATGCCCATATACAATCTCCTGCTTATAATCTTTTAATTTGAATGTTAATATTCTCTTATTCCTAAAATCAACATAAACCCATTTTACCTGAATACAGTATAGACAACCTACTAATTTGATTTGAGTAAAAGAAAAGGAAATTATAAAGAAATAGAACAACAAAGTGGACAAGTAGGTGGGGAAAGATTAGTGGCATGATGCCTTGTTTGTTTTGTTGTGTGCGAGCTGGACATAGGATAAGGTGATTAGATCTTATTTGAGGATCTAGGTATACGGACTTGCATTGCATCTTTTAAATGCAGAGATATTTTATGACTACATTTTGATGAAGATTGGAAATAATAGAGTGCAACGACATTAAAGCTATTGTTCATGAAGCTAGATGATCTGCCTATGATCTGTAGTTAGGTAAGCTCAGATTGCATTGTCTGAAGCTTTAATTTTTTATACATTTAGATTTGAGTGCATGATATTGGGAAATTTGCCTATTAGCAAGTTATAAAAGTAAATCTAATATTAGAATGAATGTCTGGATGCAGCATTTTGATTATTTTCTATTATTAGGTTTAAAAAAGTAGACTTAACCTTAGAGTGAGTGTAGATTGGAATCGTTTGAAGATAGTGGTAGGATTTAAATAATATGTCACATTTGAGAACATTATTTTCAATCAAATTTACATTGATAATTATAATGTGAGAATGGACATTTTTAGCCTTGATGCATGGTATTCTATATAGATAAGTGGTAGAAGTAAATTTGATCATAGTTTGGCTATAGATTGAAAATGGTTGATTTATCTTCATGTTCACTTTTTATGTAGTACAATGGAATTGGTAAGTATGGCATTAGAAGAGTTTTAATTGAAGCATGGAAGATGTGCCTTATTTGATCAATGATCCTTGTCACATTATTTTTATTTAAAATATTATAATCTTATTGTTAAGTTTGATTCTATTAAGATATTATATGACTTGTATTTATTAATGTTGTCAAGGAATTACAATATCCATATGGAGCATAGTTAATAATGAAGATGATGTATCATGGTGCATTATGTGTATACCTTATGACTATTTTCTTTACTCCATAATTATATAATAAATGTGTATTTATTTTAATGGTTCTTGAGGTAAATAAATGAGTGATTGTCATGAATGCTATCATGATGATTGATGGTTTGAGATTTACCATGTATTGATTTAGGTTGAAGACTTTACTTTATTTTAGATTTCAAAAAACATTTTCTAGATGTGGAAAAAGGATGTTTGGTGACCCTTCATACTTGTTGACAAGGATATCTATTTATTTCGCTATCGGTTATTGTTTGAAATCATTTTACGGATTGCAAGATCAAGTCCTGAACTATGAAATCGCTGCACTACGCATACATAGGCAAGGCCGTGATGAGCCCCCGAGACATTAGGTTGGCCCCTTAGGGCCTTAGGCTAGTATATTGCTCTCTGATATTTTAATTGATGTACTTTGTGGAACTAATGTCTGTATTTAGTTGTGCAGTTACAGGGCTATTATTCATGCAAGATACTGAAGCTAAGGAAGAGTTTTTCCATCTTTACGAGTGGATGATGAAATGGCATCTATTGCAGTTGATTGTAACTGTATAAGAAGAGATTGTATCTTAAAACTTCATCTACAATGAATGATGTTAAACTTATGAATAATCAAAATCTGAGTTTTAAGTAAATTTTCTTCTATCAACTTATTATATTTTTTAAGTATTTATTTTTACTTTAATCATTTTTATTATTATTTATTGATATTTCTTGAGTGGGCATTACAGTGGTGCTATACCATCATTGAGGACAAGTGAACTTGGAGGATACTCGTTGGAGAGCATGATGGACTCTTATAGTATTATGCATTTGTATGTCTTCTTGTTATAATATTGTAATCATTGTGAATTGGATTCGTGAGACCTTTGTAATAAGAGTTTAGATGTACTTCCTTTAATTCTCTTATGTAGATTATGATCCATCCTTGTTTGGGATGAGACCCTTTAATTGTAATAAATTATTGATATCAATTTGTATATTTTCACACCTCATCTTGTGAGGGCATTAGCATGATCGTTATATTGAAATCATGATCATATTGGCATGTTTCGTTAAGTTTATATAATTATGTATTTATGTTTATGAATACCTTAGTGTTGGATTACATTCCACCCATATAGATGACAATGATCCCATCTTTTCTTTTGGCATGTTTCATTGTTGGTGTCAAACAGACATAGTGTTTTGTAATTCTTTTGTCATGTTTTTCAATATGGTTTTAAATTCTTTGTTCTTCAAAAATAGTTTATTTCCCTCATGTTTTGGGAGAAAGAATTAGCTTTCACCTTATTCCTTGGAAATCAAGGCATTCAAGAGGTCCTCGTGTGGCCAAGTTGGAGCCCACAATCCCTTGAACATATGGTCTAAACTATTTTTAAATAGCACCAAAAATGAGGAAGTTATGCCTCGTTTAGCGAGAAAATGAACCTTGTTTTCTTGCCTCAGCTATTTTTGAGGATTCTATTTTTTCAAATTAGTCTACATAGTTTAAAATGCATGTAAATTGGGGTTACCAATATAAAATTATAGGAAGTTTAGAGTTTGTATTCTTGTGACACATTGCATAGTGCAAGTTATAATTTGTCTCCAAAGCATGAAGTTAAAGGAAGTATGGAGTTTAGAGTTTCATTGCAATTTGCACAAGTGCAAAATGCAATTGTACCTCAAAGCTCAAATTTGATCTAATCTCAAGTTTTAGAGTCCCTTCACATTTTTCAAACATGAAAACTACTAATGGTTTCTGAAACTCGAAGTTGCTCTAGGGTCAAAGTTTGAAGTTAGTTTGACATTTTGCATAGTGTGATATGTAAAATGGACTTTGAAGCCCAAGAGAGTGCAAAATGCAATTGCAACCTAAAGGCCAAACTAACTAGGTGTTATAGATTAGAAATTATAGCTTGATTCTAAAGTCTAAGATAGAAAGGCCTTGTGTAAAATGCAACTTGGGAATGAAATCCAAAATACAAGTCCTGACTGCAAATTTGAGTTGCAACCTACCAAAGGGTAAGTCCAAGCCAATGCAAGTTCTTCCCTGAAATCTAAACTTTTGGTAGTTTGGATCTTATGCTTTCTATATCCTATGATATTATATGGGTGGCCTAGTGGAAATGTTGGAGGGGTTTTAGTGGCCTTAAAAATCTTGACTCTCCTCCATGTCTCATTTTCTATGTCAACCATTGTGTTTTTAAGTCTTTTGCTTGGGTCACCTTGCTTTGTGCATTGGTGTACATGCCAAGTGTGTCATTACAAGTTATTATGACACCTTGGGAATGAAGAGTGTAGTGTGGTTTTCTTAATGCCACTTTTGTATCACAAAAAAATGTTGGTTAGTTTTTAACTATTAGTATCTCGAGTGTAATCTTGGGTCATTGCAATCCTAGTCCACTTTGTAACTCCCTATAATCATGCTCTTACATGTGTCATAATTTTTCATAAGTAACCCCCACATTTTATAGTTCTAGAATGACATTATATGCTATCATAACTTATTACACACATTACAAGATAGCTAACATGTGGCATAAAATGCCAACACAAAGTGGGATGCCTCATTATGCAAATGAGGCCAAAATAATAAATAAATACAAATAAATAAATAATCCAAACATTAGGAATTGTAAGGTACATATGTCACACCTAATCCCAACAACAATCATAATATCTCAAGTCCTCTTCATCCTTCCCACAATAAAAGAGTTATTGATCATAACATTCATGCCATTACCCATTAAACTATATATCCTCCTTTCTCTTCTTCTAAATTGGAAAGATTAAATGACAAAGGGTTCAAGATCCTAGCACATTCTGGCTATAAAGAAAAAGGCCCTAGCCCTCATGAGAATGGTATCACTAATTTTTTTTTACCTTGAGTCTTATCTCCATAAAGATGGCCTTGGATATTCTCCTTTTTGTGATTCATCCACTCCCTTTCATTCCCATCTTCTCCATGATTATTCCCACTCTTTGATCCCTTATCCCTAGAAATATATTGTATTCATATAAATCTACATACTATTATTCTTCACTTATGCACTAGGAATGGTAAGTCACTTTATAAAACACTATATTCTTATGTATGTTTTATTCATTCCACCTTAACATATCTCTTAAGAACATTCCTTTCTACCTCCTCCATACTACTACTACTATGTTGTGACCTATTACCTCTTTTCATAATAGTTCATTACGTTAGTCATACTAGTCTTGGAATTTTGAGCCCTCCACATATCCCACTAAGACATTATCATACATATACATATTTACTACCCTATGCTACATGTGTGTTTCCCATGATAATTCCATGATAATATTTCTCGTCTCATATTCTTGATAGTTGACCTTAATAGTGACCCATAGAACCTTATAGGTAGATCACCTCTCCCCCTCTTTCCTCATCTAGTACTGAGTGCCACTAAGCATGTTGTTGTTTGTACTCCTTGGTGGAGGTGCTGACCAATGCTACAAGGGTGACATAAATTAAAAAAAATGTCAAAACTATTTGGTCTAATATTTGATGATGAGCCCTTACATCTTACTAATTGCATGGTGTTAGGCTATCAAGGGGCATCAAAAAGAAAATAAAATCAAGATGTTTGTACTCTTCAGTGGAGGCACTAGCTAAAGCTACAGGGTGACATCCAAAATAAATAAAAAGCATATAAAAAAAGTAAAATCAAATCCAACAAATTTCATAGAAAGTCTGTAGAGCATCCAAAGAAAATTTACGAAAACACTCAACTACCTCAAGATGTTCCCATCTCTTCTCTCTCCATTTCTACTTTGATCCTCCCTATAAGTCATTCTAGGTTAATCTTGTGAGCTCAAGGTTTCATTTCCTGTGCTTTTTTATAGCATATACTTATAAATGGATTTCCTACTATAGCATATGTTATGTCAAAAAATGTCCCCTTGGGGGATTTTCCCTCTTAAGGTTTAGCTCTTGGGTCCTAGAATTGCATTTAGAGCATCTTGCATGTCATTTCTGACTCTCAATGAGAACCCTTCAAGGGTCTTGTGACAAATAGGACCTAGGGGGCTGCACTTTAATGAATCCTGAGAAAAAATGGCAGGGTGGACTTGGGTGCTAGCACCCTAGTCCATCCCTATTTTGGGTTTGCCCTAATTTCAAATGTCAGTTTAGTGACTATTGTTTGGGTCCTATACCGACATCTAAAGTTTGAATTACAAAATTCTTAGCAGGAATCTTTGTAGTTGCATATATAAGCATGATTAGGTTTCATTTGCAAACTAGATGGACATTAGATGGACATTTTGATTAACAAGCTTTTGTGAAAGTGATTCAAGGCATTCATTGTGTTGCAAAGTAGTACTTTGTTGTTATTGTGTTTGTATTTGTAGATTTGGCATCCATCTCCTCATGGCATGAAGAGCATCTTCCTTCCATGAGATCTTCACTACAAGGTGATATCTATTGTGTTTTCAATCATTTATCATTTGGATTTTTACCTCTATCTCACTAGGATATGCACTCTCATCTGACAACAGTGTTTAGAAGACTTGAATGTCTCTCTGGGGCTTGACCGAGGCAAGCCCCTAAACACCACAACCCCCTCCCACACTCCTTGTGATTGTAGGTTACAGGTGTCGAATTTTGTGGAGTGGAGTTGCAGAGAGGAGTGGTAGACATCAAGGATTCAGGATCTAAAAAGAGGCTAGACACTAGTGCTTTTCTTGGACTAGGGCGCTAGTCCCCGTGTCCTCCGCAGTTGAATTCCTAGAAATGGAAGTTGCAGTGCAGATCAGTATCAGAAGGAGATCAGGATCCTGCAAAGAAATATATACCTTGGACTTGGGCGCTAGTCCCTGTGTCCCCAACTTTTCCACCTTCTGAACTTTAAAAAATAGTGAGTTAAATATCTTTGTCCTTTACCTTAGTCTGAAAGGATTTGCTGTAATTTGATAATTTGCCTACTGATTTGCATATTTAGGGTTTCTAAGTACAATTGAGCATTAGATAGAGACATTGTTTGACACATCCAAGAATCCATAGCTTCCCAAGTGGTATCCCAACTTGATAGGTGATTTCTCTCTCTTAGTGGAGATTCAACTCAATTGATAAGCCCTTGGAATGTTTGTAGTGAAAGGAGGATTTTGCATAAACCATTAAAACCCCATTTCCCCCCTTTTAACAAAAAACCACTACAAAACATTTTGGTGAACCTATGTTTTTGAACTTTTTGGCACCTTTCTGAGTATTGTTTGATATATTTGCATTCATTCATCTTATTGCATTCAAAAAATTACAAAAACATTGAAAATTTTAAAAAATTTGAAAAAATTGGCATTTTAGGCTTGTATTTTGGCATAGTTTGAATTATTTGGCATTCAACTTCATCACATTTCTGTCATTTTAATTAGATCTGATTTAAATTACATAAATTCATCATTTACAATTCACTTGCATTGCATTTTTGTGATTAATTTGACAAAAATTGCTTGAAATTGTGCATTTTTCATAAAAACCTAGTTTTGCATTAACTAGAGTTTGTAGTCAAAATCTTGTTTCAGATTTTACTACCATTTTCAAACACTCATTAGGACTTATTTCTAATAGTAGTGTTGCACCATAGTGGTCCTCTTGCAAAATTTCATTTCTAGGGTTTGAAAACCTTGCATTTTCACTAGATTTGGGCCTTATCATCTCTCTAGATTCGCATCACAAGCATGTTGTAAGGGATTTTGCTGCATTAATTGTCTATTACTAGGGTTATTATCTTCTGCTCCTCAAATTCCTTACAACACCCCTTTTACTAGGCCTTTACAGTGAAAATTTACATATTTTAGCACATTTTCAGTAAGTTTTGACTCTAGGTTTGCATAAAAAGCATGTTGTGAAATATATTGCTACACTATTGGACTGTTATTAGACATATAATTTTCTTTCCCTCTTGAAAATTTTCACAACACCTTTTTTCCTAGTGATTTGCATTGAAAAAAGTTGAAAAATCAAGCATTTTAGGTCATTTTCATACATACTTTTGCATTTGCTCTTGCATAAGTTTTGAAACCTTTTGAAATATGATTTAGAATACATTTGAAAACATATACATGGCTTCTCAATACAACAATAATGCTAGGCTTCTTCCTAGGCCGCATTTGAAAAGATGAGCCCTTGAACTTCAAATAACATTTACACCTCATGACAAAGAAATGGTAGATACCGAAGGGCCTATTTACATTTGATGTAGGAGCATCCCTAGTTCAAGATAAATCTTGCATCAACCAAAAAACATTTGCATTTTAGTTGTTTGTAGTTTAGTTTGTTTCTTTTCATTTTCCATTTCAGTTCAAGCAGTTCAATTAGTAGTAGTTTCTATATTTTAGTCTGCATTCTACCGCAGTTGCATTTTAGACCTTGCGGAGTTGGATTTAGCATCTAGATTCATTCATCTACATCACATCCAAAATTTAGAACATTTGGGTCAACTACCGGAAAGATATCACTATCAGAAGATCTACTATTTTCTCATAACAGAGCATCCTAACAGTCTCAGACAATCAGCTAAAGGAGAAGACTTGTAGAGCATTTCTCAACTTGTGGAGCCTAATGACACATCATTCAATGATCTTTGGTTTGTGGTTGACCTTCCCCGAGATCTGCACATCATTTCATTCATTTGCGGAGGAATTCTTCTTCTTTAGGTCCAACCTATCTGTGTACACACATTATAGCTCTTCATTGGAGTTCGTGATCTTCCTTGGCCGACACGGAGGAATCTTTTGTACTAGAGATGATATATAAGGATGTAATAGATCCCTAGGAAAGCAGATCTCAACAATTAGAATTTTACTCATAGTGGATAGTCTAGATTTTGTGCGAATGCGCTTCAAAGCTATATCTTGTGTATATTCTGTAATCAAGCCTGTGAGCCCTATTTTAAGCCCGCATGATGCCGTCTGATTTGTATTTGAATTCTTTGATATATCAAATGACTAAATTTGCATTTGCTTCATATCTTTGAGTTGTTTCCATTGTGTTTACTCTTGATGCACAGTTTGGACAGTTTATTCTATGAACCCTCCTATCGTGACTGCACCAAGTGGTATCAGAGCAAAAGTTTGAATCTTTGGGAGCAAAATCAAGTGAAGTTGGTGAAGGAATTCTATAAGATCTTGTTGTGGACAGATCACCAAATTGAGGTAGGTTACTTGTGTCACAACTGATCACCGATTGTGAGGCAGTTGTCACCTTGTAGCCCGATCGCTGAACTTGAGCCAGTTTACACTTGATCCTAGGAAGATGCCGCCAAGGTGAGTTGCTGTTGTTGGAACAATAGCTAGTCAGATGGATGAGATGATGGAAATGATGAAAACAATGTGAATTTGATTGGATGTTGTTGAGGAAGATAGGTGAAGAGGATTGACACCTAGACCTAATGTTGAAAGTGACGATAAAGAGGAATTTTAATTTGTTGAACAAATTGGTGAAACCCTAGGAGGTGATGAAGAAGAAGAATCAGATCAAGTAAAAATGTTGTGAGCTATTTTGAAGATTGGAAAGAGACCTAGAGTGGATGTACCAAATTACACTGGCAATTTGAACCTTGAAGAGTTGATTGACTAGATAAATGACATGGAAGAATATTTTGAATATGAAAAAGTTGAAGATCCAGAGAAGGTAAAATTTTCAAAGACAAAGTTGAAAGGAGGTGCTTCTATATGGTGGAAAGAAGTTCAGTTGGATAGAAATAGAAGAGGAAAAGAAAAGATTACAAAGTGGGATAGGATGGTGACAAAATTGAAGAATCAATTCATACCTGTTGACTACGAGTTGGAACTATTGAAAAGATTGCAAAACCTAAGACAAAAGGAGAAATCCGTGAAGGAGTGTACTAGAGAATTTCTTAAGATGATCATAAGAATAGGACATAGTGAAGTAAGCAAGGAGAAAGTGGATATATACATCAATGGACTGAGATTGAACATTCAAGAAAAACTAAGCTTGGTAAGGATGATATCTTTGGAGGAAGTATATCAGTTTGCCTTGAAAGTTGAAGAGAAGCTGAATAAGAGGCATGATTAGAGACAGAGAGGAAGAGGAGGTAAATTTTAGAGAGGTAGAACATTTTCCAGAGGAGACAAATCACATCCGAAGCAAAACAAGCCTGACAACCCATTCAAGGAGGACAGAGATGGCAATACCTACCAGAACAATGACAAAAAATTTCATCACAAAGGCAATTATAATTCACACTGGAATGAAGGATACGAAAGAGAAAGAAGAGGACCTGATAGGAGAACATTCAAAGGCACTCGTTTCAAGTGTGGAGGTGAAGGACATAGATCATTTGAATGTAATCAGGGTAGTACAAGCAAGAGGATAGAGAACAGTGGAAGAGCAACCTATGTTGAAGAAGAACCTATTGGATCACCCAGTTCAGTTGGTAAACTAGAGAAAGGAGAATCACTGGTGATGAGGAGAGCACTATTTCAAGTATAGACAAATGAGGAACAACCGCAGAGGAAGAGTTTGTTCAGAACCAAATACAAATCAGGAGGTAAGTGTTGTAAAGTTTTAATTGATAGTGGTAGTTTTGATAATCTAGTTTCAGAAGAGATGGTGACTAAGCTAAAGTTGGAAATATTGAAACACCCTAAGCCCTATCAAATAGCATGGATTCAGGATGATCATAAGTTACTAATGAGTGAACAATGTTTGGTGAAATTTTATATTGGATCTTATCATGATGAAGTCTTGTGTGATATTATGCCTATGGATGTATGTCATATTTTGTTGGGTAGACCTTGGTAGGATGATAGAAAAGCTATACATGATGGGAGAAAGAATACTTATACTATAACATCAAATGGAAAGAGGATTACTTTGATTCCTTTGGAAGATGATCCTAAGAGTGAAGTATGTGGGAATGCTAGAATCTATTTGGTAGATGGAAGAAAATTTATGGATGGTTTGAGACATGAGAATATGTGTTATGCTTTGATTCCTAAGAAGCCTGAAACATTGAAGAAGGAGAGTGAAGAATCACAACCATAGGAGATAAAGGATTTGCTGACAGAGTATGAAGACATCATATCAGACAATGTACCTAAAGGATTGCTACCAATCAGGACTATCAGTCATCACATGGATCTTATACCGGGAGCAAGTTTGCCTAACAAAGTAGCACACAAAATGACACCGGCAAAGAATTAAGAACTGAATAGGCAGATACAGGAATTGTTAAGAAAAGGTTTGATCAGAGAAAGTTTGAGTCCTTGTGCAGTACCTGTAGTGTTAGCACCAAAGAAAGATGGAGAATGGAGAATGTGTACAGATTCTAGAACAATAAACAAGATCATAGTTAAGTATAGATTTCCTTTACCTAGGATGGATGATATCATGGATTGTTTGAGTGGAGCAAGATATTTCACAAAGATAGATTTGAAGAGTGGATACCATCAGATCAAAATCAGAAAAGGGGCTGAATGGAAGATTGCTTTTAAGACAAATGATGGATTGTATGAGTGGTTAGTGATGCCTTTTGGACTAACAAATGCATCGAGTACTTTCATGAGATTGATGAATGAAGTCTTGAAGAGATTCTTGGGTAAGTTTGTTATTGTATATTTGGATGACATTCTGATTTTCAGTAAGACAAAAGAAGAACATTTGCAGCACCTAAGACAAGCTTTGCAGAGATTGAGAGAGGAGAAATTGCTGATAAACATCAAGAAATGTAGTTTCATGAAGGAAGAATTGGTATACTTGGTATTTGTGATTTCTACGGAAGGATTGAAGATGGACCCTAAGAAAGTAAGAGCAATAGTTGAATGGCCTACACTGGAGAGCATTGGAGAAGTGAGATCATTTCATGGATTGGCTAGTTTCTACCAGAAGTTCATTAGAAATTTCAGTTTAGTTTGTAACCCTATGACAGAGACAATGAGAGGTGACAGAAAAGATTTTAAGTGGACATTAGGAGTAGATAAAAGTTTTGAACTATTGAAGCAGAAGGTGACAAAGCAACCTGTTTTGGCATTACCATATTTCAATAAGGTATTTTATGTTGATTTTGATGCAAGTGGGAGTGCAATTGGAGAAGTGTTAAGTCAAGAAGAAAGACCTGTAGCATATTTCAGTGAGAAGTTGAATGATGCAAGGAGAAGATATTTAGTTTATGATCAGGAGTTCTATGTCATAATTCAAGCCTTGAAGAAGTGGAGACATTACTTGTTGCCTAAGGAGTTTGTGTTGTATACAGATCATCAAGCTTTGCAATATTTGAACAGTCAAGGTAAGTTGAATTAGAGACATATGAGATGGCTAGAGTTCATGTAGAGTTATACTTTTGTGTTGAAGCATAGGAGTGGTAAATTAAAAAAAGTTGTTGATGCCTTGAGTAGGAGAAGGAACTTGTTAACAGAAATGAGAGTTGAAGTGTTGGGATTTGATGAATTAAAGAACATGTATGATGGAGACACTAATTTTGTAGAACCTTGGAAAGCATGTTAGGAACCTATTGTGATAGATAGGAGTAAGTGGTTGGACTATTTCATTCAGGAAGATATGTTGTTCAAAGGAAGTCAGTTATGCATACCTAGAAGTTTAATGAGAGATAATTTGATCAAGGAGAAACATAGTGGTGGATTGGAAGGACATTTTGGAATTGACAAGACAGTGGCTTTGGTGAGTGAAAACTATTTTTGGCCTCAGATACATAAGGATGTTAGGAAATTTGTGCAAAGTTGTAGAGTATGTCAAATTGTAAAAGGGAGCAGTTAGAATGCTAGATTGTATAAACCTTTGACGGTACCAGAGAGACCTTGGGTAGACATAACTATGAATTTTGTAATGGGATTGTCGAAGACACGGAGAGGACATGATTCAATATTTGTAGTGGTGGACAGA
Source organism: Cunninghamia lanceolata (assembly GCA_027924645.1). Classification (NCBI taxonomy): domain Eukaryota; kingdom Viridiplantae; phylum Streptophyta; class Pinopsida; order Cupressales; family Cupressaceae; genus Cunninghamia; species Cunninghamia lanceolata. The sequence continues at coordinate 3,618,056 of BSBN01000178.1, read as the reverse complement.
TTTTCAACGATGGCACATTTCATACCTTGTAAGAAGACAATTGAAGCAGTGCATGTAGCTGACCTATTTTTTATAGAGATTGTGAGACTGCATGGATTACCTAAGAGTATAACTTCAAACAGAGACACCAGATTTCTTGGATACTTTTGGAAGACACTTTGGAAGAAGATGAAGATAGATTTGAAATTTAGTTCAACATTTCATCCACAGACTGATGGACAGACAGAGGTAGTGAATAGGAGTTTGGAAAACTTGTTGAGATGTTTGGTTGGAGAGAAGGAAAGAAGTTGGGATTTGATTCTTTCACAAGCAGAGTTTGCATACAATAATTCAGTGAATAGGAGTATCGGAAGAGCACTTTTTGAGATTGTTACTGGAGTAAACCCTAAAGGAATTGTAGAATTGAGAGATATCAGTGTAGAAGAAAAGAGAAGTGTAGAAGTTGAAGAATTTCTAGGTCATATGAAGAAAGTGCATGATCAAGTTAAGAAGCATTTAGAGGACATGAACAATAAGTATAAGGAAAAGGCAAATGAGAAGAGAAGACATAAGAAATTTACAGTTGGAGATGAAGTGATGGTATATTTGAGAAAAGAAAGATTTCCAGTTGGCACATATAACAAGTTGAAGATGAAGAAGTTTGGATCTTGTAAGATACTCAGGAAATTTGATTTAGGAAATACCTATGAAGTGGAATTACTAGAGACATTGGGCATATCACCTATTTTCAACATTGCAGACCTATATCAGTATCATGAAGCAGAGTTCAGTGACAACATTGAAGAAGACTTAAAGAAGTGGTTACCACAACAAGCACCGGAGAAAATTGAAGACATCGTAGACAATAGAGTTGGGCACAGCACCAGAGGAAGACAATACAAAGAATATCTTGTGAAGTGGAAAGGTAGACTGGAAGAAGATTCATCATGGATTTCTCAGGCTAAGGTGGACCGTCTTAGTTCTCCCTTAGCCCCGGCAAAGTGAGGGACTCACTTTTTCAATAACCCTGGATGTCTGATGCAGGAGCATCCCTGGTTCAAGAGCAATCTTGCCTCAACCAAAAAACATTTGCATTTCAGTTGTTTGCAATTTAGTTTGTTTCTTTTCATTTTCCAGTTCAGTTCAGGCAGTTCAGTAAGTAGCAGTTTCTATATTTTAGTCTACATTCTACCACAGTTGCATTTCAGACCTTACGGAGTTGGACTTAGCATCTAGATTCATTCATCTACATTATATCCAGAATTTAGAACATTTGTGTCAACTACCGAAAAGATATCGCTATCAGAAGATCGACTATTTTCTCATAATAGAGCATCCTGACAGTCTCAAACAATCAACTAAAGGAGAAGACATGCGTAGCATTTCCTAACTTGTGGAGCCTAATGACACATCATTAAATGATCTTTGGTTCATGGCCAACCTTCCCTAAGATCCGCACGTCATTCCATTCATTTGCAGAGGAATTTTTCTTGTTTAGGTCTAACCTATCCGTGTGCACATGTTACAGCTCTTCATTGGAGTTCGTGATCTTCCTTGGTCGACGTGGAGGAATATTTTGTACCAGAGATGATATATAAGGACGTAATGGATCCCTAGGAAAGCAGATCTCAACAATTAGAATTTGACTCATAGTGGATAGTCTAGATTTTGTACGAAGGCACTTCAAAGCTATATCTTGTGTATATTCTATAATCAGGCCTGTGAGCCCTATTGTAAGCCCACATGATGCCGACCAATCTATATTTGAATTCTTTTATCTATCAAATGACTGAATCTGCATTTTCTTCATATCTTTGAGTTGTTTCCATGTGTTTACTCTTGCTGCATAGTTTGGACAGTTCATTCTGTTAACCCTCTTACCGTGACTGCACCAACATTCCAGTGAAAATCATGGAAATACCTATGCATGGAACACTCATAGACCCTAAAGAGTTCCTTCTTAAACATGATTTGGCACAAAACTATTATGACCTGCAGATTTGAGAATTAAAACACATAATGGATCTTTGATGAAAACATTTGGATTGGTAAAACTGTTAGTCTTAGTTTATGACAAAGTTGTGAATCAGTTATTTGATGTTATCCCCTTTCGGACCTCTTTCATGTAAAACTAGGACACCCATGCCTTAAGGCTATGAATGTTGTCCTTTCAACTATTCATAGATGCCTAAAATTCCCTTTGCATGGAGAGATCCATACTATTCATCATAACACATACCAACCTTCAGCTAAGAGCAAGAATATCACCCTTGATTACTTTTAGCCGCAACCTAAAACAGAACCTGAGCCATGAAGAGACCAATCCTTCCTAAATTATAGATGATACAAAGCAAAAAACAACTAGCTAGAGTGGCCAGGCCTCCTTTATAAACAATGAGGGATGAACAACATGTGTTTGAGGATCCCCTTAGAGAAAAAGGAAAACAAACACAAGACTACTATGGATATGACGTGATAATTGGTGTAATAGATGTGGATAAGGAAAAGTTTCATAACTCACCTTGTCCATGGAGAGATGGTATCTATGCTGAGGTTCTTCCTCTGACATCCTTACAAGGATTGGGAGGTTTTCATAGATAACAAAACATTCCACCGAGACCAATGAAATTTGAACATAGTGCTTCCTCCTCTAATGTGCAAAACCCTATGGGAAATATGATGAAGCCTTTGAAGAAGTAAGTGCTAAAACAAGAAGGAATAGACAAGAAAAAGAAAGGAGGAGGAGAAGACAAGCTTTTGCCCAACAACTTGCCGCTCAACAAGAAAACATTCAACCTAACATTGAAATAAACATAGAAAACCTCAACACTGAAGAATTGGAAGAACAAAAGTTGGGCTAAGGTACCTTACACACCTCTTTCCTCTAGGATCAGAGATTGGGAAGCAGATGATTTTCTCAATGACAACCCTTAGTTTGGGTATCCCTACATGTAAGTATCTCTAACCCTTTACCTCTATGATGTGTTTTCCCCGTGAGGTGTTATGTGTTGTTTAGGCCTCCTAGGATGACCCTTGATACTCTTGTAAGGTCAAGGATACTGGGAGACCGCCTCTATTGTGACCCTTCTTCTATTTATATCATCATTCTTCTATATTGCTTCTCTATTTTCATTTCTATGTGTTGTGTCTTATGGACATAGCGTTGTGGTTGGTGACTTGGGGGCACCCTCCTACGTGACTATCCCTAAGGTGCTTGTTTCTCCTCTCTTGATTTATTGTTTCCCTTCCTCTAGTGGTCCTATCTAGTGGGCGGATGATGAAAAACATATTATATTGATGCGGACCTAGTGTCCCTTTAGCGAGTAATCAAAAAATGGACCTAATCCATGGGGTTGTTGTATATTATCCGACCCTTGGCTAGTAGAATCACTTCATGATTTCTTGATGTTGTCTTATCGCACTTACAAAACATAATAATACTGCTACTCCATACACTTTATCCATCTTTAATCTTGCATTCCTCAGTTCTCTTGCATTGTTGTTTATCATGATTATATGGACACTAACACTTTTCTTGCAGGAATGTGTTTGTGGGAACATTTGGCGATCATAAAGTACATATCACCTCCGGGGGGCATGGGCTTTGCAAGAGCTCATGTTCCCTTGTGTGCTTTCTTCCTACCTTAACATGCTTGATATCAATACACGACATCAACCACCTTAAGGTGGGGGCATATATAAGGTAAGCTATCTGTTTTAGATGCTAGCAATGTGTGTTTGTGAATCTTGAATCTATATTAATCACTTAAGCCCTCTGCAGAGGCGGGATATCATACATATCATTTTTATCTTAAGCCCTCTACGAAGATAGGATATCATGCATATCCTTTTATCTTAAGCCCTCTGTGCGAGCCAGGGATGGTGTATTTCTTGAGGAGAGTGCACAATCCTGTCATTTTCAAAAATTCCTCCAAGCAAGCAGGGAACAGATTTGAGACTATACTAACACTTAAACATGTCTTTGGTGATTGTTGTGGCAAAGCCCAATCATCGGTGTGTGCCTATAATGTGCCAGAGATGGTGATGAACCTAGAAATAGGTACACTCCATCGCTTGTATGTCGTGTTTTCTCCATGTCTTCCATGTGTGTGTGTGTGGCATGTTTATTCCCAAGCATAGTCTAAGGACCAATGGTGATGAGTCCCTCCTATACTTTGGGATTTGTATGGCATGTTTGTTCTCAAGTGCAGTCTAAAGACTGGTGGCGATGAGTCCCTCCTACTTTTTGAGATTTGTATTGCATGTCTATTGCCCCATGTGCAGTCTAAAGACTGTTGGCGATGAGTCCCTCCTACATTTTAGGTTGTGTGTTTACTTTCCTTGTACTTGCATTCTGCATTTCATATATGATAAAAATAAAAATAAAATAATCATCACATTCGTTGTATTCACTATGTTTTGCATGTCTTCAATGTTGTCTTCTTCATGTTTTGTGTACCTCTTACTGTCTTCAATGTGTTTGGCGTGTCTTCTCTGTGCCTGGCATGTTTGTTGTGTTTGTAGACCGTACTTTAATGCATACATGTATTGGCCTTGCATTTATACATACATTAAAGTGGGGGCTAAATGTTATGTCAGAAAATGTCCCCTTGGGGGATTTTCTCTCTTAAGGTTTAGCTCCTAGGTCCTATAATTGCATTTAGAGCATCTTGCATGTCATTTTTAACTCCGGATGAGAAAACCTTGGGTCTTGTGACAAATAGAACCTAGGGGGCTACACTTTAATGAATCCTAAGCAAACATGGTAGGGTGGACTTGGGTGCTAGCGCTCTAGTCCAGCCCTATTCTGGGTCTGCCCTAATTTCAAATATCATTTTAGTGTCTGTTATTTGGGTCCTATGCCGACATCTAAAGTTTGAATTATGAAATTCTTAGCGGGAATCTTTGTAGTTGCATATATAAGAATGAATAGGTTTCATTTGCAAACTAGATGGAAATTAGATGGACATTTTGATTAACAAGCTTTTGTGAAAGTGATTCAAGGCATTCATTGTGTTGCAGAGCAGTACTTTGTTGTTATTGTGTTTGTATTTGCAGATTTGGCATCCATCTCCTTATGGCATGAAGAACATCTTCCTTCCATGATATCTTCACTACAAGATGATATCTATTGTGCTTTCAATCATTTATTATTTAGATTTTTGCCTCTATCCCGTCGGGATACGCACTCTCATCTAACAATGGTATTTGGAAGACTTGAATGTCTCTTTGGGGCTTGACTGAGGCAAGCCTCTAAACACCACAACCCCCTCCCACACTCCTTGTGATTGCAGGTTATAAGTGTCAAATTTCATGGAGTGCAATTGCAGAGAGGAGTGGCAGACATCAAGGATTCAAGATCTGAAAAGAGGCTAGACACTAGTGCTTTTCCTGGACTAGGGTGCTAGTCCTTGTAATCTCTACAGTTGAATTCTTAGAAATGGAAGTTGTAATGCAAATTAGTGTTAGAAGGAGATCAGGATCCCACAAAGAAATAGGTACCTTGGACTTGGGTGCTAATCCCCATGTCCCTAACTTTTCTGCCTTCCAAACTTTGAAAAATAGTGAGTTAAATATCTTTGTCCTTTACCTCGGTGTGAAAGGATTTGCCATAATTTGATAATTTACTTACTGATTTGCCTATTTAGGGTTTCTAAGTACAACAAAGCATTAGATAGAGACATTGTTTGACACATCCAAGAATCCACAGCTTCCCAAGTGGAATCCCAACCTGATAGATGATTGCTCTCACTTAGTGGAGATTCAACTGGGTTGATAATCCCTTGGAATGTTTGTAGTAAAAGGAGGATTTTGCATAAACCATTAAAACCCCATTTTCCCCCTTTTAACTAAAAAAAACACTACAAAACAGCATATCACTACATTCTTTCATCCCCCATTCCACTATACATTTGTTTTTCTTTATTCTCTCAAAATTCAAGATTATGCATTAACTAGTTCCTTGAATAATCCATAGTAAACCTTATGTTACTCACTTGTATGTTTTCACTATTCCATATCCTTATATGTCACATCTCCTTGTATCTCTTACACTTACATTACACACTTCTCCTATACACTTCCACTTTTCCATATACAAGGCATACATTTATTTGATAGTTGAAACAAGTTTCCTTATCACCTCAGTGCATATGATTAGGAAGACATGGTGAGATCTATTGAGATATGTTATGATCCTTGTGCTCATAAAAAAAATTCTACTACCTATTCATATCCTCTTATGACATAGTTCCTTCCTTCTACCTTATTCCTCTTATCACTTCTACCCATGCTATCTCTTGTTATCCAGCCATTGATTTATCTTCACTTTCATTAAAAACTTCACCTCCTTCTATCCTACCACTTTCTCATCACATATATCATTACTCCTCTAAATATTAGGAGGAATTATCTTACTTCTCTTATTACTATCTTTTTCACCTACCATCTCTTGGGGGTATCTCTACTACCTATTCTTGGGGGAATCTACCTTAAACATATTCCACACCTATATGTTTCCTTCTCTTTGACTATGTGTCTTAATCTATTTATTCATCCCCCACATTTCCTATCTTCTTTCCCTATCATTGGAGGCATCACATCATATTTAGTTCTCCTACTTCTTTCCTACCTCTATGTTTATCTCGCATCCTCTTTCTTATCCATCCTACCTTATCATTACCCTCTAAGTTTTCCTCTTATCATATCCATCTACCTCATTCACTTGGGGTCATTGTCCACTTCTCCCCCTTGTGATTTATTTTCCTCTTGGGGTGCATGACCTTGGTATCCCCCACTTTTTAGTTCGTGCTTGATCATTCTCATTACACACTCTTTCTCTCCTTTTCCTCAAGGCTCTTTCTATGATTATCCTTCCTCTTATGGGCATGACTTTGGTATTCCCCCTACTAAGTTCATCATTCATGGTTTACTTTCGCTCCCATCTTCTCTCTCTTCATCACTTATAAGTTTCCATTTTAATCAATATCCTTTCTCCCTGCATTATCACCATGATCTTTGCTCAGTCAAGGGCATGACCTCATTTGTTCCCTTCATGACCTCCTTTCCCATCATCATCTTGGGGGAATGATCTCAATGCTTCCCCATCTTCCTTCTTTCTTCCTCTTCTCCTTTTCTCCTCTCACCAAATCCTTGGCATCATTTTCCCTTTCTCCCCTTAATTTTTTCCTTAAATTAATTAGCTCATATTAACTTTTCTTCTTTCACCAAAAATTTAAGGAGGAGGGAATATATTCTATAAACTTTGGTTATATGCTTATAATTTACTCAATCTTGACCATGACCATGATGATTTTCCTTTCCTATCATCTTTGGGTCAAGCTTGGCCTTTTATTCAATTGAGTGGTTACCATATAACAATTGATGACATGTCACTTTTTTCCTTTTTCTTTTTCCCTACCTTGTCATTGTTTGGGGTGTCAATTGCATGTATCTAATACGTGCTAGGTTGGTAAATGCATATATCCAAGGGTGACAACTACACAGCCAAAACCTTTATCATTTATTTATTTTTTGTTGATTGTCATCACCAGCATCATTATTGTGTTCTTTAACTAATCCTATTCTTGAATGGCTACCTTACAACCCTCATTTTCATGACCATTGAATGATATTCACTATCCAATTTCCTTGTTTCTAATCTGCCTATGCCAAGGTACCTCTTTTTTTCATGAGTCACTATCACTATCTCTTCTTCTCCTTTGTGGTTCACTACCATTCTTTCCTCTTTTCCTTTCTCTCCTTAGTTCTTCTATGGAGAACATTTTCATAAATATATCCCTAAATGGTAAGGATAAAGGTTTTTCAATAATTTTCATATGTGTTCATGATATAGTAGCATGTATTTTCTAGTCTATTTTTAGATAGATTTGTGTTTGATTTGAGTTCTATTTCTTAGCTATATTTCCATTTTTTGTTGTTTGTTTTCTTTTGTATGTGTATAGTGACTACTTTCCATGGATGATTTACAAGACCAAGTACAAGCGCTTGCAATGAAGAATGGAGACAAATCAAAAGATCACTACTTCTTCTATGGTAATTATATCCTCCAGGTATTTCATGATTATATGCTTTATTATACTCTTATTTTAGTGACCTTCTTTCCTCATAGCATTTCATAAGCCCGCTAAATTGGGGGGGATGTAATAACAAATATTACATACCCTGCAATTCTATTTACCATGGTTTGTAGTCTTTTTAGTGTTTCCCTCAGTTTTCCCTTTTTATCCCTTTCTAGCCTTTTTTTACCTCTACTTTCCCTCATCTCCCTAGTCTTCCCCTTTATATATGTCTTGAACCCTCCTTAAGCCTTAATTTCTTGTCCCTCTATCTCCTCTTAACCTTCTCATGTGTTTTTCCATCTTCTATGTGTTCCTTAACCCATAAGCTATCATTATCTCCATTTCCAAGGTTATTGCTATACATTAGTCCAAATATTACACACTCTCTTATCCCCTCTCATGTATGTCCTACCCTTCTTCCATTTCTTCCATATCTTGCAAAATGTAACTTGAAATCAGCTAAAACAACTTCCAATCATCTTCTTTTCACCTCTTCTTCCTCTCTATCTAACTTGAGCCTCCTCAATATAGGGTACAAATGTGCCCTATAGATTTGTATCATCCTTCTTTCACTCCAAAAATTTAATGATATTTCCCTAGACCAACTTACTACATTTTTAGTTGTTCCTGACCTAAATTCAGTAAAAAGTCTATAAAAAGGAGTCTTTTCCTCTCATTTTAGACATCCACAATCAAGTTCCTCTTTCATATTACTATTGTGTTGGAGCTTTGGTCTATAATTTTAGATTTTTTAAGCATTAGAGTCTTGCCATACTATTGAAGTATTATTATTGGGATTTGGAGTCCATTCTTGCAACATTTTAGACCTTAGGCATATCTATTGTGGAGTCTCCTCTTTGTTGTCTTCTCTTCCATAGCCTATCTCCTTCTTCTTTCCTAATCCCCCTTCTATTCAACCTTATTTATACCTAATTTGTTATTTTCACCTCCCCATCTCACTCCTTTTAAGCCCCATACCCTTTTTGTTGCATTATGTTTCCATTTAATTGCCCATTTCCTTCTCCCATTACCCTCCTTTCATCCTTGTTTCCATTTCCTCTTTGGTGCTTGTTATCCTATTTTGCCTTTCGACCAAATAGCCCAAGGATCCATGAATACTAGGTGTTTTCCCTTTCGAAATACAAGGAAAAGCCCCCCAAAATGGCTAAGTCCCAAAAATTCTAAGTTTTCCTTATATTTTCTACGTTTCTAGAGTTTCAGAGTTTGGGCTTCTCCTCTTCGTCCTACCATCCTTATCGGCCTTGAAATACACTTTGCTTCTTTGTAATTTACCTAAGTGTTTCAAGTCCTAGGGGTCAGAAGGTTTTTCTTCCTTCTCCTTTTTGGAAGCTAGAAGATGGAAGGACTGGCGACTGAAGTCTGTTGGGTTCAAAATATTTTTATGTGCTTCGGACGTCAGAGGTCGGGAGTTCATTATTCCTTGTTCTTTTCTTTTGGAAGACAGAAGGCCAGAGGTCTACTCACCGAAGCCTGACAAGTATAAAGTTCTAAGTGTTGTGAGTGTCAGACTTCGAGGGTTTCTTCTTCTCTCTTCCTTTCCTTTTCAGCAAGCAGAAGGCAGAAGGCCCAATGGCTGAAGTCTTATGGTTTCCATGTTCCAAGGTGTTTGCGCAGTGTGTAGCAGTAGCAAAGTGAAATCCAATGAAGAATACGATGATGTGCGCTATTGACACATGGCATGGGTCCACCATTTTCAATATCCCTAAGTATTTCAGGTGTTGGGGGTCAGATGTTCATCTTCTATCTTCTTTTGTGGAAGGTGGAAGTCCACTATTTTCAATGTTGTAAGTATTTCAGACTTCAACAGGTGGGGGCTCTTTTTTCTTCTTTCTAGTTTTTGGCAATTAGAAGGCAGAATGCCCGAAGTCTGAACTCTGCCAAACTCTTTCAACTAAGTTATTCTATTAGCAGAGGGCAGGTTTTCCATCCTTTTCCTCTTCCTTTTGGAGGGTGGAAGGTTGAAGTCCTGAGGCTCGATCTCCACCGAGTTCTCAAATTCAGCTAAGTGTTGCGGAGGCAGAGATCGAGTGCCTCTTCTTTTGAAAAATGATGCACGGTGAAGACCCAACCTCTAAGGTTTGATGGTTTCCCTTTCTGTCCCTTTCGAACTTCAGAGGTTGGGGTTTCCTCCTTCATGTTTTCAAAGACCTAATCAATGCAAGACCGACCAGAGGAAGCCCAATCAATCAGGGTCTGCCCTTTTTGCCTTCCAAGCTATTCAAAATGCGGCGGGACTACTCAGCGACCCTCCTAATCACCATTAATGCTTCTTCAGAGCTTGATTACTTGTAGAAGATGGATTTATCACCTTCCCATGCCAATGTAGTCTCTTTTGTATTAAATCAGTGTACCTAGGGCATGTGTGGGCACTCTTCTTTAGCGGATTTCATGGGTGAGGCCATGTGGGCATGCTTCAAGGACACAAGAATGAGTTATTGCAGTATGGGTGACAGTTTTCCTTGTTGACTCTTCTTTCCACACCCATGACTGCTACAATTTGATTTGAACATATATATATATGCATGTAAAAAAGATATAGTTGTGGTTGTTGGTTAGCTATTCTTCTCAGCTATTATACTATTTGGGTAGTTTGTTATTACAGACCTTGTAATGCATCTACAAGAACCAATTGGATTTGATGCATTGTGCTCAAAGCTGAGCCTTTGATGTCTCTGATAGTGGTTCACCAATGAATTTAGATGGTTATTTTGTATCTACCTCTCTGTAACAAAGTATCTTTCTTTTGTAATGGCTATTTAGCCTTCATGATCAATATAATCACTGATATTTTTCCTTTCTTATCATTTTTCTCTATGTTTACTTGAAATCTATAACTCATTCTATGGATAAAACGGTCCCTTTGTTAGTCACAGTTTTTGAATTCGAGCCTCTGGGTAAGTGCAAAAAGATGGGGGGCCAAAAAGGGGTCTTAAGTGGCCACTTTTTTTTTAAATCAGGAAATGCTGGCCTTGGATGAGAAATTGAGCATAGTTACACTCACAATTTGGAGATGCAACCAAAACAATGTTCGTAGTACTCTGAGTCTACTTTCTAAACTACTAATTTTTTTTTAAAATGGTATATAGATTAAGGGGTTCAAAAGAGGGAGCCACAGAAATTGGTGTTGTTTGTGTCAAAAAAACATAACATAGCATGTTTTGTGGCTCCCTCAAAAGGTCAACTTTTTTTTGGTATTTTTAAAATCGCTTTAGTGAGAAATTATCTAGCAGCATGTAGTTTATGCCTGATTTTTCTGATAATTTTTTGATGAATATTTGATTTTTTACTAATTTTCAAACTGGACACATCCTAAAAAAATAAAATTTTGGCCGTGCTACCCCTATAAATTTTGAAAACTAATTGAAAATCATTTTTTTCTTTTTTTAATATGTGTAGAATGGAGTCTAGTTTCTAAATATGTAATTTTTTTGAAATTTCAATGAATAGTTATTTTACAATGAAAAAAAGACCAAACAATGGTTTTTGCCCAAAAATGGACACACAAACAAAAGAAATTAAAGATGAAAGGCTAAACATTGTCAAAATGTGAAAAAAAGCACATCGTCAAATAGCCAAGAGAAAGCCTAACATTACCCAAGTGTTTGATTTGTTCGACCTTGAAACACGTACAAATTTGAGGGTTAGCACAAATGAAATTATGTGAAATCCTGTAGAATATGGAAAAACACATCTTTGGACATTGGGAAGGCACTCAAAGTCTTTGGGTTGGAAATCCAAAGAAAATCCCAAGCCATGGGCTTGGGATTCCCAAAGAAAAACATAATGCGAGTGCGTTATAACGCGCTCACGTTATGTTCAACTTTGCATTTTTCCTTTTCCGTAGAAGTTTGTGCACTGTTTGTCATGTTTGCAATAACGCGAGCGCATTATAATGGGCTCGTGTTATGTCCACCTTGAATTTTTTTATGTTCAAGGTTATTAATCATGTATGTATGTATGTATGTATGTATGTATGCCTATATGTATGTATGTATGCCTATATGTATGTATGTATGTATCTATGTATGCCTATATGTATGTATGTATAGTGTCAAGGGTAGAGGAGGGTAGAGATGGGGGTAAGCTAGATAGGGGAGGAGAGGGGTGGATAAGGATTGAGTGATTAAGGTTTAAGATTGAGGGTTTAGGGATAGGACTCAAAGTTTAGGGATAAGGGATTAGAGTTTAGGACCTTGAGGGAGTAGGGTTTAGGGTTGAGGCTTTAGAGATAGCGTTTAGGGTTGAGGGTCGAGGGATTAGGGTTAAGGTAAAGTGTTGAGGCTAGAGGGATTAGGGATAGGGTTTAGGGTTGAAAGTTTAGGGTTGAGGGATTAGGGTTTAAGGTATAGTTTTGAGGGTTGAGGGTTTAGGGATAGGGTTTAGGATTTAAGGTTTAAGTGTTGAGGGTTGAGGATTTAGGGATAGGGTTTATGGTTTAGGGATAAGGGATTAGGGTTTAGGGTTTAGGGACTAGGGATTAGGGTTTAGGGTTAAGGGATTAGAGTTTAGGGTTTAGAGATGTACATTAAGGGGCACCATAAGTAAACTGGAATTTAGGAAGGGTTGGGAAAATTTTGTGAATCATCATGGGTTGGAGATTAGAGATTTTGTTCTGTTCAAGTACATATCCAAGTCATAATTTAAGGTTAAGATATTTCAAAGAACAGGGTGTGTGAAAAACATCAATGCTCTTCGGCTTATGAATACCAACATTGATACAGATAAAAGATGCTATTCTTCTAACAGAGTATGCAGTTCAAGTCAACCGATGGGTAGCAAGTTGTTGAATGAGTTGGTTTAATGGGTGTGCCTCCTTCTTCAAGGCCCATGTGGGCAAGAGTGGGATGTACAATTAAGGGGTACCATAAATAAACTGAAATTTAGGTAGGGTTGGGAAAATTTTGTGAATCATCATGAGCTGGAGATTGGAGATTTCGATATGTTCAAGTACATATCCAAGTCATATTTTAAGGTTAAGATATTTCAAAGAATAGGATGTGTGAAAAATATCAATGCTCTTCAGCTTATGAATACCAACATTGATATAGATAAAAATGCCCTTCTTCTAACAGAGGATGCAATTCAAGTCAACCAATGGGTAGCAAGTTGTTGATCTTGAATTGGTTTCTGATGAAGAAAACAATGATGTTGTTGAAGCAATGGAAGAAAATCAAAATTGTAAGTCTAATTTAATTTATTTCAACTTTCAAAGTAGGCATTTGAATTGTATCTTTACCTAGAGGATTGGCATAAAAAAAACTTAATTATGTTACAAGCCTTTCTTTAAAGAACCTTGGACATTATGGACCCTATCATCTAGAAAAGCACATGACAGTGAACTCTACCCCACCTTTCAAATCAGATATTTACCTTTTTATTCAATGAAAATGAAGTCACGGAATGTAAACTGACCATGCATACTAGTAAGATCAAATTCTCTGCATTCTATTCTTATTACTCTTACTTTATTAAGAGAATAGTGTCAAAAAGAATGGGTTTAATTGTAAGCTAACATAAGGCAAAGCAGTTTTGTTATTACATTTTTCTGAGGGATCTCTAGTAGTCTAATATAATGCAGTCTTCTATAATATGAACATCTGTATTTCTGTGAATACTAAGCTTTAATATAGTAGAGTATTAAATCAATGCAATCAGCTATTTATTGGGTTAAAATAACTTAGTTTTTGTAATGGTTTGGGAATGCAGGAGTTGCCAAAAATAGGTGAATGTCCTCTACAATTACCAAGAGAAAAAAGTTTAGTAGTTCTTGTGGATAGAGCCAGTAAACAATGGGAGATTATTTGCTTGTTTCATAACAATATACCTCCCCTAAGTGCGGGGTGGATAGCAAGAAACATAGATGTACCCCAATACAAACCTTTTCTCATAATGATCATCCTTCTAATTTCAACTATTAATTACTCATTGTGTATGTACCATACGCAAAGCTTTTCTCATAGTGTGTACACCTATTAGCATAATGAACCCCAGATGGGCAAGAAAAACATGCCACATAACATTACTAACATTAAAAAAGTTCATAGCCATTTTTCTGACATATTCTTGCAATTCAGATATCTTTAAGAGAAGAGTGTCAAAAATGATGGGTTTAACAACCTAACATAAGGCAAAGCAGTTTTGTTGGGTTTAGGGATAGGGTTTATGGTTTAGACTTGAGGGATTAGGGTTTAGGGTTGAGGGATTATGGTTTAAGGTATAGTGTTGAGGGTTGAGGGTTAAGGGATAGGGTTTAGGGTTCACGGATGAGGGTTTAATGTTGAGAGTTGAGGGTTGAGCTTTGAGGGTTGAGGGATAGGGTTGATAGTCAAGGGATTAGGGTTAAAGTAGAGTGTTGAGGGTAAAGGGATTAGGGATAGGGTTTAGGGTTGAAGGTTTAATGATTAAGGGTCGAGGCTTTAGGGTTGAGGGTTAAGGGATTGGGGTTTAAAATATAGTGTTGAGCGTCGACAGTTTATGGATAGGTTTTAGGGTTTAATTTTTAAGGGTTAAGGGTTGAGGGATAGGGTTTAGGGTTTAGGGATAAGGGATTAGGTTTTAAGGTATAGTGTCGAGGGTTGAGGGTTTAAGAATAGGGATAGTGTTTAGGGTTTAGGGATGAGGGATGAGGGTTGATGGTTGAGGGATTAGGGTTGAGTGTTGAGGGATTAGGGTTTAAGGTATAGTGTCAAGGGTTGAGGGTTTATTGATAGTGTTTAGGGTTGAGGGTTGAGGGATTAGGTTTTAGGGTTGATGGATTAGGGTTTAAGGTATAGTGTTGATGGTTGAGGGTTTAGGGATAGGGTTTAGTGTTGATGGATTAGGGTTTAGGGTTGATAGATTAGCATTTAATGTCGAGGTTAGGGTTAGAGTGTCGAGAGTAGAGGGATTAGGGATAGGGTTTAGGGTTGAAGGTATAAGGATTGAGGGTTGAGGCTTTAGGGATGAGGGTTGAAGGCATAAGATATAGTGTCAAGTGTTGAGGGTGTAGGGATAGGGTTTAAGTTTTAAGGGTTAAGGGTTGAGGGATAGGGATTAGGGTTTAAGGTATAGTGTTGAGGGTTGATGGTTTAGGGATAGGGTTTAGGTTTGAGGGATTAGGGTTTAGGGTTGATGAATTAGGGTTTAATGTTGAGAGTTGAGGGTTGAGGGTTGAGGGTTGAGGGTTTAGGGATAGGGTTGATGGTCAAGGGATTAGGGTTAAAGAAGAGTGTCAAAGGTAGAGGGATTAGGGATAGGGTTTAGGGTTGAAGGTTTAAGGATTTAGGATTGAGGCTTTAGCGATGAGGGTTAAGGGATTAGGGTTTAAGATATAGTGTGGAGTGTCAAGTGTGTAGGGATAGGTTTTAGGGTTCAAGTTTTAAGGGTTAAGGGTCAAGGGATCAGAGTTAAGGGTTGAGGGATTAGGGTTTGATGTTGAGGGTTGAGTACACTGAGGTTTGAGGGTTGAGGGTCGAGGGATAGGGTTGAGGGTCGAGGGATTAGGGTTAAAGTAGAGTGTCGAGGGTATAAGGATTAGGGATAGGGTTGGAGGGTTTAGGGATAAAAGATTAGGGTTTAAGGTATAGTATAGAGCCTGTTGAGGGTTTAGGAATAGGGATAGCATTTAGGGTTTAGGGATGAGGGAATAGAGTTGAGGGATGACGGATTAGGGTTGAGGGTTGAGGGATTAGGGTTTAGGGATAAGGTTGAGGGTTGAGGGTTGAGGGATTAGGGTTTAAGGTATAGTGTTGAGGGTTTAGGGATAGGGTTTAGGGTTGAGGGATTAGAGTTAAGGCTTGAGGGATTAGGATTTGACGTTGAGGGTTGAGGGTTGAGGGTTGAGGCTTTAGGGTTTAGGGTTTAGGGATAGGGTTGAGGGTCGAGGGATCATAGTTAAGGGTTGAGGGATTAGGGTTTGACATTGAGGGTTGAGTACATTGAGGTTCGAGGGTTAAGGGTTTAGGGATAGGGTTGAGGGTTGAGGGATTAGGGTTAAAGTAGAGTGTCAAGGGTATAAGGATTAGGGATAGGGTTGGAGGGTTTAGGGATAAGGGATTAGGGTTTAAGGTATAGTATCGAGCCCATTGAGGGTTTAGGAATACAGATAGTGTTTAGGGTTTAGGGATAGGGTTTAGGGTTGAGGGATTAGAGTTAAGGGTTGAGGAATTATGATTTGACGTTGAGGGTTGAGGTTTGAGGCTTTAGGGTTTAGGGTTTAGGGATAGGGTTGAGGGTCGAGGGATCAAAGTTAAGGGTTGAGGGATTAGGGTTTGACATTGAGGGTTGAGTACATTGAGGTTCAAGGGTTAAGGGTTTTGGGATAGGGTTGAGGGTCGAGGGATTAGGGTTAAAGTAGAGTGTCGAGGGTATAAGGATTAGGGATAGGGTTGGAGGGTTTAGGGATAAGGGATTAGAGTTTAAGGTATAGTATCGAGCTCGTTGAGGGTTTAGGAATAGGGTTAGTGTTTAGGGTTTAGGGATAGGGTTTAGGGTTGAGGGATTAGAGTTAAGGGTTGAGGGATTAGGCTTTGACGTTGAGGTTTAAGGGTTGAGGCTTTAGGGTTTAGGGTTTAGGGATAGGGTTGAGGGTCCAAGGATCAGAGTTAAGGGTTGAGGGATTAGGGTTTGACGTTGAGGATTGAGTACATTGAGGTTCGATGGTTGAGGGTTTTAGGATAGGGTTAAGGGTCAAGGGATTAGGTTTAAAGTAGAGTGTCGAGGGTATAAGGATTAGGGATAGGGTTGGAGGGTTTAGGGATAAGGCATTAGGGTTTAAGGTATAGTATCGAGCCCGTTGAGGGTTTAGGAATAGGGATAGTGTTTAGGGTTTAGGGATGAGGGATTAGAGTTGAGGGATTAGGGATTAGGGTTTAGGATTGAGGTAGATAAGGAGTGACTGAGAGACATAGAGAGGGGAGAGGTAGAGAGGTGAGTGGGAGAGATAAGTGAGATATAGAACATGAACTGATGGAACTAGAGGTGAGATATTGTAAAGGTGAGATAGGCACAAATATTTATGGATCGATCTATAGCAGGACAAAACGTGAGCGCTTTACTTACCAACAACATGAAAGCACTTATTTTTTGTCGGAGCACGTGCATAATCAACATGAAAACAGAGCATGTGGCCATGGATCACGGGGGTCAACACTTTTTAACCGTTTCTATAGCAGGACAAAACACGAGCGCGTTATAACCCCCGTGATCCATGCCCACATGCTCTGTTTTCATGCTGATTATGCACGTGCTCTGACAAAAAATAAGTGCTTTCATGTTGTTGGGAAGTTCACATGCACATTTTACACATTCTACCACCTTTGCATTATCTTTCCACCACCTTTTCTGCTTTGCCGAGGAAATGATCAAGAATTAAACCAACACAGGAAGAGATAGAAGCTAAGAATGCAAAGAAAGCAGTGGCTATGGGGGAACTCGTGAGAAGAGGAAATTAGACACAATAAATGAAGACATGCCAATTGAAGAGGAACCACAACCATCACAAAGAGATATGGTATTGGCAACACAAAGAGAATGAATGTAAAAACTTCATGCTACGAGAGATTTGAATACTATAGTTGGAGACACATCCTCTACCGCAAGTGAACATGTAGGGACACCATCTACCACATCTCAAGTTGAGAGTACATCATCACTCACATGTGATGAAGGAGGTATGCCATCGTTCCCACCTCAACCTCAAGGTATGTCATCTATTCCATCTTCAATCGAAGGTATGCCATATAGCCCATCTCATTTAAATATTGATGAAATTCCTAATGTTGAGGAGAATTTATCTAACTTAACACCACCTAGAATTTTGCATAGAAAGCCAAAGTATTTGATTGATATTGATGAGAATATTTTGCAGCCAATGGAAGGTAAGATTCTAAAATGCACTTGTAGAAGATATGCTCATAAGATTTGGAGATTATTCTTTGAAAAGTTAAATGAGACTACAAGATGTCAACTATTCCTTGAAATGATGTGAAGTATAAAGTAGAGGTCCATCATGAAGATTCTTGGGTTGAGAACATCAGAGACTTCAAGTGAAAAATCTATTTTCAAGAATCAAATGAGTGCGTATGAGAGTGTGGGTAACATCTCACACACAAAAGATAGTAATGCAACACGACATGTGATTACATCGACTATAGTAAGTAGTCAAACAAGGAAAGCTCGTCTCATTAGAAAGACAAGTCAAGAATTTAGAATTAATAGGAAAACTTTATCAAGAGCCATTGGAAGACGCCAAAGAATTGAGGACACTGATGCCAATGAATTATGGGCGTTCTCGGGGAGACTAACATGAAAAGATAAACCAATTGTTGAAGCATTGAGATCACTAATTGAAGACTTTTGGAAGAATTACACAAGGGTATCTCTGAATCAAAGGGATGTGGTAAGAAGGAGAATCAGTAGTCAGAACCGTGAGCCACATCCAAACCATTTTTTGGATGAGACTCAAACACAGTTTTATGGTAAATTTATAGAGAAGTATCCTCAAATTAAAATTTGTCAAAGATATTTTGAAATGCTAAAACCTTTCTATGTCAAGATAAATCACACACGCACTACTTGTTGTTGTAGATTACATATTGAATTTTCTAACTATTTTGATGTTTATAGGTCTATATGTTTAGATATGCATACTAACAATGTTTTGTAGGGTTGTGCCATACGTGCCCCACCAACATCTTCAAGAGACTTCATATCAAGAATTTTATGTGAAAGAGAGGAAGGTCAAATATTCTACAAGAAATTATTCTTGGATGGCACATGTCATCGTTGCGATGGCTTGCAACATTTGCCAATATGTGAACATATGGAAAGAACACATGCAGTTGGAAATGAACTAGTAGAGTTTGGCAAGTATAAAATAGTGGCATACAATACAAAAGATGGTAAAGAAGCAAAGAGGTGTGAATTGGTTATTGAAAAGATTCTAGTGTATCAGTTTATGCCTATATTTCGTGACAGCATAGTGTATAGTATGCAAGACATGCCCATAGAGCTCGATGGTTGGACTTGCAATTCAAGTTATGCAAGGACACATTTCTGGTTGGTAGCATTGTTTCAGTCATCGACTTTGCAGAGAACTATAGTCTATAGCCACAGCGTGAGGTGCAATCACAATATTACAACTCTACATAGGTTTCTATATTTGTACACATCGCATTCATTCATGTGAATGATAGTACAAAGGATGACAAAAAGATCATAAGGGAGTATAATTTCTATATTATTGATGATCACACACATTCTACGAAGTTTGTACAAGGTTACTTTCAGGTGTTCTACAATGATTTGGCTAGAAGGGGCATATCGTTCAGTCAGCATATCATATGGTCGGATAACTATGCGTCACAATTCAAGAACTCACAGAATTTCTATTGGCTGAGTAGGAGGCATAATTTTACAGGTATTCAGCATATGTGGAACTTTTGTGAGGTCGGGCACGGAAAGGGGGAGCATGATGGTGTAGGAGCATGTATCAAAAGAGCCATAGCACAAGAAGAGTTAAAGTATAAAGACAATGCAAAGTTGATAGATGCAAAATTGATTATCGAGTGGTGTAATGCTTCCATGGGTCTAGGTAATGAAGGTAAGTCTTTAGTTCGTAGATTTTTTTGGTTGATAGATGATACTAACATTGCACCATATGAGGACTGTTCTACACTGACAGGATCAAGTGAGATGCACTTTTTTAGAAGCTCAATTGCAAGTTCATGGAGTATCCATACGTGAAAGATGTCATGCTTTTGTTCTTCCTGTACAATTCAAGCCTGGGATGAGTGCGAGTCAAAGGAGTGGGTTGACGAATGGCAGTTAAGTTATCTTAGCCCACTTGACACATATCAACCCCCAACGGCACTGGAACTAACATAGATGGAATCATCAGTTCACTTTGACCACATAGCAGATCTAGTTCAACTAGGTAATATATCTATTTGCATAGTTTTTGAAATTCCTAATGTCATCTTACTTTGTAGTGTTTTTTTAATGTTGACTAATTTCATCTAATTTACTACACATATCAATGTAGGGCACATATATGCAATTATTGCAGATGAAGATAATGAAGAGGGAATAGATTATTACTTATGTCATTGTTTACAGATGGAGAAAACATCGAATACCCTACAGGCTCAGTGGTTATTACTAGAACATGGCTTAGAAGGTACCCACATAAGAGTGTTAATATTTGGTTGTTTCAGGACTTTGACATACATTGGAAGATTCTTCATTACTCGAACCTTGTCGTGGCATCCAATGTTCATTTGATACAGTATCAGGGTAGACCTTTGAACAAAATCTTGTGGAAGGTGCATGAGTCTGACCATGAAGCAATACTTGACACAATAAAGAGTAGAGCAGACCCAGATGGTTCATTGGATTAATTTGTAAGTATTCACATTGATTTTGTAAAGTCATGTTACATTGAGTTGTAAGTATGCACATTAATTTGTAAGGTTTGTCTTTTTTTATTTCCTGCTGCACTTTTACACATATACACATTTTTACATCATCATGTTATGCTTCATGGGATTAGACCTAAGTGATGGATGAAGTTGATTCTGAGAATAATGTATAAAATATAGGTAATGTATAAAATATAGGTGTCTCTAGGTGTCTTGGTTTCTAACTAGATAATAGGTGTCTCTAATTGTGATATAGAGGCAATGGGATAGTTGGAGGATGGCAAACTAGACAAGGTTTCGTTATGCTCTAAAGCCTGAATTTCATGATCATTATACAAAAGTGGGAACAACAGTTAGAGACTCTAAATTCTTCATGGAAAAGTTGATTTTAGATGCTATGGGACCCATTCCAATCATTGCCAAAGGCAGACCAAACTCAGGATTAACACTTCCTTCACAAACCCAAGAAATGGCTTATAGCCCTAAAAAAGGAGAACAGTCCTAATAACTTTTGGTATAGATCTTCAAACACAGAACTTGGACAATCAATAGATACCCATTTGGACTCCCTATCACATATCCAAAACTAGGTATAGTTTGTTTTGGATGATATACCCTAACCTATAACTCCTCTCAATAACCTAGAGCCCCAATTAGGCCTAAAATACAAAGAGACCCCCCTTAAATTCACACACAAAACTCAACCAATGACTTGAGCACTTAGTATTCATGCCAAAACTATGAATTTTTTGGGTTTTGTCCTCCTACAATCTGTTGTTCCCAAAATGCCTCTATGGTTCCTTCTCTATGTCTCTAAACATCACCTAACACATGGTTTTGTTAGGTTTCCTCAAAGAAAACTTCTTCTCCTCATATTTCCTACCAAAAACTCATCATAGAATACTAGAAAAGACCTACTACAACCCATTCTACTGATCAAAAGTGAATCAAATTAGTGGAATGGCCAAAAAATGCATGATTCTTACCAAGACCCTAGATAAGGGTTTCTTAAACTATTTTCAGGAAAATGAGTCTTACTCTACTCTAGAATTGTTTCAAGATGCCAAACTAGATGAAAATTAATTTCAACTCACTCTAGTTTCATGCCACCACCATCGTCCTTCACAACCTGTCCATACATAAATAGGGTATGGACTGCTACAACGGAATTATATAGAAAATGCAGAATTTCTAAGTTTTTATTATTGTTTCTCCTCCAAAAGACTTATCCTCCAAGTCCAAAGTCTTATCAAGTATATACAATGGATTGAGAGGTAGTTGGGTTTGATGGAGGGTGTATAACTATTCTTCCACCATCGAACTGCCCTATCAGTTTCAAAATAGCAACTACTTGCCATTGTTGCAACTCTCCTAATTAGGACTGCAGCGACTTGTTTAGGCTTAGTGAAGCCTTCAAAACACTTGAAAATTGTATTAAACCTTTAACAAGACTTGACATACCTTTCTAACACTTTGACATGCCTTTGCAAGGCTTACAACATGAGGTTTTACATGACTACCCCTTAAGACTTTATGACTGCCTCCTATACAATGTATGATTGTATGATGGCTTATTACAAACATGGCATTATAGCCCTTATTACAACATGAGAATGGCCTCCAAGACCTTATTGAATCCACAAAACAAAATGAACAAAAAAAACAAGAGAACTCAAGAGCTTAGTCTTCTTGCTGCTCCTGCACCAAATTGTGTCTTAGGTATATACGATATGTCAACTAGGTAGATAGAGACTAGAAAATAGGTGCCTTAGGTGTCCTACGTCTACTAGACTACATGTGTCTTAGGTCTTAGGTGAGGCCACATGAGTTTCCACCTTCACGTGGTTCACCTTCTCAGTATAGAATATTTATATTTCTTAAAGCTAAAGGAAGTGCCTTTTTTTAATAGGAAAACTTTATCGACTTCAGTTGCACTAATGGTGCAGGGGCACCTAGGTTGTCATGCCTCCAAGAGGGGTCAAAAAATAAAATTTTCTTTTGATTGAGTCAATTGTATGTAATAAGGTCTTCTAAGACCATTTCATTTGTTTTTAAGTCACTTTGAGTCATTTGGGGTCAGTTTGAGTCTTTGAGTCCTGTTGCAAAAAAGTGTCAATGTTGTCAAGTTGCACAAAGCAACTTTTGCATTTTTGGTGTCCTGCTCTTGATGCGACCAAACTGATAGTTCTAACATGTCTAGATGGGTACATTTAGGCTAGGTATGGTTCTATTTTTCACCCAAACATGTCGAAACAGTCTGAGCTACAATGTACCGACGATATCCCTGAAGAGTCCAAAGTGCAAAAAGGTAGCAATCTTTGATGAGATGTTACTCAAAAACTATGTCACTTAGAAGCATTCCATCTAAGGAAACACGATCATGTAGAGTGCCTCTACAATAACCTCTCTCATTTTTTTATATCTCTGAGGCATTTGCCCGTGGTGAAAGGTTTTCTGCTGCCCCAAAAATCGTCAGAAGGAGGCAGTGTAAAGTTGCAAAGGGGTGTAACTTTCGTCCTGCTCCTGATGCGACCAAACTGACTATTCCAATGCATCTAGATGGGTACATTTATGCTAGGCATGGTCCTATTCTTCACCCAAACATGTCAAAACAGTCCGAGCTACATTGTACCGACGATATCCTTGAAGAGTCCAACGTGCAAAAAGGTAGCAATCTTTAATGAGATGTTACTCAAAAATTGTGTCACTTAGAAACATTCCATCTAAGGCAACATGATCATGTAGAGTGCCTCTACAATAACCTCTCTCTATTTTTTATATCTCTGAGGCATTTGCCCATGGTGAAAGGTTTTCTGCTGCCCCAAAAATCGTCAGAAGGAGGCAGTGTAAAGTTGCAAAGGGGTGTAACTTTCGTCTTGCTCCTGATGCAACCAAATTGACTATTCCAACATGTCTAAATGGGTACATTTATGCTAGGCATGGTCCTATTTTCACCCAAACATGTCAAAACAGTCTGAGCTACATTGTACCGACGATATCATTGAAGAGTCCAAAGTGCAAAAAGGCAGCAATCTTTGATGAGATGTTACTCGAAAACCATGTCACTTAGAAACATTTTGTCTTAGGAAACACGATCATGTAGAGTGCCTCTACAATAACCTCTCTCAATTTTTTATATCTCTGAGGCATTTGCCCGTGGTGAAAGGTTTTTTGCTACCCCAAAAATCGTCAGAAGGAGGCAGTGTAAAGTTGCAAAGGGGTGTAACTTTCATCCTGCTCCTGATGCGACCAAACTAACTATTCCAACACATCCGGATGGGTACATTTATGCTATGCATGGTCTTTTTTTTCACCCAAACATATCGAAATAGTCCGAGCTACATTGTACCGATGATATCCCTGAAGAGTCCAAAGTGCAAAAAAGAAGCAATCTTTGATGAGATGTTACTTGAAAACCATGTCACTTAGAAACATTCTGTCTAATGTAACACAATCATGTAGAGTGCCTCTACAATAACCTCTCTCAGTTTTTTATATCTCTGAGGAGTTTACCCGTGGTGAAAGGTTTTCTGCTGCCCCAAAAATCGTCAAGAGGTAGTGTAAAGTTGCAAAGGGGTGTAACTTTTGTTCTTCTCCTCGTGTGGCCAAACTGATAGTTCCAACGTGTCTGGATGGGTACGTTTAGGCTAGGCATGTTCTGTTTTGTACCCAAACATGCCGAAACAGTCTGAGTTAGATGAAGACTTTTTACCCACCTCATCCTTCAATCATTATAATTGTTCTCAAAAGACATCATCAAAACATGAAAAAACTCCAAGACTTGTAGTTTTAAGTTGATTTCCTCCAAGGCGCCAATGTGAAGTTGTTTTGATGGCAAAGGGCGCCTTGATTCATGATGTTGAATCTCCTTCCTCCTAGGTGCCAAAATTGATAGTTTAGACAAGAAAAGGCGCCTTCGTATACTCAGCTCATATCTTGGCAATTTGATGGCTTCAATCACTTGTTCAAACCTATAGGAGACCATTTTACACTTAGGCGCTAGATCTTAGATTTATAACATCTTCCTTCAAGGCGCCAAAATGAGGTTATTTAGACACAAAAGTGCGCCTCCATAAAAGATGCTTATTCTTCTTCCACTTAGGCACTCATTCATGATGATCCAAGTGACAATAGGCACCTAGACTTGCTTTGGTAAGATTTAGTCATTTTGAAGGTTCTAACACTAGGCGCTACAGTTGGAAGTGATTTGAAGTTCATTTTCCTCTAGGCGCCCAAAATGGATGGTGGAGACAAGAAAAGGCGCCTAGGCTTCTTTTGATTATTTTCAAAGGCTTCCTAAGTTATATTATGTTATATTGACCCTTAGGTGCAAATGGATGATCTAGGATGACTCTAGGCACATATCCAAGGTGATATCTTTCTAGGCGCAATATTCACTAAGTTTAGACTTCACTTTACATCAAGGTGCCAAAATAGATAGTTTAGAAAGAGGCAAAAATGCGCCTAGAGGTATGATGCTCAGTTTGATGTGTTTGATCAACTTTGATAATTAAGATGAATTGCCTCCCTTAAGGTGTCCTCCTTTATTCTTTGAAACATCCTTTCAATATCAAGGCACAATTTTGAGGTTGTTTGGATGATGAAAGGTGCCTTGAGTTCTAGGCGGAGTTTTGAGGTTGTGCAAGTAGAGAAATGCGCCTAAGGTCTTAAAGCAAATTTGTGCCTAAAACTCAAAATCCCCAAGGTATGACTTATGGAAGCCTATAGCCCCAATGTTATGTTGCATACTAAAATTAGGTAAGACTCAATGTAATCTCATAACCTCGCCTTATATGCAAGAGGAATTACATTTAATAACCACAATGGTCATCAGGTGCTCATAAGCATATGATTTTGACTATCTTATTCAAAACAACAAACATACTCTTTGCATCCCAATATGGTATAATAACAAGAAATTAAGAAATATTTGCAATTGACCAACTCATAAAGAATATGGATCAGCATACTCATTTGAATATTTTCAATTGAACAACTCATAAAGATTATTAATATTTTATGTTCAACATGATGATTCATATTTTTTTTTTAAATACAACTTTTATCTTTTAGTTCCAAAATGAGGTTTAGGTGATACTTGAATAAAAATAGCTAGCTTATTGGATCAACAAACATCCTATGTAATACAATTGGACTTTAAATATTTGAAGTAGCCATCTACAAATATCCATTCAAACGTGGATTTATAATGCAAGTATGGACACCATCAATAAAAAAGATTTGTATTAACCAAATATCCATATAGGCATACATCAATATCTATCGATATAAGTATTACATATATACAAAATAGCCATATAGGCTTACAAGAATGCCATATAGGCATACAATGTCAACTATATGCAATACAAAATATATGTCCACAAATGCCATATAGGCATACAACAAAGGAACACAATAAAAAGTCATTCCCCTCTGGCTGGTGAAGAGAATAGATCACGGGCAGCCTTTGATCTTCTAGGGGATGGAGACGCGTATGTGGGTGGTCTACTATGAACCCGAGGGCTACTCCTCCTATTTAGTTCTTCCTACATCTTTAGCTATTACAATAAAAAGTATAGACATTAATATATAGAAATTACATGTTATAAAAAATGAAACATTTAACAAAATAATCACTTACCGCTACGATATAATCTGCCTCCTTACTTGCCTCAGTGGCAAGAATAGGCCGTGGTGATGTCATGTCCTATAGAAACCATCCAGATAGAAATTAAACTTCAAATCAATAATCTTTTGATTTTTCAAAAATAAACAACTATAACAATGAATGTAAATTGAAATTTACTAATCTGCCTCATACCCCTGTCGATGGCATGGAGCTATGAATCGCAGAGGTCACACCATGCTCCATTGCCCTATGAACATCGAGAGGTGTCTCCGCAGCCTGCATCATCTAGAAATAAAACAACATTATTCAATTACGAAAATTATAATAGTGATGCAAATCATGGCTCCTAACATACACACACGTTCATCTAAACATGGAAGTACACACAATAAAGCACACAAGTCACATACAAAAATCTAGTAAGTGCAATTCATTCATTAAACTATTTATTTTATTACCTCTGTGAAGCTTTGAACTCCACCACCGCTGGCAGGTGTTGCCGTGAAATCTCCAATATTAACCTATTCAACATCCAAAATTAGATATTAGAATACCATTCATATAACGATGCTATTCACATGTAATATTTATAATTGTTTACTAGTTACATACCCCGACATTAGATGATCTAGTGTAATATGCAGGTGGAGAACCACTGAAAACTACAACACTATGACCCTAAAATTTCATTAAAATCATCAAACTAAATTAGTTAATCTTGCATTTCAAAAATAAAATTTAATAAATTAAATTCAATAAACTTGCTAATATTTACCTGAGTATCAATGCTGAAAGTCTCACTCAAGAGGGTATCTGTCATCACCATCTGCTCAGCTACAAATGTAGCCTATGCACCTGCATCCTGACTATCCATGGGGTAATAACCACAGGCTGACCCGCAAGTATAACAAGCATGGGGTGGGACCCTACTCCTTGCACTATCTCCCAACCCACTCTGTGTTGTAGGACTGGCATGCTCTATGATGCTCTAGGTCAAGGCACTAATGGACTGAAGTGTATCGACCTCAACACTCTCCTTCACAATGGAAGGGATAGAAACATGCTCATGGGCTGGTCTACTGATTACTCGTCTCACTGCCTGCTGTGGGTCAACACGTGCCCCTAGTCTATCTTGTGCTGACCCCCCACCTCTACCCTGGAAGTCCCGCATATCAAAATAGTCTGGCACTTTATTGAGGACAAACTCACAGTAGAGTTTCCTCAAAAAGTATTGTGGGACCTCATTATTATTGTATGGAGGATGGTCAAAAACCATCCACCACCTCTGCCCAAAATTGTCCCTTATCACTTGGTTGTTGCACCAATGGATAGGGAACCTCTTACATGTAATGGGTGGAGGTTGATTTGTTTGTGGGTTTGTGAAAATGGAACACAAGTCTAATTTTGTAATTTGTAATTTTTTCACATCTTGGTATGACAGCTTGTCTGCATAATAGTCTCTAAACTCTCTCCTCTTATCCGTCCAACTAGATATTTGCTTGCTAATTGAATCTACATTTGATAACATAGATTCAAGAGATTCAGCAAGCGTGGACCTATGCAAGGTTGAAGTGGAAGGATCTTTCAACCTTGCAATTATGTCTTCAATTTCTTTTTTATTGTTTTTAATTTTCCCTATTAGATTTTCTTGTGTTCCAGGGGCATATCGAGGAATGGATGGAGGAGTTTGTTGTTCAATAGGTATTTCCTCTTCTAGATTTTGTGGATTTTGAGGAGGAGGAGGTGCATTAACATTTCCTGACAATTAACGAAATTTACATCAAAAATCAACTCAAACCTACCTATTTAGAAACAAATTCAAACAAAAAAATAAATAAAACTCACTCCTTTGGCCTACTCAACATTGTGGTGGCATTTTGGCGATGAATCAGTAAGATTTTGGTGTTGAATCAACTTTTTCAAAATGCGAGCGCGCTTCTTAGGGTTTGCAGGCCGCGAGTGTAGAGGAGAATAAAGAAATGAAATGAAATGATAAGCTTTTTTATTTATAATAAGTCATAATGCGCTCGCATTATAACGCGAGCGCATTATGGTTTGGTTTTGACGAGCCTTAGGCTCATCATTATCAAACCATAATGTGAGCGCGTTATAATGCGAGTGCGTTATGTATTAAATTTTTTTGAAAAAAATTTGGCCACTTTTTGGCCCCCCGACTTTTTGCACTTACCCCTCTATTAAAGTTGTAAGTCTGTGTGAGTCTTTGTCAGTATTTGAAGTCATTGTTGTGTTATGTTGGTCCCAGCTAACACCCTAAATCTTGGTGTATCACCTCCCTTTCCCTTCCTATATTTTTTCTCTTTTCCTTGGTGATCATTAGTATAGGTTTAGTTAATTTCTCTGAACCTTAAGTTTAGAAAGAGGAATCGGCCTTCTCTAGAGGTCTGATCTCATTTGTAAGGTCCCATACCTTGAGATCATTCCCATGTTCACTAAATTTTTTGAAACTAACAAAAGCTTCAACAATAGGGTGCAAATTTAGGTGATAATAGTTTCTAGATGCCTGGTGGGAACCTGCTCTAAGTAAGAGTTGAAATGAGAAGATTTGGTGTTGTTCTTAGTTCACGTGCAGCTATGAAAGCATTCAACAAGCACCATGGTGACTCTGCTGAACAAATCTACTGATGCAGTAGCCCAAGTGCTTAAAGATTAATCAAAAATTAGAGTTTGGTGATGCTCTTAGTCTTTTCCAGCCTTTAGGGCTCCCAGATCACCTAGCGAATCTTCTTGGTATGTATCTAGTTTTCTCTAGATGTAGACCTGTTTTTCTCTATTTTAGACATTTTCTATGATTATCTAGCATTTTGATGCTCCAAAATGTCAAATATTTATGGGAATTATGGCTATTCCCCTCCTAGTCAAAACACAAGTTATTGGCCCTCATACCAGTCGTATCAGGCCCAAAATGCCTCTAATTTTGTCATACGGCCTTGCAATAGTAGGTTATTAGCATCCTCGTGATGCTTACCTCCCTCCCACCCTTGCTTATGCTTACTATTAACCTCAAGAGGTCCCCTTTTCTCCAAATCAGCATATTTACCCTACTAAGTAACTCCAATATGTCAATAGCATGAGTATCAAAGATCTCATGTTGCACATTCTGAGGGAGTTTGATGACATTGACAGAGAATGAATGTATAACCAGTAGGAAGATGAGCTTGCTTTTTAGGCTCATCTTCAATAGCAACAAATGGAGGCAGAGGAAAGAGCTTATCAAGAAATATTGGCTTTGAAAATTGCAGCTAAAGAGGAGTAGTTAAGGCAATTTCTTGCCAAGACGCAGAGGATGGAAGCCCAATTAGTCCCCTCAATTCCTAGTTTTAGGCAACCCCTCCCTTCTACACAAGTTTAGCATGTAGCAGAAATAACCCCCAAATTCAAGGTCCCAAGCTTCAGGGAGGAGAAAACCTCTGAGCCTCTAAGACCACCTTCAAGTTTTAAAATCTTAAGTTTCAAAGGCCCTCAACCTTCACGAGAGCCTATTCCTATGCAATCTCAACCTATTATTCCTCAGGAATGACCCTATTAAGAAGCCCTTCCAGTCCCTATCCCACGTCACCCCTCTTGTCATGACACTATTTCCCTTTTTAAAGGTGGACCTATTGTCTATCGGTCTAATTGGAGGGATGAGTCGAGGGAGGAGTCGCATACAGATAATGAGCCCTCATGCACTATTACAACTAAAGAATCAAACCTACTACAAGAATTTAAGCCAAATAATTGAGACCAACAACAATGCATCAAGCATAAGGATAGTGTTGATCCAGGTGTAGGGTTGAGCCCTATGGAATTTTGTTCATTTGAAGAGTTTTTCCATGCTTTGAACAAGACGAATGAAAGAAAAATGCAAAGAAGGCATGGTGAAGAGGTCCAATTGCAGAGGCAACCCAAGAAAAATCTAGTTGGGTTGTAGTCAAATGATGAGGGCATTGGAGAGGTTGCAAAGGAAATTACTCCAAAGGAGGTTGATGGTGCTGCCCTGTTTTATGAACCACCCAGTTACATATAAAATGAAGAAGGCATGCAGATGCCAATATTAACAGCAATTCTAAAGCAGCATGAGGGCGGTGAAAATGATGGAAAGTTGTTGGCATGTGAGATCAGGCATAACAGTGAGGTTCCATTTCATGACAAGGAGCAAACAAATAGTCCTATATGGGGAGACGCAAAGGTTGATGGTGCAGACCTATTTGAGGAGCTCCCATCTTTCATAGAAGATAACAATGTAGAGATCAAGCATGGTCAAGAACAAATTGAAGATTTGTTCTTGATCATCCAATAGGGATATCAGCTTCTTGGTGGAGGAGATTGCACTATTGAGCATGTGCAGGGCTCATTTTCTGAGCCTAATTTAGAAAACCATGAAGCTAAGGTGGATCTTCTCATACCTGTGTGCTTCAAGGAGCTTGAAGAGCTCTTTCAGGATGAGATAGATTTTTTCTCCTCAAGATGTGACATCGAGCTAGCATCCCCTGAGGAGTAACATCATGAGCATCTTGTGCACAAGGTGGAGGTAGCCATAGAAAGACACAAGAGCTAGAGCATTCAGACTAGTAGTAGAATGATGAAGAATCAGAGCATAGGCATGACATCAACTCTATTGATTTGCATGTCATTTCAATGGGATATCCTATCAAGCATCTAGCCTAGCTAGAGACATGCCATGAAGAGTCACCACTTGTCATGCTCACCTTTGAACATGAAGTCGAGCATCAGAATGAGTAGGATCAACCCATTTATCCACCTCTTAGCAATTGCATTCCCAATCAACTTGGGTGGATAAATGAGTTTGTTCCTATTCTTGGGGAAGTGCTTCATCAATTTGTTATATGTCAACTCCTTCCGCATCTCATGTTAACTGTTCATAAGCATGAGAAGCATTATAAATTGTTGAGAAAGGGTAGTTACTTTCAAGAACTAGTTAATTGCTTTGTTTAAGTCAGTTTCTTGGTTGGTTAGTTTAGGTTTAGGTTAGGTTTTTTGTTTTAGTTTTCCTTTCAATAAGTGCTCTTGCACAGGCAGCATTCTCATTAGGAGATTGTTTACCCTGTTGTATGTTTTATTTTCTTTTTTGGAGGTAGTGTTTAGTTTTGTGTTGGTCTGGCCCATTTTGTGTCTATGTTGTTGTAGTTTCCCTTTCAACTCTGTGACCAATGGATTGATAAGGCCTCTAGATCCCAGTGTTTAGTAGGAAAACACCCCTACATAGTCGTCAAATGTTATCCTATTTTGCCTTCTGGCCAAATAGCCCAAGGATCCATGAATTTTAGGTGTTTTCCCTTTTGAAATGCAAGGAAAAAGCCCCCCAAAATGGCTAAGTCCCAAAAATTCTATTTTCCTTATATTTTCTGCCTTTTTGGAGTTTCAAAGTTTGGGCTTCATCTCTTCGTCCTGCCATCCTTATCAGCCCCGAACCCTGCTTTGTTTCTTTGTAATTTGCCTAAGTGTTTGGGGCACCAGGGATCAGAAGGTTTGTCTTCCTTCGTCTCCTTTTTGGAAGCTGGAAGATGAAAGGCCTGACGGCTGAAGCCTACCGGGTTCAAAATATTTCTAAGGGCTTCGAGTGCCAGAGGTTAGGAGTTCATTCTTCCTTGTTCTTTTCTTTTGGAAGGCGAAAGGAGTCACCGAAGCCCGACAAGTATAAAGTTCTAAGTGTGGCGGGTGCCAAACTTTGAGGGTTTCTTCTTCCCTCTTCCTTTGCTTTTCGGTGGGCAGAAGGTAGAAGGTCCAGCAGCTGAAGTTTGATGGTTTCCATGTTCCAAGGTGTTTGCGCAACGCGTAGTGACAGTAAAGTGAAATCCAATGAAGAATGCGCTGACGCACGTTGTTGACACATGGCATGGGTCCGTTGTTTTCAATATTCCTGAGTATTTTATGTGCTAGGGGTTGGAGGTTTCATCTTCTGTCTTCTTTTGTGGAAGGTGGAAGGTGGAAGGCCTAGCAGCTAAAGTCTATTCTTTTCAATGTTCTAGTGTTTCGTACTTCAGCAGGTGGGGCTCCTTCTTCTTTCTTGTTTTCGTTAGTTGGAAGGTGGAAGGCCTGAAGTTTGAATGTCACCAAACTCTTTTAACTAAGTTATTCTGTTAATGGAGGGCAGGTTTTCCATCATTTTCACTCTTCCTTTTGGAAGGCAGAAGGATGAAGGCTCGAGGCCCGATCTCTACCGAGTTCTCAAATTCATCTAAGTGTTGTAAAGGTAGAGATTGAGCACTTCTTCTTTGAAAAAAATGATGCACGATGAAGGCCCAACCTCTGAGTCCTAACTATTTCCCTTTCTACCCCTTTCAGACTTCGAAGGTTGGGGTTTCCTCCACCTTTTCAAAGACCCGATTGGTAGAAGACCGACAGGAGGAATCCCGATCAGTCGAGGCCCACCCTTTTTTCCTTCCAAGCTCTTTTCTACCATTTAAAACATGATAGGGCCACTCAGCAACCCTCCTGGTCACCATTAATGCTTCTTCAGAGCCCAATTACTTGTAGAAGATGGATTTCTCACCTCCTCGTGCCACTGTAGTCTCTTTTGTATTCAATCTTTGTACCCAAGGCATGGGCAGACACTCTTCTTCAATGGATTTCATGGGTGAAACCATGTGGCTGTGCTTCAAGGACACAGGAATGAGTTATTGCAATATGGGCGATAGTTTTCCTTGTTGACTCTTCTTTCCATGCCCATGACTGCTACAGTTTGATCTGAAAAAAAATATATGCATATAAAAAAGATGTAGTTGTGGTTGTTGGTTAGCTGTTCTTCTGGGCTACTATACTAGTTGGGTAGTTTGTTATTACAGACCTTGTAACACATCTACAGGAGCTAGTCAGATCTAATGCATTGTTCTCGAAGCTGAGCCTTTGATGTCTCTGATAGTGGTTCACCAATGAATGTAGATGGTTATTTTGTATCTACCTCTCTGTAACAAAGTATCTTTCTATTGTAATGGCTATTTAGCCTTCATGATCAATATAATCACTAGTATTTTTCCTTTCTTATGTTTTTTCTCTATGTTTACTTGAAATTTATAACTCATTCTGTGGATAAAACGGTCCCTCTGTTAGTCACAGTTTTCTAATTTAAGCCTTTGTTAAAGTTGTAAGTCTATGTGAGTCTCTGTTAGTATTTGAGGTCATTTTTGTGTTATGTCGGTCCCAACTAACACCCTAAATCCTGGTGTATCACCTCCCTTTCCCTTCCTGTATTTTTTCTCTCTCTTTTCCTTAGATCATTAGTATATAGGTTTAGTTAATTGCTTTGAAACTTAAGTTCAGAAAGAGAAACCAGCCTTCTCTAGAGGTCTGATCTCATTTGCAAGGTCCCACACGTTGAGATCATTCCCATGTTCACTGAATTTGTTGAAACTACGAAAAGATTCAACAATAGGGTGCAAATTCAGGTGATAACAATGCTTATTAGGGATTGTATTTTTCATTTCAATTTGCAAGTTTATCATAGATTTGATTTGATTGTGTTGTTGCTATTGTTATTTGATGTGGATCTATGTTTTAATTACCCATAAGGGGGCTAACCAAGGTAGTTTCCCATTTAATCTAACTATTTGTGTGAAACTTTATTAATTGGTTAATCTTTGATAATATTTGGACTACTTTATTTTATGAATTATGTTAATAGCTTGATTTGACAAAATGTGTTTTTGATAAAGTTAATATTCTTGTGTTTATAAAATATAAATATTTGTTGATTAACAAGTATATGTGAGTCTTAACCTCTTTCTGGAAATATGTTTGGATGACATGTTAGAAAGGTTAAAGGATTATAAAGTTTCATTATTATTGTGTTGTTAAAATTCATTCATTAATGCTATTAATGTTTTGCAGATATTATTATTTGTGATTTATCAATATATATGTCAAACTAACTACCTTGCTGTTGAAATGAGGTGAATGCAGGTTAAAGTTCATTCCCCTCCTTGTTGAGGGAGAGTATCATCAGGGAGAGGATCATAGATCGAGAAGAATTGGCATTTCGTACCATGAGCCAAGAACTTGTTACGCACACACCACTGGTTTAAATGTTACATATTTTGCTAGTTAGTCATAAGAGTTTGGTCGCACTATGTTGTAATGATTTAATAGGTATTCCAATTCTTAAGTATTATGAATTTCTTATCATCAGTGTCGAGTTACCTTACCATCACCTCAGAATAGCACTAATCCTTAAATGGTCTTGGCATTGTTTGAAAGTTCTCTCTCTCTCTCTCTCTCTCTCTCTCTCTCTCTCTCTCTCTCTCTCTCTCTCTCTCTCTCCTCCTCTCTCTCTCTCTCTCTCTCTCTCTCTCTCTCTCTCTCTCTCTCTCTCTCTCTCTCTCTCTCTCTCTCTCTCTCTCTCTCTCTCTCTCTCTCTCTCTCTCTCTCTCTCTCTCTCTCTCTCTCTCTCTCTCTCTCTCTCTCTCTCTCTCTCTCTCTCTCTCTCTCTCTCCTGCATAAGTGTCGAACGAACCATTTTCTTTTTGTGCTTGTTTGATCAATGTATAAGTATTGTTGAGGTTCAAAATGGAGATTTTAATAAAAAGGTATATGCAAGATTAGTCATATAAATAATAAAAATTATTATGCTTATTCTTTTGTTTTTCAGAAAAATAAATTAGGGAGAATGAGGCGTGGCAATTTTTATGAGGTAGTTTTGTGTAGAAAGTGGGAAATTAAAACTAAGTGTCCTAGCCCAAAATGGCCGCCACTCTTACCCTCATTTCCCAGTAATCTCCAACAAGCTGGAGAGGGCAATAATGGAGGAATTTGCATGCCATGTGTTAGCAAGAGAGGAGAAAAGTGAGGGTGCTAATTAACTATGAGAGAAAAGAGGAGAATGCATTTAGTTTGGATGCCAATTCTTGTAGGAAAAAGAAGAAAAAAGAAGAGAGTAGGAGGCAGGGCATACAAGGAAGATGTGATATTTGAAGATGAGTATTGAAAAGAAATCGTAGCCAATTATGTCTTATATCATGGTCATTTATGGTTTGATTTTATGCAGAAAGAAGAGTGTTTTTAGTAGCATTTTTCTAAACTATGTCCTAGTGTCAATCATAAGTAGGGGTTTTTAGTTTTAGTTTAGTAAATAACTCTTATATGAATCTTTTGACATTTGAGGAACACCTAGGATCGGGTCGATTCTTTGCTACTCCAAAACCATTTTTGAAAGTGTAAATGTTTTAGACAAATATGGTTTAGAGTTGACTAGGTAAAACAGTTTCCTTAAGCATTGGTTGTTTTCATTAGGCATAAATGAGTATATATTAACTCATACATGTGCATATGTCTACTATTATACATATAAACATATATGGATAAATATATGTGTTTAATGAATACATTTTCTTGGAATAGAAGTTAAACCAATCACTATATTTCTAGTTAGAAAATAAACTCTTCCAAACAATAGATATCTTGTGCAATACCATTGAAAACACTTAGATATGAATGCATAAAATGGGCTGATTCATATTAGGCCATGAACTATTTTGGAACAAAAAAATAAGTTTTGGTTTTAAGTCGATTTGGTCAAATAAGGATAGCCATTATAGTATTTATTTAATGGTAATTTACTTTTGCTTTTGAAATTCCCTTAGAGGCAAGTAGCATTTTTATTTTAAAACAAATAAAGAGATTTCTTGTGGCTAAGTTTACTCTTCTTACAGAGTCACCCTTCTTATAGAGTTGTCCTGCTTATAGAAAACTAGAAGTTAGAATCTCAATCCTCAATATAAAATAATAGTTAGCATGATATCAAATATCCAGCTATAAACTGATTATGACTTCACAAAAAACATAAAACTAAAAATAGTCATTATGTTGAAATAGAGTAGAGAAAACTAGAAGTATATTAGTACATAATAGTGTAACTGAAGGGTAGTTTGGAAAGATTGCAAAAATATTAGAAACTCGGTCATTTATAAATAGCCTTATACCTTAGAAGCATGAAAAAAGATTCAATCATTTTTATATGTAAAAAATAATTCTTGATTGTTTGTAGTTCAAGATAGAACAAAGGAGTCTTATGAGTGTGGTTATGAGTTGGAAGCTCGAGAGATTCTCAACCCATAAACGTACTCATAAGCATACATGTATCATAAGCATGTGTAACATAAGTAGACTTGTATCATCGGTGAATATATGAAGATTACTATGAGATTAAGAGTGTTGTTTATGCTAACTTATAACATATAGGACAGATTAAGTTCAGCCAAGTAAGCATACTCTATAAGTTATTTTTTATTCCAATGATACTTTGTCAATATCCATATGTGATCAACTGAGTACAGTCAAATCTGAGATTTAACAGTAGCTATTTCAGATTAAATGATTTCAAAAACATATAAATATTTATATCTAGGGGTGTACATGTAGATTTTCATGTACAAACCTATATAGATATTTGTAAGTATGAGTTTGGGAAATGTGAACAATAGGCAAAACTTTGAGTTATTCTCAGTTGAGGCAGAATATAGAAGTTTTTAATGTATGAATATTATGCCTTGGACTTTCTCAAGTAAGAGACTAAATTTTATTGTCATGTTTACCATTTTCAAAGTTAATAAAGGATGCATGTTAGGTTTTAATTCTTTTTAATCTATATATGATCTTCTTGGTGAAAAGTCAAGATAAACCATTTTTTTACCAATTGGTTAAACATATTTGAATGGCCATGATATCTAGTGAGTCTAGTTATCTATTTTTTGTGCAAAAAAAGTGGATTGTGACTTGTTTTGTGTCAAGTCAAGTTGAGATAGACGTGTATGGACAATCAACCCATATTTCTGCTTCGAAATATGACATTATAATTAAATTCTTTGGCCAAAGTGATGCATTTTGCTATGTGCATTGTTAATCCATGGTATTTGATAAGGTTGCATGTTTAACCATTCATCATACTTAGCTAGAGGTCATCTAGGGTTGTATGGTAGGGTACTATTGGTGTGAACATATAATTCACACATGTTAAGTTGACTTAGTGAGTCTTCTAGATGTCACTAGTTGAGTCTAGTTGTGTGTTGAGTTGTTGATAGTTGGAGTGAGTTGTCGTATCCTCCACATGTGCAATTAGTTATCATCCTCTAATTGTCACATGTTGTAGGAATATCTCCACTTTCCACTCCACCTTTCTAGCTCTCACCTTGCCTTTATAAGCAAGGCTCTCTCATTGTATTTCATATGATCTTTGTATAGAATCATTGCTCCATTGTTTTAGCATCTTCTCTGTTATCTTTGTGTGGAAGGTTGTCTTGATTGCAGGTGATCTTGGCTTGCTGAGTCACATTGACTCTTACATGGTATCAGAGCCTAATCTGTAATTCCCTTCCTTCATTGGAGAGGTTTTGCTCTGAGCTATATGTTAGGAGCATCCTGGAGCAAAACAGACATCACCGTTGCAATCAGGAGGCCCAAATCTGTATAGATCAGCTGTCAAAACACCTAAATTAGAGAAGTTGAAAAAAAAGGCAAAATTTTTTTGCCTCTGCCCCTCCAGACAGCAGGGAATATTCCCTGCGTAGAAAGAATCTTTAGCTGTACCATTTTGGCATCATCACTGTGCATGTACTGGTGTCATTGTCCTACAGATCTCTCTACGTCATCTCTGATATCCTCCAGGTCAAATAATTTTTTGTTGGGTTAAACTTTTTCTGTGGATATTGTTTTGATTTTAAAAACAAAAAATATATATATACTACCATAGGGTACAGTCATACCCTGGGCAGATTTGTGTTTTGTCAGGCCCTACCAGCCTATGTGAAGGTAGGGTACTATGAATATTGACCGGCAGCCTTAGATCCGCCCTCGGTGGTTCCTTCCCGGCAGCATATTCCCTAACAATGACCCAGCAGTTATCTCCATCCATCAGCCTTCACCATTTTAAAGGCGGTCTGCATAGTTTTTAAAGAAAGATTTCTATTGACCATTCATGGCTTCGGGCTTCAACTTTTATTCATAGGTCGTTGGCAGTCTTTGCTTACATCCTCGGCATCAGCAGGTAGTTTGTTTTTGCCCGGCAGTTAAAGACCAAGCGGTTTTTCAATTGTCGACCAAATACCTTGTGCAGTCGATATACATATGCGGCAGTCATTGGTTGTTATTAGCGGTTGACCAAATATATCAGTGGTCATTAGAGGGCAGTAGTCTCTGTACATCGATGGCAACTAATCTTCAGTCAAAGTTTGTAGATCTTATAATAAATCCGCAGGTCTTCACAATCTGGTGATTGTATTAGGATTTCTGGCGTTCCCTCATACCTTGGTTTCATTGTTCAAAGGCAGTCTAATTTGTGGGTCTACAGTCCATTACCAGTTAAGGACTGGTCAATAGTAGCATCCTTTTTTATATGGTCGGCAATTCTCATGCCAGAAAATTATCTACGCTCGTCGGTTATCTCATATGGTGATCAAATCCACCATTCGGCAAGCAAGTTAAATCCAGCGGCCTATGTGTCTATCATGGTTAGCAAAAACCTCAGCAAAAAGTTTCATGGCAGAAGCGGCTCCTTAGTTACCACCCATTGCATTATTCTCACTGTCAAATCTTCATTTACATCGGGAAATTTTCCAAACTCGTTGGTTGTTCCTTTCAGCGTATTCCCATCCCGTGGGTGTTTTGGTTGTTACAAGGATGGTTTTGCCATAGGGACAGGTTGTTTCCTATAACCACCAGTGGTTTTGAACTCTCAGACTGGCGGTATTTTCTCCATTCGACGGTTTTCGCATACAGTAGGCGGTTTTGTCTTCCTAACCAGTAGTCTCAGACCTGAGAGTTGTTTTTCGGCACAGACCAGTGGTTTTGCGCCAAACAAGAATTTTTTCCACATTGACGATTTTTTCCTGATTTCAGACACTATTTTTTTGCTGATAGGGGATTGTGGCATATTCCGCCTAGAAAAACATATTCAAGCCCTAAAGTAGGGCTTTTTTTCTTTTTTGCACAACTTTTGCCCACGGTGTCGAAATTGGGCAAACGAGATATCGATGGAAAGCTGACAGAGAGCACTTCACAGTGGAATCAGTCATTTTCACAGATTTTTCTGTTTGATAGTATTTATTACAGGTTGACGATAGATCTCTCTTTTTGGCTCCCGAGCTCATAACGTCTTTCCACGATATCTAATTTTCGCGATTCAAGTGGCATTGGAAAGGTATTCAGGAGCTCTACATAGCCATCCATGCATTTTTCTCAGATTTTTCTCTGGGTGAATTTTATTCAATTTGTCAATTTTTTGGCATTTGAGTGATAACTTGGGCATTTTGATACTTGAGGAGGTGAAATTTGTTTTGAGAGGATTTGTTTGTTGTAATACATCATTGTGAGTGATTGTAATCTCACTCGGATATCTTTTTTAAGAGATTTTGTTGTTTTCCCCATTTTTGGTCCCTTGAGGGCATTTGTAAATCGCACTAAGTATAAAGTGCCACAACAAATTGGGGGGCTCTCTCACATAGTAAAGGGGTGTTGTTGTCTTGTTGTCTCTCTTTTTCATCATGGATGTGCCTCAATTTCCACTTTTAACTCCATAAAATTATCTTGAATGGAAGAAAAACATGGAGTATGTATTATATAAACAAAAGTTACATAGAATAACTTTAGGCACAGATCCTGAACCCACAGGTGCTACTGAGAGAAGAAAATCGTTAGATAGAAGAGATGAGGCTTATGGCACACTTTGTCTTGCTATTTCTCCATATCTGAGATTTCATGTTGAGTCTTGTACAACACCAAATGAGATATGGACAACACTAGACAATCTCTTTAGCAAGCAAGATAAAATAAGAAGGTTCAAATTGGAGAATGAGCTAATTGCACTTAATCCTCAAGATTTTGATCAAATCAAAGACTTCTTCACCAAGTTTAAGTCTCTCAGGTTGCAACTCAAATAGTGTGGTCTTGAGAAAGAAGATGAACAATTGGTTCTATCTATTCTTGCAAAATTGGGTCCTACATATTCAGTTTATGTTTCCACCTTTTATGCTACAATGGATGCCTTTGGTAGTAAGTTTAAAATGCCTTCACTTGAGGAGTTTTCTACACAACTCACTAGAGAACAAGCCAAGCTACTACACATGGGCATGTTGAAGTCTCCTAGAAAACAGGCTCTAGTTGCAACACAAAGCACAAAAGATCCTAAGGCTTCACATAATAAGGGAAAGAAACAAAAGGATTCAAAGTCTAATGAGCAAGAGAAAGAATCAAAGAAAACCCCCAACTCTTCTTCCAAAGAGGAGTCCAATAAGAAGAAGAAGCCAAAGTGTTCTTATTGTAATAAAATAGGTCATGATGAAACTAAATGTTATGAGAAAAAGTTTGAAGAGATGTCACAACTTCTTTAAAAACATAACATTGAGTATTCTTCATCAACAACACTTTTACCCAAGTCTTTTTCTTCGCCACCATCATCTACATCTACAGGAACAACAGGAATTGCTAATGGGTCATACAAAGGAAAAGAACAGGCACTCTTTGCTTCAACAAGTCTATAGTTAGAGAGATGGCTTCTTGATTCAGGAGCTTGTCATCATATGGCATCTTCATAGGGGATGTTCTCTTCATTTCAGTCATGTACTTTGCCACCTATTTTGATGGGTAATAATACATACATGCATGCAACTGGCAAAGGAACTATTGTTGTTGGTGAGTGTACATTCAACAATGTGTTATGTGTACCTTCCTTGACAACCAATCTCCTTTCCATCTACTAGATTACTCATTGTGATGCAGGCAAGATAGTTGAGTTCACTCTTGATTCTGTGATCATACGAGACTTGGAGAGCAGAGATATCATTGTTGTTGGGATGGCTGATCATGCATCTCACTTGTATACCTTCTCCCATTTTGTTTCTGATGATGATGTAGATTCATTGATTGATATTCACACTCTTGCATCAAGTGTGAATCATGTTTCTAAAGAGAAGTTTGGTCACTTGAACCTTGGTGTTCTTGCATCTACTTTGGTTCCTAAGACTAGTTTTGAGCTTCCTCCTTCTCCTACTTCTTCAGAGATTGGCATTGACATAGCTTCATCCACTTCAGTTAAGCAGGATATTCTGTCTTCCAGACACAGGTTTGTGGGATTAGTACTTGACAGGTATTTCAGACTTGTTTTGTGAGTCCTATCTTGATGACTTGGAAGACATTGTTGATTCTTCTACTTCGGATGAGTGGGCACCATCTTCTCCTCTTCCCTTGTCACAGTTTGGCACTAAGTTGGAGTATCCTGAGCATCATTCGGAGGATTCTTCATCCTTGGAGATTGATGATCTTGAGTTTTCATCTTGTCTTGGATTGTCACATTCTTTGATTAGGCATGCAACACCTGATCATGTGACATCTTTTGGTTGTGACATGTGGACACTTGAGCAGTTTTCAAAGACAACATACATCATGAGGCTTTTTCCCTCATACCTTGAGATGGAGTTTCTTCGACATCAGCCTTTGGACCTATTTCTTCCTAAGGGCAAGAATGATGTTTGTAGGCTTTGAATTCTCTTCAGCATTCTTCTTCAGGCATTCACCATCGGCATAGGAGCTACTTCATTGTAGGGGGGACCTATAGTCTCACATTTGCTCTCCTATGGGGGGGTAATTGATTGTACATATGTGTTGGATGTAGTCCTTTGGGGGGTCTGGAGTCCTCCTTCCATCACATCTTTCCTTTGTTTTCTGCATTCTCACTTTTGGAGAGGAGTTTTGTCCCATGAGATTTTCTCCTTTTCTCCACTTGATATTTGTTGTACATGGGTACCTAACATGGCCTAGTAGCCGGGACCCATCCATCATTGCATCTTTGTTTTAGTCAACTACTCCCTAAGTTGCACTTAAGGGGGGTGTTGGTGTGAACAGATAATTCACACATGTTAAGTTGACTTAATGAGTCTTCTAGATGTCACTAGTTGAGTCTAGTTTTGTGTTGAGTTGTTGATAGTTGGAGTGAGTTGTCTTATCCTCCACATGTGCAATTAGTTATCATCCTCTAAATGTCACATGTTGTAGGAATATCTCCACTTTCCACTCCACCTTTCTAGCTCTCATCTTGCCTTTATAAG
This sequence comes from Cunninghamia lanceolata, assembly GCA_027924645.1. Taxonomy (NCBI): domain Eukaryota; kingdom Viridiplantae; phylum Streptophyta; class Pinopsida; order Cupressales; family Cupressaceae; genus Cunninghamia; species Cunninghamia lanceolata. The sequence goes on along the minus strand of BSBN01000178.1, from coordinate 3,575,896 downwards.
CAAGGCTCTCTCATTGTATTTCATATGATCTTTGTATAGAATCATTGCTCCATTGTTTTAGCATCTTCTCTGTTATCTTTGTGTGGAAGGTTGTCTTGATTGCAGTTGATCCTGGCTTGCTGAGTCACATTGACTCTTACAGTTACAAGTGATAGAGTCAATACTTCACACTAGTTCTCAGTTGGCATGGTACATTTGTAGATCTCTCTATCTTCCACCCTTGCAAAGGATAGGATCACTTCCAATAGAAGGTGTGTAGGGGACCGCCGGTCTATGGATGGAGGTAAAGCACCCCGATGATGCTCTCGCTCCACGCAACTATATAGTTCGCCACAAGATTGGTACTTAGAGACACATTTATACATATTGGATCATTATATTATATGATTTATAAACTGTACAATGCATTATGCTTGTGATTAAATATTTGAGATAGTTCTAATTTAAAAGTGAATCCTACTATTATTTCATTGTATAGATTGTTTGAAAACTGTTGTAAAGTTAAATAGTTGATGATGAATTATGTATTATGGAAAATTTATAAATTAATTTTGAATCTTATGTAAAGAAAAATCTTAACCTTGAAAACTATGCTTGCACCATTATGATGTATTTGTATTTTTTGTATTTCAAATTATATTAAAAAGATTATGGTAGTTTTTAAGTGAATATTTTTAGATATGAACTAAGGTTCGTCACATGTGTGATATGGTTAGGTCATATTAGGGCTCTTTCATTCATATCTAAAAGTCCTTTTTATTTGATCTAATTCAATGAAAATTTAAGAAAGAAATCCTAATTTAATTTCTTTCACTAAAAAGTGGGCCAACCAAATAATGGCAGGAGCAAAGGAAGAATCCCAAATTCTTTTGAGGAACTTATATAAAGTGATGGGGCATGTTAAGGTTGAAGCACATGCCAAAAGAACAGTTCTATCACTTAGCCCTTATTTATGAGAACTAAGGTCACAAATCATTAACCTAGGGTGTTTGATGCATGAGCATCTTAGGGATTGAGCAATCATGGATCAACCCAAAACAAGTTTTCTATTTTCCTTACATTTTTATCAATGATTTGGAAGTTTTGATGTTTAAATCAAAGTTTTAAGTTTGAAATTCTAACAGTAATGCAAAGTCATTTGAACGAGTCTTTGTTGTCACATAAAGTATAGTTAGTTAAAGAGTATCTTGAGCTTGTGCAACACAACCAAAGATTGAATTGTTCACATGGAACCACATAATATGATTAAGTCTCTTTACACTTTCTTTACATTCTAGAGTAGTGTGAGACTTCAATCTTTAGAAATAATCATTCTAGAGCATTCTTTCTCTTTTCCTTAGTGCGAGGAAAGATGGGTATAAGCAGAGTGTGTAAATAGCAATATTGGATAACACGTTAGGTCTTTGTGAAATGCATAAGCCCACTTGGAAAATGTATTATAGCATCAACCAAGGTGTGAGCTTAATTAGCATTAAGATCAAGGATAGATTGCTTTAAAATACATTTTGTACAGTGGAGGTCATCGCTCTTCATGGGAATTATGTAATGGGTTTTTTAAAAGTCATCTATGCATACTAGTAGAGTTGGGAACTAAAGGGTAGTGCTCATTGAAGATTTTTAGCCCTAGAAGGATTGTGAATTGAAGAAAAGTGAAGAGGAAGTCAATAGTTGGATTGTAGGTTATGATGATGTTGTAAGTCTTCAAGGCCTTAATGTAAATCCAAGAAACATGATGTGATTCTAATGATATTATTAGAATTGTAGGTTCTTTCCTAGAGCTCAATTAATATTATTAAAAGGAGTGTAAATTGAAGATTAGTCAATGTAAAGCCAAGTCACATGATGTAATTCTGATGATTGATAGAAGATATTATTTCTAAACATTACTAAGTTCTTATGTTTGAATGTCATTCCTTGTTCATGCTTTTCATTGTGCAAGTGGTTATATGTGTTAAAGTTGTGGGTTTCGACATCCCTTAATTGGTGCCTCCACCTCTTGGTTGTGAGGTGCTTGTACCTCTTTGCATCTAAGACTCCTAGAGTGAGTGGGTGGGCCCTGATCCTCCCTTTGATGAAACATATAAATGGGTTGTTCCTTTTCCAAGGGATAATCTACCTCTCCCTCCTTTTGACATAGTTACGTACAATTAACTAAATAATAACTTGTGAATAAGACTTTTTATAATTTTAACTTATATTTTGGTAGACATAAATACTAACTAATCATATTTTAATATAAGCATTTATATATAATATTTCCAATACACAAAATTCGTAAAATATATCTAAAAATATCTATTTTAAAAAAATCACATTAAAAAAAAATCACACCAATCACACGAATCCACTTAGTAAATAAGAAGCATGTGATAAATTGCTACGAGTCACCCTACATGGTATGGAAAAGTTGAGTCTTATCGACATATCTTTGACGAAGTGTGCATTTGATGGCAAAACTTACACATAGAAAACAAAAAACTAGTCCATTGAAGGCACGTCATTCCCTTTCTTACAAATAGAAGACAACATAGCATTCAAGCCAGCCCGTCTCGCACGATTTGAAAGCAAGAAAAGAGTGAGGATAGTGGAAGTCTATCTCAATGTCACCTTAAATGATGGGGAAATTGGAGTGTTTATTCAGAAAAGTTAGTAGAGGACAATAAATTTTGTCACCATATGGAGTGCTAGAAAATGATTATAAAAATGGAATGATAATGAGGAGTGGATTTTGTATCACGTATTGATGGATAATGCCACTAACTATTCAATTTTATCATATAATTTGATATCCAATTGAGGTGCAGAAAACTTTTTTAAAATTGAAGAAGCCATGAAGCAAGAGGACGCAAATGTTCAAATATGAGGGAAAATATTAATGATGAGACAAGAAAGAATAATAAGAAGAGAAAGGAACAACCATAAAGAAGATTGACATTGATACACTTTAGGAGAATCTTCGTATTTCAAAGCACCAAATCTTATGTATTATCAAGGTTATAATCTTATGTATTATCAAGGTTATAATGCAATATCAAGATTTGAGTTTTACAAGAGATTTACACTCTAAACCTAGAATTATCCTTGTGGTATAATTGTATTGATTTCTTTTTTCTATTGAATCGATGACTTGACAATGTTTCCCTTCTGAGATTATGCTCTTGGTTTGTGTAGTTGTTTCTATTTTTTTGAAACGCGTATTTATTTTGCATCCAACTTTATCGATCTAACATTGAGACATAATCTCATATTATTTGTATTTTTAATAATGTAACTATATACTTTAACTCTTAATTATATATAATATTCTCATGCAAAACAATTTATTTTTTTCAATTATATAGATATATGTTTAACATGTTTTAAATATAATTATATGGATATCTGTTTAAATGTTTTAAATATATGTATATCATTTTCCCGTTCTAACAACAAATCAAATATGGCATCATAAATGTCCACTATTTAAGTTAGAAGCATTTAATTAAAGATAAAAGTCATAATGAGTCAACTTTCTAAACATATTACTTGAATAGTAGTAAAACTTAAATATGAATAGTCAAAAAAGAATAAAATGTTATACAAATCCATGTTTTGTAATCTGTACAAATATTACGTAAATGTTGAAAGCTACTTAAAACTTGTCGATAATCAACACTTATCTTGAATAAAATGTAGTTGTTACATTCCATTTCAAACTCTATTTAGTTTAGAGTAACGTTCAAAAGAGCACATCTAAAACTCTAATAAAGCCAACATTTAAATGTTTAAAGATAGAGGATTCTCATTGAATTACATATGGTGAATGATAACCATCCTAGGAATTTTAAAATGAATAACCATTTAAATTTGTCATAGGCCTTACATAAATCAATCTTGATAAGAATATCATCCGTGACTAAATTCCCAACCTAAAAATAGTTATCAAGAATGAATATTCCTCTGGAAACCTAATTTGTTCCATTTTGACAATATCTTGAGCAATAAGAGTGATACTTTAAGCCAAGGCTTTGGCTATTATCTTGTAAGTAATTTTTAGCTAAGTAATGTGTCTTCGCCTAGAAAGAGAGTGAACTCCTATCTTATTGGGGGATAGGCTTGATATGCCTTATGTTGTATTAGATCCAAGAGAACATTATTCTTCAACTTTTTAAGTAAATTTTATAGAGGTATTCAAAGATAACAAGCCACATGGTTTTGAAGAATTATGTAGGAACTCCATCAAGACCAAGGATTTTTTCATTGGTCATAGATAAAGGGATTTTACAAGATCTTTTTGAAAACATAAATATGTGATGGTTATGAGTGGCATCATCAAATATTTTTAGAAATTCATTGTTGAAAAAATTATCAATTTTTTTATCCATAGTCTCATTTAAGATATGTCTAGAAATAATAATTTGTAGTGGTTGTAAAATAAATGAGGTATGTTAGCAAACTTTATAATCAAAGAGCCATTATCATCACTTATGGTTGTTATTCTCTTTTTTATACATGTTTTAGTAATTAAAAGAACTTGGAATTTTTATCTCCATGTTTGATCCATTAGAGTCTCAATCTAATTCAAGCACCTTTTCCTTTATATAGATTGAATTATCTCATAAGACATTTTGAAGAAGCCACAAACTTTTAATTTCCCATGTTATTGGGATTAGCCATTAAATTACTTTGATTATGAAGCGACTAGTTTTAGAGGACCTTTCCTTTTCTTGTCCTTTCATGCACAACTTGTTTCCCATAGATTTCTAGGAAATAAACACATTTTCTAAGTTTAAGAGTCCACCATATAATCTAGTTTTTGTTATTAGATAGTTTCATTGTTGAGAGTCAAAGCCATTGTAAGACTTAGAATATTCTAGTTTATTAAGGTGATAAATGTTTAGCTTAAAAGGGGGCCTATAGGTAGGTTCCATATCTTTAGTGAGAGAGACTTTGTTGAGGATCAAAATGTGGTCAAAGACAATGGTAGAAAGGTTTTGATAGACCATTAAACCTTGGGCAATAGGGGATAGTGAGATGTTGAGATTGAGATAGAACCTATCAAGTCTATTGAACTTATAATCATATCTTTGTTTGTTGTTTGATAACATGTACCAACAAGAGGAACATGTCTATTAGAAAATATGGATCTACTATTCTAGATGTGATCTTATTTGTGTTTAGTCATGTTAAAATATCCTCAACACTAATCAACTTGAGGAAGATGGGTACCCAACAAATTCTAGATGTTACACCTCTCAAATGAACCATGAAAAAATATATTAAGTAGAAACTTTAAAATAAATCTAATTTATTAGTTAGTTTATCCTTCCCAAGGAACCTATTTAACTTATATTGTCTTTTCTTTTCTACATTCTTAAATCTAATTTGTGGTTTTTTATACAGTGTTGATTTATAAAAATTAACTACGGTTAAATAATATTTTATTCATACATTTTATTACACTTTAAATTTGTTTTCTATACATTGTGTAAAGTATACTAGACAAGTGCAAAAGTTAAATTCGAATGGTAAGTTGCTTTATTTACTGTAAATTAAACAGTACTTTTATTTACTATTGAGTTATTTCAATAAAAATACTCCAAATTAATATATTACCTTTTATTAGGGTTATCTTTTCTTTCTTGTGTTGTTTTATTTACTGTAGAATAATTTATTTTATAATTATATTTTATTAGGGTTTTATCATATGAAATATAAAAGGAGCAAAGTGTATTCAGCAAGCGTAGAAGTTATAAAAATGGTAAGTGCATTTATTTTGTTAGGATTACCTTTTATTTTCTGTGTTATTTTATTTATGTACAAAAATTTAGTTTATAACTATATTTTATTAGGGCTTTATCATATGAAATAGAAAAGGATCAAAGTATATTCGTGAATGGGAGAATTTATTTGAAGTAAGTACATTATATTTTACACATTTTACTATAAAGGCTTCAATTTAATTTTCTTTTCTTTTCTACATAATTAAATTAAATAATTTATAACTATATTTTTTTAGGGTTTTATCATAACAAATATAAAAGGATCAAAGTTTCATGAAACATTCTCTGTGTAGGTAATATTTACTTACGAACTTCTCAACTCCTACATATATGCATTTAAAGAAGTATTAAAGCAAAGAGCATTGGAGTGTGTAAAGCCTAAAACAACCACTAACCCCTTGTGGAGGAACACAAGGCCTTATATACTTGTACTCAATCAATGACCATTATATTTATTCTTTTTTATGGCAATATTTCTAGGAAAATGTGGGTTTGATTGTTTTGTCTTCTATTACCTTAGTATTTGCTCACTACATCCATGTACTCATGAACTATTCTTATGATTGAGAGATAAGGAACATCATATTAGATTATGATGTATAAATGTAAAGAGATGTCACCATAGAACCAAAACAAATAATCTGAAGTAACAATACATTAACTATGAAGAATAGACCAATTTAGATCCATTGACTACCATTCACAGTCACATCAATAATTCTATGTTTTTCATATAATGTTTAGGTCCATCTTATCTTTTTGGCTTCAAATGTGGCATTGTGATAACTGATAGGATTGTAGAAAACTTCAAAAAGCGAGGTAGAAATTTTTGTTTACAAATGTATTCATATGTGTGTACCCTATTAAGACTTCCCTAAAAAGACACGAGGAAATTATCACAATATGTTTGAGAACTATAGATCAATATTTTGTCAAACAAGGGGTTAGAGTTTCTAGCAAAATCTACATTCTCCTAGAATGGGTTATTGTCAACATGTGAAGATTGCATGTGCCTAAAATTAGAGCATGGAGCTTGATTTAACTTGAAATTTGAAATCCCCTTGATCTTTGATATGTTTAAGTTGCACTTTTTATTTTCCAATTTGACCAAATCTAAAGGTAGAAACTTAAATAAAAAAAAAAGTTTGTCGACCAAAATATTTTTTTAGCATTGGAACCAATTTTTTATTCATAATATGTATTATGACCGTTAATGGGGTCTTCTTCACAAGATAAACATATATAAGCGACAAAGGTGAGAGTGTTAAAGAGATCTCAAAAACTAATTGTATATAAAAATTATGTTATATATTTTAATATATATATATATATATATATATATATATATATATATATATATATATATATATATATATTGTTGCTTATACACAACTCGTTGTGTTGTTGTTACCATCACATTTCATGTTATATTAATTTCATTCCCAGCTTTAGTATTCTTTGAGAACATTGAATGAGATCGTTTTAATGTTTGTGTTAAACATATGTGTTTCTATCCTACTATGGAGAACTTGTATCTCTTGTCGTGGAATACAAATTGAGATGAAGAGTCAATTTATGTCCTCAAATTCGATTAAATGCTATGCGACACTTGATAAACACTTGCATCCACAATCAGAAGCTTAGCTCTACAAAGCCCCTCATATAGTGAAACAACTACCCCTACAAGTGAACCCAAAAAAGAAAAAACCAAACCCCTAGCCAAAAAAATAAATAAACAAATACTTACTAATGATTTAATTGTTGAATGATAGATGACATTTAGGCTCCATTGAGCACCCTTGTCCAATAGTTTTTAAAATATAGTTACTTGATTTTGAGACTTTATCTCAAATTAGTAAGTCAATAAATTCATTTTAAAGACCTCTTATAATACGCTAGGCTTCTCTATTGACCCACTACTACTTTCAAATTTATAAAACATTCCATAAAAATTACAATCGACATAGGGGAAAAGACCCAATAGGTGAGATAGTTCCAATCACTGAGATAGTATATGTGCATTTAAGGGCCAATACTTTTAAAAGTTCAGTACTAGTAGTTGTGACTTTAAGGTTGTTAGTGTTACTATAAGTACTAATAATTGAATGAAATGTGCCCTTTAGATTTAAAAGCAACCAATCATGTGATGTCACATCAGCGCACCAACAAAACATGACTTAATGCACACCTATTGGTTCACGTTTTTTTTTTGGGAACTATTTGACACCTCAACAAAAAGCATGCTGATGTGGCATCATATTTGATGATGTGACCCTAAAACCTTAGTTATAAGCAAGGGCATTGCCAAATAAACTACTGTAAAAATTTTGGAATGATTCGAAATTGCCATATATGATTTTGAGAGGCATGAAGTTAGGGTGCACCACTACTGGTCCTCTCCCCTACTCTTCCACCTCCTTCCCATGCAAGTGCTAGTAATTATTAATGCTTCAAATATGAATACTCAAGTGTTACAGAAATGGCGAAAGCTACTTGAAATTTGTCGACAAGCAGCAGTTATCTTTGAATAAAATGCAGCGACGAGCTATTACATTCAATTTCAAACTCTCTTTAGTTGACGTAACGTTCAAAAGAAGACAATCTAAAACTCTAATCAAGCCGAAGTTTACGTGGAAATTCTAAGAGAAGCAATTCCACTATGAATGTGACCGTGCTTTCGTTGCACATTCTTTCAACTTGCATTTCCCTTTCTAAGATTTTTATTTTATTTTATTTTTCTCCTTTCGAAGTATTTGGTAGAATGGTCTATGTATCATTTATTATGTTTTAAATTTAAATATATGTTAAATTTATAATTTAAAAAGAAATATTAACTTTTTAAAAAAATCTTGATTTTAAGTTTTTTATTATTCTGTTTATTTCTTATTCTTTTCATTTTATTGATTATTTTAATTTCAGTAAATATTAATATATATAATAATTAAATATTATAAACTAGTAGTGGTAAATGAGCATTTAATTTTAGTAGAGGACAATAAATAAAAAGAAATTTTTGTGGGTATTAATGTTATGTTGATTGATATCTCCATGTAGTTTTATAAAAATTAGATATTTGATTTTTTTAAGATTTTAAATGTATATTGGTAATAGTTTGTATATAACTTCTTTGGTTATTAGTAAATTTTAAGAACATCTAATGTTTAATAAGTTGTTTTTGTCTTATAAGTTTTTTAACTAAATTTATTTGTGTATTTAGTGTTTATAAATAATTTTAGTTAGATTTTTTATTTTATAGTTTGTATTTGCTAAAATAATCTTAATAGATAATGTCATATTCTTTGAAGTTTCAGTTTAGTTGATTTTAAGGGGCGGGGGAGAGGGAGGTCATTTTGACCCCCTTGTTGTCCACCATTTCTATACACTTATCCAAGATGTGTAAGAACATCTATGATAGTGTAAGAGGAGTTACATTATATTCCATAGGGTTTCATACATGTGAGGAGAATCGAAATTTGACCATAAATTTGGGTGCCCATGGATTTAGCTCATGGTTTGAGAAAGTCATTAGAGGTTTTATGGGGGTTCCTTGCTTATATGTTGAGGCTTTGCCATTTGGGTTTTGCATCAGTTTAGTGTGTATTGTAAGATTTGCATTTTAGAGTTTGAGACTAAGAATCAACATGTTATTAGACTGTTGACATAGGAGTTACATCATTGATGGGGATTCTCATTGTATTATAAGCTTTTATTTTTGAAATAATATAGTGAGGTCTACTTTTGGTGGTGGGTTTTTTACTCATAAAGGGTTTTCCTATGTATATGTTGTGTTATTTGTTCTTCTTTATATTGTTTATCTTCTTCTCTATCTTGTTTTAAGTTTCATTAGGGCATTCTTTGTTTTTTATATCAGCAAATTTTCATTACTTTAGGTTGCTCTTAATTGTGTAATAAGCATGGTAAAACCAACATTTGGTATCATAGCTTTGTTTGGCTTAATCCTCTAAAGAAGGGGACATCTTTCTTGTATTTGTTTCTTTTTTTGTAGTGAGATCATTTGTTTGACTGGTGAAATTAAATCTAAAAATCAATAATCATGGCTAACACCTCAAGTGTGGAGATTGAGAAATTCAATGGGTAACACCTTGACTCCTTGAGTTGTGAAAATTGAAGATGGAGGATCTCTTAGTTGAGGGAGATCAATGGATCATGATAACTGCTTAGCTAGGTACTTTATAAATGGGAATGGGTCTAGATACATGGGACAAATTGATAGTAGGCAAGAAGTACAATTAGATTATGACTTTTTGATTTAGTCTTAATGAATACGTATTAGGTGAAAAATCTACTAGATCTTTCTAAAATAAGATTATTGTATTATACCAAGCTAAGAGTCTTGTTAACAAGTTATTTCTTTAAGTAAATTATATTCATTAAAGATAAATGATGGACTTAATACCTACTCATTTACATGCATTTAACTTGATTGTGAGTCACGGAGAATTAATTAATGTTAAATAGAATGAAGAGGATAAATGTACCCTTTTATTTTTCATACTACCCAATTCATGGGGAAATCTAATTGTAGTTATTAGTGGGAGTAGCTCTAAGCTTAAGGTTGAAGAGCTTATTCTTGCACTATTAAGAAAATAACTTAGAAGAAAATCCATAGATGATTTCACTAATGATGCTCTTTTGTAAGGGGTTAGGCTAAGGAAAAAAGGGGTTAAGAAAAATGGAGATAAGAATTGATCCAAGTATAAGACTACATCTAAATCTCTTGGTAAGAATAAAGTTAAGTGTTGAAATTATGGTAAAAAGGGTCATATTAAGGAGTGTAGTCTATAGAAAAAAGAAAAAGAAGATGACTCCTAAATACTAATAAATTCTCTGATGATGATGTTAGTTGTGATGCTTTTATGACTTCTACTGGTATTGTTAGTGATGACCCATGGTTGATTGATTTTGAATTAGGTTCCTTTTTTATATGATTTCGCACAAGGAGTTGTCCATCGAGTATAGAAAATATGATAGTGGAGAGGTATATACCTTGGTGACAAAACTACTCATAAGACTATTAGTTGGGATAAGATGAATTTACTTCTTGGTGATGATTGAATGAAGACATTATCTGATGTATTGTATATTCCTAGTTTGGATAGGAATATTGTTTCAGTTTCTAGATGAATGATATTGGCATGCATGTTACTTTTAACAAGCATGGTTGTAAATTGGTTAGGAGAACTTTGGTTTTATCAAAGGGTTTTAGGAATGGTAGTTTTTTAGATTGGATTCTATCACATTATGTAACCTTGACATGGATTATAGTAATGTACCTACTGATATGTCAATGTTGTGGCACTAGAGATTGGGCCACACTTGAAAACACCAAAGAATAAAGATACGATTATGGGTTTGTTTGGTTATTGTATTGGTTTTGGTTTCTATGAACATTGTGTGTTTGGTAAACAAAATAGGGTTAAATTCTCACCTTCAATCACTAAAGTAACAATGGTTTTAGAGTTAATTTAGAGTGATTTGTTTGTCTGAGTAGATTTTTTATCTCTTGGTAAATATTATTATTATATTACATTCGTAGATGATTTCTCAAGAAAATCTTGGGTTTATTTCTAATGAACAAATTTAAAGTTTTTAGCAAATTTAAGGAACTTAAGTTGCTTGTAGAAACTCAAAAGGAAAGGAAATAAAAGTTTTGAGTTTAGATAATGGGGGAAATATTGCTCTAAATAATTTGAAGAAATTTGTAAACACAATGGGATTGTAAAATAGAAAACTACTCCATATACAACGCAACAAAATGGGGTAGCTGAGAGAATGAATAGAACATCAATGGAAATAACTAGAAGCTTGTTCAGTAGTGCTAATTTGGATCAAAAGTTTTGGGATAAAGCTATTAGTACTACTTTCTATTTGATAAATAGGTCTCCTATGTTTGCTCTTGTTAATGAAACATTATAAGACATGTGGACAAGAAAGAAGCCTTCTATTGAACATCTAAAAATATTTGGCTATGAGGCTTATGTTCATGTGCCTAAGAAAAAAGGTCTTAGTTAGATTTCAAAGTAGAAAAATATATTTTAATTGGTTGTGATGAAAATATTAAAAGGTTATAAGCTTTGGAATTTACTAGCATGAAAAACTGTTTATCCTAGAAATGTATTTTTTAGGGAAGTAAGTGTCTTTCCTAGATCTAAATAGATAGAAAAAAGGAGGATGATAAGGTACACTTTGAGATTAAAGAATAAAATGCACCTAAACATGAACAAGTTGGATACGAAGAGGTTGGAGAATAAATAGAAGATTCAGAGGAAAATTCAAAGGAAGAACAAGAAGAACATCTTACTCCACCACCTTTGAGTTCAGGTCCACAAGGCATGTTTGAAAAGAAGTTGAAAGGTATAGCCCACAAGATTTTCATTGTATATTTTATTTATCTTGTACTAATAATGAATCTAGATCTATGTAGGAAGATCTCTCTTCAAAGGAGATAAAGTCTTAGAAAGGATCCATGAAGGAGGAGGTGATGGATTTGAAAAAGTGTAAGACTTGGAATCTAGTTGATTTTCTTGAAGGAAGAAAGCCCATAGGTTGGCAATGGGTGTTCAAAATAAATTCAATGTAAATGGCAAGTTGTAAAAGTACAAGGCTTGACTAATGGAAAAAGGTCATGCTCACATTGAGGAAATAGATATTGGTGAAATTTTCTTTCTTATTACCAAACTGAATTCTATTAGATTCCTACTTTTTATTGTTTTTACTCTTGATTTTGAAAAAGAGAAAATGGAAATCAAAAATTATTTTGCATGGGGATCTAGAAGGGGATATGTGTATGTCATAACCTAAAAATTTTGTTGTTAAAGGGAAGGGAACTCAATTTATAAATCAAAAATATCCTTGTATAGCTTAAAATAGTTTCCTAGCATGTGCCAAAATTTTTATGTCTATGTTTTGGATCTTGGATCTTTTCATAGCTAAGTTGATCATTTTATTTATTATAAGTAGGTAGATGGGCATCTTGTAATCATAGTCTTATGTGTTGATGATATGCTTCTAATTGGAAATAGTAAAAGTATGATTATAGAATCGAAAGCCAAATTATCCAAGAAGTTTGATATGAAAACTTTAAGGCCTACTAAATATATCTTAGGCATAAAAATTAATAGGTACCATCCTAATAGAAAATTATATTTAAATTAGACGAAGTATATTGAAATAGTTTTGTAGAGGTTTAGTGTGTATGATAGCAAACTAGTGAATATACATTTTCTAGTTGGCACAAAACAATCTTTAGAACAATGTCCACGTTTGATAAAGATGTTGAAGACATGTATAACATTCATTATACAAGTGTTATAGGAAGCCTTGTGTATGCAATGGTTTATACTAGACCAAAAATTGCTAAAGCAATAGGAGTTTTGAGTAGATTTATGTCTAAACCTGGAAAGAAACATTGGACCCATGTAAAAGAGTATTCATGAATTTGCGTGGAACTTACATGATTATTCTATTTGTTAACATGGAATAGATAATAAGGTTAGGATATTGGACATACAAGATTTTATTGATGTGGATTGGGCTAGAGACTTGGATAATAGGTGTACAAGTAGTTATGTATTTTTCTTTTGGGAGATGTTTTAGTTGGATGAACAAGAGGCAAAAAGTTGTTATTCTTTTCACTATTGAGGTAGAATATTTTGCCTTTTACATGATTGTAAAGAAGCGGTGTGGTTATAGAGGTTGTGCTCAAATATTGGTTTCAAACATAGGGTGACATAAATCAATTGTGACAGTTTGAGTGCCATAGTTTAGAAAACAATGCTACTATTCTCACATGAAACATATTGATGTAAAATATCATTTTGTTTGAGATTGGTGGAAGATGGAAAGGTACAGATTCAAAGGTTGATACCTTGTAAAATGTTGATTCTCTAACTAAGCTAGTGAACACAAACAAGTCTACTTGGCATAGGTTGGACATGAGTATTTCTACCCCTATATGTTAGTCTTTCTTGTTCCTATGCAATTTATACAAGTGGGGGATTGTTAGGACTAGGTGTTATTGTAGACTTTGCATGGTCCTAATGCTTGTATTTTTTAAATAATTGAGCTTTATGTGAATATGGGCATCCCACTATTATGTGGGACTCTACCACATGTTATTTGTTGTATGTGAATTTGGAATGTAGGAGAAAGATGAAAATACTACCATATGTGGAGTTGGATGCCCCATTCCACATAGGACATAAAGTTAGTAAGGAATGTGCTATTCTTAGTCAATGTAGGAGCATCTATGACATTGTAAGATGTGTAGATACTTTAAGAGGAGATACATTCTATTCCTAGAGAGCTTCACACATGTGAGAGATATTGGAATTTGACCATGGATTTGGGTGCCCATTTTGGGCCCATGAATTTAGTTCATGGTTTTAGAAATAAGGGTTCATTGATTATATGGAGTCCTAGGCATAGATGTTTTGCATCAGTCCAGTGTGTATTGCAAGGATTTCTAATTTAGAGTTTGATTTTGAGTATTGGAACATGTTAGATTGTTGACATAGGGGCTACATCATTACTTGGGATTCTCATTGTATTTTAAACTTTATTTATGAAGTAATATGGTTAGGTCTATTTTTGGTGGTGCGTTTTTTACTTGAAAGAGTTTTCCATGTATATATTATGTTAAATGTGTTCCTATTTCTATCATCTATCTTCTTCTATATCTTTTTCAAAGTTTTGTTAAGGCATTCCTTTTTTGGATCAGTAAGAATTCATTACTCTAAGTTGTTCCTAGTTCTATAATAAGCATTGTAAAAGCAACATTATGCAATATACCCTAGATGTTGATGTAAGAAGACAAAGAAATCCTTGTGATCTTGGAATGTTGAGGCAAGTCATATTTAAATATCTAAAATGATTCTTTGATGTATAAAATGATTAGGGTTAATATTCAAATACAATTCTAAAGGTGGATAATCTTCAAGTCAAAAAATAATAGCTAGTGGAAAATGGGTAACAAGGGCCCAAATTTGATTGTAAAATTTAAAAGTTTGAGGTTCATGAAAGGAAGAAGAGGTATATAATATGATTCCTACACTAATCTATTGGAGGAGGTATGTGCAAAAATTAAACTAATGATTAGTTACAAGGAAATAAATATAAAAGTAATATACCATAAAATGGTGATATATGTGGGGAAAACCCTTTCGAGAGAAAAATCACACTTTAATGAAAATCAATGTATTATTAAATAAGAAATGGTTACAATACTCTTGTAGAGTCTAACCCTTTATAGGATTATCAGGTCAACAAGAGATCTAGATAAATTCTGGCAGCATAACAGTGCCTACAAAAATTCACTATGAAACCTCCATCTCAAGCACCCAATAAATAGGAGAAGAAATACATGAAACCATAAAATGATATTAGGAAACTATGAGCTAAAACCACCCAAAATGCAATGCCCAAATCCCTAGTTAAGAATCCAATGCCCAATCCCCAAGATGAGTCCATAGGCTAAATAGCATATTCCTTCTACTTGTCATAATCTCATCATAATCCACTCAAAAAATTGGGAACTCCATTTAAATCGATTATCTCCATTCAAATATGCCTTTTGATATGTCACAACATGCATCATAAGTTGTTCAACAAGTGTAACTCCCTCTTATAGCTCTCTTATGTGTCATAGATGTTCTTACATTTCTAATGTGGGGAGGCCCAACTTCTAGAGGCCATAACTTTTGATCCAGGAAGATGATTGAACCATTTTTTTAAATTGTAGATATCAAAGAGATATACTTCCCTATAACAATATTTCTAGTTACAACCCATTCCAAAAATTTTAGGGCCAAAAATAACCTCTAGAGCCTAGAAATTGAGTTTTTTGTTCTATATCCCCAAAATTGCATTTTTATGTTCTTAACATTAGGATGCAAGGTTGAAACACCTTTCTTGACATTATCCCACTTGTCAAACACCTTGCAAGAGTAAAGAGAGTACCAACACTATCAACTAATTGCTAGGAGTTGAGAGGCCCGTAGACTCACAATGCCACATGAACTTCTCTATGCTCATTGGCTTCATCAACACATCCACAACATTCTACAAAGTGTCAACTTTATCTAAAGTCACCTTCCCATTCACTACCATGTCATGAAAAATGGCACTAGACATCAATATGATTCATCCTTGCATAAAAGTTTGGGTTCTTTGCCATACATATGGCACTCTGACTATCACAAAGAACTCTGATAGCTCACTAACTTAGCCTCACATCTAAACATAATCTCTTAAGCCAAATGGATTCTTTACAAGCATGATTAAATACCATGTACTCAACCTCTATAGTTGACAAAGAAACCCTAGACTATCACTTACTCATGCAACTAATAGCACCACTGAATAAACTAAACACATATCCATTGATGGATCTTTTTCTATTGACATTTGCTACCCAATTTGAATCCAAAAATCCATGAATATCCACTAAGTGATGGTTTCCTATAGAATCACCATGATAAAAAATAGAGTACTCAAAGGCACCCTACAAATATGAAGACGCTCTTAATTGCATCCCAATGATCTCATCTAGGATTAGCCATAAAGTGGCTCAAGACTCCCATTGCTTGGGTAATGTTTGGTCTAGTATTGACCATAGAATACATCAAGCTCCAAATAACAATTGCATAAGGTACTTGAGCCATATCATCCATCTCACTGGGTGAAATTGAACATTGCTCTACAAATAATTTGATTCCCATTGAGATAAGAACACACAATGGTCTACAAGCTATCATGTTGAATCTATCTAACACTAAGTTCACATACTTTATCTAACATAACCAAAGCTTTTTGTTTTCTCTCTTTTCATCTCCATACCCAAAATATATTTGGTGTTAGAAAGAAAGGGCACATGTAGAGTTATACCCCAATGTTAGCGATAAGAGGAAGAGAAGAGCTTATGCGTTGAGTTACAAAAGGTTGTGGTAGGAAAGAACAATTCAAATTAACAATATATGCATGCATTCACATACAAATTATATCTGATAACACATCATATATCCATTAGATCATTGAATGCAATATATATATTCATCATTTATACAAAGTCCATTTGTACATCACTCTATATACATATTCTTGCTATTACATTCATATCTCCATTCTTATATTATATCTATATATTCTACTTATCTCCTCTCTCTTTCTTACATCTGTCTTATCTTAAAAATTACATATTTGAGTCCTTTGTATGTATGAACATCAAAGAGTGTGTCTCTTGTCCATGTTATAAACTTTGGATGTGTTGGTGGTCAGCTAATTATGTCGCATCTCTTTTGTGGTAGATGTAGATTTTTGAAAATTCAACTTTTTCTTGCCAACATCATCCCCCCTTTGAAACCAACTTGTCCTCAAGATATCCTAGCTTTGTCTACCACAAAATTATAAAAATTCTAAACTAGATCTAGCAAAATTGATTGTCACAACTTCAAAATGTAGAAAGTATCCTATCTTCATGGCAAAATATTCTTGAAATTTTCCTTCAAGTGTGTATATGTGTTATCCCATTACTTGATTGTCTATTATAACATATGTATTTGGCCACTAATTTTTAACAAAGTATTTTCCCCATCTTTTAGAGTGTCCAAGATCTCTTGATTGTGGTGGTTACTTTCATAGCTTCTATCAATAGACCTACTGTTGGGAATTATCAGATTGATCAAACCAATTCCACATAACCCAAAAGGATATAATGATGCATATACATAATTACCATAATGCAAAGATCAATAGACAAACACAAGATATACCCTAGGAAAACCCTCAAGAGGGTAAAACCCAGCCTCCAAAAGCATCCACACTCAAATGTATTATTCAGCAATATGATATTACAATACACTCACATGAGTCTCCATGTACACCTCTGAAACATCAAGCTCCTCCAATGCATCCTCCATGTGCTCAAGCATGTAACCGCACATCCCATGCCATGCTTCACAAAATGCACTCATAAGAGAAACTCAAGACAATGACAACCTCTCACATAGCCTACAACTAAAACAACCAAAAACCAACCCACACTACTAACCATGTGCTTGCTTTTATATAATCAAGCTCACACAAATACAATATGTAGTATGGAGAAAACCATGTGTTACAAAACCATGGATACACAAAACCATTGACCCCTCATTTAATATTTGCAACTAAGTTTTCACTTTATGTCCACTATTAAATAATTTCCCACTTAATTATTCTATGTATCCCACACATAAAATAACTAACCCAATGTTACATACGACGCTTACAAGTGGCACCCAAATAAACATCTAATATGGCTAAACACATCAATTAAGATAGACCACAAATAAATATTTATTTTACATAATTAAATTAATTCATTTTATGCAAGGTGTACAATGTACCTTTTCTAACACCTATCACATGTGCTAGTCTCAAACTAACTACCTCTCTATGTTGTTTAACTTGTTTCCTTAACCTCACTCTTTGGTCTTGTACCTGTTGATATTGGTTGTGGAAGGTCTCAATTTAAACTTTGATGCTCCCATCCAAATCCTTCATAACATCATATTTAGTGGAGACCTGCATTATCTAATGTTCTATGTTCTCCAATTACACCTTCAAAGCCTTAGTGGAAGTTGGCCATCCTAAGTAGAAATGGTATAATGTGTTGATGTTTGGCTCAATAGTTTGCATGTTTTTAACTTGCACCTCAAATTTAGTGTGTGTGACAACACACTTCTTCCTTATATCCTCTAAATATTTTTTCTTTATATCTACTAGTATTGTATATCTAATGGTGTCTTCCTAATTATATATCTCCAAAAATGTTTGTTCTTTCCTTAAGAGGTGTCGATGTGGTATTGGGTGTCTAGTGATTGCAAACATTAGGCTCAATCACTTGTGACTACTCCCATCCTTGGCTTAAATTTCCCTAGGATGGCCAAGAGTATACATTACAAGGACTAAAGGTAGGTGAAGTTCAAATGGTCAACTCCCATCATATGGAAAAAATGTTGAAGAAAGGGTGTTCTGGCCTAATTTCACTCTCTAGAGGCTCAACCTCTTTCTCATTCTCATCCACTAGATTTATGGTGCCTCCTTAATACATATCAACTAGTCTTTGAGGAACCCAACAATTTACCTCCTCCAATGTCCCATTACCATTCCATTCCCCTGATCTTAGGAAGCCATCCTCCTAACATTCAGCTCTATTGGTACCCTTTGAGAAAAAGAATGAAATTACGAAAATGGTGAAGGAGCTCCAAGAAGTATAGGTATTATTCACCCTAGTATTAGTTGTTACTCTTCACTAGTACTTATGGAACTCCTAAGAAAGATGGGGGTTGGCAGATGTGCCTTGATTTTTGTGAACTCAATAAATTAATCATCAAAGATAAATTTTCTATCCCTATTATCAATTATTTGTTGGATGAGCTCTCATGGGATCATTTTTTTACTAAGTTGGATCTCTATTCAAGCTATCACCAAATTTAGGTCAAAGAAGATGATATTTATAAAGCTTCCTTCTAAACTCATGAAGGCCATTATGAATTTTTGGTAACATCCTCCATCTTATCCAATGCCCCCCACTTTTTATATCCTATGAATAGAGTGTTTCATGGTTACTTATGCAAATTAATTTTGGCCTTCTTTGATGACATTCTCAGCTATAGTAGGACATAGACCAATCATCATTATTATGTGGAGATAGCCCTCAGGATTTTACAAAAAACATTCTTTCTTTGCCAAGTACTCCAATATTGCAACAATTCAAGAATGGCCATGCCCAAAGTCCCTCAAAAGATTACGTGGGATCTTGGGCTTGATAGGAAATTATCACAAATTTGTGTCAATGTAGTAAAATTGCTAGATCCTTGACAGCATTGCTCAAAAAGAATTTTCCATTGGTCTAAATTAGCAAAGGTGGCCTTTAATGCACTCAAAATTGTCATGTGCACTACTCAAGTGTTGGCCCTACTTGATTTTCACAAACCCTTAATTTTGGAATGTGATGCTTCTAGTATGAGCATAGGTGTAGTGTTGATGCAAGAAGGATAGCCCCTAGCCTTCACTAGAAAGCAACTCATTAGGCACAATTTGTTTAAATCATCATATGAAAAAGAAATTTTGGGTATCATCCATGTTGTCCTTACCTATTAAACAAATCATCATATCCTAAAATATTGTTTGCAACAAAGGGTGTCCTCCCCCAAACAACAAACATGGGTGGTGCAAAGATGTAAGGATATGACTATGAGATTGTTTAAAAGAAAGGTAAGTAAAATGTGGTAGAAGATGCCCTCTCACACCAATATTACGAAGAAGGATCCATCTTTGGTCTTTCTATCTTGGTGCCAAATTGGATAAATGAGATTTGTGCACAATGAATGGGCTACCAACCCTATAGTTCAAGACATCATTCAACAATTGGAACATGATCCATAGTTAGTGTCAAGTTTTTGTTAGACAAGAAAAATCCTTACTTATCATGACCAAATTTATTTATCCCCCAACTCAACAATCAAGCCTCATATACTAATGGAATTGCACTCCTCTCCTACTATAGGACACTCAAATTTCTTAGACCTATGAGTGAGTGAAGTGGTATTTCTTCAGGGATGACCTTAAGCAACATATTAAGACATTTATAGTTGAATGTGAAATTATCAAAGCATTAGTATTGTTGTAGCCACTTCCTATTCCCAATTAGGCTTGGAATAATATTTCCATGGATTTGATTGTGGTTCTTCTGCTCTCAAGTGGTAAACAAGTTATCTTGGTAGTGGTGGATTGCTTGATCAAATATGCACATTTCTGCACATTACCTCATATTTACAATATTGCTATGGTTTCTCAACACTTCTTTGATTTAGTAAAACTCCATGGGATGCCTCACTCTATTATCAATGATTGTGTTCCATCCTCCACTAGTAAATTTTGGCAAGAGTTGTTTAAGTTACAAGGAACTACCTTGAACATGAGTTCAACCTATCATCCTCAAACTGATGGTCAAATGGAGATTGTCAACAAGTGCTTTGAGACTTATTTGGATTGTTTTGTGTCCAAGCAACAGAGATAGTGGGCCAAATGGATACATTTGGCTAAGTGGTGGTATAATACCACTTATAATAGTGAATCCAAAATGACCCCTTATAAGGCCCTCTATGGTACTTTCCCACCCTCCTTGTGCACTTATGTTTTAGGGTTTTCAGAGGTTACAATAGTTAACATTTTGGCCATGTAGGAAGACATCTATTGACTACTTAAGGATAATCTAACATTGGCCCAAAATTACATGAAATAGCAAGTGGATCAACATAGGATAGGGTGCACTTTTAATATTGGTGATTAGGTTTGTTCACATCTATGGCCCTACAAGCAATTTTCATTACAAGACAAGAAACATCATAATTTGGCTCCTGAATTTTATGGTCCTTATCAGGTGATCAAATGAATAGGTGAGGTGGCATATAAGTTGGCACTTCCACCATCTTCTTAAATCCACACAGTTTTTCATTTCTCTTGTCTAAATAAAATGATTGGACCTACTAATCCACCACTAATAAAACTACTTGAGTTGGATGAGGAGGGTTCAATATTTTTGGAACTTGTGGCTATTTTTGGACAAACATACCAAGAACCTTTCCAATCACTCTATTGCAGAGTTATTTGTCCAATGGAAGGGCATGCAACCTAAAGATGCCACATGGGAGCCTGCTAGCATTCTCTCTAGGTTTCCTCATCTCAAGATTTGAGGACAAAGCTTTTGGAAGGGGGAGGCAATGTTATGTACCCCATTCTATTTATGATAGCTATTATTAGTTGGGTGCATATGTTTTGTAAGTCAACCTTAGATTTAATAAAGGGATGCATATGCTTTATAAGTCATCCCACTAGCAAGTTAGAAAACAGTAATAATCCCATATGCATGGGATTGTAGTAGTTGTCTTTGGAAAAACTCTATATATTGTAATGGCTTATCAATTGAAAAGACATCTTAGAATATTTGTAATTGGACGGTATGCTCTATTTGGAGGTTACTCCCTTGAAGTGACGTTGCAAAGATAATAAAAGCATTTACGTTTGTCATTTCTACAATTGTTTTGTGTGTTCAACATATTTTATCTTGCAAGTTCATTACATCAACTCTAGACCACTAACATGTAAATATTTTGAAGTATTTTGACCCACAACTCATTTGGACAGCTTGATATTAAATGAAGTATTCTATGTGTGGATTCTTATTTTCTGATTCTTTTGTTGAAATCATAACAAACTCAATGAACTCATTTATCAACATGAAGACCATTCATATTTAAGAAATTTTTTGTATATTCATAAGAGATTTCATCTTTCATTTAGAAACCCATATTCATGTTGATGGAATTAACAACTTGAAATATATAGTATGAGTTATAAAACAAAAATTCTTATAATTGTTATGCAACTTTGATCTAAACAACTAATTTCTAACTCAACTAAAATAAACTTGAAAAGAGAAATTATACATTTGTAAATGAATCAAGGCCAAAAAACACATTATTACCATGTCATTAAAAACATATCCCCTATTATAGAGCATGAAATTGCATAATCAATGAAATCCATGATGCATATCCTACATTGTAGACCGAGGAAAAATAATGTTAAAGTTGCTTCGATGATAATCTTGCATCATTTAAGTCCTTGTTGGCAATGAGGACTTACTCCTAGACAAAGCCACCTTTTAGGTCAAACTAGAATTTAAAATGAGGTGTCTATTGTAGGAACACCTTCAATGCTTGGATACATAGAATTCACAGTCTCTTCTCCATTTCATGGCAGTCCTCAACAATTTTTACTTAGTGTCTTTTCCATTTCATGGTAGTCCTCAACAATTTTTGCACAATGCCTTCTCCATTTCATGGAAATCCTCAACAATTTCATGACAATTTTTTAGATATTTTTAACAAAATTCATCATTTTTAACAAAATTCATCATTTTCATTTATAAAAAATAATTTATAATTTTAAAAAATGTGCCCTTCCTTTTTTTTACGCAAAAAGGCCATAACCCCAAACCCTATATGCTAGTTTGTTTCAATGCTTATGGTTTTTAAGGTTAGGGCTTTTTTTGTCAATATAATCTTTAACTTGAACATTCTTAACTTTATTTTATTGTGAAGTACTAACATTTGCATGGAATTTGATATACTTAGCTAATAAAATATCCTTGAGCCCTTCTACAGTGCATCAAACACAACATTTGTCAAGATTACCTCTCGTACCCTAGGAAGTGATTCCTTAGAGGTATATTTGAGGGCTATAGAGGTTGGAGTGATAAGGAGATTGTAGGTGCTTTTCCTTGCAATTGTCTTCTCTTAAATTTCTTCTCTTCTTCTTCTCTTTGTTTCTTCTTCTGGTGATTTGTCATTTGACTGTAAATGTATTTAGGGGGATCACAATGTCAAATGGGTGACCATGCCTATGTGCTCTGGACTACCCCTTCTAAGTAGGTATGCCATTAGATAGACCTGAGACCTTTCATGTGTCATTTCTTATAGTGCCACTCTACTCTTTCACACCACTCTGCTCTCATGTACATCTCTCTTCCATGGGAAAAAGTTTAGAACTGTGTCATGCTTTTGAATAAATAAATAGTTTCTATTGAAAGTGTTTCACCCGAAACCATGTAGCCCCTACATGGCATAAAGAGTTTTTCCTAAACTTTTCAAATTTATAAAATCTGATTTCAAATTTGAAAATGGTATTTATTTACATAGAAAGTTTCAGGTGAGAGTTTCGCCTAAAACTTTTCCTAGCGATACTATCAAATTGCTTGTGGCATCCCATATGGCAGCCAACCCCCCCATTTTCAACAAACTGAACAAAACTTCAAGTTCAACTCTAAATTTCTCCAACCAAAGGGTAATACCATTTGGTAGATCTCAAGGTCTAGAATTTGGATATATATATATATTATTTACATAGAAAGTTTCAGGTGAGAGTTTCGCCTAAAACTTTTCCTAGCGATACTATCAAATTGCTTGTGGCATCCCATATGGCAGCCAACCCCCCCATTTTCAACAAACTGAACAAAACTTCAAGTTCAACTCTAAATTTCTCCAACCAAAGGGTAATACCATTTGGTCGATCTCAAGGTCTAGAATTTGGATATATATATATATATATATATATATATATATATATATATATATATATATATATATATATATATATATATATATATATATATTGATTAGTTCTATTAGAGTTATTTTTAAATTTATTGCAAGTAGGTCATTATAATCAAACATGTGGTTGATTAGAAATTAAAAAAATATTAAAATATATTTAAAATTTTTAAAAAACATACGACACACTAAAGGAGAGAATCCTCTCCAATAGGGTATAATTCATTTTTTAAATGATAAAAAAAAATTAGATAAAATTTGATGTCCCATGAAAATTATTCAAATTTGAGTAAATTTGACTTTAAAAATTATTAAAAAATAAATATTCATCAATTTTTGTCTCCATGCACTAGATTTTCAAGTTATCTAAGTGAAAAAATTCAAAAAAAAAATTGTTGTAAATTTTGCAACATCCCATCAACCTCATTTTTTTCATTTTTTTCAATAATTAAATTTATGCTCTCAAATTTATAAAAAATATATATCCAACTAATTTTTTAAAAAATGAAAAATTATAAACATAAACTACATTAAGAGTTCTAGATTTCATTAGTTTATATCATTTTAAAATTCAAAACATAAATGTCACTTTTAAGCGCTCCAAATTAGAAATTTGTATGTGTGTTGGTCATTTCCTTTATAAAAGTGTGACATAGTTATGAACTTTTACTCCCATGTACTACCACCCATCCATGTACCTTTGGGTATACAAGAAGTTGAGATATATCAAAAGGTTTGGTATATTGAGAGGCTTGGTGCGTCGAGAGAATTGCTCTTATATACCATCACTTTTTGGTATTATAAGTAGTTTTGCATTAGGGATCTAGGTTTATCAAAAGGTGGGAATGATAAGGGTTTCACCTAGGAGTGATAAGGAAAAAGATATAACCTCAAAACATATGAAAGACTAATTTTTTTTTTCCAAATTTGGTCATCATGCCTCATGAGAGAGGCTTTCTGTGGGCATATTGCACATCAATCTTGGGCACAAACAACATCAAATGCAATTTTTGCTTACATGATGTCAATGGAGTTAATATCATGTTAAATGACATTTGGCAAAAGAGCCAAGACATGACACCACTCCTTGCCAAATGTGGCCTGTAGATATCACATATTAGGACAACAAACTCTTTAGACAATTTTTGATGGTAAGGGAAATTCTTTGGATGAGGTAGCTAGTGTACAACCTTTGAGGGAGTCTTAGTCGACACCTACTTCTATAGCATGTAACCCAAACATGAGTGGAAAAAATATTAATTCTTTCTTTGCACCTCATACTTCACCAAGATAGCAAACCCCTTTGAAAGTACAAGATGGAGGAAAAACATCCATGAACATGGTTGCAAGTTTTTGTTCTATTCTAGCCTGTCATTTCATATTATCATGTCTTTATAATATCAAGGTATGGTGGATACTATTGCAATTGTAGATCCTAAGTTCAAAGCCCCATTATATGAGACATTGAGGGTTGATATGCTTAATGATGCAGTACAATATGTTAAGGATGTTGTTAACGATCATCAATTAAAGTGGGCAAAGAATAGATGTACCATAATATCAAATGAGTGCAGATAGAAGGAATTAAGCTCTCATCAATTTGTCTCTTTGTGATATTGGCATGATCTTTTTGAAATTTGTGGATACATCAAGTAGGATCACATCAAATTTGTGACTGCACCATTTGAATTGTTTGATGAAGTGACCATGGATGTAAGGCTACCAAATGTGGTTCAATATATCATAATGTTGTTTCTTGTGTTTTTGTTAAGAAACTCTTGATGGACAAGTATCCCTCTGTGTTTTTTAGCTTGTGTATGACACATTGCCTCAAAATCTAACCTTGGAGGACATTGAAAAACTTGAATGGGTTAAGGAGGTAATGCAAAAGTATTGCACTATTACCAAGTTCATCTACAATCACACGAGCGTGTTATGTGTAATGCACTCTTTCATAGAGGGTGGGGAGCTAGTTCAACCAAGGGTGACAAGATTTGCTATGGACTTCCTTACATTATAGACTCTTTACCAACAAAAAATGAATTTGAAGCAATGTTTGTTTCAAATGAATGGATGGAGTTTGGCTTCACCAATCAAACATGCAACAAAATAGTAGCAAAGTACATTTTTTTGTGAGTTTTTGGGATGCGTCATAACAAGTGGTTGAGTTTTCAAAGCCTTTAGTAAAACTTTTGAGACTAGTTGATGGAGAGAAATCCTCCATGGGTTATTTGCATGAGGCCATGGATAGGACCAATGAGGTGATGAGGGGGTAGGATAGAAAATAATAGGGACATGTACATGCCATTATGGAACATAATCGATAGGAAATGAGATCAACATATGCACTCCCCTCTCCACGTTGTTGGATACTAAATAAATCCATCACTGTTCTATAACCCCTCATTCAAAGATGATGTTGAGGTCACACAAGGGCCATTCATATGCAGAGAGAAAATGTTCCCTACCCTAGTAGTCTTGGATGTAGTTACGACAAAGCTGCTAATATACAAGCAAGCAAGAGTTTTTTTTTCAAGTATGGTTGTCGTGCAAGGTAAGAAAACTTTTAAACAAGGTATACCACATAAAATTTTGATAGGATCTCTATATTGTAAACATGCACATTAAAGGTGTTGATATTTCAATAGATCTTACATGGAATCATCTCAAAATAATGTGTTTTCAACACAATGGTGAGATTTTTTACTTCTTTTGTGACTAAAAATCCAAGAATGTTCGATAGATGGCAATGCATATTTTGAGCAAGCTCTGTAGTTCATCTATTTGCAAGCATAGTTGGAATGTTTTTAACACATGCATTCCAAGAAACTTAACTATTTGATGCAACAATAGATGAATGACAATGTTCATTAACAACAACCTCTGCTTGAAGCTTAAGAAAACTCAAGGATATAGTTCTAAAATCTTTGCAATTGTAATTATAAATTGTAATCATTGTTTTTATTTCATTTTCAATTGTCAAACCAAATTTCTATATAGAAAAAATCAAGTACCATCAAGAAAGACTAGCCAATTGAACTTGATGAGATCAATCCAAATTTTGAGTGGATAGCAAATGATGATGTAGTTGATGATGGTGATGATTATGGTCTCCTTAGGGAGTGCAACTATGATAGTCATATGGTTGAACAACTCAGTAGAGATTGACCCAAGAGCTTCATCATTAATTATTGTAACCCTATAGTGTAGCTGTCTTTGTAGTAGCAAGAGTCATTGAATACATGTAATTTTTTTGAATTTTGTATTTAGTTTGTAAGTTGACCTTCTACAAAGTGAATTGTCATTGAAAATTTGAAAACTTGTACAATGCAATGTAATCAACAATATAAACATAAATGAGAAAATTTATACTCCACAATTCATAAATTAAACTCTCATTTTTATTTATTCCCTATATCTTTATGCTATAAAATATACTTAAATTTAAAAAATTAATTTTTTTTTTAATATCTATTTTTTTAAAATTATTTTTTTCCAAGTAAATTCTAAATTTTTAATATTAATCTTTTAATTTACCATTTTTCCCTCGGGATTTTTGCAGCTATAGTTCTTACCTTATAGGGAGGGAAGTTAGGACCCATAATGTTAAGAGTAATTTCTCCAAAAAGGTGCAGCAAATCATCCTAATAGCCTATATTCTATAAATTTGAAATAACAATCATTCCAAATTAAATATTCACCAATGCATTTTATAACAAACTTTTTGAAATTCCAATCATTAATGAAATGTTTGAAAAAACAAACAAAGCTTCTGTACTTGTAGTTAAAAAAACTTCACTATCTTAATAGTGACAGGTTGGCCACACGAAAAAAAGGTAATACTTAGTCGAAATCTTGTACATATTTAGGTTATTTATACGGCTTTTTTTTTATAGGTTAGTTGAGCTGTTCAATATGAGGCGCGGACAAAGCACTTATGAATTTGGGAGTTGGTGGGTGCGGAGTTCTATAAAACCCTAATTCTGAGCTGACGCATTCCACTTCTGAGGGTTCACCAAAATCATGCTTAATCTTCTTCAGTTTAAATAGAATTATAAATTTTACATGGTTTCCAGAGCTGAAGAGGAATGGAATAGGGCTGCCATTTACCTATCCCCATTTAGAAGAGTGGATAAATAAGGCTACAGCTATATCAGAGACAGTTATGGTCATTAAATAATTGAGAAGATGTATGATCGCCAAAGATGTGAATAGGGGGATGGGAATTCAGTCCATGTCGATCAACTGGAGCTTCAAAGTAACTAAGTTCAATAAACATCAATACACCTCAACTTTGAATCAGATTAAATAGACATCAACATCTCAAATAAAACAGTATTTTGGCAAATTTAGTATGTACACAAAACCAAGGTATCCTGTTCATAAGGACAATAAACATAATAAATTATGGTCCTATAAGCTACTGTAGAAAGTGTATGGAAACCAATATAATAAATTATTTTTGATCAAATGAAAAAGAAGTGCAAGCAGGCAGCTCTTCTCCAAAGAGCAAGCGCAGTCCCATTTAACAAATAAGATCTTAGCTATTTGTCAAACCTGCAAATGCTTTCAGATCAATGAATGAAGTGACACCTTAAAACTTTGTTCTTTTAGACTAAATCTCCTCTGAATCAATCAATGCAAACTTGGGTAACATAGACACATAAAGAATTCAATCAATCAGGTTCCATTGCCAAATATTGCAGAAAACAAATATAACACAAATATAACAAAAGCTCCAAACCATCTCGTTGTCATTGCTATGGCAGCTCCTCATGCAGGAGCAGAGATGACTTGAAGTGCAGAGGAAAGCTAAGGTCTGAATAAATTAACTTTGAACTCGATCTGGTTGGAGATCTTTCAAAAGACCCACAACCTGCTGCATTGAAGGGCGCTTGAGAGATGACTCTGCAGTGCAAAGATACCCAATTCTCAGGGTCTCCAACATTAGATTCACAGGACCTGTATTAACCAATCTTGGATCCAATGCATTCTCACCCAGTTTTTCCTTTATCAGATACCGAACCCAACCAACCAAATCCTCACCAAACCCATCAGGAAAGTTATCCCCATGAACCATTCTTCCTGTGACCAGTTCCAGCAACACTATCCCAAAGCTATATACATCACCCTTTGCATATTCCTCAACTTCAGGTATGGAATTGAGGCGGTTCCCTTCTACAAGATCTCTGATCCCAGCCTCGGCCACATGGGGCTCAAAATGTTCATCTAATAACACATTAGAGGAGCTTAACCCCCCATGGATTATAGGTGGGAAGCATCCATGATGAAGAAAAGCAAGGGCTCTAGCAATACCCAGAGCTATTTTGTGCCTGGTAAACCATCCCATCCGCTCTCCTGAAATTCTTGGCTGCTCCTCGTCCCATGTATCTGCGCTCCAGTCCTCCTCAGGTTGCACTCCTGGAAGTTCGTGCAGCCATTGGTGAAGGTCCCCATTTTGCATGAATTCATAGATCAGCAATTTCTCCTTCCCTGCTATGCAGTAGCCCACAAGGGGCAATACGTTGGGGTGCTTCAGGCGACCCAATGCATGAAGCTTGGATGTGGCCTCTTCCACATCGATATCCTTAGCCTGCTCTAGGACTTTGATTGCCACATGCAGATCCCCTGGCAGTATGGCTCTGTAAACAGGCCCATTTTGCCCTTCTGCCATTTGGGAATCTTTGCTGAAGTGGCCGGTGAGGGCTAAAAGATCTGTGAAGGTGAGGTTCAGCAGGGGTTTTTCAAAAAGTATTACAGGAGCAGAAGTAGAATCTTTGATGTCTGCAACCCATGTGCCTGAGTCTGTCTCAAATGAAAATGGTCCCAACTCAGGTTCAATTATGGGAATCTCCATTTTGTAGGGGAATGAAGACCTGGACACAGACCAGTCCTTGGACAATGCTGGGGTACTCTTTTTTCTTCTGAGATAAAAAACAGAAAAGATCACCATTGTTATCATGATAGCTGCAGCAACTCCAGCTACAATACCTGCAATAGCAGGTTTTTTCAATGAATGGGATGACGATGATGAGGATGATGTTGATGGCTTGCGATAGATGGAATTAGGAAGCAGGTGAAAAGAAGATGCAGGGCCAGGGGTAGGGGCAGGGTCGTCTTTAGGGCAGGGGACTTGCAGGGATTCACTACAGATTCCAGAATCAATGAAGGCCTGCCTCCCAAATTTTTGCACATGCTCTGCACTCAGGTTGCCCCTGAATTTATTGCCAGAAATATTTAGGTATTGTAGATCATCAAGCCACGGGAAATCGTTTGGGAATAACCCAGTTAAGCTGTTGTTAGAAAGATCCAGATATTGTAATGAGGGCATCTGAGCCAAAGACGAAATGTCTCCTCTGAGATTGGTATTAGAGAGATCCAGATATCGAAGGGAGTATAGGTACTTGGATCCAGGAGGTTTAGGGATCGAGTCCATGCTATTACCAGCAAGAGAAATTTTGTTAATGTTCTGTAAACTGAAAAGTTCAGCAAGTACCTTGTTACCGGAGATTCGGTTGTATGACAGGTCCATCTCCATGAGAGTTGAGAAGCCTGAGAGATTGAGCCTACTGTCATATATCTGGAGCCTGTTGAAGGAGAGATTGAGGGTCTGCAAATGGGAGAATTCATGCCCAAGCCTACTCCAATCAAACATAAGCTTTCCTCCCAATTGGTTCATCTCCAGATTCAGTGTTCGGAGGCTCTGGATTGTGAAAATATCGCCTGTTAGGGGCCCGGAGAGCGAATTGTATGAGAGGTCTATGGTTTGGACCTGACTCAATTGAGAGATCTTTCTCCAGTTCACAATTCCTGTGAGATTCCGATATGCTAGAGATAATGCTTGGATATTGTTACAACTGCTGTCGCTGCTGCACATTTCTGAGAGTTTGAAACCATTAACTGCGCCAAATGCAAATTTCAAAAGATCAAAATCACCAGCTGTAGCCCTTAAGATGCTGGAGAGAAGAAGCAGTATTGATATTGATAACATTGCGGATTCCATTGGAGTGGAACCGAGAAAGAGAGATCCTTTCAAGGTCTAAAATGCCTTGCACCCTGTACACTCAACTCTGTTTAGATCACAAAGTAACATTCAGCATTACAACACCCATTATATATACTGTGTCTCTGAATTTGAACCTTGTTTGAGAATTGTTTGAGAATAGAACCACGTGCCTGTCATCATCTAACATACCCAAAATCCTTCTATGCTGTCCAATCTTACAGTTCTGACATCCTCCAAAAATTAGAACTAAAGTGGCCTCTCTTGCTTGAGAACTTTTGACTCTGTAGAATAGAGCAAAGCCCTAATACATTCAACCATCATCTTTTAAAAGGAAATCAACCTATCAAGGACTCTCACACCATAGTGAGAAGTCCTTCCAACTTCATCCATCCTGGTGACCTTCTATCCTGAACAACGAACCTCCCCCTCATCTAAATTCAGGCTTTTGCACAATATTCAATGCCAGACAATAATAGATTATCTGACGGTTTCTCTTTCCAAAGCCAAACAAGACAAATGTCCAGGCTCGTCAATTTGGCTTATTCTGCCGAGATTTTCACGGATCTAAGTAGACTTGATACATTCATTGCCAACAATACCCAGTAAAGGAGACCTCTAAATGACAAAATCAACATATCTGTAGCATTAACTGCCGTGGTATTTGCATCTATCCTCAATCTTTTTCGATTTGCAAAACTATTAAGCCTAGATTTAGGCGACAAAATAAGAATGGTACAGCTTCATCCACACCAGATTCACCGAATTTGACTATCAACGGCGCACAATCTAAAGAATGAAAACAACCAATAGAATTGCACGGCACTTCCTTACACGGCTCAACCTCTTGAAATTCTACTATTTTTTTCCTCAAAACAGATATACTCCTAGCTGCTTGCTAATGTTGCCTGCAAAATAAGCCATCAGAACACATGATAAGATTTTCGCCTTCAAAAGAATATATTGAAAAGCAAATGTTCCGGGAGAGGAAAAAATGGAGAGATAAATTATGCTAAAATAAATAGAAAACAGTCATACTTGAGAGTATTAATATATTCTGCTGGTGAAAACTGTGTGCATGCAATTCTATTATTAGATCAAATTTTATAATTGATTAAAGACTAAGAGACAAAGTCCTGATCATAGATCACGGAGTGATCATAGTATGTTGTTAGCACATAGTTTTATCCAAAAACTCTGCACACTAATCTCATGGACTGTGAAAACCTCAAATTCATTAATACTTATGAATGTTAGACAGGGTTTTCAACTTCTTCCATAGAAAATTATCCAAATTTTCATCCAGTGCTTGGAGTGATCTAATTCGCTCAACTTTGAGGAAATCTTATCTTTAATCGCTAAAGATGAGTGAGTGAGAAGATCTCAGACTAAAGCTCGAATAGCATCTAAGCAGTTCATCCAGAAATGTTTCCAAAATGCATTTTGTTGACAAAAATCCTCAAATTGATATTCATATCTATTGGAAGCAATTTCAATTTTCTCTGCAGAGTATTTACCTTTGAAAATCTACATTAGATGTAAAGGGCACATTGCAAAGTATGCAGTACATTAAAGGGGAAAAACCTCATCTTTGAAAGTGTTTGAGTTGGAATAAAATTAAAATGAGTGGCTTCACACAGAGACCTATTTATCAGGTGCCAGTTCCAACTAAAGTATTGACATTTGGTGTTTTATTGTATTAAAGATCCATAAATCATGTGTCAAACTAACTGTAAACAACTATTAACACTATAAAATGGTTTATTTTACTAGTTTCGATTTGTGGCGTTAATCTGGCATCATCAATTACCAGTTCTTGTGAAACACTTCCAAAAAAATTAACATAGAAGAAAAAGATTAACTCCTATTTAACATGATAAAACACAAATTTCCCTTTTTATAAACTGCAAATCCATCCACATATCAAATTTGGAATGTAAGAGGTGGATTCTTGTAACCCACAAAGATGGATCCAGAAAATCAACAAAATATTTGACACGCAAACGATATTTGACACAACACAACTTCAAAATTCAGAAATCTGTACTCTAAATTTCTTTCAATTCGGTAATTTGGGAACTTCTTGTCAAAGTTTCAACACTTAATTATTCACCTCCTTTCAAAGATTGGAATACTTGTTCCCTCTTCACACCGCTTGAAATCAAACAATCTTTTTTCTGGGAAATCCCTTCCTTGGAATGTCTTCATTTAACGAATTTTGCTTTTGAATCCCCTTCACACCGACCGTCACATTGCACAGCTGATTGACTCAAAATCCCCCATTGCTGTAAAGACCAGAAAAAATCATTTATCTGATTGACTCAACATGCCCCATTGCTGTAAAGACCAGATAAATAATTTATCTCTATCAAAAAAGAATCTTTTGAAAAGTTACAGACAAAGGACAAAAACAGCCATACCTGCTTCATTCCGCTCCCCATTTTTATAAAAAGTTTACGTTAGAGGAATAAAATCAAAGCAGTAAATTTGAAGTCAAAAAATACAGACATATTTTACTGATTAGGGTTACTGTAATTGACGTATATTATGTTTGTAATAAAAATAATGATGTAATCGGTTGGCATGAGTTACGGTCTCGCAGGATTTGTGTCTCTTAACGTCTTATTAACGACGTCAGTTTCGTCAAAGGTCGCCGTTAAACGGCTGACCATTTGATCATTTTTTGCGCAACTCGAGTAATTAATGTGGTCAAATGAAACTGCTCTAATTTTTTTAAATATGATTCTGTTTTTATTCCTCTAATCTCTCTATGAGATGTCAGTGATTTTATTATTATATTTATTTATCTTCTCTATGAGATGTCAGGGATTTTATTTTGTGTGTACAAAGTTGTTGCTATTAATCTTATTAAAATATCTGTAGGGCGTCGGTGAAAATGGCATATCTATCCCTCTTTTGATTAGTGTTATAAATGTAATAATTAGCTTGTACAAGTAGTATAATTGTAGGGGAAGTTGGATAGTGAAATTATTTTTTTTTATCATTTATCTCGATATTCTTATTCTTAATCATTAATGATATTTTTTACTACTCTTAATCAAAACTGTAGATATAGACTTGACTTATGTCACTTCCACAATCGCGGATCTGAACTTTGTGCTTTTAAAATTCAAAATTATTCATTGTCAACCACTTCATAATTCATTTTTAGCCAACTTAGTGCACAATTGTGTTGATTTGTGTGCTTGGTTGTTGTATTTAATGGGATTCATTCACTCATTTGAAATCATGGTGGAATCTAAGAAAAATATCTAGATCAAAGAGGTTAAAAGGAGAACCCACTTTTGCATTATCTGCTTGTGACATCATTCCAAGTCTATTACATGTTTGCCTATCGTCCTTGATCCTTGCACTCATAATCATAAAGTTGGTCCATCAAGTGTCTGACTTATGAGAACACAAACCTTGTGTTACAATTAGTTGTGTTTTTCACCTTACATATCCTAATGTCTAATGTAACTTAATTGTTCATAGACAAGTAAATAATTTATATATCTCTAATAAACATGGTATGGGTAAAATGGGACACCCATGTGAAGGTGGAGACATATATAATTTTTTATTATTCTCTAGGGACTTGGAAATATTGTTGTAATAAGGCACTGATGAGGGGGTTATATAATGGACTTGTAAGAGCACCTTCCATTATTAGTGGGTGTAAGATGTAATTAGCGCTTCATGGGGAGAGCTTGAGAGTTACATACACCAACTTGAGTGGTGGAAGTCAAAGGTGTTTGTGTAAGAGTTATTTTCTATTATGGGATGGCTCCACAATATGAGGGTCATGTGAGAATTCATAACATGGTATTTTTGGACCTTGTTTGGATCCATAATATTTTTTTTTAGTTTTATGGGCCTCCTTAAGTCTATATATTGGAGGCATGGGATGAAGAATGTATAGAATGTATTTTGCAAGGTTAAGCTATCAGATTTCTACCAGAGGAGCATGAGTGTTGATCTCATTGAAGTATTACATGAAGAGGCTCTATGAATGTATTGTAACCATGATTTATTTGATAATACATTGAATTGTGCAGTGCTTTGGAGGCTGGGTTTTTTTAAATAGGTTTTACTAGGGTATATATATCTCTTGTCTTCTTGTGGTTATTTTTATTCTTCTTCTATCATTCTTTCTTTTCTAAGTTGTGTTTACATGTCAGAATGCTACAATTTTTTTGTATATTTGATCTTTGTAATATTCTCCTTGAAGGGTTAATGTGGAAATACTTGCATGTTTAGTAGTTAAGCTTTATTTTTAGTTTAATTGCTAAGAGCTTTGTGGACACTTTTCCTAACATTTGGTATCAAAGTAGAGATTATTTTGTGGTTTACATGTGCTTGCATGTACCTACATGTGGTTTGCATGTACTTGCATGTGACGGATCCATGGTAATTTGATTCTAGTTATTCCTCTATTGTTGATTTCTTAGCTTGACAAATTTGTGGGAATCTATAGGAAAAAATTAATTGTTTATTAATCCTTGTATGAGTGGGATTCTATAGTGGATTTGGTTTGTTATATAGGAAATAATTTGGTGAGCACTAGTAGAATAGTGGAGATGTTCAATGGAACCAACATTGGGCCTTGAAAGGTCAAGGTGGATGATCTAGGTGTTGGTCATGTGTTTACATGTTGCATGGTTGTGACCTACAACTCTTGTTTGGCAATATGGGATTATCTTCTTACATGGTGGTTGTGTTCCTTTATCTTGTGTTCATGTGCAATAAAAAAGTGTTCATGTTGGGTGATTTCTTTTAGCTATTTAGTCACATGGGAAAGTGCTAGCTATGTTGACTATTGTATGGAGTGCTTACATTGAATTTGTGGTTTTAGTCCTTTGTTATGTGAAAGCACTAGATGATTAGCCCTTGGTTGTGTGTGGGTTGTGGAGTTGGTCTTTTGGTGACCTAGAAGCTCTTGGACAACCTAGTTCATTTGTATGCATGTACTTACTCATGGTTGTGGAATTTGTCTATTGGTGACCTGGATCTCCTAGATAGTGCTCTAATCCTTTTGGATGCTTGTACTTGCATGTTTTAGATTCATGTTGTTTTGGATCTATGTGTTTTGTAGATTTCGTATTTAAAATTTGTGGTTGTGCTTATCTATGATATCCCATTAATTCAAGTTATAGAATTAGTGTTTTCATATTTGTGGGTTTCCAAATGTTTATAAAGATTCATATTTGCATGTATGGTTTTATATGATTTAAATGTTAATCAAAATTTATGTTTTTTGTAGATCTTTGAAGAGGCTAATGTTTAGGATTTTTTAGATGGAGACAATTTTAAATTTGCATGCATGCTTCATGCATGGTTTAAGAAGGTTGGTTGTGGGTCTTTTTGGTGTAGAGGTATTGGTATGTGCTTGGTCATTTAACATTTTTGTGGTGGTTGCTCATTGGGTTTATGAACAATAGTTACTCTATTGTGGATTTGCAACAAGTTCGATTTAGATTTGATCTGATACTTGATTCATGAAGAATCTACATGTTATCTTTGGTTGTCTCTATTTTGCATGTTACTAATGTGGAGTTGAATATGTTTGTTACACTATTGGGGATCTATGAATTTTATGTTTCTTTTTTATTTTAGTTGGAGCACCAACCATACTTTTCTGTTACTTTTGAGATGTTGCATGTGTACTGGCTTTGCGAGTTTTTTGTCCCTGCACGTTACATGAACTTAGGAGCAACTTTTAAATGTGTTGTTGATGTCTTGTTGAAGTAGGGCTTTTTG
The DNA here is from genome assembly GCA_027924645.1 of Cunninghamia lanceolata. Lineage (NCBI taxonomy): Eukaryota > Viridiplantae > Streptophyta > Pinopsida > Cupressales > Cupressaceae > Cunninghamia > Cunninghamia lanceolata. Next base: position 3,539,195 of record BSBN01000178.1, on the reverse strand, counting down.
TGGATGCCATAAAGTTGTAGATTCTATTTAGTTGGCCTTTTTTAGTCATCTTGGTGTATTATAGTGAGGCATAGAGATGGTTGTTTGCATTGCTTGATATAGTTGTATTTGGGACCTATAGTAGTTGACTATGGTGTCATAAGAGGCTCTAGATCACATTCTAGTGGAAGCTTTGTGTAGTTACATAGTTGGTGGTATCTTCTTGGTTGGAGATCTTGATTTTACTTTGCCTTTTAGGAGTTCCTGGTGTTACAGTTGAGTTCTTTAATTATGTGAGGGTCATGGGTGATCTTCAATTAAGAGATGTTTATCATGATGTCATGTGTAGCTCTAGACCACTTTAATGGGAGATTTGGCAGTGATGTGGATTTGTCACTTTATGATGGATTATATTCTATGATAGATGTTGGTGTGATGAGGATCTCTTAAGTTCTGCCACATACAAGCAATGAGAGTTCTTTGACAATTCCTTATTCTATTAGTAGAGGATGTTTATCTTCATGTTGTATGCTCAGATGTGGATAGTTTGTTTCTATAGAGATCTCTTGGAGCTTTTGGTTGAGTTGTGGTAAATCATGACATCGTGGTAAGTTTCTAGATTATGTATTAATGTAGTGGGGGTTTTGATGGTGATTTGAGGTAAATATGCTAGAAGAGTGCTATGATTATTTTGCCTTGTGAGATTTTGGTTATTACAGAGTTGTAGTTGGCATGAGATAATTGTTTGTGCACCTATATTAGATTTGGGTGAGGATAGATCTTTAGTTGTTTGGAGATCATTTGTTTGAACGATGAGTCGCTTGACTTGGTTTTAGTTGAAAGACTAAGGAACATACACCTAGAGCTAGGCATGAGTTTAACATCAACATGTTGAGGAGATTGTGCTTCATTGGTAGAACAAATTCATACCCCGCTCTTGGTCCACTTGATGGTGAATGATTTGATAAGTATTTCCCACGTGGTTTACAAATGCATTCTTTCTTTTTTTCTTGTCTTCTCATGTGCATGAGTCTTGAGTTATGGATGTTAGTTCTAAGGACTTACTTTAGGAGTAGATGTGTGGTTGTGTTTTCTATTGTCTCCTTTTGTTTGGGCCTTGAGCTATGGAGTCAGTTTTGAGGATTGGTTTGAGGAGTATAAGAAATTTTTAGTGGCTTTGGGCATATCCCCTAGTTGTGGGAATGGTTTTTAGTTTGATCTTCCTTTGGTTTGAGAATTTTACATTTGTTACTACTATGTTTGACTTAAGGGTTGAACAACTAGCTGTTGTGATGGCTTTTCTATTTGGGTTTTTCTTTTTTCTCTTTTTGTGGGGGGGGGGAGGATATCTTACTTGTCACAAATAGATCATGTGCTTGTGTTGGAAAAAGGACATGGTTTGCAAGTTTTTCTTTCTATGGTTTGTTGTGTATCCTAGAGGTTCAATTTGTTTCATGTTAGAGTTGAGATTTGCATAGAGTTGGTCATTTACTATTATTGTACTTCATTGTTTTTTAGTAATAGTATGGATGATTGGGGCAATTTAATTTATATATTCTATGTTGTGAAGAACCTGGAAGAGCTGAGGGGATCAAGGAAGAGAGTTTTACAATGGTCTAGTTTGTAGGTTTGCAGATTTGTGTGTGTTCTTCAACACTATGTGATAGAGGACTTTAGCCACATCATTTAAAAGTGTTGGTGGACTATGTCTCTTCTCTGTTCATGGTTGCTTTTATTCTTCTTCTCTCATTCATTTTTTGTAAGTGTTGTTTACATGTCTAAATGTTGCATTTTTAATAGATTTGATTTTTGTAATATTCTCCTTGAAGGGTTAATGTAGAAACACCTACATGCTTAGTAATTGAGCTTTGGTTTTGAGTTTAGTTGCTAATGGGTTTGTGGGAAATTTTCCTAACACCTTGTGATTTGGAAAATGCCCAAAGGTGTTCATAAACACTACATGTCCTTACATTAGTTCGAATATCAAGATCAATAAGAGTGAATTAAATTAGGCTTGATTCTATCAAATTAAAGCCATGCACATTAGATCAAGTCTACACTTAGCTTAGTCAGGTTTGCAAGTGTGGAAGTGAACCAAAGTGACATATAGTTAGTTTTCAAGATTTTAGATCTTTGTCACAAAAAGCCATAAAATTCCAACACCAAAGCAAATTAGTTACTGTCATTTGGTACATCATTTCCCATCATTAATTGTTGAAATGTTGAGTTTCTCACATGATCTCTTCAATGTAGTAGCATATACAAGTATAAATTTGTGTTATGTGGAAATGCTTGAGGACAACCTAGATTTATAGATTTGAGATAGGTGGGATGGAGGGATAGGATTTGATCTTGGATTGGATGGTAGAGATTGATTATATTTCATGGGGGAATGAGAAGATTACAAGTGTCAATTTGGGAGAGGTGCAAATAGATGAGACATGGATTAAGAGAAATGAGGGATTGAGATTATCTTAATTTGAATGAAGGGTGGAGATTAAAACCTCTCACACACGTGTGAGAAGATTCATGGGGATTTGTGATGGGACATCTCACATATGTGTGAGAATCACATGTGTGGAATGAAGGGTATAGATTTCCTTGGGATAATGTATGGCGGGGATTCACACTTAAACTCATTTTGGATTAAGAGATGGATGGCTAGGATTAGGCTAGACAATTTAATGGATAGGATTTGAAATTGATTTGATTTAGGATTGATGAAATGGACTAGAAATTTTTATTAAAATGGGTGCTAGCCAGGAAGTGAATTTTTAATTAGAAGAAATGGTGATTTGGATTTTTGGATAAGGTGACATTAGTTTAGTTAATTAGATGATTTATTTAATCAACTAATGTTATGACATTAGCTTAGTTAATTAAATAAAATAAATATTTAATTCACTAACATTAGGATAGACTAATTAAATAAAATATATTTAATTAGTTGATGGAAACGAATGACATAATTAATTAAATAATTTATTTAATTAATTAGTGCAGGATTGGATGGGTGACGAATGATAGGAATTAGGTTAATATGTAGTGGTAAATTTTAGGTGTCTGCATTTTTTCCCTCTTTGAAATGGTGTTGCGACTAGAAGAAGCAATTGTAGGTGCTTGGTGAGGTGAGGAGGGAGGCAGGATGCCCCATTTGGCTAAAGGAATAATGGAGTTAGTAAATGGATAAGGGATGCACCCTTGAGAGGATAGACGGGTTCAAAGAACACGTGTGTGCTCTCGAAATGGATGATTAGAGAGATGGAAAAGATGTTAGGGATGAATTAAAGATGGATGTTAAGGTAGTTGGATGTGAATGAAAGAGATGAAAATTAGGATATGGGAGGTGAATGTTGGTGATTAAGGGATGAATATGATGAAGGATGATGGTATGATGGGAGAATAATGAAATGGAGTAACTATGCCCCAAGCATTGGGATATGGTTTTTAGGATGGATGGGTAGGTTTGTTTGGATTTGATTGGTTGATGGTGTGGTTTGGACTTGATTAATTGATTGATTGATTGGATTGATGGAAGGATGACTAATGATTGGAGGGATTTTTGAGGTGTTATGATTTATGATGGGAATGAGCATTGGTAAATATACATATTTGAGGGGAAGCATTGAGGAGATTATGAATGTGTTGAGAAATTATTTTGTTGTAGCATAACATAGGATGTGCCAGGATATAAAGATCAAAGAGATGTGTTTTATGCATAAAGGACTAACCTAAAAGAAAAAGGTCACTAGCGAGCATATGCCATATGTCAAACATGATATGGAAGACCATGATGTCATTGTGGCAATGTGTTGTAAGGACCATGATAGATGCAAACCAAAACTGTAACACATACAAGCAAACATGCACAAACAATACAAAGACAAATAAGATTTTACCTCTAGTCAAGGTAAAATTTGATGATTGATTGATTGATGGATTAATTGATTGATGATGATAGTTTTGTTGATGTGGGACGATACATCTTGATGATGATGTTGAATTATAGAAGATCAAGGTTTGCAGCAAGGATGGGAAACCAAGGTATGCTTTTGGATAATTTTCTTAGATTGCTTGGTAAGATTTGCATGGATTAGGATTTTCTTGTGATGCTTGAATTGATTTGGGATGGTTGTAGTGAATTGCACTAGGATAGCCTTTTTCTTTGAACCAATGATAGGGAAAACCAAGTCTATAGATAAGGATGGAGGATGGATTTGATGGATGGATTAAGGGACTGTCGATAATGGCTAAATTGGATGGATGGAGGGTTTCAAGATGTGATCTCCAAGGACTATGTCACATAGGAATAACATGCCCCACTCTAGATATACCACTCATGATGTTTCACTATGATGCTTGTGATGATAGATGGTAGGATGTGTTGCAAAAGATGGAATATGGCAAGAAGTGTCCAAAGCATGTTTCAGAATTATGCCCTTGTCCTTATCAAGATCAAATGTAGGAAGGAAGGAAGGATGGGTACAATGGAATGGGTATACAAATATGATGGATGGGTGGGATGGGGAAGATATGGATGGAAGGTATGAGGATGATATGGATGGAAGAAGGTTGCTCCCAAGTGTAAGGTTCACATAGACAACTAATTTACAAATCATGCTCACAAATGGCTTTTCATCATGGTACTTGCCCAAGGTGCCACGAGAGTGGTTTTCACTATTGGACGAAATTTTTCTGTTTACTCTTGATTTTTTTATTTTGTTATTTTGTTATTGCTTCAAGTATCAAGTTCTTGTTGATCTATTGTAGCCATCTTAGATTCTCCTATCATGATGTTCTAATAGTACCCTACCTAGTGTAATTGTTTTTCTTGGATCATTCCACTGAGGTACAATCTACAAGTGTTATGATGCTCTTTGATAGCTAGTTTGGATTTATCCGAATGTGAACATCTTGATAGGGTGCTATCATATCCCTTATGGTAAAGTGTTGCTTCCAATAGATGATGGACCCTATGATGATGTAAAATCCTAATCACATACATGGAATCATGAATAAAAATTCCTTCTCAACAGTACTCCTCTTGGCAACATGTGGTGTCTTGTTTTCCTTTGTCGATTCTTAAAGTTTTTAACCATTCTTCATTCCCTGTTTGTTGATTCTTTAGTTGTCACATTATTTGCCTTGTCCACATGCGTAGTTTTCACCTTTTCATACTAATTTAGCCTTTTGACACCTTATTCTAAAGGCCTCTGACCTTAGGAAGCCTCTAAGTAACCTAACAGACCAAACCCATGTTTTTGTTTTTGTACAACTTTCCTCTTTTTAGGGTCACCCTCTATTATTTGTAGGTCTCCCTCGAGTGACCCAATGATCTCCCTTGAGTGACCCTACCTTTTTGCATCCTAGAGCCTAGCCATAGTGATAGATCACCTTCTCAGCCTTCCAATAAGCATATGCAACTATTGGTTCTCAGCCAGACCTGTGCCTTCCTTTTAGGGTTGCCCCTATTATTTAACAGTCTCCCCTGGGTGACTCAATGATCTCCCCTAGGTGAGCTAACTTGGTAAAAGGGGTGACCCTTGTGGGATTTCAAATGTGAACTTCTTTGATTTGAGCCAAAAAAGCTTTGTTTTGCCCAGTTTGCAAGCAATTTCAAGCTAAACATGGATAGGACCATAATTAACTCGCCTACCACTCTCAATCAACCAAATTTAGCCCATGTGATCTAAATTTAACTCCTCTCTAATTTCTCCTAATATCTATTCCTCCATGAGTGATAAGATTTTAAGCTCAAATCACTCTTCAATCAATTGAGTTCACAAGCAAATCAATTGAGTCTGACTGATCAATCAAGCAAGTTAACTCTCCAATCAAGAGAGTTACTTCCTCAATCTCCCCATCCCCCATGTGCCAATCCATCCTAGTAATGTCCCTCACCTCTCCATTATTTCTCAAGTTGGATAATGCTCTTCCCTTCTTCAAAGCTTTTCGATCTTCTTCACAGGCCTTTAAGCCTCTTAGTTTCTTCTTAAATTAATCTTTTCACAGCTTCAAAGCTTTCATTGCATTAACTTTCATTGTTTCAAAGCTTCAAATCTTTCCCATAGGAGGAAAATTGAAGAATTGCACCCATTCACAGCTTTTAGTTTGCTCTCCATTAGCATCTTAGGTGCTAACGCAAGATGCATGTGCCTTTTTTTCCATTGTTTTGCTATTCAAGCTTTCAAAAGCTTTATTAGATTATTATCATGATTTTATATTGCTTGCAAGCCATAGCCATAGTGCTCAATTAGTGCTTCCATAGCACTATAAGCTCATAATCGAGATCTTTTCAATCCAAGATTCCAAAATCTTGCATCATTACCATTCAATTGCCATCTTCTCACTTCCTGCCAAGAGGAGGACCCCGTTGCTGCAAGAGGACGGGGAGGTTTCTAAACAAAAATGATTTTTGAGGGTAGTGCAAAGCTCATGTGCCAAGCTATTACATGTTCTTTTCATGTTTTCATAGTAATTAGATAATGAAAATTTGCTCTTGAGGAAAGTAACTTGTTATTTTTCTCTTGATAGGAATTGTTAGTTTACTTTGATTTCATTGCAATAGATTAGAAAGCAATTTAATTTTCATGGATTAATTCATTTGCTTTCATTAGTTAGATCTTTACTTGCTTTCCTAGATTAGATTTCAAAAATCATCAAAAACACAAAACATAGAACATAATTGCATTAGGTAAATTTCATCATAAAGTGCATTCATATAGAATTTGATTTATTTATTCAAGAAAAATATAAAAATATAGCTAGCATATCATATAGTTGCATTTCATACATAAAAATACAAAATCACAAAAATATTAGGAAAACTCAAAGCGTTCAAACCCTCGATCTCATCACAAGGTAGTCACATTCATGTTAGACACATACCCTTGATAATATCATAAGGTAAACAATCAAATTCAATCAAAATTCAACCCTAGGTCAACTTAAAACCCTAGGTCAATCTTGGTCAAAACAAGTCAAAGCATACCAACTCTCTTAGAATAACAAACGAATGTGCCCAGAACTTCGAGGAGAGTGGGTCAAAGCAGTTCTAGAGGAACTAGAAGAAGTAAACCCTAGACCACAACTCACACAGGAACAATAACACATCATCAGGGTCATAGAACAAGATCAACAAGTTCAACAACGCCTCCAGGACCACATGGCCAAATTACAACGTGGAAGGAACATAAACAAAGCAAATCAACATCTATCTAGGTGTTGGAATCTAAGAAAACCTAACAGGAGACAAATCACAAGTGACCCTTTGGTTCATATCATCATTTCAAAAACAACTGCTATAGAGAGAACAAGGCAACTCCAAAACAACTATAGGCCCCAAATCAATCTTGCCAAGTTCTTTGCGAGGTTCTACTCCCACATGAATAGAATAACCCCTGAGTCTCACCCCTACTCGATTAGCTTCTACCACGAGAGTGAGAGTGACTTGGAGGTCACTAGAAGCAAGGAGAGGGTCTATGTGCTAAGTTGGATCTGGCTCATCCACACTTGTGTCTAAGTCATGTTTTGAAGAGTATAGGGTTATTAGTACAACAATAATTAATTCATTTATTCATTTTATAGATAGTTTTAAAACCTATTTTATACTTAGTCTTAAAACCTATTTTATACTTAGTCTTTCCTTAAACAAATTATATTCTTGACTTAATTTTTGACAACATAGTTTAGTACAAATGATAGTTCGAATTTCTTTCTAATATTTAGTTGAAACTATCTTGTCGTAGTTTAGGAGAACCCCTCTTAGGTAAACTTTGTCATTCAAAAGGTTATAGTTGTTTATCAATTCATTACATTTAGTTTTTAAGAAAAAATTCCATGTTTGGGTGCCCATTTGTACACGTGTACAGGTGGGCATTACAAATAGGCAAGCTAACATTGACCTAGAAGATGCAATGACCATGCAACACCTAATCACAGAGGCCAAGTTTTTAGCATATGGTTTCAACAACATTCACACCTATTGGTAATGTGTCCTCAACAACATTGTCATAGTTTCACCTAAAGTAGTGTGGTTGAAGTTGTGAAGAAGATAGACAGTGCAAAAACTAATAGAAGATATTCCTGTGTAATAAGGTATCCTGAGATCTATTTGTTTTTTTCAAGATTTTCTTGTTTTTTTGATTTTGCTTAGTCTTTAGAGGACTAAACATGATTTTACACCAAGAGAATGTTGGCACCATTATGGGCTACTCCTGGTTGAATCTTGCATGCATATTTGTATAAGATTTATCTGAGCATGCAGCTTTGGTAGTAACCTTCTTGCACACAACTTTATACATGTACATTTTGAGCACATAACTTTGAGCGCCAAGGAAATATGCCTATATAACCCCACATTATATTTGTAATGAGAGTGAATAAGTGAAAAGAGTTGGTTTGAATGTAGTCCTCTAGTCAGTATAATGGGTGTCTGACTATTTTCTTAGGCTAATTTTGTGTGATTGCATACGCTTAATTTTTAGATCATAGTTATTTGTATCATTCTTATGCTTAGTATATGATTTTCTAAAAGTAGGTAATGAACTCTTCTCATGCTTTGGGTGAGACTTTTGATTGCAAATCCAATGTGTAGAAGCCATAATTAGGGGTTAACCCTAGTACATGTGTAAATCCTAATAGTAGGTAGAATGGTTAACACCTATACATGATGATAGTACTTTGATACATGCATTTCGTGATACATTGATTGATAAAGAAAAATAATATTTGATTTATGTTAATTATTATACACCATTTTATGATTTGTCGTGATTTCTTATATTACTTTAATTTTGGCTATAGAATGTATGTGTTTCTCATAGTTCCCATTCTTCACCTTCTAGTGCTCCTTCCTTAGGATATATGTTTTTCTATGTATTATATGTATCATACCACTTTTTTATGTCCATAAGAACTCCACTTTCGATCCTTTTGAGCTTTTCCATAATATATATTTGAAAAATTATGGAGTACATTCTTATACATATCATACTAAAAATACATGACTTGGACATGCATGAGGAAGAAGAGCAATATGATGATCTATTTCAATTTTTACTTGGATTATGTGAGACAATGAGCAATTATCTAATGATTTATAGCTTACATAATCCTCTACTCTTACATATAATATACATCCATTTATGGGATGTTTTGATTATGATATTTCACGTTACTTTTGACCCCTCATAAGTATGTTGGATCATTTAGAAATTTGTTTGATGATTTTAAGAAAAGATCTAAAAAGAAAGACTACACTAGTGAAATATTACATAATCCTTTGACATATGACATTTTGTATTATTCATCACTAAATGGATTTATGGAACCTTGATTTATAGAGTATGAGGGTAGAGGTGATCCACTTCTTCATCTAAGGTCCTTCAAAACTACATGATTAGATATTATTATTATCACCTGATAAGTTACTTGCTAGATATTTTCAAGGAACATGAGTGTCCATGCATTTAGATGGTTTTATTACTTGCCTCATTCTTCTATCTCTTATTTTATTGATTTAGAAAACGATTTCATGGAACATTTTCACTATAATATTGAGCCTAAGATAACCATAACTCATCTCATACAATGCAAGTAAGAAGATCATGGGAAAATTAAGAATTATTTGTTGATATTTCAAACTATGGTTATTATTATGAGTTTCAAATTACTAGATGATGAGATTCAAACTTTATTTACTGTGGGTTTACTTAGACTCATCAAAGAACAATTATTTTACAAGTCTTATCGTATATTTTCATATTTATGTGATAGTGTATGCAAATGTGTGTGTGTTTTCCTAGGAAAAAATCTTTTCTAACATCATGTTTCTGTTGGGAATTAAGGTGTCTCAACCTTTACAATTTCCTAGCATTTATTATTTGATTGTATATTTATTTAATTTTCTATATTGTATTTAATATTGGTCATCCACTTTTGTCATTTAGTGTGAGGTGGCATGATGACATGACATCCCACTTGGAAGGTGACTTGGATGGTCAAGTCAACATTTGAAAATGTAGGCATCCCATTTTGAGGTGGCATTATTGCCATGTGTTAGCATCTTGTGGGTTGTGTAAGAGGTTATGACATATGACAGATTCTATGACATGTAAGAGCTGAAAATAGAGATTCTATGATAGGTGTGACAATTGTCAAGAAGCATCTTTGCATGGAGAAAGTAGGCACCCAAGTTTGACTTTGACAAGTTGTAAGAGAATCATTTATTAATAGTCAATTATGATAGATTCTCTTAAATCTGTAAGTGTTGTCATAAATGGCATATTTTATGATGGTGTAAGAGCATCTGTCATACCTATTTTGGGCAAATTTGGGGTGCCCAAGTATGGAGGCTTGGAAGGGATGAAAGGGAATCTTTGACAAGTTTTTTTGCATGCTTTATGGACTTGGAATTTGGGCCACGTGGATTTGGATGAGATTTTTTAATGGATTTCTCTAGAAGCTACCTCCATCCTTATTATTTCTCTATATATATAGGTGCTTGGAGTTGGAGATGTATGGTTCATTTGTCGATACCGTTATGCGGCCAGAATTACTTGCGTATTCAACATTTGTGAAATTCTGAAAGAACTTGCACTGTAAGTGTGTTGTAATCTTCTTTGGATTTGATAATATATTGTGCAGGTTTTAGAGTGTGGGGTTTTTCACCTGAAAGGGTTTTCCCCATGTATATCTTGTGTTGAGAGCTTTGTACTTTCTTTTGGATGTTGTTATTACCTTTCTATTAATGTGCATCTTAATCTATAATTTTAAAAGTTAAAATTTGCATAAATCTTTCCTCAGTAGATCAGTCTAGGAAGTGTTTCCACATACCTTGCTTCCTTTCAATTGGTATCAGAGCCTGATCAACTTTGGTTCTAGTTGTTGGGTAGAGGGTTTTTTGAGCTGATCTTCACTTGAGTGGGAGCTTGTGTATAGGATTTTGAAATCTTTGTTGTAGGAAAGAGATGGCGAGCACATCTAGGAGGTTTGATATAAAGAAGTTTAACAGAGGCAACTTTAAGTTGTGGAAACTCAAGATCAAGGAGTTATTGGTGGATAGAGATCTATGGCTCGGATTATCTAAAACCATGCCATCGGGCATGAAACAAGAAGATTGGGATCTGATGGGACAGAAGGCTAAGGGTCTGATAAGACTCTATTTGGTTGATTCAGTGCTCCTAAATATCCATAAAGAGAAGACTACAAAAGATCTTTGGAAGAAAGGCTAAATCCCTAGTGAACAAGTTATTCCTATGAAAGAAATTGTATTCTCTAAGGATGGAAGATGGAGGATACATTAATGATCACCTGAATACATTCAATATGCTTATTGCCTAGTTGACCTTTGTTGGTGTGATGATAGAGGAGGAGGATCAATGTATGAAGTTACTGCACTTTCCTTACTATATTCATGGGACCACCTTGTTATGGCCATTAGGAGTACCACTACCACCTTCAAGATGGATGAAGTGGTTTCTTCATTATTGTCTAAAGAGATGCAAAGAAAATCTTTTGAATTGGCTAAGGAGGCTCTTGTAGTTCATGGTAGATCTAAAGAGAAGGGAAAGAAAAGGATAAGAAGAAGGAAGAAAAAGGAAGATCCAAATCCCATGGGAGATCTAAGTCTCCTGGAAAGTCCAAGGCTCCGTGTTGGAACTACGACAAACCTGGTCATTTTCACAAGGATTGCAAGGAGGAGAAGAAGCAAAAGAAGAACTATGATTTGTATTCTGACAAGTCCTCTTAGGATGATGGAGAAGCATTTGTCGCTACCTTGGCAACACATGCATCAGAAGATGTGTGGCTTATTGACTCTAGTTCATCTTTTCACATGACCTCTCATCGAGGTTAGTTTTTAAAGTATGAAGAATATGATGATGGGTAGGTGTACTTGGGTGATGACTCTCACCTAAAGATTGTTGGTCATGGAAGAGTCTTGATTTGATTCCTTGATAGACGAGTGAAGGGGATCAATGGTGTTTTGCATATCTCTGGTTTAGCATGGAACCTATTATCTCTAAATAAGTTGAATGATTTGGGTGTGCAGGTTGTTTTCTTGAATGGAGTGTTGGAATTAGGCTGGACAACTGAGAAGGGGGGTGAATCAGTTGTCCCACAAATTTAAACAATTTCTAATTTTAATCCTCTTTCAAAACTTACAAATAGATTAGTGATGTAAACATTAAAGCATGAATCAACAACACATGAGCAGAAACAAAATGAACACACTTGACACCAAGATTTTTAACTTGGAAACCTGGTTAAGGGAAAACCACGGTGGGGGTTAACCCACAAGATTCGTACCCTGTTAAAAGTACTTGAAAGAAATGGGAAGGAACTTGCCTTCGGGCACACTGCCCAGAGCTCACTGCTCAAAGAGGCTCATTACCTACAGGAATTTGTTTGATACAGAAAGATTTAACTGAGAAATAACATCTTTATCATGCCTGGTTCAGTCTCATTGAAAGCTCACAAAACTTCTGCTCTATCCCCAAACACTTCTTCACTATCTCTTCATCCTTTGCTTCTCTTGTTCTTCTACTTCTCCTCTCTTCTGCTCTACCTCTGTACCTTTCTTATGATTTTATCATTTTCGCACAAGGACAAATTTTCACAACTCATCAACAAGTATTTATACGCTTCATCAACCTTGGAATGAACATCAAGGTCGGCTTGACTTAATGTGTATCACTATACCATCAGCCAAACATGTTTGGGGCTTAAATATTCCTCAAACAATATGCCACGCTCCAAAGAATTGCTCTAAGATCATCCGCAACATGCTTGAATCATCCGGTCGGCCAAGACTAGGGAAAACAACAACATCAAGGAAGAAAACTTCAACAACGAGCTTAATGTTCAATGTGAACCTCCAACATAGTAGGCACATGATTCGGAGACCTCCACAAGCACATTGAATTCAGCAATAACATCCGTACTACTCCAAATCAACAGAATCACTTGCATCTTCATCTGGAACCTCAAGAACATTATCTGCCATGACTGTCACACTAGAAAGATTGCTAGCGGACCTCCAAACCACGAACCACTTGTGTTGATGATACACAATGACTTCCCAAACATGCCTCTAGATCCGCAGATCATAATATTTCAATGCAGAGCAATCTAGACCAATTTATTGTCTCTCTGTCTTTTCTGAACACAACAAAACCTGGTTCTACTTAGATAGCCATAGCTTCCTCAAATCTTCATGCGGACCTCTCAAAACTTAATTGGAGCTACTTTAGACAATCCTCTACATAGCCATATGGTCTGCATACATTGATCTTCATTAATTTTCTCAATATCCTCAACATTCAAGTCTTCTAAACAAGCAACAAAATAGGATACAGTTGACACCAATGGCAACAAGGATATGTTGACATCAATGACAACACCAATTAGGTACATATTTGCAACATGGAGGGTGTAAGATGAATAGAGGAGCTATGGCTCTAGCTAAGGATGTTTAGATTGGCACTTTGTTTCAGCATGATACATGTGCGGTTCAGTGCAATAGTGCCTCTATTTCAATGAAGAGAACTTTAAAGTCTTCATCCTGACCATTGGAACCAGCAGTGAAGAGGATTGTTGCATGTACTTTTGATGGTTGTGCTTTCCAAGTACCTAAGGGTTCTCGTTCTATGGAGATGAAACTTCCAGCTGAGAAGACAATGTTATGACACCAAAGGCTTGGTCACATTGGTGAAAAGGGTTTGAGGACCCTAAAAAATAAAAACCTCGTTGAGGGTATGAATGACTCTAACCTTGAGTTTGATTTTTGTGAACATTACATTTATGGAAAACAAAACCGTGTTCAATTTTATTCTAGTTCTCACAAATCTTATGAGGTGTTGGACTTGATTCATTCTGATGTACTTGGTCTTGTTAACGTTCCTTCAATTTCAAAATCTATTTACTTTGTTTCATTCATTGATGATTACAATAGAAGTCCATGGGTGTATTTCCTTAAAAGCAAATCTGAAGTCTTTAGTAGATTCAAAGAGTTCAAAGCTCTTGTAGAGAATCAGAAGGATAGAAAGATTAAGTGTTTGAAGATTGACAATGGTGGTGAGTTTTGTTTAGCAAATTTTGACAAGTTTTGTAAATAACATGGTATTGAGAGGCACAAGACAACTCTGTATACCCCTCAATAGAATGGAGTTGTAGAGAGGACGAACATAACATTGATGGAGAGGGCTAGGAGTATGCTAAGTGGAGCTAGCCTTGAACAAAAATTCTAGGCTAAAGCTATTTCTACTACCTGTTACTTGGTTAACAGGTCTCCTACATTGGTGCTCATTGATAAAGCACCTATGGAGGTGTAGTCTGGTAAAAAGCCTTCATTGAGACACATTCAAGTATTTAGTTGTGAGGCATATGCACATGTGCCTAAGGAGAAGAGGTCTAAGTTGGAGAGCAAGGCTGTGAAGTGTATCTTCATTGGTTATGGCATCAATGTGAAAGGGTACAAGCTTTGGGATACAGTAGCTAAGAGAGTTCTATATAGCAGAAGTGTGATTTTTAGAGAGCTCAATCCTTCTTCTATTGTGCTATAGCCAGAGAAATAAGAAGAGAAAGAGGATGTGGTTTAGCTTCCTTCCACCCCTGAGAAAGTTGACCTGAAGACATCAGTTGGACCTGATGATGAGGATATCTCTGGGAGCTGTGAAAGTTTAGAAGAAGAAGAAGAAGATCATCAACCTCAACTTTTGAGGAGGTCCACGCAGATAAGGTGACAACCTAATAGGTTTGGTTAATCATTGCATGATTCCAATTGTATTTTTTCTTTGATTTCTAACATTGATGAGCCTAGGACCATAAGGGAGGCTATGGGTATGAGTGTTGTAGATACCTGGAAAGAGGCCATGGAAGAAGAGATGGCTTCCTTGAAGAAAAATAATACTTGGGATCTGGTGCCCTTGCCTGATGGATGTAAACCTATTGGATGCAAATGGATGTTCAAGAAGAAGTTTGGTTCAGATGGCAGTGTTGAGAAGTTCAAGGCAAGGTTGGTCACAAAGGGTTATTCCTAGGTTGAGGGAATAGATTATGGTGAGATTTTCTCTCCTGTTGCAAAGAAGACATCTATCAGATTCTTGTTATCACATGCTACAACATATGATTTAGAAGTTAAACAGATGGATGTGAAGACATCTTTCCTTCATGGTGAGTTGGAGGAAGAAATCTATATGTCATAGCTAGAGAACTACATGGGAAAAGATAAAGAAAATCCAGTTTGCAAGTTGAAAAAGTCTTTGTATGGTTTGAAGCAATCTCCTAGGATGTGGTACTAGAAATTTGATGCTTTTTGTGTTGAGTTTGGGATTTCCAAGATTGAAATCAGATCATTATGTTTATTATAAAATGCATAATGATCTCATTCTCATTATTGCATTATATGTTGATGATATGTTGTTCATTGGGAATGGTAAAAGTTTGAGTTCTAATTTGAAGTCTCAATTGTCAGCATAGTTTTAGATGAAAGATCTAGGGGCAGCCATGCACATTCTTGGAATAGAAATCAAAAGAGATAGAGCTAACATAAAATTTGGTTAGGCTAGAGTAAGTATGTGAACACCGTGTTGTAGAGATTCAACATGGAAGCTTGTAGACTGTTGATTGTTCCTGTTATTTGGGGACAAAATTATTAGTTGTATATTGTCTGAAGTCTCCCTCTGAGATGGAGGATATAAGCAGAGTTCCTTATGCTAGTATGGTTGGCATCTTGATGTATTCTATGGTCTATACAAGGCCAAACATTTCCCAAGCAGTGGGAGTCCTTAGTCGGTTTATGGTTAATCCTGGATGGGTAAATTGGGATGCGATGAAGAAAGTGTTCAAATATTTGTGGGGTACTTTTGAGTATTCCCTATGTTTTCATAGTTATCCTACAGGACCTCAGCATTCACTTTGTATTTGAGAATTTGTGGATTTAGATTGGGTAGGTGACATTGACAGCAGGAGATCCACCCATGCTTATGTGTTCACTATGTTCAGTGGTGCTATAAGTGGATGAGTAAGAGGCAACCTGTGGTTTCTTTGTCCACTACTGAAGCAGAGTACATGGCAGAAACTCATGCTTGTAAAGAATCCATTTGGCTTAAGAGATTGTGTTCTGATGTTGGGTTTGATGTAGGGAAGATTACCATTTGTTGTAACAGTCAGAGTGCCATATGTTTGGTGAAGAATCCTACTTTTCATGCGAGGACTAAGTATATTGATGTCTAGTACCATTTGGGTCATGACATGGTAGAGGATGGGAAGGTGAACTTGGAGAAAGTTGACACTTTGACGAATGTTTTAGATTCCTTGACAAATCATGTGAGCATAGAGAAGTTCAAATGGTGTTCAGAGTCTATGGCCTTCTTGGCCCCTAGCAGTTAAATCATGTCATTCTATTGGCTCTTTTAAGGTGTTCGACAAGTGGGAGAATATTGGGAATTAAGGTATCTCAACCTTTGCAATTTTCTAGCATTTATTATTTCATTGTATATTTATTTAATTTCCTATATTGTATTTAATATTGGTCATCCACTTTTGTCATTTAGTGTGAGGTGGCATGATGACATGTCATCCCACTTGGAAGGTGACTTGGATGGTCAAGTCAACATTTGAAAATGTAGGCATCCAATTTTGAGGTGGCATTATTGCCATGTGTCGGCATCTTGTCGGTTGTGTAAGAGGTTATGGCATATGATGGATTTTATGACATGTAAGAGCCAGAAATAGAGATTCTATGATAGGTGTGACAAGTTTCAAGAAGCATCTTTACATGGAGAAAGCAGGTACCCAAGTTTGACTATGACAAGTTGAAAGAGAATCGTTTATTAATCATTAGTTATGACATATTTTCTTACAGTCGTAAGTGTTGTCATATATGATAGATTTTATGATGGTGTAAGAGCATCTATTATACCTATTTTGGGCAAATTTGGGGCACCCAAGTATGGAGGATTGTAAGGGATGAAAGGGAATCTTTGACAAGTGTCTTTTTGGATGCTTTATGGCATTGGAATTTGGCCCGTGTGGATTTGGATGGGATTCTTTTGTGGCTTGCTCTAGAAGCTACCTCCATCCTTGGTATTTCTCTATATATATAGGTTCTTGGAGTTGGAGATGTCTTGTTCATTTGCAAGTACTATTATGCTGTCAGAATTACTCTAATATTCAACATTTGTGAACTCCTAAAAGAACTTGCATTGCAAGTATGCTGTAATCTTCTTTGGATTTGATAATACATTGTGTAGGTTTTGGAGTGTGGGGGTTTTCACCCAAAAGGGTTTTCCCCGTGTATATCTTGTGTTGTGAGCTTTGTACTTGCTTTTGGATGTTGTTATTACCTTTTTGTTAATGTGCATCTTAATCTGTAACTGTAAAAGTTAAAATTTTCATAAATATTTCCTCAGTAGATCAGTGTAGGAAGTGTTTCGGCATACCTTGCTTCCTTTCAATTCTCTTTCTTCCCAAGTCTTAACATCAATATTTGTAATGTCCCAAACTGGAATATTCAAACATTTGACAAATTTTCAATAACAATGCATGAATTCCAACACTTTTTGATCACCAAGATCATAGAATGGGCAAGGTGAGAGCATACATTTGATGGAATTAAAATCAAATATATGCATGCTAGCAACAATTGACAATGCATGAAAATACCAAACATGAAAATTTTTGTGAGTCTTGGTGACAATGGCTTCCAAACATTGTTAATGAAAGGAATCTAGGTGTGCGGAAATCGCTTCCTACACTAATCTAATGAGGGGAGAGCTATGCAAATTCAATTTAATCCTTACAATTACGGCAACATGAAACATATAATAGAGATATTGTAGCAATACACAGAACCAAAAAGAAGACAGAAGAAGAGAGACAAAGATATAACGTGGGGAAAACCCTTATCGGGTGAAAAACCCCACACTCAGAAACCTGCACAATGCATTATCAAAAATGAATGTTGTTTACAATACACTTGTAATGCAAGCTTCAATAGTCTTCGACACTCGTGTCTGGAGTCAATCCAGCAGCATAATAGTACTTGTCAATCATGTAATACATCTCCTCCTCCAAGCGTCTGTTTATATAGAATATACAAGGCAAAATTGGTCCTATCTTGGAATGGGCATCCAACTTGGCCTCATGGCCCAAAACCCATGCTTAAGGACACTTGGTCAACATTGTAGAATGTATCTGACACTTGTCCATAGCTCCCATCCCAAAGAGGTCACCTATTTCCAAAATAGGCTATGACAGATGCTCTTATGACTCTTACGACCGTCATAGAATCTATCATAGCAGTTACAACTTACAACTGTAAGAGAATCTGTCATACACAGGCTATAAATAACATATTCTCTTACAACATGTCATAGTCCACCTTGGGACATCCAAAAATGCCTTTTTCAAAGATGCTTCATGACACATGTCTTCACCTGTCTTACAAGCTTCTATTTCTGACTCTTACATATCATAACTTCATCATAGGAATCCGTCATAACCGTTTCGGTTAACATTCCCTTACACAACATCCAAGATGCCAACACATCACAAAATACTCCTACCACAAAGTGGGATGCCTATCTCCTCATGTGAGGACAAAATTACAAGCTGTCATCTTCCATGTAGGATGACACATCACCGTGCCACATCCCACAAAATGACAATATGAAATTTACAATTAATTTACAACATAGGTAATGAATAAATAAATAGAATCATAAATAATGCAAGGAATTACCAAGGTTGATACACCTTAATTCCCAACATTCTCCCACTTGTCGAACACCTTGTAAGAGCCAATAGAATAACAAGATTTAACTGCTATAGGCCGAGAGGCCCATAGACTCTGAACACCATCTGAACTTCTTTGTGCTAACTGGTTTCATCAATGCATCTGCAACATTCTTCAAAGTATCTACCTTCTCCAAATTTACCTTCCCATCCTCTACCATGTCTCACACAAAGTGAAACTGTACATGAATACGCTTTGTTCTGGCATGGAAAGTTGGATTCTTTGCAAGGCAAATCGCACTCTGACTATCACAACTGATCGTAATCTGACCTGCATCAATACCAATATCTGAACACAATCTCTTAAGCCAATTGGCTTCCTTACAAGCATGAGTTGCTACCATATACTCAGCTTCTATCATGGACAAAGCAACCACAGGTTGTCGCTTACTCATCCAACTAATAGCACCACCAAACAGTGTAAACACATAAGCACTGGTGGATCTCCTACTGTCAATGTCACCTGCCCAATCTGAATCCACAAATCCACGAATATCAACAGAATGCGAAGGTCTTGTAGCATTACCATGATAGCATATGGAATACTCAGAAGTACCCCTCAAATATCTAAACACTCACTTAACTACATCCCAATGTACCCGTCTAGGATTAGCCATAAATCGACTAAGGACTCCCACTGCTTGGGCAATGTCTGGTCTTGTGCAGACCATAGCATACATCAAATTGCTAACAGCACTAGCATAAGGTACTCTGCTCATGTCCTCCACCTCACTTGGAGATTTTAGACAATCCTCAATAGACAACTTTGTCCCCAAATAAACAAGAACACACAATGGTCTACAATCTGCCATGCTGAACCTATCCAACACGGTCTTCACATACTTACTCTGGCTTAACCAAAGTTTTCTGTTGGCTCTATCTCTTTTGATTTCCATTCCTAGAATGTACCTAGCTGCCCCTAAATCTTTCATTTCAAACTGTGCTAACAACTGAGATTTAAAATCAGAAATCATATTCTTTCCCTTCCCAATGAGCAACATATCATCAACATATAGTGCAACAATGAGAAAACGATCACCATCAAAATTAAAATACACGCAGTGATCTGATTTTGATCTCACAAATCCAATTGACAACACAAAGGCATCAAACTTCAAGTATCACCTCCTAGGAGATTGCTTCAAACCATACAAAGACTTCTTTAACTTGCAAACCAAATTTTCTTACCTTTCACCATGTAATGCTCTGGCTGTGACATGTAGATTTCTTCCTCCAAATCACCATGAAGGAAAGTTGTCTTCACATCCATCTATTCTACCTCTAATTCATAAGCTGCTGCAAGAGATAACAAGAATCGAATGGATGTTATCTTTGCAATGGGAGAGAAGATTTCCCCATAATCTATACCCTCCACTTGTGAATACCCCTTCGCAACCAATCTGGCCTTATACTTCTCAACACTGCCATCTGCACCAAATTTCTTCTTGAACACCCATTTGCATCCAACGGGTTTCTATCTAGGAGGTAAAGGCACCAAGTCCCAAGTTTGATTCTTTTCCAAAGAAGCCATCTCATCCTCCATGGCCTCCTAGGAACCTGCATCTTTCATATCTATAGCCTCTGATACAGTTCTAGGTTCATCACTGTTAGTAAGCAAAGTAAAAGCACAACTAGAATCAAGCAATGTAAAACCAAACCTCTTAGGTTGCTTCCTAATTCGTGTGGACCTCCTCAAGAGCTGAGGTTGAGGTTCAACTTCTTCATCCGAGCTTTCAGAGATGCAAGACTTCTCCTCATCATCAGGTCCAACATTGTCTTTCTATTCAGTCTTCTTAGGGGTAGCAGGAAACTGAACAACATCCTCTTTCTTTTCTTTTTCTTTTGGATGTAAAATAGTGGAAGAAGGTGTAAGCTCTCTGAAGATGACACTTCTGCTATACAACACTTTTTTAACCACAGGGTCCAAAGCTTGTATCCTTTCACACTGACACCATAGCCAATGAAGATACACTTAACAACCTTGTTCTCCAGTTTTGACCGCTTCTCCCTAGGCACATGTGCATATGCCTCACAACCAAAAACATGAAGATGCCTAATTGAAGGCTTTCTACCAAACCACACCTCCATGGGTGTCTTTCCAACAAGAGCTGATGTAGGAGATCTATTTAAAAGATAGCAAGCAGTGGCAACAGCTTCAGCCCAAAACTTTTGTTCTAGGCCAGCTCCACTAAGCATACTCCTAGCCTTCTCCATCAGTGTCCCATTCATCCTCTCTACAAGTCCATTTTGCTGCAGGGTGTATGGAGTTGTCTTATGTCTTTCAATCCTAAGTTCCTTGAAATATTTATCAAATTCTGTAGAACAGAACTGACCACTGTTGTCAGTTCTCAAACACTTAATCTTTTTACCAGTCTGATTTTCAGCAAAGGCCTTAAATGATTTGCTTCTGAGAAAATAAATCCATGTCCTTCTACTATAGTCATCTATGAAAGATACAAAATATACAGATTTTGATAATGAAGGAAAATTAACAAGACTAAATACATCAGAATAAACAAGGTCCAACACACTAGAAGACTTATGAGAACTCAAGTAAAACTGAACAGGATTTTGTTTTCCATATATGCAATGTTCACAAAAATCAAACTCAAGATTACAATCATCTAACCCCTCAACAAAGTTCTTATTTTTCAAGGTATGCAAGCCCTTCTCACCAATGTGGCCAAATCTCTTATGCCATAACATTGTCTTTTCAGCAGGAAGCTTAACTTCCAAGGCATGAATACAACCATTAGGACTAGATACAACAGATTTCTTCACTACTCGTTTAGATGGTGGGGATGAAGTGATTGATGCCCTCTTTCTTGAGTCAGAAGAACTATTGCACTGTGAAATGCATGCCTCCAGCTGAAACAGAGTACCTCTCCTAGTACCCTTAGCAAGCACCATAGCTCCTCTAGTCATCTTGCATCCTTCTTTCGAAAAGACAACCTGCACACTTGCATCATTCAACATACTTATAGAAAGCAGGTTCCGTGCTAAGCTTGGGATGTGCATAACCCCAGAGATCCCCTTCACTCGTCCATTAGGGAATTGGATAAAGACTCTTCTACAACCAACAATCTTTAGATGAGAGTCGTCACCTAGGTACACCTTTCCACCATCGAACTCCTCATACTTAGTGAACTAGTATCGATGCGAGGTCATGTGGAATGATGCACCAAAATCAATCAGCCACACATCATCATATGCATGGGTTGCCAAGGCTACGATGAAGGCATCACCATCATCTTGTGACTTGTCAGAATCTGAATCTGGGTTCTTCTTCTTCTTCTTTTTATTTTCTTCTTTATATTCCTTTTGGAAATGCCCAGATTTACCACAGTTCCAACAGAGAGCCTTGGACTTTCTAGGAAATTTAGATCTCCCACAGGATTTGGATCTACCCTTCTCAGCTTTCTTGTCCTTCTTTTTCCCTTTCTCCTTGGGTCTTCCACGAACCGCAAGAGCCTCTTTGGCTGCCTTAGAAGACTTTCTCCGCATCTCTTTAGACAATAGCAAAGAAATCACTTCATCCATTTTGAATCTGGATGTGGTTCTTCCAATAGCCATGACAAGATGATCCCATGAATCCGGCAGAGAACAATGCAAGGTCATACACCGATCCTCCTCCATCTTCACACCAATGGATGTCAATTGTGCAACCAGCATGTTGAAAGCATTCATATGTTTGGCAATGGATCCTCCTTCTTCCATTCAAAGAGAATACAACTTCTTTGTTAGAAAAAAATTGTTAACCAGGGATTTGGCTTGATACACATCTCCCAAATTCTTCCAAAGCAAGTTTGCAGTAGCCTCCTCATGGACATTTAACATAACAAAATCAACAAGACTAAGTCTTATGAGATCCTTAGCCTTTCGATCCTTGAGATCCCAATCATCTTGTGACATTGCAGCTGGTTTTATTCCACTGATAGTTTCCTAGAGGTCTCGATCAACAAGCATGTCTTCCATCTTGAGCTTCAACAGCTCGAAATTAGTGCCATTGAATTTCTCCACTTCTATCCTTCCGGATGTGCTTGCCATATCCTTGCTGCAATAAGATTTAGAATACTCTACACAGACTCCCACTCAACTTAAGATCATCTCAAAAAACCCCTACCCAACAACTAGGACCAAAGGTGATCAAGCTCTGATACCAACTAAAAGGAAGCTAGGTGTGCGGAAATTGCTTCAAACACTAATCTAATGAGGGAAGAGCTATGCAAATTCAATTTAATCCTTACAATTACAACAACATGAAACATATAACAGAGATATTGCAGCAATACACATAAAACCAAAAAGAAGATAGAAGAAGAGAGACAAAGATATAATGTGGGGAAAACCCTTATCGGGTGAAAAACCCCACACCCAGAAACCTGCACAATGTATTATCAAAACTAAATGTTGTTTACAATACACTTGCAATGCAAGCTTCAATAGTCTTTGACACTCATGTCTGGACTCAATCCAGCAGCATAACAGTACCTATCAATCCTGTAATACATCTCCTCCTCCAAGCACCTGTTTATATAGAATATACAAGACAAAATTGGTCCTATCTTGGAATGGGCGTCCAACTTGGCCTCATGGCCCAAAACCCATGCCTAAGGACACTTGGTCAACATTGTAGAATGTATTTGACACTTCTCCACAGCTCCCATCCCAAAGAGGTCACCTATTTCTAAAATGGGCTATGACAGATGCTCTTACAACTCTTACGACTGTCATAGAATCTATCATAGCAGTTACAACTTATAGTTATAAGAGAATCTGTCATACACAGGCTATAAATAGCATATTCTCTTACAACATGTCATGGTCCACCTTGGGGCGCCCAAAGATGCCTTTTTCAAAGATGCTTCATGACACATGTCTTCACCTGTCTCGCAAGCTTCTATTTCCAACTCTTACATGTCATAACTTTGTCCTAGGAATCCGTCATAACCGTTTCGGTCAACATTCCCTTACACAACATCCAAGATGCCGACACATGGCAAAATACTCCTACCACAAAGTGGGACGCCTATCTCCTCATGTGAGGACAAAATTACAAGTTATCATCTTCCATGTAGGATGACACATCACCATGCCACATCCCACAAAATGACAATATGAAATTTACAATTAATTTACAACATAGGCAATGAATAAATAAATACAATCATAAATAATGCAAGGAATTACCAAGGTTGAGACACCTTAATTCTCAACAGTTACAATGCAATATCAATAAATGAATTGGAAACTAGGCCTTCCAGATTCCACCATCAATTACAATAACAAAATCTATATCAAACTAGCTTCTTCAATGAGCTGCTATAAGATATGTTAGCAATATCATTAAATTCCAACCCATTATCAATGCATGAAACTATGTCAACACATGATCATCAACATGCAACCAGTAGTAGAATATTTAGAATGGGTAGCTATTAACAAACCTAGTCTAATCTATATGATTGTTTGTAGAAATATTATTCTAGACTTGTATGTGAATAAATATCATAGCCAATGAAAGCAAACTAACACCAACAATGGTTGTACCAATCTATTGTTACCATATCAAAGAATGAAACAGTAATCCAAAGTATTAGAGTAGTACTAGAATGCTTCTATGGAAACCACCATGGTATGTATCATAAAAATGGAATAACATTATTGGGAGTGGACGTAGTGCCTAGTAGCTTGTTACATCCCCAAAACTCTAACTATGTTTTACTTTTACTTGAATATGATTAAGTGGATAGTTAATCATAGATTAACGATTCGACATTAGGGACATGTCAGGATAAATCATTAATCTTATGAATTATGATCAATGCCTAGAATTCAAAATGAGATTACATGTTATTGAAATTATTTAACATGATGTTTAATGATTTATTAATGATACACTGACCACAGTTTGAATGACTGTGAGTGTAACCAAGAAAAAGATTTCCACCTTCAAGAATGGAAGGAGAGCATCACCAGAGAGAAGGGGATACATATTTTGAAAAAGGTTAGGTTTTCCATTTGATTTCCAAATTAAACATTATGTGAACCTTCATGAGACGAGGTATGTGTCAGTTAACTTTCCTTGTTGAGTTAATCTCAGATTGACCATTGTTGATTTGTCATTTCGGAAAGGCTTCCAACGACAACTTTGTTGAAATGATCGAGAGATAATTCAGGGAATATAATAAGGATAGAGTTATTATATTTTTCCCTTTGTCAAACTATTCAATATTCATATATATTTTCCTTCAAGAACTGACTTAATTCTATTGACGTCAGTTTAAGGTGTCGAGGGAGAAGAAATCCTCAATCCCTTTCTAACACCTTGTTGCACGAGCAATGTAACACCATAATTTTGGTATTGCAACCATTGTGTACTTATAGGATTATAGTTTGTATTATTTTGTATATTGATATATATTATATAAAATGAATTGTATGCTTTAGTCTTAACCCTTTCTTGTCGTGACAAGCTTAAATTATGGTAAAAACCACTACATTTGAGTGGTGAGCACAACCCTATACTCCACGAGGTATGGAGAAAGTGGATTGTATTCTATTGTAATGCAAGTGTAAGCCTTGTGAAGAAAAGGCTTGACCTCAACTGCATGCTCCTCAGGGGAGCTTTTATAGGATAGTGTACAATTATGTCTGTAGGGAAAAAGGTCTATCTTGTTGAAGGAGAAAAGAAATCTGAAGGCTATCATAAGGAAGCCAAGGGAAGAAAGAGGAGATATAGGAGAATGAGGAAGGGAGTGCAGTAAGGCAGAATAGACTGCACACAAAATAGAATAGGTACCCTTCATCATGGTAGAAGCCATGCTTAAAACACGATATTTTATCTTATTGTTATCAACTGTATGCGTTTTGTATGAATGATACCTTATGTCCATAGTGGGCTAGTATGAATATATATATATATATATATATATATATATATATATATATATATATATATATATATATATATATATATATATATATATATATATATATTGTATGCATTTTGTGTGAATGATGGCGTACCACCATAGTAGGCCAGTATGAGTATATTGTATGCATTATATGTGGAGAATACCACACAGCCACAATAGGCACTCAAGTGAAACCTGGTTGACATAGAGATTCGTCATGGCCATAACAGGTCGGCCACATAATGATATTTATAACTTGTAGAAATGACCTCTTGACCATGACAGGTCTATAACAATGCTCTTTCATTTATCTCTTTCTAGATTATTTCTTATTGACTCTTATTGTTGATATCTCAAACCTTGGTTTGAAAACAATTGCTAGTATTTCGAAGTAAGCTAGCAGAGAACAAGAATGTTCTCGAGTTTATATATCAGGGTCGAGATTTAGAATTCTTGAGCCCCAGAATCCAAGAATAAACACTTTCAAACCCATGAATGTTAAAGACTACTGTTAGTCAAGAGACAATTAATGGTTGTCGTGCATGTATACATTATTGAGATTATAAGAATCTTTTGTATAATATTATGACACCCAAAATGACCATCCTAATGATAAGTCAGGGTGAGAATTATGGTCAATATATATTATGTCATATAACAATATCTACTTAATCATGATTCAATGAGTAGTTTAAATGAGAGGTGGTGCATTATAGTCCATATTGAGATGAATGTTAAGATATTTTTTTTAATTATATCATATGGCTCATAAATATTCTTTGTATGAAGGGATTAGAAAATATAGTTTTCTAAGAATATCCTAGACATACCTAGTTGACATATAGACTCTCTCACAAGATTTTAAACGAGTAAAATAGACATTTATTGTCAATATGGTTTAGTGGATCATAGTCCACGAACTAAGTTAAAACATCTTAGTTGATCTCATGAAGTTATAGACTAAAATTTGATCTTGATATCAAAACCAAGGACTTTTAAACTATGGACATAAGGAATAGAGTGACGGGGAGTCACAGATTCCACGTTGGAAATGTAACAAGAAACCTTTGAAATGTACTCCAAAAAGTGGAGTTAGAAGTCCAAGATGGATGGACTAAATGAGAAATTTATTTAAGTCATTTCATGACCAGAATTGGTCAACCAAAAACACTATAGGATGAGATAGCTTCTAAGTCGAGTTATAAGTGTGTGAACATTCAACTATGTTCATTGTGAAACGTCTATGTATATTAAATATTTGGCAAAAGTAATGCATCTGTCTCTACATACATTAGTTGGTTCACTGTGTTCCAGATGGCATAACCATCCAGTAGTGTCATACATAGTTAGAGTGGATCTATAGTCATATAACTGTGATGAGTTATGAAGGACACAACACTAGAGACTCAGATGGCAAAAATATTGGTTCTTTATATCTATTTCCTTTGTGAAGGGTAGGGCCACTTCCAGGAAGGAAGTTGTGTGGGAGACTGCCAGTCTATGGTTGGAGGAAAAGCACTCGAGTGATGCTCTCCTTCTTAAGTAGATGACAAGCCAAGACTTATGAAGATAGATATTGAAACTCCAGATGTAGTATATTCTATTCATATGACTTGATAGTCAAATTCTATGTAAACCTATCATTATTGCCATGAGCAAAACATTATGATTGTAAAGTGAAGGAACTCACTAGCATGCTATCTTTGAATATGTTGTAAAATTTTTAGTTCAAAATTATTCGGAAAAGATATGTTTTTTATAAAATGATTATTGTTAAAAAAAATGATTATGATGATCATGATTATTTACTTGATAGTAAATTGGGAATGTTAATTTGGGTAATATGAGATGTCATGTTACATATGGTATTAGAGCTACCAGGTTCAATACATGGACCTATGAGCTCACTACATGAAATTTTCCTTAGACATTAACAGTTGCTAATGTTTGGATGTTCTTTTGCCAGAATGGTAAGAACAAGAATGACACCAAGGAAGAAGGTAACAGGAAATGAACGTTACCTAAAGGCTATGAGGGAGTGAGCCTCAAGAATGAAAAGCCTAGGCCAAACTAGTTATCTACAAGGCACATGGTTATCTGATACTAAAACCTTTGTTGATGCTATTAAACGCATCAAGCAAGAGAAGGAAAAGAAGGACAAAGCACTAAGGATTTTCCATTTGAAAGTGGTCCTAATGCCCCTATTATCACTTGGGAGGTTATGGATGAGTACTTGCGAGTACATCCACTCCCAAGTGTGATTTGGTAAACCTCGTGGATGAGGATGAATGTGGTAAGATCTCCCTTTCTGAAAGTGACTTGCAGTTGCAAGATAAACATAATTGTAATAAATGATGCATATTATGTGATCCATGGATACTATAATGTAATTTTGAAACTTTGGCAAAGCTTTCCTTTCTTTTTTAAGATTGCAAAAATGAGAATGGTTATGTTTATGAATGGATTCAATGATATGAAAAACTAATTGAATGCTTAACCTGCAAACTTCAGGAGAAGTAGATTGTAGCATGGTTTGGACAGGAACCAACACTGGGGGTAGCCAAGAGGAAGGGCAACCTTCTGGCCACTCTGATTCAAAACTTGACCAGATCCTTGCTATGCTCCATGAAACGAGGGCAAGAATTGGAATTTTACAGCAGGAGGTCAAGGGTCAGAATGGACCCAAGCAAGAAGCCTTCACGAAGGTGAAGATGAGGAACCTCATGAAAACACCACCCAAAGTGGAAGTGGAGAGAATAACTCTGAAATGAGATAAGATGAGGATAAAAGGAGCCACTTGGCTCTAAAGTTATCCAAATATATGAAAAATATCACACCTCCCAAATTTGATTGGACTGTAAGCAGAGATGTTGTGGAGGCATGGCTTATAGAAATGGAGAAATACTTTGAAATAAGAAACTATTTTGAAATCACCAAAGTGGTATGGGGAGCATACCAATTGGTAGGAGAAGCATCCACCTAGTGGATGAACAAGAAGATGGAGTTAAAACTGAGCTCCTTGAGTCTAACCTAGCAAAGGTTTGTTAGGAATTGCATGTAGAAGATATTAATTAAATGCAAATAAAGATTAAATAGAGGAATGAAAATACACATAAATAGTAACAATGAGAGACAATTTTTAATGTGGTTCACCCAAACTCAGGCTATATCCACCAACAGAGAGTCCAATATTATTATCCAACAAATCAAAATGATTACAACCAACAATCCTTGTGACTCAATACCACTGCAAATGCTACAATACAATATCAACGGAAACCCTAACCATTAGCCATTTTTATCAAGACTCATGTTGGTTACAAAATAGGGTTTTTTATGTCAGCCAATAGAAAAAATAACTCCCAATGCCTTTATAAAATAATAGGCAATTTTTACTTCAGGTGTGCTACCCCCAGCAGACCCCACTGGGAGCGTTGTCCCTAGACCCCCACCGTGGGCTCCGCCCCCAGGCCCCCACCGGGGGAATAAGCTCCCCGAGCCTCGCAAGAGGGGCTCTGCCCCCTGCACTCCCCCATTAAATAATTTGTGGGGGAAACCGCACTGATAAAAGGGGAAAATTTAACCTTTGAGTATGATTAGGCTCCATATAACAACAATCTCCCACATGGAGACTGATCAAACTCCACACCATATCATCTCCCACTTGGAGACTGATCATAACACTGCTGACCCTGTAGCTCCCACTCGAAATAAATACCCTGGACCCTGTTGTTCTAATTTTATTAATTTCAGTCTTGAAGACCAACCAAAGCTAAAGAGGAGCTCAACTTGTCCCTTGTCACTGCCTTCGTAAACATATCTGCTAGATTGTCATCTGTATGTATCTTTTCCAGTCTTAACTGTCCATCATCCAACACCAACTGGATGAAGTGATACCTTAGCTGTATGTGTTTGGTCTTTGAATGCAAGGCAGAATTCTTTGCAAGATGTATGGAACTCTGACTGTCTGTAAACACATAACTGTTAGCCTATTGTCTGCCCAATTCTTCTATGAAAGATTGCAACCAGATCATTTCCTTGCTTGCCTCTGTTGTAGCTACATACTTTGCCTCTGTGGTGGATAAAGCAACCACCTTTTGCTACTTGGAGATCCAACTCACCATTGTCCCACCTACAATAAAGACATAACCTATAGTACTCTACCTAGTATCAATATCCCCTGCCAAATCTGAGTCCACATAGCCTACTAAATGAGTATTAGAGCCCCCAAAACATAAGTGTTTAGTGGATGTACCTCTCAAATATCTGAGTATCCATTTTACTGCATTCCAATGCTCTAATCCAGGATTACTCATATACATGCTTACGACTCCTACAGCATGTGCAATATCTAGTCTCATTCATACCATGGTGTATATTAAACTTCCTACAGATGAAGCATATGGTACCTTGCACATTTTTTCTTCCTCCTCTTTTGTCTTAGGACACATCTCCTTAGTCAATTTCAAATGACTAGGCAAAGGTGTGCTGATAGCTTTTGCATTCTCCATATGGAATCTTTGCAACACCTTTCCAACATAATCAGCCTGAGATAGAGTCAATTTTCTGTTCTTCCTATCTCTGCAAATTTTCATACCAAGGATTTGTTTTGCTACCCCCAAATCCTTCATAGTAAATGATTGTGCTAATTGTTGTTTTAACTCTCTTATGTGATCCATGTTAGACCCTACTACAAGCATGTCATCAACATATAAACATAAAATAATGTAGCTGTCATTATCCAACCTCTTAAAATAAACACAATGGTCAGAATTACACCGACTGTAGCCTTGCGTAGCCATACAACTATCAAATTTCAAATACCATTGCCGAGGTGCTTGTTTCAAGCCATATAAACTCTTCTTCAATCTGCACACCAATTTCTCCTTACCTTTGACCTCAAATCCATGTGGTTGTTTCATATATATCTCCTCCTCCAAATCACCATGGAGAAAGGCAGTTCTCACATCTAGCTGCTCCAAATGTAAATCTTCAGCAGCCACAATACTTAAAATAGTACGAATAGAAGTCATCTTAACAACCGGAGAAAAACTCTCATCAAAATTAATACCTTTTTCTGTGCAAATCCTCTTACAACTAATCTGGCTTTAAATCTTTTCTTACCTCCATCTTCCTCTTTCAAGCTATAAACCCATTTGTTTGGTAAAACCTTTTTACCTGCAGGCAAATTACATAATTCTCAAGTCTAATTTTTCAACAAGGAGTCCATTTCTTTTTTCATTATAAGCTCCCAAAAGGGCTAGCTCGATTCTAGCCCTTATTATAGCATGTTTATCCATAGAATAGTAGGGCACTGCTCGAATTTACTCTTATTAGGTAGTGGGAGGGCCCCTACTATTCTAAGGGGTTTCAGAAACTAAACTGAACTAAACCCTTTAGAATAGTATCCACCTACATAGCTTCATCATACCCTTCTGGTTCACCAGCATCTGTTAACACAATAGAATACAAAGAGGGACAAAACCTTTCAAGAGGTCTACTTAGCCTTGTTGACTGTTTAACATTCACTGGAGTTTGTGGTAATTCTTGTTGTTGTTGCAGAGCATGAGGAACCACTGGAACATCACTATCTAGAGTATCATCCAGCACCACATAATCATTTTCTTTCTTCTCATGTTGCTGCAACTAATCTTTGTACAACACCTTCTCATTGAATACAACGTCCCTATTTCTCACAATTTTTAGATTTTTAACATCCCAAAGCCTATAACCAAATTCATCAATGCCATATCCAACGAAGATACACTTTTTTTATTTTGCATCTAGTTTGGTTCTATTTTCAGAATCTACATGTGCAAATGCTTCACATCCGAAGGTTTTGAGAAAAGAATAACTCACCTTCTTACCTATCCATGCTTCCTCTAGAATACAACAGCCCAAAGGAACTAAAGAACCTCTATTAATTAAATAAATAGCAGTATTGACAACCTCTGCCCATATGTTTAAAGGCAGCCTAGCATGCAATCTCATGCTCCCTGCACGCTCCATTATTTTCCTATTCATGCAATCGGCCACTCCATTTTCTTGTGGAGTCCCTGGAACCATTTTTTGCCTACGAATTCCATTGAAGGAACAATAATACTCAAATTATTTGCTGCAATGCTTACCACCATTATCAAATCTGAGACATTTTAATCTTTTACCTGTCTCATTCCCAACCAAGCTTCTCCATTTCTTAAATGTTTCAAATACATTAGATTTCTACCTAAGGAAATAAATCCAAACCTTCCTAGTTGCATCATCTATGAATGTAACATAATATTGAGAACCACCAAGTGAAGATACCTGAGCTGGTCCCCATACATCCGTATGCACAAGCTCCAACTTTTCATCTTTCTTTTTCTTCCCATCCTTGAGAAAACTAACCCTCTTTTGTTTGCCATACACAACTTTCACAAAAATCTATATTTCTTAGAATGAAGTACCTTCATACATTTTTCACTCATATGCCCAAGTTTGTTATGCCATAGTGTTGTCTTAGAACCTACAACAACTATTCTTGAACTTGTTTATTTTTTTCTCTGCAACAACTAAAGTAGAAGGAACAATATGACCTGTACAAAGATATAACATGCCTACATTCACAACTTTTGCTACTATTAAGGCACCTCTTGAAACCTTCCAATTTTTATCATTAAAAGTAACTGTGCAACCTTCATCACCTAGCTGCCCTGCTGAAATTAAAATCCTACTTAGCCTTGGAACATGCCTTACCTCTTGTAGTAGCCAATGATTCTCATTCTACAACTTAATCTTAATTCTTCCCTTCCCAACAATCTAACAGGGTTTGTTATCTCCCAAATAAACCAACCGAAAATCCCCTTGGACATAACCAAGAAAATAACTTCTATGGGGCATAGCATGAAATGATGACCCTGAATCTAAAACCCATGAATCATCAGCATTACCTAGGGAAAGAATCAAAGCATCACCTTCAGATTTATTACTTACCACATTTGCCTCCTTATTGCCTTATTGTTTGTCTCCTTTATTCTTCTGAGCCCAGCAATCTTTCTTTAGATAACCTGGTTTCCCACAGTACCAACAATCCTTCTATCCTCTGGATTAAGACCTCTCGTCTTTTGATTTTCCTCGCGACTTCCCATGACCTCCAAAACCTTTTCCTCTCTCCTTTGATCTGCCCCTACTTTCTACATTCAAAACACTACATGATGTGGACCCTCCTGAGCTTTTCCATCGCATTTCCTCACTAAGGATAACACCAACAACATCATCAAATTTCAAAGTATTTGAACCAGAGACAGAGTTACAGCCATTACCAAGCTATTCCAGCTTTTTGGCAAAGAACATAAAACCAAGAGAGCCCTCATCTCTTCATCAAATTTCACTTTTATAGAAGTTAACTGATTGGTAATCATATTAAACTCATTTATATGATCTGTCACAGATCCACCTTCATTCATTTTTAAATTAAACAAATGCTTCATGAGAAATACCTTATTTGAGGCTAAGGTTTTTTCATACAATTTAGCCAAATCTTTCATCAGTTGATCTATTGTCTTTGCTTCTATTATATTAAACGCCACATATGGTGTTAGGCACAACCGAATGGTTCCCAGTGCCTTTCTGTCTAGAAGATCCCAATCCTCATCAGTCATTGTTGTTAGTTTCTTAGCTTTTCCTTCCAACAGCCTCCATAAATCCTTCTGATAGAGATAATCCTCCATCTGCATCTTCCATAACTAATAATTCTACCCATTGAATTTATCTACCTTTAATTTACCCTCATCCACCATTGCTCCCACTTAATCATGAGACTCCCACTCAACCATGAGACCTTCCTGTAGACGATAATTGAACACAACCCACTCTGATACCACTTGTTAGGAATTGTGCAGAAGATATCAATTAAATGCAAATAAAGATTAAATAGAGGAATGAAAATACAAAGAAATAATAATAACGAGAGATAATTTTTAACGTGGTTCACCCAAACTCAGGCTACATCCACCAATAGAGAGTCTACTATTATTATCCAGAAAATCAAACCGATTACAACCAACAATCCTTATGACTCAATACCGTCGCAAATGCTACAATACAATATCAACGGAAACCCTAACCCTTAGTCATTTTATCAAGACTTATGTTAGTTACAAAATAGGGTTTTTTATGTCATCCAATAGAAAAAATAACTCTCAACACCTTTATAAAATAATAGGCAATTTTTACTTTGGGGGCACTGCCCCTAGCATCCCCTGTTGGGGGCATTTCCCCCAGACCCCCACCATAGGCTCTGCTCCCAAGTCCCCGCCGGGGGGATAAGCCCCCGGGCCCCGCAGGAGGGGCTCTGCCCCCCTACACTCCCCTGTTAAATAATTTGGAGGGGAAACTGCATCGATAAAAGGGGAAAATTTAACCTCCCAGTCTTATTAGGCTCCATATAACAACAAGGTTTGTAGAACTCTTCAGGAAAAGATGGTTTACTTGGTTGTATTTTGATCAAAAGCTTATAGACTTCCAAAACCGGAGACAAGGTGACTTATCTGTAATGACTACTGGGAGAAATTCACTCATCTCCTTAAATATGTTACCCAATATCAATAGGATGAGAAGTTTCACATCTGAAAGTTCATCATGGGTTTGAATGCCCAAATTAGAGGTGAAGTTGATGTGCATGGTCCCACTATAATGAACCAAATTTATGAGAAAGCTATTAAATAGTAACAAAAGTTGAAATCCATATCTGCATACCGGGAAAAGAACTGTAAAAAGTTCACACTAGTACAAAAAGAGCAATATATTACTAAAAAAACTACTAAAAACTGCTTATAAATGACCAAACATGGTCACGTGACCATTAGTAGTTT
This sequence comes from Cunninghamia lanceolata, assembly GCA_027924645.1. NCBI lineage: Eukaryota > Viridiplantae > Streptophyta > Pinopsida > Cupressales > Cupressaceae > Cunninghamia > Cunninghamia lanceolata. The sequence goes on along the minus strand of BSBN01000178.1, from coordinate 3,504,649 downwards.
ACTGCTAGTTATTTATAACGTGACCAAATTGATGACTAAACCATTTTTAGTCATTTATTGGTTGTTTTGATTGATCGATTTGGTAGTATATTTAGTCGTTGATTTAGTCATTGATTGTTGTAATCTGGTCACTTATTTAGTCATTTTTTATTGACAGCTATATTTAGTCGTTAATTTAATCATTGATTGTTGTTAAAACTGGTCACTTATTTAGTCATTTTTATTCACTGATTTCTATCCATTGGTAGTGTATTTAGTCATTAATTTTAATCATCATTTTGATCAATTTGGTAGTATATTTAGTCATTTTTATTCACTGGTTTAGTTCTGGTCATATATTTAGTCATATTTATTCACTGTTCACTGATTTATATCAATTGGTAGTATATTTAGTCAATTTAATTATTAATTGACGTCAATTAGTAGTATATTTAGTCATTTTGAAGCTTGCATTTAGTCATTAGTATATTTAGTAGTATATTTTGAAGCTTGCACAATGAAATAACTTTGAGAAGGTAAAAACAACTTATTTTATTGATAAAAATGCTTACAAACAACATACAGATCTGAAAATAAGTTACAATGCTTTCTCTTTGCTAAAAAAACCTTCATGGTTACAATACATAGCTCAAAGAATGAGCAAGAAACTAATTTTCTGAGTATCATTGAGCATAGAAGAACAAAGACATTCATAGATGTCTTCTTCACAAATCCATGACTGTCCCATATTGAAGCTCACTGTCCTAGTTCAAGATCACATTGTCATCTCTGCAGAGATCCTATCTCATGCACCCAACTTGCTCTAGTTCATAAGCTACCACTGTGAATTGTTACCTATAGCAATAAACTATCCTTATCTCTGATGATTATGCCTCTGATGATTGGCATCTTTTGTAGGATGCCTTAATTGTCATGGACTGTTATTCAACAATATTGCCTTATGACTAGGCTATGCATTGTCCTAATCAAACTTGTAGCTTCTTGAAATGCATTGTCCAATCACTTGTCAACCTACTATCATGCATTTTCCATTTATAAAATAACAATGCCTCATGACTACCACTACCTAGCTCATTATTTTGGCATGCTTTCACTTGTACTCTACCTCCCATCAACGTAGAACACTACCCCTCTATTGAATGCCTTGACTACCTTTGACATCACTCTATCTTTTCCAAATTCCTTGAAAACAGTTCATCACTACTACTGTTACCTAGGTATGCACTCTATGTCATCTGCTAGACTGTTACAAGTTCACTCAGTCCATCATTAGTCCTGTCACTTATCACATCACTATCATGAACAATTGTCATATCATATTATCGCCTCTAATATAGAAACCAACATCCATCCAAAATGATTGCAGGACATGCACAAATTGAACTTTTTGAGAAGACTTTAGAAACTTTCAAGAAAATACAATTGGCAGGTGTAAAGTCAGACTCCACAACCTTTTCCAGCATCCTCCCTGCCTGTGCCAAAGTGGGAGCTTTGGAACAGTGTATGGACATCCATCAAAGCATGAAGGATAGAGGAATTTTGTCAGATGTTGTAGTTGCAACTGACCTAGTAGACATGTATGAAAAATGTGGAACCATGGACAAGGCACATGAACTGTTTGATAGAATGCCTCAAAAAAATGTGGTCTCATGGACTGCATAGAGAGAGATTAGAGAGAGCCTCCTGATCGACTGCAATATAAAGGAGGAAAGAAGAATGAAGAGAGGTGTAAGTAATGCAGCCGTGTAGGATGAACCTGCTTAGAAATTTAGGGAAGACATCTGTTGGGTATTTCATTTGGCGTGATTGCTCCCCCACAGCCTCGCAAGGAGCTAGGGCATGAGGGTGCGGGATGGCAGGCTCTCCCCACATCCCCACGAAGGAACTTTTGTGTGTGCATGGGGATGCAGGAAGAGCAAAAATATGGTCTCATGGACTGCATATAGCGAGAGCTTAGAGAGAGATTTTAACCGCTTAGAGAGAGGTCATATGATTAAGAAGGCGACATGAAACTTTCATGGTATGTACAATGATTTGAATGGTTGTGTTCATATTGTTAGCCTCCTGATCGATTGCAATATAAAGGATGAAAGAAGAATGAAGAGAGGTATAAGTAATGCAGCCGTACAGGATGAACTTGATTAGAAATTTAGGGAAGATATCTGTTGGGCATTTCATTTGGCATGACTGCTGCCTCACCTACTTATCTCTATGTAGTGCAGGTTCCCCTACAGCCCCGCAAGGAGCCAAGACATGAGGGTGCAGGATGGCGGGCTCTTCGCACATCCCCACGAAGGAACTTTTGTGTGTGTGTGGGGATGCAGGGAGAACAATTATTGTTGGATATGCACAAAATGGATTTGTTGGAAAGACTTTACAAACTTTCAAGAAAATGCAATTAGTAGGTGTAAAGCCAAATTCCACAACCTTTGCCAGCATCCTTCCTGCCTATACCAAAATGGGAGCATTGGAACAAGGTATGCACATCCATCAAAAAGTAATGGATAGAGGAATTTTTTCAGATGTTGTAGATTCAACTGCCTTGGTAGACATGTATGCAAAAAGTGGAAGCATTGACAAGGCATGTGAACTATTAGGCAGAATGCCTCAAAGAGATGTCATCTCATGGAATGCAATGATTGAGAGACATGCACAAAATGGATTTTTTGAAAAGGCTTTTGAAACTTTCAAGAAAATACAATTAGCAAGTGTAAAGCCAAATTCAACAACCTTTGCTAGCATCCTCCCTGCCTGTGCCAAAATGGGATCTTTGGAACAGGGTATGGACATCCATCATAACATAATGGAAGGGGGATTTTTATCAGATATTATAGTTGGAAATGCTCTAGTAGACATGTATGCAAAATGTGGAAGTATAGATAAGGCACGTGAACTATTTGATGGAATGGCTCAAAGAGATGTCATCTCTTGGAATGCAATGATTGCAGGATATGTACAAAATGGATTTTTTGAAAAGGCTTTAGAAACTTTCAAACAAATGCAATTAGCAGGTGTAAATCCAAATTTGACAACCTTTGCCAACATCTTGCCTGTGATATCATGGATACCCGCTCTTCCACAAGCACTTCAAGTCATGCTTGCGGTGATGCGAGACTTTCCTGCATCACCACAGCCATGACTTGAAGTGCTTGCGGGAGAGCGGGTGATGTGGGGGTATCTAATTCCTAAGATAAACAAAGATGCAAGCCAAATTTCTGTAATATATTTGTGCAAAGCCATATTTTTGGGAAAGCCCCACATCACCCGCTCTCCCACAAGCACTTCAAGTCATGCCTGTGGTGATGCGGGAAAGCCCCGCATTACCCTACGCATGACTTGAAGTGCTTGTGGGAGAGAGGGTATCCATGATATCACATTTCTTTGAGGCATTTTTTGAAATAGTTCGCTTGCCTTGTATATGTGTCCACATTTTCATGTATGTCTAATAGGGCACTTGTAACTACAACATATGACAAAAAAATAAGGATCGCTGAGTTTGATACACTTACTTGGGACTGTGTATTCTCAATGTATCTTATTCTTGTGGCTGTGAGGTGGAATTTTTGACTGTCCAAGTGATGGGTTCAGAATTTTCACAATCACGATATGGTGCTCATTGTGAGAGGACTGTCATAATGTAGTACAGTAAAATTCCAAACAAAGATGATGAAAGGATAGTGACCCATTTTATTAAGGCAGTGACTTCACAAATGTTGAAGGGACAGTCCTAGTATCTTTGTTTTGAAGGCCAGTGATTTCAATGTTGGAAGACAATGCTACAGATTCTTCCATGCCATCAACTTCAAGAAACAACACAATTGGCTGAAGGAGCTTCTCATTTTACACAATGCAGTTCGCCAAGCTCATTAGAAGCTGTACATAAATATAACAAATTGAAATATGAGCCTGAGAATGAATGTATATGAGATTATTCTTTACCTCCAAGTGGGATCCTTAGTCCTCAAGACATTATCAATACAGTGGTATGTTTTCAAGGGCAATACTTTCAACCTACAGGGACCTTACATTGTGACATTGGAGGAAGTTGTCTAGCAGTCTAGGGTGGTGATCTTCAGGAGTTTTGTGTCAACAGTGATTTCAATAAGCTATGTTTCATATTCCCTATATGGTTGTTAAATGCTAAGGCATGAATGGAAATTTCTTCAAGTGCTATGCAAGGCCATTGAAATCAAAGATTTGTCATCTAAGTCATTTGCACATGGTGATTGAGAACACAATGAGTAAGAAGTAATAGAGCACTGGATCATAGCACTACAAAATGGTCATGAGTTATGCAATGAACTTCACTGTTCTTTTGATCACAAAGGAGATCTAGATAACAACCAACATACTGATGTGCACAGAGAATGTGTATGGAGGAGTAAAAACTTTCTTACAAAGTAATTACCACAACAGAGTTTGAGTTGAATTGTACCCGCTATTTTATGTTGATATGGATATGTTCTAACCTATAGTTAATTGTTGTAGCATAATAGATAGGTTAAATAGTTGTTCATATACCATTGTTTCTAATTCAAAATTGCTATACCTTATTCTAGGAACAAATCACAGGGGGAGTCTATACATAAGACACCATTGTTTCAAATTCAAAATTGCTGGCTCTTTCACAATTGTTTGCTTCATTTATTTGATCTAAGACAACCTGCTGTATAGAAGATGCTCTCAAAATCACAGTAAAATCCTTTATTTCGGGAAGACTATTTAGAATCTTCCCATCATAACAATGAACAAAATCATCAGTCATTAACTTGAACTTTACAAGAGTTTCATCAAATTCTACTTTTCCACTCTCTTTTCCATTCTGAATTTTATTCCCAATTTCATCCATGAAGAACTTCCTCAGCCTGTAGATCCTATTGTTAGCCATAACTTTTCGAGGTGTCATGGATAGCTTCAAGTTTTTACCCAAATAGCAATTGACAAAATTCAGCCTTACTAGATACAATATGTTGATAATATCTTTGAAGTTATTCTGAAAAAGAGTTCCTGAGAGTATAATGCACAGTTTTAAATTAACCTTTTTGCATGAATTCCCTTGCATCTGGCAAGGCCAAATTTTGTCAATTGCTACTTTTTTGTCAAAATTTGGCCTTACCAGATACAATGGAATTCATGCAAAAAGGTTAATTCAAAATTGCTCATTATACTTTCAGGAACTCTTTTCCAGAATAACTTCAAAAAGCTTTTCAACACATTGTATCTGGTAAGGCCGAGTTTTGTCAATTGCTGCTTGGGTAAAAACTCAAAGCTATCCTTGACACCTCGTAAAGTTATGGGTAACATCAAGATCTACACGCTGAGGAAGTTCTTCATGTATGAAATTGGGATTAAAATTCAGAATGGAAAAGAGAGTGGAAAAGTAGAATTTGATGAAACTCTTGCAAAGTTTAGGTTAATGACTGATGCTTTTGTTCATTGTTATAATGGGAAGATTCTAAATAGTCTTCCCGGAATAAAGGATTTTACTGTGATTTTGAGAGCATCTTCTATACAACAAGTTGTCTTAAAACAAATAAATGAAGCAAATAATTGTGAAAGAGCCAACAATTTTGAATTTGAAACAATGGTGTCTTATGTATAGACTCCTCCTGTGATTTGCTCCTAGAATAAGGTATAGCAATTTTGAATTAGAAACAATGGTATATGAACAACTATTTAGCCTATCTGTTATGCTACAACAATTAACTACATGTTAGAACATATCCATATCAGCATAAAATAGCAGGTGCAATTCACCTCAAACTCTGTTGTGGTAATTTCTTTGTAAGGAAGTTTGCACTCCATGAACATTCTCTGTGCACATAGCTAAACATTTAAAGTTCTTAACCAAATCTCTAGAAATGAGTATCTTATCATTGCATGACTCCTACTTTTGCTAAGTATGACAGTACCTAAGCTTATGGTGTTTCTATATGAAACCTATAGCCGAAAAGTGTAGTCTCTATCTGAAGGAACCATCTTCGGAGCTCTTCCCTAAAATGAGGGTTGAAAACATTAGAAGAAAAGAAATACCATAATTCTAAAGTAACAATTTGTATCAAGAAAAATGTCAAAAAGTATAATTAAAAAGACAAATCCTTACAATTGGACCTCAAATTGGACCAAGAAGATTTATGATTTTATCTTTAGAATGTAGGAACTTTCTTTGTCAGAGCTTCATGACCTCAAATTGGATCTCAAATTAGATCAGCAGATTTATGATTTTATCTTTAGAATGTAGGAACTTTCTCTATCTGATATTCACAACCTCAAATTGGATCCAAAATTGGACCAGTAGATTTATGATTTTCTCTGTCCACCAACATTTGTATTCCTATACTCAAGTTTTGCTTCTGAGCGAAAACACCCGGAAGTGTTTCAGACTGGCTGAAGGTACTCTCCAACCTAGTTATGTCACTGATAGCAATCCAAGTTTGTCTATGTTGGTAAGAGACATTGCTACACATGATAGGTGTTGTCATTGATGGCAACTAAGTCTATCCTACACATCCGCATTACATAATTTGTTCATACCGAAAGTCAGAGTGAAGATTTGTCTAAGTCTGGGAGTCAGAGACAAAGCATGTGACAGGGTCTGGTATCTTGGTCCAGATCTCTCCAGTGGTAAATCACAATGTGTTGTAGATCTAAGGGAGTGATAAGGATTGTTAGGACTATCTAAATCTAGAATCTTAGCCTCTGGTGATGAAGGACTCAAAAGTTATAAGCACCTGAGTATCGGGTTCCAGTTAGTCAATACAGTCAGAAGAAGAACAAGCCAACCTAGTATTTGATCTTGGTCCGGATGAAGAAAAAGTGTTGGTCAAGCAATTTGTGATAATTAGTGGTATTGGCAAACATGATTGATGATTTGAGAACACAAGTTTTTGGTCCACGTTGTTGTTTGTGCATGGATCCAGCTGACAGATCAGAGTTTCTTAATAAATGTTCTAAGTTATTTTGAAGCTGACTACAGTTGATTGAATTTCTTGATGTGGATATATATAGCCAATGGATCCGAGTGTTTTGGTGAGCGACTGTGATGTGGTGATGGAGTAAGTGTGAAAAAGGTAGAAAGAAGTGCGAAGGTGAAGATCTAAGCTCGAATTATGGCAGAAGAGTGAAATGGGGAAGAGCAAGGATGAAGTGTGTAAGATCAGTATTTTGTACATAACCAGAACTGAATGCTTGCATTGGTAGAGGCTACTCATTAGTTGTAACATTCTGTAATCTTCTTGTAATCATTTCTGTAGGCAGTGAGCCTCCTGTAGGTAGTGAGCCTCCTGTAAGCAGTGAGCCTTCTATAGGTAGTGAGCCTCTTTTGAGTAGTGAGCTCTGGGTAGTGAGCTCGAAGGCCTGTGCCTTCCCCATTTATAATACTTTTAATAGAGTATAATTTCTTATTGGTTAACCCCCACCATGGTTTTTCCCTTAACCGAGTTTCCACGTAAAAATCCTAGTGTTCATGTGTTATGATCTTGTTGTTTCTGTTCTTATGTTCATGCTTCTTTCTTTTGAATGTATGTGGCAAATTAATTAAGGAACAATCAAAGAAGTTTTGCAGAACACTGATTCTCTCCCCCCTCTTAGTGTTGCTTAATTCCAACAATTGGTATTAGAACAAGGTTCCTTGGAAGAAGTTTAATAGCTTGAGGAAGATCTGGGAAGGTAATAAAATGGATTCATACAACCTCCAGGAACAACTTAAACTTGCTTTAGAAGATCTTGATCAGTCCAGAGCAGAAGTCAAAGAACTGCAAGAGAACCTTAAAGATGCTGAAGACTTCATTGAGACCTTAAAAGAAAAATTAAGCAAATCCAATGAAAAGAGGAAGGAGCTACTTCTTCAACTAGGAAATCAGAATGAAGACAATGACAAGGATAAGGCCCTGAAAGAGAAGACAAAGGAATTTGAGAAGTTAGCTAAAGAAGATGTTGTCCTAAAACATGAGATGGAATCTGGGGTGATGAGACTAACCAAGGAAACTAAAGAAAGGAAGAAGACTAAAGAAAAATTGAATCAATCTCTGAAAGAAAGAACAGAATAATGCTACAAATTGGATAGAATAGCTGGCCATCTAGAGTCTGATCTACATGAAAGCAAAGATAATGAGGAAGAACTTGAAAGGCAAATTGTTATTCTCAAACATGACCTAGAAGTTGCAAATGAATACAAGGAAAAGTTCAAGATAAGCTTAGCTAAACTTGAAGTGTTGCTTGAAAGTTAGAAGAAGGCTGATGATAAGCATGGTCTTGGGTATGAGAAAGGTGAAAGCTCCGGATCCAGACAAAGAAATTCTCAATCAAGGAATGGGAGAAACAGACCTAGAAGAGCTCCGGTAAGACAACCTAATGCTCAAAGGTATCCATCTTTCAATGGAAATTGTTTCAATTGCAATAAATTCAGTCATAGAGCTACTTAGTGCAGAAGTAGAGTAAATCAAAGTGGACCATCCTTCTCTGGTTAATACTTCAAGTGTAAGAGGTATGGTCATAGATCCAATGAATGTAGAAGTATGATAATGGATAACTCTAACAATAGAGGAAATGACAATTCCTTCAATGGCAAATGCTTTGCATGCAATAGATTTGGGCATATGGCTAATTAGTGTAGATCAAGAGGAAATCAATCAAATGGGCAAAGAAATGTGTGATTCAATTGTAATCGATCTGATCATATTGTAAGATTCTACAGAAGCAGGAATAATGAAAGAAGAGGTCCGGTAAATAGAAAATCGGATGAGTAGAGACAAGACAAAGGCAAGGGCAAAGTTAATGTAAATAAGATCCATAATGAAATGGACAAAACATGGGTGAAGGAAGGTGAAATGAATATTGATAATGGGTCTGCACCAGAATCTGGTGCTGGTAATTCCTTCAGAAATTGAATTAGGAGCTCTGGCTCAGTGGGGAGCTACATTGAAAATCAAATTCCCCCATCCAGTAAGTGGGTGCCTAAATCTGGCACAATGAGAGAAGATAATTTGGGTTATTACAAATCATTTGAAAGGATTTCTGGAAGAAAGGAAGTGGATATGACGATTTGCAGAACGATTCATGAGAAACTGCATCAAGAAACAGAGTAACCAGATGAAGTTAGGGCAACACATTTATTACAATGGAGAATTAGGTTTTGCTAAGCATAAAAGGTCATCCTTTCATCATTTGGATCACTTTGCATTCGAAGAGAGAGCAGAAGAGTATCTGAGATAAGATTTCAATGATTTGAGGTGCGACCGGCGAATTCATCAGCTAACCCTAATTCTGTGAAAGAAAAAAAAGGTATTTTTCTACAAAGCCTTGATCTTGTAATATTTTACAATGGCTACATTGTTGATTGTTGATATTACTGGAAGGCCCCGATCTAAATTCAAGAAGCATCCACACAAATCAGTAGAAGTCGACCCGTTAGGTGCATTTTCAAGTGTTCTATATGGTGTATTGCATGTTGAAGATATTAGGGTCTATATTCATGCGAGCATAGATGAATTTGGGGACTCAAGGTTTGTAGATTTGTTCGAGAATCATCTAAGGGATGAAAATCACAATCTTAAACCTGAGTATAAGGCACTACACGATAAACATTTCATTCATATTATGGGGTTTCCAACCTTTGATGAAGATGAATGGGTCCGGTATGTTTTAAGCCGAATGCATGATGAGTTTATATGGATAATGAAACCCTTCAAGATCACCAAGGATGCCATCAAGGTCGTAACAGGGTTACACTCATCTGGTGAACTGCCAATGTTGAAGGCTGTAAAGAATCAAACTGTGACTGATGCAACCAGTGCCAAATCTAACAAAAGGGCAATGACTATCAATGACATTAGTGATTCGGATGTTAAGTTTGCTTCAATAGTAACTGGTTACAAAATTTATCACTCCAGTAGGGAGAACTCTATTTCTGGAATAGTCATATATGTTGCATACCAAATGTTAAAAGAAAATGCAAATTATGACCTGTGTGAGTTATTGTTGAACCAACTAATTGAGAACTTGAACAAAATCAAGAAAGATAAGAAAAACACCTTTAAATATGGTACATTGGTTCTATGTCTATTTTTCTACTTCATGAATGAGGTACCTGGAATAAAGGGTGTGCACTGGACTAATGACGAGCCAGTTGCTATTCAGATAAGAGATCATCTACACAACATTGGTGACTATAAAGCACAGAGAACTGCAATCTGAGGATATTTCAAGAATTTTTAGAATATGATGCATTCTAGGGAAAGAATCCCTAAATTGGTTGTTGAGAAGTACAAGAATGAAATCTGTTTCATGGTGGACACTGATAAGTGCTTAATGGAAGCAGTAGAACCCATAACCATTTGGATCATGCCCATGGGGTATGGGGTAGATGAGAAAATTTTGAATATGTATGCTCAACACCTTTTGAGCAAGCCAAAGGACACAACAATTGAAAGATTTGGGACATATGAGGAACTAAGTATGAAACTGCATGTTGAGCTCAGAAAACCTGAAACCAATAGGAAAGTAAGGAAAGAAATTAAGCAGTTGGCCGAGAATCTAGGCCTCACCAAGGAAGCTGTGAGGCAATTTAGGGAAAGAATTGAAAAGGATGAGAGGGAGAAGCAGGATAAGAAACAAGCAAGTGCTCCAGTAGAATCCTCCTCCACACCAAGGACCACTAGGAGCTTTGCTACTACCCCTATTCCCCCAAAACCTACCAATCCTGAGAAACCGGAAGACAAATCATCTGGTAAGGAAAATAAAAGAACAAAAGTAATGGCAAAAAGTCCATATGGCAGTTTGGAAAAGGAGAATGAAGAAAAGACAGATTCAGATGATGAGCTTAAAGAGCTAAAGGCCACAGGTACCAAAGCAATCAAAGTGTCTAAAGAGAAGCATTCTGAAAGCAAGATGATAAATAAGAAGTAGAAATCAGAGGTTGATGTTGACAAACCAACTCCTGTTGTGGAAGACATTGTCAAAACAATCACTATTGATGGTAATCTCAAACCAATAACTGAGTTTTATGATTTTTACAATGATGCTGACAAAAGACTTTTGGAAGAATCCACTATGAAATACTTGAATGTATTCAATCGAGCACTGGTAGAAATTTTGTCAGAAGTTCCAAAAGGTTTGAGAGATATTTTGGAAATTAGGAAAGAAGCTGCCAAGACAAAAGATATGGAGCTGAGGGAACATGTATTAACCACTCTATGTCTGATGATCTCCAACAGAGAAGCAAATAAAATCTTTAAAGAGGTCAAAAATGAATTAAGGAGTAAGAAAAGAATGAACAAACTGATGATTGGAGAGATAGAAAAAGTTGTCCAAGAAACTGAACAAATTCTGAGGAGAGCATTGGACAAGAACAAGTTCTTTGTAGTTTTAGATGAACTTGCTAATGACACACCAGTTTTGGATGATGAAAAGCAGCAGAAGAATGAGCAACAAATTGTATTAGATGACTCCTCTATTCTAGAAGAGGAAGCAACAAACAAGGAAGATGAATAGATGACAAATGAAATTGATGATACATGAATTATTCAAACTCCTCCAGATCAATCTTGCAAAGAAGATACAGAGATGAATGTTGAAGCGGATGATCAAATTGAAGATGATTCATTGAAGAATAAAGAGCATGAATTAGAAGAAGGTGAGGACCAAGAAGCAGAAAAGGCCAAGGAGAAAAATGAAAATGAAGAAGAGATTGCAAAGGTTGATGGAGAGCCCAAGCAAGACAATCTGGTTGACAGTACTGGTAAGGATCAGAAAGATACACCATCATTTTGGGCAAGAGACACTACAGAAGCAGTGAAGGAAATTCTAGAAAGAGACAAACAAATTGAAGAAGATCAGGACATAATTCAAGGTCCAATAAATTTTGATACCTTATCTCCGGTGCAGAAGATAAAGTTGGCTTCTATAGCTCAAGCCAAAGCAAGAGAAGATATACTAAAGTCTCACATAGAAGATAGCGAGCTACTTGGTCTGGCATCAGGGATCTTGGAGAAGATCATACCCACTTTTCAAAAGGACTATTCAGCATCCCCCTCTGAACATTTAAAGAACTTGATAAACTCTGTAAGTACCCATTTTGAATCTCTTGAAAAGTCTGCAAAGGTCAAAGTTTAAAAGGAATTCAATGATAAAAGATTTGATGCTCTAAAAGGGTTGATTGGAGTAGATAGGATGGTGTTGGATACAAGTGTAAAGAGTATTCAAAATGCTCTTACAGAAGGAGGAAATGTATATAAATTTTTCTTATCTTGTCCTAAAGTTATAGAGGATATTGAGGATAAAATAAAAGTGTCTAAGCAAAAACTATCTAGTGTATCCAAATCTTTTGATCCTATGACAACATCAGTGGCAAGCAAGGAGAGTCAGGCAATCAGTTTGATTAAAGATATAAAGAAATTGACAAAAGAAAAGGAGAGAATAGAGGCAAGGATGAGTGAGCTCAAGGGACTAATTTCCCCTAAAATGGAAACAATGTTCAATGCCCTAACCGAAGCCCAAGTTGCAGCTCAGTCAAGTGATTCCATTGATCTGCGGACGACAAAGTCACAAGCATTTCTTTTCAGTGGCCACATCTCAATTTTGAACACTATAAAGAAGAGTTGGGATAGTGAGCTGACACAATTGAAGAACATTTTTGGTGATATACTTAAGTTTATGTAAATAGGACTTAAGGATTGTTTGTACATATGCGGCCTGGTATGTAGAATTTTTGTGTAAATTTTGGGTTGCAGACCCCACCCTTTTCCATTGATGTCAAAGGGGGAGTGAAGAGCAATGAAAAATGAGGAATCCAGTAAAGGGGGAGCATTGGAGAACAATGAAAATCATAAGTGTACATAGAAAGGGGGAGTTGTTCCAACACTGAGTCATTTTTTACTAAGTATTTCCATCAATGCCAAAGGGGGAGATTGTTGGCAAGAGACACCGCTACGCATGACAGGTGTTCTCATTGATGGCAACTAAGTCTATCCTACACATCCCCATTACATAATTTGTTCATACCGGAAGTTAGAGTGAAGATTTGTCTAAGTCCAGGAGTCAGAGACAGAGCATGTGACAGGGTCCGATATCTTGGTCTGGATCTCTCCAATGGTAAATCATAGTGTGCTACAGATCTGAGGGAGTGATAAGGATTGTTAGGACTATCTAAATCCAAAATCTTAGCCTCTGGTGATGAAGGACTCAAAGTTATAAGCACCTAAGTATCGAGTTCCAGTTAGTCAATACAGTCAGAAGAAGAACAACCCAACCTAGTATTTGATCTTAGTCCAGATGAAGAAAAAGTGTTGGTCAAGCAATTTGTGATAATCATTGGTATTGGTAGACATGATTGATGATTTGAGAACACAAGTTTTTGGTCCGCGTTGTTGTTTGTGCATGGATTCAATGAAGAGATTAGAGTTTCTTATTAAATGTTCTAAGTTCTTTTGAAGCTGACTACAGTTGATTGAATTTCTTGATGCAGATATATATAGATGATGGATCCAAGTGTTTTGGTGAGTGACTATGGTGTGGTGATGGAGTAAGTGAGAAAAAGGAAGAAAGAAGTGCGAAGGTGAAGATCTAAGCTCAGATTATGGTAGAAGGGTGAAACAGGGCAGAGAAAGGATGAAGTGTGTAAGATCAATATTCTGTACTTAACTAGAACTAAATTTTTGCATTGGTAGATGCTACTCATCAGTTTAAACATTCTATAATCTTCTTGTAATCATTTATGTAGGTAGTGAGCCTCTTTTGAGCAGTGAGCTTTGGGCACTGAGCCCGAAGGCATGTGCCTTCCCCATTTGTAATACTTTTAACAGATTATAATTTCTTGTGGGTTAACCCCCACCATGGTTTATCCCTTAACCGGGTTTCCACGTAAAAATCCTGGTGTTCATGTGTTATGATCTTGTTGTTTCTATTTTTATGTTCATGCTTCTTTCTTTTGAATGTATGTGGCAAATTAATTAAGGAACAATCAAAGACATTTTGCAGAACACTGATTCATGCCCCCTCTTAGTGTTCCTTAATTCCAACATTCTGAACCATCCATACCTGAATGTTGCATCACAATCTATTCTTCCTACACATAAAAATGCCACATATTAACCCCTTCTAAATAAAACATTTGATCATCATAAAACCATAATTAATAAATCATTTCAATTTTAGAAAGAATCCGATGTCATTTACTATCAAAACAAAAGCTGTATAAATCAAAAAAAAATCCATGAAGCCTCCTAAATGTATCTTAAAGCAAGTTTACTAGATGGGTTTCAACATAAGAAGCTTTCTACTATAGCTCTCAATGAATGTATTATAAGCAGAAAACAAAATTCTTCACACTCGAAGTAATGCATTCAAACATTTATTCTAAAAGTATGTTAGTAGGAGTTAACTAAAAACAAAATGATTTTTTGCTTGGTTTCTTTTATCAATATGTCACGTGGAAATGGAATAATCACTAAGAAACCCTAACAATAAAAAATGAAGTAAAGGTTCAAGAAAGGAAATTCCAATGTACTATTGTGTAATGGTGACGAAGGCACTTATATGAGCATGACCTACATACAAATCCCTGCCATTGAATTGCCATCCTTCCAAAGAGAAAATAAGCAATGTAAGGATTTGAGCAATATAAGTCCAAAGGATTATGTTGTAATGGTAATGGAATCACCATAAGAGCACAACCAAGGAACAAATTCTTGTGACTGTAATTATGTGATCCATAACTCTATTGGTCATGTGGCATAGTTGTGCTATAACAAATACAGGATGCATTCATGTGTGACCCAAGTTTAATGTGGCTATGTTGTGATAGAAATGGAGGCACTCATATGAGCATAATTTATGTACAAATTAATCATTGTCATCACAATTAGGTGTTAATCATCATTGGGTGCATTCAGGTTGACTCAAGTTTAACAGGTTACAATGTAATGATAGCATGATCCAAGAGTGATTTGGTGCAGGAGCACCAAGGTCATCATTTACAAATGAGTACATTTAAAGGTTTGATTTGTTAATCTAGTGTTTTTGAGTCATTTTTTCCTAAATAAGGTCATATAGACCATTCACAATGTAACTTGGGTCTTAGTAGGTCCATTTTGTTAAAGATGTCAAATTGTAAAAGGTTGTCTTATGAGACAAATGCAATTTTGTAAAAGTCTTAAGAGTTGTTTTGTTTGGGAAGTTTTAAAGTTGGTTGTATTTGGTTTGGGGGATTTGGAGAAGGATTTTTAAGCCATGAAAAATGTTTGTAGAGTTGGGTTGAAGAACCTTTGAAGACAAAATACAATAAAAATTTGTTTTTCCTAGTTTTGTTTTGTTTTTTTCTACAAACTTGTTGTTCCAGGCCATACTGTCAGCCTGTATGGTATAGTCTCATACTAAAACATATTGAATCTGTTAGAGGGATGAGTTAACTTCACTTTACAATAGGTTTGAAGGAATTTCATTGAGTTTTGAGGATTTTATAGCATTTTTTTTGTAACTGCTTTTATAACTGATTTTCAAGGATTTTGAAGTTGGAAAGATGAACAAAACCCCATTCCACCAACTGTGATCTCTGTGACTAGGTGGAATGGGTCAAATGAAGTAGGAATAGATGTTATAGGTGTTTGTATGAGCAGGGGTTAAGGTTTGATAAAGATTGGAGGGTTGTCCCAATGGATTTTGAGTGAAATATGCATGAAAATGGTGGTTTAAGACTAGGGTTTGATGAAATAGAGTTGGTAAAGGGTTTTTGATGAAATATGAAGCATGTGTAGGTGTATTTAGATGTGTTGGAGGCATTGGCAAAGTATAGGAAGGTTTGGAACCTAGTTTTTTAATAAACCCTCTTAGAAAAGGCCTAAAAACAAGGGTTTCATGGTTGGGCATTTAGAAATGAGTATGGGGAACTGAAACCTAGTGATTTGGAAGTTTGGGGACATGGTCTAAGACTGTTTGAAGGAATTTTTGGGTGGTAATAAGTTTAAAGAGTAGTTTGTTTGTAAAATGGGCTAATTGGGCTCATTAGGAAATTGAGACAGTCAATTTTAGAGGGGTTTGGTCTAAAACAACCCTAGTTGGAAATGAGATATGTTAAATAAGGCCCAAAAGGGTATCTGAAATGATAAGCCATTTGTGGGTTTGATGATTTTACAAGAAGTTATGCTAAAAAATTACTGTTTGTAGGGCTAAAAGGCTAGAGGCCTAATTATGAAGAAAGTACTAATAATTCTTGGTTTTGGTGAAAGGTGAGTGTTTGACTGAGTTGGTAGGAGGGTTAGACATCCCCTACTACATCACAATTACCTCTTGCTGCAATAAATAGCATATAACTCTGGTTGATATGCATCTAGTGGTTGTGTTATATCAATTATGTAGTGCATTCAAGCACAACCCATGTTAATGGGCTATTCTAGAGAGTGATCAAGATTTTCTAAACCTTATGAAAGTTACTTAAAAGTGTACAGCTTAAACTACAGGCCAAATTTGTTACATATTTGAATGCAATCTTGGGTTACCACAAACTATAATAATGTGATCTGCTAATAAGCATTATGGGAAGTATTAAAGCAAGACCCATGCTATATAAGATACATTTCCCTGATCAGATTTACATACCTTAATGATCAAACACAAGCTTCCCACACACTCTAGGATACAATCCAAAATCAGACCACACCCTGTCAAGACATCTAATTTTTTGACCCAAGATTTAAGGTTGTTTTTTAAATACCAACAAAAGCATTGGTAAGAGCATGACTAGGGTAAAAACCCTAGGCCTCCATAGAAACATAAACCATAACTCGAGCGGATTAGTGAGGTTGTAATACCAGAAAGATTGAGACATTGTAGCCAATAACAAAATCTTGCAATCTAAAGATTGTAGCCAATAACAAGCACACTATGTAGCTCAGTTGCATTTGTAAATGCAATCTATGATAAGAAGAATGACAGTCACTTGAGGTGTGACAGTCAAAAAGAGGCTGAGTAGTGACAAGATAATAAAGCTCAAACCTTGCATAGTAAAGTGGAGTTTTTAACAGTGAGTTTCCTTACCCCCTTCCTACCTTAAGGGTTTTTCAAATGTTATTGACAGTGTTAGACAAGGCAAATGCAATTAGGGAATGACTGTCCAAATGAAGTAACAGTGATAATCACAGGTTCAATGTTTTTTCTTAGCCATTGTATAATGGAGTTAGTGGATTACATGTTTGAGCAGTGTTTTGAGACTCATCAAAGATGGGAGAATAGTGAATAATACCTTGTGGACTGTGAAGTAGTGACAATAAGGTTGAAGGATCTTAAGACCCACAATACCATGAAACAATGAGTCCCCTGTAGTAAGTAGGTAGTCTATATGGCATGGTTTGATTTTATAGAAGGATGCTCATGAAAGGCACGTTCAAGTGACAGTGAGTGAGTTGTTTGAAATTGCAGCTGAGGGTGCAATATCTAGTCTTAAAGGCAATTAGCAAAGCAGTAAATATGCAAGAAAATCAAACCCTACACAACAAACAATTCACAATGTTATCTTGCATAATGCCTTGAGTTTGAAGACAAAAATCTCATTGTATCTTGATGAAAGTAGTGACCTTAATGGTCAATCACTGGCAACCATGATTTTAAAACATGCTATTGTGCTTATGGAGGTGACATTTTAAGCAAGGCAGTGAGTGGTGGTTTGGAACAATGGTAGGTATGAAGGACTTGCTTTATATGCACACTATGCAGTCTAGCTTAAGACAACATTCTTAGAAGAGATTGAAGGTGGATTATGGAACTCAAGGGTTACCATGATAAAGATTAAAGCAAAGATAGATCTATTTAAAAGCCACTATCATGAAGATATTAAAGATGTCACATGCAAAACCCTATCAACTGGAGTAATGAATACAGTGCCAAAGAGGAGAGTGAGCTGGGGCAGATTTAGGAGTTCTCCACATTATCTAATCACAGGCAAATACATCATTTATTTATTTTTTTAAATTAAAAGAAATCATTCTAAACCCTATATAGGATTCATTCTAAACCCTATATAGGAGACACTGATACTTCAAAAGCATCTGAATTAGGAATTTGAGATTATACAAATATATGTCAATTAAATACCTAGATTACAAACAGTAGCGTGAACAATGTAACCCTTGTTGAACAGAGTAGGAATGAGATAAGCAGCAATGAATCCTATGCCTCTTATCACACACATCTCCTTACCATTCTCTGTCATTCTTTACTGAAACACTTCTCCATTTTGACGGGATACACTTGAAAATAAGGTTTGGACGAAGGTTTTAGAGTATGTTTATTAAAATGAAAACTCCATTTTGGCAGGCTATGCCTGAAAATAAGATTTCGATGAAAGTTTTAGAGTATGTTTATTAAAGTTTTAGATTATTTTGGTGGGCTATTGATTTTTGATTCCTTAAATGATTTATTCAAATGGATTGTGATAAATAAATGACTAACTATTTAGTCATTTTTATTTATGTGACTAAATAATTTTTTAGTCAATGACCAAATTAGTCATTTATTTACTCATTTATAGCTGAGTTGCAAAAAATTAGTAGAAATTAGTCATTTGTAGTTGTTGTGACTAAAAGTTTTAGTCACTTAGTCATTTATTTGCCAAAATTCTACTAGTGTCAGTTGGTCCCAATCTTCCCAATCATTTAAGAAAAAGAGCAATAAGCAGAATTTCAATAAGAAAGGTGATAAAGGATTCAAGGAAAATCAAAATGAATCCAAGGGTGGAAAGAAAAATAATAATAATTCCAAGAAAAATGGAGACAATTTAGGAAAGCCTTATGAATGGCAAGGACCCGTAGGAGGGCGTTATTCTTGTGGCAGTGACCATTATGCCAATTAGTGTCCCAATAAGACATAAGGGACTTAGTTGCAAGGAAATCTTTTACCCTCGCAATAGGCAGCTTTCCAACAATGGATACATGCAACCTTGGATAACCGGCAAGTAGAGTATCAAATTACTCCAATTGAAACCACAAGTATTTTATCTAGTATTCCAATTTTAGTTTTGATATATATTGGTGCTACATAATGTTTTATTTCTCCAAAACTTTTAAATAAGATTACTAGAAAAGATGGTTACATGACAAATACTTGGTTAGTTGAATATGCTAATCAGACTAGAGCTCAGGTAGAGCAATGTTAGTTTGAGGCTAAGGTTGAACTTCTGAGTTTTTCCACTAAAGTGAACCTTTATGTAGCCCCATTAGGCTCATATGATGTCATCCTTGGAATAAATTGGTTATGGAGGCATAGGGCTAAAGTGGATTGTCTTCCTAAAACAATAGAATGCCTAGATGACCTTGGGAATAAAGTCTTTTTGCAAGGCACTGCTAGAGAGGTTAAACTGAGGCAAATATCTGCCCTATAGATGAAAAGAGCCCAGAGAAAAGGATGTCAACTTTTTGCCATTAAAATGGAGAAAATAAATAACCACAAATAATTTATTTTCCAAGATGATTTGATGTATTATGAATCTTAGAAAGTTCAAGGATTTGAAGAAAGAGAATCCATAGATCAAGAGAGATGATATATGGATAGGTACCCCTTTCTTCAAGATTTTGAGGATGTGTTCCGAGATGAATTATCAAGATTACCTCCTAAAAGAGATTTTGATTTTTCAATAGATATAATTCTAGGGTCGGAACCTATATCTATAGCTCCTTATAGAATGACCACGACAGAGTTAATGGAGCTAAAGGCTCAGCTTCAGGAACTACTTGAAAAAGGTTTGATTAGACCCAATGTTTGACCCTGGGGAGCACCAATTATTTTTGTTAAAAAGAAGGATGGTACTTTGTGATTATGCATAGATTATCATATGCTAAATAAGCCAACGATAAAGAGTAAGTATCCATTGCCCCACATTGATGACCTCTTTGATCAAATTGGAGCGGCAACTATGTTTTCAAAGATTGATCTTCGATTAGGATACCATCAATTAAGGTTGAAAGATGGGGATATCCATAAGAAAACCTTTAGAACAAGGTATGGGCACTATGAGTTCACTGTCCTACCCTTTGGATTAACGAATGCACCTACAACATTTATGAACTTAATGAACAATGTGTTTAGATATTGTTTGGACAAGTTTGTCCTTATTTTCCTTGATGATATTTTGATTTACTCCAAAATGAGGAGGAACACCTTCAGCATCTAAGGATTGTTCTCCAGATTAAGAGAGCATAAACTATATGGAAAACTCTCAAAGTGTACTTTCTTTCAAAAGGAAGTACAATATTTGGGTCATATAATTTCAGCTAAGGGAATTACTGTGGACCCAACAAAGATTAGAGCCATTTTGGAATGGTTGGCACCAAGAAATGTACATGAGGTCCATAGTTTCATGGGCTTAGTGGGATATTATAGAAAATTTGTGGCTAATTTTTCAAAAATTACCTATCCTATTACTTCATTACAAAGAAAAGGCAAAATATTTGATTGGTCAGAGAAATGCTAGGAGGCATTTGACCAACTAAAAGAACAATTGACTACGACACCTATTTTGAAGGTACTTGACCCAGAAGGTCATTTTGTAGTCATCACTGATGCCTCAAGAGAAGGATTAGGTGGTGTACTTTCCCAGGATGGGCAAGTTATTACTTATGAATCTAAAAAATTGAAAACATATGAGAAAAATTATGGTCCTCATGATCTTGAATTGGCAGCAGTGGTTCATGCACTACAAATGTGGAGACATTATTTACTTGGGAAACCTTTTGAATTAAAAATAGACCATCAAGGACTCAAATATCTATTTACTCAACCACATCTAAATGCTCGCCAGCGAAGATGGTTAGAATTAATATATGATTACGATTTTGAGATTAAATACATACAGGGCAAGGAAAACTGGGTGGCGGATGCCTTAAGTAGGAGAAGACATGTCTCCTTGATGATCTCCATACATTTTGATTTTAGGAATCAGGTGTTCCAAAAGTCAAAGAGAGATGAATTCTATGAGCTAGTAAAACAAGCCCTTATGGATAATCCTCATGATTCTAGGTATGATGGATTTCATTTTGAACTAGATGGACTTTTAAAGTTTAAAGGAAGGATGTACATTTTGAACTCCAAGGAGTTAAGGAATATCGTGTGGAAAGAGGTTCATTCTGTACCTTATTCAAGACATCCTAGAGTGACGAAATTATTAGCTGATGTAAAACCATTATATTTCTGGAAAGGAGTGAAGAGGGATGTTGCAAGGTTTGTAGCTGGATGTCTAGAATGACAGAGGGTGAAGGCAGAACACCATCACCTAGCAGGACTTATATACCCTCATGAGATTCTGGAATGGAAATGGAAAATCATTAGCAGGGATTTTGTACAAGGACTTCCAAAGTCTAGAAATAGACACAATGCTATTCTAGTAGTGGAGGATAGACTCACCAAGGTAGCACATTTTATACCCAAGAATTTGACAGATGGAGCACTAGTCATAGCCCTCAAATTTGTGCAAGAAGTACTCAAATTGCATGGTATTCTTGAGAAGATTATCTCAGATAGGGATGCCCGTATGACATCAAGATTTTGACAAACCTTGTTTTCCTCACTTGGAACTCAACTGAACATAAGCTCTTCTTATCATGTAGAGACAGATGGCCAGACGGAAAGAGTAAACCAAGTGTTGGAAGATCTATTGAGGATGTATTGCATGGACCAGTAATACAAGTGAGAAGATTACCTTCCCCTTGTGGAATTTGCCTACAATAATTCCTATCATTCTGCTATTAAGATGGCTCCATTTGAAGTATTATATGGAAGAAAGTGCTGAACTTTGCGATAAGCTAGAAGATAGGATTATCCTTGGTCCAAAAATGCTATCAGAAATGGAAGAGCAAGTCCATCTGATTAAGAAAAGACTAGTGGAAGTGAATGATAGGCAAAAAAGCTATGCGGATGCTAAGCGCATCGCAAGGCATTTCTTAGTACGAGAGAGAGTCCTCTTAAGAGATAATCCACAAAAGAGTTCTACTAAGTTTGG
Source organism: Cunninghamia lanceolata (assembly GCA_027924645.1). Lineage (NCBI taxonomy): Eukaryota > Viridiplantae > Streptophyta > Pinopsida > Cupressales > Cupressaceae > Cunninghamia > Cunninghamia lanceolata. The sequence goes on along the minus strand of BSBN01000178.1, from coordinate 3,482,670 downwards.
AAAGACATCCAAACTAGCTCCTAGGTATGTGGGTCCCTTTGAAGTTCTCGAGGAGGTCAACCCAGTTGCATACAAGATTGCTCTACTGCCATCTCTTACCATGATGCATAATGTTTTCTATGTTTCTTAGTTGAAAAAGTATATTGCAGGAGATAATCATGTTCTCATTCTTGATTGGAATGCCATACAGGTGAAGGACCCAGGGGTGGTAATGATCGAGCCCATCAAGGTGCTTGAAATATGTAAGCTACGCTTGTGTAATAAGGAAATTACTCAATGCAAGGTCTAGTGGGACCAGTATGTAGAAGAGAATGCCACATGGGAGAATTATGGTGATATTATCAAAGATTTCCTCATCTATTTTGAGCTTTTTACTATGATGAACAAAACTCTTTTTATGTTATAAAATTTGGATACATAAAACCATCGGGGACAATGATTCTTATGGGGGGGATAAGTTACATCCCCAAAACTCTGACTATGTTTTACTTTTACTTGCATGTGATTAAGTGGATAATTAATCATAGATTAATGATTTGGTGTTAGGGAAATGTTAGGATAAATCATTGATCTTATGAATTATTATTAAGGCTTAGAACTCAAAATGAGATCACATTTTATTGAAATTATTTAACATGATGTTTAATGATTTATTGATGATACATTGATCATAGTTTGAATGATGGTGAGTGTAACCAGGAAAAAGATTTCCACCTTCAAGAAAGGAAGGAGAGCATCACTAGAGAGAAGGGGATATATATTTTGAAAAAGGTCAAGTTTTCCATTTGAGTTCCAAATTGAACATTATGTGAACCTTCATGAGACAAGGTATGTGTCAGTTAACTTTCCTTGTTGAGTTAATCTCAGATTGACCATTGTTTATTTGTCATCTCGGAAAGGCGTCCAATGACAACTTCGTTGAAATGGTCAAGAGATAATTCAAGGAATATAATAAGGATAGAGTTATTATATTTTTCCCTTTGTCAAACTATTCTATGTTAGTATATATTTTCCTTCAAGAATTGACTTAATTCTATTGATGTTAGTTTAAGGTGTCGAGGGAGAAGAAATCCTAAATCCCTTTCTAGCACCTTGTTGCACAAGCAATGTAACACCATAATTTTGGTATTGCAACCATTGTGTCCTTATAGGATTATAGTTTCTATTATTTTGTATATTGATATATGTATATATATATAATGAATTACATGCTTTAGTCTTAACCCTTTCTTGTCGTGACAAGCTTAAATTGTGGTAAAAACCACTACATTTGAGTGGTGAGCATGACCCCGTACTCCACAAGGTGTGGAGAAAGTGGATTGTATTTTTTTGTAATGCAAGTGTAATCCTTGCGAAGAAAAGGCTTGACCTTGGTTACATGCTCCTCGAGGGAGCTTTTATAGGATAGTGGACAATTATGTCCACGGGGAAAAAGGTCTATCTTGTTGAAGGGGTAAAGAAATCTAAAGGCTATCGTAAGGAAGCCAAGGGAAGAAAGAGGAGATACAGGAGAACAAGGAAGGGAGTGTAGTAAGGTAGAATAGACTATATGCAAAATAAGACAGGTACCCTTCATCATGGTGGAAGCCATGATTAAAACAAGATATTTTATCTATGTTATCAACTGTATGCATTTTTTGTGAATGATACCTTATGACCAAGTGGGCTAGTATATATATATATATATATATATATATATATATATATATATATATATATATATATTGTATGCATTTTGTGTGAATGATGTCATGTAGCCACAGTAGGCCAATATGAGTATATTGTATGCATTATATGTGGAGAATACCATACAGCCACAATAGGCCGACACTCAAGTGAAACCTAGTTGATATAGAGATTCGTCATGGCCATAATAGGCCGGCCACATAATGATATTTATAACCTGTAAAAATGACCTCTCGGCCACGACAGGTTTGTAACAATGCTCTTTCATTTATCTCTTTCCATATTATTTCTTATCAACTATTATTGTTGATATCTCAAACCTTGGTTCAAAAGCAATTGCTAGTCTTTCAAAGTAAGCTAGCAGAGAACAAGAATGTTCTCGAGTGTATATATTGAGGTCGAGATTTAGAATTCTTGAGCCCTAGAATCCAAGAACAAACACTTTCGAACCCATGAATGTTAAAGGTTGTTTTTAGTCAACAGACAGTTAATGGATGTCGTGCATGTATACATTATTGAGATTATAAGAATCTTTTGTATAATATTATGGCACCCAAAATAACCATCCTAATGATAATTCATGGAGAGACTTGTGGTCAATATATATTGTGTCACATTAAAATAGCTACTTAACTATGATTTAATGAGTAGTTTAAATGATAGGTGGTACATTATAGTTCATATTGAGATGAATGTTAAGATATTTCTTTTTGATTATATCATATGGCTCATAAATATTCTTTGTATGAAGGGATTAGAAAAGATAGTTTTCTAATAATATCCCAAACATACTTAGTTGACATATAGACTCTCTAACAAGCTTGTGAATGAGTAAAACATACATTTCTTGTCGATATCCAAATTAGTGGAGAGTTCACAAACTAAGTTAAAACATCTTAGTTGATCTCATGAAGTTATAGACTAAAATTTGATCTTGATATCAAAACCAAGGACTTTTAAACTATGGATATAAGGAATAGAGTGATGGGAAGTCACAGATTCCATGTTGCAAATGCAACAAGAAACCTTTGAAATGTACTTCAGAAATCAGAGTTAGAAGTCCAAGATGGATGGACTAAATGGGAAATTTATTTAAGTCATTCCATGACCAGAATCGGTCAACTATAGGATGAGATAGCTTCTAAGTCGAGTTAGAAGTGTGTGAACATTCGACTACGTTCGTTGTGAAATGTCTATGTATATTAAATATTTGGCCAAAGTAATGCATCCATCTTTGCATGAATTACTCTGTTCATTGTGTTCTAGATGGCATAACCATCTAGTAGTGTCATACGTAGTTAGAGTGGATCTATAGTTGTATGACCGTTACGAGTTATGAAGGACACAACACTAGAGACTCAGATGGCAAACCTATTGGTTCTTTATATCTATTCCCTTCGTGAAGGGTAGGGCCACTTCTAAGAAGGAAGGTGTGCGGGAGACCATCGGTCTGTGGTTGGAGGAAAAGCACTCGGGTGATGCTCTCCTTCCCAAGTAGATGACAAGCCAAGACTTATGAAGACAACTATCAAAACTCCAGATGTAGTATATATATTTATATGACTTGACAGTCAAATTCTATGTAAACTTATCATTATTTCCATGAGAAAATCATTATGATTATAAAGTGAAAGAACTCACTAGCATGCTATCTTTGAATATGTTGTAAAATTTTCAGTTGAGAAATCATTCAGAAAAGATATGCTTTTATAAAATGATTATGCAAATGATTATTGTTAAAAAAAATGATTATGATGATCATGATTATTTACTTGATGGTAAACTAGGAATGTTAATCTGGGTAATATAAGATGTCATGTTATATAGCCTATAATTTTTATGCAACTCTCTCTAGTAATGATGTGAATCAACTCAAAATGATGTGGTAGTCAATGAGATGAGGGTCCAAATACTAATAAGGTAACAATTATATGCTACAATGTAGAAAAACACCTCACAACCACATTAAATACCAAATATAATATTATGAGAAACATAATGGCCTGGATCGTAGGCCTAGATATTCTTAGGAATGCTATGATTAGGTGCACCAGTCATTACAATAGTAGCTACTCTTCTAGAAATGAGAACAACAACAACTATAGTACCCATAGCCAATCGCACGATAGGGTTTATGAATCAAATTGCAGTGATTCCCTCAAGATTTTGTATGGACTACCGAACAAGATTGCAACATGGTACAGAACAAGGAATATATGTTGAACATATGGAGATTTTTACTTGCAAATGAATGACAACTAATGGTGATTTTTCCTAAGATGAACTATAGGCTAGAACAACATTATAGATAATATGTAACAACAAGAAATATGGTATGGAGACCTTTATTTATATTGCCAATATCAATCTAATATTGATATCAAATAGGAACCCAAACTATAAATCTAAATACAAACTAGAAATCTCACACAACACCAAAACTAGAATAATATAACATGAAATATTATCAAAATCCTCATGGAGTAATGCAGTGTGGCACTATAGTGGCACAAATTATTGTAGCAGTGGTATAAAATATTGTAGTAGTAGTATGGATGATTGTAGTTGTATATGAAAAAGATTGGACTGTAAATATGAAGCATAAAAGAATCTAATCCAATTCTACAATACCTTCAAGGAATGATCATAAGAGAATAATAATGAATCTAATGCAAATAACAAAAGACCTTAACACAAATGATTGTATTTATTCCTTGGTTTATATGTGGATTGCTCTATTACTTTGCATAACCCAGGGATAGCAAAAAGCATGAATGCAAGTGCTCAACGATAGTGGATGTGTTGACATTCTTTGAATCAGCATTAGGGTCTGCCACTTCTAATGCACAGGCAGATTCAGCCAACTGAATACAGGAGGTTACGTGAGCTCCTCCCCTTCACTTCTGGTTCTGCCGCACCAAGGGGGGTATCCCTATAACTCAAGATGTAACCTTGACTAGCTCAAAGATAGAAAGATCTAACTTGACAACAACAGGCAGAATACTCTCATGTATGGACCAAGATCTGCATGATAGATCACAAGGCTGGCAACATTCTTGGACATGATGTCTGGTTGGGTATGAGAGCATGCAGGGGGTTCCTAATCCTACTCCTACAACTAACAGGTGGAAGTATGAAATGTTTTAGTTTGAAGTTTGGATGCAAAGCTGGACATGGTGTATAACACAAGAACACAGCATGATTGGTGCCTATCCAGGGCTTGGAGTCGGTAGACATACACCTGTGAATGATCAGCATGATTAGCTAAAACTGGATTTCAGGGGGATACACATGATATCTGCCCTACAGATATCTCCCAATGAAGAGTGTTGAGTTATCTCTACTTATGGCATCCCTACTGCAGTATACCCTTCCCAATGTTCAACCTGAAAACAGTTTAATCTACCCCTTGAGCAGAAGTTAAAAGGTCAGACATTCAACATAGGAATTCTATGCTCTAGAATCTAAACATTACCCAAATATCCAGATCCAGAAGAAGAATACATGCAATACTGGAGATAGAATTAACACAACACATGCTAAGATAGCATTACTCATACAAGATCAACCATGAAATCAGTGGATTCATGCCAAATCGTACAACAGGAGATACATAAACTCACAAGTTTAAGCTATACAGAGCAACCAGATCAGCTGGTTTTGAATTACAGAGCCAAAAATCATCAACTTTCAACAACCTTGAATGAATAACACCATCTGCATTATATAGCAGGAGGGTGTATTCAGCATTAACTACCAGGTTGACCAAAAATCCCGCCAGATACACAGTATCATAAAAATGGCGCTCAAACACAACCAGATTGGCGCCCAAACTTGAATGCAGCAGGTAGGGGAGGAGACAGGAAGATTTCTCGAGCCCTGCGCCACTGATGTACACCTTCAATCGGGTACCAGATCAGCCCACGCCATCGCCCATACCTCTGCAACAATCGCCATTGATGGCGCACCAACCCGCGGCCTCGGGAAGAACATCAATTCTGCATTCGCAAGCATTTCCCGCCGAGACTCATCATCATGATATTTGAAAATGCAGGATATCAATATCCCACATGCACCCCACGATGACCTCAATAACACTTTATATACTAGGTCATGAGCATATATCATGTCGGTGCTTTTGCTCCTGACGACACTAGTATAAGACTTCATCATCATCATCCTCCAGCAGCATGATATCCTGTTGTTCGAAATATCACCCTGACGTCATCATGATATTTGAAATATAACCTGCATGATAATCGGCACAACCTGATCCATCGGAGGAACATCCTCCTGCTGAGCCTATACCAAAAGTCTGGCCGATGAACATCCTGATGACGTCATCATCATATCCTGCTGACGTCATCATCATATCCTGCTGACGTCATCATCATATCCTGCTGACGTCATCATCATATCTGCCTACTGCGCACCTCCTCATATCCGGATGACGTCATCATCATGTTTGCAAATATCAGGGGATCTCCTTAAGATGATCAGTGTTAGAAATATGACCCCCCCGGGACCCTGATGACGTCATCATCATATTAACATCATCATGATATTCGGAAGACAACCGGATATTTGGAAATATCACCCCCGCAAGCAACTTAGGGCGCACTGTAGCTCATCAGCATCATCATCAGGATAAAAACCAAACATCACCCGATATTGAAATATGATGATGACGATGAGAAACCGGTCGACGGAGGACATGATGACGCTGACCACCATCGAAGAAAATATGATGATGATGACCTCCTCCTCAAAGAAAAAATGATGCTGTAGCTGAGAGATACTGAGGAGGTCCAACACTTAGAGCATTTTTTGGATTCTTAGGGAAAGTGCCTGCATGAAAATTGCTCAAAAATTGTCAGTCAATTCAGGCACTAACAGGATGAATGCTCAAAGCGTGGTATGAATGATCAAAGCTCAATGATCATGGAGGTATGGATGCTCAATTCTCAAAAATCGTGGAGGATTTTTGGTTTGGAGGATGGACGTATTTATAGCTTTCACAAGTTATTGATCAACAGTGGAGAAAAATAGAATGAATCAACAGATGAGATAAATTGAGAGGACATGAAGAATGTGCAAGTGACATGTGTCCATGCAAAAAGCTTGTTTTAAAGAGTTAATTTGCTCTTTGGCATGCAATTGGATTCAAAGAAAAAGAATTAAATAATAAATTATTTAATTCATGTACATGAGTGATTTATGGGAAGTAAATATATAATTAGAAGATAAGAAGATTTTATTAGAAATAAATAAATAAATTTATTTAATTCATGTGCATGATAGAAGAAAGAAAATAAATAAAATCAATTATTTGTGAAAGAGGAAAATAGAAAAGTCAACTAAATAAATTATTTTAATTTATTTAATTGTGAAGGAAATATTAGCTAAATAAATAATTAAAAATTATTTAATTAGTGTGGATAAGAAGAATAAAATTGATGAATTAATTAAATAATAGAAATTATTTAATTAAAGTGGATTAGAAGGATTAAATTGATGAAATGTTAGATTTAATTAAATAATGAGAAATTATTTAATTAATGTTCGAAGGGGAATTAAATTGATGATGTGATGGATTTAATTAAATAACTAGGAATTATTTAATTAATGTTGATTAGAAGAATTGATGAGGAAATGATGTGAATAGTGATATCAAAATGTGTTATTCATTTTTAGGTGTCTACATTTCACCCCTCTTTGAGATGATGTTGCAAAGTAACAACATTTCAAAGAAATTTAAAGCATGGTGTTTGGTTTGGATGGAAGAAGATTTGATTTAGAAGATCATGGTTGGAAGAAAAATGATTGGATTAGAGATGGTGATGCCCCAATCACTCAAAGTGAGGGTGACAAGAAAAGATAATGGTATGTTAATGAATAACATAAATGATGACGATGCCCCCTCGAGAGGACAGGTGGGTTCAAAGAACACAGATGTGATCTCGAAATGAAAGGAGAGAAAATTGTTAGTAGGTAGAGTGATTTAGATGAAGATGAAAAGTTAGATGAAAGGGGGAAGAATGATGGAAGGAGAATGGATGCAGTGATGTAATATGATACAAGAAGCTATGTAGGATATAGAAGAATAGAATAATTGATCAAACTATGAAATCTATATTTATTTATTAGGATGTACAAGGATATGGAAGGATGATTTGCATAGGTTATGCTTGAAAAATATAAAGAGCGATCCTTATTTTGATATAGCAATGAATGTTATACACTAGGGTATATAAGACCAAGGTGATGATGTATACAATGCATAGGACAGACACACAAAAATACAAAGGTCACAAGAAAACCTATACCATATAGCACCATAATATTGAAGACCATGATACCATTGTGGTAGGTAGGTTACAAGGACCAATGCAAATGCAAGATAAAAAGATAATGCACTATGTAAGATAAAAGATAATGTTAATAAACGATATAAAAAATAATAAGACAAATGAAAGATAAAAAATGATAAGACAAAAGAAAGATAAATTGATAAGACAAATGCAAGATAAATTGAGAACACACACAAGAAAGAAAGCATGCACAAATGATTCAAAACTTAACAAACAAGGTTATTGTCATTGCTAAGCTGAAAACCTAAGGATTAATTGATCAAGGATTGATTTGATTGATTGAGGATAGAGTTGGCATTGTTGGGAACGATATATCCCTATAACAACACAATAATTAGGGAACGATATATCTCGTTACTAATTGATGATGTTGATCAATTGATAGGTTTGACAATAAGGTTGGAAACAAAACTAAATTATGCTTTTGGATGATTGGCTAGATTACTCGACTAGGTTGGTATGGAGTAAGGATGACATGCATTGGAATTTATTTCTTGGGTTTTCAGAATGTTTTAAACTTTTTGGATTTTTTGGATGATTTGTTTTTGGATTTTGGGAATGTTTTGATTTTTTTGGATTTTTTTTAGATTTTTTTGGAATGTTTTGATTTTTGGGTGACATTGGATTGTAGTTGGATAGCCTTAGTGCTAGATACCAATGAAAAGGTAAAATCATGGATAGGTAGATGGATGGGCAATAGTGGATAGGAGGGATATGAAGTTGAAAATGGATGGATAGGTAGAAGAATGGGCAATGGTGGATAGGAGGGATAGGAAGTGTAAAGCGGATGGATAGGTAGAAGAATGGGCGATAGTGGATAGGAGGGATAGGAATTGTAAAGTGGATGGATAGGTAGAAGAATGGGTGATAGTGGATAGGAGGGATAGGAAGTGTAAAGTGGATGGATAGGTCGAAGAATTCAGGATGTGATCACCAAGTACTATGTTGCATAAGTATAAAATTCCCCATTCGAGGTATTAGACTCAAGAAATTGTGGGAGAATGCTTGCAATGATAATATGATAGGATGGGTTGGGAAGTATTAGATACATCAAGATCTATCCAAAGCATTATTCAACATTTTCCCCCAGCTTTATCAAGATCAGAAGGAGGAAAGGAGGATGAAGTGGATCAATGGAATAGTTATGTAGATATAATGGATAAGGAAGATAGGATGGGAAACAATAGGATAAGATGAGACAACATGCCCCCAAGTGTAAGGTACATATACAATCAATCTATACATGACACATTTTTGCCAGGTTTTCATCGTGGTACTTATCCAAGGTGCCTGTTTGCCAAGTTTTCATTAGTGGGTGAATGATTTCTCTTTACTTTTTGTTTGTCATTTTGTTTGTATTTATTTTTTATTTATTTTGACTATTTGGATGGGATGGATGATGGGGACTCAAGCGTCTATTCCCAATAGCAAGGTAGTATTTTCCCATTATGGATGCATGTTGCACATGGACTACATTAGGTAGCATTATTCACATGGATGTTGGTAGATGCAGGAATATGGATATGGAAGGGGTGGTGGATTATGCTGTGGATGATGGATGGAGGTGGATGGATAAATGGGTAATGGTGCAAAAGCATGGACCATAGGGGTATGATGTGGGAAATATGTTGGATAAGGGATATAAGATGGGGGGATGTAGGTACATGTGGAAATGCCATGGAGTTACAGGGAGCCAAGACCAATGGTTACACACATCTTGATAGATTTTGAAGCCTTTGACTTTGATAGGGAGTTGGGAGTAATGGGAATCAGGATAGGGGTTTTAGGAATCACCAATTTAAGGATTTAGCAACCCAAATGGACTTAGGATTTTTAGGATATTTTAATGGGGAGAGAGATTTTTGGGATTTGGGGATGGATCAAGAGGTGGATGCTTCATTTGTATTAATTTATTTATGCTTGGGTACGCACACCATTTTCACTTTTTCTTTTAGGAGTGTGGGCATTTGTAGCTTTTGATATGGATTTGGCTCTGATTTTGTGTATTGATGCCCTATGATATGATATTCTTGAGGCTTCTATGGAATTTTTGTTGTATGTGTAGAGGCATCCAAATTTTTATTTTTAAATCCCATTGGGTTGGGGATAGCTTCATGTTTGGTTGATGTGTGCATTCATTGGCCATGATTAGGGATTGTAAGGGATGTAAGAGAACGAGATGTGTGGATGGAGGGATAAGTGTACTGCTAAATGAATGGATGAGGGGAGTTGAGGATGGGGATATTAGGAGTTGGAAGGAGTGGAGGAAGAGTAGATGGAGGGAGATGTATGGTCACATGCTTTTGAGAATGGTAGGACGATGGAGGAGGGATGATGGCATATGATTTGGAGGTTCAATGAGGTGCACCGGGTTTTGGATTGGAAAAAGTAACTTTACGAGGCATGGAGGTGGTAAAATCTTTGGATTTTTTTCTTGGGATGTAAAACGAAGGCCATGTGCTCATGGATGGATTGTAACATGGATGAGCTCCAAGATGCCTTATTCATGAAGGCCTAAACCCTTTCCTTGATATTTTATGTTTATGCAATGTGATGTTTGTTGTTTTGGAAACAAGACATGAGTCCATTATTAGATGGAGAATCTAGGGTGATGGATGAAAGTGTTTCTCTAACAAGAGAACCACCATGGATGAAAGTAGTAGGAGCAAGGGGATAAGATAATGGATTTGGAATGGGGTTGATAGGAGATGGTGAAGGGTCAATAGGGGATGATGAGAGATCAACATGAGACAATGTAGGATCAGGCAATGGATGACTTGGGATGCTTGGATCTTGACTAACATTATGCTCATTAATATGGGGGGTGATATGATCCAAGTTATTTATTTGATTGTCAATGCTTTCTTGGGGACCAAGTGTCTCATCCTAGGAATTGGATGTTGTGGATTGATGGATAGGATTAGTGGGATGGTGGATAGGGGTAATTTGGATAGCTTGCTCATGGACGGTTGTGGGATTATAGATGGGAGAAGTGATAATCTCTTGATCATGGAATGCATAAAGTTGGATAAGAGGATCATTGTGGTTTTCTTGATCATAGATAGGATCTTGATCATAGATGAGAGCTTGATCATAAATAAGATCTTGATCTTGGATAATTTATGATCTTAAGGAGTTTGAATAGTTTGATCTTGACTTGTTAAGTAGAAATGTGGACCATGCTTTGGATTTGACTCTTGACATAGCTCTTGAGTTGGGATAGGGATAGAAGTGGCTTGGATGGACATGATAGGCTTTGGATGTTCGACAATGTAATTGCATGAGGGGTTTTTCTATGAATTGGTAAGAGGCTCTTCAATGGGCTTGATAGGCATTGGGTTGCATGATGGTTTTGGATTCCATGCTAATAGTCACTAGATCACATCCTTCATAAGTGTATGAGTTGATGGACAATATAATGGATGGACGATAAGGGCAAATGTTGTAGGATTAATATTAGACTCAGGTGGAGGGATAATAGGCGTGGGTATGGTGAAATTAGGAGTGGATATGGATAGATGGATAAGAGGAGTGGATATGGTAGAATTAGGAGTAGGATCAAGTGGATGGATAATAGGAGAGGATAGGGTGGATTAGGAGTATCTATTGTGTGTTTAGTAGGAGGATTTGATGGTGGATTATATAATGGACTAGATGGTAGATTATCTGGTGAGTCATATGCCATATTAGATGGAGGATTATATTTTGTGGGTGGTAAAGGGTAGCATGGATTAGAAGGTATGTGGACTAATGGATCAGAATTAGGAGGAGTGGAAGGATCACATGGTTGATGGATTAAAGGGGTTAATGGAATTGTATTAGGATTAAGAGGAGTGGAAGGATCCCATGGTGGAGGGATTAAAGGGGTTAATGGACTTGGATTAGGATAGGAGCTGGAGGAATTGCATATGAAAATGGTTGTTGGGAAATGGATGGAGGGATGCATGTAAATAGGGGATGACCTTGATTTCCCTTGTCATAGGGTATGCAATTAGGTATAAGGGTGTAAGGCAAGCCAATGGTTGGTCATAAAGGGGTTGGATGTTTACATATGGATTAATGATTTGGTGTCTTGGATTTTGGATGGACATGTAAGATGATGATGTCGATGTGATAGGATTAGGAGAATCTCCAATGATGAGATGTGCTAAGGCCATATGACCTTGAAGTTCTTTGAATTTTGCCTTGACTATAGTCCATCCAATCTATCATGGTCATGTTTAAGTTTTTGTATTTGTGCCTCAAGATTACTATGAGATGTGCATGGGGTAGGTTGGTATGATAGTGATGTGGGTTGGATTGAAGATATGGTTTGGAGATGGGACCCATATAAGCATTTAAGTTCTTGTATTTCTACATAATCTTGGTGTGATAAGGATATTGGTTTGATTGGAGATGGAGTGGGGTTTGACATAGGTTTATTGATTATTATAACCATTTTGATGATTCTTGATGGTGTGACTAAAGTTTAATTCGTTGAAGCATATGTTTATAAGATAAAGGTGAACAAACAATTTTAGAGAGATAATGATGGATTTGGTCCAGAATGGTGTTATGGGGGGGAAATCAAACTGGTAGAAAAAGTGTAAATATTTTGTAGACAGCTTGTTTTTGACAAGAGATCAAACAAAAGACATAATGGTTGATGACTCTTAATGGTATAAAGGTGTGAAAGACTATTAACCCCCGTGGATAACAAATGGCTTGTATAGGTATATTGTTGGGAATTAAGGTGTCTCAACCTTGGTAATTCCTTGTATTATTTCATTGTATTTATTTATTTATTGCCTATTGTGTATTTAGGATGCAAGTCCTATGTTGTCATCTTGTGGGAGTTGGCACAGTGATGTGTCATCCTACATGGAAGATGACCGCATGTAAATTTGTCCTCACATGAGGAGATAGGTGTCCCACTTAGTGGTAGGAATATTTTTCCATGTGTCAGCATCTTGGATAGTGTATAAGGGAATATTGACTGAAACAGTCATGACAGATTCCTATGACAAATCTATGACGTGTAAGAGTCGTAAATGGAAGATTCTATGACAGGTGAAGACATGTGTTGAGAAGTATCTTGAAAAAAGGCATCTTTGGGCACCCCAAGGAGGGTTATGACATGTTGTAAGACAATATGCTATTTATAGCTTGTGTATGACAGATTCTCTTACAATTGTAAGATATGATAGCTATGATAGATTCTATGACGGTCGTAAGTGTCGTAAGAGTATCTGTCATTGCCCAACTTGGGAATAGGCGACCTCTTTGGGATGGGGTGACTTGAAGTGTCAGGAACATCTTATAGTGTTGGACAAGTGTCCATAGGCAGGGCTTTTGGGCCATGAGGCCATGTTGGATGCCCATCCCAAGATAGAGCCATTTTTGCCTTGTATATTCTTTATAAATAGGTGCTTTGGAGAGATGTATTATGTGATTGACAGGTACTCTTATGCTGCCATATTGTCTCTAGATATGAGTGTCGAACACTCCTGCAAGAGCATTGGATCTGTAACTGTATTGTAAACCTGATTTTTTAGATAATACATTTGAGTTGTGTTTTGGAGTGTGGGGTTTTTTCACCTGTAAGGATTTTCCCCACGTATATCTTGTCTCTCTCTTCTTATGTCTTACATTCTTGTGTGTGTGTTTGCTGTAATATCTCTATTGTTGGGTTAACATTATTGTAACTGTAAAGATTAAAATGAATTTGCACTCATCTCTCCTCATTAGATTAGTGTAGGAAGCGATTTCTGCATATCTAGCTTCCTTTCAGATGGTATCAGAGCTTGATCAACTTTGGTCCTAGTTGTTGGGTAGGGTTTTTTGAGCTAATCTTAGGTTGAGTGGGAGCTTTGTGTAGAGCATTTTGTAATCTTGTTGTAAGAAAAGAGATGGCAGGCACATCTAGAAGATTAGAGGTGGAGAAATTTAATGGCACTAATTTTGAGTTATGGAAAATTAAGATGGAGGACATGCTTGTTGATCATGACCTATGGGAAACCATATCCAATGTAAAACCAACCACAATGGCACAAGCATATTGGGATCTCAAAGATTGGAAGGCTAAGGGTCTCATAAGACTCGGTCTAGCTGATTCTGTCTTGTTAAATGTCCATGAGGAGAAGAGCACAAAAGATCTTTGGAAGTTGGGAGATGTTTATCAGGCCAAATCCTTGGTGAACAAACTTTTTCTGAGAAAGAAGTTGTATTCTCTGAGGATGGAGGATGGAGGATAGGTTGCATATCACTTGAATGCTTTCAACATGTTAGTTGCACAATTGACATCCGTTGGTGTGAAGATGGAGGAGGATCATTGTATGACCTTGCTTTGTTCTTTGCCAGACTCATGGGATCATCTTGTGATGGCTATTGGGAGCACCACATCCACATTCAAAATGGATGAAGTGGTATCTTCATTGTTATCTGAAGAGATACGGAGAAAGTCTTTTGGGGCAGCAAAAGAGGCTCTTGCAGTTCGTGGAAGACCTAAGGAGAAAGGGAAAAAGAAGGACAAGAAAGATGAGAAGGGAAGATCCAAATCCTGTGGGAGATCCAAGTCTCCTAGAAAGTCAAAGGCTCTTTGTTGGAACTATGGAAAAACTGGGCATTTCCAAAAGGAATGCGAGGAAAAGAAAAAGAAGAAGAAGAATGCCCCATATTCATATTCTGACAAATCGCAAGATGGTGGTGATGCTTTCATCACAACCCTGGCCACCCATGCATCTGATGACGTGTGGTTGATTGATTCTAGTGCATCATTCCACATGACCTTGCATTGAAGTTGGTTCATGAAGTATGAAGAGTTCGATGGTGGAAGAGTGTACCTGGGTGACAATTCTCATCTAAAGATTGTTGGTCGTGGAAGAGTCTTAATCCGATTCACTGATGGATGAGTGAAGGGGATCACTGGGGTTATACACATCCCAAGCTTGGCATGGAACTTGATTTCTATAAGTATGTTGAATGATGCAGGTGTGCAGGTTGTCTTTTCGAAGGATGGATGCAAGATGACTAGAGGATCTATGGTGCTTGTGAAGGGTACTCAGAGAGGTACTTTGTTTCAGCTGGAGGCATGCACTTCACAGTGTAATAGTTCTTCTAACTCAAAGAAAAGAGTTGCAGTCACTTCATCCCCACCATCTGAATGAGCAGTAAAGAAATATGTTGTAACACATTCTGATGGTAGTGCACATGCTTTAGAAGTTAAACTTCTTGCTGAAAAGACTATGTTATGGCATTTGAGATATGACCACATTGGTGAGAAGGGTCTTAGAACCCTAAAAAATAAAAAACCTCATTGAGGGGTTAAATGATTGTAATCTCGAGTTTGACATTTATGAACATTGTGAATATGGAAGCAAAACTGTGTTCAGTTTTACTCTAGTTCTCATAAGTCTTCTGGTGTATTGGATCTTATTCATTATGATGTGTTTGGTCCTGTTAATGTTCCTTTGATTTCCAAATATGTATATTTTGTATCTTTCATGATGATTACAGTAGAAGGACATGGGTTTATTTTATCAGAAGAAAGACTGAAGTCTTTGGTTAGTTTAAAGAGTTTAAAGCTTTTGTTGAAAATTAGGCTATTAAAAAGATTAAGTGTTTGAGAATTGATAATGGTGGTGAGTTTTGTTCGGTAGAGTTTGATAAGTTCTATAAAGAGCAAGGGATTCAAAGACATAAGACAACTCCATACACTTTGTAGCAAAATGGAGTTGCAGAGAGGATGAACAAGACACTAATGGAGAGGGCTAGGAGTATTCTTAGTGGAGCAAGCCTCAAACAAAAGTTTTGGGCTGAAGCTATAGCCACTGCTTGCTACCTAGTAAACAGGTCTCCTACATTAGCTCTTGTTGGTAAGACACCTATGGAGGTATGATCTAGTAAGAAGCCTTCGGTTAGACATCTTCATGTTTTTGGTCGTGAGGCATATGCACATGTGCCTAGGCAGAAACAGTCTAAATTGGAGAACAAGGCTGTTAAGTGTATTTTCATTGGCTATGGTGTCGGTGTGAAAGGATACAAGCTTTGGGATCCTATGGCTGAAAAAGTGTTGTATAGCAGAAGTGTTATCTTCAGAGAGCTAACACCTTCCGTTGTTCTACAGCTAGAAGAAATAGAAATGAAAGATGATGTGGTTCAGTTTCCTTATACCCCTAAGAAGACTGAATCGATAAACCCTATGAGACCTGATGATTAGGAGAGCTCTAGCAGCTCTGAAAGTTTAGAAGAAGAAGTAGAACCTCAACCTCAGCCATTAAGGAGGTCTACATGAACAAGGAAGCAACCTGATAGGTTTGGTTATTCATTGCTTGATTCTAGTTGTGCTTTTGCCTTGCTTATTAACACTGATGAGCCTAGAACTGTGATAGAGGCTATGGGCATGAAAGATGTAGGTTCCTAGAAGGAGGCCATGGAAGATGAGATGGCTTCTTTGGAAAAGAATAAAACATGAGACTTGGTGCCTTTTCCTGAAGGATGGAAACCTATTGGATGCAAATGGGTGTTCAAGAAGAAATTCGGTGCAAATGGCAGTGTTGAAAAGTACAAGGCCAGACTGGTTGCAAAGGGGTGTTCACAAGTGGAGGGAATTGATTATGGTGAAATTTTCTCTCCCGTTGCAAAGCTGACATCTATTCGGTTCCTGTTATCTCTTGCAGCAACTTATGACTTAGAGGTGGAGCAGATGGATGTGAAGACAACATTCCTTCATGGTGATTTGGAGGAAGAGATTTACATGACATAGCCAGAGAATTACATAGAGAAAGGTAAAGAAAATTTGGTTTGCAAGTTGAAAAAATCTTTGTATGGTTTGAGGTAGTCTCCTAGGATGTGGTACTTGAAGTTTGATGCCTTTGTGTTGTCGGTTGGATTTCTGAGATCAAAATCAGATCATTGTGTGTATTATAAGTTTGACAATAATCACATTCTCATTATTGCATTGTATGTTGATGCTATGTTGTTAATTGGGAATAGTAAGAATATGATTTCTGATTTGAAGTCTCAGTTGTCAGCATAGTTTGAGATGAAAAATCTAGGGGCAGCTAGGTACATTCTAGGAAAGGAAATTAGAAGAGACAGAGCTAACAAAAAACTTTGGTTAAGCAAGAGTAAGTATGTGAAGACCATGTTGGATAGGTTCAGCATGGAAGATTGTAGACCATTGTGTGTTCCTGTTTCTTTAGAGACAAAGTTGTTTGTTAATGATTGTCCAAAATCTCCTAGTGTGGTGGAGGACATGAGTAGACTACCTTATGCTAGTGTTGTTGGTAGTTTGATGTATGCTATGGTCTGTACAAGACTAGACATTGCCCAAGCAGTGGGAGTCCTTAGTCGATTTATGGCTAATCCTAGATAGGTACATTGGGATGCAGTTAAGCAAGTGTTCAGATATTTAAGGGGTACTTCCAAGTATTCCATATGCTATCATAGTAATGCTACAGGACCTCTGAATTCAATTTGTATTCATGGATTCATGGATTCTGATTGGGCAGGTGACATTAATAGTAGGAGATCCACTAGTGCCTATGTGTTCACTATGTTTGGTGGTGCAATTAGTTGGATGAGTAAGCGGTCCAACCTATGGTTGCTTTGTCCACAATAGAAGCTGAGTATATGGCAGCAACTCATGCTTGTAAGGAAACCATTTGGCTTAATAGATTGTGTTTAGATATTGGTTTTGATGCAGAATAGATTACGATTTGTTGTGATAGTCAGAGTGTGATTTGTGTAGCAAAGAATCCAACTTTCCATGCCAGAACAAAGCATATTGATGTACAGTTTCACTTCATGTGATACATGGTAGAGGATGGGAAGGTGAATTTGGAGAAGGTAGATACTTTGAAGAATGTTGTGGATGCATTGGCGAAACCAATGGGCATAGCGAAGTTTAGATGGGGTTCGGAGTCTATGGGCCTCTCGGCCTATAGTAGTTAAATCTTGTTAATTCCATTGGCTCTTACAAGGTGTTCAAAAAGTGGGAGACTGTTGGGAATTAAGGTGTTTCAACCTTGGTAAT
Source organism: Cunninghamia lanceolata (assembly GCA_027924645.1). Taxonomy (NCBI): domain Eukaryota; kingdom Viridiplantae; phylum Streptophyta; class Pinopsida; order Cupressales; family Cupressaceae; genus Cunninghamia; species Cunninghamia lanceolata. The sequence continues at coordinate 3,464,598 of BSBN01000178.1, read as the reverse complement.
TCCTTGTATTATTTCATTGTATTTATTTATTTATTGCCTATTGTGTAATTACGATGCAAATCCTATGTTGTCATCTTGTGGGAGTTGGCACGGTGATGTGTCATCCTACATGGAAGATGACCACACGTAAATTTGTCCTCACATGAGAAGATAGGTGTCCCACTTAGTTGTAGGAATATTTTTCCATGTGTCAGCATCTTGGATAGTGTGTAAGGGAATATTGACTGAAACGGTCATCACAGATTCCTATGACAAATCTATGACACGTAAGAGTCGTAAATGGAAGATTCTATGACAGGTGAAGACATGTGTCAAGAAGAATCTTGAAAAAAAGGCCTCTTTGGGTGCCCCAAGGAGGGTTATGACATGTTGTAAGGGAATATGTTATTTATAGCCTGTGTATGATAGATTCTCTTACAACTGTAAGATATGATAGCTATGATGGATTCTATGACGGTCATAAATGTCGTAAGAGTATCTACCATTGCCCAACTTGGGAATAGGTGACCTCTTTGGGATGGGGTGACTTGACAAGTGTCAGGAACATCTTACAGTGTTGCACAAGTGTCCATAGGCATGGGTTTTGGGCCATGAGGCCATGTTGGATGCCCATCCCAAGATAGAGCCATTTTTGCCTTGTATTTTCTTTATAAGCAGGTGCTTTGGAGAGGAGATGTATTATGTGATTGACAGGTACTATTATACTACCAGATTGTCTCCAGATATGAGTGTCGAAGTCTCCTACAAGAGCATTGGCTCTGTAAATGTATTATAAACCTCATTGTTTAGATAATACATTTGAGTTGTGTTTTGGAGTGTGGGATTTTTTCACCCATAAGGGTTTTCCCCACATATATCTTGTCTCTCTCTTCTTCTATCTTACATTCTTGTGTATGTGTTTGCTACAATATCTCTGTTGTTGGGTTAACATTGTTGTAACTGTAAAGATTAAAATGAATTTGCACTCATCTCTCCTCATTAGATTAGTATAGGAAGCGATTTCTGCACACCTAGCTTCCTTTCATATATCACATAAAAGACACACCAAACACTCTTTTACAATCCCTAAAATTATTCAAGCAAGGAGTTTCAAATCTTGTGGACTCACCAAGTGCAACTTCTGTCTCCACTAATTAGATAATGGTGACATCCATCCCCTTGATACCATCTACCATGTCATGGATAGATAGGGAATGCAAGGTCATGTACCACCTTACACCCCTTACCCTGGAGACAAAATCCTTTCCCAAAGTAAACTCTATCTCAAACAACAGAGGTACATTGTAAGCACTTCTCCTCCTACTGCAACGATGCACCACAAGATATGATAGTCGAAGGTCTTAACTAGGATTAACAAAGCTTCTATGGCGTGCAAAATGTATATGAAGAAAATTAGACTGTAAATATGAAGCATAAAATAATCTAATCCAATTCTACAATACCTTCAAGGAATGATCATAAGAGAATAATAATGAATCCAATGCAAATAACAAAAAGACCTTACCACAAATGATTGTATTTATTCCTTGGTTTATATGTGGATTGCTCTATTACTTTGCATAACCCTAGGATAGCAAAACACGTGAATGCAAGTACTCAATGATAGTGGATGAACGCTCAAAGTGCGGTATGAATGCTCAAAGCTCAATGATCATGGAGGTCTAAATGCTCAATTCTCAAAAATCGTGGAGGATTTATAGCTTGGAGGATGGACATATTTATAGCTTTCACAAGATATTGATCAATGGTGGAGAAAAATAGAAAGAATGAATGGATGAGATAAATTGAGAGGACATGAAGAATGTGCAAGTGACATGTGTCCATGCAAAAATCTTGTTTTAAAGAGTTAATTTAATTCATGGATAATAAAATTGATTTGATTTTCATAAATAGAATTGATTTTTCTATTTAATGAATTGATTGATAAAGATAAAGATTTGAAAGCATAAATTAACTCAATCTTTGATTGGCTTTTTGACATGATATTGGATTCAAAGAAAAAGAATTAAATAATAAACTATTTAATTCATGTGCATGAGTGATTTATGGGAAGAAAAGATATAATTAGAAGATAAGAAGATTTTATTAGAATTAAATATATAAATTTATTTAATTCATGTGCATGATCTAGAAGAAAGAAAATAAATAAAATATTTTATTTTATTTATTTGTGAAAGAGGAAAATAGAAAAGTCAACTAAATAAATTATTTCAATTTATTTAATTGTGAAGGAAATATTAGCTAACTAAATAATTAAAAACTATTTAATTAGTGTGGATAAGAAGAATTAAATTGATGAATTAAGTTAAATAATAGAACTTATTTAATTAATGTGAGATTGAGGATTGAAATGGATAATTTAATTAAATAATAGAAATTATTTAATTAAAGTGGATTAGAAGAATAAAATTGATGAAAAGTTAGATTTAATTGAATAATTAGAAATAATTTAAATAATGTTGGAAGGGGAATTAAATTGATGACGTGATGGATTTAATTAAATAATTAGGAATTATTTAATTAATGTTGAATTAGAAGAATTGATGAGAAAATGATGTGAATAGTGATACCGGAATGTGTTAGTCATTTTTAGGTGTCTATAGTAGCAACAATATGGATTATTATACCAACGGTACAAATTACTGTAGCAAATTCAAAATCTAAAAAATCTTCATTAATACTCATGAAACTAGAACTCCTTCAAACTTTTAGCTCAATGATTACCCCTAAATGGAATCACTCCAATAGATATGAGAATTTTTCCCCAAATGTAATCTTAATAGCACATAGGTAATCCCTAGATGGAATTACTCATATGAATAGGAGGGTTTTTGTCCTCAAATCCATTTACCAAAAGGGTTTTCATCCTTAGGAAGAAAGATGAACATTCATTCAATCTCAAGAGAAAGGGGTTTTGATTTCATAAACTAGATTATTTTCTTCTTTGCCTAAACTCTTCCTTTTATAGGGTCCTAAAGGGAATATAATTGAATGTTATGTTATTCTTAAATCCCTTTTCCCTCCAAAACTTTATTTTTTAAAGTGTCTAGAAATTCCTTTTTATTTAAACATCTTTATTGGACCCTTGTCCTAGTGACACTTTATTGTCCCTCTTTTAAAATATTTTTTTAATAATAAAACATAAGTTATCTTTTTATGAATATAACTTAAAGTTACTTTTAGGACAACTTAAGTTAAGTTATTAAATTATTTCCCTTATTTCTCCCCATTAGCCTATAGGAAATAAATTAATAGGCTAAAGTGCTCTTGATTATCTATGCCTAAAAAAGGGGACATGACAATGTCACATTTGAAAAATGGGAACAGTTTGGATCCATCCAATGATAATCATAGTAAGGATAATCATGAACACATCACTAGTAGAAAAATAAAAAATAAATGAGTAAAAAAACTACCAAAAATTGGTCATGTGATCAGTAGTTTGGTCACATGACCATTGGTAGTTTATTGTCGGTCATTTATCTCACAACCAAATTTATGACCAAATAAATTTTAGTTATTAATTTGGTAGTATATTTAGTCATAAATTTGGTAGTATATTTAGTCATCAATTTGGTAGTATATTTAGTCATCAATTTGGTAGTATATTTAGTCATGTGACCATTGGTAGTTTATTGCTGGTCATTTATCTCGCAACCAAATTTATTTAGTCATTGTAATAATTAATTACCATCAATTGGTAGTATATTTAGTCATTTATTTAGTCACTAATTTCCATCTATTGGTAGTATATTTAGTCATTTGTATTAACTAATTTCCTTCCATTGGTAGTATATTTGGTCATTTTAATCATTATTTTTCTGTCAACTAGTCATATATAAACAACTAGTACATAATAAACATCAACTATGCCATTTTTTGTTGATAAACTTCAATAAATTTGCTCAAAGGATTGAAACAACAACGCTGGAAAGTAATTCACTGTATATTCAAACTGTATATAAAATATGTTACAAAGAACTTGTTTATCAACATATCTGCTCAAAGGATTGAAACAACAATGCTGGAAAATAATTCACTGTATATAAAATATGTTACAAAGAACTCTATATATAGAGTTTTCAAGACAAAATCTTTCTGCAATATGCAAATTGCTGATTTATTATGCTTTTAAAACTAAAAAAAACTAAAACTAAAGCTAAAAAGCCATCGGTGTGAATGCATGTCTTCAGTGATGCCATTGTTGCACATGGGGTGGGCTGTAAATGCATCTAGAAGGCACTGGTTTTGCATTTTCTCCTTGCTCTGTACCTGGCCATAATAAAAAAACTCAAAATTTGTTAATATTTTTAAAAGATTTATGAAACTTTGAAATATGAAAAACAAAGTGGGATGATAAGGAATTTTACAACAATATAGGCATATATTATGAAAATATTCAAGAAGAAATGCATATACAGGTCTGATAGTCAAACTCCATAGTTCATTTATACAGGTCTGATATTCAAGAAGAAATGCATATGCAATATTAAGGCCTACGCACAGACCTCCCCATGTTACTATACAGACACGCACTTCATTTGGTTTAAAATATACATGTTAAGAAAAATCAACATCACATATTCAAGTTGGGCAAACTTGAAATTTTACTTTGAAATCTATTTTCATCAAAGAGACATACCTTTGTCCTTGGTCCTGCACGACGAAAATGAGATCCTCTTGGACTATTTAGTCTGACAAAAATTTGGAACTCAAGAAAAGTCACAAATTCAAATATCAAACTAGACTGAAACCAAATAAGATGCACAAAGAACAAACACATGGATTGTAGTCTCAAATAAAAGACTTACATCTTTTACAACTATAGCATCTGGGTGAACAAAGGACTGCCTACAAATGGCAAATTCATGGCATTATTTTGCTTTCTTAGTAATATTCTCTACCCCTAACAAAATATTTCCAAATGGTACCAAAGTTACATTTAAAAGGAGAATGTTCACATACCATGAGTATGCAAGGGAATATTTTATGAATCTATGTGAATACATGAGACATTTTCATTGGTCATGCATCTCCTCACCATGGATCCTTTTATAGAATAACGACTATAGTTGGCACATTTTGACATGTTTCTATGGATCGGCTAAGTGCGGCACCACTAGTATAGATTTTCTACCTTTCATTGATCTTCTTTGATGTTGCTCTTGCAGGGAAAGGTCATTGACCAATGTATTTGTTGAGTGCATGAATTTGGCTCCATTGATTTCCACTTATCATTAATTTGGTAGAGGTAGATGATATCTCCTTTGGCCATAGCTATAATCAATCTTGGAGGCCAAGGAATGTTGAAGTATGCATCTCTTTCCTCTGTGTTTGTTCTCGGTTGTTCATCAAGTAACTCTTACCAGTGCCTGCAGACCCAGTCACAAACACAAACTTCCCCTAAGAGATGGTTTCCAGTATCCTCCACTACTAATCAAAAATTGTACCAGGCTTCACTGCAACACCACAAGGTGGTTGTTGGTGGAAGCATTGACAAGGCATGTGAACTATTTGGTAGAATGCCTCAAAGAGATGTCATCTCATGGAATCTAATGGTTGCGGGATATGCACAAAATGGATTTGTTGAAAAGGCTTTAGAAACTTTCAAGCAAATGCAATTAGTAGGTGTAAAGCCAAATTCGACAACCTTTGCCATCATACTCCCTGCCTGTGCCAAAATGGGAGCTTTTGAATAGGGTATGGACATCCATAAAAGCATGAAGGATAGAAGAATTTTGTCATTTGTTGTAGTTGCAACTGCCCTGGTAGACATGTGTGCAAAATGTGGAAGCACAAAGAAGGCACATGAACTGTTTGAAAAAATGCCTGAAAGAAGAATGCCATGATTGCAGGATATGGACAAAAAGGATTTTTTAAAAGGCTTTAGAAACTTTCAAGCAAATGCAATTGGCAGGTCTAAAGCCAAATTCCACAACCTTTGCTAGCATCCTCCCTGCCTGTGCCAAAATGGGAGCTTTGGAACAAGGTATGGACATCCATCAAAGCATAATGGAAGGGGGAATTTTGTCAGAAATTATAGTTGGAAATGCTCTGGTAGGCATGTATGCAAAATGTGGAAGTATAGACAAGGCACGTGACTTGTTTGACAAAATGCCTTAAAGAAATGTGGTCTCATGGAATGCCATGATTGCAGGATATGCACAAAATGGATTTTGCAAGGATGCTCTCAAAATCTTTGAATTAATGAAGTACTCTGGAGCATATCCTAACATTGTAAGCTTTGCTTGTGTTCTATGTGCATACAGCTATTCAAGTTTAGTGGATGAGGGATGTACATACTTTGAAATCACGAGTAACCCTTATTGTATTACTCCTACAATTGATCATTATGTGTGCATGGTTGACCTTCTTGCCCATGCTGGCTATCTTGAGGACAACCTAAACTTTATCATTGAGATGTCAGTTAAACTTGTGGTGGTTGTGTGGATGTGTTTTCTTGGTGCCTGTAAATCACATATGAATATAGGCTTAGGAGTATTTACAACAATGTTGCTTTTTGATTTGGATCCTAAAAATGCTGTGACTTATGTTGTTCTCTCAAACATATATGTAGAAGTGGGCAGCTGGGGTGAGGTTCAAATGGTAAGGAGATGATGAAAGATAGGGAATTAGAAAGATCCCTGGATGTAGTTGGATAATAGAAGGCATATTTTTGTCAGATATTATAGTTGGAAATGCTCTGATAGACATATATGAAAAATGTGGAAGCACAGACAAGGCACACAAATTGTTTGACAGAATGCCTCAAAGAGATGTCATCTCATGGAATGCAATGATTGCAGGATTACACAAAATGGATTTGTTGAAAAGGCCTTATAAACTTTCAATAAAATGCAATTGGCAGGTGTAAATAGAAGTTTAAACAGAAGCAGATTTATGAGTAGCTTTCAAAGAAAAGAAATGGCCCTTAAAACAAAACAACACATGGTCAACGTATAATCCTTGAAACACATTGAACAACCAAGTGTCTATATATAATGTGAATTTCTCAATGACATTTGAACAAAACAAACATCACTCTCTGTGATAATCGCAGTTTTGAGGATAACAGATGCAACAAGATGTCCACCTAGAATAAATTATCATTTTTTAATCAGCCCATTGCATAGTCGTGCAGTTGCTCAAATTCATCCTTTTAACTGCAAACCAAATAATTCAACTCACTATGAATGTACAGTCATGTAGCTGCTCACAATCACCCTTTTATCTTAAAACTGATCAATGCCAAGCAATATGAAATCAAAGAAAAGGTTCAGCATTCCTAAATTTCAATAGAAATATCTAACCTATTCTATGTTAACTGTGAATGGCCCCTTCGATTGACACTTAGGACAAGAGCCTACTTTCACTTCAGAATAGGAGTTTTGAAAGAAAGGTCCTAAAACGGTGACACATTTGTTACAATCATACTTGACTTGCTGTAATTGAGGAAAAACCCCAGACCTCCTATTCACTACCCCTCCAATGCAGATCATACTTTAGGTTTTTGGATTAAGGCTAGTAGGAGAAGTCCTTTTAGGAATGTATTTTCTAGTTTTGCAGGCTCAACCTTGTAAATAGAAATGCATAAAATAGCTCCAAGACCCTGAGGTTTCCACGTGAACAGAGAAGATACATCTATAGGTATTGAATGGCATTTAAGAAAAGTTTGAAGGAATTTGTATAGTAACATTTGTCAAAACCTATCAAATCTTTTACAAGGTCTATATTATACATTAAAGAATTTGCATAGTCTAAAAGGGCCTAGAATAGTAAGCATTTCAGATAGAGGGCAGAAAGTCTATGTATAAGTTCATATTCTTATAGATTGAAGATAGTTTGAGCCTTTGTTGGAGACTCCATTCTTGTCTAAGCATGTCAATAAGGACAGTGAGCAGTTTCACTACATTATACAGTTGAGAAAGGCATTGAATAAGTCTATTGAATACTTTAATGATGCAATATACAGATTGGGAAACAGATTTCAAGTATGCATAGCCTAAACAGTTATGAAGAGCATTATACAGTGGTGTGTAGGTTAGGGTAATAACCCAAACCAATGTGTACCCCTACAGGTTTTGTGATAACACAAAAAGCCTTGTCAAGCAGTGATTAAATCTATATAACAAGGCAAGGATCTTGAAGACTTTTTAGAGTGTCATATATTTGTATGAAATCATTCAGATATGCCTAAGTCATGAAGGATAATGGAGTAACTATTAGGTTTTGCAAGAATGAAGTCTAAAGAAGTACACACAAGTTTCAAAAACCCTAATGATATCCAAGGAGTATGAAATGTCTCAAGAGACCTTAGACCCTCACTACCTCCTATAGGAGGTATTGAAGCAGTCCAAGATGACCCCTATATCACTATTTTGGAACAACATAGATAGGCCTGGCAAGTTATTGTAAATATTCTTAGGGGGCATCACTTACATAAGATCTGCTTATGCATTTGGAGGTATCAACATCTTCTACAGGGTCTACACAATCATAAGATATCTAGTAGCCATCTGAGAATAGTAGTAGCTTTATAAAATGTTGTTTAAGAATGTCCAATGCTTTTGAAGGTCTGCACAGTTGTGGATAGTTTATTTATTCGTATATCACATTGAAGAATCTCATGTAGCCCTACACATACTTTATAAAAATGCATATCCTTCAAGCTCTATTAGACTATTTGGAAACCCTATCAAAGTCATTTCAGGTTTGCAAGTAGTGTTAAAGGAGGTTCATATGGCTTTAGGGAGATCTGGAGACCTTGTCCAAAATAGTTGGTACAATACAGAGACCATACACAAGTCCATAAAGTTTTGGGCTAGTTTTATTCTAACATATAGAGTCACATAGATCTGCATGGGATTTATGGGACAAGATGTTTAGAAGGAAGCCTGCACAAGGAGTTCAAGGTGTTTAGAAGGAAGCTTGCACAAGTCAAACCAAAAGGCTATATGATGCACACTCCTCTGTTATTAGTTCAAGATACACTAAATTCATGAATGTAAAATGGAGTTTCCATAAAGTTATTACTGTATACCAATCAAGTTAGGAGATTAAAAGACAAATGAGCAGTATTGACAATATGCTTAAAATTAATGGAATAATTTAATGAACATATCACAACAGAGACTTGAGTCCACAGTATACAAATTTTAAGGCTAGGGCATTTAAACACAGAAAATGTCTTTCTGTGACTTGATTAATCTTGCCATCTATAAAAACAAAAGAAGGCAAAAGAAACATGATAAAATAATGACTTGTATAGCTTGCCTACACTAGTGAAGATTTATGCCACAGTTTCAATCTTAGAAAAGCACGAGTTGAAGAAGGTGACATCTCGACAAGTATGTGCTTAAATCAAGCATCTTCCTTCACATATTCAGCATATGCAAGAGCATCTAAAACATGACCACTGTATTGCACATGAAGCGATCATGTTTAAGAAACTTGAATGGGCAATAAATGAAACTCATTCAAAATGTGACTATTTTGGTCATGACAGGTTACAAATCATCCCTAGCCAATACAAATATCACCAGCCTCTGATTGGAGTTAACCCTGCCATAGCAGAATATCATCTACAATCACATTTGCGAAGCAAATCTAAAGCGATCTGCAGTGGAATCAACATGTGTAGGGTGCAGTAGGGGTTTGGAACCAGATCATAAGTAGGTTTGATGCCCAGATACAACAACAACACTCACTCATCCAATACTGTACACAACTGTCTAGTCACACCCTATTAAGCTAACCAATACTTATTGTGACCTCACTCGCCAAGGCTACCAGCCATCAGAAACACCAACATTGGAAGAAGTCAACTGGGCAGGAGGGCAAATTGCTTAAATCAGAATTTGTGTAGAAAGCCTAACTGAGCGGTCAGACCCAGTGAATTCCATCTATTGTTAGTTTGATTACATGTTCTGTAAAAGGATTTGATTGCATTTAACTCTGTTTGAAATTTTGTACCTGACTTATATTGCGCCTACTCATGACTGTAATTAGATTTCAAAATTAATTCACAAATAAATTCTAAGTTGTGGCATTCAAATCGACTACTGTTTGTCAAGAATTGTGTGATGAAACATTTTAACTGATCCATAATTTCTAACCAGTAGGAAGTAAAATATCCTTTAGTTATATAGAGGTTAAATAAATTACAAGATCCTAAATGTAAGTCCTAGAAAACAAGAAATTAGAACATACCAAACCATTGATGGTTGTCTGCAACATTCCAATAACTCTGTGCCTCGCTACGAGGACCAACGTCTTTCCTGGTCTCCCCTCCACTGAACAAGAGCAATGCAGCCTCGTCCATGGTCTTCGTGTTAATCCCTTCCCTGATGTGATCCACAAATGTAGCAGCCTAGCCCGGATGCCTCTGATACGACTCCAAGTACCTATGCTTTTTGTTTAGGGTTTCAACAAGAAGCACAAAAATGAAATGGAGGTGGGCGCCGAAATGAAATAAAAATTAAATTTGCCACCCATATTATTAAATATAATATAATATTAAATTATTATATAATATTAAATATATTATAATATTAATAATATAATATAAATATAATATTGTAATATTAATAATATAATATAATATAATATCTATATTATATAATATTATATTATTGTATAATATATATTATTATTAGCCGATAGGCTTTTATATATGAGCATTATAGTGCTCATAACTGTCTCACGTTGTAAAAAAATTTAGGCCATAAAAAAATTCACGCCAGGAAATTTTCTTAACTCTTTGGTTGTTCTCTGTGAAAAGGGTTTAAAAAATAACTCAGGCGAGCATATCAAATTGCAAGATTTGAGGTGAACTGAAGGCAAGTATGAACAAAAAATAGAAGAATCGCCTTTCAAGGAATCGATCCAAGGCCGTGGAGGAAATCTTCTTTTTAAAAAAGAGGTATTTGCATAGTTCTTTGTTATTCTAGCACAAAAACTAATATTTGTTTGCTGCAATTTCATTACGCACATAAAAACTAAAACCCCATTACACTCGCCTACATCCCACTCTCACATCACTTCATGAGGGCCGCCTATGCACATATTATCTAGGTAGATTTGTATCCACTCAATCTCAGAATTTATGGCCTTTGGCACCTTGTATGTTGCTTCCTGCTCTATGTTGTCCAACGTTGATTTTGCGCAATCAGCTGGTTCTACATTGCATATCAAATTGCAAGATTTGAGGTGAACTGAAGGGGAGTACGAACAAAAAACAAAAGAATCACCTTTAGGGGAATCGATCCAAGGCCGTGGAGGAAATCTTCTTTTTAAAAAAGAGGTATTTGCATAGTTCTTTGTTATTCTAGCACAAAAACTAATATTTGTTTGCTGTAATTTCATTACGCACATAAAAATTGAAACCCCATTACACTCGCCTACGTCCCACTCTCACATCACTTCATGAGGGCTGCCTGTGCACATATTATCTAGGTAGATTTGTATCCACTCAATCTCAGAATTTATGGCCTTTGGCACCTTGTATGTTGCTTCCTGCTCTATGTTGTCCAACGTTGATTTTGTGCAATCATCTGGTTCTGCATTAATTGACTTCTAAATAGGAGCTAGACACATATAGCCACAACAAAATAAAGTTCTGACCATAGAACATTATGAATCTCACAGAGACAGAAATGCTCAGATCCTTGGTATTCTCTGCTAAGTTGATGAAAGGCAAATGCAAATGCTATTTGTAGTGAGCGAAACTCCATTATATACAAAAATATCATCACTTTCTATAAGAGATTGAATATAATTTTCCATCCCCATATGTTGTCATTTGAGATCACTAAAGCTTCATAAAGACCATATTCATACTATCTCCCAACAGGCCTATAGAGCTTATGTCCATCATCCTAAACAAACTCCCTAAACCCTAAACATGAAACCCTAAACCCTAAACTCTAAACCCTCAACCCAAAACCCAAAACCCAAAACCCAAAACCCTAAACCCTTAACCCTAAACCCTAAACCCTAAACCCTAAACACTAAACACTAATGATAGACATCAAATTTACACAGTCCATAATGCTTGGATTTCAGAGTTTCAGGATTAAACTGTGTGCAAGTTTTTTCCTCAACATTTTGGATCACACTCCATGATCCATCATCAGGAGAAATAGCAAGAGAAGAACAAGAGAATGATGGATCATGGAGTGTGATCCAAAACATTGAGGAAAAAACTTGCACATAGTTTAATCCTGAAACACTGAAATCCAAACTAAACACTAATCCCTAAACCCTAAACCCTAAACCCTAAACCCTAAACCTAAAACCTAAAACTGTAAACCCTAAACCTAAAACCTAAAACCGTAAACCCTAAACCCTAACTTGAAACCCTAAACTCGAAACCCTAAACCCTAAACACTATACCCTAGACACTATACCCTAAACCCTAAACACTAAAGCATAAACCATAAACCCTAAACCCTAAACACTAAACCCTAAACCCAAAACTCAAAACCCAAAACCCAAAACCTTAAACCCTAAACCCTTAACCCTAAACCCTAAAACCTAAACCCTAAAGCCTAAACACTAAACCCCAAACCCCAAACCCTAAACACTAAACCTAAAACCCTAAACCCTAAACTCTAAACCTGAAACACCAAACATGAAACCCCAAACACTAAACCCTAAACTTGAAACCCTAAACCCAAAACACTAAACCTGAAACCCTAACTTGAAACCCTAAACTCTTAACCCTAAACCCTAAACCCTAAACCCTAAACGCTAAACCCTAAACCCCAAACTTGAAACCCTAAACCCTAAATAGCCTAAACACTAAACCCTAAACCCTAACTCGAAACCCTAAACCCGAAACCCTAAACCCTAGAACTAAAGTGAACTAAAATTATATAGTATATTTAAAAGTTTTATAATTAATAGTTTTGTCTTTATTTTATTTGTATTAAGGAAGCCTTAATACCAATTCCTCTAGGGTACGCTACATCTGTCTCCTTTTCATGTGGACTCTGCGTAGCATACAGAAACCCAAATGATGCGATGATTGCCCCTACCTTACGAGCTGCCACTGATATCTCATGACATGTTGACTGCAACCGCATGGGGAATAACTCTTCCGGAATAGCTCTCAATGCACCTGGCTCTACTCCAATAAAACAAAACAAGTTAGGGTTTTAATCTTTTTTCAGGTTAGGGTTTACCTTTAGGGTTTCAACTTGAAGCAATGGGTGCCAAAAGTGAAATGGAGGTGGGCGCCAACGCCAAAAGTGAAATTTAAATGAAATACATGTATATGGTAGCCCATGTATAATTTTGGCACCCATATTATAATATTAATAATATAATATAAATATAATAATATAATATTATATTATATAATAATATAATATAAATATAATATTATATTATATTATATATATAATAATATAATATTATAATATTATATTATTATATAATAATAAATACATTATAATATAAATATAATATTGTAATATTAATAATATAATATTATATAATAATATAATATTATTGTTACTAAATTATGTTCACACCTAATTTACTAGACCTGAATTGTAGTTGTCACAAAAGGAATAAAAGAAAACTTTTAAGTGTAATGATCAATCAGTGAATGTATGACATCTTGGCAAGAGACAAGCAAAGATCATTTGTCAAGATAATTTGACAGTCCAATCAGGACTGTCAAATCATCCTGACAAGTGATGTTATCTGATGACAAGAGATCACACAGTCAATGAATGACAAGAGGTATCTAACTGGATTTATCTTTCAGTTATGATATAATCAAATTATTCAAATGTCACAATTCAGTGTGAAAGAAAGGTATTTATAAACTGTCATTTCATATCATGTTTTGAACATATGTTTCATATCAGATTCAATTATTCTATCCTATGCATTTGATTCAAAAAAGTAAACATACATAAATCACTTGCATAAGGTAAAGTAATGGATCATATTTAAAGAAATGTTTAAATGTGTCCCACACAAGCTGTGGGAGTGACTAAACTGAGCAATGCAAACATGGTGCAAGCTATACATCTGAGGATAAAAGAGAAAGAAAGGAACACATGAGGAAAATGTATATCCATAATTGCCTTTTTATAGGTTGATCTTCTTGATTGGCTGCTTGATCTTCATGTCTTTATCTTTTGCTCCTGATCAGGACAGTGTACCTGCAAAATTGGAGAAAAGCCTCGTTAGAAGCTCTAGATATACAGATTCTTCATATGCTTTATCAACAGACATATAAAGCTTGCAAGCATTATGCATTTGATGTGATTGGATCAAAATTAGACATGTACAATAAATCAGATCATCATGAGAAAAATCATTCAAGTTCAAGAGGTATGTTTTTATGCTAACTTGTTTGTTCATTGTGCAAGTATAGTAAAAGTAATGTTGCTGATTTGAAGACATCTAAGCACGTGAAAAAAATGTGGCTCCCACAAGGGTAGAGCCCATCATGCTTCCTTCTTATTCATTCAAGAAGGACATCTGATTGCAATAGACAAAATGCACTATTTAAGAGATGTTATGCATTAGAATAGTCAACGCATCAAATGGATTGAAGTCATCATAAGAGAAGTGAAGAGGAGTAGTTGCTCCTATAAAATATGCTCATTCCAGAAAGAGCTTGTCAAAGAAAGCATCATGTTCCTGTTATGCCACAGCATAGAAGATAGAGCAGTCATGAAAGAAGATATCACACAAATAACATGAAGTACAACTATAGCATTTAAGATAGGTACTTTTCCCACCTTTTTGTCATGAAAGAAATATGATATTACTAAAGAATAGATGAATAGTCCTATGTCATCCAAGGTAACAATCAAAGTGTATAGACATGGATGGGAAAGCCTCATAAGTGAGAAATCCTTACAGCCACTTGCATCATGAAAAATAATGCATACACTGTACAAGATACATCATGGTGGAACAACAATCATCATAACTGTCTCAAAAGCAAGGAAGCAGCTAATATAAGTACAAGAAGGTACAGTGGTATGCAAATTGACAGTCCTCATAAGGAATAAATGCACCTTTGAATCATGATAAAGAAGGACATTCATATAGGAGGTACAACCATGTCATAAAGTGTGCAGCATCATGAAATAGGTACACAATGCAATGACATCACTTACATAAGACTGTAGGAGACAACCATCATTAGCAGAAGTGTTAAGAGAAGCCCATTGTGTGAGCCTTCACAACCAATAATGTTTACATGTTGCTCTTATATAAGTGAAAAGAACAGTCAATAATGAAGCTCATATGATAAACAATCATCACAATGCATATCTCCCTATGACACATTGAAGGTGTATACCTTCATTATGCATAGGTCTCAGCAGAGGTCAGTTGTAATGATGAAGGAAGGCATTCAAATTTGCATTACTATGACAACAGTTTGAACAATCCTAATGACTGTAATAGCAGAGGCAACTTGGTAGTAAGTGTAAAAGACTGTTAATCAAGTGAAAAGGCCCAAATATAATTATTGTTTTCACTTTGCATATAACTTTTAAAGATCTTTGAAGGAATGCCAAGACAAGTGCAGGTAATGCTATGTACCACAACCGGAATGATTATTTCCTTTGTAAATATCATGTCAAGTTGCAAGAAAAAGGGGAATCATTGATTAAAAGCAAGTGAAGAGTTTCAAGTTCTTTCCAGGCCCAAATATTTACGGAGAACAAATATAGAAGGTGGTATCCCAAGCTCATGTGAGGTAAAGAGATAACAAGAGAACCTACACCAGCAACCAGTTAATGAGAATCAATGCATTAAAGTAGAAAGAGTAGATGAAGTAGAATCACAAGCTAAGTTTTGTTCACCCATGAATGCTCCTTGGGAACAAAACCAAGTTGATATGTTGGAGAAACCACAGGGGGATGTAAAGTGTTTACTCATTGAATATGCAAAAGTTGTTGCTGGTAATTCATCAGTGAAGTCAAGAGGGCAGCCTGTAGTTCTAAAGAAGTATTTACAACAGTGTTTTCATTAGAACAAGAAGGAAGGAGGTCTTTTACTATTTTTTCTTACCAGAAAGGTTACTTTTAGTCATTTTTCCCATCATCCAGAGAAAGACTCATAAAAGTACTATCATTTAGTGCCCAAAGAGCTGCCATAGTTAGTAAAAGGATGTATAGCCTAGAGATCCTCAAAGGTGTTAAGGTGACTATGGCAAAAGAGATAATGTCATCTAAACCTGTAGAAATTATAAACATCATAAAGTCTGCATACCGAGGAAGAATGAGTATTTCAAGTAACCACATTATTGACAAACCAATAAAGAATTTTGTATGGTAGTAGTAGGGTAATTCATTCTAGGGACAAGAGAGCAGTAAAGTAGCTAAAAATGTTTCAAGTAGCTACATAAGGGAGTAGTCAGATAGAGCATAACAGATAAAGAAGAACTCAAACCATTCATGTTTGTAAGGAGCAGGCATAAGAAAAAGAACTCTAGCAGAAAGCATATGAAATAAAGCAAGGTTTTTTGTTTCTTATACGCAGTAAGATATCCTTTGTACTTATCACAGTGTGTGTTATCAAAGAAAACAATGGTTTTCTTTTCTTTGTGCATGGAGAAAACATCTAGAGACCAAATTTATGTGCTGCAAAAGAGAGCTACAGCCAATACAATAGCCTCAAAAGTCTACACATTAGAAGTCTTCAAGTCTATGCAATACTGTGTGTTCACATGGTCGCGGCCAGAAGAGTACTATTTTCTTCAAAGAAATCAAAGACCCACTGCATATATCTTGAAAACCCTTATATTTTCATATCCGTAGAAGAAGATTAAAAAAAAGAAAGAGTATAAATAGGCCATAGCCAAAGGAGTATGTTTCTACAATAAAATTCAAAACCCTCAACATTTCTATCAAACCCTTGTGTGTTTCTTGTCTACAGAAGATGTTGAGTGAAGGAAAAGAAGAGAGGCTATAGGTCGTAGCTAGGAAGGTTTTTTCTACAAATAGAAATATAAACCCTCATTTTCTTTTTTAAAACCCTATGCATTTTTTAGGTTACAGTCAAAGAAAAGAGTTTGAAAAGAAGATACAGCCAAGTCGTGGCCAGAAAACCCCTTTTTCTTCAAAGAAATCAAGATACAGTTATGGCCGTTGAGTATTCATATATACAGTTGAAAGAAACAATATAGAAGATGATAAATGTCATGGCCGTTGAGAGAGAAAGGTGTTTCCTGCAAAATATTCAAACCCTCAAACTTTCTTTCGAACCCTAATGTATTCAGAAATGAAGACACAGTCAAAGAAATTCAAATGGTGAAAGCTGAATGGAAGAGCTCACCTTGTGTTCTGTAGAGAGGAGGATCCATAGGCCATGGGCCCTATCTCTTTGAAACCCCTTTTTAATGCATGGAGACATTCAAAAAATGAAGAATGCAGAGAGACAATGAAGGCATTGTGAGAAAGGAATGAAAAATTCATAGAATACTCAGAGAAAATCATGTAGCTGCGGCTAAACAAAATGAAGACAGTCTCAGAGAAGCAAGAAATGCAAGAAATGGCTTGGTTCATTACATAGAGGAACTCGCCTTCTTTTCTTTTGCCAGCAATACAGGAGAGGTCGACCACAAAGTAGAAAGTTGCAGAGGAAGACAAGCATACCTTCAAACCCTAGTCGGTGAGTCAAAGAGTTGTAGAGTGAAAGTTCAAAAGATAACAACATGAAATGATAACTTTTAGGGTTCAAGGCTTCCCTTTTGGTCGACGGTGGAGTGTTTTCTCAGATTTCTCTTTTGACTTCAACAAAATAAAAATCATTGCCTTATCTATACTGTGGTCAAGACTTTTAAGTCTTGTTACCTATGATTATGCACAGGGGGGCCTGTGGGCCGAGCTTTTCATTTCCTTTTCATTTGATTTTTGCAAAGTCAAAAGTAATGCAAATCATAACAAGGTAAGGTTAAATACCTTTGTTCCTTTTTCACGGTCGACTATGTGAAGATCAAGTAAGATGCCTTATGATTTTGTAAAGATTCATATGCCATCTAAAGTTGATAAAAGAAGATCATTCAAAAACATGATAGCAAAGAAGGTGAATGGATAAAGTATATGATGAATGAGAAGTCAAAGGATAGCAAGAGGGTTTGAACAATGATAATATAATGATGCATGGTGATGGAGTGATAAGGTGGTATATCTTACAGCTTATATTGCATATGATGCAAAAAAAAATTGTTCTTTTGCATGAAGGCATAAAAATCATATAATGCAAAGTCATGTAAAGTGTAAATACATTTGATAATGCATAATGTATTTTTTGCATGTAAAGACCTAAGTAATTGCATGGGAGGCATAAGGAGAGAATATTCTTTATTTTTCATGAATGATGACCTAATTATTTTTGGCATCATTGTTAATGAAATCATGCAAATTATGTAAATGCAAAAGGAGAGATAAGGTGTTCTTTTTCTTTTTCTTCCAATCTTGCATGATTTTACAACTATAAATAAATGTAAACAATTAATAAAGTAATATTTTATAAATTACTTTATTATTTTGTCACAAGTTGTAAAATCAAGGAGATTAGACAAAGTGTAACTCATAATAGAGTCATTATCTCTTAATTACTTTATTCTTGGTCCACATTATCAACACATGCAAAATCATGCAAAAATGGAGGAGTTGAGTTAAACTGAAGACATTGGGGTCTTTTTTTTGCATGATTTGGAGGACAAATTGGAGAGTTTTGGTCAACTTTTTGATCAAACACATAGAGAGAAGCAGTTTGGAGCTATTTTTGCTCATTTTGGGACAATTTTGACCCTTAATTTTAGGGATTTCATTGTTTGCTCGTGGATCAAATTGGAGAACTTATTTTTAAGGCAGTTGACTGTAGTTGATTTTTTCTAGGCCTCTTGGAAAGAGCAAACTATATATTGTAAGAAAAACTTAGGTTTTTCTAGTTCTTGCATTTTTGCTCTTTACACTTTGAGAGAGAAAGAGGTTTTGTAACTCACTTTTACATATTTATAGAGATTACAACAAGTTACAGGTTCTATACTTTGTTTTATGCAATTATTTTCCTTTATTTTTCAACTTGATCAAGTATTTACCTTTCCATTAATGCATCCATTATGAGTGATTTGATGAGATTTTATTGTGTTTAAACATCAGAACCTTTAAAATTATTGTCTCATCTGTACGTGCATGTGTTAGATAGCATTGAAAATTATAGGTCTTAGGCTATGCAAATTGGAGAGTTTTCCTTTTATGTTGTGAAGAACCCAATTTCCTTCCAAAAAAATATTTTCCATCCTTCCTTAGAATCATTTTTGTGATCAATTTGCTCAAAGTGGTTTGTGTGGATATATTTTCTTAGATCTATTGTGAGTTAGATTGCCAAGTTTTCCATCAATTTTAGGTGCATCACCATATGTTATATTACAGTTATAGTGTTTTTTAGAAGATCCTTTTACCCTTTTTCCATATCAAAGTCATAGATCCAAATTGAATATTGTAAGGGAACCAGCCCATAATCTGAGGTTCAAGCTCGCCATAGGTCACCCACAACCTGAGTTTGATCCCATGTTACACATGATTGCCTAGTTTCACAGCTCTGCATAACAAGTGCAATCCTGGTCGACAATAATTATATAATAATATAATATTATATAATATATATATATATTATAATATATATTATATTGTATTATAATATAATATAATAATAATATATTAGATTACAATACAATATAATATAATATATATTATAATATATATTATATTATATTGTATTGTAATCTAATATATTATTATTATATTATATTATAATACAACCCGCTCCCTCAATTTGAAATATTTATTTTAATTATCCACTTTAGTTGTCTTTTTCACCCGATGACCTAATTAGTCATTTATTTAGTCATTTAGAGCTATGTTGCAAAACATTTTAGTCATGTGACTAAAAGTTTGGTCACATGACTAAAAGTTTTAGTCACCTGGTCATTTATTTGCCATATTTCTACTAGTGCATCAATCCAAAGAGATTTAGATAATTCATTAAATTGGAGGAGCCTCCACACATTATATTGGCACATCTTTTGGAACAAAACCTTATCACCTTACCTCTTGTTAAGATAATAGATATATCCAGACTTGCACCACACAAGGTTGAATATTTGTGTGCTTATCATCACATACATGGACATTATATAGATAGATGCATTACATTGAAACATAAAATTTAAGATGTCATAGACAAAAGGATGATACAATTTGAGGCTAATCATATGGAATTGAACAATGAAGATTCTTCTAATGTTAGTGATGATAAGTGTTGTCACATGAAATTGCACCATGTTTGAACATGGTTCAAACATTCCAATGACACAATGGGAATGATCTCAAGGTGTGGGACCTTGCAAATGAGATCAGAGCTCAAGAGAAGGTCGGTTCCTATTTCTGAGCTTGAGGCCCAGAGAAGTAAACCTAATGCTAATAGATCACTAGGGGAAAAGAAAGGAGGAATGCATAAAAAGGGAAAGGGTGATACACCAGATTTAGTTTGATTGGTTGGGACTGACATAACACAACAATGACCTCAAAGGTTGAATAAAATAGACACAGACTCCAACAGAGGTTGGACAAGATGATGTAACTATGCTAAAGGGACCCTTTTATCCACAAGATAAGCATGCAACATTCCAATAAACACAGTGTAGAAGAATGTGAGAGAGGAAAAAATAGTTTCTTTTATTGATCATGAAGGCTAAATAGCCATTATAAAGGAAGAATAATACAATACAGATCAGAGAAGAGCACAAATTGACATCTTTCCCCTCATAGTTGAACTTAAAACGAAGACATGAGAGGTCCAAAATAGACATAATCCATCAAATTTATATAGTTATAGGAAATTTCATAAGGCAAAGATCAAACATTGAATCCTTCTACTTGGATAATGGCCTAATGACCAACCAACAGAAAATACATCTTTCAAATATGCATATATAGCTTTGCAATCACATTGTAGCGGTAATGAACGAGGGAGAGGAGTGATAAACACATTTTGTAGGTCATCCATGTCCATTGCATCATACCCACATGGCCATGTTAGGAAATTCATGGAAAAATGAATGTTTACCCATGCTGAAGTACAAGAATCCATCAATGAATAAGCTACAATAGCATGGGGGCATGTGAAATCCATCTAAAGACTCCATCAAACATTGAAAATGGCATTAATGGTGACCAGGAGGGTCACTAAGAAGTCTCATTGCATTTTGAAGTACGAGAAGACTAGGAAGGCAAAATCATCAAAGATCGACAAATTGGGCTTCTACCATATCTTCTACCCGTGAAAGGAGCAAGGGAAACCTTTGATCTCCAAAACCCCAACAGAATGAAGAGAGATTGTCAAAATTTGGCTATCAGACCCCTGTCAGAACGTCTACCTCTTTGGAATGGTGAAGGAAGAAACCCTGAACTCTGGTATCTGAAGCTAGTGAAGAGAAGCTAGCAGATATCGGCAGTCAAACCTTTGACATAAAATCTTCCTACTGAAGAATGGTGTAAGAGAAATGCCCCACCTCTAAAGTCCAACAAGGGAAACAATCAAGCTCTAGGGATCGGGTCACCATAATAACCTCTACCGTAAAAGTAGAAGGAACAAGAACAATTCCAAACATTGAAATCTAAAAAGATAAGACAAACTAACCTTTGTCAGGCTTTGGGGTTTGGGCCTTCACCTGATCACCTTCCACTTTGAGAAAGAGAAAAGAAACCCTTTGATCCTACAATCTTAAAACACTTAAAAAAGGGGAAAAGCTAGGAAACTTTTAGATTTAGGATTTTATGGGATTTCCCTTGCATTCTAACACTTAAATGACCTATTTTGGTTGTCTCAAATTGGTTATCAACATTAGGTCCAAAAGGGACAAGGAAAAGAGGGGCACAAAGTTAGGTTTTTGATGGATTAGGCAACAAAATGAAGTATTCCTAAGGGGAAGATTGTTTGAGTCTGGAAGACTAAACATAATCAACATTTTGGTGACCTCTAGGGGATGTTTGCCTGTTAAACATGAAGGATCCATTGGCCTTAACATCCATTGGACATGGAGTCACAAAGATCTTGCAATTGACCAAAACAATAATTGAAACTGCCCCTAGCAAAACACAAGGTAAAATAAAACAACAAAGCATGCAATCTCCTAATGAGAATGCAACTTGTGCAAGAGAACTTGGAGGAAATGAAGACTAATATAAAATAAAACCTAACCTAAACCTAAACTAGCCAATAGGGAACTGACTCAAATAAAGCCATTAACTATTTTTAAAAATAGCTGCCCTTTCTTAACAATTTACAATACGTTACATGTATGTGGGTAGCTAACAAGAGGTGGGGAAGGGATGGGCATACAACAAACTTAAACACTTCCCCAATGATGGAAACAAACTCACCCAAACACCTGGACTGATTGGAAAAGCAGTTATCCTAAAGTGGATAGGTGGGCTGCTCCAACCCTTTTTGATGCTCAACCTCATGCTTTGAAGCAAGCATGACATGTAGGGATTTCTTTTGTTCTATCCCCAATTGGGCCAGATGCCTAATAGGGCATCCCCTTGAAATAACATGCAAATCAACAAGGTTGATTTCATGCATGTGTTTTGTTTCTATAACTTCTTATTGGCCTGAAAAAATGGCCACCTCCACCTTATGCTCATGTTGCTCATGGTGGCCATCTGAAATAGGCTCTGGAAAAGAGTGTTGAATGTTCTAAATGGTGGGATCTCCCTCACCAAGAAGTTGGTATCCCTACTGGATAACTGAGAACAAATCTTCAATTTGTTCTCCCTCATTCTTTGAAACCGTCTCCACAATGTTATCCTCTATAAAAGGTGGAAGCTCCCCAAATAGGCCAATGTCATCATTTTCAATATCTTCATGTTGTTCCAAGACTTCTACTAACATTGGCATTTGCATGCCTTCTTCATCATCAATGAAATGGGGCAATTCATGGAACATGGCAACACCATCAACCTCTGGAGGCTCTGCAATAACTTCCTCCACAACTTCTTCCACAAGGGGAGAAATGGAGCCTTTATCCTACTTTGAAAATGGCTTGTAGCCTCAAGATCAGTCAAAGAACCATCATCATAATGTTCTTCAATTTTGTCTTCACTTGAGTGGACCTCCTTTGCATGTTGCACAAGCTGCCTCTACGATTGAAGGTTGTCACTATGCAAAATTTGCATTTTTCTTTCATTTGCTTCATCAGAGGCTTGAGAAAACTCCTCAAATGAGCCAAAGTCTAGAGAACTCATCTTTGCACATGAATCAACATTACTCACAGGTGCAAGGTGTTCAATAAATTCTACTTTTGTGAGCATAGGAACAACATATTGATCCTCCTTTTATTTCTCTTCCACCACCCTCTATGGCTCATCCAATTGAATATCTTGCCAAACTACATGTCCACCCTTGAAGAGAAATAGTGTTAAGACAAGAAAAATGGTGTGAAACGGGAGCCTGAATGGTCTCTTGGATTTCTTAAAGGGGAAAAGGTGTTTGAACAGGTTGTTCCTGGGGAATGATAGGTTGGGTTTGCACTAGGAACAAAGGATTGTGAAGGAAGGGGCCTCTGAAACTTGAAAAATTGAAACCTCGAGGTTGATCTAGGGTTTTAGAGGGTTTTGGCACACGATGCATCTCCTTAAAACTAGGAAATTTAAAATTGGGAGGCTATTATGGAGATTCAAAAGGATTCCCCTACCTAAAAATTGGGACCTTGAAGGTGGAAGCCCTCTCTATGACAGGTTGATTCGCTGTTGTAGGAGGAGTTTGTATGAAACTAGGAAAAGAGGGCACTAAATGGGGCTTTTTCCTCTACCTTTGCACAAGTAGTTGTCTCATTTATTCTTCTTTAGCTACAAGTTGAATAGTAAGGTTTTCTTGATGAGCTCTTTCTTGCGCCTCCATCTCCTACTAGTAAAGGTAAGATTGATGAGCAAGGTCATCTTATTGTTGGTTATACTCCCGCACCCTTACTAAATCATCTAATTTTCCTTGTAGCTACAATATTACATCCTTGAGGCTCATGTTGTCAAAACAATAGTTCTCTTGAGGTGGGTTAGGGGAGTAGTCACACTGATTAGGAGTAAAACAGGCTTCTTAGGGCTGATATAAGCATGACTAGGTTGCAAAGAAGACTGGGTAGGGGCGGGAGGGAGGTAAGGATCATGAGGATGTTGGTAACCTACCAAAGCAGGGGCATTTGGCATAAAACTAGAGGCATTCTGGGTCTAATATGGCTGATAGGGAGGCATGTAAGTTGTATTTTGACAAGGTGAAGGGTAATAGCCATAATTTCCACAAACATTTGACATATTATAGCATTGAAACTCATTCAAATATTCTTTTTAAAGCAAGGGCTAACAAGTATGCCCCCTTTAGAGCTGAGTACATACTAGAAAAGAGTCACTAGCTGTTTGAAATGCTTCTAAAAGTAGGAAAATACCAAGAATATTATTGAAATCTTGATCCTTGAGGGTCTTTTAAGCACTTGGACTACCTAAATTAGCAGATATAATCCTTGGAGTCACCATGATGTTGAAGAAAACTACCAAAAATTGTTGTCACGTGAAATTGTACCCTATTTGAACCTAGTTCAAACATTCCAATGACACAATGGGAATGATCTCAAGATGTGGGACCTTACAAATAAGATCAGACTTCCAGAGAAGGCCGGTTCCTCTTTCTGAGCTCGAGGCTCAAAGAACTAAATCTAATGCTAATAGATCACTAGGGGAAAAGGGAGGAGGAATGAATAAAAATGGAAAGGGTGATACACTAGATTTAGTTTGTTTGACTGGGATTGACATAGCACAACAATAACCTCAAAGGCTGAATAAAACATACATAGACTCATGCAAACTCCAACATAGGTTAGGGCAGGATGTTGTAATTACAAAAGGGATTGTTTTATCCACAAGATAACCATGCAACATTCCAATAAACACAATGTAGAAGAATATGAGAGAGGCAGAAATCAATTGCTTTTATTGATCATGAAGGCTAAATAGCCATTACAAAGGAACAATAACACAATACTTATTAGAGAAGAGCACAAAGTGATAGCTTTCCCCTCATAATTGAACTAAAAATGAAGACATGAGAGGTCCAAAATAGACACATATCATCAAATTCATAAATTTTTGGGAAATGTTATAAGGCCAAGACCAAACATTGAATCCTTCTACTTGGATGATGGCCTAGCAACCAACCAATGGTAAATACATCTTTCAAATATGCATATATAGCTTTACAATCACACTCTAACAACAATGAATGAGTGAGAGAGGAGTGATAAACACAATTTGCAGGTCACCCATGTCTGTTGCATCATACCCACATGGCTATGTCAGGAAATCCATGGAAAAATGAACATTTGCCCATGGTAAAGTACAAGAGTCCATTAATGAATGAGCTACAGTAGCATGGAGGCATGGGAAATCCATCCAAACACTCCATCAAGCACTGAAAATGAAATTAATGGCAATCAGGAGGGTCGCTGAGAAGTCTCGTCAAGTTTTAAAGTGCTAGAAGACTGGGAAGGTAAAATCATCGAAGACTGACAAATCAAGCTTCCACCATATCTTCTACCCATGAAAGGAGAAAGGGAAACCTCTGATCTCTGAAACCCCAATAGAACGAAGAGAGATTGTCAAAATTTAGCTATCAGACCCTTGCCAGAACATCTGCCACTTTGGAATGTTGAAGGAAGAAACCCCAAACTCCAAAATCTGAAGCTAATGAAGAGAAGCTAGTGGATATTGGTAGCTGGGCCTTTGGCATAACATCTTCCTACTGAAGAATATCATAAGAGAAATGTCTGACCTCAAAAGTCAAACAAGGTAAATAATTAGGTTCTGGGGATTGGGCTGCCATAATAACCTCTATCATAAAAGTAGAAGGAACAAGAACAATTCCAAACACCAAAATCTAAAAAGATAAGACAAAGTAACCTTTGTCAAATTTTGGGGTTCGAGCCGTCTGATGGGTCTAGTTATTGGCTAATTTTCTTATGTTTTTATGCAAATTCTTAGCCATTCTTAGACATTTGTCCTATACATATTCCTATACTTTGCCATCTTTTATGTTCATTATGCAAACCTAAACCTGATTATTAAGTATATAGAATATGGTTTTAATATGATGAATTGTGCATGATTACGTGTAGGAATATATGGATTGTAAAGGATATATGTGCTTGATTATGGTTGTTAGTATTGTGTGCATGTTTTGTGAACTAACTCTTATAGCTGGAGAAGATGGATTGTAGCCCGCAACAACTGCAAGGTGCAATCCATAGCCAAAGAGTTCCCAGATAGCATAACAGGGGAAGTTCCAAGATAAATGGAATGTAGCAACTACAACATGGAGACACTTGATGAAGATGGTTACACATTGTGAGAGCAATTAATAAAGACAATTGAAGGAGAAGGATTCTGTTGCAGCTAGAAGTCTAACGTGACTAATTCAACCAGTCCACATTCCTCCGCTTCAGCAAGAAGTTCCAATTTCATTAGGACTCTTCTTTCTTTCTTTTTTAGTTATTAGTTACTTGGCATTTATCACACTCATGTATGTAGAGAGTGGTGATTTATGATTTCATTTAAGAAACTTTGTTCCAATAAACTCCCCCATGCCTATATGTATGGCTCGGTGGTTGAGGTAGTTTAAGTTCTAAGTTTTTCAAGTTTGAAATAGATTGTTCAATCGCAGATATAGTTACACAGACAATGTTTATGTTTTTGATGATGAATGCATGAATAAAATTTTCCAGTAGAATCTTATGTGATATTGCAAAGATTGTGTAATGAATGAATTGGAATTAGTATGATTGTGTTAATCTAAGCAACTAGATTTGAGTTAGACCAATGGAGACAATCACTTGAGCAAAGGCCACTCAAGGTAATTGTCCCTCACTTCATTTTCTGTATGTTACTTTGTTATAATAGTCAATTCATAAATGCATTAGATTCTTCAAGATATTCTAGTTGTTTAACTTGTTGTACTCTAGAGTGTAGAGTGTATGTTAGGAGTATAGGATAAATTATCAATACCAAGTTAAAACCCTAGTGTTCATTTCTTTACATTCATTAGTTACATTCTTCTATTGCAATACCCATAGCAATAGTATCAGCATTGCTTCTTTTATCATTGTGCAGTTTGAATTATAATAGTTGTATTAGGATGAGTTAGGTAGTCTAAATATTTGAAAGCACATACAGTGCCAGTGCCATCACAAGCTTACTAGCCCTGATCGATAATTCAATGAAGGTCTTTTCAAGGGTTACAATGGACTGTTCAATTAGGTTGTTCCTCTGAATTGTGTGATTGCCACCAAGTTTACTAGACATAGCAAAGACTACATTTTTTGTGCAATTGTCAGGGATGGTGCTACTTTTAGAGATCAATTCCTGTTATTTCCAAGCTTTCATAGTTTAAATATTTTGCTTTCAGAAGATAGGATACTTAGGTTTCATCCCACCAAATACCAGAACATTTCACTAAGATTGTGTAGGAGCCGTTACTGTACAAAGTCATACCTATTGTATGCAGAGGCAGAGAGATGCTTTGGGAAGGTTTCTCCCATCAACCCAACAAGCTAGAGCATATATTGGTGACTACAGTGATCAGAGCGAGGGTATTACTAGAGAAGAATTTTCCCTCTCATCAACATCTACTGATAATACAGAAAGGACCTTCCTGACCATGGCTGATGTAGTTGATCCACCAGAACAAGTGACTTTTGAATTTCCAATTACCAACCAAGAGAGGGTTGTTGCTCTAAAGAATACACCTCCTTCAACAATACCAGTCTTCTATGGTTTGGTGACTGAGGATCTAGATACATTCTTGTTTGAGTTTGATGTCCTGTGTAGAAGCTATGACTACACAGCTGATGCTCATAGGCTCAAGCTATTTCCTACTACTTTGAAGGATGTTGCTTTGAGATGGTTTATGGGACTAGGCAAAGATGCTATTCCAGATTGGGACACAATGAAAATAAAATTCTTGGAGAAATACCAAGATTATTGCAGAGGAATTGATAGGAGAGGAGATGACATCTTTAGGATGACTCAAAAAGAGGATGAACCATTAGAAGATTATGTAGAGAGGTTCCAATTCTGCCTAAAGAAAAACCCACAGAATAAACTCTCAGAAGAATCTTTGAAGCTTGTATTTTTTAGAGGAGTCAATGATGACTGCATGGATGCCCTTAATCTTATTGGGGCAGCAGATGTGTCTCAATTACCCTTTGATGATGTCTGTAGGGTTTGCAGAAACTACTCAAGGTCCTTTACCAAGAAAATAAGGGGAGAAAGAACATCTACCATTAGCAAGCCATCTAATTCAGTTTCAAGGGTGGAATTGAGCAACTTGCTGAGCAACATGAAAGAAGATATTATAAGCCACCTAGCTACTCAGTTGGACACTCTACACTTGAAGAGGAAGCAGGAAGAGGCTGAAGCAATACTTACTAAATATTGCCCCAATTGCAGAAAAAGGAAAGCCAATTGCAAGTGCAGAAGGGTGGCTAGTATCACAAAAGATAAATCAGAGAAACCACATTTTCAACCATTTGAAAGTGAAGATGGGCAGTTGTTCTATGTTGCACAAAGAAAGCCATGACAACCACGACAAGGTATGCCACAAGACCCTCTAAGTTTTAATGCATCATTTCCAATTGGTAACCATAGTTTCTCTGGTTGAAACCCCCAACAATGGAAAAACCCTCAACAAAACTAGAATCAACAACAACCAAATGTATGGCCACAACAAAATTTCCAAGGTCCCAGTTATAATCCTCAATGGCCAATACAACAAAACCAATGGCAACCACGATGAAAAAAGGGATAGCAATGGAAAAACCAAAATATAGACACACTTCATGATGAAATAGATAGTCCCATGGGCACATGGACCACAATGATGCATTTTTAGAGAATATTGAGATAGACCCACCCAATGGGGATGAATTCATTGGTTAAATCTCTTACTTATATCTCTTATTACATGTTATATGTTGCACTTCTATGTGATTTTCAATTTTGTCACTTGGGGGAAAGGTTGTTGTTTGTTTTTCCCAGATACATGCATCCATGATTGCTCAAATTAGGAGCAAAAGTAGGGGCATCTTTCATCTCCCATCTCAAATACACATGGGTCCCACAATGGTAAGTATTTTAGGTATGCATCTCTGATTTTCTAATTTTATTTCATACTTCTCATGTTGATGTGTTCTATTTAGTTTATCTTGTTTATGCTTACTTTCTATATAGTAATAGTATCATGTTATCATTCTAAGTTTTATCCCCCCTCCCTCTCTTTCTCCCCACTTTGATTTACATGTACTCCTTTGTGGAGCACACAAAATCAAGGGGTGTATTATTACTAATCACTTTCATTTTTATGTGTAGTTCATAGGTTTACTTTTGATCATGGCTCTAGTAATTCTGCTTTTAATTATGCTTGTATTTTCTTTTTACTTGATTATGCTTGTTCATATAGATTCTCATGTACACTAAAGTGGGGGAAAAATATAAGGTGAATATTGGACACCCTACACTTTTACCCTTTATTTTACACTATGCATGGTTGTCCTAAATACAATGCCCTAACAATTGATATTTACTAATTTGGTGCTCCCTTTGACCCCAAACTTAGATTAACAATTAGAAACAAAAGTTAACCCTTGTTTATATAGTTTCTTGGCATTAAATCACACATTCCTCTCCTATGTTCAAACTTGTAGGTACAAATCTGACCTGAGTCAATTCTGTAGTTGTGGATTTGACCTAAATGTTTAAATTCAAATTTCATGATATGCTGAAGATAACCACCTTCCAACTAGTCTTTATTTATCATTTTTCATGCCAAAACTTTGGAATTGTTTGCATAGGACAAGTATGAAAGGACATTATCCCTAGATCATTTGCATCCATTAATCATTAAGTACTAATACCATCTTTAGGACAACCCCACCACATCTAATTGTCACAAGAGATTAACCCACCTTCATTATTCAGCTTTCCACATCAAACACATCAATTCTTACATCAACACATGGCAAAACCCTAGTTCTTGCACTAGGCCATTCTAACTATTGCATGGCATTCCATTTTCATCAAATCTAATGTCTCAATCACCTAGCATTATCATAGTCACATCATCGTCATTGGCATTATTTCTTTCCATCTTTCAACTCTTTCTAAAATTGTTAAATCGATCAATGAGGCTTGTCTAAGGTGAAGATTCTTACATAACAAGCTCCAAACAATGTTCATCAACACTGCCAGGTTTTTTCATTGTAAGTATAGACATCAAGGGAGGAGGGTTTGAATATTACAAGGTCAAATCTAGAGTCAAAGATCATTTATGTGCTCAAATGTCATTTCTATAAATCAAAGGTCAATTCCATAACTCTAAAATTGATCTCACACAAATTCTAAAAATGACCCACTTTAGATTTCGTTGATCTACTTTCAATACATCTAAGTTTAAATAGTTTTGAACTACAGTTCAAAAATTATGGTCAAAACAATAACATTTATTTATCAATCATTAAAATCATATAAATAATTTCAGTCTTCTTAATTTTTAAATTTTTAAATTATATTATATAATCTATCACAATTCTAAATTAAATTAATTAAATTATTTTACTTATTATATTCATTAAAACCTAATTTTAATATATATAACACCTCTCTTCGTATCTCTTAAATACATATATTTAAAATATCTAACAAGCAATTATTTTATGAGACCACCATCCAACATATATAATGAACGTTCAAATAATTTTCTCCTTTAAGCAAGTAAATGTGATTCTATTTATGCACAACATTCTTCCCCATTATGTAAGTCTAGTTAGTGATTAAGGTGTACCTTCTCTTTAAGGTGAATTTATCCCAATAAAAGTTTCTTTGAAAGCTTCTCAAAATAAGTTAATTGTCCATGTCCTTTGAGCTTATATCTTAACTTTTAATTTTTTTAGGATTTAACTCCTCTCGCGTCTCTAAAAGTACTAAGGCTTTTAATCGTGGACCCTTGTCCACTAGTCACACCTAATTGACGTCCATTAAGGAAAGAAAATTCTACTCACTCATCCATTAGTCACACTTTATTTTTTAAGATGCAACAAAAGCTTAGATTAAAGACCAAAAGGGAAAGTACAAACACAACATTTAATGGGATTTTAGTTTACAATCACATGGATAAGATTTTAGTTTATAAAATAAGAAATAAATTAAAATTAGGGGAGAGGGCGGTATAGTGATGCACTTTAATTTAATTGGTTTATCTCGCAATGTATGTGCAATGTTGGCACTAAAAATTTATATTGTTGAGTAGTTAGGGATGTGGGCAATTTAATTCTTTTGTTTCACCATCATTATGACTTGTCAAATTTGTATTGAATCAATATTATTTTTGTTGATGTGTCATAATAGACCCCCAAAAAAGGTTTGAACAATAGTTGTACATTAGGAACCAATAGTTATGCATTAAGTCATGTTTTGTTAGTGTGTTAATGTGGCATCACATGATTTGTTGCTTGTTGGATCTAATGGGCGCACTTTATTCAATTATTAGTATTGGGTGTTCAACTATTGGGTCCTCTCTCACAACTAATAGTACTATACTATTCAAAATATTGGACTTTAAATGTACAAGTACTATCACAACTACCCACTCAACTATTGGGCCCTCTCTCCTAGTTATATTTCAAACTTTGGGATGATAGCCCACTTTTTGTGCCAATTGATGTACCATACTTTGTACATTGTAATTAAAGATAATTGGCCTTGTTAATAAGACTTTTATTATGTAGACATTCTCTTAAATTAGTCAGTATTTTTGCATCTTTGACAAATGTATCTATCTTCTTATTAAGGTCCTCGTAGTTCTTAGCCAAGGTGGCTAGTTGAGACTAAAGAGATTCTATTTGTTTTTCCAATTTTGAGTTGCTTTGGAGGGTATCTAGGAGAACCCTAGAGAGATGTGTCATTGGTAGCAGAATGTTAAGGAACAAACTGAGAGAAATCATTTGCAAAGGAAGAATAAAGGCAGAGAAGACAACATTGCATTTAAGGTTCCACATGAATTTGAGAAGGTTTTATGTAAATGTTTCAGTAATGATGTTGGAAGAACAATGTAGATGAATAAGAGTTGTCTTCCAATTGATATTTCTATTAAAGATGGCGGTATAGTGATGCGCTTTAATTTAATTGGTTTATCTGGCAATGTACATGCAGCGTTGGCACTACAAATTTATATTGTTGAGTAGTTAGGGATGTGGGCAATTTAATTCTTTTGTTTCACCATCATTATGACTTGTCAAATTTATATCATCAATATTATTTTTGTTGAGGTGTCATAATAGACCCCCAAAAAAGGTTTGAACAATAGTTGTACATCAGGAACCAATAGTTATGCACTAAGTCATGTTTTGTTAGTGTGCTAATGTGGCATCACATGGTTTGTTGCTTTTTGGATCTAATGGGCACATTTTATTCAATTATTAGTATTGGGTGTTCAACTATTGCATCCTCTCTCACACAACTAATAGTACTATACTATTCAAAATATTGGACTTTAAATGTACAAGTACTATCACAACTACCCACTCAACTATTGGGCCCTCTCTCCTAGTTATATTTCAAACTTTGGGATGATAACCCACTTTTGTACCAATTTATGTACCATACTTTGTACATTGTAATTAAAGATAATTGTCCTTGTTAATAAAAATTTTATTATGTAGGCATTCTCTTAAATTAGTCAATATTTTTGCATCTTTGACAAATGTATTTATCTTCTTATTAAGGTCCTCTAGTTCTTAGCCAAGGTGGCTACTTGAGACTAAAGAGATTCCATTTGTTTTTCCAATTTTGAGTTGCTTTGGAGGGTATTTGGGAGAACCCTAGAGAGATGTGTCATTGGTAGAAGAATGTTAAGGAACAAATTGAGAGAAATCATTTGTAAAAGAAGAATAAAAGCAGAGAAAACAACATTGCATTTAAGGTTCCACATGAATTTGAGAAGTTTTTATGCAAATGTTTCGGTAATGATGTTGGAAGAACAATGTAGATGAATAAGAGTTGTCTTCCAATTGTTATTTCTATTAAAGATGGCTAGGAGAGAAGACATAATAGTATGCGAAATAAAATGAACCCTATGACAAAACTAGAAAACATGCTTGATAATCTCTTTTTAAGGACAAAAGGTTCATTGCACAAAGTGAGGTTGAAGAAAGTAGATACATTCTCTAATAGGGTTGTGGTAGTAAAGAACAAATTGAGAGAAATCATTTGCAAAGGAAAAATAAAAGCAAAGAAAACAACATTGCATTTAAGGTGCCACATGAATTGGAGAAGGTTTCATCTAAATGTTTCAGTAATGATGTTGGAAGAATAATGTAGATGAATAAGAGGTGTCTTCCAATTGATATTTCTATTAAAAATGGCTAGGAGAGAAGACATAATAGTATGTGAATTAAAATGAACCCTATGACAAAACTAGAAAGCATGCTTGATAATCTCTTTTTATGGACAAAAGGGTCATTGCACAAAGTGACGTTGAAGAAAGTAGAGACATTCTCTAAAAGGGATGTAGTAGGAAAGAAATTTCCAAGATAGGAGTTGGGCTTGGGCTTTAGCTTTTGACATCAAGACAGAGAAGCCAAATTTGTTTCATTTGGATAAGGAGAAAAATGTCAATCTTTAAAAAATCACAATCTCTAGAAGAGGAGAGTTTGAGTTGTAATTTTGGGGGTACAATAGATTGCATGAAGTACATCCATTTCAGTTATGAAGAGGACAACTGAAGTTGTAACTCACTCTTCCATGTCATGTTAGGAAAATCCCAAAGATCTTTGAACATGTGAATACCTTCTCTAAACAAAGGGGTACTACAAATTGACTTACAAGTAGCTAAATGATAGTCATTCACCTAAATAAGTTTATTCCACCAAATGGTTCAAGAGGAAGAAAAGATCAATCCATGTCTCAAAGAGTGCTTTGTCCAACTTAAGAAGGGAGAAACACTTTGATATGCCTTACAAATACTTTTGAATTGGGGAGAGCCTCTAGGATTGAAGTATTATGGTAGTAGTATCTAATCCTTCCAATTGGCCCAAAAACCTATAGCCTTAATAACACAAATTTTGTGTCTAATGATAGATTTACAAGGGGAAAGACCTTGAAGGGCTCAAAATATCCATTTGGTAGTATGACAAATCCCTCGGGTTAGGGGTCAATGATTCCCAACCCTCCCTTATTGTTGGGATGTATGTAGTGCACCTATGAAGATACATGCATACCTTGTTTCTTGCCCCATTTAGTCCAAATGAAGCCACTTATGAGTTGAGCAAGTTGGTTATAGCAGGTCTTCAAAGGGAGCTACCATGAAGAGATGTATATGTAGATGGCTATAAGAATTTTATTGGCTACTTGAATCCTTCTTTCCAAGGTGAGAAATCTATTAGATCAAGTAAGAGTTTTGATTTAAGTTTTTTCAAGTACAATTTCCACATGTAAGGTAGAGAGATTCTAATCCTAAAGGGATTTCCCAAGCATCTTGAAATTTCACCATGTTTAATTAATTTTCACTCGGGAGGAATCCAAGGAGCATTTGAGGATGTCATAAATAACTTAGTTTTATGATGAGAGAGTTGAGCTCCAAAAGCAGCAAAGTGGGAGTTTAGCACCACTTCCCTCTCAAGTAGAGAAATACCCTCAATAAAAGTATTTCTCCTATGGTGAAGTAGATATTCCCATGGTATCAACAACAAGCACATAAAGGAAGGGTGCAAGAGGGCAACTCTACCTAATGGAGTGTTGAAGGGGAAAAGTCTGGGAGAAAAAGATGGATTAACAAAAGCACTAGCATTAGCAAAAATGATTTTGATATAGGAGACAAGTTTAGGTCCAAAACTTAACCACTTAAGCATTTTGAGGATGAACTACTATCACATCTTATTAAAGATTCCTAAAATCAAGATTGACTAAAATTTAATCTTACCTTGTTTGTTGAGCAGAATCATCTTCTAAATAAGGACAAATTTTTCCATGATGTATTGACCCCCTAAGAATCATGTTTGCTCTAGATGCACAATTTCTTAAATAGTCTATCGGGCTCACTTTGTAATGACTTTAGCAAGAATCTTGTAAGAAGTATTGAAAAGAGTTATGGGCCTATAGCCAAAAATATCATGTTCATTTCTACCTTTGGGAATGAGCTTGATTAGACCTTGATTAATTGAAGGACAAAGGGATCTTAAAGAGAAAGCTTCCTTGTAAACTTTAAAGTAATCTTCTATAATGATGGGTGTCAAAGAATAATATTTATTAGGGGCTGCATTTAATGTAAATGGTCCTAAATAACATTTATAAGACTCTAACTTATAAGGTTTATCCTTATATTAATATAACATTAGTCATATTAGGGGTAACTTTATAAAGTTTAACTTTATAAATAAATAATTAATTTATTAACCAAAAGGTTATAAGGTGAAAGGTTATGACCTAAACACCAACCCCTTGGATTGCCTTAAATATAAGCAATCATACACATCTTTTATATATTGTATATACATTGGTATGTGCAAGAGGTAATAATACGTAAGAACTAAAATTATTTATGCATCATTATATATGAATGTGAGGCCATTATGGAAAGGAGAGGAAGAAGATATTATAAAAATCAAGTTCTTGATATGTTTTTTTTATATAAACATTATTATAAGTTTCCTCATTTATTGAATGATGCTTTGTGGGGGTTTTTATCAGTGATTATTTTCCCCACATAAATAATGTGTTCTATGTATTTTTTTTAATTCTTATTACTATTTCTTGTTTATATATTTAAATGATTAATATTTCTAGATCTTTATTATCTAATAATTTAGGGCCATATGGTCTTGTAGAATTTAGTGGGGAGCCCATCTAGCCCTAGGATTTTGCTATTTGTGATGCCACAAAGGGAAAAATTGTACTCTTCAAGAGTGAAAAACTTTTCAAGGAATCATTGTTGTTCATGGTTAATCTTATTGGGATGCAATTTCCCACTAAGTCATTAATGATGTGTTGTAAGGGATCCTCATCTAAAGAATTACAAAAAGTTGTTGAAGATGATGAAGGAAGGCTAACTAGATCTCTTCAAAATTAGAGCAAAGGGTTCCTTCTAATTTATATACTAATTCCACCTTCTCTTGATTATGTTTGTGTTCCAAAAACTAGAAAAATAACTTGGTGTCTTTATCCCCCTCTTTTTCCAATGAATTCTAGCCCAAATTTGAGACCCATGACCTCTATACACTTTAATTTTTCCAAGGTTAGCTTCAATAGACATAAAAAATGTTGAATGGAATTGTTAGTTGGACAAGCTACAAGTAGGGTTTTGCCTTTCTCTAGTTATTTTTGCAGGGTTCACTCCTCTCTTTTTATTTTCGAAGCTAATATTCCACCAAAGGACCTAAAAAAGGAGTTACAACAAGAAATTGCATTCCCCACCAAGTGATCCAACTGCAACATTTAGACAAATGAGGTTCTTCATTCAAAAGAGATATCAAAGAGGAAAGGCAATTAGGGAGACAAAAGTGGGAAGTGTTAAGATTGTATGATATGGAGCAATAATGAAAGGGAAGTAGTGAAATTGAACAAGAGACGAGGATTGGAAGATGATCGTAGATAGAGTGGCATAAGATTCAAGTTGAACCAAGTGATTGGCAAAGGAAGGAATAATGGAGATAGTCTCATGTAGGTAGAATCCATCAAGACAACTAAGTTTGTAGAGAGGACTTGCATAAGAGTTAGACCACATGTACTAGTGGGGTATATGAGAATATTTGTGACCAAGGAGAGGGTCAAACATCTTAAGGGAGTTTTCCAAGAGGATCCAAGAGTCCATTTTTGGATGAGAAAGTTTGAGAGGGCTAGACCATCTCCTGTCCAACTAATTATCAATCATATTAAAGTCACGTCCAAAATCCAATCAGCATTATGGACAAAGTTCTTCATCCATTCATAAAGAGAAACTCCAGTAGTATCAACATTGGGAGAATAAATGGAACATAACCTAATAGATCAACAATGGATAAGAACACAACAAACATAGTGATTGGAAGGATCTATGCCTGAAGCAATAATAAATTGGAACAAACTAGACGTAATTCCCATTGTTGCTCCACCACTCCCATCAAAATGTTGAGTATGTAAGAATCAATCATCTTTCCATATGGATTGTAGGGCTTAGTTGGAGATAAATGCATCCAAGCTTGACTTCCTTTAGAAACACCACCTCAATATTATGAAACTAAAGGGCTTGCTTGACATGGTACTTTCTTGATGGAATGGATAACCCTCTCACATTCCAAGACAAAATATTGCAAATCATTGGGCAATGGAGAGGACATCCATAACCTCAAAATCTAGCACATGAAACTGATTATCCAAAGGCAACAAAGAGTGCCCAAGGGGAATTAAATCATGAGTTACATCCTCCATTAGTGATTTGGAACTTGCTCTAGATGAACCAAGAGAAGGAGATTGTACCCTTGAGGTGGGAGAAGGAGGGCATAGTTGATGGTCTGAGTCATCCAGGTGGTGATTTGTAGTCCCCTCATGTGTTTCCTATTAGATTTGCAAGGTTTTATTTATTATGTGTAATTGTTCAGTTAATTTAAATAATAACTTTTAAATTAAATTAAATTATAGTAAAATTAACTTATATTTGTATTTGAATATATTAAATTTTTGCTAGCTATAATGTGATTTTGACAA
Organism: Cunninghamia lanceolata; assembly: GCA_027924645.1. NCBI lineage: Eukaryota > Viridiplantae > Streptophyta > Pinopsida > Cupressales > Cupressaceae > Cunninghamia > Cunninghamia lanceolata. The sequence goes on along the minus strand of BSBN01000178.1, from coordinate 3,426,778 downwards.
AACTATGAGATTAGGATAAATTTAATTTTATTACTCATACATATTCATCAATAATATTTTATTATTGTAATGGTGAAAATTGTATAACTATACCATTTTCCCTTATGTTTTTGGTCTCCTTTGATTAGAATGCCTTTGATGTACTAATAAGTCTACAAGTGGTTTATTATTGCATGAATTTGACTCATAACATTATCTTATCCTAATCCCATCATCACTCAAATGTTCCATAAGTTGATCTTGATTTCTATATCTCTCATTTGTCATTTTGGAGTAGATCCATGGGTGTAGAATTGACCTAAGTCATTTTTGCATTCAAAATTAAAATTTTAAACTTTGTTGACTCTCTCCTACTAACCATTGTGAGCTAAACCAACACATGTTTGTGTGGACTTTGTGTGTTATGTTGTATTTAAAGACATTCATTCAAATTCACTTGAACTCATGCTAGGAGATAAAAGAGTTATTACAGAGCATTGTTATAGAGCATTCATAACAATATTATGAGAGCATACATCATCTTGGGCATCTTTGCATGTTTGCTTGTTTTTTTTTTTTTATCAGCATTCTAAAGTTGTTGTTCATCGGTCTGCGAAGGGGCTTAATTATGGAGAACATGGCCATCACTTAGCAAGTTACCAAATGATGTTTGTAAACACCATTTTCCTAGATATAGATCACAAACACAAAGACAACTAGGTTATAAAAGTATGAAGCAAAGAATATTAGATCTGCAAACCCAAGTTCCATAGTCAAATTCTTGGTTCTACCCTAGTCATTTAACAAGTTCTAATTTTCTGATACCATAGTGAATTGATCTCTAACATTTGCCATAGTGATATCTTCATTAGACCTAGAACGAAGTAGCCTTGCATTAGTTTATTTAATTTTCATACTAATAATAACATTAATTATATTATCTATATCAGTCTTAGCTCATAATCCAAAGGTTTATTATTGTTTAATAATTTAGTCTAAGTAAATTGTAATGAAAGAAAGAGAGTTTATAAAACTTAAATAACTAGTATATTTATATTTTAAAAAATATATCTAAAGTACGCTGAGGGATATCTCTTTTCCATAGTTTATTTGTAAAAGAAATTGGAAAAAATAAAAACTAAAAAAGAAATTGGAAAAAATAAAAAATAAATACTAAAAAAGAAATTGGAAAAAATAAAAAATAAAAACCAAAAAGAAATTGAAAATAAGAAAATCACAAAAACTATCAAACCAAAAAAGAAATTGGAAAAAATAAAAAATAAAAACGAAAAAAAATGGAAAAAATAAAAAATAAAAACTAAAAAATAAAAAACTGAAAATCAAAAATAGAAATTGAAAATAAGAAAACAAAGATTTTTTTTCCAATGAATCTTATTTAAATGAATTTATTTATTTAAGTATCTTATGATTTTTATTTACTGTTTACGGGAAATCTTTCAACCCTTGCTGTGAGTGTAGAAAGCCTCTCGACGTAATTATGATAATGATGACTTTAAGGTTACTTAGATTAATATAATTTATAATACTTTTAATTTATTATTTAATTATATAAATTTTAATAATAAACTCATTATACAAAATATTTGTCCAAGTTTAAAATTTTAAATTTATTCTATCAATTTATAAAATATCTTTATAAAAATATTTTAAAAAGTATATTTAACATCCAAATAATATTTTTTATGCCCATAGATATTTTTTTAAAAGAAGGTTTCAGTTGCTTAGTTTATTTTGTTTAACAATCATTGTTCAAATTCTCTAGGAGCCTTTTGTGGAGCTAGTGATCCTAAGACTTTTTAAGTTTTCTACTTATTTTAGGGTACTGATGTATTTTGTGGAGCTAGTGGTCCTAAGACTTTTTAAGTTTTCTGCATAAATGAATGGCAGATATGTGTATTTATTTGTGTTAATATGAAAAATTTTGAAGGTAAAATTTGGAGGTAAATGTAAAGAAGGAGGGAATGAAATGTGTACAGTCGTGTGGCATAATAATTTAAGCCCCCAATTTTTCCACAATTTATTTGCAATTTCTAAAATATAACTGTTCCACTATTATAAGAGAAGATTCCTAATTATCCTTTACGCTCAATTTAAAATTTACATAAATTTTTGTATTGTTAAAATTATAATAGTAAACTGACATAACCAGCTGTATGGGACCAACCTCTCAGTCCAAAGCACTTGAGAATATACATCTACAATTTCAAATGAATGATTAAAATTGAGAAAAACTAATAAAAAAAAAAAAATTCAAAAATCTTAATGATAAATTTTTCAAAATAATTTTAAAAAATCAATGAATCAAATTTGATGTATGAATTCCTTGTGAAATAGTTTTTTAGCTGTTTCTTTTTTTTCTTGGTTAGTTCTGTTCATATTTTAAACAAAACCATCATTTTGCACAAAGATTTCTTTGATAGCTTAATAGCTCAAAATTTCAGCCGGTTGCTCTTAACAGCCCAAAATTTTACTTGGGTAGTCTTGATAACCCAAACATTTCATATGGGTACATCTGGAATTGATTAGCCCTTCAGATAAATTAGTGCAAACCTTGAGAACCGTTTTAGAGAATAAAGATAAATTCAATTTGGGTAATGTGAATAGAGGCTTATTTAGAGATTTTGTGTCCATTGGGCTTTATGGGTGGTGTGCATAGCATGAGGCTTCGAGGGGAAACTGTAATGGTAACATCTAGGGTTCCTGTTGGGGGGGATTGGAGAGGTGACATCAAGAGAGAAGTTGTGCAGGAAGCCTTGCTGCTAAGGAGAGAAGAGGATTGGGGGAGTGGTTCTGATAGGGAACAGAGGATGCTACAAATGTACCCTGCCTCAATAACTATTTCCAACCATTTGATTGGTACTCAGCAGAAATTAAATGCTATGTATATCCTCATATCTAAGAAGATTGAAAGCTTTCTGTAGCCCAAACTAGATCAGCAGCAAGTGCAGTTAATATTGGTTCCAAGATAGGAAGTGGTTGTATAATGGCTTATTTCACAAGTACTTATTGCCTATTATCTTGCATAATTCAAAAGAATGGTCCTTTTAACTAGAAGGAATTGGTTTGGTTGATGCCCTCAACATGGTGTTGAAGGACGAAATTTATCAATGACAAGATTTCCATAACTTTGAAAGTTTGGTTATTTTCCCTTTTTTTCGAGCATCTTGTTCAACAAAATTTGGTTAAGGTGACTCTGAAATGGTGAGATTTTCCCTATCTGCTATGCTTTCTTTTCCATAAAGCGTTAGGTTTTAAAGTAAGCTATAATGCTTGGAATGTTTCTTCTTACCACTTGAGGAAGTAGACACTGTATTTATAGATTTAAGAGCTAGGTTATTTTGAATTGGAAGTTTACTGGTTTAGTTGATATCTTAAATATGGTATGGAATTATATCACCCTTTTTATTTTGGCATATTTTCAATCAAATAGTTTGGTTTAGTTGATGTTGTGAACACAAAGAACTTTCCTTTCTGTTAAGGAATTTATTGTAGGAAGTAATATCTTCAAAAATTTAAAATGGGTGTATGATATTTTAAATTTGAATCTTTCTATTAATAATCTTGCTAAATTCCAGAGTTTTATTGTTATAATTAGAAGAGTTTTATCTTTTGTCATGGATTTGTTGTTTTAGTAGGTTTAATGGGCATGTTGATAAGTGAATAATTTTGAATCTCAGAAATTTACTGTCATTTCTTGTTTTTATGATGAGTGAATAATTTTAAATCTTAGAAATTTACTCAACCATTTTTTGTTTTTATGAATGTTTATACACATTTATGTAGTGTACTAAAGAATTGAATTATAAATATAGTGATGCATTAGTATTGTTGTGAATTTATTGATACACAACTGTCAAATTCAGTTTTGGGTTGCTTGGATGATGGAAACTAAAAAATATTCTTTAAACTTATGTTTAAGGGCAACCAATTTTTTTAACAGTTATGGTACTAGGTTCAGGGACTGACCAGCTTAATTCTTCTTAAATATATTGAAAAGATTTCACTCTGCATAAAGGGTATAGATAGGCTCCTACATCTTTATTTGTACTACTTTTTTATTACTATAAATTTTAAGAGAAAATAATAAATATAAAATATAACTACTTTTCAAATTATAAAGTCTATTTGTAAATATTGATATGAAAAAATAATAAAGATTTTTAAATTAAATTATATAAATTTTAAGAATAACTCTCCCTCAATAAGTGAGAGAAGCAACTCACCCATCAAAATATAAAAGGAAAAATGTTATATACCAAAAATAATAGCCTTATAATCAAATTATACTCAAGTTCTCACCAACTTCACTTTCTTTTAAGTTAATATTCTAACTTAAATAATCTTGATTTAATAGGTTTAGGTAATCTTAATAATTTACTATAAAATAAATTCTGGCGTGTAAACATGGAGGAGTCTAAGAGCAAGGTCACCTTGATCTAGACTTCCACTTGTCAAGCAAGACATTGCTATAAAGGGTGGTCCCTTGTAATTTGGATGTTTTCTGACTGAGTTTAATAAAGTTGTCTGTATCTCTATCCAAATTTCATTTGCTTTTAGCTGATTTGACAATAAAATTCCCATATAAACACTCTACAGAATGAATCCCTCATGACTTGCAGATATTCTTCTTGTTGGTATTTGTATGAAAGGACATGGTGCTCACGGCTCTTTCAAGCAAGGGGAACTTTCAACATCAAATCCACCTTTCCCACCTAATGTCTTGCCCAAACCTTTTTGTTTCCTAGTTGTAAGGAATAAAATGCTTTTCTACCTGTATTGTTGTTTTCCCAAGAAAATTATGAAATCCTTATTGTAATTAAAAGAAGTTACGTAATATAGCATGTGGGGCCACAATCTAAAATACATATAGAAACATGAGTAGGGGAGAGGGTTTCACTGCGGTGTACCTTAATTTTATTGGTTCATATGGAAATGTATATGTAATGTTGCATCAAAAATTTATAATGTTGAGTAGTTGGGGATATGAACAATTTAAGTTTTTTGTTTTACCATCATTATAAACTTTTAAATTTATGTCGTAATATTTTTTGTTGAGGTACCAAGGGATATGGACGGTTTAAATTTTTTGTTTACCCTTCATTATGATCTTTCAAACTTTTGTCATAGTAGTCTTTTTGGTGGAGGTACCAATAGTTGTACATTAGGAACTAAGATTTATGCATTAAGTTATGTTTTGTTGGTGTGTTAGCATTACATGACTTATTGCTTTTTGATTTAATAGACACATTTTATTTAATTATCACTATTGAGTGTTAAGTATTGGGTCCTCTCTCAACTAATAGTACTATACTATTCATAATATTAGTCTTTAAATGTACAACTACTATCACAACTACTAGTTCTTCTTAACTATTGGGCCCTGTACCTTAGAAATTTTAAAAGTTTTTAAATTTATTTTATGGGCTCTTTAATATTTTTATATGTTAATATTTGTTTAATTTTAATTAATTAAAAATAATAAATAACATTGCTTTTTGATTTAATAGACACATTTTATTTAATTATCACTATTGAGTGTTAAGTATTGGGTCCTCTCTCAACTAATAGTACTATACTATTCATAATATTAGTCTTTAAATGTACAAGTACTATCACAACTACTAGTTCTTCTTAACTATTGGGTCCTCTACCTTAGAAATTTTAAAAGTTTTTAAATTTATTTTATGGGCTCTTTAATATTTTTATATGTTAATATTTGTTTAATTTTAATTAATTAAAATAATAAATAACATTGCTTTTTGATTTAATAGACACATTTTATTTAATTATCACTATTGAGTGTTATGTATTGGGTCCTCTCTCAACCAATAGTACTATACTATTCATAATATTAGTCTTTAAATGTACAAGTACTATCACAACGACTAGTTCTTCTTAAATATTGTGTCCTCTACCCTAGAAATTTTAAAAGTTTTTAAATTTATTTTATGGGCTCTTTAATATTTTTATATGTTAATATTGGTTTAATTTTAATTAATTAAAAATAATAAATAACATTTTTTTATTAAACCGTTCATGGCATAATGTGTGGCATTGTTATTCTTGCCACTAAGATTCAAACCCTCACTAGGTCAATGAGCTCGTAGGCTTTGAGCCCTGCTGGTCAGACGTAGGGTCCCCACTGGACAACGAAATGTTCATAATAAGAGATAAGATCCCTCGTATGACTTCACCAGTTCATAGCTCCAGTAAAAAAAATGTTTATAGATTAAAAAAATTCTAATTAAATATAATTAAATTCAATTTATTATATGATCTAACTATCTCTATGTATTTTTATTCTGTGTATATTAGGAAGGTTTGTTATAGACTTGTTAGATATATCATTGGTAAATAGGAAGTATCGCAATCATTCTTTACCTTTGTTATAAAATTTATTAGACCAACTCACTCTTATTATTGCCTAATCTCCACTCATTTGAAATGATAAAGGAGTCAAATTTAAAATTCGCTGAGTATTTCCTTAATGCATTATATAAAGAAGCGTAAGGTATTAATGAGACAAGTTATTAAATCAAAGCCACTTTGAACAAAATGTATATCTTAATATTCTCTTATTTTTATTTTTTAATTTATTTTGAGTTCATATTTTAGATGCATTGTTTCAATGTATAATTTGACTATTTTGGTATATTTATTTATCTAGGATTTATTTTAGAATTTAGACACGTCATATCACTCTATTTAAAATTTATTTGACTCATTCTTAACAATAGTAGGTATGAGTTTTCCACAATCCATTAGATTAGTACAAATGTACTTCTCGATTTAATTGTGTGATGAAAAACACACACAGTTAAATCTAAAAGCACTTTTACATCATTCTCAATACTTTACTCACTTTAGACAAGATCACAATAATGATCCTATCCTTTCTTTGGACAAGTTAGTCCTTGGACAAGATTGCTAGCATGATCATGTCACCCACTTTTTAAATTTGAATCCTCACATTCCAAGGCCACAATCTTGGGATTTCACTATTATCCATCAATATAGGTGCCAAGCATTCAAAATTGTGTGTCAAGGGTTATGTATTTAAAGAATAATCCCTAGGTCATTTTAGAATTATGTAATCAATTTGAATAAAAACATGACAACACATCAATACCTCTATCTCTAACAATTTTGCAAACTCAATACAACAATTTCTCTGTCTACATTAACATCCACCTTCATGGTTACTCTTCTTTTTTACTATTAACTTAGTCTTGGGACTTGACTAAGGTGCAATGTTGACAAGTTCTTACCCATGTGCACTTCGACCAAAAGGCGAGTGATAAGATACCCATACACTAGCTTGCCAATTTGAGAGGATGGGCAATGACCCTAGAAGGGCAATCTCACCTGAGGTACATAGAGGAACCAAGATATCCAATACTAAATTTATCTACAGAGATGCAAACCTATAAATCAAAAAATTCAAAATTACATGTGTAATAACAAAATACATGATACACACAATAGTGAAGCTTCTATATTCACATCATGATGATACATACTACATCACATAGACAATTGACTACCCTTGCTCAAAGATAATGATGAAGCAAAAACTCTCACTACTTTCTTTCTTTGATCACCTAACTTAATACAAAATATGGATTAATCTATCTCAAATCTTCTCTTCTATCTTCATATACATAGGGGGTATTCTTTAATCCAAAACAATAGGTCAAAACTATACTGGGTCATTGGGGCTCATGGTGTTCTACATTTGATGGAGTGTTTTCTCAGGATTAAGGGATGGAGTTCATCACAAAATGATGTGGTACAGAGCAAAGAAGAATGTGATGATGTTAGAGGGATGATTGAAGTGATCTGGAGCATCTCAAGAAGTGTTGAAGGCAAGTTTCAAACCTTTGAAATGAGCAAATAATCACTTGTGACAAATTCACCTTTTTCCATCAGTGAGGAACTCAATACTACTACAATGAACACATCATCTACCAGGGAAAATGGTCCATCTATTGTGGAAAATACCAAAATATTGCAATAGATGCACAATCACCCATGGTAGAAGTGATGATTTCACCAAAACACAAACATAATGTGGAATATGAAGAGTTTTTGTCATTTGGTTCTCTAATTTATCATATAGTCATCCATCTTCATGATGGGAGATCAGAGAAATAGCATTTGTTGTTACACAAAAAGTAAAAGGATGGCTCTCATTTGTATGGTTGTTTTAGTCCATCTTATGATTGTATTAACAAAAATACTTACAAGAATTCTTTATGGTGACAAATGTGTTGCAGTTGTTGTAGAAGCTTTATTGTATTGTTGGAGCTCAAATATGACACAATAACATTGTAAAACATCTATAAGAAACTGTTCATAGTGATTTCAAGAGATTTTGGGCTTACTCTTACTAGAGTTTTTTTTCATTTGAAGGGTTTCTCTAGGGAAAACTTGTGCATTTGCATCTTGTGTGATGTTTCATATATTATTCTTTAAGATTCTAATGTTTCCATGTTATTTTTGTTGATATGCACATGATATGTTGATTTGGTAACAAACAGAGGTGGTAGATTGTTTGTATTAAGGGTTTTGTTGAAGATGTTTTTAATAAGTATGTGTCTTTTAGGGAAGTGTGAGGAATATCTTTCTTATTTATAGATTGAGTGCTATTAGAGTAGTTGAATCCTTTGGGAAAGTGAGTTTTGTAGGTTGTACGATATATGACATCTACTAAAAGGAAGCTAAAGTGTGGAAACACTTGTTGCGCTAATCTAAGAGGATGGACAAAAACAATAATCTAAAATAATTTACAAAAAAGAAACAACACAATATTTAAATCATTCATCATAACACAATGATGTATCCTAGGAAAAGCATTTTGAGAAAGAACCTAGCCTTCAAACTCTGAACCAATGTAGTAACCAATAAAAATATCAATTACAATGTAATCCAAGCAAGGAGACTTCATAGGAGACAACATTAACACTCAAATCTAGAGTCATACTGGCAACATAACAATGCCTACAAAATACACTATGCGAACTCCATCCCAAGCACTCAATAAATAGAGAAACCAATGTACATGAAAGCACTAAAGGGGAATCATAAAACCATAAGCTAATGTCACCCAAAAGTGGCACCTGAATCCTCTATTCAAATTCCAACACCCAAATCCTAAGAAGAGTCCTCATGCTAAATATAGCATATTCCTTACACTTGTCATAAGAATCCATCATAACATGTCATAGTTATCCTCCCAACTTGAGCACTCCAATTTATCTTATTCAAACCCTTCAAAGATGCTTTATAATAGTCATACTGACATGTCATAGGTTGGAAAATGTTCTTGGTCAACATGTGTAACTCTCTCTTACAACTATCTTACGTGTCATAAATGCTCTTACATTTTTTATGCGGGGGCTTAACTTGTAGAGGCAATAACTTTTGATTTGGGAAGCTAATTGAGCCCGTTGTTTTTAAATTGAAGATCTCAAAGAGGTCCATGTCATTGTAACCTAATTTAGTTTGGTAAAGCCCATTTCAATAATTTTTGGAGAAAAAATGGCATCTATAGCCCAAAAACTAATTTTAGTGTTCTCACCATTAAGTTGCAAGGTTAAGACACCTTTCCTAACATTTTCCCACTTGTCAAACACCTTACAAGAGAAAAGAGAATATAAAAATTATCAACTATCTATTAGGGGTTAAGAGGCTCATAGACTTACTACACCATCTAAACTTTGTTATGCTAATTAGCTCTATTAAAGGATCCACAACATTCTCCAGAGTATCAACTTTCTCTAGCAAGACTAATGCAGAAGCATCTGGGTTCATGAGTGATCCTGCATTGCCAAAAAAAATATTTTTCTAAGTTTTTGTTGTTGTTGTTGTTTTCTGTTGTGTTACAGTGGTTTTACCTAGGAGGAATTTTCCATGAGTTTTGGCTAATTTAAGTGCATTTTGGGCCATGTTTTACACTTCTGATCGATAGCTATCACAGTTTGTGAACTGCTTGGTTCACCGACATCAGTTTGCACCAATGCCTTTTCGCCAATTGACTACTTTGAGGAATACTTCTTTGTTATTGGTGAAAAGAAGTTTGGAAACTTAGTTTTCCACTATCAAGCCTCTGTATCACCCAAAACGAAGGTTCATGAACCCTTTGGTTCGTCGATGGTTCATATTGCTGACAAAGATTTTACAAAGGGAGTTCAAAGTTTCTCAAACTACGTGTGTTAATGTTTTGGGTGAATCCATGTGGTCACACATGTCATTATTTTATTGCTTCACGTTCCTTCAATTTTTCGTATGTGCATGCTTATTAGTTTGGCCCAAGTTTGTGAGGTTGCATGGTGTTGACATGTGTCACACTCCCATAGTGTCTCAAGCACATTGTTGGTAAATGAGACCTTTCCACTTGGCGTCATCTTATTGCATCATGTGAATCCTTCATTTCATGAGCTTCATAAAGTGCCTTCAAGAAGTGTTTGCAATATGCGTTGTCTGAAGTTTGTGGAACTATCAGCATTGACACATGGCAATGTCTTATTGCATCGCATGATTTACATGTTTTGCAAGATTCATAAAGTGTCTATAGGGAGTAGTTGCAATGTGTAATATGCGATGAAAGTTAAGTCCATCTTCATTGGGATACATTGTAAGGGGATGTGACATTGAATGTTTCAGTTGAAGATATTTGACTATTCAATTTTCTTAACTGGAATGTGCAACCATCCAACTTCTACCAGTGAAGTTTAAAAGGGGTTATTCATTGTTAATTGGGGTAGACATTTTGACAAAAAAATTTGGTATTGGTTTGCTGGTTTGAAGATTGTACCTTGATTCATAAATTGTACTCCTATAAATTATTTGTACCGTTGCATATATATAATAAATTGTTCTTGTTGAATTTGGAAATTTTGATTGTTGTTGATTTGCTGTTCATCCTGATTATCTGATAAGGCACTCAGGGTTTGTCTTGCACTAAGTGGTATCAGAGCACGATTTCTTGTTGAGGTTATGAGCATGTCAAGGAAAGGATTCTAAATTTTTTTGTTGTGGGTAGAGAAGAATGAGTGTAGGCTTGCAACTATAGAAAATCTAGAGAAGACATGGCACAGAGAGGACATGTTAGGCCACGAGTTGGTGATATGGCGATTGTAGAGATGCTAAGAGGAATAACAACAAGGTTAGATGCCATGGAGATGGTGTAGTGTAGAGGAGTACATGTTGAAGATGTGAGTGAGGATGAAGAAGAAGTAGAGGTCAGAGAAGATGATGCAAACAAAGAAGGAGATGAACCAAAAAGGCAATTTTTAAGAGCAATGTCCAAAATAAGTAGTAGCCTCATTTGGATCCTTTGAGTTATAATGGTAGTTTGAATCCAGAAGAATTGATCGGCTAGATTTCAGAAATGGATAAGTATTTTGATTTTGAATCAATTGAAGACCCTAAGAAAGTGAAATTTGCCTATATGAAGTTGAAGGGTCATGCCTCCTTGTGGTGGGAATATGTTCATACAAAAAGACAAAGAAAAGGTAAAGAGAAAATCAAATCCTGGGAAAGAATGGTAACTAAGTTGAAGGCTAAGTTTTTACCAATACACTATCAAATTAGTTTGTTCAAGAAATTGTAGAACCTGAAGCGAAAGGAGAAAAATGTATGAATATGATGAGGAATTTTATAGATTGAATATTTGGGTTGGCCATGTAGATGATGATGCTGAAAAAATTTCAAGATATATCAATGGATTACATTATTCAACTCAAGATGAAATAAGCATGGTGTGAATCACAAGTGTTGAGGAAGCCTATCAGTATGCCTTGAAGACTAAAGAAAAACTTGCAAGAAAACAAAACAATTCCAAAGGTAAAGGTAGATTTTCATATGGAAGAGGATACCAAAGTAAACAAGGAGAGGCCAGTTCCACACAAATACCCAAGAAAATAAAGAAAGAGGAGATTACTCATGAGGAAGAAAATATTATTCTAGAGGTAGAGGATCATTTGGAAGAGGTAGAAGAAGAGGATTTGGTGGCACTTGTTTTCAGTGTGGAGAAATTAGACATAGGGCATTTGGATGTCCTCAGATATAGTAGAGTAGTGGGAAAGGAAAGGAGGCAAGAGTGGATGTGGCACAAGCCGATAATGAAAGTGTGGCTTCACCAAAGTGTGGAGAAGAATTTGAGGATGGAGAATCCTTGATGTTAGAGAAACTTGAACTAGTTCAGAGGAGAAATTTGTTTCAGACCAAATGTAAGTCAGGTAGTAAATGTTGCAAAGTGATAGTGCACAGTGGTAGTACCAACAATATAGTTTCTGAAGAGATGTTAAACAAATTGAAGCATCCTAGTCCATACCGAGTTTCTTGGTTGCAAAAGGAACATCAATTGGTGGTAAGTGAACAATGTCTTGTAAGCTTTCAAATTGGTAGTTATAAGGATGAAATTCTATGTGATGTAATGCCAATGGATGCATGCCATATCTTGTTGGCTAGACCATGGTAGTTTGGCATACAATCTATTCATGATGGAAGAACAAATACATATAGGATAAAGAAGGATGGGAAAGAGTAAACCTTGAATCCATTGAAGGATAAGGAGGATGAAGTGGAGAAAAGTTTGAAAGTTTGTTTAAATTATGGAAAGAAATTATTGAAAGAGTTGAAGAAAGAGGGAGCATGTTATGCATTTATTCTGAAGCTTGTAGTAGCCATGACAACAAAGAAACACGAAGAACTACCCAAAGAAATTCAAGAAATTCTGAAAGAATATGCAGATATAATGATGGAGTTACCAGATGGACTACCACCTGTGAGAGGCATTAGCCATTGTATGGATTTGTTACTTGGTGTGAGTTTACCTAACAAAGCACCATATAGAATGACACCTATGGAGAATGAGGTGATAAATAGGTAAGTACAAGAGTTGTTGGATAAGGGGTTGATCAGGGAAAGTCTCAGTCCATGCGATGCACCAAAAGTGTTGACATCAAAGATGGATGGAGAATGGCGTATGTGTACAAATTTGAGATCCATAAACAAGATAACCATCAAGTATAGGTTTCCATTGCCACAGATGGATGATACGATGGATTTCTGAAGTGAAGCCAAGTATTTAATGAAAATTGATTTAAAGAGTGGGTACCATCAAATAAGGATAAGAAAAGGGGACAAGTGGAAGACTACTTTCAAAACCAAAGATGGATTATACAAATGGTTGGTGATGCTGTTTGGATTGACAAACACACCTATCACTTTCATAAGATTGATGAATGAAGTGTTGAAGTCTTTTCTTGGTAAGTTTGTCATTGTGTATCTTGATGATATTCTAATTTTTAGTAAGACAAAGGAAGAACATTTGTTGCATGTTAGGGTAATATTACAGAGATTGAAAGAGGAGAAATTATTAGTAAATTTGAAGAAATGTAGTTTTATGAAAAAAAATTGGTATATTTGGGGTTTGTTGTTTTTAGTGATGGTCTAAAAATGGATCCTGAAAAGGTCAAGGTGATTGTGGATTGGCCTTCACCCTGAAGTATGTTTGAAGCTAGAAGTTTTCATGGATTGGCAAGCTTCTATAGGAAGTTCATCCATAATTTCAATGGGATTTATTTACCTATTACTGAAATGATGAAGGGTACTAGGAAATAATTTGTTTGAATAGTTGCAGTAGGGAAAAGTTTTAAATTGTTGAAGACAAAAGTGACTGAACAACCAGTGTTGGCACTACCATATTTTGGAAAAGTTTTTCAAGTTGACTATGATGCAAGTGGGACATAGATAGGAGGAGTCTTAAGTCAAGAAGTAAGACCAATTGCATACTTTAGTGAGAAGTTGAATGAGGAAAAAAGGAAATATTATGTATATGATCAAGAATTCTATGCAATTGTAGAGGCACTCAAGAAGAGGAGACATTATTTGCTACCAAAGGAGTTTGTATTGTATATTGATCATCATGCTTTGCAGTTCATAAGCAACTAGGGTAAGTTGAATCAGAGACACTTGAAATGGATAGAATTTCTATAGAGTTATTCTTTTGTTTTGAAACATATGAGTGGAAAGTCTAACCAGGTAGCTGATGCATATAGTAGGAGATGTTTGTTGTTGAATGAATTGATAGTGAATGTAGTTGGTTTTGATTCTCTATAGGATTTTTATGAAGAGGATGTTGATTTCAAAGAGGTGTGGGTTACTTGTATGAATCTAGTAGAGAAGGATAGAATGCCATGGCTGGAGTATATTATTCAACAAGGTTTGTTTTTCAAAGGCAAAAGACTATGTATATCTCAAGGGTCAATGAGGGATAATTTGGTGAGAGAAAAGAATATTGGTGGATTGAGTGGAAACTTTGGTGTTGATAAAATGTTGACACAATTGAATGAATTATTTTTGGCCTGGTATGGCTGCAGATGTGAAGAAATTGGTGTAAGGTTGCAAAGTTTGCAAACATGCTAATGGAGTAAGGAAGAATACGAGTTTGTATCAACCATTGCCTATACCAGAGAGACTGTGGGAACACATAAGTATGGATTTTGTTTTGGGATTGCCTTGGACACAGAGAGCTAATGATTATATTTTTATTGTTGTTGATAGTTTTTTGAAAATGGTTCATTTTATTCCATGTCAAAAGAGTAATGATGCTTCCCACATAGCTACATTACTTTTCAAGGAGGTTGTTAGGCTGCATAGTTTGCCTAAGAGTATTGTTTCAGATTGTGATGTGAAGTTTGTTGGCCATTTTTGGCATACCTTGTGGAAGAAATTGTGTACATAATTGGGTTTTAGTTCTGTGTACCATCCTCAAACTAATGGTCAAACTGAAGTTATCAATAGAAGTTTGGGTAATTTGTTGATATGTTTGGTAGGTGATAAACCAAACCACTGGAACTTGGTATTGGATCAAATAGAGTTTTCTTATAATAATTCAGTTAATAGGATGTAGTGAAAAGTCCTTTTCATATTTTCTATGGGTATAGCCTGAGAGGTGTTGATGAGTTGAGGGATAGTGCTGATTTGCAAGGAAGAGTGCAATAGTTGAATATTTTGCTGAGTACATTCATGATTTGCATAAGGAAGTGAAAGAAATTTTGGAGAAGAGCACCACCAAATACAAAGAGCATGTTGATATGCACAGGAGAGAGCAGGAGTTTTAGGTTGGTGATTTGGTATTGACACATTTACAGAAGGAGAGGTTCCCACATGGAACATATAATAAATTGAAATGGAAAAAGATAGGGCCTATTAATGTGTTGAGAAAGTTTTCATCCAATGCTTATGAGACTGAACTTCCAGCAGGTATTGATATTTATCCTATCTTCAATGTTGTGGATTTGTACATATATTATGAAGGAGAGTCAAGTAGACAAGGGAATTCAAATTCAAAATTTTAGGATGTACATGAGTGGATTCATCAATTTCCTAAGAAGAAATCTGAACAAGTAGATAGGGTGATTGATTCCCGAGTGGCCAAAACAACAAGGGGAAATGAATACATGGAGTATCTTGTCCATTGGAAGGATATGACAGCAGATGAAGCCTCTTGGATGCAAGCTTCAAAATTGGTTAAGTATGGGTTACCCATTCCAGACTCACCTAAATGTTCATGAGTTGCAACCTCATGGAACATTTCACTTACCCGGTGTGTCCGATGTAGGAGCATCTGGGTTCATGAGTGATTCACATCGCTAATGTTTTTTATTTTTCTAAGTTTTTGTTGTTCTTTTCCTATTGTGTTGTAGTGGTTTTACCTAGGAGGAATTTTCCATGAATTTTGGCTAAGTTAAGTGTATTTTGGGCCATGTTTTACACTTTTGATCGACAGCTTTCACAGTTCGCGAATTGCTTGGTTCATCGACATCAGTTCGTGTTGATGCATTTTCACCGATTGACTACTTTAAGGAATACTTCTTTGTTATTAGTGAAGAAAGAAGTTTGGAAACTTGGTATTCTACTGTCAAGCCTCCGTATCACCCAAAATGAAGGTTTGCAAACCCTTTGGTTTGCCGATGGTTCATACTACCAACAAAGATTTTATAGAGGGAGTTCAAAGTTTCTTGAACCACATGTGTTAGTGTTTTGAGTGAATCCATGTGGTCACACATGTTATTATTTTATTACTTTGTGTTCCTTTAGTTTTTTGCATGCACATGTTTATTAGTCTAGCCCAAGTTCGTGAGGTTGTGTGGTGTTGACATGTGTCACACTCCCATAGTCTCTCAAGCACATTGTTGGTAGATGAGACCTTTCCACTTGGCATCATCTTATTGCATCGCATGAATCCTTCATTTCATGAGATTCATAAAATGTCTTTGAGAAGTGTTTGCAAAATGCAATGTCTAAAGTTTGTGAACCTACCAACGTTGACACATGGCAATGTATTATCACATCACATGATTTACATCTTTTGCAAGCTTCATAAAGTGTTTGTGGGGAGTGGTTGTGATGTGTGATATGTGATGAAAGTTAATTCCATCTTCACTAGGGTACATTATAAGGGGGATGTGACATCGAATGTTTCAGTTGGAGATACTTGACTATTCAATTTTCTTAACTGGAATGTACAATCGTCCAATTTCCACCAGGGAAGTTTAAAAGGGGTTTTGCATTGTTAATTGGGGTAGGCATTTTGACAAAAAAATTTGGCACTAGTTTGTTGGTTCAAAGATTGTACCTTGATTCAAAAAATGTACTATAAATTGCTTGTACCACTGCATATATTAATAAATTTGTTCCTGTTGAATTTTAAAATTGTGATTGTTGTTGAGTTGTTGCTCATCTTGATTGTTTGATAAGGAACTCAGAGTTTGTCCTACACCAAAGACACTCCCATCTTCCACCATGTCATATACAAAATGATACCATGCATCAATGTGCTTTGCAATAAAAGGCTAGGTTTGTTTCCAAGATGATGACACTCTAACTATCACAGTAAACTCTAACTAATCTTTGATGTAGCTCAATATTCAAACACAAGATTAAAATCCA
Source organism: Cunninghamia lanceolata (assembly GCA_027924645.1). NCBI lineage: Eukaryota > Viridiplantae > Streptophyta > Pinopsida > Cupressales > Cupressaceae > Cunninghamia > Cunninghamia lanceolata. The sequence goes on along the minus strand of BSBN01000178.1, from coordinate 3,409,816 downwards.
AATAGACTCCTTATAGGCATGAGCAGTTTTCATGTACTTTGCCTCTATTATGGATATAAAAACCATGTCATGTTTCTTACTCATCCAACTCATTGCACCACTGAGTAAGCTAAACATGTAGTCACTAGTAGACCTTTTGTTGTTTACATTCCCTAGCTAATCCGAATCCCTTAATATCTACTAAGTGTTGGTCCTCTAAAATATCACCATAATAACAAATGGAATACTCACAAGTACTCCACAAATACTTGAATATCCTCTTCACTACAATCCAATGTTCTTGTCTAGGATTAGCCATGTTTTGACTCAAGACTCACACTATTTAGCTAATAGTTGGTTTGGTGCAGACCATAACATACATAAGGCTCCCAATTTCACTAGGAAAGGGCACTACAATCATCTCCTCCATCTTTGTAGGTGTCATAGGATATAGCTCAATTAAAATCTATGTTCCTATAGAAATAGGAATAGTCATTGTTTTGTTTTTGACCATACTAAAACACTACAAAAAGACTCAATATACTTCATCTTACCAATCCAAATTTGTTTATTAGCCCTATCCCATACAATTTCTATCCCAAGGGTGTACTTAGTAACTCCTAAGTCCATTTCAAACTATGATGGAAGTTGGGATTTCAAGTCCCTAATCATTTCCTTACTCTTACCAAATAATAGCATATCATCAACATACAAAGTAATACTGATAAAATGATCATCATTTTGTTTATAGTAAACACAATGATTTGACTTAAACTTGATAAACCCCAACCCCAAAACATATGAATCAAACTTTTATACCACATTATATGAAGCTATTTTAAACCATAGAAGGATTTATTCAATCAACAAACGAATCTTTCTTTACCCTTCTTAGTGAAGTGCTTTCATTGTGACATGTAGATCTCTTCCTCTAGATCATCGTGCAAGAAAGTTGTCTTCGCATCAATCTTCTCAACCCCAAGATCAAAATTAGAAAAATAATCTAACAGAGTTTTGATAAGATGTCAACTTTGTAACATAGGAGAAAATCTCACTAAAATTTATTCCCTCAACTTGGGAATAACCTTTGGCAACCAACCATGCTTTGTGTTTCTCATTGTTACCATCAAATCCTGAATTCTTTGTGAACACCCGTTTGCAACCAATGAGTTTGCATCTATTAGGAAACTATACCAAGTCCTATGTATCATTCTTCTTTAGTGTAGCCATCTCCTCATCCATGGTTCATTTCCAAGACTCACAATCATCCATGTCGATTACCTCTTAAACTATTTTTGGCTCATCAATGCTAGTTAACAAATAAAATATACATCTAAAATCAAGTGGGCTATACCATTTGGGTTTCCTTCCCTACTGAGTGGACCTCCTCAAAAGTTGAGGTGGAGGTTATACTTCTTATAAACACTTTAATCTCTCCATATTGTCCTCCTCATCTAGTACAACTTGAACTTCTAGTGCATCCTTCTTAGTTTTTAGTTGTAGCTACATAATTGAATTCCTATTCTCCTTTGGTTTCTCAATTGTAGTGGAAGGTTTGACTTCCCTAAAAATCACATTCTAACTATAGAAAAAAATTCTAGCCATAGGATCCCAAAGCTTGTACCCTTTCACACCAACACTATAGACAATTAAGATACATTTCATAGCCTTATTATTAAACTTTGACCACTTCTCCATAGGCACATGAGCACATGCCTCACAACCAAATAAATGAAGATTCTAAAGTGAGGAATTTGTGTTTGTCCAAACCTCCATGGGGATTTTCTCCACAAGTATTGGTGTAGGAGATCTATTGATTAGGCAACATGCAATAGCTATTAGTGTAGAAGATTATTGTTATTACTTATTATTTAATAAGTAATTATACATGTACTTCAACACTTGGCATTAAGCCATCTTAGGTGGCTATGTGGTGACTTGGAGAGTTGGTCAAACTCTTCCAAGGTATGTGGTGCCACCTCCTAGTATGTGGCATGTCCTCTTGCTATTTTAGAGTAACAAACTCACCACCACTATTGGTGTGTATAAGTCAACTTCTTATTCGACTCAACCACCTCTCACTATATGTACAAACTGTGTTCATAATATTATCCAGTTCAACTTATTCATTTTCATGTGTTCTCTTTTGCATTGCATTATTTATTTTCAATCACAGAGGTTGAGCGTGTGGTTGCTTGTCTTCCATGGCTTGTGGGGGCAAATTGTGCCCAACCAGAGGGGGCTTAACTCACTTCATTTTTATGTTTTTTAAAATTTTTGGGAAAACATGAAAAATATTTAAATTATTTTCACTTGAAAGGCAATTTTTATTAAAATTTCTAGTGTCAGAAAAAGGAAACAAGGCAAAATAGAAAAATCAATGTAACTTTTGAATGGAAACTCAAAATTGAGTGCCTTTTTTTTGTAAAGTGATTGTTTTTTCAAGTTCAGTTCATTGCATGCAATTTTACACTATCATTATAAATTACCATTTTTCATTCCAATTGGACTTGCTTATGAACTAAAATTATAAAGTGCCAAATTTAGGGGGATAAAAATATTGAACTATGGGCCCGGTGTATTGTGTCATGTCTAGTGCACTTTTGTTATGTCGTGTCTAGTACACCTCTACATCTCATTCAACATTTTATTTCCACACTTTTTTCTACTTTTTCAGTTTGAGGTAATTGAACAATTTTGGGGGATGTTCATATATGCACCAAAATTAAAGTTGTAAAATCAAGGGGGGTTCATCATGGTTTTTTTCCATCCTTCTATTGTCACACTAATTTCAAAGAACTATCTATCTTGGAAACAAGGGATAAAGAATCACTGTCTTGAGTAAGATTTATTTCCCTATCTCCTTGGACTCATTCTTGAGCCAAGTGACTATAAAAAGAAGAATGCATGGTTTAACAAAAATGACATGGTCTATGGAATAATATGTCTTACTATTTCTAGGGGTTTTCTACATCACATAGAGCACAAAAATGACATTGTCTATGGAATAATATGTCTTACTATTTCTAGGGATTTTCTATATCACATAGAGCACACTGAGTTCCCTTTCACTTCTTGGACCATCATCCAACAATTGTATGGAGACTTTGGATCTTCATCTAATAGTGATGTTTCCTTGGATGACCAAGCTCTTGTGGATAATATTGAGACTTATGTTGCCACATCTTGTGTGGACACATCCTTATGTGATGATCAATTTATTTGGTTTACATACATTAATACCTCATCTACAATACCTATTTCTACTTCAAATTTTAGAGTATCTTCTTTGAGAGCTTCCAATGATTCTTTGAATTAGGGTCATTTTCTGGATTCACCTCATTGGGATAAATTTCTATTAGACATCTCTTGTTTGTTTATAGAGTCCTGTTGGTCATGATGTTAGTCATTCACAAACATAGAATAAAAGTTACACAACAACCTTTACTCATCTTGAAAGATACGATGAATTCAGAGAATTCATGATCCCAAGTCTCCGTTGATTAGGTCTTAATCTATTGACGTTACTCAATGGTTGATGTGTGTTGCTGTTTTCCATTCAGGGGCCTTACGTATTTCTGCAAAGTTCATCATTATTTCTTCAAATATCTTGCTCTGTATGTCTGCTCTGCATAAATCTCCAACAATTCTACCTCTGCACTGTGAATTTAGTCAAATAATGTGCCTACAGGCTGATATTTGCATGATTTCTACCATTATTTATGATTCTTTGCATGATATTTTCAATACTACTGTTAGTGCCTGAATTGACTGACAGTTTTTGAGCAATTTTCATGCAGGCACCTTCCCTAAATATCCAAAAAATGTTCTAAGTGTTGGACCTCCTCAGCATTTTTCAGCTGCAGCATCATTTTTTCCTGAGGAGGAGGTCATCATCATCATGTTCTCTGTCGACCGGTTTCTCATCAGGATCATCATGTTTCAATATCGGGTGATGTTTGGATATCATCCCGATCCTGCTGATGAGCTACAGTGTGCCCTGATTTTCTTGCGGGGGGTGATTTTTCAAATATCTGGTGATCTTCCAATTATCACCCTGCCCTTATATGATGATGATGTCACCCCGATCTTCCGAAGGGGTCATTTTCTAAGTTGTTCGACCCGACCTATTTTTTCTTAAGGGTCGTCGTCATCATCATCATATTTCCAGTTATCGCCGTGTTGCTTGCCAGGGTCATCATATTTTGGACGTCAAGATGATCTTAGTCAATATCATCCTGATGTTGTTGTATCACTTCATGTTCGTTGTTTTATCATCCTGATGATGCTGACGTCATTCTTACGTCAGGGTGATATCCGCTTTTCTGCCTATCTGCATCATGATATTTCCGAAGGGAGATATCCGCCTGTCAGCTTCGTGCATTATCTAGTGGGGGGTGATCTTTTCAAATATCTGGCATATTCATCTATCACCCCGATCTTATAGTGGAGCTACAGTGCAGCATGATATTTGTGCATCAGGATGATATTTCCAAATATCCGGTTATCTTCCGAATATCATCCTGATGTCGATATGATGATGACGTCATCAAGGTCCGGGGGGGTCATATTTCTAACACTGATCATCTTGTGGAGATCCCCCGATATTTGCAAACATGATGATGACGTCATCCGGATATGAGGAGGTGCGCAGTAGGCAGATATGCTGATGACGTCAGCAGGATATGACGGTGACGTCATCAGGATGTTCATCGGCCAGACTTTTGGTATCAGCTAAGCAAGAGGATCTTCCTCCGATGGATCAGGTTGTGCCGATGAAGGCGATTATCATGCAGGTTATATTGCGATATGATGCTGACGTCAGGGTGATATTTCAAGCGACAGGATATCATGCTGTTGGAGGATGATGATGAAGTCTTATACTAGTGTCGTTAGGAGCAAAAGCACCGACATTATATATGCTCGTGGCCTAGTATATAAAGTGTTGAAAAGGTCACCGCAGGGTGCATGTGGGATAATTGATATCCTGCATATTTGAAATATCATGACGATGAGGTATCTTGGCGGGAAATGGTTGCGATGCACAGTTTGACGTTTTCCTGAGGCCGCGGGTTGGTGCGCCATTAATGGCGAAGGTTGCAGAGGTATGGACGGATCTGGTACCCGATTGAAGGTGTACATCAATGGACAGTGGCGCAGGGCTCGAGGTTTCTTCCTGTCTCCTCCCCTACCTGCTGCATTCATGTTTGGGCGCCAATCTGGTAATGCGTTGGGCACCATTTTTCTGATACTGTGTATCTGGCGGGATTTTTGGTCAACCATGTAATTAATTGCTGTGGTACACTACCTGGCTGTTATAAACAGGAAGTGTTACTCATTTTTGGTTGTTGAAAACTGGACATTTTGGCTCTGTAATAAGATACAACTGGTTTTGGTTGCTCTGTGCAGCAAAACTTGTGAGTTTATGTATCTCCTGTTGTACGATTTGGCATGAATCCACTGATTTCATGGTTAATCTTATATGAATAATGTTGTGTTTGCATGTGTTATGCTGATTCTGTCTCCAGTTTTGCACGTATCTTTCTTACTGCAATAGGGATGCCATAAGTATAGACAGCTTAACACTCTTTATTGGGAGATATCTGTAAGGCAGATATCATGTGTATCCCCCTGAAATCTAGTTTTAGCTATTCATGTTGATCACTCACAGGTGTATGTCTACCGACTCCAAGCCCTGGATAGGTACCAATCTAGCTCTGTGTTGAGGTTATACACCATGTCCAGCTTTGCATCCAAAATTCAAACTAAACCATTTCATACTTCCACCTGTTAGTTGTAGGAGTAGGATTAGGAACCCCCTGCATGCTCTCATACCCAACCAGACATCATGTCCAAGAATGTTGCCAGCCTTGTGATCTATCATACAGATCTTGGTCCATACATGAGAGTATTCTGCCTGTTGTTGTCAAGTTAGATCTTTCTATCTTTGAGCTAGTCAAGGTTACATCTTGAGTTATAGGGATACCCCCCTTGGTGCGGCAGAACCAAAAGTGAAGGGGAGGCAGCTCACGCAACCTCCTGTATTTAGTTGGCTGAATCTGCCTGTGCATTAGAAGTGGCAAATCCTAATGCTGATTCAGAAGAAAAACCAACAACTACATGCATTTAACTCAAATATGCTAATGATTTTCAGTTACCTACGGGATTTCAGCATATTTCTCTGTTCTGCTTAAGATTATCAGTTTATTTTCAATTGTGATAGTGAGATGCTCTGAAATTGAAAGAAATTAAAGGAAATACTTCTAATTAAGTTGAACCTTTAGCTTTTGATCCACATACATGCTTGATACTGTCATGAGGAGAAGAAATCAAACCATATATTCACCAGGACATTCCACAGCTAGATACAGTTGATGCAAACTTCAGAGGATAATGAATGAAAACAATACATGCAACATGATGAGCACTCCAAGGGACGCAGCAAATCAAAGCACATATCTAGAATTCAGACATGGATTACTCAAGATTTACGAAGATTTGTAATCAAAACACTCTTCTCTTTCATTATGTATGCAAAAGACATGTACATATACAGCAGCTTTGAAATAAGTCCTGAATATTTCAGCAATCAAATTTCAATTAAGTTCCGAATGAATATAACAAGGCATTCCACCACCTTTTATAGAATAAGGTGAGGAATCCGTTACAAAAGATCCACGGATCTGATTTATCAATATAAATCAACGGTCATCACTTCATGACTTGTCAATTTTACAAAAGACACAAGTTGCCAGCTGGCAACTATCTATACTGCATATGCAAAATACTTCCCTTCCACCTTGCCCTCTAATGCTTCGAGCATGTCTGCTTCAATGCCCATTAAATCGCGTAGCCTCATGCTGATCTCCCTCAGCTTATTATTGCATCTCTTGAGGACTCCGCATTCGAACTGTACATCTTTATACCATATATCCACTAATAATGCAGTATTATTATTTAACACCTGCTTACTGATAAGCAGTTGTGGATTTATCTTCCTTATTTCGTCCAGCAGGCTGAGGACTCTCTCCAGTTTATAAGACCTTTTTCCGGTCAGCATCTACAACCTGTCCACCTTGGTTTTGGAGTCACTCAATATGCTCCATCTCTTCAAAGAACCTTTCATTATTTCAATGGCATCATCCAATGTGGATGACACCCATTTTCTGATTACGGACACCTCATGTTTCATGAGGTCCAGTTTATTTACCTCCTCCTGAGAAATGGCAGTCAATGGGACTGCAGCTTCACCTGTGGTATCCTCAGGGTTGGTTAAACCCTTAATGTATGCATGCAACTGAGCAATGTGCTCTTTATGTTGCTTATTCTTCTCCTTCTCTCTTTTCACCTTCTGAATTAGAGAGTCAATAATGTCTTTTCCCTCCTGACCTTCCTGCTCTTCATTGGCAAAACCTAAATCAACTGTGCTTATCTGGAACTCATCCACAGTGATTTTGCCTTTCTCTTTCTCTACGGCAGGCACAACAATCTATGCGGTCCTTCTCCCTGTCGCCGGATCTCTTTTGATGGCCGAAGTCATCCTGGCCTTCCTCCTGGGTTTTACTATATCTGCGGCGAACAGGGTGGAGACATCGAACTCTTGAATCTCCAGCTCTTCCTCAACATTCACCTCCTTTTCTAACCATGGAGGCACCTGATCATGCTTCTCAGCATCATGATGCTATTCACCTCTATCTCCTGTTTCCACCAACAAGCGTTGTGGAGATGGTGACTTTTCTTTTTCCAGCTCTTGATGCTCGCCTTGTTGCTGTTGATCCTGAGGTGCCTCCTCCTATTGAGGAGCTTCTTTTTCCGGAGGAGCATCTTCTCTGTGTGGGGAACCTGGCGGTGTACCTGTAAGTAGATCATGATGATCATGATCTTTTTCCTTCGTTATTTCACCTGTCCCCAGTTCTTCCCCCTGTGGAGGTTGATCATCCTCCTTTTGTTTTTCTACTTCTGGTGGTATGTCCACCACCTTTGATATTGTAGGATCTGCTTGAGGTGATGGCATCTGCTCCGCAGCGGCTATCTGTTCTGTACCTGCAGCATCCACCTCTTGTGCCTTGTTGGCAGGATCCTCTATCACTTCTTTCTTCTTATCATCAGCCTTTGCTTCTTCTCGGACCTCTACTATAGCAGGTCCTGCTGATGTATCCTGTGGGCTCTATTGGCCTGATTCAAGAACGTGGCCTTCTGTTTCTGCCCTCTCTATCTCTTCTATTAAGTGGCCCTTATCAGGTGATCCGGCTGGCTGTTCAGGACTTGCATCCTGCTTCTTTGTTAAGTCTACCACTGCAGGACTTGTCACCTCAGCGATCAATGTATCCAGCCCTATGTCCTGAGCTACCTGCTCTGGGCTCTTCTCTGGTTCTGGGCTCTTTTCTTGCTCCGCCTCTGCTTGTTTCATCTCTTCAAGCGTTGATTGGACAGATGGAGGCTTGTGAGGAGCCACACTGATGCCAGCAGCCGCAAGTGTTTCCATTTCTTGTGCAGCTACATCCTGCACCACCTCATCGTCAGACAAGTTTATTGTCTCGTCTAGCGAGACATGCTTTTCTGCTTGTGCCTGAGATGATTCCTTTTGTTGCTCTTCTGCAAGTTCTGTTTTGAACTTGACAATGGTAGGAAGTGGAACATTGTGCTGAAGTTCCTTCTGCACTTCACTACCTGCCCCTTGTAATTGCACTGGGGGTTGACTGATCTCACCTCTCATGGAGGTTCTTGGTTTCTTAGGTGTGGTAGGAACCAACACCTGCGGAGCTCTCCTCTTTCTTCTGATTATCAATGGAGCTTCCTCCTCTTCTTCAAGCTCTTCCTCCATGAGGATATCCTTGCCTGGTTGTTTGGATGATTGACCCACTTCTTGGGTCTCTATGGTTCCAGCCTCTGCTGTCTTGGCTTTCTTGGGCTTTGGAGGAGAATTTGATTCTGACCCTGATTTGGCTACCTCCTCCGCTGTGAATACTGCCCTGTCAACTATGACCCCTTTGGGTCCCTTTTCCACCTTCTTGCCCCTTGGGGCTCTCTTGCTTGGCTGCTGTGGTGGAGGAATCCTCTCTCCCTTGGTCTTCCGCTTCTCCAGCAGGAAGTCATCATATTCGTCTGTGGGGATGTCCTGTCCCTTCTTCTTGCTCTCCACCGTGATGGCAACACCCTTTTTCTTCAATGCCTCTACCTGTGCATCTACCCAAGCTTGGGTCAAGTGTATGGTTCTAGCAAAGAATGGGTCCAAGGACATATCCTCCTGCATGGTGAGGTCAGGGGCAGAAATGGTATCATTGTAGATCTTCTTCTGCTCATATTCATCTGCCATGATCCTGCCGTCATCACTCTTCAGCTGCTGAGGGAGGGGTATGCAGTCAAATGTCCTTATCTGGTTCAGAGTTAACCTCTGATACCTCCTCCTCCTGGCCTCTGCCTCATCTTCGCAGTCAGCCCAAAAATCTTCTAGGTGCCTTTGGTGAATTGGCTTTCCTAGAATCTTCTGCATTCGGCCGTAAGGATCATATGGTCTCGTTACTGGGAAGGGCAGTAAATTCATTTTGTTCAGAGTGACCATCACCTTCTTAATATTGTCAGAGTCAGGGCACATGTAGTTGCCAATGCTGACTGGGAACAAAATTGGTGGCAGCTTCTTGGCATCCTTATACGTCTGTATGATGGTGGAGCCCTGCCTGATAAATTCCATTAATACTACTGCATCTGTAGGATACCTTGGCAACATCAGGGGATGCCCTTCAAAACCTTCTATCCTGATGTAGGAAAAGGTGGCAAATTGGATGTACCATGCCCCATGCCTGTATACTGCCTCCTGAGCTTCCATGCTCAGTCTTTTAGTTCTATCATCTTCCATGGTCCTTACCAGATGCATAGAGAATGCATCATTGACCAGTTTGTAGTCCTTGATGTAATTGGTTCCTTGCAGCTGGGGATGATGATCCCATATATATGCTGCATTTGTGCCTGTTAGCTTTCCCTCTGTGACCAGGGCATCAAAAGTACCTCTATATGCACAGGAATAAACAATGTAAGAGGTCATATAGAAGGCACAATCTGAACCTCCCAGGTTCAGCAGCTGCTCATGTAGAGCATCACTTATGATTTGGCCCCACAGTGGCTTGATGTCTGCATATAGGCACATCATTATTATGCCGTACATCCAGTCTCTGAATTCTCTAGTATCAGGCTGGCCAGTCACCCTGTTCAGTAGGGCAATCACATACTGATATTCTTCATTAAAATCAAATTTGAACATGTGCACAGGGAGCTTGGCCGCTGCATTATATGTGCTGTTCTCGGCCCGCCAAGCATACATGTTCTTTCTGGCCGTCTTCTTGTTGGCCTCATATTCTCTTTCAGACTTCTTCAAGTCTACACTCTTTACCTTGCTGCCCATTGGTAGTCCAAATATTTGGGATAGACCTTTGATGGATAGGTCTGCATACATTCTCCCATGCTTCACCACCTGCCTCGTCTGAGGGTTGTAGTTCCGGGCCCACTCAATAACTAGCTCCGGAGACTCCATGGAGTAGGGGAAGCCAGCAGCGTTCCACATACCTGATACAAACACAGCGTCCAGCACTGGACTCTTATCCTGCCCATCATTCAGCTTGGCTGACCAAGCTTCCAGGTTGGTACTCCCCTGATGGGTATCTGTAATTGCCCCAAATTTAAACAGGACCCCTCTCTGAGAAGAGAACATAGGCCGGCTGAATTCTTCCTGATTCTTGACTGAGCGTTTTTCAGCCATGGGTACCTGCAATTAACAACATTTCTTCTCACAACGGGATATGCATGTATACATATTGCAAATATCATGCCTACTACATCAATTTCACATTACCTGCTTACATGGATATATAACCAGAACTTACAACATTATTTAGAAACGACACGATGAGGGTTTCATTTCACTTACCTGGTTATGCAGATTTCTTTCTATACCAGTATATCTCTAAGACGCTCTTGATTCTGCTGCTGATCACCTTCCTCCCTCAGTTTATGAGCTCCAGTCGCGCAACTGTAGCTGTTATGTAGATATGGAGGCTAGTGCTCTGTAAAACAATTTTAACGCAGGTGAATGTAACAATGGCGATTGAATTACCTTTTAACCTCACAGTTAGGGTAAACTTAGGGTAACTCTGACAAGTTGGATCGCAATCTTTGATCATTCGTGCGAAAACTCAGGATCTCGCCAGACGTTTCATTGGGTTCCGGGGTCGGCGGGAATCACCTACCATATCCTCGCACATTTAATGGCAATGGCGGCAAAGGGAGCAGGGGGATATTCATACGACAAGATATCATGAGGGCAGGATGATATTTCACAAATATCAGGTTGAGTTTCAATATCATCCTCCCTAGTCTTGAAATTGTTATCGCGACAAAATTCGGGTGACAACGCACCTTTGTTTTCTTTTTAGCACATCAGGAGGATATTTCGGTCCATCGGGTGATATTTCAAAATATGATGATGACCTTCAAACTTACTCATTCTCCTTTCGGGATATCAGGATGACGTCGTCATGATATTTGTTCTTTGTATTGGAAATGTCTTATGACGTCATCGTCATATTGGGTGAACATGATCATGTTTACAAAATATCCTGTCGAAATGTAAATATGATGATGATGTCATCAGGATGTTTTTTCTTTGTTTATCGTATTCAGATGATGTCATCAGGATGTTTGTTTTTTTGTTTATCGGATTCAGATGATGTCATCAGGATGTTTGCCAAGGGTGATATTTTGCATCAGGATGATATTAACGAATATCGGGTTACTTTCAAAATATGATGCTCGCGATACAAAAGACCGTTCGACGGGGAAGACTTACTATTACTTAAAGTTGACGTCTAGATATTTGAACCGCAGGATATTATCGGGGGGACGTTTCAAATATGATGATGATGTTCTTCAAACAACACAACTGAGTTTATAAGATATGACCCTCTTCTTGCGAATATTAGGTTTGACCAAGACTTTGACTATTCATAACTCTCACATCCTGATGAATATCAGGGTGATGTAAAAGGCAAACCTGCATGAATTTTAATGCTCTTTCAGAATATGTGGTCATATATATGAAATATGAATTTTGACAAACTGACCTCATATTGGGACTTACCTCATCTTGACTCCACATGATGATGAACATGACTGATTTTACCAAACCGCCAGAAAGCAGACAACACAAGCCAAAAGAAAAGTTGGGTCCCTGTTTTGCCAAGTCAAAATGGGGCGTGTTGTGTAACCACACAACAACTTGCCACCAAAGAAAATAAACAAATTCCAATGATTCAAGTGATGTGATCACATTCATCTATAGTGTTCGAATTCTGTCTAAGTGTAAGCATCATAATCCTCTGAATGATAAAATTTCATCATGGTGATAAAGCTAACAAAGGATCAGGTGTGTGCATATGATTAATTATCCTCATCTTGAAAGTAAGTTGAAAACATAAGTAACTTGTGTTAAACTACATAGTTGGGGATCATCCCTCATAGCCAACCTGGATAGCGCCTTGCTGCCAACAGGCGTCTATAGCCCCGGCAAGGTTATCTATACAATCTCCCTAAGTAGAGCCCCACTGCCAGCAGGCGTCCATAGCCCCGGTAGAGTTACTTAGATGGCCTAATTTTATTTCTTTTCTGATTTTCTCTTTCATATTTATATTTGATATCATCATGTCAGCTCATTTGTACAAGGTATAGTCACTTGCAACTTTAGGTTGGAGATTGTATTGGTAGCAAGGGAGTCCCTTTAGATTTTTCACTTAACACCTATACTAGTGTGTTCAACAAACCCAAGGCTGTTAGGTGTTTCATTGTGATGGATTCACTTTGACCAAGAAAAAGCACCCTGATGAACAGATATCATAAACCTGATCATGAACACTTCTTAGAATGAATCATAACCTATATTTAAATGTGATTACATCACTTGAATCCCAACAATTTAATTATTTTCTTAGGGCGATGAAGTGCATCATCCTGACTTACCAGAACAAGGTCCCAACCAACAAAACAACAACAACAAACAAACTGTACAAACAACTATACAAATATACATTATGATACATATGACTGTCATGAAGTCATTCAGGCCTGGAAATAATGTTTGAGGAATTGTCCATTGACTGGCAACGGGACATCCTCACCTGTCAGGTTCTTAAGCCTATAAGTGCTGTCTCCTAAAATCTCAGAAATTTGAAAGGGACCTATCCATAATCTATCAAACTTACCATGATCACCTTTCTTTTCATGGGCTTTATCCCACATCAGGACTAAATCGGAGATCTTGAAAGCTTTAATTCTGGCTCTCTTGTCAAACCAGCGTTTGACAACAGCCTGATGTTTTGCAAATTGGTTAATCGCTTGACTTCGCTTTTCTTCCAGGTGCATCAACTGAAGCAACCTGACTTCCTGTTTATTATCTACGCCTAGATACTCTTGGGCAAACTGCAAAGTAGGAATTTTCAAGTTTACAGGGAGGATAGGATCTACCCCATATACTAGTTGGAAGGGTGAGTTTCCTAATGCGGTTTTCATTCTAGTTCTGTCTACCCATAAGGCATATTTCAGAAATGAGTTCCATTCCCTGGGATTTTTCTCTATCAATTTTCTTATGATACTCAGTAAATTCTTGTTGGTAGATTCTGCTAATCCATTTCCCTGGGGATAGTAGTTGGATGAAAACTTAAGTATGATCCCATGTTCAAAAGCCCAACTTGACAATTTGGTGGAAATAAAGGCGGAACCATTATCACTTACCAATGCATAAGGAATTCCATACCTGGTGACAATGTTGCTTTCCAAAAATTTAATGACATCATCCGCAGTACAAGTTTTGCTGCTGATAGCCTCAGTCCATCTGGTACAATAATCAGTAATCGTTAGGACATACCTATGGCCTGAGGAAGACGGAGGATTGATCGGTCCTATGAAATCCATGCCCCACTGTGCAAATGGGCGCTCTTCCATCACTGGCTGCAACGGTTGTGCAGCATATTTTTCTCTGTTGGCAGCAACCTGGCAACCATGACAACATTTAACATGATCAGCCGTGTCCTTAAAAATTGTAGGCCAGTAATATCCTGCTCTGAGGATTGCATGTGTTGTGGCCAATGCTGATCCGTGTGCAGTACCAAACTTGTCATGTAACTCTATTAAAACTTTATTTGCTTCTGGTTTCTCTAAGCATCTCAGGTATATTCCTTCATAATTCTTCTTAAACAAGGTTCCTCCCTTTATCATATACTTCTGGGATCTTATCTTTAAGGCTCTTCTCTGTGAGGCTTGCATTCTTGAAGGACATCTTCCGGTGATCAGGATGTGCTTGATGTCTGAATACCATTCCCCATTGTCTTTCTCATTGATCACATACTGCTGACTGATGATGTTTGGATCAGTTTTAAATATCATCTGGCTCAGAGCTTGTCCTCTTACCAGCTTCATGGGTGTGATCTCCATGTCATATTCTTGTAATACAGTAATCCATTTGGCCCTTTTTTCACCAGGTTCACTCTGCATCAGCAGCATCTTTACTGCTGCATCTGGTACCACAGCAATCACTTTGCTTCTCAGTATATAATGTCTAAACTTTTTTACTGCTCTGACTAATGCAAGTGCCTGTCTTTCAACATCTACATATCTCAATTCAGTATCTCTGAAAGGACAGCTCATGAAAGCAATTGGTTTCTCTTCTTTCTCTTCATTTCTTTGAGTTAACACTGCTGCAGAAGTATGTTCTGAGGCAAATGAGTAGATGTAGAAATCTCTTGTATAATCTGGACTAATGAGGACATGAGCACTTGAAATGGCTTTCTTTATATCTTCAAAGGCAGCCTTGGCTTCTGGTGTCCACTCAATTTGTGCATCTTTTTTCAACATGGCATTTAGTGGTCTGACAATCTCAGCAAAGCCGGTGATGAACTTTTTCACAAAATTTATCTTACCAAAATAAGATTTAAGTTCCTTTTTGCTTCCTGGAAGTTGTAACTTCATAATGGATTCCACCCTGTCAGGATCAATGATAATTCCATCTTCTGTGATCAGGTGGCCTAGTAACTTTCCTGTTGTGACCCCGAATATGCACTTCTTAGGATTCAAAGATATTCCATATTCTTCACATTTCTTCAGTACACTTTTGAGATCAGCAACATGATTTCCTCTTTCCTTGGAGAATACTGTCAGGTCATCCATGTAGATGACTATACATTTTCCTATTAAGCCTCTGAAGGCTATGTCCATTGCTCGCTGGAATATAGCTCCAGCATTTTTAAGTCCAAATGGCATACATCTATATGCAAATATACCCCACTTTGTGGTGAAGGCAGTTTTTAATCTGTCAATTTTATCAACCATCACTTGGTTGTATCCTGAAAAACCATCCAAGAAGGACATCATCTTGGCTCCATTCACAATTTGTAGAACTTCATCCAAAGAGGGCAAAGGATAATTATCCTTTTCTGATGCTCTGTTCAGGTTCCTAAAATCTACACATAATCTGATGTCTCCATTCTTCTTTCTGACTGGCACAAGATTCGCCACCCAAGTGGAGTGCCTCACAGGAAATATTATCCGGGCATTTAACAATTTCTTGACTTCTTCAAGGATGATTGGCTCAAGCAGAGCATTGACTGGCCTCTGCTTCTGTCTGAAAGGTTTTGCATCTGGCTTGAGAGGTATAGTATGAGTTATGACCGAAGTGTCATATGTCTTTAGCTCATCATAAGTCCATGCAATTACATGTATGTAATCCTTAAGGGCCTGAGTTATTCCTTCTAACTCTTCTGGTGTACAAACCTTACCCAATAAGACATTTCTCTTGTCATCAGCTTGTCCAATATTCACCTGTGAATATTGACCTCCATCTGCCTTAGGCAGATCCTTATGTTTAAGCATATTATCTAGATCAAAGGCTCTTTCTAATTCAATCATACCTTTGGGAATTCTGTTGCTAGGTAACTCTAATATCTCATCTTCTTCCCAGACATGATCTTCCATATCATTCTCATCTATAATCTGAGCTTCAAATATGTCTCTGTTTGATATGAAGTCCAGGATGTGCTGATCATCATTAAACACCTGGAGATTAGTCACATTGTCAGGTACTGACACCAATTCTACTGAAAATCTCTTCAGACCAGATATAGACAGCGGTTCCAATGTACTGGCAGCCTGGGCAAGTGCATCTACCCTCTGGTTCTGTTCTCTTGGTACGTGAACGATATTAAAGGCATCAAAGTCTTCAATCAGGTCCCACACACGATGTCTGTAATTTGATAGCTTTCTGTAATTACAGGAGTAAATTCCTCTTACTTGTCTCACAACCAGTTCTGAATCTCCAAAGACATGCAAGATCTTCACTTTCTTCTTATGGGCAAACAACATTCCACGAATCAGAGCTTCATACTCTGCGACATTATTGGTGCAGGGGAACTGTAGTCTGTAAGCTACTAAGTAGGACTTCCCTGATGGATCAATAAGGTCAATTCCTACCCCGGCACCTTGCTTAGATTTGGATCCATCAAACCTCAGGATCCAAGGCTTATCTTCAGCAGGACATTTGTCTTCAGCAGGATATTTACTTGAACTTTCTTTCTTCTTTGCAGCTCTGGCTGCTGCTCCGCCTGATATCCACTTTAACTTGGGGATGTCATCCTCAAGTCTCTTCTTTCCTTTATTTGGTGAGCCTGATGGCTTTTCTGTTTTCTCTTCCATCTCAGCAAGAGGATGATGTTCAGCACATACAGCTGCATGCTTCTTCAAAATATGTAAGCACAGTGAGCAAGTTGTTTCTGAGTGAAGTGCCTCATGTAGCCTACACCAACCTTTAATTAAAACCTCCTGGGGAGATTTACACTGTTGTGTCATTTTTTCCATTTCTTTTACCAGAAATTCTTCAAACTTCGTCAGGTCACTGCCTTTGTCCTCATCAGACAACTCATAATCCGGTTCCATGAAGCAATCGCTACCAGGAGTGATCTTTTCTTTGTTTGCATCATTTATCGGATCCGACACCAGGACCTCTTCTTCTCTTCGGATATGATCTTCATCAGGATCCGTCGGTGCCTCTGCTTCTGCAGAAGACAAATAAGAATTAATATCATCATCATCATCAGATGTAACACTCATCTCGGAATATGATGATGATGCTTCACTATACGTTTGCTCCAGTATCATCATGTCTAAGCATGGTTCACAAGTCTTTTCTGAATGTGCATCGCCATGTAATCTACACCATCCATCAATCAAAATATCATTAGCAGGTATATTCAATAATTGACAACGTTTTACCTGAGTAGATAAATGCATCCCAAAATTTCTGAAGCGATCTATTTCATTCTCATTATCTGGATTATTATCAAATTCCATACTCGGCATGTCCTCATGATAATCATCATCATGATGATGATGAACATCCAGCATCAGGATCTCTTCTATTTTAACAGTTTGCGGCCTAATGTGATAAACTCCAGGTTCTACGTTTACATACATGATCTCATTTGTTTTGTTATATTCCGTGATCATATGTTTCATCCTAGGCTCAGCATCAATCCTGATCTGATTAGGTATACCTTTCCATGGTAACCACATGTGACTGAAGTCTGTGGACATATATCCGTTAAGCGTTTTAGACCAATCTCGGCTAAGCAACATCCCATATGTATCAAGTATGTCAACTACCTGAATGTCAATGTAATACTGTATCCTAGGATCAGACGCTAGCTGCATGTGAATGTGAGTCAGTTCTCCTACGATACTTACTTCTGTCTTGTCCAGTTGAGTGACCTTCTTTAAGGACTTAGCAGGATGTAGTCCTAATGCGTTACATATTGATAAAGGCATAACATTTGTTGAAGCTCCTGAATCAACCAAACAATTGTGCAAGTTCTTGCTGAACATTCTTATAGTGAGGAGAAACGGAGGTGATTCAATTTTATCTCTATACAAGGTCATGTGGGAGGTTTCGGCGGCTTGGACTGTAGCTGACACCTTGGGCTTGATAGTATTATCTTTAGCAGCATGATCTTTGCCATTGGATTGACTTGAAAGATGATTATCCTCTTTAGGAGCAGGATCATCTAGTGACTTCATGAATGCCCTTTTGATGGCAGGAGTTTTCAGTAACTCCGATAAGGACAGGCTGATCTTGATTTTCTTCATTTCATCAGCCAAATAGCTGACTAACTTGTCAGACTCCTGAGGTGCATTTACGACTTTTGTTACTGTGTTTTGAGGAGACAAGTATTGAGCATTCACCTTAGGGAATCCAGGGTTATTGCTAGCCTTAGGATCAGGAGGTGTGTTGAAGTTGTTTGGAGGTAGAGATGATGTCAATGGACCAGCAGGTCTGTTGGCACTGCTCCTCAGGTTATAATTGTGCTTACCAAGATATTGCTGCTGGTATGCATGTACTTCCTCATGCTCTCTTGCAGGTTCATTTTCATCCTCAAAGGGGAAGACATAGTTTGTTTCAAAGGTTAAGGCAGATTCTTCACATGTCTGATTATAATCCTGATGAGGTTGATTTGTGTACGTTTCTAACACAAAAGCGGAGTCATATCCACAAGGAACTATTTCATTTCCTTCTGCCTGAGGTGGATTTCCAGAAGTATTAGACACTTCAGTCTGAAAGATGCTGGCAGCAATCCTAAATTGTGGACAATCTAATTCTACATGTGCATTGGTATTGTGGATCCTGCACCAATTGGTAAGGGCTGCTTCAGCAAGATTGACTCTGGTAGTCTGTTTGGCTTCACCAGGAGGCTGATTGTCTAGGGGTGATGGTAATGAGCCGTTATTTGGCCTGGAGTTCCACACTCTGGGCTGTCTAGGAGGATTATTGTTGTTTCCACCATTACTGTTGAAGTTATTGTTGTTATATCCTCTGTCAGGGTAGTTTGGTCTGTCATTGGAATAACTCCTATTCTGACTTGACTGCGAATAAAACCCTTGATTTCTCAAATGTGTTACTTCTGTGGTGAGTTTTCTGAGTTGAGCAGAAATTTCCTTGATTTCCTCCTTCTCCTCTTGAGCTTTGGCCACTACATTTTCAGTCTGAGGCTTGAAAAAGGAAGATCCATGGTTATTGTTGGATAGATCGGTACTCTGAGGTATCTGAGCATGTGCAGGATATTGTGGCAATTGGCTATTTCCGTTAGGAGGAGGCATAATACTCAATGGAGGTACTTGCAAAGGTGCAGGCATGACTGCTGGGGGTATCACTGCCCCATTAGGATATTGTGCAGGATATTGTGAAGGATAAGCTGCAGGATATTGTGCTGGATATTGTGATTGTACGCCAGGCAAAGTAGGGAATGCTATATTTGGAGTAGGAGCAGGTATCAACTGCTGATTTACCTTGATAGCTTCTTGAAAAGCTCCTGTCAATGTAGTGATCTCAGGATGTGTTCTTCTGATGAACATGGAAGTTAATGGATCCAGGGCTGAATAATAGATACTCCTAGCAGCAGCATCAGCCACCACATATGGGGCAACTAGCTTGGACAACATTTTCTGGAACCTAGCATTGAAATTGGCAATAGGCTCATTCTCAAATCTTTTGATTGTGGCAAACATGTGGTAATTCATGGATGGATCAATAGGGACTTTGAACCTGTCAACAAAGGCTTTCTCTAAGACAACCCATGAACCGACAGAAGCTTGGCCAAGACTAATGAACCAATTATAAGCCTCTTCCCCTAGGGAAAAAGGAAATAATCTGCACACCACGTCCTGATGTTCTATTCTGGCTCTGCAGCACGCTTCTTTAAATGTCCTGATATGATCATCAGCATCTTGATAAGGATGATACCTTGGACAAAGCTTGTCCGGATTCTTTGGTAACTCATGATATGCAGTAAAAGTCAAGGGTGACTCCGCTGCAAAGAAAGACATTGCAACATGAGGGGGCTGAACTGGTGGTGCAGTTGGCTGAGGTTGAACTAAAGGTATACCCTGGGTTTGAACAGGAGGTGTCACGGATATACCGGAAGGTATTTGCAAACCAACAGGAGTTACAGGAGGAGGTCCCGGTGAAGCTCTAGATGCGCTTGATCCTGGAGTATGGTGAATGTCTACAGTCCTAGGTCTGAAACCTCTAACAGGCAATTCTTCAAAAATTTCACTAGGTCTAGACCTGGTATTTATCTTGTGAGCCAGGATTTCTCGATTTGGAGGCAAATTGGCTGAAACTTTGCAAATATTGGCTGGATTCCACTGGATGAGGTGATATTTGCGGTTAAACGGTAAATCAGACTGGATATTTACGAAATATTTGCGAAGATACTGCAAATATGACAGGATATTGGGATATCCTGACCCGTAGCACAAGATCCCAAGTGTTTAAGGCTTAAATTCTCAAAGCTTGAACAAATTTACGCATCTTTAGCCGATATTAGTGAATTCAGAGAGATCTACTGTAAAGCTTGCAATATTCATGTGAGATCTGGAAATCTTTAGATAGAATGTGCATATACAATCTTGTCACAGTAAATATTTATGTAATTTACTGAAATTCACGGGCGATCTGAGGGTACCTTACTCTTATACGTCATCAAACCTGAAAATACTGATGATGTTGCGTTAGGAGCGAGGGGCCTGCATAAAATGAATGATGACTAAAGCAGTGGTGTCTTTTCCAGTTCCGCCCTCCTTCTAGCGCCAATTTATGTTGCGTTAGGAGCGAGGGGCCTGCAGATATGTTAGCAAGATTTAAAGCGGGCAAGCTGCTATACTAAGGCAGGGGATATCACTTCAACTGAAAAGAATTTATTTGCTGAGAAACAGCTTCGCCCTCCTTCTAGCGCCAATTTATGTTGCGTTAGAAGCGACGGGCCTTTAGATATGTTAGCAAGATTTAAAGCGGGCTGATAAACAGAGGCAGGGGATATCACGTCAATTGAACTGGATTTCTTCGCTGAGAAACAGCTCATGCCCTCCTTCTAGCGCCAATTTATGTTGGTCATGATGTTAGTCATTCACAAACATAGAATAAAAGTTACACAACAACCTTTACTCATCTTGAAAGATACGATGAATTCAAAGAATTCATGATCCCAAGTCTCCGTTGATTAGGTCTTAATCTACTGACGTTACTCAATGGTTGATGTGTGTTGCTATTTTCCATTCAGGGGCCTTACGTATTTCTGCAAAGTTCATCATTATTTCTTTAAATATCCTGCTCTGTATGTCTGCTCTGCATAAATCTCCAACAATTCTACCTCTGCACTGTGAATTTAGTCAAATAATGTGCCTACAGGCTGATATTTGCATGATTTCTACCATTATTTATGATTCTTTGCATGATATTTTCAATACTACATGCATTTAACTCAAATATGCTAATGATTTTCAGTTACCTACGGGATTTCAGCATATTTCTCTGTCCTACTTAAGATTATCAGTTTATTTGCAATTGTGATAGTGAGATGCTCTGAAATTGAAAGAAATTAAAGGAAATACTTCTAATTAAGTTGAACCTTTAGCTTTTGATCCACATACATGCTTGATACTGTCATGAGGAGAAGAAATCAAACCATATATTCACCAGGACATTCCACAGCTAGATACAGTTGATGCAAACTTCAGAGGATAATGAATGAAAACAATACATGCAACATGATGAGCACTCCAAGGGACGCAGCAAATCAAATCACATATCCAGAATTCAGACACGGATTACTCAAGATTTACGAAGATTTGTAATCAAAACACTCTTCTCTTTCATTAAGTATGCAAAAGACATGTACATATACAGCAGCTTTGAAATAAGTCCTGAATATTTCAGCAATCAAATTTTAATTAAGTTTCGAATGAATATAACAAGGCATTCCACCACCTTTTATAGAATAAGGTGAGGAATCCGTTACAAAAGATCCACGGATCTGATTTATCAATATAAATCAACGGTCATCACTTCATGACTTGTCAATTTTACAAAAGACACAAGTTGCCAGCTGGCAACTATCTATACTGCATATGCAAAATACTTCCCTTCCACCTTGCCCTCTAATGCTTCGAGCATGTCTGCTTCAATGCCCATTAAATCGCGTAGCCTCATGCTGATCTCCCTCAGCTTATTATTGCATCTCTTGAGGACTCCGCATTCGAACTGTACATATTTATACCATATATCCACTAATAATGCAGTATTATTATTTAACACCTGCTTACTGATAAGCAGTTGTGGATTTATCTTCCTTATTTCGTCCAGCAGGCTGAGGACTCTCTCCAGTTTATAAGACCTTTTTCCGGTCTGCATCTGCAACCTGTCCACCTTGGTTTTGGAGTCACTCAATATGCTCCATCTCTTCAAAGAACCTTTCATTATTTCAATGGCATCATCCAATGTGGATGACACCCATTTTCTGATTACGGACACCTCATGTTTCATGAGGTCCAGTTTATTTACCTCCTCCTGAGAAATGGCAATCAATGGGACTGCAGCTTCACCTGTGGTATCCTCAGGGTTGGTTAAACCCTTAATGTATGCATGCAACTGAGCAATGTGCTCTTTATGTTGCTTATTCTTCTCCTTCTCTCTTTTCACCTTCTGAATTAGAGAGTCAATAATGTCTTTTCCCTCCTGACCTTCCTGCTCTTCATTGGCAAAACCTAAATCAACTGTGCTTATCTGGAACTCATCCACAATGATTTTGCCTTTCTCTTTCTCTACGGCAGGCACAACAATCTATGCGGTCCTTCTCCCTGTCGCCGGATCTCTTTTGATGGCCGAAGTCATCCTGGCCTTCCTCCTGGGTTTTATTATATCTGCGGCGAACAGGGTGGAGACATCGAACTCTTGAATCTCCAGCTCTTCCTCAACATTCACCTCCTTTTCTAACCATGGAAGCACCTGATCATGCTTCTCAGCATCATGATGCTGTTCACCTCTATCTCCTGTTTCCACCAACAAGCGTTGTGGAGATGGTGACTTTTCTTTTTCCAGCTCTTGATGCTCGCCTTGTTGCTGTTGATCCTGAGGTGCCTCCTCCTGTTGAGGAGCTTCTTTTTCCGGAGGAGCATCTTCTCTGTGTGGGGAACCTGGCGGTGTACCTGTAAGTAGATCATGATGATCATGATCTTTTTCCTTCGTTATTTCACCTGTCCCCAATTCTTCCCCCTGTGGAGGTTGATCATCCTCCTTTTGTTTTTCTACTTCTGGTGGTATGTCCACCACCTTTGATATTGTAGGATCTGCTTGAGGTGATGGCATCTGCTCCGCAGCGGCTATCTGTTCTGTACCTGCAGCATCCACCTCTTGTGCCTTGTTGGCAGGATCCTCTATCACTTCTTTCTTCTTATCATCAGCCTTTGCTTCTTCTCGGACCTCTACTATAGCAGGTCCTGCTGATGTATCCTGTGGGCTCTGTTGGCCTGATTCAAGAACGTGACCTTCTGTTTCTGCCCTCTCTATCTCTTCTATTAAGTGGCCCTTATCAGGTGATCCGGCTGGCTGTTCAGGACTTGCATCCTGCTTCTCTGTTAAGTCTACCACTGCAGGACTTGTCACCTCAGCGATCAATGTATCCAGCCCTATGTCCTGAGCTACTTGCTCTGGGCTCTTCTATGGTTCTGGGCTCTTTTCTTGCTCCGCCTCTGCTTGTTTCATCTCTTCAAGCGTTGATTGGACAGATGGAGGCTTGTGAGGAGCCACACTGATGCCAACAGCCGCAAGTGTTTCCATTTCTTGTGCAGCTACATCCTGCACCACCTCATCGTCAGACAAGTTTATTGTCTCGTCTAGCGAGACATGCTTTTCTGCTTGTGCCTGAGATGATTCCTTTTGTTGCTCTTCTGCAAGTTCTGTTTTGAACTTGACAATGGTAGGAAGTGGAACATTGTGCTGAAGTTCCTTCTGCACTTCACTACCTGCCCCTTGTAATTGCACCGGGGGTTGACTGATCTCACCTCTCATGGAGGTTCTTGGTTTCTTAGGTGTGGTAGGAACCAACACCTGCGGAGCTCTCCTCTTTCTTCTGATTATCAATGGAGCTTCCTCCTCTTCTTTAGGCTCTTCCTCCATGAGGATATCCTTGCCTGGTTGTCTGGATGATTGACCCACTTCTTGGGTCTCTATGGTTCCAGCCTCTGCTGTCTTGGCTTTCTTGGGCTTTGGAGGAGAATCTGATTCTGACCCTGATTTGGCTACCTCCTCCGCTGTGAATACTGCCTTGTCAACTATGACCCCTTTGGGTCCCTTTTCCACCTTCTTGCCCCTTGGGGCTCTCTTGCTTGGCTGCTGTGGTGGAGGAATCCTCTCTCCCTTGGTCTTCCGCTTCTCCAGCAGGAAGTCATCATATTCGTCCGTGGGGATGTCCTGCCCCTTCTTCTTGCTGTCCACCGTGATGGCAACACCCTTTTTCTTCAATGCCTCTACCTGTGCATCTACCCAAGCTTGGGTCAAGTGTATGGTTCTAGCAAAGAATGGGTCCAAGGACATATCCTCCTGCATGGTGAGGTCAGGGGCAGAAATGGTATCATTGTAGATCTTCTTCTGCTCATATTCATCTGCCATGATCCTGCCGTCATCACTCTTCAGCTGCTGAGGGAGGGGTATGCAGTCAAATGTCCTTATCTGGTTCAGAGTTAACCTCTGATACCTCCTCCTCCTGGCCTCTGCCTCATCTTCGCAGTCAGCCCAAAAATCTTCTAGGTGCCTTTGGTGAATTGGCTTTCCTAGAATCTTCTGCATTCGGCCGTAAGGATCATATGGTCTCGTTACTGGGAAGGGCAGTAAATTCATTTTGTTCAGAGTGACCATCACCTTCTTAATATTGTCAGAGTCAGGGCACATGTAGTTGCCAATGCTGACTGGGAACAAAATTGGTGGCAGCTTCTTGGCATCCTTATACGTCTGTATGATGGTGGAGCCCTGCCTGATAAATTCCATTAATACTACTGCATCTGTAGGATACCTTGGCAGCATCAGGGGATGCCCTTCAAAACCTTCTATCCTGATGTAGGAAAAGGTGGCAAATTGGATGTACCATGCCCCATGCCTGTATACTGCCTCCTGAGCTTCCATGCTCAGTCTTTTAGTTCTGTCATCTTCCATGGTCCTTACCAGATGCATAGAATGCATCATTGACCAGTTTGTAGTCCTTGATGTAATTGGTTCCTTGCAGCTGGGGATGATGATCCCATATATATGCTGCATTTGTGCCTGTTAGCTTTCCCTCTGTGACCAGTGCATCAAAAGTACCTCTATATGCACAGGAGTAAACAATGTAAGAGGTCATATAGAAGGCACAATCTGAACCTCCCAGGTTCAGCAGCTGCTCATGCAGAGCATCACTTATGATTTGGCCCCACAGTGGCTTGATGTCTGCATATAGGCACATCATTATTATGCCGTACATCCAGTCTCTCAATTCTCCAGTATCAGGCTGGCCAGTCACCCTGTTCAGTAGGGCAATCACATACTGATATTCTTCATTAAAATCAAATTTGAACATGTGCACAGGGAGCTTGGCCGCTGCATTATATGTGCTGTTCTCGACCCGCCAAGCATACATGTTCTTTCTGGCCGTCTTCTTGTTGGCCTCATATTCTCTTTCAGACTTCTTCAAGTCTACACTCTTTACCTTGCTGCCCATTGGCAGTCCAAATGTTTGGGATAGACCTTTGATGGATAGGTCTGCATACATTCTCCCATGCTTCACCACCTGCCTCGTCTGAGGGTTGTAGTTCCGGGCGCACTTAATAACCAGCTCCGGAGACTCCATGGAGTAGGGGAAGCCAGCAGCGTTCCACATACCTGATACAAACACAGCGTCCAGCACTGGACTCTTATCCTGCCCATCATTCAGCTTGGCTGACCAAGCTTCCAGGTTGGTACTCCCCTGATGGGTATCTGTAATTGCCCCAAATTTAAACAGGACCCCTTTCTGAGAAGAGAACATAGGCCGGCTGAATTCTTCCTAATTCTTGACTGAGCGTTTTTCAGCCATGGGTACCTGCAATTAACAACATTTCTTCTCACAACGGGATATGCATGTATACATATTGTAAATATCATGCCTACTACATCAATTTCACATTACCTGCTTACATGGATATATAACCAGAACTTAAAACATTATTTAGAAACAACATGATGAGGGTTTCATTTCACTTACCTGGTTATGCAGATTTCTTTCTATACCAGTATATCTCTAAGACGCTCTTGATTCTGCTGCTGATCACCTTCCTCCCTCAGTTTATGAGCTCCAGTCGTGCAACGGTAGCTGTTATGCAGATATGGAGGCTAGTGCTCTGTAAAACAATTTTAACGCAGGTGAATGTAACAATGGCGGTTGAATTACCTTTTAACCTCGCAGTTAGGGTAAACTTAGGGTAACTCTGACAAGTTGGATCGCAATCTTTGATCATTCGTGCGAAAACTCAGGATCTCGCCAGACGTTTCATTGGGTTCCGGGGTCGGCGGGAATCACCTACCATATCCGCGCGCATTTAATGGCAATGGCGGCAAAGGGAGTGTTAGCACTCATTTTGACCTGGGGTTGATTTTTCATGATCAGGGGGTTTCTTCATTTGAACCCTTTATCTTCTTGCCCATTTTCCTAAGTGTTGGACCTCCTCAGCATTTTTTCAGCTGCAGCATCATATTTTCTTTGAGGAGGAGATCATCATCATCATCTTGTCTTCGATGATGGTCTACATTATCATGTTTTCTGTCGACTTGTTTTCTCATCAGGGTCATCATGTTTCAAATATCAGGTGATGTCTGGATATCATCCTGATCCTGCTGATGAGCTACAGTGTGCCCTGATTTGCTTGCGGGGGTGATTTTTCAAGTATCCGGTGATCTTCCAATTATCACCTTGCCCAAACATGATGATGATGTTGCCCCGATATTCTGAAGGAAGTATTCTCTGGGTTGTTCGACCTGACTTGTTTTTTCTTAAGGGTCGTCATCATCATCATCATATTTCCAGTTATCACCGTGTTGTTTGCGGGGGTCATCATATTTTCTGCCTTCATGATTTTTCGCCGGGGTGATATTTTTATCATCGGGTGATCTTGGTTATGATCATCCTGATGATGTTGTTGAAGAGTTCTAAGTGTGACCCGATATTCACTGGGGTCATCATATTTTGAACGTCAGGATGATCTTAGTCAATATCATCCTGATGATGTTGTATCACTTCATGTTCGTTGTTTTGTCATCCTGATGATGCTGACGTCATTCTTATGTCAGGGTGATATCTATTTCTCTGCCTATCTACATCATGATATTTCCGAAGGAGGGGGTGATATTTTCATATCACCCAGGTGTATGTTTGTTCCAGCGTCATGATGATGCTGATATCAAGGAGATATCCACCTGCCGGCTTCATGCATTATCTAGTGGGGGTGATCTTTTCAAGCATCATCATATTCATCTATCGCCCCGATCTTATAGTGGAGCTACAGTGGAACATGATATTTGTACATCATGATGATATTTCCAAATATCCGGTTATCTTCCGAATATCATCTTGATGTCGATATGATGATGATGTCATTAAGATGTTCATCGGCCAGACTTTTGGTATAGGCTCAGCAGGAGGATGTTCCTCCGATGGATCAGGTTGTGCCGATGAAGGCGATTATCATGCAGGTTATATTGCAATATGATGCTGACGTCAGGGTGATATTTCAAGCGACAGGATATCATGCTGCTGGAGGATGATGATGATGAAGTCTTATACTAGTGACGTCAGGAGCAAAAGCACCGACATCATATATGCTCATGACCTAGTATATAAACTGTTAAAGAGGTCATCACGGGGTGCATGTGGGATAATTGATATCCTGCATATTTTCAAATATCATGATGATGAATCTCGGCGGGAAATGGTTGCGATACAGAATTGACGTTTTCCCGAGGCCGCGGGTTGGTGCGCCATTAATGGCGAAGGTTGCAGAGGTATGGGCGGATCTGGTACCCGATTGAAGGTGTACATCAGCGGACAGTGGCGCAGGGCTCGAGATATCTTCCTGTCTCCTCCCCTACCTGCTGCATTCATGTTTGGGCGCCAATCTGGTAGTGTTTGAGCGCCATTTTCCTGATACTGTGTATCTGGCGGGATTTTTGGTCAACCATGTAATTAATTGCTGTGGTACACTACCTGGCTGTTATAAGCAGGAAGTGTTACTCATTTGTGGTTGTTGAAAGTTGAAGATTTTGGCTCTGTAACTCAAAACAAGCTGATCTGGTTGTTCTGTACAGCTTAACCTGTGAGTTTATGTATCTCTTGTTGCATGTTTTTGGCATGAACCCACTGATTTCATGATTAATCTTATATGAGAAATGCTATCTTAGCATGTGTTTTGTTAATTCTGTCTCCAGTATTGCATGTATTCTTCTTCTGAATCTGGATATTTGGGTAATGTTTAGATTCTAGAGCATAGAATTTCTATGTTGAATGTCTGATCTTTTAACTTCTGCTCAAGGGGTAGATTAAACTGTTTTCAGGTTGAACATTGGGAAGGGTATACTGCAGTAGGGATGCCATAAGTAGAGATAACTTAACACTCTGTATTGGAAGATATCTGTAAGGCAGATATCACATATATCCCCCTGAAATCCAGTTTTAGCTGTTCATGCTGATCATTCACAGGTGTATGTCTACTGACTCCAGGCCCTGGATAGGCACCAATCTTGCTTTGTGTTTGTGTTACAACCATGTCCAGCTTTGCATCCAAACTTAAAATCCAAATCAAAATCTAAAACAACCATTAGGGCATTAGAGTTAGTTTTAGGATCCTCAGTCCTCTGTCTACAACTGCAAATAGGCCCAAAGCTAGCCCCTTTGCTCTTATCTTTCAGTTTTGGTCTACTTACAGGAGGACTTATCTGCTTTCTGTCAGCATCCCAGCCTTGTATGCATATCCTCATGGATGTTGAGTAGGGAATACCCCCCTAGGTTTTGCAGAGCCTGAAGAAGAAGAGGAGATAAAATATAGAGTCTATCTCCTACACTGTTGGCCCCGGGCCCAGAGATCCTGTTGATCACTGATGGCTACCTTGTAGGGAAATCTGGGAATAAGCATCCAGTCTGGGAAAAAACCAACAGGGAGCAGGGGGATATTCATACGACAAGATATCATGAGGGCAGGATGATATTTCACAAATATCAGGTTGAGTTTCAATATCATCCTCCCTAGTCTTGAAATTGTTATCGAGACAAAATTCGGGTGACAACGCACCTTTGTTTTCTTTTTAGCACATCAGGAGGATATTTCGGTCCATCGGGTGATATTTCAAAATATGATGATGACCTTCAAACTTACTCATTCTCCTTTCGGGATATCAGGATGACGTCGTCATGATATTTGTTCTTTGTATTGGAAATGTCTTATGACGTCATCGTCATATTGGGTGAACATGATCATGTTTACAAAATATCTTGTCGAAATGTAAATATGATGATGATGTCATCAGGATATTTGTTTCTTTGTTTATCGTATTCAGATGATGTCATCAGGATGTTTGTTTTTTTGTTTATCAGATTCAGATGATGTCATCAGGATGTTTGCCAAGGGTGATATTTTGCATCAGGATGATATTAACGAATATCGGGTTACTTTCAAAATATGATGCTCGCGATACAAAAGACTGTTCGACGGGGAAGACTTACTATTACTTAAAGTTGACGTCCAGATATTTGAACCGCAGGATATTATCGGGGGGACGTTTCAAATATGATGATGATGTTCTTCAAACAACACAACTGAGTTTATAAGATATGACCCTCTTCTTGCGAATATCAGGTTTGACCAAGACTTTGACTGTTCATAACTCTCACATCCTGATGAATATCAGGGTGATGTAAAAGGCAAACCTGCATGAATTTTAATGCTCTTTCAGAATATGTGGTCATATATATGAAATACAAATTTTGACAAACTGACCTCATATTGGGACTTACCTCATCTTGACTCCACATGATGATGAACATGACTGATTTTACCAAACCGCCAGAAAGCAGACAACACAAGCCAAAAGAAAAGTTGGGTCCCTGTTTTGCCAAGTCAAAATGGGGCGTGTTGTGTAACCACACAACAAGTCCCACATTTATGATCTAGACGACACTATTGAGGACATATGTCTTATCTTTGATGATAGTTCTTTTGCTACTATAGAGTTCAGAGAGGCTTCACTGAGGGCTTCCAGAGATTCTTTGCAGAAAGACTTCATGTGGGATTTGGATTATAGCCACATGGCATGTATTGACATTCCACACATCACTTCTTTGGATCTTGTTTTTCATCACTTTTCACATGACTTTGAGACACCTAATTTGGTTGTGACTCATTTTAGAATTAGCAATGGGAAACATGAGCAGCTTCAAGAACCATACATTCTAATTCCTTCATACATTCCAGTTGAGTGGGAATTCAACAGTATGATATCTCCAGGTTTCTATCTTCCAAAAGGAAGAGACATCATTTGTTACATAGGGACCTACTACAATATTCGCCATGTGACATTATGTGTTGACTTTCTTTCTCTTCTTTGTGGAGGCACACATGGTCCCTATCTTGTAGGGATTTCAATACTATCATCTTTGAATGTTTTGTGTCATGTCTAGTACACTTCCACTTTTTCTCTTTTGGAGGGAAATTTTTTCCCACTAGGTTTTCTTCATTTCTCCACTTTATGAGAGATTGCATTGTACATGGGTACCTCATCAGGCCTAGTTTCCGGTACCCATCCTTCTTTGTGCCTACCTAAGCTATACTTAAGGGGGTGTTAGTGTAGAAGATTATTGTTATTACTTATTATAATTTAACAAGTAATTATACATGTACTTCAACACTTGGAATTAAGCCATCTTAGGTAGCTATGTGGTGACTTGGAGAGTTGGTCAAAATATTCCAAGGTATGTGGCACCACCTCTTGGTATGTGGCACATCCTCTTGCTATTTTGGAGGAAAAAACTTGCCACCACTATTGGTATGTATAAAGTTGATTTCTTATTTGATTCAACCACCTCTCACTCTATGTACAAACCATGTTCATAATATTATCCAACTTGGCTTATTCCATTCCCATGTTTATTTTGGCTTGCATATCCTATATTTTTTCATTACTTGAAGGGCATGCGATTGCTTGACATTTGTTCCCTTTTTTGATCCCAACATTCTATCCAGTTGATCCTTAACTCCAGCAATAGCAACCAATTTCACTCAGAATTTTTCTTCTAAGCTAGAACCACTGAGCATGTACTCCTAGCCCTCTCCATTAATGTCTTGTTCATGCATTCTACAACTCTATTCTACTAAGGGGTGTATGGAGTTGTCTTATGCCTTTCTATGCCATTCTTCATAGATAGTCTATCTAACTCTATCAAACAATACTCGCCACTATTGTTAGTTCTCAACACCTTAATCTTTATACTAGTCTAGTTTTCCAAGAGAACCTTAAATTCCCTAAACTAACTAAAGACTTTGGATTTATTTTGAGAAAATATACCCATGTCCTCCTAGAATAATCATCAATAAACAATACACAATCCAAATATTTTAATAAGGAAATAACATCTATAGGGCCGAATACATTAGAATGAATAAGATCCAACAAGCCAAAAGATTTATGAGAACTAGAGTAAAATTGAACATGGTTTTATTTTCCATAAACATAATTCTCACAAAAATCAAACTCAAGAGCACAATCAATAAGCCCCTCTATAAGATTTATATTTTTTAAGGTCTATAAACCTTTCTCACCAATATGGCCCTTGATCTCATATTATAACATTTTGTTCTTGGTGGGTAACTTGCTCTCTAAGGTAAGAGCATGCTAAGGTACCTAGAATGCATGGCCATCAAAACTGGACACAACAAATCTCTTTGCTATAGGTGCCACAAAATGAGGTGTAGACTTTGTAGATCTCTTCACTATATGAATTAAAGAACTATTAAACTATATTTAAGTTCATACATCATGCCAAAAGAGAGTACCAACTCAAACCCCATTCGGGAGTACCATAGCTTCTTAATCCATTTTACAACCTCCATTATTGAAGACCACCTGTATAATTGCATCATTCATTTTACTTGCAAATAACAAGTTCTATGTCAAACTAGGGATGTGTAGGACTCTGATAATAGCCATTACCAAGTTGTCCCATAAGTCTAGCAAAGAACATAGAAGGATCACATATTGATCTTCCTTTTTCATATTCACACCCATGGATTGTAACTAGGTTATAATCATGTTGAATGCATTCAAGTGCTTGAAAACATAATCACTATCACCTATCCTCAAAGTGTACAACTTCTTTCATAAATAAAGCTTATTAACTAGGGATTTATCCTAGTACGAGTTCCCCAAAATTTCCCAGAGGATTTTTGTAGAATAAGATAAAACTAGCAACAAGATGTTGAACTTTAATGCTACAAATTATTTAAACAATAATAGAACCTAAAGATAATGGAATCAACATGAACGAGAATTCAAACCGTAAGACATAGATTTACGTGGAGAAACCATTTCGAGAGACAAACCCACACCCAAAGAGACCCAAGCTTGTAGTAATGAATATTGAAGTTACAATACATCAACTTATCCATCTAAAATCTAAAAGCATAATGGTACCTATAAAATAACCTATGCATCCTCTAACTCCAAGCACTAATATATAGGTATATAACAAATCACTAATCAAGAGTCATTTTCTAAAGCCATGTACCAAATCCATGGAACCAAAAGTGATGCCCAAAATGGTAGAAATTTCAATGTCCAAGTTGGTCATAGTCTTCTAGGATGTTATTAACTTATAGGCTCGTACAACTATCATAACCCATCATAAATTATATCATATGTAACTCCCCAAGTTGGGCTTAATCAAACCATTCAAATATGTATTTTGACTTATAATACTGCTCAAGATTCCACTGTAGTTCCCTCTTACATGCTCTTATGCATCATCATAAGTAACTTCCTTCATGATGAGCCAAGATGCTCTTACACACCTTCCAAGGTGCCGACACATGGAAAAACATACCAACTCAAAGTGGGATGCCTACTTCCTCATGTGAGAATAAAATCCACTAAAAACAAATTAATGCCACCTCAAAATGGGATGCCAACTTTCCCAAGTGAGGATAAATGACACTAAAGACAAAATAGTAAATACAATTAAGTTATTACAAATAAACATTAGGAATGCAAGGTTTAGACAACTTTTCCCAAAATTCTCCCACTTGTCAAACACCTTGCAAGAGTAAAACAAAACCCTTCAACACTAAAATCTAACAACAATATCAAATCAAGATCTAGAGGATGAGAGATCCATGCATTGGTTTTATAGCCAAATAGACGGCACTCTGACTATTGTATCCAATTCTAACCTATCTACACTAAAATCCAATTCTTGAACATAATCTCTATAACCACATTGCCTCCTTATAGGCATGTTTCATAGCCATGTACTCTACTTCTCTAGTGGACAATGTGACTTTAGGTTGTTGTTTTCTTATCCAACTAACTACACCTACAAACAAAGTAAAGACATGGCCACTCATAGACCTCCTACAATCTAGATCACTAGCCTAAACAAAATTAAAAAGCTTTGTAAATAAACCATCCTACCCACATTATTAGTCCTATGATAACAAATACAATGGTTAGACATTCCTGTAAATATCTAAAAACCCTTTTAACATAAATCTAGTGTTCTTTACCAAGGTTTGACATAAACCTATTAATAACTCCCATTGCTTGGGAAATATTAGGTCTTGTACAAACCGTGGCATACATGAGGCTTCCAACAATACTGACATACATAACCTTCTGCATCTTTTCAAATTCATCATCTATTTAGGACATTGTTTTAGAGAGATCCTAGTTCCAATAAGTAAAGGCATGCTAACTAGTTTATAATCCTACATGGCAAAATGATGCAAAATAGTGTCAATGTACTTCTTTTGATTTAACCAAAGCTTCCTATTAACCTAATCCCTACAAATTTCCATACCCAAGATATACTTTGTATCCCCTAAATCTTTCATGTCAAAAGTACTCAATAACAGACCCTTAAGTTCCCTAATCATTCCCTTATCAGTCCACATAAATAACATATCATTAACATATAAAACAATAGTAGATAATCATCAATTAATTTTTAAAATAAACATAATGATCTACCTCTGTTCTAATAAAGTTGTTATCCAATGTGAAAGCATCATTTTTTTAGTACTATATTCTCAGTGACTACTTCAAACCATACAAAGATTACTTCAACCTGCAAACCAAGTGCTCTAATCCATTCACAAAATTGTCAAGTTGTTTCATAAATATTTCCTCATCAATATCCCCATGTAGAAAAGTTGTTTTTACATCCATTTTCTCTACCTCCAAATCATCAGTGATAATTTTAAGGAAACCCCCCTAAAAAAACCTATAAAATCCTAGCGAATCCTAGCTAAGTGCTATAATTTTCTTGGTGAATCTTTCCTTTTTTTTGAAAAAACTATTAATTTTCTTGGTGAATCTATGCACATTATTAAAAAATTTAAAAAATTGTGGCGAATCCTAGTGAAAACTCACTAAAAAAAATAAAACCAATGGCAAATATTAGAAAATGATTACTAAAGAAATTAATTATAATGGCGAATCCTTCCTTTAAAAATTGCATATTTGGTTAACGCAATCCCCCATGTATTCTTTTTTTTTGTTTAATTTTGAAGCAGGGGCCTAGGGGCGGCAGCCACCAACGGGGTCAAGGGGCAGCGCCCCTTGTGTGGGTCAAGGGGGCAATGCCCCCTTGCAGGGGTCGAGGGGATAGCACCCCCTCGCGGGGTCAGGGGATAGTAGCCCCGATGCACTCCTATTGCTATATAGGCGGGGTCGAGGGGTAGAGCCCCTCGCCACCAAGCACAAATTCACTATCCAAAATGCATTGGATTAAGTATTTTTTAAATATTTCACTTTAAAACAAGACTAAAATAAAACTAATTTCTCGCCATTGATTACCATTTTGATGAAACAGATGTAGTTGAATTCCATGATTCCTTTAACATGTTCCTTTTAAAAGGCTTACTAGGGCCCAAAATTTGTTTTGGGCCACAAGATCATAATCTAATCGTGTGGCCCAAAACAAATTTCGGGCCCCAGCAAGCCTTTTAAAAGGCACATGTTAAAAGGGTCACAAAATTCAACCACAACCATTTGATTAAAATGATAATCAATGATAATTAATGAAAGGCATATTCAAAGCGGAATCAACCATAAAGTATAGGATAATGTATTATTATAATGGCGATATTACCCCGAAAGTAATGAAAAGAATATAATAGTAATGGTGAATCCAATTAAGATTTATAAATTTATTATAAACTATTAGCGAATCAGCTCTAATGACACATAATTTACTTGGCGAAACAAATTAATTATTGGTTTACAAAAATAATTCTCTAGAGATTTAACCAAGAAAAATTATATTTTCGTAAAAATCGTGCGATTTAGCCCCTCGCTGGTTGTAATATATTCACCAAATTTGCATTCCATATTCGAACTATTCACCAATTGGTGAAGATTCGCCACTAAAAAAATCTCTGTAAATCATAAGTAGTAGCAGTAGATAAAAGGAATCCAATATAGGTTAAGTTGGATAGAGGAGAAAATATCTCACCAAAATCCACTCCCTCAACCTAGGAGCAACCCTTTGCCACTAACAGGGCCTTGTACCACTCTAATTTGACATCTACTTTGAATTTTTTTTTAAATACCCATTTGCAACCAATGACTTTACTCACCTTGGGTAGCTCAACTAGGTACCATGTGTCACATTTGTCCAAAGTCTTTATTTCATCTTGCATGTCCTCTAACTAGGACTCATGCTCATTTCAAGACAACACTTTCTTCACAAATCTAGACAAATTATTAGTACATGATAAAAAATACACAATTGTAATCAAAAGGACTATACCTTTTAAACTAGATTACACTATCTAGTGGACCTTCTAAGAGGTGTAACAAGAGGCTCATGTTGTTTCACATCAAAACTCAAATCTAAACCTTCTCCTTCATCACTTTTTCCATTATGTTGTTGTTCTATACGTGCATCTTCTTGTAGATAATTCTTAATATCAAAATACACTATTTTTTCAGGCTTCACATGAGGTTGTTCATATTTAATAAAATCCCTAAGTTCACCTAAAACTAACATCCTTCAAATACAATTTTTTTAATGTTACAGGATCACAAATCTTATAATCCTTAATGTTCTCACCATAATCCACAAAAAAAACACTTGTTAGCCATGAAATCAATCTTATAATGATTATCTTTTGGA
The DNA here is from genome assembly GCA_027924645.1 of Cunninghamia lanceolata. Classification (NCBI taxonomy): domain Eukaryota; kingdom Viridiplantae; phylum Streptophyta; class Pinopsida; order Cupressales; family Cupressaceae; genus Cunninghamia; species Cunninghamia lanceolata. Next base: position 3,373,535 of record BSBN01000178.1, on the reverse strand, counting down.
ACTTGAACATATGCCTCACTGCCAAAAACTCTAAAATGCAAAACCAATAATCTTAAATGACCTATCTATACCTTGTAGGGTGTTTTGTCAACTAGAAGAAAAGTGGGAGACGTATTAACCAGGTAACAACTAGTGTGTACAACTTCATCCTACAAATGTCATTCAAGATTAGCATCACTTAACATGCTTCTAGATCTATCCATGAAAGTCTTGTTCATCCATTCTATGACTCCATTTTGTTGTAGAGTATATGGAATTATTTTCTATCTAACAATCCCTACATGCCTATAATAATCATCAAAATCTCTAAAGCAATACTCACCACAATTTGTTGGAAATTGTGCCTCAAGCTTACTGACATGATAAGCATTTCAATCTTCTGCATTCAATGTATTGTCTTCATCGTCCTGTCAGTTAGGTTTCGGTGGGATGTGGTTACCAGTCCCCTCGATGTTCTGATATCCTGATGGAGGGTATTGCATTGGTGGTGTCGAGGTGACATAGTATTGTCAGTGGGAGTCTCACCCCTTGACATCTCGATGGGAAACTAGGAAATCTTGTCAATAGGAGTGGAGAACTTCACTAGGACATGAATTGTAGTCTCCTCGATGTGCCGATGGTGTGGAATCCGTGGTATACCATTAAGTTGGGACCGATCAACGCGGAAGGTGATGTCAGTTGTACATCAGTGGTGATGTGGATGACATGTAAGCGATGGGGACCACCTTGGTCAAGGTTGTAAGGTTCGTCAATGAGACTTACCTATATCAGTGGGAGATGTTATAGCATCCCTCTACTATCCCGATGGGGATGCTGGCAACAATGATACGATAGGCATGTCGGGGTTACAATGAGGAGTCACAGAGACATGGTTTCTTGTCTCTTTGACATTCTGATAACTGTGTTGAATACTGATAACTATTTAGTTCGTTGTGGAAGTTGAAACATTGGCTTTTTGGTGACACTTGAGATGTCTGTAATGTTGAATGCCATAGTGCATTGAAAACAGGTGAGAAGAGAGATTGAATTTTTGACAGGGGTTATGCTACTAGACTATCTCTAGATGTAACATGTTAATCTCTATGAAAAGGCTTAGAACCTACAATTGTATTGTACCTATGTATACTTGGTTATTGAATAATACAATGGGTGTATGGATTTTGGAGTGTGGGTTTTTTTACTCGTAAGGGTTTTCCCCACGTAAATCTATGTGTTCATGTCTTCTGTTCCATCTTTCATGTTTTATGATTTTGTTGTTGAGTCTATTTTTTCTTGTTGTTGAAACTAGTTAAAACTTGCATGAGCTTTTCTCAGTAGGATTAATGGTAGGAAATGAACTATGTCTGATTCAGCTTTGTGGCATAGTTGTACGTGTTTTTGAGGCAACCTAAAGAAATTTAAAGCTACTGAAGACACTATTGTTCTCAGATGTTTGTTCTGAGATGAACTAATTTCCCTTCAAGTGGTATCAGAATTATCTTCTAGGATTTGATTGTTCCCGGTGTTTCTGGTTCTGGGTATTCCTTCTGTAAAGATTTCTTAGCCTGGAAAGCTTGAGGAAATCAAAAGGAATTGGATGATGATTGATCCTATGGTGAGTGGAAGGTAATTGCTCTTTTGTTTCAATTTCAGGAGACAACATGCAACCTGAAGGATGTTGAAGATGGAGAAATTAGAGTTGGTCATATTGAAATGATGTGACCTAAAGCTTGTAAGTAGACAGCTGGATAACCCTGATGCATGGGGTGTCTTTTTTATTCTTTATGGTTGTACTGCAACGAAGTTTTCATATTGGGTGTCTATGTGAGAGGCTCCTTGGTGATATGAAGAAGCTTGGGTTGTTGTTCAACTATGAAGTAATGTTCTTCTGCTGGTTGTTTGTTCCTAGTTTCGGAAGACATTATTTCTATATACCCTGATTGCATGTAGGATATGGAGTTGATCATTGGATGATCTAGAAGCTTCTGTAATAGCTTGTCTCTATCAGATGCATGTGCATGTTGGTGGTTGTGGAGTTGGCCTACAAGTGGGCCTGAAATTCCTGAACTGTTGTTTCCTTTTAAGGATGTTTTGTACTTGCATGGATCAGATTCATGTTCCTTGGATCTGAGGGTTTTATAGATTTTCCTAAAAATAAATCTATGGTTTTGCATATTCATGATAATCCATTATTCTGGTTTAACTGTTATGGTGTTTTTTGTTTTAGACTTTTGAGTCATCTAGATGTGAAGTGTGTATGGATGTGCATGGGTGTTTCTTAAGACACGATGGTTTTGCAGGTTTTACATAGTCAAGAGAAAAACTTGTGGTCATGTGAAGCTGTAGTTAAGCTATTTTCTAGACTTTGGATTTTGGGGTGTTGCTAGATGAGATAGTTGCAGTTTTGCATGCATGCTCTATGCATGGTGTGAGGAGGTGAGATACCATCTTTGCATGGGAGTGTTGGTATGTGATCTATCACTCAGCATTTCAATGGTGATGCTTGGTGGATTCCTAGACTACGGTGCTTGGGTTGTGGACGTATTTGGCGAATTAGATTTGTAAGTAATCTACTGCTAGATTCATGCTGTCTAAATAGTTATTCTCTTTGAAATCTCATATCTACAGTTTCCAATGTGATAGTGAGTTTGCATGGTGCATTGGTTGAATCTACGAGTTGTGCAATGTTGTGGGCTGTCTTTACCTACATGTTTGCTATGGGACAACTCAAAAGTGGACTATCTACATCCATGAGGTATGATTCTGTGTTGATGCAGGCTTGTTAGTTGGCCTTGTCTATGGTCACTTGTACATTGGTGTAGCTATTTTGAGATGAGAGGATGGATGATGTTGGGTATTTGGATAGTCAGTGATGAGGACCTATAGCATGTGTATCATGATATCATGAAAAACTTGGATACACAACTTTGTGTAAGATTTCGACAGTGATGGTATATTTTTTGCTTGGTTTGAAGATCTTGGTGTCACTTGGTATGATTGTCAGATGGACATGTTGATGCGTGGACTTGGAGTATTTTCAAATTAGTAAATGATTTGGTCATGGTTCTTGGAGAGCTCAGTTGTCATGCTTCAATGGGAGATTTAGCATTGATTGTGAGTTCTTCACTTAGTGGTGAATGATCTTCCTTAGTGTTGCAGATGTTACTAGGAGGGACTCTTTGATCCTATTGCTGCAGAAAGGTTCTTTTGCATTTGCGTGGACACTATGTGAGGATGTGTAACATCTTGGAGCCATGGAGGACTCTTGGAGTCTTTGGTTGAGGTGTTGGTGGTGCTCTGATAGGTGATGTTGGTTTAGACTATGTTGTTATTATGTCTTGATATACTCTTGATTCTAGATTAGAGTTTTGGCATGATACATTTTACTTGAGACTATGTTATGTTCACTTAGAGCATGCAATCTCCTAAGAGGGATGACAAGATCATGATGTCATGACAAGTTCCTAATTCAGATGATTGGAGCTTTGACAGTGGTCTAGTGATTCTCTATGTTTTGGGTGCATTGGTCATATGCTTGAGGACTTCATGATGGTACAATGAGGCATTTGGAGTTTAGCATGAGATGATTGTTTGTAGGTGCTCATGGATACACGGAGAATAAGGTGAGGCTATATTTCTCTTAAGATGAGAGAGGTGTTGTTGAGATGGTTACTCTTGATGAGATTTCAATAGAAAGTCCGAGGAGCCTACACCTTGGTTGGACGTGAGTTCAACATAAACCTATGAGAAGATTGCTCTTGGAAGAGTCATGATGGCTTGCATATCTAGGAGGAGCATTCTCATTTCTCCACTCTTGGTCTATTTGGCAGTTTATTATTTGAAAGGTATTTACCCATTATATCCTTCATATGTGTTATGTTTCGTGCTTTGGTTCTTATAGGATTGAGTTGATTCATGGTCATTGATTATGGAGACTCATTTGAGGATGTTTTAGCATGAATCTATAGTCTTTATCTTTCATAGATATGGATCTTGAGCTATGTAGTTAGTTTTGAAGGATTCATTTGAGGGATGTTTGGAATAGTTATCTCCTTGTGCATTTGAGTTTAGGATATCATTCATTGACGAGGACTATTAGGAGATAGTTTATCGGCTGATTTCCTGAGATGGGAAATGAAGTAGTTTGATCTTCTTTGAGAAGCTTACATCCATGTAGTTTACATATGTTGTGTTTGATCTCTTGAGATTGAATTATTTTGGGTGTTGTTATGTTGTTCTCTTTGGGGTTTTGTGGAGGAGATCTTACTTGACACAGTTGGCATTTAGAGGTGTATGTAGAAGGATTTTCTATAGGAATATGATGTGCAGTTATTCTCCCTTTTGTCTTAGTTGTCTTCCTGGATGGTTTGTTTCACATTACATTGGTTTGAGGTTTTATTGGAGCTATTGTGATCACTAGCTTGTGGTCACGTGTTTTCACTTATGTTCTTGGGTGATGACATGGAGGTTTTGTTATCTCTTTCCTTTGTTGGGTGTAAAGAACTTGGGAGAGTATGGAGACTGGTGGTGAGAACTGTTCTTATAGGTTTTGCATATCATTGTGGATGGTTCCTTAGTACTACATGTTTTTTACACTTTCTATATGATGCTATTGGTAGACCTGGTATACCTTAATCTTTTTTTAGATTTGCATTACTCATGCAGTGGGAGCTCTTGGATGTTTATGCCATTCTTTGGTAGGTTTGTACATGGAGTTTATGGTTGCAGTTTATGGGTGTATATGTTTATGGCATGAGTTTACTATGTTTTGTATACCTTCGAGGTATGGGTGATTTGATGGATTAGCACTTGTTGTGTGTTCTATTTTGAGTCGTGTGGGTTGATCAGTTGGATGGGAGTAGTTAGGTGTCTGGTTGTTGTTCTAATTGATTATTCTATCTTGTTTTCTGGAGGAAGACTTCACGGTTGTATTTAGATTGGAGGCGTTAAAGTAGAGGTTGTTTCTTCTGAAGAGCTTGTGAGCACAGTGAAATGTAAGAAATGTACTATAGCCTTTTCTATCAGTTGGATCTGGTGCTTGTGTTCTCTAGACTAGTGCATATTCACCATGGCTTGTTCCTTTCATTGGAAGATGGCAAGAATTGTTGCTTGAGAATGGTGGACATCTTGGATGTTGTTGTGGGTGTCTTGGCTGGAGCACAAAAGTATTGTTCAAATTTCTTATGATTACATGAATGGCTGTGATATAGTGACTTCAATCGTTGAAAGAAGAGCCAGTAAGTTCTTCAGCAAGTGGGAGCATGTTGGAGATTGTGCCTCAAGCTTACTTGCATGATAAGCATTTCAAGCTTCTGCATTCAGTATATTGTATTCATCAGCCTATCAGTTAGGTTTAGGTGGGATGTGGTTACCAGTCCCCTCGATGGTTTGATATCCCAATGGAGGGTATTGCATTGGTTGTGTTGAGGTGACATAGTGTTGTCGATGGGAGCTGCATCAAAGTGACATTGCATTATCACCGGGACCTTGGATACTGTCCCCTTGACATCCCGATGGGAAACTAGGAACTCTTGTCGATAGGAGTGGAGAACTTCGTCGAGACATGAATTGTAGTCTCCTCGATGTGCCGATGGTGTGGAATCCATAGTATACCGTTAAGTTGGGACCGGTCAACACAGAAGGTGATGTCATTTGTACAGTGGTGGTGATGTGGATGACATGTAAGTGATGGGGACCACCTTGGTCAAGGCTATAAGGTTCATTGATGAGACTTACCTTGCAACTTTACACTACCTCCTTTTGACGATTTTTGGGGCAGTAGAAAACTTTTCACCATGGGCAACGCCTCAGAGATATAAAAAACTGAGAAAGGTTACTATAGAGGGACTCTACGTGATTGTACTGCCTTAGATGGAATGTTTCTAGGTGACACAGTTTTTGAGTAACATCTCATCAAAGATTGCTGCCTTTTTGTACTTTGGACTCTTTAAGGATATCGTTGGTACAATGTAGCTCAGATTATTTTGGCATGTTTGGGTGAAAAATAGGACCATGTGTAGCATAAATGTACCCATCCGAATGCGTTGAAATAGTCAATTTGGTCGCATCAGGAGCAGGACAAAAGTTACACCCCTTTGCAACTTTACACTACCTCCTTCTCACAATTTTTGGGGCAGCAGAAAACCTTTCACAAAACTGAGAGAAGTTATTGTAGAGGAACCCCACATGATCACGTTGCCTTAGACGGAATGTTTCTAAGTGACACAATTTTTGAGTAACATCTCATCAAAGATTGCTGCCTTTTTGCACTTTGGACTCTTTAGGGATATCGTCGGTACAATGTAGCTCAAACTGTTTTGACATGTTTGGGTGAAAAATAGGACCATGCCTAGTGTAAATGTACCCATCCAGATACGTTGGAATAGTTAGTTTGGTTGCATTAGGAGCAAGATGAAAGTTACACCCCTTTGTAACTTTACATTACCTCCTTCTGACGATTTTTGGGGCAGCAGAAAACCTTTAACCACGGGCAAACGCCTCAAAGATATAAAAAACTAAGAGAGGTTATTGTAGAGGGACTCTATGTGATTGTGTTGCCTCAGATGGAATGTTTCTAAGTGACACAATTTTTGAGTAACATCTCGTTAAAGATTACTGCCTTTTTGCACTTTGGACTCTTCAGGGATATCGTCAGTACAATGTAGCTCAGACTATTTCAGCATGTTTGGGTGAAAGACACAATTAGAGACACCTATTATCTAGTTAGAAACCAAGACACCTAGAGACACCTATATTTTATACATTACCTAGATTTTATACATTATTCTCAGGATCAACTTCAACCATCACTTAGGTCTAACCCCATGAAGCATAACATGATGATGTAAAAATGTGTATATGTGTAAAAATGCAGTAGCATATAAGAAAAGACAAACCTTACAAATTAATGTGCATACTTACAACTCAATGTAACATGAATTTACAAAATCAATGTGAATACTTACAAATTAATCTAATGAACCATTCGGGTTTGCTCTACTCTTTATTGTGTCAAGTATTGCTTCATGGTCAGACTCACGCACCTTCGACAAGGTCTTGTTCAAAGGTCTACCTTGATACTGTATCAAATGAATATTGGATGCCATGATAAGGTTCGAGTAATGAAGAATCTTTCGATGCATGTCAAAGTCTTGAAACAGCCAAACATTAACACTCTTATGTCGGTACCTTCTAAGCCATTCCAGTAATAACCACTGAGCCTGTAGGGTATTTGATGTTTTCTCCATCTATAACTGGGGCCTCCAATTTCTTTTTGGCCTCAACACAAAGACATAAGTAATAATCTGTTCCCTCTTCATTATCTTCATCTACAATAACTACGTATACATGCCCTACATTGATATGTGTAGCAAATTAGATGAAATTAGTCAACATTACAAAAGCACTACAAAGTAATATGACATTAGGAATTTCAAAAACTATGCAAATAGATATATTACCTGGTTGAACTAGATCTGATATGTGGTCAAAATCAACCAATGATTCCATCTGTGTTAGTTCCAGTGCTGTCGACGGTCGATACGTGTCAAGTGGGCTAAGATAACTTAACTACCATTTGTCAACCCACTCCTTTGACTCGTACTCATCCTAGGCTTGAATTGTATAGGAAGAACAAAAGCATGACATCTTTCACGTATGGATACTCCATGAACCTGCAATTAAGCTTCTGAAAGAGTGCATATCACTTGATCCTATCAGTGTAGAACAATCCTCATATGGTGCAATGTTAGTATCATTTATCAACCAAAAAAATCTACGAACTAAAGACTTTCCTTCATTCCCTGGAACCACGGAAGCATTACACCACTTGACAATCGATTTTGCATCTGTCAACTTTACATTATCTTTATACTTTAACTCTTCTTGTGCTATGGATCTTTTGATACATGCTCTTGCACCATCATGCTCCCCCTTTCCATGCCCAACCTCACAAAAGTTCCACATATGCTGAATACCTGTAAAATTATGCCTCTTGCTCTGCTAATTGAAATTCTGCAAGTTCTTGAATTGTGATGCACAGTTATCCGACCATATGATATGATGACTGAATGATATGCCCCTTCTAGCCAAATCATTGTAAAACACCTGAAATCAACCTTGTATGAACTCCATAGAATGTGTGCGATCATCACTGATATAGAAATTATACTCCCTTATGATCTTTTTATCATCCTCTGTACTATCATTCGCATGAATGAATGCGATGTGCACAAATATAGAAACCTGTGTGGAGTTGTAATATTGTGATTGCACCTCACGCTGTGGCTGTAGATTGTAGTTCTCTGCAAAGTTGACGATTGAAACAATGCTACCAACCAGAAATGTATCCTTGCATAACTTGAATTACAAGTCCAACCATGAATCTCTATGGGCATGTTTTGCATACTCATACACTATGTTGTCACGAAATATAGGCATAAACTAATACACTTGAATCTTTTCAATAACCAATTCACACCTCTTTGCTTCTTTACCATCTTTTGTATTAATGCCACTATTTTATACTTGCCAAAATCTACTAGTTCGTTTCCAACCGCATGTGTTCTTTCCATATGTTAACATATTGGCAAACGTTGCAAGCCACCGCAACGATGACATGTGCCATCCAAGCATAATTTCTTGTAGAATATTTGACCTTCCTCTCTTTCACATAAAAATCTTGATATGAAGTCTCCTGAAGATGTTGGTGGGGCACGTATGGCACAACCCTGCAAAACATTGTTAGTATGCAAATCTAAACATGTAGACCTATAAACATCAAAATGGTTAGAAAATTCAATATGTAATCTACAACAACAAGTAGTGCATGTGTGATTTATGTTGACATAGAAAGGTTTTAGCATTTCAAAATATCTTTGACAAATTTTAATTTGAGGATACTTCTCTAAAAATTTACCATAAAACTGTGTTTGAGTCTCATCCAAAAATGCTTTGGATGTGGCTCACAGTTTTGACTACCAATTTTCCTTCTTACCACATCCCTTTGATTCAGAGATACCCTTGTGTAATTCTTCCAAAAGTCTTCAATTAGTGATCTCAATGCTACAACAATTGGTTTATCTTTTTGTGGTAGTCTCCCTAAGAACACCCATAATTCATTGGCATTAGTGTCCTCAATTCTTTGGCATCTTCCAATGGCTCTTGATAAAGTTTTCCTATTAATTCTCAATTCTTGACTCGTCTTTCTAATGAGACGAGCTTTCCTCATTTGACTACTTACTATAGTCGATGTAATCACACGCCGTGTTGCATTACTATCTTTTGTACGTGAGGTGTTACCCACACACTCATACACACTCATTAGATTCTTGACAATATATTTTTCACTTGAAGCCTCTGATGTTCTCAACCCAAGAATCTTCATGATGGACCTATACTTTATACTTTGCATCATTTCAACGAATAGTTGACATCTTGTAGTCTCATTTAACTTTTCAAAGAATAACCTCCAAATCTTATGAGCATATCTTCTACAAGTGCGTTTTGGAATCTTACCTTCCACTGGCTACAAAATATTCTCATCAATATCAATCAAATACTTTGGCTTTCTATGCAAAATTCTAGGTGGTGTTAAGTTAGCTAAATTCATCTCAACATTAGGAATTTTATCAATATTTAAATGAGATGGGCTAGATGGCATACCTTTGATCGAAGATGGAATAGATGACATACCTTGAGGATGAGGTGGGAATGATGGCGTACGTCCTTCATCACATGTGAGTGATGATGTACTCTCAACTTGAGATGCGGTAGATGGTGTCCCTACATGTTGACTTGTAGTAGAGGACATGTCTCCAACTATGGTATTCAAATCTCTCATAGCACGAAGTTTTTGCATTTGTTCTCTTTGTGCTGCCAATACCATATCTCTTGTGATGGTTGTGGCTCCTCTTCAATTGGCATGTCTTCATTTATCATGTCCAATTTCCTCTTCTCACGAAGTTCCCTCATAGACGCTGCTTTCTTTGCATTCTTAGCTTCTATCTCTTCTTGTGTTGGTTTAATTCTTGATCGTTTCCTCGGCATGACAGAGAATTTGTCTGTAGCATGATAAAGAGACCAGTATTAGTTCCTAAGAAATGAATCCATACAAATAACTAAAATATATGTCATTCAACCCTTCATAGTAAATGTACATACAATCATCATGTAAAAGAGTAAATGTCACTCAACTAAAATAGGTACAAAGCATACAAAGCAAATTATTGCAGCCATACAACTCATTATTGCACAATGTTATTGCAACCATATAAAGCATTATGGTACAAAGTTCACTTTAGTCCTAGATGAGGATAAGGTAAAAGGAGAGTCACCTATTGAGGCTACAAGTGAAGAGTGCATGGGACTTCATGCTTGAAAAGGTTGAGGCAGACCCAATTTGACATGTTTGTTGTTACTAGGGCTACTAGGATTTGGAATTGAGAAGGTATTTTGTTGGTACTAGGGATACTAGGATTTGGGTGGCTTGTGAAGGAATAGAAAACAATTGAAGAGTGTAGACTTGAGTAAGGGTTTAGATTGGTTGTGTCTAAGTTCTTGAGGGGTAAGAAGACCTCTAGTAGCCTTGTTAGGTTTTGAAGTATTGAAGGCCCTCTTTGTGCCTTTGTATAGGGAGATTGCTTGAGAGGAAAGCTTATGAAATTTGAAGAAACTAATGGTATGATCCATTTGGATTGAGTTGAACCCTACCTCTGCATCACATACCTAGGATTGTCATAAAAATCATTAGACTAATCTCTGTAATTTAGGGTATTGAATAGTATATAGTCGATCAAGGTAATCACCATCATGTGCTAACAAAGGACAATTACAAAATTTTGAAATATTGTTGTGTCATGTGCATGTACAAATCATCATGAATAGGTGCATAAGGAATGTCCTAGCCCAAGATATGTGCATACAAATCATCATGTCATGTGCATACTTGTAAGATCTTGGCACCTATTCATTTGTATTTTAACTTGTTAATATGACAAGATAATAGTGGGATTGTATTTTTATTATGTTGTAAGGATTTATTCTTGTATAGTTTGACATCATGGTATGTTAAGGTCTGTTTATTACACATAATTATTAAAGAGCCCAAGTGTAGAAAATATACATGGCATCATGTGAGATTGTAGGCTTCTTTCTTGATTGGGAATGTGTCTATTTTAAATATGTATGATAAAGCATGATAAAGTAATTAAAATAGAATTAAAGAAAACGTAAAGAACATGCATGTAAAGACTTGACATACCTAAAAAATGGAGATTCGAATGGAGAGAGTACTCAATTATGTAGTGTTTTTTTCTTCTTGCATCAAACTCCTCAACAATTTGAGTTTTTCACCACTTGCTTCCTTTTCAATGTTAAATTGAATAACACTCAAATATAATTAGTAACAACAATACTATTAACCAATCTATAATGTTAAATTCCTAAAATCACAATTAACATTGCAACAGTACAAAAATTGAAACTTGAATAGATATATATCAAATTTGGTTTGAAAACTATGTTATTTCCTCCTTCTCAAGTTGGCAAAGCAGAAAAGGTGGTGGAAAGATTATGCAAAGGTGGTAGAATGTGTAAACTGTGCATGTGAACTTCCCAACAACATGAAAGCACTTATTTTTTGTCGAAACACGTGCATAATCAACATGAAAGAAGAACATGTGGGCCTAGATCACAGGGTTCAACACTTTTTTACCATTTCTATAGTAGGACAAAACATGAGTGCGTTTTGTCTTGCTATAGATTGATCTATAAATCTCACCTCTAGTTCTATTAGCTCATGTTCTATATCTCACTTATCTCCCCCCCTCACCTCTCTACCTCTCCCCTCTCTATGTCTCTCAGTCACTCCTTGTCTACCTCTCCATCCATCCTTAGCCATCTAGGTCTCACTTAATCCTAAACCCTAAAGCCAGCTATCCCTATTCCTGAACCCTCAATGGGCTTGATACTATACCTTAAACCCTAATCCCTAATCCCTTATCGCTAAACCCTCCAACCCTATCCCTAATCCTTATACCCTCGACACTCTACTTTAACCCTAATCCATCGAGCCTCAACCCTATCCCTAAACCCTCGACCCTCGAAGCTCAACCCTCAATGTCAAACCCTAATCCCTCAACCCTTAACTCTAATCCCTTAACCCTAAACCCTATCCCTAAACCCTCAACACTATACCTTAAACCCTAATCCCTCAACCCTAAACCCTAAACCCTATCCCTAAGCCCTAATCCGTCAACCCTCAACCCTAATCCATCAACCCTCAACCCTAATCCCTCATCCCTAAACCCTAAACACTATCCCTATTCCTAAACCCTCAACAGGCTCGATACTATCCCTCAACCCTTAACCCTTAAAACTTGAACCCTAAAACCTATCCCTACACCCTCGACACTCGACACTATATCGTAAACCCTAATCCCTTAACCCTCATCCCTAAATCCTCAACCCTAAATCCTTAAACCTTCAACCCTAAACCCTATCCCTAATCCCTCTACCCTCAACACTCTACCTTAACCCTAATCCCTTGACCATCAACCCTAGCCCTAAACCCTCAACCCTCAACCCTCAACTCTCAACCCTCAACTCTCAACATTAAACCCTAATTCATCAATACTAAACCCTAATCCCTCAAACCTAAACCCTATCCCTAAACCATCAATCCTCAACACTATACCTTAAACCCTAATCCCTATCCCTCAACCCTTAACCCTTAAACCTTAAACCCTATCCCTACACCATCAACACTCGACACTATATCTTAAGCCTTAAACCCTCATCTCTAAAGCCTCAACCCTCAATCCTTAAACCTTCAGCCCTAAACACTATCCCTAATCCCTCTACCCTCAACACTCTAACCCTAACCTTGATATTAAACGCTAATCCGTCAACCCTAAACTCTAATCTGTCAACCCTAAACCCTCAACCCTTAACACTATACCTTAAACCCTAAAACCTAATCCCTCAACCCTCAACCCTAAACCCTATCACTAAACCCTCAACCCTTGACACTATACCTTAAACCCTAATCCCTCAACCCTCAACCCTAATCCCTCATCCCTAAACCCTAAATGCTATCCCTATTCCTAAACCCTCAACCCTCGACACTATACCTTAAACCCTAATCCCTTATCCCTAAACCCTAAACCCTATCCCTCAACCCTTAACCCTGAAAACTTAAACCCTAAAACATATCCCTAAACCCTTGACACTTAACACTATATCTTAAATCCCAATCCCTTAACCCTTAGCCCTAAAGCCTCAACCCTCAATCGTTAAACCTTCAACCCTAAACCCTATCCCTAATCTATCTACCCTTAACAGTCTACTTTAACCCTAATCCCTTGACCATCAACCCTATCCCTAAACCCTCAACTCTCAACATTAAACCCTAATTCATCAACCCTAAACCCTAATCCCTCAACCCTAAACCCTATTCCTAAACCCTCAACCCTCAACACTATTCCTTAAACCCTAAACTCTAATCCCTCAACCCTAAACCTTATCCCTAAACCCTCAACCCTCAACATTATTCCTTAAACCTTAATCCCTCAACTCTAAACCCTAATCCCTCAACCCTAAACCCTAAACCCTATCCCTAAACACTCAACCCTCAACAAGTTATACCTTAAACCTTAATCCCTCAACCCTCAACCCTCAACCCTAATCCCTCATCCCTAAACCCTAAATGCTATCCCTATTCCTAAACCCTCAACCCAAGACACTATACCGTAAACCCTAATCCCTTACCCCTAAACCTTAAACCCTATCCCTCAACCCTTAACCCTTAAACCTTAAACCCTAAAACCTGTCCCTAAACCCTCAACCCTATACCCTCAACAATATACTTAAGCCCTAATCCCTCAATCATCAACCCTATATCTTAAACCCTGAAGCCTACACCCTCAAACCCTCATCCCTAGACCATATTTAACATCACCGTTATATCCTAAACCTTGAATATTGTGCCTCAACCCTATACTTAAATTAAACCTAAACCATACGTGCTCTCAACCCAAGTCACCCTATGCCTTATATACCCTCAATCCATATCGTAAACCCTAAACCATAATCCTTGCGCCTTACACACTTAATCTTATACACTCAACAACCTGAATATTAACCCTCAACTGTAACCCTCAACCCTCTAATAACTACCCTCTACCCTTTACCTATGACTTAAGCCCTAATCCCTCAACCCTCAACCCTCAAAACTATACAGGCTCAGGTCCTTATATACACTAAACCCAAAACACATACATACATACATACATGTACATACATACAAGCATGCATACATGTACATGTATACATACCTACAAGAATAGATATAAACATCCATGAAACATACTTATGAAAGTTGAACATATCTCATTCAAAGGAAGACATAACGTGAGTGCGTTATAATGCGCTCGCGTTGTGTCGAACTGGGAAAACACCGCCAAACATACAAAAACGAAAAAAAGCACAACATAACGCGTGCGCGTTATAACGTGCTCGTGTTATATTGTGCTTTGGGAATCCCAAGCCTTGGGCTTGGGATTTGCTTTGGATTTCCAACCCAAAGGCTTGGAGTACCTTTTCAACATCCACAGACATGTTTTTGCAAATTCTACAAGATTTGACATAATTTTGTTTGTGCTAACCCTTAGATTTGCACGTGTTTCAAGGTCAAACAAATAAAACACCTAGGTAATGTTAGGCTTTCTCTTAGCTATTTAACGATGTAATTTTTTTCACATTTTGACAATGTTAAGCCTTTCATCTTTAATTTCTTTTGTTTGTGTGTCCGTTTTTGGGCAAAAACCACTATTTGGTCTTTTTTTCATTGTAAATTAACCATTCATTGAAATTTCAAAAAAATTACATATTTAGAAACTAGAATCCATTCTACACATATTAAAAAAAAAAAAAAATGATTTTCAATTAGTTTTCAAAATTTGTAGGGGTAGCATGGCCAAAATTCTATTTTTTAGGATGTGTCCACTTTGAAAATAGTAAAAAATCAAATATTCATCAAAAAATTATCAGAAAAATCAGGCATAAACTACATACTGTTAGCTAATTTCTCACTGAAGCGATTTTAAAAATACCAAAAAAAAGTTAACTTTTTGAGGGAGCCAAAAAACATGCTATGTTATGTTTTTTTGACAGAAACAACACCAATTTCCATGGCTCCCTCTTTTGAACCCCTTAATCTATACCATTTTCAAAAAAAATTAGTAGTTTAGAAACTAGACTCGGAGCACTAGGAACATTGTTTTGGTTGCATCTCCAAATTTTGAGTGTAACTATGCTCAATTTCTCATCCAAGGCTAGCATTTCTTGATTTCAGAAAAAAGTGGCCACTTAAGACCCCTTTTTGGCCCCCTATATTCTTGCACTTACCCAGAGAGTGATCAAGATTTTCTAAACCTTATGAATGTTACTTAAAAGTGTACAGCTTAAGCTACAGACCAAGTTTGTTACATACTTGATTGCAATCTTGGGTTACCACAAACTATAATAATGTGATATGCTAATAACTATTATGGGAAGTATTAAAGCAAGACCCATGCTATATAGGATACATTTCCCTGATCAGGTTTACATACCTTAATGATCAAACACAAGCTTCCAACACACTCTAGGATACAATCCAAGATCATACCACACCCTGTCAAGACAACTAATTTTCTGAGCCAAGATTTAAGGTTGTTTTTTAATACCAACAAAAGCATTGGTAAGAGCATGACTAGGGTACAAACCCCAGGCCTCCATAGAAACATAAACCATAACTCTAGTGGATTAGTGAGGTTGCAATACCAGAAAGATTGAGACATTGTAGCCAATAACAAAATCTTGCAATCTAAAGATTGTAGCCAATAACAAGCACACTATGTAGCTCAGTGAAATTTGTAAATGCAATCTATGGTAAGAAGAATGACAGTCACTTGAGGTGTGACAGTCAAAAAGAGGCTGAGCAGTGACAAGATAATAAAGCTCAAGCCTTGCATAGTAAAGTGTAGATTTTAACAGTGAGTTTCCTTACCCCTTGCTGACCTTAAGGGTTTTTCAAATGCTATTGACAGTGTTAGATAAGACAAATGCAATCAGGGAATGACTGTCCAAATGAAGTAACAGTGGTAATCACAGGTTCAATGTTTCTTCTTAGCCATTGTATAATGGAGGTAGTGGATTGCATGTTTCAGCATTGTTTTGAGACTCATCAAAGATGGGAGAATAGTGAATAATACCTTGTGGACTATGAAGTAGTGACAATAAGGTTGAAGGATCTTAAGACCCACAATACCATGAAATAATGAGTCCCCTGTAGTAAGTAAGTAGGTAGTCTATAGGGCATGGTTTGATTTTATAGAAGGATGCTCATGAAAGGAATCTTCAAGTGACAGTGAGTGAGCTATTTGAGATTGCAGCTGAAGGTGCAATATCCAATCTTAAAGGCAGTTAACAAAGCAGTAAATATGCAATAAAATCAAACCCTACACAACAAACAATTCACAATGTTATCTTGCATAATGCCTTGAGTTTGAAGACAAAAATCACATTGTATCTTGATGAAAGTAGTGACCTTAATGGTCAATCATTAGCAACCATGATTTTAAAACATGCTATTGTGCTTATGGAGGCAGCATTTTAAGCAAGGCAGTGAGTGATGGTTTGGAACAATGGTAGGTATGAAGGACTTGCTTTATATGCATACAATGCAGCCTAGCTTAAGACAACGTTCTTAGAAGAGATTGAAGGTGGATTATGGAACTCAAGGGTTACCATGATAAAGATTAAAGCAAAGACTGAAATCGATTTAAAAGCCACTGTCATGAAGATATTAAAGATGTCACATGCAAAACCCTAGCAACTAGAGTAATGAATACAATGCCAAAGAGGACAGTGAGCTGGGGCAGATTTAGGAGATCTCCACATTATCTAATCACATGCAGAGACATCATTTATTTATTTTTTTAAATTAAAAGAAATCATTCTAAACCCCATATAGGATACATTCTAAACCCTATACATTGATACTTCAAAAGCATATGAATTAGGAATTTAAGATCATGCAAATATATGTCAACTAAATACCTGGATTACAAATAGTAGTGCGAACAATGTAACCGTTGTTGAGTAGATCAAGAATGAGATAAGTAGCAATGAATCCTATGCCTCCTGTCACACACATCTCCTTACCATTCTCTGTCATTCTTTACTGAAACACTTCTCCATTTTGGTAGGATATGCCTAAAAATAAGGTTTGGATGAAGGTTTTAGAGTATGTTTTTTAAAATGAAAACTCCATTTTGGCGGGCTACGCCTAAAAACAAGATTTTGACAAATGTTTTAGAGTATGTTTATTAAAGTTTTAGAGATATTTGTTGGGCTATTGATTTTTGATTCCTTAAATGATTTATTCAAATGGATTATGATAAATAAATGACTAACTATTTAGTCATTTTTATTTGTGTGACTAAATAATTTTTTAGTCAATGACCAAATTAGTCATGTATTTACTCATTTATAGCTGACTTGCAAAAAATTAGTAGAATTTATTCATTTTTAGTTGTTGTGACTAAAAGTTTGTCACTTAGTCATTTATTTGCCAAAATTCTATAGTGTTAGCTTTGAAACAATATGAAACATGAAACTTTCAGTTTAAATAATCAAATTTTGTCCAAAAACATGCAAAACTAGTTCTTCTACGTTGAAAAAACAAAAAAAAGTGGTGGATGATCAAACAATTATTCTTAAAATGCCAAACACCATGCAAAAGTGTTTTCTTGTCTAATAGCACACATGAAATGTAGGGAATAAAAAATATGTGGGGTCCGAATCATGGATCCCACATGCTTTTTTCCTATTCTTTTTGCTTTCCAAAATGCGCTAGTGTTATAACGTGCTCACGTTATAATGCGAGCTTGTTTTTGGAAGCATGGAAACTTTGTGCTTCCATGCATGGAAACAAGTATAAGTGTTTTAAGTGTTTAAAGAGCCCGGAGGGAGAGAGATCAAGATAGAGAGACTTCTTTTGAGATGTGACCCTAAACCCTAAACCTGAGCAACCATAAATCCCTATCTCTACCTAACTCCATATCTGTATCATCCCTCTACCTCTCTATCTCTCTATCTCCCTCTCTCTCTCTAAGCCCCTAAACCCTAAATAATGCTCCTAAATCCTAAAGCTTTATCTCCCTATCTCTCCCTCTCTAAACCCTAAACCCTAAACCTCGAGACCTAAACCCCTAACCCCTAATCCATAAACCCTAAACCCTAGATAATGCCCCTAAACCTTAATTCATAACCCCTAAACCCTAAACCCGATCAACCCTAAACCCCTATCTCCGTATCTCTATCATCCCTCTACCTCTCAATCTCTCTGCCTATGTCTTTGGCCATGTCTATCACCATCTATCTCCCTATCTCTCCCCTCAGTCTCCTCTATATCTCCCTATCGATCCTATCAACCCTAAACCCCTAAACTCTAAATAATTCTTCTAAACCCTAACCCCTAAATCGTAAACTTAAGCAACCTTAAACTCATAAAACTGACCAAACATCTCTCTCTCCCCCCCAAAAACCATAAACCCTAACCCCTAAACCCAAGAAACCCTAAACCTCTATCTCCCTATCTCCCTATATCTCTATTGTTGCTCTACCTCTCAATCTCTCTCCCTATCTCTCCTGACATCTCACTCACTCTCTATCTCTCTATCTCTCCCCTCTGTCTCCTCTATCTCTCCCTATATGTCTTCTCTATCTCTCCCTATCTCTTGCCTCTCTCTCCCCTATCATTCCTCTATCTCCCTATCTCTCCCCTCTATCTCTCCCTCACCCTTATCGATGAAGGAAATGAAAACAAGAAAACTAAGACTCTCTCTCTCTATCATCCTATCTCTCCCCTCTCTCTCCCCTCCATCTCCACCATCTCTCCCTCTTCCTCCCTAGAGAGGGGAGGGAAGTAGAAAGTGAGAGAGAGGATAGGAGATAGAGAGGGGAGGGAAGTAGAGACTGAGAGAGGGTAGGACGTAGAGAGGGGAGGGAAGTAGAAATTGAGAGAGAGGGTAAGAGGTAGAGAGGGAGGGATGAAGAGATTGAGAGAGAGAGAGTAGGAGGTAGAGAGTGGAGGGAAGTAGAGAGTGAGAGAGAGGGTAGGAGATAGAGAGAACGGGAGGGAAGAAGAGAGTGAGAGAGAGGGTAGGAGGTATTTAATAGGAGGGAAGTAGAGAGTGAGAGAGAGGGTAGGAGGTAGAGAGGGGAGGGAAGTAGAGAGTGAGAGAGGGTAGAAGGTAGAGAGGAGAGGGAAGTAGAGAGTGAGAGACAAGGTAGGAGGTAGAGAGGGGAATGAAGTAGAGAGTGAGAGAGAGAGAGACTAGGAGGTAGAGATGGGAGGAAACAAGAGAGTGAGAGAGAGGGTAGAAGGTAGAGAGGAGAGGGAAGTAAAGAGTGAGAGAGGGTAGGAGGTAGAGAGGGGAGGGAACAAGAGTGAGAGAGAGGGTAGGAGGTAGAGAGGGGAGGGAAGTAGAGAGTGAGAGAGAGGGTAGGAGCTAGAGAGGGGAGGGAAGTAGAGAGTTAGAGAAGGGAGGAGGTAGAGAGGGGAGGGAAGTAGAGAGTGAGAGGGTAGGAGGTAGAGAGGGAAGGGAAGAAGAGAGAGAGTGAGAGAGGGTAGGAGGTAGAGAAGGGAGGGAAGTAGAGACTGAGAGAGGGTAGGAGGTAGAGAGGGGAGGGAAGTAGAGAGTGAGAGAGAGGGTAGGAGGTAGAGAGGGGAGGGAAGTAGAGTGAGAGAGAGAGAGAGGAGGGAAGTAGAGGTGAGAAAGAGAGAGGAGGGGAGGGAGAGAGGAGGGGAGGGAGTGAGATGTTTTAATTCAGCATAACGTGAGCGCGTTATAACATACTCGTGTTATGTGAATGCAAGTGTTTGTCCTCCTTCCACATTTATGCTTATAGAACCCAAACTCTTCCATGATAATGGAGAGTAGATTGCTGAGTTAACCAATGAAAGACTTAGAGTTGTAGGCCATATGATCTCTACAGCTTGGACTATCTCCAAAATTAGAAATGCTCTGAATCCAAAGAATTCAGAGAAGTCTACAACTTTTTCAAAGTCTATTGCAAGAGTAATATATGCTGCTAAAAAGGGAAAATAATCCAAAAAAGCTAAAGAGATGTTATTCCTTTAATGGGTGATTTATGGGCTACCTTGTACTAGGAAAAAAACCATGGAACATGAATGGTAGAAAATTTATTTCTTAATGTATTTCCCATGATTGTTCCTACCTTCAATATTTACTGATGAAAAAAATTCAGACTTTTGTAATGTTACTAATTTTTCTTTTATCAAATCTATTAGTCAGTTGTGTGTTGATTATTGAACCCTTGAATCACCAACCTACTGAGCTTGTTTGAGAAAGGCACTGAGACATGTTAGACAGACCTTGATTTTTGTTTTCGTTGTAATGGGCCAAAAATTCCTGTCAAATATGTACCTGTGAAGAAAATTGTTCATAGAAGAAATGTAAAAAAGCTTTTGAAGTTTCAAAGCAAAACCTTTTTCAACTATAAGGAATATTTTAGAATCCCACATAATAAGTGATGTAATATCAATATCTTGGGCCACTACCAAGTTGTAACATTCATTCTTATCCATGTTCTTGCAATCTCAAACCAAGCTGAGCGGAAATATGGGTTGATGAAAATGAGTTTTGCTTATATAAATGTAAGAGACATATTAATAGTGAGTGACTAATTTTATCCAAACTAAAGTGAATAATATTGTCTAGCTTGATAACTTGACATAACAGTAATGTATTGAATCAACCAAGAATACACTTAGCATAATCTGTAAAGATCTTTCCTTTCAACCATGGACTAGTGATGAAAATGGCTACTTTTTTTCAATTGTGCATTTCCTTGGATAAAAATTACACAAAAATAACTTGTAAAAAATACCTGCAAATTTGATTTGAGAGAGATGGGTGGGGGGAGAGAGAGAGAGACCATAATGCAAGTGCATTATAACATGCTCGCGTTATTCTTTGACTTGGTAATTTACAAGCCTTAGGCTTAGATTTGCCTTGGGCTTCCAACCCAAAGGCTTGGACTATGTTTAGGTCGTCCAAGGATGTGTTTTTCTAGATTCTAACAAAATTCACATAATCTAGAGCATGCTCCCCATCAGGATTGCACTTTTTTCAATGAAAAGTAAAAAAAATACTACCATAATCTTAAGCTCTTTGTTAGCTATCTAACCATATAATTTTTTTTTCACGTTTTGAGTATGTTAAGGATTTCATCTTTAATTTCTTTTGTTAGTGTATCATTTTTTGTCAAAACCAGTGTCTTGTATAAATTTGACTTTTTTTTAACCGTTCATCAAAATTTCAAATAAGTTACATTTTTAGAAACTAGACTCCATTAGACCTATTAAAAAAAAAGATTTTCAATTAGTTTTCAAAAAATTTAGGGGGAGCATGCTCAATTTTCTATTTTTCAGGTTGTTTCCACTTTGAAAATTAGTAAAAAATCAATTATTCATGAAAAAAATTTAGAAAAATCAGGGATAAACTACATGGTGTTAGCTAATATCTCACTAAAGCAATTTTTGAAATACTAAAAAAAAGTTAACATTTTAGGGGGAGCACACCAGATGCTATGTTATGTTTTTTTGAGAAAAACATGACCAATTTGTGTGCTCCCCTTTTTTGAACCCCTTAATCTCAACCATTAAATTAAAAAAATTAGTAGTTTAGAAACTAGATTTGGAGCACTACGACTCTTGTTTTTGTTGTATCTTCAAATTTTGAGTGTAACTATCTTCAATTTCTCATCCAACATTAGTCTTTCTTGATTTTAGAAAAAAAGTGGCATCTTAAGACCCCCTTTTGGTCCCTCATCTTTGTGCACTTACCCGAAAGCAAGAATTAAAATATACTTCCACAAGCTATGAGTACACAAAATAAGCCAAATGATGTTATCAAAAGTTAATTAAAATGTACAAACAAGCCTTGCATAAATAGGCAAGGATGAGGAGGTGAGATGGTTGAACACAATGACTGACTAAACCTCCAAAGTTGTGATACATGTGGACTCACTTGAAACAACTGTGAGGACACATGTTGTGTGCATATGAGGTGAGATGAAAGTCTAAACAACCTCTCTAAGTGAGCTTAAGCCTAGTGTGTATAGAACCTAGTAAATCTAGATAGGTAAAAGCTATTTTCACACTAACAATACACAATGAAGGATATAACAATCAACAAACAATTGATGATGGAAAGGTTAAACTAGGTCAAAACCCTAGGTGAAAGGAAATTGTAAGTGATGAATATAAAAACTAATTTTAGATCAAATCAGAAATATCATATTTGAAATTAACAAGTGTAAAAGGATAAACCATAAGAAAAAACCCTAGGGGGTGTAGGAATCAAAAGGTGGTAACTCATAAGGGCCAAACCAAGTAGTTGAAGCATTAAATTCACAAAAAGGAATCAAATATAAAAATTAAGGGGAAAAAATAGATCTAAAACACAAAATATCAAGAGATGTAACCTTAAAGGTGAGGCATGAATGTTATGGGTGGGGAATAAATTGACCATGATTAAAAACCCTCTAGAAATTTTAAGAGTTGGGTAATGTAAGTTGACTGATGTAAGATGCCAAGATATGCTAAAATTGAAATTGGAGGACTAAGGTTTGCATACCTTGCAACGAAATTTACCTAATGACACATTGTGATAGAGAATGAGGATTTGAAATATGAGACTAGATTATGGATTTGAAGGCTAAGAAAAATGAATCTTGAGTAGTTGAGTGTTTAGGAAAAAATTGCACTAGTGATTTTATCTTGCAATTTTGTAATTTCTTGTGATATAAACCCACAATCTTGTCCTTTAAAAAATTAAGCCTATGGTACCTACAAGAAGTGTTTTCTTGGTGCTATTTGATGCAATGAAAACAAGAGTGGTGCTATGGAATATCAAGGAGCTTACTATGCAAGGATTCAAGTTCCAAGCTTCCTCATGCCTTAGTCAAGCCTTGAGATTAACTTAATAGTAATGGTAAAAGAGAGATAAGGGTGTTAATGAATGTTGATGTGTAGATGGTAGTGAATGTCATTGAGTCGGTCATTGATTGTTGATTTGTTGACATAAGTCGATGTGTGATGATACCAAAGAGTGTACTTTAAAGTGCACCTTGACAATGGACACCAATTGATATAAAGAGGTTGCTTGTTCATTGATGTATGATAGTGGATGATTGATGTACCTACAAAAGGAGAGGAGGACCTTCAATACTTTTTGTCAAGCCTTGAGATTAACTTAATAGTAATGGTAAAAGAGAGATAAGGGTGTTAATGAATGTTGATGTGTAGATGGTAGTGAATGTTGTTGAGTCAATCAATGATTGTTGATTTGTTGATATAAGTTGATGTGTGATGATACCAAAGAGTGTACTTTAAAGTGCACCTAATTGACAATGGATGCCAATTGATATAAAGAGGTTGCTTGTTCATTGATGTATGATAGTGGATGATTGATGTACCTACAAAAAGAGAGGCGGACCTTCAATACTTTTTGTCAAAACATGTTTTTTTCTATTCATTCACCCTAGACGCATGAATTTGAAAATTTGGCAACCATGTTGACAAATAATGGTCAAATCCTGGGAATGTTGGCCTTAGAACATGTAGGAATTTGAATTTTGAAAGTGGTTGATGGAATCATGCTAATGGCCATGTCCAAGGAATAGGATTACAATTACAATCCCTTTCAAAGTAAGTGAACTTCTACAAAATGAATCGTAAGAGTTTTGAACAATGTACACTTATATCTATATGATGTATAGCATCTTAAATATACCCCAGAATAATTAAATCAAGTACTAAACTAATATCAACCCAAAATAATGTAAAAAAATATACACTTTTACAATAATACTACACTATGAAAGCCATCTTTACCAAAACAATTCATAGTGTTTTTTCTCAAATTAAATTTAAAATGAAAATAACAAAAATCTTAGTTAAAAGAGTGGCGTCATTCCAATCCACCTTTTGAACAAGAATGTTGTAATAAATAACTACACATCTCGGTCTCCGATGTCGCTTTAGGCAGCCCAGGTCATAGGTCCAACTCCTACTTGTAGTGGTTTAAATTTGCGATGTGTAGACGTTTACTGGTGGGATCCACTGCACATTGCCCGAGAGGTTATAGGGGTGGCTCACCCTAAATAACTACACATGATCCATTTTGTGAAAAAGCTAATTGCACCCCGGAAAACAAGGAGTAATTGTCTCTGAATAAGATGTATTTGGGGACAACTATTACGCGGAATGTTTCTTTGGTCATATAAATGTTTTACTTTCAGCAAAGAGCATGTTCCTCTAACACAAATGAAGACGAAAAATCATTCAACAAAGAATATCTTAAATCTGATGGAGCCAACCTGCACCTAAATCCGTACTGAATTATGATAGCACTTACAAAGATATTTTTGCAGAAAAGACATTCAAATGAGAAAGTGGAAGTCTATATGAGTGTGACCTTTCTTTGTTGCATATGATTTGCGTTACCATCTCACTTTTCTTTGCTAAAATGACAGACAGATGCTTCAGAAATAATCATTTTAAGTTAATGGAAGACAATAAATATGATTGTCAATTGGCTCTCTAAGAGAAAAACTTATACAGCATCCACTCAATTTAATTAGAAGATTGTATTACAAGCAATACTGGTTATTTTATATATTGTTTGGTTAATTATGTTATATGTAATTTCTGTGTGTAGAAGTTTGCTTGCATCTACGTTGTTATTATGGAGCTGCTGATCCCTACTCCATTTTTAATTAGCTGTAACTTTTATGTTGCTGTGTGCTTAGACTGTAATTAGGCTTTGATTAAGCTATGTAACTTCTGCTGTTCATTCTGTTGTTATATTTGCTGTTGTAACTGTTAACATTTTATCTTATACTAATGATCACTTATATTGTGAAATAACAACTCACCACTAGATATGATGAAAAGTCCAGTGATTGGAAAATCCATTAGTCATATACGGTGATTAGAGGCAGAAACATGATATTATGACAGACAAAACTTCCCCCCACATATGCCTTGAAAAATGCTACTCTCATGAAAGCTAGAGAAGGCACTCAATTACTGTTATTAAGAGGCAATTGGGTGTCTTTAATGACTTGTAGATTCATTTGCATATATAGAAGGCATCCAAGGAGACAACCACATTGGTTTTTGAATGCTTATTCTTTATGACTATAAAGAATTTCTTGCAAACAATATGGATATGGATATATTTTGAAATATGGCTTCAGAATGGGTGTTAGTTTCAGTTTTAGGCAATCTCATAAATTGCATTCACAATTATTAGCTGCTAGGTCCTTCCCTTTTAAGTATCACTTATGGTAATTATTGGCATATATAATGTTATGCCCATGGTAGTGCCACTAGTGGAAAAATTGATGTCTTCAATAGTGACTACAGTGCATACCAAGCTCGTTAAATTATTCTCTTGTGATTGCATTATTTCTGTGGTGGGCATTGCAATTATTTATTGGGTTGTTTTATTATTAGATAAGTTATATCACTCAAGTACTCATAGTCGAGTGGTATGGAGGTTATACAAATTCTTATAATGTGGATATAATAATTTTTTAATATTCTTTAAACGGTGAATAGGTTTAAATTGAGGTCTCAATTTTGGTAAAATGTTTTTGGAGAAGGAGATGGGAGCTGTGTGTGAATAAAAAAGGAAGGTAAGTGTGTACGCAGCAGAGAAGGTAAGAACAGAGGGGCCCCAACAAAGAGGGAGAAGGAGTGAAGAAAAAGAAGATAGAAAGAAATAAAACAAAAAGAGAAGCTGTGTAGGAAGAAGAAGGAGGAACAAAGTCGAGGAAGAAACCAGAGAAAAAAATCCAGCATGAGGAAGTGGTGCAAGGAAGAAGTAAAAGTCCAGAACTAGTGGAAAGGTTTGAACATCGAATGTAAATGAAATTGTAAAGGAATGTATTTTATAATGTAATAAAAGCGATGTTATATGGAATCTATATGTTGATGAGTTTGATTCCTTTTGACCATGTTGGGTTGTTCTTTGCTTGATCATTGTGGAAATACTTGTAGATGGTTGTGTGTTTGAGAGGGGTATGTTTATGTGAGAATATTTGGAATGCTTTTATGTGTGTTGTTTTAACCTGCAGCAACATGGTAGTGTGCAGGCCAGCTTTAGATCACATGTAGCATTAGTAAGAGGAGAAGCTTGTGAGTTAAAATAGCCTGCAGCAAGGGTAGTGACTGTTTTAAGTTCCCTGCAACAACTATTTGTTTGGGTGTGGGCCATAAAAATAGCGTTTAGATGCTATAGGACTCCTACAGCATGGGTGAAATAGGGAACCAAGCTATCACTCTATAACCATAAATATAAATTGGTGTCATTTCATAAATTCATGTTAAAAAGGAAAAATATAATTAGTACATTTTTTCACATATTAAGATGGCTAGTGCTATTTTTTCTTTAGTTTATCTATATTTCAATATGTGTAATTTCAATATTCTATGTAAGTGTTATAATTATTATGTTGAGGCACAGAGTATTATGTGTGTACATAAATATCAAAACACAACCTACATACATTTAAAAAATAAAACTATAAAATTAAAATTTCAAAAGTAACATATATAATATTTATTACACTTTTTAAAGTAAAAGCAAAACAAAAGAATTAGAATGGTGACTTTTTAAAAAGTAGAATAAAAAATTACATAAAAAACAAAAATAAACAAAATCAAAATAAGTCTTCAAATAAAATAAAATAATTCTTAAATAAAATAAAAAAATTATGTATCCATATAGTAAATGAAGAAACTTGCTTTCTAGCAAGGGTTTGGTGAAGATGTCTATAATCTACTTTGAAGTTGGATATTAGTGAAGATAAATCACCTACCCCTCAATCAACTCTCTAATGTAGTGCATGTGGGTCCCAATGTGTTTGGTACCATGATGGTGGACTAGCTTCTTTGAGATTTGCATAAAACTATAGTTTTCATAATAAATGATAGATGGATGATACAAAACTTAGTGAGAATGTGCTAAAGCTAGATGGACTTAGTAGCAACATTTGTAGCACTCAGCCTCAATAGAAGATAGAGAAATAGCATTTTGCTTCTTTCTTGACCAATAAGCAAGATTAAAAGCAAGATGGAATCTATAATAAAAAGTGGACATGTGATCCCCAAAATCATGAACCCAATCTCAATTTGTATACTCAACCAAGTCTTTATCAATCCCTAGTGGATCCCATACTTATGAATGTCCTATGTGAACTATACATTTAGCTACTTTCTAATGCAGCTAATGTGGCTACTACCTAAATCAAGAGACCATGCCAATGGAGTATGAAATGTCAAAGCAAGTGTGAGTCAAATAGATGAGGCTACCAAATAGCTGTCAATGCAAGGTAGCTCATCACCAAAGGTGAATAACATTGTCCCTCAAGTTTGACTGTAGAAAGGAAGAGACTTGAAGCAAGCTTACAATCAACCATGTGGAATCATGAGAGAAAATCAAGTGCATACATAGATTGTCCAATACTAATCCTAGAATCAAACTAAGAGATCTCAATCCCAATAAATTAATGCAACAAGCCTATCAATCATAAAAAAAAACTATCACGAAGAGCATATTTCACTAGCACAATAGAGCTCCTTATGATGAGTAAGTCATCAACATATAGAACTAAGAGAAAGAGCGCATAATCCTACCACAAGATGTAGACATTTTGATGAGAATGACATATAGAGAATCTAGCTATGAGAAGAAAGAAATCCATCTTAGTATGTACCAAGTGTGAGGGGCTTGTTTGAGGCCATAAATTTACTATCTATAAACCATGGAAGAATCCTAAACAAATCCTTGTGGTTACTCCATCTAAATATCCTCTTGAATATCTTGTGAAGAAAGGCACTCTTCATGTCCATCTGATGAACCTCACAATAATGTAATGTAATAAATGCAAGTGTGAGGTAGATTGAGTCCATCTTCACAAATGATGCAAAGGTCCCAATGTAGTCAATATGAGGAACATGTTAAACCCTTTTCCACTAATCATGCTTTGAACTTATCAACTAATCGATCCACTAAAAAATGGTCCAATATATATCTACTTACATCAAAGAAGGTTCCTTCCCCTAAGAAGGGGGACAAGAGCCCAAGTGTGGTTCCTCATCAAGGAACTATACTCCTACATTGTTGAATCCCACTCAGCTACTTGATGCCTCCCAAAATGACTATGGATCAAAAGCAAAGGAGAAAAAAACATGTGGATGCTACTAAAACTATGATCTAGTCCTCCATGTGTCTGAAGGGTCCCCAACCAAGTCACCAACTTCTTGCAAAGTCTATCTAGCCCAAATTGGAACTACAAAAGGAGAAGAATGTAGAGATTCCTTAGCCTCAACATAGTGACTGGGAGATGAAGAAGGTGAATCCTCATGTCATCACTATTATCATTTAGTGTAGATGGAGGAGAATCCTCATTATAAAAAATGTGTCATCCTTATAAATGTTATCATTGATACCAATAGAACCTAAAGTAAATGTAGATGGTGGAGAAGTATCCAAGGTAGAACTAGGAGAACCTTCCTCAAATCAAACATTTCTCTCCTGATGATTGATAGGATGAAGAAGTTGATATCCTTGAACACCATCCAGATAGCCCACAAATATGCAAGACTTACTCTATAGATTCATGGATTTACATTTCTCTAATGGAATATGGGCCTAATTAAGTGCTTTGAAGTCTTGAGAGTGCTTAAACACCTCACCCTTCTATTGAAGGAAGTGACGCATGCATACTATGAAAAGTCATCAATGAAGGTTAGGACATATCTATCCTTACTAAATGGGACATGTGGGAAAGGCCTAGATAGATCGTGCTATGAACCAAATCAAGAATCTATGTATCTCTCCATGCTTTGTATTTGTTAAATTTCTCTTCATGATGTTTGCCCAAAATAGAACTATGACAAACTCTATCAAAAAAGTGGACTCTAAGCAATCTTGTAACCATGCCTTACTAGCTCAATTATTTAAAATAGTGATAGTTCAAGTGACCAAATGTCTCCTCCCACAATTTAGTCACATCATCTGTGTGAGTAAAAAGTGTTGTTGAAGGAGTATTGAGAATAAAGTGTCAAAAAGCATAAAGTTAAGACTTGTGATTTCCTTCCCACCTACTACTATAGTGTCATTTCACAAATTTTGAATAACCATAGAGCTAGGAGAGAACTCAAATCACTTATTGAAACTAGTGTGAATGATCTAATATACTAATAGGAGATTAGTCACAAAAAGTGTATAAAAAGAACATCATGGAATGTTCCCTTTCCCTTGTCAATAGGCCCTCTCTTGCATACATTGACTAAATAGTTGTTACCCATCAAAATTTGTGGCATCAAATAAGGCTTCAAAGGTGTGAAGTCATCTTGAGATGAGTCCATGTGGTGTGAATCTTTGAAGTTAAGTATGGACATGTCCTAAAGGATGCAATTACAACTACTACAAGGGATTTTTCTTTGCCCTTAAGACTCCGATTTAGACAATCCAAAATGAGATGAACTCATATTGAATGTATCTAGAGCACTAATATTATTTCTTTAGAGAATGTGTATTAGGTAATCTATTTGTTTCTTCATGCTTTTGTGTTCATCATGACCACATTACTTATATTATGAACATTTGACCTTCTCTTTCTTTTGATTGTCATTCTTAGAAGAGGTCATAGATTTTTGTTTGAAAGTAGTGGAAGTTTTTTTATTCTCCTTTTTGTATGTCATTTTTGAGCTTATTGCTCTATTTTTTTTTTTATTGCAAGGAGTCTTTTGGTCTTTAATGTCCTATTTTAAACCAAGGCATGAGAATTTAAAGACTTTAAGTTGTCCATCTAGATGAGATTTTTCCCTAGTGAGTGCAACTTAAAAATCATCAAAGGAAGGCAACTTAAACTCAAATACTAGAAAAGACTTAGTGGCATGAAAGGTAGAAAACAAACATTGATTAAGCAAGTCCAAGCTTAGAAAACACACTAAGAAAACAATTGAGTATCTTTTTTCTCATTTTTACATTGCTTTAATGTGTTCTCAAAGACTCAAATTGTGTGATAAAATCCTATATGTTGTCAAGATTGTAAGGATTAAGACTGATTAGTTCATTCCCTAAGAGATGGCCCCTAATATCATCTGTTTGTCCAAGTAATGATGACAATGTATTCCAAATTATATGTGAAAGAGCGAATCAAAAGATATAGCTAGGCATAGAAAACCAAAAGCTTCATCACACATGTTAAATCATTTTATCTTTTCAACATCATCCTTAGCTTTATTTTAGTTCCTCAAGTTGTTTTATACAACCCTTTTGTCGTTAACAACATAATCGAATTTTTTTTCCACTTAAAATATTTGTAAGGTGTTAGAATTATAATAAGTTGTGAATCTATGATGAACAAAGAAAGAAGAGGACACAACCCTTTTGCCCTTAACAACATAGTTGATTTTATTTTCCACTTAAAATAGTTGTAAGGTGTTAGAATTATGATAAGTTGTGAATCTGTGATGAACAAAGAAAGGAGAGGACACAAAAACATTGCACATCCACACAAATATATCCCCCATTATTACTTGGTTCAAAGACCCCCACAAAGTATAATATTTGGCACTTAATATTCAATGTGTTTACAATGCAGAAAGTGAAATAACATGATTTTGCAATCTCCAAAAAACTCACAACCACCCAAGTGTAAAATATGAACAAATATCTTACAACACTGCATATAGGAAAAATACCCCACTTCAAAAAATGACCCAAAAAGGAGTTTGTATGTAAGCTTGGTGGAGGAGCGCGGCTATTCTTAAATATCATCCACTTCAAGAGTCAAAAGTTAATTTTGAGCGATAAAAACATAACAAATATTTACCACTTTTTATTGTAGATGAGATGGAAAAACTACTATTGACTACTTGACCATTGAAGATGATATTTAAACAGAATGGAGAATATTTACCACTTATTGTAGATGAGATGTAAAAATTACTATTGACTACTTGACCATTGAAGATGATATTTAAATAGAATGGAGGAGTGCTAGAAGCTGGTATTGACTAGTTGGATGAGATA
This sequence comes from Cunninghamia lanceolata, assembly GCA_027924645.1. NCBI lineage: Eukaryota > Viridiplantae > Streptophyta > Pinopsida > Cupressales > Cupressaceae > Cunninghamia > Cunninghamia lanceolata. Next base: position 3,342,369 of record BSBN01000178.1, on the reverse strand, counting down.
AGGACATCAGTGGAAGGGTCGCGGCTGGCAGCTCGGTGGAGAAGCACTGGACGCCGGCATTGACTGGTTGGAAGAGACAGGCATGTCAGTGGAAGGGAAGCTACAAAGTGGCAGCTCGGTGGAGCCGACAAGGAGAATGACTGTCCGCTAGAGGGAGAGTTCAAACTTGCCAGCAATGGGAGACTGCAAGAAAGTAGTGGGCTTTGGCTGCTGCGACCCCTGCAAGGTAAGTACGGGACGGGCAGTCTGAAGTTGCACAGGCCGAAACTATGTAAACCTTGGACTTGTGTGAATACCTTAAGATATGCAAAAGAAACTTTCAGGGTGAATTTCACTTAATTAACAAGTTGCTGTGCTGCAGCTGCAATCCTTGCCAAGGGTTGCAAGGATAGTGTGCAAAAGTCAGGATGTATTTCTTAAGACATTAAGAAGTGACACCAAACTACTTGCAAAGTATTGCATAGCTAGTTTAAGAACAAGAATATACTTCAAACACTATTGGTAACATTTCTCAAGCAATTTAGTCAATTCACTAGCTCAATTCTCCAAGATTCCTTCTACGATCACTTCTTTAATTTTGGACAAGAATATCCTTCATTTTCCAAGTCTTATTACTTTTTGTTGTGCCATCTTGATGGATCTTGTAGAGTCATAAGTATCTTCTTTTCTTTTATTTGTAGTCATGTCCTTAGGCAATTTGGGCCTAATTACAAAACTAACCATTACACTTGATTACAATATGTTAAACAATCTTCTTAAGCATATCCACAATTACGTAGAAGTTATAAAGTATAATTTCAGATGCAAAAAAATTATCACTAGGATGCAAAGGACTTTGCTTATAGGTCAAAACCAAGTATCAGGCCTACTTTTCCACATGGCCACCTTCATAGTACGTTATCTAGCTACATAGGGGGTATTAGTGAGGTGTGCAACCATTGTAGAGGTCACAATTTGATATAGGAGCATCCCAAGGTGTAAGGACAATCTTGAATCACCCAAAAATATTTTCTTTTACTTTATTATTTGTTTGTAGGTTTTCAAATAATATTTCAATCACTACCGGTCATTGTAGATCCTACCGCATTTCACCACACTTGCAAATTTCATCTCATGGTTGGGAATACATGTTTTAAATTGGTCCTTCAACATCATATTCACTATCCATAAGATACTGATCATTACAAAGGCATAATTCATTTCTAGACTCACGACTAACACAACAAGAAGATATCTAGTCTCACTATTCTTAGTTTGTGGCAACTTTTTGAAGCATGCGGAAATAAAGGAACACATTTCCATATTTAGTGGACCCAAGAGAGATTATGGTGTGAATCACATCAAGTTTCATTCATACGTCATTGCCACATTCATTTTAGAAGATTCTTTCATATGTTTGGTTGACTCTATGTTTCTTTTGGCATTGAGATTTGTACCTACTTGTGGCTGACTAAGATCATTCCTAAATCTAGAAGCTACTATATAAACTTTTCTCATGATAATTGGAAATTAGTCAACATGATAGAAGAAATATAGCTAAGTTTTTGGAGCTTCACTGGATTATATTGGGTGGAGTACAAAATAGTTTGGATGATGGAGGATGAGGGTGGGATCACAACATGAGAAGTGGTAAAAGAGGTAGGCACAATTTGAGAATGATAAGTTGTGTAAGGAGTAGGCCTAATGACATGAGTAGTGGTAGAAACAATATGAGAAGTGGGTATAAGAAGAGGGTTAGTTGAAGAATCTATTAGGTTAGGTGTGTTGTACACCTTGGAAATCCATGTAATAATACTAAATATTATTACATAATGTTAGAATCTAGCTAGGCATAAGAATATTTTATTATTATTGTAAATGATGGACCATGTTGGAATAAAATGTTACCCTTGAGGAATCCATGACATTCTCATATGTCACTTGGATCATATGGAGAAGAGGTGGCCTTGAACTATCTATCTAGCTATCTAGAGGGTGAGGTGGAGGACGAGGGAGATGTTTAAGAGGTGTGTAAGATAGTTTGTGATGTGTGTAAGAGCATCTATGACATGTGTAATAGGTGTGTAAGAGAATCTTATGACACACGAGTTACATTGTAAGAGCATTGATAATGGGATTTACAAATGGACTTGGAAAAGTGGTGTAGGAGAATCTTGGGTGGTTGTATAATCTTGCATCATCCAAAAATAATTATTTTGTGTGTATGTTTTCTTTTCATGTAGGCATCATGAGTGTTCTTATAGAAGTAATCCCATGTGATTTATACTCATGCATAGGTGTATTTGTTGGCTCAATTAAATTTAAATCATGCATTCAAGTTTTAAATATTCATGTAGATAATTTTTTACATGTGCACACTTGGTTCTATTAATTAGCAAAAGCATAGTAAGCTACCATCAAACAAGAAAACCTATAATTAAATTGACTAATGACTAATATTTTTATGGCACATTAGAAATCATTCTTGTCTTGGGTGTTGTCACAAGTTTCCACTCTTGGAATATGTACCAAGTTTTTGGTTGTTTCCATATAAATCCAAGGGTTGGGTGTATAGATCAAGGGGATAGAGGTCAAAGAGGGAACAAAAAACAAAGAGATAGATCTAACAAAGAAGACAAAGCACCAAAGGATGTGATAGATAAATCTATTAGTGAAGATTTGATTATAGTGGTTGGCAAGACCAAAAAGTTCATGTATTAGTGTAAAAGGTTATCATGTTAGAGTATTTAATCTGGGAATAAAGAAAGGCTAAAAACAAGGATTGGTTAAGACCATGAAGCTAGAAATAGGGTTCCAATAACTTTACATAGATAGTCCCTACATGTTTGTAATCTTCCACAATTAGCATTTAAATTGTACCTATAATATTCTTTTTATAAGTGAATAAAGCTCATGTTTTTGTGTCTCCATAAGATTTTGTTTTTCCTTCAATTGTGTACTATCTTAATCTATTAATTGGTTGTTTATTTTACCCATTATTGGTGTTGCATAAATTTGTATCAGAGAAAGTTTTTAGAGTCCTAAAAAGGTGAGCTATGCTTGGCAACCAAAAACATGTTTATGTGAATGTTGCTTTGTGGGTGGTTTGGAAATGAGAATGGCCCACAAAGGTGTAAGGAGATGTGGCTAAAACTAGAGAGCATCTATGTGTAATAATGATCTAGATAACATGAGAAGAGCCATGTAGGCAAGGATTAAATTCATTGAGACCATGCAAAGGCAAGGAGTAGTTGTGACAAAATATGTCAACAATGATGAGATAATAGATCACGAAGAGCGTGAAGATGGTGTTTCAAGTTTAAAAGATGAACTCAACACACAAGACATATTTTCCATAAAATGAGTAAAGGTAGGGATCAAATTGAGATTTAATCCGTCAAACTATTTAGGAATCTCAAATATAGATGAATTATTGGACCAGATCACTACTTGCTAGAGAAGTATTTTAAGTTTAAATTAATAAAATGCCTTAAGAGAGTGAAATATGGCACCACAAAGTTGAAAGGGAATGTTTACTTATGGTGGGATTTCATTAAAAGAGAACATGCTAGGAGAAACAAGAAGAAGATCTCACAGTGGGATATAAAGACATCATAGTCATGATTTGTTGTGTTAGAGATATCAACATTTTATCCTTTTCAACTACATGGAAAAGTTGTATGGGTTGTTATCGATTGTCACTACACATTAATTATTTTGATAAGTGAACTTATGTTTGTAGTAAAGCATGGATGGGACAACACCCATTGCATCTATCCATGGATACCCTACAAGAATGTTGTACGCTAATGTTCTAAGAATCACATGAAAAATAGTTTGAAGGGTAAAAATCCGTAAAGTGACAAGAAAAGTAACATAACCAAGGGATTCCCACATTACATTGTCAAATAATTTAATGGTTACCTCAGAATTTGGGAGATTAGATTAACTAACTTGAATCACATCTAAGAATGCTTGCTACATATATTCAATATGGATCCATTATCCACAAATGCAAATTTGATTAGATAATGTATCTATACCTAACCACAATAAATAACGTCCTCTAGAATATCCTTTAAGATGTTATTATAATTTTCTAAGGAACATACCAAATCCCAAAGAGATATGCTAGTAGGGGTATTATTAGATTGAGCATGTGTATTATTAGATTGAGCACGTGTATTGTCCCTCAAGTTTGACTCTAGAAAGGAAGAGACTTGAAGCAAGCTTACAATCAACCATGTGGAATTATGAGAGAAAATCAAGTATATACATAGATTGTCCAATACTAATCCTGGAATCAAATTAAGAGATCTCAATCCCAAGAAATTAATGCAACAAGCCTATAAGTCATAAAAAAAACCTATCACGAAGAGCAGATTTCACTAGCACAATAGAGGATGAAGAGCTCCTTATGATGAGTAAGTCATCAACATATAGAACTAAGACCAAGAGTGCATAATCCTACCACAAGATGTAGACATTTTGATGAGAATGACATCTAAAGAATCTAGCTATCAGTAGAAAGGAATCCATCTTAGTATGTACCAAGTGTGAGGGGCTTGTTTGAGGCCATAAATTTACTATCTATAAACCATGGAAGAATCCTAAACAAATCCTTGTGGCTACTCCATCTAAATATCCTCTTGAATATCTTGTGAAGAAAGGTACTCTTCATGTCCATCTAATGAACCTCACAATGGGTAAGTGCAAAAAGATGGGGGGCCAAAAAGTGGCCAAATTGTTTTAAAAAAAAATAATGCAAAATGCGAGTGCGTTATAACGCGAGCGCATTTTGACTTGTTATAAATTAAAAAAAAAGGTTATCTATCTCAATTCATTTCTTTCTTCTCCTCTATACCCGCGGCCTGCAAACCCTAGGGAACGCGCTCGTGTTTTGCAAAACTTAATTCAACACAAAAACCTTATTGATTCATCGCTAAAATGCCGCCACGACGTCGAGCACGCCAAAGGAATGAGTTATATTTTTTTTTTGTTTGAATTTGTTTCTAAATAGGTAGGTTTGAGTTAATTTTTGATGTATATTTCGTTAATTGTTAGGAAATGTTAATGCACCTCCTCCTCCTCCTCAAAATCCACAAAATCCTGAGGAGGAAATACCTACAGAACAACAACCTCCTCCATCCATTCCTCGACATGCCCTTGGAACACAAGAAAATATAATGGGGCAAATTGAAAACAACAAAAAAGAAATTGAAGATATAATTGCAAGGTTGAAAGATCCTTCCACTTCAACCTTGCATAAGTCCACGCTTGCTGAATCTCTTGAATCTATGTTATCAAATGTAGATTCAATTAGCAAGCAAATAACTAGTTGGATGGATAAGAGGAGAGAGTTTAGAGACTATTATGCAGACAAGTTGTCATACCAAGATGTGAAAAAATTACAAATTACAAAATTAGACTTGTGTTCGATTTTCACAAACCCACAAACAAATCAACATCCACCCATTACATGCAAGAGGTTCCCTATCCATTGGTGCAACAACCAAGCGATAAGGGACAATTTTGGGCAGAGGTGGTGGATGGTTTTTGACCATCCTCCATGCAATAATAATGAGGTCCTGCAATACTTTTTGAGGAAACTCTACTGCGAGTTTGTCCTCAATAAAGTGCCAAACTATTTTGATATGCGGGACTTCCAGGGTAGAGGTGGGGGTTAGCACAAGATAGACCAGGGGCATGTGTTGACCCACAGCGGGCAGTGAGACGAGTAATCAGCAGGCCAGCCCATGAGCATGTTTCTATCCCTTCCATTGTGAAGGAGAGTGTTGAGGTTAATACACTTTAGTCCATTAGTGCCTTGACCCAGAGCATCATAGAGCATGCCAGTCCTGCAGCACAGAGTGGGTTGGGAGATAGTGCGAGGAGTAGGGTCCCACCCCATACTTGTCAGACTTGCGGGTTAGCCTGTGGTTATGACCCCATGGATAGTCAGGACGCAGGTGCACAGGCTACATCTGCAGCTGAGTAGATGGTGATGACAGATACCCTCTTGAGTGAGACTTTCGACCTTGATACTCAGGTAAATATTAGCGAGTTTATTGAATTTAATTTATTAAATTTTATTTTTGAAATGCAAGATTAACTAATTTAGTTTGATGATTTTAATAAAATTTCAGGGTCATAGTGTTGATGCAGTTTTCATTGGTTCTCCACCTGCATATTACACTAGATCATCTACTGTTGGGGTATGTAACTAGTAAACAATTATAAATATTACATGTGAATAGCATCATTATATGAATGGTATTCTAATATCTCATTTTGGATGTTGAATAGGTTAATATTAGAGATTTCACGGCAACACCTACTAGTGGTGGTGGACTTCAAAGCTTCACAGAGGTAATAAAATAAATAGTTTAATGAATGAATTGTACTTACTAGATTTTTGTATGTGACTTGTGTGCTTTATTGTGTGTACTTCCATGTTTAGATGAATGTGTGTGTATGTTAGGAGCCATGATTTGCATCACTATTATAGTTTTCATAATTGAATAATGTTGTTTTATTTCTAGATGATGCAGGCTGCGGAGACACCTCCCAATGTTCAGAGGGCAATAGAGCATGGTGTGACCTCTACGATTCATAGCTCCATGGCATTGACAGGGGTATGAGGCAGATTAGTAAATTTCAATTTACATTCATTGTTATAGTTGTTTTTTTTTTTAAATCAAAAGATTATTGATTTGAAGTTTAATTTCTATCTGGATGGTTTCTATAGGACATGACATCACCACGGCCTATTCTTGCTATTGAGGCAAGTGAGGAGACATATTATATGTTAGCGGTAAGTGATTATTTTGTTAAATGTTTTAGTTTTTATAACATGTAATTTCTATATATTAATGTCTATACTTTTTATTGTAACAACTAAAGATGCAAGAAGAACTAAATAGGAGGAGTAGCCCTCGGGTTCGTAGTAGACCACCCACATGCGCGTCTCCATCCCCTAGAAGATCAAAGGCTGCCCGTGATCTATTCTCTTCACCAGGCAGAGGGGAATGACTTTTTATTGTGTTCCTTTGTTGTATGCCTATATGGCATTTGTGGACATATATTTTGTATTGTATATAGTTGACATTGTATGCCTATATGGCATTCTTGTAAGCATATATGGCTATTTTGTATATATGTTATACTTATATCGACAGATATTGATGTATGCCTATATGGATATTTGGTTAATACAAATATTTTTTATTGATGGCATCCATACTTGCATTATAAATCCACGTTTGAATGGATATTTGTAGATGGCTACTTCAAATATTTAAAGTCCAATTGTATTACATAGGATGTTTGTTGATCTAATAAGCTAGCTATTGTTATTCAAGTATCACCTAAACCTCATTTTGGAACTAAAAGATAAAAGTTGTATTTAAAAAAAAAATGAATCATCATGTTGAACAGAAAATATTAATATTCTTTATGAGTTGCTCAATTGAAAATATTCAAATGTGTATGCTGATCCATATTCTTTATGAGTTGGTCAATTGAAAATATTTCTTAATTTCTTGTTATTATACCATATTGGGATGCAAAGAGTATGTTTGTTGTTTTGAATAAGATAGTCAAAATCATATGCTTATGAGCACCTAATGACCATTGTGGTTATTAAATGTAATTCCTCTTGCATATAAGGTGAGGTTATGAGATTACATTGAGTCTTACCTTGATCATCATCTAAGGCGCCTTACAAAGGAGGTCTTGAACAACATAAACCTTAGGCGCAATCTCTTGCTTCTACAATCAAATTTGAGTGCCTAAGGAGTGGATTGGTGATGGACATCACTTTGAGCACCTTAAAAGTGTTTGAAGGTTTGAATTGGTGAATGATAGCGCCTAAAGGTCTTAGAACCAACTAGAATAAGGAATTGAAGAATGAGTTAACCACTTTGAGCGCCTTGAAGGAGAGAAGTATGTATATGAAGATTGATTAAATGTTAGCGGTAAGTGACCATTGTGGTTATTAAATGTAATTCCTCTTCCATATAAGGTGAGGTTATGAGATTACATTGAGTCTGACCTTGATCATCATCTAAGGCGCCTTGCAAAGGAGGTCTTGAGCAACATAAACCTTAGGCGCAATTTCTTGCTTCTACAATAAAATTTGAGTGCCTAAGGAGTGGATTAGTGATGGGCATCACTTTGAGCACCTTAAAAGTGTTTGAAGGTTTGAATTGGTAAATGATAGCACCTAAAGGTCTTAGAACCAACTAGAATAAGGAATTGAAGAATGAGTTAGCCACTTTGAGTGCCTTGAAGGAGAGAAGTATGTATATAAAGATTGATTGAATGTTTGGAGTTTAGGCACACTTTCCTTGTCATCTAATCACACATTGGCACCTAGGAAGAGTTGACATGAAACAATCCTTTGAGTGGACTCCTTGATGAGATATCTCCCATTGCTTAAACTTGTTGAAATGTTAAAAGCTAAGTCAAATGGATTCTAGGCGCTCTTTGCCTTCAAAATGAACATGAATTGGCGCCTAAGCATAACAAGAGAGTTTAAATCCATTCAATATAGTTCCTTGTAAGAGGAGAGCTTAAGAGCATGAGACTAGATGGCATTTAAGAGTCAAGATCATCAAAATCCAAAGAAATGGGCTAAGTAACCTAAGGTGCCTTTGCTTGTCATTCAATACCTCCATGAGCGCCTAGATTGAAATTGCATCCAAGGACATCTAAGAGTAGGCGCCTAGAGGGGAAAAGTCATCCTAAGACCTTCATAATTATTTAAAGCATAAAAAATGCCAAGTATAAAGCTTCATGATGTTGGGCGCTCTTTCACCTCCATATAGATCTAGATTGGCACCTTAGATAAAGTATCACAAATCTATATCATTGAGTAAGTTCCAAGAGAGAAAGGCTTACTTCAAGCATGTTTAATCATTGAAGGTCTTACAAATAATGAATAGAGCCTAAATTGATGCTAGGCGCCTCCTCTTATCTCTACTATCTAGTTTTGGCACCTAAGGAGAAATTGCATCTAGTGAACTCATTAATTGGCACCTAGGAGGAAAAGACCTTAAACTTACATTATTGAGTCAACACTTTAGAAATTGAGCCATTCCTAGTCAATTGGAGTCATAAAATATCAAATACAAAGTCAAATTGGACTTAGGCACCCCTTCATGTAATTTCCCACCATCATGAGCGCCTAGATCTAGGAAGATCATCCAATTGCACCTAGGAATAAGATACAAGTCCAATACCTCAAATTTGAGCACCTAGAAGTGTGATGGATTGAAGAAGCTACATTGGCGCCTAAGGGTAAGTTGTATCTAATGACATCACCTAATTAAGTGCCTAGGAGGTATAAAGCTTAACATTGACATGAGGACAAGCACTTAGTAAAGGAGAGTCTCTCAAACATTTAAACATGTGAATGAAGTCATGGAAATGCACTAAGTCATCTAGGTGCCATTTTCTCCTTGTGTACCCTTACATTTGCGCCTAAGAAGAAGTTGCTTCAGTTCATTGGAGTGTTTGAGTATTGAGGTTTTCTTAGCAATGCTTTGCAACTTTACACTGCCTCCTTCTGATGATTTTTGGGGCAGCAGAAAACCTTTCACCACGGGCAAACACCTCAGAGATATAAAAAACTGAGAGAGTTTATTGTAGAGGCACTCTACGTGATCGCATTGCCTTAGACGAAATGTTTCTAAGTGACATGATTTTCGAGTAACATCTCGTCAAAGATTGCTGCCTTTTTGCACTTTGGACTCTTCAAGGATATCATCTGTACGATGTAGCTCGAACTGTTTCGACATGTTTGGGTGAAAAATAGGACCATGCCTAGCATAAATGTACCCATCCGGACACGTTGGAATAGTCAGTTTGGTCGCATAGGGAGCAGGACGAAAGTTACACCCCTTTTCAACTTTACACTGCCTCCTTTTTGATGATTTTTTGGGCAGCAAAAAACCTTTCACAACGGGAAAATGCCTCAGAGATATAAAAAACCGAGAGAAGATATTGTAGAGGCACTATACTTGATCACGTTGCCTCAGACGGAATGTTTCTAAGTGACACAGTTTTTGAGTAACATCTCGTCAAAGATTGTTGCCTTTTTGCACTTTGGACTCTTTAGGGATATCGTCGGTGACTCAGTACAATGTAGCTCAGACTATTTCGACATGTTTGGGTGAAAAATAGGACCATGCCTAGCGTAAATGTACCCATCTGGATGCATTGGAACAGTTAATTTGGTCGCATCAAGAGCAGGATGAAAGTTACACCCCTTTGCAACTTTACACTGCCTCCTTCTGACGATTTTTTGGGCAGCAGAAAACCTTTCACCACGGGTAAATACCTCAGAGATATAAAAAACTGAGAGAGAGATTATTGTAGAGACACTATACATAATCGCGTTGCCTAAGACGGAATGTTTCTAAGTGACACAATTTTTGAGTAACATCTCATCAAAGATTGCTACCTTTTTGCACTTTGGACTCTTCAGGGATATCGTCGGTACAATGTAGCTCGGACTGTTTCGACATGTTTGGGTGAAAAAAAAGACCATACCTAGCATAAATGTACCCATCCAGACACGTTGGAATAATCAGTTTGGTCACATCAGGAGCAGGACGAAAGTTACACCCCTTTGCAACTTTACACTACCTCCTTTTGACAATTTTTGGGGCAGCAGAAAACCTTTCACCACGGGCAAATGCCTCAGAGATATAAAAAACTGAGAGAGGTTATTGTAGAAACACTATACATGATTGCGTTGCCTTAGACAGAATGTTTCTAAGTGACATGGTTTTCAAGTAACATCTCGTCAAAGATTGCTGTCTTTTTGCACTTTGGACTCTTCAAGGATATCGTCGGTACAACGTAGCTCAGACTGTTTCGACATGTTTGGGTGAAAAATAGGACCATGCCTAGTGTAAATGTACCCATCTAGATGCATTGAAATAGTCATTTTGGTTGCATCAGGAGCAGAATGAAAGTTACACCCCTTTGCAACTTTACACTGCCTCCTTTTAATAATTTTTAGGGCAGCAGAAAACCTTTCACCATGGGCAAACACCTCAGAGATATAAAAAACTGAGAGAGGTTATTGTAGAGACACTCTACGTGATCGCGTTTCCTTAGACGAAATGTTTCTAAGTGACATGGTTTTTGAGTACTATCTCGTCAAAGATTGCTGCCTTTTTGCACTTTAGACTCTTCAGGGATATCGTCGATATAATGTAGCTAGGACTGTTTCGACATGTTTGGGTGAAAAACATGACCATTCCTAGCATTAATGTACCCATCCGGACGCGTTGGAATAGTCAGTTTGGTCGCATCAGGAGTAGGATGAAAGTTACACCCCTTTACAACTTTACACTGCCTCCTTCTGACGATTTTTAGGGCAGCAGAAAACCTTTCACCACGGGGTAAGTGCAAAAAGATGGGGGGCCAAAAAGTGGCCAAAAAATTTTCAAAAAAAATTTAGGCATAACGCGAGCGCGTTATAACGCGCTCGCGTTATAACGCGCTCGCGTTATGGCTTGGCAATGACAAGCCTAAGGCTCGTCATTGCGGAGCCATAACGCGAGCGCGTTATAACGCGCTCGCGTTATAAAGCGCTTTATATATATAAAAAAAATGCTGTCATTTCATTTTATCTTATTTCGTTGTGAGTTTTTCCTCCGCCGCGGCTTAAAACCCTTCAAAAATGCGCTCGCGTTCTACAAAACACCATTCAACACAATAGATTTGTCGATTCATCGCCGAAATGCCGCCGCGACGTCGAGCACGCCAAAGGGGTGAGTTATCTTTGTTTTTTTGTTTGAATTTCTTCCTAAATAGGTAGGTTTTGTGTTGATTTTTGATGCATATTTTATTAATTGTAGGAAATGTTAATGCACCTCCTCCTCCTCCTCAAAATCCTCAAAATCCACAAAATCTTGAGGAAGAAATACCTGCAGAACAACAACCTCCTCCATTCATTCCTCGACATGCCCCTGGAACACAAGATAATATAATGGGGGAAATTGAAAACAATAAAAAACAAATTGAAGATATAATTACAAGGTTGAAAGATCCTTCCACTTCAACCTTGCATAGGTCCACGCTTGCCGAATCTCTTGAGTCTATGTTATCAAATGTAAATTCAATTAGCAAGCAAATAACTAGTTGGACCGATAAAAAGAGAGAGTTTAGAGATTACTATGCAGATAAATTGTCATATCAAGATGTCAAAAAATTACAAATTACAAAAGTAGACTTGTGTTCAATTTTCACAAACCCACAAACAAATCAACCTCCACCCATTACATGCAAGAGGTTCCCTATCCATTGGTGCAACAACCAAGCGATAAGGGACAATTTCGGGCAGAGGTGGTGGATGGTTTTTGACCATCCTCCATGCAATAACAATGAGGTCCCGCAATACTTTTTGAGGAAACTCTACTCTGAGTTTGTCCTCAATAAAGTGCCAAACTATTTTGATATGCGGGACTTCCAGGGTAGAGGTGGGGGCTCAGCACAGGATAGACCAGGGGCACGTCTTGACCCACAGCGGGTAGTGAGACGAGTAATCAGCAGACCAGCCCACGAGCATGTTTCTATTCCTTCCATTGTGAAGGAGAGTGTTGAGGTCGATACACTGAGGTCGATTAGTGCCTTGACCCAGAGCATCATAGAGCATGCCGATCCTGCAACACAGAGTGGGTTGGGAGATAGTGCGAGGAGTAGGGTCCCACCGCATACTTGCCAGGCTTGCGGGTCAGCCTGTGGTTATGACCCCATGGACAGTCAGGACGCAGGTGCACAGGCTACATCTGCAGCTGAGCAGATGGCGATGACAGATACCCTCCTGAGTGAGACTTTCGGCCTTGATACTCAGGTAAATATTAGCAAGTTTATTGAATTTAATTTATTAAATTTTATTTTTGAAATACAAGATTAACTAATTTAAATTGATGATTTTAATGAAATTTCAGGGTCATAGCGTCGATGCAGTTTTCAGTGGTTCTCCACCTACATTTTTCACTAGATCATCTACTGTCGAGGTATGTAACTAGTAAACAATTATAAATATTACATGTGAATAGCATCGTTATATGAATGGTATTCTAATTTCTGATTTTGGATGTTGAATAGGTTAACACTGTAGATTTCATGGCAACACCTGCCAGCGGTGGTGGACTTCAAAGCTTTACGGAGGTAATAAAATAAATAGTTTAATGAATGAATTGTACTTACTAAATTTTTGTATGTGATTTGTGTGTTTTATTGTGTGTACTTCCATGTTTAGATGAGCGTGTGTGTATGTTAGGAGCCATGATTTGCATCACTATTATAGTTTTCGTAATTGAATAATGTTGTTTTATTTCCAGATGATGCAGGCTGCGGATACACCTCCCCATGTTCATAGGGCAATGGAGCAGGGTGTGGCCTCTGCGATTCATAGCTCTATGGCATTGACAGGGGTATGAGGCAGATTAGTAAATTTCAATTTACATTCATTGTTATAGTTGTCTATTTTTGAAAAATCAAAAGATTATTGATTTGAAGTTTAATTTCTATCTGGATGGTTTCTATAGGACATGACATCACCAGGGCCTTTTCCTGCTACTGAGGCAAGCGAGCAGACAGATTATATGTTAGCGGTAAGTGATTATTTTGTTAAATGTTTCATTTTTTTATAACATGTAATTTCTATATATTAATATCTATACTTTTTTTTGTAACAGGTAAAGGTGCAGGAAGAACTAAATAGGAGAAGTAGCCCTCGGGTTCGTAGTAGACCACCCACATGCATGTCTCCATCCCCTAGAAGATCAAAGGCTGCTCGTGATTTATTCTCTTCACCAGCTAGAGGGGAATGACTTTTTATTGTGTTCCTCTGTTGTATGCCTATATGGCATTTGTGGACATATATTTTGTATTGTACATAGTTGACATTGTATGCCTATATGGCATTCTTGTAAGCCTATATGGCTATTTTGTATATATGTTATACTTATATCGACAGATATTGATGTATGCGTATATGGATATTTGGTTAATACAAATCTTTTTTATTGATGGCGTCCATACTTGCATTATAAATCCACTTTTGAATGGATATTTGTAGATGGCTACTTCAAATATTTAAAGTCTTATTGTATTACATAGGATGTTTACATTTTCTTTGATAGGCTTGATAGGCCATGGATTACATGATGGTGTTTGATGGAAAAGTATGGTACTAGAAGACTCTAGTTCATTCTTAATAGGCTTGTGATTGATAATATCTTTGCATGATTGCACTTGATCTTGGATCATGGGCATGTTGTTAGGATTTTGATTGCATTGTGATGTTTGATGGATAGGCATGGTGTAAGTGTAAGATACCCAACTAGTTCTACGAAAAATTTTCCTTACTTAAACACTTTTACTTGCTAACAATTCATCAACTACTTCAATAACATAAAGATATACATCAAGATAACTATTTGAATGAAACAACATTAGAGTTGGGTACTTGTCTTGTTACTTGATTCAATCAACTTGCAATGTCTTATTACATGGAAAATGCTTTCAATAGCATGAAGTACAACTCATTCAATGGAAATACAAGGACAGGCCTTGAAGCCTTGATGTTACAATGTCTTCCTTATTTGAGCAACATTTGAAGATTTGGAATGTTCAACTCATCACCTCACAAGGTAGGCGCATATTTGAAGGATTTACAGGTTTTTCTGACTTGGGCGCCAAGTTGAGGTGACCTCCTCCTGAAGTTGCGCCTTGTCAACATTAGGTGCCAATTAGAGTTTATGGATGCTCTGGATTGTTTCCAAGAGTAGGCGCCAAAACATCATCATTATGAAAGTGTTTTAAATGCTAGGCGCCCAAATCAGCCCTCTGGAGTCTAGGCGCTCCTTTCATGCATTCTGTGTTCTAGGCGCCAATTGAAAGGAGTGGAGAACAGGGCAAGCGCCTTCCAAACTAGGTGTTTCCTTGAGGTGACAAGGACTTAGAAAGTGCGCCTAAGGTGAGTGCCTTGAGTGAAAAGGTCTAACAAACATCTTTGAACCCCCTTTCAAGGTTAGGCGCATTCTGGAGGTGGAAACAAGTAGAAGGTGCGCCTTAGCTTCCTTTGTCAATTCTTGCAAGTCTTTGTTGATTAGGAAGGTGGAATGCTTCATTATAGAATGAGCGCCTATCTTCTAATGTCCAAACTACTTCTTCTGGCTCACTCTGTGGCTAGGCGCCAGAGCTAAACTGTTCACACAAGGGAGTGCGCCTAGACTCACTTGATGTTTTCTTACTACTTCAACCCCTGGAAGATGTTCCAAGGTGTTCCCTTTTACAAGCACCTGACCTCCCAAGTTCCTTCATGTGCTATTCCTTGAAGGCGCCAAAACTGAGCTCCAGTGCCATGGGATTGTGCCTAACATCTTTGAAGAGTTTCTAAGCCTTTTGCAAGTTGATATCCCAAACTCATCTTCTAGGCGCAACAGGAGCTTTCCAAAGGAGTTTCCAAGTTTTAGACGCCAAGCGAGGTCATGGGTGAATGGAACTGCGCCTTAGGAGATGATTGGATCCTAAGCGTCAGTCTGGAGTTACAGTGGAATTGATATGCACCTCAACTAGCTTAGGCGCCCATTTGAAGTGATTCCTTTAACACTTCTCTGTCAATCTCAACTGCAAGGATGATCTCCTAATCCAATTTTGATCCTCTGGAGATGCAAATAGCTTTACATTTCACTAGGTTCCATCAATGATGATCATCAACCAAAGCACATTTCAAAGGTGAGATAGGCAAGTGAGGCACCAAACTAGTCCTTAAGACTTATCTCCTTCTATCAAGTCAATTTCAACTATGTGAGAGAGTTCTATTCTAGGCGCAAAATGGAAATGTTTCATCAATTGGTGCATCTTACAAAGCTCCCAATTCTAGGCGCCAGAGCCAAAGAGTTTTTCCCAACACATGCACCTGGGCTAGGAATTCACGTAAGAGACATCACTTAGCTTTAAAACTTTCAATCTATAGCCATCTGGGCTAGGCGCTCCAATGGAGGATCCTTGAACTCATGCATTGGCGCCTTCTAGTTCTAGGAACCCATTTTGGATGATTCATCCTGATACTAGCGCCCAAAATGACTAGACTCTCTTCATTATCCAATTCACTTAGAAGACTCAAGTTGGAGACTTAGTTGTCTATCCATGTTCTCCGGAAGATTCATTGTACCTCTATGCACTATCTCCTTCAAGGCGCACATTTAGCTCCAAAACGCAAATTTCCATCATCAACCCATCAAGGTGCATCATCTTCCCTTTGTATCCCCTTCAAGGCGCAGACATTCACTTCTTCACACTCAAACTCACTCTCTGGCGCCAGAATAGGTGTATAACTTCAAATAAGGCGCTAATCTTAGGTTTCTAAGTACTTAGTTTGATCTTAAGGCTATCCTTCCTCTAAGCACTCTCTTCAACTCCCTCACTGAAGGCCCTCTATAAGTTTGGGCGCATTTCATCCCAAGGCGCTTCAACATCATCCAAGGCGCAAATTCACTCTCCAAGACAAGGTGCAAAAAACCCTATCCTAAGGCGCTCAAATCTTGCTTCTAGACCTAGGCGCACAAACATGAGATTAAGGATCATTCTGGCCACCATCACTTCCCTAAAGGCGCAAAATTGGTGTAGATACATTCCATTTATTAAGGATCATTCTGGCGCCCAAATCTTGTCAAAGCAAAGGATCAATAGGTTCTCTCTAAGGCGCACTCCAGGGTTTGATCTTGCAAGACTTCTCACGTCAAAATTTTGACCAAGACACTCAAGGCACTAGTCTTTATCATCTAACCCTACAGTGCACTTACTCATTATGATATACTCCTCAACTTTGTATTCAACCTTGCCCAAGGCGCATATTCACTATAAGGCATTCTCACGTTGTCAAGGCTCAGAGGGCTTCAACTTGCTAAAGGGTAGAGGTCTAGGCGCATATCTGACTTGAAGCTCAAGGCGCTCCAACCCTCTTGCTCTAGAATTCATTCTAGGCACTAAGTGACTTCTCCAATTCCTTGAAAACATTTGAAGTGTTTTACCTTCTCAAGGTGCTCCTTCGAACTTGACTCCAAGGTGTTATAATCTCAAAGGTGCTGACATCATCTCAACCAAAGGCGCTCAATGATTCATCCCATATCTAGGTGCTAAAACACTTAATCAACCAAGTCATTCAAGGCGCCATTCAGTAAACTCATCTTCCATGATATTCCTATCAAGGCGCATATCACTTCTCTCATGGGCTTTAGGCGCTCAGTTGAGTGTTTCAATACTATTTAGGTGCCAAATTCATTTTAATGCACCAAACACAAAGAGCTTTCAAACACTGGACGCTCACAAAGAGTCTTCCAACCTTGGGCGCTAAATTAGGTCTTTGCAACTATCCAAGGCGCATATCTTCGTTTGAACGACTTATGGTGCCAAGACAACTTCTCATTAGGGCGCTCAAAACACTTGTGTTTACATTTGAAGTGCTTTACCTTCTTAAGGTGCTCCAGACTAACCTGACTCCAAAGCGCTCCATCATCATCCTTAAGGCGCTAAAAACATCATCTCCACTCTAGGCAAAAACATCATCCAACTCCTTAAGGCACTTCACTGTGAAAGTCTGAAGGCGCTCTACCTAGACCTTTCCCCTAGGCGCCAGAACTCCTAAGCACTCACCAGATAACTCTCTTCTTCAAGGCGCAAATCTTCCTATACTATGATTGCCTCTGAAACGCCGATTAACGTGATGTGAGGGTGCAAAGGCTACTCCAATCCTCAGTGAGCGCCTAGTTTAAACAAGGAGAAATAAAGCATTCAAAACTATCCAAACGATCATCCCCTTCCTAATGTCTTCACTGCTCCAGAAAACCTTGGCCAAAATGACACATAACAACTCCTATGAGCGCCCTTATGCCCTAGGATCATCTAGTTTGTGCGTCTTGTAATGAGTAGTTCATGTAAGTTTGGAATGAGCGCCTTGAATAAGTGTAAACTAGCCTAGAGAAGGGTATGTGCGCCTTGAGCATTCCAGAGATAACTGTGCGCCTAGAACAATATGAGTGCTCATGATGATGATTAACGCCCTGATGAGACTATGAGCGCCTTGTTCAGGAGATACCTTGTTTGATCATAAAATGCACCTTGAGTCTTGAAGGTTTTGAGCGCCTAGGTGATTTGGATGTTGGGATGTTGGTATGCGCCCAAGATTGAGGTAAGTGAGCGCTTGTAATGGAGGAGAGCAATGAGATGAGGTTTAGCGCCTCCAAGTAAGGTCAGAGGTGAGGTTAGAGGTGAAATGCGCCTTTGGACCATTCTGGCGCCTTGGATGAAGAACCTATATCTTGAGCCCAAGAGGTAAAATTTGCGCCTTAGTGGATTTGGAGAGTTACAGAGATTAGAGAAAAGCGCCTTCAAGACAGAGTTGTTCAAGGCGCATGTGTGATTTGGTCAAAAACAGGCGCCTAGAGTGAATAGGCTTTCATCCTGACTTAATACACTGCCTCCTTCTGACGATTTTTGGGGCAGCAGAAAACCTTTCACCACGGGCAAATGCCTCAGAGCTATAAAAAACCGAGAGAGGTTATTGTAGAGGCACTCTACGTGATCCTGTTGCCTCAGACGGAATGTTTCTAAGTGACACGGTTTTCGAGTAACATCTCGTCAAAGATTGCTGCCTTTTTGCACTTTGGACTCTTCAGGGATATCGTCGGTACAATGTAGCTCCGACTGTTTCGACATGTTTGGGTGAGAAATAGGACCATGCCTAGCATAAATGTACCCATTCGGACGCGTTGGAATAGTCAGTTTGGTCGCATCAGGAGCAGGACGAAAGTTACACCCCTTTGCAACTTTACACTGCCTCCTTCTGACGATTTTTGGGGCAACAGAAAACCTTTCACCACGGGCAAATGCCTCAGAGCTATAAAAAACCGAGAGAGGTTATTGTAGAGGCACTCTACGTGATCCCATTGCCTCAGACGGAATGTTTCTAAGTGACACGATTTTTGAGTAACATCTCGTCAAAGATTGCTGCCTTTTTGCACTTTGGACTCTTCAGGGATATCGTCGGTACAATGTAGCTCCGACTGTTTCGACATGTTTGGGTGAGAAATAGGACCATGCCTAGCATAAATGTACCCATTCGGATGCGTTGGAACAGTCAGTTTGGTCGCATTAGGAGCAGGACGAAAGTTACACCCCTTTGCAACTTTACACTGCCTCCTTCTGACGATTTTTGGGGCAGCAGAAAACCTTTCACCACGGGCAAATGCCTCAGAGCTATAAAAAACTGAGAGAGGTTATTGTAGAGGCACTCTACGTGATCCCGTTGCCTCAGACTGAATGTTTCTAAGTGACACGGTTTTTGAGTAACATCTCGTCAAATATTGCTGCCTTTTTGCACTTTGGACTCTTCAGGGATATCGTCGGTACAATGTAGCTCCGACTGTTTCGACATGTTTGGGTGAGAAATAGGACCATGCCTAGCATAAATGTACCCATTCGAACGCGTTGGAACAGTCAGTTTGGTCGCATCAGGAGCAGGACGAAAGTTACACCCCTTTGCAACTTTACACTGCCTCCTTCTGACGATTTTTAGGGCAACAGAAAACCTTTCACCACGGGCAAATGCCTCAGAGCTATAAAAAACCGAGAGAGGTTATTGTAGAGGCACTCTACGTGATCCCGTTGCCTCAGACGGAATGTTTCTAAGTGACACGATTTTCGAGTAACATCTCGTCAAAGATTGCTGCCTTTTTGCACTTTGGACTCTTCAGGTATATCGTCAGTACAATGTAGCTCCGACTGTTTCGACATGTTTGGGTGAGAAATAGGACCATGCCTAGCATAAATGTACCCATTCGGACGCGTTGGAACAGTCAGTTTGGTCACATCAGAAGCAGGACGAAAGTTACACCCCTTTGCAACTTTACACTGCCTCCTTCTGACGATTTTTGGGGCAACAGAAAACCTTTCACCACGGGCAAATGCCTCAGAGCTATAAAAAACCGAGAGAGGTTATTGTAGAGGCACTCTACGTGATCCCGTTGCCTTAGACGGAATGTTTCTAAGTGACACGATTTTCAAGTAACATCTCGTCAAAGATTGCTGCCTTTTTGCACTTTGGACTCTTCAGGGATATCGTCGGTACAATGTAGCTCCGACTGTTTCGACATGTTTGGGTGAGAAATAGGACCATGCCTAGCATAAATGTACCCATTCGGACGCGTTGGAACAGTCAGTTTGGTCGCATCAGGAGCAGGACGAAAGTTACACCCCTTTGCAACTTTACACTGCCTCCTTCTGATGATTTTTGGGGCAACAGAAAACCTTTCACCACGGGCAAATGCCTCAGAGCTATAAAAAACCGAGAGAGGTTATTGTAGAGGCACTCTACGTGATCCCGTTGCCTCAGACGGAATGTTTCTAAGTGACACGATTTTCGAGTAACATCTCGTCAAAGATTGCTGCCTTTTTGCACTTTGGACTCTTCAGGTATATCGTCGGTACAATGTAGCTCCGACTGTTTCGACATGTTTGGGTGAGAAATAGGACCATGCCTAGCATAAATGTACCCATTCGGACGCGTTGGAACAGTCAGTTTGGTCGCATCAGGAGCAGGACGAAAGTTACACCCCTTTGCAACTTTACACTGCCTCCTTCTGATGATTTTTGGGGCAACAGAAAACCTTTCACCACGGGCAAATGCCTCAGAGCTATAAAAAACCGAGAGAGGTTATTGTAGAGGCACTCTACGTGATCCCGTTGCCTCAGACGGAATGTTTCTAAGTGACACGATTTTCGAGTAACATCTCGTCAAAGATTGCTGCCTTTTTGCACTTTGGACTCTTCAGGGATATCGTCGGTACAATGTAGCTCCGACTGTTTCGACATGTTTGGGTGAGAAATAGGACCATGCCTAGCATAAATGTACCCATTCGGACGCGTTGGAACAGTCAGTTTGGTCGCATCAGGAGCAGGACGAAAGTTACACCCCTTTGCAACTTTACACTACCTCCTTCTGACGATTTTTGGGGCAACAGAAAACCTTTCACGACGGGCAAATGCCTCAGAGCTATAAAAAACTGAGAGAGGTTATTGTAGAGGCACTCTACGTGATCCCGTTGCCTCAGACGGAATGTTTCTAAGTGACACGATTTTCGAGTAACATCTCGTCAAAGATTGCTGCCTTTTTGCACTTTGGACTCTTCAGGGATATCGTCGGTACAATGTAGCTCCGACTGTTTCGACATGTCTGGGTGAGAAATAGGACCATGCCTAGCATAAATGTACCCATTTGGATGCGTTGGAATAGTCAGTTTGGTCGTATCACGAGCAAGACACCAAAAATGCAAAGGTTGCTTTGTGCAACTTGACAACATTGACACTTTTTTGCAACATGACTCAAAGACTCAAACTGACCCCAAATGACTCAAAGTGACTTAAAATCACCTTGATTATAGAGGTCAAGGCGCTCCTTATCATTCATTCATTATGAGCGCCTTGGGAGAATGGTATATAGGTCATCATCATGATTGGGCGCCCTGGATCCAGAGTGTTGGAGAGATCATCAAATGGTGTCTAGTAGGGTGAGTTATGAGTTTGGTCGCATCAGGAGCAGGACACCAAAAATGCATAACATGATGATGGAAAAATGTGTACATATGTGTAAAAATGCAGGAGGAAATAAAAAAAGACAAACCTTACAAATTAATGTGCATACTTACAACTCAATGTAACATAACTTTACAAAATCAATGTGAATACTTACAAATTAATCCAATGAACCATCTGGATCTGCTCTACTCTTTATTGTGTCAAGTATTGCTTCATGGTCAGACTCACGCACCTTCCACAATATTTTGTTCAAAGGTCTACCCCGATACTTTATCAAATGAACATTGGATGCCACGACAAGGTTCGAGTAATGAAGAATCTTTCGATGCATGTCAAAGTCCTGAAATAGCCAAATATTAACACTCTTATGTGGGTACCTTCTAAGCCATGTTCCAGTAATAACCACTGATCCTGTAGGGTATTCGATGTTTTCTCCATCTGTAACAGGGGCCTCCAATTTCTTTTTGGCCTCAACACAACGGCATAAGTAATAATCTGTTCCCTCTTCATTATCTTCATCTGCAATAACTGCATATACGTGTCCTACATTGATATGTGTAGCAAATTAGATGAAATTAGTCAACATTACAAAAACACTACAAAGTAAGATGACATTACCTGGTTGAACTAGATGAAATTAGATGCATATATGTGCCCTATATTACCTGGTTGAACTAAATCTGATATGTGGTCAAAGTCAACTGACGATTCCATCTATGTTAGTTCCAGTGCCGTCGGGGGTCGATACGTGTCAAGTGGGCTAAGATAACTTAACTGCCATTCGTCAACCCACTCCTTTGACTCGCACTCATCCCAGACTTGAATTGTACAGGAAGAACAAAAGCATGACATCTTTCGTGTATGGATACTCCATGAACCTGCAATTGAACTTCTGAAAGAGTGCATCTCATTTGATCCTGTCAGTGTACAACAATCCTCATATGGTGCAATGTTAGTATCATCTATCAACCAAAAAAATCTACGAACTAAAGACTTACCTTCATTACCTGGACCCATGGAAGCATTACACCACTCGACAATCGATTTTGCATCTGTCAACTTTGCATTGTCTTTATACTTTAACTCTTCTCGTGCTATGGCTCTTTTGATACATGCTCCTGCACCATCATGCTCCCCCTTTCCATGCCCGGCCTCACAAAAGTTCCACATATGTTGAATACCTGTAAAATTATGCCTCCTACTCAGCCAATAGAAATTCCGCGAGTTCTTGAATTGTGATGCACAATTATCCGACCATATGATATGCTGACTGAACGATATGCCCCTTCTAGCCAAATCATTATAGAACACCTGAAAGCAACCTTGTACGAACTTCGTAGAATGCGTGCGATCATCACTAATATAGAAATGATACTCCCTTATGATCTTTCTGTCATCCTCTGTACTATCATTCGCATGAATGAATGCGATGTGCACAAATATAGAAACCTGTGTGGAGTTGTAATATTGTGATTGCACCTCACGCTGTGGCTGTAGACTGTAGTTCTCTGCAAAGTCGACGACTGAAACAATGCTACCAACTGGAAATGTGTCCTTGCATAACTTGAATTGCAAGTCCAACCATCGAGCTCTATGGGCATGTCTTGCATACTCATACACTATGCTGTCACGAAATATAGGCATAAACTGATACACTGGAATCTTTTCAATAACTAATTCACACCTCTTTGCTTCTTTACCATCTTTTGTATTGTATGCCACTGTTTTATACTTGCCAAATTCTACTAGTTCATTTCCAACCGCATGTGTTATTTCCATATGTTCACATATTGGCAAATGTTGCAAGCCACCGCAACGATGACATGTGCCATCCAAGCATAATTTCTTGTAGAATATTTGACCTTCCTCTCTTTCACATAAAATTCTTGTTATGAAATCTCTTGAAGATGTTGGTGGGGCACATATGGCACAACCCTGCAAATCATTGTTAGTATGCATATCTAAACATATAGACCTATAAGCATCAAAATGGTTAGAAAATTCAATATGTAATCTACAACAACAAGTAGTGCGTGTGTGATTTATCTTAACATAGAAAGGTTTTAGCATTTCAAAATATCTTTGACAAATTTTAATTTGAGGATACTTCTCTAGAAATTTACCATAAAACTGTGTTTGAGTCTCATCCAAAAAATGCTTTGGATGTGGCTCGCGGTTCTGACTACCAATTCTCCTTCTTACCACATCCCTTTGATTCGGAGATACCCTTGTGTAATTCTTCCAAAAGTCTTCAATTAGTGACCTCAATGCTTCAACAATTGGTTTATCTTTTCGTGGTAGTCTCCCCGAGAACGCCCATAATTCATTGGCATTAGTGTCCTCAATTCTTTGGCGTCTTCCAACGGCTCTTGATAAAGTTTTCCTATTAATTCTCAATTTTTGACTTGTCTTTCTAATAAGACGAGCTTTCCTCGTTTGACTACTTACTATAGTCGATGTAATCACACGCCGTGTTGCATTACTATCTTTTGTGCGTGAGGTGTTACCCACACTCTCATACGCACTCATTAGATTCTTGACAATAGATTTTTCACTTGAAGCCTCTGATGTTCTCAACCCAAGAATCTTCATGATAGACCTATACTTTATACTTCGCATCATTTCAACGAATAGTTGACATCTTGCAGTCTCATTTAACTTTTCAAAGAACAATCTCCAAATCTTATTAGCATATCTTCTACAAGTGCGTTTTGGAATCTTACCTTCCATTGGCTGCAAAATATTCTCATCAATATCAATCAAATACTTTGGCTTTCTATGCAAAATTCTAGGTGGTGTCAAGTTAGGTAAATTCATCTCAACATTAGGAATTTCATCAATATTTAAATGAGATGGGTTAGATGGCATACCTTCGATCGAAGATGGAATAGATGACATACCTTGAGGTTGAGGTGGGAACGATGGCGTACCTCCTTCATCACATGTGAGTGATGATGTACTCTCAACTTGAGATGTGGTAGATGGTGTCCCTACATGTTGTCTTGCGATAAAGGATGTGTCTCCAACTATGGTATTTAAATCTCTCGTACCACGAAGTTTTTGCATTCGTTCTCTTTGTGCCGCCAATACCATATCTCTTTGTGATGGTTGTGGTTCCTCTTCAATTGGTATGTCTTCATTTATCGTGTCCAATTTCCTCTTCTCACGAAGTTCCCTCATAGCCATTGCTTTCTTTGCATTCTTAGCTTCTATCTCTTCCTGTGTTGGTTTAATTCTTGATCGTTTCCTCGGCATGACGGAGAATTTGTCTGTAGCATGATAAAGAGACCAATATTAGTTCCTAAGAAATGAATACATGATAATAGTGGGATTGTATTTTTTTTATGTTGTAAGGATTTATTCTTGTATAGTTTGACATCATGGTATGAACTAAGGTTTGTTTATTACACATAATTATTAAAGAGCCCAAGTGTAGAAAATATACATGGCATCATGTGAGATTGTAGGTTGCTTTCTTGATTGAAAATGTGTCTATTTTAAACATGTATGATAATGCATGATAAAGTAATTCAATCCGAAATAAGGAAAATGTAAAGAACATGCATGTAAAGACTTGACATACCTAAAAAACGAAGATTTGAATGGAGAGAGTACCCAATTATGTAGTGTTTTTATCTTCTTGCATCAAACTCCTCAACAATTTGAGTTTTTCACCACTTGCTTCCTTTTCAATGTTAAATTCTTAAAATTGAATCAAAATTAACATTGCAATACTACAAAAATTGAAACTTGTATAGATATATATCAAATTTGGTTTGAAAACTATGTTATTTCCTCCTTCTCAAGTTGGCAAAGCAGAAAAGGTGGTGGAAAGATCATGCAAAGGTGGTACAATGTGTCAAATGTGCATGTGAACTTCCCAATAGCATGAAAGCACTTCTTTTTTGTCGGAGCACGCGCAGAATCAGTAAGAAAACAGAGCATGTGGGCCTAGATCACGGGGGTAACCACTTTTTTACCGTTTTAGTAGAATTACAAAACGCGAGCGCGTTATAACGCGCTCGCGTTATAACGCGCTCGCGCTATAACGCGCTCGCGTTTTGTCCTCCTATAGATCTCTAAACCCTAAACCCTCAACTCTGATCCCTTGACCCTCAACCCTCAATGTCAAATCCTAATCCCTCAACCTCAACCTTGTCCCTAAACCCTAATCCCTTCAACCTCAACCCTATCCCTAAACCCTTGACCCTCGAACCTCAGCCCTCAACGTCAAACCGTAATCCCTTGATGCAGAGCAAAACAAGTTGAACATTAACACAGGTGAAAAAATCCTTGAAAGTCCACAAAATAACCTTTACAGTGTATATCGGCAAGACAATTTAAATGTCACACCGAAATGTACCTCAACCCTCAACATCAAACCCTCGAACCTTAACCCTTAACATCAAACCCTAATCCCTCAACCCTTAACTCTAATCCCTCGACCTTCAACCCTGATCCTAAACCCTAAACCCTCAACGCCAAATTCTAATCCCTCAACCCTTCACTCTAATCCCTCAACCCTAAACCCTATCCCTAAACCCTCAACACTATACCTTAAACCCTAATCCCTCAACCCTAACCCTAAACCTTGTCCCTAAACCCTAATCCCTTCAACCTCAACCCTATCCCTAAACCCTTGACCCTCGAACCTCAGCCCTCGACGTCAAACCCTAATCCCTCAACCCTCAACCCTCAACGTCAAACCCTAATCCCTCAACCCTAAACCCTATCCCTAAACCCTCAACACTATACCTTAAACCCTAAACCCTCAACGCCAAATTCTAATCCCTCAACCCTTCACTCTAATCCCTCAACCCTAAACCCTATCCCTAAACCCTCAACACTATACCTTAAACCCTAATCCCTCAACCCTAACCCTAAACCTTGTCCCTAAACCCTAATCCCTTCAACCTCAACCCTATCCCTAAACCCTTGACCCTCGAACCTCAGCCCTCGACGTCAAACCCTAATCCCTCAACCCTTAACTCTGATCCCTCATCTCTCAACCCTAACCCTAAACCCTCAACCCTCAACATCAAACCCTAATCCCTCAACCCTCAACCCTAATCTATCATCCGTCATCCCTCCACACTCTACTTTAACCCTAATTCCTCGACCCTCAACCCTATCCCTAAACCCTTGACCCTCGAACCTCAACCCTCAACCCTCAACATCAAACCCTAATCCCTCAACCCTTAACTCTAATCCCTCGACCTTCAACCCTGATCCTAAACCCTAAACCCTCAACGCCAAATTCTAATCCCTCAACCCTTCACTCTAATCCCTCAACCCTAAACCCTATCCCTAAACCCTCAACACTATACCTTAAACCCTAATCCCTCAACCCTAACCCTAAACCTTGTCCCTAAACCCTAATCCCTTCAACCTCAACCCTATCCCTAAACCCTTGACCCTCGAACCTCAGCCCTCGACGTCAAACCCTAATCCCTCAACCCTTAACTCTGATCCCTCATCTCTCAACCCTAACCCTAAACCCTCAACCCTCAACATCAAACCCTAATCCCTCAACCCTCAACCCTAATCTATCATCCGTCATCCCTCCACACTCTACTTTAACCCTAATTCCTCGACCCTCAACCCTATCCCTAAACCCTTGACCCTCGAACCTCAACCCTCAACCCTCAACGTCAAACCCTAATCCCTCAACCCTAAACCCTATCCCTAAACCCTCAACACTATACCTTAAACCCTAAACCCTCAACGCCAAATTCTAATCCCTCAACCCTTCACTCTAATCCCTCAACCCTAAACCCTATCCCTAAACCCTCAACACTATACCTTAAACCCTAATCCCTCAACCCTAACCCTAAACCTTGTCCCTAAACCCTAATCCCTTCAACCTCAACCCTATCCCTAAACCCTTGACCCTCGAACCTCAGCCCTCGACGTCAAACCCTAATCCCTCAACCCTTAACTCTGATCCCTCATCTCTCAACCCTAACCCTAAACCCTCAACCCTCAACATCAAACCCTAATCCCTCAACCCTCAACCCTAATCTATCATCCGTCATCCCTCCACACTCTACTTTAACCCTAATTCCTCGACCCTCAACCCTATCCCTAAACCCTTGACCCTCGAACCTCAACCCTCAACCCTCAACATCAAACCCTAATCCCTCAACCCTTAACTCTAATCCCTCGACCTTCAACCCTGATTCTAAACCCTAAACCCTCAACGCCAAATTCTAATCCCTCAACCCTTCACTCTAATCCCTCAACCCTACCCTATCCCTAAACCCTCAACACTATACCTTAAACCCTAATCCCTCAACCCTAACCCTAAACCTTGTCCCTAAACCCTAATCCCTTCAACCTCAACCCTATCCCTAAACCCTTGACCCTCGAACCTCAGCCCTCAACGTCAAACCCTAATCCCTCAACCCTTAACTCTGATCCCTCATCTCTCAACCCTAACCCTAAACCCTCAACCCTCAATATCAAACCCTAATCCCTCAACCCTCAACCCTAATCTATCATCCGTCATCCCTCCACACTCTACTTTAACCCTAATTCCTCGACCCTCAACCCTATCCCTAAACCCTTGACCCTCGAACCTCAACCCTCAACCCTCAACGTCAAATCCTAATCCCTCAACCCTAAACCCTATCCCTAAACCCTCAACACTATACCTTAATCCCTAATCCCTCATCCCTCAACCCTAAACCTTATCCCTAAACCCTAATCCCTCAACCCTCAACCCTAATCTGTCATCCCCCAACTCTAATCCTTCATCCCTAAACCCTAAATGCTATCCCTATTCCTACACCCTCAACAGAATCGATACTATACCTTAAACCCTAATCCCTTATCCATAAACCCTCCAACCCTATCCCTAATCCTTATACCATCCACACTCTACTTTAACCCTAATTCCTCGACCCTCAACCCTATCCCTAAACCCTTGACCCTCGAACCTCAACCCTCAACCCTCAACGTCAAACCCTAATCCCTCAACCCTTAACTCTGATCCCTCGACCCTCAACACTATACCTTAAACCCTAATCCATATCCCTCAACCCTCAACCCTTAAAACTTAAACCCTATCCCTACACCCTCAACACTTGACACTATATCTTAAGCCTTAAACCCTAATCCCTAAAGCCTCAACCCTCAATCCTTAAACCTTAAACCCTAAACCCTATCCCTAATCCCTCTACCCTCAACACTCTAACCCTAACCTCGACATTAAATGCTAATCCGTCAACCCTAAACCCTAATCCTAAACCCTCAACCCTAAACCTTATCCCTAAACCCTAATCCCTCAACCCTCAACCCTAATCCATCATCCCTCAACTATAATCCCTCATCCCTAATCCCTAAATGCTATCCCTATTCCTAAACTCTCAACAGACTTGATACTATACCTTAAACCCTAATCCCTTATCCCTAAACCCTCCAACCCTATCCCTAATCCTTACACCCTCCACACTCTACTTTAACCCTAATCCCTCGACCCTAAACCCTATCCCTAAACCCTTGACCCTTGAACCTCAACCCTCAACCCTTAATGTCAAACCCTAATCCCTCAACCCTTAACTTTGATCCCTCGACCCTCAACCGTAATCTATCATCCCTCATCCCTAAACCTTAAACGCTATCCCTATTCCTAGACCCTCAACGGGCTCGATACTATACCTTAAACGCTAATCCCTTATCCGTAAACCTTTCAACTCTATCCTTTATGCCTTAACCCTCATGATGAATAGCCTTGAGTGTAAAAAAATTTGAGTGGGACATAACGCGAGCGCGTTATAACGCGCTCGCGTTATGTCGAACATGGGAAAAGACAGGCTTGCGGGAAAAATGTAAGGCAATAAACAACGCGAGCGCGTTATAACGCGCTCGCGTTATTTCTTGCTTTGGGAATCCCAAGCCTTGGGCTTGGGATTTGCTTTGGATTTCCGACCCAAAGGCTTGGAGTGCCTTATGAACAGTCACAGACGTGTTTTTCTGTATTCTTCAAAATTTCACATAATTTCGTTCGTGCTAACCCTCAGATTTGCACGTGTTTCAAGGTTGAACAAATCGAACACATGGGTAATGTTAGGCTTTCTCTTAGCTATTTGACGATGTGATTTTTTTCACATTTTAACAATGTTAAGCCTTTCATCTTTAATTTCTTTTGTTTGTGTGTCCGTTTTTATGCAAAAACCACTGTTTGGTCTTTTTTTCATTGTAAAATAACTATTCATTCAAATTTCAAAAAAATTACATATTTAGAAACTAGACTCCATTCTACAAATATTAAAAAAATAAAAAAATGATTTTCAATTAGTTTTCAAAATTTATAGGGGTAGCACGGCCAAAATTCTATTTTTTAGGATGTGTCCACTTTAAAAATTAGTAAAAAATCAAATATTCATCAAAAAATTATTAGAAAAATCGGGCATAAACTACATGCTATTAGCTAATTTCTCACCGAAGCGATTTTAAAAATACCAAAAAAAAGTTGACCTTTTGAGGGAGCCACAAAACATGCTATGTTATGTTTTTTTGACAGAAACAACACCAATTTCTGTGGCTCCCTCTTTTGAACCCCTTAATCTATGCCATTTTCAAAACAAAATAGTAGTTTAGAAAGTAGACTCGGAGCACTACGAACATTGTTTTGGTTGCATCTCTAAATTTTGAGTGTAACTATGCTCAATTTCTCATCCAAGGCCAGTATTTCCTGATTTCAGAAAAAAAGTGGCCACTTAAGACCCCTTTTTGGCCCCCCATCTTCTTGCACTTACCCCACGGGCAAACCCCTCAGAGATATAAAAAACTGAGAGAGGTTATTGTAGAGGCACTCTACATGATCGTTGCCTTAGACAGAATGTTTCTAAGTGACACAGTTTTTGAGTAACATCTCATCAAAGATTGCTACATTTTTGCACTTTGGACTCTTCAGGGATATCATGGTACAATGTAGCTCGGACTATTTCGACATGTTTGGGTGAAAAAAAGAACAATTCCTAGCCTAAACGTACCCATTTCGGATGCGTTGGAACTATCAGTTTGGTCACATCAGGAGTAGGACACCAAAAATGCATAACATGATGATGTAAAAATGTGTATATGTGTAAAAATGCAGCAGGAAATAAAAAAAGACAAACTTTACAAATTAATGTGCATACTTACAACTCAATGTAACATGACTTTACAAAATCAATGTGAATACTTACAAATTAATCCAATGAACCATCTGAGTCTGCTCTACTCTTTATTGTGTCAAGTATTGCTTCATGGTCAGACTCACGCACCTTCCACAAGATTTTGTTCAAAGGTCTACCCCGATACTTTATCAAATGAACATTGGATGCCACGACAAGGTTCGAGTAATGAAGAATATTTCGATGCGTGTCAAAGTCCTGACACAGCCAAACATTAACACTCTTATGTGGGTACCTTCTAAGCCATGTTCCAGTAATAACCACTAAGCCTGTAGGGTATTCGATGTTTTCTCCATCTGTAACAGGGGCCTCCAATTTCTTTTTGGGCTCAACACAATGACATAAGTAATAATTTGTTCGCTCTTCATTATCTTCATCTGCAATAACTGCATATACATGCCCTACATTGATATGTGTAGCAAATTAGATGAAATTAGTCAACATTACAAAAACACTACAAAGTAAGATGACATTACCTGGTTGAACTAGATGAAATTAGATGCATATACGTGCCCTATATTACCTGGTTGAACTAAATCTGATTGATGCAGAGCAGACAACGGATCGTGGTAAACTGATTTATTAGTTAACCGCTAACATGCATTTTCCGGCGCATGTTTCTCCATCGGCAAAATCCCCTTCATCGGCAAGACTAAACCTTGTCACACTGGGCTCCTTCCTCTGGCTGATGGTGTTGGCAAGAGACACTATATGGATTCATGGTTGTTGTCATTGATGGCAACAAAGGTCATCCCACATATCCGCAAGTCATGATGTGTCTCTACCGGAAGTCAGAATAAAGAAAGTTGTGGTCCGGTGAAGAAGTACAGAGCATGTGGCAAGGTCCGACAGATTGGTCCGGACCTCTCAGAGGAAGTGTCTTGGTGCAGTGCGGATTTGGGGAAGTCAAGAGGACTACCTTTAGTGGTATATTCCAAGGATTTAGCCTCCGGTGATGGACAAGGAAAAAGATATGAATGGTTGAGTACCGGATTCCTGAGAGACAGTAAAAACAGAGGAAGAACTGACTGACAGAGTATCAGACTGCTTTCCGGATGGGTTACTGTTGATGACAGAAGTTGTGAAGGCATGAATCATGTTTGGCCGACATGATTAATGATATCTACAAGTATATGCTTGATCCGCATTGCTTGGTGAGGAAGGATTCAGCTGACAGAATGAGAGTTTGTAAGAAACTAGACTGTTCCGGATGCCGACTAAAAAGGTGATGAAATTACTTGTGCGGATATATATAGAGGATGGATTTAGTTGTGAAATGTGTGTTAATGTGGGGACATATGCGAAAAAGTCCAGATAAAGAGAAGAAGTAGCAAAAAGGATCCGGTATGTGAAAGATAGCAGAATAAAGAACAGAGAAAAGATGAAGTGCAACAGATCAGTGTACTGAGCCTAACCGGAACTGAACTCCAGCATATGCAGATGCTTCCAATCAGTTCAAGACTGTGATTCTCATCACTTTGTAGACAGTGTGTCTTCTTGTAGGCAGTGGGCCTCTTGTGAGCAGTGTGCTCGGGCAGTGAGCCCTAATTGGCAAGTGCCATTTTTGTAATTTCCTATTCTTCTAACAGAGAATAATTCTTGGGTTAATCACCCCGTGGTTTTCTCCCTTAACAGGGTTTCCACGTCAAAATACTGTGTCATGTGTTTCTTATTTCATGGTTAATGTTTTGTGTTTGATTTTATGCTGCTTCAATTAAAAGGAAAGTTCAATAAGGGAAATAATTAGGATAACTGATTCACCCCCCCCTCTCAGTTATCAACAGATGGAACTTAGATTTTGTGCCTATCGGTGGAACCGTCGCTATTGGCAAATGGTTTGTCTCCTACTACTATGCCGGTATGAGTATTTTGCTTTGGTTGAACCTCTGCACCAACTGTACCATTGAACCTATCACTGTTCACTGAACCATTTAACCTTGGTACCTTCGTTGAACCGTTGAACTATTGAACTAGTTCAACGAATGGTTCAATATCGCAACTTCTCTAACACTATCTCCGTCGCCGAATAGTTGAACCAAACGGTCTGGTTGAACCGTTGAACCAGTTTAAAGGTTCAATCAAACACTTAACCGATTCAAAAATTCCTTCAAAGCTTTACTTAACTTCTTACAAGCATTCATCGAGCCAAATGAACCCGATTTACTTGTGAGCCATTAAACCTTTCGCCACAGGTTCAAACAAAGATTTTCTACCCGACTTCAACCAATTGCGGAACCCAATGTACTACCTGCTAACATCGTTGAACCAAAACTGATTGAACCATAGAAATTGGTTCAAACACAGGGTTTTAAACTGTCTGCAATGCCAATCTGCACAGCTAAACCTCGCGCGATTTTGCCAAACCGTTTCTTCCACACATATACAGATTTTTCTAACTTTAACAACCTAGCACACGAGGATGCTAGGATTCATCTCAGCATGCTACAATTCAATCTTACGACCACACAAAATGAAAAACAAAACAAAAACCCTAAATTAATATATACAGCCATTCCACTGATTACTAAGTAATCAACCGGTGGAATGGATTAAAGAACCCATCTCGGCTGCAGACTAGAAAATTGACTACACAAGGGAATCGAACACCAGAAAACAACACAAACAGGATCTTTCTTTTTTTTTTTCCAGAAATTGATACAGATATCTGATTTCACAGTTTTTAGAACTTTACTGCTCTCTATAACAATCTCAATCTATATCAATCTATATCTCCAATCGATCTGAGATGAGCTATTTATCTACTTGCCTACAGTAGTACTGACATGATTCCCAGTGGCTAGGAGAGATAACCGACTAACAAACTTCTAAAAAACTAACAACCTTATCATGACAGATCGATAAGTGTCCTAGGGATTTACAAACAGAAACCGAATTACAAATTTCAATGACAAGTTTGGTCAAACAGACTTTATAACATTAAATATAGATATGCATAAGACTTTAATCTTCTTGTTGAAGGGGTGCTCCTGCACCATACTCCCTGAGAGAAGAAATCTCAAGTCCACTTAAGATGAGAGTTTGAAGATCTGCACCCTGTTTGATGATCTGCTCTTCAATCATCCAAACTGCCTCTGAAATAGGTTTCCCTTGCCAAGCCACCAAGTATTCCATATACTCTCTGTTCCTGGTCTTATTTGCCACTCTTGAGTCTAAAATCTACTGTAATTTGGGTGGATCATGCTTAGGAATATCATCATCTGCTGTTCCCTGTAGTGGTTCCTGTTCTACATCTGCATTATGCTTGTATGGAGTTAAATCACATACATTGAAAATAGGCGACAATCCAAGATCAAAAGGAAGTTGGATCTCATAAGCATTCTGTCCACATTTCTTCAAAATCTGACATGGTCCAATCTTCCTCTGCATTAGTTTGGTATGTTTTCCTTTTGGGAGTCTTTCCTTCTTCAAATTAACCCACACCAAATCTCCAACATCAAATTGTACATCTCTCTTCTTTTTATTAGCATATTCTTTGTACTTCAAAGTAGTTTGCTAGAGTTGGTTCTTAACTTGATCATGCATCTCTTTGATTGCTGATGCAAAAGCTTCTCCATCTGCACTAATAGATTCTCCTGCAGGTATATCTCTTAATTCCAAAATTCCTCTTGGATGAATACCATATACTACCTGAAAAGGTGATTTTCCTGTACTTCTATTGATGGTGTCATTATAAGAAAATTCTACCTGTGATAGGATGTTATCCCACTTCTCTCCATGCTGTCTTGTCAAACATTTGAGCAGATTTCCCACTGACTGATTGACCACTTCAGTTTGTCCATCTGTTTGAGGGTGATATAAGCTGATGAGAAAGACAAATTGGTTCCAAGCTTCTTCCAAAGAGTCCTCCAAAAATGGCCAATAAATTTCACATCTCTATCTGAGACTATGCTCAATGGTAATCCATGAATCCTCACTATCTCCTTGAAAAATAGGTCTGCAACATATGAAGCATCACAGGTAGTTTTGCATGGCAAGAAATGTGCCATTTTACTGAATCTGTCTACTACCACAAAAACACTGTCATATCCCTTCTTTGTTCTAGGTAAACCCAACACAAAATCCATATTGATGCTCTCTCATGGCCTAGAAGAAATGGGCAGTGGCTGATATAAACCTGCATTAGTGGATCTCCCTTTTCCTTTTTGGCATATCACACATGCTTCCACAAATTTTCTCACATCTGACTGTAATTTAGGCCAATAGTAATGTCTCTTTATAAGATCAAGAGTCTTATCTAGACCAAAATGTCCTGCCATGGCTCCACAATGCTTCTCCTTAATGATGTTCAGCCTCATAGAACACCGTGGAATACACAACTGTCCACCTTTGAAAAGTAATCCATCTTGGATCAGAAATTTAGAATACTCCACATGATATTTATCTCCAAAGGAAGTGCATACTTTGTAGATCTCTCCAAATTCTTCATCAGCATCATACATAGTTTTTAAGGAATCAATACCAACACTCTCTAATTGAATCTGATTTATGGTTAGAGCCCTCCTGCTCAAAGCAGCTGCTACCTTATTTTTGACCCCTTTCTTGTGCTTGAGTGTGAAAGTGAAAGCTTGCAAAGTTTCCACCCACTTCATGTGTCTATGGTTCAGTTTCTCTTGGCTGTTTATGAAACTAAGGGCCTGATTATCTGTAAACACTATGAATTCCTTTGGCATCAAGTAATGCCTCCACTTCTTGAGTGACTGGACTAGAGCATACATCTCCAAATCATAGGATGAATATCTTTTCTTAGCATCTTTTAATTGCTCACTGAAAAATGCAATAGGCCTACCTTCTTAACTGAGTACTGCTCCAATTGCCATGTGACTTGCATCACATTCTACCTGAAAAATCTTGTTAAAATCAGGAAGTGCAAGGAGTGGCTGTTGTGCCACTTTCTTCTTCAATGTTTTAAATGAATCATCTGCTTCCTTTGTCCAAGTGAATCTACACTTCTATCCTCCTTTTATGGTGTCAAGCATGGGTGCACAGACATGACTAAACCCTCTTATAAACTTCCTATAGAAGATTGCTAGCCCATGGAAACTTCTGACGTCATTCATGGTTCTGGGAGTTGGCCAAGACAATATGGCACTGACCTTCTCTTGATCCATTTTCAGTTTTCCCTGTGAGATGACAAAACCCAAGTAGATAATCTCCTCCTGCATAAACAAACACTTGTCCAAGTTGATCATTAACTGCTCTTCATGTAACCTTTTGAGAACCAAGTCTATATGTCTGAGGTGTTCTTCCCTTGTATTTCTGAAAATTAGAATTTCATCTAGATATACTATGACAAGTTTGCCTATAAATTCTCTCAAGACCTCATTCATCAATCTCATAAAGGTACTAGGTACATTGGATAAACCAAAAGGCATGACCTTCCACTCATACAATCCCTCATTGGTCTTAAATGCAGTTTTCCATTCATCTCCTGGCCTAATCCTGATCTGATGATAGCCACTTTTCAAATCTATTTTTGTGAAATATTTGGCACCTCCTAAACAATCAAGAAAATCCTCTATCCTAGGTATTGGGAACCTATACCTAATTGTGATCTTGTTAATAGCCCTTGAATCAATGCAAAGCCTCCAAGTGCCTTCTTTCTTTGGTGCTAGTACAGCCGGTACTGCACATGGGCTTAGACTTTTTCCAATTAGGCCTGTTTCCAACAATTCCTCAATCTGCCTTGCTACCTTTGCATTCTGCTCTGGGGTAAGCTTGTATGCTGCCTTGTTTGGAAGTGTAGATCCTGGGATTAGATCTATGTAATGACTGATGTCCCTTATAGGTGGTAGGGACCTTGGCATCCCATCAGAGATGATGCCTCTGTACTTGTCCAATAATTCTTGGACAGCAGGGTCTATGAACTTTTGCTTCTTCTCTCCCTTGATTTCTTGCTGCTATTCCTTATTCACCTTTAGGTATGGAATGAGGGCATATGCAACTGCTCCTTCTTCTGCTACTTCTGTCATAAACTGTTTGCCTTCTACCAGCATTACCTTGACTCCTTTTCCTTTTGATTCTACCTCCTTCTCCATTAATGGTAGTAACTCTGTCTTCTCACCATCCTTGGTGATTGCATAGGTGTTTCTAACTCCATCATGTTGGGCTTTCAAATTGTATTTCCATGGTCTTCCAAGTAGGAGATGGCAAGCATCCATCTAAGCTATGTCAAACAATAATTTGTCCTGGTATGGTCCAATTTGAAACTCTACCCAAGCCTGTTCTTCCACAACTGTTTGCTGACCTTGAGTTAGCCATGAGACCTTGTACAGGCAGGGATGTGGTAGTCTCCTAAGCTTAAGCTTTTCTACCATTTCAACAGACACAAAATTTTTAGTAGATCCGTAGTCAATCAGAACTCTACATACCTTTCCTCCTGCCTTGCAAGTAGTTTTGAAAAGAGACTTTCTTTGTGGGGGTTCTCTGTCAAGCACCTTCATAGTGGCCATTGCTCTCCTGATCATCAAAGCTTCTCCTATCTTAGGATACCCATATCTGACAGTATCACTCACACTCTGATAAGTGTTGGAGCTTGTTGCACTTTGACAATCAGAGTCTTGAATCAGAGTTGTCCTCTTTTCTCCTATTGAACTTGTTGCTTTTTCTGGACATCTACTGGCTATGTGGCCTTCCTGATTGCAATTGTAACATTTGATAGGACCTCTGCCCTGAGATCTCCCTCTAAAAGGTGGTCTTCTGCCCCTAAAGTTTCCTTTTTGATCATAACTCCCCCCTTGAGTTTGACTGCTATCTCCTTTGCTTTTCTCTTGGTTGGATTCACCTTGGTGTCCAAATCCATTTCCTCTGCCTCTAAAAGGACTTCTTCGCCCTCTTTTCTATCTTCCTCTTCCTCTATTGTTCTGCTCTTGTCTTCTTTTTAGTTTCTCTTCCACTTTGAGTGCTAATTGGTAGCACTTCTGAACTGTATCTGGATTATGCAGATTTAGGTCTTCTTGGATGGCAAATCTCAAGCCATAGAGATACCTTGCTACCTTTTCTTCCTCATTCTCCTTTACCTTTGTCTTGAGACATAGTTTCATGAACTCTTCAGTGTATGCACTGACATCTAACTCCTTCTGCTTTAGATTTTGTCTCCTCTTATGTAATTGGATGTTGTAATCCAATGGAACATAGGCTTCCTTCACCAAAGCCATCATCTTCCTCCACGTAGCAACTTTGTTCTTTCGTTCTTTCACCCTGTCATCTTGGACGAAATTCCACCAGGTTAGTGCAGCTCCTTTCATCTTGGATTGAGCTATCTTCACTCTTTGGTGGTCTGGTATTTCCTCTGTTTCGAAGAAATTGTTCAAGGAGTCTATCCACTCCATCACCGAATCAGGTTCCATTTTTCCTGCAAACACTGGCAGGTCTATTTTCATATCCATGGTCCTTCGCTCCATGGATTTGAGGGCATTAAGTAAGGGTCTCTGGTCTACAGGAACCTCTATCTCTTCCTGCCTAGGGATCTCCTCTTCATCCCTATCTTCTCGTTCACTAGAATCCTTTCCCCTTCTGACTTTGTCCCTCAATTTTTCCAACTCATCTTTCAATGCCTGATTCTGAGCACTAATTGCTTTGCTCTCTGCAATCTGCTTCTTTACCAGGACAACCAATTCAGTGTTGGTCATCCTTGCTGGGTATTCTTCTGACCCTTCTCCTTCTGACATCTTGTTGTCTTCTCCTTTCTCCCAAACGATACAATCCTTGGCTCTGATACCACTATGATGCAGAGCGGACAGCGGAGCGTGGTAAACTAATTTATCAGTCAACTGCTAACATGCATTTTCCTGTGCATGTTTCTCCATCGGCAAAATCCCCTTCATCACCGAGCTTAAACCCTGTCACGCCGGGCTCCTTCCTCTGGCCAATGGAACTTAGATTTTGTGCCTATTTGTGGAACCGTCGCTATCGGCAAATGGTTTGTGTCTCCCACCGCTAAGCTGATATGAGTATTTTTCTTTGGTTGAACCTCTGAACCAACTGTACCATTGAACCTATCGCTGTTTGCTGAACCATTGAACCGTTGAACTGGTTCAACGAATGGTTCAATATCGCAACTTCTCTAACACTGTCTCTGTCGCCGAACAGTTGAACCAAACGGTCCGGTTGAACCATTGAACCTTTGAACCGTTGAACTAGTTTGAAGGTTCAATCAAACACTTAACCAATTCAAAAATTCCTTCGAATCTTTGCTTAACTTCTTACAAGCATTCATCGAGCCAAATGAACCCGATTTACTTGCGAACCATTGAACCTTTCGCCAAAGGTTCAAACAAAGATTTTCCACCTGACTTCAACCAATTGCGGAACCCGATGTACTACCTGCTAACGCCGTTGAACCAAAACTCATTGAACCATAGAAATTGGTTCAAACATAGGGTTTTAAACTGTCTGCAACGCCGATCTGCACAGCTAAACCCCGCGCGATTTCACCAAACCGTTTCTTCCACACATATATAGATTTTTCTAACTTTAACAACCTATTACATGAGGATGCTAGGATTCATCTCAGCATGCTGCAATTCAATCCTGCGACCACACAAAATGAAAAACAAAACAAAAACCCTAAATTAATATATATAGCCATTCCACCAATTACTAAGTAATCAACTGGTGGAATGGATTAAAGAACCCATCTCGGCTGTAGACCAGAAAATCAACTACACAAGGGAATCGAACACCAGAAAACAACACAAACAGGATCTTTCTTTTTTTGCTTCCAGAAATTGATACAGATATCTGATTTCACAGTTTTTAGAACTTTACTGCTCTCTATAAAAATCTCAATCTATATCAATCTATATCTCCAATCGATCTGAGCTGAGCTATTTATCTACTTGCCTACAGTAGTATTGACATGATTCCCAGTGGCTGGGAGACAATTCCAAGCGGCTGGGAGAGATAATCGACTAACAAACTTCTAACAAACTAACAACCTTATCATGACAGATCGATAAGTGTCCTAGGGATTTACAAACAGAAACTGAATTACAAATTTCAATGACAAGTCTGGTCAAACAGACCTTATTACATTAAATATAGATATGCATAAGACTTTAATCTTCTTGTTGAAGGGGTGCTCCTGCACCACTGATATGTGGTCAAAGTCAACTGATGATTCCATCTGTGTTAGTTCCAGTGCCGTCGGGGGTCGATACGTGTCAAGTGGGCTAAGATAACTTAACTTCCATTCGTTAACCCACTCCTTTGACTC
Organism: Cunninghamia lanceolata; assembly: GCA_027924645.1. Classification (NCBI taxonomy): domain Eukaryota; kingdom Viridiplantae; phylum Streptophyta; class Pinopsida; order Cupressales; family Cupressaceae; genus Cunninghamia; species Cunninghamia lanceolata. The sequence continues at coordinate 3,302,355 of BSBN01000178.1, read as the reverse complement.
GCACTCATCCCAGACTTGAATTGTATAGGAAGAACAAAAGCATGACATCTTTCGCGTATGGATACTCCATGAACCTGCAATTGAGCTTCTGAAAGAGTGCATCTCATTTGATCCTGTCAGTGTACAACAGTCCTCATATGGTGCAATGTTATTATCATCTATCAACCAAAAAAATCTGCGAATTGAAGACTTACCTTCATTACCTGGACCCAGGGAAGCATTACACCACTCGACAATTGATACATGCTCCTGTACCATCATGCTCCCCCTTTCCATGCCCGGCCTCACAAAAGTTTCACATATGTTGAATACCTGTAAAATTATGCCTCCTACTTAGCCAATAGAAATTTCATGAGTTCTTGAATTGTGACGCACAGTTATTCGACAATTTGAGTTTTTCACCACTTGCTTCCTTTTGAATGTTAAATTGAATAACACTCAAATATAATTACTAACAACAATACTATTAACCAATTAATAATGTTAAATTCCTAAAATTGAATCACAATTAACATTGCAACACTACAAAAATTGAAACTTGAATAGATATATATCAAACTTGGTGTGAAAACTATGTTATTTCCTCCTTCTCAAGTTGGCAAAGCAGAAAAGGTGGTGGAAAGATCATGCAAAGGTGGTAGAATGTGTCAAATGTGCATGTGAACTTCCCAACAGCATGAAAGCACTTCTTTTTTGTCAGAGCACGTGCAGAATCAATATGAAAATAGAGCATGTGGGCCTGGATCATGGGGGTTAACACTTTTTTACCATTTCTATAGCAGGAAAAAATGCAAGCGCGTTATAATGCGCTCGCGTTTTGTCCTGCTATAGATTGATCACATCCTGTGCATTATCTTCCTTAACACAAGCAGGGATGACCACATCATGTGCTTCATCAACTAACACTTCCAAGCCTTACAATTCCTCTTAAATACAGGAGGATCCATGACTGGAAGAGACAAGCCACTTGGTCTCGCCTTGCTGAAGGATGACATTCTGGGAGAATTAGGAGATTTTCCTTTGGAGATCATATAATCTTTAAATGCTTTCCATCTTGGTAGGTCCTCTGCATCAGAGAAAAACCACTGATAGTGTCTGAGAAATAAGAAATTCTTCATCTCTTTCGTGATCCATTTCTCTTTCCAAACCTTCCCCTTCAGACTTGAATGACCACAAGGTTTTTGAGGGAGAACTTTTCCTGTTTCCTGCAAGAGCTTGCCAGATGCTCCACCATATGATAGGCATAAAAATGAAGGGGCAAGCCCTCATAATCAAGTTCTTGATAGAAAATGCCCATCGAGGAAGAAAGACAGATCTTCTTTGGAAGCAGAAGTTCTAGTTTGTGACAAATCCTTATCCAAGCATAAATAACAGGGGTTTTGTCAAGCGATTGCCAATCCACTTCCACAAAATCTCCTAAAGACTTCTTGATTAATTCCAAAACATCCACACACCAAAATTGGAGAGGTAATCAATATAATAAAACCCATAAATCTGCATTTGACGACAAAAACTCTCTTTAGGCTAGATTAAGAGTCCAGCATTTCAGCGCAAGTCTAAACCCATCAACATCTAAATAACCTAAATACAAAATCTCTGTTTGCCTATCTTTAGAACTCAACCCTCAATGTCAAACCCTAATCCCTCAACCCTTAACTCTGATCCCTCAACCCTCAACCCTATCCCTAAACCCTAAACCCTAAAGCCTCAACCCTCAACCCTCAACGTCAAATCCTAATCCCTCGACCCTTCACTCTAATCAATCAACCCTAAACCCTATCCCTAAACCCTCAACACTATACCTTAAACCCTAATCCCTCAACCCTCAACCCTAAACCCTAATCTCTCAACCCTCAACCCTAATCTGTCATCCCTCAACTCTAATCCCTCACCCCTAAACCCTAAATGATGTCCCTATTCCTAAACCCTCAACAGACTCGATACTATACCTTAAACCCTAATCTATTATCTCTAAACCCTCCAACCCTATCCCTAATCCTTATACCCTCCACACTCTACTTTAACCCTAATCCCTCAACCCTATCCCTAAACCCTTGACCCTCAAACCTCAACCCTCAACCCTCAATGTCAAACCCTAATCCCTCACCCCTTAACTCTGATCCCTCGACCCTCAACCCTATCCCTAAACCCTAAAGCCTCAACCCTCAACGTCAAATCCTAATCCCTCAACCCTTCACTCTAATCCCTCAACCCTAAACCCTATCCATAAACCCTCAACACTATACCTTAAACCCTAATCCCTCAACCCTCAACCCTCAACCTTATCCCTAAACCCTAATCCCTCACCCCTCAACCCTAATCCGTCATCCATCAACTCTAATCCCTCATCCCTAAACCCTAAATGATATCCCTATTCCTAAACCCTCTACAGACTCGATACTATACCTCAAACCCTAATCCCTTATCCCTAAACCCTCCAACCCTATCCCTAATCCTTATACCCTCCACACTCTACTTTAACCCTAATCCCTCGACCCTCATCCCTATCCCTAAACCCTTGACCCTCGGACCTCAACCCTCAACCCTCAACGTCAAACCCTAATCCCTCAACCCTTAACTCTGACCCCTCGACCCTCAACCCTATCCCTAAACCCTAAACCCTAAAGCCTCAACCCTCAACGTCAAATCCTAATCCCTCAACCCTTCACTCTAATTCCTCAACCCTAAACCCTATCCCTAAACCCTCAACACTATACTTTAAACCCTAATCCCTCAACCCTCAATGCTAAACATTATCCCTAAACCCTAATCCCTTAACCCTCAACCCTAATTCGTCATCCCTCAACTCTAATCCGTCATCCCTAAACCCTAAACGCCCCTATTCCTAGACCCTCAACGGGCTCAATACTATACCTTAAACCCTAATCCCTTATCCCTAAACCCTCCAACCCTATCCCTAATCCTTATACCTCGACACTTTACTTTAACCCTGATCCCTCGACCCTCAACCCTATCCTGAAACCCTTAACCCTCGAACCTCAATGTACTCAACCCTCAACGTCAAACCCTAATCCCTCAACCCTTAACTCTGATCCCTCGACCCTTAACCCTTAAAACTTGAACCCTAAAACCTATCCCTACATGCTCGACACTTGACACTATATCTTAAACCCTAATCCCTTAACCCTCATCCCTAAAGCCTCAACCCTAAATCCTTAAACCTTCAACCCTAAACCCTATCCCTAATCCCCCTACCGTCAACACTCTTATTTAACCCTAATCGCTTACCATTAACCCTATCCCTCAACCTCAACCCTCAACCCTCAACCCTCAACTTTCAACATTAAACCCTAATTCATCAACCCTAATCCCTAATCCCTCAAACCTAAACCCTATCCCTAAACCATCAACCCTCAACACTATACCTTAAACCATAATCCCTATCCCTCAACCCTTAACCCTTAAAACTTAAACCCTATCCCTACACCCTCAACACTTGACACTATATCTTAAGCCTTAAACCCTCATCCCTAAAGCCTCAACCCTCAATCCTTAAACCTTCAACCCTAAACCCTATCCCTAATCCCTCTACCCTCGACACTCTAACCCTAACCTCGACATTAAATGCTAATCCGTCAACCCTAAACCCTATCCCTAAACCCTCAACCCTCAACACTATACCTTAAACCCTAATCCATCAACCCTAAAACCTAATCCCTCAACCCTCAACCCTAAACACTATCAATAAACCCTCAACCCTCGACACTATACCTTAAACCCTAATCCCTCAACCCTTAACCCTAATCCCTCAACCCTCAACCCTAATCCCTCATCCCTAAACCCTAAACGCTATCCCTGTTCCTAAACCCTCAACCCTCGACACGATACCTTAAACCCTAATACCTTATCCCTAAACCCTAAACCCTATCCCTCAACCCTTAATCCTTAAAAATTAAACCCTAAAACCTATCCATAAACCCTCGACACTCAACACTATATTTTAAACCCCAATCCCTTAACCCTCAGCCCTAAAGCCTCAACCCTCAATCGTTAAACCTTCAACCCTAAACCATATCCCTAATCTCTCTACCCTCAACACTCGACTTTAACCCTAATCCCTTGACCATCAACCCTATCCCTAAACCCTCAACTCTCAACATTAAACCCTAATCCATCAACCCTAAACCCTAATCCGTCAACCCTAAACCCTAATTCATCAACCCTAAACCCTATCCCTAAACCCTCAACCCTCAACACTATACCTTAAACCATAATCCCTCAACCCTCAACCCTAATCCCTAAACCTTAAACCCTAAACCCTATCCCTAAACCCAACAAAACTGCTTTGCCTTATGTTAGGTTGTTAAACCCATCATTTTTGACACTCTTCTCTTAAAGATATTTGAGTTGTAAGAATATTTCAGAAAAATGGCTATGAACTTTTTTAATGTTAGTAATGTTATATGGCATGTTTTTCTGGCCCATCTGGGGTTCATTATGCCAATAGGTATACACACTATGAGAAAAGCTTTGCGTATGGTACATCCAGAGTGAGTAATTAATAGTTGAAATCAGAAGGATGATCATTATGAGAAAAGATTTGCATTGGGGTACATCTATGTTTCTTGCTGTCCACCCCACACTTAGGGGAGGTATATTGTTATGAAACAGGCAAATAATCTCCCATTATTTACTGGCTCTATCCACAAGAACTACTAAACTATACCTTAAACCCTAATCCCTCAACCCTAAACTTTCAACCCTAATCCCTTTACCCTCAACACTCTACCTTAACCCTAATCCATCGACCCTTAACCCTAAACGCTATCCCTAAAGCCTCAACCCTAAACCCTAATCCCTCAAGGTCCTAAACTCTAATCCCTTATCCCTAAACTGTAAATCCTATCCCTAAACGCTCAACCCTCAACCTTAAACCTTAATCACTCAATCCTTATCCACCCCTCTCCTCCCCTATCTGGCTCACTCCCATCTCTACCCTCCTCTGCCCTCGACACTATACATACATACATATAGGCATACATAGATACATACATACATATAGGCATACATAGATATATACATACATACATACATATAGACATACATAGATACATACATATAGGCATACATACATACATACATACATATATATAGGCATACATACATACATACATGATTAATAGCCTTGAACATAAAAAAATTTAAGGGGAACATATCGCGCTCGTGTTATGTTTTGCTTTGGGAATCCCAAGCCTTGGGCTTGGGATTTGCTTTGGATTTCTAACCCAAAGGCTTGGAGTGCCTTTTGAACAACCACAGATGTGTTTTTCCATATTCTTCAAGATTTCACATAATTTCGTTCATGCTAACCCTCATATTTGCACGCGTTTCAAGGTCAAACAAATCAAACACCTGGGTAATGTTAGGCTTTCTCTTAGCTAATTGACGATGATTTTTTTCACATTTAAACAATGTTAAGCCTATCATCTTTAATTTCTTTTGTTTGTGTGTCCGTTTTTGTGCAAAAACCAATGTTTGGTCTTTTTTTCAATGTAAATTAACTATTTATTGAAATTTCAAAAAAATTACATATTTAGAAACTAGACTCCATTATACAAATATTAAAAAAAGAAAAAAATGATTTTCAATTAGTTTTCAAAATTTATAGGGGTAACATGGCCAAAATTCTATTTTTTAGGATGCATCCACTTTGAAAATTAGTAAAAAATCAAATATTCATAAAAAAATTAACAGAAAAATCGGGCATAAACTACATCCTATTAGATAATTTCTCACTAAAGAGATTTTAAAAATACCCAAAAAAAGTTGACCTTTTGAGGGAGCCACAAAACATGCTATGTTATGTTTTTTTCATAGAAACAACACCAATTTCTGTGGCTCCCTCTTTTGAACCCCTTAATCTATGTCATTTTCAATAAAAAAAAGTAGTTTAGAAAGTAGACTCGGAGCACTACGAACATTGTTTTGGTTGCATCTCCAAAGTTTGAGTGTAACTATGCTGAATTTCTCATCCAAAACCAGTATTTCCTGATATTAGAAAAAAAGTGTCCACTTAAGACCCCTTTTTGGCCCCCCATCTTCTTGCACTTACCCCAATAATGTAATGTAATAAATTCAGGTAGATTGAGTCCATCTTTGCAAATGATGCAAAGGTCCCAATGTAGTCAATATGAGGAACATGTTAAACCCTTTTCCACTAGTCATGCTTTGAACTTATCAACCAATCGATCCACTAAAAAATGATCCAATATATATTTACTTACATCAAAACGGTCCCTTCCCTTAAGAAGGGGGACAAGAGCCCAAGTGTGGTTCCTCATCAAGGAACTATACTCCTACATTGTTGAATCCTACTCAGCTACTTGATGCCTCCCAAAATGACTATGGATCGGAAGCAAAGGAGAAAAAATCATGTAGATGCTGCTAAAACTATGATCTAGTCCTCCATGTGTCTGAAGGGTCCCCAACCAAGTCACCAACTTCTTGCAAAGTCTGTCTAGCCCAAATTGGAATTACAAAAGGAGAAGAATGTAGAGATTCCTTAGCCTCAACATAGTGACTAGGAGATGAAGAAGGTGAATCCTCATGTCATCACTATTATCATTTAGTGTAGATGGAGGAGAATCCTCATTATCAAAAATGTGTCATCCTTAGAAATCTTGTCATTGATACCAGTAGAACCTAAAGTAAATGTAGATGGTGGAGAAGTATCCAAGGTAGAACTAGGAGAACCTTCCTCAAATCAAACATTTCTTTCCTGATGATTGATAGGATGAAGAAGTTGATATCCTTGAACACCATCCAGATAGTCCACAAATATGCAAGACTTGCTCTATAGATCCATGGATTTGCATTTCTCTAATGGAATATGGGCCCAATTAAGTGCTTTGAAGTCTTGAGAGTGCTTAAACACCTCACCCTTCTATTGAAGGAAGTGACGCATGCATATTGAGAAAAGTCATCAATGAAGGTTAGGACATATCTATCCTTATTAAATGGGACATGTGGGAAAGGCCTAGATAGATTGTGCTATGAACCAAATCAAGAATTTATGTATCTCTCCATGCTTTGTATTTTTTAAATTTCTCTTCATGTTGTTTGCCCAAAATAGAACTATGACAAACTCTATCAAAAAAGTGGACTCTAAGCAATCTTGTAACCATGCCTTACTAGCTCAATTATTTAAAATAGTAATAGTTCAAGTGACCAAATGTCTCATCCGACAATTTAGTCACATCATCTGTGTGAGTAAAAAGTGTTGTTGAAGGAGTATTGAGAATAAAGTGTGAAAAAGCATAAAGTTGAGACTCATGATTTTCCTTCCCACCTACTACTGTAGTGTCATTTCACAAATTTTGAATAACCATAGAGCTAGGAGGGAACTCAAATCACTTATTGAAACTAGTGTGAGTGGTCTAATATACTAATAGGAGATTAGTCACAAAAAGTGCATACAAAGAACATCATGGAATGTTCCCTTTCCCTTGTCAATAGGCCCTCTCTTGCATACATTGACTAAATAGTTGTTACCCATCAAAATTTGTGGCATCGAATAAGGCTTCAAAGGCGTGAAATCATCTTGAGATGAATCCATGTGGTGTGAAGCTTTGAAGTTAAGTATGGACATGTCCTAAAGGATGCAATTACAACTACTACAAGGGATTTTTCTTTGCCCTTAAGAATCTGATTTAGACAATCCAAAATGAGATGAACTCTTATTGAATGTATCTAGAGTGCACTAATATTATTCTTTTAGAGAATATGTATTAGGTAATTTATTTGTTTCTTCATGTATTTGTGTTCGTCAAGACCACATTTCTTATAGTGTGAACATTTGACCTTCTCTTTCTTTTGATTGTCATTCTTAGAAGAGGTCACAAAATTTTGTTTGAAAGTAGTGGAAGATTTTTTATTCTCCTTTTTGTATGTCATTTTTGAGCTTATTGTTCTATTTATTTATTTATCGCAAGGAGTCTTTTGGTCTTTAATGTCCTATTTTAAACCAAGGCATGAGAATTTAAAGACTTTAAGTTGCCCATCTAGATAAGATTTTTCCCTAGTGAGTTGAACTACAAAATCATCAAAGGAAGGCAACTTAAACTCAAATCCTAGAATAGACTTAGTGGCATGAAATGTAGAAAACAAACATTGATTAAGCAAGTCCAAGCTTAGAAAACACACTAAGAAACAATTGAGTATCTTTTTTCTCATTTTTACATTGCTTTAATGTGTTCTCAAAGACTCAAATTGTGTGATAAAATCCTATATGTTGTCAAGATTGTAAGGATTAAGACTGATTAGTTCATTCCCTAAGAGATGGCCCCTAATATCATCTGTTTGTCCAAGTAGGTTCAAAGACCCCCACAAAGTATAATATTTGGCACTTAATTTTCAGTGTGTTTACAATGCAAAGAGTGAAATAACATGATTTTGCAATCTCCAAGAAAATTCACCACCACCCAAGTGTAAAATATGAATAGATATCTTACAACACTGCATAGTACAGGAAAAATACCCCACTTCAAAAAATGACCCAAAAAGGAGTTTGTATGTAGCCTGGTGAAGGAGCGTGGCTATTCTTAAATATCATCCACTTCAAGAGTCAAAAGTTAATTTTGACCAATAAAAACATAACAAATATTTACCACTTTTTATTGTAGATGAGATGTAAAAATTACTATTGACTACTTGACCATTGAATATGATATTTAAATAAAATGAAGGAACCTGGACGATGGCATTGACTGGTTGGATGAGACAAGCACATCAGTGGAAGGGTCCCAGCTGGCAGCTCGGTGGAGAAGCACTGGACGCCGGCATTGACTGGTTGGAAGAGACAGGCATGTCAGTGGAAGGGAAGCTACAAAGTGGCAGCTCGGTGGAACCGACAAGGAGAATGACTGTCCGCTAGAGGGAGAGTTCAAACTTGCCAGCAAGGTAAGTACGGAACGGGCAGTCTGAAGTTGCACAGGCCGAAACTATGTAAACCTTGGACTTGTGTGAATACCTTAAGATATGCAAAAGAAACTTTCAGGATGAATTTCACTTAATTAACAAGTTGCTGTGCTGCAGCTGCAATCCTTGCCAAGGGTTGCAAGGATAGTGTGCAAAAGTCAGGATGTATTTCTTAAGACATTAAGAAGTGACACCAAACTACTTGCAAAGTATTGCATAGCTAGTTTAAGAACAAGAATATACTCCAAACACTATTGGTAACATTTCTCAAGCAATTTAGTCAATTCACTAGCTCAATTCTCCAAGATTCCTTCTACGATCACTTCTTTAATTTTGGACAAGAATATCCTTCATTTTCCAAGTCTTATTACTTTTTGTTGTGCCATCTTGATGGATCTTGTAGAGTCATAAGTATCTTCTTTTCTTTTATTTGTAGTCATGCCCTTTGGCAATTCGGGCCTAATTACAAAAATAACCATTACACTTGATTACATTATGTTAAACAATCTTCTTAAGCATATTCACAATTACATAGAAGTTATAAAGTATAATTTCAGATGTAAAAAAATATCACTAGGATGCAAAGGACTTTGCTTATAGGTCAAAACCAAGTATCAGGCCCACTTTTCCACATGGCCACCTTCATAGTAGGTTATCTAGCTTCATAGGGGGTATTAGTGAGGTGTGCAACCATTGTAGAGGTCACAATTTGATATAGGAGCATCCTAAGGTGTAAGGTTTTCAAAATAATATGTCAATCACTACCAGTCATTGTAAATCCTACCGCATTTACCACACTTGCAAATTTCATCTCATGGTTGGGAATACATGTTTTAAATTGGTCCTTCAATCTTGAATCACCCAAAAATATTTTCTTTTACTTTATTATTTGTTTGTAGGTTTTCAAATAATATGTCAATCACTACCGGTCATTGTAAATCCTACCACATTTCACCACACTTGCAAATTTCATCTCATGGTTGGGAATACATGTTTTAAATTGGTCCTTCGACATCATATTCACTATCCATAAGATACTGATCATTGCAAAGGCATAATTCACTTCTAGACTCACTACTAACACAACAAGAAGATATCTAGTCTCACTATTCTTAGTTTGTGGCAACTTTTTGAAGCATGCGGAAATAAAGGAACACATTTCCATATTTAGTGGACCCAAGAGAGATTATGGTGTGAATCACATCAAGTTTCATTCATACATCATTGCCACATTCATTTTAGAAGATTCTTTCATATGTTTGGTTGACTCTATGTTTCTTTTGGCATTGAGATTTGTACCTACTTGTGGCTAACTAAGATCATTCCTAAATCTAGAAGCTACTATATAAACTTTTCTCATGATAATTGGAAATTAGTCAACATGATAGAAGAAAGATAGCTAAGTTTTTGGAGCTTTGCTGGATTGTATTGGGTGGAGTACAAAATAGGTTGGATGATGGAGGATGAGGGTGGGATCACAACATGAGAAGTGGTAAAAGAGGTAGGCACAATTTGAGAATGATAAGTTGTGTGAGGAGTAGGCCTAATGACATGAGTAGTGGTAGAAACAATATGAGAAGTGGGTATAAGAAGAGGGTTAGTTGAAGAATCTATTAGGTTAGGTGTGTTGTACACCTTGGAAATCCATGTAATAATACTAAATATTATTACATAATGTTAGAATCTAGCTAGGCATAAGAATATTTTATTATTATTGTAAATGATGGACCATGTTGGAATAAAATGTTACCCTTGAGAAATCCATGAGATTCTCATATGTCACTTAGATCGTATGGAGAAGAGGTGGCCTTGAACTATCTATCTAGCTATCTAGAGGGTGAGGTGGAGGACAAGGGAGATGTTTAAGAGGTGTGTAAGATAATTTGTGATGTGTGTAAGAGCATCTATGACATGTGTAATAGGTGTGTAAGAGAATCTTATGACACACGAGTTACATTGTAAGAGCATTGATAATGGGATTTACAAATGGACTTGGAAAAGTGGTGTAGGAGAATCTCGGGTGGTTGTACAATCTTGCATCATCCAAAAATAATTATTTTGTGTGTATGTTTTCTTTTCATGTAGGCATCATGAATGTTCTTATAGAAGTAATCCCATTTGATTTATACTCATGCATAGGTGTATTTGTTGGCTCAATTAAATTTAAATCATGCATGCAAGTTTTAAATATTCATGTAGATATTTTTTACATGTACACACTTGGTTCTATTAATTAGCAAAAGCATAGTAAGCTACCATCAAACAAGAAAACCTATAATTAAATTGACTAATGACTAATATTTTTATGGCACATTAGAAATCATTCTTGTCTTGGGTGTTGTCACAAGTTTCCACTCTTGGAATATGTACCAAGTTTTTGGTTGTTTCCATATAAATCCAAGGGTTGGGTGTATAGATCAAGGGGATAGAGGTCAAAGAGGGAACAAAAAACAAAGAGATAGATCTAACAAAGAAGACAAAGCACCAAAGGATGTGTTAGATAAATCTATTAGTGAAGATTTGATTATAGTGGTTGGCAAGATCAAAAAGTTCATGTATTAGTGTAAAAGGTTATCATGTTAGAGTATTTTGTCTAGGAATAAAGAAAGGCTAAAAACAAGCATTGGTTAAGACCATGAAGCTAGAAATAGGGTTCCAATAACTTTACATAGATAGTCCCTACATGTTTGTAATCTTCCACGATTAGCATTTAAATTGTACCTATAATATTCTTTTTATAAGTGAATAAAGCTCATGTTTTTGTGTCTCCATAAGATTTTGTTTTGCCTTCAATTGTGTACTATCTTCATCTATTAATTGGTTGTTTATTTGACCCATTATTGGTGTTGCATAAATTTGAATCAGAGAAAGTTTTTAGAGTCCTAAAAAGGTGAGCTATGCTTGGCAACCAAAAACATGTTTATGTGAATGTTGCTTTGTGGGTGGTTTGGAAATGAGAATGGCCCACAAAGGTGGAAGGAGATGTGGCTAAAACTAGAGAGCATCTATGTGTAATAATGATCTAGATAACATGTAAAGAGTCATGTAGGCAAGGATTAAGTTCATTGAGACCATACAAAGGCAAGGAGTAGTCATGACAAAATATGTCAACAATGATGAGATAATAGATCACAAAGAGTGTAAAGATGGTGTTTCAAGTTTAAAGGATGAACTCAACACACAAGACATATTTTCCATAAAATTAGTAAAGGTAGGGATCAAATTGAGATTTAATCCATCAAACTATTTAGGAATCTCAAATATAGATGAATTATTAGACTAGATCACTACTTGCTAGAGAAGTATTTTAAGTTTAAATTAATAAAATGCCTTAAGAGAGTGAAATATGGCACCACAAAGTTGAAAGGGAATGTTTACTTATGGTGGGATTTCATTAAAAGAGAACATGCTAGGAGAAACAAGAAGAAGATCTCACAGTGGGATATAAAGACATCATAGTCATGATTTGTTGTGTTAGAGATATCAACATTTTATCCTTTTCAACTACATGGAAAAGTTGTATGGGTTGTTATCGATTGTCACTACACATTAATTATTTTGATAAGTGAACTTATGTTTGCAGTAAAGCATGGATGGGAAAACACCGATTGCATCTATCCATGGATACCCTACAAGAATGTTGTACGCTAATGTTCTAAGAATCACATGAAAAATAGTTTGAAGGGTAAAAATCCTTAAAGTGACAAGAAAAGTAACATAACCAAGGGATTCCCATGTTACATTGTCAAATAATTTAATGGTTACCTCAGAATTTGGGAGATTAGATTAACTTGAATCACATCTAAAAATGCTTGCTACATATATTCAATATGGATCCATTATCCACAAATGCAAATTTGATTAGATAATGTATCTATACCTAACCACAATATATAACATCCTCTAGAATATCCTTTAAGATGTTATTATAATTTTCTAAGGAACATACCAAATCCCAAAGAGATATGCTAGCGAGGGTATTATTAGATTGAGCATGTGTATTATACCCCATAGGTGTATTCCTAGTTGTAGAATGATTTGACAATATAATTAAGTCATGAAAAGTGGGAATGGAATTAGGCTTAATATGGGATCTGTAAAGTATGGAGAAGCTTAAGACATATGACATATAGAAAGAGTATCATAAGTTTTAGTTATGTCATGAGATGCAGTTTCATCATATGATGTATCATTTATAGCAATGGAAGGTGTAATTATATCATGTTTATCCTTCATAGTAGATGTAACCTGAAATGCATCATGTGAAGGAAAGGTCCTCAAAGGTAGCATACACTTAGAATCAAGCACACTATTATCACTCTCCATAGATGAAGTATGCAACATATGATAATCATTGAGGAGTGAAATAAGAGTACTTATTCAAGAAGGGAATGTGACAATCCATCCCTAAATGAAGAAAATAAACATATGTAGTGATATAATGGTTGCATGGACAAAGTGATTCTATTTGTATGATAGAATGTCATAAGTGAATCAAGGACAAATGGATTACCCGTCACAAAGTCTGTAAACATGTCAAAACTAGTAGGGGAAGCATGAATAGATGTCATTTGGATAAAGACCATGAGAATCCATGATGTGAAAGCATTGGCATATCCAAGTATTTAAGAAGTGTAGGGTTCACAAGAGTATGCGATAAAGATGTAAAAATCCTAACAAGAATAATCAAATGATATGGAAGTGAGGAAAAATCTATTGTAGATAATAAAATTAGTCCTAAATCATATCTGCAATAGATGTAGATTGTAAACCCTAAAGCAAAGGCAAGGGTGATTAGGTGTGTAAAGATATGTGAATAAGAACACCAAACCCCTAAAGTGAGGATGTAACAATGAAGCATGAGAATGAAAAATGAAGATTGGATCTAAAAATAAGATGTGGTATTAGAAAATGTGCAATGAAACAATATGCACAATAAAAGAATACAATAGGAAATATGTTGCAAATACTTGATAATAACTGAAAATAACAAGCCACTTCAAAGGGGCAAACCTCCAAATATCTCCAATGAGAACACAATTTACAATATGATGATCACAAACTTAACACTAGCTCCTATATATACCTAATTATGCCCTTGTTGCCACCCAGGTTGACTTACATACTTAAATATAACCCTTAGGCCGACCTAATAACCTATAATTGACTACAATAATAATAAAATTTTATATATCATAATTAAGAGTTAAGGTAGCCACAAGCCAACTACTCATAACCCTATACACTCTATAGGATTAAAGGCGTAGCATGCCCCTTCTTCAAAGAAGCGTTGTCCTCAACGTTGATCAAATGTGGATGTTTTTGAATAAAATCTTCACCATTCCCTGTGGTGTCTTCAATTGGTCATTTCTTCTACTGGATGAGGTAGACTGTTTGAGGTCCCATAATGATTCTTCCTTCTTCATTGATCTCTGGTAGCACTATCTTGGATGGAACTTTGAGTCTATTAACTTTCTCCAAGCTAGAGACATGGTAGAAAGGTTGTATCCTTTTTTACTTAGGTAACCTCAATTTGAATGCTATGTTGTTAGTCCTTTTTGAACCTTTATGAGGCCCATACAAATCAGGTGCCCACTTGTGATCCAAAATTGTACCTACTTGCCTCAAAGGTGATGCAGGAATCTTTGGCTATTGTACTTCTATTGATAATAATTGAGCCATACCTTTATCCACATCTTTTTTTAGTGGCATTTGGTGTGCTCTTACTAGTTGTGGACTATTTTCACGTAAACCCTTTAGCTCATATTTTTTACCCTCTGAGTAGAAGCACATGAATAGTTCTTGGAAATTCATCTCAATTGTGCCCAAGGTAGTAAGCCATTGAACTCCCAAAATAATGTCTGCTCCAGCCATGGGTATAGAAAACATAGGGCTATCTATCATGTAGTCGCCCATGGTGAGTTTAATACTATGGAATTTCCATAAACAATTGACTATACCACCATCTACAATCATAACCTAGAATTCGGGGGTAGGGTAGACAAAACAATTCAATTTTGTTGCTAGTTGCTTGTTGGTGAAGTTATGTGTACTCCTTGAGTCAATCAATACTGTCACCATTTGTTGTTTAATGAAACCCCTTACCCTGAGTGTTTGTGGGTTGTTAGTACCTGATAGTGCATGACAAGAGATAGTTGGTTGGACAACTTCAGAGCCCTCTACCACCACCATTGGCTCTTCTTCATCCTTTTATTCATCATAGGTAGCCTCAATGTAGAACAACTTCTTCTCATCACATTTATCTCCTTTATGATATTTTCCATCATAATTGAAACATAACCCTTTATCCTTTTTCTCTTCCATTTGTTGAGATGTCAACCTAACAGGATGAGGAAATGATGATGCAAGAGCCTTGCCATCTTTGTTGCTAGGTCATTCCTCCCTTCTATTAGCCAAAAAAAAATCTTCTACTTTCCTTTCCATAATCATTGCTTCAGAGATAGAATTTGGATAG
Organism: Cunninghamia lanceolata; assembly: GCA_027924645.1. Classification (NCBI taxonomy): domain Eukaryota; kingdom Viridiplantae; phylum Streptophyta; class Pinopsida; order Cupressales; family Cupressaceae; genus Cunninghamia; species Cunninghamia lanceolata. The sequence goes on along the minus strand of BSBN01000178.1, from coordinate 3,286,943 downwards.
AACATGTGTACCTCACATTTGATGTGATCCTTTAAGCCACCAATGAATAACTCCAACAAATTTTATGTTGCCACATTTTCCACTCTTAAAGACAAAGTGCAGAATTGATGAATGTAATCCTTGATTGTACCTATTTTCCTTAATTTGGTAATTTGGCTAAAGTAGCTATCCATAAGATTGTCACCATAATGTGTAGTGAGTTCCTCTTGAAAAATGGACCAAGTGACAATACATCCTTTCTTTTTACTTTCTTCACATAACCAATGATGCCAAATGAATTAGTCAGGGTCTAGGTACAAGGAATCCATAGACACCTTTTTTTTGGCAAGGAGCATGGTGAATATCAAAGAATTACTCCATTTGACAGAGCCAATTGGTAGGATCTAGACCATCAAACTTTCACATGTCCAACTTTGGGATGCCTAGCCATAGAATGATTGGAGTGCTGATCTATCTTGAGATCTGATTCTAATCCCCAAGAATCATGTCCCTTAGAAGCATCTTCTCCCTCCCATTTTTGAGTATGTGAATTTGCTCCTTTACTGTTCATATCATTCACAAGGGAATCCACTTCTTGGATATTCCACTGATATCCATCCTCAATGATGAAATATCTTTCTTCACCTTGGTGATTTCCTCATCATTAGTATGAGTATCCCCACTTTCTGTATCCTCTTGGTCTAGAGATTTTCCAGGAGTAGAAGGATTCTTTTTGCCTCTTGTAGTTGGCCCTGCCATGATTGGGAAAAATAAATTTTGTAAAAAATCACACAAAACAAATCCAATTAATTTGAAATTTTTACTATGACTTACCAAGGCCTAGATCTCACTTCTCAAAAAAAATCTTCAAGAAATTTGATAATTTGTAACCTTGGGAGCGAAATTGGTTAAAACCCTAATTTTGCAATAACTCGGTTAATTCTATCCAATTTCTCTGAAATCTTAACTGTAGTAGCTTCAATATGTTCTTGAGAAACCCTTTAAAATTATTTAACAAATTCACCAAAATGAGAGAGATATGTGCTTCACAGGAGAAAATGCTAGAAACCCTAATTTTGCAATAACTGGGTTAATTCTACTCCAATTGCTCTGAAATCTAAATTGTATTAGCTCTAATATATTCCTGGAAAAACCCTTTAAAAATCTTGAAAATATTCACTGAAATGAGAGAGATATGAGAAGTAATTGTGAAAATAAATTACTAATTATTATTTAAAAGCATTGGAAGCTTTACTTCAACTACACAAAAAATATAGGTTTTCATCGCAATTGGAAGATTCAAGTAGTGAAGAGGACAAATGTTTCAAGGGTTTCATCAAAGTTTAATTTTTAAGTTTTGGGAAAGTGTGTAAGGTAAGATTTGGTACTTATAGATCTCATTTGAATTTATAAGTATTGTAATTGGAAATTGAGTTGTTGTGATTAATAGACTGAAATTGAATGAATTTAGAATCTTGAATCAATGGGAATCTTGGGAAATTAGTGGAAAAAATAGATATGAGGGTTTGGAATCCACCTGTAGGGTTTTATGAACCATTAAATTGTGGAACTAAATATATATGAGAAACTCTAGATTAATAAGTAAATTGTAAACCTTGATTAGTGAAATTGAAGTTAGGGTTAATGAATTTTATCAAAATTGATAAAGGAAGGATGTCAATTGAATTTCCATGTAATTGCAATTAGACAAATCAAATTGAATTTCACATTTTTGGTATATAAAAACCTAGTCTTGGATATTGGGTCAAATAGAACCCTAAAAAACATGTTTTGAAGCAACTGAAGGATGTTGAATGTTGTTACACTATTAATAAAAAATCTAGTGAATTTTCTTTGAACATTTGTGAAGAATTTGAACATGAACATTTAAAAAGTTTATTCTTATTTTCTAGAAAATATAGATCAAACTTTAGGTGGATTAAACTGAGAAGAACTCAAAGCACACTAATATGAAAAAATACATTTTTGTCACTTCCATACTTTGCAAGGATGGTCCCATTGATCCATTACATACCCCTTCAATGTTGATCATTCTTTAACCCTAATAAAAATCAATATAGCATACATAAAACCATTGATATTCTACTGACTAATTCTACCTAAATCTCACTAATTCCCTGTGAAATAACCAACTGAAATATGAGTGGTTGTGCTTTTAACAGAAGTGAAGTAAGTATACTTACTTCACTTCTGTTAAAAGCACAACCACTCATATTTCAGTTGGTTATTTCACAGGGAATTAGTGAGATTTAGGTAGAATTAGTCAGTAGAATATCAATGGTTTTATGTATACTTCACTTCTGTTAAAAGCACAACCACTCATATTTTAGTATTTAATTCCTACCCAAACCTCGCTGATTCGTTGAGAAATAACAAGCTGAACTATGTGTCTATATGTATAGATGATAGAACATCAGTAGTTTAGCTTTCAAGAAATGAATTCAATTCGTAACTACTGAGTTGTACCTTGGAGCCTTGGAGTCTAGCACCGCCGAAATGACTAATAAGAATTAAATAGTCAGTTCTGGCTGCCAATCTCCTACCTCACAATTTACAAAATTCCATTAAATATGAGGAATGATACTGCTCAAAAATAATGGTGGTAGTTGGTCAGCACAGCACATAAGATATTAATAATTATGGTATATGGGCAGCACCTAAATAGAGTAGCATCCAACAGTTTCAATAATGTATATATTACATGTTATTCGAGCCAATGAATAATCCAGAGTGTGTGAGGAGTCCATGTTAACTAAAATAGAGTAGCAATTGGGTGCTGGATAAGATATACAGTTGCACCCAACCCAGAGTTGTAAGTGGCTTCAAAAGGCTACTTACTATATATTTTTATCTTACCTAACAGCAGGGTCGTGTGCAGTGGTTTAGCTAAAATCAATTAACAGTGATTGATAAAAAAAATTAATCGTTTTAAGGTTCTATGATTTTTTATATTTTTGTTTTAATGTAAGTGTGTAAGTAAATATTTTTGTTTCTATTTAAATGTAGAAACATTTTCTATACAAAAGTACCAGTTTAAGTTGATACTTTTTTGGCTAAGAGTCAAGGATTGTCAGATACTATTCTTTCAAAGTTGTCCAGGTGCAATCTCAGCCTCACCCCTTAGCTCTCAGGGGTAACTATCCTGCAGAAATTCCTTTTTTATATTTTTTTATTTTAATGTAAGTGTATAATTAAATAGTTTTGTTTCTATTTAAATGTAAAAACATTTTGGATAGAAAAGTACCAGTTTAAGATGATATTTCTTTGGCTAAGAGTTAAGGATTGTCAGATGGGCGCAATCCCAGCCTCATCCCTTAACTCTCAGGGGTAGCTATCCTGCAGAAATTCCTTATTTGTTGCACCCTCTAAAAGATTTAAACCTTGGTGAATGACCTAATCACTGAAAATATCATCACCCTCACCAATTTACTCAATCAATTGAACAACACTGTTTTACAGGTACCATATTTTTAATGAAGTAATGACTACTTATTCCCAGTTTGCATTATTCATTCACAACCAAAACTCTTATTCTTAAACTGTAACTACTCTGCCAAATTAAAAATAAAAATCCACACTATACATTATAATTTTCTTTAAAAAGTAAACAACAAACAACTACACAAAACTATGATGTAAGCCATTTATCACAATTTGGACCAAGAAATAATCAGAGGATCCCACATCTACGCACCGTCTGCCATCAACTTTTATTTATATTCTGTAATCAGGCAGACCAAAGACATTGCAACTGTTATTAGATTTTATTTTCAAGTACACTTACAAAATGACAACCTACGTCACAGAAAGGAGATTTTAAAGGCCAACAAGAACAGAACTTTTAGAAAAAAACAAAGTTCTGACAGGGAAAAATGGCACCATGTGCACGCCACTGACATCTCTCAACGAATACGCAATGCTATTACTAGAAAATAGCTATTTAGGGAGAAGGATAAACCGATCTATACACCTGCGTCTATAATTTAATGATATCACATGATAGATTTTTATGTTAGCATGACTGGTTCTTATGGGTTTAAGATCTAAAATGTAGTTCAGGCAGTTGTCATAAGAATGGTCCCACTACAAAGAAGGAAAGCCTGCCTCAGGTGCGATCACTTACCTGGTCTTCCATTTTTTAAAACCACAGTCTCCCCTATCCTTAATAATAATTTTAAAAAACTGCTCCAAAAAGATTCACCTCGTGTCTTAAATGAGCATTACAAATGCAGGAAGACATGCAAACCAAAACTAATGCTATTCTTTATGAAAAGGAAAGAATAGTTTAGAAGTAATTAAATTACTATAATCATATTAGTATTTAAAGATTAAATAAATAAATAAATGATGTTTAGGTGAAAGTTTATATAGATATATTGTAAAAGATCACTCTACTTAAATATCATCCATTTTAATGGTCAAATAGTTGATAGCAATTTTACACCACATTCGCAACAAAAAGTGGTAAATACTTGTCTTATTTTTATTGGCCAAAATTGACCTTTGACTATTGAAGTGGATAATGTTTAAGAAAAGTTGTAAGAGATGGTTGTAAATGATTGGTCAATGTATAAAATAGTCAAAAATAAGTAGACGGATGCTTTGAGATTTGAAATTTCACTTCATGTGGGTCCTTTTATGAATGTGTAAGTGATTTGCACAACGATGAATCTGACCCAAGCCCACATATCTAAACTTTAGTGCATGGATTTGATCTTTGCTAAACTTTGATAACTATTTTTTAGTTTGCCTAAATGTTTAAGATCTACTTTAGTTAACTAGGGGTGTTTAAGAACACATTTGGGAAGTTAGCTAGGTAATAATTGATTCTTCTTTGCTCAAACCCTTAAATAGACAAATTTAACAATTATGAATAGAGATTGAAGATAACATGAGAATGCCCTAAATACTAATGCACATAAGTAATACAATAATAAATGTTATGATGTAATGTTAGATAGGCTTTGAATGCTCTAGGTGTTAGATACATAAAAAATAAACTAGGGTTAGTACTTAAATACAATTTCAAAGGTGGCAAGTGGAATGCTTTGCACTTTTAGTCAACACATAATAGCTAAGAGGAAGGTTTGGTTTAGCCCCAAATTTGAACTTAAATTTTTAAAGTTTTGGGTTCATTTCTACAAATCATGCAACCAACCTAGGTCACTTGCACAAACTATAGAACTAAATTGGTGTAGTCATGGATAGAGGATCTAATAAAGAATTATCCAACCATGCATCCAAATGAAACAACAAAACAATAATATAATCTTTATTTATTCACAATCAAAATTGGGTTACAATCTGCTACAATGGACTACCAACATGTTAGGCCTTAGTCATTTAATTACAAATGTATGATTACATAATTTTGAATGATATTACAATACAATCCACTATTGATCTCCAAAATTGAACTAACAAGCTTCCATCATGTTAATTGCTTTCCAATGATCATGACCAATTTTTATATAGCCACTTCTAGCTTTAGGAATGATCACAGTTGGCTTTAAGGAGGTGCAAAGCTTGATGCCTTATGAAACGTGTAATTAGTCAAACATTTAGAAAGAACCTTGTTACACCCCAATTTTGATGGACCAATTTACTTTTAACTTCTATGTTAATTACTATTTTGAAGCAAGATGATGTCATTATGATATTTAAATGTTTCAATGAAACAATATGCAATGAGATGTTTTTTGCATTTGAATGAATACATGATATTTAATTTACATTATGTTATGTTGCAATTTTTTAATAGCTAACTACGTGAATGTTTCTCTAAGTGAAATGCAGGATAATTCTTGCCCTCCAGAGAGTGAGGGAGAGTATCACTCAGGAGAAGGGAATAGACTATAGGAAAATCGAGTATTGTCATCTGAGTTTTCACACTCTTGTAGGTCTATTTTGGAACTACATCAAGTCAATTGAGTTATTTTCAGAATTGTTAGGTGAGGTCGAACCTAGTCGAGTCAAGTTATGTCTTGGTCTCTTTTCCTATATCGAAAATTAAAACTATAGAATGATATGATGACTATAGAAACTTGCTTTTGATCGTGCACCTCATGGGCATGATAAGCCTCGATTAAAGGCTACATTTAAGACTTGAGGTGGGAGTGGTGGTGCCACCTCCCCCATTTTGAGGTGTCAGTTTTAACAACACTTTGATGATTGTAAAACTTACTACGCTTAAGCATGTAAAAGAAGGCATTATGGATGGAATCCAAGCCTTATTCGGTGTCGTTATGCATGTATTATGCGTCAGGGCTCCTCTCTAATATAAAAGCCACAAAGTGGAAATGCAAAGGGGTTCTCTGTTTAGATAATTTTGCTTGCTAGCTGTGTGTGAGACATCGAAAGACTAAGACTATTAGTACTCTACAAACTGTGAGATATATCCTCTCATGCTTTTGATAATATAGGCATGATTTTGGTGTGAAGTAATTGCATGTTATTGATAGTGTCTGATAAAAGAGACAACAACTATTGGTGAAGTCTCGAGTAGACTGTGACAACATTTAAAGACTGCAAAAACCAAAAGACAAAGTATAATAGCAATGTGAAATACGGGCAAGTTTCCATTTTATATATGTAAATATAACTTATGTTTAAACAACCAACTCGGTCATAATCTTGTTCTTAGTTTAGAGGTTGAGTTCCTTGATTCATTTTATGCATGTATAAGGCTATGATGTATGCATGTGTCACTTGTAGCAAATGATACTTGTGGGCCGAGAGGTCATGATTACTTTGCATGCAATAAGAAAGAGTTTATACGTATATTGACGGTGATGATAAAGCACTATTTATCATATTTAGTTAAGCTATTCTTATCTTCTTTATTGAGAAATAGTGGCAAGACCGACCATGATGTCAATACAAGAATCGAATGAAAACTAAAAGTGTAGACAAATGTGACTCTCATTATTCAATCGACCTTATGTGTCATTTTGATATTTATTTTCAAACATTTTTGGAGAAGAAGATTCTCATGATTATATATATATATAAGATAAGTGTATTATCAAATTTGGTGATAGACAACCTTTATTTTGAATGGTCCAAGATTGGACAATATAGAAAACAAAATTGTTCACAAATAACCAATGCAAGAGATAGATATTCCTTATGAAGACTTAAACAGGATTATGCTCGAAGTTTAACCAAAACTAATACGGTATACCTCATGAACAAAACCTTGTGTTTTATATGAAAGCCCTGAAAACTTATTACGATGAAGTAAACTTTTATTTTAAAAGATACTATAGTATCATGGAACTTATTGGGCATATTGCCAATATACTATTATTTGAGACCAAGACTATCGAGTTGACGACATTTTTTTGTCATGTTTAACTAGAGTGCTTATAACGAAAGAAAAGTTACTCTTGCAGTTAATAGAAAGGACTTGAACAAGTGGCAATATCCAAGACCCTAGAGGTTACCATACTGTTACAAGTGTGTTTAAGGTTAGAGTTGTTAACCAAATCAGTCATGTATTGACTTAATGAAACATCACTATGCGAATAAGATCTTTGAAAAGTCAAACTTTTTGGTCAAACCAAAGTATAAGTTAACCATAGGTCATTGAAGGTTTCCAAGTCGAGTTAGAAGTGGGTGAACATATGACTCCACTTTTAAGTGGTTGATATTATTCAAAAACTTTGGCCAAAGTAAGTGCAAAAGTCTCTGCTCGCACTTGTCAGTTCAATATGCTCAAGAATTGCATAACCATCTAGTAGTGTCATACTCAGTTAGAAGGAGTCTATAGTTGTATGACCATGTTGGTTATGTAGGACACAACACTAAAGACTTAGATGGCATTACTAGGGGGTCCTTAGTCTATACTCTTCATTGAAGGGTAGGGCCACTTTCAAATGGAAGGTGAGCAGGGGATTGCCAGTCTATGGATGGAGGTAAAGCGCTTGGGTGATGCTCTCCCTCTTGCAGATGACATGTCGAGGCTTGTAATAGAAGACTAATCCAGATATGGAAGTCCTAACCTTTTATTTATTTGTAAATTGTAAATCTGTTACTTGATTATAAATCATATATGATAATTGTAATTGAAAACATGTATTTCTTTTAACAAATTGAAATGAAATGTTATTTCATTGTGAAATGATTTATGTTGCCAATTATACAAATGATGATAATGATGATGTCAAAAAAAAGAAAAAAATTATTTTTCCCTACTTTTAAGTAATTGTATTATTTACCTTAGTTGAAAACCAAAAGATTTACTATGTTATATGGGTAGTTATGTTACAAACCTTTTGGAATGAATGCGGTGATGATGGATCAATGAAACTTTATGTGGTTCACATCATAAGCTCTCAAATGTCTAATGAGTATAGGAATGTGTTCCTTTGTTGACACATGCTTAAAAACATTGTCGCAAACTAAGAACGATGAAACTAGATATCTTCATGTTATTCTAGTAGTGAGTTTGAAAGTGAATAATGCCTTTGCAATGGTCAGGATTTTTTGGAAAGTGAATATTCTTACCTTTATTTTTTACTGTGTCTTCAATTTTTTTTGTATGCCTTACCTAGCAAGTTAGTCATGCCTTAGAATGCTCAAGTATTCAAATGTTTCTAAGTGTTTAAAAAGAGTCTTTGAAATTTCTAAGTTTTTTCTCTTTTTGTTAGTCTTTTCACCTTTTCTTGAACTTGTCAGTGAGTTCAAGTGTTCATGAACTCCCTGAAACTCTGAAGAACTTCCTTGAGAGATCTTGTTGGCATTTTTCTCAATTCCAAAACCTTATGAACCCTTGACAAAGTTCTTTTATCACTCAAAAATCTAACTAAAGACTTAGAAGATTTTAATGAGGCAAAATTTAGCGATTTCATGGGTTCTTGAACTCTTTGAATCACTAATAAAAAAAAAATGACTTGTAAATGTTTCTTTCAACGAGTTCACAGGTTCCTAAACTCCCTGAAATGCTAGTGGAGAAGAAAAAAGACTTGGAAGAATTTATGTCGATGAGTTCAAAGGTTCCTAAACTTGATGAAACATAGACAACAAACTGAAAGAAGAGAAGAATAAAAGTGGTATCCCTTCTTTAGTTCAAAGATCATTTAAAACACCAACAGGGTTCAAAAGAGTGCAAAATATCTGACGAGGGTAAAACATAGATTATAAAAGGGATTTCCAAGTTCATTTATAAACCATCAAACACTCGAACATAGAGGGAGCTTTGCAACTAGTTATGGACATCCACCAAAGCATACATGATGGAGGAACTTTGTTGAATGTTGTATTTATAGTGCCCTAGCTGATATGTATGCAAATTATGGAAACATAGACATCTCACACGCTATGATAGAATCTCAAGGAACATAATAATTGCCAAATACACACAAAGATAAAATACAAAGGCATCCAAGTGAATTTGTGTAATCAAATGTAGTAGTCAATGCACATGAATTGACCAACATAATGCTATGACGACTGTACACCTATCAAATTTCAAGGGAGACTTAGTGCTTATTATGAAAACATTTTACTAATGTGAAGCACATTTATTTTAATGAGTTAAATATGTGCATTAAAAGTCTTTGTAATAATACTTTAAATATCTTATAAAGTCTAAAAGAGCAAGTTAGTTATCAAGAGAAATATTATATATGCAATCATTTTTAGTATAAAAGGGAAGTTCTTTTCTCAAGGCATTTTTTAGAAAAGAGAGTCTTTGAGATCTTCTATTTTTTATTTTCAATAAGGAAAAAATTGTTGAACACACAGATATATTGAGAGGGGGGGTGAATTAGTATATATTCAATTTCTTATTCCTTTAGATGCAATCAATCCACTGTAAACATTCAAACCACATAAATCAAATGAGCACATACACACATAACACCAAATTTATGTGAAAACCTAAGATGGGAAAAACCACAGTTAGCCAACTGCTTGGATCTACTGTCAAAATTTAGCCTCAGAAATAAAAATGAAGTTTATAATGAGTTTCATGGGCACCAACCCAAAGGAGACACCAATCCCCAGTTACAATAGTTTATGAGTACCAACTCAAAGGAAGCACCAACTCCATGTATAATACTTTATGGGCACCAACTCCCTGAAACAAAGTTTTATGGGCACCAACCCAAAGGAAGCACCAACTCCCTGAAACAAAGTTTTATGGGAACCAACCCAAAGGAAGTGCCAACTCCTTGAAACACAACACTTACAAGATGAGGCACCAACCTCTGTACCAAAACACTTGACTGATTCTGATGGTTCAATCACCTCTGTAGCATCATCTCCTTTAACTCTTTGATATTGACTTATTCAGATAACCTCAACACCTTTGCTCTATCATCTATGCTATCTTCCAAACTTAAAACACTTCTGCAATACACTACTGACTCTGTTATGAATCATGCATCATAGCCTCTAGAATTACTTCTTAATTTATGGATCATTTTTCTTTTTCGCACATGCTCACACACTCCAAAAAAATATTTTATCCTTCATATTATCCTCTGCAAGATATTAGATTTGAATGAATGTTTAAATGAGAGAAACAAAATCTAAAATAATATTTTGACTACAAACCCTAGCTTTGCAAATAACTAGGTTATAGGAAAAGATGCAAGTTCTCAACAAAACCCTAGCAAATGAGATCTTCAAATGCAAGATGTGATATCATGAAATGATTAATTTCTATAATATAACTCAGATCTGATGTATAAATCAAATTTTCAAATGTTTCCAATGATGTGTAATGAAAATAATGCAAAACTATGCCTTTATGCAACCCTAGAATGCTTATTTTTTTACTTTTTTCAAAATGTATGAAAGATTTTTTAATGAAGAATAATAAGTATGATGTGAATTAATGCAAGATCTGATTTCAACACTTAGAAAGATACAAATTCTCAATGCTATGGGTTCACCAAAATGTTATGTAAGAAAAAGGGGGTTGGATGCAAACATGTAAGTACACTAGATCAAACCCTCTTTCACTATAACATTCAAGGACAAAACTGAGATAAATCACAACCAAGGAGATGTGGACTTAGCTACTGATTTTATGCTCTTGTTTGCTATGGAAAGATGTAATTTAACCAAGTCTTTTATCAAAACCCTAGGTTAAATAAGAGTAAAACCCTAGTTATGAGATAATCAGCTTGTAGCAAACAAATGGTAATAGAAACTCAGGATCTGAAAGTACCAAGATGATTAGTGAGATGTTGTAACCTGTGTCACAGAAGCTGAGATGTCGGAGGACTCCAGAGCAGGTGCCCAAGTCCTAAAAGTTTGAATCTCTAGAAACCCAAAACTGGAAAGATGTCATAGAAGATGCCAAGATTCTAGTTTCAATGTCTATTTTAGCAGGAAGAAGCTAATGTGGGTACCCAAGTCTTCCACAAAGGAATTTCTGCAATCTACTTTCAGATTTCGAAACCCTATCCCTTGAACAACCTCCCTATATCTTCACTTCTTCAGTCCTCGCACCTGTAACTTGCACACAGGAAGAAAAGGGGGTTGGGATTGTAGTGTTTAGAGATTTACCTCAATCAAATCTTGGTATAGCATTCAAGCTTCCCAACACTACTGTTAGAGAGAGAGAGAGCGTGCCCTTGTAGTGAAGATGCTAAAGATAAACCAAATGATGATGAAATGATTCAAACAATGATGATGTCACCTCAGAGGTGAAGTCCTTAGGAGGATAAGATTCCTCAAATCATAAGGATGTTGATGATGATTCCAAATCTGTAACAAACACAATACAAACACAAATCTGCAACAACACAAAGAATGCCGTGAATACTCTTTGCTCCAATATCATAACCTTGCTATCATCAAATTGTATCAAAATGAATTCAAACACTCACTTATATATGTTTTCCCATTAAACATTCACAAATTGAATAGACAAAGAGAGACCCATTTAAAAGTCCTATGCCGACATGTGAGAGATTCTGCCCCAACCAATCAAGGAGGACTTGGATGTGGGTGCCCAAGTCCCAAGGAGACTTTTTGGTCTAGGATAAGGTATTAAATGGGCCCCTAGTTCCCATTTGACATGGGTTTTAGGGGATTTCTCATTGGGATGAATATTTTGCTTGTAGAGTGTTAACACGAGGGCCTAGGAGCTAAACTAGGAGGTAAAAAGGCATGTGTCCACTTTTTACTCCATACCAGTTGCAACCAGAAAAGCAGGCCTATGAGCCCATGATTGTAGCCCGCATGTTGCCAGCATTTAAGCATTGTGATTGTTTGATATATTGAGCATATAAATTTTCTATTGTATTCTGTTATTCTGTTGTTTTCGTTGTGTTTACCCTAGCTGCATGGTTGGATAGTCCCTTCTCAGGACCCTCCATCCATGACTGTACCAAGTGGTATCAGAGTGAAGTTTGTGAATCCTTTGGGAGTGAAGGCATTTTGGAAGATCTTGTGGTGAACATATTGCTTACCTAAGGTAGTCTACTTGTGTTTGTCAACAGAGCGTTGATTGTGAAGCAGTTGCTACCTTGTAGTCAGATTTCCAAATTGAGGCAGTTGCACCAAATCCTAGGAAGAGATGCCACTAAGGAGAATGCCTATTATGGCCAATGTTTCTAGAAGAATGGAAGAAATGATAGAGATGATGAGGACAATGAAAGTTAGATTGGATGTTGTAGAAGAAGATAGAAGAAGAGGACTAAACCCTAGACATGAAGATGAAAGCAATGATGAAGAGTTTCAATCAGCTAACCAAAATGAAGAAACCCTAGAAGAAGAAGAATTAGATCAGGTAAAGATGTTGAAAACTATTTCTAAGATGGGTAAGAGACCTAGAATGGAGATATCAAATTATATCAAAAATTTAAACCCTAAGGAATTGATTGACTTGATAAATGACCTGGAGTAATACTTTGAGTATGAGGAAATTGAAGACCTGGAGAGAGTGAGATTTACAAAAACTTAGTTGAAAGGACATGCTACTATTTGGTGGAAAGAAGTTCAATTGGAAAGAAATCAGAGAGGAAAAGAGAAAATCATAAAATGGGATAGAATGGTGACAAAGTTGAAGAATCGGTTCATACCTATTGACTATGAGTTGGAATTGTTGAACATATTGCAAAATCTAAGGCAAAAGGAGAAATCTCTAAAGGAGTATACTGAAGAATTTCATAAGATGATTATCAGGACTGGACATGGTGAAGCAAGCAAGGAGAAAGTGATGTGGTACATAAATGGATTGAGGATAAACATTCAAGAAGAACTAAGTTTGGTCAAGGATGACAACAATAGAAGAAGCATATCAGTTTGCATTGAAATTTAAAAATTTTGAATAAGAGACATGAGAAAAGGCAGAAAGGTAGAGGAGGAAGATTTCAAATAGGTAGAACATATACTGGAGGAGAAAGACCATATGAGGAGAAGAACAAGGAAGGTATCCCATACTGAAAGGAAGAAAGAGACAACAATTCATACCAGAGAGATGACAAGAATTTCTATTGCAACAACAGAGGAAGTCATAATTCTTACCGCAATGAAGGATGCCGGAGAGATGAAAGAGGATTTGACAAGAGATCATTCAAGGGAACTTGTTTCAAGTGTGGAGGCGAAGTGTAACATGCCACTTGTTATACCAAGTAAAAACAACTAAGTTTTAACCCAAGAGTTAATAAATCATGAATCCAATACATGAGTAATAAAAATTTTCCTTCCTTTATTTGATAAAATGCATATTTGAAACACATTCCAAATTCCATTGCATAAATCAAATCACATTTCCTTAATAGAATAACTGAATATCTCTCATTACAATTTTTCATAACATAGATACATACAAGCTTCATGAGCTAACTGAAAAATAGAGATACACGATTTCACTTTGTATGTATTCAAATCTGGGTCGCCAACTACATGAGGGGAAGCATCACTCAAGCGCTTTTCCTCCATCCATAGACTATCTGCGGTCCCCCACACATTTACCAAACTGGTAAACGGCCTTACCCTTCGACGAAGGGATTGGTATGGTAACCTCATTGATAAGACTAAATTGAGAAAGGTGTTATGTCCTACATAACTAGTACTATCATACATTATGGCTACAACCTACAAGCATGATTGTCCTTCCTAGTATCATGTAAACCTGGATCACAGTGAACTGACAGTGTAAATAGTGGCTACTTACACTACTTTGGCCAAGGTTTCATCACCCCTAACTCAGAATGGACGTCACACATTCACCTACCCTTCTATCTCGATTTGTAAAGACAACAATCTCTACACAAAAGTTATTCCCTTAGCCATGGATCAACAAATCCCAAGAATAACCCCACTTAACAAATGCATCATTCTCTATACATAGGATATTCCCTTTTCCATGGATCAGCAAATCCTAGGAATATCCCCACTTAACAATTACATCCAACTTTATTCTAGGTTATCTCCCTCTTCTATGAAACACATATCCCAAGGTTAACCTATCCCAAGTTTCATTATGACACTTATGTCAAAGTAACACTACTTGCAAATTATAGTTTACTATCTTTCACCTTATACAATTAACTAATCATACTCAAACTAATAATTATACATAAAGTCCCATATAGGTACAAATATCTATTATTGAGATTAACTTCACATTCACAATACAAATCTTTTACTAGATATATGTAAATATACATACTATTATATAATCAATCAAACAATGCATCCCACAATAACAACACAAAATGCCTTGAAAAATAGAAAAGCATAATGAAAGAGAAATCCCCATGACTGTGATATAAGCTCTAAATGAATCTATGAGATTCCCTCACTTAAGTTCCTTCCAATGAACTAGAACCTCCTCCAAAGTAAAACAACTCTCCTTCTAAACTTCCAAAACCTATCCTCACAACTTCAAGCAAAAATGACAAAAACTCTCAATGCTAACTCAAAATGAAAATGGCAAAATATGAATGCTCGTGGCTAAAACTTGTGTGTGTAGAATAAGTGAAAGAGCTCATATTTTTATACTAAAAAATCCAAGAGAGCTCAAGCTACAAACTAGCTTGTAAATGTGACACAACTCCACCTAATTAGAAACTGAATTTAGAGCTGTCAAAAGAATAATAAAAATAAGACACATAAGAGGACACTTAATCAATCTCAAAAAAATCAGACTTCTAAAAGATTTAACACTCTTTATAAAATTGCCACATAAAAGACCACATTCCCTATTTCATAGTAAAAATTGGTTTCAAAGAAATAGTCAAATGCACGTTGGAAAATAATGCAAAACTTAAATAATTACATAACTGATTTTTCCACTCCCTCAAGCACTCAAGGAAAAAGTCAAAACTACAAAAGGAATTGTTTTCAAACTCTCTAAAAGAAACATATGTTATACATACTTATGCGCTTACATGAGCGCTTTGAAAGACATAGAGTAAGGCTTTTTTTCCTTACCTATCGATCCCCCCAACAGTTATACCACGTGCTCTAAGGTGAGCACTAGTCTTACTCCACCTTGTCTAGGCCACGTACCATATACATGGGCACTTACATGCCTTAACATGCCTTATATATATATATATATATGTATATATTATAATTACTTTTTTTTTAAACATAAGAATATAATAATATTATATTATATTATATATATATATCATAAATCACAAAAATCACTTATAACATATTATTCATAAATTCATTTATTGTCCTAAAAATCTTCATAGACAAAATATCATAAAATGCATATACAACAAAGAGATGATAATTCTTACACAATCCAATCGATATTTCCATATCTATGAGCAATACGCTCATGAATATACGTAGGTACGTCTACCTATGTATATTCATGCTCATATCGACTCATGTATAAGAATATATCGTGGATTCGCACAAGCTATAGTTATCACAATAAAACCTTACTCAAACAACCAAACACTTAACAACATGCAGGTTCGAATCAACCAAATCAAGAATCAAGACTCACAACTTAGATCACTTACTGCTACCCAAACTGACTCCACACAACTTAGATCAAAATAGGATGGTGTGTGTGTGCTTGCTCAATAGATAGGTTTCTCTAGGGTTACCAGACCAAGTCCTTCTCCTGAGTGATACTTCCCCTCGCTTCTAAAGGAGCAACCTATTCCTGCATGCACTTAGATCACAGTAGTTAGCTGATCAAAATATAACCATTTGCTTCATACATTTTCCAACATTAATCATATATAATACAAGACATTGCATTATTCCATTTTTTGTCATATTTCAAATCAAGATTTATAATACACAAAAAATGTAAAGATTTCATAAACATTCATTATTCAATCAAATTAACCAGCCTAGGTAAATAGAAAATGGATAAAACACACGGGATGTAACATACTTCCCCCCTTGTGAATCATCGTCCCTGATGATTTTTTAGTATCAAGTATTATCACCAATAAATAAGTCATAAAAAGTATCATACTACAAAACATATTGATATCAAGAGCTTTTCATAATTCAAAATAAGTTGTGGATACTTTTTCTTTATCTCAGCATAATTTTTCCAAGTGGCAGAATCTTCTACATACTTATCCCATTGGATCTTGTACTACATAACCTTTCTATTATGCAAGCAGAGCTCGTGAACTTCAAGCAATTTAAGAAGCTTGATCAAAACCATTCCTAGGTTCTATTCTTGTAAAACATTCTATTAATATTATAATCATTAGTTAAATATATAAATATATCAAATTTGAATCATTAAGAGCATTGTGCCTCTTGGCAATAGCTATTATCAGAATGCTTCTGTAATCAATTGATTTGTTAACTTTGAGAATTTTGAAGAGCTCTTTATATCTAGGAGCTGGTTTGGAATTACATTCCATACTTAATGAAACTTTTTCTAGGGTTGGACCCTCAAAAGAACTTTAATTTTCTAATCAAGAATTGTCTTAGTATACACAAGTTAGCATCAGCATAACTTTTCTATTCCTTAATAGTTTTCCGCAAAATCTATTTTGATCAGCATGATCTGTTCATCTATTTCTGACAACATTTTTGGACTAATGTTAATCCTATCTTCTAGCTTACCCAGCTTAGAGGAGTTCGGCATCTCCTTCTGTCCAATGTTTCAAACAAAAAGATAGGAATTTTTTTTTAATCAAAACACACCAGTGGTAGATATTCTTCCCACTTATAATGTTGATCCATATAATATATTCAAACAATTCTTCCAAAACCTGGTTAACTCTCACAGTTTAACCATCTGTTCTCAGGATGATAAGTTATACTTACATTAAGTTTAATTTCCAGTGTTGAAAATAAGGTTTACCCAAACCTTGTCACGTGTTCTTCTCTATCTGAGATAATCTCCTCAAGAACTCTGTGTAATATAAACACTTCCTGCACAATTTTGTGAGATGACACTATGCTCTACTAGATAAATTCTCTGATATAAAAGGTGCTACCTTTATTCCTTAACATTCTAAACAACTTGCCACAATTATTGGGGCATCCCCTTTCATTTCCTTCCAAACATATAAAGGTTTTACATCCACTAACATCATATTGACACCAGGATGTCCGAAATATGATGTATTATGAACTTCCTTTTATACCAAATTCCTTAATTCTCCAGAATCAAGTACATAAATTCTTTCATTAAATCTCAATAATCCATTAGGTTCAAAACTAAAACCTTTATACTTTTTTTTTCTTTACAATTTTTCTGAGAGTGCTTGCTTAACTTGTTCATAGAACTCCTCACCCTTGAATCCTTGCATTACTTAACTTTTAAAGTCAATTTGGATAGTTACCATTGAAGATATATTCCTTCCTCAACTTAAAGCACTGGCAACCCTATTCTCATTTCCCTTGATATAGTTAAGGTTGAAATATTAGTAAAAATATTAGTTCTAACCACCTCCTTTGTCTTGCATTCAAATTGGGTTAAATAGATACTTTAATCCATGATGGTCTGATTTCAATTCAAAGATTTTTCCAACAGATAGGGTCTCCATATCTGTAATACATGAGCAATTGCTTCTAACTCTAAATAATACGAAGCATAATTTTTGTTCATAAGTTTTTTGCTTCTTGATTTATAGGCTATGACTTTCCCTTCCTGCATCAATACTCCACCCAAACCTTCACCTGAGGCATCTAGTACTAACTTTGAACTTCAGAGGTGTAAATTTTTCTCGTGTCCTTAGATAACCCTCTTGCCATTCTCCTCCTCTTAATCCTTTCCTTGTTCTAATACTCTGACTCTCTCTCTTGTCTTGATAAACATCACTAGGATTTGATCTAACTTAGTATCCATACTCTCAACTCTTTGTCTTACTTCTTCGCTTTCCCCAAGGTTAATCCTTGTTCTAACCATCTTAACAAGATAGTTCACCCTGTGGGTTTCCATAAAGATTTAAATTCTACGAATGTTACCCAATGTTCTAAAAACATTTAACATTTCCAAAAAGAATCATTCTTTCTTATTCAAAACTTTTGCCCAAGAAAAATTTCATATACATAAGATTTGGATAAAACACTTTTCTTTCCTTTATATCAAAAGGATTTGAATACCCTCTCAGGTACAACTGAGTGGAGTATATCCCTCAGATTCTAGTCCATGATTATCCTCAAATGGGTAATAACCCTCAACTTTATCCTTAGATACATAATTTCAGGGAACATATTCCTTCAAATCATCGCTTAAAGAATTCACAATTACTTATGCTAAAGGAGGAACATAAAGATTCCAAAACAACATGGCAGAGCTCACACTATACTCTGAGGACATTTCCTTAGAAAGTGGTAAGGCTTCTGATTTGGTCAGAGTGATAAGCCGAGTTATAAAAAGCTAAGCTTCTAGCGCTAAAGACTTTACAAAGTTCAAGCTAATGATCTGCCACTTCCACTCTTGGAATATCGTATAGATACCAATTCCCTACTGGGTGCTTTTAATCATCCTTGACTCTCTCATATTCTAGACAACTTGCTATCACTCTTCAGTCTTTTTCATAAATAAAGAGATTTCACATCGAGTAGGAATTTAGTTACTTCTAGATGACCCGATTATGATTAAGAATGAATTTCCTACCTCACAAGGTTTCTAAAATCTATAAAGTTAGGAATATACCAAGTGCATTTTCTACAATTTACTCCCTTACACAATCCATCAAAGGCCCATCCAAGACATGATAGAGGTGAACATTGCATAAAACATAGTGAACAACCAAAAATGCTCTAGTATAGCCACCCCAATAATTTAAATCAATATCGAAGTATAAGCAATTTCATTTTCAACAATAAGTCAAAAGGTTGAGCTCAATAAATCAAATTTTGACCAACTGGTCATAAAATAAATAATCTTCAAAATTCGATGGCTAGACCATTCCAAAAATAAAGGAATAAAACAATGAAAATTCATGCAAGTATTTAAAAAGGAATTTTATGAAAAATTCAAGAAGTGTCAAAATCAAAAGATACACTAACTATGCACTACGTGACTGCCTGAGTCACTAACAAGGGAGTAGATTGTTGTATTGCACTCGAGTTTTCCAAAAACTTATAGTGGTTTAGAGACCATGCTACTAGCACAATAATAAATAAGTCCCTAAAGACTTTCATTATACTCAAAAATCAAAATATTAAAACACATCCACCCTTACATCGTGTAATATCTATCGTTCATCACATAGATGATACTATAAGGTGGTGTTACAACAACACACAAGGACTTCAGTTGTAACACAAACACCTCTTTCCTTTCTTTACAAAACTCTATTCCCTACCTCCTGAAATAGTTTAATTAAATCAAACTTGACTAAATAGCTCAGTGATGATCACATTCATCATTGCAATTATACTTTCTATCTCCACCAAGAGACAAAAAACATAGATCTCAACTTTTGTCCAAAAATGCTATGAAAATAACTAATAACTTCTTGTAATTGCTACGAATTATCTTGCAAACTCCATGCAAAATCTAACAAAAGAATTATACTAATCCCACTCTTTAGTCATCCAAAATATTTCTCGAGAGGATCCTCTCTATTTATGTCCTCTACAACACATTGACACCTTTTCCCAATAGGCTTCAAGAGTTATTAAGGGACTCTTATTCTCCTCTAATTATGCACAATTCTTTATATATGATAATTGGTTTTCTCATAAATCTTAGAAAAGCATTTCCAAGTCCTGTATTATTTTTCCAAGCATTCTATTCCAATACATCACTACTTGTCCTTTATTAATCCTTTTATCCCTTTTGACTTATTCCAGTCCATCTAGGGGCTAGACAAGAACCCAATTTATCTACATATCATTGATACAATTTCTAGAATCTTCCAAACTCAATTACTTCTACACCTAGTTGATTACTTTAGGATCTTCCCATCCTTAAGTTCTTGAGATATAAAAGTGATCTTGAATTCATATAGACACTGCTCTCCCTGAGCTCTTAGTCTAATAAGCAATTGACCAAGGTTTTACCTTCCTAGTAAAAATCTTGGAATCTTTCCCTTATATATCCTCAACAGAGTTAAATTGACTCATGGATTCATTAATTCCTCAGTAGGTTCTCTCTTAACCACTGGCTTGGTAAATGTTGGATAATAGTCCTTTTGACAATTTTCTTGGTTAGTCTACTATGCCATTCTTGCATAAAACCAGTTTCAACTTTAGACTATCATAGCATAGTGAGCACATAGGTTCCAGAGTTGAACCTAGTTAGCTCTAATACCACGTGTAACATGCCACTTGTTCTACCAAGTAAAAACAACTAAGTTTTAACCCAAGAGTTAAAAAATCATGAATCCAATACGTGAGTAATAAAATTTTTCCTTCCCTTATTTGATAAAATGCACATTTGAAACACATTCCAAACTTCCATTGCATAAATCAAATCACATTTCCTTAATAGAATAATTGAATATCTCTCATTACACTTTTTCATAACATAGATACATAGAAACTTCATGAGCTAACTGAAAAATAGAGATACACGATTTGTAACAACCCCCGTGTTCATATTTTGGTTGTTTCTTTTCCTTGATGGATTCTGATACTATTATGATGTTGACATGATTAGTTATCATGTTGGATTACATGATTATATGTTTATATATTGATGCTTACTGTTGCTTCGGCTATAATGTATGTTATATGCACATGTGCTTTGATGTGTGATTGAAGTGATGCAGGTATTGGGTATCGACTCTGCCTGGATTCACAAGCCTGAGCATACTCTTATTCCCTGATGGTGGTCACTGGAGATAGTCACACTGACCTAAACCACCCGATCCTCGTCATCGTCTCCGTTTGGGGATGAGTTCTTGATGTGTGTTTTTTCCTCGGACACCACCTAGTTATCGTCTGAATGCCTTTTCCTTATTGAGTCCATAGTGAGCGGGTGTAGTTTTGGAGTTAGTTCCTTGTGGTTGTTTGGGTGTATATTCATGTATTTTCTATTTCACCGTGATATGTGTTCGTGATGTGGTCATAGTGTTGTTTCCGCATGATCTCCAATGATGGGTCAGTTTTAGTCTTATATTAATTGGCCTCATAAACTTTATTCTGAGTTATGTTCATGCCATTTCCTCATTGACCTTGGGGGTAGAATAAATTATAAAGCGTGATAAAATAGAAGTTGAATGAAATAAAAAAAGGTAATAAAATAAAATGCTAAGTTTGTGTGAAAGAAAGTAAAAAGGGAGAATGATATATGATTATGGATTATTGATCCTCACACGAATGCTCATGCTCTAAAATTTAGGGGAAAACAAAGGAAAGCTAGGGTTTGGAAAGGTGCTAAGGAGAGGGGAGAGCAACTGATTGTGGCCTCCATTCTCTGCAATTTGTAAGAAAGTCCAGTGCACATGTGTTGTCTATGCTTCCACATTTAGCATGTTTCTACCAGGGTAGTCACAATTACAAGATCTGGCAAAATTCCTCTATCCTTCATGCTCTGACGAACATCCATACCCTGTTCCAAGTCTCCATTCTGGTGCAGGCAGTGAGGATGCTGGCAAAGGATTAGGAATTTGGCTTTACGCCTGCCAACGGCCTTTGCTTAAAAGTTTCTAAGCCATTTCAACAAATCCATTATGTGCATATCCTACTATCGTTGCAGTCCATGAGACTACACTCTTTGAGGTCCTCTGTCAAACAGTGTGTGTGCCTTGTCTATGTTTCCACGGTTTGCATACATGTCTACCAGCTCACTTGCATCTTTGATATTTGAAAAAATGCCCATTTCATTATGCTTAGATGGATGCCAATACCCTGTTCCATAGCTCCTATCTTGGCATAGACCATGAGAATGCTGGCAAAGGGTTAGGAAATTGGCTTTATGCCAGTCAGTGGCGTTTGCTTAAAAGTTTCTAAAGCCTTTTTAACAAATTCACTTGGTGTGTATCCTACAATCAGTGCATCCCCTGAGACGACATCATCTTAAGACATTCGGTCAAACAATTCGCGAGCCTAGTCTCTGTTTGCACATTTCACATACATGTCTACCTGGGTAGTAACAGGAGTGGAGAAAATTTAAAAAGAAGGTATTTGCTTCAGTTATTTGTTTTTCTAGCACAAAAACTAAAATTTGTTTGCTGTAAATTCCTTAACCACAGAAAAATAGAAACCCCATTGTTATCGTTTTAAAAAAAATGTGCCAAAATTTATTTCAATGCAAGATATTTACATTGCCTCTTTCCTTGAATTTTTTTTTTAGATGCATAACTATTTCCTTAATTCTTTAGATAAAAGGGTTTTCAAAAAAAAATCATGTGGTTTCTGATTTATAATTTTAGGTAAAACGTGGGTTTGATCTTATAGAGAATATAACGAGAACAACCATAAAAGAAAAATTGAAAAATTGAAAACCCCATTGCTTATTTCAAAAACTAAAACATGGTTGCTGCTATTTTACTTTGCATAGAAAACTGAAACCCCATTGTTGTTATGGACACAAAAATCTGTTTGTTGCAATTTCATTTTGCACACAAACCCTTTTGAGATTTGTTTGTTGTCCATATGAAGAAGTTGGCTTGTCACCAAAACTAGAACTGGTAATGAACTCCATAGTCCCAAGTTTTAGACTTATGTGGTACTAAGGATATAACCAACTTTGTTTTCATCATTAATATTTCTTTTATTTTCAAGCATATATATTGAAGTATGTCTATTTTTCTTTGTTCAAAGCACATCCATCAATGATATTTTTCTATGTTCAAAGCACATATTGGTAATGGTCTCCAATTCCCAGAGTTGAGATTTACGTGGAACCAATGATAGAATCAATGTTGCTTTCCTCTTAAATATTGTTCTAGTTTCAATGCACATATGAATATTTTGTTATCTGGCTCGACTTGGTATCAATGTAACTACATAGGCGGCTTTATTGTTGTGATAGTAAGTGTGTTAATAGTTGTACAACAGTAAGGTTTTAAAGTTGAGCTACTTCTTGTTCATGAATGCATGTTGGTAATTCTAAGTCTTTTTAGAGTTGTTGGGGATTGTGATTGGTTATTGGATTGTTTTTAATTGGGTTTTGTATGCCCCGTTTGGTTAAACAAGATGAGCTTAGGTCTAGGATATTGAGTTCTCAGGCATGGCCTTGAGCACTTGTAAAGGGTAAGGATGCACACGAGAAGGCTTATCTGCCTACGGGGCATCGAGTTATCCATCTGTAGGGCATTGATTCGGGCAGGATTGAGTCTCCTCATCTATATGAGAAGTGTACCTTAATCCGTGTGATGCCATCCCTTCGAGCACTTATGATGACACTCCAATCGATCTGCACTCTAGTGTCTTATACCTTAGTAGTTGTGAGTAGTACCTGACATTATATTGGATAAGTATCTCTATGTTGTGACATTGGTTTTATGCATTGTGTGTCATGTCTGCTTCATGATTGATGCGAGTGTTGTCCATTGTATTCCTTGCCTTTATTCTTTTGTTGGGCCTTGTGACTACCTCTGAGCATGGTGGGGTGGTCTCTTTTGAGTCCAAATGGCTGGGAGGTGTTACCACTGCCATTGGGGACCGGTGTATAGGTTTTGGAGCACCAGTTGGAGATGTTCTCTCTTGTACTTATTTTATCAATTATTGTATCTTATTCATGGTTATGTCATTGTACTTATGTATATTCTTTTATGTAATTTGTACTCTCTTGAGAGAGATGATGTAAATTATATTAATGAGAAAAAATGAGATGTTGTTCTATATTTGGCTTACAGTTTTCTGGTGTTGGTATCAGACCCGCTTGTACTATGATGATCATTATGGATCTATGTCTAAAAGTGGAAATGGGTATTAGGAACATTTGAATTTGGTGTTTAAAATGAAGGTAGTTTTAATGATGTTTGCAAGGAGCGTGATTTAGTCCTCTCCTTTGGGTTGTACATTCGGCCATACTTGGCCATGAATTTTGTCGATCTATCGAGTCAGCAACCTATTATGTGTATGTTATCCCTTTTTATTCAAAAAAATATATTCTTGCCCTCTTTTGGCTCTTACCCTTCGGGGTTACGAGGCAGGATGTTACATCTGGTATCAAAGCCCATGTTCACACACTGGGAGCTCTAGCGTACTTGAGCCTTCTATGTTTTGTTGTGTTTGGCGTGTGTGGCATGAGCTTGTTATATTGTTTTTATAGTTTTGATTGCTTTCATACCTTAACATGGCATTAGTGGTTAAGTTACAACCCCATTCTTAGAAATCATGGAGGAAATAGCCTCCTTGGCCTTATCCTACTCAATGGGACTAGAGTGTTGACCTTGGTTGAGAGTCTCCCATGGTTAAGAGTGATCACTCTCCCATGTTATAAGACGGGGGTAGGAATGTTCTACCTTGTGTGTTTGTGGGTTGAAGGTAACCTGGGTTGCCTAATTACCTTTGCTGGGATATGCTCTTCTTGTGTCTTCCTTTATGTTGCTAGTAAGTGAAATGACCCTAATTGGTCATGAATTGCTCTTGTAATTCTTTCTTGTATTATAGATGTAAAGGATGAAAGTGTGTATAAGTTTGCGGATGTGGATATATTAGAATGAATGTTGCATGCTTTCTTGTAAGTGATGTTTGGTTGCTGAAATTGGTGTGATGTGACCAAATGTTGCTTGTAACCTCTTGATGTGCTAGATTACTGCATTTATCATTCTTTAGTTACAAATTGAAGTAATTGGTGAATTAATGGTGCCTTAAACTTCCCCCTTAGTAGAATTTGCATGTTTTTATGATGAATATTGGGTGGCATGTAATGTCTTGACTTGAGATGAAATCTATCTTTCTCTCCTCTTCTTAGTTGTCAATAGTTGACAAGATGATAGAATAATGGCATATGGATTTAATTAGTATGTTAAAATTACAATAAGTAAAAGATTTAGTGAGATAGGAGTGAAGAAGACCTTATCTTTGTTATGGTTATGTGTTGAAAGTGATTATATGTTAATTAGAGCCTCCTTGTTTAATGAGCTTGAATGAGGACGGTAATTGCTTAGTGGATATATCTTGTTGATGAAATTTGATCTCCTCTATTGCATTGTGGATTTCAATGAGACTTTATAGCTAAATATTTGTATTTTAATGCAACTAAAAATACTTAATGTAGGGTAATAGGAATGTTTCATATCTTGCTTGATGAGAAATTGCATGCCTTGACATAGCCATGGTTACTTAAGATTATATGTTTGGTCGTGAACATGAGGAATGGATTAGAATTCCTTAAACAAACCTATTTCATTATGTTATTAGCATCTGATTTTTTTGTGAAAATGTTACTTATGTTTATGCACTAATGTGAAGATGGTAGTGATGATGCTATACATGTTCATGCACCATTGCGTTACGTTGAAAGCATTGCAAGTGAATCTATGATGTTATGGGTAAATGAGTTGCCCTTGTGAAAAGAGAAATTTGGTATGGATATTTGGGAAGACTTGTTATTTGGTAAAGTTGTAGATTTTGGATCATGTTGCATAGTCATATATGGGCTATGGTATTGCCTAGGTAAGAGGAAATGTGCTTGAACCCCCCCGTGATGTCAACATCTAGTAATGTGCTCTTGCTGAGTGTTGTGAATAATTAGTGCTTGAGATGTGTGCCCATGGGATGGTGATATTGTGTACCCATCCATGGAGGGTATGTTAGGATTATGTGTATGGGAGAAAATCATACCATCTAGGTGTTTTCTTGTTGTCACCCTATCGACTACCAACCCGAGGGTTGTTGATATAGGTCAATATATAGATGGGTAGTAGCAGAAACAATGTTCCTTGGGAGGGAATTGCACGGCGTACGTATAATGGTGGCGTGAAATGACGGTGATCGTTTAAACCTCCCGGGAAAGTACTCACTACTTCCCATTATTAATGGACTAGATACTTGGTTCATACAGTGCTAGCCTAATCTGCATAGTTCTTAAGGATGACATTAGTTTATGATATGAGCACCTGTGACAGCTATGATCTTACCCTGATGTGATTGTATATGCGCTCCAGCATATGCGAATGGATGTTATCCCATGCTGAGAGGTATTCTGTATTGCTCATGTCCCGACATGATGCTTTAGATACAATGTCACACCCCTCTGATGTTCTGACATAGTGTTGGTGATGATGTCGTGTCGCTGATGGTAGCGAGCTAAGCTCGAGGGCACAATACCACATACATAGATACGTGAAGGCATAGTATATATGTTGTGTTCCTACTTGTGCAAAGAGGAGTGGTTACTCACACAGAGTAGAGGGTTCGCTCAAGATTACCTTGATCCTGATCGAGTGGCATGTGAGTGGAACCTAGCCATGTGCAACTCTGGCTTGGTGTGTTGTCACACATGCTTTGTCCATGGGTACACATGATGCGGTATGTTCCTATGAGCAGGACATTGCCATGCGGTATACGACCATTGCGTGCTTTCTTCACTTGGCATATACCATGCGCAGTCACGCTGCATGAGGTATGCGACTTGGGAGTTCTGGTACAATACCTTTCCATGTGAGGGTTACGTGAGTTGGCTGTACCCACATGAAGGACTATGGAGACAGTCACGCTTGTTTTCCTCCTTCCTCGTGTGGTAACTAGCGATAGTCATGTAGTGTTGTAATGTGTATATTTCGAAGATTGTGAATCTTCTTTTCAGTTATTGGTGACTTTTTCTTTGCTTGTGTGGACCAACACTTTGGCTTATCTTGCTTGTTTTGGCTTAGCCACGGATGATTTTCTTGGCATGTAACTCTTGTAGTTACATTTGGTTTATTGTTAAAACTATGCGCATTTTTCTTATTTTATTGTTGGAATTGAGATTTACTCTTCCTTATTTATATTTGCTCTGGAGAAGGCAAGCAGTCAAAGGAAGATGAAGAGATGGACGAGGTGGATGATGCCGATGGGGATTTGCAAATCCTCAATTGATTTCAAATTTTATGCTTTTAGTTATTTCATATTTGCTCTAAAACTATTGGCTTTGGAGGGCCCTTTTATTATAATTATTGTTTAACATCTTTTAATCAACTATTTCAAGAAGCCATTATGTTTTTAAAGACAGTTATAATTTGGCTTAGCTATAAATTCTGGATAGCTAGTCAAATTCTAGATCTTTGGACAAACTTTATTTTGCAAGGGTGATAGTTAATTATGTTTTCAGCTACTTTGATATATGCAATATAAGTTAATGCAGTGGAGATTTGGGTGATCATAGACTTTGTGTTGTGGTTATTTGGATTCATGTTCTTCTTAAGTTGAATGTGTTGTTGTTGTGGTTAATTATATTCATGTGTCTGGGTGGTTGGATATTCATAAATCTTGCTCATTGTTGAGAATAGTTTATCTGTTGATATATCATTTGAGGTGGTGAAAATATATACATATGTATGTGGTATGTTGTTGATGTATGTTGTGAGGCTGGAAGTTTTTGAACTCCTAGTTTGATTTATAAATTTGCCATCATTGCTTTCTGGTTAAAATCTCTGCCTTTGTTTTGCTTTCTGGTTAAAAGCAATCTTGAGTTCTTTATTCATTAGAAAATCTATCGAAGGTAGTTGCACCTTGTTAAATAAGCAGAGAGCCTGTGTAAAATACCAATAGATTGGGCTCAACTATTGATTTCATTTGTCACTTGTCTGGGCGTGAGTATATAGAGTTAGGTGACAAATCTGTTAACCAATAGATTTTTGGTGACTCTACTGGGGAGTAGATTGTTATATCAAGTT
This sequence comes from Cunninghamia lanceolata, assembly GCA_027924645.1. Taxonomy (NCBI): domain Eukaryota; kingdom Viridiplantae; phylum Streptophyta; class Pinopsida; order Cupressales; family Cupressaceae; genus Cunninghamia; species Cunninghamia lanceolata. The sequence continues at coordinate 3,258,807 of BSBN01000178.1, read as the reverse complement.
CTTGTGAGTTGCTTGGTTAAACTTTATGGTTCTTCATGGAAGATGTGCACCAGTCTTGTAGCCTAACATTGATTGGTTGATAGGAGATCAGGAAGATATTATTACTAGTCTTAGACTTGTTGCTTGGCAGACTAGAAGAAATAATCAGCAGTATCACCAAGTTGACGAGGTGTTAGAAGAAGAAGAAGAGCTTGGTGAAATTATAGCAGAAAATGCACGTCATTTTTTTGATGCTCAGGGGATAATTTTTTTTGAAGAAATTGTCCCTGTACCAAGGAGAGAAAGGCCTTTGCAAATCCAGGTAGTTCCTGACCATAGGCCAAGAAACCCCGCTGCTAGACCAGGGAATCAGATTCCTGCAAGACCAGCTCTCCCCCGTAACAACCAGTAAGTGGTTTGGTGACTCTACTTAATTATTTTGTTGATATACTGTAGAGGTGGGCTATGAAAAGATATACACAAGGGGATAGACAAAGGGGTATAGCTGATATTGACTTTGATTTACTTTAATGTCTAAATTTTGCTCCTTTTCCTCCCACTAGAAGAGTCAAATCTTTGAGTAGACCATCCTCTCCTCCACCTGCAAGAGGTGCTGCTAGTTCATCTTGTCAAAGTTTGACTTTACATAGTATTGTCTTACCATTACAAGTAAATTTCCCCCCTTTCAATATGGCTCACCCATAACCTCCACCTGTTCCATGGGGTGCTGCTATTGGACCGCTTAGGCTTGGTGCTAACCTTCATGATCTACCTAGAGGATCAAGTAAAATTCTATCTAATTTTAGGGGTGATGGTAAGGTTACTCCTGAAGAGAATATTAATGCTTTCTTTGTTGCATGTTCTATCCTTGGAGTCCAACATGAAGATGTGTCTGTCAAGCTGTTTGTTGAGTCACTTGTTGTACAGCTGCTGAATGGTTTTATCACCTTCCTAACGCCTCTATTAGAAATCAGGCGTCCATGAGACAACAATTCGTTCAAATAGATTCAAAACTACTGATAATGAACACACATTGGTAGCCCAACTCTCTTATATGAAGAAAGAGATTCATGAGCAAATGAGGGAGTATGTAGCCAAATTTAACAGGCTTGCAAATAGAATTCCTGAGAATGTTAGACCTGGAGATGGATTAATGATGTGTTTCTTTATCAATTCATTGCCACCTGATGTCGTTTATGCTATTAAAAGATGAGGAGTTCCTAACCTGGCTGATGCCCAATCATTGGCTATTGCTATGGAAGATGACCTGATTACTACAGGGAAATGGAAAAGAGAGTTACAAACTGGCAAACCCTCAACAACCAGTTCTACGGACCCTATCATTCAGAGGTTGGCAAGTGACATTATTACTTTAAAACATCAGATGCCTAAAGGTCCTCAACAACTTCCTCAAGGAGGTTATAATAGGACGTTGCAATTACCTGGTCCTACCCAACGGTTAGCTATTGAAGGAGGACCCTCGGCTAGCAAAAACAATCATATGGTATGCAACTTTCATCTTACTTCTGAGCATGATGGGGCATCATGTCCTAAGATGAAGAGATTCATGCAAATGCTTTCCATGAATGAACATGCATAGGAATCTCTGGTTGAAGAACCCCCTACACCTAGTGATGCCGATGTAAATTTCTTTGAATATGAATCAGATGAAGGAAGTGGAGAAGATGTATATACTGAAGTTGACAACTCTAACTATGCAGTGTTTACTAGGGGTTAGTAAGCACAAAAAGGGCAGAACTCCCAAGGCCATCCTAGTAATCTGTCCTCTTCTCCCAAATATATCTTGACTAGGCAGAACAATACCAAGAAAATGGAGAACGTGACACCCAAAGTTGTAGCTACTGAGGTACCATCTATTTCATCTTCTCAAAATCTTGTTGCAAGTTCATTTAATATTGTAGAATCATGTAAAAATATAAAGATTGAGATTTCCCAAGCTAAGTATTTGAGACTTAATCCATCTGAACTTGATAGACTAGTCAGATATGTCAGACAACAACCATCTCCTTCAAATTGTAATGCCAAGTATCTAGTGATATTGAAGTGCATGCCAAGAGCCCAAATTGTTCAAATACCTACTCTCAGGATCCTAGTCCTCATAATCCTTTTAATAAACCAGAACCTTTTTATGTCTCCTTGTACATCGCCAGTTATAAGCTTAGTAATTGCATCATTGATTCTGGAGCTTCAGACAATGTAATGTCTGCTCATGTTGCTAAAGCTCTAGGCTTATCCTATACACCCTCCAATGGCAAATTCTTTTCAATGGATGGTTCTCCGGTACCTATCTTGGATTAAATTAAAGATGCTCAAACTGCTTTAGTCGCCTTCCCAAAGAAAAGATTGAAGTTAACTATTCTTGTGGCAGATATACCTGCCAGTTATGGGATGCTCTTGAGTCATAGTTTTTGCAAAGACCTGGGTGGGGAAATTCAAATGGATTGGTCACATGCCTTAATACCTATAGATGGGAAGAAAATTTGCCTTAATCCTAAACCCAAGGCCAAATTTATTGTTCTTAAATCTGGAGACCCTAGAACAGACATTTTGTTTGTAGCAACTGGATCGGGTACATACATGTGCACATCAACGGAGAGTGAAGATATGAATCTAATCAGCCCCAACTTGGTTGAGGAATTATGGACGCTGGAATTTGATGGGAGCTATTCTACTGCAGGGTCTGTTGCAGGGGTTATTTTGATTTCACCTGATGGTTATGCCTTTCCTTTTGCTTTCAAACTTGAGTTTGAAAATACAAATAACACCGCAAAATACGAAGCCTTGTTACTAGGTCTGGAAATAGCCAAGGAAAAAGGTGTGAAGTAGTTAAAGGTCAAAGGTGATGCTGAGCTAATTGTTAAACAATTGAGAAAATTATACATAGTTAAAAATGGGAGACTGAGGCATTACCAAAATAGGGTGTGGGACTGCATTAAGGACTTTGATGCTTTTTCTATAGGTGTAATACCCAGAGAACAGAATACTAGGGCTGATTCCTTAGTTGTTTCGGCATCCTTCCTCTTACCACATCCAGATTTCAAGGATAAGTCATACAAGATTGAGGTAGTATACAGGCCTAGTGTTCCTGACAATGTTAATCATTTGCAAGTTTTTAATTCTAATCAACAAATTATTTCATTTCTTGAAAAAGTTGAATCTTTTGCCAGTATGTTCTTTGAGGGTAGTAGTGATGAAAGTAATGACGTTTTGGAAGGAGAAATGAAGTCTTCTGATGATTCAAGCTCAGGAATTGTATAGTTGAAAGGAAATAAAATTCCTAAAGGACTAGTTTCTCTTGAAGATCTTTTTAATCGATATGACCAATACCTTACGAAGAAGAATAAAGTTTCCATCACAACTTTAGTTGATTATGATAGGGTGAATATTGGCACTGAGGCTGATCTAAAGATTGTGTGTATTGGTAAATGTTGTTCTAAGGGAGAGAGGGAACATTTGATTTCTTTTCTTATTAGATATAAGGATGTTTTTGCATGGTGTTATGTTGATCTAAAGAAATTCAAGAATGGAGAAATGCAGCATCATATTCCACTGAAGCCTAGCACCATATCCTTTAGGCAAAAGCAAAGAACTTATAATCCTAAAATAGCTAAAGCCATCTTCAATAAAATTGACAAAATGCTTAAAGCCAAAATCATTTACCCTATTCACCATTCTACTTGTGTGGCAAATATTGTACTTGTCAGGAAGAAGAATAGGGAAATTTGGATTTATGTTGACTTTAGAAATTTAAATCAAGCCTCTTTGACGGATAATTATCCCTTACCAGTGATGGATCATATTTTACAAACTATGTTTGGTTCGGAGATGATGTCTATGCTTGATGGATTTTCAAGGTACAATCAAATTGAAGTGGCTCAGGAAGACCAGCATAAAACAACTTTTACCACTCCAATTGGTGTCTTTGCATATAATAGAATGCCTTTCGGTCTGATCAATGCTGGGGCCACATTTCAGAGGGCAATGGATCTGACCTTTGGTGACTTGAAAAACAAAATCATAGTAGTTTACCTTGATGACTTAACAGTTTTCTCCAAGAAAAGGGTGAATCACTTGCATGACTTGGAAGTAGTTCTGCAACGCTATAGGGAAAATGGAATCTCTTTGAATCCCAAGAAATCAATTTTTGCAGTTACTGAAGGAAAGGTATTAGGACATATTGTTTCAAAGGATGGAATAAAAATTGATCCAGAAAGGGTCAGGGTGATTCAACAACTAAGTTTACCTACGACCAAGAACAACACTAGATCCTTTTTCAGTCAGGTAAGTTTTCTAAGAAGGTTTGTCCCCGACTTCGCTGAGTTGACCAACCATATTATAGAAATGATGAAGAATCATCCCATCTTCAAGTGGAGTGTCGAAGGGAAGCAAGCATTCAAAGATATCAAAATAGCTATTGTTAATGCCCCCACACTTGTGCATCCTAATTTTCAAAAGGAATTTATCATTTATTGCTATGCCTCTGAACATACTCTATCTGCTATCTTGCTACAGAAGAATGAACAAGGAATAGAAGCTCCCATTACTTTTATGAGCGTGCCATTAAAGAAATATGAGCTTAAATACTCTACTTTGGAGAAGCATGCATATGCAGTGGTGAAAGCCTTAAAGAGCTTCATATTTTATATCTTGCATTCACATGCTGTTGTTTATGTCCCAAAACCGGATGTAAAAAGTATTCTCACTCAGCAGGAGATTAGATGCAATAATAGAGGAGATTGGATAGCTAAAGTTCAAGAGTATGACATTGAAATCAAACCCACTAATCTAGTCAGAGGCAAAGGGTTGTGTAAAATGATTGCCGAAAGTGAAGTTGAAAGAAATGAAGAATTACCCTTGATCCTTTTCACTAGTACTACTGATGACTAGTTCTCCAATGTTTCTTATTTCTTAACTTATGGCAATTGCCCATCTCACCTCTCTACCAAGGAAAAGAGAAACCTGAAGCTTAAGGCACATAAATACATTATCTGGGAAGATAATTTATACAAAAGGGGAGTAGATGGAACTTTTCTAAGATGTGTAGATAAGGAACAATAGAAGAGGTTGCTAGAAGCCTTCCATAATGAAGCCTGTGGGGGACACTTCTCAGCATCGATGACAGCTTTCAAGATATTGAGGTAATGCTTTTAACTAGCCTGGTATGTTCAAGGATGCCTATGATTGGGTATCGAGATGTGAGAAATGTTCAAAATTCACAGGTAGACCTCAATTAGTTGTGTTACTTTTAAGACCAGTGGTTATAGATGAATCATTTCAGCAATGGGATTTAGACTTCACTAGACCAATTAATCCTAATTCTAGTACTGGACATACCCACATTCTAGTAGCAATAGATTATTTTACCAAGTGGGTAGAAGCTATCCCGGTGAAAAGTACTACTTCTGAGGTGGTTTGCACTTTTCTCAAAGAAAACATTTTGGTCAGGTTTGGTGTGCCTAAGAAGCTGGTGATTGATAATGTGTCAAGATTTTCCTCTGCTGAAATTACTCTATTCTGTTATGATTTTGGTTTTAGCCTTGCCCATTCATCCGATTATTACCCACAAGGCAACAGGCAAGCAGAATCAAGTAACAAAAACCTCATCTCTATTATCAAAAAGTTGGTGAAAGAAAATCAAAGAGGATGGCATAAGAATCTCTATGATGCTCTTTGGGCTAATAGGATCACCTATAAAAGGGAAATTGGTATGTCTCCTTTCCAATTGGTTTATGGCATTGATAGTGCAATCCCTATTCCTTTAGAACTATCTGCATTAAATTTGCAAAGGGCAGTTGAAGATGAACAGTTTCAATCAGCACTGGAGAAGAGGATATTATACTTGAGCCATTTAGAAGAGTAGGGGGAGGTTGCTGCAGATAGAATTGCTAAGCATCAACAAACTGTTAAGAAGATTTTTGATAAAAGGGATAAACAGAGGATCTTTTTTGTGGGAGATTCTATCCTTCTATGGGATAGGAGAAGAGAACCAAAGGGTGCACATAAGAAATTTGACTCTTTGTGGAAAGGACCCTTCAAGATCAGAGAGGTTGTGGGAGAGAATGCATTTTTGTTGTCTTATCTTGATGGAACATCGCTACCTCTTGCCTACAGTGGGTAAGATCTGAAGTTATGCAATTGGTAAAGTTTCTAAGTCCTACTCTGTACCATAGTTTCTTTCCCCATTTTTCTATTGTTGTGTTGTCCCATTTTTGGTGTGACTCTATTGCCCCTGGAATAAGGCTTGTTTTCCATAGTTTGTCTGGGTTCTCTACATCCTCTTGAGTCCTTGTCCCCAATTAGAGCCAGTTGTTGCCCCCATTTTTTTGAAAAAGGTGTCCATGCCCATTCTTTCATTCTTCCTTCATTATTTGTTGGTCTTGCTCTTTTTCTTTTCCCCAAGCCAAAGTTTACTTAGTCATTTCTAGAGTTGTCGGTGATCTTTTGTATTCTTGAACTAAAATTGGCAGGTTCACAAGTTCCTGAACCACCCAACTCGCCAACTTGCCTTGAGGTCCCACGCCTATAGTGTTTCCTTATGCCTTGATGTTGAAGCCTTCCTTTGTTGTCGAGAAGTCAGGAGTTCTTTGAAGTTCTGAACCCCCAAATCCTAGTTCAAACGTTCAAGTTTTCCCTGACTTGCCGACTTTGAATAGCACGCTCTTCCAAATGGCATTTCTTGATGCGCTGGAGTACAGTATGAAAGAATGGCACTTGTCACTTTGCATTCAATTAGAAATATGTGAAGACACAGTGGCACAATTTTCAAAGGGAAACTCGAGGCATGCATTTATGAGTTATAAAGATAAATTTGCCACCAACATTTAATATTTTCCCTTAGCAAATTTATGAGAAATGACATTGATAAGTTCTTAAGCTCACCTAAGGTAATAGTGTGTCACAAGGGAATGCATTGCAAAAAGTTAAACGGCTAGTTGCTACATGCAGGATATCAATATAGTTCCATTTTCACAGGTCAGCATAACTAGCAACTCTCTCTCCTTATAAGGGCATAACATTCTCTTTGGGGAGTTAGAAATTTTCATTCCCATGTATCTGTGCAAGGAGATTCTTGTTGGTGTCTTGTCTCATCCTGTGTTTTCTCCATACATTTTCAAGTCTCTGGCTTTTTGGTTTCTTGGGTACATGAAAATGAAGTTCAAATTCCAAGGGACTCCCATGGCATCTATAGTGGAGAATGGTCTGTCTGAAGTAAGGGATACTAATTTAGGCCACGTTGATTTGGATGACTTCTGGAGGAGAATGCACTCTAAGAATCGAACTCCCCTAGCTGAGAAGATTACCAGCAGTGGCTTGGATAAAGCTAGTGGTTTTCTACCTGCTATACATTGTCTCGAGTTGATGGTTGCGTGTGCTAATGGGTATTTTCTAGGTTCCCAAGAAATAAGGACCCCCAGTGTGGTGGTGGTGAAAATTGACTCTGAATCTGTTGCTTTGGCCCTGAATTTAGAAGAGTATGAGGACAATGTTGATGTTACGGTATCTTTAGCCTAGAATTATTACAATGAAAGGAAAGATTGGTGACGTACTTGTGTTGCTAAGCATTGGTTAGAAATTGAGAAGACTGGTAAGTCTCACCTTCCCGCCAATTTGAAAAGGAGCCATTTCAAAGAAGAAATTTTAGATATGATAACTTTGCTGAACAGAGTGGTTGGAAGCCCCGAGTCAGATGCTTTTGAGTTTTGGATGTGCAAATTTATCCTATTGATTTGTGGAGACCACCGCATCAACTGGCCGAAGATTATCAGTGAATGCTTGCATGAACAGCTGACAATTTTGCAAGAAATGTGAGCTTCCACATGTGCTCCCAGCTAGTCTATATATTGGCTCGAAGAGAGGTTGCTTGGCCTGGTTCGAGGATTCAAGGGAGTCCTATGGTAAGTACACTTGTGTATCAGATTTTCCCCCAATTGCAAAAGAATGAATGTATGAAAGACTTTAGGCATGTTAATGATGTTGTTTCTATGATGTTAGCTAAGAAAATTGATGGTTCAATGGCAAAAAGTTTTTCAGTCGAAGCATCTGCCCTAATAATGAAGTTTGGAAGCTTTAATATACAATTTGACCATTTCTCCTATTTGAGAATCAGGGGTTTTGAAAATGCCCCATTAAAATTGTTGCAGTACCCTTCTAACTATTTAGTGTTGCTAGAGTTATGCCACCAAATGGAAACTGTGAATGTTAAATACTAGGCTATGAAAAAGAAAGGCTATTATTTTCCTGTGTCTTTATCTTTTTATTCCTGTAAATGTAATAATGGTGCCTGGAATGTTGACAAGTTATTGTCGGAGTTCAGTCTTTATAGTTTGTTCCCTCGTGTGTCCTTTGACAGTAAGAATTTTATAAAATAAAATATGCATGGAGGTAGTTCTTATTCACACCAACCTCAACTCAAGGATTTTTGGGAGAATTGTGTTGATGAGAGGGAAGTTCAGAGAAGAAAGTGAATGAGACTGACTATAGATCAAGTTCGTGCCTTCAAGCTGAACATCCAAGTCCCTGATATGACTGATGATTTTTCTGATATGTTAGATGAAGGCTATGATGCAGTGTCAATGGAACCCATGCCTCCTATAAGAGGTTTGAAAAAGAACTCACTAATATTATGTTGCTTTCTTTGCATGTGTTGAGAAGAACAGAAAAGTAGTTAAAAGAAAAGGTCAAGGAGTGTCTTGGCTCCACGACACCAAGGAACTCAGCCTCTCAAAGTCAAGCCAGATCTTAGACTGCCCATTCATATAGAAAATCATCTAGTTTGGACCCGACTCTCCATAGAGTTGGCTCACAATCAAATGGTGATGATGAGAGGCCACCTGAAGAAACTGGGAAAGTGAAGACCACTTGTGAACAGGATGTCCTGACAGTGAAAAGAAATACCAGATTGGTTGCTTCGTCATCCAAAGAAGACCATGTGCCCCCACCTAACAATCATGTAAGTGATTCTGATTCTTTCATTTTCTCTCAAATTGGAGAGGATAATTTGTTGCACTCTTTGCTTAGCCTGCCGAACTCCCCACAACAAAGAGAATTGTCGGAACAAGATTCTCACCATGTGCTTGTAGTTGCTACTTCCAATGCTACAAATGTGTCAGCCCCATCTCCAAACTAGTTGAAAAAGGTAGTTCAAAAGAAGAACAGATACACTCTTCCCACTAATGAGGGTGTTGATACTGTGGCCATTTTATTGCAAATGGTTCCCAAACCCAAGCGTGCAAAGAGAATGTCTAGGATAGTGACTGATGCCACCTCAGGAAATCAGTTTCTAGAGATTACAGACCCACTGGTAGATAAGAATGAAGATGAAGTAACAGAAGCTGACTTCAAAGTAAGTCAAGTGGATCTGGGACCATCAACGACTGAGGGTGATCTATATCATGTCCAATATTTGGTTGATAATATCTCTAAAAGGGTAAAGGGATTGCAAGAAGAAAATTCAAAACTGCTAGCACATGTAAGTTCCTTGTCCTCTTTTGCTAATTCAATTGTTGAAATAATAACACCCTCCACTAAGACCTCCTTAGATGTCAAACTCAGTACCCTTGATTCTAATTTGCTTCAACAAGTTAAAACTTCTCTATCTCTAAGGAAGGCTATGGATCAATGGGTTGAAAAGATTATTTTTGATGGTTTCATTTTTATTGAGGAAGCAGTGAAATTATTTGATTCTATACATGCTAAGAGGGAGGTTTTGATAGTAGAATTTTAGAAAGCCCAAAGTGATCACCACAGTCTGAATATAGCCTCTAAGGAAATACAAGAAATATCCAACATGGATCCTAGTGTCTTGATGGTTGAAGAAGTTATAGCTAATCCTGGGGAGCTAGATACCGATGTGTGGGCTGATGTAGTAGAATGGAAACTTTTTATCATAGCTGCAATAGAAGAGGAGATGGGGAAAGCCATTGCAGTCTTTTACAAGGAGATGACAAGAATCAAAAAGGATTTCGATGCTCTGGGGGTAGAGGCGAACAGGTCTGACGATGAGAAACACTTGGATGTCAAAGTAATTAAACAAAATTTCAAGAGGGTGGTGACGGAGGAAGTAGTGAATTATAATACAGTCTCAGGGGATTCGTTGGGTAAACTCTCTAAATTGGTGGCCTATATTAACAATTACAGAAGTGGCATCGATGAAATGCATCGTAAAGTGACAGACTCTGACAGGGCAGTCATGAAGAAGAAGTGTCGCATCAGTATGACATGATCTCCACTAGGCATGTCATTAACACCAATCATCAACAAGTACAGGGTGTATAAAGCTAGGCTACAAGCAAAGGTACCTCAAGCGGTGCAAAGTGTCACTGGAGAAGGTGAGCAGTCAAAGGAAGACGAAGAGATGGACGAGGAGGATGATGGCGATGGGGATTTACAAATCCTCAATTGATTTCAAATTTCATGCTTTTAGTTATTTCATATTTTCTCTAAAACTATTGGCTCTGGAGGGCCCTCTTATTATAATTATTGTTTAACATCTTTTAATCGGCTATTTCAAGAAGCCGTCATGTTTTTAAAGACAGTTATAATTTGGCTTAGCTATAAATTCTGGATAGCTAGTCGAATTATGGATCTTTAGACAAACTTTATTTTGCAAGGGTGATAGTTAATTTTGTTTTCAGCTACTTTGATATATGCAATATAAGTTAATGCAGTGGAGATTTGGGTGATCATAGACTTTGTGTTGTGGTTATATGGATTCATGTTCTTCTTAAGTTGAATGTGTTGCTGCTGTGGTTAATGATATTCATGTGTTTGGGTGGCTGGATATTCATAAATCTTGCTCACTATTGAGAATAGTTTATCTGTTGATATATCATTTGAGGTGGTGAAAATATATACATATGTATGTGCTATGTTGTCGATGTATGTTGTGAGGCTAGAAGTCTTTGAACTCCTAGTTTGAGTTATAAATTTGCCTTCATTGCTTTCTGGTTAAAAGCAATCTTGAGTTCTTTATTCATTAGAAAATCTATCGAAGGTAGCTACGCCTTGTTAAATAAGCAAAGAGCTTGTGTAAAATACCAATATATTGGGCTCAACTGTTGATTGCATTTGTCACTTGTCTGGGCATGAGTATATAGAGTTAGGTGACAAATCTGTTAACCAACACCTTGATGGAATCTGATACTATTATGATGTTGACATGATTAGTTATCATGCTGGATTACATGCTTATATGTTTATATATTGATGCTTACTATTGTTTTGGCTATGATGTATGTTATATGCACATGTGCTTTAATGTGTGATCAGAGTGATGCAGGTATTGGGTATCGACTTCGCTTGGACTCACAAGCCTGAGCGTACTCTTATTCCCAGATGGTGGTTACTGGAGATAGTCACACTGGCCTAAACCACCTGATCCTCATCATCGTCTCCATTCGGGGATGAGTTCTTAACGTGTGTTTTTTCCTCAGATGCCACCTAGTTGTCCTCTGAATGCCTTGTCCTTATTGATTCTGTAGAGAGTGGGTGTAGTTTTGGAGTCAGTTCCTTGTGGTTGTTTGGGTGTATATTCATGTATTTTCTATTTCACCATGATATGTGTTCGTGATGTGGTCATAGTGTTGTTTCTGCATGATCTCCAGTGATGGGTCAGTTTTAGTCTTATATTAATTGGCCTCTTAAACTTTATTCCGAGTTATGTTCATGCCATTTCCTCATTGACCTTGAGGGTAGAATAAATTATAAAATGTGATAAATTAGAAGTTGAATGAAATAAAAAAAGGTAATAAAATAAAATACTAAGTTTGTGGGAAAGAAAGTAAAAAGGGAGAATGATATACGATTATGGATTATTGATCCTCACACAAATGCTCATGCTCTAAAATTTGGGGCAAAAAGAAGGAAAGCTAGGGTTTGGAAAGGTGCCAAGGAGAGGGGAGAGCAGCTGATTGTGGCCTCCATTCTCTGCAGTTTGTAAGAAAGTCCAGTGCACATGTGTTGTCTATGCTTCCACATTTTGTATGTTTCTACAAGGGCAGTCATAGCTACAAGATCTGGCAAAATTCCTCTATCCTTCATGCTCTGACGAATGTCCATAACCTGTTCCAAGTCTCCATTCTGGCGCAGGCAGCGAGGATGCTAGCAAAGGATTAGGAATTTGGCTTTATGCCTGCCAATGGCCTTTGCTTAAAAGTTTCTAAGCTGTATCAACAAATCTATTATGTGCATATCCTGCTATCGTTGTAGTCCATGAGACTACACTCTTTGAGGCACTCTGTCAAATAGTGCGCGTGCCTTGTCTACGCTTCCACGGTTTGCATACCTATCTACCAGCGCACTTGCAGCTTTGATATTTGACAAAATGCCCATTCCATTATGTTTAGATGGATGTCAATACCCTATTCTATAGCTCCCATCTTGGCACAGGTCGCGAGAATGCTGGCAAAGCGTTAGGAAATTGGCTTTACTCCAGTCAGTGGCATTTGCTTAAAAGTTTCTAAATCCTTTTTAACAAATCCATTTGGTGTGTATCCTGCAATCAATGCATCCCCTGAGATGACATCGCCTTGAGGCATTCAGTCAAACAGTTTGCGAGCCTAGTCTCAACTTGCACATTTTGCATACATGTCTACCTGGGTAGTAACAGAAGTGGAGAAAATAAAAAAAGGTATTTGCTTTAGTTATTTGTTTTTCTAGCACAAAAACAAAAATATGTTTGCTACGATTTCCTTAACCACAGAAAAATAGAAACCCCATTGATACCATTTTAAAAAAATATGCCAAATTTTATTTCAATGCAAGATATTTACATTGCCTCTTTCCTTGAATTTATTTTTTTAAGATGCAGAATTATTTCCTTAATTCTTTAGATAAAAGGGTTTTCAAAAAAAAATCATGTGGTTTCTGATTTATAATTTTAGGTAAAACGTGGGCTTGATCTTATAGAGAATATAATGAGGGCATCCATAAAAGAAAAACAAAAAAATTGAAAACCCCATTGCTTATTTCAAAAACTAAAATCTGGTTGCTGCTATTTTACTTTGTACAAAAAATTGAAACCCCATTGTTGTTATGGAAACAAAAATCTGTTTGCTACAATTTCATTTTACACAGAAACCCTTTTGAGATTTGTTCACTGTCCATATGAAGAAGTTGGCTTGTCACCAAAAATAGAACTGGTAATGAACTCCATAGTCCCAAGTTTTAGACTTACGTGGTACTAAGGATAGAACCAACTTTGTTTTCATCATTAATATTTCTTTTATTTTCAAGCATATATATATATATATATATGTTAAAGTATGTCTAGTTTTCTTTGTTCAAAGCACATCCATCAATGATATTTTTCTATGTTCAAAGAACATATTGGTAATGGTCTCCAATTCCCAGAGTTGAGATTTACGTGGAACCAATGATAGAATCAACATTGCTTTCATCTTAAATATTTTTCTAGTTTCAATGCACATATGAATATTTTGTTAGCTGGCTCGACTTGGTATCAATGTGACTACAAAGGTGGCTTTATTGTTGTGATAGTAAGTGCATTAATAGTTGTACAACAATAAGGTTTTAAATTTGAGCTACTTCTTGTTCATGAATGCATGTTGGTAATTCTAAGTCTTTTTAGAGTTGTTGGGGATTGTGACTGGTTATTGGATTATTTTTAATTGGGTTTTGTATACCCCGTTTGGTTAAATGAGATGAGCTTTGGTCTAGGATATTGATTCCTCAGGCATGGCCTTGAGCACTTGTCAAGGCTAAGGATGCACACGAGAAGGCCTATCCGCCTGCGGGGCGTTGAGTTATCTGTCTACGAGGTGTTGATTTGGGCAGGATTGAGTCTCCTCATCTGTATGAGAAGTGTACTTGATTTCGTGTGGTACCATCCCTTCGAGCACGCATGATGACACTCCATTCAATCTAAACTCTAGTGTCTTATACCTTAGTAGTCGTGAGTAGTACCTGACATTATATTGGATGAGTATCTCTATGTTGTGACATTGGCTTTATGCATTGTGTGTTGTGTCTACTCCGTGATTGATGTGACTGTTGGCCATTGTATTCCTTGCATCTATTCTTCTATTTTTGCCTTGTGACTACCTCCGAGCACAGTGGGGTGGTCTCTTTTGAGTCCAAATGGTTGGGAGGCATTACCACCACTGTTAGGGACTGGTGTACAGGTTTTGGAGCACCAGTTGGAGATGTTCTCTCTTGTACTTATTGTTGTCAATGAGATTTGCACCCTGTTGAACGTGAAGTTCAACAATCTATTGAAACATGGGAAGACCTCTAAAGCTGTGGGTAACTTAAAACAGAGGTCAACCTCTAGAGAAGGTTGGCTTCCTATGGTGTCACCTAAAAACTAATTTCTACCCTACTGCTTTGACGAGGAAAAAGGTAAAGAAAAGATTGCATGAAAATGAAACCTACAACTAAGGTGATGCACCAAAACTAACTAGAACCTGTAAACACAGCTTGCATACACAATTTCAACAATGACTAAATTAGGGTTACACAACTCACTTTCGTATGTCTTTGCATAAATACTTTATAAGGAGGTTAAAATGTTTAAACCTTTAGAAGGAAAGAAGTTTCACAACTAAAAGTGTTTGCATTCTTGACATAGATTATAACCTGCAACAACATACCTTTCTGCAAAAAGGTGCTTGGCATGAGACAAACTTACAAGGAAATAAACAAAACTTCACAAGTAACTCGATCAAACAATTGGTTACACACAATAAAGCACAAAGTGAGAAGGCAAAGTACTCATAATCATTGATGTCCAAGGTCACCACTGGTATACATGTCCACAATGAGTTACAAAATTGTCAAAATCTGAGCAAGGATTTTTAAAATCACAAGTCTCCAAAAACTACATAGTAAGAACTAGTTACAAATGAGTCACATTAGTGACTATATCCATCTCCAAGGTAGTTGCATCAAAATACGGTCTCTAACTGTTTTGGGTCGGATGCCCTCAAAAAGCCTAAAATATAGCACCTAAATCTCCCCAAAAGAGCTCACAATGAGGGAAAAAGTCAATCATGACTTGGTCTAACATGATGACACATAGAACCAACCCTAAAAAGCTCCTATTTGCTCTCCAAAGTCAATAAAACACATTCAATCCTCTCCTAAATTTCTTGCACATGTTGGACAACTCTCACAACTTCCTCCTATATGCTTGGCATCTGTTTACCAACCTCCTCCAATCTCCCTATATGCTTGCAAATCATATTAATACTCATGCCTTCATGCAAGTATTCGAACCATCTAATCTACCACCTTTAGTCCTCATGCAAAAAAGGGAAGTAAAAAGGCATCAAGCCTTATTGTTTCATGATAATTTGCTTTGACTTCATGAAAAGATTAAAAAGTGACAAAAGCTAAGTCTTTGGCCTCACGGGCCCCGGCATAATCATTAGGTTTATGACTTTTACAAGTCTTGACCACGGCTTGTGAAAAGTTACAATGATTTAACAATAATCCAAGTCAAAAGGTTAAAAGAAAATGCTCATTCGAGCTCTATTGAAAGAAAAAAGGGTTTTGAAACCCTAATCATCATTTGCATTTCTGTTTGTCAGTGGCTCTCTCTCCACTGCCACCATGGATGAGGGTTTGCAGCAAAACTTGAGCATTCTTTACTCTACTACCAATTATGTTTCAAAGGCAACATGCAAGGTAAAATTTTGTGCACCATTTGTATCCCTTTTCTCCATTCCTCAGATGGATTTGGCTTTTGGCTATAGCTAAAAAATATATATCTTTTGATGCATCATTTTTAATCTCTGTATTTTTTTTCCTCTGTCACTATAACTTGAGGGCTGCCATGGACTTCTTTCTAAGTTCATTACAAAATTAAAACCTCAGCCTTTCTGAGAAATATAAAGGTGAGTTTTCTTTTTTGTTGATATTAACTTTCTCTGCTCCTTTCAGTGTATCTTCTTTTCCTCATGAGCCTCAACTGGCCTTAGCTATTTGCAGCTTTCAGAAAGAACAAAGGTTTTCATTTTTGTTTACTTATTACACCCCACTGTATCTGGGTCTTTTCTATATCATTATTTTCCTTATATTTCTAGAAAAAAATGGAATCAACGAAGGTTTTTACTTCAGATCTGCAAATTTTCAATGAAAAATACTACCTGGGCATGATTAAAATAATCTCCTTCCTGCAACTTTTACAACACAATAATCTTCTATATTGCCTTTGGTGACTATTATCTTCATGCTAATGACTGACTCTTATCAGCTGCTTCATTCATGAGTCTTTCTTAGGCTGTCTCTATAGATCTGGAACAGTCACTTTATGTTGTTCTTTGTCTTAGCTCTGGTACTATCCTTTTATGCTTTTGAAGGTTCAAACTTGCATCATGTTCTTTCTTGCTCACTGTCTTAATATAGCATAACTTATGTTTCTGTCATTAGTAGTCCCTATGGACTGTACCTCTATTCCTCTGTTCCTCTATTTTACCCCTTAGCTTCTTCTCTGCAACATATGCCCATTGACTAACAAGACAAACAAGCTGCAAGTTTGTTTCATGGCTTTAAAAAACATCTCTTCATGTGCTATGTCCTGTGATATGGCTCATGATGGTCTTTCACATCTATATGACTGTCACCATCCCTTGCAGTCACTGTTTATGAGGAGTTTCACTATAAAAAAAAATCTATACACATTTTGCCCACTGTCTTAGTGAATGGTCATGCAGATCTGGAACAGTCGCATCTTTTCTCATGCATTTACAACTTCACTGTTTTCTACCATTTCTACTTGCTACCCTCATGTGACCTCTTGTATGACACTCTTTCTACAGTTTGTTGTTCTTGTGACTACTATGCATGAATGTATGCTACCCCCTGACTTGACAGTCTTTCAAAACCTCTATCACTCTTTTGACTTCTCCTTTAGGCTATGGACTGTTTATTATGACCCTCTTTAAAAGCTTGATAGTCCTCATTTTGTGGCCATTTACAAGGCACACAAACCTAGTGGCTAGATAACATAACCTCCTTATTTAGTCTTCATGACTGTTTCCTTGCAAGGTCACTGTCCTTTTACCATATGAGCTAACCGTTTTTGCTTGCATTCTCCTGACCCTTGATACTAGACCATCTGCATTCTTTACAAAGACTCTTCTTAAATCTTTCAGAGACTATTTTATCAAACATGTTAGGAAAATATGTGTATGTGATTGATGTTCTTTATTATCCTGTTGCTTTCTTGAAGGTCCATGTGATACTAACAGGTTTATTGCATCTAAAAATCAGACTGTATGTTCGTAGATATGTCATATGTGATATGATGCCTCCTCATTTCTCTAACATTAGTTTTCACCCTCTAATGCAGATAACTAGTGGCAACAAGGAGATAGCAGCTAGATGCAGGACACGAGGACAACACTGGATGATGCAAAACAAAACAAACAAGACCAAGACTCGTCATTCAGGCAATGACGAGTCGCCCTATAACATTTGCACATTTATTTCTTTAATTTTCTATAAGTGTATAGTCTTTATTTTCATTTGCAATGAATCAGTTAGTCTCACGGCTTGTGTGAGACCTTATACATTTATTTGTCCAATAAAGATTACTTTTCCTCTAAAAGATTTGTACAATCTTTCAAATAAGTTATGCATCTAAAATGCAAATTGGCACTATAATCTGAGTTTGTTTTATTTGTGCACATGGATATAATAGAATACCAATAAAATGTACCTCTTTCTTTCTTTAAAACTTCAAAAGCTCTACCTGATTGAGCTAGTAGTGAAATTAGGTAACATTTTTGGCAACATCTGCTATATGTTTGCCTACTAATCAAACCAGTTGCCTAGACCTTATCCATTGGGCATGGGGTCACTCAGAGACTTTTAAAACACTTGGACAATAAATTTCTAACTTCTGCAACTCAGCAGAACAAAGCATGATACCTTGAAAACCCTACTCTACCTAATAGAACTCAGGTCAAACTGACTAACTGTGCAAAACAACACTTGGAGGAAAAAATCTACTTAGTTACTAACCCTACTCTACATTAACCAACAAAGACATCAACTCAAATGAAACCATTCACTGGTTGGGTGAAGTAGCTGTCATTTGTACATAATTTACAACATTTGCCTTGCTTGAGGATAGCTAGAAAGAGATGAAACATGAATAGAAATTCAACAAAGAGCTATAATACCTCTTGAAGAACATACATAAGTTCACTAACCTTTTCATATGGAATATAAACATTCCTGTCCTGAGGTAGAAAAGTGACTTGAAGCTTCTCTCCCCTAGCTATACCTTCATGCTTGGGTGCAAGCAATATATCAATATTCTTATTGGTCTCCATTATGACTAGATGCCTAATTGGGCATCCTCTAGAAAGAGTAAATTCAAAACTCTCCATGCTGGTTCCTTATTGTTCCAAATCATGTTGTTGTTCCTCCTCTTATTTTTTATCTTCTACTTCAAATGGTGTTGGCTCTATATCCAAAGTTGGGCAAAAAGAGGCTTTCTCATGAGTCAAAATAGACTTTAGATCATCCCAAAATGAAATTACCTCATGAGCCAAAGCTTCATTCTCATATTGACTTTCATGAACCAGCAACTCATTACGCTGTTTAACTATTGCAAGGTGTGACCCTTGGTCTTCTTGTTCAACGCTGCGCTACGGTGGTTTGTGACAAGGGCTTAACCACCTCCCGTGCTTGTTAAGTCAAGTGGTTGTATCAGGCATTAATAGGTCAATCTTTTGGTGCAACAGCAACTAACAGTTGGTATCAGAGACAAGGTCACGGGTTCAAACCCCGCGCTTGCGCTAGGGGGGTTGTTGCAAGGTGTGACCCTTGGTCTTCTTGTTCAGCGCTGCGCTGTGGTGGTTTGTGACAAGGGCTTAACCGCCTCCCATGCTTGTTAAGTCAAGTGGTTGTATCGAGCATTAATAGGTCGATCTTTTGGTGCAATGACAACTAACATTAACATCTTGTAGTTGTCCCAAGTCTTGTGTTATCACAATCTTATCTTCTTCATTTTGTTCAACAAATGAAGGTAGCCCATCATACCAAAACATATCAACCTCTTTTCCACCAAGCTCCTCATGTTCATTTATCTCCTCTACAGGTTGTTCCTGCTCTTGTTCAAACTTGTGAACTTGCTGTCCTGATTTATCATGATTGGTGACTTCTTCCAGCAGGTCTAATTCTTTGTCATCCAATTTGGAGACAAAAACTTCAAGGTCATCCCAAAATGAATCTTCCCCACACTCTTCATGAGATTCTGATGGAGGAGGATTGTTTTCTACTTCATAACAGCTCTCAACCAGTTGTGTAGGTTCCAAGAAAGGTCTACTTTCATACTCTTTTACTTGATTCGTGACCCCATTGTCAGACTGCTTAGTTTTAATCAGCAACTCCTCATATTGTTGAGCATTTTCCTGCTAGTCCAAAATTGCTAATAAGTTGGGTACCTGAATGCTTTCCTCATGTTGTTCAACAAAAATAGGTAGGTGATCAAGAAAAAAGACCAATTCTTCTCCTCCATGTTGTGCCTTCTCCAATGAAAATTGGGCATCCTGTCTTTATAACTAAAGACCTTTACCTTGCAACCTCTGTACGCTGCTTTCGTTCATTTTATAAACAACATTAGAAAACTTTTCAAATGAATCAAAATGTAAGGGATTCAGTGACAAGCCTAATCCTACATCATCTTCACATGCGTTATGCTCATATTTGGCTGGGGACATGGTACAAACAATAGCAACCTCTTACTCCACATCTGATTTTTCATCTTCCTGATATTGGATTGGTATGGTAGGGGTAGCCTTAACAAGATTTGGCATTTTATAATCAGGATACCTAGTCCAAGAAGGCTGCCAAATTTTTTTAGTACTTTGATGGCTTGGTTCAAGTTCTTGATATGACTGAAACTGAGGATTAATGGATTGATTTGACTAATTTTGTTCATTCATGGGCTCCTGTTGTAAAGCATATTCTTACTGCCTCTTTATGTCATTCAGTTGCTTGGTCCAATCAAGCAATATGTTCTTGATATTTGCAATCTCAAGTCTCTCATCATTTTGAAGCTGATTGGGAAAGTAGTATTGCTAGTTTGGCATAAAATGGAATTCTTGAGGCTGGTCATGGGCATACACTGGCTGCCATGGAGTTTGTGCAAGGGTGGGGGGGTGGTAAGCATGATAGACTTGTTGGTTTGGACTAAAACCAGCTATGTGACCACTATGATACAGCTCATAAGATGGTGTATGAATAGGATTTTCATGAAATGGTGGAAAGTAAGACATATTTCTTTGAAATGAAGACATATTGCAGCATTTATATGAGTTGAAAACTCATTGAAAACCTTCACAATAAAATCAAGTCTAATTTTTAGTAAAATAAGTACATACCAACACTTGTCTTCTTGAAACCAGTAGATATTTCTTTCCAGAGTTGCCAAGTGTGTGTTTTCCTTGCCTCCCAAGGCAGGTTTTGCTAACATACACAACAATAATAGCAATGCATGAACTGTTCTACACTAGTTTTCACTAAACCAAAGCTTCGAAGTTGCCATGTATGTATTTAAAATAACTCAAAAGGCTGAAATCAGCTGCTGTACATACCAAACAACAGTGAAATGATGTACAAAAAGAACTAAAAATTAGTTCTGGTCCCACCGAGCATGCCAAAAATTGTTTTCAATGAGATTTCCACCTTGTTGAACATGAAGTTCAACAATCTATTGAAACATGGGAAGACCTCTAAAGTTGTGGGTAACTTAAAACAGAGGTCAACCTCCGGAGAAGGTCGGCTCCCTATGGTGTCACCTAAAAACTAATTTCTATCCTACTGCTTTGATGAGGAAAAGGGTAAAGAAAAGATTGCATGAAAATGAAACCTACAACTAAGGTGATGCACCAAAACTAACTAGAACCTGTAAACACGGCTTGCATACACAATTTCAATAATGACTGAATTAGGGTTACACAACTCACTTTCGTATGTCTTTGCATAAATACATTATAAGGAGGTTAAAATGTTTAAACCTTTAGAAGGAAAGAAGTTTCACAACTAAAAGTGTTTGCAGTCTTGACATAGATTATAACTTGCAACAACATACCTTTCTGCAAAAAGGTGCTTGGCATGAGACAAAATTACAAGGAAATAAACAAAACTTCACAAGTAACTCGATCAATCAATTGGATACACACAATAAAGCATAAAGTGAGAAGGCAAAATACTCATAATCATTGATGTCCAAGGTCACCACTAGTATACATGTCCACAATGAGTTAAAAAATTGTCAAAATCTGAGCAAGGATTGTCAAAATCACAAGTCTCCAGAAACTACATAGTAAGAACTAGTTCCAAATGAATCACATAAGTGACTATATCCATATCCAAGGTAGTTGCATTAAAATAGGGTTTCTAACTATTTTGGGTCAGATACCCTCAAAAAGCCTAAAATATAGCACCTAAATCTCCTCCAAAAGAGCTCACAATGAGGGAAAAAGTCAATCATGACTTGGTTTAACATGATGACACATAAAACCAACCCCAAAAAGCTCCTATTTGCTCTCCAAGGTCAATAAAACCCAGTCAATCCTCACCTAAATTTCTTGCACATGTTGGACAACTCTCACAACTTCCTCCTGTATGCTTGGCATGTGTTTACCAACCTCCTCCAATCTCCCTATATGCTTGCAAAACATATTAATACTCATGCCTTCATGCAAATATTCGAACCATCTGATCTACCACCTTTAGTCCTCATGCCAAAAAGAGAAGTAAAAAGGCATCGAGCCTTATTGTTTCATGATAATTTGCTTTGACTTCATGAAAAGATTAAAAAGTGACAAAAGCTAAGTCTTTGGCCTCACGGGCCCTGGCGATAATCATTAGGTTTATGACTTTTACAAGTCTTGACCACGGCTTGTGAAACGTTGCAATGATTTAACAAAAATCCAAGCCAAAAGGTTAAATGAAAATGCTCATTCGAGCTCTATTGAAAGAAAAAAGAGTTTTGAAACCCTAATCATCATTTTCATTTGTGTTTGTCAGTGGTTCTCTCTCCACTGCCTCCATGGATGAGGGTTTGCAACAAAACTTGAGCATTCTTTACTCTGCTACCAATTATGTTTCAAAGGCAACATGCAAGGCAAACTTTTGTGCACCATTTGTATCCCTTTTCTCCATTCCTCAGATGGATTTGGCTTTTGGCTATAGGTAAAAAAAAAATCTTCTGATGCATGATTTTTAATCTCTACTTTTTTTTCCTCTATCACTACAACTTGAGGGCTGCCATGGACTTCTTTCTGAGTTCATTACAAAATTAAAACCTCGGCCTCTCTGAGAAATATAAAGGTGAGTTTTCTTTTTTGTTGATATTAACTTTCTCTGCTCCTTTCAGTGTATCTTCTTTTCCTCATGAGCCTCAACTAGCCTTAGCTATTTGCAACTATCAAAAAGAACAAAGGTTTTCATTTTTGTTTACTTATTACACCCTACTATATCCGGTTCTTTTCTGTATCATTATTTTCCTTATATTTCTAGCAAAAATGGAATGAACGAAGGTTTTTACTTTAGATTTGTAAATTTTCAATGAAAATCCTACCTAGGCATGATTAAAATAATCTTCTTCCTGTAACTTTTAGACCACAATAACCCTCTATACTGTCTTTGGTGACTATTACCTTCATGCTAATGACTAACTCTTATCAGCTGCTTCATTCATGAGTCTTTCTTAGGCTGTCTCTACAGATTTGGAATAGTCACTTTATGTTGTTCTCTGTCTTAGCTCGGGTACTATCTTTTTATGCTTTTGAAGGTTCAAACTTGCATCATGTTCTTTCTTCCTCACTATCTTAATATAGCATAACTTATGCTTCTGTCATTAGTAGTCCCTGTGGACTGTACCTCTATTCCTCTATTCCTCTGTTTTACCCCTTAGCTTCTTCTCTGCAACATATGCCCATTGACTAACAAGACAAAGAAGCTACAAGTTTGTTTCATGGCTTTAAAAAACATCTCTTCATGTGCTCTGTCCTGTGATATGGTTCATGATGGTCTTTCACATCTATATGACCATCACCAACCATTGCAGTCACTGTTTATGAGGAGTTTCACTATCAAAAAAAACATCTATACACATTTTACACACTGTCTCAGTGAATGGTCATGCAGATCTAGAACATTCACATCTTTTCTCATGCATTTACAACTTCACTATTTTCTACCATTTCTACTTGCTACCCTCATGTGACCTCTTGTATGACACTCTTTCTTTAGTTTGTTGTTCTTGTGACTGCTATGCATGATTGTATGCTACCCCCTAACTTGACAGTCCTTCAAAACCTCTATGACTCTTTTGACTGCTCCTTTAGGCTATGGACTATTCATTATGACCCTCTTTAAAATCTTGATAGTCTTCATTTTGTGGCCATTTACAAGGCACACAAACCTAGTGGCTAGATAACCTCCTTGTTTAGTCTTTATGAATGTTACCTTGCCAGGTCACTATCCTTTTACCTTATGAGCTGATTGTTTTTGCTTGCATTCTCCTGACCCTTGATACCAGACCATCTACATTCTTTACAAAGACTCTTCTTAAATCTTTCAAAGACTATTTTATTAGACTTCTAAGGACTGTATACAGGGTTGGATCATCTCTGCATTGTTATCTCTTTCTAGGAATGGACAACATCTTATGATTTTCATACCTTATATTGCCTTTTACAATGTCCTCACTAGTTACCTTGACAATCCTCTTTATACACAAACTCTTCTCATAGAACCTTCATTTCCATATACACAGGACTGTGACTTATGTAAGCTAAAAATATAGAGTCTAAAAATGTATTTCTTCATTGTCACAACCTCAATACTCTATGTAGACTGCTAGGTCTTTAACAAGGCATTAGAAACCATAGCCAACTATTATCATGGCTTCACCAACTCTTCAAAGGCATTGATAATGTCTCAAAGGATTTTACAAGTCAGTATAGTGTTGACAAAGCCATCACTATCTGACAATACTCTCCTGAAACCCACCTTCCAATGTATATCTCTACAGATCTCTGAATATCATATATGACTGTTATAATACCTTCTGTATCTCTATATAGTCACTGTATTCTATGCATTTATTCATCATTCATGGGATCTCTTCATGACAGTCACTTTTGTTGCCTACTGGTGATTTCTACTTTACTATTTATGAGGGATCAAAGAATGTGTCTAACTATTTGTATTGACTATGACTGCTCTTATGCATCTTAATTTTATGCTGATCTCCAATTTGAGGTTCTGTATGTTCTATGATTGTCTTCAATGGCCTGTTAAACATGCTTCTCACAGGCATAACTATTTTCCTTTCTGGTCTGCTTCTTCAAACTCTGGCATAGTCCTTATTAATTATGACTGTCACTGCTGAAAAATGTCTCTCTATCTGTTGTGATAGCTTATATTGTATTCTTGGAAACTATCATCTGATAAATGATGATCATTGTGCTATATGACTATGACTATGGTATAATGCACTCCCTGCATGACAAAGTTGTCTTGGTCTTTAACATGTTGAATTTTTTGAGATAGTATATGTGAGGTATCATTTCTTAGGCCCTTCAAAATATGACTAGTGATTAGCCCTTATATGAAGGGCTGCTACTTCAGTTGCATTCATTGTGGGTTGGAAACCACCTGCATTCAATAATTGTTGACATCCATAATGCATGGAACCATGATTATCTTCTGTTGATTACTTCATTCAGCTGCATCACTGTATTTTCCATTTACATTGCATTGTTGTTTAGGACAACATGTTGATAAGATAGCCTTGATCATGTACATACTGTAACATTGATCATCATGTAAATTATGGCAGCTTCTGATTACACTTGTTGATTCATGTTCTCTCTCTCTCTCTCTCTCTCTCTCTCTCTCTCTCTCTCTCTCACACACACACACACACCCATATATATATATATGTGTGTGTGTGTGTGTGTGTGTGTGTGTGTGTGTTCATACTGTGCCTTCATGGAATAATACATCATTGCATTGGTTTAATCTTTCTATGCCTCTTTAAAGCACAATAAGATAGCATGTTGAGCTCAACCCTTGTGGCAGCTACATTTAACCCACATGCTAAAATCAGATAAACAAGTCAGTAACATAACTTGCTCTATACCTGTACAGGAAACAAACATGTTAGGAAAATATGTGCGTGTGATTGATGTTCTTGATTATCTTGTTGCTTTCTTGAAGGTCCATGTGATACTGATGGGTTTATTGCATCTGAAAATTAGACTTTATGTTCGTAGATATATGTCATATGTTATATGATGCCTTGTCATTGCTCTAACATCTGTTTTCACCCTCTAATGCAGATAACTAGGGGCAGCAAGGAGATAACAGTTGGCTGCAAGATACGCGGACAACACGGGATGACGTAAAACAAAACAAACAGGACCAAGACTCTTCAGTCAGGCAATGACGAGTCACCCTATAACATTTGCACATTTATTTCTTTAATTTTCTATAAATGTATAGTCTTTATTTTCATTTACAATGAATCAGTTAGTCTCACGACTTGTGTGAGACCTTACACATTTATTTTTCCAATAAAGATTACTTTTCTTCTAAAGGATTTGTACAATCTTTCAAATAAGTTATGCATCTAAAATGCAAATTGGCACTATAATTTGAATTTGTTTTATTTATGCACATGGATATAATAGAGTAGCAATAAAATGTACCTCTTTCTTTCTTTAAAACTTCAAAAGCTCTACCTGATTGAGCTAGTAGTGAAATTAGGTAATATTTTTGGTGACATCTACTATATGTTTGCCTACTAAACATCAGACCAGTTGCCTAGACCTTATCCATTGGGCATGGGGTCACTCAAAGACTTTTAAAACACTTGGACAATGGATTTTTGACTTCTGCAACTCAGCAGAACAAAGCATGATAACTTGAAAACCCTACTCTACCTAACAGAACTCAGGTCAAACTAACTAACTATGCAAAACAGAACTTGGAGGAAAAAGCCTACTTAGTTACTAACCCTACTCTACATTAACCAACAAAGACATCAACTCAAACGAAACCATTCACTGGTTGGGTGAAGTAGCTGCCATTGCTACATAATTTACAACGTTTGCCCTGCTTGAGGACAGCTAGAAAGAGATGAAACATGAATAAAAATTCAACAAAGAGTTGTAATACCTCTTGACGAACATACATAAGTTCACTAACCTTTTCATATGAAATATAAACATTCTTGTCTTGAGGTAGAAAAGTGACTTGAAGCTTCTCTCCCCTAGCTGTACCTTCATGCTTGGGTGCAAGCAAGATATCAATATTCTTATTGGTCTCCATTATGACTAGATGCCTAATTGGGCATCCTCTAGAAAGAGGAAATTCAGAACTCTCCATGCTGGTTCCTTGTTGTTCCAAATCATGTTGTTGTTCCTCCTCTTATTTTTTATCTTCTGCTTCAAATGGTGTTGGCTCAATATCCAAAGTTGGGCAAAAAGAGGCTTCCTCATGAGTCAAAATAGACTTTAGATCATCCCAAAATGAAATTACCTCATGAGCCAAAGCTTCATTCTCATATTAACTTTCATGAACCAGCAACTCATTACACTGTTTAACATCTTGTAGTTGTCCCAAGTCTTGTGTTATCACAGTCGTATCTTCTTCATTTTGTTCAACAAATTAAGGTAGCCCATCATACCAAAACATATCAGCCTCTTTTCCACCAAGCTCCTCATGTTCATTTATCTCCTCTACAGGTTGTTCCTACTCTTGTTCAAACTTGTGAACTTGATGTCCTGATTTATCATGATTGGTGACTTCTTCTAGTAGATCTAATTCTTTGTCATCTAATTTGAAGACAAAAACTTCAAGGTCATCCCAAAATGAATCTTCCTCTCACTCTTCATGAGATTCTGATGGAGGAGGATTGTTTTCTACTTCATAATAGCTCTCAACCAGCTGTGTAGGTTCCAAGAAAGGTCTACTTTCATACTCTCTTACTTGATCCGAGACCCCATTATCAGACTGCTTAGTTTTAATCAGCAACTCCTCATATTATTGAGCATCTTCTTGATGGTCTAAAATTGCTAATAAGTTGGGTACCTGAATGCTTTCCTCATCTTGATCAACAAAAACAGGTAAAGACCAATTCTTCTCCTTCATGTTGTGCCTTCTCAAATGACAATTGGGCATCCTATCTTTGCAACCTAAGACCTTTACCTTGCAACCTCTGTACGCTACTTTCATTCATTTTATAAAAAACATTAGAAAACTTTTCAAATGAATCAAAATGTAAGGGATTCAGTGACAAGCCTGATCCTACATCCTCTTCACATGCGTTATGCTCATATTTGGCTAGGGACATGGTACAAACAACAGCAACCTCTTGCTCCACATCTAATTTTTTATCTTCCTAATCTTGGACTGGTATGGAAGGGGTAGCCTTAACAAGATTTGGCATTTTATAATCAGGATACCTAGTCCAAGAAGGCTACCATGGTTTTTCAGTACTTTGATGGCTTGGTTCAAGTTTTTGATATGACTGAAACTGAGGATTAATGGACTGGTTTGACCAATTTTGTTCATTCATGGGCTCCTATTGTAAAGCATATTCTTACTGCCTCTTTATGGCATTCAACTGCTTGGTCTAGTCAAGCAATATGTTCTTGATATTTGCAATCTTGAGTCTCTCATCATTTTGAAGCTGATTGGGAAAGTAGTATTGCTGGTTTGGCATAAAATGGGATTCTTGAGGCTGGTCATGGGCATACACTGGCTGCCATGGAGTTTGTGCAAGGGTGGGAGGGTGGTAAGCATGATAGACTTGTTGGTTTGGACTAAAACTAGATATGTGACCATTGTGATACAGCCCATAAGATGGTGTATGAACAAGATTTTCATGAAATGGTGGAAAGTAAGACATATTTCTTTGAAATGAAGACATATTGTAGCATTTATATGAGCTGAAAACTCATTGAAAACCTTCACAATAAAATCAAGTCTGATTTTTAGTAAAATAAGTACATACCAACACTTGTCTTCTTGAAACCAGTAGATATTTCTTTCCAAAGTCGCTAG
Organism: Cunninghamia lanceolata; assembly: GCA_027924645.1. Classification (NCBI taxonomy): domain Eukaryota; kingdom Viridiplantae; phylum Streptophyta; class Pinopsida; order Cupressales; family Cupressaceae; genus Cunninghamia; species Cunninghamia lanceolata. The sequence goes on along the minus strand of BSBN01000178.1, from coordinate 3,230,751 downwards.
GTGTGTGTTTTCCTTGCCTCCCAATGCAGGTTTTGCTAACATACACACCAATAACAGCAATGCATGAACTGTTCTACACTAGTTTTCACTAAACCAAAGCTTCAGAGTTGCTAGGTATGTATTTAAAATACCTCAAAAGGCAGAAATCCGCTATTGTACATACCAAACAGTAGTGAAATGATGTACAATAAGAACTCAAAATTAGTCCTAGTCCCACCAGGCATGCCAAAAACTGTTGTCAATGAGATTTGCACCCTGTTGAACTTGAAGTTCAACAATCTATTGAAACATGGGAAGACCTCTAAAGCTGTGGGTAACTTAAAATAGAGGTCAACCTCCGGAGAAGGCCAGCTTCCTATAGTGTCACCTAAAAACTAATTTCCATCCTACTACTTTGACGAGGAAAAGGGTAAAGAAAAGATTGCATGAAAATGAAACCTACAACTAAGGTGATGCACCAAAGCTAACTAGAACCTATAAACACAGCTTGCATACACAATTTCAACAATGACTGAAGTAGGCTTACACAACTCACTTTCGTATGTCTTTGCATAAATACTTTCTAAGGAGGTTAATATGTTTAAACCTTTAGAAGGAAAGAAGTTTCACAACTAAAAGTGTTTGCATTCTTGACATAGATTATAACCTGCAACAACATACCTTTCTGCAAAAAGGTGCTTGGCATGAGACTAAATTACAATGAAATAAACAAAACTTCACAAGTAACTCGATCAATTAATTGGATACACACAATAAAGCACAAAGTGAGAAGGCAAAATACTCATAATCATTGATGTCCAAGGTCACCGCTGGTATACTTGTCCACAATGAGTTACAAAACTATTAAAATCTAAGCAAGGATTGTCCAAATCACAAGTCTCCAGAAACTACATAGTATGAACTAGTTACAAATGAGTCACATAAGTGAATATATCCATCTCCAACGTAGTTGCATCAAAATAGGGTCTCTAACTATTTTGGGTCGGATGCCCTCAAAAAGCCTAAAATATAGCACCTAAATCTCCTCCAAAAGAGCTCACAATGAGGGAAAAAGTCAATCATGACTTGGTCTAACATGATGACACATAAAACCAACCCCAAAAAGCTCCTATTTGCTCTCCAAAGTCAATAAAACCTAGTCAATCCTCTCCTAAATTTCTTGTACATGTTGGACAACTCTCACAACTTCCTCCTAAATGCTTGGCATGTGTTTACCAACCTCCTCCAATCTCCCTATATGCTTGCAAAACTTATTAATACTCATGCCTTCATGCAAATATTCGAACCATCTGATCTACCACCTTTAGTCCTCGTGCCAAAAAGGGAAGTAAAAAGGCATCAAGCCTTATTGTTTCATGATAATTTGCTTTGACTTCATGAAAAGATTAAAAAGTGACAAAAGCTAAGTCTTTGGCCTCACAAGCCCTGGCATAATCATTAGGTTTGTGGCTTTTAAAAGTCTTGACCATGGCTTGTGAAAAGTTGCAATGATTTAACAAAAATCCAAGTCAAAAGGTTAAAAAAAATGCTCATTCGAGCTCTATTGAAAGAAAAAAGGGTTTTGAAACCCTAATCATAATTTGCATTTGTGTTTGTCGGTGGCTCTCTCTCCATTGCCGCCATGGATGAGGGTTTGCAGAAAAACTTGAGCATTCTTTACTTTACTACCAATTATATTTCAAAGGCAACATGCAAGGTAAACTTTTGTGCACCATTTGTATCCCTTTTCTCCATTCCTGAGATGGATTTCGCTTTTGGCTACAGCTAAAAAAAAATATCTTCTGATGCATCATTTTTAATCTCTGTTTTTTTTTCCTCTATCACTACAACTTGAGGGCTGCCATGGACTTCTTTCTGAGTTCATTACAAAATTAAAACCACGGCCTTTCTGATAAATATAAAGGTGAGTTTTCTTTTTTGTTGATATTAACTTTCTCTGCTCCTTTCAGTGTATCTTCTTTTCCTCATGAGCCTCAACTTGCCTTAGCTATTTGTAGCTTTCAGAAAGAACAAAGGTTTTAATTTTTGTTTACTTATTACACCTCACTATAGTTGGGTCTTTTCTATATCATTATTTTCCTTATATTTCTAGCAAAAAATGGAATGAATGAAGGTTTTTACTTCAGATCTGCAAATTTTCAATGAAAATCCTACCTAGGCATGATTAAAATAATCTCCTTCCTATAACTTTTAGAACACAATAACCCTCTACACTGCCTTTGGTGACTATTATCTTCATGCTAATGACTAACTCTTATCAGCTGCTTCATTCATGAGTCTTTCTTAGGCTATCTCTGTAGATCTAGAACAGACACTTTATGTTGTTCTTTGTCTTAGGTCTGGTACTATCCTTTTATGCTTTTGAAGGTTCAAACTTGCATCACGTTCTTTCTTCCTCACTATCTTAATATAGCATAAATTATGCTTCTGTCATTAGTAGTCCCTGTGGACTCTATCTCTATTCCTCTGTTCCTCTGTTTTACCCCTTAGCTTCTTTTCTGCAACATATGCCCATTGACTAACAGACAAAGAAGCTGCAATTTTGTTTCATGGCTTTAAAAAACATCTCTTCATGCACTTTGTCCTGTGATATGGCTCATGATGATCTTTCACATCTATATGACCATCACCAGCTCTTGCAGTCACTATTTATGAGGATTTTCACTATCAAAAAAACATCTATACACATTTTACACACTATCTCAGTGAATGGTCATGCAGATCTGGAACAGTCACATATTTTCTCATGCATTTACAACTTCACTATTTTCTGCCATTTCTACTTGCTACCCTCATGTGACCTTGTGTATGAAACTCTTTCTATAGTTTGTTGTTCTTGTGACTACTATGCATGACTGTATGCTACCCCTTGACTTAACAGTCCTTTAAAACCTCTATCACTCTTTTGACTACTCCTTTAAGCTATGGACTATTCATTATGAACCTCTTTAAAAGCTTGATAGTCCTCATTTTGTGGCCATTTACAAGGCGCACAAACCTAGTGGCTAGATAACATAACCTCCTTGTTTAGTCTTCATGACTATTACCTTGCAAGGTCACTATCCTTTTACCTTATGAGCTGACTATTTTTTCTTGCATTCTCCTATCCATTGATACTAGACCATCTGCATTCTTTACAAAGACTCTTCTTAAATCTTTCAGAGACTATTTTATCAGACTTCTAAGGACTATATATAGGGTTGTGTCATCTCTGCATTGTTATCTTTTTCTAGGAATGGACAACATCTTATGATTTTCATACCTTATATTGCATTTTACACTGTCCTCACTAGTTACCTTGATAGTCCTCTTTATACACAACCTCTTCTCATAGAACCTTCATTTCCATATACACAGGACTATGCCTTATGTAAGATAAAAATATAGAGTCTAAAAATGTATTTCTTTATTGTCACAACCTCAATACTCTATGCAGACTGCTAGGTCTTTAACAAGGCATTAGAAACCATAGCCAACCATAATCATGGCTTCACCAACTCTTCAAAGGCATTGATAATGTCTTAGAGGATTTTACAAGTCAGTATAGTGTTGACAAAGCCATCACTATCTGACAGTGCTCTCCTGAAACCCACCTTCCAATGTATATCTTTGCAGATCTCTGAATATCATATATGACTGTTATAATACCTTTTGTATCTCTAGACAGTCACCATATTCTATGCATTTATTCATCATTCATGGGATCTCTTCATGACAGTCACTTTTGTTGCCTACTGGTGATTGCTACTTTACTATTTATGAGGGATCAAAGAATGTGCCTCACTATCTGTATTGACTATGACTTCTCTTATGTATCTTCATTTTATTCTGATCTCCAATTTGAGGTACTGTATGTTCTATGATTGTCTTCAATGACCTGTTAAACATGCTTCTCATGGGCATAACTATTTTCCTTTGTGGTCTACTACTTCAAACTCTGCCATAGTCCTCATTCTTTATGACTGTTACTACTGAAAAATGTTTCTCTATCTGTTGTGATAGCTTATATTGTATTCTTGGAAACTATCATCTGATAAATGATGATCATTGTGCTATATGACTGTGACTATGGTATAATGCACTCCTTGCATGACAAAGCTATCTTGGTCTTGGACATGTTGAATTTTTTGGGATAGTACATGTGAGGTATCATTTCTTAGGCCCTTCAAAACATGACTATCGATTAGCCCTTATATGAAGGTTTACTACTTTAGTTGTATTCATTGTGGGTTGGAAACCACCTACATTCAATAATTGTTGACATCCATAGTGCATGGAACCATGATTAGCTTCTGCTAATTACTTCATTCAGCTGCAACACTGTATTTTCCATTTACATTGCATTGTTGTTTAGGACAGCATGTTGATAAGATAGCCTTGATCATGTACATACTGTAACATTGATCATCATGTAAATTATGACAGCTTATGATTACACTTGTTGATTCATGCTATCTCATACACACATATATATGTTCATACTGTGCCTTCATGGAATAATACATCATTGCATTGGTTTAATCTTTCTATGCCTCTTTAAAGCACAATAAGACAGCATGCTGGGCTCAACCCTTGTGGGAGCCACAATTAACCCACATGTTGAAATTAGATAAACAAGTCACTAACATAACTTGCTCTATACCTACACAGGAAACAAACATGTTAGGAAAATATGTGTATGTGATTCATGTTCTTGATTATCCTATTGCTTTCTTGAAGGTCCATGTGATACTGACGGGTTTATTGCATCTAAAAATTAGATTGTATGTTCATAGATAAATGTCATATGTTATATGATGCCTCATCATTTCTCTAACATCAGTTTTCACCCTCTAATGCAGATAACTAATGACAGCAACGAGATAATAGTTGGATACAAGATACACAGACAACATGGGATGATGCAAAACAAAACAAAGAGGACCAAGACTCATCATTCAGGCAATGACGAGTCACCTTATAACATTTGCACATTTATTTCTTTAATTTTCTATAAATGTATAGTCTTTATTTTCATTTGTAATGAATCAGTTAGTCTCACGGCTTGTGTGAGACCTTATACATTTATTTTTCCAATAAAGATTACTTTTCCTCTAAAAGATTTGTACAATCTTTCAAATAAGTTATGCATCTAAAATGCAAATTAGCACTGTAATTTGAATTTTTTTATTTTTGCACATGGATATAATACAGCAACAATAAAATGTACCTCTTTCTTTCTTTAAAACTTCAAAAGCTCTACCTGATTGAGCTAGTAGTGAAATTAGCTAACACTTATTTTATCAGTTATTGTATCTTATTCATGGCTACGCCCTTGTACTTATGTATATTATTTTATGTAATTTGTACTCTCTTGAGAGAGATGATGTAAATTACATTAATGAGAAGAAAGGATATGTTCTATATTTGGCTTATGGTTTTCCGGTGTTGGTATCAGACCCGCTTGTACTATGATGATCATTATGGCTCTATGTTTAAAGGTGGAAATGGGTATTAGGAACATTTGAATTTGGTGGTTAAAATGAAGGTAGTTTTAGCGATGTTTACAAGGAGGGTGATTTAGTCCTCTCCTTTGGGTTGTACATTTGGCCATACTTGGCCATGAATGTTGCTGATCTATCGAGTCAACAACTGTATTATGTGTATGTTATCCCTTTTTATTAAAAAAAAACATACTCTTGCCCTCTTTTGGCTCTTACCCTTCGAGGTTGCATGGTGGGATGTTCAGGCTAATGATCTACCACTTCCACTCTTGGAATATCGTATAGATACCAATTCCCTACTGGGTGCTTGTAATCATCCTTGCTATCACTCTTCAGTCTTTTTCATAAATAAAGAGATTTCACATCGACTAGGAATTTAGTTTCTTCTAGATGACCTGATTATGATTAAGAATGAATTTCCTCCCTCACAAGGTTTCTAAAATCTATAAAGTTAGGAATATACCAAATGCATTTTCTACAATTTACTCCCTTACACAATCCATCAGAGGCCCATCCTGTTAGGGTTAGCCGGCAGAAGATATCAATTAAATGCAAATAAAGATTAAATAGAGAAATGGAGATACACATAAATAATAATAGCGAGAGACAAGTTTTAACGTGGTTCACCCAAACTCGGGCTACATCCACCAAACAGAGAGTCCAATATTATTATCCAGTAAATCAAACCGATTACAATCAGCAATCCCTGCAACTCAATACCGCTGCCCCTTGACCCCGTAGGAATTTGGGGGGAAACCGCGCTGATAAAAGTGGGGTAAATATAACCTCTGAGTCTGATTAGGCTCCATATAACAACACATCCAAGACATGATAGAGGTGAACATTGCACGAAACATAGTGAACAACCAAAAATGCTCTAGTATAGCCACCCCAATAATTTAAATCAATATCGAAGTATAAGCAATTTCATTTTCAACAATAAGTCAAAAGGCTGAGCTCAATAAATCAAATTTTGACCAACTAGTCATAAAATAAATAATCTTCAAAATTCAATGGCTAGACCATTCCAAAAATAAAGGAATAAAACAAGGAAAATTCATGCAAGTATTTAAAAAGGAATTTTATGAAAAAATTCAAGAAGTGTCAAAATCAAAAGATACACTGACTATGCACTACCGGACTACCTGAGTCACTAACAAGGGAGTAGATTGTTGTATTGCACTCGAGTTTTCCAAAAACTTATAGTGGTTTAGAGACCATGCTACTAGCACAATAATAAATAAGTCCCTAAAGACTTTCATTATACTCAAAAATCAAAAGATTAAAACACATCCACCCTTACATCGTGGAATATCTATCGTTCATCACATAGATGATACTATAAGGTGGTGTTACAACAACACACAAGGACTTCAGTTGTAACACACACCTCTTTCCTTTCTTTACAAAACTCTATTCCCTACCTCTTAGAATAGTTTAATTAAATCAAAATTATCTAAATAGCTCAGTGATGATCACATTCATCATTACAATTATACTTTATATCTCCACCAAGAGACAAAAAACATAGCTCTCAACTTTTGTCCAAAAATGCTATGAAAATAACTAATAACTTCTCCTTGTATCTATTACGAATTATCTTGCAAACTCCATGCAGAATCTAACAAAAGAATGATACTAATCCCACTCTTTAGTCATCCAAAATATTGCCTGAGAGGATCCTCTCTATTTATGTCCTCTACTACATATTGACACCTTTTTCCAATAGGCTTCATGAGTAATTAAGGAACTCTTGTTCTCCTCTAATTATGCACGATTCTTTATATATGGTAATTAGTTTTTTCATAAATCTTGGAGAAGCATTTCCAAGTCCTGTATTATTTTTCCAAGAATTCTATTCCAATACATCACTACTTGTCCTTTATTAGTAGTTTTATCCCTCTTGACTTATTCTAGTCCATCTAGGGGTTAGACAAGAACCCAATTTATCTACGTATCGTTGATACAATTTCTAGAATCTTCCAAACTCAGTTGCTTCTACACCTAGTTGATTACTTTAGGATCTTCCCATACTTAAGTTCTTGAGATATAAAAGTGATCTTGAATTCATATAGACACTGCTCTCCCTGAGCTCTTAGTCTAATAAGCAATTGACCAAGGTTTTACCTTTCTAGTAAAAATCTTGGAATCTTTCTGTTATATATCCTCAATAGAGTTAAATTGACTCATGGATTCATTAATTCCTCAGTTGGTTCTCTCTTAACCACTGGCTTGGTAAATGTTGGATAATAGTCCTTCTGATAATTTTCTTGGTTAGTCTACTATGGCATTCTTGCATAAAACTAGTTTCAACTTTAGACTCTCATAGCATAGTGAGCACATAGGTTCCAAAGTTAACCTGGTTAGCTCTGATACCACGTGTAACATGCCACTTGTTCTACCAAGTAAAAACAACTAAGTTTTAACCTAAGAGTTAATAAATCATGAATCCAATACATGAGTAATAAAATTTTTCCTTCCTTTATTTGATAAAATGCACATTTGAAACACATTCCAAACTTCCATTGCATAAATCAAATCACATTTCCTTAATAGAATAATTGAATATCTCTCATTACAATTTTTCATAACATAGATACATACAAGCTTCATGAGCTAACTAAAAAATAGAGATACACGATTTCACTTTGTTTGTCTTCAAATCTGAGCTACCAACTGCATGAGGGGAAGCATCACTCAAGTGCTTTTCCTCCATCCACGGACTATCTACGGTCCCCCACACATTTACCAAACTGGTAAACAGCCCTACCATTCGACGAAGGGATTGGTATGGTAACCTCATTGATAAACCTAAATTGAGCAAGGTGTTGTGTCCTACATAACTAGTATTGTCATACATTGCGGCTACAACCTACAACCATGATTGCCCTTCCTAGTATGTAAACCTAGATCATAGTGAACTGATAGTGTAAACAATGGCTACTTACACTACTTTAGCCAAAGTTTCATCACCCCTACCTCGGAATGGACGTCACACATTCACCCACCCTTCTATCTTGATTTGCAAAGACAACAATCTCTATACAAAAGTTATTCCCTTACCTATGAATCAACAAATCCTAGGAATAACCTCACTTAACAAATACATCATTCTCTATACATAGGATATTCCCTTTCCCATGGATCAACAAAGCCCAGGAATATCCCCACTTAACAATTACATCAAACTCTATTCTAGGTTACCTCCCTCTTCTATAGAACACATATCCCAAGGTTAACCTATCCCAAGATTCATTATGACACTTATGTCAAAGTAACACTACTTGTAAATTACAGTTTACTATCTTTCCCCTTATACAATTAACTAATCATACTCAAACTAATAATTATACATAAAGTCCCATATAGGTACAAATCTTTATTATTGAGGTTAACTTCACATTCACAATACAAATCTTTTACTAGATATATGTAAATATATATACTATTATATAATCAATCAAACAATACATCCCACAATAACAACAACACAAAATGCCTTGAAAAACATAAGAGCATAATGAAAGAGAAATCCCCATGCCTGTGATATAAGCTCCAAATGAATCTACGAGATTCCCTCTCTTAAGTTCCTTCCAATGAACTAGAACCTCCTCCAAAGTAAAACAACTCTCCTTCTAAACTTCCAAAACCTCTCCTCACAACTTCAAGCAAAAATGGCAAAAACTCTGAATGCTAACTCAAAATGAAAATGGCAAAATATGAATGCTCTTGGCTAAAACTTGTGTGTGTAGAATGAGTGAGAGAGCTCCTCTTTTTATACTAAAAAATCCAAGAGAGCTCAAGCTACAAACTAGCTTGTAAATGTGACACAACTCCACCTAATTAGAAACTGAATTTAGAGGTGTCAAAATAATAATAAAAATAAGACACTTAATCAATCTCAAAAAAATCAGACTTCTAAAAGATTTAACACTCTTTATAAAATTGCCACATAAAAAACCACATTTCCTATTTCATAGTAAAAATTGGTTTCAAAGAAATAGTCAAATGCACGTTGGAAAAATAATGTAAAACTTAAATAATTACATAAATGATTTTCCTACTCCCTTAAGTGCTCAAGGAAAAGTCAAAACTACAAAAGGAATTGTTTACAAACTCTCTAAAAGAAACATATGTTATACATACTTATGTGCTTACATGAGCACTTTGAAAGGCATAGAGTAAGGCTTTTATTCCTTACCTATTGATCTCCCCAACGGTTATACCATGTGCTCTAAGGTGAGCATTAGTCTTACTCCACCTTGTCTAGGTCATGTGCCATATACATGGGCGCTTACATGCCTTAACATGCCTTTCAAACTATATAAAACATATATTTATTTATTTATTTATTTATTTATTTATTTATTTATATTTATATTTATCTAAATATATATATATATATTATAATTACTTTTTTTTAAAACATAAGAATATAATAATATTATATTATATTATATATATATATCACAAAAATCACTTATAACATATTATTCATAAATTCATTTATTGTCCTAAAAATCTTCATAGATAAAATATCATAAAATGCATATACAGCAAAGAGATGATAATTCTCGCATAGTCCAATCGATATTTCCATTTCTATGAGCAATACACTCATGAATGTACGTAGGTACGTCTACCTATGTATATTCATGCTTGTATCGACTCGTGTATAAGAACATATTGTGGATTCGCATGAGCTATAGTTATCACAATAAAACCTTACTCAAACAACCAAACACTTAATGACATGTAGGTTCAAATCAACCAAATCAAGAATCAAGAGTCACAACTTAGATCACATACTACTACCCAAACTGACTCGACACAACTTAGATCAAAATAGGATGGTGTGTGTGTGTGCTTGCTCAATCTAGGTTTCTCTAGGGTTACCAGACCAAGTCCTTCTCCTGAGTGATACTTCCCCTCCCTTCCTGAGGAGCAACCTATTCCTGCATCCACTTAGATCACAGTAGTTAGCTGATCAAACTATAACCATTTGCTTCATACATTTTCCAACATTAATCATATATAATACAAGACATTGCATTATTCCATTTTTTCGTCATATTTCAAATCAAGATTTATAATACACAAAAAATGCAAAGATTTCATAAACATTCATTATTCAATCAAATTAACCAACCTAGGTAAATAGTAAATGGATAAAACACACGTGATGTAATACGAAGGACACAAAGCATTTGAATGTCATCAAGGGAGTACCAACAAAAGGATAGAGAACAGTGCAAGAACAACTTATGCAGAGGACGAACCGGTTGGATCACCTAGTTCAGTGGGAAAGGTGGAGAAAGGAGAGTCATTGGTCATAAGGAGAGCTTTATTTCAAGAAGAAACAACTGAGGAGCCACTGCAAAGGAAAAAAAAAATTCCAGACAAGATGCAAATTAGGAGATAAATGTTGTAAGGTTATCATTGACAGTGGTAGTACACAAATAATTTGGTTTTAGAGGAGATGGTGAAAAAGCTAAATCTAGAGAGATTGAAACATCTAAAGTCCTAAAAGATAGCATGGATTCAAGATGAGCACAAGGTACAGGTGAGTGAACAATGTCTAGTGAAATTTCATATAGGATCTTATGTTGATTGGGTATTGTGTGATATTATGCTAATGGATGTATGTCATATATTGTTGGGGAGACCATGGCATTATGATAGAAAGGCAATACATGATGGAAGGAAGAATACTTATACTATAACATCAAATGGGAAGAAACATATCTTGATACCTTTGGAAGATGAACCAAAAAGTGAAATATGTGGGAATGCTAGAATCTATTTGGTAGATGGAAGGAAATTTTTGGATTGATTGAGACATGAGAACATGTGTTTTTCTTTGATTCCAAAAAAGTGCGGAATCCTAAGTGCAGAACTTGCAACCGCAAAAGAAGAAGAACCACCATTGGAGGAGATAACTGAATTGTTGACATAATAGAAAGATATCATTTCAAAGAATGTACCTAAAGGATTGCCACCAATCTGGAGTATCAATCACCATATGGACCTTATACCTAGAGCTAGTTTTCCTAACAAAGCGGCACACTAAATGACACTAGTAGAAAATGAGAAGTTGAATAGACAAATATAGGAGCTGTTGAGGAAAGGATTGATCAAAGAAAGTTTAGGCCCATGTGTGGTACCTACAGTACTTGCACCGAAGAAAGATGGAGAATGGAAGATGTGTACAAAGTTGAGAGCCATCAACAATATCACTGTTAAGTATAGATTTCCATTGCCAAGGATGGATGACATTGAATGGATTGTTTGAGTGGAGCGAAATATTTCACAAAGATAGACTTGAAGAGTGGATACCATGAGATCAGGATTAGAGAAGGAGATGAGTGGAAGATTGCATTCAAGACAAATGAGGAATTGTATGAGTGGTTAGTCATGTCTTTTGGATTAACTAATGCACCAAGTACTTTCATGAGGTTGATGAATGAGGGTTTGAAGAAATTCTTGGGTAAGTTTGTTATTGTAAACTTGGATGATATTATGATTTTTAGTAGAACAAAGGAAGAAGATTTGTAGCATATAGACAAGTATTGAATAGGATGAGAGAGGAGAAATTGTTGATAAACATCAAGAAACGTAGTTTCAATTCAAAGAACTGGTATACTTGGGATTTGTGATTTCTGCAGAAGGATTGAAGATGGACCCTAAGAAAGTTAGAGCAATTGTTGAATGGCCAACACCTATGAACATTGGATAGGTAAGATCATTTCGTGGACTAGCAAGTTTCTACCAAAAGTTCATTAGAAATTTCAGTACTATATGCACACCAATGACAAAGACAATGAGGGGTGACAGGGAGGATTTTAAGTGGATATCAAGAGCAAATAAGAGTTTAAATTGTTGAAGCAGAAGGTGACAGAGCAACTAGTGTTAGCATTACCAGATTTTGACAAAGTATTTCAAGTAGATTGTGATGCTAGTGGGAATGCAATAGGAGCAGTGTTAAGTCAGGAAGGCAGACCGGTAGCATATTTCAATGAGAAGTTGAATGATGCAAGTAGGAGATATTCAGTTTATGATCAAGAGTTTTATGCCATAATTCAAGCCTTGAATAAGTGGCAACATTACTTGTTGCTAAAGGAATTTGTGTTGTACACTGATCATCAAGCTTTGCAGTATTTGAACAGTGAGGGTAAGTTGAATCAGAGACATATGAGATGGGTAGAGTTCATGTAGAGTTACACCTTTGTATTGAAGCACAAGAGTGGGAAGTCAAACAAAGTTGTAGATGCATTAAGAAGAAGAAGAAGAAACCTGTTGACATAGATGAGGGTAGAAGTACTAGGATTTGAAGAACTTAAGCATATGTATGAAGAGGAACTTGATTTAGCAGAAGCATGGAAAGCATGTAAGGAACCTATTGTGACATAGAGAAGTAAGTGGTTAGATTATTTCATTCAGGAGGATATGTTGTTCAAAGGAAATTAGTTGTGTATACCTAGGAGTTTAATGAGAGATAATTTGATCAAGGAGAAGCATAGTGGTGGATTAACAGGACATTTTGGCATTAACAAGACAGTAGCCTTGGTAAGTGAACATTAATTTTGGCCTCAATTATATAAGGATGTAAGGAAATTTGTTCAGAATTGTAGAGTTTGTCAAGTTGCAAAATGGAATAATCAAAATACTGGTTTGTACAAATCTTTGACAGTACCGGAGAGACATTAGGAAGATATAAGCATGTATTTCATTTTAGATTTGCCAAGAACATAGAGGGGATATGATTCTATATTTGTAGTAGTGGACAGATTTTCAAAGATGGCACATTTCATTCCTTGTAAAAAGATAAATGATGTTGTAAATGTTGCTGACCTATTTTTCAAGGAGATTGCAAGATTGCATGGATTACCTAAGAGTATTGTTTTAGACAGGGATACAAGATTCATTGGATACTTTTGGATGACATTGTGGAAGAAGATGAAGACAAACCTAAAGTTCAGTTCAGCATTTCACCCATAGATAGATGGACAAATTGAAGTGGTAAACAAGAGTTTGGGTAACTTGTTGAGATGTTTAGTAAGAGATAAAGTAGGAAATTGGGATCTAATTCTACCACAAGCAGAGTTTGCATACAATAATTTAGTGAATAGAAGTATAGGGAAGACACTATTTGAAGTTGTGACAGGAGTACAACCTAGAGGAGTAGCAGAGTTAAGAGACATCAGTATGGAGAACAAAAGGAGTGCAGAAGTAGAAGAATTTGCAAGATACATGGAGACAGTACATAATCAGGGTAGGAAGCATTTAGAGGAGATGAATAGTAAGTATAAGCAAGAAGCAAATGAGAAGAGGAGACATAAGGAATTTTCTGTTGGAGATGAAGTTATAGTATATCTAAGAAAGGAGAGATTTCTAGTGGGGACATACAACAAGCTGAAAATGAGGAAATTTGGACCATGCAAGATACTTAAGAAGTATGATTCAAGAAATGCATATGAAGTGGAGTCACCAGAGACATTTGGTATATCACCTATATTCAACATTGCAGATCTATATCAGTATCATGAGGGAGAATCAAGTGATAGTCTTGAAGATGGATTGAAGGATTAGTTACCACAGCAGCAACCATAGTAGATAGAACAGATTTTGGATAGAAGAGTTGGGTGTAGCACCAGAGGCAAGCAGTAAAAAGAGTATTTGGTTAAGTGGAAAGGAAGACCAGATGAAGATTCATCATGGATTTCTCAGGTTGAGGTAGACCGCCTTGGTTTTCCTCTAGCCCCAGCAAAGTGAGGGACTCACTTTTTTAACAACCCCGAGTGTCTAATGTAGGAGCATCCCAGGTTGAAGAGAAATCTTGCATCAACCAAAAATATTTGCTTTCTTTTCTTTTCTTGCAGTTCAGTCATTTGCAGTTTCAGCATTTTCTACCACATCTTCATTTCAGAGCTCATGGAGCAGGATTTAGCTTCTATGCCATGTCAGCTACAGCATACTCATATTTCATGAGATTTGGATTCATCTACAGAGAGATATCGATATCAGAAAATCATCAGCTTTCATATAACAGAGCATTCTTTAGTCAGCACTTACGAAGCACTTCCGTGACTTGCGGAGCCAAATGAAACATCACACAAGGCAATAAAGGACCAGATAGACCTTCATTGATCGAACCGCATCATGTTTCATCCATTTGCAAAGCATTACCAAGAGTTGTAGGCTAACCTACATGTTTTCTACACATTTCATCATTTATTGGAGTTTGAGATCTCTTAAGGCCGACGCGGAGGATTCTTTGAACTTGAACATGATATAAGCATTCTCTAGATGCACTAGGAAGATTGTAGATAAGTGATTCATATCTAATCATAGAATAGATAGATAGTTCCTTTCCAAAGGCACTTCAAAGTCAAATCTTACATATATGTTGCAACCTAGAAAGCAGGCCTATGAGCCCATGATTGTAGCCTGCATGTTTCTGGCATTTAAGCATTGTGATTATTTGATATATCGAGCATATAAATCTTCCATTACATTTTGTTATTGTGTTGTTTCCATTGTGTTTACTCTACTTGCATGGTTGGACAGTCCCTTCTCACGACCCTCCATCCATGACTGTGCCACAAACCCTGTGTTGGTGTTCCCACCTCCACAACAACGATTGATAAAATCCAATAGTGTTTGCCCAAGCAGGGCAGGGGCCAGATCTGCAACAATATGATTGATAATGATGATAAATGATGATAATAACAACAAGATGTCCAACCTTAGTTGATGAAGACCTAGCACCAACAAAGGAGAGTGATGAAGAGGGCTTCAAACTTCCTTCAAAGCCTACAAACAACTTCAATAGCATTCACAAGTAGATGACAATCCAAACATGAAGAATCCTTGAGCATAGAACATCATATGAGAGCAAATTCATATTCATTTTGTTAGGTGTAAAATGAGTCACAACACACATTTAAATATGCATTCTCGCTCTCCTTCGGCAACTAAAACTTGATTAGGCCGACAAATACAAACTATAGGACTATCCTAAGCCGACACCCTAAAATGGGATGAAGGCCCCCAAGTGGAACCAAGGCACTTGGGTGCCCTGGGCCCTTGGTCCTAAAATTCTAAAAGATGTCATTTAATGTGGGCTTAGTCAAGTCCTATATTGATTAAGTCGGGTTTAATTTTTGGGATCAGGATATTCATCGTTATAAGCTCAAAAAGATGTTAAAATAAGTCTCAATTAGCAAAGGCAATAAGAGAGGTCCAACCTAGGAGCTAAACAAGGTCTAAAATGCTAGTGTACACATTTTACGATGTTACAATACCTAGGTTTGAATAACATACAAATAGATTTACTTGATCTTGATGTATTATGAAATCCAAAAACCTATGATATATCATTGTTTGTAAAAATGTATAAAACATCACTACACATTAATTTTAGTTATTTCATTGCATTCTCTAGGAAAACATGTGTATGTCAATTTTAAATCATGGAAACCAACTTATTCTCTATCATAAATGATCTCTTATTTACTAATCAAACTTCCATAAAACTTGATCATATGATCAATTTTGTTGGTACCAATATTATTGATCCCACCAAAGGAAACATGATTTTTAGGCTTCATCTCACTATAATCATCTAGGTTGGAATCATAAGAATGTCTTGATGAATCTTGGGAATATCTTGAAGAGACTCATTTGGTGGTACATTTCAAGAAGCCAAAATTGGTTCACAATACATTGAACAATGATTTAATAGGTTGAGCATTTGGTCTTGTTGATAAACATTAACCATCAAATCTAAATCACACAAATGGGGAGAATAATGCCTCGATTGATTATGATAACCAAAATTTAGATTAACCTACAATTATATCATTTGTTTTCTAGGCATGAAAACTTAATTGATGTTTTTTTTTTCAAACAGAGTTTACAGTCAGCATGAAAAGGCCCTCAAATAGCCAAAAGGAGCTTTGAAGCTCAACAAAAAACTTAGCAGTTTATCAAACTTACAAAAAAATAAGTCCATGACCACCTAAAACAAAGCAGGAACCAAAAAGCCATCAACGTTGCAGAGTAGAACATAAAATGAACTACACCACCCAGGAGCACTGCATCAAAAGACCAATAACATTGAGAGCCAACCAAAACAAAACTGCCCACACCAAACAGTGAAGAGAACCCACGAACTAAGAAACCATCGCTTCCCGTATTAGGAGAGAAAGCCTAGTGCAGGCAAAGGCAAAAAATGATCAACCCACCACCCTATGCAGCTGGACTTGCCACCAGAATAGCATCGAGGTCCATATGGTCACCAAGAAAACTGACCTCAGCCAAATCTCCTTTGTCCTCTGGATCTTCAAATGCATCTCTGGGGATGCGGGGAGCTAGGTTGAGTGCCACAATTCTGAGATACCGTATCCTTGTGAAGACATCCTTAATTCTTTTTACATCCCTATATGTAAACACAAACGGGAAGGCAATGAGCTCCTGGTCAATTGGGTCACTGGAGAGGGAGCAGAGAGATCTCTACAAAGCCCGGTAAAGTGCTTGGTGAGGGGCCGAGCGACGCAGAGTATTTCTTTCAAACAATCCACCTATGCAGGCTTCCCCTTGATCCATATGATAGCCATTGATGGCTTCCGACCACCTTGCAACTGTATATAAAATATTGGAGAATAGACCGGAGACCACCTTATGCACATACTCTGCGTCTTGAATGAGGTCCATGATGTTAGAAAGAATGTGGGAGACAACGTCAGAATAATTCAAAACTCTCTCTGCGTAACCCTCAACCCATCTGAGCCCTGCAACCATATGAACTGCCAAATGTATCAAGGAGCCTTCCTGATCGTTAATAGCCATAAAATCAGCCACCCTCACCATTCCGTGGATTTCCAATTCATCCTCTAGAGGTGGAAAGAAAAGTCTGAGGTTCAATCGCGTTTCCGCCATAGCCACTGTCAAGAAACAAAGGAAGAAGAGTAAAGAACGAAAAGCGTGGACCAGAGAGCCAAATGAAAAGAACGGCCAGAACATTCAGGGAAAAATGCAAGTAGGAAGGCAAAGCGAGGTGGATTAATGAAAAACCTACAGAGAGTCCTAGGCCAATCCCGAGGAGGGATTTAGCAAGGACAATCAGATGTACGGTGCTGAAAAACCAACGCGACACCGTCCTCCAAGACTTAATCAACATGTGCGGGCTGGAGTAGTGACGTCAGGGTGGCAACTTGCAAATGAGGAAAGATACACTACTGCAGTTCAGAGGCATACGAATCATAATGAGAGATTAATTAGACTTGCAGGGCAGAAGGAGCAGCTAACCAACTAGGATCTTGCTCAAGATTTAAGACCAATAGGAAGATGCCACCAGTCTCTAACAGAAGGCCAACACCCCGCTCCCCATATGGCAGACATAAATGAATGTCTAATCACTCCTAACCGTTGTGAGGAGGGAGATCATGAGGTAAAGTTGGACGCTCAAACATTTAAAATGCCTTGTTGGAAGAAAGAGCCTCCTTTGTTTGAAATGTGGGGTCTCACCATCAATGAGCAAAGGGTGGATGAGAAGGCATAGAAGAGAAGAGAAGTATAGGAGGTTGTAGAGGTGGCTTTTCCCCGCCACCCAGCCGTGTCCATAATGACACACAAAAAATATTTAAAAGGAAAACAAACAACCATTCCTCATACTAAGAATCCATCTTACGAAAAAACCACCTTGAGATCACGAGAATTAGAGGCACTCCTTATCCTTGTTAACCAAAGAAAGAAGATCCTGAAGCCAATTATCTTCCACATTCGAGAATAAAACTACCTCTTGGGACTGATCAATGGCTCTGTTTGCCAAACAATCTACAACCCTATTGGCCTCTCTGTAACAATGAGAAATTGCAAAGGATTCAAACTTGTCTAATAGGCTTCAAACCTGATTCAAGATATAGGACAACTGCCAGTTCTCCAATTTCCTTGAACAAACTACTGAGATGATAATTTGAGAATCCCCCTCTAGCCATATATTACGAGCTCCATAGTCAGCGGCTAACTGGAGACCATGAAGAACCGCAAAAGCTTCTGTTGAATTATTCGTACCTGAGGGATCTTGGTGCATTTGGCCGCCAAAAGGTTACCCATCCTATCCCTAAGCACACAACCTGTGCCTGATAAACCTGGATTCCCACGACTGGCACCATCAACATTTATCTTGATTATTGAATCAAAAGGTGGAACTCATTTTACTTTACTCCTCTCCACACAGGGGTTAACCTATTGTAGCAGCAAGCCTGGTCCAGGTCTATCTATGCCTTTCTAGGTAAGGAATATGTTGTTATCCCAAGAGGCCCACATCTAATCTTTGGACCCGTTCCTACAAAGTTTAGCATTTAATACTTCCACTATAGCTGTCTCCACCTCCTCCAGAAAGAGCTGCAGATTTTTTGATTGGCTTCTGAAGATTCTAAAATTCCGTTCTTTCCAGAGATGCCAAATCAGGATGGAGGGAGAAATCAACCAAATATTATGGAGTGTGGAGTCCTGGAAGAGATGGGGCCAGCCTTTAAAAAGTGGGAGAAGAGAATGTGGGAGTGTTGAGTTTCAATCCAGTTTGTTGCACAGCCAATTCCAAGCTGCATAGCTGAAGTTACAATGAATGAGAAGGTGGTCAATTGTCTCTTCGACTTCACCACAAAGGACACACTTAAAACTTTTACCAAGAGCCAACTTTTGGATCCTATCGCCTGTAAGGATTTTTTTGTTCAAAGCGAGCCAAGAAAATGTACCTGCTTTGGGAAGTAAAGCCTCTGACCAGCATAGCTTTACAAGCCAATCCGTTGCTTCTTTGGACGCTAGCCATTTATACCCTTTCTTGGCTTTATAGGAGCCTGAGCCATCACCCATCGAAATCAACTCATCCTCTTTTTGCAACGGATGCAAGATTCTATTCATCAGAATGGACTTTAAGATGTGTTTTTGATTTTCAGGAAAATTGAAGTCCGAGAAGTCTTTCCAAACAGCTCGAGGCGGACAATAACTGCTGTCAATCATGAAATAATCTGAAACCTTCTCGCCTCATTTTTCTTTGAGGACCAATTCTGCCTCTTTCAAATCAGATCTCTTTGCAAGGACAGGCCAACCGTTCCAAGAGTCATGCTAGAAACTAGCCTTGGTGCCACTAAAAATTGCCCATGAGAGTCTTGGCAATATTACATCTCTGCTCTTAACAATAAAGTTCCAAATGGAGGAGCCTTTCAGAGGGTTTGCAACAATGAAGATTCTCTCCAGCAAATCATTGTCTAGATACTTCGACTGAAGAAACCTCACCCATTTTAAGTGTGGTTTCTTATACATTTTCCAAGCTAATTTTGCCCCAAGGGCCTAGTTCTGCAGATCTTGATAAAAACTTAATTGGTGTTAATCTTTAAATAAAAATTAGTTCTCTGATGTGGCAAGAAAATAGGCACTTTTAATGTCATCTACCATTTCATTATCACTCTCATATAACCTCTAAATATCCCCGATCGTTTCTGGCCGTAGCTGTTTCGGTCATCCTAGTAACATAGCTCCAGATCACCGTGTTCCCCTTAACTGAAATATATCAAACGAGAAATAAGAATCAAAATTCCTGTCAATACTTGTAACCTCATTTTTATTTGCACGCTTACTGGAAATTATATGAAGATTTTGATTGATAAGAAAAATCAATTTCGATGACATAAATTACCTGGCGGGTTCTTTGGTGGACTGGATGACTTGGGAAATGGATTTGAATGCTTGAGCACAGATCGTTCGTCTGAGAACTCATTCCCATTGCTCGCAGTTTTCATGGTGGCCACAGTTTGATCTTCCTAGCATTCATGTTTGTCAATGTTTCCATCGATTGGAAGATAAACAAGGTTTCAATGTGGAATACAAAGAAGGCGCCAGCACATTATATGATTGTTTCTTTCGCTAATACACTCATCTTTCTTTATGCCTAGCAAACACCGGTTGCCAGCCAAAAGTCTTACTGATGTGGAAATAAGCCTCATATAAACAAGTAGCGCAAGTTTTTTTTTTTAAATCTAAACT
This sequence comes from Cunninghamia lanceolata, assembly GCA_027924645.1. Classification (NCBI taxonomy): domain Eukaryota; kingdom Viridiplantae; phylum Streptophyta; class Pinopsida; order Cupressales; family Cupressaceae; genus Cunninghamia; species Cunninghamia lanceolata. Next base: position 3,210,220 of record BSBN01000178.1, on the reverse strand, counting down.
GTATTTGATCAGAGCACAACTATGAAATCAAAGCTCTATATTCCCACCTCTAGGAGTTGGATCAGTTGGATCACCTTTAGAACATTGCAAGCCTCTGTAGAAATCCCAATCTTAAAACCTCGTATCTAGGCTCTAGCCTCACTTACATGTCATAGGAAGTTTATTTTCCTTTCCCAAATCAATCCCAATCTACCCTTTCCATCAAGAGGAGTACCCTAAGGGGTAGAAGAAGAGAAGCTACTATGGATAAAAAGCTAGATCCTCTAAGGACTACAATCACAAAAATTGCAAAGGAGATTTAATAGCTTCATTCAGGTTTCTTAATTTTAAAAGTATTTTCATTTGAAAGTTTTGTTTGTTTTAGTAATTAGATTATTTCAATTTGCCTAAGGACTGTAACATTGTTATTGTTTCTTAGTTTAGCTTCAAATTATTGTTACTTTTTAAAGTAGAATTAGACTTAGATTATTTTTTCTATCTTGTAAGTAGATTAGAAGTGTCTTTAGAGCTTTTCTCAAAAATCAAAAACTCCCAAAACATAGGTTGCATGCAAAAGTCACATAAAGATAATTAGTGCACATTTATTTTAGAAAAAGAAAAAAGAAGAAATATGATAGATTATTTCTACATGCATTTAGATTAGCTTTCTTATCTATAATCTTTCATTTTTTAAAAACTCACAAAAAAAGAAGAAAGAAGCCCTCAATTCCATTATGAGGCACACCCAACAAACATCAAATGAAACAAACATCATAACTTCAACAAACAAACAAACAAAGCAAGTAAGCACGTCAAAATCACTCTCTTAGTCTCACATCTCACACTTGACCTTTCATGATAGATGTGTCTAGAGATAAAGGAAGACTTGGTTGAAGAAATTTTGGATGAAATTCAAGAGAACATGCCCATTCTTGGGCTAATCTGAGAAGAAAATGGGCAAAGGTAGATAAGAGAAGAGTCTAGCATAAGGGATCTCTTGTTTTATATGCATTCATCCCAACTAACTGACACTAGAATTGTAGCAAGAGCACTATAAAGAGAATGTTTAAATGCATCAACAACTCAAATACCAACCATTCCACCATCAAATCCTCGAATCAACATCCTAGTCTACCACTAGACACTTCTTGAATCTTGAGAGGTGAATGAAAGTGACACGACCCTCACTTCAAACAATCACACCACTATCATTCAAGAGATCCTCCTTCCACATGAAGAGAGTGATCAATCAAATTCTGCCCTACTTTACCTAGTTTTTCCTAGAAGAGCGCAAGTGGTTCAATCCGTACCATTAGCAAGGGTGTAGTGCATGTGTGCTATTTTGAGTCTACATTATCATTTTTTTTTGTGAGTCAATTTAAAATATTATAAATTCCATGTTACATCATCTCTCCATATTGGCAAGGTATGGCGGATGCTATTGTAGCTATAAGTCTTAGGTTCAAAGCCCTATCGTATGAGACATTGAGGGTTGATATGCTCAATGATGTAGTACAAGATGTTAAGGATATTGTTAATGAACATCACTTGTTAATACTAGATGCACCATGATGTCAAATGGGTGGACAAATAGAAGGAATCGAACACTTGTCAACTTCTTTGTCACTTGTGATATTGGCATGATCTTTTTGAAATTCGTGGATGCATCAAATAAAATCAAATCTACAACTACGTTGTTCAAATTGTTTGATGGGGTGGTTATGGATGTAGGGCCACCAAATGTAGTTCAATTTATTACAAACAATACTATTGCTTGTGTTGCTACTAGGAGACTCTTTATGGACAAGTATCCCTCTATGTTTTTTAGTCCATGTGTGATACATTGTCTTGATCTAACCCTAGGGGACATTGAAAAACTTGAATGGATTAAGGAGGTATTGCAAAGGACTCACACTATTACCAAGTTAATCTACAATCACACAAGGGTGTTGTGTATGATGTGTTCCTTCATAGAGGACAAGGAGCTAGTTTGACCAAGGGTGACAAAACTTGTTATGTACTTCCTTGAATTGTAGAATCTTTGGTAGCAAATAATGAATTTGAAGTGAATGTTCATTTTAAATGATTGTATGGAGTCTAGATTCACAAATCAAATCGATGGAAGAATAGTGGTCTAATACTTTTTTTGAGTTTTTGGGATGCAACTAAACAAGTTTTCAAATTTCAGAACCTCTAGTAAACGTTTTAGAACTAGTAGATGGAGAGAAATCCCCCGTGGGCTATTTGTATGAGGTCATGGATAGGGCCAAGGAGGTGATGAGAGGTAGGATGGAAAATAATAGAAACATATACATGTCATTGTGGGACATAATCGATAGGAAATAGGATTGACAGATGAACTTCCCTCTCTATGTTTTTGGATACAATCTAAATCCAATGTTGTTCTATAGCCCCTCATTCAAATATGATGTTGAAGTCACACAAGGACTACTCAAGTGCATGGAAAAAATATTGCCTAGCCTAATAATGTTGGATGTAGTTATGGTAGAGTTGTCATTAGGGTTTTTTCTCAAGTATGATTGTTGCACAAGGCAAGAAGACCCTCAAACTAGGTACACTCAATAAACATTTGACAATATATTTATATTGTAAACATGCAATGGTGTTAAGCTTTTAGTTGATCTTATATATAATATCATCTCAAAATTATTTGTGTTTTTCAATGCAATGATGAGATTTTTGTGGCCAAGATGCAAAAAATCTTTGATGGATAGTAATGCATATTTTGAGCTAGTCATGCAATTCATCTGCTTGCAAGCATACTTTGTCACAACTTGTCATATTAGCAAATAAATAATGCAAGTTTGAAATAAAATATTAAACTATTATTAATTATTTTTAGACCTTTTGAAAAATTAAGAAACAATGAATGATTATTGTGAAATTTAATTATTTTTGAAATTATTGATATGGTGATTATTGTGATTTGACTAATGATGACTAATCACTTGATGTTTCAATCAGTGAGACAGGGGTTCATCAACACTCTCTCATGAGAGAGAGTATCATCGAGTAGAGGGAGTCTAGTCATCGAGAAGCGAATGGCTGTGATGGGAATCTCACACACACTCGCTTAGGAAAATTATATTCAAATCTAGATGTTAAAATAATTCAAATATTTGTGTGTTTGTGTCGAATATTGTTTGTTTTAGACTTAATAATTTCTTTGTAGGAAATAATTCTTTTCCTAGAAAATAAATTAATAGATTTCCTTATTTATAGCTAGTTCTCAAAATAATCAATAGGTATTTATTTATGAGAGATATTATGTAAAATAGTCTTTTATTTTATATTTATTTATTGCATGATTTTTAATAGTTGTGTGTTGTCAAAACATTAAATAGGAATCTTTTCTATTTAAGAGGAGTGGGGCTAAATATAGAAAAAGACAGTGGGGAAAGTAGCCTTGGCAAATTTAAAGCTTTTTCTATTTTATTTTTGAGAGTGGGGAAAAAAGATGCTCTGTGCAAGATCAAAATATTTTAAATAGGAAAGAAGATTAGAAATTTAGCATGCAAGCAAGGCAAAGAAAAATTAGGTTCCCAAAAAAGCAGATAGTCAAAAAAGTAGAAAATTTGGAAAAGGCAGAAACTGGAAAGGGGAGGTTTTTGGAAATAGCTCTGATAAATTTGGGTATGCAAATTAGTAAATAATTTCTTATTTTTTGTTGAATGTGTATGAATCTGGAAATGGTTGAGTAAGAAACTAAATTTCGTGTTTAAATTCATAAGTTCCTCCATTTTTAATGGTATCCTCTGGTCTATGTATCATTGTGTTTGAATTGCAAATCTTGGTATTTTGAAGATCATGACTCTTTAGAACTGGTTTTCAGTTGTGCATGCATGGTTTTCGAACCTGAGTTTTGTGATTCTTCTCATTTGATAAAATACTTCATTAGGTTGATCATCAGTTGTCTATACCACACTTTTTATCTTTTGGACTTCAGTAGGAAAGTCTTTGACAAAATGTAATCCTTCTCCTAATGAATTTGTTTGACCTGAAGGCTTGTCTAATTCTTTCATCGACCCAAAAGTTTAGTAACTTGTTTGTCCTATATAAGATTTATTTTTGAACTTGTTGTCACATAGATCTACACCCAATGTTGAAGGCTTTTAGGGATCCAACAATCTAGTGAAACATTGAGATGACCTCTAGGTGTGGGACCCTACAGGGAGGTCAAATCTCCATAGAGAGGCTGGTTTCTTTGCTAAATGAGAGATTCAGCGATCCTAAGACTAAACCTAATCTATCCACCTGTTTATGAAAAGAGGAAGGGGGAGTAAAACTAAAATTAAAAGGAGGTGATACACCAGGTTTGAATATGGGAAGGCCCTCAAAACAACCATGTATGCACAGAATAACAATATTCAATAGACCAACATACACAAATCATGAACTACTTGCATATCCAAGAGGAAAGATGAATTCATAGATGGAGATCAAAAAGAAAAATACATAGAGCAAAGAACAATTCATTATAAGGTAAAAATATGATGTCTATTCTCAAAGAGGCGCGGTTACAATTGCAAGAGATATGGTTTTTACACCAAAAAGCCAACCAGAATATATTACATTTCATGCTTTATATAGCATTTACAATGGAGCGCCATTACCTACTATAATGAATGTACCCATTGGCCTGTCAGAGATATTTCCTCGCCAGAAGTGACATCTACCTATAAGAATTCAATGTAGAAAATATATAAATCCATCAAGCAGTTGGAAGATATTTGTGCCATTAATACAAATTGTTGAATCATGCACCTGCAACAATTAATGTAAAATATCTGATTTTTGAAAGCTTTTACAACACTTCAAGTCGGCCTCTGATATGTCTTGTCGACCGAGTCTGCACATTCCTCTTCAATCAGCAGCTTATTCTAATATCCAAATATACATATCCATATCTGGATCATGAATTTTGGATCAAAATTTCAAAGTGTGAATCTTCCTCAAAAGCCCTCCAAATGAAAGAGGATGAAATTCCAAGCAATTTTGTTTTTGGATCATGTAGAAATTCCTTAGGATTAAAAAGATATTCGCAATCAAAGTTGCGGCCAATGGGCATATGGATATCCATGCATGCACCCTCAGGTCTTCATATTTGCCAATATCCGGATGATATATCCTAACAAAAGACAATAGTCTCTATATCCCGATATTCATGTGCACCCATCAAATTTACCTTCGTGGCATGGAGAAATCATCATCCACATGGATATCTGATACATGATATTAACTTTTAATAGGCCACCCCTGAATATTCTAATGATGTCATCGGCATAGAGAACTTCGAGGATAATATGCCGGTGGCGAAATGTCCATATGATGTCATCGCCATATGCACTTCTTTGGGGAGGGGACTGGATGATGTCATCAGGATGTTCACTTAAGGATCCAGACATTAGGAGATATCTGGATGTTGAGAAAGGTCCAGATATCAACTAAGGTCTAAACATTCGGGAAATGTTAGGATCTTAGTTAGGGTCTGGATATTTAAGATAATGTCTGGATATTAACTAAGATCCATATATCGACCAGCATTCGGATATTAGCTAAGGTCCAAATATTAAGATAATATCCAGATATGCATATCCTTACCTAGAAACACCTAAGTATGAGGATGGAAAACTTTGCAAAGGCAAATATTGAAGGCTAAAGGTTTATGGGTTTTTCTAGGTTTTTTGCAAGGATTTTCCAGATGAAAATTCAAGGATTTTTACAAGGCAGAACACTAGGATTTGAAGGATTTAGGGCCTGCAGGGCTATATTCCAAGGAATTTCAAGGTGAACTATTTGACTCTGGGCAGAGGAAAATAGGTCAATATTTTGGTGACCTCTCAGGGATGTTTGCCTGCTAAACATCAGACTATTGGCCTTAAGCATCCATTGGGCATGGGGTCTAAAAGAGGAATTTTAAAAAGTCAAAACAACTGAAACCTGCCTTCCAAAACACACCAAAAGGGAGAGAGGCCTACATTCTCCTAATGACAATGCATCCTACGCAAAAGCACTTAGAGAAAGTAAACCTAAAACTGAAATAAAACCTACTCTAATCCTAAGCTAACATCAAGGAAATGGCTTCAAACAAAGCCATTAACAGGTTCTTGAAAGTAACTACCCTTTCTTAACAATTTGCAATGTTTCTCATGCATGTGGGTAGTTAAAAAGAGGTGGGGAAGGGATGGGCATATAACCAAATAATGAAATACTTCCCTAAGTAAAAAGAAAACCTCACCTATCCACTTGTATTGATAAAAAAATGTGTCTTCCTAGAAGTAGATAAGTGGGTTGATCTAGTTCTCTTGGATGTTCAACCTCATGCTTTGAAGTAAGCATGACAAGTAGGGACTCCCTTTGATATTTCTTTAGCTAGGCCAAATGCCTGATAGGGCATCCCACTGAAATGGCATGCAAGCCATCATTGCTACATTTATGTTTATTCTCTGATTCTGTAACCTTTTGCTACTGGTATGAATACTCTAGCTCCTATGGCTCAATTGAAAATAAGGATGCCTCCACCTTTTGATAATGGTGCTCATGATTTCCTAAATTAGGCTTAGAAAATGAGTCATACACATGCTTAATAGAGAAATATTCCCCACCAAGAAGTTGATACCCCTGTTGGAAAATTGAGAACAAATCTTTAATTTGTTCTTGCCCATGTTCAATCTCATCATCATTTTCAATAAAATATGGGAGCTCCTCAAACAAGTCTTTATTATCAGCCTTTGCACTTTTTAGTATAGGGATGCCTATTTTCTTCTCTTTACATGCCAGCAACTCACCATCATGTTCACTACCTCCACGTTGTTCTAGGTCTGTTGGCATCTACTTGTCTTCATCCTCATTTTCAATGTGGCTGGGCAGTTCATGAAACAAGGCAGCATCATCCACCCCTAGGATGATCTCAACAATTTTTTCCCTTATGCCTCTATCGTTTGACTGCAGCTCCACTGGATTGTGCTCAAGTTGCCTCTATAGCTGAAGGTTTTCCCCATTCGCTCTTTACACTTTAACCTTGCTTGCTTGATCAGATGCATGAGAAAAAGCTTCGAAAGAATCAAAGTCTAGAGGATTTAGCCCTTTATTTGAATTAACAGTACTCACAGGTGCAATAGGTTCAAACAATTCTACCTCTATGAATGTAGGAACAATAAACTGCTCCTCATTAGTTTCATCTTCTTCCACCTCCTCCTTTGGCTCATCTTCCCAATTATCCTGGTAGACAACAGGTCCACCCTTGAAGATTGAAATAGCATCAAGGATAGATGCTTGGATATTTTCTTGAATTTCTTGGAGGGGATAGGGGTCTGGGCGAATTTGTTCCTGAGGAGTGATAAACTGAGTTTGCACAGGAACATGGTCTTGTGGGAGAAGAGAAGCTTTGAAACCTTGGAACTTGTGAAGTCAAGGCTACTCTTCCACAGGTTGAAATTGGGTAGGAGAAAGGGGCTACCTGAAGCTGGGAGAGGGTGGAAATTATTGGGCTATTTGCCTCATCTAATGCTCATGAGTCGTAGTCCTATTCAAGGCAAGGTTTTCTTGAAAAACCCTTTCTTGTGCCTCCTGCTACCGATCACGCTTCTTCATTTCCTCATACTCCACACCCTCCCTCAACAGGTCTAGGAGTGCCTCCTTGAGATCATAAATGTTTATGATGTTGAGATCATAAATCCGTTGAGGCCGGCTATACCCTCTTGCTCTTATTTCATCATCCAAACGTCTATCAAGCTCTAGGAACATGCCCATGAGCTCATTGAATGCGTCAGCATTCATAGAGTCAACATCTTGGAACTGGTTAGAAGGGTAGCCACACTGGCCAAAATCAAAATAGTCTTCTTGGGGTTAATAATAAGCATCATTAGGTTGCCAAGAAGACATAGCAGGGGTGGGAGGGAGGTAAGCATTGTAAGGATGATGGTATTCTGCTGAAGAGGAGTCATACAATGCAAAACTAGAGACATCTTGGGCCTGAAATTGTTGGTATGGAGGCATATAATTTGTATTTTGGCTGGGTGGAGGGGATTAGCCTTAGTTTCCATAAAAATTTGACATTTTGAAGCATCAAAATGCTAGATAATCATAGAAAATGTCAAAACAGAGCAAAATAGGTCTACAACTAGAGAAAACTAGATACATACCAAGAAGAGTCACCGGGTGATTTGAGATGCTTCTAAAAGTATGCTAAACCAGGAGAACCACCAAAATCCTGATCCTTCGAGCTCTTTAAACGCTTGAACTAGATGCACTAGTAGATTTGATCAGTAGAGTCGCCATGGTATTGGAGAGATTGCCCTGAATGGCGAGATGCAATGAAGAGCACACCAAAACTCTTCAATGGATGATAAGGATCATCAAGTTAGTCCCACCGAGCATGCCCGAAACTATTGTCACGTAGATTTGCACCCAATGTTAAAGGCTTTTAGGGCTCCAACAATCTAGTGAAACATTGATTTGGCCTCCCTATAGGGTCCCACACCTAGAGGTCATCTCAATGTTTCACTAGATTGCTGAAGTCCTAAAATCGTTCAAAACTGGGTGCAAATCTATGTGACAACACAACTTATTCATCCATTTTATTTTATCTTTTATCAAGATGTAAGCTTTGTTTATGCCATGTAAATGGTCTCCATGATCTAGAGCGGCTTGCTTGCTTCTCCAATCATACTATGCATATTTTATTTGGCCTATCCTATTGATTCTATCGTACTGGGTATTAATGGTCTCCTTGCATTTATCTCTTTTGAATTTAATATATTTCCTTTATCTACTTTATAAGCCCATTCACAGTTACATTGATGTATGCTACCTATTTGGTTTGAGTAATCTCCAGTGCCTAGATTTTTCTCTCTTTTGGATAGTATGTATGCCTGCATACACTTGAATCAACTTTCTCAAATCTTACGACTTGTTTTTAAGTCTCCAATCAGCCTATGCAATCATATGGCATGTGTATGTGACTCTAATCAATTCCTATCTTTTAATTGTTCCATGAAAGTTCTTTTAAATCAATTTTATGCCTTATTAAATCTAAGACTATTTTTTTTCTACGCATGAATTTCTCCTTCACTGTCATAATGGCATATTGGCATGTTGTTTAGTTCTCTTCATTATGTTTACTTGAATACTCTAATCCATATCAATTCCTCTAGAATCATTTTTATTTAGAAACTAAATCTCTTCAATTCTTATAGAATCCTTTCATTTTGGAAGTTAATCTTCTTTGATATTTTGTATAAGTCGACCTTGAATGCATCAATTATTTATCTTTTGGGGCTTGCAATGCTTAGTTAAATATTTATGTATGTATCGTGTGGCAACATGAAATTGAGCAAACCAACTCCTAGTTTGTGTGGCCCAATCCTTGCTGTGATTATGAAATATATATTTAAACTTTGTTTATCTATTCTAATGTTACATTTAAGTACAAAATGCTATAAATAGAAATAACTAATAGTTTTAAAGTTCTCATATTTTTAGATAGATTCTTACCTTCCCTTTTGGAATTTGAAAATTAGTAATTAATGATTAGTTTTTATTCAAATCAAGGATTAGCATTCATAGTTGTTTTACAGTGAAATAGTTGTATTCTTTGTCATCTTTATCTCCATATGTGGTTGTGTCATAACTATTGGAAATGTTCCAGATTCACATTTGTATTTTAGTATCTTTATAACAAGGAAACAATACTTTCATTAGTTATTGGATTAATATCACTAAGTTATGGATCTTTGTAATCTTTCTTGGATTGGTTATTAATATGTCTTCGAATGAATCTCACAAAAGGAATTTATGTGATTAATGTTAGTTTCATAATTGAGTCAAGAACTTGATAATTGACTTTTAAACAAAAGTGGTTCTAAGAGATTTTGAAAGCCCTTAAGGGTTGTATCAAGATGTTTTAGCCTACTATCTATAGAGTTATAAGTCTAGCTAAGTGTAAAGAATCACTAGAGAAGAAAGGTAGTGTTATATGTTACTTAGATCTTGGTAGAATTGTCTAAAACTAATTATGATTTACCTCCCTCTTGAGGATTCTTAGACTTAAGAAATCTTGTTAAGATTCTTTGAGTATCATCTTAGTACCAAGGTAGTGTCAGATTACTTGTGGTCTTTAATAGGATTATTGTTTATAGTTCAAGTGGGAAACATTGCTCATTACCTAGACTTGAGATCTTTTGTTGAGGCCATAAGATCATCTTGATACCCTAGTAACTTGTATCTCATACAATGCATGAACTTGAGAAACCTTACCTAGTGGCATCCTATTGCATTTGTGACACTTGGTTTGGAAGAGTCTAATGGCTTAAAGTGATCGGTATGCAAACTAGAGATACTTGTTCAGTCAATGTGGAAAACATTGAACAACTTTAACCATTATTGTTTTATATATATTTCTGCATCTCATTAATTCAAGATGTGATATAATTCTATGTTGATATAAATTCTTGTGCTCATCAAAATGTTATCATCAGATAAATTGGTAAATATGTTAAGATAGGGAATCTCTTTTCGCTACCTTGGATGAATGGATTAGTTAGGAAGATTATGTTTTCATAGAGAAATATAATTATTTTGTTTGGTTATTGGATGGGTGCCGAATATGGGGTCACAGAGAAGGTTAAATTATGTTCTCTAACCTATCTATGTAAGGAAGTTTGAGTAGTAGAAACAACTTCCTACGCTAATCTTCATGAGAGATATTATGCAAACTTTTTAAAAACTAATCTAACAGTTATAGAAATTCTAGAAACACATTCATAATAGAAAACAAACAATGAACACAAAACACAGATATGCATGGGGAAAACCCTTTTGAGTGAAATACCCTACACTCCAAAAGCCTACTCAATGTATTATGAATCCAATAACAAGATTGCATACACTTGCAAAGCAAGTTTATTACAAGATTATCACCAGTAAACAATTCTAGAAGAATTCTAGGAGCATTCCGACAGCATAACAATACCTGCAAACTCAACACTACAAACTTCTCCTCAAGCATTCAACTTAAGACCTCTCACAATTAGGAAACCATTTTGTGGTTTACAAAACCATGTGTGAAACCTCTCATGAGGTGTAGTGCCCAAGAAGGCAAGATTCCAGTCTAAAATTAGGCTCTCATGTCCAAAGTATTCTCTCCTATTTTTGACCCTTACAGATGTCATAAAATCTGTCATAATATGCCTAAAAATAGGTCGTCCATAACATACCACTATGTGGGCATCTTTTGACACCTAATAAACTAATTTTCAAAGAACTGATAATATGTAACAGTTGTAGAAAAATATTAAATGAAAAATAAATACTACGGGAAATATGCAAGGTTGAGACACCTAATTTCCCAACATTCTCCCACTTGTCAAATACCTTGCAAGAGCCAGGGGAATCATACCATTATGAATCAACTGCTAAGGGCCAAAAGGCCCATAGATTTGAAATACCACCTAAATTTTGTTGTGCTCACGGGCTTAGTTAATGCATCTGCAACATTTGTCATTGTCTCTACCTTTTCCAGCTTCACCCTACCATCCTTTACCATATCTCTCATGAAGTGATATTGAACATCAATGTGTTGGGTCCTGACATGAAAAGTTGGATTCCTCGTAAAGAAGATTGCACTCTGACTGTCGCAATAAATTGTAACTACACCCTGTTTCAATCCAATATCTGAAAACATATGCTTTAGCCAAATGGCTTCTTTACAAGCATGAGTAGCTTCCATATATTCTACCTTTGTAGTTGACAAAGCAACCACAACCTATCTCTTTCTCATCTAACTGATTGCACCACCATTAAGAGTAAACACATATGCACTAGTGGACCTTCTACTATCAACATCAAGTCTAAATCCACAAAATCATGAATACTCAGGGAATGTTGATCTACTGTACCATGAAAATATATAGATTGCTCTATTGTACCCCACAAATATCTAAAGACCCTCTTAACTACATCCCAATGCACTCTTCCAAGATTAGACATAAAACGAGAAAGAACTCCCACTGCTTGGGCAATGTCTAGTCTTGTACATACCATAGCATGCATTAAGCCTCCAAAAGCACTCTAGTAAGGCACTCCGCTCATGTCTTACATCTCCGATGGGGATGTAGGACATTGTGAAATAGAGAGCTTTGTTCCCAAAGTAACAGGAACACAAAGTGGTTTACAATCCTACATGTTAAACTGTTACAAAACTGAACAAACATACTTACTCTGGCCTAGCCATATCTTTCTATTCTCATGATCTCTTCTGATCTCCATCCCAAGTATGTGTTTTGCTACACCAAGATATTTCATTTCAAATTTTGCAGAGAGCTAAGATTTCAATTCTACAATCAAACCTTTGGCTTTCCCAATAAACATGTCATCAACATATAAAGCAATTACTAGGAAACAATCACCATCAGATTTAAAATATACACAGTGATCAGATTTAGACCACACAAATCCCAAACTCAACACATATGTAGCGAGCTTCTAGTACCACATCCTAAGACTTTGTTTAAGGCCATACAGAGATTTCTTTAACTTACAAACCAACTTGCTTTTACCTTTCACCACATAGTGCTCTAGCTGTGTCATATAGATTCCTTCCTCCAAGTCACCATGAAGGAAGGCAATTTTCACATCCATTTATTTGACCTCTAGGTCATAATCTACTAGAATAGGTAATAAAAATTGAATGGATGTCATTTTAGCAACAGGAGAAAAGATCTCACCGTAATCAATACCCTCAACCTGAGAGTATCCTTTTGCAACCAATCGTGCCTTATACTTTTCAACATTTCCATTTAAACTAATCTTTTTCTTAAACACCCATTTACATCCAACAGGTTTCCATCCTTCAAGAAATGGTACTAAGTCCCATGTATCATTTCTTTCAAGGGAAGCCATTTCTTCATCCATGGCAAGTTTCCAAGATTTTGCATCATTCATATCTAAAGCCTCTTGCACAGATTTTGGTTTATCAATGTTAGTATTTAAAGCAAATATACATTTTCAATCATTAGGTGAATACCCATACCTTTCTGGTGGTTGCCTATGCCTTGTAGACCTTCCAACAAGCTGAGGTGGAGGTTCTTCCACTTCTTCCTCCTCTTCTTCCTCTTCTGAAGATTCAGAGCTTAATGAGATCTCCTCAACTTCTTGTCTATCTTGGGGCCTCGATTCAACTTTTTCAGGCATAGTAGGAAGTTGAATCACATCCTTTTTCTGTTCAATTACTTTAATCTATTCTAGCTGAAAATTAATAGAAGGTTTAGTCTCGCTAGAAATAACACTTCTGGAATAAATTACCTTATGTGCAACAAGGTCCCAAAGCTTGTATCCTTTCACACCATAGTTGTAGCTAATGAAAATACATTTGACAGCCTTAGAATCCAACTTTGTTCTCTTCTCCTTAGGCACATGTGCATATGCCTCACAACCAAAAACTCTCAGATGTCTAAGTGAAGGCTTTCTCCCTGACCATGTCTCCATTGACGTTTTATCAACAAGCGCTGATGTAGGAGATCTATTGATCAAATAACAAGCAGTGGCAACAGTTTTAGCCCAAAACTTTTGTTCAAGACCAGCTCCACTCAACATGCTCCTAGCCTTCTCCATCAACGTTCTATTCATTCTTTCTGTAACTCCATTCTACCGAGAAGAATATGAAGTTGTATTTTGTCTTTTAATCCAGAAATCTATACAGAATCTGTCAAAATCTACAGAATAGTACTCATTGCCATTGTCAGTCCTCAAACATTTAATTTTCTTTCTAGTGTGAGTTTCTACCATAGCCTTGAACTCCTTAAAATGACTGAAAACTTCATATTTACTCTTTAAAAAATATACCCATGTCCTCCTACTGAAATCATCAATGAAAGTAACATAATAGACTGATTTACCAATAGAAGCAACATCAATAGGACCAAATACAACCGAATGGATTAGATCCAAGATACATGAAGACTTATGAGAAGATGAGTAAACGTGAACATGGTTCTATTTTCCATAAATACAATGTTCACAAAAATCAAACTCTAGATTGCAATCATTTAACCCCATAACAAGGTTCTTATTTTTTAGGACTTTTAAACCCTTATCTCTAATGTGGCCAAGCCTTTGGTGCCATAACATGGTCTTCTCTACACGCAACTTTGATTTAGTAGATAGAGCACCCTTGGGTACCCAGAAGCCACGACCATCCATAGAAGAGAAAACCATCTCTTTTTTCAGTGAAGTAGTTTCTAGTTTAATTTTATCATAAGTGCTATTGCACTCAACCATGCATGCATCAATCTGGTACAATGTACTCAATCTACTTTCTCTTGCTATCACCATAGCACCTCTCACCATTTTCACACCTGCTTTAGAAAATTGTACATGCACACCTGCATCTATTAGCATGCTAACAAATACTAAGTTTTTTGCTAGTCTTGGGATATACAAGACACCATCAAATCGTCTAACTCTACCATCATAAAATTTAACATGAATACTACCATGACCAGTTGACATTGTCAAGGAAAGAATTATCACCCAAATACACCTTACCACCATCATAGTTTTCATACTTACTAAACCAGTTTCTATTAGGAATCATGTGGAAAGATACACCTAAGTCTATCAAGAATGCATTATCACATGCACGAGTGGCCAAGGCTGCAATAAAGGCATCTCCATATTCCTTTTCGGACTCAAAATCATAATCTTGCTTCTTCTTATTTTTCTTCTCTTCTTTACAGTCCTTTCGAAAGTGTCTGGATTTGCCGCAATTCTACCATATTGCCTTGGACTTACCAAGAGATTTTCATCTCCCCTTATTCTTGGACTTGGAATGGCCACATTGCTTATCATCTTTGCCTCGTTCTTTTGGTCTTCCTCGAACACTGAAAGCCTCTTTGGCATTCAGAGAGACCTTCCTTCTCATCTCTTCGAAGAGTAGAGAACCAACAACATCCTCCATCTTCAAGATGATTGAAGTGCTCCCAATGGCCATTACTAGGTTGTCCCATGAGTCTGGCAACAAACATAGAAAAGTTTGACACCTTTCTTCTTCATCCATCTTAACCCCAACCAAGGTCAACTAAGTCACCAATATATTGAATGTTTCTAGATGCTCAAAAATTCATCCACCTTCTTCCATTCTCAAAGAATACAACTTCTTCCACAAGAAAATCTTATTTACTAGAGATTTGGCTTGGTATATCTCACCCAACTTCTTCCAAATTTTCTTCGAAGTGGGTTCTTCGTGGACATTTATCAAAATTGAATCTACAAGACATAGTCTAATGAGACATGTTGTCACATAGAATTGCACCCAGCTTGGAGAGAGTCCAAGCATTCTAATGACACAATGGGAATGATCTCAAGGTGTGGGACCTTGCAAGTTGAGATCAGACCTCCAAAGAAGGTTGGTTCCTTATTCTAAGCCTAATGCTTAGAGAAAACTATCTAAACCTAGTGCTAATTCTTGTAGGGGAAAAGGGTTAGGAAGAAACCGAATGGAAATAAAGGTGATGCGCCAGATTTAATGAGTAACAGTAAGTCTAGAAGAGACACAACAATGATCTCAATCACAAGAGAAGATTCATACAGATTTATAGAACTGATTGAGGCTTCAGGATGAAAACCTAACCTATAAAGGAGCCATTTTACTCAGAATAGATCACAGCTTCAAGTAAAACACAAAAATTAAAGCATAAGAGGCAAAAAATTACGAATATATTAATCATGAAGGCCAGAAACTATTACAATGCAAAATAACTTATAGCGGGAAAAGACACAGTATAGATAATTACATTCATGGGCGGGTTAACCAGGAGACAACAGAGGCCAAGATACAGGCACAATGAGTCAAATTCTGATAATCCTGCATTTGCACTAAGAGGTCTGACTACAAAGAATTTGGCAACATAATAGCCCAGAAATTACTAACTCCTCCTACTGAAGATTACAAGGCTTTTTTATAACAAATTCTTGTGCATAGGGTGTTGAGGTAGGTCCACGGAATCCAAGGTCACCAATGCTATCATTAATGCAGAGTCAGGAACAAACAGCAATGAGGATAAAACCCATGCCACTGGTAGACCTGCAACACTAGGAATGGATGCCCATATGCAAGAGAGGACAGAGCATTAAAGAAGAGAGCCCCAAAAGTCGTCACCAACCACTGAATAATCTGCCATTGAGCGACTGAAGTCTCTTCGCATTGAAGAATTGTGCCATCCTTCCTTGAATTTCATCTACAAAGCTCGCCAACTTGAATCAATGTGAAATATTTGCCTCTGCAACACTTCAAGTCAGTTGCTAAGACATCTTGTCACCCAAGCCTGCATATTCATCCTCAGTTGGCAACTATCCTAATATCTGGATGCGCACATCATATCCGGATCATGAAATTTGGATCATATTTTGAAAGTGAGGATATCCCCCCCCCCAAAAAAAAAGCCCGCCAAATGAAAGAGGAGGAAATTCTAAGAACTTTTGTCTTTTGGATCATGTAGAAATTCCTCAGTATGAGGGAGATATCCACAGTCAAAGTTGCAGTCAACAGGCATATGGATATCCACGTGTCATCATCTCGCAGCCGCATAGTGAATCTTTCTTGTAGACAAGATTCCCCTGCGACGCTACGCTACCGTCTGATTCTTATCAACCCCTCTTTTTTACTTCATCCTTTGACACCTATCCTTATTTCGCAGTTGTGTGATGGAGACATGACATCACCTTCAGTTGACTATGGGCTATGCGATATTCGGATGCACCCCTCAAATTTTCCTTCACATCATGGAGGGGTTGTCATCCACATGGATATCCAATGTTAGGATATTAAACTTCAATATTCGGATATTACTTAATAACTGGATGCCACTTCATGCCCCACCCTTTCAATATCCTAATGATGTCATCAGCATGAAGAACTTTGTTGAAGAGGGGATCTAGATGACATCATCAGGACATTCACAAAGGTCAGGGATATTAAGAAGGATCCGGATATTAGGAAATATCTGGATGATGTCATCACCATATTCACAAGAGTCTGCACATTCGCAAAGGACCCAGATATTAGTTAAGATTTGGATGTTTAGAAAACATCCAGATATTAATTAAGGTCCGAATATGAAGGGGATATCGGGACCTTCGCTAAGGTTTGGGATATTAAGATAATATCTGGGATGTTAGCTAAGATTTGGATGACATCATCAGGATATTCATACCAAAATGACTAAGTATGAAGATGGGAAATCCCTACGAAGGAAGGCATTCGAAGATTAAGGATTTTTGGGTTTTTCTGGGTTTTTTGCAAGGATTTTCCAAACAAGATTTTAGGGATTTTTTACAAGGAAGAGCATGAGGATTTGGAGGGATCAAGGCTTGTAGAGCCATATCCCAAGGGATATCTAGAAGATTTTCAAGATGAACTATTTGACTCTAGAAAGAGGAAAATGGGTCAACAAGACATTTATCTTTTCTATCCATTACATCATATTGTGCATCCAATGTTGGATCCATAGGCCTTTGGACATTTTCATCCGCTATATCGCATAGATCCTGATCAAGCAAAAGATCTTCCATCTTCAGCTTCCACATTTCAAAATTCGTGCTAGAAAACTTTTCTACCTCAATCCTCCCAGATATGCTTGCCATCTAAAAAATATCTACAACAAGATCAAAAAGTATTATCTGCACAAGCTCCCACTCAAACCTTGATTAACACAAAAAAACCAAAAACCCACAATTGAAACCAAAGGTGATAGGCTCTAATACCACTTGTAAAGAAGTTAGAGTAGTGGAAACAACATCCTACACCAATCTTAGGGAGAGATATTATGCAAACTTTTTAAAAGTTGATCTATCAGTTACATAAATTCTAGAAACACATTCATAACAGAAAATAAATAATGAACACAAAACACCAGATATACGTGGGGAAAACCCTTTTGGGTGAAAAGCCCCACACTCCAAAAGTCTACTCAATGTATTACGAATCTAATAACAAGATTACATACACTATCAGAGCAAGTTTATTATAGGAGTATCACCAATAAATAATTCTAGAAGAATTCTGGCAGCATTCTAATAGCATAACAATACCTGCAAACTCAACACTACAAACTTCTCCTCAAGCCTTCAATTTATAGACCTCTCACAATCAAGAAACCATTATGTGATTTACAAAACCATGTGTGAAACCTCTCATGAGGTGTAGTGCCCAAGAAGGCAAGATTTGAGTCTAAAATTAGGCTCTCACGTCCAAAGTAATTTCCTCTATTTTTGACCCTTACAAATGTCATAAAATCTGTCATAATATGCCTAAAAATAGGCCTTCCATAACATACCACTATGTGGGCATCTTTTGGCACCTAATAAACAAATTTTCAAAGTATCAACAATATGTAACAGCTATTGGGAATTAAGGTGTCTCAACCTTTGCAAATTCCTAGCATTATTTATTTAATTATATATTTATTTATTGCCTAATATTGTATTTACGTGCACATTCAGTTTGGTCACTTAGTTGAGGTGGCACGGTGACATGTCATCTTACTTAGAATGTGACTTGTATGGTTAAGTCAAACCTACATGGATTTGGGTATCCCATTTGAGGTGGCACTATTATGCCATGTATCAGCATCTTGTGGTGTGTGGAAGAGGATATTACATATGACAGAATCTATGACATGTAAGAGTCAAGTTTGGAGATTCCTATGACAAGTGGTGACAAGTGTCGGTGAGTATCTTTGCATGAGGGAAAGGTATCTTTGGGTGCCCAAGTTGAGCTATGACATGTTGTAAGAGGAATTTACTATATTTAGTCTTGTATGACGGATTCTCTTACAACATTTAAGGTTGTTATGTTGGGAAAATCTATAGCAGCTGTAAGATGCGTAAGAGCATCTGTCATAGTCTATTTTTAGCATGGAGTGCTCCAATCTTGGAAAGTCAAATCTGCCATGTATGATAGATGTAAGGGATGTATTTGTAGCTTGGACAAGTGTCCTTTGATGTGGAAAAATGGCCATATGGCCAAGGTGGACGCCTATCCCAAGAAGCTTCTAGAATATGCCTTGTATCTCTATAAAATGCATTGTTTTAGAGTTGTAGTTGCATAGTATTTTTACAGGTACTGTTATGCTACCAAAATAACTCTAAAATTGACATTTGAAGACTCTTGGAAGAACTTGCATTGCAAGTGTATTGTAAACTATTATTGTTTCAAATAATACACTGTGCAGGTTTTAAAGTGGGGTTTTTCATCTTAAAAGGTTTTCCCCACGATACATCTTGTGTCTACTTCTCTCTGTCTACATTCTTGTATTGTGTTTGCTACTGTAATATCTCTAATATATGTTTTATATTGCTGCAATTGTAAGGGTTAAAATGAATTTGCATACCTCTCCCCTCATTAGATTAGTTTAGGAAGTGATTTTCACACAGCTAGCTTCCTTTCAGTTGGTATCAAAGCCTGGCCAGTTTTGGTCCTAGCTATTGTGTAGGGGTTTTTTGTACTAATCTTAGATTGAGTGGGAGTCTGTGCAGAGTATTTTGTAATCTTGTTGCAGGAAGGAGATGGTAGGCACATCGGGAAGAATAGAGGTGGAAAAGTTTAATGGCAGCAATTTCGAGTTGTGGAAACTCAAAATGGAAGATATGCTCATTGATAGAGACCTATGGGAAACAATTTCTAGTACAAAACCAACAGCAATGGCACAGGTAGATTGGGATCTCAAAGATTGTAAAGCCAAGGGTCTTGTGAGACTTTGTTTGGCTGATTCTATCCTGTTAAATGTTCATGAAGAGAAAACTGCAAAGGAGCTGTGGAAGAAACTTGGTGATGTTTATCAGGCTAAGTCCCTGGTAAACAAGTTATTCCTATGGAAGAAGCTATATTCTCTGAGGATGGAAGATGGAGGATCTTTTGCTGATCACATGAATGCCTTTAATATGCTAGTTGCACAATTGACATCCGTTGGTGTGAAGATGGAGGAGGATCGTTGTATGACCTTGCTTTGTTCTTTACCAAATTTGTGGGATCATCTTGTAATGGCCATTAGAAGCACTACAACCACTTTCAAGATGGATGAGGTAGTGTCTTCGCTGTTATCTAAAGAGATGCAGAGAAAGTCATCTAAGTCGGCTAAAGAGGCTCTTGTGGTTCGTGGAAGACCCAAGGAGAAAGGGGAAAAGAAGGACAAGAAAGCTGAAAAGGGTAGATCCAAATCCCGTGGGAGATCTAAATCTCCTAGAAAGTCCAAGGCACTGTGTTGGAAATGCAAGAAAACTAGGCATTTCTGAAAGGAATGCAAAGAGGAGAAAAAAAAAAGAAGAAGAATGTCCCAGATTCAGATTCTGACAAGTCACAAAATGAAGGTGATGCTTTCATTGCAGCCTTGGCAACCCATGCATCTGATGATGTGTGGTTGATTGATTCCAGTGCCTTTTTTCCACATGACCTCACATCGAGACTGGTTTGCAAAGTATGGAGAGTTTGATGGTGGAAGAATGTACTTGGGTGATGACTCTCATCTAAAGATAGTTGGTCGTGGAAGAGTCACAATCTGATTCCCTGATGGACGAGTGAAGGGGATCTCTGGGGTTATGCACATCCCAGGCTTGGCACGAAACCTTCTTTTTGTAAGTAAATTGAATGATGCAGGTGTACAAGTTGTCTTCTCGAAAGAAGGATGCAAGATGACTAGAGGAGCTATGGTTCTTGTGAAGGGTACTCAGAGAGGTACTCTGTTTTAGTTGGAGGCATGCATTTCACAATGCAATAGTTCTTCTGACTCAAAGAAAAGAGCTACAGTCACTTCATCCCCGCCATTGGAACCAGTAACTAAAAGATCTGTTGTATCAACTTCTGATGGTAGTGCATTTTGGGTACCTAAGGGTGCTTATGCCTTGGAAGTTAAACTTCCTACTGAGAAGACAATGTTATGGCATAAGAGACTTGGCCACATTGGTGAGAAGGATCTTAGAATGCTGAAAAATAAAAACTTTGTTGAGGGGTTAGATGATTGTAATCTCGATTTCAACTTTTGTGAACATTGTATATATGGAAAGCAAAACCATGTTCAGTTTTACTCGAGTTCTCATAAGTCTTCTGGTGTATTGGATCTTATCCATTCTAATGTGTTTGGTCCAGTTAATGTTCCTTCGATCTCTAAATCTGTATATTTTGTATCTTTCATAGATAATTACAGTAGAAGGACATGCATTTATTTTCTTAGAAGAAAATCTAAAGTTTTTAGTCGGTTCAAAGAGTTTAAAGCTTTTGTTGAGAATTAGACTAGTAAAAAGACTAAGTGTTTGAGAACTGACAATGGTGGTGAGTTCTATTCCACAGAATTTGATAAGTTCTGTAAAGAACATGGGATTGAAATACATAAGACAACTCCATACACCCCACAGCAAAATGGATCTGCAGAGAGGATGAACATGACACTGATGGAGAAGGCTAGGAGTATGCTTAGTGGAGCTGGCCTCGAACAGAAGTTTTGGGCTAAAGTTGTTGCCATTGTTTGCGACCTGGTAAATAGGTCTCCTACATCAAATCTTGTTGGTAAGACACCCATGGAGGTGTGGTCTGGTAAGAAGCCTTCAATAAGATATCTTTGTGTTTCTGGTTGTGAGGCATATGCTCATATGCCTATGGAGAAGAGGCCAAAATTGGAGAACAAGGTTGTTAAGTGTATCTTCATTGGCTATGGTGTCGGTGTGAAAGGATACAAGCTTTGGGATCCTGTGGCTGAAAAAGTGTTGTATAGCAGAAGTATTATTTTCAGAGAGCTAACACCTTCTTCCACTGTTCTACAGCTAGAAGAGAAAGAAAAGAAAGAGGATGTGGTTCTGTTTCCCACTACCCTTGAGAAGACTAAATCGACAGACCCTATGAGACCTGATGATGAGGAGAGCTCTAGCAGCTTTGAAAGATCAGAAGAAGAAGCAGAACCTCAACCTCAGCCCTTGAGGAGGTCTACATGAAACAGAAAGCAACCTGAGAGGTTTGGTTATACATTACTTGATTCTAGCTGTGCTTTTGCTTTGCTTACTAACGCTGATGAGCCTAGAACTATGATAGAGGCTATGGGCATGAAAGATGCAGGTTCCTAGAAGGAGGCCATGGAAGATGAGATGGCTTCTTTGGAAAAGAATAAAACTTGGGACTTAGTGCCTTTGCCTGATGGACAAAAACCTGTTGGATGCAAATGGGTGTTCAATAAGAAATTTGTTGTAGATGGCAGTGTTGAGAAGTAAAAGGCTAGATTGGTTGCGAAGGGGTACTCACAAGTGGAGGGAATTGATTATGGTGAAATTTTCTCTCCCGTTGTAAAGCTGACATCTATTTAGTTCTTGTTATCTCTTACAGCAGCTTATGATTTAGAAGTGGAGCAGATGGATGTAAAAACAACATTCCTTCATGGTGACTTGGAGGAAGAGATTTATATGTCACAGCTAGAGCATTACATAGAAAAAGGTAAAGAAAATTTGGTTTGCAAGTTGAAGAAGTCTTTGTGTGGTTTGAAGCAATCTCCTAAGATGTGGTACATGAAATTTAATGCCTTTGTGTTGTCAATTGGATTTTTGAGGTCGAAATCAAATCATTGTGTGTATTACAAATTTGACAATGATCGCATTCTCATTATTGCATTATATGTTGATGATATGTCAATTGGGAATGGTAAGAATATGATTTCTTATTTGAAGTCTCAGTTGTCAGCACAGTTTGAGATGAAAAACTTAGGGGCAGCCAGGTACATTTTGGGAATGGAAATCAGAAGAGACAGAGCAAACAGAAAATTTTGGCTAAGCCAGAGTAAGTATGTGAAGACCGTGTTGGATAGATTCAACATGGCAGATTGTAGACCATTGGTTGTTCCTATTTCTTTGGGGACAAAGTTATCTGTTAATGATTGTCCAAAGTCTCCTTCTGAGATGGAGGCTATGAGCAGAGTACCTTATGCTAGTGTTGTTGGTAGCTTGATGTATGCTATAGTCTGTACAAGACCAGACATTTCCCAAGCCCCTTAGTCAGTTTATGGCTAATCCTGGACAGGTACACTGGGATACAGTAAAGTGAGTGTTCAGATATTTGCGGGGTACTTCTAAGTATTCCCTATGAACATATCATGGTCATCCTACAGGACCTCTACATTCTATATGTATTCGTGGATTTGTGGATTCCGATTGGGCAGGTGACATTGACAGTAGGAGATCCACTAGTGCTTATGTGTTTACTATGTTCAGTGGTGCAATTAGTTGGATGAGTAAGTGGCAACATGTGGTCGCTTTGTTCACAACAGAAGTTGAGTATATGTAAGCTACTCATGCTTTTAAGGAGGCCATTTGGCTTAAGAGGTTGTGTCCAGATATTGGTGTTGATGCAAGATAGATTACTATTTGTTGTGACTGTCAAAGTGCGATTTGCTTAGCAAAGAATCTGACTTTCCATGCCAGAACAAAGCATATTGATGTACAGTTTCATTTTGTGCAAGACATGGTAGAGGATGGGAAGGTGATATTGGAAAAAGTAGACACTTTTAAGAATGTTGCAGATGCATTGACGAAACCAGTGGGCACAGAGAAGTTCAGATGGTGTTCGGAGTCTATGGGCCTCTTGGCCCCTAGCAATTAAATCTTGTCATTTATTTTGGCTCTTGCAAGGTGTTCGACAAGTGGGAGAATGTTGGGAATTAATGTGTCTCAACCTTTGCAAATTCCTAGCATTATTTATTTAATTGTATATTTTTTTATTGCCTAATATTGTATTTACTTGCACATTCAGTTTGGTCACTTAGTTGAGGTGGCACGATGACATGTCATCTTACTTGGAATGTGACTTGGATGGTCAAGTCAAACCTACATGGATTTGGGCCTCCCATTTGAGGTGGCACTATTATGCCATGTGTCGGCATCTTGTGGTATGTGGAAGAGGATATTCCATATGATAGAATCTATGACGTGTAAGAGCCAAGTTTGGAGATTCCTATGACAAGTGGTGACAAGTGTCGGTGAGTATCTTTGCATGAGGGAAAGGCATCTTTGGGCGCCCAAGTTGGGCTATGACATGTTGTAAGAAGAATTTACTATATTTAGTCTTGTATGACAGATTCTCTTACAACACTTAAGGTTATTATGTTGGGAAAATCTATGATAACTGTAAGATGCATAAGAGCATCTGTCATAGTCTATTTTTAGCATGGAGTGCTCCAATCTTGGAAAGTCAAATCTGCCATGTATGACAGATGTAAGGAATGTATTTGTAGCTTGGACAAGTGTCCTTTGATGTGGGAAAATGGCCATGTGGCCAAGGTGGACGCCTATCCCAAGAAGCTTCCAGATTATGCCTTGTATCTCTATAAAATGCATTGTTTTGGAGTTGTAGTTGCATAGTGTTTTTACAGGTACTGTTATACTATCGGAATAACTCCAAAATCGACATTTGAAGACTCTTGGAAGAACTTGCATTGCAAGTGTATTGTAAATTGTTATTGTTTCAGATAATACACTGTGCAGGTTTTAAAGTGTGGGGTTTTTCACCTGAAAAGGTTTTCCCCACAATACATCTTGTGTCTACTTCTCCCTGTCTACATTCTTGTATTATGTTTGTTGTTGTAATATCTTTGATATATGTTTTATATTGTTGCAATTGTAAGGGTTAAAACGAATTTGCATACCTCTCCCCTCATTAGATTAGTTTAGGAAGCGATTTTCGCACACCTAGCTTCCTTTCAACAGTTGTAGGAAAATATTAAATGAAAAATAAATACTACAGGAAATATGCAAGTTCGATACACCTAATTTCTGAACAATATAACTGTCATCAACTTAAAAAGATGCTTTGGCCAAAGCTTTGAAATGAAATTAAGTATTTGCACTGGTTTGATTTATTTTCACTCTTTGTTATATCATGATATATGTTCATTTGCAATAGTTTTCTATTTGTTAAATGTTAGAGATATCATGCTACACCAAATTCCATCGCACTTGCCGATTTCGATTGTTAGACCTCTCATGAAGGGTCAGGCTTCTCTTGTTTGGAGTAAGGCCAAGGAAGTGTAAACTTCGTGGATGGGTGGTTAATCGCCTCGATGATGCTCTCTCTCTCTCTCTCTCTCTCTCTCTCTCTCTCTCCTTGCATTCACAGATGATCTCTAGAGGATAACAGTTTAAGTTATATCAAGTTGTATTATTGTCTTAATGGCTTTGATGATGTAAAAGAATTTATCCTTATGTCTTATTATGTTCTCTAGCTTATTGTATATTCATGTTGAAATATTGTTGTGGAATAAATTATATTGAGTAAAAAATTTAATTTTACTCTTTTGTGTTATATTTTATTGTATTAATGTGGGTGATCCTTACATACTTGGAGTGTTTTTGAACACAGACATTCCAAGAAACACAATTGTCTAACGCAACAACAAATGAATGACTTGGCCTTGTTCACCATAACTTTCACCTGAAACTGAAGAAATCTCAAAGTTAGAGTTTTAGAACACTTGTAATTGTAATCATTATTTTGTTCACTTTCAATTGTCAAATCTAATTTCTATATGGGAGAAACCATGTATTGTCGAGGAAGACTAGCCATTTGACCTCAAAAAGATCAATCCAAATTCTAAGTGGATTGCAAATGCTGATGTCCTTGACGACGGTGATGATTATGATATCCTTAAAGAGTGCAACTATGATAGTGATGTGGTTTGAACGATTGAGAAGAGGCTCTAACCCAAGAGATTCATCATCAAGACATGTAGCCCTCTACTGTAGCTCTCTTCATGGTAGTAAGAGTCATTGGCTATATTTGATTTGTTGAAATTTTGTATTTAGTCTGTAAGTTGATTTTGTTCAAAGTAGATTGTCATTGAAAATTTGAAAAATATTAGCATCTAGTTATCATTTATGCACCATGCAGTATGCATTTGTGTAATGCAATGTAATCAACGATATGAAAATAAATGAGAAAATCCATATTCCACAATTCATAGGTTAAACTATCATTTTTATTTGCCCTCTATATCTCTATACTATTAAAATGCCTTTATATTTAAAAAACAGCAGGCTTTTCTCTTTTTTCTTTGTATTTTTTTGATGTTTTTTGAAAATCTATTTTTTTCCCTCATTAAATCTCATTTTTTTGAAAAGGTTTAAATCTTTTGGTTTGCCAATTTTTTTCCCAAAAGATTTTTCCTGCTATAGTAAATTCAATGAGACATCACCATTCCCGGTAAATTCACAGAGCAAAAATTGTTGATGCAATGCACACCTTGAAATTTTCTTTAATATTTTAATTTTTAGTCACAACTTGACGGTCGTGCAGATGTGATGGTTATATAAGTTAATAACTCGTGTCTCTCTTCTTGTAGGTGGCTTCATTTTACCTTTTTGTCAGCTTATTTCCTGTATTTCTGAGACTCCAACAATTCATGGTCGTCTTCCACTCTACTTACATATCATCCATTTTAATGGTCAAACAGTCAATAGCAATTTTACACCTCATTTATATAAAAAAAGTGGTAAATACTTGTCCTATTTTATTGACCAAAATTGACCCTCGACTGTTGAAGTGGATGATATTTAAGAATAGCCGTCGTCTCCTAGGCTCAAAATAGCAAAATGCTTATCAAGTTATGTTTCATGACTTGTAGCATGAGCATCAAGCAGTTTTACTTGGTATCTGTCAGCACACACCTGATCTTCATTATGGTTTCTTCATTTCTATCATAAATTATTATTCAAACATCCATGCTTTAGACTGAAATAGAATATGGTTATACTGTGATATAGTTGCTTGACAACGTCACCAATAATCTCCACAAGAGCACAGTCCATCTTTAAAATGATGGAAGCGGTGGGCATCCCTAACTATAATTTCTTGCCCAACAATTTTTGAAATTAACTTGATGGCAGTGTGGCAGTCACCACACACACGGAGATTCTTAACAATTCTTATTGGAATCCCATGAGGAATGCTGATAAGACCAAAAGCAAGTGCCAGCTTTTCACTGTGATAGATAAGAAAGTTGTCTTTATACTCATCTTCTACGTCATGCAAAACAAAATTTGTGTCAGGCACATACCCTGCCTTTTTCATCTGCCTGGCAAGTATCTCCAGCATTTCATAAATCTCCTCTACTTGGGGATGAGATCGGTCTCCTGCAACAAACGAGTGCACTGTGTTCTTTACCTCAATCCAGCTGCAACCTGGATTTTTTCTCACATTTCTATCCTTCATCATTTTCCTCACTTTAGAAACATCATCCCACCTACCAGCTGAAGCATAAATGTTTGACATGAGAACATAATTTGCAGCATTCTGTGGTTCCAATTTGAAAAGGCATTCAGCTGCTTGTATACCTAGTTCTAGGTTACTATGGATTCTACAAGAAGCAAGCAATGATCCCCACAGATTAGCATCAGGTTCAAATGGCATTCTTTTCATAAGATTATTTGCCTCATTCAACCGTCCAGCTCGTCCAAGAAGATCAATCATACAAGCATAGTGGTCTGCTATAGGTGTAATGTTATGATCATGAGTCATGGAGTAAAAATATTGATAACCTTCATGCACCAATCCTGAATGACTGCAAGCATTAAGGACACCAATAAAGGTGATGTGATCTGGCTTCATACTTGCCTTCAGCATTTGTTCAAAAAGCTGCAGAGCTTCCTTTCCAAACCCATGGTAAGCAAACCCTCCAATCATTGCAGTCCAGGAAACCAAGTCTCGTTCAGACATAGCATTGAACACTTGGTGGGCATCTTCAATGCATCCAGATTTAGCATAAGTGGTGACAAGTGCATTGCCCACTGATAGGTGTGACAGAAAACCACTTGCCAGTGTGTGAGCATGAATCTGCTTGCCTGCTTTCAAAGCAGCCAGATTTGCACAGGCACTTAAAACAGTGGCCAAAGTCAATTGATCTGGCTTCACA
The DNA here is from genome assembly GCA_027924645.1 of Cunninghamia lanceolata. Lineage (NCBI taxonomy): Eukaryota > Viridiplantae > Streptophyta > Pinopsida > Cupressales > Cupressaceae > Cunninghamia > Cunninghamia lanceolata. The sequence continues at coordinate 3,182,288 of BSBN01000178.1, read as the reverse complement.
CCTTCCATTTGCATTTGAGAAAAGAATTTGAGAGCTTCCTCACCTAGTCCATTCTGAACAAACCCAGCAATCAGGACAGTCCACGAAACAGAGCTACGCCCAAGCATTGTGTCGAAAATTCTGCGTGCAACATCTATATTTCTACATTTGGCATACATATCAACAAGGGCACTGCCCACAAATGTGCTTAATTCAAGTCCAATTCTGATTATGTGAACATGGACTTGCTTGCCCTCTTCCAACGCCAAAAAGCTACCACATACACTAAGTAGACTCCCAAGAGTAAACTCATCTGGCATTAAACCTGCCCGTTGCATTTGTGAAAGAAGCTTCAATGCCTCCTCTAAACAACCCTGCTGCGCATAGCCAGCGATTATCACATTCCATACAACTACATCTCTTGCAGTCATTTTGTCAAACACTTGGCGTGACTCCTGCAAATGCCCACATTTAGCATACATGTCGAGCAGGGCGCTACCCACAAAAATATTAGATTCAAAACCAGTCTTGATGATATGGGAATGCACCTGCTGCCCCTGTTGCGCATTGTTTAATCCAATGCACGCACTGAGAACACCAGCAAAGGTAATTCTATTAGGCTTCTTACCATCCAGTTGCATGTGGCAAAACAGTTTCAAAGATTCAAGTTGAGCATACTGTTGTCCTCCATTGCCACATTTGCTATATCCTGTAATCATCATGTTCCATGAAACAACATTTCGGTAATGCATTTTGTCAAACAGTTGGCGTGCATCCTCCAAACAACCGCGCTTGGCATACATGTTGGCGAGACGATTTAAGAGCGAAACGTCTGGGTTAAAAGCGACTTTGATTACGTGGGCATGGATGAGCTTACCCTCCGCCAGGGCACATTGCTCCAACAGCTCATTGACACAGAATTTCCCCTCCAATTGATTCCAACTGTTATGGCCTGGCATTGGTATTGGCATTGTCATAGGTAACGTAGGCATTTTGGTACAAATGAATGATACTGAGGCTCTGGCTCCCCACCTTCTGCGCCAGGGAAATTTCCATGGTAGTGTCAAAACCATCATCTATACCAGCCAACTACCCATCACAAAACAACATTGTGCATGCAACCCAAAATGGCGAAATCACTTCCTTTCATTCTATCTTGGCTTGCAAATGTGATTATTCCCCGTCACAGTGTTGCTTTCCAATGAAGACGTTCAACATAAATTATCAGTTTTGTAGTATGGAATGGATAAATTTACCTGACAGGCAGGTTTCCATCAGATTAAACCCCTAATGCTTGTATTCGCATCTTTAAACTTTTAAAAGACTGTAAATCGAACATATGCTTGGAATTTGATATCTCTCGTGGCCATAGAATTCTAAACCCCGAGAGCAGGTGATTGTAACTACTTTCATAAATTGGATTATAAATCCCCAAGTAGTCAATAAGTATAGCCAAAATCACGTAAAATACCTATGCCAAATGAACATCCTTCTAATTTTCTAATTGATGAGTTGAGTGAACGCATCAATGAAGCCCAAAATAGCCAACTTCGACATACGTTCTTGCTTGTAATGATCCCAAGTCATCCTAAATAACTAACTTGAGTGATTGTGAAATTATAACAATGTTAAATAGCCAACTTATTGCTTGTAAGAATACTAAGCCATCCTAATGAGCGTCTATCTATGTGAAGTTTTATTGTTGAATGTTCATCTATGTGCAAGATACCTTGGTGTTGTGCTAGTGTGCAAGGGGATGCACAAGGGATGTAACTACATGCAAGGTTGTTTATGAAATAATGTGCAAGGTTGTTCTTAGATTAGATGAACTTTCTTGAGGAGCAATGATCCCCATCGTGTTCTAGTGTGTATCGACAAATCTATCTAAAGTTGATGACCTAACACATGAGGTTGTGCTCAGATCATACACCCTTTCTTGAAGAATAATGGTCCCCATTACATTGTCATGTGCCTAGAGACAATGATGTAGAAATGGAGTGAGCTAATTAGAGATACTTAGAGGATAATCCATAAACTATCTAAGTGATGAGATTTGCCTCAATAGTATTATGAATTATAATGTATAGTAGAACTTGTAAGACAAGATACAAAAAACCACAACACATTGACAAGATTTTGGTTGTTTTTTAGGAAACTGATATAAATTGTAAACCCCCAACGGTAAAATTGTAAACATTGGGCCAAATCAAGGGTAGATGGCCATGAGAGATATCAATTCCAAGGTTTACAATTGTATGGCCATGAGACATCAAATTTCATATCAATCTCGGATGTAAACCCCAAATGGTAAAATTATAAACCTTGGGTCAAATGAAGGGTAGATTGGGTGGGCAAAAGATAAATTGTGCAAAGCAACACCAAGCCATAGTATATCGATGCATGAATGGATATGAAGGGTTAAAGGATACAACATATATGAAAATAATATAAAATCAAGAATAGATACAGATCTAAAAAAAACTAATTAGGGTTTAAGTAATAGATAAACACTATTAGGCACAAGATATCCATAGTAGGTAATGAACAACGAACTCGACTTTACAATTTTTTTGGCAACCAATAAAACTTTTGATTACCTATTTCCACCAATTGTGTTAGTCTAAATTTACCAATTGAAAAAATTGTAAATTTAAATTTGTAACTTAAATTGGAGAGGCCACAGTGATGCTTGAATAGAAGATTGTAATTTCCATAAATAATAAATGCGTTACAAAACACAGAAGATAGTCATACAGTTGTGTTCATAAACACAAGTAAATTGAAGCACAAACTGTTGGAACAAACACCCTTCAACAACAGTTTTGAATTTTAGAATCTTTAAAATCTTTTCATTAGAAAGTTAAAGAAACAAAAAGCCTTAAGCATTCAACTGGACATTTTACCAACCATTATTGTGATTTTCAAGATTATCAGAATCACAAAAAAACAAAAAAAAACCATCTAGGTCACTGCATTAGTGAGGTATAAGGACCTCACCTTCCATTTACAACCACGCAGAGGAGTGAAATGAAGAAATCACATCTCAAATAGTAAAGAATAATCAAACAGATGGAAAAACAATAGTTCATAGACCAAAAACAAGACAATGTGGCTGGTAGAAGGGCATATGAAGCATGCATGTTAGGGTGCAGCACTATGAGACCCCTTAAACCCCATAACCATGTGATAAACAATGAAATAAACAAAATACAACAAAGAAGAAATGAGTAAAAGAATATAGTTTTAGTAGGGATAGCCTTAGTGAGGTATGACGAACTCAACTTCCATTTACAACCAGACAGAGGAGTGAAATGAAGAAAAGCCTCATGAAACAATAAATAAAGGCCCAAAAATACACGGCACAAATAGAAGGACCAATTTTTTTTAAAATAGCTAGGTCAATTTCATTTATGAGTTATGACGACCTTGACTTCCATTTACAACAAGATGTAGGAGTGAAACAAAGAAATGCATTCTCAAACAATAAACCAATAAATAGAGATGATAATAGCAAAAAAAAATAAACTAGGCAGTAAATTAACCTACATGAGATATTAGGAACTCACCTTCCATTTAAATCCATATGAAGAAGTGAAGTGAAGAAATACATTTTCAAAGAATGAAAAACAAAATACACAAGCCAAAACAATGTAAGAGTCACACAATAGACTCAAGAGATGTCTAGGATCACTTGTAATCAAAACAACCTTCCACGATAAGAGAGAAGCAATAACAACACTATATTGGCAAAGAATGCAAATGATGCATACAAGATACAAGATATACAATGTATGACCCACACATAATGTACAATGAGAGCCTTTGCTTATATAGGCAAGGTTGAGACCTAGGACAACATGTGATCATCACAATTATCTTAATCTTATGACATAAGACACAAATATTAAATGCCCTAAGTAAACTTAACTAGACAAGTGTGAATAGGACCTAATGTGGAACCAGTTAGGTAATATACCATGTTCACACCAACACCCCCTTAAGTGCAACTTAGGGAGAAGTAAACAAATGTAAATATGCAAAGATGGTCCCAACTACAAGGCCATGTTAGATACCCATGTACAAAAGATCTCTCACAAATGGAGTAAAGGAGAAAAACCTGTAGAAAAAAACCCCTCTCCAAAAGAGAGAAAACATGCAAACAAAACATGTACAAGTGATGGAGTGATGGAAGGACTCAACACCACTACCCCCCAAGTACTACATCCATCATGAATTTACAATTAATGCCCCGTAGAAGAGGGAAAGAATGAGACTAGATATCCCCCCATAATGAAGTAGCTCTTGTGCCAATGGCGAATGCATGAAGACAAAAAAGTACCCACTACCTGCAAATAGCATTTCTCCCCTTGAGAAGAAACAAATCCACTAGTGTATGTAGAAGAAACTCTAACTCTAAGACAAGAGATGAGGGAAGAAGTCTCATGAAAGATGATGTCTCTAAAAATTGCTCAATTGTCTAGATGTGATAATCAATATATGCCAAAAAATTAGGAAATTCGTGCCAAATTAAAGAGTGTGATAATCCAAGACAATAGGAAAACTCATGATCAACAATCTCCAAAGATAAATATGGTGTCATAAAAATTATGCCATAAATTCCATCTAAGAGAAAATGGATATCCTCAAGTGTGTCCTCCAAATTTGCAAGATGGGACTCACAAAACAAATCTGAAATACCTATCAAGTACTCATCCCAGAAAGTTGAATTTGAAAGACAAGATGGTTTCTATTGAACTAAATAAGCAAGATCAAGGGAAATCTCAATTAATGAATCCATCCTAGGAATCAATAAAGGTGAAAGATCAACAATTGTCTATGTAGTAGTAGGAGGAGTGGTAGCCTCATCATCCTCATCATCCAAACATGCAAGGTCTTCCAAAGAAACAAAATCTTTTTTTGTATCATAGTCATATAGTATATTGCCTGAATCATCAAGAGGTATAAGATAATCTAAAATAGGATCATCTAGGAATAGATGAATATCAAGATCTTCATATATATCCCAAATTTTGGTCCACATAGCACGAGGACACTCAATGTGTGAAAGGGAACACAAAGTGTCAAAGTCAACATGCCAACCAATCACTCCTAGAACATGATCATTTTTGGAATTCCAAACAAGATTCTTCCAATAAGTACCTGGTTGAGGAACAAGACCATATAGATGTGGCAAAAGATGAACCCAATGCAAGTGTTTCGAAATGTCATCTCTCCAATGCTTATAGTTCTCTTTTTTCAAGACGATTAGAGAAAGATGAAATGAAAAACCCATAATGAACTAAGATAGATCTCCAAATTTAAAAATACATGAAAACCTCAACTAAAATTATGAACTCCCTAATATATTAATACTGAAATTGAAGCCCCCTAAGAAAAAATAACCACCAATTTCAACATGTTTTCCAAACAATGAGTGAAAAGTACCCAAAATGGCCTCAAATTGAAAATCTAATGTTTAAGGCATGATCTATAAAAGTGATATGGATGGATCTATAGTGCTCAAAAATACCTTTCCAACACCTATAAGAAGTCAAAATTTCAACACTGTAGGCGCAAGATATGGTTTGGCGAAGATTACAAGCAAATACAAGCTTCAAATAGCAAAATCAGGCACCTACAACAAATCAAGGAAAAAGACCCATACTACTACAAAGTACTCAGAACTAGTTCTTCAATGCCTATTTGTTTGCAAAAATATAATAATGTGGTGAAAAGTTATGGCTCCTGGAAAAACATTTCCCTATTCGAGTATGAAATGGGGCCTAGAAACCCTGCTGGGTGGTCTACCAGTGGCCCAGTGGTGGCACTTAGGTGGCTTGATGGTGGAGGTGGCAAATATCAATGGTTGTAGGGTGGTTTTGGCCATCTGAGCGGTGTTTCTCAATGGCGATGTGTGGTGGCGACGGGAGCGCCACCTACCAACTATTAGCCTTATGCAACATAGCCCTCAGTCGCTGATATGACTGGGGTCTTGAAAACTTTTTCAAGCCCCTGCACTCAAATGATGGCATCTCCCTTATCACAAAAAGTGTGCATACTAACAATGTTACTCTGCTGACACCTAATGACAGAGGATTGTACCTTAGAACCTAATCAAATCATGTTGATGTACAAAGATGACACAGAGTAATGTAGACTATGTGCCAGTAATGAAATATTTTAATGAATATGTTGAAGGAATCTACCAACAACTGTTGTGAATCGCTACATCTTGTCAGATTCGTATGGTGCATAATCGTACGACTATACAAATTATGTACAAATCATATGGATTTTTTGACAACAATTTTTCCTTCAAACCCTTGAAAAATGACAAAATTTTTCTAGCTCTAAAATATAGAGTATTTTATGTCAAAATTCATCTCGCGATCCTTCTAGACTCAATGGTGAAGTTTGTTTTGCACTAGGATGCACCGTATGAAAAGTCTTGGCAAAAACTCTCCAAAATGAGGGAAGGGAATTACAAATATGGAGCTCTAATACCAAGTAAGAGTCACATAATAGATTCAGGAGATGCCTAGAATCACCTATAATCAAAACAACATTCCACAACAAGAGAAGCAATAACAATGCTATATTGCCAAAGAATGAAAATGATGCATACAAGATATACAATGTATGACCCACACATAATGTACAATGAGAGCCCTTGCTTATATAGGCAAGGTTGAGACCCAGGATAACATGTGGTCATGACAAGTGTCTTAATCCTATGACATGAGACACAAATATTAAATGCCCTAAGTAAACTTAACTAGACAAGTGTGAATAGGACCTAATGTGGAACCAGTTAGGTAATGTTGACCATTTTATGGTCACCATAAAATGTAGTGTAGCACCTAGCTTTGTCTCTACTTAATGGTTGAATACCACATAAAAATGAGATGAGGCAACCAGCAAAGAAAAGGAAATCAAAAAATTTGGTGCAGCAACATATTTTTCTGCAATCATCAAAGGCCAATGAAAATGAATGAGCAGTTGCAGCAACACAAAGTCCAAATAAAAATTAAATGAAATACAATCAGCATAGTGGTGTGCATCATTTGCTAGCATGGTAAAATAATTTAATAATTATTTGGGTTTCATTCTTGGAATGTGCGGCTACTATCAAATTAATAAAAGAAATCAATGACTCGCAGGTGTTACAAAGACTTTCAAAGGAAATAACAATGAAATGTCACGCCATTGGCTTAGCCTTCCAACTTAGCAAAGGGAAAAGAAATATGTAATTGCATAAAGAATGGTGAGTTACATGACTAAAAGAAATTAAACCATGGCATTATTTTAATATGCCAAATGAAATGCTGGGACACACAAACCAAAAAACTTTCAGCCATATTTTATAATGTTTTGGCATTATTTAATATCCCCCATAAAGTGATAAAGAGATCAACGGCTTGTGGGAGTTTCCAAGGCTTGGCAAGGAAAATACAAAGTGAATGCACATTATTGGTTGAAGTCTCCAGCATGTCAAATAATAATAATAATTAAAAATTGTGGGGATTGTGGCTATGGGAAGGTAATTAAATGAATTTTATGTCATATTTTAATATGACAAGACAAGTGTAGAGCCCACTCATATCTTTCAACATTTAAATAATACTTGTGTATTATTTAAATATTTTTGCAAAGGTAATGAAGTTTTGTTGGCGGAGAATTAAAAGATAGTTAATATTATTTTAATCAATATGATTAAAATAATCATTCGTGGGAGTCTGCTTAGCACAAAGGGAAAATGTCAGAGTCAAGCCCTTCCATTCGTTGGAAGGTTGTGATGCAACATTTTTAATATTATTTTAATCTTTTGATTAAAATAATTGCTCAAGCAGATCAAGCTCCAGTGCTCTTCGAAGGTTTTCTCAAGTATTAAAGTTACATTATTTTAATATTAAAGTTACATTATTTTAATAATAAAGTTCACTTTAATATTAAAATATTTAATGAATGGGTTTCATGTTTCTTAATTATTAAAACTTATTGTTTTAATGATTAAAGGGAGAGTACAAATAATTTAAAAGTAAATTAAGTGTAAAGGCATGGTAGAAATCATCTACAAAGAAATATTTGTGACGGGAAAAGCAAAGAGAATGAATATTAATTATTTTAATATTCTAAATGTCACAAGTAAGAGCAAAAGTAAAAGAGGTAAAGTTGTAGGTAAAAATTTTCACGCGGAGATGAAAGAAGGAAGGGAAAATTAATTACACAGAAAATTCAAAAGAGGGGAAACAATTAAAAAAATGGCTACACTTATTTATAGCATGGAAATAGTTTAATGTAAAATGTAGAGGGTATAACAAAAGAAATGTGTAGAAAATAAAATAAAAATCTTTCACGGGAGGTGAAGTGTGCAGCAAATATTTCAAGTGCTAGCAAAGATATTTTTACAGGCAAGTAAATGTGGGAACCAAAGGAGTTAATTGTTTTGTCAGAGATATTTAAGATTTGATTTCAAAAATATTTTGAGAAGAGTGCTCACACAAAGAATGTCAGAAGAATTGATGAGCTACTGACATCTACAGCGAAGCACTAAAGGCTATAGTCACATCTCACTTGTTGCAAATTTCTCTCTTCTTTTCTCCCTTCTTTCTCTCCTATTCTATATATTGAATTTGTTGTTATTGTTGGAGGGCGGGTCAGTTATTTACAACATCCCTCTGTTGTTATGGTTTTCTGGTCACTCTGATAAGGATTGAGCGAATATTTCGAGGTAGAGCTTGTTATTTTGTGTTGCTCTGATCATGTGTGCTTTTATATATCTCTCTGTAACCTCATGATGGTCAATACAAATGAGTAATATTCATTTACCTCTTGTTTTGTTGTTGGGTGTGTTTATTTTGGGGATTGGGATGTAGTCTTTTATGGTTCTTTTGCTTTTCCTAGATATGTTCTCTTTTTCTTTCCTTCATCCTTTTGGTGTTTGGGTCCAGGGGAACCTCTATATTTATTTCCATTAATGGGTTATGTTGCACCACAAATAATCTTAAAATCATACCGTGACATTGATTTATGAGGCTGCTACTCTAGAAGTTCTGACTCATTGTTGGTGTGCATGAAGTATTGTGATTGTTGTGCATGCTCTTAGTCTTGTTATTGTTGATTATGATACCATGAGTTGCTAAGCTCTAGTTAGATGGTGGTAGGATGCCTACTCTTGGCTTATGGCCTTTCATGCTTTATGTAGTTTACTTTTAGTGTGTTTCCCTCTTTCCTTTTCCCCTTTGGTTAGACTTATCTCAATGTAAGCGGGGAGCCAGCCCTAGCTCCAAAGATTGGTTCGCAAGTCGCATCCCACATCTGCAGACCTTTCCATCATTAGTGTTCATGCCTATCGAAGTACTTATGTGTGCTAGAACCTCTTCTATACGAAAATACCATCAATAGGTAATATACCCCATTCACAACAACAAACAACACATAAAAGACAACAAACACCTGAAAATGAAGACTTTGCTAGTTCATTGCCTTAGTGAGGTATGAAAACCTCACCTAGTCTTCATTGACATGTAGATGATAGCCTCCAACATAAGCAACGAGCAAACATCAATCAATTTCACCCATTCCCTTCATGGAAGCCATGTCCAAAGCAAAGCTAAAGTGAACAACTTTAGGTACAAAATGGAATGATCTTTCAGGCAGAATAGGGTCGAGGTGTCAATGCAAGATTAATGTGATGTGTTGCAGCATTAAAGGCACCAGTGCTTCAAAATTTGGTGCAATTCCATACATTGAAATGTGGAAGCAAATAGAGTTAATGCAGTGGATTGGGAAAGAAGTATGAGGTAGTGAGTGATTAATGTCATTATGTTTGAGTTTAATGGTGCATAGTGTCTGCTCACTCCATAGCGTGGTGAACACATACTTGGGTGATCTTCAACTACCACTAGGGGTCCTCATGTTCCACTAGCAGTTAGCCTTAAAAAAGAGTGGAAAAATAGGAGCCTCCACTCATCATCATCCTCCATGTGGCAAATGACTTGGACACCCTTGAAAAGAAAAATTTTAGCCTATCCACCTCATTGTACATGTGGCTGATTGAAAAAAAAATTCATCTCATATGGTGTTCCACATGGACCCTGAAAGTTAGGGTGACCCACTATGGGGTTGTCTCCCTTATGCAAGGGAAATTATTAGTTTTTTGAAATACTAGACTATATCAAATGCAAAGGAATTTGTTATGCGACTTAGATATATACTCTGCAATTTAGAACTCACTTTTTCTTATTCATGTTTTATTTATTTTGGTTTTATTATTAGATGTATCATTTTAGTGTTTAAATTAATAAATTTGTTGTATAAGTTGATAGAGCTCAACCAACTCTTATATCCTTTACCAGTTTATCTTTTGTGGTCCAAACTCAAAATAGTTATTACTTGTTTTTCTACTCTAGATTGAATCATAGGTGTGATTTTGTCTCCTAGATAGATTTATCCACATGATCATTCCCACCTGATTTGGACTTGATTGCCAGTTTCCTTAAACCAAATTCCATTCTAAAAATGGATTCTAGTCTATCAACTTATGGCCAAATACATTTGAATTAGGCACTTAGGGTTTCATTTTTAAAGACAAGTCCTAGGGCACTAAAATTTTATCCATCAAGCATATATCTCATAGCATCATTCTAGAGAGCATTTAGAGCATCAAATCATAGAGCACTCTATACTACATCAACAAACATTACATTAGACATATTACACATCATGTGTCTTCAATCTTTTCATACTCTTGGGAAAAAATATAAGGCCTACCCATGTTTGACTCCTACGCTACAGTGACTGTCACGTCTCGTTCTTATGAACAATATGATTATTCTAGATTAGTGAACAATTATTGTGATTGACTTTAATTTAAGTAATTTTGTATACGTGGAGGTAATTATTATGAGTTATATTGATGAAAATTGGAAATTGTTTTAAATGTTAAGTAATATTGATGTAAATGCAATGATTTGCTTCGGCTATGTTTTGGAGACACTAACCTATTGACGTCGAGTTGAGTTCAAATGGATGCAGGTACTCATCGAAGATGAAAGCATGGCTGAGGTAGAGGTGTTCTAGCCACTTGGCAAGAACTGATGGATGGATTACCTTGATGCAGTCACACATATCACGTAGTTGCATATGCATTATTGAATGGCTTTTATTGCATTAATGCTTGATTATTAATCATTTTCGAATGCATGATGTGATTACTTAAATTTATTGTCTTTTCAAATTATGTTTGAATGGTGTAATTATAATAAGGAAATATATATGATCGTATTTTAAATTAAATAATAAAATATTGTTTATAGATGTTTGGAAGACAATATGTTCCTTAAAAATAAATAGATATATATTAAAATTATATATATAAATATGCAATATTGTATTGCATTTCTCTTCTTGATTAATTAAAAGGTTTTGTTTTAATTAAAATAGTTAAATAATATTAAACTTAGCATTATTATATTTAGAAAAAGAATGAAGGAATTAAAATGAGTTACTGTCACCCATGCGATGGTAATCTACAAAAGAGATTACTAATTGTTTTTAAACATCTATTATTTGATTTTGAACAAGAAAGATTGCGAGTTTTTAATTATTATTTTCATGCAAACTGAAAATGAACTTCAGTTCTAAATTCCTTATTCTCAAGTTTTCTAAACCTAATCTTGGACCGCCAAAAATAAGAGTTAGAGAAATTTAATAAAAGAGCAAATCACTCAGCAAAGGGGACACCCACAAATTGCAGCAGAGAACTAGTTTTACCTGAGCGAGAGGAAGGAGAGTTGCAACTGGGATAGGAGAATAAAACAAAGGCAATGACAGCAGCTGTAATTCTTCATCAAATCGATTACTACTAGGTTTTCTTCTTTATTTTGTTTGCATTTAAATGGTTTGGCAATGACTATAAAAAGGATGGTTTTATCTGCTTGTTGGGTGGGCAACTGTATTATTTTGGTTGATCCTTGTTTCTGGCTAGCCATCCCTCTATTCTGGCCACTTAGTGATAGAATGGACCTGCATGTTATTTCATTGTTTAAACTCTCTCTCTCTCTCTCTCTCTCTCTCTCTCTCTCTCTCTCTCTCTCTCTCTCTCTCTCTCTCTCTCTCTCTCTCTCTCTCTCTATTGGAATATTATCCCTAAATGCAGCCTATAAGAAAGACCATGACGTTTTAAGATCGACCTAGCTTATGCATTTTAACCTAGACATTTTCCTTACCTATTGTTATCTTTGGCATCGACCCATCTTTCCTTCATGGTCGTTTGGTTGTTCCTGGCAGATCTTTGTCTTTATTGATCGTTGGTTTTTTTTAGATACCAAATCGTCCCTTTTTTATTTAGTTATAACCAGTGAAAAACAATAATCAAACTGAATCTACGATTGCTAATCGATCCTTTGTTTAGTTGTATTGACCATTGAAATCAATCGACTATTCTCAGAACTGGATTTATAAAAACTAATTGAAACTCTCTTAAAACATCATATCGATGCTAGGTTAACCCTGTCAGACAACAATATGACTGTATTTCTTATTTGGTTGAAAGCAGTTTAGAATAGAAATTGACCTCTTTTATGTTAAACAACAAACCTATTGAAAATAGGCAAAACTGTTATTCCTGTAGCGTCAATTACTAGTTTATACTGCTATAGCAATTCCTTTTTTATCTCTCAGAAACCAGTTTCTGTAGTTTTCTTTATGACTGCAACCCTATAAACTTCCTGTAGCAGAAAGTTGATTAAATAGTTCATGTGGCTCTATTGGAAAACTCATTTTAAAACATTATATTGACTAATCTGAGACAGTAGATTATTATATTATTTTCCTTAAATGTTGAAAAACCAAGTTTATTGTATTCATGATCAGAAACTAATTAAAACTATAACCTATGCTCACTTCTTTATTCTTGCAACAACTCCTCTTCTAGTTGCGACAGGAGGATTGTTTTTATTGTCTTTATTGTTTGTGAGACTTCATGTCACAGAAATAACAGCAAGATAGATTAATATCATAGAATGACTATTATTGAAGATATTGTGACTGAAATACAAGATTAGAAACTATATCAAATTGATAAACTTTTGATTTCAATTGTATGACCAAAAGATGGTTCATTGCTTGAAAGTGTATTTTTCCTTAAATGATGTTTTGGGGAAAGGAATTGGATTGATTTATTGGAAGTCTTAAATTTGTGATTCTTTACTTTATTTTCTTTCTTCTTGGGAAAAGAAGTATTTTTTATATAGGAATGTATTGGGTTACTTTTGGGGCTAGGATGCCGAATGTGGATATTCATAGATGGCTTTTCCTCTTTTCGGGAATTGAACCAAGTTACTCAAATGATTAGATCTAATTGGAATGACATTGAAATAGATGTTTATTGTCTAGAAAACTTATTTATTGATATCTCTACCACATCATGTTGTGAGACAATTTACTTTTCATTACTTAGAATTGCACATTCAGACATCAAGGTTGCATCGGGTGTTCCCTCCTGCAATTGTTACCAGGTAGCTAGACATTTCATGCAGGCCTAGGTTTCCTTCGTTTCAGGAAGGGATCCAAGGAAGTGTAAATACTTCATGGTTGGGTGGAAAAGCACCAGAGCCATGTTCCCATCTCTTGGATTGCAGGTGGTGGACCACTTGGTTCATGCAGCTGGAGAGTGTATTGATTTATTTATTATTGATGTACTTGTTTATTGTACCTATTTTAGATGTATTATGGTATGCTTGCCAAAGTATTTATGTATATTATTTTATAGTGCTTGTACCTGGATTAAGCACGTGAATATGTAAGATTTAATGACATTGAGATTCATATTTATGAGATTATCTTTAATTTGAGATATTGTGATTAAGCAGATTAATTACATCTTTTATCTTTGAAAGTTGTATCTAAGTGGATTATTTACACCTTTTTATTTTTGGTTATTGTGATGTTGTATTTAAGTGGATTATTTACTTCATTTACTTTTGAGTTGGTTAAATGCTTTTATATGACTTGTGGGGCTTTACATTTGGTATCAGAGCTCTAGGTTTAACACTAGGGCCTTTGTTTTTGGGACTATTGTGCTAAAATTACAAACTTGATATAGATTATCCATCATGAATACAAGAAACACTGATCATGGTGACGGATCGGGAAGTAGTCGAGGTAGAGTATCATGTGGAGGTGCACATGGAGGTGCTTGTGGTGGTCAAACTGCTGGGGATCATGGAGATGCCAGTAATGACCAAGATGGAAGATTTGACTGTATTATTGATCTCTTGACCCGACAGGACACGAGGATGAATACTCTTGAGTAGGAGATCAGATGAATTCCTAGAGGTCAGAATGCTAATGAAAACCCAAAGGTTGAGACACAAAATGAGAACCCAAGGATAGAAGTTCTAGTTCCTGAAGTTGGAGCCATTGTTGATAATCAAGCAAAGATAGCGAAAGAATTGGGAAAAGACCTCAAGAAATATCACTGCCAAAATTTGATGGAAAGACCATAGGAGATGGAGCTGAGTCCTGGATAATAGAAATGGAGAAATACTTTGGACTTGGAAACCTTTTAGATCACACTAAGGCTATGTGGGGATCTTACCAGTTGACTGGTGAAGCAGCAACATGGTGGGATAATGAGAAGGTGGATAAAAGGTTGTTACCTGGTGAGATAACATAGGAGATTTTCTTGCAACGGTTTAGAAAAAGATGGTTACCACAGTTATTCTTCAACAAGAAGATGACAGAGTTTCAGAATTTGATCCAAAGAGGTATGTCCGTAACCAGTTATTGGGAAAGGTTTTCTCATCTACTTAAGTATGTTCCATAGTATTAGGCAGATGAGAGATTTCAGATCAGAAAGTTTATTGTAGGATTGAGGCCATAGATTGGAGCTAAGGTAGCATTCATAACCCACTCACTATGAATGTCGCTTTTGAGAAAGCAATAAAGCAAGAGCAGAGGTTGCAATAGACAACAAATTACCATAAGCAAAGAGATGCTAAGTTTTAAAATAAGAAACCACAGAATAATCAACAGAACTATCAAAAGGGTAACAACCAAGGCAATAATAGATAGATCAGGAATCTGAAGAGAGGAAATAATTCTTAGGATGGGAATGGTGGCAACAAAAGAGGTGGCAATAACAACAGAAACAACAATTAGAGGGAAAGAGCTGAAGGACTGAGAGCACCTAAGGGTGGATGTTACAAATATGGAGGAGAGCATTATGCAAATGCATGTCCACATAAAAGAGGAAACAAGAATCAGTTAGGAGCACCGCAGCATCAGATTCATGCTGCAGTGGATAATCAGCAAGCAGAGTTTCAAGCAGCACCTATTTAGTTCCAAGGTAATCTCTATGGACTACCTGTTTCTATTTTAATTGATACCGGTGCCATAGATTGTTTTGTAGATCTTAGAATAGTATCTAAGTTATCTATTAGATCTGGACATATGGAAAACTCTTGGATGGTACAATATGGCAATAGTGCAGAAAAGAGGGTAGACTCATGTCTAGCATGCAGTGAGTTAGAGCTTCCTAGTTTTCAGACACAAGTGAATATGTATGTAGCACCTTTAGGCTCTTATGATGTAATTATGGGAATCAACTGGTTAACTAAACATAAGTCTCTAGTAAATTGTGAAGACAAGGTTGTTAGGTGTTTGGATGACCTAGGGAACCAAGTGGAAATTAATGGAATTAAGAGACCTTTAGAACTTAGACAAATCTCGGCTATGCAATTGAAGAAATCCAAGAGGAAAGGATGTGCCATTTATTTTGTCCAAGTAAAGGACCTTGGTAAAGAAGAACCAGTGTTCAATGACTATCCAATCCTTAGAGATTTCAGAGATGTATTCCCTGTAGAGTTGACAGAATTTCCGTCAAAGAGAGAATTTGACTTCTCAATTGACTTATTACCAGGGACTGAGCCGCAATCTAAGGCACCCTACAAAATGACTACTATAGAGTTGTATGAGCTTAAGGTACAATTGCAGGAGTTGTTAAATCAAGGGTTCATTAGACCTAGTGTGTCACCATGGGGCGCACCAGTTATCTTTGTAAAGAAGAAGGATGGTACTTTGAGATTATGCATTGATTATAGGATGCTTAACAAAGCTACTATAAAGAACAAGTATCCACTTCCAAGGATAGATGAGCTCTTTGATCAGATGAAAGAAGCAATAGTGTTCTCAAAGATAGACCTTAGATCCGGTTATCACCAATTGCGGATTAAGGATGAGGACATCTCTAAAACAACTTTTAGGACTTGATAATGTCACTACAAGTTCACAGTAGTACCATTTGGGTTGACTAATGCTCTAGCAGCTTTCATGAATTTGATGAATAGCATTTTCAGAGATTGTTTAGATGATTTTGTGTTAATCTTCCTTGATGACATATTGATATACTCTAAATTAGTGGAAGAGCATGAAAGGAATTTGAGAATTGTTTTACAGCATTTGAGAGAAAGAAAGCTTTATGGTAAATTATCTAAGTGTACATTCTTTCAAGATAAAGTGCACTACCTTGGTCATGTGATCTCAGCTGAAGGGATTGCAGTTGATCCTGAGAAGATAAAAGTAATAATGGAATGGCCTAGACCGTAGAGTGTGATAGAAGTCAGAAGTTTTATTGGACTTGCAAGTTACTATAGAAAGTTTGTGGAAGGTTTCTCAACCATAGCAGCACTAATTACCGCACTTCAAAAGAAGGGTAATAAATTTGAATGGACAGAAAGGTGTGAGCAAACTTTTCAAGTGTTAAAGGAAAAGCTCACAATTGCTCCTATCCTGACCATACTAGATCCTAATGGGCACTTTACAGTTATAACAGATGCTTCAGGAGAAGGATTAGGAGGAGTGTTGATGCAGAATGAGCAAGTGGTTGCTTATGAGTCCAGAAAGTTAAAACAAAATGAGTTCAACTGTGCGCCACATGATCTTGAGTTAGCTGCCATAGTTCATGCACTTTAGATGTGGAGGCATTACCTTCTAGGTAAGCCCTTTGAGTTAAAGACAGATCATCTAGGGCTCAAGTATATATTTACTCAGCCTAACCTTAATGCATGACAGAGAAGATGGTTAGAATTCCTTAGTGAGTATGACTTTGGAATTGAGTATATAAAAGGAAAGGAGAATAGAGTAGCAAATGCTCTTAGTAGGAGAAGACATGTGGCTGCCATTATTACTTTGAGATCCAATTTGAAGTAGAAAGTGATTCAGAATCTTCAAGGGGATGAGCATTATGAAAGAGTAAAGCAAGCTTTGGAAGTAAACCCCTTAGATCACCAGTTTAATGGTTATGTTATAGAATTAGATGGAATTTTGAGATTTGAGGGAAGGATGTATATTCCTAACTCAGGAGAGTTGAGGAAGTTAGTGCTCGAAGAGATTCACAATGCACCTTATTCAGGTCACCCTGGAGTGACAAAGATGGTCGAAGGTTTGAAACCTTTATACTTCTGGCCTAGACTTCAGAGGGATGTGATGGAATTTGTAGTTTGATGTTTGGAATGCCAGTGAGTCAAGGCTGAGCATGTGCATCTAGTAGGATTGTTGTATCTGTACAGTATCCCTTAGCACAAGTGGCAAGTGATAAGCATGGATTTTATTCAAGGGTTACCTTTGTCTAATAATAGGCATGATGTCATCTTAGTGGTTGTGGACAAGTCGACAAAGGTAGCACATTTTATTCTAGGGAATCTTTCAGATGGTTCTATGATCTTAGGTAAGAAGTTTGTGTAGGAGATTTTCAAATTGCATGGAGTGCCTGAGATGATCATTTTAGATCGAGACACTTGTATGACATCTAGATTTTGGACAACTCTTAATGCATCTTTGGGTACAAATTTGACTTTTAGTTCATCTTATCATCCTTAAACAGATGGTCAGATAGAAAGAGTTAATCAGGTGGTAGAAGACCTTCTCAGAATGTATTGTATGGATCAACAGTATAAATGGGAGGAATATCTTCCATTGGTTGAGTTTGCGTACAATAATTCATACCATGCATATTTGGGAATGGCACCTTTCGAATCTCTTTATGGGCATAGGTGTCGAACACCTATCAGTTGGGATAGGGTGGAGGACAGAATTGTGATTGGTCCTGAAATGTTAAGAGAAATGGATGATCAGATGAAGTTGATCAAGGAGAAGTTGAAGCAAGCTTCAGATCATCAAAAGAGTTATGCAAATAAGAATAGAACTCCTAGACAATTTTTAGTTGGAGATAAAGTCTTCTTGAGGGTTAGACCTCATAAGAGCTCAGTTTCATTTAGCAAAGCATCTAAACTTGCTCCTCATTTTGTAGGATTGTTTGAAGTTCTGGAAGTGATTAATCCTGTAGCTTACAGACTTGCTCTCCCACTTGCAGTTGCCAAAATCCATAATTTTTTTCATGTGTCTTTACTTAAGCTTTATCATCCTAACGCATCACATATTCTTGATTGGTGTGCTTTACAGGTTCAGGATCCAAGAGTGGTGCTAGTGGATCCCACTTGAACTCTGGGGAATCGCAACATTAAGTTGCGTAGCAGAGATGTGGTACAATATAAGGTCCAATGGGATTAGTATTTTGAGGACAGTGCCACATGGGAGGATGCAAAGGAGATTGATAGATCTTTTCCTCATTTGAGTATATAGTGTAGATTTCTTATTCATGCATGGATTATGATACTTTGAGTTCAATTATGCTTTGATACTTTGAGTTGTTATTATAATCTTTAGATACTTTGAGTTGATGTTATTGTTTTGACACCTTGATACTTTATTGGTGGTTAATGGACACTTTATTGTTTTGATGTTTAAATAAGACATCGAGACGATGTCTCTTCCAAGTGGGGAAGGATGTCATGTCTCATTCTTGTGAACAATATGATTATTATAGATTAGTGAACAATTATTGTGTTTGACTTTACTTTAAGTAATTTTGTATACGTGGAGGTAATTAGTATGAGTTATATTGATGAAAATTAGAAATCATTTTAAATGTTAAGTAATATTGATGTAAATGCAATGATTTGCTTCGGCTATGTTTTGAAGACACTAACCTATTGACGTTGAGTTGAGTGCAAATGGATGCAGGTACTTGTCGAAGACGAGAGCATGGTTGAGGTAGAGGTGTTCTAGCCACTTGGTAAGAACTGATGGATGGGTTACCCTGATGCAGTGACACACATCACGTAGTTGCATATGCATTATTGAATGGCTTTTATTGCATTAATGCGTGATTATTAATCATTTTTGAATGCATGATGTGATTACTTAAATTTAATGTCTTTTTCGAATTATGTTTGAATGGTGTAATTATAATAAGGAAATACATATGATCGTATTTTAAATTAAATAATAAAATATTGTTTATAGATGTTTGGAAGACAATATGTTCCTTAAAAATAAATAGATATATATATTAAAATTATATATATAAATATGCATTATTGTATTGCATTTCTCTTCTTGATTAATTAAAAGGTTTTGTTTTAATTAAAATAGTTAAATAATATTAAACTTAGCATTATTATATTTAGAAAAAGAATGAAGGAATTAAAATGAGTTACTATCACCCATGCGATAGTAATCTGCAAAAGATATTACTAATTGTTTTTAAACAGCTATTATTTGATTTTAAATAAGAAAGATTGTGAGTTTTTAATTATTATTTTCATGCAAACTAAAAATGAACTTCAGTTCTAAATTCCTTATTCTCAAGTTTTCTAAACCTAATCTTGGACCGCCAAAAATAAGAGTTAGAGAAATTTAATAAAAGAGCAGATCGCTTAGCAGAGGGGACACCCATGAATTGCAGCAGAGAAATGGTTTTACCTGAGTGACAAGAAGGAGAGTTGCAACTGCGACAGGAGAGAGAAACAAAGCCAACAACAACAACTGCAATTCTTCATCAAATCGATTACTACCAGGTTTTCTTCTTTATTTTGATTGCATTTAAATGGCGTGGTTGTGACTGTAAAATGGACAGTTTTATCTTCTTGTTGGGTGGGCGACTATATTGTTTTGGTCGATCCTTGTTTTTGGCTAGTCATCCCTCTATTCTGGCTGTTTAGTGACAGAATGGACCTGCATGTTATTTCATTGTTTAAACTCTATCTCTCTCTTGGAATCTTATCCCTAAATGCAGCCTATAAGAAAGAGAGAGACATGTTTAAGGTCTCTCTCTCTCTCTCTCTCTCTCTCTCTCTCTCTCTCTCTCTCTCTCTCTCTCTCTCTCTCTCTCTCTCTCTCTCTCTCTCTCTCTCTCTCTCTCTCTCCTCTCTCTCTCTCTCTCTCTCTCTCTCTCTCTCTCTCTCCTCTCTCTCTCTCTCTCTCTCTCCTCTCTCCTCTCTCTCTCTCTCCTCTCTCTCTCTCTCTCTCTCTCTCTCTCTCTCTCTCCTCTCTCTCTCTCTCTCTCTCTCTCTCTCTCTCTCTCTCTCTCTCTCTCTCTCTCTCTCTCTCTCTCATCTACCTCCTAGTTTTCCTTTTCCTTTCTAATTTCCCTTTAGATCCCACCAATTTCCCCTATTTTACTATTTTCCACCTCTCCTCTCGTCATTCTTCCCATCTAATCAACTTTCATTTTATCTTGTTTCCATTTCATCCTCCCAATTTATATCCTCATCCCTCTTTGCATGTCCTAGTTTTCTTGTTTCCATTTTCTTTGTCGATAAGGGAGAGGGAGAGGGAGGAAGAGGGAGAGAGGAGGGAGATGGAGGGGAGAGTGAGGGGAGAGATAGGGAGATAGAGAGAGAGAGTCCTATTTTTCTTGTTTCCATTTCCTTCATCGATAAGGGAGAGGGAGAGATAGAGGGGAGAGATAGGGAGATAGAGGAATGATAAGGGAGAGAGAGAGGCAAGAGATAGGGAGATACAAAGAGATAGATAGGGAGAGATAGAGGAGATACAGGGGAGAAATAGGGAGATAGAAAGTGAGTGAGATGTCCAGAGAGATAGGGAGAGAGATTGAGAGGTAAAGGGATGATAGAGATAGGGAGATAAGGGAGAGATAGGGAGATAGAGGTTTAGCATTCCTCAGGTTTAGGGGTTAGGGGCTAGTGTTTAGGGGCATTATTTAGGGTTTGAGAGAAAGAGAGATGTCCAGAGAAATAGGGAGATAAGGGAGAGATATGGAGATAGAGGTTTGGGATTGCTTGGGTTTAGGGTTTAGGGGTTAGGGGTTATGATTTAGGGGCATTATTTAGGGTTTAGGGGTTTAGAGAGACAAAGAGACTGCTTTTGACATGCAACCCTAAACCCAAGCAACCCTAATCCTCTAAACCCTAAATAATTCCCCTAAACCCTAAAACCAAGAAACCCTAAATCTCTATCTCTCTATCTTTATCATCTCTCTACCTCTCAATCTCTCAATAATGCCCCTAAATCCTAAACCTGAGAAACCCTAAACACCTCTCTCTCTCTCTCACAACCCCTAAACCCAAGCAACCCTAAACCTTTATCTCCCTATCTCTATCATCCAGCTACCTCTCAATCTCTCTACCTATGTCTCTGGCCATGTCCATCACTCTCTATCTCCCTATCTCTCCCCTTGGTGTCCTCTATATCTCCCTATTGGTCCTCTCTCCCTAAACCCTAAACCTCCAAACCTTAACACCTAAATAATTCCCCCAATCTCTAAACACTAAGTCCTAAACTTGACCAACCCTAAACCCCCAAACACCAAACCCACTACAACAAATCCTTGTGATTAGCTCCCTTTTTTGCTCCATTTTTTGCTTCCATCCACTGTTTTAATGTATTTTTCTCCATTTTTTTGAAAAAGTCAGTGCTATTTATCAGGATGGCACTATTTGTGGCATTTTTTGTGCCGATCAGAACAAGTAGGTGCTAAATTAGGCACTAATTAGCACCTAATTTAGAGCTAACTTTAGCGCGGACTTTATCAACGACTTTAGCATCGCCTTTAGCACGTATATTAGCGCTGACTTTAGCACCGACTTTAGCGCCTACATTAGCTCTAACTTTAATGCCTATATCTAGAGAGATGGGGAGAAGGATTGAGAGGTAGAGGGATGATAGAGATAGGGAGATAGGGGTTTAGGGGTTGGGGGTTAAGGTTTAGGAGCATTATTTAGGGTTTACAGTTTAGGGTTTAGTGTTTAGAGAGAGAGGACCAATAGGGAGATATAGAGAGTGAGGTACATGGCTAAAGACATAGGAAGAGATAGGGATATGGAGAGTGAGGGACATGGCCTAAGACATAGGGAGAGACATTGAGAGTTAGAGGAACGGTAGAAATAGGGAGATAGAGGTTTAGGGTTCCTTGGGTTTAGTGTTTAGGGTTTAGGGG
Organism: Cunninghamia lanceolata; assembly: GCA_027924645.1. Lineage (NCBI taxonomy): Eukaryota > Viridiplantae > Streptophyta > Pinopsida > Cupressales > Cupressaceae > Cunninghamia > Cunninghamia lanceolata. The sequence goes on along the minus strand of BSBN01000178.1, from coordinate 3,160,006 downwards.
TTTGGGGTTTAGGATTTAGGGGTTTAGGGTTTCTCAATTTTAGGGTTTAGGGGTCAGGGCTCATGGCTTAGGGGCATTATTTAGGGTTTATGTTTTAGGGGTTAGCAGTTAGGGTTTAGGGGTATTATTTAAGGTTTAGAGGTTTAGGGTTGCTCAGGTTTAGGGTTTAAGGGCATTATTCAGGGTTTACGGTTGCATGCCAAAAGAAGTCTCTCTCTCTCTAAATCCTTCAACCCTAAATAATGAACCTAATCCCTAACCCATAACCCCTAACCCATAAACCCTAAACCTAAGAAACCCTAAACCTCTATCTCCCTATCTCTCCCTTATCTCCCTCTCTATCATCCCTCTACCTCTTAATCTCTCTCCCTATCTCTCTAGACATCTCACTCACTCTCTATCTCCCTATCTCTCACTCTGTCTCCTCTATCTCTCCCATTCTATCTCCTCTCTCTCTTTTTACCTATATATCTCTCCCTATCTCTTGCCTCTCTCTCCCCTATCATTCATCTATCTCCCTATCTCTCTAGACATCTCTCTAGTCACTCTAGTCTATCTCCCTATCTCTCCCTATCTGTCTCCTCTATGTCTCGCTACCTAGCTATCTCTCCCTATCTCTCTATCTCTTGCCTCTCTCCCCCTATCTCTCCCTTCTATTAATTCTCCCTCTCCCTTATTGATGAAGGAAATGAATAAGAAAACTAGGACTCTCTCTCTCTTCCTGTTTGTCTCTATCTATCTCCCTTATCAACAAAGCAAATGGAAATAAGAAAACTAGGACATTAAAAGAGGGATGAGGATATAAATTGGCAGGATGAAAGGGAAACAAGATAAAACTAAAGTTCATTGCTTAGGGGCCTTATTTAGGGTTTATGGTTTAGGGGTTAGGGTTTAGGGGCATTATTCAGGGTTTACGAATCTTCAAGGATCTAGATAGTGTGGCTATACACATTGCTACACATTGTCTCAGCTTGGATAGTAGGTAATAAGCCCTTAACAAATATTCTTTACAATTCATCAATAGGAATTTGATAGTGTATCTTTGTTGACAAAGTTTGAAATCCAATAACATAATCATGATTGCACTCATTTGATCCTTGTTTGATTCTCTCCTATTCCTTCAATATATCTTAGTGAATTTTGATTAATCTGATCAATTTTGTTAGTTGGCCAAATTCACATATAAAACCTAATCATAAGATTTGGCATATATTTAGGGTTTTATAATTTGCAAATTTGAGTACCAATAAAACCAATATTGACATTAAATTGATGTACAAAAGCATTGGCCAAATCATTGAAGGAATGAATAGAACTATGAGGAAGAGAATAAAGCCATTCAATTGCATAATCCTTTTAGTTTCTAGGGAAGAGCTTTGTAAAAAGTTTATCATCATAAACATAATCAAAACAAACTCCCAATTGTGTCATAAGGTCCCCTTTACCACTATACATTACAAAACTAGGGGCCACCGAACAAACTAGAAATGGATAAGAAATAACTCAAATGAAAGTGGATTATGCTTGATTTCTCCTATGATGTCCTTTGATTACTAGGGGTAATGCATCAACTTTACTTTGCATCTCATCAATTCTTTTAAGGATGACATCTATGTTGGAAGGATGAACATTAGGAGTTATGATTAAAATGGGAGTGGAAGTGGCAACATGAGATAATACATGGAGTGTAGGTTGATTGGGAGACAAAGAATGAAGTTGGAATGACAGCACTAGAAGTGGAAACATGAGTAGTGGGTGATAAGTAAACACAATCAAGGGATGAGTGGAAGGTATAATATGAGAAGTAGGTACAATGAGAGGATCAATGATAAGAGCTATGAAAAATTGATAAGCAATACAGAGAAGAGAATAAATATGTGGCTTGGCTAATGCAGGAGAAGATGTGGAAGGAGGCACACTAGATGAAGAGGCTTGTGAAGGAAGGGGAGGAGACACACTATTTAAGGAACTTGATGAGCTTATCCTTTGGCCTATATCACTTAATACTTCGATCACATAAGGATTATCCATTAACAAGTTATGAAGAACATCAATCAAATTTGAATAATTAATATTATTGCTCAAATTCGTAAAGGTTTGATATAAGTATTTGTGTAGTAAGATTCATGTCTTTCCTATCCATATGTGCAACATGTGCATCATGATGAAAAACATCTTCCCCATTGAAATATGTAGTAGTCATCAAATCCTCAATCATAACTTCCTCGCAATGAATCGAGGCCATTGTAGAGTTAAGCCTAAGGTTTCTTCTTAGTGCAAAATGAGGATTAGGTTGAGACCTTGACATTCAAGCAAAATATAAAGCAATGAAAAGGAAATTGCATCCAACTAATCCTAATTTTTTCTACCAACAATTCATACCAAAGATTGAACAATATAAGGATATTGCAATAGGTAATTTGTATCAACACAAATAATATTACTGAAGCATTTCAAAGTTTAGGCCATAAGAATCATCCTTTTTTAAACATGGATTGCAAATAATTCTAAAAATTTAGAAGTCTTGGTCATTAACATTATTGTCTACTACAATGTCATCCAGTGTATCATTGTCAATGTTCATATGTTCTTTCAAGTATTTAATATTATCATCATCCTCATCTTGACCTGCATCATCTTCATCATCATTGAAATTTGACTGTAGACCATCTATATTGTTACTAGATGTATTTGGATCATCATTTTCTATACCATCCATATTGTTGTCTTCCATAACATCATCTAACTCTGGATTGTTGTCTTCTTGTGCCTGAACATAACCATCTTCAACATCATTATGGATGTCAATTTCTTCTATGTTCTCTAATCCTGCTCTCTAATTTTGTTGGCCATCATTGTTTTTCGCAGTATCCACTAATGCATCGTCAAATACATGAATTAATCTTGGATCATAATGTATGACAAATATCCATTTCAGGTCTAAAATATCTTCATAGAAAAATACCTGCACATGAACAACATACATATATTAGACATATGGTATAACAATTTTATTGATTAATAAACATGTATATATTTGCAATAAATTATGAATTAATAGATTAATGATCACTACCGCTTCTTGTTTGAGTTAAAGAAATACCTGCTCACAATGAATTGGTAGAATATAAGGCTCCTTATCCTCTGGTAGGAAACACGAGGAATCTATAGAAAACAATTCACTATGGGTATCATGTCTTTGTGTCCTCTCAAATGCTTCATACCATCTAGACTTAAAAATACAACATTTAAAAGAGAGGTAATCTAGCTCAATAATTTCTTGTATTTTCCCAACATATTGTGTATTCCCTTCAATTATATACTTATCTTTTGAGCTTGATCGACTGGATTGCTTGAAGTCAACCATGATGCCACAATTGAAGGATCATCTCTTTACATCTACACTTTCTACACGACAATGTCGACCATATGCCCACATTGTTGGGTATTTCTTCGCTTGTGAAAGACCATTTATTTCAGTGAAAACAAATATAATGAAGAATATTAAAATAGTTAATAGTGTCAAAACTGTAAGGAAACAACATTTTCTAAAATTCCAACTGTACCTTTCTTTCATGTCCTCTAGACATGTTGATTTCATCTTCTGTTATGTTTGAATCTATACCTGCATCTTCTATTTGATTTTGAATTTGTTTAGTAACCCATTCTAGTGTGCAATCTTTGCCCCATTCCCCAAGAAAATCAATGGGAAGTGGAGTATTCCTTGGGTTCGATCTCTTAAACTATCTCCTTGCTTCTAACACTTCTCTCTTTTTATCACACAAATCAATCCATTTGTTCATAAGGTCCATGTGGTGCAGAATGAACTTGTCAAGTATAGCACTTTTGTCTACACCTCTTACATGTCAACATGCTTATTTCAAACTCCAAATGTCATGCTATTAATTTGGCAAATAAATTACAGAGTAAATTAATGATTGCAAGAAAAACAACCACACTGATCATGAATTTACTTACTAATTTCTACTTGAACACCATTAGATTGTGGTTTTTCTCCATCAATAATATTTGATGCTTGTTCTTCATCCCAGAAGCATGGCCCATCTTCAAAATCCTTACCAAGGAATTCACAGAGGAAGAAAAATACTTCATTCAATACATACCCTTCAGCCATGCAACCCTCTGGATGTGCCTTTTGTCAGACATATCTTTTTAGAGTTTTCATATACCTTCAAAGAAAAACATCCACCTCATTGATACGACAACCGCCAATTCAATGTCATCGACTAGGTGCATAAGTAAATGGACTTGTAGGTCCATGAAACTTGTAGGGAGCTCCTTCTCAAATACACATACAATTTCTACAATTTCCTTCTTCCATTTTGGCACTTCACATTCGTGGATCTCCACGGAGGCCACCCACCTAATATAAGAATAGTAAATTAGTATGAACCTTTAGTCAAAAATTAAAATTCAATATAATATCTCTATGTCTCTCACACAAGAACATTTCATATAACCACATACCTTGTAAATGCTGACAATCGACTTATGGCATTCCTTAAGTCAATTGTAAGACAGGAATCCCCCCAATTGCCAATGGCATGATATGCTATCAAACACATTTATGAAAAGATCATTAGTAATTTTTTTCTCACACAACAAAATATCAAAATATATTTAGTACTTAATCAATGTTACAGTAAATGTTAAATGATGATATATAATACCTTCATAAAATTATGAAATTCATGTGTTTTAAATCCTGTGATATGTCCATCAACTGTAAAAGCTTTAGCCAATGATGACCCATAGCTAGTAGGTGTCCTTATTGAATGGATGACTTTTTTTAGTTGGTCTAGCTCTTTTTTTTTCAAAATCCATGGAGCTTCTACATATGTTTCCTATCAATTTTGGTACGCGAAAGAGCAATATCTCTCCTCAAAGACAAGGTGCCTTCTCTTTGCCTGATAGGTGAGATGTGCATAGGATCTAATAGGTGAGATATTAATAGATCCTTCCAATAAGGGAGCTCATAAAATATGGATTTCCTTTTCATTCCTTCTGGCATATTAACTACAACTTGTTCTGGTTCTTCAATTGAATCACTCTGATCAAAAAAATCCTTCCAAGCTTTCAATTCAGCATCTTCATACTTCTTAAGCCAATCACCTAGACCCATAATCATGGAAGGACCTCTATTTTCAACTTTTCCATCAAATTGATTCTTCGAGCGATTTCTAAACTTATGATCTAGTGGTAGAAAAACCTTGTTGTTTGCGTAAATAAATTTATGTAGATCTTTAGAATACTACGCTTGAAATTGTTCTGCACATCTTGGACATGCAAATATCCCCTTTGTTTGAAGCCCTACAATTCAATAAGTAATGTTAATAACATCAAAAAAATAGTATAAAACTAAGTATGAAACTTGGGATGAAAATAAATTATGAGTGTAAATATGTAAATATTTTATCTTACCAGAACAAACACCAAGTCCTGGGAAATCATGAATAGTCCAACAAACACACCATACAACATGAAGGACCTATTTGATGGGGGACGTGATATGTCATACATTCTTATGCCTTTCCATTGCAGTTGCATCTCATCAATAAAAGGCGCAAGATAAACATCCATGTTTTTAACTTGATGTTTTCCTAGAACAATGAGAGTCAACATAAGGTGCTCCTTTCTAACACTCATCCATGGGGGAGTATTGTATACTATCAATCCGACTGGCCAAACACTATAATTTGAGCTTAGGAAAGAGAACGGGCACACTCCATCAATTGCAAGACCAAACCTGATACTATGGGGTTCATCTTTAAATTTTCTTGACCATTTTTCCTCTATGTGTTTCATTGCTTTGGATTCAACCAGAATTCGCATGAATCCATCTTTACTCCTATTCTTTGCATGCCAGTCCATCAATTGTGCAAGTGACTTGCAACAAAACATTCGTTGGAGTCTAGGTATAATTGGCATGTGACGTAAAACCTTCTTTGGAATTGTAGGACCTTGTAAAACTATACGATATCTCTTCTCTTTGCATACAGGGCATTCTACCTTGTTTTGATATTCATCTCTGTATAAAATGCAATCATTTTTACATGAATGAATTTACTTATAATCAATCCCCAACTCAACCAACAACAGGCGCGCCTCTCTGTAAGTTGATGGCAACACATTCTCTTCAGGGAATATTTTAGTTTTTAGTGCCCTGTAAGATTACCAGAGATTAAATCAATTGAATGTTTGACTTATGATGAATATGTTTGATATGTCAATTTATACTAGGACTATTTATATACAATATATGGTTTTAAAATCCCCTTAAAGAAATATAAATGAAGTTGATGAATGTTTACGAATTATGTACACCAATTGACAATGCAAAGTAAGAAATAGATTTCAACTCACTTTAGTAGGGTAGTGAAACCTTTGTCTGACCAACCAAATAGTGACTTGATTTCTAATAATATTAATGTGCATGCCAGTTTTGAGTTTCTACTTGCACCGATTTGAACATGGGTGTCTTCACTGCTTGCTTGATGGAGTCTTTCAGGTTGTTATCATCAACATTATGTTGGTGGTAATTACCCCTGCTATCATTGTTACTGTCAACCATATGATCATTATTGTCATCATTGTTTCCATCCCCAAAGAAATCTGTAAGCATTTCATTCAATCCTTCTTCATGCATTGCATTTTCACTATCATGATCATCATCATTAAGGCTAGGTGGCATGTCATCAGTGTATGCGGATCTTATTAGCTCTTCAAATTTCTCAGCTGGTAGTATTCTCTTCAATGTTGATCTTTTCACCCTAGTATGGTTTACAGGATGGTTTGGATCATCCCATCCAAATCTTAATAACCCAGTTGGATCTTGGGTATTAGTATGTGTTTCATCAACATCTTCTACCTATCAACAAATGCAAGCATTATTTAATGTTTGGCAATAATTGGATAAATCATAAATGTATCAATTTCAAAGAAATATAATCAAATATGGCTTAAAAAATATAAATATAAATTGTATGAACATATATACATCAATTGAATAATGGAACATTATTTTATAGACTACCTTTTCTATACAATAATTTAAATAAAACACAATTTTGACAACATAGTTTATGAAACATTAGTCCACACTTATTTATTATTCTTTGGTTTTCTACCTTTACGAACATCCTTAGGGATACCTTGTTCTTCCCTCTTCTTTCGCGCAAGAATGCATTTTAAGAAGGAGTAATCAATCAATAACTCATCTGCAATGGTAAGGTCCATAATAGCCTCAACCATTATCAATCTATCAACCTCTCTTTCCATATCTCCATCTTTATCATTTATAACCTCAACAAATTGACAATTCGGTCTTATAGTAGGGTCCCTTCCCTTACTACTATTTATAAATCCTACAATATTTTTGTGTGTGTATGCACGTCCATCTATATACATAAGATGACCTCTATTCATTTCTTTTCCACTTTCCAATTGGAGATGATGTGTATACATATTCGAATTTAGACCATATAATAACATGCTAGGCTTATATTCTGCGAGCCTTCTCCATTCACCACTGTAATGAGATGGACCATAATATGGCATTAATCTCCTAGTGGTTTGTTCTGAATTGTTTCTATGTTTAGATCCCACATGTACATTTTGGACAATAAAGAGGCCTAGATTCATTCCATGAATATTGGAGGGTCGTATCATGTAGTTGTATCCCCAAAATTGAAACATCTCGTACACTCTAGGTAGTTGTTGATCACTAGGCCAAGCACAATATAGTCGACGATCAAATGTCTCTTTGTAAATTAATCTCAAACTTAGGGGCAAGTCATCATCTCCATCACATTCATTCTCATAGGGTATGTAGTCCACCTTCCCCATGTCTTTAAGCAAATTATGTATCTTTAAACTGGTTCTTGTTTTGTTGCTTGTTTTCATCAATTCCTCATCTTTCGAGCTGATATATTGGCACATATTTTTGTTAGATGTATCATCTGATAAATGATCATTGCCCTCTAGACTAGAAGTTGGTGATCCAGGAAACTTTAAACCAAGAACTTTATCCTGCAAGTATCCATTAAGAAAAAAATTAGTTATTTAAATAATATAAAACAATGTTTAAATGAATTATACATGTTATTTATATCAAATTGGAAAATTCCTTACCATAATTCCTATTGGATTTGAATCGATTGTAGGAAGCATACTACTGACTGGAAGCTCATCATATATGTAATGTCTTTGTACAATCATTCGTTTGAATTGTTTCTTTCCACGACATACAGAACATCCACAAACAACAATTCAAAGTATTCATCCCATGTACTATAGTCCTGACCAACCTCTTATTCAGTGCAATCATTTGTTGTGTCTGCAGGATCCATTGTAATATCCACCCACTGTCCTCTAAGTGATTTAATAGTTTTAGGTCCACATCCACGTACATATCTTTTTCTTTTGCTAGTTGGACACTCAGGCTCTGCATTTGCTCCAATCTCCATCTAAAATAATCAACATGCATTAATTTATGTCAAGATTGGATAATACATTATAAATTTCAATGATACTATGAAAAAAGATGGATGTATCACAAAATGCCATCAAATCATTTTTTCCTAAGTTAAGTCAAAATTTGAGTACCTGATGTCTCGCTTCATCCGTTGTGTCCTCATTTGATATGACACAATCTATTGCCATGGCCTCATCTGGCCCCTATAATGCACAACATAGTAAATAATGTTTAGTACACCAATTATATCATTTCAATGAATATGCTATCCAACACAAAACCTCACTTTAGTCATATATTTAACATATTGATATCATGTTTTGGCCATCCTAATTTTCAAACTTTTCCCTTGATCATAGAATCACATTTAATCACCATTCCTGTGCATTTTCAACCAATAAGTTTTACCTCAGCGGCCTCATGGACAGAAAAATGACTTTATCTCCTCTATGTTGTAGCATTTGTGAATTCATAAACACCTTCCTCCTTTGGTTGAGGTTGCTTTCTAATCTTAGCTCTATTGTATCTGCAGATTTCGTTGTCATATCTATTTCCACCCACTTTCCTCTCTACGATTTAGTAGTTCTACGCTATCCACGTCCTCTCTCCATGGCCTCCTCTAGATCCTGTAATACACAACAATGACAATAGTCACATAACAGCTATGCACCAAGAGAATATTGTTGAAATTATCTTGTTAATACACTCACTTTTCATTAAGACACACTATGAAAAAAAAATAGGACATTGCAACATTTTGCTCTTCATAAAAAGTTTACACGCAGAATCTTGACAACTAGAGCTCTAATCTTATGATTACAAGATGACTACAAATTCACATCAAAAAGTCATTTATTTCATATTTGACTCTCCTTTTTCTTTCATGGGTCATTGTAAGGCTATCTATATCTCTCCAAGTGGCCATAAAACCCTCAAAACTGTCATAGAACCCTCAAAATAGTCTCAAAGAGTCTTTGGCACCAAAATTTTAAATTCTTGATGGAGGGAATGATGATTTGGATGTTAATTTTGAAATCACGTCGTTAGATCTTTGTTAGGTTAATCCTAGCCATTGAATATTCTTTAATTATAGGGACTTTATGTTATATTTCACCATTACCTTTCACTCCAAAATTAATGGTTTCCTTTGAAAAGAAAACCCTCCATTAGCTATCATAACCCCAACCATTTGTTGAAGTGAACTTAAACATTATATGCAATTGTCATTGCTCATATTAAGCACTTACCTCCCTTCTTAGTGGTCCCACACGTGTGATGTATGCGAATGAGTCATATGGTACCTGTGCTACATGTTTAAAGTTTGATTTTTGCTCATATTGTTGGAAAAAGGCCCAAAAAGACCTTTGATTTTTGAGTTTTATACTCTATAACCTGCATCTCCTTGATCTTTTCATCTAATCTATGACTGGTTTGTATTCGTTCAAACCATATATGCAATAAGTCATTAGTTTGAGAGAGGGAAGTTTTGATTTATCATTAAATCCAACATTTATTCTAGTTTTTTTCCCTCAAATGTGAGAGTTTTGTCACCTAGGGTTTGATATTTTGGATTTTTAGTAGAGGGTTTGATGTTATAATATATGTATAGATATATTGAAAGACTTAATGATCCTTTTTTTGCTTGTAGGCTTTTTAACAATTAAGAAGATAAAGGGCATGATGTAAGAGAGAGGCAAAGATCCTTTGAGTACCAAGATTTGATTACCTAATGGGCAATCCACCAAATCTTGGTAACATGCTTTCCTAGGTGATGAAATTATGAGCCCTTGACATTGATGTAACAAGCCTATGATCTATGTCACAAAGGATGAACGAGGAGTATGCAGTCATGGTAGGAAAGTGAAATTACAATGAAATTTTGATATGACTGAGATGTAGTTGGGGTATTTAGGGATGTTGTCATCATGCCTTAAGGATTGAGAAGATCTAAGGAATAACTAGATGTATAAATAGGACTATCAGAAGTATGTGAGGAAGTGGAAGGTTGTCAGATAGTGAAGGAGATAGTTCATGGCCTCTTAAACTAGACCTCAATATTATAGTGAAGTCACATAATATAAACAAAGATTGTCATGACTTAGCTAAAATGTTGTCAATCTCCTATCACATATCTTAAGGTTGTCCTTAATCCCAAATCCAACTCTGAAATGTTAGATGGAAGGTCATGGCTCGAACTAAAATAATTGGTGTCAAGATGATAAGTCAGGGGGCCATCATAGTGTTGATCTACTATTGTAATGGGATCTTGAGGATTCAAAGGTTGTCATATCATTGCTATCATCCAAATACCACCTAATGTTGTAGTAACAATGACTTAGAATCTTTATTAGCAAGTCAATGGACTGATATGGGAATGAAGGGCAGCCACCATATGATATCACCCACCCACTATCATTATAGGGGGATGATATCAAGGACCATCATTATGCCTTGTTATAGCTGATGGACAATCATCCTAAGTATTGTTACAACCCAAAAGGTCTATCACAACTGTAAAGGACTATCACACATGCTATTAGGTCATCCAAACCATAGCTCCAATATTCACCATCATATGAATATCATAATTAATATTGTAGAAGTTGTCATACCATGAGGCATAGGTAACAACCATAGGAGGTTTAAAAGAAACACTAGCAACATTAAATTATTGTCATAGTACACCTAGGATAGCTAGGTATGCATACATAGAGTTATTACTATAAAATTGTCTCATCAATCTTGTGACCAGGTGAAGTCACTATCATAGTAACAATCTAGTTAGTCATCAATCAACATGTTGTCTTTGCATTTCAATAAGATCAGTTCTTGAAAAATGACAATCCAGAGGTTAAAGAGACAAGTTGATACCTTACCCAAGTTGTCATGTCCTTGAAACCTTGGTACTATAAAGAGGAGATATCTAGAGAGTAATGTCACAAGGACATAACCAAGGCATGCACTATCATGAGCCATAGGGACAACTTACTACACCATCCAAAACTCCATTTGAACTAGCTACTATCAATAATTCACATTATTGGGGACTGTCATGAAGAAAACACCATGCATAGGACTGTCATAGTCAAAGTGGAGAGGATTGTCTAGTCACTTTATGACTATCATAATAGCTACTGGGTTAGTTACCATGCTTCAACTGTAAATAGGTTAATGAGAACATAGAAATGAAAATCACAATACCATAAGCATTGCCATAAGCTGCCAATATAGTCCCAATATCATGTCATGATAGTAAGAGAAGAGTTGTTTGGTTTTTCCAAAGCCATATCACTTGCATAAGGATTGTCACCAACCATCTGTGTAAGGTCATGAAAGAGTGAGTCATTATTGAGCTAATCATAAGAGAAGAATGAAGTCAAAATGCTATCGTGGAAACAAGATATAGTTGCTTATTACAAGGACAATCCAAATTTGGTGAGGTTGCTACAATAAACCAAATTTGGCATTCCATTAGATAGTGATATCAACTTCCAAGAAAAATACATCATTTTACACTGATAGGTGCTAAATTAGGCACACTTTGTGCTGCCTTTTGCACCCCAAAAAGATTACATTTAGGCCTAAAAGTCGGCGCTATAGTCGAAGCAGTAGTCGACGCTAAAGTCGGCGATAACTGCTCCGACTATAGCGTCGACTAATGGATCAAAAAAATAAAATAAAAAATTCCCGCCTACACATACCACAAAACAAAAAAACACAAAAGAAAACTTTATTGATTTTTGGTGTTCATTTTGTGTTTGGAGATCAAGCATTTGGCGTGCAAAGATCGAGCGTTTGGGTTTTTTGTGTTTGCCCTTATTTTGGGTAGATCCTTGGCAATGGCGGGACCTGTATTCCAACCCCAATTTCCTTTCCATTCCTAAAGCGCATACTCACTTTCTTACATCTCAAAAGTCCCAAGTTCGAGCCATGACAACCTTTGCTTCTAGATATCTCAGCCTTTCAATTCGTGTTGCTCTTCTTCTATTCGTGCTAGGTAAGGGCATCGCCTCTCTTTCATCTACTCTTTTTTTCCCATCAGATGTCGAATTCATTTGGACAAATGTGGATCTTGTAATATTCATAGGGCATCTGTTGAAGATAATTTTGAGCAAGGCTTTTCATAATAGATGACAAATTTCCACATTCCATAATATTATAAATGTGTGCTTCAGGATTAAACTATGTGAATCGGATATCTCAGCCTTTGCTTAAAGGAAATTGTTGTCTATCTTGATATGGATGAAATCACATTTTGCCACTAGTTGATAAAATTTCTCTCTGGCTTTATTTCAATTGATGTATAAGCTTACTTTCTTGCAGCAAACTTATAGAGGAAAATAACTTCATGATTTGTTCTACAAACTAAAGGTCAAAAACCTTGAGGAATACAGAAAAACTAGACGAAAACTTTCATACCTAGCAGTGTGTACTTCGTTTACCTCCACAAACTGGATGAAAATAATTTACCCTAGGTCACCTCAAAATGTCATGCAATAGAGGGACGAGAGCAAAGGGAGCAGACTCTGGCCACAACGAGGTAATTCATTGTCAATTTATAGATTTGTAAATGTTTCCATTGTTTCTTTGATTTTTAGTTTTTAGTTTTTTATTTCTAATTTAAAAGAAGAAATTTATTTTATATATATATATATATATAGGGACATGAGACTAACAAAGATAAAGAGGCATTGGCTTCCATATTGGAGGTAGAGGCAGTAAACCAATTGGATGGTGTGGACTTGACAATGCTTGCCAGATACATAGAAAAATGATCTAGTAAAGCCCCTAAAATATTGCAACCAAATCAACAGTGTCAAAGGGAATCAATTGATTCCCCAACCAGTCATGGATCGGGCAAAAGATCCAGGATCACTAACAATAACCTCTAAGAATGTGGAACATGGAGCAAAGGTTTCCAATGTCCTAGCCACTCTTGGGACACATACTTCTTCGACCACCATGCCATGTTTTGCATCTTGCATTGGTAGCTATGATACCAAGATAGAATATGATGTGGTTTTAGGGGAAGTCTAAATGACAGATGCTAGAAAAATGTTTGTGAATAGGTTGAAGGAATCATGCCTTCAACAGTTCAAAGACCATCTACATTTTCCATTCTCAAAGATACCCATGCACCTACAAAAAGCAGTTATCCAAGACATGGAGATTGAATTTGGCACAGGTTGGTTTGTAAAGAAGATAAATCTACGAATGTCTTAAAACTGCAAGAGATTTTGGTGCAACCAAAAAAAGAAGATAAAAAAAACTCCCTCCCAAGCTAAGGCTCAAAAAAGGCCAATTGATGTAAGTTTGAAAGTATGGAAAGAGCTTGTAAAAGCATATGAGAAGTTTGATGCATGGAGGAAGTCCGGTGAGGAGAGTACACATGTGTTTGAATTTGCTCATAAGATTATATCAAATTTATTAAATAATTTTTAAATTTTATTTGTGCATAGTTAAATTGAATTAGTATATGTTTTAGGACAAGGCCTCCAAGGCTAGGCTTGACAAACTTCGTGCCATGCATCACAATGGCTAGAAAGGTTTACAGGCCTTGATCTATACATTTGTAAGTATATTTAATAAGTTAAATGATATTTTTTTATTTCCTAGGAAAAAGTAAATGATTGCATATTAATTAGTTTAACTAGTCCATGTGCCATGTTTCGACAGGAGGAGAAATATGGCCGACATCGAAGCCAATTTGAAAAGGAAATGTTACAAAGAAAAAAGTTGACTGATTTTGTAATCTGGATGGAGAATGAGGTATCAATAGTTGACTTTCAATAACTTAGTTGGATATTGTTGTGCTAATATGTCAATTTGCATTTCTTGTGTTGAGTTGTTTATTGATGTGTAGGATGAGTTCTAAAGTGCTTCTCTGTTGGCCCTAGATCCCACTCAATTGTCCCATTATTTGTAGTCCTAGACATGTGCACATGTCCTCCTAGTTACCTTATTACAGTGTTGAGATTTGAACTTCAGTCACTCTCATTATGAATGCACCTTTCTACCTTTACAGCACCAATCCTTGGACATTTTTCACAATAATTTTAATCCACAAAGCTTGACAACTGTAAGGGTAATCACTTATATACAAATGTGAGTTATGTGAATAGGCCACTGAATCATCCACACATTTGTTTATATCAAATTAATTTATAGACAATAGATCCTTTATTGAATCATTAGGTGGTGATAGAACTTATGAAAATGATAAGTCCCTTATCAAAGGCACATCATTGATATCTTTATCAAAGGCACATCATTGAATATTCCAACAGTTGCAACAATGTAGGGCAATCCTCTATCTTCTGATCAACATCATAATAAGTATACATTGGAAACTTTGTGCAACTACGCGAGGTATGCCCAGGTTCTCCACACTAGTAGCAATAGATTCATCTATTGCATACTCTACCATGGCCTCCTTGATTTCCTCCATGCTCCATATATTATGGCTCCTAATAGCACAACACACTCTATTGTGGTTGTGACTAGGGTTGAGTGGTTGTGTTTAATTTTGTTTTCCTCTTGCCTTGTGGAGGACTTGTACTACTTTGTAGGTGGTAATGTCATGGGTTGATGTGTGACAAACCTTGCACTAGTAATTGATAGGAACATCCTTTCACTTTTGCAGTAGTGGACAATTTCATGAGTCTCATGACATATGGTGCAATTAGGTATGTGTTGAGCAAGAGGAAACTATGTGGCATTAATAGCTTGAGCTCCCACCACTAGATATTTTGTAGTTGTATGCCCCTTAGTGTGGCACTTTGTTCATCATAAACCACATTGATTAAGAGTTTCACTTGCAAGTTGTGCTATTTGCATGACCATTTTTCCATTTGTTCTTTTAAGCATGTAGTAGAATCATATGTTGGGGGCTCCCCTAATTCTTATAATCTCAACACAACTTTTAAGGTAAACTTTTAATTAGGGAGAGTGAGCTAAACTAGTTCATGTTGGATATGTGCAATTAGCCTACCAATAATTCATTCCTTCTAAATTTCAACATTTTATAGTTGGGTTAATCTTTAACACCAATTCCTTAGAGCGTTGATCATACCTACACACAATCTCTCCTGATTGTTTCCTTATTTCCTTTAATGCCACAATATTATGATGCACCGTCTTAGCAGTTTGCCAAGATCATTCTTGGTGCCATTAGGATCATAATGAGTATACTAGTCTTGTGCTTGCTTACAAAAGGTGGTTGCAATTAACCTAATCTTGTGGTCATTATCCACAACATTTTGTGTGTGCCATGCTATCTCATATGCTTAAGTTTGATGGGCTAATAATGAATAGCAAACCCTTGTTTGCCTATCTCCTTCTTATGACTAATCCCATTTTGGACTCCTTATGAAGTCAAGGTGATTTGAAGGAAGATCAAAGTTGCACTCTATTAGGTCTCAAAAACGTAGGTTTTAAACCTTAAGAGATTGCCAGGCTCTCTTGACACTTTTGGCTAACGACACGGGGCAAATATGGCTAAAACTCCCTTCACTTCAGGTTCTGTGGTGGGTATACCTTATGATTAGTGCAGACTTGATCGACCTTCACAATGGCAAATGGATGTGAAGTAGATGTGTATAAGGTTATGAGATATAAAAGGATTGTTATAAAAAGGTTGTGACCAGTGCCTAATGCTATTGGGTAATGGGGTCAAGGATTTAATGATTTGCAGAACTACTTGGCTTAACTCTGATTATCTAGCACCTTCTAAATATTCATACCTTGTATGAACGTGCAAGATGGTTACTTGCTAGACTCTTCTTTAATATCTAATTGATTCTTTCAAGTTACTGTGTTTACCTAAAAGGATTTAATTCTATTTGAAGGAAACCCACCAATATGATTTATTTTAAAGGATTTAACTCAAAACAGAGACTAGTAAATATTAAACCACTCAGAAGGAATTAAATCAACTTCTAACAGAAACCAATAAAAAAGCATCCACACAATGACAACAAATGTACATTGATAAATCTAGGGATTTAAATAACTGGAAATAGCCAAGATGGAGACAATCAAACAACTAATAAACTTTAATAACAACAGAATATCATAACACCATAGATATATCCACAATTTTGATCATCCTTGCCCATTAAAATATTAAAATATCATGGTAATGTCTTGAACTTGAAATATGATTGTAAATATATAAGTATGAATTGTCTTGTAGAGAGCGGATTGAATGATGATGATTTCTAAGGCCTTAGTTTCCCTCATATATATGGGAAGCGAACAAGCTTCAGGCCTAAATAGATGCAACTATTCATATTTTGTATCTTTTCGTAATTAAACATAATTAGGAAAAAGTGATTATAGGCATTAACAAACTTGATTAAGATCTGGATCCGTTAGTCTTCATAGAATACCTATGACCATAGGCTTGGCAAGGTATTCCTCTTTATATTGTAGTTTCTATCAAATATGATGTGCTTGTTCCCATTGTTGAAAGTAATACATCGCTTTTATATATCGCCAAAACTTTCAAAACTTAATTCTTCTTTCTATGTTTTTCTCATACTATTCTAGCAATAAACTTGGCTATGTGATCAATGTACTACTAAGATACACAAGTGTCTATGGAAATTATATCCATCATGAAAAATTCTAGCTTGAAGATTTTATCCAATTGTTTATGTGTACTCTCTATCACCTTGTCTTCATCGTTGACCTTCTCTAGAGCTATGGGTAATAATTGAGCCAACTATTTTTTCCACAGACCTTTGTCCTATATATTTCCTTCATTATTGAAGAAATTAGGAAATGCCATGTCCCCTTGTAGGTCAAAATCACTAATATCTCCTATTAACAATTTATTAAATCTTTCATGTTCAGTGATCAGTTCATTACATTCCCTAAGTGTTTGCTCATTGATGTTTGCCTTAGTTTTTAGCTCTTCTTTCTTCTCAAGCATTCTGAGATGCAATCTTTTATGTTCCTGATGAACATTATGGGTCCTTTTATGTAAATCTCATATCTGATCACTGTGTTTCATCATCATTTCAAATCTTTTGTTTATCAACTCAGAATTTGGTACTTGACAACCTTTATATTATTTTTGAATTTGTCACTTTTCTTTTGGAATTTCTCAGCCTTTAATTTCCAATAATTTGCATCAGCTATGGCTTCCATCATTCTTTTGTCTGGTTCTTGAAAAGGTAAATGACTACTAGATGATGCTAGTTTATCTTTATACATAGCAATTTCTTGTTTCAATTTTGTATTCTCTACTACATAAGCATTGTTATTTCTGACCAGTTTTTCTGTCTGAGCCTTTGTCAGTTTGGAAACATTTACATTCAATTCATCAGTATCAAGTGGGTCAGTATCTTCAACTCTCTGTATTATAAGATGACCAAATGCTTTGTTTGGATCATCAATGATTTGAGGCCTTTAGTGTGGAGGGTAGAGTGCCCATATCAACAAAGCTGCTTTATCAGGATCATACCGAGAACCTATCTTAACCTTGTCCATAGCTTCAATGCTTAACTGCACTTTCTTATCCTAATTTCTTTTGAAAGTATCAAAAACAATAGTAGATGTCATATCCCAGCCAGATACTAACATAACCCCTGCCTCCTCTAATAGTTCTCTTCCCTTTTTCTGGGGTCATGATATCCATGGCTTTGTCAATTTCTTTTTGGAGTTCATGTAACACTTCACTTTGTACCTCAAGGGAAATATCCTTCATCTTTTCCCTAGCCTTTTTGCCTTTGAATTCATAGAGAAATGTTTTAAACTCAGGGGTTTTTATAAAATCTTTATCTGAGACAAATGTTTGTCTGGCCATATGTCTCATATCCTCTGATAGTTCATCAGGGGATTCTGTATTGACTGCTTCTCTATCCATAGGAGGGTCATATTTGTTAATCACGGGTTCAAAACTTTGCACAGTCTCATCCTCACCTTCTAATCCCTCATCTTCTGCAAAGTTAGTATCCATATAAAAACTGATATCAGGCGTAGGTTGAGGAGATAGGTGACTCAAAGGAGTCTCATATCTAGCTTGTGTTTCTCTAATTTTTTTGCCTTTACTTTTAAAAACCTCAGGTGGGACATCTAGAATCAATTCTTGTGCTTTTGAAACTAGCATACTCAATCTGTCAATTGGATCATCTATTTCTGGAAAGGCTCCTTTATAATTGGGGTTTTGGGCTACCCTCCAAGCCTTAGCTATCATGACCTTATGATACAACTGTCTCCTTTCAACTATAGAAGCTTCATAAGTATTTCTGATTAGATCATCATCTAAAAATAGAACATGTTGATACTTCTTTAACTTCTGATTCATGCTAACATGATTTATAAAGTGCTTAGGGTCAAACTTCTCCCTGGCATTTCCTCTAGGTAGCCCAAAATAATCTAATCTCTTTTCAATTTCTTCATACCCTTTCTCAAAAAAGGCAGTAAAATCCCCAAAACATAGGGTCCCTGGGATGAAAGATTGCTTATTGTGTTTCCTCAAGTGCATGAAATCAGAACATGCCAACTGCCTAACAATCTCTAAATATGCCAGTCTATCAAGGCAAGTTTTTAGGAGCAAAAATGGTGCTCCTTCATATCCAAAAACTCTAATCTTTATACAATCCCTGTATACATACCAATCACCCCAATTGTGATTGATTTTCTTACTCTAATCCATATCCTTAGGCCTGATAAATCTGTGTATATCAGGTGACAAATTATAACTGCATGGGTGACCAAATAGAGCATATAAAGGCTTTACAAAATATTCCTCAAAGTATAGATAATGTGATCAATCACATCTTCTATCCCATATAGCTATCCACATTTGTATTGGCTTGATATCTCCCTTTCTGTCTAGATCTCTAACCCTAAGAGTTTTATCCCATAATCTCAAATTTTGCCCTTCATATAATACAAGATGCATAAACAGAGAATAATGCTTAAACCTAAAACCCCTCTTGTTCTCCTTTATAGCTTTTAAATCATTACGAATATCATTAGAGAGATATTCAACATAGTCTGATGTTCTAGCATCTGGGCTTTGTATTTCAGTAGCTAAAACCATTGGAGCTATATCCATATATGTAGGGGCATCCACACCCAATACTTGACAGACAGAATAATAGGAATATCTGAAATATGGTTCAAACAATTCAATTGAATAAGGGGGATCCTCCTCTCCTGAAAACACTATGAGTTGATTACCTTCATCCCCAGGCTTGTGAAATGGCAATCTCCATCTTTTATAGGTGTTACTCAGATTCTGGTATTCATTTAATAAGTCCTTGATCCTTAAGACCATATCAAAGCTCGTGTCTAATTGAAAAACCATTGAGATATAATCCCGAGTTATAGGAATAAACCCTGACCCATCCTTTAGCTCAATCATACAGGTTTGGGGGTTATAGTTATCTACAAACATTTTGACCAATTCTACATTTACAAACACATTTGGCACTACTAACTTCCCCAAGTTCATCCTCCATGGATTAGAGATTGGCCTGTGTCTATGCATTTTCTTGTAGTGGTATATAAATAGGTCATATCCTCTGATGAGGGTCCATGAATCGCCTACATGTATGTTACTATCTTTGAGTTTTTCAGCATGTGGATTCAATTGGGCATTTCTTCTAGACCTCTGCCCAAACCCCAGGCATTGCTCTATCAAGTCTTGGTTTAGATGTCTATCTTTTGTTTTCTATCTTTTCTTAGGGTTTTCATTCCTACTTTCCATGGTTTCATGTGTTTATGAATTCACAATTGAAGTGTACTCTATAATCTCAAAGTTAGGTCTGGAGTACTTACTTGGACAAGATTTCCTTGTTCTGCAACTTGTCCTTTTCTATCTTTCATCTCCTCAATTTTCCCCGCCTGTTAAAAATCTTTTAGAGATTAATCCTTTCGGCTCTAGTTCATTGATGGTGTATATGTGTCAAATGCAATATTGATTCAACAGCAATTAATTCATTTGAATTGGGGTCGTTTGATAGATATGTAATAGTCATGTCACCGATTTATCAGGATGGTCGCCCTTTTCCTTCCTCGATATTATTTCACCATTCATTGGGGTATTGGAGTGACCTCTGATAATGTCATATCGATACCATTATATCCTACTGATATCCTTTTATATGTTATAGAACCCTTTTTATTTCCTTTGAAAATGCCCTTTATCATTGTATCGGCAGGACCAGAGATTATGTCCCTTCGATATCCTCAAGTCCCCTCGAAATTATTAAACACTTGGATATTGTTGTATCAGCGAGACACATTTAAGTGTCACACTGATATGTATTAGTCCCTTCGATGTGCTTGATGTTATTGGGGTATCGAAGAGACATATGATTTAGTCTTCCTGATATCCTTCAGTCTCTTTGATATATTTATCTCCTTGATTTTCTGATGTCAGCAAAATACAAATTGACTTTATCACATCGGGCTATCAGAGAGACATTAAAGTGAGTCCTCCTAACATGGTATTCTCCCAGCAATATTTTGCTCTATGACTTCTAAGGATCCTTAAGTCAAACTAAATAATTTTATTCTTTTTGGAGGGTAATGGTGGGGATGTTGTGGGATTATTAGGGTTAGGGCATCAATTGAGCAGATTTATTATTTTGTATTTTGCAATACAAGTATGGGAAGATGGAGGGAATAGATTATTTTGATTTAGATTTTATAAAGTCAAAATCAGTTCCAACACACTCCAAGTAGATGTGTGGATAAAGAGGGCTTAGCAGAATATGGAAACCTTTAGATTTTGTGATTTTTGTTTTTTCCATTTCAAAACTATTTGTTTTCTTTCTTTTCTAATGAACATTTATTCAGAAACCCTTTCCTACACCCAAATCTTCAGTTTTAAACACACTTGCATGGAAGATGCATTAAAGGTATCAATTATATACGTTCCATGTTTTAAATCCATTATTTTGTGGTTCTCAGTATGACAGAAAGAAGGATGTTGCTTCTTAGACTTGTTGCACACCTTGCACTAGGTCCACAGGCTGGTGGAATGGTATTTGAGGACACAATGGCTCTCATATCAGATTTTTTTGCAAGGAAGCAATTTAAAATGGTCTGAGGCCTAGCTTTAATTCTAACCTAGGATTCCATAACAATAATGTCATAATACAGTCTTTAGATATGTGTATAGTTTATGTGCATAGTAGCAACCATTTAGTAATAATTCCTCACACACCACACTCTAACTGAGATGTGTGAATGCCCTAAAACTATACAGGTTTAGTCCAAACACTATCATAAGATCATGCTTGATAAGAGATAAATCATAGTTTAGGTGTGGGTAGGACTTCCTTAGGGTAGGTAGTGTTGACAAGAGACACTGCTAGGCATGATAGGTGTTGTCATTGATGGCAACTAAGATCATCCCAATCATTCGCATAACACAATTTGTTCACACCAGAAGTCAGAGTCAGAATTTGTCTAAGTCCGGGTAGTCAAGAACAGAGCAGGTGACAAGGTCTGGTATCTTGGTCCGGATCTATCTAGTGGAAAGGCATGGTTTGCTACGGATCTGAGGTAGTTGTAAGTTTGGTCCAGACACTCTAAATCTAGAGTTTCATCCTCTGGAGATGGACTCAAAAGATATTAGCTTCTGAGTATTGGGTTTCAGTTTGACAGAACAAACAGAAGAAGAACAAGCCGAACTTGTGAATGATCTTATTTCTGGATGTATAGAAGTTGTTTATTGGGCAATGTGTGATAATCAGTGATGGTAGCTGACATGATTGATGATTTGTGAGTGCAAGTTTTGATCCACATCTCATATTATGTATGGATCTAATCGACAGAGCAGAGTACTCTACAAAGTTCTAAGTGTTCTTGAAGCCGACTGGTAAAATGATTGTAGATCATATTATGGATATATATACCCAATGGAATTGGATGGTTTTGGTGTGTGTGTGTTGTGACTATGGAGTAATTGTGAAAAGAAGCAGAGATCAAAGTTTAGATGCTAGCAGAGCGGTAAGAGGAGGGGAGTAAGGATGAAGTGTATCAAGTTAATTTTCTATGCTTAACTGGAACTAAACTCCAACATTGATAGATGCCAAATATCAATTCAAATTTATTGTAATTCTTCTTTCTTGTAGGCAGTGAGCCTTCTTTTGAGCAATGAGCTCTAGGCAGTGAGCTCGAATGCATGTGCATTCCTCATTGTAATACTTTTAATAGAGTATAATCTTTGTGGGTTAACCCCCACCGTGGTTTTTCCCTTAACTAGGTTTCCACATCAAAAATCTTGGTGTCATGTGTACTATTTATGTTTCTGCTCATGTGTTATTGATTAATGATAAAATGTTTACATCATTGATTTGATTATAAGTTGTAAAGGAAGATTAAGAGAAAGAAATTGTTAAATTGTGTGACAATTGATTCACCCCCCCTCTTAGTTGTCCAGACCTAATTCAACAGGTAGGACTTCCTTAGTGTAGCCCTAACTGTGCATTGTAGTATAATCATTATATTGACCATTCCAAGTTTGGACTAGTAGGGACAATGGAGTTTTAAGACCCTTGTCATCCAAGGGAAGGTTGATATAAGAATTTTGAGGGACTTAGGGTAGTGGCAGTCATATAGGACTAGGTTTGTGTTATGTTTGGAACCCATAAAGTTTTGAGGTCTTCTTAGAGGGATGATATGTGACTAGGGTATGAAGGCTAGGACTTTGTATGTAATCTTAAGCCCTCCTTTTGGATTTGTTGGAAGCCTTCTTCACTGATATATAAGGACTGTCAAGACTCCTATGATAGTGCATCAGAAAGGCATTGAAATCACAAAGGAGATAAATGTTATTAGGCCATCACCCATTGGAGAAGGGATTGTCATAAAGAGCATGACAGTGTTACCTTGTCATAGTCAACAAGGGGATAGTCTTTGTGGTGGTAATTATAGTCACTAAGTTTACATCCACCTTCCTAGGGTTTGCAGAAATGCTTGAAGTTGAATATGTCTATTTTAAAGATCTTGTCATGAGTATTTTCCATGCTTTTACCCCCCTAATGATCTAAAGATTGAATATAAAGGTGTGGAAATTATTGACTAACCTTACTACTGTCACAGTCAATTTTCTAACATGCAAGACAGTCATGAGGTTTTTCTTGTTTTATTCAAGATTTATATAATCTTCATTATTGATAAGATGGGGGTCTGCTATTCCCAAATTATCTACGACAAAATACCAATGGAGACCTCCCCAATCCTCATCTCAAGTTTCAAATGCACAATGAAATGATGGAGGACAATCATAACTGTCATAATAGTACATTAGCATTTTTTGTCTCAAGGTGGCCCTTGAGACTACCAAGGGGATGGATATAGAGGACTGTCTCTACATTGCTGGTCCAGATTAAGGAAGACATGATTTAAGAGTTCATTGGATTTGATGGCTACAAGCCATTCATCAAATCCACACAAGGTGGCATGGTCAGGTTTCTAAATGCTTAAGTCCTCCTTTGTCAGATGTTGTAGTTGCAACTGCCCTGTTAGACATGTATGCAAAATGTGGAAGCATAGACAAGGCACGTGAACTATTTGATAGAATGCCTCAAAGAAATGTTTTTTTTGGTAAGCACTATCAGATATGGGGGTAGCTCCCTATATTAAAATATCAGAAAAAAAGTTACATAGAAAGCTGAGCAATTACATCTAGTGATATATATAACCTATACCTTTAGCAATATCCACCATCCTAGCTATTACATTTTCATCAATCAGACCCGGGTTGGCTTCTAGGAATTTCAAAAACTCTCCAATTTTATTTTCTTTCTCTATGCCCTTTTTGTAGAGGGCCCAAGCTTTGTGCAACTTCACCTTCTTCTTCTCCTCATTCAAGCTGAGGGTGGCAAGAGCAAATCCCTGTTTGTGCTCCACTGCCACACCATCCATGGTAGTCTTGACCATGTCCATCAGAGCTTCCCTCACCCATCTCATCGCAACTCTTAGCCCCCAGATCCTTGCTCCCACAACCTGTACATAGTTCTGGAAAAAATGTTCCAGCACTTGTCCATCATGTGTGTGCCCTCCTAACTAGAAACCAGCCCCGATCACTTTCAAGATGGCCACTTTTTCTTCATCGAAGGCTTTGTTGAACAAGTACGCAAGCTATTGCCCTCTGGTTTCATCCTCCTCGCAGTAGCACTTCACTCTAAAATGTTGAGGCATCACTTCATTTGGACCATTCTTGAGAACAAATAGCATAATCTACTTCAATCTCTCCTTAGCTTAAAAAGAAGCCTATGGGCAAGTTCTCTCTCGACCTCCAATCCCGTGGATCACCATTCCATGTGTGGGATTTTGCCATCTATGGGAAGGTGGTACATATGCATTGTTGGGATGAAATATTGGCCTCCTTTTATACTATTTTCATATGTTTTATGACCATTTCTATATGGTTCTGCAAAGACTTTACATACATTATCTCTATTTTATGTTGTTTCATATATACTTTCCAAAGACTTTGACCCTATGCTGATAAATGAAATTAGGTGGTTATATTATCAAATGGATGATTTAAATTATTGATATGCATGAAATATAGATAGGATTTCATAAGTTTATTTGAGACGTTGTTTTGTATATATGTTGGAATTATTAACCTTGTGCAACCAGATAAAGAATCAAAGGAGGAGTAATTACAACAGGATGTAGAATAGAGGAATCAATGAGAATGCGGTCCAAGTGCCAGACATAGAGATCAGTGGAGACAAACGTGGTCATCATGGGAGAATAAACGTAGGGGAGAAAGAAGACTTATTCTAGGAGTCTCACCAAAGTTTATGAATCTTTTTTATGAGCTGTTATGGTTAGAATTTCTATTTGGATAGGACTCTATTTCCTTTGTTCCAGTTAATAAGTTGATCTCAAAAACAATATCCTAATGTCCAGGAATGAATTGATGATCACAGTTAGTTACAAGGATGCATAAGACTCTCCCATCTTTATATAAGTTAGGGGATGAGTTCATTGATTAAGTTGGTTGTTATGTTTTACTTTCCATATAGTCGTTACTTTGTTACAGTTATCAATTATTCCAGACATGTTATAATTTTGAATAAAATCTGAAGAAGATTCTATCTATGACATGGTTTGAATTCAATTGTATGTTATGGGATGTGTGAAGATCTGAAGTAGATTTAATCTCTAGAAAAAGTGAGATAGTTCCCTGAGCTGGCCACTCAAGGTACTAACTCTCACTTTTCATGTTTTCTTATTTATTCCTACATTCTTAGTTAAATTGATTCATTCCATCTCATGTGCTATATTGTGAAGCAAGTAAGAACTCTTAATTGATATTTCCAGTAATTGTGATTCATAAGTAGAGTGCATGTTTTTAATCCTTTGGAGGTTAGTGTTAGTTTTTTCATCATTTTGAGTTGTTTAGATTAAAACTATAATTTTCTGTTAAATACAGTTATCTTCAGCTTCTACTGAGGTTACCCATAGCAACTAAAAGTTTAGACTATTTTTGTTGTTTTCCATTTCCGTTTACTATTTTACATTTCTATGCATTCTAGCAAGTAGGACTGGACAAAATAAGAATTGTATAAGATTAACTTAGATTAGAAATGAGTCTCGAAGGCATAGATAATGCAAGCATCATCATAAGCTTGCGCTCCTTGGTCAATAATTCAATGTAGGAATGCAATGATAGTGGACTATTCAGTTAGGTTAAACCCTAAATTTTATTTAAGTCTACAACACATTAGTTTTCCTCTACATTTTTGGCACCGTTGTCGGGGATGGTGCTATCTTCATAATCTCATTTGTTAGTTTTCACATGCTTTTATAGTTAAATCTTGATTTTAGTGTTAGATTGAATAAATTCATTTTTCAAGAAACACCAGGCATTCTACTAACATTGTGCAGGGCCGCTGAAACATAAAGCTCAATTTACTGTATGTGGAGGCAAAGAGATACTTGAGGTAGATTCCTCCCATCAACATCTTAGAACAATGAGGGTATAGCTAATTTCAACAACTACACCATAGGAAGTGCTGAAGGAGAGTTTCCTTTTACATCTTCATCAACACCCCCTACATCTCCATCAGCTTCCTCTACTGCCACAGAGGGAACTTTCAGAACCATGGTAGATGCAGTAGAGGATCCTCCAGGACAAGCTACATTTGAATTCCCTATACCAAACCTAGCACAAGAAGCTACTCTGAAAAATATACCACCTTCTACGTTGCCTATTTTCTATGGTTTGGTGACCGAAGATCCTGACACTTTCCTATTCGAGTTTGATGTTCTATGTAGGAGTTATGATTATACCATTGATCCTTACAGACTCAAGCTAATCCCTGCTACCCTAAAAGATGCTGCTTTAAGATGGTTTATGGGACTAGGGAGAGATGCCATTCCAGATTGGGATACCATGAAGACAAAATTTCTAGCAAAATACAAAGACTATTGTAGAGGACATGATAGTAGGAAAGATGACATATTTAGGATGTCATAGAAGGAGGATGAGCCATTAGAGGACTATGTGGAGAGATTCCAATTTGCCTTGAAGAAAAATCCTTAGAATATGTTGTCCGAAGAATCATTGAAGCTGGTCTTTTTAAGAGGAGTCAATGATGATTGCATGGATGCCCTAAATCTCATTGGAACAGGGGATATCTCCCAACTACCCTTTAAGGATATTTGTACATCTTGCAAGAACTACTCTAGGACTTTTTCCAGAAAACCTAGAGGAGAAAGAGTAGCCATTGTAGGCAAGGCAACTAATGGAGTTTTTCGAGTGGAAATTAGTAACTTACTAACCAATATGAAAGAAGATATCTTTAGCCACATGGCTACACAGTTGGACACTCTTCACATCAAAAAGAAACAAGAAGAGGCAGATGTAATGCTCACTGAATATTGCCCCAGCTACAGACAAAGGAAAGCCAATTGCAAATGCAAGAGGTTGGCTAGTATCCAGCAAGAAAGGATTGAGAGACTAGAGTTACAACAATTTGAAGGAGAGAATGGGAAATTATTCTTCATTTCTGAAAGAAGGACATGGTAACAAAGACCAAGTATGCCTCCTGATCCACTTAATTTTAATCCTCCCTTTCCTACTGCAAATCAGAACTTCTCTGCTTGGAATGCTCAACAATGGTTTGGTAACCCAAATGCATGGCAAAACCCACAATGGCAAAATCCCCAATGGCCTACTCCACAAACTGGTTGGAACCAACAACAACCTAACCCATGGCCACAACAAAATTTCCAAGGACCTAACTATAATTCTCAGTGGCCTCCTTAGCAGTAACAATGGCAGCCTCAGTGGAACAAGGGCCAACAATGGCAACAAAATGCACAATTTTAGTAACCTATGATTCCATCTCACCCACAGCAACCAACCATAATGCCATCACCTCAAAATCCATCTCCTAGACCTACCCAAATCGCTACCCAACCTACACCTAACCCTAACAATAAGCCTATTCAACAGGCTTATACTAACGAGGTGATGCAATATCCTACCTATGGGGTGGAAGTGAGTAATGTTCATCTTAGATTAGGGAAACAACTTCCAGGACCTTCATCTCCCCAAATTACTGAGCTTGAAGATGAAGAGCGCACCAAAGAGACCCTAGATAAATAACCCTTGGAACCTGAATCAAACCAAGATGCCTGGAACCTACCTTGTAGCTGAAGTCTCCTCATTTCCTTCAGCATTTCGCCATGTAAAAGCAACCAGCTCAAGCTAATACTGCCCTTCTTAGCTAGCTAAAGGATATCAACATTAAGATTCCCTTAATCCAAGCTATCAAAGATATCCCCATCTATACCAAAACTATTAGGGATATTTGCATAAAGAAGCCAGGAAGGAAGAGAATAGACCCCCAAACAGTGCATGTGTTAGGTAATCTTGTACACATCATGTTGGGTAATATAACTATTCCAAAATATATAGACCCAGGAAATCTAGTGGTGGATGTCAAGATCAACGGGACTCTGATTAAGAACACTCTGATAGATTTAGGTGCTGATATTAATGTCATGACCAAGGAAACAATGCATATACTCCAACTAAACAATCTTAGGCCTACCCAGATAGTTCTTCAATTAGATGATAGGTCTATAGTCAAACCTGAAGGAGTCATAGAGGATTTGGTCATTACATTAGACTCTTGGGAGTATCCAACTGATTTCATAGTTTTGTAGCCCAAAGTTAATCTTGCTAGCTATCCTCTTATACTAGGTAGACCATGGCTTGCCACTGCTGGTGCAGTTATAGGTTGTAGGTCTGGTAACATGATAATATCTAATGGGACAGTGACCAAGAAACTGATGTTGTATCCTCCAGCCCAACTAGACCATGAACTTGAGCAGACCATTTGGCCTTTCCAAGAAGAAGAGGATACTTATTCCTTGCAAACACTAATGACTATTGAACACAGCTCCTTGTTAGACATTCCAGATGAAGATGAACTAATTGTTCATGTCCTCCACAATAACTGTGGAAGGCATCCACAGTAGCAGGATTGCCTATCTTTCTTGCAAGACCCTTTGAGCACCATAATACCAAGCAGTTCATCAGAAGAGGTGTCTCAAATATTTCATGCTTTATTACCTCAGCAATGCTTACCTGTTTTACCCATCCTTGATTTTTCTTATGTACAAGAACTATCCAAACAACTAGAAGTCAAACCAGGAAGGATGTTAAATATTAACAATGCCTTGACTGATGAACAACAACACTCCTTGCATAGAGTTTTAAATGCACACTCAACAACATTTGCATGGGATTATAATGATATGAAAGGCATTGATCTTACCTTGTGCATGCATAAGATATATATAGATGATGGATACAGGCCCATCAGGCAGCAACAAAGGCACATGAATCCAGCCCTCAGGGATATTGTTAAAACTGAGCTACAAAAACTTTTGGATGTAGGCATCATATACCCCATTTTAGATAGTGAATGAGTTTCACCATTGGTTATAGTCCCAAAGAAAGGAGGCAAGTGGAGGGTTTGTGTTGACTACAGAGAATTAAACACTACTACCAGGAAAGATCACTTTCCATTGCCCTTCATTGACCAGGTTCTTGACTCACTAGCAGGCAAGAAATATTTTTCTTTCCTTGATGGTTTTAGTGGCTATAATCAAATTAAAATTACCCCAGAAGATCAGGATAAGACAACGTTTACCTACCCTTGGGGGACATATGCATACTCTGTCTTGCCCTTTGGCTTGTGCAACACTCCATCTACTTTTCAAAGAGTAGTTTTAAGCATTTTCTCTGATTTTGCACATGACAGTATGGAGATTTATATGGATGACTTCACCACATATGGTGACACATATGATGAAGCCCTACACAACTTGGAGAAGGTATTGAAAAGATGTACAGATCACAATCTCTCTTTGAGTAATGAAAAGTGTTTCCTTATGATGACACAAGGAATAGTTTTGGGGTACTTTATCTCAAGTGCTGGAATACAAGTGGATCCAAAGAAAATTGAAGTTATTTCCACCCTACCTATTCCATAGAAGTAGAAAGATGTTAGGAGTTTCCTAGGACATGCAGGTTACTATAGAAGGTTCATTCAAGATTTTAGCAAAATAGTTGCACCTCTATTTACTCTGTTAATAAAAGACAGTGAATTTGAGTGGACACTAGATTGTCAGACTTCTTTTGAAAAGCTAAAAATCTCCTTGACACAAGCTCATGTACTTAGAGGAC
Organism: Cunninghamia lanceolata; assembly: GCA_027924645.1. Classification (NCBI taxonomy): domain Eukaryota; kingdom Viridiplantae; phylum Streptophyta; class Pinopsida; order Cupressales; family Cupressaceae; genus Cunninghamia; species Cunninghamia lanceolata. The sequence goes on along the minus strand of BSBN01000178.1, from coordinate 3,129,821 downwards.
CAAATTGGACCTTACCTTTTCACATCCATACTGATGCATCAGATTTTGCAATTGGTGTAGTTTTAGGCCAACAAGAAGGATCCAAGGAATATGTTATTTATTATGTCAATAAAAATCTGCAAGGAGCTGAATTGAATTATATAGTGACAAGAAAGATATGTTAGCAGTTGTTTATGCCATAAACAAGTTTAGCTACTACATAACTGGTTACAAGGTCTTCATCCATATAGATCATGCAACCATCAGATACTTGATGAATAAACCAATAGTAGGTGGCAGACTTGCAAGGTGGTTATTGTTGTTGCAAGAGTTTGACATTACAATTGTTGACAAACCAGGCAAAGCCAATGTTGTTGCTAATTTTCTGTCCAGACTACCTACACAGTCTTTAGATGGCATGGTTGATGATTCTTTTCTTGATGAGCATTTATTTGCTCTCACTGCACATACTCCATGGTATGCAGATATAGCCAATTATTTGGTTACAGGGCAAATTCCAGGATATTTCTCTCCAAGGGAGAAGAGGCAGTTGGTGCATAAATGTTTCTCTTACTCTTGGATTTCTAGATTTCTATTATACACTAGACCAGACAATATTATGCGATGTATCAGGGAGGATGAAGTATTTGATGTAATGAAGGCTTCACATGATGAGCCTTGTGGAGAACATTTTGTAGCTAAATGGACAGCCTTTAAAATCCTCACAGTAGGTTATTATTGGCCAACGCTTCACAAAGATGCTATCAAATACACTAGGAGTTGTGATAGATGCTAGAGAATGGGGAGGCCTACTAGAAGTGATGAGATGCCTTTACAGCCACAAATCTCACTAGCTCCTTTTGACAAGTGGGGTTTGGATTTTGTGGGGTCTATATCTCCTTCATCAAACAACAAAGAATATATCCTGGTATGTATAGATTACTTAACTAAATGGGTAGAAGTGAAAGCATTACAGTTTGCTAGAGATTGCAATGTGGCCAAATTCTTGTATGAAGACATCTTCACTAGGTATGGTGTTCCAAAAGAAATAGTAGCTGACTAGGGACCACAATTTAGATCTGATTTAATAACAAAATTAGTTGCAGAATACAAGATCAGGCATAAGAAATCCACGCCCTACCATCCACAGGCTAATGGTCAGGTAGAAGTTACTAATAGAGAAATTGAAAACATCCTGACCAAGATAGTGCAACTTCACCAAAGAGAATGGGTTTCTAGACTCCCTGAAGTTGTTTGGGCATATAGAACAACTTGGAAGACAACTATAGGGTTTACACCTTATGAGCTGGTCTATGGCAAGACTACAATCCCGCCTATTGAATTTGAACACAAAACCCTGAGGACAGAAATGGACCTAGGAATGGATCTGACCACTGCACAATAGGAAAGGCTACTACATTTGAATGCCTTGGATGAAATGATACTGAAATCCATTCATCATACAGAGGTCATACAGAAGCAAAGGGCAAAATGGCATGATAAGTATATAAAAACAAAGGAATTCACTGCAAGAGACTGGGCACTACTTTATTATTCAAGGTATAAGGACTTCAAGGGCAAGCTTCAGTCATGATGGTTAGGTCCATATGAAATCAAACAAGTTTTTCCTAATGCTGCAGTTCAATTGCAAACTATTGATGAAGTTCAGTTTTCACTATTGGTCAATGGGCATAGGCTCAAATTGTATAAGAAGCCACCTCAGAGAGATGACTTTCTGGTATCTCTATCTGCTCAATATGCTCCTCCTGATACTCCTAATTTAGATACTTTGACACTAGATAATGCATATTCCGATGCTAATACAACAATAATGTCCAGTGATGTGGAGGTTGAGTTGCAATACTCAACCCATGTTGCTAACAATTAAATTTCTTTGTTTTTCTCACATGCACACACTGCGCAATTTCCATGGTTATAACTAGAAATCTCCACCAGGCCCTATTTTTCACTTCTTCAGTCGGGACCTGACTCAGCTGGGACCTGTTATATTATGTTTACATTTACACAGTCAGGACCTGTGCTGTAGGCGCCTATAGCAACACCTGTCTACTATTCTGTTCCATTGCTTGGTGAACACTACCTCACTTCTCCTGCCAATTCCGTCAACTTGTATTCCTTTCAAATTGATCCATTAACATTATTCCTAGTGTCAATTCACATTTATGAGTTGGTACTTCCATCCACCATCTTGTACTATTCCATTATCACTTTGTAATTGTACATCCAACTTCACATTTGCCGCATGCATATTCTATCACCTCACCAGTGTTGTTCACAACTTCCAAGGTATGTTAATTATTTCATTTCGATATATATACTACAATCAACACCTTTCTATTAATACACTTAGATTTCTTTTTTTATATTCATGTTTATTCATAATTTATTTCATGCATGCGATGTATATTTCCACCATTTCTTTTAATCACTCCTTCTCCATCCATAAAACCTGCCATATGAAGTGTGGTCACTTCATCACTAAGTTGGGGGGAGGGGTTTCTTTTCAAATGATTGGCATTTAATCATTGTTACCTTTACATTTTTGCCTTTCAAAACCTTGTTTAAAACCCTGCATTTTGAGAAAACTAGACAAATACTCTGCGCTATGAACTCACCTCTATCAAATAATGAATTAATACCCTAAGGAGTTATGGAGTTATAAGGGAGAAGCAGGAAAGAGGAAAATTGAAAGACTAGTTTTTCAGGGTGGTGAGATGAAGTAGTAGAAATTGGTTAGCAAAAGTTGGCATTGTGCAGAGAATTGACATTGCAAAGTTCTAATTCACAGTCTTAATGGGAGGAGACGTAATTAGAAGGGAACCCTCGGTACACAAGGAAATATTGGAGGATGTGTTGTTTCTTCCGCTCTTTACTAGAGTGGGTTGGCTTGATTACTTCCCCAAATTGACATAATATTATGATGACATGGTAAAAGAATTTGCACTTACTATGCAATATGATTAAGCAATGGTTAGAGGGTTGATAGTAGACGCTTCCGAGCTTGCAATTGCTCAAGTTTTAGGGTTTCCTAGAACAGAGTCTGAGTATCCAGTCAGGGCTGATGCAGCTACAGCCAGGGAGGAGTTTTGTGAAAGAGGTGAACACCTAGATTCTACCACACAAGGTACCAAATGATTATCTCTTCCATATTTTTGGGGGAAATGTGCTTTCTATATTATCAAATATATCACTTGTGATGGTAGATATAATATGTTGTATACTGCACATCTTAAACTACTCAACCACTTGAGACATGAGAAACTTGTCAATGTTCCCAATTATTTGTATAGTATGTTGAGAAGAATGTCTTCAGAGTATCAGAGGCAACAAGCAGACACAACTCTTTCTCACCATTGTTTAATAGCTTTGTTAGTAAAAAGGAGTTTAAGGATTCAGTACCCACAGATTGAGTGGGAAGCCTTTAAACAATATGTAGATATCTCAACAGTTTTGGAAGCACTAGAGCCAGAAGAAGATATTCCACATGAAACTAAACCCCCTGTTAATACTTAGCAGGAAGAAACACAACCTGAGAACTCTCCAGAGTTTAAGCCTGTATTAGTTGAATAGCCCTCAACCTTTGTTTCTAAAACAAAAAGAACCACTTCATCAACATCTAGGAAGAAAACAAAGAGTCAGAAGGAGAACAACAAGAAGAGGAAAAAGGTAGAAAAACATGAGACAGTTACTCCTAGGCAATCAGGGAGGTTGAGGAAGCAAGGTGTTAAAGAGAAAGTTGTTGAGCACCAAGGAGAAGAAGACAAAAATAAAGGCTAGCAGGATACTGATCCAGCTCCTCTGAATCTAGATTCAGATAAGGGAGAAAACCCTCTTGAGGATGCTTCTGCTGACACGTGTGCAAATGATAATATGTCTGCTAGAAAAAGAAGGTACATTTCTTCTTCTGATTCTGAATCATAAGATCCGTTTATTGCCAAAAAAATGGGAAAACCTATGCCAGATGACTTTGCTAAGGAAATTTTTTTTGCCCATGAAAAAGGGAATGATGAAAATTTTGAAGGTGAAAAGGAATTGATAGAAGACAGAAACATTAGGAAGGAGTTGCAGGAAGCCCTAGATAGAATAAGGCAACTTGAGGACCAGGTAAGGTGATTATGGATTTAAGACTTAGGGACTATAGAAGGATACATAGAATGGCAGTGTCTATCATCCAAAATTGTCAAAAGTATGTGCAGAGAAGATGGGATAGTTTAACTCTAGAATTACAAAGAAAGGAACCCCATTCTATCCACAACTTCATGAATATGCTTGAAAGATTGTGCAGATATATCCAGATATTAGAACAGAAGGGAGTATCATGGTTACCTCTTACTTATCAGCCTCCTATCTTTCTTTATCCAGTGCCACATTGGACAAGAGGGAAAAGTGAGCAATGTATGCGTGCTGAGCTGATTAGGATGGAAAGACTTGTATACTCTAATGGGTTCTACCTCAAGCAAGGAAAAGGAGTTAGAGAGGACACAGACCTCAGAAGAATTACCTTGCATTATAACCTTTTGCCATAGGTGTCTAGCTCTTTAATTTTGCTTAGGGACAAGCAAAAGTCTAAGTTGGGGGGAATGTTGGGATGAAATATTGGCCTCCTTTTATACTATTTTCATATGTTTTAAGACCTTTTCTATATGGTTCTACAAAGACTTCACATACATTATCTCTATTTTATGTTGTTTCATATATACTTTCCAAAGACTTTGACCCTATGCTAATAAATGAAATCAAGTGGTTATATAATCAAATGGATGATTTAAATTATTCATATGCATGAAATATAGATAGGATTTCATAAGTTTATTATGAGAGGTTGTTTTGTATATATGTTGGAATGATTAACCCTGTGTAGCTAGATAAAGAATCCAAGGAGGAGTAATTACAACAGGATGTAGAACAGAGGAATCAATGAGAATGCAGTCCAAGTGCCAGACATAGCGATCGGTGGAGACAAACGTGGTCATCATGGGAGAATAAACGCAGGGGAGAAAGAAGACTTATTCTAGGAGTCTCACCGAAGTTTATGAATCTTATTATGAGCTGTTATGGTTAGAATTTCTGTTTGGATAGGACTCTGTTTCCTTTGTTCCAGTTAATAAGTTGATCTCAAAAATAATATCCTGATGTCTAGGAATGAACTGATGATCGCAGTTAGTTACAAGGATGCATAAGATTCTCCCATCTTTATATAAGTTAGGGGATGAGTTCGTTGATTAAGTTGGTTGTTATGTTTTACTTTCCATACAGCCGTTACTTTGTTACAATTATTAGTTATTCTAGACATGTTATAATTTTGAATAAAATCTGAAGAAAATTCTATATGTGACATGGTTTGAATTCAATTGTATGTTATGGGATGTGTGAAGATCTAAAGTAGATTTAATCTCCAAAAAAAGTGAGATAATTCCCTGAGCTGGCCACTCAAGGACTAACTCTCACTTTGCATGTTTTCTTATTTATTCTTGCATTCTTAGTTAAATTGTTTCATTCCATCTCATGTGCTATATTGTGAAGCAAGTAAGAAATCTTAATTGATATTTCCAGTCATTGTGATTCATAAGTAGAGTGCACATTTTTAATCCTCTGGAGGTTAGTGTTAGCCTTTCATCATTTTGAGTTGTTTAGATTAAAACTATAATTTTCTATTAAATACAGTTAACTTCAGCTTCTGCTGAAGGTACCTGTAGCAACTGAAAGTTTAGACTGTTTGCATTGTTTTCCATTTCTGTTTACTGTTTTACATTTTTTTGCATTCTAGTAAGTAGGACTGGACAAAATAAGAATTGTATAAGATTAACTTAGATTAAAAATGAGTCTTGAAGGCATAGATAATGCAGGCATCATCATAAGCTTATGCTCCTTGGTCGATAATTCAATGTAGGAATGCAATGATAGTGGATTGTTCAGTTAGGTTAAACCCTGAATTTTATTTAAGTCAACAACACATTAGTTTTCCTCTACACGCATCTCACCGGACCGCCTCCATTTGTAGTTTTGTTCTTAGAGTCTGCATCATATCCTGCTTGAGGATTCTCCTACTTCTCCTACGGTAGCCTCTTGTTTTATAGAAGCCTTGAGAGGCTTCATTAAAGCCTGCAGATCCCAAGGCTAGCAAATGAACGGATGGACTTTGTCGAGCCTGCAACTGATTTGCACTTTAGCAGTACTTCTACGCTCATTCCGCCCACCTCCATTCGAACTCACTTCCGTCCTTGCCTCCTTACACCAAATCCTAGGTAAAAAAATTTTGACTTCCTCTTTCCTTCAAGAGATTGATGTGTGACAAACCTTGCACTAGTAATTGATAGGAACATCCTTTCACTTTTGCAGTAGTGGACAATTTCATGAGTCTCATGACATATGGTGCAATTAGGTATGTGTTGAGCAAGAGGGAACTATGGGTCATTAATAGCTCGAGCTCCCACCACTAGATAGTTTGTAGTTGTATGCCCCTTAGTGTGGCACTTTGTTCATCATAAACATAAAGGATAGAGGAATTTTGTCAAATGTTGTAGTTGCAACTGCCCTATTAGACATGTATGCAAAATGTGGAAGCATAGACAAGGCACGTGAACTGTTTGACAGAATGCCTCAAAGAAATGTGGTCTCATGGACTGCAATGATTGCAAGATATGCACAAAATATGGAATCATAGACAAAAAATGTGAATTGTTTGACAAAATTCCTTAAAGAGATGTCATCTCATGGAATGCAATGATTACAGGATATGCACAAAATAGATTTTGCAAGGACTCTCTCAAAATCTTTGAATTAATTAAGCACTCTAGAACATATCCTAACATTGTAAGCTTTGGTTGTATTCTAAATGCATGCAGCCATGCAGGTTTAGTGGATGAGAGTTGTACATACTTCAATCACATTTGTAACCCTTATTGCATTACACCTATAGTTGATCATTTTGTGTGCATGGTTGACCTCCTTGCCCATGCTGGCTATCTTGAAGACACCCTAAACTTTATCTTTCTTTCTAAATCCCTAAATTTGCCCTATTCCAACCACATTGAAGACCTGTGAGTGGTGTTGGTGCCTGCACCATGGAGTCAGGGTTTCAAACTAAAAATCTGCAAGCCTTTTCAAAGAAATACATAAAATTTCTAGGTCCATCGGCAAGAGTAGACCTTTGTCTCAGCAATCACATTGTTCACAGTGGTTTGTTCCTTCATCGGCGAGACAGTGATCATCGGCGTTTTAATTCCTGCTTTCCCCAATGGTCGATGAAGGTTCAAATGAGCATCCAAAGAAATACATTTCACCAAGACAATGCGCATCGGTAGCCAAGGTAAAGCTCCTTCCGACGAGCCAATGAGATATACAGGATGGTCTTTAGTGAGACTTCACTTGTCGACAACTAGGTCTGATGTCCCTCCGATAGATCAATGAGGTGTATGAAGCTGAGTCATCGGCATGCTGTGGATAGGTCGCTCTGACTGTTTGGGTCACAACAACGAAGCTGATCAGCGAGATTTGTGACATCGGCGTGCCTGGAGAGTGTTGCTCTGACTACTGGAGAGTGTTGCTCTGACTGCTTTGGGTCACTTTGATATGGTTTTGGCATCGATGGGAGATGGGGCGATGGACCGCTAGTGGTTGGATCACTGGTCGCGTCAAGGAAGAATGCGTGACGTTAAGTATACCGGTGGTTTGGTATATAAAGTGATCAAGGGATCACTACAGGGTGAATGTGGGATAATTAGATCTCACAAAGTGAAAAGTCTGCGATGGCAGAAAAACTACCTACATGGCGAGATCTCATTGGTGGTGGACTTTTCAAAGATGCCGATGTGGATTTTCAACCTATGTGGGCAGATTTGGACTGTCGATCTTGCATATTTGGAGCCTGATTCTGCGGCTGAAGTTTTAAGCTTCAAATGATTGAGTGTTGGCACCATTTTGTGCACTCATTCCACATTCAACCAACCTATTGCACGGTGATGGGAAAAACATCACATCTGTTTGTTTGCTCGAGGTCCAAGTTGCTTGCGCCGCTAGCTTTCATGGAGGATCTGATGGCTTCAATGACAAAAATTTATTGAAGATCTGATTGTTTCGTTGAAAATCTTAAGAGGATGATCTATGCATTTATGAAGTTTGTCAGTGTGTAGGTGGCCGGAAGCTTGTGTGCTCCTTAAAATGTATCAATGGCCATTCTATAGGGATTGGATGTTTTTGGGTTTTTTCTCCTTTGACCTTGAACACAAGGTGTTCACATTTTGAAAGACATTTTTGTTGCAGATTCGGTCCTTGATCTGGTGTATCAGTCTTTCTTGTTTTGTAAATGATAACTTCTTGTATGATGACTTTCTATGCAGATTGAATTTAAATGAAGAACACTTGGTGTGTGTATTGTCTATAATTGTCTCTTGTATGTTATTTGTTTTCCTTTCAAAGAATGTTGTCAAGGGCTTCCAAGTTTTTTCAATATACACTTGCTATACTGTGTGTCCGGTTCTGGCGTCTACTCAAGGGGTGGATTAAATAGGCTTTTGATCAGATACAAAGGAGAATGGGTTGCATCATAGGATTTGCAAAGTATGATCATAGGTAGTACTCTCTCTTGGATATATTGTTGTTAGGTAGTAATATTTTACATAAGTCCTCTGGATATGAAGTCATGTTTTCATAGGGAAACATTTACATTCATAGATTTGACTTTGTTGCCTAGATAAGGCACTAGTCTGGGAATCTATCTATTCAAAGGGTCTAGGAAAATCCCATAATTCCAAACATAAAAACATAAATACCAATCCTTTCAAAACTCCAACCTGTTAGTTGTAGGATTAGAAATAGGGCCCCTGCATACTCTCATCCACAACCAGTTAGATATGTCCAAGAACATTGCCAACTTGTGATTTATCCCACAAATCTTGGTCCAAACATGAGAGTATTCTACCTGTTGTTGTAAAGCTAAATCTTTCTGTCATTGTGTGAGTCAAAGTTAAATATTTAGCTATAGGGATACCCCCCTTGGTGCAGCAGAACCAGAAGTGAAGGGGAGGCAGCTCAGGCAAGCTCCTATATTTGTTGGCCGAATCTGCCTATGCATTGGAACTAGCAAACCCTCTATGGATTTAGAGAGAAAGAACCAACAAAGTGGTGACTCTGCTGGGGATTTGATATCTAGATCTTTCATGTGAGTAATGGTGCTCTGTTGGTGGAATGAACTCAGAAAAATATTTGTTTTATGATGAGCTTTCAGCTGTTTGAAAATTTTATCCTCTTTGGAGAGGTGTTGACTCTGCAAAAAAGTTCTTAGTGCACATGAAAGGCCGATGTATGTTGTTGTGATAAAATATTTTGTTCAAGACTTCAACATTTGGATGAGAAAAGGTACACGGTTCCTTCCCACTTGTATTTGTTGTTTTATTGCATAAGTTAGATGCCAGGGGGAAGCCTTAGGTCTTAGGCAGACATAAGATGCCTGAAAGTGAAATTTATAGGAATCCAAGTATGTATTCACCCACACTCAGCCAAGAGGGGAATGAAATGTTGTGTAAAAAAATTGAAGAGATAAAGAATAGGTTGATATCCTTAGACACTCGGTAGGCTCGGCTAAATAATAACCTTGTTGTGTCTGCCAGTCAGAATGCTAAACCGCTTGTCATCTCTTTTGATCCTTTATATGACCAATTAGATTTGTCATGGGTTGACTATGAAGTTGAAAGTATGCCTGCTTAGATTTATAATCAGATGCCTAGATTTAGTGGACACAGTGTGTGTGATGGGGGTGCACATATCCAAAACTTTCACATCTTCATGGAGAAACACTCATTTAGAGATGAGGATATGTGGATGAGGTTTTTTGTTAGATCTTTTGGTGCAAGAGCTAGAGATTGGTATTTGAGCTTTCCAAAGAGATCCTTTGCCTATTGGGATGAACTTGTTGACTGTTTTAGAAAGGAATTTGCAAGAGAACCTACTGATCTTGTTGCAAGATTAATGGGAATTAGAAGACAAGATGACGAGTCCAGTATTGATTTCAGTCATAGATTTGCAGTTGCCCTTTCACAAATCCCTGAAGACTTCAGACTTGATACTCCAGCCTGCATTGGCATATATTTTGAAGCTTTTGAAAAGGGCTCTAGTGCAATATTGAAGGAATTCAAGATAACAAGTGTGCAGATGGCATACAAGTTTTTAGAGAATATAGAAAAAATGAGAGATGTGCACATACAGAATTCCCTGTCCACAAGCTTTGGTATGAATAACAGTTGTGTGGCTACAAATGACCAAGTGATCATGGCATCATTTGAAGACAAATGTGAAAATGAGAAGATAGAAGTTGACAATGTTGCTATGTTTGAACATAATGCTGATAACAATGATCAACTAGATTGTTCACTAGTGAAGGATGCCAATGAGAGGATCAGTGATGACTCCCATTTCAAGGGTGAGGTATTTGGTTTTGTAAACAATGATGAGGTTATGGGCAGTAATGAATACTTGTTTGAGTGGGTTTGTGGAGATGATTGTGAGTATTGTGCACAAGATAGAGAAGAAATAAGTAAACAAGGGAGCAATTCCATGTTTGAATCATTACCTTTTATTTAGATACATGGTGATAATGAAGAGCAATCAGAGATTGAAACAAGTGCTAGTGCTGAGCATGATTGTTCTTTATTTGATTATAGGTTTGTTTATAACACATAGGCTAGTACTCCTCCACACAAGGAATTCATTGGTGATGAAAATGCATGTTTGGTTGCCCATGAACCAGTGGCATACTTGTTGATAACTGAGAGGGGGGGTGAATCAGTTATCTTAATTATTTCAGCTTTCTAAATTTTCTTATCAATTAGTTTAATATTAAATTAAATAAGCAAACATAACCATGAAGTGGAAATAACATCAATACACATGACACAATGATTTTGACGTGGAAAATCCTGTTAGGGGAAAAACCACGGGGTGATTAACCCAAGATTGTATTCTCTATTAGAAGAATAGAAAGAACAAATGGCACATGCCAATTAGGGCTCACTGCCTGAGCACACTACCTATAATAGTTTATATAAGGAAACTAGATACTTGAACTGATGAGAAGCATTCACAAATGCTGAGGTTCAGTTCCGGTTAAGCTCAATAGACTGATCTATTGCACTTCATTCTCACTCTCTTAGGTGTTGTTGTTCTATTACATTCTGGACCTGTCTTACTGCCTTCATACTTCTCTTCTACTTTTCTTCGCACCACACAACACACACACACTCACATCCAAATCTATTCGGTATATATATATTCACACAAAGGATTTCATCCTCTTTCTAGTCGGCATCCGGAATAGTCAATATTTTCCCAAACTCTGATCTGTCAGCTGAATCTTTGCATACCAAGTAATGCGGATCAAAGAGATGCTTATAGAAGTCATCAATCATGTCAGCCAATCATGAATGATACCTCAAGAAGCTTAAGCACCATCAATATCACATCCGGATTTAGGTCTGATGCTCTGCCGGTTAGGTCTTCCTCTGTCTACTCTGCCAATCAGGAACCCAACACTCAAGTGCTCATATCTGTTCACTGTTCTATCACTGGAGGCTAAGTCTTTGGAATATATTAGTCAAGGTACTCCTTTTGACTTCCCCAAATCTGCACTTTACTAAGATACTTCCTCTGAGAGATCCAGACCTGGCTGTTGGACCTTGTTGCCTGCTCTGTTCTTGCTTACCAGACCACAACACTTCTTCAATCTGACTTCCGATAAGGATACACCATGTCCTGTGGATGTGTGGAATGGTCTTTGTTGCCATCAATGACAACACCAATGAAGCCACACAGTGTCTCTTGCCAACAATACTATAATGAAATTGTGACACTTGGATCAACCCTCTCCCATGCAAATGATACTTATACCGAGGAGGATCTGTTTGAGTATGGTGAAAATCAAGGCACTATTATTGATAAGGATTCTAAATTTCATCCTGATGAAAGAGAGACCAACATATATCATGAAGGTTGTTGCAGAGATGTGCCTGAGTCTAATCCTTTCCAGTTTGGTGCAGCTGATGATGGTGTGCATGATTTGCACAAATATGAATGTGAAAGCTTCTTCTTTGATATGCCAGCTTATGATAAAATGATACCTGATGATCCTAGCTATATGGTGGACTTTGAGTGCTTTCAGTTTTTAGTCCAGCTGGGAGATCATTTTACAATGCATATTGCTGATATAGATGATAAATGTTATATTTCATATGAAAATGCATTGTTTGATGAATGTAACATTCCCATGTTGCTTGATGCTAAAGGTTGTTTGCATAAGGTTGACAGAGGCAATGCTGATAGGGGCAAGCTCAATGAGATGTTTGAATATGCAAATGACAAGGTTTGTTTGTGGGCATGTCATGGCAATATCTTCAGGCTTGATCCAGTGAAATCAAATGAAAATCAGGTATTTGACATAGGAGGCTACTGGTTCTTCCTTTTTGGTGGCCCTGGGTCACCAAGTATATTTCAAAATTGTAATTTGTGATGCAGGTTGATGTGGCATTTGACTCTTTTACCCAATGGATAAGGCATCTAGTCTGCATCCCAGAGTTCTAGAGTTCTTGCCATGCCTACAAGAGGCATGTGTCCCTAGATAGAGCCAATGTTGGTCCCTGCACCATGGAGTCAGGGTTTTGAACTGAAAATCCGCAAGCCTTTTCAAAGAAACCCATAAAATTTCTAGGTCCATCGGCAAGAGTAGACCTTTGTCTCAGTGATCACGTTGTTCACAGTGGTTTGTTCCTTCATCAGCGAGATAGTGATCATCGGCGGCCTAATTCCTACTTTCCCCGATGGCCGATGAAGGTTCAAATGAGCATCCAAAGAAATACATTTCGCCAAGACAATGCGAATCGGCAGCCAAGGTAAAGCTCCTTCCGACGGGTTGATGAGATATACAGGATGGTCTTTGGTGAGACTTTGCCCATCGGCAGCTAGGTCTGATGTCCCTGCAATAGACCGATGAGGTGTATGAAGGTGAGTCATCGGCGTAACAATATGCATCGGCGTGTTGTGGATAGGTCACTCCGACTGTTTGGGTCACAATGACGAAGCCGATCGGCGAGATTTGTGACATCGGCGTGCCTGGAGGGTGTTGCTCTGACTGCTTGGGGTCACTCTAATATGGTTTTGGCATCAGCAAGAGATGGGGTGATGGACCACTAGCGGTTGGATCACTGGTCACGTTAGGGAAGAATGCGCAACATTAAGTATACCAGTGGTTTGGTATATAAAGTGATCAAGGGATCACTACAGGGTGAATGTGGGATAATTAGATCTCACAAAGTGAAAAGTCTGTGATGGAAAAAAGACTGCCTACGTGGCGAGATCTCATTGGTGGTGGACTTTTCAAAGATGCCGATGTGGATTTTCAACCTGTGTGGGCAGATTTGGACTGTCGATCTTGCATATTTGGAGCCCAATTCTGCGGCTGAAGTTTGAAGCTTCAAACAAATCAGTGTTGGCACCATTTTGTGCGCTCATTCCACATTCAACCAACCTGTTGCACGGTGATGGGAAAAACATCACATCTGTTTGTTTGCTCGAGGTCTAGGTTGTTTGAGCCACTGGCTTTCATGGAGGATCTGATGGCTTCAACAACAAAAATTTATTGAAGATCTGATTATTTCGTTGAAAATCTTAAGAGGATGATCTATGCATTTATGAAGTTTGTCAGTGTGTAGGTGGCTGGAAGCTTGTGTGCTCCTTAAAATGTATCAATGGCCATTCTACAAGGATTGGATGTTTTTGGGTTTTTTCTCCTTTGACCTTGAACACAAGGTGTTCACATTTTGAAAGACATTTTTGTTGCAGATTCGGTCCTTGATCTGGTGTATCAGTCTTTCTTGTTTTGTAAATGATAACTTCTTGTATGATGAATTTCTATGCAGATTGAATTTAAATGAAGAACACTTGGTGTGTGTATTGTCTATAACTGTCTCATGTATGCTATTTGTTTTCCTTTCAAACAAGGTTGCCAAGGGCTTCCAAGTTTTTTTAGTATACACTTGCTATACTGTGTGTCTGGTTCTGGCATCTGCTCAAGGGGTGGATTAAATAGGCTTTTGATCAGATACAAAGGACAATGGGTTGCATCATAGGATTTGCAAAGTATGATCATAGGTAGTACTCTCTCTTGGATATATTGTTGTTAGGTAGTAATATTTTACACAAGTCCTCTAGATATGAAGGCATGTTATCATAGGGAAACATTTACATTCATAGATTTGACTTTGTTGCCCAGATAAGGCACTGGTTTGGGAATCTATCTGTTCAAAGGGTCTAGGAAAATCACATAATTCCAAACATAAAAACATAAATACCAATCCTTTCAAAACTCCAACCTGTTAGTTGTAGGATTAGAAATAGGCCCCTGCATACTCTCATCCACAACCAGTTAGATATGTCCAAGAACATTGCCAACTTGTGATTTATCCCACAAATCTTGGTCCAAACATGAGAGTGTTCTGCCTATTGTTGTAAAGCTAAATCTTTCTATCATTGGGTGAGTCAAAGTTAAATCTTTAGCTATAGGGATACCCCCTTGGTGTGGCAAAACCAGAAGTGAAGACGAGGCAGCTCACGCAAGCTCCTATATTTGTTGGCCAAATTTGCCTATGCATTGGAACTGGCAAACCCTCTGCGGACTCGGAGAGAAAGAACCAACAGGTGGGAATAGGGCTAACATTTTTTCTTTCTAAAATCGGCTGGATAAAGCCATATTTCTAACTTCATTTTTTTTTTCAAACAAAATAGACCTTTATCTTAAGGTTACTCATGAACTTTAAGATAAATAATTATTTAAAAAAAAACTGTGCATTCCTTAATGAAATGTAAGAAAATTTAATCAACTGCTACTTAAAAACTCTTTAATGTTTCTGTCTAATGCAGGTTATTAGATTAATAGTGAAAAAGAACATAAATGGACCAAGCAATTTGTGGCACTTAAGGTTATGTAATAGAATTTACAGTTGATAGTTAAATTGTATAACAAATTTTTTTATGATCTTTACTAACGTTTATTAGAATTGTTGCATGTTTTACATCATTGGAATGACATATTAGCTGTAACTTTTTTGAAATTTTATTATGGTATGTGCACTTTGATATGATGTAATATGATTATGGTTTCGTTTCATATGTTGTAATATTAGATATATAACAGAAAAATAAATTATTGCATGAAATAAATAATAATTTTTTATTTTAAATATTTTTTTTGCAGAACACGGGTCTTTCAGAAGATCAAGATGATCCTCATGATATAGATCCAGATTATGTTGGTTCTGGTACAGATCACATGGTAGAGGATGATGATGATGCAGATACAGAAGACACCGAGGCTGATGATGATGATGAAGACAACGATGATGATCATGATGATGATGATGATGAGGTAGTTGTTGGTAGTAGCCAGTGACATTCATGATCATATAGACTGCATCATGGATCATTGTTGATATATCGTTATGATGCCTCTTTTCATGGTTACTATCATATGTATCCTTTTCACAGCCTGCAGTACCATATTAATGAGTTGTATCATAAATTTATGTATCATTTTGACTTATATCATTTGGACATGTATCATCTTGACTTGTATTATTTTGAGTTACATAATTTATCATTTTTACTTATATCATTTGTACATGTATCATTTTGACTTATGTCGACTGTTGGACATGTATCATTTTGACATGTTATTGATCTACTAGTATATTTGACTTTCACTTGTTTTAATTATATATGATGATGATCTTATCATTATTGACTTGTCAATTTATATATATTGAAAGTGGTCAATGATTTTTGGATGGATATTTATTATATATGATGATTTTAATTTACTGCTAAGGATGGATGTTGTCAAATTCAATTAAATTATAGATATTTGACTCACTTGTTTTAATTATAGATGATGATCATGTTATAATAATTATCTTGTTATTTAATCATATGAGTTAAATAATTAAATTACTTACTCTATAATCATATGAGTTATTTAAGAGGCATGATATATTTAACTAATTAAATTGAAATTAAACATATTAAATTAATAGATGTAAGCAAAACAAGAAGAATTTTTAGAAGCAAAAAAGGAAGCAACAATGGAAGCCAAACTAGAAGCAATCTTGGAAGCAAAACTTGGCATTATCTAAGAAGCAAAAATAGAAGCAATTCAGGTAGCAAACAAAGAAGTAATAATGGAAGCAATTTTAGAAGCAACAAAAGATGCAATAATAGAAGCCATATTAGAAGCAACAAAAGACACAAAAATGGAAGCAAAATTGGAAGCAACAAGCAATGTTATATCAGAAGCAAAATTAGAAGCAAAATTAGAAGCAAAAGTGAAAGCAAAACTGGAAGCAAAATTGGAAGCAAAATCGGAAGCAAACCTGGAAGCAAAAATGGAAGCAAAACTGGAAGCAAAACCAGAAGCAAAATTGGAAGCAAAACTAGAAGCAAAATTGGAAGCAAACCTAGAAGCAAACCTGGAAGCAAAATTGGAAGCAAAATTGGAAGCAAAACTAGAAGTAAAACCGGAAGCAAAATTGGAAGCAAAATTAGAAGCAAAACTAGAAGTAAAACCGGAAGCAAAATTGGAAGCAAAACTAGAAGCAAAACTGGAAGCAAACCTGGAAGCAAAACCGGAAGTAAACCTGGAAGCAACACAAGAAGCATAACTAGAAGCAAAATTGGAAGCCAAACTGGAAGCAACAAAACCCGGCACTAAACCCGATGTTAACCCGACACTAAATACGGTGCCAAAGTGAACATGCATTTTGGCACCGAGTTTTGCGTCGAAAGAAGTGTCCAATTCAGGAAATCAAATGCACTAAATTCTGGTGCTATTTTAGGTGCTAATTTCTTATTTTGTTGTAGTGACCCCAAACACCTAAACCCTAGACCCAAGAAACCCTAAACCACTATCTCCCTATCTCTCCCCTATCTCCCTATCTCTATCATCCCTCTACCTCTCAGTCTCTCTCCCTATGTCTCTGGACATGTCCCTCACTCTCTATCTAGATAGAGAGAGAGGGAGAGAGGGAGAGGGAGAGGGAGAGAGGGAGGGAGGGAGAGAGAATTATTTTAGTTCACCATAATGTGAGTGCGTTATAACGAGCTCGCATTATGCATTGCCTTGGTTATTTTCAAGCCTAAGGCTTGGATTTGTCTTGGGATTCCAACCCAAAGTCTTGGATTGTGTTTAGGATGTCCAAAGATGTGTTTTTCCATATTGTAGCAAAAACCACATAATCTGGAGCGTGCTCCCCATCAGGTTTGCACTTATTTTGATGAAACTCAAAAAAAATACCACCATAATCTTAATCTCTCTATTAGCTATCTAACCATATAATTTTTTTCACATTTTGAGTACGTTAAGGGTTTCAACTTTAATTTCTTTTGTTAGTGTATCTATTTTTTTGTCAAAAACCAGTGTCTAGTATTTTTGACCTTTTTTTTAACTGTTCATCAAAATTTGAAATAAGTTACATTTTTAGAAACTAGACTCCATTCTACACGTATTCAAAAAAAAATTGATTTTCAATTAGTTTTCAAAAAATTTAGGGGGGAGCATGCTCAATTTTCTATTTTTTAGGATGTGTTCACTTTGAAAATTACTAAAAAATCAATTATTCATGAAAAATTTATCATAAAAATCAGGGATAAACTACATGGTGTTAGCTAATTTCTCATTGAAGTAATTTTTGAAATACTAAAAAAAAGTTAACATTTTAGGGGGAGCACACTAGACGCTATGTTATGTTTTTTTGAGAAAAATAGGACCAATTTATGTGCTCCCTCTTTTTCAACCCCTTAATCTCAACCATTTTTGGAAATATTTAGTAGTTTAGAAACTAGATTTGGAGCACTACGACTCTTGTTTTTGTTCCATCTTCAAATTTTGAGTGTAACTATCTTCAAATTTTGAGTGTTCCATCTTAAGACCCCCTTTTGGTCCCCCATCTTTGTGCACTTACCCATGTAGTAAATATAGTATCTACAACCACTCCCCACAATCCACCATTTCTTATCCTCCCATACACTCTTCTTCTTCTTCTTCTTCTAATGATATCTCTCTTTGATCAAGACTCCCTTGACAATTCACTAGACCTATGGATTCATATCAAACGATTATGGTTAAAGATATCTTAGCAAATCCCTTCCAAATTCCTTTAATTTGACCTCTAGACACTTCTCTTACTCTCCCCGTAAATTATGATCCCAATTAATTTCTTCAACTAGCCATGACACTAGGAGATGTATGGGCTTAAAGAATAAGATTCAAGGATTCATAGACAACAATATCATTCAAGTAAATGGATTTAATGATAAAGGGAACCCTTATGTGGCACCTCCAAATAAAAATCTTTGGGTTTTCACAAACCCCTTTACTCATCACTCCAATAATAAATTAAGTCCATAGATAACCCTCCTAACCAATCCAACCATAGAGACAATGATAGAAAATCATGAAGACATTGCATTATCATTCTACAACATGATTAGTATAATTGATCAATACTTTAATGGTGGAGGTTATATTTCTTTTGACTCATCCATTGATATCCCCATCATCACATTCACAAATGAAGAGATACTAGATAACAACTATCACGGGCCCCTTTACATTGGTGGTGTTGTTAATGAAGTGTTTTGTGATGGATATTGACTGATCATGCGTGTTCTTTCAACATCATCATGGAAGAATATATATATATATATATATATATATATATATATATATATATATATATATATATATATATATATATATATATATATATATATATATATATATATATATATATATATATATATATATATATATATATATATATATATATATATATAGCATTCAAGATTACCATTAATCATATTTAAATTTAGGAGTCACTCTAATTCTATAATGGGACATATGTACAAATTTTATGGAGCATTATTTTATCCATTAAGGTTGGTCCTCAAACTATATAGGTTCATCTTTATGTCATACTCATCTCTAATTGCTTTGATATCCTTTTAGGAGGACCTTAGTTGTGTGAATATAAGGAAATTTCTTATATTGTATACCAATGTCTAAAATTTATCCATGGAGACTACATTATCACTATTCCAAAAGCCAACTTTAAACCAATTTGCATTGAGGCTAACTTCACTATAAACTAGTTCATTCACGAACCTAAGGGGATACCCCATAGGTGATATGAAAAATATTTAATGAGTAAATAAAGTATGTAGGTAGACAACATAGATTTCTTAATGGGAATCCCAAATATCAACATGTAAAGTTCCATGAGCTTTACTTAATGGAACCATTGATTGGATGACATCATGATAGATCATGCACCTTGTAATGAAACAACTTGCACAATATCTAAATATAATAGTAAATATGCTACAAATACTTGATAATAATATGCCACTTTGAGGGGGCAACCTCCTAATCCACTTCGAGGGGGATACCTCCAATAGTCTTCAATGAGAACACAATACTGAATATGATATGAAATGAGACTCACTACCTCCTATATATACCTATTTATGCCTAGGATATCACCCAGGCCTACTTAGATAGACCTATAGAAGCCTTAGGCCAACCTAAACAACTAAATAACAATATAATAATGATAAGAAGACTTAATTAGGAGTTAAGATAGCCACAAGCTGACTATTCATAACCCTATGTACACCCATATTAAGGGCGTAGCATGCCCCCCCTCTTCAAAGAAGCATTGTCCTCAATGCTAACCAAGTGTGGATTCTTTTGAATGAACTCTCATCCTCCTATGTGGCCTCTTCAACTAGTAAATTCTTCCATTGGATGAGATACTGAGTGAGGGTGCTATTCCTCAGCGTCTTTGTGCAAGTTTGGAGAATGCCCTCTGGTTCCAAAATTATTCTTCCTTCTTCATCGAGTTCTGGTAGTACTGTTTGAGTAGGAATATTCTGCCCAATTACCTTCTTCAAACAAGAAACATGAAAAACTGGATGTATCTTTGTTGTTGGTGGCAACTCTAGCTTGTAGGCAACACTACTAATCTTTTGCATGATTTGGTATGGCCCATAATATCTTGGAGACAACTTATTATTCTTTTTGTGTTGCTTCATTGAGATTTGTTTATAAGGCTGCAATCTCAAGAAGACCCAATCCCCAACTTCAAAATTTCTTTCACTACGATGTTGGTCTGCCTGTTGTTTCATTCAATTTTGTGCCATAGCTAAATTCTCCTTGAGTCCTGAAAGTACCTGTTGTTGATGATGCAAGTGGTCCTCTACTGCCTGAACTCTTGGTGACACCTTTAATGATGATGTGATGGAAGGAGGATGATATCCATAAAGTGCCAAAAATGGAGACATTTTTGATGAGCTATGAAAAGAAGTGTTATACCACCATTCTGCCAGTGGTAGCCAATCTACCCATTGAGATTGCTTCTCTGAAGTGAAACAACGTAGATATCCTTCCAAACATTTATTAACAACCTTAGTTTGCCCATCTGATTGAGGATGGTATGAAGAACTATGAGCCAATTGAGTACCCAAACATGAGAATAAATCTTTCCAAAAGTGACTAGTAAAGATAGGATCACGATTGCCGATGATGGCATGGTTTGGTGGTTAAGTCACTCAGGATGTAGTGGCGGCCACCAGAGTTCAAACCCCCGCTGGGCCAATGAGCTCGCAAGGCTTTACGCCTTCGCTGGGCCAATGAGCTCGCGGGTTTAAAGTGTTCTTTCTAAGAGATGAGGTCCCCCAGTTGTGGCCTCACCGGTTCATTGCTCCGGGCAAAAGCATTCGCGTGGAGTCGGAGGGCGTGTCGCACCAGTGTCGCCGGTCACGTTAAAAAGTTTACCAGGCGCATTTAAAAAAAAAGATAGGATCACGATCACTGACAATAACCTTAGGTGTACCATGTAGCTTTTGGATATTCTCCAAGAAAACTTTTGCCACTACACTTGCTGTAAAAGGATGTGATAATGCAATGAAATGTGCATATTTAGTGAGGCGATCAACTACTACTATGATGACATTATGACCTTTAGATTTGGGAAGCCTTGTGATGAAGTCCATGGATACCTCTTCCCAACACTGGCTAGGAATAGATAAGGGTTGCAAGAGACCTGGTGTCTTAATTGTCTCCCCCTTATTTCTTTGACAAACCAAACATTCAGCCACAAATTTTTGAACATCACCTTTTAACCCTTCCCAAAAAAAATCTTGCTTGACCCGATGATATGTCTTCAAAAATCCTGAATGACCACCAACTGGGGACTCATGTAGCTCTATGAGAATCTTGTGTTTAAGAGTGGAATCCTTGCAGAGATACAAACGCTCTTTATACCAAAGAATATCTCCCTTCAAACAAAACTTATCTGAACTACTAGGATCACTTTTTAATTGTTGGATGAGATTACTTGTTGCAACATCATTTTGCCATTCTGCTTTGGCTTCCTCCACCCAATTTGCTTGTAATATTGAAAGGGCACACAACAAGGCTTCATCTTTCTCATCCTTCCTAGAAAGTGCATCAACCACAATATTTTCCTTCCCTTTCTTATATACAATCTCAAAGTCATATCCCAACATCTTAGTGACCCATTTTTGTTGCTCTTCAGAGGATAGTCTTTGCTCCAAAAAATATTTTAGGCTATGATGATCTGTCTTAACCTTGAAGTGTCGACCCATTAAATAAGGCCTCCATTGTTTAACTGCATGAAGGATTGCTAGCATTTCCTTCTCATAAATAGGTTTGAGCTGATTTTTACCCTTTAATTGACGACTCTCAAAAGCAATTGGTCGACCTTCTTGCATGAGAACTGCTCCTATCCCATTTCCAGAAGCATCACATTCCACAATGAATTCCTTGGTGAAGTCCGGAGTGGCAAGCACTGGAGTTGTACACATAGCCTCCTTCAATTGCTCAAATGCTACATTAGCAGATTCATTCCAATGAAAAGAATCCTTCAAGAGAGTGGTGAGGGGTGCTACTATATGACCATAATTCTTCACAAATCTTCTATAGTACCCTGTCAATCCCAAGAAACCCCTCAGTTTCTTAATGGTTTTTGGAATAGGCCATTCCATGATAGCCTTAATTTTGTTAGGGTCCACCTTTACTCCTTCATGTGAAACTATGTGTCCCAAATACTCCACCTCCTTAAGACCAAAAGCACACTTGGATGGCTTAGCATAGAGTTGATGATCTTTGAGTAATTGTAATGCTTGATCTACATGCTGCAAATGTTCTTCCCAAGTCTTGCTATAAATCAATATATCATCAAAGAACACTAACACAAACTTTCTCAAGAACTTCTTAAAAATGGAATTCATCAAACTTTGGAATGTAGATGGTGCATTGGTAAGGCTGAATGGCATCACCAAAAATTCATAATGACCCTCATGAGTTCGGAATGCTGTCTTACAAATATCTTCCTCCTTAATCTGAATTTGGTGATAACCAGATCTAAGATCTAACTTGGTAAAATACATAGCTCCATTCAATTCATCTAGCAAATCATCAATGACTGGAATAGGAAACTTATCTTTAATGGTGTACATGTTGAGCACTCTATAATCTGGACACATGTGCCAAGTTTCATCCTTCTTACGCACCATCACCATAGGTGAGGAGTAAGCACTTTGGCTATGCCTGATAATTCCTGCCTCTAGCATCTCCTCAATAATTTTTTCTATCTCACTTTTTTGTATGTGTGGGTACCTATAAGGCCTGATGTTTGGTGGTTGGCTCCCTAGAACTAGTTGTATGGCATGGTCATGATCCCTCTTAGGAGGAAGTCCTTTAGGCATATCTCCAAGAACCACTGAGTGACGATCAATTATTGCTTGTAAATCTAGATGAGTAGGAGCATTAGATTGAGAGACTTCTAATGAACATAGTTGGGCCACAAATCCATCTGCTCCTTTCTTAAGCAACTTTTGCATTTGATGAGAGCTTACCATCTATGGGGATTTTGCCTTCAACCCCCTTAGCTCCACTACCTTTCCTTCTGATTGAAATCTCATGAATAGTTCTTGGAAGTTCATCTCAATTGTTCCCAATGTAGTAAGCCATTGTACTCCCAAAACAATATCTGCTGCACCGATGGATATTGCATACATTGGGGTATCAAGTTGATAATCTCCCATGGATAATTTAATGCTATGACACTTCCCCAAACAACTAACTGTACCCCCATCTGCAATCAAAACCTGAAACTCTGGGGCTGGATATATAAAACAATTTAGACGAGTTGCCAACTTTTTATTGATGAAATTATGAGTACTACCTGAGTCGATCAACACTGTTACTTTCTGCTTCTTTAAGAAACCCACTACCTTGAGAGTTTGTGGTGCACTGAAACCTGAGAGTGCATGACAAGAAATGATTGGTTGAGAATCATGTGATTCCTCACTTGACTCCCTATCCTCCTCTAATATGGGTTCCTCCTCTTCTTCCTCACTTGGACCTTCAATATAGAACAATTTCTTTTCACTACATTTATGTCCTCGACTGTATTTGCTATCACAATTGAAACACAACCCTTTTGCTCTTTTCTCCTCAATTTGCTGTGGAGTCAACCTAGTAGGTTGAGGAAGAGAAGGTGTTGAATATCCTTTCTCTCTTGTCATATTAGCCCCTTGCTTTCTAGGAATCAAATATTTCTCCTCTACCCTGCGTGCCAAGATAAAAGACTCATTTACTGAGCTAGGACTAAACATACGTACCTCATGTTGAATGCAATCCTTGAGACCACCCAAGAATAAATCATTCAAGTTCTCCTCTATAATTGTATCCACTCTTAATGATAGATTTTGGAATTTTTTAATATAATCCTTAACCGATCCTGTTTGTTGAAGTTTAGCAAGCTGGCTGAAGAAGTTGTCTGTCACACTATTGCTATATTGTGCTTGGAGTTCTTCTGTAAAAATTGACCATGAGACGGTGAGACCCTTTTTTCTTTGATGAGTACAAAGCCAATGATACCAAATGAATTGATCTGGTTCTAGATATAGGGAAGCCGTCGTGACCTTTTGTCCATATGGGATTTGATGTACTTCAAAAAAATTCTCCATTTGGTTAATCTATGTTAGAGGATCCTTACCATCAAACTTGCGCATATCCACCTTTGGAAAGAAATTCTTAGATCCCATAGGAGTATTAAAATTTGTGTCATTATTAGCCGACTTGAAGGTTTCACCTTGGTTGCTTGAGAACTCCTTTCTTGGTTCATTCATATAGGCGCTGAACATGCTTCATAGATCTGATATATCTCCTCTTAGGTCACACATATCCCTCTTAATTGAGGACACCTCTTCTTTGACCTTACTTATTTACTCATTGGGATTACTATCCTCTATTATTTCCTCATCCTTATCAGAGGATTTCCCCGGTGTGACAGCATTCTTTTTGCCTCTTATTGCAGGCCCCGTCATGATGGAAAATAATATTTTTTAAATAAATCACACAAATGAAATGTAAATTTTCTAAAATTTTTACTGTAACTTACTAAGGCCAAGATACCACTTACCCAAAAAAAAATCCAAAAACTTAGCAAATTTGCTACCTTGAGAGCGAATTTGTTGGAAACCCTAATTTTGCAAAAACTCACTTATTTTTTCTTCAATTCCTCTGAAATATGGACTGTATCTTCTTTAATATGGTCTTCAAAAACCCTTTAAAAATCTTTAAAAAATTCGCTAAAATCTGAAAGTTATGCTCTTCCCAAAATCGCCTCCAATGTTGAGAAAAAATCTTGCCTCTATAGTGCCAAGATCATGCTCTGATACCACTTGTAATGAAACAACTTGCACAATATCTGAATATAATAGTAAATATGCTGCAAATACTTGATAATAATATGCCACTTCGAGGGGGCAACCTCCTAATCCACTTCGAGGGGGATACCTCCAATAGTCTTCAATGAGAACACAATACTGAATATGATATGAAATGAGACTCACTACCTCCTATATATACCTATTTATGCCTAGGATATCACCCAAGCCGACTTAGATAGACCTATAGAAGCCTGAGGCCGACCTAAACAACTAAATAACAATATAATAATGATAATAAGACTTAATTAGGAGTTAAGATAGCCACAAGCTGACTATTCATAACCCTATGTACACCCATATTAAGGGCGTAGCACACCTTCTTCCATTAGAGTCCCTAGAGGCCATGCTTTATATTCTCCATGTTACCAAATGGGTCACTCTCATCCTCCCATAACTTGTTCTCAACATGGAAGGTCACCACCAGTGGCCAAGATCTTACCTCCTACTACACCTAATCGAGTATCACCATCCCCATCCCATTCTTTCAAAAACATTAAATGGTGTTCTCAACCATCTTCTCTCGCTCCACCTCTTCCTCCTTCAACACTTCCACTTTTTTTTACCCAAGTTCCACCTTCATCCTTTTCATGTCCTCCTAGACCTCCACTCATGATTCCCCCCATACCACCATTCCACAATCCCTCTACTTACATGCCTAGAGCTAAGAGGTCATACCCTATTAACCCTAAGATGGTGTGACACAGTCTCACTCCACATCATTCTACTCCACCACACCATCCACTCCTAATTCACACCACCACTCTAATCCTTGTTATTCACACCATCTTCCTCATTCAACACCTCATACCTCGATTATTTCCCATCCCCCATCCATAATTGAGATAAACCTACTCCCACTATGTGTGAAGATATTCTAGTCGATAAGACCCTTATCCCTCACCTTGAGGTTCTTACAATTGATTCTCTTCCTTCACCTTTACCACATTCCCTTTCTCCCAATCCTTTTGTACCTCCCTCTCCACCTTCTTCATCATCCCTTTATGTCATACAACCTTCACCTTATACTATGTTTGATTCCATCTCCAACAGTCCTCCCCTTTTGTCCACTTTCACTCCACTAGTTGACACAAATGACTTTGTTGGTGCCTCCATTTATAATGATGATTTGATGGATGATGAACCTCCACCTATTGGAGATTAGCCACATGTTATCCTTATTTCCACTTGTACATGTATATTTATTTTGTTTTTCTTTATGTGTTAGCATATGATGTGCTATGGCCTTTCTCCTTTCTTCTACATGTTTTACTTCTTAAATACAATTTCCTCCTCTTATTAAGATTATTTTTTTGTTCATTCATTACTTTATCAAACTTAAGGATGATGCAAGGTATTAGGGACTCAACCCCTTTTCATGTTGACCCAAGCCTAACCTCCTAACATTATTTTGTGTTGCTCCCCTTTAGGATCTTCATATCATTTTATTTTTTGCCTTTTATAGTCCTATTCATCTCATTCTTATTCTTTTATTTCCTTTTATCTAGGATTTCATTTTCACTTCTCTCTAGCACAACCTAGGCCATGATATGGAACAATAAGTCTTGTCAACAACATCCCTAGTTTATGCACCAAGATGATCAAGAGTTTGCCTACACCCTTCTTCTCACACATACAAGTCTTGTCACATGTTTATCCTTCATCTATACTATTCCTAGCTATCTTATCACATCTAATATAGAACTTTCTCTCATGTACTATGTAACTTACCATGATGATTTCATTGAATTGGTTATTTTATCCTCTAACTCTTGATCCCTCTAATGAGTCTAGTTTATGACTCAATTTTGTTAGAATTTATCATTCATTTGTTGTAGTTATCTTAGACTTTGGTACCTAGATCTTGAACTTTTCATGACATTTCCTCAAAACCATAAGATATTAGGCATAGGTTATTTCCTATAATCGTTAATGACATTGACATGCTATATGAACTATCTATGTTAATTTTACATGTGGTTAATGAATGTTATCTAAGATAGTTACATATATGCAATTATTGTGCGTACTAATATTGTTATGCAGATATAATTAGTAGCCTATAAAGTCAAGGAAGATTTTGTTGTTAGTTACTCGCCATCAAAGTCAAACAAGGTGGTCATTCAAATGTCAAATGGAGGGATGATAACCACCTTGTAACTGGTCTTAATTACTTGTTGCGCAAATATAGGAGCTACTGTTGTGCTAGATCTGCATTAAAGTGACCATGCTTGACCAGATTCCACGCATGCATAACCTCCTCTCCACTTTATATGCTTTCCCTAAAGTGGCGTCCTCCTATTCTGTTGGAGACTGCCTTGCTAGGTAGTTGGTTTGTAGTTTTTCTTTCTATAAATAAGACTCAGATGCTCCTTCTGAGGGGTTGATTAATCTGAGCTTGTACTCACACTATTAAGTTTTTCAGTAATACATTTATGTTGCTCGTTTGTACTCATGTTTTTCAATGAATAAAATGAAGTTATAAGTTCACATCTCTGAATTTATATTTGTCTTAACGGAAACTCATCCAAGGGGCCCCACTTGGTGAGAATTCCATCCTTTAGTTTAGTTGTTATTTTATGTTAAGAAGTTAGTTAGAATCTGGCATTGAATGTTCCTGCAGCCACTAGAATTCCATTCCATGTCTATTCCTGCAGCCAAAGCAGACAGAGTAGTTTCCTGTTTGTTTGCCTAGATTTTCATTTTCTATCATGCACTTCAGCTTAGTATAGTTATTGTTTGATGTTCAGCATTTATGTTATTTCTTTCCAAGCAATTTACTTTCAGCATTATGTCTTTCTTAGCTATAGAATGAATGTGGCTACTTTGGAGTTTCTAGTGCACATACTGTGCTGGCCCATTTCAAGTTCACGTCCCTGGGTTGACAAGTTAAATGCATCTTCATAGTGATTAAGACAACTATTCAGGTTAGATGTCCAATCTCTGAGTCATAGCTTTATGGGCTTAGTTGTTAAATCATTGTATGAGACCAATATTTTTGGCACCATTGTCGAGGATGGTGTCAAACTAGGAAGATCTTTGGAGTCATCTTTAGTATTATTTCTTGCAGAAGTATTTTTGAGGTGTGCTCTTAGTATATTCCTCATTTAGGAAGTAATGACCCACAATCCATTCACAACACTCTTTGTGTGAGTTGGTTGATACTGAGTATATATTGGATGTATAGAGGCAGAAGAAGAGATGCTTTAGGGAGATTCCTTCCTAATGATCCAAATTACCCAGTAGAAGAAGTAGAAGTGAATCCTTTTCTTGATGCATTCCTTGATTTGAATAGTTCTAAAACATCCTCTGAAGAACAAGCTGCCCAAAACTTGATTGACAATCCATTTGCCTTGATAATCAACCAAGCAGCTATGGCTGCCCAAAATGGACCCAATCAACCAACCTTTCCATTTCCTATTGCTCATCAAAATGAAGTGGATAACCTCAAAAACACTCCTGCTTCAACTCCCCCCAAGTTCTATGGGCTTGCAACAGAGGACCCAGACACCTTGTTTGAATTTAATATCCTCTACAGAAGCTATGACTACACCACTGATGCTCATAGGCTTAAGTTGCTTCCTACTACCATGAAAGATGCTACATTGAGGTGGTTTATGGGTCTAGGTAGTGATATTGTCAATACTTGGGATGAGATGAAAGAGAAATTTCTTGAGAAGTATAAAGACTATTGTAGAGGAAATGATATTTTTAGAATGCAACAAAAAGAGGATGAAAGTTTGGAGAATTACATCTCACGTTTCCTATTTTACAAAAATCTCCCCATCATACACTCAATGAGGAGTCTCAGAAACTACTCTTCCTTAGATGAATAAGTGAGCATTGCACGGATGCCTTGGATTTAATGGGAGGAGGAGATATTACCCAAGTGCCTTGGGAGGATATTAAGAACTTGTGCCAGAATTATTCTAGAGTAGCCATGAAGAAAGGAAAAGGTTACCATTCCCTTATGGGAAAAACCCCTACCAATGGAGTTTCAAGGATGGAGATAAGTCACTTGCTATCTGATTTTAAGCAAGATATCATAAATACTATGGCCACCTAGCTGGACACACTTCAGGCAAAGAAGAAGCAAGACGAGGCAGAGGCAATGTTGGCAAAATATTGTCCTCATTGCAAATAAAAGAAGAGGGACTGCAGATGCAAGATGGTAACTAATATTGATAGTAAGTAGATTTCACCTGAGTTCAAGCCAATCCAGGTTGAAGAAGATCAAGTCTACTATGTTGTACAAAGGAGGCCATGGGCTCCAAGACAAGGTATTCCACCAGATCCATTATCATTTGCACGACCATATTTTAATACTTATGCATCTGGTAGTCAATGGAAACAACCATCTCCATCTAACTATGGAGGATATTCTCCTTAGCCTTGGAATAACCCTCCAAACACTTGGCAAAATTACCAAAACCCTGCACCCTAATGGAAACAATCTCAAGGGAATTGGCAGTCACCTCCAGGAAACTGGCAGCAAACATCTCAATAGAGGGGAGGACAACAATGGCCAAACCAGACAACTAATTACATCCAACCACCTTCTTAGCCCCAGTAGCCTACTATAATGCCTCCTCTTGCTAGTTCCAATTCAAAGACACCTAAACCTACTCAGTTACCAGCTCAGCCCTCACCTAACCTAAATAATAGACCACAACAGCAACCAGTATACTCTGCTGATCCAAATCAATTCCCTGCATATGCTATGAGTGTAAGTGACATCCACTTGCATTCAGGAACTACCTTGGTAGCTCCTTCTAGACCCATCATTACTGAGCTTCCTAAGGAAGAAGAGAAGCCTTTAAATGCCCCCATTCAGCTAAATGTACCTAAAAATCCTAAACCAATCCCAGTCAAGCAGACTACACAAGAACCATCATTTCCATAGAGGTTGGAAACTATGAAACAAAAGGAAGAGAAAGAGGAACCCACCTTTGATATTCTAGAGCAGTTGAAACATGTATGTGTCAAGATCCCTCTATTTCAAGCCATAAAAGATGTTCCAATATATGGCAAAGAAATCAAGGAAGCATGCCTTAAGAAGCCAGGCAGAAAGAGGAAAGACCCTACTATGGTTCATGTGGTGGGACAGTTGGCTGACATTATGCTTGGGAAAGTGATTGTTCCCAAATATAATGATCCAGGGAGTCCTGTGGTAGGAGTTGTTATAAATGGGATCCAAATCAGAAATGATCTGATTGATCTGGGAGCAGCCATAAATGTAATGACCAAGGATATCCTGCAACAACTAAATGTTGCAAACATGAGACCTACTCCTACTGTCTTGCAGCTTGCTAATAGTTCTACTATTAAACCTGATGGGATAGTAGAGGACCTTGTGGTATCCCTGGACTCATGGGAATATCCAGCTAATTTCATGTACTTTCTCTTAAATCTACATTGGGAGGGTATCCCATCATTCTAGGAAGGCCGTGGTTAGCCACAGATGATGCTTATATTGGATGTCAGTTAGGAGACATGACCATCTCTGATGGGAGAAGCACTAAAAAACTTGTTCTTTACCCACCTGCATAGCCATCTCATGATATGGATAATCCTGTTTGGCCACATGTTGGTGAAGAGGCCAAGGAAGCTAATTCTATGGTACAGCTTATGATGTTAGGCAAAAGTTCTTTCATGTAGCTTCAAGAGGAAGATGAGGTATTGTCTAACATAATTTAGAATCATTGTGAAGTAGAGGAAGCATCATACTCTCATTATGTTGATCCAATGAAGATAATTATTCCCACTTTTCTGGCAGCAACATGTATGTCTCATACATTGCTTCCACGACAAATCAAGGTACCAAGCATTAGTGAAGCAACTATGGTAGAGTTAACAACTCAAGTGGAGATTTCAGAAGAAAGATATCTAAATATTAACAACAAATTGACTCAACAATAATAGTTGTCTTTGACAAACTTGTTAAAGAAACACAAGAATGCCTTTGCATGGGATTACCATGACATGAAAGGACTAGATCCCACATTATGCACCCATAGGTTTTACATAAAGGAAGATTATACACTAGTAAGACTACCACAAAGAAGAATCAACCCTGCATTAAGAGAGATTGTCAAAGAAGAATTATAGAAGATATTAGATGCAGGATTTATCTACCCAATTTCAGATAGCCAGTGGGTGTCTCCTCTGGTTCTTGTGCCCAAAAAGGGAGGGAAATGGAGAATCTGTATTGATTACAAAGAATTAAACTCTACCACCAAAAAGGATCACTTTCCCCTTGCTTTCATAGACCAGGTATTGGACTCACTTGCAGGAAAGTAGTACTTTTCCTTTTTGGATGGGTTTAGCGGTTACAATCAGATACAGATTACACCAAAGGACCAAGAGAAAACAACATTTACCTATCCTTGGGGGACATATGCCTACTCAGTGCTTCCATTTGGCTTATCCAATGCACCTGTAACTTTCCAAAGGGCAGTCATTAGCATATTTTCAGATATCTCACATGATTGTATGGAAATTTATATGGACGATTTCACTACTTATGGTGCTACTTTTGAAGAGGCATTGGAAAACATAGGGAAGGTGTTGGAGAGATGTGAAGACCACAATCTGTCCCTGAACAGTGCAAAGTACTTCATGATGATGCAGGAAGGAGTAGTACTTGGCCACTATATCTCTCCAAAAGGAATTCAGGTAGACCCAACAAAGATTGAAGTCATAATCAATCTGCCCATTTCTGCAAAGCAAAAAGATGTCAGAAGCTTCTTAGGTCATGCAGGGTACTATAGACATTTCATCAAGGATTTCAGTAAAATGGCAGCCCCATTGTATACTCTTCTCACTAAGGATGCTGAATTTCAGTGGAATGAAGACTGTAACAAGGCATTTTTTATTTAAAGGTAGCATTAACTCATGCTCCTGTACTTAAAGGGCCCAACTGGGAGCTCCCTTACCACATTCATACTGATGCATCAGATTATGCAGTAGGAGTAGTCTTAGGGTAGAAAGAAGGAACCATTGAACATGCTATTTATTTTGTCAGCAAAAACTTGCAGAGAGCTGAGTTCAATTATATAGTGACAGAAAAGGAAATGATGGCAGTAATCTATGCCCTCAACAAATTTAGGCACTACATAATAGGCTATCAAATCTGTGTGCACACAGATCATGTATCCATTAGGTATCTTATGAACAAACCCCTTGATATTAGGTAGATTAGCAAGATGGGTGTTGCTAATGCAAGAATTTTACATCACTATTGTGGATAAGCCAGGGAAGGCCAATGTTGTTGTAGACTTTCTTTCAAGGCTAACTACATCAAAGGACAACCAAGTCATTGATGACTTCTTACCTAATGAACACTTGTTTTCAATCACTGTGCAAACACCCTGGTACGCTGACACAACCAATTATCTGGTCATAAGGAGAGTCCCTCATTTATCCCCAAAGGAGAGAAGGGTGCTCATTGAAAAGTCATTTCCTTTTTCATGGATTGTTGTATGTTTGTTCTACACTAGACCAAACTAGGTCATGAGGAGATGTGTGAGAGAAGATGAAACATATGACATTTTGCATGCATGCCACAATGAACCATGTGGAGGGCATTTTGCAGCAAAGAGGATAGCAATGAAGATTTTGAATACAGGTTATTACTGGACCACACTCCACAAGGATGTAGGGAGATATACAAGGAAATGTGACCGATGCTAGAGGATGGGATGGCCAACTAAATCTGATGAAATGCCCCTTTACCCTCAGCTTGTGATCACTCCATTTGATAAGTTGGGATTAGATTGTGTAGGACCCATTGATCCTCCATCCAATGGTAAATCCTATATCTTAGTATGCACTGATTATGTAACCAAATGGGTAGAAGTTAAGGCCATTAAGCATGCAAGAGATAACAAGGTTGCAAAATTTCTTTATGAGAAAATTTTCACATGATATGGGGTTCCCAGAGAGCTAGTGACTGATCAAGGCGCTCAATTCACCTCTACCCTAGTTGCAGCACTAGTCATTGAGTACAACATAAGGCACAAGAAATCTACTCCTTATCACCCTTAGGCCAATGGCCAAGTTGAGGTGACTAACAGGGAAATTGAAGTCATTCTAACCAAAATGTGGCTGTCCACAGGAAGGATTGGGCAAACAGGCTGCTAGAAGCGATCTGGGCCTATAGGACATCCTGGAAAACAACCACAGGCTTCACCCCTTTTGAGTTGCTGTATGGAAAGATAGCTATGATGCCCATTGAGTTTGAACATAAGATTCTTTGGACTGCAATAGACTTGGGGATGGATATCTTTGAGGCACAAAAGGACAGAATCGTGTAGCTCAATGCTTTGGATGAGATGAGGAAAGCAACCTTGCATCACATAGAGGTAGTGCAGAATTAGAGAATAAAGTGGCATGACAAATTCATCACAAGAAATTCCAGCCAAGTGACTGGTCATTGCTCTATGACTCAAGGTATTAGGATAATGCAGGGAAGTTGTAGACAAGGTGGCTAGGACCATATGAGGTTGCTGAAGTTTTCTCCAATGGTGTTGTTCAACTTACCACCATTGACCTTGTCAAATTTAAGCTGTTAGTCGATGGTCATCGCCTCAAGTTATATCACAAGCCAACTTTGAAGGATGAGTTCCTGCAATAATTCACTTAGCATGCAATTTCTGAACTTCCTGCAACTGAAGGCAGTAAACCTAGTGTCCCTCCTTCTGGCTAACCAAGGTACAACACCTGTCATAATAAAGACTTCCACTTTTGTGGGGGTCCACTTCTTCATCCATTCACCCATCTGCCCATCCATATCCATCATTCTCTCTTCCATCATGTTTCCATGATCTCACTCCATTCCACCTCACTTTCTTCCACTCTAATTTCATTCATTGCTCAATCAAATTCTTCAAAGGTGACCGGTACTTTCTCCATCATTTTTGCAACCGATCTTCCAAACATCAAGGTACGTGCGCATTAATTTGTTATATCTTACTTATCTTTTAGTACATTCATTTAATTATTGTAAAATAATGTCGATGTTCTCCATAGCATGTAATTATTCCCTGCCCCGTCAAATCACATCACCATTCTGTATGTGAGGATACATGCTCAAATTTAGGTTGGGGAGGGAGTGTGAATACCATGTCCATGTGTCAGTCCATGTACTTTACACCAGCATGTCAGCAAAGTTTAAAATTGAGTTGATTTGAATTATGAGTGAGATGACAGCTCGCAAGTGTGAGGTGATAGCCTTCATTGATTACTCCTTATTGCCTGTACTACTCTTGTCATAATCTTGAGTTCCCAAATAAGGAAAATTTAGACGACATTGGTGATTGAAAATTTAGTAGTGTTGTAGGAAGGCGAAGTTCAGTTTTCAAACAAAAAATTATAGGAAGAAAAACTTTGCAGAGTGATTGTTTTCAGACACCTGAACAATGGGAGGTGGATTAATTTGAAATGAACTCACGGTTCATGAGGTATTACTGTAGGATGCACCCAGCCAGGCTGAGTTTAGAAATTGTGGGTGGTTAGATTATTTCTTGAAGCTGAATGGTTTTAATGAAGATGTTGCATTGGAATTTTCCCAAACATTGTCTGAAGATAAGGCCACAGTAAAAGGGTTAGAGGTATTGGCTACGGAAGAAAGGATTGTAGAAGTTACAGGGTTGCCTACTGTCGGTGAGAATTATCCTGTTACCAGAGATGCCAAGTCAGCTAGGGCTAAATTTACAGAACCTAGTGACCCTCCAATAATTGTGGACAAACAAGGAGCCAAGAGAACCTCTCTGCCTAATCCATGGAAGCAAGTAGTTGTTCATGTTGTGAGGTACATTACTTGTGAAGGTCGTTAGTCAAATCTTCATTCCATGCATTTCAAACTGCTAAATCATGTGAGGCATGGGAGAAGAATGAATGTGCCAAACGTGCTATACCACCTTCTCTCAACCATGGCAGTCGAGACCCAAAAGGGTAGGGCTAATTATGTTTCCCACCATTGTTTGATCAAATTGTTAGTTGAAAAGTCTATGCATGATGTGTCTGATATGACTTGGGAAGAATTCTTAAATATTGATCAAATTAGACCAAAGCATTTGCGACCTACAGTTGTGCCTCAATCTTGTAGGACTAGGAGAAGAGTGAGTTTTGTTGAAGCTACTCCTGGAACCTCAACTTCTAGTGTAAACCCTCCTGCAACTGAACAAACTATAGAGATTAGTTCTTTTAAGGAAGAGCATTCAAGCAAAGAGAGTTCTTCTTCAGATTCTGATAATGATGTTCCTCTAAGAAACCTAATTTGAACTAGGGCACAGAAGAAAAAGGCAGAAATAAGCAAGGGTAAAGCTAAAAAGCAAACTATAGGAAAGGGAGGCCAAGCTCTAAGAAACAGAAGGCTAACACTGTTCTTCCTGTAGTCGAAGAAAAACATGAGAGCCCTCCTAGGAAATCAAGACCTACTAAGCCAACCTTTGGTGTGCCTCCACAGAGAAGCCCTAGGATTGAAGAGACATCACCAGAAGATACAGAGGCTCCAATGGGGCATGAGAACGTTGAAGAAAAGGACATATTTGAGGAAGCAGCAAATGTAACATTGGCAGACCTTGCTGCAGTCGTTGAACAAATTGAGAGTCAGGGAGATGAAGACAACAGGAGTTCCTACAGTAAGAGGCCCTGCAACCCAAATTGGCTGAACATTCAAGAACCATGTAGTTAGTGCTATATGAAGGGCAACCATCAGTGCTAGGAAAATGTTTGGTAGGAATACACAGGCCCTTTGATTTTTCAATGCATATGGTAGCTATGAATTTATGGAATGAGATGCAGAGGAGAGAAGAAGAATGGAAAAAGGAGAAGCGCATGCTGAAGGAAGAAATTCAAAAGAAAGATGAAGAACTTGAAGATAAGAATGCAAAAATTGTGACTTTAAAGGAGAGAGTGGATAATATGGCAGCCTTAGTGCCTCAGGTATTAGAGTGTAGGACTCCTCCAAGGGTCTATGCTCTAAATTTGAAGAAGTATCTTTCTTTTAAAATAGCAAGGATTGTTTCAGGTTTGAATCCTTCCATTGAGTCTCCTCTTGAATTTTTCAATGCTTATCAGATTGCTCCTCCAAAAATAAAGAATTTGTTGTGTGAATTCTATTTACATAATTATGCTGTGTCCCAAGATCATGATTGGAATCCCTTGTTGTATGTTGGGGATGTTCAATTAAGGGCATTTATGTCCTGGATACAAAATGAGATTAGTTGGGGACAATAGTTCAAGGCTTATAGGCAAACAGAATTTAGCACTCCCCTATCCATCAAAGCTAAATCTAGAAATCTAGGGAGCATTTTCAATGATTGGCACAGAATGCTTTATAGACTAAGCTATGGCAGTAGAATCTTGGCTAAGAGAGAAGAAGTTTACAAAGAATATGAGAAGGTAGTAAACACTATAGGAAAATATGTAAAGGGACATTTGGCACAAAGGTGGAATAGTTTGTCTGATGAACTAAAACAAGCAGAGCCTCACTCTCTACAGAACTATGTTGCAGCATGTAAAAGAGCAGATAGATATATACAGATTGGGAGGACAAAGGGCCAATTCTGGCTTCCCTTAATTTTTCAACCACCTATCCTATTATGGCCTATGCTAAATTTCAGGTTTTACCAGTATGATATTGTTGAAGAGAGACAGAGATGGAATAAATTGGATAGACAGCAAGGGTTCTATTGGGATCCTAATTCACACACTGTAGAAATTGATATAGGACAGCTGGCAGTTGCTAATTTTAGGGCATTGACCAAACAGAAGAACAACCCTTCCTCTGCTGGAGGACCAACAAAGTCTTAGGTTGGGGAGAGTGATGAGTCTAGTTTATGACTCAATTTTGTTAGAATTTATCATTCATTTGCTATAGTTATCTTGGACTTTAGCATATAGATCTTGATCTTTTCATGACATTTCCTCAAAATCATAAGATATTGGGCATAGGTTATTTCCTATAATCTTTAATGACATTGACATGCTATATGAACTATCTATGTTAATTTTACATGTGATTAATGAATGTTACTCTAAGATAGTTACAGATATGCAATTATTGTGCATACTAATATTGTTATGCAGATATAATTAGCAGCCTATAAAGTCGAGGAAGATTCTGTCAGTTGGTTACTCGTCATCAAAGTCAAACAAGGTGGTCATTCAAATGTCAAATAGAGGGAAGATAACCACCTTGTAATTGGTCTTAATTACTTGTTGAGCAAATATAGGAGCTACAGTTGTGCTAGATCTGCATTGAAGCGACCATGCTTGACCAGATTCCACACATGCATAAACTCCTCTCCACTTTCTATGCTTTCCCTAAAGTGGCATCCTCCTATTCTATTGGAGTTGACCACCTTGCTAGGTAGTTGGTTTGTAGTTTTTCTTTCTATAAATAAGACTCAGATGCTCCTTCTGAGGGGTTGATTAATTTGAGGTTGTACTCACACTATTAAGTTTTTTAGTAATACAATTATGCTACTCATTTGTACTCATGTTTTCCAATGAATAAAATGAAGTTATAATTTCGCATCTCTGAGTTTACATTTGTCTTAAGCGATACTCATCCAAGGGGGCCCACTTGGTGAGCATTACATCCTTTGTTTAGTTGTTATTTTATGTTAACCAGTTAGTTAGAATCTGGCATCGAATGTTCCTACAGCCACTAGAATTCCATTCTGTGTCTGTTCCTACAGCCAAAGTAGACAAAGTAGTTTCCTATTTGTTTGTCCAGATTTTCATTTTCTATCATGCACTTCAGTTTAGTCTAGTTGCTAGTTGATGTTCAACATTTATGTTATTTCTTTCCAAGCAATTTACTTTCAGCATTATGTCTTTTTTAGCTATAGAATGAATGTGGCTACTTTGGAGTTCCTAGTGCACATACTGTGCTGGCCCATTTCAAGTTCACATCCCTGGGTTGACAAGTTAAATGCATCTTCATAGTGATTAAGACAGTTATTCAGGTTAGATGTCCAATCTCTGAGTCACAGTTTTATGGACTTAGTTGTTAAATCATTGTATGAGACCAACACCCTCCACACTTAGTCCTATAGTCATTATACTCTCATATATCTTTTAGCCTTTATGCACATAGGACCCCATGCTAAATATGAAATCCATGATCATGTCCATGAGTGTTCTTCCATTCTACTTTCCCAATTTCTAAAATTCATTAGTGACCCCCAGAACCTTATAGCAAATCACCTTAGCCCCCTCTTCCCTCATCTAGTGTTGAGTTCCAAAAAGCATGCTGATGTCCATGCTCATTAAAAAGACTTCCAAAAAAAGCAAAAGAAAAATAAAATTAAAAAACATACAAGCCTAAGAGACAAATTTCAAAGTAATATCAAAGCAAGTCAAAGGCAATTAGCTAAAAAAAATACAAAATCATCAACTATCTTGAGATGTTCTCCCTTCTTCTCCTCCTTTCCTATCACTAATCTATTTATGAGTCATTATAGGATGAGATTTTCAGCTAGGGTGCCTTTCTTCCCCTTCTTATAGCACTCATAGCATGAGGTTGGACTATTTCTTTATCATCTTAGTACATCTCTCCATCTCTTGACCCTTGTTACACACTTAATTCCATCCTTTTCTCTCAAATTTGTTGGTCATAATGCCTATATCCTTAAAAACAAGTAGAGGTAATCATTTGATTACTTTCTCCTTTATAGCTCTTCCACATAACATTTCTAACTTGACACCTACCACTGCTTCTATCCCACTAATACTGCAACATTTGCTTAACATCTCCATGAGAAAATATGGTGTATACAAAGAAGTTGGATCATATCAAACTCCT
Source organism: Cunninghamia lanceolata (assembly GCA_027924645.1). Lineage (NCBI taxonomy): Eukaryota > Viridiplantae > Streptophyta > Pinopsida > Cupressales > Cupressaceae > Cunninghamia > Cunninghamia lanceolata. Next base: position 3,091,153 of record BSBN01000178.1, on the reverse strand, counting down.
CAATTATATTTGTAAAATCTACTAGTCTACTAGACTGACCATTACTTGTGCTCAAGATCTTCTATTCTCCATCATTATTTGGGCTTTTTCTTTTTTACTTTCTTGTTGCTCCATGTTTCTACTAATAATTTAATATCACCTTTATTTTAAGTTGTTCTCTTCATTCTTGGTCTTTGATTCCTATTTATCTTTCTCCTTTCCTTGATTATCTTTACCATTTACTTTGATTCTAATTTTTCTCTAATTTTCCTTGCTACTGATCTTGCTTTTGTTTCCTTCTCATTGCCTTTCCAATTTGTCTTGGATCCTTGTTTTCCTCTTGATGATACTCTTTGTTTTACAATAAATAGAGAATGATGATCCATATGTTAGCTATTATTATATGATGTTAGGACTTGACTCCATCGACATAGAACAATGGTATTCATTATGTTTCTTTTTTCCTTGAACTCAATTTTCTAGTCGATCTATGTTATTTTTCTCTTCTCCTCACTTCCCCATCTTTCTCTTTTCTTTGTGGCTGTATTTCTCCTTGTTGATTTCTTTGGGGTAATTATCTCTTCTCCTTTCTTTCTCCTAGGGGAATTCACTAGTTATTATCATGCCTCAACCTTCTTCTCCTTTGCCTATCCTTGTTCCTCATTTATTCCTCTTGGTTCACTTCTCCTTACATATCATTTTACCTCACACTTGGGGCATCAACCTTTCTCTCTTTCACTCCTTTCTTCTTCATCAAAATGATTTCACCATCTCTCTTAGCTATCTCTCATCACCACATATTTCTTCTTATTGACTACACCTTCTCTCTTGTCTTTATCTCACTATTTATGATACCTTCATTATATTCTTCCATCTCTTGGGGTAATGACCTTGGTGGCCCCCCTTTCTACACTAATCATCTCTTAGGTTCATGACATTTCTATCCCCTCCTTCAATCTTCCTCTTCCTTCTTGGGGGCATTACCTCAGTGTTTTGCATTGTTCCATACCTTATTGCTTATCCTATTCCTTTTTAGGGGAATGAACTTGGTGTTCCCCTTACCTCTCACCACTAACAACCTCCTTTTCTTCTTGATCACTATCCTCTTCACCTTCACCATTATTATTATCACTCTCTATTGGGGGAATGTCTTATCTCTCTTTCCTTGTTGTGACCCTCCATCTTATTTTATCATCTTGGGGGGATGATCTCACTATACTACTCCAGATAATTTGATTTATCTTTATCCTCACTTCTCCTCTTCTCCTCTCATAAAAATCCTTGGCATTATCCTTTCTAATTCTACCTTAAATTTACTTCAACTTATTGTTGGGAATTGAGGTGTCTCAACCTTGGTAATTCCTTGCATTTATTATTGTAATGTAATTTATTTACTTAGCCTATGTTGTAATTTTGTTGCACATCCTATTTTGTCATTTAGTGTGAAGTGGCATGATGAGTTGTCACTCCACTTGTAAGATGACTAGGATGGTCAACACACTCCATGTGGAGATAGGCGTCCCTTTTGTGTGGTAGAGTTTTTATGCCATGTGTCGGCATCTTGACTAGTGTGTAAGTGAATCTTGACTGAAACGGTTATGATAGATTCCTATGACAGAATCTATGACATGTAAGAGTCAGAAATAGAAGGTCCTATGATAGGTGAAGACATGTGTCACAAGGCATCTTGGAAGAAGGCATCTTTGGGCGCCCCAAGGAGAGTTATGACATGTTGTAAGAGAATATGCTATTTATATCCTGTGTATGACAGATTCTCTTACAGCTGTAAGATATGTCATTATGACAGATTTTATGACAATTGTAAAAGTCATAAGAGCATCTGTCATTGCCCATCTTGGGAATAGGTAACCTCTTTGGGATGGGGTGACTTGACAAGTGCTAGGAAAATCCTACAGTGTTGGACAAGTGTCCATAGGCATGGGTTTTGGGCCATGAGGCCATGTTGGACGCCCATCTCAAGATAGAGCCATTTTTGCCATGTATTTTCTATATAAACAGGTGCTTTGGAGAGGATATGTATTATGTGATTGACAGGTACTGTTATGCTACTGGTTTGTCTCTAGATATGAGTGTCGAAGACTCATGAGATCTTGCATTGCAAGTGTATTGTAAACCATTTCAGTTTTGATAATACATTGTGCAGGTTTTGGAGTGTGGATTTTTTCACCCAAAAAGGGTTTTCCCCACGTATATCTTGTGTCTCTCTCTTCTGTCTCATTTATGTGTGTATGTGTATTTCTGCAATATCTCCATTGGTGTTGTTAACATTCTATAATTATAAAGGATAAAATGAATTTGCACTCTTCTCTCCTCTTTAGATTAGTGTAGGAAGCAATTTTCGCACACCTAGCTTCCTTTCAGTTGGTATCAAAGCCTGGCCAGTTTTGGTTCTAGCTGCTGGGTAGGGGTTTTTTAAGCTAATCTTAGGTTGAGTGGGAGTCTATACAAAGTATTCTATATCTTGTTGCAGGAAGGAGATGGCAACCACATCTGGAAGAGTAGAGGTGGAGAAGTTCAATGGCACAAATTTTGAGTTGTGGAAAATCAAGATGGGAGATCTACTTGTTGATTGTGACCTATGGGAAATCGTTGATGGAACAAATCCTACAACAATGTCGCAATCTAATTGGGGCCTCAAAGATCGGAAGACTAAGGGTCTCATAAGACTGTTTAGTTGACTCTGTCTTGTTGAATTTCCATGAGGAGAAGACTGCGAAAGATATTTGGAAGAAGATGGGATCTGTTTATTAGGCCAAGTCCTTGGTGAACAAGCTCTTTCTAAAAAAGTTGTTTTCTCTGAAAATGGAAGATGGAGGATTTGTTACAGACCATATGAATGCTTTTAACATGCTTTTTGCACAGTTGACATCCTTGGGTGTGAAAATGGAGGAGGAGGATCGATGTATGACCCTGCTTTGTTCTTTTCCAGATTCATGGGATCATCTTGTCATGGCTATCAGAAGCACTACCACCACCTTCAAGATGGATGATGTAGTATCTTTACTGTTATCTGAAGAAGTGCGGAGAAAGACAACTGAGTTGGCCAAAGATGCTCTTGTAGTTCGTGGAAGACCCAAAGAGAAGGGAAGAAGAAGGACAAGAAAAGTGAAAAGGGTAGATCCAAATCCTATGGGAGATCCAAATCTCCTGGAAAGTCCAAGGCTCTCTGTTGGAACTATGACAAATCTGGGCATTTCTGAAAGGAATGCAAAGAAGAAAAGAAAAAGAAAAAGAAGAATACCCCAGATTCATATTCTGACAAGTCACAAGATGATGGTGATGCCTTCATTGCAGCCCTAGCCACCCATGCCTCTGATGATGTGTGGTTGATAGATTCTGGTGCATCATTCCACATGACCTCACATCAAAGCTGGTTCATGAAATATGAAGAGTTTGATGGTGGAAGAGTGTACCTGGGTGATGATTCCCATCTAAAGATTGTTGGTCGTGGAAGAGTCTCAATTTGATTCCCTGATGGACAAGTGAAGGGAATCACTGGGGTTATGCACATCCCAGGCTTGGCACAGAACCTGCTTTCTGTAAGTACATTGAATGATGCAGGTGTGCAGGTTGTCTTTTCGAAGGATGGATGCAAGATGACTAGAGGATCTATGGTGCTTGCAAAGGGTACTCAGAGGGGTACTCTGTTTCAGCTGGAGGCATGCACTACATAGTGAAATAGTTCTTCTAACTCGAAGAAAAGAGCTACAGTCACTTCATCCCCACCATTTGAATGAGCAGTGAAGAAATCTGTTGGAACACATTCTGATGGTAGTGCACATGCTTTGGAAGTTAAACTTCCTGCTGAAAAGACTATGTTATGGCATTTGAGATATGGCCACATTGGTGAGAAGGGTCTTAGAACCCTGAAAAATAAAAACATCATTGAGGGGTTAAATGATTGTAATCTCAAGTTTGACTTTTGTGAACATTGTGTATATGGAAAGCAAAACAATGTTTAGTTTTACTCTAGTTCTCACAAGTCTTCTGGTGTATTGGATCTTATTCATTCTGACGTGTTTGGTCTTGTTAATGTTCCTTCGATTTCCAAATTTGTATATTTTGTATCTTTCATAGATGATTATAGTAGGACATGGGTTTATTTTATTAGAAACAAGACTGAAGTCTTTAGTTAATTTAAAGAGTTTAAAGCTTTTGTTGAAAATCAAACTAATAAAAAGATTAAGAGTTTGAGAACTGATAACGTTGGTGAGTTTTGTTCGGCAGAATTTGATAAGTTCTATAAAGAGCAAGGGATTGAAAGACATAAGACAAATCCATACACCCTGCAACAAAATGGAGTTGTAGAGAGGATGAATAGGACACTGATGGAGAAGACTAGGAGTATGCCTAGTGGAGCAAGCCTCGAACAAAAATTTTAGGCTGAAGCTGTAGCCACTGCTTGCTACTTGGTAAACAGGTCTCCTACATCAGCTCTTGTTGGTAAGACACCTATGGAGGTGTGGTATGGTATGAAGCCTTCAATTAGACATCTTTGTGTCTTTGGTTGTGAGGCCTATGCACATGTACCTAGGGAGAAACAATCTAAATTGGAGAACAAGGATGTTAAGTGTATTTTCATTGGCTATGGTGTCGGTGTGAAAGGATACAAGCTTTAGGTTCTTACGGCTGAAAAAGTGTTGTATAGCAGAAGTGTTATCTTCAGAGAGCTAACACCTTCTTCCATTGTTCTACAGCTAGAACAGACAGAAAAGAAAGAAGATGTGGTTCAGTTTTCTTCTACTCCTGAGAAGACTGAACCAATAGACCCTGTGAGACCTAATGATGAGGAGAGCTCTAGCAACTCTGAAAGCTCAAAAGAAGAAGCAAAACCTCAACCTCAGCCATTGAGGAGGTCTACATGAACAAGAAAGCAACCTGATAGGTTTGGTTATTCATTACTTGATTCTAGTTATGCTTTTGCCTTACTAACACTGATGAGCCTAGAACTGTGACAGAGGCTATGGGCATGAAAGATGCAAGTTCCTAGAAGGAGGCCATGGAAGATGAGATGGCTTCTTTGGAAAAGAATAAAACATGGGACTTGATGCCTTTGCTTAAAGGACGGAAACCCATTGGATGCAAATGGGTGTTCAAGAAGAAATTTAGTGCAGATGGCAGTGTTGAAAAGTACAAGGCTAGATTAGTTGCGAAGGGGTACTCACAAGTGGAAGGAATTGATTATGGTGAAATTTTCTCTCCTGTTGCAAAGATAACATCCATTTGGTTCTTATTATCTCTTGCAGCTGCTTATGACTTAGAGGTAGAACAAATGGATGTGAAGACAACTTTCCTTCATGGTGATTTGGAGGAAGAGTTTTACATGTCACAACTAGAGCATTACATAGAGAAAGGTAAAGAAATTTTGGATTGCAAGTTGAAGAAGTCTTTGTATGGTTTGAAGCAGTCTCCTAGGATGTGGTATATGAAAGTTGATGCCTTTGTGTTGGCCATTAGATTTTTGAGATCAAAATCTTATCATTGTGTGTATTACAAGTTTGACAATGATCGCATTCTCATTATTGCATTGTATGTTGATGATATGTTGTTGATTGGGAATGGTAAGAATATGATTTCTGATTTGAAGTCTTAGTTGTCAACATAGTTTGAGATGAAAAATCTAGGGGTAGCCAGGTACATTCTGGGAATGGAAATTAGAAGAGACAGAGCTAATAGAAAACATTGGTTAAGCCAGAGAAAGTATGTGAAGACTGTGTTGGATAGGTTCAGCATGGTAAATTGTAGACCATTGTGTGTTCTTGTTTCATTGGGGACAAAGTTGTCTATTAATGATTGTCCAAAATCTCCTAGTGAGGTTGAGGACATGGGCAGAATACCTTATGCTAGTGTTGTTGGCAGTTTGATGTATGTTATGGTCTGCACAAGACCAGACATTGCCCAAGCAGTGGGAGTCTTTAGTCGATTTATGGCTAATCCTGAATAGGTACATTGGGATGCAGTTAAGCGAGTGTTCAAATATTTGAGGGGTACTTCTGAGTATTTCATATCCTATCATGGTAATGCTACATGACCTCTACATTCAGTTTGTATTTGTGGATTTGTGGATTCTGATTGGGCAGGTGACATTGACAGCAGGAGATCCACCAATGCCTATGTGTTTACTAAGTTCGGTGGTGCAATTAGTTTGATGAGTAAGTGATAACCTATGGTTGCTTTGCCCATGATAGAAGATGAGTCTATAGTAGCAACTCATGCTTTCAAGGAAGCCATTTGGATTAAGAGATTGTGTTTAGATATTGGTATTGATGCAGGATAGATTATGATTTGTTGTGACAGCCAGAGTGTGATTTACCTAGCAAAGAATCCAACTTTCCATGCCATAACAAATCATATTGATGTACAGTTTCACTTCATGTGAGACATGGTAGAGGATGGGAAGGTGAATTTGGAGAAGGTAGATACTTTGAAGAATGTTGCACATGCATTGACGAAACCAGTGGGCATAGAGAAGTTCAGATGGTGTTCGGAATCTATGGGCCTCTCGGCCTATAGCAGTTAAATCCTATTATTTCTATTGGTTCTTACAAGGTGTTCGACAAGTGGGAGAATGTTGGGAATTAAGGTGTCTCAAGCTTGGTAATTCCTTGCATTTATTATTGTAATGTAATTTATTTACTTAGCCTATGTTGTAATTTTGTTGCACATCTTGTTTTGTCATTTAGTGTGAAGTGGCACGATGAGTTGTCACTCCACTTGTAAGATGACTAGGATGGTCAACACACTCCATGTGGAGATAGGAGTCCCTTTTGTGTGGTAGAGGTTTTCTGCCATGTGTCGGCATATTGACTAGTGTGTAAGTGAATCTTGACCAAAATAGTTATGACAGATTCCTATGACAGAATCTATGACATGTAAGAGTCAGAAATAGAAGGTTCTATGACAGGTGAAGACATGTGTCACAAGGCATCTTGGAAGAAGGCATCTTTGGGTGCCCCAAGGAGACTTATGACATGTTGTAAGAGAATATTCTATTTATAGCCTGTGTATGATAGATTCTCTTACAGCTGTAAGATATGTCAGTATGACGGATTCTATGATGGTTGTAAGAGTCATAAGAGCATCTGGCATTGCTCATCTTGGGAATAGGCAACCTCTTTGGGATGGGGTGACTTGAAAAGTGTTAGGAACATCCTACATTGTTGGACAAGTGTCCTTAGGCATGTGTTTTGGGCCATGAGGCCATGTTGGACGCCCATCTCAAGATAGAGCCATTTTTTCCTTGTATTTTCTATATAAACAGGTATTTTGGAGAGGAGATGTATTATGTGATTGATAGGTACTGTTATGCTGCCAGTTTGTCTCTAGATATGAGTGTCAAAGACTCCTAATAGCTTGCATTGCAAGTGTATTGTAAACCGTTTCAGTTTTGATAATACATTGTGCAGGTTTTGGAGTGTGGGGTTTTTCACCCGATAAGGGTTTTCCCTACGTATATCTTGTGTCTCTCTTCTATCTCATTTCTGTGTGTATGTGTATTGCTGCAATATCTCCATTGTTGTTAACATTCTGTAATTGTAAAGGATAAAATGAATTTGCACTCTTCTCTCCTCTTTAGATTAGTGTAGGAAGCGATTTCTGCACACCTAGCTTCCTTTCACTTATATTCCTCTATCACCAATCAATTTTAGGGGGAATATATTCTATATCACTTAATTATGCTCATGTTTACTTAATCCTAATCCATAACCTTGAAAATATGCTTTCCTATTATCTTTGGGCCTAGCTTGGCATCTTATCCAATCAAGTGGTTACCTTACAACCATTGATGACTTCGTCACAATTGTTTTTACACTTTGGGGTGGAAACTACACATAGTCAGGTTGGCAACCATCAAATAGCCAATAGTTTTTCCATTTTACCTTTTTTTCCTTTTTTCTTTATCATTATCATCAACACCATTACAATTGTTTTAACCTAGCCCTATACTTGGGTGGCTACCTTTATAGCCCTTATCATCTTGATTTTTGACCAATTTCTAATTTCTAGTATCCATTATCTAGTTTCATATTTTCCAAGGTACATTTTTCATGGGTTGCTTCTCTCTTTCCTCTTTCCTCTCTCTCCTTAATTATTCTATGGAACATATATTCACATACCTCTCCCTAGGTGATTGGGTTAAAGTTTTCCAGCATTTCCTATGTTCATGATATGCCATGTATTCCATAGTCTAGTCTTAGATAGATTTACTTTTCATTTCCTATATGTTCTTTCCTTTTCCCTATGTTATAGTTATCTTTTGTGTGTGTATAGTGACTACTCTATATGGCCCTAATTTCATTAACTAGACCTATAAAGAGTACACTCATGGCCCTCCAAAAGGTATCTTGAGTTTTATTTAACTCAAATGGAATTCCTAAATAAACATATGTTCCCCATGGAGTGGTTAAAGTTGTCTTATATTGTTTTGATTCTTTAATGACCTCCTATCTATAGCCAAAAAAACTATCCATCACTTAGACCCATCTACCTCTTGCAACATATTTTCCATGTTAAGTAATAAATAGTTATCTTTTAACAAGGTCATGTTTAAATTTCTAAAGTCTACACACATCTTTATGTCCCCATTTTTATTTCTCAAAAGAACTAGATTTTCCACCCAAAATGAATGCCTATTTGATTTTATGATGCCACCATCCGTCAATTTGTAAGTTCTTTTTGCATTTGAGGAGCTAAAGTTTGTTTAATATGTCTCTATTTTTTCCTCAATGGATTTGTGTCAGGATGCAATGGAATTCCATGCTAGAAAAGGTCTTCTCTATATGTTTTCAATTCATTGTAGGACCAAGCAAAGTCTTTTTTAAACTTTCTCAATAAAGCAATAATGAATTGCTTTTTAGTAGGTTTGAGCTTCTTTCCAATTTATCATCTTTGGGGATAAATTAGTATCCAAGTTTACTTCCTCCACATTAGCATCATTGATTAGTTTATTCTTGACCTTAAAATAGTCAACTCCATTAAATGCTCTCTCTAAGGAAACTAACCTTTTTGAGATATATTTATTTTAATTGAGTAACATCTACCCCAAATAAGGTTTCATTCTCATCTTCTAATTCAACAATGGACCTAATCAATTAATTTGTCTAGAATTGTAGGCTTGGTCAACACTATAACTCCATAAGTGCATAAAGGGAAAACCAAGCCTATATCAAAATGTGAGGCCTAAAACCATGATTTCATCAGTGGTAATATTTTTAGTTCTGTCAACCTAGTTGATGTGAAAAGCATAAAACATCTCTATAGTACCACATACTTTTGTATTGTTTTAACTGTTAATTCTTTATTGTTTAGATGCCTTTGACCTAAGAGACTACCAACTCTAAATCTCTAGATACCTTAATATATTTTATTCCATGCTTAAGATCAACATTTAGGCATAATAATAATGCTTCATATTTCACAATATTATTTATACATTGAAATATTAGCTTAAAAGATAATTTGAAGCTCTTACCATTAGGGGAAGTGAGAACACCCCTAGCATCTAAACCTTATTTTGAGCGAATGTCATCAAAAGATATATTCCACAAATCACTAACCAAGAATATACAAGGTGTGGACATACAATTAGACCAATAGGGCTCTCTTCAACATCACAACAACCTATAAATTGATTAGGCCCATCATCCACATACAAGGATTCATTCAATGCTCTTTTTGGATCTTTTATTAGATGCAACATTCATTTTTCTCTTTGTAACTTAATATTTCCCCGTGGAGCCTAGGAATGGTAGCATAATTTGAATCCATTTGAATGCTTCCTCCAATATATTTTTCCCATTTTCTAGATAGAATCATACCCCACTTGGTTAGGCAATCAACCATAATGATGTTCATTAATAATGTTTTCTTTAGGTAAGTTGTTAATTAGACTCCCACTATATTGACCTCACCAATAACATGCACCTCCCTAAAATCCATAACAAAGAACTTACTAAAGGACTTAGAGATTTTCAAATCCAATTGGTTCATTATCTCAAGGGGCATTATATTGTTGTATGATCTTGAATCTAATATGCATTACACACAAGCCACCCATTTATTAAAAAAAAACTATAAAATGGATCCACATCAATTTGGATTTCAACCAATGATGTGCCTAAAAAAACTTTAGGGACTTCCTCTTCATTAGTCAGAACTTAAGGGTTACTTGAACACTCATTAGATTGTAAGAATGAGGGTTTATCTTCTGAAGTGAGAAGGTCAGGGAGAATTGTTGGTAAACCAGCCCCGCAGGCCAAATTAATTGATTATTCTGAAAGTGCTTCAAAATCTTCCACTAAGGGGGATGATCAGTTGAAAGATGGTGACTTTGAGTTCCAAGAGATTTTTGAGGAGGATGCAGGTGAGGGAGAAGAGAAGCAGACATAGGACTCTAGTGGTGAGGGTGGTGGTCCTGTGGATAATGCTGGTGAAGGGGAGAGAATGATTGTGGAGGAGGGAGATGGCCAGGGGAATGATATTGCTTTCCTCAGGGGACGGGTGGAGGATTTGGAGCAGAAGGTTTAATCTATGGGAGTCTTTGTAAGTAGTATGCTCTGTCGCTCAGCTATGCTTAACCTGACACTACTGCAAGAACATGGGACTTGGGGCTAATGGCAAGGATGAGGAGAAATTTAATAAACTTGATGAAATCATGGATTTTCTGGTTAAAGGCTAGGAGGATGTATCTCCTTAGTCTTGTTTCTCTTTATGTTTTATGTTGTTTATCTACTGCTATATAATTTCTGCTGTTAATCTGTTGTATTTGTTGTGAATGTTGTAGTTGGTTTGGGTGGCTCTTTTTGTTCGTGAGCCTTTGCTATCTCTTTTTGTTCTGATGGTGTAAGGGTTCGGCCCCTAGTTTTTCCTGACTTATACAATCAAAAACATCATGCTTTTATGTTTAGGAATCATTAACAACTTTGTTACTAGTACTTGTATTTTTAATTGGGTTAAAACATAAGACATCTCACATACTATATAATTTGTAAATGGAGTAGAAGGCATAGTAACAACATTTGTATCAAGGATGCATTGGATTATTCCTTTAGGTAGGATGGAACCAATTTGTGTATGAATAGGGAGTTTATTTTTGTAATGGTTTCATAATTCCTCACTAGATTAATATTTTACCTTCCCTGAGGCTTGGGGGTTCACTTTTAGTATATCCACATTAGTTATAGGAGAACCTACATTTCTACTCTTAGGTATGAATTTATTTTCCACAACAAGATTTTATGTAAGAGCCCTTCTCTTGTCTAGTACTCTCATTGCTAGAATTTTGATTTCAACTTATGTTCCTTCCTTTTGCTTTCCTTTATGTAGTTTAATTATAGAATTACGGATATGAGGAGAAATTCCATGTAGTTTAATTATAGAATTAGGGATATGAGGAGAAATTCCTTGATTACTCCTCAAGTTATAGCCACTATCACCACTCTAATGTCTTCTTCAAAAGGTTTTTCTCTCTTATATATTTTTTGCATCATCTCCTTGAGATGAGAAAAATCATAAGTGGGTATTCATATTGCGTTGATGCATTGATGTAATCATAGGTACAAATCTCCTCATTAGAATATTTAATTCCATGTTCATATTAATCGACTATGTTTATGTTATCATAGGCATAAACTTTTGCATTACACTCTTTATGTTCATATTCATCCTAATAATTCATTTCTTCATTACATTCTTCCTCCTTTTCTAGTACCCATTGCCTAGGTATGTGTGGCATGTAACATGATTCAAACCAAGGGAAATCCTCATGTATATTGATATCTCCCCTTTTGAGTGGATCAAGGGTCTCCTTTCCATGAGGTCTATGATTTGGACACCTCTATAGTATGTTATTCCCATCTCAATTTAGATTTTTGAGACTATCTAGATTGTAAGTTATGTTATCTAGGCATGTCCTATCAATATTTTACTACCCAAACACAAAAGGTAGAATTTTTTACCATTCATGGCCACTCTATAAGATAGGTCTTTTAGAGCACTTAGATCAATTTGTCTAACTTGTCATCCATAGAAGTAGGTCTATTAGGATGATTCTTCTTAGGTGGATAAATATGTACTTCAATCCTTTTAACATGTCTACTTGAGGCCTTAATATTTCTCTCTATATTTATGGCCAAGGCATAAGCTTCCCTCAAGGTTTGAGGGTTCTTGTCTCTCAAATAGAATCTTATTTTAGATCAAAAACACCACAATACAAGACTAAGCAAATGGATTCATTTGGTCTCAAACCATGGAGCACCTTCCTCATTGTTGTAATAAATCTACTATTGAATTTAGTAACAAATTCATTAAATCCCTATTTGATAGTTGTTACCTCCTTAATGATCCACTCTATCTCCATATTGTAAGGAAGCTAAGGTAGTAGAACAACTTCCTACACTAATCTTGAGAGGAGGATAATGCAAAACTTTACATATCTTTAATAGTTATAGAAACTTAAATGGAAATAAACATAGGTATCATGCATACCACAACTCAATATGATTATGTAAGAAAAACCCTTTCAAGAGAAAAACCCCACACTCTAAAAGTTGCCCAATATATTATTCATAAATCATAAATATTACAATATACTTGCAGAGAAAGCTTCTCACAGGAGTATCACCACCAGAGATTCAAAGACAACATGACCACTATCAGACTCTCATAATACATCACGATACCATAGTCATAATACAACACCCTCATAAAATAGGGTTACCTTCTAGGGCTTGTCTACCTTCTAGGGCAAGACAAGCCAACAAAATATCTACCATCAGATCTAAAACCTAATAATGAATAGTCCATATTTACAATATATCATTAATTTAATGTATGTCATCCATTTAATAGTTTTTGTTAACAAGAAATGTTAACACGCATCTCACTCCACCCCATGCTCCCATTGTATATTACACCTATCGGTGTAACTAGCAAATATATATATCCTATCAACAATAAACCTTATATAGTTTCAAGGTTGAGACACATTTTTCCAACAAATCTCCCACTTGTTGAACACCTTGCAAGAGCAATGAGAGGGATTAAGCATCGTCTCTTAATTGCTAGAGGCCAAAAGGCCCATAGTCTCTTAACACCATCTAAACTTTTCTGTGCTCACAGGCTTAGTTAAGGAATCGGCAACATTCATCAAAGTTTCTACCTTAACCAACTTCACCTTGCCATCTTCGATCATATCTCTAACAAAATGATACTTTACATCAATGTGCTTGGTCCTAGCATGAAATGTCAGGTTTTTAGCTAGACAGATCACACTCTGACTATCACAATAAATTGTCATTGAACCTTGTTTTATTCTAATATCTAAACACAGTCTCTTAAGCCAAATGGCTTATTTACAAGCATGAGTATCTGTCATATACTTAGCTTCAGCAGTGGACAAAGCAACCACAACATGTCGCTTACTCATCCAACTAATTGTACCACCAAGTAAAGTAAACACATAAGCACTAGTGGATTGTCTACTATTAATATCACCTGCCCAGTCTGAATCCACATAACCATGAATATCAAGGGATATATTGTCTTCATTCAAATTACTATGATAACACAAGGAAGACTCAAAGGTACCATACAAATATCAGAGGACTCTTTTAATTGCATCTCAATGAACTCTACCAGGATTAGACATATATCTAGAAAGAACTCCCACTGCTTGGGCAATGTCCAGGGTCTAGTACAAACCATAGCATACATCAAACTTCCAATTGCACTCTGGTAAGGCACTCTGCTCATCTCTCCCATCTCTAATGGAGATGTTGGACAATCTAAAATAGATAACTTTATTCCAACTAAAAAGGGAACACATAATGGTCTACAGTCCTTCATGTTAAACCTCTGTAAAATTGAATTAACATACTTACTTTGGCCAAGCCATAGCTTTCTGTTCACTTTATCTCTTCTAATTTCCATCCCAAGAATGTGTCTAGCTACACCAAGGTCTTTCATTTCAAATTTAGCAGCAAGTTGAGATTTCAATTCTAAAATCATACCTTTCCCTTTACCAATAAATAATATATCATCAACATATAATACAATAAACAAGAAATGATCACCATCAGTTTTATAATAAACACAATGATCTGATTTAGAATTCTCAAATCCCAAACTCAACACATATGTACCAAATTTCTGGTACTGCATCCTAGGACTCTATTTTACACCATACAAAGATTTCTTCAATTTGCAAACCAAATTACCTTTACCTTTCACCACATAGTGCTCTGGCTGTGTCATATAAATATCCTCCTCCAAGTCACCATGAATTTTCACATCCATTTTCTCAACCTCTAAATCATAATTAGTATCAATCCAAAGAAAAAATCTAATGGATGTCATTTTTGCAATAGGAGAAAATATCTCACCATAATCGACACCCTCAACTTGAGAGTAACCTTTCACAACCAACCTTGCTTTGTACTTCTTAATACCTCCATATGAACTAAACTTTTTCTTGAACACCCATTTGCAACCAACAGGTTTTCATCCTTCAAGAAATGGTACAAGATCCCATGTATCATTCTTTTTCAAAGATGTCATTTCTTCATCCATAGCAATTTTCCAGGATTCTACATCATTCATACCTAATGCCTCTTCTATAGATCTGGGTTCATCCATGTTAGTATTCAAAGCAAAAATACATCTCCAATCATTACGTGAATACCTTTCAGGTGGTTGGCTATGCCTTGTAGACCTAGGAACAAGCTGATTTGGAGGTTCCTCCTCCTCTTCTAAAGATTCAGAGCTAGATGAGCTCTCCTCAACTTCTTGTCTATCCATGGGCCTCGATTCAACTTTTTCAAGTGTAGAAGGAAATTGAATCACATCTTCCTATTTTCTTTGTTCTGGATGCAATGTAACAAAAGAAGGCTTAGTTTCTCTAAAAATAACACTTCTACTATATATTACCTATTGTGCAATAGAATCCCAAAGCTTGTATCCTTTCACACCATAATTGTATCCGATGAAAATACATTTCACAGCCTTATTCTTCAACTTTGTTTGCTTCTCCTTTGGCACATGTGCATATGCCTCGCAACCAAAAACTCTAAGATGTCTTAATGAAGGCTTGTGACCTGACCATGCCTCTATAGGTGTTTTATCAACAAGAGCTGAGGTAGGAGACATGTTAATCAGGTAACAAGTAGTGGCAACAACTTCGGCCCAAAACCTTTGTTCTAGACAAACACCACTCAACATACTCCTAGCCTTCTCCATTAGTGTCCTACTCATTCTTTCTACAACTCCATTCTATTGTGGAGAATATGGAGTTGTCTTTTGTCTATGAATACCACAATCTTTACAAAATCTATCAAAATCGTTAGAGCAAAATTCACCGCCATTATCATTCCTCAAACATTTTATTTTCATTCCAGTCTGCAACTCAACGATTGCTTTAAATTCTTTAAATTAGCTGAAAACTTTAGATTTTCTCTTTAGAAAGTATACCCGTGTCCTTCTACTATAGTCATCAATAAATGAAACATAATATGCAGATTTTCCAATTTTAGAAGGAACATCTATAGGACCAAACACATCATAATGAATAAGATCCAATACACCAAAAGATTTATAAGAGCTCAAGTAAAACTGAACGCAATTTTGTTTTCCATAAATGGAATGCTTACATAAATCAAACTCAAGATTACAATCAGACAACCCTTCAACAAGGTTTTTTATTTTTCAAGGTCCTTAGACCCTTTTCTCTAATGTGGCCAAGTCTCTAGTGCCATAACATAGTTTTATCTGTATGTAACTTCGATTCAGAAGAAAGAGCACCCTTGGGTACCCAAAAGCCATGACCATCTATTGAAGATGAAACCCTCACCTATTCCATGGACTTGCTTTTCACAGAAGTACTATTGCACTCAACAATGCATGCATCAAGCTTATATAATGTGTCATATCTGACACCTCTAGCAATCACCATAGCACCTCTAACCATCTTCTATCCTGCATTAGAAAATACTACCTACACACCTGCATCTATTAGTTCGCTCACAGATAACAAATTTCATGCTAATCTAGGGATATGCAACACACCATTAATCCTTTTTATTCTACCATCAAGAAACCTGATTCTAACTTTACAAAGGCCAACAATATTTAAATAAGAATCATCACCCAAGTACACCTTGTCTCCATCAAATTCTTCATATTTAGAAAACTAATCTCTATTAAAGGTCATATGGAAAGATGCACCTGAGTCAATTAACCATGCATCATTACCTCCATGATTTGCCAAAGTTGCAATGAATGCATCACCGTCTTTCTTCTCAGATTCAGAATCAGAATCAAATCTCTTCTTTTTCTTCTTCTTTTCTTCTTTGCATTCCTTATGAATATATCTAGGCTTACCACAGTTCCAGCAAACAACTTTGGACTTTCCAAGAGATTTGGATCTCCCCTTGGACTTGGATTTATCACGCTTCTCATTCTTCTTGCCTTTTTCCTTAGGTCTTCCACGAACATTTAGGGCCTCTTTGGCATTGATGGATACCTTCCTCCTCATCTCTTTAGAAAGAAAGGAACCCACCACATCTTCAGTCTTCAATTTAACAGAAGTACTCCCAATAGCCATAACAAGAGAATCCCACAAATTAGGCAAAGAACAAAGCAATATCTGACATTTCTCCTCCTCATCCATTTTGACACCAACTAATGCCAATTGAGCCACCAGCATATTGAATGCTTCCAGGTGTTTTGTAATCTGTACACCCTCTTCCATTCTCTAGGAATACAATTTCTTCCTCAAGAAAATCTTGTTCACTAAAGATTTGCTTGATACATCTCACTAAGCTTCTTCCATAGTTTTTGTGCAGAGGTCTCTTCATGGAAATTGATTAAAATAGAGTCTGTCAAACACAATCTGATTAGACCCTTGGATTTATGGTCTATAACATCATATTGAGTAGCCAAAGTAGGATTTGCAAGCCTTGAAACCTTCTCATCAATAACATCCCACAGATCTTGATCTATCAACAGATCCTCCATCTTCAGCTTCCACATTTCAAAATTATTTCTAGAAAATTTATCCACCTCTATTCTCCCTGATGAACTTGGCATCTAAAAATTCCTGCAACAAGATCACAAAGTGTCTTCTGCACAAGTTCCCACTCAAATCTGGATTAGTTCAAAAAAACCCAACAACCCACAACTGAAACCAAAGGTGATCAGTCCCTGATACCACTTGTAAGGAAGCTAAGGTAGCGGAACAACTTCCTACACTAATCTTGAGAGGAGGATAATGCAAAACTTTACAAATCTTTAACAGTTATAGAAACTTAAATAGAAATAAACATAGCTATCATGCATACCACAAATCAATCTGATTACGTGGGGAAAACCCTTTTGGGAGAAAAACCCCACACTCCAAAAGTTGTCCAATATATTATTTAGAAATCACAAAGATTACAATATACTTGCAAAAAAAGCTTCTCATAGGAGTATCACCACCAGAGATCCAGAGACAACATGACTGCTATCAGACTCTCAAAATACATCATGATACTGCAGCTGTAATACAACACCCTCATTAAATAAGTTTACCATCTAGGGCAAGACAAGCCAACAAAATATCTACCATCAAATATAAAACCTAATAATGAACGGTCCATATTTACAATATATCATTAATTTAATGTATGTTGGCCATTTAATAGTTTTTATTAACAAAAAAAATGTTAACTCGCATCCTACTCCACTCCATGCTCCCATTGTATATTAAACCTATTAGTGTAACTAGGAAATATATGTAAATATATATCCTATCAACAATAAACCTTATATAATTGCAAGGTTGAGACACATTTTCCCAACACATATTGCATTCTAAAAACTCTGTTGAATTCACCCCATGAGATAAAATTTTGGTCAAGTAAACTCATGTACCATTCTTTAGTACATCCTCCTAAAGATTTATAAAATAGTTTCATTATGACATCTTCATCTTCTACTTAATAATCATTAGTTATGTTTTAAAAAATTCTCAAACGTTCTTCCCCAAAGATTGCATTATTCCCATGGAACTTTGGGATTTTACCCCTTATATCATTAGCAATGGGTTAGGCGGATTATGGATTCCATTAAAATCTGATTGTTTATATCTATCATCTCCCAAGGTGGTCTTAAGAGTTTGTGTCTTACTTGTGGGTATTTCCTCTAGGTGGAAGCCTTTTGTTTTTTTAAGAACAATGTCCTTGGCCAACTACTCCAACCTGGTAAAACCATTGGTTAGCTACTTGTTTACAATCATGTTAGACATGTCATTGATCATTTTGATCTTGATGCTAGGTAAACAAGGCCTATTAATGGGCATATCAAACTCTTATCTCATCAAGAAAATATAATTGTTGTTCAATGTACTGAGCAATTTACTTAGGTTTCTTCATATTTAGTTGGACAAGCTCTTGGTCTAGATCTAGTTTATGAATTTCACTAGCATTTAGGACATATGACTCTAGTTCTTCATGTGAGGGAAAGAGTAACATAGGGTGGTGGGCTCTTTTGGAATTTATTTCAAGAGGATTTATTTTAGGCATATCTTGATTCGTGTTTGGAATAATTTTGACTTTATCCCTATCTCTCCTAGTCATTAAACATTGAAAATCATAATTGAATTGTTGCATTCTTTTAACATACTTAAAGAATTTCTGATAACTAAAAAATAAGAGGAATATTCCCCTTTAATATCCACTACATGGTTATGCTACCTAGATGGACCAACACCCATTTTGTGAGAAGTAGTAGTACACTTACTTGAGTCCTTAGATTTCCATGTAATTTTGGCCTCCTCATAAGAGCATTTGAAATTTTCTACTTTAGGAGCAAGCTTTAAATTAGGTTCTCTTTTGAAGGAAAAACTTTGTCTATCCATTTTCTATCTTTAGTCAAATGATCCTTTCCAACTAGATTCTAATCACAATAGGGTTGTTACTCTTCAATAAGAAGATAATTTGAATGAGATCTTCACAAAATTTATGGAGTCAACCCCTAACAATGGTTGGCATCCTATTACAACACCATTTTTTGGTGTTGGTATGGTGTTGCACAAGATGTAACCAAACTTAATAAAAAAAGTGAGCATAGGTAGTGTAACTAGAGATTCCAAGTTTTCAATCTTGTCCCCGATAATGACTGTTTAGGGTGAAAATTGTGAACTTGTCTAAACTAGGTCAAATACCACAATCTCCCCACTAAGCCATTGGGAGGACAAGGACTGAGCTTGTGGACAAGCTTCTAATCACTTTGTCTATCCCTTTTTCTTGTGTGGTTATGAAACCTAAGGCCCTAAGAAAGATTTTATCAAGTGTTTTCCTTTCAACCGAGTAAAACCCTAATTAGGCCTTAAATCTGGAAAATACAGAAATTGATGAAACAACTGGCAAAACTGATTGCAAAAATGCAGAGATAGGGTTCCAGAGGTTGTGCACCCAGATTTTGAGGGCCAATTGGACTAGGGCACCCACTCCAATGTCCTGAAAGTTTCTAAACATAAAAATCCTCTACATAGGGTGTCTAAGACTATTAAATGGCTTCCAGATCCTAACAATATCTCCTAGTTGGACTAGGGTGCCTGCTCCAATGTCCCGAAAGTGTCAGAATTCTGAAATCCAAAAGTCTGTCGCAACTGTATCTGTAATATCTTCTCTTATGTAGCTTCTTTCCATCAAAACTTACAAAACACGGTATGCACATACAAAAGAGAGAAGATGTTGTGGCTATATGGGAGCTTACCTCAGTCAAGCCCCATTTTTGGTATTCCTACCTCAACAATAGCCAAAGGAAAAGATTTACAGAAGTGTGTGCAAACCTAGCAATGTGTATGCAAAAATTCAAACCCTAGATGTCTCAATCAACGGAAGATCAACAACTTGCTTTGCATCAATAAACACAAACAACTTCACCTCAAGGAGATGAAAATAATGAAGACTTGCATGAACAAGAAGGCGAATCAGCAATGTTCGCAGAGGATATCCAAGCTTGTTGTTGGAGGCTTCAGCCCTTCTCCCAATCATGCAAAGGGTGTACAAACCCTAGGAAGAGCAAGATAGACTCAAGATCTTGTTTCCTAATCTCCATCCATTGTCTCCATGATAGCAAATACAAAATACTTTCAAGAGCTTCAACAAGTCACTGATCTTCAATAGCAATTGTAGCAGAGTTTTGACATCAACCTTGCATAAGAATTGTGTATGTTAAAATGATTTTCAAATGTCTTTTTATATCTAGCTTTAGGGAATTCAAATTTTGAAATAACATCTTGATATTGTGTGAAAACTGAGAATTTGAAAATGGGATCCCGAGGCACTTGGTAGGAGCCAACACACTACCAAAATTCAAAATTCCGTGAAACAAGGGAGGACTAGGGCGCGGGCGCCCAAGTCCTAGCCCCTAATTTCAGCTCAGATTTGCATTTTTGGGGGTCCTAGGGACCCAAATCTCAAATCCCCTTTCTAGGTTCTATCAATAAGTTACCTCAAAAAGTGAATAAACTGCTTCTAAACCTAGTTAATCAGGGTTTCGAGAAGACCGAAAAAGAAAAGGTTGAGAGGTCACCAAGAGTGAGGAGCTAAACCGAGGGAAATTGTGATGCAGAGGTAAGAGGACCAAAACTATCCTTAATAACATTAACAAATCAAAGAACTAATCCAATTGCTTTAGTCAGGTTGAAGAGAACATTAATACATATTTTTCTCCAATTTTCATGAAGATCCAATGGTAGGGGAGAAGGTTATGATTTTTTTTCCAAAACTACAAACCCTAGGTAGCGTTCAGACCTGCCCTCACCAAAATTACAATATCTCTCACAAAACTTAATGAAATTATACCAAACCAAAATAATTGTAAACTAGAAACACATATCTTTCCATCCATCTATTATATGCATCAATGTGAGGCTGTACCAGGCCGTACCATGCATATTTTCAGACTTTATTTTCAGAAAATTAAACTTTGCAGACCTACCCTCAGTAAAAATGCCATAACTTATTCAAATCTTAATAAAATTTGATGCAACAAAAAGAAATGGAAAGTAGACTCAATCTCTTTCCATCCATACCACATTCTAGTCATATAAAATTCGTACAAATCTATACCAATCTCTAAAACAACAATTTAACATTCAGAAATGCAGAAACAAGGGTATCTTTTATTGATATCACATCAAAATGTAACAACCCACATTCTCCAACCTTCTCCCCTCTACCTTCACAAATGGATATAAGGCCTTTTAAAGGCATTACATCATGACTCCTCACATTCCAACTGATTTCTAACTGCCTATCAATGCCTAGAACCAAAATGACCTTTCATATTCCAAGTTTGCATTATTTGCAACTTTACAATTTTGCATCATTTACACAAATTTGAACTTAGACCTCTCTTAGTGACTTTAATAAAAGGAAAAGTGAATTAATTTATCTCATTACATTGTTGAATCATCAAGTCCCTTGGAAATGTATCTGCAAAACAAAACTATCTTTTTCTATATTTCCTCTGTCTGTCTCTTCATCTTTAGCTTCAATCTTCTCAGCTTCAGGGTTCCAATCTTCACATCCATAGCTAGTGACCAACCAACCAGCAAAATCAAACAACTATCAACTTTAGCGCTTCTTCAGGCTCCTTCTACTCCCATCAGTGGAGTACTCTTCAGGCTGCAACATCAAGTGCTTCTTCAGTTAGGTATCCATCTCTCTACTGCTTCACAACACCAACTCACCAAACCATTCATCTCACCCAATAGCAGATCCTGGTGATGTACCTACCACTCTCTCCTCAGTGGTTTCTCTCTGCACCCTTACCCAGCCTAATCTCCATTGGATGCAGAGGTAGGAGGACCAAAACTATCCTCAATAACATTAACAAATCAAAGAACTAATCCAATTGCTTTGGTCAGGTTGAAGAGAACATTAATACATATTTTTTCTCCAATTTTCATGAAGATCCAATGGTAGGGGAGAAGGTTATGATTTTTTTTCCAAAACTACAAACCCTAGGCAGCGTTCAGACCCGTCCTCACCAAAATTACAATATCTCTCACAAAACTTAATGAAATTATACCAAACCAAAATAATTGTAAACTAAAAACACGTATCTTTCCATCCATCTATTATATGCATCAATGTGAGGCTGTACCATGCATATTTTCAAACGGTATTTTTATAAAATTAAACTTTGCAGACGTACCCTCAGTAAAAATGCCATAACTTATTCAAATCTTAATAAAATTTGATGCAACAAAAAGAAATAGAAAGTAGACTCAATACTATTTCCATCCATACCACATTCTAGTCATATAAAATCCATACAAATCCATACCAATCTCTAAAACAACAATTTAACATTCAGAAATGCAGAAACAAGGGTATCTTTTATTGATATCACATCAAAATGTAACAACCCACATTCTCCAACCTTCTCCCCTCTACCTTCACAAATGGATACAAGGCCTTTTAAAGGCATTACATCATGACTCCTCACATTCCAACTGATTTCTAACTGCCTATCAATGCCTAGAACCAAAATGACCTTTCATATTCCAAGTTTGCATCATTTGCAACTTTACAATTTTGCATCATTTACACAAATTTGAACTTAGACCTCTCTTAGTGACTTTAATAAAAGGAAAAGTGACTTAATTTATCTCATTACATTGTTGAATCATCAAAATTCAATCAAATTCCTATGAAAGCATCAATTTGTCAAGGTGCTCCTGCACCATACAACCAACCAACAAAGATTTCCAAGTCCCATGGAAATGTATCTACAAAACAAAACTATCTTTTTCTGCATTTCCTCTATCTGTCTCTTCATATTTAGCTTCAATTTTCTTAGCTTCAGGATTCCAATCTTCACATCCATAGCTAGTGACCAACCAACCAACAAAATCAAACAACTATCAAATTTAGAGCTTCTTCAGGCTCCTTCTACTCCCATCAGTGGAGTACTCTTCAGGCTGCAACATCAAGTGCTTCTTCAGTCAGGTATCCCTCTCTCTACTGCTTCACAACACCAACTCACCAAACCATTCATCTCGCCCAATAGCAGATCTTGGTGATGCACCTACCACTCTCTCCTTAGTGATTTCTCTCTACACCCTTATCCAGCCTAATATCCATTGGATGCAGAGGTAGGAGGACCAAAACTATCCTCAATAACATTAACAAATCAAAGAACTAATCCAATTGCTTTGGTCAGGTTGAAGAGAACATTAATACATATTTTTTCTCCAATTTTCATGAAGATCCAATGGTAGGGGAGAAGGTTATGATTTTTTTTCTAAAACTACAAACCCTAGGCAGCGTTCAGACCTGCCCTCACCAAAATTACAATATCTCTCACAAAACTTAATAAAATTATACCAAACCAAAATAATTGTAAACTAGAAACACATATCTTTCCATCCATCTATTATATGCATCAATGTGAGGCTGTACCAGGCTGTACCATGCATATTTTCAGACTGTATTTTTAAAAAATTAAACTTTGCAGACCTACTCTCAGTAAAAATGCCATAACTTATTCAAATCTTAATGAAATTTGATGCAACAAAAAGAAATGGAAAGTAGACTCAATACTCTTCCCATCCATACCACATTATAGTCATATAAAATCCATACAAATCCATACCAATCTCTAAAACAGCAATTTAACATTCAGAAATGCAGAAACAAGGGTATCTTTTATTGATATCACATCAAAATGTAACAACCCACATTCTCCAACCTTCTCCCCTCTGCCTTCACAAATGGATACAAGGCCTTTTAAAGGCATTACATCATGACTCCTCACATTCCAACTGATTTCTAACTGCCTATCAACACCTAGAACCAAAATGACCTTTCATATTCCAAGTTTGCATCATTTGCAACTTTACAATTTTGCATCATTTACACAAATTTGAACTTAGACCTCTCTTAGTGACTTTAATAAAAGGAAAAGTGACTTAATTTATCTCATTACATTGTTGAATCATCAAAATTCAATCTAATTCCTATGAAAGCATCAATTTGTCAAGGTGCTCCTGCACCAAATTGTACCATTCCATATAGGAGGACAATTTTTGACGTTACATTTAGCCCCCACTTTAGTGGCCATATGACACTACGTGGTGCAGGATCACTAAGGAGATCTCCATTTATCTTACATTGTTAATGTTTGCTTTGATGTTCATGATGTTGTAATAAGGTCTTGGAAGACCATCCCCATGTTTGTAATAAGGACCATGTCCAAAAGTCATCATGTTGCTGTCATGGTTGAGGTAGTCATAAAGATTCATGTTTGTAAGCCTTTCTAAGGCATGTAGGGAGGTGTCAAGAGGTCTAGTACCTTTTCAAAGGCTTATTTGTCTTGTAATAATGTTTGGAAACTTTGTAAACTCTAAAAACTCAAGAACCACCAGCTAATTCATGTAATTAGGAGCAGAAAATGACAGACATTGGTTATTCGGTGGTTACAGGGTAGTTTCACACCCTCCCATCAATCTAACCTACCCAAACTACCTTCTTTGGATTGAATGAAGGCCTTTTTAAACTTTTCAGAGGTGCATTACAATGTAAGGAAGAGTTGGAAGTGATTGGAGGAGATAATAAAGAAGTTACAACAATTTTCTGCCCATTTTTCTAGTAAATTTGCTACTACAGGTTGTACTATCCTGTTGTACGGATGAGTTACTGTACCTGGTCATCATCATCTAAAAGAGGGGTGAGTCTACTATCAAATTCTTTTTTTTTGAAGGTTTGAAGCAATTGTATTGCAAAGTTACAGGCATTTTTCTGAAAGTGGGTGTAGAACCCTCATCTAGGGTTTTGTTTACAAATTCCTTGGTTCCAACCATTCCACTGATGTAGACCTATAGAAAATTAGTGGAATGGATAGGGAAGAGTTCATTTCAATGTTTTCCATGAGTTTTGGTGGTAGGGAATTGGATTTGATGAAGTTGTTGTGAAGAAACCTAACATCCTCATGTGTTAGGTGTTGTGTAGAAGCCTAGTGAGGAAACATCAATAGCCATAAACTGTGCAGTCCATTGTAGAGTCTTAAAACACTAAAAATCCTTTGTTTTGACATGCCCCCAAGATGTTCAAATGGTTGATTGAACACTGTGATCAAGTTTGAGGGTGGTTACTTTGCAAAACAGGCCTAATTGGCCATAGGCTACAAGGGGAGCAGTTATAGGTTAGACCATATAGTCCAAAACAAGGTCAACCCAAATTGACATATGTTGAAGGCAATCCAAAAGGGTATATTAGGATTGTCTAAGATTTAAGTTTGCAGACTTGTGTCAAAAATTATTGCTGATTGTTCCTATTTTGAGGGCTACAAGGAGTTTAGTGGCTTAAAGAAGGAAGTCCCAAGTCCAAGCTTGTCAAGCCTTAGCCAATGGTTTGGATGTGTCCTATGAAGTGCCAAAAAATCCTTTACATGATGGTTTCAAGGAAACTAACTGTTGTTCCCACTTTTTCATGTTGCTCCATGAGTTAGGATCTTGAGTGTCCAAGGAAGGCCTTACCAATCTATGGAATCCTCAAACTATCATAAGTCCTCTACATCACTACGTGCATATGCAACTAAAGGAAAGTAAATACATCAATCATGAAAAGGATACCCAAAAGGATATTGTAGAGGAAGCCGAAGTGTTGTCGCCGAAAAGGAAGGAGCCCCCAAGTCTGCAATCCTACAAGACCACAAAGTTAAGAACCGCAACCTACAGAGGAACACTGGTTAGAGAAATCAAAACCAAATCACCTATAACCACCACCAATGAGTCAGTATCAAAAATTCTAAGGGGGTTGAGTGATGGGAAAGGAGGAAATCGAGGGAGATATATGCCCCCCCTTGTTTCTGTTTGCTTAGTCTGAGAGTAGAAACAAGGAGATATCCATGCATGTCGATTTCAAGGGAAATGTGTTGTGAGGGTCATTTGAAGAGACAACGCTCAAACATAACACATTGGGGAAGAAAGAGAGTGGAACCCAAATTTCAATGCAAGAAACGACACTGAAATTAGAGTTCGACAGCTCGAAAAAAGGGCTCAAGAGTGAAAAAGCACACTTTTGCACCTAGTTAGGGATAGGAATTCTCACTCACTTACTTTATGTAAAAGGGAGTTATCACTTATCACTAACTCATTTTGTTTCTTGTCATTTCAAAGAGAGAGGAGGAGGAAAATGGAGAACGACCATGCTGAGCTAACATCCATATCATCCACCACGACTGGAGATGCTCCGAGCCTGAGTGGCAGAGAGACGTTTTGAGGCCAAGGTAGGGTCTTGATCTAATTATTCTGTCATCTTTCATTTCTTTCACATTTATCAGTGTTTATGCCAAGAGGGGAAGGTGGACAGGTGTCCCAGATAGGGGTGTCCGGGTCCACCTAGGGCGCCAGAGTCTCTCTGGAGTGCCCTAGTCCCACAGGAGCTCCAGTGTCCTTCTAGGGCACCCTAGTCTTCCTAGGGCGCCCTGGTCCATAGAGGACACAGTTTCTAGGCATAGGCACTCTTGTTCAGTTTTTGATAGCTTACTTTGATTTCTAGAGGGGATTCTAATATTCTTGCTTGCTTTTCGATCTGTAGGATGTTCCTGAGATGCGTGAGCACACAGGTGGTCATCTGATGGCACTTCTACGAGAGCGTGCTAGCATTTTGACTACCATCGAGAAGGAGCATTTACAGACAGTAGGCCTATGGTGGGTATTTGAGATGCCCACAATCAGATTCCACTACGCTATGCTTATGGCGTTGCTGGAGAGATGGGATGCAGATACCTCCACATTCCACTTACCGACGGGTGAGATTACCACCACACTAGAGGATGTGTATAGGAACCTTCAACTACCAGTCAGAGGAGACACAGTGAGGATTGTTGGACATCGCTCAGCAGATTATACCCATGAGAGTCAGTTGTATTGATTGGGTCACACTGTTTCATAGGCAGAGCGAGGACATATTCAGCTCCGTTTGCTAGAGCAGGGTTGTAGAGACATTCCCTTACTATGGAGGATCATGATTGTCATAGTCACATTAGCCATCGTACCAAATGGATGAGGTACTCACCTTCATGAGGGTCTCATTCATACTATCAGAGCAATGGAGGAGCATCAGACTGTCTACGCATGGGGGTACAGTATGCTTGCGCACCTATATCATGATTTAGGGTGATATGTCCACTACAAGATGCATAGTCTGATGGTCTGCACATTATTATAGGTTTGGGCCTTTGAGCACATTAGGTGCACATGACCAGTGGGTTTTCCTATAGAGGCAGCATTCACCCATCTGCGTGTCTATGCCTATCCATTGGTCAGGTGTTGGAGGCACGGCAATCTGCTATACTAAAGAGTAGTATTTGACAGATTACAGCCTGGTGACATCATCTAGAGACCATATCGTGGCTACATCAGATGGCCTGGCCAATAGAGGTAGTTAGCTAGGATGCAGAGGGATCGACTAATGGCCGGTCACCTCAGTCATACCGTATCTTGGTTCTACTATGACAGGGTAGCGCGATAGTTCAGACAGATATAGGATGTTCCCATAGTTCGTCTGAGCCATGCACATGCAGCTCGGAGCGCATCCAGGGCCAATACCGTCCAACAGCTGACGATAGCAGACATGCCACTTAGGGACAATGAGGGTCCTGAGGATGCCGAGCCAGTGTCAGACATAGATGGTGTCAAGTCTACCTAAGCATATCAGACCTGGTGGCACATAACAAGGCCTGCACCTATCTTTCCACCCGGGCACCCTACAGAGGATGCTTGACCTTGGCTCGGTCACGCTAGTGACATAGGGGCAGAGGACGATGTCAATGACTTCGCGGGATGCTACAATCTCGAGGAGGATGAGGATGAATATGAGGAGGTCCCATCACAGTACATCTTCAAAGCGAGATCGTGACAGAGCCAGCAGGAGGTGGACACTGACAAGGAGCCCGAGTCGAGACCACGGTCGAAGGCTCATGGTCCTGCACCTGTAGATGATGTGAGGCCTAGTCAGAGAGAGAAAGGGGAGAGTAGTAGGTTTGTGCCCCCAGCTGCAAATCAGATAGCAGAGCTCATCACACCATCAGTGATCTAAGATCCATCCTAGTGAGATGGAGATCCAGGTTAGGTTTGATTTATTAGTTTATGTTTTGTATAGTTTATTATTTGTGATTTTATATGGGAGTCTAACATCTATCTCATCCTTTGTTTTGCAGTTGGGACTTATGCATGGAGAGACTTTGTGAGTCACGTCATAGGACACATAGTACCGATAGATGCCTCAGAGCAGCGAGTGTGGGCAAGTTATTCACCACGATCATCTGTTCGGTGACATGCTGAGATATTTATGCCTATTGTCAGATACATGACTACTACAGAGGCCATGCTAGAGTAGTCTGCACGAGAGAGAGAGGAGTTTCGACATAGAGCTGAGCATACCAAGGCTAAGCTCAGGGCATAGCAAGAGTGGACGATAGCGGTTCCTACATTAGAGGGAGAGCCAGCTGTCAGTGAGTTCTTACTGTGGGAGGTCTAGCAGGGAAGAGCTAACAGAGACAAGGTTCAAGTCGAGAGAGACCGGTATCAAAGGATGTACCAGGAGGCACATGATCAAATGATAGAGATGAGAGGTGAGATCAGGGGGTTACAATCACGAAGCGTCTCTAGGAGTCATTTGCGATCCGTAGCCACACATGGTCAAGCTTCTATCACTCGTACACCACGAGGGCTTGAGGGTACTGGCGATCGAGGCTCAGCTATGTGATATATATGTTTTAGGCACTATGACATCCCATTTTGTCTTGAGGGATAATCAATTTAGATGTATACATGAAACTGATATATATATATAGATATATATATATATATAGATATATATATATATATAGATATATATATATATATATATAGATATATATATATATAGATATATATATATATAGAATATATATATATATATGATGTTTGTTTCTTTTTATCTATGTGTAATGGCTTTTGATCTATCACATGTGATTTTTATAAAATGCAACTAGTGATGATGTCTAAATGCTATAATTAATACTATTGTGATAGACTGATAATTCTAAAAAGAATATGTAGTAACAAGCACAATGATTAATCATTTTACACATACAATTATTTTCATGCTATATTCAGTTAATACAAAAGTGATCTAAGCAATTACGACTCAAACATGATACAACAATGATCAATTGAACAAAGATATAATGTCAAATGAATTAAGAGAAAATAGTAATAGCTTGTCGAAATTGAAGCTAATCTATGTGCTAAATTAGCTTAGGAACATTTAACATTAGATCTCAAGCATAAAATCTTTTGAGGTGTGCTACGTTAATAGGTTCTTTAAGCGGCGTACCTTGTTCATCGGCTAATTTATATGCTCTACATCCAAAGGTTTCAGTGATTATATACGGTCCAAGCTAATTAGGGCTGAACTTACCTTTTTTGCCCAGGCGGTGCATTTATGTTGCGTTGATTTTCATAAAAAACCAAGTCCTCAATGTTGAATAAATGATGTATGAGTTGTGCATTATAGGCTCATTGTATACCTTTGTGATAAGCCTTGAGATGTTCAAGAGCGTTGATACATCTTTCATCAAGCATTTCAAGTTCCTGTAATCTTTTCTCTCGTTCTATGTCATCATCCATGATATCTCTTAGAGAGATTCGCAAGGAAGGAATTTCTAGCTCAAAGGGCATTATTGCATCTACGCCATAGACAAGGTTATACAGTGTGTTACCTATAGCCGTTCAGATACTTGTTCTGTAAGCCCATAAGGCATAGGATAATTGTGTATGCCAATCTTTTTGATGTTTATTAACAGTTTTCCACAAAATCTGTCTAATAACCTTGTTTGAAGCTTCTACTTGGCTGTTTGATTGAGGATAATAAGGCGTAGAGAAGCGATGTTGTATATGATATTTTTTGAGGAACTTTTTCACATCCTTATTCTTAAATGGTGTACCATTGTATGTAACCAAGGAGGAAGGTATTCCAAATCGAGAAATTATGTTATCTTGTATGAATCAACATATTACATCAGCGGTCGTGGATCACAAAGGGACCACCTCAACCCATTTTGTAAAATAATCAATAGCAGTAATGATAAACGTATGTCCTTAAGAGGAGGGCGGGGAAATTTTACCAATTAGATCCAAACCCCAGATAGAGAATGACCATGGTGACACCTGGGCACAAAGCTCTTGAGTGGGATCATGGATTAGGTGTTTATGTTGTTGGCATTGTGGGCATCTCTTGACGTAAGCAAAGGAATCTTGTTCCATATGCTGCCAATAGTACCCCATATGTAACAATTTTTGCACCAATTATTTTCCACCAAAATGCCCTCCACAAGCACCAGAGTGAGCTTCTTCTAAAGCTATCAGAATCTCTAAATTGCTTAAACATCAGAGTAAAACACCATTATAACTTTGTCAGTACAAGACATTTGATAATATGATGTATCGCACTGCTAGTTTGCATAAACGGAGTCGGGCATTCTTAGATGTTGAATCAGGGATGGTTCCATCATGTAGATAGTTGAATATGTAGGAGAACCATTCATCTGTGTATGTATTACCACATAGTTTTGAATTTTCCACTATAGGGTCATCGATTGTTGGTATCTTAAGATTATGAACAACAAAGTAAATTCCTCAAGAGAACCATCAGGGGATATAAGGGAAGCTACGCTTGCCATTGCATCTGCATGCCGGTTATCTTTCCTGGGAATGGTGTCGATTGAATATGATTTGAATTGTTTTAAGAGAGATAATACAAACTCACGATACTGAGATAACTTATCATGCTTAGTTTGATACAATCCCATGATTTGTTTAACAACCAATTGAGAATCTCTGTATATTGTAATGTTTTTGATATTAAGAGCCAAGGCTGCACGAAGTCCCGCAATGAGTGCTTCGTATTTGGCTATATTGTTTGTGCATAAGAAATCTATGTGGTAAGATAAGGGAATCAGCTTGCCAATGGGGGGTATCAATATAACACCAGCCCCGGAGCCAGTTCGACATTTTGATCTGTCAAAGTAAAGTTCCCATTTTTCATCTGTAGAGATTGTTATAATCTATTCAATAGGAAATGCATTGACATTTTGTATAGGAAAGGGAGAGGGAGATTCAGCTAACTAATCGGCGATCACTTGTCCTTTAATTGCTTTTTGTGAAATAAAATTGAGATCAAATTCTGTCAACAACATGACCCATTTAGCAAGACGACCTGATAACTCTGTTCTTGTGAAGAGATGTTTCAAAGGATCAAATTTTACCATTACATGCACTTTACCATTTAAAAGATAGTGTCTAAGCTTTTGAGTGGCAAACACTAAAGCTAAACAATGCTTCTCTATAGATGTGTATCTAACCTCATAATCGAGAAAAGTACGGCTGATGTAATAAACAACACATTCTTTGCCTTCAGCATTATGTTGTGCTAACAAAGCTGCTAGGGCATTGTTAGATGCTGAAATGTATAACAAAAATGGTTTATCAGAAATAGCAGAATGCAAAATAGGCATATTAGCTAAGTAATCCTTTAAGTCATCGAAAGCTTTTTGGTATTCTGAATTCTATTGAAAATGAGAATCTTTCCTTAGTAATTGCGTAAAGGGGCGAGTCCTATCCACAAGTTGTGAAACAAATCGGCAGATGGCCTGTATCTTTCCCTACAAGCTATGAAGTTGAGATATGTTCTTAGGTATTGGTATATTAACAATCGCATCTATCTTCTTTGTATCGACTTCTATACCTCTATTTGAAACAATAAATCCCAGTAACTTTCCACTGTCTACGCCAAAAACACACTTTCAGGGATTCAATCGCATATTATATTTTCGTATGTGTTCAAATATTTCTCAAAGATTTGTAACATGATCCTTACGATGGATAGACTTTGCTAGGATGTCATCAACGTAATCTTCTAAGATATTGTGCATATAATCATGAAAAATAAGAGTCATTGCATGTTGGTAAGTAGCTCCTGCATTCTTAATTCCAAACGGCATGACTACCCAACAAAATGTACCCCAAGGTCTTATAAAGGTTGTTTTATACTGATCGAGAGGATTTATAAAGATTTGATTATATCCTGAAAATCCATCCATGAAAGACAGTAATTCATGTCCAGCTATGGAATCAACAATCATATCGATATTAGGAAGCAGAAATCATCTTTCAAAGATCCCAAATTTAAATCTTTGAAATCTGTGCACATTCTTATACGACCATCGGGTTTAGCGATGACAACAATATTCGAGATCCACGGAGAGTAATCAATAGGTCTAATAAAGCTAGCTTGTAGGAGTTTCTCTATTTTAGTTTTAACAATCAAAGCAATCTTACGAATCTTTTGTTTGAAAGGCTTAACATCTAGTTTCAAGACAATATTGTGTGTTACGATCTGAGGATCTATACCAGGCATGTCTAAATAATTCCAAGTGAATAGTTCTAAGAACTCAGTCAACAGTTTAGTCATTTCTTCTTTTTCTTATGCATTTAAACAATCACCAATAGGGATAACTTTTTTAGGGTCATCCTTATCCATAATGACATCAATAGTCTTTCCGTTAAGGAGAGTACTATGGTCTGGGGGATTGTAAGATTGTAATTATTCTTCCAGTTCTTCACTATGCTCTAACATAGCAATTATTGTGCTAGTAGTCTTTCCAAAATATGCATCATTGTTTAAATTATAAGGTAGGCCACGTTTATGGTGATAACGAGGAATACCATCATAGGCACCTAAGATTCCATTATCGCTTCATCTGCCATAAATACATCCAAAGGAATTGATCCTTGAGGATAATTGATATCAATCATCTCAGGGAATATCAAACTAAGTGTTGATATTGTATTCACATTTAGAGTAGGTCGTTTGTGGGCTTTGGATTCCCTAAAAGGATTATATCCAATGCCATTTGAACAATGTCGTGAAGCAGATTCTATAGGGACTTTGATTCCTTGTTGATTTATACCACAACCATTACCCTACATAGTCACAATTTTTGTAAAGGATTCGGAATCCTCTGCCATAAAGAGAGACCATTTCTTTAGAGGAAGGCGAAGCTTCATAAGTTTCATAATCTGTAGTATAACTAGGAGTATTATCCTTATTTGTCACCAAAGGAGTCTTATGTTTGTCATTTGAAGCATGTGACGTGATCAATGCAATATTTGATGTTTCAGGGATGGTTTCTAAGTTTATATTCTCCTGTGGAGGAGGATGCAAAATCTAGTAAACCCCAGTCATCTCCAACAAATGAATTTGATTGTTCAGACTCTTGCATAACACTTTTAGAGGCAAGAGGAGCTGATGGATTAGCTTTCAGATTGTTTAAACTCTTAGGACAAATAGCATGCTTATGCACTTCCATTTGCAAACAATTATCAGGTTCAGGATCTGAATGGATAGTATGCAGTTTACCTTTAAATATAAACTTAATCGATCGGTGTAAAGTAGAAGGAACTACTCCTAGTGCATGTATCCAAGGTCTACCAAGAATCATGTTATAAGATAGAGAACAAGGCATCACATGAATCAAGGTAGGCACAATCATAGGTCCTACTTGTATAGGTACCGTTATAGTGCCCACGGATTGTCATCCAACATTATCAAAGCCATGGATACGTAGTGATTCCAGTTTGATGATAGATATATCAATCTTAACTTTATGCAGTAAATCAATGCCACAAACATTAAGGGCTGACCCATTATCAATCATAACTCTCTTAACTAATGTTTTGTTGATTGTAATAAAGATAACCAAAGGATCATATTGATTCTGAACCTCAAGAGATGGTAATTCATGTTGTTGAAACAAAATATCTATTTTTGTTGCATGCATACAATCTAGTAAAGTGGAAACATCATTTGGTTTAACAGCAGGAGGAACTATCACCTTTTGTAAAGCTTCTTGAAGCATTCCATGATAAGTAGGTGAAGTTTGTATAAGTTTCCAAAGAGATATCTTTGCAGGAGTAGCATGGAGCTGCTCTACAAGATCATATTCTTTACCACTTTTATATGTTAAATGAGGTGCTTGAGGAAGCATAGGTTGAGAAGGTAGTAAAGATATTGGAACACTTGTGTGTTGTGTATTTTGTTTGTTATTTTGAGTACTATATGCATGAGCAACCACATTATGATTGGTTTGTTGAGAATCTTGTTTTGCTAGTTGTTTAGCATAATCATAAATGTGATCAAGAGGTCAAGAAGAAGATACAAGACCTTTAACAACAAGCACAGGTTTAGAGGGTGGTTGAACCACATTTGTACATAAAGTGAGTCCCACAATTTTTAGTTTTTCAATCTCTTCTTTAGGTTTAGGAACATAAATTGCATTTACAAATTTTTGAAATAGTGACGACTTAGAGGCCATAATGGAATGTTCAATCGAGATAAAGTCCTCGAGGGCTTCATCTAACATATTGAAATCATCACGAATAAATGGCTCATCATAAGCATGAAAATCTTGCAAAAAGTAATTTGACATTTTAACATGCTCTATTTAAACCAAGATTTACATGCACAATGATGGCCTTCAAAATACAATTTCCAACAATAATTGATAATTTCCAACTCTTTTAGTGAAAAGATAAAGAATGTGATCCACAATTTAACATTTGCAATTTCACTAAAGAGGCTTTTCAATGCAATTATGCTCTAGAATAGCAAATTATTTCAGATCTGAAGTTTAAAAGGATGTAAATTCTTTAAAGCCTGGGTTCACCAAAATGATTAGGGTGAAAATTGTGAACTTGCCTAAACTAGGTCAAATACCACAATCTCCCCACTATGCCATTGGGGGGACAAGGACTGAGCTTGTGGACAAGCTTCTAATCACTTTGTCTATCCCTTTTTCTCACGTGGTTATGAAACCTAAGGCCCTAATCAAGATTTTATCAAGTGTTTTCCTTTCAATTGAGTAAAACCCTAATTATGCCTTAAATCTAGAAAATACAGAAATTGATGAAACAACTGGTAAAACTGATTGCAGAAATGTAGAGATAGGGTTCCAGAGGCTGTGCACCCAGATTTTGAGGGCTAGTTGGCCTAGGGCACCCACTCTAATGTCCTAAAAGTTTCCAAACATGAAAATCCTCTACATAGGGTGCCTAAGACTATTAAATGGCTTCCAGATCCTGAAAATATCTCTTGGTTGGACTAGGGCACCCACTCTAGTGTCCTAAAAGTGTCAA
Organism: Cunninghamia lanceolata; assembly: GCA_027924645.1. Classification (NCBI taxonomy): domain Eukaryota; kingdom Viridiplantae; phylum Streptophyta; class Pinopsida; order Cupressales; family Cupressaceae; genus Cunninghamia; species Cunninghamia lanceolata. The sequence goes on along the minus strand of BSBN01000178.1, from coordinate 3,055,920 downwards.
AATTTTGAAATCTAAAAGTCGGGCGCAACTGTATCTGCAATATCTTCTCTTCTGTAGCTTCTTTCCATCAGAACCTGCAAAACATGGTCTGCACATACAAAAGAGAGAAGATGTTGTGGCTATATGGGATCTTGCCTCAGTCAATCCCCGTTTTTGGTATTCCTACCTCAACAATAGCCAAAGGAAAAGATTTACAGAAGTGTGTGCAAACCTAGAAATGTGTATGCAGAAATTCAAACCCTAGATGTCTCAATCAACAAAAGATCAACAACTTGCTTTGCATCAATAAACACATACAACTTCACCTCAAGGAGATGAAAACAATGAAGACTTGCATGAACAAGAAGGCAAATCAGCAATGTCCGCGGAGGATCTCCAAGCTTGTTGTTGGAGGCTTCAACCCTTCTCCTGATCATGTAAAGGGTGTACAAACCCTAGGAAGAGCAAGATAGACTCAAGATCTTGTTTCCTAATCTCCATCCATTGTCTCCATGATAGAAAATACAAAATACTTTCAAGAGCTTCAACAAGTCACTGATCTTCAATAGCAATTGTAGCAGAGTTTTGGCATCAAGCTTGCATAAGAATTGTGTATGTTAAAATGATTTTCAAATGTCTTTTTATATCTAGCGTTAGGGAATTCAAATTTTGAAATAACGTCTCGATATCACGTGAAATTTGAGAATTTAAAAATGGGATCCGGAGGCACTCGGCAGGAGCCAACACCTCGCCAAAATTCAAAATCCCATGAAATAAGGGAGGACTAGGGCACGGGCGCCCAAGTCCTAGCCCCTAATTTCAGCTTAGATCTGTATTTTTGGGGGTCATAGGGACCCAAATCTCAAATCCCATTTTTGGGCTCTATCAATAAGTTACCTCTAGTCAATCAGGGTTTGGGAAGGCCGAAAAAGAAAAGGTTGAGAGGTCACCAAGAGTGAGGAGGTAAACCGAGGGAAATTGTACCATTCCATACAAGAGGACAATTTCTGACGTTACAATGACATCATTGTATTGGTGCTCCAAACTATACCATATAACTCTAGAGAAGGCATTCTAAGGTCTAAATATAGGGAACCTAGGTTAGTTTAGACTAACAATGTGAGACTCGTGATCAAATTACAAGTGATTTGGGCCAATTAACAAGAGAGGGCAACTCTTCTACACTTTTGGCTCTATAGCGCCAATGAGGGTACTCCTAGAGACATTTTAGGATAATTAAAGAGAAAGGAAGAATAAATTGGTCACACAACTTAGCTACACCATTTGCATAAGGATATTTTAAATATATGTCATTGAACACCCCTTGTATTGGTTTATTGGTCTTCTAAACCCAAAGATCTCTTGACAAGCATATTACTATCTAGTTAAACATGCAACTAGAGATGAAAAATATAATTTATATCCCAAATGTGATATGATTTACAATATCATACTTCATGTATAACCCTTGAAAACCTAAAATTGTATAACCCTCTAAATATAGCTAATAAGTGAAGGCTCTTAAAACAAATTATAGAAGTAGGTCATTGAACTTATACAATATGCTAAGACACTACTATGTTGATATTTAAAGAATAGAGGATGTATTCATTTGAAAGTAGGACCAATTTCCAAAAGGACCAATGCCTTAGTCCATTGGTGATAGATTCAAGACCTAAAGACAAGTATAAACATATATGTAAATCTAAGCATAAAAGATAGATATGAATCAATTCAAAATAAAGAGCTAAATTTACATTTCAAATTCTATCAATTTAGCGATAACTTCATTTAAATGCAATTCATAAACTTCAAGAAAATTTTACATGAACAAATATTCTTTAACAATCCATAGATGATCAATGAAACCCCATATAATATAATGAAAATTTTTACATTAGCTATGATAGAAGATTAATCAAAATAAAAAATAGACCAACAAAAGGGGCACATATATGAATTTTTTGATATCTTCTATGACACAAGACTAATTGAAATTGATAACAAACTAGTAAATGTGGCCCATAGATGAATCTGTAACCCCCTAAAAATTTTGGCCTCTATGGAGACATGAGAGGAATTTTGCTTGCAAGCACCTTCTTCATATTTTACTTGCAAGAACCTTCCCCATTTTTACAACAAAAAAAACACAAGAGTTTACAGTTGAACTAAGAATTTGACCCCAGAAACATATAAGACTAGAGGATACCTTATTCCAATTTTTTTATCGATGAATGGGGAATTTTTAGCCTGGCCCTTCCAGGTTAGATGAATCACTTTTGACTGAAGCTATGAACAGGTGAGGCCACAACACGGGGGACCTCATCCCCTAGAATTAACACCTTGCATGAACACCTGCATTAATGCTGAAGGTTCAAACCTGCGAGCTCATTGGCCCAATGAAGGCCCACTGCTTATGAACACAACAACCCAGTGAAGACACAAATCTTGTGAGCACATTAGCCTAGCGAAGGCGCAATGCCTGCAAGCTCTTTTTCCCAACGGGGGTTTGAAACCTAGTGGCCACCACTACAACTGAGTGACTTAACTGCCAAACCATGCCCTTAATGACTACCTTATTCCAAGTTTTAATAGAAAATATCCAACCCTAATTCCATGGAGAGAACATATATTTATACCCAATGATTCTACCAAGATCATATACACAACTAAAACCTATTGTAATGCATTACACTTAAGAAATCACATCCTCATTAAATCTATTGCAACAACCTCTTTGTTGAAGCATTCACTTCCATAAATCACATAGCACACCCATTCAAATATGTCGTGATAATTCCAATCCCTAGTAGACCTTAATTATGATGCTCATATCACTTGCATAGTAGGACATTCTCTTGGATTGAATTTTCTTACAAACATAAAGAAATCTTTCTCATATCCCCATGCATGGTGTTTACAAAGACATAATTTACTTGATTTCTAGCACATGGACTTAATTTTTGGTAGGTCACCCATACTCTAAAATCTAACTCCACTTTTGGTTTCCATAGCTAGTATGGACATGACTTGATTCTCATTAATTCCCTCAAGTACCTAATTTTCAATCAAAGACATGGAACCAAAATCATATCTACCCCTACTATAACCACCCATTGCATCACCATAATACATTTAAATTGTCCTCACAAAGTTCTTTATCAACTAGGTGATTAATACCTTCCCTTTCTCAACTTAATTTACATCCAAAATGTTCCTTCACCAAATCTAATATGCCATTACATTTCATTTGAAATCTTGGAAACATCCTATTAGTTAAATTTTGTTATCTTCACTCTCAATCAATGGTTCATATTAAGCCTTTTAGATTAATGATTGAAAGTAGTTGATGGGCCGTTAAGATGTTTGTAGTTTAATGATCCAACCCATGTAACAATTGCCAAGTGTCTATCTACTACTCCTCTAAACTCTTTTACTTCACAATCCATAATAAAGTAATAGGATTTTTCCACATATAATATTTAATCAATCACAAGCCTCTAAGAGATCAAACAATTCTATAGAGACTAGATTCTTGTGACACATAGCACCATTAATAGTTGACGAGCCCTCAAGATAGTAGAACATACATGGCAAGGAGGTAGCACTAAATAGTCTATGGGCTCACTGTACTTTCATTCAACCAATGGCTTGGATCTCCATTAGCACCTTCAAAAAGGCCTTTTGGAATGCATGCAAGTCATTAATTAATGCTAACCTATTTAATCTTGGAATTAGAGGCCATGTAGATGTAACTTGTTTCAAAATTTTCCTAGATGCACTCTTCTTTGTTGATTGGTTCTAACTAATGACTACTATTGGCCAAGGAGGGTGCATGCAGTTGTTAGTGAATGGGGCAATGTGTGCCACAAGATTAGATTGATCGACAATTGTCATTACTTGAAATTTTTGTACGATACTATTAGTAGATGAAATAATGTGTGCCCTTGGATTAGATCTGATCAATGGCCATTAACGTCTTTCACTTGATGATTCCATGAACAAATCCTCTACCACTATACCTTGTAATGTGGATCATTTACCACAAGCTCAACAAGAAACCAACACATCAACATCCTTTTTAAAATAACTCCATAGTGGATGTACACTATATTGATGATATGGATTCCTTTGGTGGTTATGTAAGTTAACATTTTACTAGTAAATCCAATCACCAGACAAACAATAATAAGTAACTTAAGTTATAGGTAACTACCAATATGAATAACCAACAAAATATAACCAAAAGGCATGGACCAAGGCAAAGTTCAACCATTCTTAATGTTTTTGAACTAGACTGCCATGGATGTGCAAAGTTCAACTAAGGTAGCAAAGAAGAAAGATTCACATGGAGCAAGATGGTTTTTTGTTGGATCTCCTTCTCATTTAGTGCACACTAGCTCTTATTGAATCATTTATTATTCATGAATTATGTCACTTCTAAATTTTATAATTCTAACATGACCGTTTGTAATTAAAATTGGGAAATCTATAAATATTCAAATTTGTTATTGTACAACTACTAGAAACTCTCAACAATTTTATCCCTTAATTTTTCTACAATCTAGTTCTTTGTTTCTAGTCTGAGTTATGTTAATCAAAAATTAATGTTATTGTAGCTAATATGAGTTTTCTCTTGTGATTAACCAATTAATATACTTCAAGGATTACAATGTTCTTGCATTCAAATTATTTCAACATTAGTTGTTCTATGAATGGTTTTTAGATTCTCTCCCAAGATTCTTTGATGTCAATGATGAGTGTTCTAATTAATAGACTCGTCTCTTTCTCCCTAACCCTTCCGTTTTTTTTGAAATAATGCATAGAGTGGGCTAGTTTAGGATTAAAGTAGGAATTTAGTCTATAAAAGCACAAGTTTATTTTTTATGATTAATATAGTTAATTTGGATTACATTTATTAGTCTTAAAGAAGAACAAATCTAGGGGAGGAGTAGACTAAGTAACAAGTAAGATACCATCATGTATTAGAAATCCCAAGATTTAACCAACATCCTCTTGTTTATAATAACTTATTTTAACCTCTTAGTAGGAATCTTGAGTGTTGAGGAGTAAAATCTCTTTCAAGAGAGAACAAACTTACTCCCTAATTTATTGTGTCAAAAGACACGTAAATGGAAGGAGTGAGCATTAAGAAGTATTGTTGGTGCATATTGGCTATGGGCATGTCTACCCTAAGCTATTGGACTAAGTAAATGTATTTTCCCTTATCCAATGTACACAACAAGTAGGAGAATGTTAGGTTATGTGTGGTGTAAACCTTGTAAAATTAATATTTCCATTTGGAAAAGCAATGTGGAGTGCACTTTCCCAGAAGGAATAATAATGGGTTACACTTTTTGGCCAAACTTGACATTGAAATCAACATTTTGAACTAAATCTTCACTTTCTAACACCTATAACTGCTAAACCATTAGGAGTTTGAAGATAATGTGAACTAGTGATTTGTGAGATTTTGTTTGTAGATTCTAAATATTTTTTTCTTAAAAATTTGGAGTTAAATTGTAAAAAAATTTGCATCTCCTTTGATAACTAGTTTTTAATAGTAAACAACATTTTTTTAAAGTGATGTGTATTCTGTAGCACATAACTTTTTTTCTACAATGGATAAAATTTTGATTATTTTGAATTTAGATTTGTAAGACCGATATATAGGGCATGCATTTGGTTTCTTAATGTTTTGTTGAATATATTTTTTTTAATTAAGTTTTGAAGTCAAACCAATTATAATTTAGACATAGGTGTATTCCATAAAACATAACTTTTTTTGTATGTATCAAAATTCAATTTTTTTTTTGTTGAAACAAGGACATCAATGCCTATGACATAGATATTTTTTAGAATTTTTTTTCACTAATTTACTAATTTTCCATGTGTGTAGAACAGAGAATTTGATGTTTGGTGAAAAACCTACATTCACAAGAAATAAAAAATAAATATAATAATCAAGTTAAATATATTTAAAATTATACTTTTTGGGAAGCTTATAATAAGGACTACATACTTATAAAACATAAATTTTAAATGAATTCATTTGATCCCTCAAAAGGTAAATCAAAAGTGGTTTTTTATTAGCATTTTGATAGGTGTAGAGGAGACTCCATTAAAGGTATGGTTTAAAACTAGTGGGGTTCTATCCAAGGGGTTTTGATCAAACCCTCTTCAATTAAAATCCTTTAAATGGAATCTTTCGAGGCTTAAAGCATTATATTTTCTAAAAATATGTGATTTCAACAAAAATCAGGATGTCCCAGAAAGTGTAACCCATTATTGTGGCAGCACCCAAGTATTGTTGGTGCAGATTGGCTATGGGCATGTCTACCCTAAGCTATTGGACTAAGTAAATGTATTTTCCCTTATGCAATGTATACAACAAGTAGGAGAATGTTAGGTTATGTGTGGTGTAAACCTTGTAAAATTATTATTTCCATTTGGAAAAGCAATGTGGAGTGCACTTTCCCAGAAGGAATATTGGAAGGATAAGTTTCCAATATATTAATTCCTTGATTGTAGGGATTAAGATTGCTTGCTTTACAAGTTTGCTTTAAAAGCATGAAATCTTTCTTAGTTGTTGTTCTTGGAATTTAGTACTCATTCATGCATGATTCATTTACATGGATAAGGCACATGGGTGGCATAGATGGATCTTTCTATTCCCTATAGATTAGATCCTCAGTGTAGCAACTAACGAATAGAAGAGGGTTTTGTATGATAAGTAAATGCTACTATATTTTCTCTAGACAAAGTTGAATATATCCTTGATAGAAAGAATTCATTCTCATTGTATTGTAATTATTTTACTATCTTTATAATCTAAATACTGTTATTATTTCTTGGGTTTTTCTTGAAAGAGGTTCCTAAGGTAAATTTTGTTTTGTGTGTTGTTATTATACCAATGTTTTAGATTATGTAACCTATATTAGAATAACTCTTCTCTTTAAGATTAGTTAATTTCCTTTTGGAAACTTGATGTTATGGATTTCATTCTCTAAGCTACCCTACACAAAGTACCACCCTCCAATGAAGGAAGGATGGAATAACTCATGACTTCCCAACTTCCCCCACTATGGGTTACTATCAAATGAGTCATCAAAGTCTTCAAATCAAGGCAAAAGGCTTGAACATCCTAAATTTGGTGAAATACCACCAATAGATGCTAACCAAAAATGCTAATATCACCCATTGTAGCAACTTGGTTAATACAATCCTTACCTAAAGGAGTAGAAGCACCACATTTTCTCACTGCATGAATAGGAACATCATCCTCTAGAAGAAAGATATGCAATACCCAATTCTACATAATGGAGCCCTAAATTTTTTGTTCAATCTTATAGAGAAAATATTCATTGATGGAATCCCTTATATGAATCATACAATATACGCTAGGCCCTAATGTCCAAGAATTCACTTCACCAAATTCATAGCAACCAAGTTAGAATAGTTGAAAAAAGCCTTCAAGTGTTGATCATATACCAAACCCATATGTTAGGGATCACAAGATTTGCTAACAATTCTCCTTTGAGTCATAACAAGAATAACCCAAATGCAAAATAAATAGACCAACACCAAACCTATCACTCCTAAGAATCCACCAAAAATGCAAAGAAAAACAACCAAACACTAAAGACAATCTTTCTAGAACATATATCCATACAACACAGGAAGTTATCTCTTGAAGAGCCCTACACAAGACAAAACACAATACATACATCCTCAACATGTCATGTATCACATGACATCAACAATGGATTTAAACATGAAATAAAGGAAGTAATGAGGCTACTCCCACATTAATAAGAGTGAACTAAATAAATTTTGGCTCAATAACCTCAAAAAGAGAATGATTAATTCAAAATTAATGGGTAATAAAATAATCAAAACTAATTAAACTTTTAAAATTTTTAAGAAAGACTTAAAATATCAAACTAAAATAGCCAATCACCTCGATCACAAGGCCACTAGCCTTGAATCAAGGATGCAAATCAATCTCTAGAAGAGCCCCCAAACTATATGAATATCTTGATCTCTCACTAATGAGAGCTAATAATGGATAATGATCAATCCCAACATTAGGCAAAAGATCAAGTGCCCTATCACATTCATGAAAACAATGTGTGAATAATATATCATTGAAAGATTTGCATAGAGATAAAGATGCATACCAAAAACTCCTTAACTTCCAACTCAAGAAAACCAATTTAGTTAAACCTTAAATAACCATAGATGAATCACCATCCTCAATAATATTCCTGAAACCAATCTCTAAATCCAAAGAAAGCCCTTCCATAATTGTAATCCACTCAACTTCATCGGTAGTTCTTGTCTCAAGAAGAAAGTGCCACTAAATTCACAAACTTTCCTTTATCATTCTAGATCACAACACTTGCCCCTTTTGATCTAAGATTACCTCTAGAAGCACTTGATCAAAGTTAATCTTGTAAAATCCTTTAGGAGGTCTAGTCTAATGAGACCTTTTCCTAGCAACCTTTGTATCTATTACCCCATTAAGGGGGATTATTAATTTATTTATTCTTAGTATATTAATTATTGAAAATTTTCATTATGAAAGATTAAAATCTAAATGAACCTTTAAATTAAAATATCATTAAGCCTATAAATTTAATCATTATGATGAGCATTTGTTAATCGTTTGATAGTGATTTATTCTAACTTGCACGAACTCATATGAAATATAGTCATTATAACACGTGATCCTCCTACACCAATACTTACATGTCTCAAATAGAGGAATAAGGATAATGCTTGATGTTTTGGTGGTGCTTATTTACTATAATAGAGATAATGTAGAGGAGAAAAGTGCATACCTTGCCATTTTTATCTCGATGTAAATGCAATGACCTGGTGCTTAATTTCTTTTTATTTTGTACAAGCTAACCTAAAAACTTAAACTCATCAACCATCATCCTATCCTAATCCCAAATGGTCTAGATCAACTCTCTTTATAGCTATTCGTATACTTTGGACTTGACTATGGCATGGGTTTTTCCCCTAGATAAAACCACTCCCACAACCTTGTTTTATAAATTTTATTTTTTGTTGAATTATTGAGCTAACCCTTGCAAATAATTTGACTATTATCTATTAACTTGCATGACAAATAATTTGAATTGAGCTCCATAGATCTTGTAATTTTAGATAAGCCCTATGTCATTAGTTCATCATGAAAAAGAATCTAATTATCAAATAAAAGTATTAGAATCTCACTTGCATAAGCATATACTAAACAATGAGTTATCATCCAAGCATATTGCATCTCTACTTGGCATGTATTTGTAATTGTTCATCAATAATATGGATTGACTAGTTATCAAGGAATTTTCCATACTTTCCCTATGCGCACTAGTAGTCTCCCTAGGTGCTTCTCAACACCACCCATCTTTAAATAGGCACATAGGTACAAAAGAGCAATAGTGTAGAGGACAAAAGTGCACAAGGACAAACCCATGCCAAAATAAATAGACCATGGGCAAAAATCCATCCAAGAGTAGATCACACCTTCTTCACATATATATAATAGTTCAAATAGTGTTGATTCAATTTTAGAAGTCATTTTAATCGTTGATCACAATCTACATCAAAAACAAACCATCAACTACCCAAGTGTGATAAAATAGAGCTAAGCTACTCTAACCATCTCATTTCCAATTTCATTCCTAGCCTTAGCTCTTTATTTAGTTTTGATTTCCATTTAATGTTTTACAGTAGTTAATTAGACACTAAATTAGTGTGAGGTGTATTTATTTCTCCACATTTTGGCAAACCCAATTTTATGGATCAACCTAGGGTTTTTATCTTAACATCCTTCCTCCATTTTAATTTTTCAAATTTAATATTTCTCTAATTTGTCTATTCATTTTTCATATATGATTAATCTTTGTGTATCTAGTGATTTATCTAGGGTTTTATCCTTCATTCATTTTCACCTTAAGGATCCATCCTTGTGTGCTTTTTATTACTATATCTTAGTCATAGATACATTCCACTCCATTATATACAAAAATCACTACCTTTTCCAATAAGATCTATGATGATGACACTTCTTTTATGGCATATAATATTGAGTTATCTCTTAGTACATTGCTCTATTGCCTTGATATATCTAGGTATGATGGCTCATGCAATCATGTTCCACTTCTTTCAATTAATCATGATGTTGATAAACCCAATGATTGCTAGATTTAATAATGAAGAATGACTGACAAAATTAAATCTCCCTAAAATCAAAACAAAATTATGATAGCATAAATTTAATAACATTAAAAAGATAAAATGACAGAATTCTAATATATGTATTTCTAGATGATAAAATGAAGGTAATGACTACATATATAGAGGCTTTGGGATGCATAAGCCAAGATGACAAGTGTCCCAAAAATCCTTAGTGATCTAGATCAACTCTACATGAAGAAGTAATAGTTTCAAGAGAACCCAACTTGATGAGGGAGAGGTGGCACCTAACTATTGTTAATCAAGGAGTTGAATGAGGTAGAGGTGGCATGTGCTCCCATCAATCAAGGAGGTGACACATATTCTCAACTATTTCCTAATTTACATAAGTAAATATTAATTACCTAAGTAAACTTAATATAAGGTGCAATAAATAATAACACTAAGACCCCCTAAGTGCAACTTAGGGAAAATAAAATGAGTCCTAGTAAGACAAGCCATATTAGGTACTCATGTACAATCTAAGAGAACCCCAAGGCATAAAAGAAAGAGTGTACCCCCTAGAAGAAGAGAAGGAGAAAATTCAAAGGAAAAAATCCATACCTATGAGGGAAGAAGGAGTACTAGATAACCCCCCCAAAAGTGATAGTGTATCATATCCCTAAAAGAGATTGAAGATGAACATAGGTGCTCTTCGTAAAGCGTATGGTAAGAAATTTATAATCTTCTTTGACATTAGATAGTACTAAAGATCAATGATCTACTCTTGGATAAGATTTCAAATGTAGTGCATATGGATCTCAATATGCTTAGTTCATTGGTGGTGAATTAGATTTTTAGATATCACAATAGCACTTTGATTGTCATAGTAGATGATGGATTGTAGCTAATAGGTGAGACCAAACTTTGTCAAGATGTGATGAAGCTAAATGGACTTTGTAGAGGCATTCACAACCCCTCTATATTATACTTCTATAGATGAGAGAATAATATCATGACACTTCTTGCTTGACCAACAAATAGGACTAGAATTGAGGTGAAATTTGTAGCTAGATGTGGCCTTGTGATCCTCAGAATCACTAGCCCAACTAGAATCTATATATTCTACTAAGTCTATATCTCAACCTACTACATAGTATATCCCATATGAATGAGCCCCTTGTACATAGTGTAATATACACTTGATAGCTTTCCAGTGAAGCTCGTGAAGTTCTTACATAAAATAAGAGACCAAGCCAACAACATAAGAATTATCAGGATGAGTATGTGTGAGGTATATGAGACAAGGTAGCGTCAACAAGAGGAGTTGAACAATGAGCCTCCAATTTGACTCCTAATAGAAAGGGGGTTAGGGTAAGCATAGAAGTAGCCCCCTGGAACTGTGAGAGTAGATCAAGAGCATATTTGGGTAGAGCAATACTTATTCCAAAATTAGTCTAAGTGATCTCAATCACAAGGAAGTAATGTAGCAATCCCAAGTCTAACATAGATAATTTGTCATGTGGTGTAGACTAAATGGAGCCAATCAAGGATGAAGAACTCCTAGTGATGATCAAATCATTGATGTATAACACTAAGAGGAGAAGCTCATCACCATACCATAAAATGTAGACATTATGTTAAATGTGACATTTAGTGAAACCAAGAGAAAGAAGGAAGGAATCAATCTTGGCATACCAAGCCTTGAGGGCTTGTTTGAGACCATAGAGGGACTTCTGAAATTTTCATACCAAGGAAGAATCATAAATGAATCCTTGTGGTTGTGTCAGATAGATCTCTTATTGTAGGTCACCACGAAGAAAGGCACTCTTCATGGCGATCTAATATACGGGCCAATGGTGAGTGGTGGCAATGGCTAGAGTGAGGTAGATAGAATTCATTTTGGCAACATGTGCAAAGGTCTTAATATAATCTATGCTAGGAACTTATGAAAATTCTTTGGTGACAAGTCATGTTTTGTATTTGTCAATTGTTCCATTTTCTATATACTTGGTTTGAAAGATCCACTAGCATCAAACCATCTTTCTTCCCTTAGGAAGTGGGACTAAATCCCAAGTGTGATTTTTGAGAAAGGAAGAGTATTCTTCCTCCATTAGTGAATCCCATTTAATAATAGATGTTTCTTCCTCAAATGTTTATGGATCAAAAGATTGTTGCTATGTATGCATGAGGTATATCTTGATATTGTGATTGAGTCCTAATATCTGATGGATCCCCAACTAATGTACCTACTGCATGTAAGGTTTGATGAGCCCAAAGTAGAAGAGTAGCCAAAGTGGAAGCAAGCCTATATGCTAGAGACTCTATACTAGAAGGTGGAGTGGGAAGATGTTGTTCCTCTATCTCTATCTCTATATCACTATCTAGATGAAAGTCTCATGTGGAGGATGAATGCGAAATGTCAATAATAGGGGAAGAAGATTCCTCAAACTTGACACTTCATGCTATGATTACATCATGAATATCAGGGTCTAAAATATGATACCCTTTGACTCCATCAGGATAACCCACAAATATGCAAGGCTTGCTTTGAGGTTCCATTGTCTTGGATTTTATGAAGGTATGTGGGCCCAAGATTGAGATCCAAAAATGCTTAAGTACTTAACTAGAGGTTTATGACTACTCCAAGCCTCAAGTGGAGTGATGCCTTCCAAGGCTTTGTGTGGAATGTAGTTTTATATGTGTTTAGCATAGTTTATTACCTCATCCTAGCACTATGGTGCCAATAATTAGGATTGTATCATGTAGTTGGCCATTTATTTCAAGGGACTATTCTTTATTTTGGGTACTCCATTTTGTTGTGGGCTATATGGAATAGTGTGTTGAAGCTTGATCCCTTTGGTAGAACATAAGTCCTCAAATGGATGGTTGACATATTTCTTTCCATTATCAATGTGAAGGATTTTAATGACCTTATCTATTTATTTCTTAGTTAAGGCCTTGAAGTGTCGAAACTTGCGAAGAACTTCATTCTTCTTGTGAATAAAATAGACCATTGTGAAACATGAGAAATCATTTATGAAAGTTGATGCAAGAGCATCCATGGTCAATGACAATCCTCATCAACCAAAAAGAAAATATTTTAATTTCCTATAGTTTGATAATTTGGAAATTGGAAAATAAATGCAATATTAGGCCTAAATAATATATAAAATAAATTGGCCTTATTATAATATTGCAAAAATCTAGGAGTGGGAGATAGTTTAGGAGACAATTTTGGAGTGTAAAATTAATAAAGGCAATTTGAAGTGGAAATTCAAAAAAATAATCTAGGCATGGATTTTTGGGGAGTTACACTTGAAGACAACTCATTAATGCTCCTCAAATGTAGCTAGAGGATTTGGGCCCCCATGTTGAGTTGGCATATTCTTTTTCCAAAATAGGACCTATTTTCTAGGAGTGACAATTTGAGTTGTCACTTATTTTTAGCAAATTGTGGGAGTGGATTTTATTGAACAATTAATATTATTTTTCCATGATTTTTTTGGAAAGATTATCCGAATTTGGGTGTGGGAGTTGGAGGAGAGAGAAAATGGTGGTTGTGGAGTCATTATAAAAAGGATTTTGGCAATTTTTGATAATGATTCTTGCAAATTTTGAGAGAAGGGAAAGAGGAGGCATGGATTTTTCTGGAGAGGTTTGAGAAGACATTTTATTCTAGGTTTTGAAGGTATGCTATAGAGGAAAATAGATTATGAAATCCATGTTTGAAGATCAACAAATTTGATTGTTGAATATTGCATATCAGAGACCAAATTTTACAGTGTAGGAGGATAATATGAAGAGGAAGCCTTTGGAATTTGTTTTTGTTGTTATTTGTTGTCCCATAGTAGATTAATATTTGTTTTGTAATGATTTTCTTCAGCCAGTATGGCTGCAAAAACTTTTGTAATCAGATTTATCTGAAATTGTCAAACAATGTTGCAAGTTGAATAGTGAAAATAAAGAAGATCAATTCTATTGCTACCCATTTGTGTATCTAGTTTGTTGTTGTTTTTGTTGAAAGATTTTGTGTGAAGGTTTTGTGAGACCCCTATTTCATCAAAAGTGAGGAGATATCAAAATTTACTAAAGGACAAAGTAGGAAAGGGGCTACTAAATCACTATATATCAACTCACGAGTTGTAGAAGTTTTCAAATTGCCTTTCCTTTGTCATATTTCTCTTCGGGATGTTTGACTAAGATAGAATCATGACAAATACCTTTAGAGAAGGAGATTTGAGGTAGTCCTGTGACCATTCCTTAACTTTCCAACTGTTGAAGATAGCAGTAATTCAAGTGACCAAACCACTCATGCCATAGTTTACCCACTTCATCAAAGTGAGTAAGAAGAGCCTTGTAAGGTGAATTGGGCATAAAATGTGAAAAGGTATACATGCATGCCTTATGGTCTTCCTTTCCAAGGGCAACAAGGGAATCATCTTCAAGATCCTGAATGGTGACTATGTCTGGTGTAAACTCAACTCACTTCCTTGACCCTATATGAGTAATCTGGTAGATGGAGAGAAGTTTGGATGTCAAAGAAGGTACACATAGAACATTGTCGAAATATCCTCCATCCATATCAATTGAAACAATCCCTAAAACATTAACTATAAAATCATCACCCATGTGAATAGTTGGAGTAGTGCATGACTCAAGTGAAGTGTTCACTTGAAGTGGCCATGTGGTGGATAGCACCAGAATCAAGTATCCATGTCATTGGAGATGATGAAGAGGCAATTTTCTTTCCCTATTTTGGAGGAGGAGGACCCACTAGAGGACTCAAGAATACTAATTTTATTCTTCTTAAGAAGCTCGGTGAGGGAGTCAATTTGTTTCCTCATACATGTAGACTCATCATGCTCCCCTTTTTGTAGTAACCACACTTAGCCCCCCTTTGTTTGAGTTTCTACTTTTGGAGTAGAAAAGTTGGACTTAGTTGGTTGATTAGTTGTTTTTTTATTTCTTCTCCTATTTACCTAAAGTTCATTGTCCTTTCTAAGTAGGGCTGAGATTGGTTGGTAATCAAGGAAATGGATTTTGATGACTTACTAGATAGTGTCCCCATTTAAATCAACTTATCCTACTCATGCATGGAATATTCTACAAACACATCAAAGGTGGGCATGTTAAAAGTAATCCCTAAGACATCTCTAGTAGCATAGAAGGTGGACATAAAGACAAAATATTTAGGACCCAATTTTGAGAGAATGCTTACAACCAATTGTGCATCAGTTTTAGTAATTTGAGTTGAAGGGACTTCAAATTGGATACAAAATCCTAAATTATTTCAAAGTTAGCAGGATTCAAACTAATTAATTCATTCTCTAATTGATGGACATGGATTTTGTCAGTGTTACCATACAACCCCTTAAGTTATTTCCATATTTCATTTGGTGTAGTGAGTGATTGAACATGAAATGAAAGATTAGGTGGTATCACTAAACAAAGTGAGCCAAATGCTTCATCCATTTTGTTAAAAAAATCAATTTAGCTACAACAACATTGGGTTCTATTTTTTCTCTAGTGATTATTCACCAACATCTTTTACTTTGCATGATTATTTGCATTTTACTTTTTCAAGCAAACTAATTAAAAGGTGCTAATTTATTGGAATTGGATTGGCCATACTGGATCATACAGAAACTAGAACTTAGAAAATGCAAGACAAAATAGACACTCACACCCTATTACTCACTAAATTAGAACCCCCCTAAAAAAATGTAGTTTTAACACTTTATTTTAGTGTGTTTACAAAAGACAACCTTAGAAAATCATGTTTATAAGTTATGGAGTTTTAGAATTTTACGAGAAATATGCTTGCCAAAAGAAGAAAACTTTAATTTATATTTCATGCAAAACTTTGAGCAAATTCAAAAAAATCATCAAATTTTGACTTATGGAGTGAAAGTTGTGGTCAATTAAAGAAAAGACCCTTTTTTGGGGCTTCAAATGGAACAAAACAAGCCCTGGTGACCAATGGGCGGCACTTTGGTGGCTCAATTAGTGGCATGCACTATTAGGGTGGCATAGGGGGTGGAATTGTTTTATGGCAATAGGTTGGCGGAGCAACTAGTGGAGGTGGTAGGATCAGGCGGCACTACTGGGGTGGTGGTGGAGTGGTGGGAACTGGCTTTGGTGGTGTTCGAAGGTGGTGTCGCTGGGAGGTGGTGGAGCATTGGCAATGTTGTCCTCTAGCAACAAACACTAGCACTAGTGGTCTATTGTGCAAGCCACATGGTTTGAACAATGTTGTGTGGTTCATACAGTGCTAAATTTCTTATTTTTCTCAATAGTCATATGCTTGTAGGCACATATGACCATGCTAAAAAAATTCCCTAGAAGCTTCTATCTCCAAATTCCTCAAGATTTATATGGATCTATATATTTTGATGTCTTTTGAGCATGACAGTGAGGTTCATTTTGGGTAAAAGTGCATCCAAATGCCTACAACCTACAAAATTATCCCATAAAACCCTACAATGAATTTTTTTGTTAATTGACTATACGGTGTCTAATTTGGACAAAATGAAAGTCAATCCTAACTAAGTTGATCCTTCTAAACACAATGGAATAGTCTGTTTCTTCCCTAGAGGCTTCCTACAATAGATGATTAAGAATCACCCAAATTGGTATAAATATAAACCTAGAGAAAAAACTTCAGCCTATTCCTAGATCTGAAAATTCAATGCTACCTAAACTACCTTGCTCTAATACCATGTTAGATTTAATAATGAAGAATGATTGACAAAATTAAATATCCCTAAAATTAAAATAGAATTATGACAACATAAATTCAATAACATTCAAAAGACAAAATGATAGAATTCTAATATATGTATTTCTAGATGATAAAATGAAGGAAATGACTACATATATAGGCTTCGGGATGCATGAGCCAAGATGAAAAGTGTCCAAAAAGCCTTAGTAATATGGCCTTGACTCTATGTGCAGGAGCAATGGTGTCAAGAGAACTCAACTTGATGAGGGAGAGGTGGCCCCTAACTATCGTCAATTAAGGAGTTGAATGAGGTAGAGGTGGCATGTGCTCAACTATTTCCTAATTTACATAAGTAAATAAATATTAATTACCTAAGTAAACTTAATTAAGGTGCAATAAATAATTATGCCAACAATAATGACTATATCCTTCCTATGTCTCATGATAGTCCTTAATATACGTCCCTTAACACATTCATGCATACACCTAGACATTCAATTTCATACTATTCCTAGTGATCCAAATATAATGAGGAACTTAATGATGCTTTCTTAAATGATCAACTTGCTTTACATTTTCTCTCATGTGATTTTGTCTTTAAAGATGATAATTTTTCATAACTCATGATGATAATTTTTCATAATGTTTCAATTTTTCATAATTTTTTGTAATTTTTCATAATGTTATGGATATTATGGATGCTTCAATGTCTTATGATGTATTGGCTCATGCTCAAGTTCTAATGAACGTATTATTAGAGACCCAATGATTGATGGATTTAGTAGAAATCAAGATACATATTTACATACTAAATCATTTTTATTTTTATACTATGAGCACATACATGATGATGTTTTCCTAATGAATGCATTTAAAAAAACTTTAATATTTTTTATTTTATTTGAGTTTCATTATTTATATGTTAATAGGTAATAAGTGGATGACACAAAGTTGTCTCATATCATACATGTGTTAGAAATCTTGAACAAGATTGATAACCCAAAAACTTTATAAGAGATTCAAAGTTACATAAATTGAATGCAAAATAGAAGCTAAATAGTGATTCTGAGATATGCAAATGTCGATGTGATAGAATTGCATTAAGAGCTCAAAGCTTCATACAAAAGAATGGCAAAGCAACTAGACAATTCTTTCAAGATGAAAAATACAAGCTAAGAGGTTAGTATAAATAGACTATGAGAGAGGGGAGAGGTGGCAAATACGACCAATGGGAAGAGTCCACCACAATAGCCTAAAATAGGAAAGTGTAACTCCCATGGAAGATGCCGACACCTTGCACCCACTTACACTAATAATCACTTAATTAACCCTAATCAAGCTTAATAACATGTGTAGGAAAAACCTAGGAATATAGGAAAATAAATAACCCAACTAGGAAAATAATAACCTACACTAACACCCTCCCTTAAGTGCAGCTTAGGTGGGTGAAAATATGGGTCCTGACAAATGAAGCCTAATGAGGTACCCATGTACAATGAATTCCCCCCAAAGAGAAGAAGCCCCCCTAAACAAAGTAGAGAGAACCCCCCAGAATAGAGAGAGAGAATGCCCTCCAGAAGAGAGAGTGAAAGAAACTATGAAACCCCCCCACAACAAAGTAGCTTCTATGCCAAAAGAGGATGCCCATATATGAATGATGAAGATGATCCGTTTGTGGTAAATGAAATTTCTCCCCTTAGGAAGAAACAACTCCAATGGTGAATGTTGAAGTAACTCCCACTCAAAGAAGCAAGGTGAGGAAGGAAGTCTCATGATGTATCATATCTCAGAACACTGCTCAAATGTCTTCATGCTGATGTCAAAATGAGTCACAATCAAATCAAGAGTCCCAGGCCTAACTGAAATAAGTGACCTCTCAAAATCATGTGGAGACAAATGTAGGATAGGATCCAAAGACAATGAAGATGGGATAACAGTGATGAAATGACTATCATCAAAGAAGAGTTGAATGTCCTCAAGAGTGTCATATAGATCTGAAATGAGGAAATCTACAAACAGACAAGAGATGTTTGGTAGAAATTGGTCCCAATGAAGTGAATCTAGAAGACAAAAATGATCCCGCTGCAAAGAATCACTAGAAGCCCTCGAAGAAGCAACTCTGAACTCTGAAGTAGTAACAAGTATAGTAGGAATGTCCTTAACTGTAGATGGGGCATCAATGTATGTTAATCAAATAGACTGATCATCCCATGAGGATGTGTCCACACAAGATGGGGCAGCATAAGTCTCAGTATCATTCACAAGAGCCTGGTCATCCAAGGAAACATCACTATCAGATGAAGATCCAAAGTCTCCATACAACTTTTGGATGATGGTCCATGCAGTGAAAGGGCTCACAGTGTGCTCTATGTGATGTAGAATATCCTTAGAAACAATAAGACATATAAGTCCATAGACCATGTATTCTTTTGTTCATAGTCACTTGGCTCATGAACGAGTCCAAGAAGATAGGGCAATTGATCTTGCTCAAGACAATGATTCCTTATCCCTTATTTCCAAGACAAATAGTTCTCTAAAGTTGGATTCACAATAGAAGGATAGAAATAAATACCAAAATCCATGATGAACCCCCCAAAATGGAACTTTATCTCAATTCATGATTACAATAACCCCATAAAAGATTTCCTTTAACTCAAAGAGAACACACAAGACACCCCCCTTTTCACTCAATTAAAGAACCCCGCAAGCAAATGTGATATGGCACTTTATATTTAGTGTGTTTATAATTGCCACTAGCAAGAAATACTCAATGGTCTTGATCTCAACGCTTTACAAAATCCTCAAGAAATAGGTGTATGCTAAAGTACAATACTGGAATAAAAACACCACTGTGATCTACTCGAAAAATCATGCACTTTCAAAAAAGGAAGTACCTCAATCTGAGGTCATATGTGAAAGTTATGAGTCTTTGAAGATCCAAAAATGAGAATTGTGCAGCGTCACCTGTGAGAATATGCAATTTCTAAAAAAACCGTGCACCAAAATCACAAATTGTCAGCACCAACGCATAGAGCACGAAAAATTAACCCAAATAAAAAAAATCTCAAGAATCAGAGCCAGAATGACCTAGAACGAGGCCTCGGAAGTTTGCCTTCAAAAATGAAATAGCCAATAGAGAGGGATTTGTGAGAAAAAATTCAACCTCCGCCAAATTTAAGTGGAACTACCGCCAAAATAGGGGCACTACCAAGTTTAGAACCTGCTAGATAAATTAGGAATCACCGCATGTTTTGGAAAACCTCCAGCCAAAGTTAGATCTCTGCCAGTTTTGGAGAGCTACCAAGTTTGCCACCAAAATAGATTCACTACTAAAAAAAGGAATATAATCAACTAATAATAGAAATTCTACCAGTTTGGTGGCACACAAGCCAAAAAGTGTTTGCAAAGCCCTAATTAGGAGGGCGAACCAGGGGTGAAAATTTTTGAAAATTTTCAAGGCCTAAAAAGGTCGAATGTTACCTTAGGTCTTAAAAAAAATGAAGGCTAAAAGGAGATTTGGTAGGCCTAAAATGTTGTTTAAGGGGGACGAGATCCAAAGGCCACCCCTAACCTACCCCAAAGGTTTGCAGACCCTTCAAAGGGTCGTGAGCCTTCATAAGGGGACTCGGTCCCCTTTAGAGGAGGTTGAAGCCCATGAAAGGGATGAGACCCCTCTAAAGGCAGTGCACAAGCGCTTTTTTTTGTTTTTTTTTTAATTTGTACATAGATCTGCTTTGATTTGCGTGTTGGGGGGCCAAAATGGCCTTCCAATAAATTTTTTTTGCCTCGGATGCTCTCAGCACCAAAATTGGGTGTGTAATATATCAAAATTCATCTGCAAGGCCTCTTGGATGCAATGGAAAAGGTCTATTTGGACTGAAAGTGCTCCGATTGAAAATTGACTTCCAGATCTGAGCAAGAAACCCTTGTTCGTAACTTTATCACACAATCTCCAAATCTGATGAAACAAAAGCCATTTCTAACTTTCTTAATCCTCCTGGACACATTGGAACAACTAGAAATGTTGTCAGTATGACCAAAATGTTGCAACCATGCAAATCTCACAAAAAATCAGATGCAAAATAAAGGGGTTAATGGGTCTTGTTAAACCCTTTCAGATTCTCGGAATCATTAAAAACACAAGAGAAGAGCATACGGGATTCATAAGAACTCATAAAGAACTCACTCTATCAATCAAGAATCTATGAACTTAAAACTCTCAAAACAAACGCTCTGAAACCATGTTAAAAATCTTGAACAAGATTGATAACCCAGAAACTTTATAAGAGAGATTCAAAGTTACATAAACTAAAATGCAAAATGGAAGCAAACCAACAATTCCTAGAGATGCAAATGTTGATGTGACAGAATTGCATTAAGTGCTCAAAGATTCATACAAAAGAATGGTAAAGTAACTACACAATGCATTCAAGATGAAAAATACAAGCTAGGAGGTGAGTATAAATAGACTATGAGAGAGGGGAGAGGTGACAAATATGACCAATGGGAAGAGTCCACCACAATAGCCTAAAATAGGCAAGTGTAACTCCAATGGAAGATGCCGACACCTTGCACCCACTCACACTAATACTCACATAATTAACCCTAAGCAGGATTAATAACATGTGTAGGAAAAACCTAGGAATATAGGAAAATAAATAACCGAACTAGGAAAATAAAAACCTACACTAACATGTTGATACAAGCAGCCATGAACATTCTTTTTGTTTCATGACCTATTTTTCTTTGTTTTTTGTTTTCCTATGGATTTTAGATAATTCAAAGCAATGAAATGTCCCCAACTCACTTTCATTCATGTTGACTAAAAATATAGCCTCTTTTTCTTTTTGGTTTTATGATTAGCCCTTTCATTTGAGCCATGATTGTTGTGCTCCTCCTCATTGATCATCCATGTCTTTTTACATATCTTATTTGTCCTTGTCAATTGAGCCATGATTGTTGTACTCCTTCTCATTGATCATCTCTTATTTTACATAGATCATTTGGCCTTTTTAATTGAAATTCCCTAAAGAGGCTAAAATAACTATTGTATGGGATAGTGTATTTGCACTCCAAGCTAAATGGAATGAATCTACACCTTACTTTGAATAGTTATTTGAGCCCCTTTAGTAAATGTTTTTTAATTAAGTCATTATTTTTATTCTTCTTTTCCTTGATCTTCTCTTTTTGCATGATTTGATTTGGCCTTTTCACTTACGTGTTGTTTATGTGCTTCTCCCATTTCACCTTCACAATTATTTTTCTCTCTTACACTTATGGCAATTGCCATTCACACACCACATTTCTTGGCTTCTCCACTTGGGGGCATATATTTATATTATATTTCAAAGCCAATAAATTTTTTACTTTCTCCTTGGAGAACATAGTTACTTGTTAACCTCATTTTGACCATGCAAAATTTAAACTTTCTGAGCCAAATCAATGTGCGCCAATCTACCACTATTTACCAATCAGAGAAAATATCAAGTTTTGAAAGTGGTTTGAAATGTGGACAAATGAAATTAATGTATTTATTATTGGGGGTTTGAAATAGTCTTGAAAGTATTTCTTGGTGCCGACGAAGTTTTGGAATCATCTTCAAGTGCTGATGGAGGAATAGGTGGGTTATAAATTTTAACTGCTTGTGAATTTCATTAACTACTTTTTTTGGGGGGGGGCATCGAACATCTTCAAAAGGCCGATAAAGGTGTCTATCTGCATGAGATTTCATTATCAAATGTGAAGATATCAATATGTATTGAAACACCAACTATATCTAATTTGCACGACTCTAAGAAATTGCCTCTATTTACCTCAAATAGCCTTTGTTTGCAACCAACTTACCAGGAATAAAGGCGAGTTTTGGGATCTGAGTAGATATGCATACTTGTCACGACTCAAACATCTCAGTTTTCATCATCATAGCATGCATAATATGGAAGTATATATGCACAAACTATTTGATAGCACAGCAAGACAGGCACATGAGTTGTTTTACAAATTACCTCAATAAAGTGTAGTTTCATGGAATGCAACTATTGTAGAAGATACACAATCTGGGTTTTCAATATTGCGGAGGGAAGAATAAAAAGCACCATGATTTTGGAAGTGGGTTTTTATTGAAAGAAGTTTGAAGGTTTTCAATGCAATCGATTCCACGTCCTTGGCCAGCATGCTCCCAGCCCATGCCAAAATGGGATATTTGTAGCGGGGTTTGGACATCCATCAAAAAGAAACATAAGTTTTTATCAAACATTATAGTTTGAAATGCTCTGGCAGACTTGTGTGTAAATTATGAAAGCATACATAAGGCACTCGAACTGTTTGACATAATGCCTCAATGAGATGTTATCCCATGAAATGCTTTAAAGAAATGTGGTCTCATGCATTGTCATGACTACAGGATATGTACAAAATGATTTGTTCAAAAGGCATTTAAAACCTTCAAGTGATGCAATTAGCAGGTGAAAATCCAGATTCTACAACATTTGCCAGCACCTCCTCCCAGCCCGTGCCCTCTTGTTACGAAATGGTTGCAGGATATTCACATTAATAGATTTGTTGAAGAAGTTTCACAAAATTTCAAACAAATAAACACGCAAGGTATAAGTCGTGCATGGAAGAAAGATTGTTGTCAGACGTTAAAGTTAAAAGTGTGCTAGTAGGCATATAAGTAAAATGGGAATACACACCACAATGGGACCCTTTGAAATAGGTTATGGACGTCTATGAAATCATAATAAGAAATGATTTTTGTCAGATATTAGAATTGCAGCTGTCATGGTGATAATACATGGAAAATGTGGAAGCACAGACAAGGCGTGCAAGTCATTTGACAAAGAATCTCAAAGAAAGCTTGTCTCGTGAAATTCAATGAGTGTAAGATACACACAAGGTGAATTTGTTAAAAAAAACCATGGAAAATTTTAAACAAATGAAGTTAAAATCCACCATCCTCTGACCCCGCACCCTACATAGCATTCGACAACAGAACAATCGTCAAATGGAGATGTTGAGGGAGCCTTGAAGAATGTAGAAGATGAAGCAGATTATTCAACCTTAAAGAAAAATGAACTGGAAGATGCAGCTGATGGTCAAGAACTTATAGAGGTAGTTGGAAGGTTACTAGAAGATGATGATAATGTCAATGAGATGGAGGCTAAGTTATTAGTGAGCAAGTGCTTCATAGTTGGGGAGAAGACATAGTGCTCACCTCGACAAACTAATAACTTGGTTTTCCTTTTAAGCTATATTTTTCAAGTTACCTTTTTGAAAAAGTGACTTGTTTTACTTATTGAATTAAAAGTTTAAATTTAGGTTTTCTTTCAAAAAGGGTAGTTACTTGAAGTGGTTAGTTATTCTAAGTAGTTACAAAAGTGGTTAAGGTAGTTACCTTAAGTGGTTACTAGCCTCACCTATATATATTGCTTTGTAATTCAATCAAAGGGGGTTCCACTTTTTCACATGATAGTATATGAAAGACTCAAATAGTTGTTAGATTCAACATAGACAACTGAGAGGGGGGGTGAATCAGTTGTCTCAAAACTTTCTTCTTTATTAATCACTTAAATCCTCCTTGTAATTCAACAACATAATAATAAATCAATCATGCAATAATTCAAGAGCAGAAACACATTAACACATATGACACCAAGATTTTAATGTGGAAAACCTGGTTAAGGGAAAAACCACGGAGTGACTAACCCAAGATTGTATTCTCTGTTAAAAGAATAAGAAGAACAAAAATGGCACATGGCAATTAGGGCTCACTGCCTGAGCACACTACTCACAAGAGGCCCACTGCCTACAAGAGACACATTGTCTACAAAAATAATAAATATTACATACTTGAACTAAAGAATAGCATCTTCACCATGCTTGAGTCAGTTTCATTTAAGCCCAATACTTCTACTCTGCCTTTCGCTATGCTCCTCTCTACCACACACTCATCTCCACAAGATACTTTTGAAATGACTTCACAACTTATTTATACAAGACATCGACTTAGGGATAATCATCCAAGTTGGCACATTTTACAGAGCAAATACAACTTGACTAATTACAAAAGACTTCATGCGGATCAACACATTGTCAGCTACACTGATCTGAGACTTTAATATTACTTTAGGAACATGCCATTCTTCACAGAACATCTTCAAGATCATCTGCAGGATGTGTAACTCATCCGGTCAGCCAGACTTGGAAGAACATCATCATCCAGAAGTAATTATTCAATTACAAGCTCAATCTTCAATGCAGATCACCAACACAAACTAGACACAATCCAAGGACCTCCACAAGCTTGCTTGAATCACCAAGAACATCCACACTACTTCTGCTTACTAAAATCATTCTCTCCTTCATTTGGAACCTCAAGAACACAGTCTGTCATCACTGTCATATTGGAATAGATGCTTGCAGACCTCCAGACCACGAACCAATTGAGTTGTCAATTCACATTGACTTCCTAAACACTCCACCAAATCCACAGAACAAGATATTGCATTTCTGGATCTCACTGGACCTATCTGTGTCACTCTGCCACCTCTGAACATCTGCCAGAACCAATTTTACTTAAGTGGCCATAACTTCTTCAGATCTTCATGCAGAGCTCTGAAATCTTTACCGGATCATCTTAAGACACATGTCTACAAACCCTTTGATGCGCATCATCTGATCTTCATCTTAGCTGGGATCTTTACCTCACTGTCTTCACTGTTCTTCTTTGTTCCTGATAGGACTAATTTTCTCAATATCCTCAACATACAACTCATCCAATCCTTATCATCAATGCAACAAGAGTATGTTGACATCAATGACAACACCGGTTAGGCCCATACTTGCAACAATCTCCCCCTTTGTCATTGATGGCAACATATGATGTGAAAAATTGTTTTAACCATCAAGACAAGAACTTCTCCTCACTAACATAACTCCCCCTATCAACAACCATTCACATGTCTTCTCTTCCTTTATTGCTCCCCCTTTGATCAGCAACAACTTGTTTTTCACATTTCTTCTCTCCTCCTTTGACATCAATGGCAAAGGGCACATACTTGCATCACTTCATAATCATACTAGTTGCTCCCCCTGAGTAGCAGCTTCCCAACATCAATTCGAACCATAAGACATGACTATGAGATCCACCAGACTGATGCACATCAGTGCACCTTAATTCAGAACCAGAGGGGTAATAACCCCTAACTTCTCCCTGAGATACTCAAAAGAGTCCTTAGGTAGAGGTTTAGTAAAAATATCTATAATTTGATCCTTGGAAGGCACAAACTCCAATCTGACTTCATTCTTGTTCACTTGCTCTTGCAAAAAGTGAAACTTGATAGATATATGTTTTGTCTTTGAATACAACACCAGATTTTTTGATATATTTATTGCACTTGAATTATCACAGAAGATTGTGATAGGTTCCTCATACTCCACTCTGATGTCTCTTAACATTTGCTTCATCCACAATACTTGAGTGCAACTACCTGTTGCTGCAATATATTCTGCTTCTGTAGTGGACAGAGATATTGCCTCTTGTTTCTTGCTCAGCCAAGAAAGCATCTTTTCCCCAAAAAGAATGTTCCACCACTAGTACTCTTCCGGTCATCCACATCTCCTACCCAATCCGCATCTATATAAGCATGAAGAGAGAAATTATGATCTCTAGGATACAACAAACCATACTCAACTGTCCCTTTTAGATATCTAAGAATCCTCTTGAATTCCATGACATGAGATTCTCTAGGATCAGCTTGGAATCTAGCAACAAGACCAACAACATTCATAATGTTAGGTCTAGTTTGAGTGAGATACAATAATCCTCCAATCATTGACCTGTACTTTTTCTAATCAGTCTTAGGAGAGTCATCATCTTTGCTCAATTTACATCTGGTTGCCATAGGAGTACTCATTGGTTTTGAGTCTTCCATCCTAAATTTCTTCAACAATTTTTTCACATATTTGGTCTGTGAAATGAAGATTCCTTTCTTTGTTTGAATGATTTGCAAACCCAAGAAGAAATTCATTTTCCCAAACATGGACATCTCAAATTCACTTTTCATTTGATTTGCAAAAGTTTTGCACATACTATCTCTTCCTCCAAAAATGATATCATCAACAAACACTTCAACAATTAGGATATTTTCATGATCAATTTTGAAGTACAATTACTATTAGCAGTACCTTTGTTGAAACCAATCTTCAAAAGATGCTTATCCAATCTTTCATACCAGGCTCTTGGGGCTTGTTTGAGTCCATACAGTGCTTTCTTCAACTTGCAGACCATATCACCATGATCAGACAATTGAAATCCATCTGGTTGCTCAATGTAAACTTCTTCTTCGAAGTCACCATTTAGGAAGGCAGACTTGACATCCATCTGATATATTTTGAAGTCCTTGAAGGTAGCAAAGGCAAGAAATAATTTGACTGCTTCAATTCTTGCCACCGGAGCAAAAGTTTCTTCAAAATCAACTCCTTCTACTTGAGAATAACCCTTGCAAACCAATCTAGCTTTGTTTCTGACTACTTCACCATCTTCATTCAGTTTATTCCGGAAGACCCATTTGGTTCCAATCACATTCTTGTTTTTAGGTCTAGGAACAAGATCCCAAGTGTGATTTTTCTCAATTTGCATTAGCTCTTCCTCCATTGCTTTAGTCCAGCTTTCATCATTGCAAGCTTCATTCACTGACTTTGGTTCAATCTTTGAAATCAGACAATACTTTTCTAAGTCTTGAGTAATCTTTCTTCTTGTTTGAACACCTTTGCTTTTATCACCTATGATCTGATCTTCTGAGTGATTCAGTCTTACATACCTGGGAATTTTGGGATTTTCTTGCACTTCTAATTCTTGAATAGGTTCATTCAGACTTATCTCTTCTTCCCGATTCACCAGATCAGTCTGAATCTAGATTTCAGAAGGGGCTTGGACTTCTTGGACCAAAACATCATTCTGATAATCTTCATCATATTCATAAAACCTTGAGGGTTTTTCAATACCTTCATCAACCTTCACATTTGTACTTTCTATAATCTTTCTCAATCTCTTGTTATAACACCGGTATGCTTTGCTTTGAGTAGAATAACCCAAGAATATTCCTTCATCACTTCTAGCATCAAATTTGCCAAGATCTTTATCTCATTTGATGTAACATTTACTACCAAAGACTCTAAAATACTTCATAGTGGGAGTGATGCCAAACCAGAGTTTATAAGGGGTCTTACTAGTATTGCTTATGATTTGTACTTGATTAAGAGTATAGACTGCGGTGCTTACAACTTCCCTCCAGTAGATCTAAGGAACATTTGCTTCCATCATCATGGTTCTAGATGCTTCCTGGATGGTTCGGTTCTTTCTCTCCACTATTCCATTCTGTTGTGGAGTCCTTGGAGCAGACAACTATCTTTTATCCCATGTTTCTCATAGAATTCTATGAACTCCCCAAATGTGAATTCTCCACCTTTGTCAGACCTAAGACATTTTATGTTCAATCCGGTTTCATTATCTACCATAGCCTTGAATATTTTGAATTTCTCAAGAGCCTCAGATTTCTCTTTCAGAAAAGTCACCCACATCATCCGGGAGTGATCATCAATTAATAACATGAAGTATCTATCACCTTGCACACTCCTAATTCTTTTTGAACCACATAGATCAGTATGAACTAAGTTCAATAATCCGGTAGAAGACTGTTCCTTACTTTTGAATGTGACTCTTCTCTACTTACCCAACTGACATTCTTTGCACAAACTATTAGTAGGTTTCACTAGTCTTGGAAGATCTCTTACAGCCTGAGTGTTGTTTATCTTGATGATATTATCAAAATTCACATTACACATTCTCCTATGCCACAACCAACTCTGATCAATTTGAACAAATAAACAACTTTTACCAGTACCAACCAAGTGGAAGATATTACCTTTTGTTTGAGTACCGGATGCAATCTCTGTTTTGAAACTTTCAAAGATCTTGCATTTTCCATTTTTGAATCAGAGATCACAGCCTTTGTCCACCAACTGTCTGACATTGAGAAGATTGTGCTTCAGACCTTCAACATACAGTACATTACTAGTTTTGTTCTTTCCATCAAAAGAAATAGTTCCTCTACCTCTGATTCTACCAGCAGAATTATCACCAAATTTAATCACTCTTCCTTCATATCTTTCCAAATCTATGAACTTATTTTTGTCACCTGTCATATGGTGGGAGCATCCACTGTCAATGACCCAATCATCCTTTTCTTCGACTTGGATAGCCAGAGCTCTTTCTACCATTTTATGATTGACAAATTCAGAGGGCATTGGATCTTCTTTCTTGATGGCAATAAACACCCAGTCACTTCCAAATTTGTTTCCTGTCTCTGATTCATCATATGTTACTCCTTCATCATCATCATCTTCATGAACATAGTAACATTTCTTTTGGAATCTTGATCTGTTTGGATTTGCTCTTGAAAAAATTTCCGGACACCTTGAGGCAAAATGACCAATTTTATTACAGTTAAAACATTTGAATGGCAATTTTCCTTCATACTTACCGGATCCTCTTGGCAGTCTTTTGCAATAAGGGCTTCAAGTTGAGCAGCTTCTGCTTCATCTTCTTCCAGATCTTTTCTTTCTTTTTCATACCATGATAGTTTCTTTGAAGAGTTCTCTCCCGGATCAAACTTTTGTTTTCCTTTTACATAGGCACTAGCTTTGAAAGCAAATTCAGTCTTGGGGGGTGCATCTCCAAACTCAACCAATTTAAATGCAGCTAATTTACCAACTAATTGATCTCTTGTGATGTTTGAAAAAGACCTAAATTCTTCAATAGTAGCAACCTGTTGATGATGATGTTAGTCATAAACAAACATAGAATAAAAGTACACATTAACCTTTACTCATCTTGAAAGATATGATGAATTCAGAGAATTCATAATCTCAAGTCTCTGTTGATTAGGTCTTAATCTTTTGACGTTACTCAGAGGTTGATGTGTGTTGTTGTTTCCATTTTTGGGGCCTTACGTAGATCTCATCAGTAAGATAATGTTTCCTGTAATGATACTACACAGATAGTTATTTCTACACAGGATATACTTCAAATATTGTGCCTATCTTTAAATCTTTGCATGATATTTGTCATTTTTACATGCTTTAACCTTCTTTTTTTTTTAAGATAATGCGCCTGGTAAACTTTTTAACGTGACCGGCAACGCTGGTGCGACACACCCTCTAGCTCCACGCGAATGTTTTTTCCTGGAGCAATGAACCGGTGAGGCCACAACTGGGGGACCTCATCCCCTAGGAAGAACACTTCAAACCCGCAAGCTCATTGGCCCAGTGAAGGCGTAAAGCCTTGCGAGCTTGTTGGCCCAGCGGGGGTTTGAACTCTGGTGGCTGCCACTACAACTGAGTGACTTAACCACCGAACCATGCCATCATCGGCTACATGCTTTAACCTCAAATATGCTGAATATGTTCATTTATCTACGGGATATCTGCATATTTGTATTATTTGCTTAAGATTGTCAATTATTTGCAATTATGATGATGAAATGCTCTGAAATTGAAAGAAACTGAAAGAAATACTTCAAATTAATGTTGAACCTTCAGCTATTGAACCACATATACATCAGATACAGTCATGAAGAGGAGAAATCAAACCCAGAGGAGAAATCAAACCATATGTTCACCAGGACATTCCACAGCTAGATACAGTCGATGCTAACTTCAAAAGAAAGGTATGAAGACAACATATGCAAATTGATATGCACTCCAAGGGACGCAGCAAATCAAAGCATATATCCAGAATTCACACACTGATTACTCAATATTTATGATGGATTGTAATCAAAATAGTCTTCTCATTCATTAAGTATGCAAGAACATATATGTATACAACAACTTTGAAATGAGCCCTAAATATTTCAGCAAACAGATTTCAATTAAGTTTTGAATGTTTTAAAATGAAGCATCCCTGCACCTTTTATAGAACAAGATGAGGGAGCCGTTACAATTGATCTATGATCAAGATTTATCTATTGAAATCTACAGTTCACATTTCTCTTTGACTTTGTCAACGTTCCCACATGGCACAGGTTGCCAACTGGCAACCGTCTAGACAACTTATACTTTCATAAGTATCTGATGCATATATTCTCTTTATGATGCATCCTCATCAGGTTCTTTGTCATCATCATGACTTTCACCGCTCTCGCTATCTTCATCATCATCTTGATCATCCTTTTGAATATGGACCTGCACAGCTGTCCTGATATTCTCATATGCTTGCACTATTTCTCCAATTCTCCGCCATCCTGAGTTCTCGCTTTGGTGATGGCATGTTTATGTACCTAATATTTGTTCCGGAGAGATTCCAACTTATTCCTCCTACTGCTAGACATTTCATTATAATCTTCCACCTTGACCTTTATTCTCATTACTTTATCCAACACTTCTTCTGTCAGGTGTTTGAGAGGGTCTTCAGCAACTAGCTAGAAATTACTATGTAGAGCTTTGATGATAAACTCTTCATCTTGATTTTCAATCTTTCCTTCTGCATCTCCTTCTAATGTTTCCAAAACTTCTGCCTCATGGGACATCATATCATGTAGCTTCATGCTGATATTCCTTAGTTTATTATTGCATCTTTTAAGCACATCACATTCAAATCTGATGTCCTTATTCCAGATACCAATCAATAGGGCTGTGTTATTATTCAGTACCTAATTCCTTATTAGAATCTATGGATCAATCCTCTTCATTTCATCTAAAAAGCTCATGATCTTTTCTAATTGAAATGACCTCTTGCCGATCTCCATCTGTAGTTTATCTACTTTTCTCCTGGAGGTGCCCAAAGAATTCCACCTCTTCAAAGAGGCCTTTGCCACTTCTTCAGCTCCATCGAGCATGGATGACATCCATTTCAACATTATTGTTGATTCATGCTTCATGAGGTTCAACTTGTTGACCTCCTCCTGAGAAATAGCAGTCAATGGGACTGCATGATCACTGAATGTATCATCAGGGTTAATTAACCCTCTTATATATGCATGCAGCTGAGCAATGTGCTCTTTATGCTTCTTCTCTTTCTCTCTTTTAACTCTTTGAGTTAATGAATCAATAATGTCCTTACCTTCTTGGCCTTCCTGATCCTCGTTGGCAAATCCCAAATCCACTGTAGTAATCTGGAATTCATCCAGAGTGATCTTGCCCTTTTCTTTATCAACTGTAGGGATTGCTAACTATGTCGTCCTCCTGCCTATATCAGGATCCCTTCTTATTGCAGAAGTTAATCTTGCCTTCCTCTTAGGCTTTATTAATGTTTCTGAAAATAATGTAGACACATCAAATTCTTGTGCCTCTATATCTGGTTCTGTACCAATTTCTTTCTCGAGCCATGAAGGAACCTAATCCTTTAGCTGTTGTTCTCCATCATCATCATGATGATCACCCTAATCTCCGGTATCCACCATCATGTGCGATGGTGAGGGTGATCCTCTCTTTTCTTCCTCATGATGCTCCTCATGAAGGTGATCTTTGGGTATATCCTCCTGTTGAGGACCTTCTTTTCCTAGAGGGTGATCCTATTGATCATCTTCATGTTTATCATGATCCTAATCTTTTGCTTCCTCCATGGGTATCTCACCTATCTTATTGATTTCCTTGTCATGAGGCATATTAGTTTCCGTAGATGTTACTGTATCCACCTTAGGCTCTTCCAGCTGATCTGCAACTGCAATTTGTTCTGCAACTATAACAATTACTTCTTGAGCCTTATGGTCATCAGGACTTGATATTTCTTTATCCTCCTTGTCCTTTGGTGGGACATCTATTGTTTTGGGCCCAACAGGTACTTCCTTTTGTTGTTGCTCACCCATATCTAAAGTATGGCTCTCTATCTCTGCCATTTTTACTTTCTCAATATTTTCTTCTTTATCCTATGTACCTCCTTGATTTTCAGGACTTGCATCCTGTCTATAGGTGAGATCAATTATTGCAGGACTTGTTACTTGTTCAACTAAGGTATCTAGCCCCATCTCTTGGGCTACCTTTTCTGGGCTCTTCTCTTTCCCTGATTCCACTTGCTTCATCTCCTCTAACACTGTTTGTACTGATGGAGTTCCATGAGGACTTATCCGAGTGCTAGCAGCAAGGGTTTCCATTCCTTGTGAAGTTACATCCTTCACCACCTCATCATCAGATAAGTCAACTGTCTCATCCAATGAAACTTGACCACTTTGTACTTTGGAGGTTCCTTTCAATTGTTCCTCTGCTTGTTCAGTTTTAAACTTTACAATGGTGGGAAGTGGAACATTATGTTGCAATTCCTTCTTAAACACTTCCCCACCTGCTCCCCTCAACACTATGGGAGTTTGTCTTATTTCACCTCTCATAGTAGTCCTTGGTTTCTTAGGTGTAGTGGCTACCACCTGAGGTGCTTTTCTCTTCCTTGTGAATGATATGGGGCCCTCCTCTTCTTTAGATTCTTCTTCAAGAGGAATATATTTCTCTTTATTTTTCTATGAGGCTTGATCTTCCTCATATGTAATAGTAGTCTGTGCAATTGGCCTTTGGATTTGTTTGGCTTTTTGTTTATCCTGAGGAGGCTGAGCTAATGATCCTGATGCTTGTCCAGATCCTGATGCATCTTCAAGAGGCACTATCACTCTTTCCACTATAACCCCTTTGGGTTCAGGATCAGTCTTCTTACCTCTTGAAGGCCTCTTGCTTTTTTCAGGAGGTGGTGCCTTCTCTCCTTTAGATTTCCTCTTCTCAACCAGGAAATCATCAAATTCACCCTCAGGAACTTCCTGTCTCTTCTTCTTATTATCAACAGTGATGACCACTCCTTTCTTCTTTAGTACATTTATCTGCTCATCCAC
This sequence comes from Cunninghamia lanceolata, assembly GCA_027924645.1. Lineage (NCBI taxonomy): Eukaryota > Viridiplantae > Streptophyta > Pinopsida > Cupressales > Cupressaceae > Cunninghamia > Cunninghamia lanceolata. The sequence goes on along the minus strand of BSBN01000178.1, from coordinate 3,022,161 downwards.
CCAAGCTTGGGTTAATTGTAATATCCTGCCTATGAATGGATCTAGGGAGATATCCTCCTGTATAGTGAGATCCGGTGCAGAGATGGTATCATTATACATCTTTTTCTCCTCATATTCATCAGCCATTATCATTCCATCATCTTTCTTCAGTTGTGATGGGATGAAGATGCAATCAAAGGTCTTGATTTGATTAAGTGTTAACCTTTGGTATCTTCTTCTTTTGGCTTCAGCTTCATCTTCACAATCAGCCCAGAAATCTTCAAGATTCCTTTGGTGAATGGGTTGTCCCATGATCTTCTGCATCCTTCCATAAGGATCATATGATCTTATTAATGGAAATGGCTGGAAATTCATCATTGTTAAGCCAACTATGGCTTTCTTAATATTCTCTGTCTGGGCACATATACCAGCCCATTGTTACTGGAAACAATACTGGGGGAATCTTGTTATTGTCTTTATAAGCATCCAGTATTGTTTCAACCTGCCTCATGAACTCCATTACCACTACAGCATCAGTTGGATATCTTGGGAGCATGAGAGGGTGCTCTGTAAATCCTTCAATCCTAATATATGAAAAAGTTGCAAACTGAATGAACTAGGCCCCATGCCTGTATATTACCTCCTGAGCTTCCATGCTCAGTCTCTTAGTTTTGTCTTCCTCCATGGTCCTTACTAGATGCATAGAGAATGCATCATTCACCAATTTATAATCCTGGAGGTAATTTACTCTTTGCAGCTGGGAATGATGATCCCATATGTGTGCATCATTGGTTGTGCCTCCAATTTTTCCATTTGTGATCAAGGCATCAAATGTACCCTTATAGACACATGAATAAACTATATATGATGTCATGTAGAAGGAACAATCTGGACCTCCCAGATTCATCAGCTACTCATCCAGAGCATCACTTATCATTTTAGCCCACATTGGCTTGCTATCTATGTATAGGCACATCCGGATGACTACATACATCCAGTCTTTAAAACTTCCAGCATCAGGCTGGCCTGTCACTCTGCTGAGCAGGGCTATCATGTATTGGTACTCGTCGTCAAAGTCATACTTATACAAATGTACAGGAAGTTTAGCTGCCGCCGGATAGGGACTATTCTTTGCCCTCCATTGATACATCTTCTTTCTGGTAGACTTCTTATTATTCTCGTACTCTACTTCCAACTTCTTCAGGTCTATGTTGGCAACCTTCTTGCCCATTAGCAAACCAAATGTGGCAGCAATACCCTTAATTGACAGATCAGCATATATTCTGCCATGTTTTTCTACCCTCCTGGTCTATGGGTTATAATTCCTTGCACATTCAATAACCAGCTCAGGGGTTTCCATAGAATACGGGAAACCAGCTACACTCCACATTCCTAATACGAAAACTGCATCCAGCAAGGTGCTGCTACTCTTTTCATCATTCATTTTGACTGACCAGGCAGCCAGATCTGTATTCCCCTGGTGTGTGTCTGTAATGGCACTATATTTGAATTGAACACCATCAGGATGAGCAAACATCATCTTCAGGAATTTCGCCTCTGACTTAGCCAGCCGTTTATCCGCCATGGATGCCTGCAATTAACACAACCTGGTCTTACAATTGATACATATACAAGCATGCATATACATTACATATTCATTATTCATCATGCATACTACTATTCTTTCCACACTTCATTTATCCTAACTAGCATAATTTGGAATTTCAAACCAAAAAACCTCATGATACCTAGATATGCAGAATATGACAACCAGAGGGTTTCAATTACTTACCTGATGTGCTTATCTTCTTAATTATGCTGATATCTGTGAAATGAACTCAATTACCAACAGTGCTCTCGTATCCCATTCTGATTCAAGCTCTATGTGTCCACAGGTAGGCCTAGGAGGATTTGTAAGCTCGGAGCGCTGTAAAAATTTGTTTTATCGCAAGGTAAGTATGAAATGAATCTATAAATCACTTTTAACCTCTCCACTCAAGCAAATTAGGGCAAATTAGGGCGAATTAAATGCAACCTCCAATTTACTCATACGAAACTTCTGGATCCTGCCAAGTGTATGTATCGAGTTCGTAATAGGCGGGAACCACCTACCATATCTGAGTGCATTTAATGTTATGGGGGCAAGGTGCGGGGTGATCTCTGAATATCAGGTGATATTCTGAATACGACCCCTTTGGTATAATATGATCATCCGTTTTAGGTAGAAAGACCGATGTCGAAACATCAGGTCAAGTTGAGAATATCGGGTAGATATTCAAAATATCAGGGGATGTTCTGAATGTCTGGTGATGTTTATAATATCACCCCCTAGACTAAAATGACCTCTTGTCGAAATATCAGGGTGACGTCAACAGGATAAAGACTTGGTTCATCGTTGTCGCATTATGACGTCATCATCATGTTATGTAGGAAGGGTCATGTTTGGAAATATACCTCCGAGAGGTAAAAAGGATGGTGACGTCATCGGTATGTTTATTTCTTTGATTATCGAGTTTGGATGATGTCAGCAGGACATTGGTTCGGGATGATATTTTGCGACAGGCGGATATTTCAAATATCAAGGTGATATTAAATATCTAGTGATGTTCAGGAATATGACCCTCGCAAAATACATGATGTTGTTCTACAGGTAAGTATCGTTATCACATAAATTTGACGTCCGGATGTTCAGAGCAAATGATTTTATTGGGTGATAATTTGGATCAGGGTGATCTTTTGTAAGATGACTGATATTAAGAAATATGATCCTCCCCTCGGAATATCAGGTTTGACCAGATCTTTGACTCATCATAACTTTGTTCCCTAATGAATATCAGGGTGATCCAAAAGGCAAACCTGCATGAAATTTTGTGCTCTATCCACCCATAAGGTTATTGACATGAAAATTTAACTTTGAAAAATTGACCTTATCATGATGACCTACCTAGTCCCACTATGCAGGATCACCTACACTGTCTTACTTTTACCAGACCGCCAGCAAGCAGAAAACACAAGCAAAGCCAAACAAAAGTTGGGTCCCTATTTTGTCAAGTCAAAATGGGGCATGTTGTGTAACCACACAACACAACCTTGTACTTGTAAGAATCAGGAAGGGATCTAAGAACTTTGGCAACAATCTCATCTTCATCCAAGATTCCACCAGCACATCTAATGCCACAAACAAGCTCATTTACTCTTGGCATAAATGTAGTGATATTTTCACCTTCTCTCATCTTCAGGTTTTCAAATTTTCCTTTCAGACTCTGTAGCTTGGCACATTTAACATACTTGTCTCCTTCATGCAAAAGTTCCAGTTTTTGTCAAATCTCATATGCAGTTTTTAGATCAATAACATTTGTCAGCTCTAAATCAGATAAGGCACTTAGAAGAGCTTCTTTAGTCTGTAGATTGTTTTCAGCATCTTTGATTTCATCTACGGTACTCGGACCATTCTATGGAGGAACATACTTCTTTGAATCCATGATCCAATACTGCATCCCATACATTGCAAGTGACATTCCATGCGACTTTTCCAAAGAGTAAACTTGGTTCCATCAAACCTCAGACTATCCTTCTTGTAGGATGACATCTTGGATCTCCTTAAGCAGTTAAGCTCTTTTAGAGGAACTTAGCTCTGATACCAATTGTTAGATTCAAGACAGACAACTGAGAGGGGGGTGAATCAGTTGTCTCAAAACTTTCTTCTTTATTAATCACTTAAATCCTCTTTGTAATTCAACATCATAATAATCAATCAATCATGCAATAATTCAAGAGCATAAACACATTAACACATATGACACCATGATTTTAACGTGGAAAACCCAGTTAAGGGAAAAACCACGAGGTGACTAACCCAAGATTGTATTCTCTGTTAAAAGAATAAGAAGAATAAAAATGGCACATGCCAATTAGGGCTCACTGCCCGAGCACACTGCTCACAAGAGGCCCGCTGCCTACAGGAGACACACTGTCTACAAAATAATAAATATTCCATACTTGAACTGAAGAATAGCATCTTCACCATGCTTGAGTCAATTCCATTTAAGCCCAATACTTCTGCTCTGCCTTTCGCTCTACTCCTCTCTACCACACACTCATCTCCACAAGATACTTTTGAAATGACTTCACAACTTCTTATTTATACAAGACATCGACTTAGGGATAATCATCCAAGTTGGCACACTTTATAGAGCAAATACAACTTGACTAATTACAAAAGACTTCATGCGGATCAACACACTATTGGCTACACTGATCTGAGACTTTAATATTCCTTTAGGAACACGCCATTCTTCACAGAACATCTTCAAGATCATCCGCATGATGTGTAACTCATCTGGTCGGCCAGACTTAGGAAGAACATCATCATCTGGAAGTAATTCTTCAATTACGAGCTCAATCTTCAATGCAGATCACCAACATGAACTAGACACAATCCAAAGACCTCCACAAGCTTGCCTAAATCACCAAGAACATCCACACTACTTCTGCTTACTGAAATCATTCTCTCCTTCATTTGGAACCTCAAGAACACAGTATGTCATCACTGTCATATTGGAATAGATGCTTGCGAACCTCCAGACCATGAACCAATTGAGTTGTCAATTCACATTGACTTCCTAAACACTCCGCCAAATCTGCAGAACAAGATATTGCATTTCTGGATCTCACCGAACCTATATGTGTCACTTTGTCACCTCTAAACATCTGCCAGAACCGGTTTTACTTAAGTGGCCATAACTTCTTCAGATCTTCATACAGACCTCTAAAATCTTTACTGGATCATCTTAAGACACATATCTACAAACCCTTTGATGTGCATGCTCTGATCTTCATCTTAGCTAGGATCTTTACTTCACTGTCTTCACTATTCTTCTCTATTCCTGATAGGACTAATTTTCTCAATATCCTTAGCATACAACTCATCCAATCCTTATCATCAATGCAACAGGAGTATGTTGATATCAATGACAGCACCAGTTAGGCCCATACTTGCAACAATAGTGTTATTTATTTGAAAGCAATAAAAGAAACATTTGAATGTGTGTTCAATTTGATTTCATGTGTTGTTATTGGTATTCGTATGTTTAATCAATAATGATCATGTGCTTTCCTTTCAAAGTTGCATTGTGAGAAAGATATTTTGCATCAAGTTTTGGTATCTCTACTTGGATGCATGGAACTTAAATTCATAAGTTTAACTCTTATTTCATCATTAGTGTTTGTTATTTCTTTGTTTTTGTTCTTATAATTTTAGAAAATCTAAATACCCCTATCATACGAGGGAGCTACCCCTCTTAAATGCAAAGAGCAATTGACATAGACCTGCGATTGTTCAACTGTTGTGAGCAAGTTATTGCTAATCCAAGGGCGAACGGACTCAAGAAGATTATTTTAAAGCAACAAATATGTTTACCAACATTACTATATATAATGTCATAACATTCTTTTACATGCTTACATCCCACATGGTATGTTTTACCATTGTTCTTCATGTCCATATCATTTCTTATTTAATTTCCCATGTGGCACTTCCATGCTATCATCTTACACCAATAGGTTTATGTCATCCTTACATGCTCACATTATATGTGACATGTTTATCTTATTGCAATAATATGACTACACTTGGTATGAGGCCATCTTACTTTCATCCCTATTTGTTGTCACATTTGGGAGACATGAGGCACACCCTTTATACACACTTTTTCACATGATTATGTAATTATGCAGCTATCTTTTAAATACACTTGTTATGCCATTTTTGAAACACAAACATACCTTACCCAACACATTGTATGGCTATCTCAATGATGACATCTCATGCCATCTTTATTATGTTGTTACTTCATGCTTGTATTGTTCACAACATCTCACATTGTTCTTACATGATGATACTTGACACATGGCGACTTCACATTTCTCTCAATCACTTGTCCCCACACTTGAGGACAAAAGATTTATGTCCCCTAGATCACATGGGACTATCACACTTATACATTTGATTTACACACTAGGGCCAACATTTGTTGTATGTGACCATCGTATTTTTTCTCCTCAAATCAAATGATTCCTTAACGATGCATGCACTCAATTTAAGGGGGTAATATTACATACTTTAGACTTTCTCATTTTTACATGATTGCATGCATGTATGGATTGTGGGGCCATACCAATTTGAACTCCATGACAAGCCTATGCATTGTTATCTCATTGTCATTTTTTACATGATCTCATTTTTGTGTAGATTATGGGTGTCACACTAGTTCCAACTCCATGACAACCCTACACATCATATTTTCATTTTTTCTCATGCTTTAAATATTGTGGGGGTCACACATGTTCCAACTTCATGACAACCCTGTACATCACGATGCCTCTTCTTAAGCTTTTACATAGTTTCATGGGAGGCAACTCAATCACATCCCCCATGGCTCCATCCCAAACTCATACTTTGCATATTGTTTCCCTTTCATACTTGATGGATTTCACACATAAGAAAATTGAAATGTTGATGATTATGTTTTCCATTATTAATGTAGTTTGTGCAAGTACTAATGATTTGTGTGTATAGGTTTTTAGATGTTGATCTACCAAAGCATTGAGAAATCACAAGGCATCATTCTACCATGTATCGTTGAATATGATTTCTTATTTCATTTATTGCTTCCATTACTTTAGAAAGCATGATTCATGTAGCTCACATGCATGCCAAAATGAGGAAAATATAGAGAGAAAAGTGCATACCTTGCCCCTTTACCATCTTGTTTTACACTCACTTTTGGTCATGTCATAAATGTAATTCCCTAATGCTCAATTTGTCCTATTTTGTGCATAAGCTAACCCAGAAACCTAAAACCTATCAACCATCATCCTAACTCAATCCCAAATAGTCTAGACCAACCCTCTTTGCAATTATTCCTACACTCTAGACTTGACCACAAGCATGAGTCCATCCTTTAGACAAGACCAACCTTATGGCCTTGTCCTCTTACTTCAAATCTATTTTATTGCTTTCCCAACCTAACCCTTTTACTTCAAATTGAGCACCATAGATCTTGTGTTTTGTCATTAGTTCAACATTAGAAATGATCAAATTATCATATCAAAGCATTAGAATCTTACTTGAATTACATTTGTACTTGCATAAGCAAATATTACACAATTGACTTATCATCTAGGCATCTTACATTTTGCTTAACGTGTATTCAAACTTGTTCATTAACAATATGGATTGACTAGTTAACAAGGAAGTTCCACATTTTCCCTTTCCACACTAGAAATCTCCCAAAGGTGCTTCTCAACACCACCCATATTCAAATATGTAGACACACAAGTTTCAAAGAGTAGGTGATTAGAGGACAAAACCACACCACAAGAACAAAACTATGTTAGGAGGACCAAACCTTGGTGCAACTCTATCTAGGACCAAAGCAGACCTTCTAGGCAGATAAGTAATAGCTCAACAATTTTGATTCAATTTAAAAAGTCAAATTCTAATCATCAATCATAGTCTACATAAAAAAATTAGCCATTGTATACACAAGGGCAACAAAACAAATCTAAGCTACTCTAACCATTTCATTTCCAATTTCATTTACAATATCAACTTTTCGTTTAGTTTTTATTAACATTTATTGGTTTACATTAGTTAATTAAACACTAAATTACTATAGGGTGTATTTGTTTCTCCATAGACACATACTCAGTGTGAATTTATTGTGTGTTTCATTTCCATTGCAATAAGAGTTTCCTCCAATCACCATCTAAGACTTTAGTTTACTAATTATAGAGATTGTGAACATAATTAAGTGGTGTTTTTTGCCTTGTATGATTTATTCTAATTTAATTATGTAGTTTCTAGTTACGCCAAAGGCATTCCCTCTTTGAGGTGAACCGGCCTGGCATCGGCAATCAACGGTTGAGAATGGCCTGCAAGGATGCAAGACGATTGAAAGGATCGTAGCCGTTCAATTTCACTCATCATCTTTTATTTTTCTGTCCATTCGTTCACCATCTTTTATTTTTCCACAAGTTTTTTCTTAGCCATTCGTTCATGTCTGCTAAAGAAATGGTGCTGCATTTTTTATGTTTCGGTGACTGAAAACCTCCATTTTTATGTATTATCCACCGGTTTTTATTATTTTCCGGGTCCACGAAGAGGAAAATTTTAACTTGTACCAGAATTTTTCATTGCCGCATGGGCGCCATAGATCTATAATTCAAATAGAGATACTGGCACTTGCACCCATTTGTGGTTCAAGGAATACGCCAATAGGAACAACTGACGAATTTAGAAAATTTCTCGGTGTGAATTGTTTTACCGCGTGAGACAATTTCGAGCACTATAATGCTCACATATATTAGTGGATAAACTTCTTACTAATTTTTTTTTTAGATTGCAGGAATCAGGTAGCCCCCCTATAAACTGCAATGCACCTGGTAAACTTTTTTCACGTGATCGGTGACGCTGGCACCACAACAAGAGTTTTAGCCAATCAAGCCAGGCCCCCCGCCCCACTTCTTACTAATTATTAATATCCATATATAATATTAATTATATTTACATTGTTGTAGTTATATTTATAAATTATATAATTAATTTATATTTATGAATATATTTAAATATAAATATTTATCTAATTTACCAACTATATTTAAATAAATATATTCCCTCTATACAATAAATATAATTATATTAAATATTATATATAAATTAAATATAATTAAATTATAAATATTAAATATATAATATGTTAGAAATGAAAGCAACACTACTTCAATGGAAATCTGATTCGAGATAAATTTCAACAATCTTTAATTATGTGCTATTAATAATGGAGATTGTAACAAAACATAAACCCACAATACATAAATATACCAGAAGCATAATGAAGCACATAACACAAGTGTTTAATGTGGAGAAAACCCTTTTGGGTAAAAAACTCCACCAAGAAAAGAGGTCAAGGTGTATTATCTTCACAAAAGGAGATTACAAATACATTCACTTCCTCTGTCCTCCAACCTTCACTCCGGTAGAACCTGGGTAGAAGGCATGAGTTTTCCACAGTCCATGATAAAGTGTGCATTCTGCTTCTGGATTACACTGTGTATGTTTTTGAATCACATCTACTATGCTATGGTTTATATAGAATTTACACAACCTCAAGACATTAAATGACTTCTTACAAGCCCATGACACTTGTCAAGAGTCAACAATACAACCTTGGGTGTCCATGGCCAAGAATAGGCTCTTACGGGGTCATAAATGCTGTCATACATGCATCCTACATTCTCCCATTTGAAATTATACATTGTAAATCAACCCACAAGAAATCAAATGAAAAATAATCAGGCACTAGAAACAAGGCCCATGGCCTCTCTGCACCACATGAACTTCTCTGTGCTCACAGGCTTGGTCAATGAATCTGCAACATTCTTCTGAGTGTCTATCTTCTTCATCTCAATCTCTCCATTTGCAACCAACTCTCGAACAAAGTGATACTAAACATCAACATGCTTAGTCTAAGCATGATACATGGAATTCTTAGCCAAATAGATAGCACTCTGGCTATCACAACCAATCCTCAACTAAACTGCCTCCTTAGAGACATGAGTAGCAGCCATATACTCTGCTTCTATGGTGGAAAAAGCAACTGTGGACTACCTCTTACTCATCCAACTCACTGCACCTCCAAACAGAGTAAACACATAGCCACTAGTGGACCTTTGACTAGCCAAGTCACCTGCCCAATCTGCGTCAACAAAACCCTATATGTCTAAATATTTATCAGCACTATCAGTACCAGAATAAATCAAACAATGGTTAGGAGTACCTTCAAGATATTTAAACACAATCTTCGCATAGTTCCAACGTTGTCTACTAGGGTTAGACATAAATCTGCTCAAAACTCCCACTGCTTGGGCAATATCTGGTCTAGTGCAAACCATTGCATACATCAAACTCCCTACAACACTAGCATATGGCACATTAGACGTATCCTCAAGATCATCCTCAGTCTTTGGACACATATCTAATGAAAGCTTAGTACCAATGGGTAAAGGAACTCTAACTGGGTTACAGTCCTGCATACTAAATCACTGCAAAATAGTATTCACATACTTACTTTGTGACAACCAAAGCTTTCTGTTAACTCTGTCCCTCCTGATCCCCATTCCTAAAATATACCTTGCAGCACCAAGATCCTTCATCTCAAATGCACCTGAAAGTTGGGCTTTAAGTTCACTGATCATACCCTTAGTATTGCTGAAAAATATGTCATCAACATACAAAGCAATAACCAGTATAGAATCATCAACACAATAAATGTAAACATAGTGATCCTCCTCACTTCTAACAAAACCCAATTTCAAAACAAATGAGTCAAATTTTTGATACCACATTCTGGGGGACTGTTTAAGACCACAAAGAGACCTCTTTAACCTGCAAACCCAATGTTCTTTTCCTTTTACCTCAAAACCTGTAGGCTGTTGCATATAAATTTCTTCTTCAAGATCTCCATGCAAGAACACAGTCTTAACATCCATTTGGTCAATCTCCCAATCATAAGCTGTAGTAATGGATAAGAGAAATCTAATAGGAGTTAATTTAGCAACAGGAGAGAATATCTCACCAAAATCAACTTCCTCTCTCTGGGAGTAGCCCTTGGCTACTAGTCTAGCCTTATACTTCTCCAATGACCTGTCTGCTCCAAATTTCTTTTTGAAGCCCCACTTACAACCTATGGCCTTTCTTCCTTTGGGCAAACAAACAAGATCCCAGGTGTTATTAGAGTCTAAAGCCATCATCCCCTCTTGCATAGCTAACTGCTAAGACTCACTATCATCTGCAAAAATAGCTTCCCTGTAGGATCTAGGTTCATCGTTAGTACTCAATAAAGCATATACACAATAGAAATTTGGTGGGCTATACTTGTCAACTGGATTCTGTTGTCTTGTGGATCTCCTCAAGGGTGGAGTAAGAGACTCTACTCATTCTTTTGTATGATCATCTGCACCAACTTCTTTTGTAACAACAGACTCATCTTCATCAGAACTACTTGAATCTTCTTCTTCTTCTTCACCCCCCAATCCATCATTCTGTTCTTCCTGAGGTGCATCTTGCTGCTCTAAATCAAAGTGCACCTTCTTTACCTTTTCATCTTTTTCTTTTGGCTGCTCAGGTTCAAAAATAGCTCTAAGTTCCCTAAAAATAACATCTCTAGAAAAGATAATCTTGCGGGTTAGTGGATTCCAAAGATTATAACCTTTCACATTATTACCATATCCAATGAATGTACACTTTTCAGCCTTTGGATCCAACTTAGATCACTTTTCCTTAGGCACATGAACAAAAAACTCATAACCAAAAACCCTTAAATGTAAAATAGAAGGTTTCTTACCTGTCCACACTTCATAAGGTGTCGAATCAAGAGTCTTACAAGGAGATCTATTTATCAAGTAGAAAGCAGTACACACAACCTCTGCCCAAAAGCATTTATCCAACTGTACATCATTAAGCATACTTCTGGCTCTTTCCATAATTGTTCGGTTCATCCTTTCTACAACACCATTCTGTTGTGGTGTATACGGATTTGTCTTTTGTCTGATTATACCTGCATGCTTGCAAAACTCATCAAATTCCTTAGAGCAATATTCCCCTCCATTGTTAGTCTTAATATTTTTATCTTCAAACTTGATTGGTTCTCTACTAAGACTTTGAATTCCTTAAACTTAGTGAAAACTTTAGATTTATGTTTCATAAAATAAATCCATGTATATCTAGATACATCATCAATGAAGGTAACAAAATAACGAGATTTTCCAATAGATTCATTATCCATAGGTCCAAACACATCCGTATGAATAATTTCTAATTTCTCTTTTACTCTATTGCTTCCTGAAGGAAACAATTTTCTGTTTTGTTTACCAAACACAAAATGTTCATAGAAATCAAAGTGCTCATTAGAATAAGAGAAACCATCCAACAATTGTTTATTCTTAATAGTTTTCAGTAAATTATTACTTGTGTGGCCCAATCTACGGTGCCACAATATACATGTATTTTCAGTAGTGGCCTCAGATACATAGGAGGCATTACAAACTGTAGTGGCTTCAAGCTTAAATGAGTTCCTGAATCTCTTCCATTTCGCTACCACCAAGTTCCCTCTCACCAATCTTTCCTTTCCCAATAATTGGATATGAAGAGTTGTCACCAAGGTAGATATTACCTCCATCATATTCTTCATATGTGGAGAACCATTCCTTATGCGAGATCATATGAAATAAGCATCCTGAGTCAACCAACCAGTGATCATTAGAAACAAGATTACATGTAGAAAGTAAAACTTCTTCACTTGCATTCAAGGACTTATCCGAAGCACTCTCCCACTATTTCTTGGGATTTCTGCACTCCTTCTTCACATGTCCCCTTTTACCGCAGTTCCAACACTTAACTCTGTTCTTTTTACCAGGAGTCTTAGACCAGCCCTTAGACTTGTCCTTAGCCCCTTTCTAATCTCCTTTAGGTCCCCTTTCCTTAGACCTTCCCTTGATACCGAGAGCATCCCCTGAACTATCTGAACTCTTCTTCCTCAATTTCTGTAATAGTAGCACCATCCAACTTTGGATCCACAAGGTTAGCACTGACAGCAAGGATAACATTCTCCCAAGACTTAGGTAAAGAACAAAGAAGTAGGATACATTTATCTTCCTCACTAACCTCAACATCTACTGAATCAAGATGAATCACCAATAAATTAAAAGAATTTAAATGCTCCGCAACCAACTCACCCGCTTTCATTTTCAAAGAAAACAACTTCCTTTTTAAATAAAGTTTATTTACCATACTCTTAGCTTGGTAGATCTCACCCAATCGATTCCACAATTTGTATGCGGTCTCTTCCTTTGTGACATTCAGTAGCACAGAATCTAAAAGACACAAACAGATGGTTCCCCGTGCCTTCTTATCCAGTCTAGCCCACTCATCCGGAGAGACATCATCGGGTTTCTTCTCTTTTTGAACAACCAACCATTGGTTTCTTTCTTCCAACAAATCTTCCATTTTCAGCTTCCACAACTCATACCTTGTTCCGTTGAACTTGTCAATGTCTAATTGAGAGGTTGATGCAACGGTGGATGCAACCATAATAACAACACAAGATTTACAAAACAAACACAACCAAATCTTCCACTGCAGCTACAACTTCCACACTACCACCTAAGAGTCAAAGTTGGCCAGGCTCTTATACCAAATGTTACAAATGAAAGCAACACTACTTCAATGGAAATCTGATTTGAGATAAATTTCAGCAATCTTTAACTGTGTTATTAACAATGGAGACTTTAACAAAACATAAACCCACAATACATAAATATACTAGAAGTAGAATGAAGCACATAGCACAAGTGTTTAACGTGGAGAAAACCCTTTTTGGTAAAAAAACTCCACCAAGAAAAGAGGTCAAGTTGCATTATCTTCACAAAAGGAGATTACAAATACATTCACTTCCTCTGTCCTCCAACCTTCACTCCAGCAGAACCTTGGTACCTGCAAACTGTTGTGCATCTCATCTACTATGCTATGGTTTATATAGAATTTACACAACCTCAAGACATTAAATGACTTCTTACAAGCCCATAACACTTGTCAAGAGTCAGCAATACAACCTTGGGCGTCCATGGCCAAGAATAGGCTCTTACGGGGTCATAAATGCTGTCATACATGCATCCTACACTTAGAAAAATGTGCCCATGCAAGCTTGAACGCCTTGGGGCCAAAAATAGCCACTTACAACATCTTATGACACGTCATATGCTATTATAAGTGTCATAGATTCTTATGACAAGTTATAGTTGTCATAGAATCTCTTACACCTTCTTACAACATCTATGATGTGCGTCACAACACTAAAAATAGATTATTCCTCCACAGGTGCACCCCACTTTGACCAATTACCATTTACCATAGTAAATGACATCCCGTAACTACTATCGGTAACTTCAGGACTTACTGTGCAGTAATTTCGTAATTACCATGGACAGTACAAATATTTTTTACTTCTACCGGTTAAACTTTTACATCGCTTATAGGTAATTACAAATAATAAATGGAATAATACAATAATGGGATTTACAAGGTTAATGGCACCTTATCCCAACATAATATGTATAGTTTAAATATATAATTTTATTATATTATATTTATAAATATATATTGTTATATGGTATATAATATTATTTTACAATATTATATTTAAAGTTGTTAATATTTTAGTTATATATAATATGAAATTTTAGTTATATGTAATTTATTTTTAAATATTTAATATAGTTATATAATATATTTTAATTCTTATGAGTATTTATATTAAATATAAGTAATTATTTTTTAAAATAAAGAATAAATAATAAATACTTATATTTTAATAATAAATATATTTTTTACAAATCATAAAAATTAAAAGAGAGAAAAAGAGAGGAGGGGGAGATATGGAGAGAGAGAGAGAGAGCACACACTTTCATAATCAATGGTTGACATTATCGTACAACAATGCTAGACGATCAAAGTAATCTTAGTTGCACATATTTTTAATTGCCAATTTGCAATCATTTCTCCATGGGGAGCTATGCTCAAAGCGACATATCATTTTATTAAGGACTTGATAATTCACCTTAAAGACCTCTCTAGCATACCCAATGCACACTAAAGAGAGAAAGAGGAAGATAGAGAAAGATATATATACACACATAAAGATATAGAGAGAGGGAGAGAGAAATATATTAAAGAGGGGAGAGAGAGTTAGTGAGAGAGGAAGAGAGAAAGATACTAGAGAGAGAGAGAGAGATAAGGGATAAGATATAAAGGGAATGAGAGAGAAAAATTTGATTAGCCATTATGTGCCAACAATCCAAAGATGACACATGTTCATCGGGATCTACAGTTGGGGCATAACCCCATTTGCTTAAGGAATTGCTAATTCACTTTTAAGAAAAGAGACTAACTTTCAATCAACTATTTCATCCCAACAATCTAAAGATGGCACTTGTCTATGGGCAAAGATAGGAAGAGAGAGAGAGAGAGAGAGAAGGGGGGAGTACAGAGAAAGAGAGATAGATAATGAGAAATAGATCATAGATACAGAAGGAGACAAAGAGATTTAGAGAGAGGTAGAAAGATAGAGAGAGAGGAAGAGAGATAGAGATTGACTAGTTTGAATCAATCATGTCATTCCAACAATCAAAAGATGGTAAATGCTACAATTGGGACATAATGCCATTTTCTTAAGGACTTGCTAATTCACTTTTAAGAAAAGAGAGACTAACTTTCAATCAACTATTTTTATGCCAAAAATCCAAAGATGACACATGTCTATGGGCAACGATAAGAAGAGAAAGAGAGGGGGGAGTACAGAGAAAGAGATAGAGAGATAAAGATAAATACAAAAGGAGACTAAGAGATTTAGAGAGATGGGTAGAGAGATAGAGAGAGAGGAAGAGATATGGAGACTAACTTTTGATCAATCATTTCGTGCCAACAATCCAAAGATGGCACATGTCTATGGTCAAAGACAGGAAGAAAAAGAGAAGGGGGAGTACAGAGAAAGAGATAGCGAGAGATAAAGAAAAATAGATAGACACAAAAGGAAGGAGAGAGAGAGAGAGAGAGAGAGAGAGAGAGAGAGAGAGAGAGAGAGAGAGACTTTTGATCAATAATTTCATGACAACAATCAAAAAATGGTAAATGACCATGCAAAGAGAGAGGAAGATAAGTATATATGTCATCTTATCTTCTCTATCTCCTTCACTTATTCTTTTATGTTTAATTAAGGCTACATGTGTTTTAGATCAACAAATTTTATTACTTTCCATTGCTCCTAATTTTTAAGGTTACATGTGTTTTAGATGAACAAATTTTATTACTTTCCATTGCTCCTAATTTAGGAATAAGCATTGTGAAACCAACATATGGTATCAAACCTTTGTTTGGATTGATCCCACGAAGGAACGGTTACATTTATTATGTTGCTTTCTATTTTTGTTGTGGAATAATTCATGTGGATTTGAAATAAGATTTTAAAATGACAAGTCATGGCCAACACCTTTACAATTGAGATTGAGAAGTCATGGCAAACATTGAAATGCTTTTCATGTAGCAGTGAGTCAACTAGCTTCCATAGAGAGAGAGAGAGAGAATTGGTTGATACAAAGAGAGAAAGAGAAAGAGATATGGTGCATGAGAGAGATGAGGAAGAGATAAAAGTGAGAGACAAAGAGGGGTGAATAGAGAGAGAATTATAGACTAATTTAAAAAAGACACGAGAGAGAGAGAGAGAGAGAGAGAGAGAGAGAGAGAGAGAGAGGATACCATCTTTTTGTTTGAAAACTAGGGGTGTAGAAGTTACTTTGCATCATTTAGGTATACCACTCAATTATACCATATCAACAAAAAATGGAGATAGGAAGAGCTATAACATTCACTAATTTATAAAGTTATTGTAAGTGGATGAACAACCAATACATGCAATATAAGGGACATACATCTAGATTCATGATCTAGAGAGAGAGGGAAATTGATACAAATTAATCAAGAATCAAGAGAGAGCAAGAGAGAAAGAGGAGATATAGGGGAAGAAATAAGGAATTGAATAGAGAGAGATGGAGATATTTTGCAAGGATTGATTTGAGAGAGAGAGTAAAGTTAATATTTTATATATTACATTATAAATATGTTTACTCTTAATTTATGTGTCATGCATAATTCCAATATATATATATAGAGAGAGAGAGACATATAAATATAATTTAAATACTTAATTTTAGAATAAATATTATACTAAAAGTATTAAATCTAATATATTTTATATTGTTTTCCAAATATATTTATTCTTATATATAAACAAAGCAACAACACAATAGAGGAAAACAAGCTCAATTTAACACGATCAAGGGCTAGGACCATGGATACTTTGTAACCAAACATTTAAAAATTGGCTTCCATAGATGTAAAATTGTTCATTATAGGCTACCATCTTTTTGCTTTGAAGCATATTTATCTAAAGGGGATTAATATCCTTTCTTTTTTCTCTAGAACTAAGGGTGTAGAAGTTACTTTGCATCATGTGGGTATACTACTCAATTATGTTGTATCTACAAAAAATGGAGATAGGAAGAGCTAGAACATTCACTAATTTATAAAGTTATTGTAAGTGGATGAACAACCAATACGTGCAATATGAAGTACATGATCTTAGCCAACAAATCCACTCAACCAAAACAACATTGGTTAGAGATTGTTATAATGCTTTACATATCAAAAGTATTTTACAAGTGTAATTCAAACTTCCTCCTAAATACTCTATGAAAGTTTAGATTCAACAAACAGATGATTGATTGGATACAATGTTGTATTTGCACCCCCTCATTCATAAATATCCAAAAGGGTAAATAGTTGTAGAGGCTTAAGGCAAGGAGATCCCCTCAATTCCTAACTACTTATTATCATGGAAAAAATACTTCTAAGAAATATAGCTTTCCACTAAAAAGAAAGGAAAATCTATGGTCAGCCAGCTGTAAATGGAGGAACTAGATACAAAGGTTATCATTTGTAGATTACATTATCTTCTATTCCACTCTTTTTCTTCCTGAAAGAATCTAAATCAAAGAAATTCTTCACAACTAACAACAGGCTTCATGGCAAAATAGGAAATGTCCCAACCCACAAGAAAAAGACGATTCTTAATATCTAGGGATAAAAAGAAGTGCAACTACCAATGAATTGACTAGGATTTCTGATAGACTAGAAAGAAACAAATGGGCTAAGGGAAAAGAACGAACACATCACTCATGTCAACACACCTAAAAAAATAACAGGAAGTAGAATATTATCATTGTATAGGTTGATTGGATGAAATTTCTTGTTATTAGGTGTTGTCATTTGTTATTATTTATATACGTTATTAATAGATTTTTATAACTAATGGTTTAATTTACTTGCTTGTGTTTGAAAACAAAATTTTTATTTGCCTAGCAGTGATGAAGAAAATAATACATACGTCATAACTCCATTCAAGAGTATTGACTCATTCTTTGGGAATCTTTCTAGTGCACTAATAGTCTTCTTAGAGTGTCATTTTGAAAACATAGGAAGAGAGAAACATGAGAAAAACATAGGGAGAGAGAGATCTCGTAGAGAGGAAGTGTGTAAGAGAGAAGGGGGGAGGGAGATAGAGATGGAGATGAAGAGAGATAAAGAAAAATAGAAAAGGAGAGAGGTAGAGAGACAAAGAGAGAGAAGAGAGATAGAAACATATGTAGATAGATACTGTTGTTTCCTATTAAATTATTATAGGGGCTTCCACCTATTATCAGATCAAAACCTCCAATTGAATTAATCATTTCATAAAGTCTTTTTTTGTCAAATTTTGCACATCTTCCACTTTAATCAATTGACCCTTAAGATGTTATGTGGAGAGAGATAGGTACAAAGATAGAGAAAGGGAGGGAGGGAGGGAGGGAGGGAGCAAGAGGGAGGCAGGGAGAGAAGAGAGAGGATGAGAGAAAGAGATAGAGAAAAAGAGAGCTAGGGTGAGAAATCTTAGAGAGAGGAGAGAGAGAAACATAGGGAGAGAGAAATCTTAGAGTGTGTGATAGGGAAATAGAGATAGAGATAAAAAGAAATAGAGAGCTAGAGAGGGAGACATAGATATATAGATAGACCTAGAGAGATAAATAGGAAGAGAGAGGCATAGAGAGAGAAAAAGAGAGAGTTAGAGAGAGGAAGAGAGAAAGAGATAGAGCAAAAGAGAGAGGTAGAGTACCTTTCAATTTCAAGTAGAGAACATGGCTACATGTATAACATTCCTATGAATAATTATTTCCAAATTTTACCTTTACCACCCATCAGAATTGAAGAGACATGTCGTAAAACACAAAATCATTACCCATCATGGGATTACAAAACTAAGATTAACTTCATAAACATAGTGACAAATATTGTTCCATTGTGTGATAGACTTGAGGTTACAGTCAGCCATTCCAATACTCTTTCAATTTCGGCGTACCCATTGCACACTAAGATGTGACTGCTAGTTAATTTTTATCAACTTATGTTTTATTAATAGTGGATCACAAGAATTTACTTTTACTTGAAAACTAAAGACTATTTTTTTGAAAAAAAATATTATATTTAACTTTTAATAAAAATACTTTTTAAAATAAATTATTAAAAAATTGCAAATCATGAAATGATACACATACACCAATCAAAAAGACAAGAATTAAGATTCAAATTATGGACTAACTTTTTCTTTTCTATTTTAAATCTCCTCTACTAAATATTTTAAAATACAATCTATAACATAAATTTATTTTAAAATTCTGGGAGAATTAACTCTACTCCCCCTTAAACTTTCACTTAATAAGTTGAATGATCCTCAAATTTGTTCATCTTACTTAATTTTAACAAACTAAGTGTTTAAACTTATTATTTGAAATCTAAGGGCATGTCCCCATGCCACTGCTTATCTTAAGCAGTTATCTTAATTTGTATTTTTTACTATATAAAAAAAATCTTAATTATGAAAAATAAAAATAAAAAAGAGGGAAGGAAATATATGCAACTACATGACATATTTTACATTGTGCAGTAGGGGAAAGGGGCCAATAGCCGCCCACCCTAACTTCGCGCATGTCAAGCTCATAGCTAGACATATTGGATTTCGATAAATTTTTTTGGGTTTCTCCGTATGCGACCGAAGAGCTTAAAGCTATTCTCAGCTTGTGGGCACTTATACATTTCACTCTAGGACACGTTATGTGCACATGGGTTGAAAAAGTGTCATTTCAACATGTCGCCCCATACATGTGCAATGATGTGTCGGTAACCACTCGCGTTTGTCAAGCTCATATCTAGAGATATCGGATTTCGATGAATTTTTTTGGGTTTCTCTGTATGCGACCGAAGAGCTTAAATCTATTCTTTCGGCTTGTAGGCACTTATACATTTCACTCTAGGACACGTTATGTGCACATGGGTCGAAAAAGTGTCATTTCAACATGTCGCCCCATACATGGAATTGTGAACATGTATTGGTGCATTTGTGTTAATTTATTAGGTTGGTATTTTACATGTATTGGTACATTAGTGTTAATTTATTAGGTTGGTATTTTACATGTATTGGCTCTTTTTAAAAATTTAATTGGGGGTCAAGGGCACAATAACATAGCGGTTATTGGGGCGTGCCTCTGAAAATAACAGCAACAAATAAATCAGTCCCCATACATTGCATCAAGTCTTAAATGTGTACAAATTGAACACGCTCAGCTTTTGGGTTCCCTCCCCTAAAACCCAATGGACATTTGAGGCCTGAGCTTGCCAGCGTATATCTCAATCAATTCATTTCAAGATTCTGACATATTTGTTTCTATCGGAGAACAGGCGACAAATAGTAACAGACAGACTTGCTGATGAAGGCTGGCTTTAGTCCTCAGATAGTAGGGGTGGCTTGATAGCAAATCTATCGTGATTTTCACTTGGTAGAGATCATCTAGGAAAGTGGTAACACAGTAGTGCACGTCTCTAGAAACCTTGAATTTGAACTTGAGCTGGCTAATTTCAGCGGTCAGCTTCCCTAGCTCTGAATTGAATCATTTGAATCTCTGGGTAAAATTGTTTTGGCTTTGATTGGAGAATATGATGGAAGAAGTATCACAAGTAAACTTGGTGAGGGTTTCCACGGTGAAGCCGGCTGTGCCTACAGAGAGCAGAAGGATGTTTCTCTCTGCTTTTGATCTTATGTGGCGTGGTTGTAAGTCAGTTGAAAGGCTTCTCTTCTACAAGACATCTTGTAACGAGTTTGATGCAATAGTGGAGAGGTTAAAGAGCAGCCTGTCATCAATTTTGGTGCATTTTTATCCATTGGCAGGGAGACTAGCTGTTGGAGACGAGCAGAAAAGGCTGGAAATTGACTGCAATGATGGAGGAGTCTTGTTTTTTGAAGCCTCTGCTGATCTCCTTTTCCATGATTTGGAAATTAGTGAGTTTGAGTACAGACCTGATTTCAAAAGGCTTGTCCCTGCTCTCTGCCAATATCGCGAAGATGAATTACCACTTCTTTCTGTTCAGGTATTCAGTCGCTTCTGAATTCTTTCTTTCAGTTCCTCAAGTGGAAACAAATTGTACAAAATTTATTTGGGGTTCTTTTTTAAAA
Organism: Cunninghamia lanceolata; assembly: GCA_027924645.1. NCBI lineage: Eukaryota > Viridiplantae > Streptophyta > Pinopsida > Cupressales > Cupressaceae > Cunninghamia > Cunninghamia lanceolata. The sequence continues at coordinate 3,000,970 of BSBN01000178.1, read as the reverse complement.
GATCAATGCATCTAATATTACTTCAAGGAGCTAAAAAGTGACAACAATCTTAAAACAGGGCTACATAGAAGGTATCTTTCCAAGAAACCCAGGGCAACTAACATACAAACCTCTGTTCCTAGAGACACTGATTCAGCATCTTTGTCTTTTAAATTCAATGCCATTTCTTGCCTGAACCTCTTCAAATCCCTGCCCAAAACGTTGCGTTACTTTTTGATTTCCACAAAAAATCTTGTAGCTTTCAACTGCACCCTGTGCCATAACAGGTTGCAGCTATCGTTGATCATCCAAGTGACCCCAGAAAGGGCACCACTCCAAGACAGGGGTCACTAAGAGTTCAAATAAATTCCGCTTGAAACCAATCTAAAAAGGACTTGACTACAGGGTATTTCCACAAAAACACGAACTAAAAATATGAACTATGATTTCTTCCTTGCCACGTTACTCTTTAAATATTTGCATCTTCATTTTCACAAATATTAAAGCCATCAACTTCACCCGTGCCATAACCAGTTGCAGCTATCTTTGATCATCCAAGTGTCCCAAATAGTGGACTCCACCAACTTCCAAGAGAGGCGGCTAAGAGTCAAAGTAAATTCTGCTTGAAACCAAGCTCAAAAGGACTTGGCTAGAGGGTATTTCTGTGAAAACATGAACTACAATTTCTTCCTTGCCACTGCATTATTAGGGCTCAGAATAAATATGCATCGTTCAGGCATTGGGTGTGGCCAGAGCATATAAACCACACCATAACCTAATAGGACTGGCAGGCCTTCCAAACCTGTGGCCCAACACTTTATACACACACAGATCAAAATTCACATACTTAGATTTAAAATTCATAAAAACAGATTTCGTTTACAAGGACCAACTCAACACAGGTTTTAAGCCCTACCTAGAACACTATCAGAAATCTCTGTTCTCCAAGCCTTACCCGCTGTCCTTTCTCTTCCTATTCTGTTCCTTTTCACCAAAAATGACAAAAGAGAACAGTTCTCCTTTCCAAAAATGACCACAAAGTCCCCTCATCGAACGGCAATGAGGTCCTGTATCCCCCTTTTCCTCTAGTGGCTCCTTGTTCTAGCTCCCAACCCTCTCCTAGTCAAGGGAGAGAGATCTGGTTGTTCAACTCCCTGCACACTCTCTTGACCGCTGCCATCACTCTTTATTCTCACATATTTAGGGTTTAGGGTTTTCAAAACTTAATCATGCAATAAATGTAGGCATCACCAATTGCTTTAATCAAGCAATAATCTTAAACATATCACTTCATTCCTGTGTTCCACCAAGTTTCCAGGACAAGGATTCAAGGATTGTAGGGGACAAGGGGACATGTTTCTAGGACAACTGTGACAAAAGGCCATTTTCTAGGGAATGGTAAGGGATGGCAATAAAAAAAAAGGGAAAATTCAAAAATATAAGAAATTTCAAATATTCATATTATAAGACATTCTCCATATTCATTATATAACCATATTATGAAACATTAGAGCTGAATTGAGATTTCACGTGAGTTGACATACAAATTAACAACATTTCAATGTCTAATCATTTGAGTATTTATTATCAATGTGCTCATACAGCAAAATGAAAAGGCCAGAAGGTTACAACTACAAAATGACAAAATGTAGACAACTAGATCAGCTGCTGCTATGCCTCCGCCTCATCTTCAGCTAAATCAAAATTAGAATTAGAATTTGAGTCACTGCTATTATGAGAGACTACCTCACCCAATGGAATTCAAACCAATCCCTCCCATGACTCCTCATCAATTTGTGTGGCATCTTTGGGATTAACATCCCACCCTGCAGTTGGAGTCTATCAATCCTAAAGTTGTAAGGCACTATGCATAGCCACTTAACTTCTCTTCTCATCAAGAGGTAAGCCAATTCCTCTTGATTGACTGAATGAAGTTGTATGTGGACCAATTCCTCTCTGCAACAGAGAACTTGACAACCTATCAAAAGAGGAAAATGGTAAACATCCTCAATTTTGTTTCATCCTTGCAATGCCATGTCCACCATCCAATAAGGTCAGTTTAATTTCATGTAGTCCTATCCGTCCTTGCCTCTGGTTTGCAAAATGTTTGACCCTGAAGATTGGTAAAGGCTAGCCACTACGTTTTAAGTAAAATTGCCTCCTTATTGCTATACATCTTTTAAAGGCCTTCATGAGCCCTTTTTTCACCTCTTCATCATCAGAAGGAGGCATTCTCCTAGGCCTTAGTGCATATCATTTGGGATTTACAGCATAGGCTGCCATATGAAGTGTGGTGTTCATGGGTGTTCCACTACCTAGTGACAATGGACCTAATATGCTCCTCATTTAATCCCAAATCAGGATTCTTACTATGAATTTCTTACTTTCCAAATAGCTGTCAAATGTCTCAAAAATCTCTCCATGACTAGGAGAGTCTATATCAACATATCTAATGACCCGCATAATAGATGAGATGAAAGAGCAAACATATCTGCAAACAAAAATTTCAAAAAATAATAAGACTCAAATGACAAAGAGTGAATGCTAATACAAAAAATGAAAGTAATTTACAAGTTGCAAACATTAATAACTTAATAATTCTTTTACTTCCCAATGGACCATCAATCATCATCAAGGATCTTTTGCTTCACACTTTTCCTTCAGCTATGTTCACCTTTGGCCATCTACTCCACTCTAGATTAACCATTATTAATTGTAGAGGCTCTTGCACCTCAAACATCCTCTTTAACAAAATAAAATAGCTGACATATATAGTTTCCATGAGTTTCCTTCCTCGAAAAAGTTTTGAAGAGAATAAGTGAGGTGTGGTGGTTACAAATGATCATCTGTATATCTCTTGCTTCTGCCACCACTCTTGTCACCCAGTCTTTCCCTATGTCTTCAATGTGTTGTTCAATGCATGAGCACAACAAAGTGTCCAAAAAATGTGTTCGTAAGCACCCTCCACCATCATGCCAACTTACACATAGGTGTTGAATTGGTGACCACCTATACAACATTTGAGGCCCCAACCTCTTCTATGGTGTCTTTCAAAATCTGAAATTGGAAATGTGCATCCTAATATTGGTCCACCCATCCATGATAAGAGAGCAGCCCATCCTCAACCAAGTTTGCCTCATGTTCTCCATCACTAAACTCACCTTAGAATACTCTCTATCAAGGGTGCTAGTGTGTAGTTTATGTTCTTCAGGGGGCATATGAGTGACCAACAGCATTTGTATCTTTTAACATTTGTTTGAAGTAGAGATAATGTGGTACATATGGGATAACATGGGCAAAGAAAATTTTGGCAACCAAAGAATCTACCACTTTCCATGATTGCATATTGAACATCCCTACAACACTAGTAGCCCTTCTCTTTTCCTTGATAGAACCCTTTCCTCTTTGGGTCTCAACATCCACGGTTCGAGTAGGCAATCACATACTAGATTGCATAGTCTGTAATAACATTCCCTTATTTCTGGGCTCACCCTCCATGAACAACCTAGAGACCTTGGCCTTCTCAGCTAGGGTTATTTTTTCACATCCTTTTACCCCCCATCCACCTATGCACAAAAGATGATTATAAACCCTCGCGTAGCTACCTCTATAATCCTTGTTGCACAAATGATATAACCAAGAGTTTTTTAGGATTGAATGGATCTTTTAAATAAGTTTTTAGGATAGCAGAAGAGCATTCAAAGGGATTATTTGAACCTGCAATACTTGCAACACTCCCACACCGAGAAGAACTCCCAGTACCTCTATTGGCTTCTTTGTTGAATTTCAACCTCTTCACCTTCACTACCCTCATTGCTGCTCATATTGTTTTTTTTTTAAACACAACTACAAGTGCAAACATAAAACAAAAAATGAAAAAAATGCCCAAGTGTTTGAAATTTTGAAAGAAACAAAAAACATTCAAAAGGATTTGTGGAATGAACAATGGATAATAAACTTAACTCAAATGATGTAGTTTTGATGCTCTCTTGTCTTCTGCTCACTGCTGCTATTTTCTCAATCTCACTGCGGTTCTCCTTCTTTGTCTTCTGCTCACTGCTACTATTTTCTCAATCTCACTGTGGTTCTCTTTCTATGTCTTCTCACAAAATGCATAATGGCAAAATAAGGGAGTTTTTGTTTTTAGGTCTTAGCGTCTTTGTTCTAGGTTTAGGGTTGTTGTAAAGGGGTGTGGGGGTCCTTGTGGGCCACCCCACCTTTTTTTTTTTTCTCATTTTTGTGTTTTTTTTTTAAAATTGCACTAGCCTGGGCCATAGGAGATGGATAGCCATCCTTTGTTGTTTTTGAGGCTTACCGGAAATGTTTCCTGAAATATTTTTGTAGGGGATGAACCCGGGGACGTTTCCTACCCATCCCCTGTGCGGTGACGGTTCCTACCCATCCCCGGTGTGGTGACAGGTGGAAATACCTAGGGGGCACGCCCCCATGGAACATATCTGAGTTCATTCACATTCTAATCACACACACATACACTCAAAACAATAAGACTGTGAATTCTTAATTCCTATTTATCAACTTAATTAACCCCTAACAAGTCAATAGGTTAGTCAAAAACAAAATCAGAAACCAGGTAAGTCGATGTTGCATGGACCAGGGCTAAATGTTTTATCGCTTTTAGGCTCTTGCCTACTTGTCACTCTTCCACTCTGTTTACCTGAAACATCACAGCCAAACAATCCATCAGTAGCACCCGCACAAAACAATAATAGAAAAACACAAAACAATGTAAAATCATCTAATATTGAAAGAAAGGCAATAGGCAGAGGCAGGAACGCACTTGACCATCCAATAGGGTATGCATAATTAATTGTCATATGCATTCAACACAGTTGAAATTATTTCTAACTAACCAGTATTCAGAATATAACCACAAGTCACTCCCCTCGTCCAAATTACATCAAAATGGGATTAAATCATCTAAGTATTTAAAGCTCTATTTCAGGTTGTCACATAAAATAATTACAATATTATGTGCTTTGTTGCTATTCCATGTGATCCGTTGCTATTCCATGTGCTGAGCATCATTGGTAAGAATTGGTTTTGTTTGTTTGATTGGTTTTTATTTTACAACTGATTTACTGTAAAGTTTAACTCTTTAAATTTTTTTTAGTGCACAAAATTTAGGAAACTAGTATATTTATATTTAAAAAAATATATCTAAAGTACGCCGAGAGATATCTTTCTCCTATTTTTTTTATCAATTTACTGCACTCACCTCAAATCGTACAATTTGATATGTTTGTTCTATATTTTTTAATTTGCACCATTATGTAACTCTCCATCACAAGAATTATTTTTAATTTCCATCCCAACCATGAAATCCCAGTCCTTTCACCTTCCCCACTTCTAATTTGTAGTTTTTTTTAATAAAGATTTTAGTTTTTGAATTTTTTGAATTTTGTTTACATATTTATGGGAATCTGAATCTTTCAGCCCCTTCCTGCCATTCTCGGCGTAATTATTATTCATATTCAACTAAGAACACGGCAAGCCTATATGAGCTTAACCAAAGTTAAGAATTCCAAAGCATCAATTTAGATAGATTGGATTGTTTATTCACACATTCTGAACCTTTTTTATATATACTAAACCAAAGATTTGGACTCAAAGCAGAGAAAGACAGGTTCAAAACCTACAATCAATCTTAGCAATATTAGTAGATCCTGTAATGTCTATTAAAAATAACTCTTCTAACAAAAGCTTCTCTACATGTAAGGCCTTTTTCACCCTACTGGGGGCTCCTCTCATTCTCAGTCTCTCTCTCTATATGCCTGTTATGTTTAATTTTTCAAACTGCTGTCAAGCTTTAGTACATAATCACTAACTCTGAACATTATTAGTACTATGAAATAATACTGTGGTTGCCCCCAGTGAATTTTCCATGACTGGTATTTTGTCTTTCCAAATACAATCGAGGTTTGGAAACAAGTTTCATAGTTCTGATTCCTTACTGAAAGTTTCCACATATTGTTGCAGGTTTATACTGACATGAGCATCAGGCTTCACATGCGTATTTATCTATTCACCGATCTGTGATAACCTTGGCACCTATAGATACTTCTTTGATTTCCTTAAACTAAAGACTTTCTGGGTTGATGTTTTAGCATCCTTTTTTCTTCTCTGTGCTAACATCTGGCCATTTCGTTGATATGTCTTGTAGATTCTCTCTTGTAGCTAGCTGAACAATTTTGTATTTTCCTACTTTTATTTTAAAGTTCATTGGAGATGCATTCACTGCTCTTTTTGCCTATTCTAAGCCAGTCGTACCTTTACAACCCTGTTGCCTATTTGGTCACTTGTGGGCATTCATATCGATATACTTTTTTTTTCCTTTCTCTAGCTTGTGTTTGTTGTCTTATTGATCATTGATGTATGTGATGTCTGTTAATTTATTCATAGAGTAGGAATTTAAATTTGGAAGCTATTTATATTGTGGCATTGTGATGATATTTGTTCCACATAAATAATCTCTACCTCAATAGATTTGGATTTTATTTAGCTTAAATAAAAAAAAATCACTTATTCACTAAGTGGAGATTTAAGATGTTGAGATGGCATGCAGGTAACAACATTTCATGGAGGTGGCATTTGCATTGGGACTCGTCTTCATCACATAGTAGCAGATGGAAACTCATATTGGCATTTCATGCAATCATGGGCAGAGTGTTGCAGAGGAGTGCCTATTTCCAGATTTCCTGAGCACAAAAGAGACTTCTTTAGACTTTCCAACATCATTAACAATACCAGCGATATTGCTGCAACAGATAACAAATGTACTTTCCATGGAAGCAAACAAGCACAGAGCAAAAGCTGCAAAACAGATAGAGAAACACAACATTTGCAGTCTCAGATGCTACACCATCAAAATGAAAGTAGTGAAACAAAACTCTTGCATTCTAACCAGATCTATAAAATTGACGAAGCAAGCAGACCTGTTGAGAAGGGTAAACAGCCTAAAGATTTGATATACAAAACATTTCATTGTAGTAAAGAGATGATTCAGAAGCAAAAGGCTCAGGCTGAGAAAAATGGAAACCAAGCTTTTAGCTCTTTTGTGGCAGTTGCAGCTCATTTTTGGAGATGCATAGTTAAAGCTCGACAGATCCCAGATGAAGAGTCTGTCGCCTTGCTTCTGCTAGTAGACGGTAGAAATCAAGTAAATCCTCCCTTATCTCTGGCTTACTTTGGTAACTGTGTACAGATTACATTTGCCAATGCAACCGCTAGAGAACTGTTGAGCCAAACAGTGTCCTTTGCATGCAGCCTTATAAAAGAAGCAATTAACAAGTGCAGAGAAGAAAGTCTTATAAATATGATAAAATGGGAGGAATCTAATTGGCAGAACATGGAACGTGAGAAACCTGAGAAGCATCCTATGAGAGAGAGATTTACTGTGCACGTAATTAGTTCTCCAAGGTTTCCTGTGTACGAAGTTGATTATGGGTGGGGGAGGCCACTGAATGTGCAAGCTGCATCCATGAACGAAATAGGAGCCATGGTATTGTTTCCTGGCAGAGATGGCGGTGGTACAATGGATATCTCCACCTGTCTTCCTCTTTCTCAGATGGATGTCTTCCATTCCCTGTTCGTTGAATCTATCAGTTCATTTCAACCTGATGAATGAAAGGAGAACAACTATTTTGTGCAGTAATTAGAGCTTCCATCCTAACCTTTAGTTAGGTATTTATATCTTTGTAGGATTTTTAACCATGTGTATTAAGGTACTTCTTTGATGATCAATTTCCATGAGTAGTCATTTCTTGTATGTCCTTTTTGAAATTTCATGTGCATTGGTAACAGACTAACAGTCACAAGGCAAGGAAACCTATAAAGAATAAAAGCACTTCTAAGCAATGTTAGCACTGGGAAAAAGTAAGATGCTAAGTTGCTAACACATCAAGACAGGGACTTCCAAAATTAAGGACTACTATTGTTTACTTAACTTCGAAAGTGTTCCATTACAAAGGGTATTCTATCCAAAGCAACTCTGAAATTATTGGTCCTGTTCTCCAATAATTGAATCGTTTACAATCCAACCTAAATCAGTTAGCCTATATTTAACATATTTAACAACATACTGCATGATAGTTGGCTTGAATGAAAAGCTTCAACACTAAACAAGATATTTGTGGTTAGTTATGTCACAATTGCTTTTAAAGCATAAGAAAAGGAGTACTGATAGTCTTATTATGTTATGTAGATATATTTGATATAAATGGCAGCTAGGCTGCTTACAACAATGATGTAAATAGAATATTAGCTACAGAAAACATTGTCTAAAATACGTTCTGTCCCATAGATGCAATAGGATAAGCTGATAATACAACTAAAACATTCTATTCTATACGATTTGTTTTATAGATGTATCCCAGTTCCAACAACATAAATAATGGTTCTGATAAACAATTGAAATATAGCTGCTTACAACAATGATGTAAATAGAATATTAGCTACAGAAAATATTGTCTAAAATATGTTCTGTCCCATAGATGCAATAGGGTAATCTGATAATACAACTAAAACATTCTATTCTATACAATTTGTTTTATAGATGTATCCCAGTTCCAACAACACAAATAATGGTTCTGATAAACAATTGAAATATCTGGACATGGAGGACCTATACACTTCGATTGGGTCACAGCTGCACCGGCTATAAATATGCACCAAAAGTCCAAATTGGAGCGCTTCCAAGCAAAGGTTTAACTTGTACTAATAGAGATTATGCCATTTTCAGAACAATTTAAACTTGAGTCATACAAGTTTACTCTAACAGGATCTCCAAAGAAGGGTTTTCTTGTTTGCTTCCACTAATATGACAGAGATGGATTTCTTATAAAAGACAAAATTGGTTGGAGCTAGATCTTTCATATTCTCAATGTCTTTGCAAGTGTCTAAACTCCTTAAATAATCTTTGAAATCCTTTTTTATCTCGGCAGCAGTGCAAATTTTGCCTGTACTCCTTACATGATCTTCCTTACAAACCCTTTTTATCCAAAAGTAGCTTCGAACCTTTCAAAGTGGCCCATAGAAGCAATACAAATTTTGTTCATTTTTCATGGTTGATGCCAGTTTTAACACCCGAATTGATCTCAATTTATAATTCTAAATCCTAGTATATGTTATGCAGATATAAACTAAGAATAATTTTAACACCCGAATTGATCTCAATTTATAATTCTAAATCCTAGTATATGTTATGCATATATAAACTAAGAATAATTTGTTGTTATCAGGGGAGAGCATATGAAAAAGAAAATCTTTAATGCTCAATATTATCAATTGAAAAAGGAATTTAGCTAAATCATTCATGAAGCAAAAATACATAAGCAAGAATCACATTATTTGCTGAATTCTAATTATTTTAAGTTATGTGGTCTACCACATAAAAGTTGGCTTTTGAGTATCTCCTAGTTAATATTCTATATCTAAGACTGTTGTCTTATTCTGCCACAATTAACCCCTCCACAAGGTGACATAAATCGACTTATTACACTACAGAAAGCTTATATGATCAGTCGTGGCATAGTAGCTGGGTTGCAACAGATGTTTACAACATAAAATTCTTTATCAGTGCTTTAAGACATTCTTGTTTCTACTTTCTGAGTGCCTTGCTTGAACATTATACCAATTGAAATTTATGAACTTATCAACAGGTGAAATGTCTGCAAAATCAATCCATTTCAACTAGTTTAAAGCAGTTTTTTTTTTAACTAGGAATTTTAACTCATTTGCACAATGGAACTAACACATTGCTCCACAACTGCACGGGCATATCAACCAACATGGAATTCAAGAGTTTAATTTGTTTCCCACATTCCACAAGAGAAACATTCCATCGTTAGCGCAAGCATAGAAACCTACTTCACTGCATTAAAAAGACACACCAACATCATCGAGGAGTTTTCTTCTTGTGAAATTTACCGTGCATGATTGTTCCAGTGTCCATGAAGCAATCGATCAAGTTGTTAACTCTAGTTTTCCACTGCATGTTTAAACACAAACAATCTATTTTACGCCCAAAATTCCACCGATAATAATTTCCATGCTCGCACATCGAAAGTGTGATTTCTCTTTAATGAGATTTGGACTTTTTTCTTCGATTGCAAGCACACGCAGGAAATTCAATGTTTGGGCGTAATTGTTACAAGATTTCTATGTATGGGTATGCCGGAGCTTGGTCAAATAATCTACTTTCCATTTGTTGTTGAAACCAAGATGATGGATGAAGAAACCAGTCTCCACTTTTGCATGTTCAGGTCCATGACAAAACCTTGGGCCCCCACCAGAGAGTGTTAATTGTTTCGTTATTAACATAGGTATCTCGTCTTCAAGAATTGAATTGTAAAGCTACTGGTAAATGTACCGCTCTGAATAGGGGAAGCACCTTCCTACCAGCAAGAATTTAGAATTCTTCATATATGATGTAAGTTGAAGTTTTTTTTTTGTTTTGTAAGCATTAGGAGGCTTTTGACTCATATCCTGGGCATTTGTGTTTATAAAAGCTGTATGATATTGGCATTTATATTGCCTTCATTGCTACAGAATATTCTAAGTACTCCTCTGAACATGGGAAAGTGCCCTTCCTACCTGCAACAATTTAGAATTTTTTATATAGGATGTATGTCAGATCTTTTTTAGGGACAAATATAACTAGATCTTGTGATAGTGTAATGCTTTTGTTTGATCTATGTCAAATCTTTTTTAGGGACAAATATAACTAGGTCTTGTGGTAGTGTAATACTTTTATGATCACCCATTGAGTGAATGTAATTTTCTTTTTATTGAGTAGGCTTGTTAGCAATCTTTTAGAGTCTTCTGTTGTGTTGTAGACTGTAAAATGGCCATTGACTTCTTGATTTGTGAGGAAATTGCCTTTCCCAATGCTGCATAAGTTGGTATTTCTGATTACCATATTACTGCCAATACCATCATGATTTGTGAGAAAATTAAAAGCCAATTTTGGGCTCCCGTAGTTTCTCCGACTTTTTAAGAATATTACTGGAGTCAAGTTGGTGTTTTACATAAATGAGCTTGATTTATTTGACATCTTATTCATCGTCACGATTGTACATTACATAATGTCTTGATTGCCATTCTACTAGTAATATAGTCCTCTCTTAGGCTCCTAACAATCTAGAGAGACAAATTGATGCTCTTACTCTTTTTGTGGGCTTTGCCAACTGGGGGTCAACCTTGGTAAGACTAAGGTCATAGTCTTCAACACTGTGAGGGATGCTTATTTAGATTTGAGATCTTTTACAAAGTGAAACTTAGTAGATGATGACAATTTAAGCCTAATTTGTGGAATTTATTGGGACATCGTTTAGCATAAACCTACGTCACACTTGCCTGTTTGTATTGGTTATGTTTCACTTTTTGTTTTGGAGTTTCAGTGCTTTAAAATACATTTTTAAGATATCCCTTCAAAGATGTGTTTTCTCAATGAAATTATTAAACGTGCAACTTTTTTTTTAAGATATCCCTTCAAAGATGTATCTTTTCAATGAAATTATTAAACTTATCTTTTTGTGGGTAAAAGATTGGAATCTTTGTTAGTAAAGTAAATGGAATAAGTTTAAATACTAAATTATTGGGTTTTTTAAAATGAAGATTTGTGTTTAAATTTTTAGGAAACATATTATATGATTAAAAATGTACAAATGATATTTAATAAGACAAACTACCACTTATAATTATAGGTGTAGTATATTAATATAAAAACATCTTTAAGCAAAACAACAATCTTATAACAACTAAAAAATTTGGAGAGATTCATGTATAAGTATTGGAAAATTTTGTAGAACCAACTAAGGTAGGAGTTATTCTGTAGTAGAAACTTTTGTTGTGGATAGTCATTCCATATGCAATTTCACAATTGTTGTGAAAAGTCGTTTGTAGCAATCACACGCTACTACATTAAACCAAGCACAATAATTTTGTGGCAATCTTAGCAAAGGGCAATTTCAAGGCAAAAGAACCCCGTTTTATTTATTTTGTTCAACTTAGTTGAGCAGAATTGGACTTTCCAAAAAGGGGAGCATCATGAAGATGTTGTGAACATGGTAGTGATGATATAGAAAAGACAAATGCTTAAGTGGAGAGTTTGGCAATGGTTACACTACAAAAATGAAGGAAGACAAGAAGTCAACAAGATACGAAGTGTTAATAGGGAATGCAGAGAGTCACATATTTAACATTGAGCACCCCACCATGAGATTAGTTTTTGGAATCATTTTGGTAAGGGAGGAGGGATGAAAGAAAGAGAGAGTAATCAAGTTGGAAGTGAAGAGTTGATCAAAAGGTCATGTGTGCATCTTTTAGTAGTTGTTGGTTGTGTTCTTTGCCTGCAATAGAGTCTATTGTAGTGTTAATTGTCAGTTTTGCAGCTAGAGAAAGGACATTACATAGTTGTAGTAGTGAGAGTTGTATTGTCAAAAGTGATTGGGTTGCAAAATAAAACATAGGCATATAAGGTTATGTTCAAAAAAATGAACTATTTGTATTGTTTTATTCATTTGACCTATAACATGTCAATTTAGCTATAATAAGCCTTGTTTGTAGCTTGCTATGTGTGCAACCCTATTTAGTAGCAATTAACACGTGCTTATAATAATTTTTAGTTTGACAACAAAAAAAATTGTTGGGTTTGACTCTGGTTTGTGGGTGTGTACTTAACCTATGTAGGAATGTAATAAGAGGGATTACAACAATAGGTTTTGATTGACAAAGGTGTCAACATGCATCATAGAAGAGTAGCTGGAAGAGGTAGAGTAGGAGCTATCAATGTGGCATGAAGACTACATGAAGTTGTGGACTCGTTGTGAGTTATACAAGCAAGGTTGGATGTTGTTGAAGAAGATATAAGAAGGGGATTTGCACGAAGAAACGATATGAGTGATATTGAAGAAACAAGAGAAGACAGTGAGGAACAAATGCAAGGTATCTAACTACAATTGAATATAGGAGAATATATGCTCATTAGAGCTATTGTGAGGATTGGGAGAGAAATTGAGATTAAGTCCCAAGATTTTAGGCAAATTGAACCCAAAGGAGTTAATTGATCGGTTCACTGAGATGGAAGAATATTTTGAGTTTGATGATATGACTAACCCAAGGAGAGTGAAAGTGACTCAGACCAATTTGAAAGGTCATATAACCCTATGGGGGAAAGACGTTCTAACTCTAGATTACCAACTAGACTTATTGAAGAAGCTCCAAAACTTGAGACAAAGAGAAATTAGTGTGAAAGACTACACTAAGGAGTTCTACAAGATAACTATACAATCTAGACATCATGAGGTAGACCAAGAAAAGGTGTTACCATGGCTTTGCCTCTTTCTCCTGTAATAGCCAATCTCTTCATGAAGCATTTCGAAGAAACTACACTCAACTCCTTCCCCCTTAGACTATGATAGTGGAAATGCAATGTAGATGATACCAACATTTGTTGGCAACATGGTCTAGAAAAACTAGAAGAATTTCTTTACCACGTAAACAACATACCAAAAAGCATTAAGTTCACTAAAGAACTTGAACATGATAATAAATGCCCCTTCTTTGACATTCTTATTCTTAGAAAATTAGATGGTTCTCTAGCTCATTAAGTTTATAGACAAGCCACCCACACTTACCTTTACCTACATGCATCTCCACATCGCCACCCTGCCCAAAAGGTATAAGCATCCTCAAAACTCATGCTTCTAAAGCTTTTCGAATTTGTGATGATGAACACATTGATCAAGAATTTGTACATCTTACTAGAGTCTTAAGATTGAATCGATACAAGTCTAAACACATTTTTAGAGCAATTAAGCAAGCCAAAAATCATAATAACTCTTGCAAAAACATTGATTGCTCTTAGGATATCCCAATTGCTACACTCCCTCATGTGAAAGGCATCTCTAATAAAACTTCCAAAATCCTTCAAAAAAGACTTGAGATGCTCTTTCAAACCTCTATTGACTATGAGAAATATCATCCCCTCCACCAAAGATCCTTGCAAACTTCTTCTCAACTCTTGGGTTTATAAGACCGGTTGCTTATGTGGAACCCCTTACATTGGAGAAAGCTCCATCAACACAAGGATCGAAGAACATAGTGTTGACATTAAGCATGAGCACATCAGTAAATTTACCTTTGTCAAACACTCTTCCCACACCAAACACCATATGCATTTAGAGGCACCCAAGTCCTAGCTAAAGAAGAAACTTCTTTAGGAGAAAATTAAAGAAGGCAACATAAATTGATAGTCACCCACACAACCTCAATTGAGATGATAGTTGGAGTTTGAGTTTCGTGTGGCATCCAATTGTAACCTCTCTTAGAATTAGCCATTCCAGCCCTTATGTAATTCCCCTCTCAAATCTTGTACCTTGTTGTTTGGTGCATGCCTATCTCTTTCTTCTACATCCCTCTCTTCCTTGTCATCATCCCATGTTCTCTTTCTCCTCTACACGCCCCCTACCCCTCGTTCTCTCTTCCTTTTTTCATCTTACCCCAATGTTTTTGTGGCTTTATTCTTTACCCCTCTTGCTTCTTTCCTTCATATGCTTATCCCTTGTTTCTACCTCATCTCATCTTTTGTGTCTTTCTTTATCTTATTATCCTTTTAGTTTTTCTATCTCTTCAATCTAGTGTTTCCTTTTTGCTATTATTCTTACTTCCTTGTGTTTAACTATATTATTATCACCTATCATTATTGAATTTGAATGCTTTTGGGTTTGACTACGTAATGTTTATTTCCATCAACGTTTCAGATCACACTCTATGATCCATCATCAGGATGTAGAGCTATAGAAGAGAATGAAAATGATAAATTGAAGACAATAGCTCACTAAATAGAGAGAGGGATTGAGGTGGCCCGGGAACCAAGAGACCACCAAGGGTTGAAAAGAAACAAATCATTAAAAAGTTCAAAAAAATAGTATAAAAACATGAATGACATTAGATGAAGAAGAATAAGATAAATAACATGAAACAAGGTTTAACAACAAGATAAAAAGGAAAATTTAGATAAGGAAATAAAAGAATATGCAATAAAATGAAAAGCCTAAACTATAAAGCAAAGAGTGAAAAAATAATAAATTAAAAACATAAAAGAATGTAGGAAGATGCAAGTATACATATATATGCAGGCTATCCATATATGTATATGTATACAAAAAACAAGCTAACTATATTATATGAACCGAAAAGAACAAGTAAATAAAGCAAAAATGTATAAATGTATATGTATATATATCTACATATATATGTAGATGTGTACATATATCCATTGTTTGTATACACCTATGCATTTATACATATACACAAACATATGTGCGAAAATATATACAGGAGTGAAAAATGAAAAACAAGGGAGCTAGAGAACTAGAAGAGAAAGACACAAAGTGCAAGAACAATAAAGCACACCACAACCAACATGCAAAACTAAGAAAGGAAAAAGTTGAATATGTGTGTGAGAATAAACTATGTGAGTGAATGTAGTGGATGGTGAAATCTACCTACAAACTAGGAGAAAGGCATAAGATCAAAAAGAAAAGGAGGAAAAAAGGACAACTAGCAACTAAGATACCAATAGGATAGCAAAAGAGGAACGAGGAACGAGGAGGCTAAAAAAGGGGGAAGAAAGAAGAGAGATGGCTAGGGAGGGGAAAAAGGGGGTTGGGAAGCGATAGGGAGAGGAAAGGAAGGAAAGAGAGAGAGAGAAGGCTAAGATCAAACTGAGAGGAGAAAAGAAGATCAAGAGGGGGCCGATAGTGGTTTCTTAGGTGAGTGAGCAAGGGTTGCCAATAAAAGATAAGAATCCAACCCTCATCAAGATTTAGGTTGGAGGAGTGGTTGCCAATTTCTATGGCCCCATTGAGTTTTCTCTTAAAGTAGTTATCCTCCTTGACCAAGATTTCAGTGTTTTCTAACTGGATGTGGTGTTTGGTCAAGGAGGAGTACTCTGCAAGGAAAGATTTGAGGATCCATTCATGCCTGATGTAGGCACTATGTTCTTTGATCTTAGTACTGAACGAGCGGCCTGTCTCGCCAATGTAGGGAGTGCCACAAGAATAGACTACCTTATAGATGTCTAAGTTGAGAAGGATGTCAAGAGGGTCTTTGAGAGAGGGGATATGATTTCTAAGAGTAGAAAAGGGTTTGAAAAAGTATTGGATGACCTGTTTGATAATTTTTTTGGATAATTTGTTGGAACTACCTTCAATGTAGGGGAGAGTAGCAATAGGGAGGTCAAACTGGGTAACATCCTTGGGTTTGAAGAGAAAGTGGGACTTGGCTTGCTTGAATGCTCTCAATATGTACTTCCTTTTGTACATGTTCAATTGGAAGACTTTGGTGAGGTGGGCAATCTCAAGATCTAGGTTCTCGTCATCACAAATATGAAAGGCCCTGGTAGCTAGAGTTTTTAGGATACCGATTTTTTGGGTGGGGTGGTAATGGGAGGAGGAATGAAGATAAAGGTCACTGTGGGTAGGTTTTTGAAAGACCCAACGAGCTAAGGAACCGTCAAGTTTTTTATGAGAAGGTTGTCAAGGAATGGGAGTTGGTTATCAGTTTCAAGTTCTTTGGTGAAGGAGATACTTTGAGCTACGTTGTTCAGGTGCAAGTGGAATTCCTCTAGCTTATCACGACCATGAGGCCAACAAATGTTGGTATCATCAAAACATTTCCACCAATTGGGTTTGAGGGGAAAGGAGTTGAGAGAGATGTCTTCAAAATGCTCCATGTAAAGGTTTGCTACGATAGGGAAAAGAGGGGATCCCATAGCAACTCCATCCAACTATTCATAGACCACTCCTTGAAAAGAGAAAAATGTGGATCTTAGGCATAACTCTGCCAAGGAGGCAATCTCATCATTAGTCTTACGTCTAATTATATCAATGGAGTTAGGGATAGGAACTTTGGTGAAAAAGGAGCCTACATCAAAGTTGACTAAAAGGTCATTTTCCTCTAACTTTTTATCCTTGACAAATTCCATGAAATAGATAGAATTCTTGATGAAGGAACTAGATTGACCCACGAGAGGAGAGATAAGTTTGGCAAGGTAGGCAGAAAGCTTGTAGGTAGGGGAGTCAATGGTGTCCACAATGGGTCTAAGGGAAGCACCAACCTTGTGGATTTTTGGAACACCATATATCCAGAAGCATTCAAATTCAATACTATGGACTATGAAAATCTAATGTCTTTAACCTAACATTATTATTTTCTGTTTTGTTATCTTTTATTACTTGTTCATTGCTTTATTATTATAATTAGTATTTGTCTTATTATTAGTTTATAACAAATATTTTTTTGTCATGATTAGTTGTTAGTATTATATTATTCTTACAGTAATATTTTTAAATCTTTAATTTAATAGTATATCACTATTAATCTTAGATAATCACTATTAATTACATATCTCTTTAAATTATATTTAATAATATTATTAGCATATTAAGATGTTTAATTTTTTGAGATAAATTTTTTTATATTATTGTTATTTATTTATTTTTTTGTTTCGTAAGCGTTGGAGGTCACAAGAGGGACCTCCTCCCCATCAACATATCCACTTATACAGCTTAATCAACTTAATCAACTTAGAGGCCACATAGAAACCACATGTTACTTGGGGCATTCGAACTTGGATCTCCATCGTGAGAACCATCTGGCCTATGCCATTCAACCACAACCCCATTCACATTGTTATTTTTATTTTAATACCATTATATTAATATTATTACATTTATTATTTTAACATTATATCTATAATGTTTTTTTAATCTTTAAACAAGATCCATTATAATGTTAATATTATATTATGGTTACTTTATTCTTAACATTATCATCACTATAATAGTATTAGCCTCCTCTAATATAATTTGAACTTTTATGATTTTTTTAACTATCATTGTAATTTTTATTATGCGTATGTCCTATCTTCTTTCATCTTGAATTTCTTATTTTCTACACTCTTTTCTCTCCTAATTCTTTTCAAATATTTAGTGGGACTAGTTTGCATTCCATTTCATTTTCATCCTCAATCCTAATGATGGATGTTTTAGTGTGATTTGAAATGTTAATGCAAGAAAAAGAAAATATAGTTGATTCTAAAACCACTCTAACATTATCATTGTGGACTATGGAAAAATCATGCCTACCAAGAAAAGGTTGCAAGATACATACATAAGATGAAAATGAAGATACAAGATGAGTTGAGTATGCTCTAATTACCCATAGTGGAAGACGCATATCAATTTGTATTGAAAATCAAAGAGAAGCTATTAGGTAGGCAATAGAAAACAAGAGGGAGAGGTAGATTTTCTAGAGGAGGAAGTCAATCAAATGCTAGAAGAGGACAACATAACCATTATATAGAAGCAGGGAATTCTCATGAAATGAGTCTTACAAAATGAGGGGCATTTCCTTCAAGAGAAAGAGGAAGGTATGGAAGAGGAACATGATTCTATGGAACATGTTTTAGGTGTGGATATCCTAGGCATAAGGCTTATGACTAATGTCAAGCATAGAATGATAATAATAGAATAAATTAATCTAACACACATGTAGTACAAGAGGAGGAAGACTCAATTGCATCACCTAAACACATTTGAAGAACAAGAGCAAGGAGAGGCCTCATGATGAAGCAGATGTCAAAACCCACAAAGAGGATAAGGAATCAATCCAAAGGAAGAATATTTGCCTAACCATTTGTAAATTTGGAGGTAAGTGTTGTGAGTTCTTTATTGATAGTGGTAGCATATATAATTTGGCATCAAAATAAATGGTGGATAATCTTGAGTTAAAAAGTGAAACACCCAATTATATAAAAATTATTATAGTTGCAAAAAGGGTATCAAATTTTGGTAAATGAACAATGTTTGGTTAAGTTTCAAATTGGATCATGTAGGGATGAAGTTTGGCATGATTTCATGCCCATGGATGTAATGCATGTATTATTAGACCTAGACCTTGGCAGCTTGATTGAAAGGTCATTTATGGTGGTAGGGAAAATACATACACAGTTGAGAAGAATGGAAAGAAATACACCTTGAGCTCAATGAAGGACAAAGAGGGGGGAGTAAAAAACTCCTAAGGTGTTAAATATTTCTAGAAAAAAAACTTGATAGTGGCAAAGAAAGAAAACACATGCTTGGATTACATTCCCAAGCCCGTGTAAGATGGGACAATAGATAAGGAAAGTGAAATGTTAGTTGAACTAAAAGATTTAGATTATGCACATATTATCTCCAACAATCTACCAGAAGGATTACCACCAATGAGGGCCATCAACTAACACATGGATTTTTTTCTAGAAGCTAATTTACCAAACAAGATGGCATATATGTTGACACCAAGATAATGAAGGGGTGAAAAGGAAAGTTCACAAATTATTGGGAGAATGAGTCTATAAGAGAATCCTTGATCCCATATGTAGTTCTGATAGTGTTGGCACTCAATAAAGATGGAGAATGGTGCATGTGTGCATGGATTCTAGAGAAATCAACAAGATAACAATTAAGTACAAATTTTCATTGCCTTGGATGGATGATATAATGGATTGTTTGAGTGGAGAAAACTACTTCACAAAAATTAATTTGAAGAGTAGTTATAATCAAATCCAAATTTGGGAAGGCGATGTAGACACCTAAAAAATACACAAGTATCCCAATTATTCCATCATTTTCCTAAGTCCTAATAACCTAATCCACTTCCCATGATTTGATAAATATTAATTTATTAAATCCTTTTTCCCACTTAACCACCTAAAAATGAATAAAAAGAATTATAAATTCCTTTTATTCTCCACCTCCCATTTTATAACTATCTCCCAAAAATAAAAATAAAATTATAAAAATGCCTTTAATCCTCCACCATCCATCTCCCAACTACCTAACCAACTTGATCCTCATCGTTGATCTCTCAATTGATCTCCACCGTTCATCCCTCCATCTGGAACTCTATGAATTCAACCTTAAGCCATTTCAACAAGCCTTGATTACTTATCATTATGTTGTCGGTATGAGCAACTACATCCTAACATCACAACAATTTTTTGAGCACAACTACCATCATGGTACAACACAAATCAATTTGGGTAAAATTTGTGATTTTTATTCATGGCTTTTTGATTTTTTTCTCTAATTGAGGTGTAGGTAGATATGGAATGAGATTTTAATGTTATTGTTTGAATCTTATTTTAGTTTCCTATTTGTTTTTCACATTTTTGGCACACCGAATGGGACTCTTATCCCTTTTATCTTTCATTTTGCAGGTGCTTCTAACTCATTTTTGTAGGTTTTCATTTGATTTCTAGATAAATTTGGGGGTCTTCTTTCACAAGAAGCCTCCTGTGACAAAATAGAGGTCACAGTTGTGTCTGGAGAGACCAAGAGATGAAAAATGACATAAAATACTCCATGTTTTGGTTACAATTTTTTTTAAAAAAATTATGAGGTCCTAGGGTTTGCAAGTCATATGGCCATATAGTCGTGTACTGATTCTGTACTGTATAGATCGTACAGTACGGTATGTATTGTACCCCTATGCAGTCACCATAATTTTTTGATCACTAAGAAAAAAAACACTTTATACGCTAGTTAAATTTTTTATTTGTTGGGTAATGTTATTGTCCTCTAGGTAAATCCTCTATCCACAGGGTGCTATTTTTGGCCTACAACTCTATCATTTTTCCTCTAGATAAGGGTTTTGTCTTCCATGTAAATTATGTTTTAATCATCAATTATTGGTTTTAACCATTGGATAAAAGCCCAATGATCATGTCAGTTCACTTTCTGCCGTGATTCTATTGGTGATTGGGATTCAACACCTTTCACATGCCTGATAGCACCCAACACTCAAATCTTGACCATGTGGTCGCATTTGTAACCTAGGGCTATGCCCTAGCCACTTGCGACTTCTCTAACTATCCCTAACTGATAACAATTAGCATTGATTGTTATAGTTATTATTGCCATTAATATTAAACTCAACTATTAGCATAGATAGTTAGGCCTTTCCACTCATTAACCATCATGGTCACATTAACTGCTAGCCTTGACCTTTAACAACAATATTAAAACCTAGGTTCCAACCTAAACTATGACTCTGACTACATCATGTGATTGCAGTTCTTGTAATTGCCAGCACCAACTACTAACGTTGTTTGCCCATTTTCTATCAACCGTGACATGTGACCAAATTGGTCCTAACTGCTAGTGGTTAATTAGATCTCCAAGATTGAACCCCCATCTCTTTACAGCTTAAAAGAGCACCTTTTATTCAAACTGGCATAAAAAAATTGTTTTGTATTAAATTTTTATGTTTTTTTAGGAGTTGGAAAGATGTCTCAGAGCACTACATTATGGTGAAGGTGGTTTTTACAAATTTAGCTAGAGTTTTTGGGTATAATTGTTTGAACTCACTCTTTCTTTCTAAACTTCAAACAAACATATCTTTCACATATGAAATCAAAATTTAATGATTTTTTTTAAATTGCATATAAAATCATGAAGAACACTATGGTAACCTCTGTTTTTCTATATCATAACATGTTTCCTATTTTTGTAGGGGTTTGATTATAATTTTTAACGCATCATTCTTTTTGTAGAAAATCACCTATCAAAGACTCCTATTTCTGAAACTAATAACATGGATTTTTTAGAACACTTGTCAAAGACCATCTTTTTACTCACTATTCTAGTTGCACATTTTATCTTCTTAATGGGGAATGAACATTTTTTTCCGTGCCTATGAGAACTTCTAAGTGTGTATGCTCTTACCCCGCATTGAAAGGTGATCTTAGGAATCAAAAACACTTTCTAGTTCTTTTCTTTGTTATGTTAATCAGGTAAGAAATTAAGTTGTGTATACTCTTCCTTCATGTCGTAAGGCAATTTTAGGAATCAAAAGAACATGATTTTATTTCCCTTTAGCGGGCTTGCCCAGCGATTTCATCACCTTGGGGGATGACGTAAACCCTCATTTTCTAGTAGGGTATAGAAATATAAGAGGGAATCGAAACTCTACTATTGGGGGACACTTGTCACTTTTGGCTAAGCTTGCAAGAACTTTATACCTTGCAAAGTAAAGGAGAGTGAGTTACCCTCTCAAAGTATGCCATTAAACATACCCCTCATTTCATGGACTTTGGCATCATGTACCTAGTGTATAATGAGGATATCCCCTAGAAGATTAGCAATTTTAGGAATCAAAAGAACTTGATTCTATTTCCCTTTAGCGGGCCTGCCCAGGGATTTCATCACCTAGGGGGATGATGTAAACCCTCGTTTTCTAGTAGGGTATAGAAATATAAGAGGGAATTGAAACTCTTCTATTGGGGGACACTTGTCACTTTTGGCAAAGATTTCAAGAAATTTATACCTTGCAAAGTAAAGGAGAGTGAGTTACCCTCTCAAAGCATATCATTAAACATACCCCTCATTTCATGGACTTTGGCATCATGTACCTAGTGTATAATGAGGACATCCCCTAGAAGATTAGCCTAGATAAGACCTTTTGACCATCTTTTTGAAGATCACAAGATAATACTGAGAGGGGAGGGTGAATCAATATTAGGACAAATTTTAACACTTATTTCAAATATGAAAATATAACTGCAAAAACATCAAGCAAGCTGCACATGCAAGAACACAAAAATTACATGGAAAACCCCCAATTGAAAAAACCACACCAAAATATTACTTTTATTAACTTATTAACAAACTATAGGCAACAACCCACATAAGACATTGATCTTACAAACATGAGCTCCAACTCACTGGAAGCACCAACTCCCTTTGAGCACTGTTGATGTATAAATTTTCAGGCTTGATCCATCACCAACATGAGAAACTTCAAAGATGTGGGAATGATCTTTGAAGCAACCTCCAGATTTTATAGAAGCTGGCTCTTCCTTTTTTCGATGGGTTTTGGGGAAAGGGAAAAAAAAAAAAAGATTACAAATACAATATAAAGTAACTTCTAAGGTGATGCGCCAAACTTATAGTTGATTCTATAACAAGCACAGTGATTAAATCTTTATGATTTCTGTTGTATTAAAGAGCAATGGGCATGATTAATATAACAGGTTATGAAACAGATTTAAGCTCAGAGGCTAAACTCAAAGAATTTGTAATAAAGACACAGAAAACATCACCGAATGGCACATAACAAAGGCTTCTTTCATTAATAGATTCAACAGAATACATAAGGCACAGAATATGCACAGATCTACGATGCTTTTCTTTCTGAAACAACTGTAGCTAGGAAAAATGATATATTCCAGTCACACCACAAAAATCTCTTCTCATATATATTATTTCTATTTCAGTATATCCATCTCTCCATATCAATTACAGAATTCTCCTATTTATAGCAGAAAGATGGGGCTTAAGACACTGATGGCCGTTAAGATTCTCAACTGCCAGCAAAACTAAACTGAAGTTGGTCACGCACAGGAAATCCTTCTAAATCTACTTCTGCATCATCCTCACATTCTGATTGGTCGACTGACGCTAAATATACGGCTCTATAACTACCAGTTCCATTGGGACAAATGGCCTCTTATGCAGGCTTCTAAATGGCTCAAAAGTTGCTACGTGGTGCCCCTGCGCTTACCAGGTTCGGTCCATTTGATAACTCTCTCCAAATTCATGCCATATTGACACTTGGTGCCTTTAGCTTCTTCTTACTTAACCAATACTCAAGACACATGGTAACACCCGCCAGCTTCAAAATTGGGACATGCGGCAGGCTGACGCTTCCTTCAAACGCCCGTCGTCGCGACAATTGGCACCATCCGCTTCCCTTACAAAACTGCCCTTAATATCTTGGGCCCACCATAGTTTACTTTGATAGTTTATAAAACTGCAAAGAGGAGTGACACACGGCAAGCTCTGCTTTATTTGCAACAGGGACATGTGGCATACTGGCGCTCATCCTAGTTGCATTTATCAAATGTTTCCTCTTGAATCCCCACCGTTGCTACACTTGGCACACTCCGCACAACTTAGAAAATTTACAAAACAAAAAAGGGGAAAAGAATACGACACAAACACGTGGCATCTTTTGTGACTCCCGAATCCTGCAAACTGGGATGGAGACATTTGGCATGCTCTACCGCTACTAGACACTGTGCCAGTTTCCTTTTGACCACCATGCCACGTGGCGCATCTACGTAGCTTTTAAGAACCTTCATCCTTTTCCTTTCTTTAAAATCCCTCCATTCTAACACTTGGCAAGTTCCACGCGGGCTATTACTTGCAACAAAAAATAGATTACTAGGCTGATAGTATATAGGTATTTTGCCATTGTAAATTGATGCTACAAAATGTAGAGTTTTAACTCTACAGTTCTTGGAGACTCACTTCGGGACTCTATTCCTACATATAAAGAACCCGGATAGTATAGAAAAAGATCAAAAATTCAAAATTGCACTGCCACAGCCAAGAAAATTACTTTTGTAAGGCGACGTGATACCCAGACCATTCTGAGTCTGACAAACCTTGCCTCTTCTGTAAACCCTGGAAAGCAAGATCCAAATTGATAATGTCCTTATGAGAGAAGGACTGGAGGATTTGCACCACTGAATGCAACTAAAATTCAAGCTGGGCCATGAGAATGAGAACTGAGTCCACCTCCTGCACACTTGACAAATCACCTAGACTTTGAAAAATGGTCTGATCGTTTTGCTTCAACAACAGGAGGGCCTTGATCTGGTCAGTCATTAAGACTAAGCTATCATTTGAGAAAGGAGATGGGAGTCCCATCTACACTAGCTTCTCAACGTGCCCTTTCATGCCTTTGACTCCTTCCTTCAAAATATCCAAAAGTGTCTTGCATCTTGTCACGACTTCATTGCAGCTTAGAACTTCATTCACCTTTTAAGTTACAGTCATTCTGTCACTCACCCCTGCTACTAGAAAAGCTTCATTAGTCGCATCATAGAACTTTTGTAACAAAAGTTGAGAATCCAAGAGTCTCAAAGAAACAGTGGATAAAGTAGCCTTGAGTGAAGACTCTACCCTTTCACACAGCCGCTAAGCCTTGAGAAGGAAATTGAGGGCAGGCTTACGCTGTAAGACCTCCTCAGAGATCCTTTGCCATGCAGACACATATAGATCTTTGACCATCTCTAGCACTCCAGCATTCTAAGGCCTCTGACTTAGCTCAATGGTCAATTCCTTAGTCTTCTCTTGCTCAACCATGAATTGAGCTTCGTAGGCACTATTTTGATTCTGCTCCTTCAATAGACTCTACTGCAGCTGAGACACCTCTTGTATCTTATCTTGGTATTTCTTCTCAGTGATGGCCTTTTCTTGCTTTAATGTGTTTGTGATGGGCTCTGCTTGTTTCAATTTGAAGGTTTGCAACTTGAGTTTGTGCCACCTAGTATACCTCTAAAGACACAGTAGACTGTAGATCTTTGTTCAGGGTGTCAATTTCTTTGTCCTTGGCCTTTATCTTTGTAGAAAGGCCATTAATTGTGGCTTTTGTTTTTGCCAAATCTGCTTCCAGCTTTTGCAGCTTCCTTGTTGCTTTGAGATAATTAGTCGTGACTACTGCTTTAGTCTCATTCATTAACTCAACCTTATCTTGGGGCCTAAAGTGGGCTAAATCTATAGCCATTGCATTCATGGTATAATCCTCTAGCTTCATCTGCTCAACAGGCTTGACTACATTGGGGGTTAAGTGAGTGATGGTCAGGGACTGCTGGATGGGATCAAAGAGTGACTTCATGTGAGGGGTAGCAGGGCTTTTGTTTTCTTTCATCTTTTTCTTCTCCCTTCTAGCCTCCCTCGCATTCCTAGCAGTGCCTTCTTGTGTTTGAAAGGTAGGTGGGGAGGCAATGAGTCCTCCAGCAAAAGGGTAACCCTGTGGTAGGCCATTTGGGATGGTTGTAATTTGTTCTCTAGGGTCAATCTAAGGAAAAGCCCTCCTGGGCAAGGATGGGGAAAACAAAGGCAATGAAAAGCCCTATGATGAGGTTAAGTCCGGTGAAATAGCAGTAGAAGAAAAAGATTGTAAAGGCACGGTGGAGGTGGCAGGAGGCGCAGGAGAGTAGGTCAATTAGGTTGCCACCCCCATTAAAGAAGAAGATGAAGAAGGAGAAACAAGAGGAGGGATACTTACCTGGACCACCACCATAGTTGTGAGAGACTGTTGCTATGGGGCCACCAAGACATCATCTTCAATTTCCTTCTACAGCACTAGCTTGTGCCTTCTTTTCAGGGGTCTTCCAACTATGTCTTCAGGGTTTTCTTCCTCTGATGCCTCTTGCAATGACATGAGTGTTTGTTGAGAGATTACCGCTCCAAGACCCCTCGATGCCGAAGCTATATGGGTCTCACAAGATGACGGTTGTGTAACTTTTTGCTTCTCAATAGCATTGAGAGGTTGGGGCCAAGGAGCCCTAGGAGATTGTTCAGTTGCTTTCTCTATTTCCTCTACTCCTTCTACCTCTTCCATCTCTTCTGAGTTGCCTGGAAGATTGCTTGTGTCTGGGCTCGATACAGGAGTCATATGATAATTGTCCCATAGACTCTCCCATTGTTCATCTGTCAGAACTCCCCCGAAAGTGTGGGTGAACTCAGCAATTTCTTGCCTATACTTCCAATAGGCCACTATCTTTTCACTGCTCCAGTCTTTATTCTTGAGAGTCAGCCTCAAACCATGTGTCATGAGCCTCTTGGGATCATATTCCTGTTGGCGAGTGTAGAAAGTTTCCCATGGCTTGGGGCCTTCATCAAGTAAATCCTTGAGCTCTACATAGAACTCTGGAGTATCTTGCTGTGGTGACCTCCTCTGCTCCCAGAAAGGTCGATTCTCATGAATGAAAATAGTGGAGACCTTGTTACTCACTATCCAAGATGCCAAGAAACTGTCTTGATCATAGTTCCATTTATCCTAAACTATCACAAAGCCATAGACTGCCAACTTTCTTAGCAGGAGATGTTCAGTTTCCCTTTTCCTTATTGTAATCTTTCCCTTACTCCAAGGGATATCATGGAACTTCTTTTTCCTCTTCTTGTTGCCAAAATTATTATCAATAATGGATAACTAGCAACCCACTTCCAAGGATGCGACTTTAGGAGTTAAACTTTTGGGAGCAAAATAGGCTCACTAGCAAAACCATGAAGCCTAATAATTATAAAATGGGCACCAAAGAAATAGTTGCAAGGAATCTTGGAATTAACTAAGAGGCCCCTCAAACTATTTGTCATTCTATTCACAATAACTTCTGATTCTAATTGTTTAAAAATAGAAGCCACAAAACACTCAACAAATTCATAGGGGTCTAAAGTTTCTGAAAGGACATGAGTCCATGCTGACACCGGGATGGTTGTTCTGTTACCTACTTCAGGGTCATACATATCTAGATGCATATGTCGCTGGAAGAGTTGATAGTTTTGATACAAGATTAAATGGAAAAGATAGGCTGAGTACCTAAAAGTTTGCAACTTAGAGAAATTAGATAGTTGCTCGATGATGGCCTGAGAGATATGCTCTGAGAAGTCAAATCTGTACTTGGTAGACTTATCTACCATTTTGAGCCTAAAAATGGCTACCAATTTCCAGTCATATACGTTTGCATCTTCATCCTAACCGAAAATGAAAGCTAGCATGGAGAGTGCATCTTGCACATCAGCGTTGAACCGGCCTCGGGCCATGGGCAATGTGGGCAATTGGGTGTTGTTGTCATCTAGGTGCAACTCAGTATTTAGGAACCTGAGTTTATTGTTAACACCACTCCATATATTTTGCAACTTGGGTATAGTGGAGAAAGTAGCATTCCGATCGTGATGCAAGCCCAACATGTCTCGAATTGCTTTAGGACTTATCCAGAGCACAAAATTGTTATTCTGAATTGTTGAGTTCTGTAGATCAAAAAGATTTGCACACATCTGAACCAATTCGAGATAAGGGTGAACGACAGGGACCAAGAACTGAGCCAACTGGGAGGTCCAAATCCTCATGCCAAAAGTTTCAAACTCTCCCTTCTCTGCTCACCGGAGACATCTTATGTGTGCCCCTTCTCTCAGATTATTTAAATTTTTAATCATCTAGGTGTCAATGATGTCATCTGCATAATCACCTATCTATGTAGGGTTGGCTCTTCTCCCTTTCTCCAAGGCTCTGGTCCTTGGGTAATTGATTCTTGGCTGCACTTTCGCAGATGCATAGGACTTACTATTCTTCCACTTATCTAGCAAATCAAATAGGCCCTCCTGTGGTGACTGCCCCTCTTCCATTTCTGTATCTCTTCTCAAGAGGCTCTAGAAACTACAACTAGATTCAATCTACAGCTAGAACTTTCAATAGAGGTTGAAACTCTTGACGCAAGCAGAGGAAATTTGAGGGATTTTGAAGCAAGAATGGAAACAACAAACTGTTGAGATACTTAACTACTTGGCTCGGCAGAGGCATTAATAATGTATTAAATGACCCATCATTTCTAATTAATGACACTAATAGACGCGCCAAAGTGACTGTTAGTGCATCATTCCAAATCTGCAGAAGATTATGCGCCGACTCAGCATTAAAGGCGACAATCTTTCAAAATTATTGGTTATCTTCCTTGAAGTATGAGTACTGCCTAACGAATTTGAGGAGTGTACAACTACTAGATATAGAGGCCATTGTGTTGCGGACATGTGTTCCCAAAATACTTATTCAAAAAGAAAACAGGAAAAGCAAAACAGGGAAGGAAATGAAACTTAAAGAGACCTAACTAACTATGATACAGGGTCAGAATTTGAATTTATTTGAAGTGTTTCAAGAAGATCTCGTTGATGGGAATCTCTTTGGGTCTCCTTCCATATTTTCCAACTCAAATGCATTTTGTTTCTTGTGGGCACGAATCTTAAAAGGGCCAGTCCACAGTGAATCAAACTTGTTGTGTCGCCCTGGCTTAGTAGCTCTTTTATCCCATTTCAAAACCAAAGACCCTACTTCAAAATTTGGTTCAGAAGTCTTTCGATCAAACCAACTCTTTATGGTATCCTAACGCTTCATCAAGGATTCGTGTGCCAATTCTCTTTTCTCTTGCACTTCTAATAGTTTAGCAAGGCTCACATGCATTGGGCCATTCTCTTCTATCTCCAATTATTTTATCAACTATAAAGCAAGGATTTCTATATTCAATGGCATAACTGCATTCTTTCCATAAACTAGTTCATAAGGAGACATCTAGTCACTTGCTTTGGCGTAGTCCTGTCTGCCCATAGTGCCGAATTGAGATACTTATGCCATTCTTTCTGATGATCGGATCCTATTCTTTTGATGAGTCTAATCAGATTCTTATTCGTAGACTTTGCCAAACCATTACCTTGCAGATAATAGTTGGATGAAGTCTTCAAATATATATTATTTTTTAAAGCAAACTCTGACAGTTTGGTACCCAAAAATGCCTTAGCATTATCAGATATAATAGTGCGGGGTGGACCAAAGCATGTAGTTATTCCTTCTAGAAAATCTAGAATTACCTTCTCAGTGGCTTCTTTAAGTGGAACTGCCTTGATCCATCTTGTAAAATAATTAGTTGCAATGAGGATCCATTTGTATCCCATACTTGAGACTAGATTGATCATTCCTATGAAATCTAAACCCCACTATGCAAAAGGTTCATCTACAACTATGGGACTCAGAGGTAAAGCTACATTTCTTCTCTTTCTGACATAGAATTGACAAGCCTGACACTTCTTAACCATTTGATGACAATCTGCAAACAATGTGGGCCAGTAGTAGCTAGCCTGTGTAATCTTGATGGCGGTAGTTTTTGCTGAGAAGTATCCTCTTGAGGTTCCATGATGGAATTCATGTAGTATCCTTTGAGCTTCATCCTTTTCAACACACCTTAGTAGGATTCCATCAAAATTTCTTTTAAACACAATGTGATCAATCAATACAAAATTAATACTAGGGAAGATACCAGTTCTCATGAACAGTATTATGTCATTAACCCAAGAGTCTTGGTCAGGCTCTTGTAGTTTTAACACAGTTTCATCCTCTGTCCCTTTCAACATTGATGCCTCTGTGTCTTGAACAATATATTGGCAGAGCATCTTCCTCTAACCAATGGTAGGCCTCACTTCTACATCATACTCAAAAATCTTGGTTTCCAGTTAGCTTTTTTTTCTATAATCTCACCCTCCATAATGTATTCTCTAACACTCAAATGAGCTACTAATATCAAGATTTTGTTTCCTGTTACCAGGTGCCTAAATTTTTTAAGTGCTTTAACTATGGCATAAGCTTACTTTTCAACAAAATTGTACCTATATTCATACTATCTTAATGTCCTGGAGAAGAATGCAACTGGATGTTCTCCCTCCTCTTTGTCATCTTTCTGATTCAAGACGACTGCAATACTGTATTCACCTCCATACACATACATTATGAATTTCTTAGAGAAATCAGGATTCTGCAATATTAGGGCAGTGGAGATAGCCTTCTTAATTTCTTCAAAATCTTGCCTTCCTTCGGTTGTCCATTTAAAGGCTAAGTCTTTCTTCAACATTAGGGTAATAGGCCTAACTAACCCTGCAAAATCGGATATGAATCTACTGACAAAATTGATCTTCCCCAAGAAAGACTGGACTGCCTTTTTATTTACAGGTAAGGATAAGTCTAGTATGGCCTTGACTCTCTCTAGATCAATAGAAATTCCATCTTTTGAAACAATATGCCCTAGAAGTTTCCCTTGAGGTACACCAAAAATGCACTTCTTAGGATTTAAAGAAATCCCAAACTCTTGACACCTCTGAAAGATAGCCTCTAAATTCTCAAAGTGGTCTTTGGCATTTTTTGTAAATATAGTGAGATCATCCAAATAAATTAGAATGATCTTATTTATGAGCCCCTTAAACACTATATCCATAGCCCGCTGAAAAGTGACACCAACATTTGAGAGACCAAAGTGCATCTTGGCATATGTAAAAGTTCCCCATTTGGTTGTGAACGTTGTTTTGTGTTGGTATTCATCTGCCAGCCAAATTTGATTGTATCCTGAAAAATCATCAAGCAGAGAAAATCTTTCTGATCCAGCTATTGTTTGTAAGATCTGCTCCATGGATGGTAGAGGATAATGATCTTTTAATGAAGCTTTATTTAAGTCTCTGAAGTGCACACAGAGCCTAATGTCTCCATTTTTCTTTCTCACTGGCACTAGATTAGATACCTAGGTTGAATTCTTAATTGGGAAATTAATCTTAGACTCAAGAAGATTTTGTAACTCATCCACCTTTAAAGGTTCAATTCTAGGATTTACTAGTCTCTATTTCTGGCGAACATGCTTTGATCCTTCAGTAAGCTCTATAGTATGTTGGATAATGTCCCTCTAATAACTGTGGAGGTCATCATAGGTCCATGCAATCACCCTATCATATTGGTTGCATAAAGAAATTAACTTATCCTTTTCCTCCTGAGTGGTGGCATTACCTAGTTTTAGCTTCATTCCTTCCCCGACCTTAATTTCAGAATAATCTTCTTTACTTGCCATGAACTTTCTCTTGTCTAGGCTTGCATCATCTGGGTCAAATGGGTTTTCTAAGGTTATCAACCCTCTTGGAAGTTTATTTGACTTCAACTAGATGATCTGATCACCGTATGCTTCCTCAATCTTTGGCGGTAACTAATCAATGAATTCCCCAGACTGTTGTAAAAACAAAAGGACATGTAGGTCACTATCAAAAACTTGCCAATTTTGAACATTGTCAGGTATTGATGGTCAGATAATAACTTCCATTGCCTCATTATTGATGAGCAGGTCACTTGCTGGGTCAAACTGAAAGCCAATTTGTGCCATTCTATCTGCTTCAGCATTCTAACTTCTAGGTACAACCTTTATATTGAAAGCATCAAAACCGTCAATCAGGTCCCATATCCTATGGCAATAAGACCTCATTCTCACATTTTTTACCACATCTTTCTCTTTAATCCATTTCACAACTAGCTCTGAATCTCCTTTGACTGTTAGATTCTTTATTCCTTTCTTCTTGGCTAAAATCAGGCCATGCATCAAAGATTCATATTCGACATCATTGTTTGTGCAAGCAAACTAGAAGTGTATGGCTCTGAGGATCTTTTCTCCCTTTGGTGAAATAAGATAGATGCCTACTCCTGCGCCATTTTTACTCCTGGCTCCATCAAAATTTAAAGTCCAAATTTTAGAGTCTTCATCGGGATCTTTCTTCTCAGCTATCTCTTGATCTTCCTCAAAGATTACATATGTTCCTAAACCAGTAGAGTCATAGTTTCCATAAGGGTCACTCTGCATCATAGACATCTGATGATTGTTCTCTTCTTCATTTTGATCATGTTCAGTCCATTCCCCTATATCTTCAATAAAAGCTTTGTCCTCCCTATTCATCATTGCATGAGACGCTTCAAACCTTGGTGATGGTTCCTCAGTGCTATGTTCTTTAGATAGGGGTTCAGATAGCACCTTCATCTTTGTCCCATATTTAGTTCTCAAGATCAAGTGTGACCAATCTAGTGATATATACCTTCCTATTTTAGCAGTAAAATCTCTAGATAGGCATAGTCCAAAGACTGGGGGAATGTCAATGATCACAACATCGTGCAAGACAGTTATATTTGGACAAGTATACAACTGTAATGGGAGTTCTTTGATGATTCCTATGGTTTGGACATACTTTCCATCTAACTGCATAACCCCTCTAGCTAATGGTTCATACTCTATTTTTAAAGCATCAGGTACCTGTTTAGACATGACTATGGTACTAGCCCCTGAGTCTATCATGGAGTTATGTAACAGTTACTTGCCCACTATTAGGGTTAAATAAAATGGGTTTGGCTTAGACTTACTTACCTCTAGTGTGGCATGTACCAGAGTGGCTGTCTGCTAAGGTGGAGCATCTTTGTTTTGAGCCCTTCCCTTGTCTATGCCTCTTTCTTTTGGGTTAACAGCTTTGGGATCCGTCTGAGACTGCAATGCTTCTTGTAACAATGACTTCTATTCTGGGATAGCCAACATATCCCATATCGACACATTTGTAGGGTTTTTCTATAATTGTTCTACCACATTTATAGGTCCCAACATTTGTGTCTTAGGATAGTAGGGATATCTTTCCCTCTCCATCACTGGGTTGGAGATTCCTTAATTCGGAGCTGCCATTGATACTTCTTTTCTGGAAATTGAAGCATGTTGGCCTTGGAACGGAGGACCCTTAGTTGCTTCATTGGAGTTAGTTCCAGGCTATTCCACCATTCTTCTCTTTGACCTAGTGAAGTAATCAAACTATACCAGGGGTTTCTTGGAGGTAGATGCCTCATTGATAAACACTAAATCTTCATCTTCAATCCATGAAAATAAGGAATGTTCTGGGGCAAGTTATGCTTCTTGTTCTATTAACATTCCTTGCATCTACTCTACCATTGCTGCATTTTGAACACCAAGTGATTGATAAGGAAAAGACCCTGAAGGCACAGCAGCTTGACCTTCCGTTCTTCTCTGCTCTGCTACTCTCTGCTGTAAGTTGCCTCTAGGACAATCTTTGGGCATGTGTGCATTGTTGCAGGGAAAACACCAAGCATTTGATTCTTCTGCCATATTATTTTGCCCAGGAACCATTTCCCTGCTTGGGTTAGCTATGACAACTTGTAATGGTATGGGTACTGGAACTAGCTGGTTTGATGGTTAAGGATAGTTTAGCATTTATGCTCCATGGTATTGGTTTGGCTAAAAGGGCAACCAATCATCTTTGCCTATTCCCTTGGGATCCCTAGTAAGGAGGTTTTGGATAAGCAGTATGTTGTCTCTTGAGATTAATAATTTCATTTGAAAAGGTTCTAAGAATATTCTTGACATCATCCATTTCAAATGGAGGAGCAGAGGGTATTGATGTAGTGGGTTTTTGAGGCATTGGAAAAGTGTACATAGATATAGGGACTGATGGAGTATTAGGAGCTTCTTGTGGCAGTGGGATAGAAATCTCTGGGAACATAGGCATGGGAGGCCTTGGAGGCAATTTCCCAGCATCTATCAGGCTATTTTCAGCTCTTACAGCTAATTAATATTTTGCTGGTAGGGTTTGCCCTCCTAAGGACTGAATCATCACTGAGATATCAAAATTAAAATCCTTAAGATAAAATACAATTACCATACCTGTTGATGGCCTAGCTATGGAAAGGATTGTGTCCCAAGTTTTCTAAAACCTAGTGTTGAAATCTGTTATGGCTTCTTGGGGCGCTCTCTTTATGGTGATTAGCTGCTATAGCAAAGATGATCGGTCACCCTTTTCAATGAATCTTGCAAAGAAGGCATCTCCCAGCTGATCCCAGGTAGAGATGGAATTTGAGGCCAATGACCTGTACCAGTCTAGAGCCTTTCCCTTGAAAGAGGCTTCCAGTAGCCTAATAGCTACATTTTGCTCTATGGTGAAATGAACAACACAAACATCCGCCACATCTTGGAGATGTTCTCCTGGAGTCTTGGATTCTTCCCCTGTGAACTTGGGTAATGCTTTCAAAGGATTAGCTGGGATTGGATCCCAAGTATCTGGTGGTGTTGGGAGAACAAGGGGGCTGATGTTGTTCCAAATTGTAGAGTTCTGTGGCAGATTAGGAGGAGTAGGTGCTACCATAGCTATTCCTGGTACTCTGATCGATTGATTTATCCTTCTTCTTGGAGTGGCTAATAAAGGTGGTAACAAGACTCCCAGATTAGCTGTTGACTGGGCTCTAGTGGTTGGTCCACAACTATGACTTCTTTTTTATCCTTGGCTCATGCGATCTTGATCAAGAATCAAGAAAAGGTCCCACCAAGCGTGCCAAAAACTATTGATGTATAATTTTCAGGCTTGATCCATCACCAACATGGGAAACTTCAAAGATGTGGGAATGATCTTTAAAGCAACCTCCAGATTTTATATAAAGTAACTTCTAAGGCAATGCGCCAGACTTATATTTGATTCTATAACAAGCATAGTGATTAAATCTTTATGATTTATGTTATATTAAAGAGCAATGAGCATGATTAATATAACAGGTTATGAAACAAATTTAAGCTCAGAGGCTAAACTTAGAGAATTTGCAATAAAGACATAGAAAGCATCACCGAATGGCACAGAACAGAGGCTTCTTTCATTAATAGATTCGGCAGAATACATAAGGCACAAAATATGCATAGATCTATGATGCTTTTCTTTCTGAAACAACTGTAGAGGCAAAATGATATATTCCAATCACACCACAAAAATCTCTTCTCATATATATTATTTCTATTTCAGTATATCCATCTCTCCATATCAGTTACAGAATTCTCCTATTTATAGCAGAAAGATGGGGCTTGAGACACTAATGGCCGTTAAGATTCTCAACAGCCAAAAAAACTGAATTGAAGTTGGTCATGCACAGGAAATCCTTGTGAATCTGCTTCTGCATCATCCTCACATTCTGATTGGTCGACTGGCGCTAAATATACAACTCTATAACTACCAGTTCCATTGGGATAGATGGCCTCTTCTGTAGGCTTCTAAATGGCTCAAAAGTTACTACATGGCGCCCCTACGCTTATCAAGTTCGGTCCCTTTGATAACTCTCTCCAAATGCGCGCCATATTGACACTTGATGCCTTCGGCTTCATCTTACTCAACCGATACTCAAGACACGTGGCAACACCCGCGAGCTTCAAAAATGGGACACACAACAGGCTGGCACTTCTTTTTAGGGTCTTCTTTATTTCTTTCCTTCAAATGCCTGTCGTCGCAACACTTGGCACCATCTGCTTCCCTTACATAATCGCCCTTAATATCTTGGGCCCACCATATTTTACTTCAACACTTTATAAAACTGCAAAGAGGAGTGACACATGGAAAACTCCACTTTATTTGCAATAGGGACATGCAGCATATTGGCACTCATCCTAGCTGCATTTATCAAAAGTTTCCTCTTGAATCCCCATCGTTACTAGACTTGGCACACTCCGCACAGCTTTGAAACTTTATGAAACAAAAAAGGGGAAAAGAATGCAACAAAAACACATGGCATCTTCTGTGACTCCCAAAGCCTACAGACTAGGATGGAGACATTTGGCGTGCTCCTTCACTACTAGACATTGTGCCAATTGTCTTTTGACCACCACGCCACGTGGCGCATCCCCGCAGCTTTTAAGAACCTTCATCCTTTTCCTTTCTTCAAAATCCTGCCGTGTTGACAATTGGCAGGTTCCGTGAGGGCTATTACTTGCAACACAAAATAGATTACCAAGCCGATAGTATACAAGTATTTTGCCATTGTAAATTGATGCTACAAAATGTAGAGTTTTAACTCTACAAGAACCGACTCGGTAAGGGACACCAATCTCTCAACTCTAGTTACAATTTTTCTCTTCCTTCAAATCTGGTCAAAATTGTCCTTTGCCTCTACATAAACTTCTTTTTTATATTTTCTCAAACTCTTCCTTCTTCTCTTATATCAGCATACTCTTCTCACAAACCTACCATAAACTCTTTTATAAATCTGCCATCAACTCTCTTACAAATCTGCCTCTTTTTATCTTTCAATTCCTCATACTTTATCACATATATATCTTCTTAAAATAAATTAGATTTGTACTTTATAGTGCTACTCCTTCTCTTCCTTATTACACATATATATATCTTGGAAAAACTCTTTAATATGAAGTCACTGCAATTACCACATTGATCATTGTCTTTTTCTATCTTAAACTTATGGCATTAATCATTCTTAAATAAGACTTTATCTTATTTTAAGTAGTGCCTTTAAAAATAGTTGTAAAACTTCTAAAATAAGGCATTTTAAAAATAGATATAAAGCATGCTATCTTTTTGTGTTCTATCTTTGGTTTCTTTTTGCTTTACTTGCTATCTTTTTCACTTGCTATGTTTTTCAATTGCTATCTTTTTCACTTGCTATCTTTTTCACTTGCTATCTTTTTTTCTTTTTAGCAATAAATCTGATTTCTTTTTGCTTTCCCTTTTTTATTGTTTTCTTTCTTTTTCATAATTAGCAATAAATCTAATTTCTTTTTGCTTTCCCTTTTTCTATTGCTTTCTTTCTTTTTCATACATAGCAATAAACCTGATTTCTTTTTGCTTTGGGGAATATGTTTAAATCTTTAATTTAAACATTTATCGATGCATGAATGTGGTATATCAACAACATAAATAACATTGGCATTGGAGTGTCCTTTGACATCAATAATAATATTCTAACAATCTCCCCCTTTGTCATTGATGGCAACTTCAAACTCTCTAAACTAAAACTACTCCCCCTATCTTTGATTCTCCCCCTTTGACATCAATGGCAAAGGAATTAACAACTATTCTAAAACTTTCTTTTCACAAAGTTGTATGATCTAACAATAATCAGCTCCCTTTGAAACTAGATTGCTTTTTAATAATTGGAGGAGAGTGATATCACTCCTAACTTCTTCCTTAGGTACTCAAAAGTTTCCTTTGGAAGTGGCTTGGTGAAGATATCTTTAATTTGTTCCTTGGTGGTAACATACTCCAACTTCAACTGTTGATCAGCAACTTTCTCTCTTTTGATATTATTAATCAGCAATGGATCTGTCTACTTTACTTATTTCACATCCTTCAGAATTAAAGTAAGACTGTGTCCTTGGTCACACATCTGGCTCACACTAAGAAGATTGTGTTTCAAACCTTCAACAAATAAAACATTTTTAATTTTTGATCTTCCATCATCTAGAACAAGAGTGCCTTTACCTAAAATCTTAGCTGAAGCATTATCTGCAAACCTTATTGTTCCACCATTCATTCTTTTAAAGGTGAGAAATTTGCTTCTGTCACCCGTCATATGTCTTGAGTAGCCATTATCAATGTACCATTGATCGCATTCATTCTGTGCATGCAGGGTTGTTTGAATGATCATAGAGTTTTCTTTTTCTTTTGTTTTCTTCTTTCTCCAAACTTTTGAATTTTCTTCCTTTTCCTTGGCCTTTTTCTCTTCCTTCTCATTTTGTTTAGAAGACTCTGCAAAATTACTTCTACAAACCCTTGCAATATGACCAAGATTATTGCATTTGTAGAATATGACATTAAAATTCATTAAAGGGGAAAAGGAATTCAGATTCCTATTCATGAAACCTTGATTCTTGTTCTTGTTCCATGTAGAATTATTTCTAGGATATTCTCCATCATCCCTACCTCTATGACTAAAATTATTTCTTGTATGTACCCTACAATCCATAGCCTTATGACCAAAATGATTGCATGAAAAACAATAACCATAAAAATAGTTATGAAACCCAATTATTTGGGCTTACCTGAATGGAAGAGGTTTTCTGAAAACATTATTTCTAATCTTAGAATTGTTAGGAAAAGTGTCTCAACCTTGCAACTACGAAAGGTTTCTATTATTCCCAGTTTTGGTCTTTTTGAATACCCTTTATCTTGAGGAATGGTCTAGAACTTTCAAAGTTTCCAAAAGGGCTAAAAATGGCGGGACTTACTAGTTTTAGTAACTCTACATTTGACCTCAGATTGACTCAATTTTTTTCCTAAAAGGTGCAGAACTACTAAGTAAACATCTCAGGTGAGTTTCGACTCAAGATCATATATGGATTGCAAGATATTAAAGTTTCTATTTTTGAAACTACCGAAAAATATTTTGAACTCAGTTTTGAGGCACTTAGAGGTCTCTAAATGCCCCAAAAATTGTCATAACTAATGATATCAGTTATAACTTGATAGATCTCTTCACAAGCTTTTTGACGCATTAAACAGTTCGTCAATCAGACACCCAGATCAAAAGTTATGACCCTCGGAAGTTGGACCTCCTATTTTTGAGAAATGTGAAAACGTGTTGGACACTCAAAAGAGTTGTAAAGGGGATAGTTACATGTGTTGGTGTGTGATTTGGCACATCACAAGGCATCTTTGATTGGAGATAATTTGGGCGCCACTTTTGGGTAGTTTTGGCTCATGGTTTTGTAATTAGCGTTGAAGGTTTACTGTATTGTGTATCCTATATATCAGAAGCATGAGATGGAGGTTGTGTGTAAGAGTATTATAGATGTTGAGTTACCTCCTAGATCTCTAGTTTGTTATACTCCTATGAAAGCTTTCTTTGCAAGTATATTGTAATCTTCTTGATTCCTGAATAATATATTGGGTAGTTTTGGAGTGTGGGATTTTTTACCTGAAAGGGTTTTCCTCACGTATATCTTATGTTGCAAGTTTTGCATTTGGAAGTTGTTATTATCTTTCTATTAATGTGCATCTTAATCTGTAACTGTAAAAGTTAAAATTTGCATAAATCTTTCCTTAGTAGATCAGTGTAGGAAGCATTTCCGCATACCTTGCTTCCTTTCAGTTGGTATCTGTTGTGTGGTTACACAACACGCCCCATTTTGCATTATCAAAACAGGGACCCAACTTTGCTGGCTTGTTCCCTTGCTTTTGTGCTCTAGGCGGTAATGGTAAAATAGTATCAGTCAGTATGCATATGCCTAATCTCAGGCATATTTGTGATCTTGAAGTCTGAGCCAAATTTGAAGGACTAATCTATCCTCAGAAAGCTTACCATGTGAAAGAGCTTGAAATTCTAGGCAGGTTTGCCTTTTACATCACCCTAAAATTCGTCCATATGAGAAAGTTATGACAAGTCAAAGGTCTGGTCAAACATGATTTTAGGAGGGTCATATTTCATAACAACGAGCATCATGATATTATAACATCACCCGATATTATAATATCATGCTGATATTATAATATCACCCTGCTTAGAAAATCCACCATCTGCATATTTGCATGCGCATGTCAAAGTCCTATCGGAGGGTCATCATCCTGATCTTTCAAGGGAGGGTCATATTTGCTGATATTCGCTAATATGATGATGACGTCATCATATCCTCCTGATCTCCTTTTACATGATCATGATGATCACCCTATCTTTTAAGGGGGGGTGATACTCTCAGCAGCAGGATCATATTTCAAATCCTCATATTTTCCTTCGACATGATGATGATGATGATATCATTCTTTTCCCAATATACAGAAGCTAAACATGACGGTGACGTCATATATAATATGGAGGGTGATCGGCCTGACTTTTGCCGTCGGCCAAGTTTAAGGTAGTCTCCCTGATGGAAAGGTTCATCAGCCTAGCTTTTGCTATCGGCCACACTTTGTATTGTCTCCCCGATGGGAGTAGTCTCGCCGATATGGTAGTTCTTCGGCATAGTTTTAACTATCGGCCAAGTCTTAGATTTTCTCCCCGATGTTGTAGTCTGCCCGATGAAAGTGGCTATCAGCATAGGGTTAGCTATCGGTGAAGTTTAATTTTGTCATCCCGATCATATGTGGTCACACCGATGCAAATATGATGCTGACCCGGGATGCAAGCGGATATGCAGGCCGGACGCGAAGGGTTTGTTAAATGGGATTAAATGCTTGTATATCCGGTGCCTTGTATGTAGGGTTCGAAACATGCAATACATAATATACAAGGCCAGAATTGAAATGGTTATTAAATAGCGAAAGTTCGTTGTATCTTTCGTGATTGTATGTTTAGACATACATTGCGATATACATTGAACTTATACAATGGCGGAATTGAAATCATATAAAAAGCGATTAATTCCTTGTATGTTTTGCGCTTGTATATGCAAATTTGGAACCCGATATACAAGCCGGTAATGTACAAGGAGCGGATTCGAAGGAAAATTAAAAGCAATTAATTCCTTGTATATTTTACGATGTATCAGCAGATTTGAAGCCCGATATACAAGGAAATGGGTGGGAATGCAAAGCGATAGAAATTTAGATCACCAAAATGCATTTTTCTAGTCAACAATGGTTGACCCGAGTGTTTTTTGCGCTGTTTATGCATTTAATGCATAATTTCCACTGATTTGGGGCCCGATTGCCTCTAGCTGCACATTTTGAGGCCTGTTTAATAAAATGTTTAAATTCCTGTTGTTTATCAAATGATGCTGGGCTTAATGCTTGTATGTTTATTGCAGGAAGTCTCGGAGCTGTTTGAAGCTGAACATTGCAAAGTTGCACATGGAGGCAACATGAACCAGAAGTGAGGAGGATATTGTCAAATATGTTGTTTGCCAGCTGGAGACCGAATCAAATCAAAGATGCTGGAATATTCTGTGCCAGCTGTACATTTGCCAACTGGCAAAGCATGTGCTTTTCATCTGGACCGTTGATTGTTATGAGAGGATCATGATCCTTGGATCATTGTAACTATTTTCTGGCATTTGCTCTATATATGGGCCAGAACTACTAGATAGAGAGGATATATAGAGAGATATATGGGAATATCTGGCAAAAATAAGGCCAATTACTGTAGAATCAAAGAGGGAGAGATACATTGGAACATCTGGCACAATAAGGCCAATTACTGTAGGATCAAAGAGAGAGAAAAACATTGGAACATCTGGCACAATAAGGCCAATTACTGTACAATCAAACAGGGAGAAAAACATTGGAACATCTGGCACAATAAGGCCAATTACTGTAGAATCAAATAGGGAGAGATACATTGGAACATCTGGCACAACAAGGCCAATTACTGTAGAATCAAATAGGAGATCAGATTACTGAGACTAATGAGGATTGAATTGTTAAAATGTCAAGGTTCTTTCTTCAGATCACTGTAAATGTACCTGTTCTTGAGCATACTGAATGGATATGAAGTTTCAGATTACATCCTGATTGTAAATTTTACGTAATCTTCATGTTGATTTCTGGATATGTACTGGTGAATGCTGTGTTCAACTAGAAGCGCTTTCATTTCATTACATATTGTTATCAACTTTTCCTTTGAAGATTTGCACTGGATCATGCGGATTTGTGGAATGTCCTGGTGAAGTATGATTCTAGTTTCCTTCTTTTCATTGCATGTATGGGAGCTTGTATGTGGATCAGTGATCTCAGTCAAGTAGTTTTGGGAATCTCATTCTTTAACCCTTTTCCTTTTTTTAATTTCATAAATTCATCACCATAACTGCAAATCATGATAAATAACAAGCAGAACAGAGAAATATGCTGACATCTCGTAGATAATAGAAAATCCTTAGCATATTTGAACGCAAAGCATGCACAATTGAAAATATCATGCAAAGAATCATAAATACTGGTATAAATCATGTAAATATCGGCCTGTAGGCACATTATTTGAGTGAATCCATAAGTGCAGAGGTAGAATTGTTAAAGATTTGTACAGGGCAGACATAAAGAATAGGATATTTGGAGGAATATTGATGAAATTTTGTAGAAATTACTGAAGAACGTAAGGCCCCTCAATGGAAAACAGCAACACACATCAACCACTGAGTAACGTCAATAGATTAAGACCTAATCAATGGAGACTTGGGATCATGAATTCTCTGAATTCATCATATCTTTCAAGATGAGTAAAGGTTGTTGTGTAACTTTTATTCTATGTTTGTATATGACTAACATCATCATCAAGAGTATCAAAGCTTGATCACCTTTGGTTCTAGTTGTTGGGTAGATGGTTTTTTGAGCTGATCTTTGTTTGAGTGGGAGCTTGTGCAGAGGATTTTGAAATCTTTGTTGTAGGAAAGAGATGGCGAGTGTGCATTTGGGAGGTTTGAGATAGAGAATTTTAATGGTAGTAATTTCAAGTTGTGGAAACTCAAAATTGAGGACATGCTTGTAGATCGAGATTTATGGGATGCCATATTTGGTACAAAACCAATGGCAATGTCTCAAGCAAACTGGGATCTCAAAGATGAAAAATCTAAGGGTTTGATAAGACTTTGTTTGGCTAATTCAGTGCTCTTGAATATCCATGAAGATAAGATTGTAAAGGATCTTTGTAAGGATTTTGGAGATGTTTATTAGGGTAAATCCCTGGTGAACAAGTTATTCCTACAAAAGAAATTGCATTCTCTGAGGATGGAAGATGGAGGATCTGTCGCTGATCACTTGAATACATTCAATATGCTTGTTGCCCAGTTGACCTTTGTTGGTGTGAAGATGGAGGAGGATCGATGTATGACATTACTGTGTTCCTTACCAGATTCGTGGGATCACCTTGTTATGGCCATTAGGAGTACCACTACCACCTTCAAGATGGATGAAGTGGTTTCTTTGTTGTTGTCTGAAGAGATGTGGAGAAAGTCTTCCAAATCAGCTAAGGAGGCTCTTGCAGTTCATGGTAGATCTAAAGAGAAGGGAAATAAAAAGTATAAGAAGGAAGAAAAAGGAAGATCCAAATCCTGTGGGAGATCTAAGTCTCCTAGAAAATCCAAGGCCTTGTGTTGGAACTATGGCAAACCTGGTCACTTCAACAAGGAGTGCAAGGAGGAGAAAAACAAAAAGAAGAACCATGATTTGGATTCTGACAAGTCATCTCAGGATGAAGGAGAAGCGTTTGTTGCTTCCTTGGCAACACATGCATCTGAGGATGTGTGGCTTATTGACTCTGGTGCATCTTTTCACATGACCTCACATTAGGGTTGGTTTTGGAAGTATGAAGAATACGATGGTGGAAAGGTGTACTTGGGTGATGATTCTCACCTGAAGATTGTTGGTAGAGGAAGAGTCTTGATTAGATTCTCTGATGGATGAGTGAAGGGGATCAATGGTGTTCTGCATATACCTGGTTTGGCACGGAACCTCCTTTTTGTAAGTAAGTTGAATGATGTGGATGTGCAAGTTGTTTTCTCAAATGGAGGATGCAAGATGACTAGAGGATCTATGGTGTTGGCTAAGGGTGTTCGGATTGGCACTCTATTTCAGCTTGATGCGTACATGGTTCAGTGCAATATTGTCTCTATTTCAAAGAAGAGAGCTTTAGATTCTTCATCCTTACCATTGAAACCAACAACGAAGAGGACTGTTGCATCTGCTTCTGATGGTCGTGCTTTCTGGGTACCTAAGGGTGCTCATTCTATGGAGATGAAACCTCCAGGTGAGAAGAAAATGTTATGGCACCAAAGGCTTGGT
Organism: Cunninghamia lanceolata; assembly: GCA_027924645.1. Classification (NCBI taxonomy): domain Eukaryota; kingdom Viridiplantae; phylum Streptophyta; class Pinopsida; order Cupressales; family Cupressaceae; genus Cunninghamia; species Cunninghamia lanceolata. The sequence continues at coordinate 2,957,042 of BSBN01000178.1, read as the reverse complement.
CACATTGGTGAAAAGGGTTTGAGGACCCTGAAAAATAAAAATCTTGTTGAGGGTATGAATGACTGTAATCTTGAGTTTGATTTCTACGAACATTGCATTTATGGAAAACAAAACCATGTTCAGTTTTATTCTAGCTCTCACAAATCTTCTGAGGTGTTGGACTTGATTCATTTTGATGTGTTTGGTCTTGTTAATGTTCCTTCAATTTCAAAATATGTTTACTTTGTTTCATTCATTGATTATTATAGTAGGACATGGGTGTATTTCCTTAGAAGTAAATATGAAGTCTTTAGTAGACTCAAAGAGTTCAAAGCTCTTGTAGAGAATTAGAGGGATAGAAAGATTAAGTGTTTGAGGACTGACAACGGTGGTGAGTTTGGTTTAGCAGATTTCAACAAGTTTTGTAAAGAACAGGGGATTGAGAGGCACAAGACAACTTCGTATACCCCCTCAGCAGAATGGAGTTGCAGAGAGGATGAATAGACAGTTGATGGAGAGGGAAAGGAGTATGTTAAGTGGAGCTGGCCTTGAACAAAAGTTCTGGGATGAAGCTGTTGCTACCACTTGTAAGTTGGAGAACAAGGCTGTGAAGTGTATCTTCATCAGTTATGGCATTGGTGTGAAAGGGTACAGGCTTTAGGATCTAGTGGCTGAGAGAGTTTTATATAGAAGAAGTGTGAAGTTCAGAGAGATCAATCCTTCTTCTGTTGTCTTGCAACCAGAGAAAGAAGAGAAGAAAGATGATGTGGTTTAGCTTCCTTCCACCCCTGATAAAGTTGAACCAAAAACATCTATTGGACCTGATAATGAAGAGAGCTCTAGTAGCTCTGAAAGTTCAGAAGAAGATGAAGAATCTCCACCTCAATATTTGAGGAGGACCACGTGGATAAGGCAGAATCCTGATAGATTTGGTTATTCATTTCATGATTCCAGTTATATTTTTGCTTTGATTTCTAACACTGATGAGCCTAGAACTGTGAAAGAGGCTATGGGTATGAAATATATAGGTTCCTGGAAGGAGGTCATTGAAGAGGAGATGACTTCTTTGGAAAAGAATAATACTTGGGACTTGGTGCCTTTTCCTGAAGGACGAAAACCTGTTGGATGCAAATGGGTGTTCAAAAAAAAATTTGGTGTAGATGGAAGTGTTGAGAAATATAAGGCTAGATTGGTTGCAAAGGGGTATTCTTAGGTGGAGGGAATTGACTATGGTGAGATTCTCTCTCCTGTTGTAAAGCTGACATCTATTTGGTTCCTGTTATCTCTTGCAGCAGTGTATGAGCTAGAAGTGGAACAGATGGATGTGAAGACAACATTCCTTCATGGTGACTTAGAGGAGGAAATCTATATGTCACAGCCAGAGCACTACATGGTGAAAGGTAAAGAAAATCTGGTTTGCAAGTTGAAAAAGTCTTTGTATGGTTTGAAATAGTCTCCTAGGATGTGGTACCAGAATTTTGATGCCTTTGTGTTGAGTATTGGATTTATGAGATCGAAATCATATCATTGTCTTTATTACAAGTTTGACAATGATCACATTCTCATTATTGCATTGTATGTCAATGATATGTTACTCATTGGGAATGGTAAAAGTTTGATTTCTGATTTGAAGTCTTAATTGTCAGTACAGTTTGAGATGAAAAATCTAGGGGCAGCTTGGTACATTCTGGGGATGGAGATCAGAAGAGATAGAGCAAACATAAAACTTTGGTTAGGCCAAAGTAAATACGTTAACACTGTGTTGGAGAGATTTAGCATGGTAGATTGTAGATCTTTGACTGTTCCTGTTACGATGGGGACAAAGTTATCTATTACAGATTGTCCAAAGTCTCCTTTTGAGATAGAGGATATGAATAGAGTTCCCTATGCTAGTGTAGTTGGTAGTTTGATGTATGCGATGGTCTGTACAAGACCAGGCATTGCCCAAGCAGTGGGAGTCCTTAGTCGATTTATGGATAATCCTATATGAGTACATTGGGATGCAGTGAAGAGAGTGTTCAGATATTTGTGAGGTACTTCTAAGTATTTCTTATTTTATCATGGTTATTCTACTAGATCTTAGCATTCTCTAAGTATCCATGGATATGTGGATTCTGATTGAGCAAGCAGCATTGACAGTAGGAGATCCATTAGTGTTTATGTGTTCACTATGTTTGGTGGTGATATTAGTTGGATGAGTAAGTGACAACCCATGGTCACTTTGTCCACTACTGAAGCTGAGTACATGATAGAAACTCATGCTTGTAAAGAAGTCATTTGGCTTAAGAGATTGTGTTTTGATGTTGGTTTTGATGCAGGGAAGATTACTATTTGTTGTGACAGTTAGAATGCCATATGTTTGGCGAAGAATCCTACTTTCCACGTGAGGACTAAGCATATTGATGTCCAATACCATTTTGTTTGTGACATGTTAGAGGATGGGAAGGTAAACTTGGAAAAAGTTGACACTTTGACGAATGTTGTAGATTCCTTGACAAAACCTGTGAGCATAGAGAAATTCAGATGGTGTTCAGAGTGGTGGTGTTCACCTAGGGTTACGGTTCTAAATTTGAGTTTGCAGGTTCCTATGTTTATTCCTTCAAAACCCTAGTGCCTTAGTTTGAATTTTCTTCGGCCTCCATGTAATGTTTTACCTCTTTTTCCTGTCGCACACAAGAAAAATGTTAAGTGTTTGTATATGCAAGTGTAAATGTATGTTGGCGGGCTTGAAAAATCTCAATCGGCTTCCAAAAAATGGTGAAAAAATTGAGTTATATGCATTATTTATGCATATCGGGTTCCAAAGGATGCATGTACATTGGGGGAATCTTCCACAAGATTCCTAGAATATTCTCTACATGTATATCAAGTTTTTCTTGTACATGTTTTGTTGTATGTCCTAACATACAAAGGCTATATACAAGTGAAAAATGTGCAATGGCAGAATATACATTGAAGATTCCTTGAAGATGTCGCTGTTGTATCGAGCAGGTGAGTTGTATGTTTATTTTGTTGTATGTTCGACATACAATGCCAAAGATGCATTGCAGACTTCAAAAGGGATTCAAATTAGGCTGTGAGCAGTAGTGGCGTCTGCGGCTTGTACATTGCATTTGTATACGCGATGTGCAACGAAATGTGTAAAGGAGAGAGAAAATGGGTTGGGCCCACTAGTTGTATACAATAGCAGTTGTATGTATGCCGACATACATTCAAAACATACAACTGAAAGGATGCATTCCAGACCCAAATAGGATTCCAAGATGCTTCATACAAGTTTGGAGTCCGCAGCATGTATATTGGGCGTTTGTATGTGCTGATATACATTGCAATGATACAAATAGAGGATACAAGCCGGATTTCAAAGCAACTTCAACGTGCTTTATGAAAATTTGAAATCCATGCTTGTATGTATAAGGTGAATGTATATGCAGATATACATTGCGACAGGTGCAATGAAACATATGCATTTCAGACCCGATGGGGAAATCAAATGCGGCAGGTAAGTATTTGAGGTCCGGCTTGTATATCAGACGATTGTATATGCATTTGAACATGCAAATACAAGGGCGAAATGGCAAAATGGAGAAAGAAAAAAGTCAGCGATAGGAACATGGAGTGCCTACGTGGCACATAATCGTTGGTTGGTGACTTTTCAACATTTTTTGGGAGCCGTTGATCCTGGTGATGGGAGTAGATCGACGACCATGTTTTGAACCCGCAGTGAAGGTTTTTTCCTATGTATTTGCAATCATTTTTTGAGTGGGAAAATAGCAGATGCATCCGCTGCTACATTTCAAAGGGGCCTATGGGTAGGTGAGGCAATAATGGTGGACTTGCAGAGGATGATCGATAGAGTTGACAGGTCAACAACCTGATTGATGAAGAAAATCAATGGGCGGTGGTACAAATCCCAAGTTCACCTGCTCACTCCTCTTTGTCTCTCTGTTGCATTTACTGTTTTGGAGTGCCATTTCTCATGCATTGTATCTGGCAGGATTTTTTGACTTGTGATGTAATTAATTTGTTGGATGTACAGTTTGGCTATATGAGGGGCAAACTGTGTCATTCATTGTGGTTGAAAACTGGACAAAAATTTTGGTGCTGTAATAAGATACGACTTCATTGGTGGCTCTGTCTTGGCTATCTTGTGAGTTTATGAGTCTCATGTTGTATGTTTTTCTGCATAAATCTACTAATATCATGTTGATTTAAATGAGTAATGCTATATTGCATGTGTTCTGTTATCTGTCTCTAAATTGAGTGTGTTCTTATGAATCCAAGCATTTAAGGGGTGTTTATGATTCTAGAATATAGGCTTGCTGTGTTGAATGCTTGATTTCTTACTTCTGCTCAAGGATTAGATTAAACATTTCAGATCAAGTGTTGGGAAGAAGACATTGCAATAGGGATATCAGTAAGTAGAGATAACAGGATACTCTATTTTAGGAAGTATCTGTAAGGCAGATACTAAAAATCCCCTTGATATCTAGTCTTTGGTATATGTTCATGCTGGCCATTCACATGTGTATGTCTATTAACTCCAAGCCCTGGATAGGCACTGATCCAGTCTTGTATTGAGGTTGCAACCCAAGGTCTCAATTTTGCATCCAAACATAAAATCAAACTTAAACTTTAAATCAAACCATTAGGACTTTAGAAGTAGTTTTAGGACCAAAATCCTTTGTTTCACGACTGAATATAGGCCCAAAGCTAGCCCCTTTGCACTTATTCCATAGTTTTCATCTACATAAAAGAGGATTTATCTACTTTGTATCAACATCCAAGTAAGTTCATGTGCATATGTCATAGATGTTGAGTAGGGAATACCCCCCTTGGTTCTGCAGAGCCTAAAGAAGAAGAGGAGATATTTATAGAGTCTATCTCCTGTACTGTTAGCCCCTGGCCTGGGAATCCTATTGATCAATGATGGCTACTTTGTAGGGATAACTGGGAACAAGCATCCAATCTGGGAAAAATAACCAATAGATTTTGGTGACTCTACTGGGAATGGGTGAAGTGAAAGTATTATCTTTTCATCCCTGGTAAATTACTGCCCATCTAAGTCGCAACAGATTTTGGTGACTCCACTGGGGAGCTTTGTGAAAGAACCCTGATTTTAAAAGAAATTAATTCCTAGTTATAGCTGGCAACTCCGAACAATCTCCCAACCGGTAAGGTAAAAATTTATATGCTAGGGAGAAGATCCCTGCGTAATTCTTTGTCTAAAGAATTACCCAGAAAAATGATGTACAAGAAAAAAGGGACTGTTCAAGCCAGTCAAGAGGGTTCTCCCAGAAGTAATGATAATATTCAGGACAATCCAGGATCTTCAGAGCGGACAATACCTTATTTTTCAAACACTGAGGCTGAAATCCAAAACGTATATGAAAGACAACAGGGTGGTGGATTGAGAATGAGATCGGAGGTGTTTCAAGAATGCCCTTTCCATGATTCCCCTGATAGATTTGAAGAAGTTGAATCCCCAAGAGATGATAATGATGATCAGAAAATAATGAAACCATCTTCTTCTATGCCCAGAGAGGAGGAATTAGCTGAAGAGATTAAGAGTTTAAGGGTAGAATTAGAATATTTGCAGGCAGTAAAAATCAGAGATGACATGAGACAGAAAGTGCAAGATTTGAGAGTTGCTTAGAATGATTCAATTCCTACCCTTGAAAATGCAAATATGCAGAGAAATCAACAAAGAAATGAAGTCCAAGATTAGCATAATGATCAAAGATAGAATGCAAATATTGCTAGAACACCATTAAATAATGTAAGAAATCAGAATGCAAATAGAGATGCCAATGTTAATCAGTTTCGTAGACAGCCGATGCTACTGGACAGATTCAGACAGCTTGTTTTTGATGGCATCCCTAGTTACCCCAATCCTATTGACAAACATGTGAGGCTGCAAGTGCCTAAGTTTTCAGGAAACAATACTGTGTCAGGAGAAGACCATTTAAAAGCTTTTTAGAACATCATGGATAACTTTGAGGTTGAGCATGAAGATGTTTTTATGAAATTATTTATGCAATCCTTAGTTGATGAGGCCAAAGAATGGTACAGGGGTCTTCCTGATAGAAGTGTTTCATCATGGGAGGACTTCAGGAGAATATTCAAAGAACAATATGGTGACAAAACTGATCCAAGTTTCTTCATTAATGAATTCACTAGAATCACCAAAGGATCGAATGAACAAGTTATTGATTTCAATGCTAGATTCACTAAGGTGTTGAACAAATTGCCACATCACTTGAGGCCTAATGAACCTATGTGCATAGTGTTGTACATAAATACTTTTGATGCCAAAACAGCTTATGGGTTAAGGGATAAAGGTCCTCATAGCCTCAGAGATGCTTTCAAAATTGCAACAAATATTGAAAATAATAGAAAAGCATCTGGTAAGACAAATAGAAGAGATGATGTAAAAATTTTGTAAAATCCAAATACTAAATCTCAAAGTGTTCAAGGCAATGCATCTACTTCTGAGGATAAATTAGATAAATTGACAACTATTGTCAAGGACCTGAGCTATAGAATGGCTAAAAATGAAAAGGGGGTTGGTCCTGATAGACAGGTTTACCAAAGACAAGAAAGAAGACCATCATTACATGATATGCCATATAATACCAATTGGCATAATGGTAAACCCATTCTTCCAAATAGTAACACAAATTCAAGGACTCAAAATGTTAAGGAGACACCTGATCCTTTGAGGAAGGTTGTTAATAGTGTTAATGACACCCCATGGTGCATAATATGTTAGATGCCTCACTCAAAGTCACAATGTATGATTGCTTAGTCTCTGTATAATAATGTTGTTGCCTGTGATGAATGTAATGAGCCGCATTGCATGGAGGATGACAATGTCAACATGCTGTCTACAAACGGGGAGTATCCTTCTCATGATGGCGATGCAAGCACAAATGATGAGATTTAGATCTGCTAGCAGTTTCCCTATGATGAAGATGACGAAGATAATTATGCTTATGCTCAGGACTCACATAATTTTTTGAATAATTTGAGGAGACCATCTAATGAAGAGATTAGAGCTTTCACAGCTGCTGCAGTTGCCCAAGTCAAAAGCAATTACAATCTCAAGGGTAAAACACAGGTAAGTAACTCGCACCAACCAGAGAATACTTTTGTGAACCAACCAATGCATAGTCATAAAGGGACTGAACCACAAAAGAAACAATGGAGCAACAATAAGCAAAATTTTAAGAAAAAAATAGGTCATGATTCTCAAGGACCAGAAAATAGAATTCCCCAGGTTGAGGATCAAAATAAAAAAATTTCAGATCAAAGATGACAGTTAGAGAGCCACAAAAACGAAAGCTAGACCATCCCAAGATAAAAAAAAAATCGTAGATTAGGCTACAACTGTTATACCAAATTATGCTCCATTTGACATTGCTTAAGTCTTGTCCCAGGTAAAGGTCTCTGTTCCACTGATGGAGCTGATGAAAGTTGAGGAGTTCAGAAATAAAACATTGTCCCTGATTTCAGGAGTACCATGTCAAGCTAATCAGAGTATTGAGACTCAAGGTAAGAAACAAGCTATGTGTATTGATGAGGATGAGACTCCTGAAGTATATCTGGGGGTGACCATGACAAAATGCCCTTCACAGGTTGAACCATTTTATGTCTCCCTTGTCATAAATGGAAAGGTGATTAAGAATTGTATGCTTGACTCAGGAGCATCAACAAATATCATGCCTTTGGCTATTATGCAACAAGCTGGATTAAAGATAGATAAGGCATGTGGGAAATGCTATGCAATGGATGCTAGAGAAGTACCAGTCATTGGAATCATGAAAGATGTGGATTTCAGACTAGCAACATATCCTGAAAAAACTTACAAAATGAACATAACTGCTGTTGATATCAAGCCACGGTATGGTATGTTGTTGTCAAGAAGATGGGTAGCATTGATTGGTGGAAGTATGCAATTAGACTTGTCATATGCTATGATCCCTATGAATGGCAAGGATGTCAAATTGATTAGAGAAGAAAGGTCACCAGATATAGTTGAGGATCAAGAGTCAGAGGAGCATATTTGTTTTGTGGACACTAACTACGATAATTTCAGGGTTGTCTCAGATGATAAAGGGGGTAAGGAGGGAGATATGTGCATTCAGGAGCTTGAACAATAGGGTCTCTGGACCATGTACTTTGATGGAGCTTGTTCCAAGGAAGGTTCTAGTGCCGGAGTTGTATTTCTGTCTCCAACTGGTAAGCTTCTAAAATTCTCATTCTTGCTGAAGTTTGCCTATACAAATAATATTGCAGAGTATGAAGCTCTGTTGTTAGGATTGAATGTTGCTTTGAAGCATGGGATCAAGATGCTCAAGGTATTTGGAGATTCAGAGTTGGTTGTCTCCCAAGTCAAAGACAAGTGTGCATGAAAAAATAAGAGGTTAAAACAATATAAGCATGCTGTATGGAATACAATTGAATTGTTTGATGCTTTTTCAATAAGCTGGATAGAGAGATCGAAAAATGTCAGGGTAGATTTTTTAGCTAATGTAGCCATAAGGCCAGATGATGTTACTCTGACAAATGTTACAAATGTTGAGGTTAAACTTAGACCTGCAGTGCCAGATAATATATGCAGCTGGAAAGTGTTTGATGATGATAAGGATTTACTGAGATTTCTACATTGCATTGATGAATATGAGAACCAAGAAATGGATTTTCATAACTTTGTAGAGGTTGTAGATGGAAAAGAAACTCTCTTAGGGAAGGAGGTAATTCAACTCAAGACAAATAAAATCCCTAGAGGGTTGGTCTCTTTAGAGAGAGCATTTGACAATAAGGACCAATTTGTTACAAAGGCATCCCCAACAAACCAGAATGATTTAGAAGAGTTAAACTTGGGGACATCTCAGGCCCCCAAGAAGGTATATATTGGCAAACAACTCAAGCCGCACATCAAGACTATGCTAATTGCAGTACTGAAAAAATATAAGCATGTTTTTGCCTGGTCGTATGAGGACCTGAAAGCTTATAGAGAAGATTTATTCCAGTATGAAATCCCTTTGAAGCCTAAAGCTAAACCATTTAGACAAAAACAAAGACCTATCAACCCAACTTTAGCTCCAAAAATGCAAGAAGAGCTTATGAAGCTTAGGGAAGCTGAAATAATTATGCCCATCAGACACTCAACTTAGGTGTCTAACCTTGTCCCGGTTAGAAAGAAGAATGGTGACATAAGACTTTGTGTGGACTTTAGAAATCTGAATGTATCCTCTCTAAAGGACAATTATCCATTGCCAAACATGGAAGCCATGTTGCAGAAGGTGACTAGCTGTGAACTTTTATCCATGATGGATGGATTTTCAGGATACAATCAAGTGAAAGTAAAAAAATTAGAACAGTTCAAAACTGCCTTCACCACTCCATGGGGAACCTATGTATATGTGAGAATGCCATTCGGACTGACAAATGCAGGTGCCACATTTCAAAGGGCTATCGATGTTGCTTTTGTAGGATTAACTGACTCAATCTTGGTTATGTATTAGGATGATTTGACAGCTTATTCAGAGAAGGAAGAGCAACATTGCATGCACTTAAAACAAATTTTTATTAGAGCATTGGAATATGACATCTCACTCAACCCAAAGAAATGTGCTTTTGGGGTAGTGGAAGGAAAATTGCTTGGTCACATTGTTTCCAAGGATGGAGTCAGGATTGATCCTGAAAGGGTAGCTGCAATTGACAAAATTTAGATCCCTAGAACAGTGAAAGGTGTTCAGTCCTTCTTTGGACAGATTAATTTTGTTAGAAGATTTGTTCCTAACTTTGCAGAGACCACAAAAGATATCTCTAAAATGTTGAAGAAAGGTGAGATTATCAAGTGGGAAGATGAAGCAACTAAATCATTTCAGAAGATAAAAGAGGCTATAAAGATGGCTCCTGTGCTAAAATCTCCTAATTTTTCTAAACCATTTCAGCTATTCTCGTTTGCTTCTTTCCATACTATTGTTGCATGTTTACTGCAGAAAAATGTAGAAGGTTTTGAACAACCTATAGCTTTCTTTAGCAGGTCATTGCACGCTACTGAGTTGAAGTATGAAATCATGGAGAAACAGGCATATGCACTGGTTAGAGCAGTCAAAAGTTTCAGGCCATATTTGGTAGCCTCTTAGATAGTTGCATATGTGCCTCATGCAGCAGTTAAAGATATCTTTACTCAGCAGGAGGTAACTAGAAGGAGATGCAGATGGATAAATAAATTGCAAGAGTTCAATATTGAAATACATATCACAAAATTGATAAGAGGACAAGGTTTAGCAAAACTAATGACACAGTCAAATCTAGAGGCATGCCAAGTGAATATAGTGCATAATGAGGTTATAAATATGTCAGATTCTGAGTGATATAAGGACATTGTGCATTATTTGCAGAATTTGAACTGCCCTTCCCACCTCAATGACAATCAGAAGAGGACCTTGAAGCTGCATGCTGTTAAATACATCATTGTTCAAGGAGAGATGTATTGGAAAAATCCTGATGGTGTATTACTCAGGTGTGTGAATGAGGGTCAAGCTAAGGATATTTTAAGTGACATGCATGATGGAGTGTGTGGTGGACACTATGCTGCCCAGACTACAGCCCACAAAATTCTTAGAGCAGGCTACTGGTGGCCAACTCTTTTCTCAGATGCACAAAGAATGATAAGAAAATGTGACCCTTGTCAAAGGTTCTCAGGGAAGCTAAAATATGAAGGTGCATTGCCCCTTAGGACTATAACTGTAGAAGCTCCATTTCAGCAATGGGGAATTGATTTTATAGGGGAAATTTTAGAAAAATCAAGTGGAGGACACAGTTGGATTTTGGTTACTATTGACTACTTCACTAAATGGATTGAAGCCATTCTGACTAAAAAGGCTACAAGCAAAGTGGTGATGGATTTTATTCTAGAAAATATTATTATCAGATTTGGAGTTCCAGCCAAATTGGTCATAGATAATGCAATGTGCTTCAGGTCTGGTGAATTTATTGATTTTTGCAGCAATTATGGAATAAATTTGTTACATGCATCACCATATCATCCACATGGCAATGGTCAAGCAGAGTCAAGAAACAAAAGCCTCATGAAAATTATCAAAAGGATGGTAAACAAAAACAAAAGGGCTTGGGATTCAAAGTTGAAAATGGCATTATGGGCTGACAGAGTAATGGTGAAGAAAGCAACTAGAAGATCACCTTTTGAATTAGTGTATGGTGCAGCAACTAAATTGCCTGTGAACAACCTCCTACCAGTTTATAAATTCATACAAGAAAGTGAGGAGGAGATTGAGGACTCAATGACTAGAAGAATAAATCAGCTGGTTGCACTAGATGAAATGAGAAGGGAGGCACAGAAGACAAACATCAAGAGACAACAAAAGATAAAATATCTATTTGATAAAAGGGCTATAGAAAGAAAGTTTCAGATTGGTGATTTGGTCCTTGTATGGAATGCAAGCAACCAGGATAAGGGCAAGCATGGTAAATTTGAGCCCTTATGGGTAGGCCCGTACCAAATTAGCGACACTCTTGGAGAAGATTCCTATTTTCTCCAAGCCCTAAGTGGTGAATTATTGGAATTACCTATGCACGGTCAGTTCCTAAAGCCCTACTTCTCATAAATGAGTACCTTATGTGCACACTGTAAATTAGGTGTAAGTATTTTGTACATGCCTTGTATAATCGGTCGTGTTTTGAGTTTTGTGTTTTGTCTACTCTACCCCGGAGTAGCTTGGTTCTCGCTGCAGTCTTGCGTCTGCACATCCCCAATTGGACCCACTGGTGGTGTTCACCTAGGGTTAGGGTTCTGAATTTGAGTCTGCAGGTTCCTGTGTTTATTCCTTCAAACCCTTAGTGCCTTAGTTTGAATTTTCTTCGGCCTCCATGTAATGTTTTACCATTTTTTCCTGTCGTACACAAGAAAAATGTTAACTGTTTGTATATGCAAGTGTAAATGTATGTTGGCGGGCTTGAAAAATCTCAATCGGCTTCCAAAAAATGGTGAAAAAATTGAGTTATATGCATTTTTTATGCATATCGGGTTCAAAAGGATGCATGTACATTGGGGGAATCTTCCGCAAGATTCCTAGAATATTCTCTGCATGTATATCAGGTTTTTCTTGTACATGTTTTGTTGTATGTTCTAACATACAAAGGCTATATACAAGCGAAAAATGTGCAATGGCGGAATATACATTGAAGATTCCTTGAAGATGTTGCCGTTGTATCGAGTAGGTGAGTTGTATGTTTATTTTGTTGTATGTTTGACATACAATGCCAAGGATGCATTGCGGACTTCAAAAGGGATTTAAATCAGGTTATGAGCAGTAGTGGCGTCCGCGGCTTGTACATTGCATTTGTATATGCGATGTGCAACAAAATGTGTAAAGGAGAGAGAAAATGGGTCGGGCCCACCAGTTGTATACAATAGCAGTTGTATGTATGCCGACATACATTCAAAACATACAATTGAAAGGATGCATTCCAGACCCGAATAGGATTCCAAGATGCTTCATACAAGTTTGGGGTCCGCAGCATGTATATTGGGCGTTTGTATGTGCCGATATACATTGCAATGATACAAATAGAGGATACAAGCCAGATTTCAAAGCAACTTCAACATGCTTTATGAAAATTTGAAATCCGCACTTGTATGTATAAGGTGAATGTATATGCAGATATACATTGCGACAGGTGCAATGAAACATATGTATTTCGGACCCGATGGGGAAATCAAATGCGGCAGGTAAGTATTTGAGGTCCGGCTTGTATATCAAACGATTGTATATGTATTTGAACATGCATATACAAGGGCGAAATGGCAAAATGGAGAAAGAAAAAAGTCAGTGATAGGAACATGGAGTGCCTACATGGCACGTAATCGTTGGTTGGTGACTTTTCAACATTTTTTGGGAGCCGTTGATCCTGGTGATGGGAGTAGATCGACGGCCATGTTTTGAACCCGCAGCGAAGGTTTTTTCCTATGTATTTGCAATCATTTTTTGAGCAGAAAAATAGCAGATGCATCCGCTGCTACATTTCAAAGGGGCCTGTCGATAGGTGAGGCAATAATGGCGGACTTGCAGAGGATGATCGATAGAGTTGATAAGTCAACAACCTGATTGATGAAGAAAATCCCTAGGCGGTGGTACAAATCCTGAGTTCACCTGCTCACTCCTCTTTGTCTCTATTGCATTTACTGTTTCGGAGCGCCATTTCTCATGCATTGTATTTGGCAGGATTTTTTGACTTGTGATGTAATTAATTTGCTGGATGTATAGTTTGGCTATATGAGGGGCAAACTGTTTCATTCATTGTGGTTGAAAACTGGACAAAAATTTTGGTGTTGTAATAAGATACGACTTCATTGGTGGCTCTGTCTTGGCTATCTTGTGAGTTTATGAGTCTCATGTTGTATGTTTTTCTGCATAAATCTACTGATATCATGCTGATTTAAATGAGTAATGCTATATTGCATGTGTTATGTTATCTGTCTCCAAATTGAGTGTGTTCTTATGAATCCAATCATTTAAGGGGTGTTTATGATTCTAGAATATAGGTTTGCTGTGTTGAATGCTTGATTTCTTACTTCTGCTCAAGGAGTAGATTAAACATTTCAGATCAAGTGTTGGGAAGAAGACATTGCAATAGGGATATCAGTAAGTAGAGATAACAAGATACTCTATTTTAGGAAGTATATGTAAGGTAGATACTAAAAATCCCCTTGATATCTAGTCTTTGGTATATGTTCATGCTGGCCATTCACATGTGTATGTCTATTAACTCCGAGCCCTGGATAGGCATCGATCTAGTCTTGTATTGAGGTTGCAACCCAAGGTCTCAGTTTTGTATCCAAACATAAAATCAAACTTAAACTTCAAATCAAACCATTAGGAATTTAGAAGTAGTTTTAGGACAAAAATCCTCTGTTTCACGACTGAATATAGGCCCAAAGCTAGCCCCTTTGCACTTATTCCATAGTTTTTGTCTGCATAAAAGAGGATTTATCTACTTTGTATCAACATCCAAGTAAGTTCATGTGCATGTCATAGATGTTGAGTAGGGAATACCCCCCTTGATTCTACAGAGCCTAAAGAAGAAGAGGAATCCTGTTGATCAATGATGGCTACTTTGTAGGGATAACTGGGAATAAGCATCCAGTCTGGGGAAAATAACCAACACAGAGTCTATGGGCCTTTCAGCCCTTAGCAATTAAATCATGGTGTTGATACTCCCTTTGCTTTTGCAAAGTGTTTAACAAGTGGGAGAATGTTAGGAAAAGTGTCTCAACCTTGAAACTATGAAATGTTTCTATTCTTCCCAGTTTTGGTCTTTTTGAATACCCTTTATCTTGGAAAATGGTCTAGAACTTTCAAAGTTTCCAAAAGGGCTAAAAATGACGAGACTTACTATTTTTAGTAACTCTACATTTGACCTCAAATTGACCCAAAATTTTTCCCAAAAGGTGTGGAACTACTAATTAAACATCTCGGGTGAGTTTCGACTCAAGATCATATCTAGATTGTGAGATATTAAAGTTTCTATTTTTTGAAACTACCGAAAAAAGTTTTGAACTCAATTTTGAGGCACTTAGAGGTCCCTAAAAGCCCTAAAAGTTGTTGTAACTGATGAAGGTGGTTATATCTTGATAGATCTCTTCATGATATTTCTGATACATTAAACGGTTTGTCAATTAGACACCCGCATCAAAACTTATGACCTCCGAAAGTTGGACCTCTTGTTTTTGGGAAATGTGAAAACGTGTTGGACACTCAAAAGAGTTGTAAAGGGGAGAGTTACATGTGTTGGTGTGTGATTTGGCACATCACAAGACATCTTTGATTGGAGATAATTTGGGTGCCACTTTTGGGTTGTTTTGGCTCATGGTTTTGTAATTACCATTGATAGTTTACTATAATGTATCTCCTATATATCATGAGCTTGAGATGGAGGTTGTGTGTAAGAGTCTTATAGATGTTGAGTTACCTCTTAGATTTCTATTTTTTAATACTCTTGTGAAAGCTTGCTCTGTAAGTATATCATAATCTTCTTGATTCCTAAATAATATATTGGGTGGCTTTGGAGTGGGGTTTTTTACCTGAAAGGGTTTTCCCCACGTATATCTTGTTTTGTGAGTTTTACATTTGGAATTTTTTATTATCTTTCTGTTAATGTACATCTTAATCTGTAACTATACCTCAGTAGATCAATGTAAGAAGCGTTTCCACATACCTTGCTTCCTTTCAAGAATGTGAGCTTGACTTCTAACTTTATTTTACCTTGTTTCCTTCACTTTTAAGACTTTCAGTGTAGCTTGTTTGTTTTTCTTCATTTGATTTCATGTACATTCTAGGCACTTTAGAATTTTGACCTTCTACAAATCCAATACCACTTTTATCAAAAGTAGGCTTTTGTGCATTGATGATCTCACTCAAAATTTTAGAACTCTTTTCACCCTTCAAATTTATATTTTCTTGTACCACAACTTTATCTAATTTCTTCCTCAAGGAAATAATTTTAGCTTCTATTTTTCACAATTTTCTTCTTTTATTTTCAAGTGATTTCTCACTTCATCAATTTTCTTAGCTTCATCAATCTGAATTTTCAGATCTGTAATTTTATTTTCAGCTTCATCAAAAGCTTGTGATATTTTATCTGATGATTCCTTCTCTTCTTGAAGTTACACCTTCAGTTTAGAATTTCTCTTCTTAAGCTTTTCAATTTCATTATAGGAAAAGAAAAGCTCTTCTTCAAGATATACTCCTTTATCTTCTTCATTGGTCTTATTTCTAAAATCTTCCTTTTGATCATTGTTTTCTTCTATACCCATGAAAATTATTTCTTATCTTTCACTAGAAGAACCTCCATCACTATCTTCTGATGAGCTGATTTAATCTTTAGAGTAGAGACTTTTTGTGAATTTTTGAAACTTTTTCTTCTTCTCTTGATACCTCTTTTTCAAGTAATTAGGCTTCTCATTTTCGTTGTCCTCGTTCTTTGCATATGGACATTTGGAAGCAAAATGTCCAACTTTTCCACAATTGAAGTACTTGAAAGGTAACTTGCCTTTGTACTTTCCCAGTCCTTTCTTTAGCCTTCTCATGAAATGGGCTTCTTCATTGTCTGAATCATCACTTGAACTATCATTGGGTTCATGCTCCTTGTCTTTTCCTTTCCTTGAAACTTTGAAGGCTACCTCCTTTTTGGATGATTGATCAATAGTTCTCATCTCATGGGTGGTTAGGATCCCATGCAACTCATCTTTCATTAGCTTGTCAAGATCTTTCATTTCTTCAATGGTAGAAACCTTTGCATCAAATCGCAATGGGAGGGACCTTAGGACCTTTTGCACAATTTTGGATTCTTCGATCTCTTCACCAAGGCCTCGAATGGTATTGGCTATCTCATCCACATGAAGTAGGTATTGAGCAATATTTTCTTCTTCTTCTATTTTGAGTCCTTCAAAATTTCCTCTGTGAGTTTGAAGCTTTGCCTTCTTAACTTTGACATCTCCTTCATAAATTATTTTCACCTTATCCCACATTTCTTTTGCAGATTTGCATTGCATCACCTTCACAAACTCATATTTGGATAGCCCAAAAAGAATAAAATTTTGGCCTTGGCATTACATTCACTAAGCTTCTTTCTAACAACATCAGTTGGAGGAGTTGCAAGAGCTGTATAACCATCAACAACAGCTTGCCAAACATAAAAAACAAGAGCACTCAAATATGTTTCCATTCGTATGCTCCAAAACGCATAATTACTTCCATCAAATAGAGGAGCCCTATTCGAGGAGAAACCATATCCATCATGTCCATCCATGTGTGCTTCTCAAGTTCTACCTTCAAGCTTGTTAGGCTATTCTCTGAAGGAGCTTGGCTCTAATACCAATTGAAGACCACACGTTAATACTAAGAGGGGGGTGAATCAGTATTAGGACAAATTTTAACACTTATTTCAAATCTAAAAATACAACTTCAAAAACATCAAGCAAGCTGCACATGTAAGAACACAGAAATTATGTGGAAACCCCCTAAGGAAAAAAACCACAGTAAAATATTGCTTTTATTAACTTCTTAACAAACTGTAGGCAACAACCCACATAAGACATCGATCATACAAACATGAGCTCTAGCTCATTAAAAGCACCAACTCAATAAGAGACACTAATCTCTCAACTCTGGTTACAATTTTTCTTGTTGCAAGTATGGGCCTAACCGGTGTTGTCATTGATGTCAACATACTCCTGTTGCATTGATGATAAGGTTTGGATGAGCTGTGTGCTAAGGATATTGAGAAAATTAGTCCTAATCAGGAACAGAGAAGAACAGTGAAGACAGTGAGCTAAAGATCCTAGCTAAAATGAAGACCAGAGGATGTGCATCAAAGGGTTTGTAGATATGTGTCTTAAGGTGATCCAGTAAAGACTTCAGAGGTACGCATGAAGATCTAAAGAAGTTGTGGCCGCTCAAGTAAAACTAGTTCCGGCAGGTGTGCAGAGGTGACAGAGTGACACAGATAGGTCCGGTGAGATCCAGAAATGCAATATCATGTTCTATGGATTTGAAGGAGTGTTTAGGGAGTCAAGGTGAATTGACAACTCAATTGGTTCATGGTATGGAGGTCCGCAAGCATCTATTCCATTATGACAGTGATGACAGACTATGTTCTTGAGGTTTCGGATAAAGGAGATAAGGATTTTAGTAAGCAGATGTAGTGTGGATGTTCTTGGTGATTCAGGCAAGCTTGTGGAGGTCTTTGGATCATGTCCAGTTTGTTTTGGTGGTCTACATTAGAGTTTGGGCTCACAACTAAAGAATAACTTCTGGATGATGGTGTTCTTCCTAACTCTGGCCGACCGGATGAGTTACACATCCCGCGGATGATCTTGAAGATGTTATGTGAAGATTGGCGTGTTCCTAGAAGAATATTGAAGTCTTAGATCTGTGTGGCCGACAATGTGTTGATCCACATGAAGTCTTTTGTAATTATTCATGTTGTATTTATGTATTTGCTATGTAATGTTTGCTGACTTAGATGATCATTCCTAAGTCGATGTCTTATATAAATAAGGGATTGTAAAGTCATTCCAAGGTGTATCTTGCGGAGATGATAGTGTGGTAAAGAGCAGAAGAGCGAAAGGTAGAGTAGAAGTATTGGGCTTAAATGGAACTAATTCAAGCATGGTGAAGATGCTATTCTCCAATTCAAGTATGTGATACTTATTATTCTGTAGACAGTGTGTCTCTTGTAGGCAGTGGGCCTCTTGTGAGTAGTGTCCTCAAGCAGTGAGCCCTAATTGGCATGTGCCATTTTGTTCTTTCTATTCTTCTAACAGAGAATACATTCTTAGGTTAGTCACCCCATGGTTTTTCCCTTAACTGGGTTTTCCATGTCAAAATCTTGGTGTCTTATGTGTCAATGTATTTCTGCTCTTAATTTAATGCATTATGTTTCCATGATTAATTTATTATTATACTGTTGAATCACAAAGCGAATTTAAGTGTTTAATTACAAGAAAGTTTTGGACAACTGATTCACCCCCCCTCTCAGTTGTCTGTCCTGAATCTAAAATTTCTCTTCCTTCAAATCTGGTCAAAAATTGTCCATTGTCTCTGCATAAACTTCTTTTTCTTATCTTCTCAAACTCTTCCTTCTCTTATATCAACATACTCTTCTCACAAACCTGCCATAAACTCTTTTATAAATCTACCATCAACTCTCTTACAAATATGTCTCTTTTTATATTTCAATTCCTCATACTTTATCACACATATATCTTCTTAAAATAAATCAGATATGCACTTCATAGTGTTGCTCCTTCTCTTCCTTATTACACAGAAATATATCTTGGAAAAACTCTTTAATATGAAGTCATTGCAATTACCACATTGATCGTTGTCTTTTTCTATCTTAAATTTATGGCATTAATCATTCTTAAATAAGACTATCTTATTTTAAGTAGCATCTTTAAAAATAGTTGTACGACTTCTAAAATAAAGCATTTTTAAAACAGATATAAAGCTTTATAATAAGATATAAAGCATGCTATCTTTTTGCTTTCTATCTTTGCTTTCTTTTTTCTTTTTTTTGTTTGCTTTACTTGCTGTCTTTTTCACTTGCTATGTTTTTCACTTTCTATCTTTTTCACTTGCTATCCTTTTTCACTTGTTATCTTTTTCACTTGCTATCCTTTTCACTTGCTATCTATAGACACCTAAAAATGTCTTAACCCATAACCACCCTTAGACTATCATCTTTGTCACTAATTTCCCTTCCAGTTAATTAATTAAATTTTTATTTAATTAATTAGCCTAACTTACCCTTGAGTCATCCATCTATTCTTCATCAATTTACCTTAAAAACCGAATTAATTAAATTAATTCAGCATCATACCTTACTAACATCATCCCAATTAATTAAATAAATATGATAAATATTTATTTGATTAATTTGTCCACCTTCCTAAACCTAATTAATTAGGTAAATCACACTTATCTAATTAATTTACCCTACTAATAAGCCTACACCTAGCCTAGTTGATTAAATAGCCAATATTTAATTAGCTACCCTAGCCTACCTACCGCCTAGACCTGAATTAATTAATTAAATCATTATGTAATTAATTCTAAACCCTGTTTAATCCATTCACTAATTTTTTCTATCCATATGAATTAAAGTAATCACCCTGATTACCTTGGTCAAAGCATTATTAACTCATTCTCCCACAACCCACAAATTAAAAACTCCTAAATAATCCCATGGGTCACATGACCCTTCCACCTCACCTTTCTATTTCCATGCTAAACTCTTCTCCATGCCATGAGCTCACACATGTGATCTCCAAAAATGCTTAAGTGTCACATAACCTTCACCATTCCACATAAAATGAAATTTTTAATTCCATCTCATCCCAAGGAAATTAATATTTAATTTCCTCATAAGTCCTAATCACATTTAATGCAAAGCCTTCCCTAAAATGAATTTTAAGTTCATTTTATTCCTAGCCCTCCATTTTTTTTGATGAGATCTTGGTCTTTGATCTCATCTTTCATCCTCCACCATTGATCTCAACTTTTAATCTCCACCATTGGATCAATCTCCTATTGTGTGGTTACACAACACGCCCCATTTTGACTTGACAAAATAGGGACCCAACTTTTGCTTGGCTTGGCTTCTGTTTTCCTGCTTTTCGGCGATCTGGTCAAAGTAAGTCATGCAAGTGACCCTGCATAAGGAAGCTGGGTAAGCCATCATGATGCAGTCAGTTAGTCAAAGTTAATATTTTATGTCAATAACCTCATGATTGGAAAGAGTACAAAATTTCATGCAGGTTTGCCTTTTGGATCACCTTGATATTCTTTAGGGAACGAAAGTTATGACAAGTCAAAGTTCTGGTCAAACCTGATATTCCGGGTTGTCATATTTCTTAACATCAGTCATCAAACGAAAGATCACCCCGATCCAATTTTATCACCCGATAATCATTTGATCTAGAGCTCCGGACATCAATTTTACATGATAGTGGTATTTACCCGTCAAACAACTTCATATATTTTGCGGGGGTCATATTTCGAATATCACCCGATATTTTGAATATCACCCGATATTTTGAATATCACCTGATCTTTCAAATATCACCCTATCACAAAATATCACCTAAGAGCCAATATGCCGATGACGTCATCCAATCCCGATGAACAAAAGAAAATCACTGAACGGTGACATCATCATCCTTTTTACCTCGCGGAGGTATATTTCCGAAGATCACCCTTTTTCCATAACATGACGGTGACATCATCCTAATCTTTCTAAAAGGGGGTCACTTTAGTCTTGAAGAGGCATATCTCAAACATGACCCGATATTTAAATATCACCCGATATTTGAATATCACCCGATATTCTCAACATCACCCGATCTCTTCGACATCAGTTTTCCCACTCAAAGGCAGAGGGTCACATTACACATAGGGGGTCATATTCTGAATATCACCCGATATTCCAAATATCACCCAATCTTCTGAAGATCACCCCCTCGTCTTGCCCCATGACATTTAATACACATAAATGTAGTAGGTGGATTCTAGTCGATCATGAACACGATGCAAACACCTGGCAGTATTCGTAGATCCATGGCAGAAGATCAATGATTTTAATCAATATAACCTGGAGTTGCCCTAATTTACCCTAAGAATGAGATTAAAAGTGAATTTACACGGTCATTTGATATTTACCTTGCGAAGAAATGATATTTTACAAAGCGCGGAACATTCAAACCCTCGTACGACCTACCTGCGGACGCAAATAGCTTATAGCAGAATGAAGCACGTGATTATCACCTATATCAGAACCTCTTTTCGGTAATCATCTACTTAATCCAAGAGAAAAACGTGATCAGGTAAGTAATTAGAAACCCTCTTGTTGTCATTTTCTATAATACCTAGGTAGTAAGTCCTTTTCCATTGGTTTTGCTCTGTAATTATGCATATCATGATGAAATAAAAGATTAATAGGTATAATATGCATGATGCCGTAAATGTATAATACTGTACATGCATGCATGTAGATATTATTGTAAGACCAGTCGTGTTCATTGCAGGAATCTATGGCAGATGTCAGGAAGAACAAGTCTGATGCAAAATTTCTTAAGCCTGTGTTTGCCCAACCTGAGGGAATATAGTTCAAATATGGTGTCATTGGAGATACCCACCAGGGAAACACAGATTTGGCGGCATGGTCAGCCAAGATGGGCGAAGATAGAGAAAGTACCCTACTGGATGTAGTTTTTGTATCAACAATGTGGTATGCGGCTGGATTTCCTTATTCTATGGAAACTCCAGAATTAGTAGTTGAGTGTGCCAAAAATTACAACCCTAAGACGAGGCGAGTAGAAAAACATGGAAGGGTATATGTGGATTTGTCAATCAAAGGGATTACATCTTCTTTCAACCTTCTAGTTGGGAAAAAGGTAGTTAATATGGATCTGAACAAACTGGAGATTGAATATACAAATAACAAAAAGACTGCAAGAAAGAGGATGTACCAATGGAGAGCAAAGAACAGCCCTTACACTGCCTCTGCCAAGTTAGCAGTGCACCTGTACAAGTTTGATTTTGATGATGAGTATCAATATATGATTGCCCTGCTCAGCAAGATGACAGGCCAGCCTACTGCTGGAAGTTTCAAGGATTGGATGTATGGGGTTATCATGATGTGCATTTACAAAGATAACAAGCCATTATGGGCTAAGATCATCAGTGATGCCCTAGACAAACAACTGATGAACCTAGGGGGTTGGACTATTCATTTTATATGACTTCATATATTGTGTATTCATGTGCTTATAAGGGTACATTTGATGCACTCACTACAGTTGGAAAGATTGGTGGCAGTTTAAATGATGCCCATATATGGGACCATTACCCTCAGTTGCAGAGAGCACACTATCTCCCTGATTAAAAATTAGTGAATGATGCATTTTCTATGCATCTGGTCCAAACAATGGAGGAAGATAGAACCAAAAGACTGAGCATGGAAGCTCAGGAGGTTATATATAGACATGGTGCCTGGTTTATCCAGTTTGCCACATTTTCCTACATCAAAGTAGAAGGTTTTGAGGGACAGCCCTTACTGTTACCCAGGTTCCCTACTGATGGGGTAATCCTGATGGAGTTTCTAAGTCAAATATCAACAATACTAGATGCAGATAAGGCAAATAACAAGAATCCTCCAGTTTTGTTTCCAGTGACTATCGGGCGGTACATATGCCCTGATTTAGAAAACATAAAGAAGGCCATAGCGGGTCTAAACCTGATGAATTTACAGCCATTCCCATTGGCCAGATCTTATGACCCCTATGGAAGAATGCAAAAGATCATGGGGAAGCCCATCCATCAGAAGCACCTGGAGGATTTCTAGACTGACTGTGAGGATGAGGCTGAAGTAAGAAGAAGAAAATATCAAAGGCTCACCCTCAATCAGATAAGGACATTTGATTGCATTCTAGTGCCTGCGCAATTGAAGAAGGATGATGGCAGTTTATTGTCAAATGAATATGAAGAGAAGAAGGTGTATAATGACACCATTTCAACCCCTGACCTGACGCATCTTGAAGAATTTAGAAAAGAATTGCAACATGAGGTGCCACTTCCTACCATAATTTAGTTTAAGATTGAGAAGGCTGAAGAGCAAGCAAAAGAAACCACTAAAGCAACTTAAGAGGGTCCTTTCTCATTGGAAGAGACTATGGACTTATCAGATGATGAGGTGGTAGAAAACGTAGCTTCTCAGAAGATGGAGACCCTCGCTTCAAACACTCGCATGACTCCACAAGGAACTCCATCCTCATAGAGGGTGATATTGGAAGAGTTGAAGCAAATGGAGCAAGAGAAAGAAGATAGTCCAGAGAGGGCAGCCCAACAAATAGGGCTTGATAAATTAGTTGATCAGGTGACTAGCCCTGCGGTGATAGACCTAATATATAGGGAGGATGCAAGTCCTAAACATCAAACAAGTGCACCTGAGAGAACAGAAAATGTTGAAGAAGTCAAATAGAAAGAAGTGGAGAGTCACACTCCATATTTAAGTCAACAACAACAAGATATATCTGATGAGCCCAAAATAGTTGAAGTCTAAGAAAAGGGCAGGAATGACAAGGCCACATCAAGTGAAGATGCCCCCCGGACTCAAGAAACCTCAGGTGATAAAGAAACATCAGGTCATGATGACCTAAAGATCCAGGAGGTAGATACAATAGGTGCGGATCATAACGTGATCCAAGATCAGGTAAATGCACTGAAGTTAGATACAATGGTATCCATACCTCAAGATGAGGAAATTACCAAGGTGGATGAAACAAAAGAAGATGAAGTACAGGATCATCAGGTGGATGCACCACAAGATTCTCCACCTCAAGAAGAGACTCCTCAGGAGGAGGAAGTAGAACAAGATCACCCTCATGAAGATCATCATGAGGAAGAAATGAGGAAGTCACCCTCTCCATCGAGAATAGAGATAGATACAGGAGATCAAGGTGGAAATGATGATGATGATAGACGACATGGATCTGGAGACCAAGTACCTCAATGGCTCGAGAAAGAGATAAGTACAGAATCTAGTTTTGAGATTCAAGAGTTTGATGTTTCAACATTATTTTTAGAAACCATCATGAAGCCTAAGAGGAAGGCCAGATTAACCTCAGCCATCAGAAGAGATCCTGCTACGGGCAGAAGGACCGCCCAGGTAGCACTTCCTACAGTTGAAAAAGAGAAAGGCAAGATCACCCTGGAAGAATTCCAGATCACCATGGTTGATTTAGGGTTTACCAATGAGGACCAAGAAGGTCAGGAAGGGAAGGATATAATAGATTCTTTAACCCAAAGGGTGAAGAGAGAAAAGGAAAAGAATAAGCAACATAAGGAGCACATTGCCCAGCAGCACTCATACATAAAAGGGTTGATTAACCCTGATCATACACCATCAGGTCAGGTAGTCCCATTGACTGCAATTTCACAAGAGGAGGTTAATAAATTGGACCTCATGAAGCATGAGTCAGTGATCATGAGAAAATGGATGTCATCAGCACTAAACAGAGCTGAAGAAGTAGTGGGAGCCTCTTTGTAGAGGTGGAATTCTTTGAGTATCTCCAGGAAGAAAGTTAGTAAATTATAGACTGAGGCCGAAAGGAGATCATTCCAATTGGAGAAAGCCTTGAGTGCTTTGAGTGAAATAAAGAGGATTAATCCTCATATTTTGATAACTCATCAGGTGCTGAATAATAACACTGCCATGCTGATGGATATTTGGTATAAGGACATCAGGTTTGAATGTGATGTACTGAAGAAGTGCAGCAATAAATTGAGAGATATCAGTGTGAAGCTGCATGACATGATGTCTTATGAAGCAGAAGTCCTAGAAGCCCTAGAAGGAAAAGTAGAGGGTACAATTGAAAACCAAGACGCAGACTTTGCCATAAAAGCTCTACATAATAATTTCCAGCCGATGGCTAATGATCCTCTTACCCACCTGACAGAAGAAGCAATGAACAAGGTCATGAGAATCAAGGTTAGAGTGGAGAATTATAATGAAACATTGAGCAGCAGGAAGGGCAAGTTAGAAGTCCTCAGAGATAAATATCAGGCCCACAAGCACACCATTGTCAAAGCTAAATCTCAGGATGGCGGAGAAGTTGATAAAATAGTGGAAGCATATGAAAATATAAGGACAACATTAAAGGTCCATATATAGGAGGATATTCATGAAGGTGATGAAGGCACAGAAAGTGATGATCATGATTAAGAAGAAGAGCCTGAGGAGTAGATGAAGATGTGCTACAAAGGAAACATCTGCATCAAATACTTAGAAGAAAATAAGTCACCTAGATGGTTGCCAACTGGCAACCTGTGCCACGAGAGACATTTGACTAAGTCAAAAGGAATATGCACCATAGATGTTAATTGACAAATCTTGATCGTAGATCATTTGTAACCCATCCCTCACCTTATTCTATAAGAGGTGCAGGGATGCCTTGTTTTAAACATTTGAAGCTTAATTGAAATTTGTTTACTG
Organism: Cunninghamia lanceolata; assembly: GCA_027924645.1. NCBI lineage: Eukaryota > Viridiplantae > Streptophyta > Pinopsida > Cupressales > Cupressaceae > Cunninghamia > Cunninghamia lanceolata. Next base: position 2,931,473 of record BSBN01000178.1, on the reverse strand, counting down.
AAATATCAGGGCCTATTTCAAAGTTATTGTAAGCATACATATTTTTGCATACTTAATGAAAGAGAAGACCAGTTTGATTACAAATCATCGTAAATTCTGAGTAATCTGTGTCTGAATTCTTGATATATGCTTTGATTTGTTGTGTCCCTTGGAGTGCTCATCAGTCTGCATATATTATCTTCATTCATCATCCTTTGAAGTTTGCATCATCTGTATCTAGCTGTGGAACATCCTGGTGAAAATATGGTTTGATTTCTTCTTTCTTATGACAGTATCAAGTGTGTATGTGACTCGATAGCTAAAGATTCATCATAATTTGAAGTATTCTTTTCAATTTCTTTAATTTTAGAACAATTCGCCATCACAATTGCAAATAATAGATAATCAGAAGCAAAATACATGAAATATGCAGACATCTCGTAGATACTTGAAGATTTATAGCATATTTGAAGTTAAAGCATGTACAATTGATAAATATCATGCAAAGATTTGAGTATAGACACGTTGTTTGAAAATATATCCTGTGTAGAATAACTTTCTGTGTAGCATCTTTACAGAAACAGAATCCTATTGATGAGCAACGTAAGGCCCCTGAATGGAAAACAACAACATACATCAACTACTGAGTAATGCCAGTTGATTAAGAACTAATCCACGGAGACTTGGGATCATGAATTCTTTGAATTCATCATATCTTTCAAGATGAGTAAAGGTTGATGTGTAACTTTTATTCTATGTTTGTTTATGACTAACATCATGATCAACATAAATTGGCGCTAGAAGGAGGGCAGAAATGGAAAAGACACCATTGCTTCAATCATCATTCATCTTGTGCAGGCTCCTCGCTCCTAACGCAACATAAATTGGTGCTAGAAGGAGGGCCTGAAGCTAGAAGCTCATCATCAGTAAGTCAGATTTGATGATGCAGACAGTGAGGTAACACTGAAATACCTCCTGATTTCGATCAGTACGCAAGGATTTGTTGTTTTAAGCTTATACATGCTAATCATTTGTGAAGTTTTCAAGATTAACCATAAATATTGCAAGCTTTATAGTAAATCATCGTGAATTTGCAAAGATCAGCCAATTTCAAGGAAATTTGTCAAAGCTTTGAGGTAATCTGCCTTAGAAACCTAATATCCAGTTGCAAGTGTCACCAGACCTCAGTATCACCTCATATTTGCATTGTCCGTGCAAATATTCAGTAAATATCTAGTCAGTTTTACTTTCTGACTATAAATACTGCCTTTGCTGGTGAATTCCAGCCGATCTTTACAGTCAAGTAGACAATTTTCCTCAAAATTGAAAAATCCTAGCTCATAGGCCAAATACCAGGTCTAGGTCCAGTGGAATATTTCAAGAATTACCTGTCAGAGGATTTAGACCTAGGACTGTAGATATCCATCATACTCCTGGTTCTAGTGCTTCAGGAGCATCACCAGAATGTCCTCCTGTAATTCCTATTGGCTTACAATCACCTACAGGATGACCCGTTACACCTCAAGTTCAACCTCATCTAGTCATACCTCAAGCTCAACCTCCACCAATTGCAATGTCATTTTTTGTAGCAGAATCGCCTTTAGCTTTTAATGCATATCATCCTTTGCCAAGAATCCTGACAAACTTTGTCTGAAGTATCATCCATATCAGGATGCGGATGATCATATCAGAACTTTCAAAGAGGCTTGTTGTAGAGCCAGAATAGAGCATCAGGACGTTGTATGCAGATTATTTCCTTTTCCCTGAGGGGAAGAAGCCTATAATTAGTATATTAGCCTTGGTCAGGGTTCAATCAGATCATGGGCTATCCTGGAGAAAGCTTTCACTGATAGGTTCAAAATACCAATAGATCCTTCAATGAACTATCACCTATTTGCCACAAGTAAACGGTTTGAAGGAGAACCTATTGTCAATTTCAACGCTAGGTTCCAGAAAATGCTATCCAAGTTAGTCACCCCATATGTTGTAGCAAATGAAGTTGCTAGGAGCATTTATTATTCAGCCCTAGATCCTTTAACTTTCATGTTCATCAGGAGAGCACATCCTGAAATCACAACTTTAACAGGAGCTTTCCAAGAAGCTATCAAAGTCAATCAGCAGCTAGTTCCTGATCCTACACCAAACATAGCATTTCCCACACTTCATGGTTATCCAAGATATCCTATCCAACCACAGCTTAATGGAGCCATGATGCCTCCAGCGGTGATGCCTGCACCTTTACAAATACCTCCACTGAGTATTATGCCACCTCCAAATGGAAATGGCCAAATGATGTAGTATCTAGGACAAATACAAGCACCTCAGGTGGTAGACCAGTCTGCCAATAATCATAACAATGGATCTTCCTTTTTCAATCTCGTGACAGAAAATGTAGTGACTAAGGTTCAGGAAGAAAAAGAAGAGATTAAGGAAATATTAGCTCAGTTAAGGAAACTTACAATTGAGATTACTCACTTAAGGAGTCAAAACTTCTACTCCCAGCCTAATCAAAACAGAGGCTATAACAATGATAGACCAAATTATCCTGATAGGGGGGTATAACAACAATAATTATAACAATAATGGCAATAACAATACTCCTAGACAGCCTAGAGTGTGGAACACTAGGCCAAACAATGGTTCCTTGCCATCACCCCTAGACAATTTGCCTCCTAGTGAACCCAAACAGACTACCAGAGTTAACCTTGCAGAGGCAACCCTCACTAACTGGTGCAGAATTCATAACACCAATGCACATGCAGAGTTAGACTGTCCTCAATTCAGAATTGCTGCTAGCATTTTTCAGACTGAAGTGTCTAATACTTCAGGAAATCAACCTCAGGTAGAGGGAAATAAACTTGTTCCTTGTGGATATGACTCTGCCTTAGTCCTAGAGAGTTACACTCATCATCCTTATTAGCAGACAGTGCCTGCTCACCAAGATTACACCCTGGCATGTGAGGAATCAACCATGGCTTTTGAGTCAAATTATGTTTTCCCCTTTGAGGATGAAAATGAGCCTTCAAATGAACATGAGGAGGTACATGCCTACCAACAACAATATCAAGGTAAGCATAAATACAATATGAGAAGTAATTCCAATAGACCTACTGGTCCATTGACCTCTTCCTTGCCTCTGAACAATTTCAATACACGTCCTGATCCCAAGGCAAGTAATAACCCTAGTTTTCCCAAGGTGAATGCTCAATATTTAACACCCCAGAATAATGTGCCAAAAACTGTAAATCTACCTCATGAGTCTGACAAGTTGGTCACTTATCTCGCTGATGATATGAAAAAGATTAAAATCAGCTTATCTTTGTCTGAATTGCTTAAAACTCCTACCATCAAGAAAGCATTTATGAAATCACTAGATGATCCTGCTCCTAAAGAGGATAGTCACCCCTCAGGTCAATCTGGTAGTAAAGATCATGTTCCTAGAGATCCTAATGTTAAACACAAGGTGCCAGCTACTGTTCAAGCTGCAGAGACCTCCCACATGACGATAAAAGTGAGTCACCTCCATTCCTCCTGACCATAAGGATATTCAGCAAAAACCTGCACAACTGTTTAGTAGACTCAGGAGCATCTACCAATGTGATGCCCATGTCTATATGTAATGCTTTAGGGCTACATCCTGCTAAATCCTTAAAGAAGGTGACTCAATTGGACAAAATAGAAGTAAGCGTGGTAGGAGAGCTAACGCACATTCACATGTAGCTCGCATCTAATCCCAGAATCCAATATTATATTGACATTCAGGTAGTTGGCATACCTGATACTTATGGGATGTTACTCAACAAGGACTGGTCTAAAACCCTTAATGGATATATGTCCACAGATTTCAGCCATATGTGGTTACCCTGGAAGGGGATACCAAACCAAATAAGAATCGATGTTGAGCCTCGAATGAAGCACATGATCACTGAATATAACAAAACTAACAAGACCATGTATGTGGATGTGGAACCTAGAGTTTACTCCATCAGGCCATGGACTGTCAGGATAGAAGAAATTCTGATGTATGATGTTCATCATCATCATGATGACCCTCAGGATGACAAAATAGTTGTAGAACCTGATGGTAATCCTAAGAACGAGAATGAGATAGATCACTTCAGGAATTTCGAGATGCACTTATCTAAACAGGTGAAGCGATGTGAATTATTAAAAATACCTGTTAATAATATTCTAATTGATGGTTGGTGTAGGTTGCATAATGAATCACATTCTGAGAAGACTTGTGAAGCTTGCATAGACATGCTGGAGCTAGAACAAGCATGCAGTGATGCATCAACATCATCATCATCATCATTATCAGAGGTAAGTTCATCAGACAGTGATAATGATAGTGATGTTGATTGCTATTTATTTCCTGTAGGAACGGAAGAAGGTACACAGCAGGATGAATGTCATATTTAGATGACAAAAGAGATGCTGGTATGTGACCAAAATAATGTTACAAGAAAAAAGAAAATCACCGAAGGGAGTGATTGTTTAGTTGAATCAGATTATGAATTATCTGATGAAGACAGAGGAAGCAATTTGTCTAAATTTGAAGAGTTTCTAAAAGGAGAGATTCAGAAGATGGCACAGCAGCAGAGGTCTCCACAGGATGCCTTGATTGAAAGGTGGTGCAGGTTACATGAAGTACCTCACTTAGAGACTGCTTGCTCTTTGTGTTTGCATCTCCTGAAAAGACAGACATTGCCTAGTCCAGAGGATCAGCCTTCTGGTGATAAAAGGAAAGAAGAAGCCTCAGCTTCACAGAAGATAGAAAAGGTGAAGTCTGAGAAAGCTGAGATACCAAAGCTAAAGTGGATATCAAGTGGTGTAGCTGCCAGAGCTGCAAAGAAGAAGGAAGGCTCAGGTAAGCCTTTGGCTGAAGATAAGCCATGGATCCAAGTCAAAACAAGGAGCTGGAGTAGGGATAGATCTTGTTGATCCATTAGGAAAATCCTACTTAGCAGCATATAGACTACAGTTCTCATGCACCAACAATGTAACAGAGTATGAAGCTCTAATTCATGGGATACTGTTTGCCCTTAAGAAGAAAGTAAAAATTATGCATGTCTATGGAGACTTAGAATTAGTAGTGAGACAGGTGAGAGGAATTTACTCTTGCAACTATAAAAAACTGTCCAATTATAAACACAGGGTGTGGGACCTGATAGAATCTTTTGATGCATTCAATATTACCCACGTACCTAGAGAACGGAACCATAGGGCAGATGCTTTAGCCCAAGCTGCCAGTACATTGGAGCCACTGTCTATTTCTGGACTGAAAAGATTTTCAGTAGAGCTGGTATCAGTACCTTCTATTCCGGACAATGTGACCAACCTCCAGGTATTCGACGATGATCAGCATATTTTAGACTTCATCTCCAACAGAGATATATTTGATGCTCAGATCATAGATGAGAACAATGTAGAAGATCATGTATGGGAAGAAGAAGAAATCTTAGAGTTTCCTAGCAATAAGATTTCTAAGGGAATGATTAAGCTAGAGAGAGCATTTGATCTGGACAACATGCTGAAATAGAAGGATCTTCCAAAAGCTAATGGAGGACAATATTCACAGGTTAGTATTGGATGGAATGATGAAAAGAAGAATGTCCTAATAGGAAAAGTTTGCACAGAAGAAGAATTAGAAGGAATAACCCAGGCTCTCAAGGATTACATCCATGTCATTGCCTGGACTTATGATGAGCTAAAAATGTATGACACATCAGTCATCACTCACACCATACCCCTCAAGCCAGATGCCAAGCCTTTCAGACAGAAGCAAAGACCTGTCAATTCTTTGCTAGAACCTATTATTTTTGAGGAGGTTAAGAAACTGTTAAATGCCAAAATCATATTTCCTGTGAGGCACTCCACTTGGGTAGCAAACCTAGTCCCAGTGAGGAAGAAAAATGGAGACATCAGACTATGTGTGGACTTTAGGAACTTCAACAGAGCATCTAAGAAGGACAATTATCCTTTACCTTCCCTAGATGAGGTCCTGCAAATTGTGAATGGTGCCAAAATGATGTCATTTCTGGATGGTTTCTCAGGCTATAACCAAGTAATGGTGGATAAAATTGACATATTGAAAATTGCCTTCACCACAAAGTGTGGGATATTTGCCTATAGGCGCATGTCGTTTGGGTTAATCAATGCTGGAGCAACATTCCAGCGAGTAATGGACATAGCCTTCAAAGGCTTAATAGGAAAATGCATAGTCATATACATGGATGACTTAATAGTGTTCTCTAAAGATAGAGGAAACTGTGTAGAAGATCTCAGAGCTTAAAAAATGTGAACAATATGGGATATCCCTGAACCCCAAGAAATGCATATTTGGGGTAACAACAAGAAAATTACTGGGCCACCTGATAACTGAAAATGGGATTATCATTGATCCTGACAAGGTGGAATCCATCATGAAAATACAGCTTCCTGGAAGCAAAAAGGAGCTCAAATCTTACTTTGGTAAGATTAATTTTGTTAGGAAGTTTATCACTGGCTTTGCAGAAATAGTCAGACCTTTAAATGCCATGCTCAAGAAGGACGCTAAAATTGAGTGGACACCAAAGGCTAGAACAACTTTTGAAGACATCAAAAAAGCTATATCTGATGCTCCAGTTCTGATCAGTCTAGACTACACCAAGGACTTCTATATTTATTCATTTGCTTTAGAGCATCTACAACACTGATGACACAGAGAAATGAAGAAGAGAAGCCCATAGCCTTCATGAGCTGCCCTTTCAAAGATGTTGAACTGAGATACATGGACATTGAAAGGTAGGCACTTGCTTTGGTTAGAGCAGTAAAGAAGTTCAGGCACTATATTCTGAGAAGTAAAGTTATTGCTATGGTACCTGATGCAGTAGTGAAGATGCTATTAATACAGAGCGAGCTAGGTGAAAAAAGGGCTAAGTGGATCACTGTCCTACAAGAATATGACATGGATATTACACCCATGAAGCTAGTGAGAGGACAGGCTTTAAGACAAATGATATCAAAGACAGACCCCAATATCATGAGTCAGCAGTATGTAATTAATGCAAAGGACAATGGAGAGTGGTACTCAAACATCAGGCACATCCTAATTACTAGAAGATGTCCTCCAAGACTGCAGGCCTCACAAAGGAGAGCCCTAAAAATAAGGTCACAGAAGTATATGATGAAAGGGGCCATCCTTTTCAAGAAAAAATATGAAGGAATATACCTAAGATGCCTGTAGAGGCTAGAAGTAGATAGAGTGTTATTAGAGTTACATGACAAGTTTGGAACAGCACATGGGTCACCCTTGGCCACAACTCACGCTATCCTCAGGGCAGGATACTACTGGCCCACCATTTTCAAGGATACTGCTGAACATATTAAATGTTGTCATGTATGTCAGGTTGCTGCTAACAGAGAGAGATATGCTACTCAACCTTTGCAGCTAGTGATGGAGATGCACCCATTTGCACAATGGGGCATGGATTTCATAGGACCAATTAATCCTCCATCATCCTCAGGCACAGGTATGTCTTAACTATTACTGACTATTGTACCAGGTGGACTGAAGCTATCAGCACCAAGATCTACAATGCTGAAGATGTCGTCAGATTTCTGGAAAGTAATATTGTCACCAGGTATGGAGTTCCCTATGCTCTGGTAAGTGATAACGGGTCTACTTTTGCTTCAACCAAATTGTCAAGCTAGGCTTTTGATTATGGGATCATATTGAAGTTTTCCTCAAACTATTGTCCCCAAGGGAACGGATTAGCAGAATCCACCAATAAAAATTTGCTGAATATCATAAAAAAGTTAATAGAAAAGAACCCTAGGGAGTGGAACACCCTTCTGAAATATGCCTTATGGGTAGACAGAACCAGGAATAAGGTTGCATTAGGAAACTCACCTTATCACTTAGTATATGGGGTGGATCCCATCCTCCCCGTTAACCTAAAGATTCCTACACTACAGTTTGTCCAAGAGTACTTGGGCATAGACAATAAGCAAGAAGTCAGGTTTCTTCAGTTGATGCACCTGGAAGAGAAAAGAAGTCAGGCAATTGATCAATTTGCCAAACATCAGGCTGTTGTCAAATACTGGTTTGACAAAAGAGCTAAGGTTAAAGCCTTCAGGATCTCAGATTTGGTCCTGATGTGGGACAAAGCACATGAGAGGAAAGGAGACCATGGTAAGTTTGATAAACTCTGGATAGGTCCCTTCCCAATTTCTCAAATATTAGGAGATAACACTTACAGGCTTAAAAACTTGACAGGTGAGGATGTTCCATTACCAGTTAATGGACAGTTCCTTAAACATTATTTCCAAGCCTGAGTTAGCTTCATGACAGTCATGTGTATCATAGTGTGTATATTTGTATAGTTGTTTGTATAGTTTTGTTTTGTGTTTTTGTTTTGTTTGCTTGTTGATTTTTTGTTTTGGTTAGTCAAGATGATGCAACTCATCACCCTAGAAAATAACTAAATTGTTAGGATTCAAGTGATGAAAGCAAATTTATGTATAGGTTATGACTCATTCTGAGAAGTACTTGTGATCAGGTCTGTGATATCTTTTCATCAGGGTGCATTTTCTTGACCAAAGTGATTCTTTTGCAATGACTCACCTAACAGCCTTGGGTTTGTTGAACACACAAGTATAGGTGTTAAGTGAAAAATCTAAAGGGACTCCCTTGCTATCAATACAATCTCCAACCTAAATCAGCAAGTGACCATACCTTGCACACTAAGCTTACATGATGACATCAGATATATAAAATATAAAATATTGAAAAATCCAAAAATATAATAAAATTAGGCCATCTAAGTAACTCTACTGGGGCTATAGACGCCTACTGGCAGTGGGGCTCTACTTAGGGATATTGTATAGATAACCTTGTCGGGGCTATAGACGCCTGCTGGCAGCAAGGCTCTATCCAGGTTGGTTATGAGGGATGCTCCCAAACTATGTAGCTTAACATTAGTTACTCATGTTTTTAACTGCTTTCAAGATGAGGATAATTAATCATTTGCACACACCTGATCCTTTGTTAGCATTGTTGCCATGATGAAAATTTGTTATACAGAAAGATTATAATGCTTATACTTAGAAAGAGTTAGAATACTATATATGAATGTGATTACCTCACTTGAATCATTAGAATTTTATTTTTTTCTTTGGTGGCAAGTTGTTGTATGGTTACACAACACGCCCCATTTTGACTTAACAAAACAGGGACCCAACTTTTTGCTTGGCTTGACTTCTGTTTTCCTGCTTTTCGGCGGTCTGGTAAAAGTAAGTCATGTAGGTGACCCTGTATAAGGAAGCTGGGTAAGCCATCATGATGAGGTCAGTTAGTCAAAGTTAATATTTCATGTCAATAACCTCATGGTTGGAAAGAGTACAAAATTTCATGCAGGTTTGCCTTTTGGATCACCCTGATATTCTCTAGGGAACGAAAGTTATGACAAGTCAAAGTTCTGGTCAAACCTGATATTCTGGGGGGGTCATATTTCTTAACATCAATCCTCTTACGAAAGATCACCCCGATCCAATTTTATCACCTGATAATCATTCAATCCAGAGCTCTGGATGTCAATTTTATGTGATAGTGGTATTTACCCATCAAACAGCTTCATATATTTTGCGGGGGTCATATTTCGAATATCAACCAATCTTTCAAATATCACCCTATCGCAAAATATCACCCCAGAGCCAATATGCTAATGACGTTATCCAATCCTGATGAACAAAATAAAATCACCCGAAGGTGACATCATCATCCTTTTTACCTGGCAGAGGTATATTTCTAAAGATCACCCTTTTTCCATAACATGACAATGGCGTCATCTTGATCTTTCTAAAAGGGGGTCACTTTAGTCTTGAAGAGTCATATCTCAAACATGACCCGATATTTAAATATCACCTGATATTTGAATATCACCCGATATTCTCAATATCACCCGATCTCTTCGACATGAGTTTTCCCGCTCAAAGGCGGAGGGTCATATTACACATAGGGTGTCATATTCCGAATATCACCTGATATTACAAATATCACCCAATCTTCTAAAGATCACCCGATCTTCTGAAGATCACCCCCTCGTCTTGCCCCATGACATTTAATGTACATAAATGCAGTAGGTGGATTCCAGTCGATCGTGAACATGATGCAAACACCTGGCAGCATCCGTAGATCCATGGTAGAAGATCAATGGTTTTAATCAATCTAACCTGGATTTGCCCTAATTTACCCTAAGAATGAGATTAAAAGTGAATTTACAGGGTCATTTGACATTTACCTTGCAAAGAAATGATATTTTATAGAGCACAGAACATTCAAACCCTCGTACGACCTACCTGCGGACGCAAATAGCTTACAGTAGAACGAAGCACGTGATTATCACATGTATCTGAACCTCTTTTCTGTAATCATCTGCTTAATATAGGAGAAAAATGTGATCAGGTAAGTAATTAGAAACCCTCCTATTGTCATATTCTGTAATATCCAGGTAGTAAGTCATTTTCCATTGGTTTTGCTCTGTAATTATGCATATCATGATGAAACAAAGATTAATAGGTATAATATGCATGATGCTGTAAACGTATAATACTATATATGCATGCATGTAGATATTGTTGTAAGACCAGTCGTGTTCATTGCAGGAATCTATGGCAGACGTCAGGAAGAACAAGTTTGATGTAGAATTTCTTAAGCCTATGTTTTCCCAACCTGAGCAAATACATTTCAAATATGGTGTCATCGGAGATACCCACCAGGGAAACACAGATTTGGCAGCATGGTCAGCCAAGATGGGAGAAGATAGATAAAGTACCCTACTGGATGCAGTTTTTGTATCAGGAATGTGGTATGCGGCTAGATTTCCTTATTCTATGGAAACTCTAGAATTAGTAGTTGAGTGTGCCAAAAATTACAACCCTAAGACGAGGCGAGTAGAAAAACATGGAAGGGTATATGCAGATCTGTCAATCAAAGGGATTACATCTTCTTTCAACCTTCCAGTTGGGAAAAAGGTAGTTAATATGGATCTGAACAAACTAGAGATTGAATATACAAATAACAAAAAGACTGCAAGAAAGAGGATGTACCAATGGAGAGCAAAGAACAGCCTTTACACTGCCTCTGCCAAATTAGCAGTGCACCTGTATAAGTTTGATTTTGATGATGAGTATCAATATATGATTTTCCTGCTCAGCAGGATGACAGGCCAGCCTACTGCTGGAAGTTTCAAGGATTGGATGTACGAGGTTATCATGATGTGCATTTACACAGATAACAAGCCATTATGGGCTAAGATCATCAGTGATGCCCTAGATGAACAACTGATGAACCTAGGAGGGCTAGACTGTTCATTTTATATGACTTCATATATTGTGTATTCATGTGCTTATAAGGGTCCATTTGATGCACTCACTATAGTTGGAAACATTGGTGGCAGTTTAAATGATACCCATATATGGGACCATTAACCTCAATTGCAAGGAGCACACTATCTCCCTGATTACAAATTAGTGAATGATGCATTTTCTATGCATTTGGTTTGAACAATGGAGGAAGATAGAACCAAAAGACTGAGCATGGAAGCTCAGGAGGTTATATATAGACATGGTGCCTGGTTTATCCAGTTTGCCACATTTTCCTACATCAGAGTAGAAGGTTTTGAGGGACAGCCCTTAATGTTACCAAGGTACCCTACTAATGGAGTAATCCTGATGGAGTTTCTAAGAGAGATATCAACAATACTGGATGCATATAAGGCAAATAACAAGATTCCTCCAGTTTTGTTTCCAGTGACTATCGGGTGGTACATATGTCATGATTCAGAAAACATAAAGAAGGCCATAGCGGGTCTGAACCTAATGAATTTACAGCCATTCCCATTGGCCAGATCTTATGACCCCTATGGAAGAATGCAAAAGATCATAGGGAAGCCCATCCATCAAAAGAACTTGGAGGATTTCTGGACTGACTGTGAGGATGAGGCTAAAGTAAGAAGAAGAAAATATCAAAGGCTCACCCTCAATTAGATAAGGACATTTGATTGCATTCCAGTGCCTCCGCAATTGAAGAAGGATGATGGTAGGTTATTATCAAATGAATATGAATAGAAGAAGGTGTATAATGACACCATTTCGGCCCCTGACCTAACTCAACTTGAAGACATTTCATTGGATAGGTTTATAGGTGGGGTGCTGTAGTTGACCCAAGCATGGGTGGATAAACAAATAAATATACTGAAGAAGAAGGGGATGGCCATCACAGTAGATAATAAGAGGAAAAGGCAAGAGATTCCTGATGAGGAATATGATGACTTTCTTGGAGAGAAGAGAAAATCTAATGGAGAAAGGCTGCCACCATAGAAACAAGGAAAAGGAACTCCCAGAGGGAAGAAGAAAACTGATGATAGTCCTAAGGGGTAATAGTTGAGAGAATTGATATACCAGGTGAGGATGCATCTACATCAGGATAGGCATCAGCCTCGTCTCCACCACCTCTAGAGGATAAACAAAAGACTAAAAGAATCCTGAGGCCAGCTGTGGATACTGTAGAAATACAAGATCAAGGCCAAACTTCATAGCAGTATGTGGAGAAGGATAACCTTATTGAAGAGTAGCTTGCAGAAGATGACCCCATGAAGGTCATCAGGAAGAGGAATGCAGTATCCCTAGTAACATCAACCCCTAAAAAACAAAGAAGACATATGAGGGGTAAAATAAGACTAAGGGGGGCTGGTAGTGAAGTATTTAGAAAAGAATTGCAAGATGAGGTGCCATTTCCTACCATAATTTAGTTTAAGACTGAGAAGGCTGAAGAGAAAGCAAAAGAAACCACTAAAACAACTCAAGAGGGTCCTTTCTCATTGGAAGAGACTGTGGACTTATCAGATGATGAGGTGGTAGAAAATGTAGCTTCTCAGTAGATGGAGACCCTCGCTTCAAACACTCACATGACTCCACAAGGAACTCTATCCTCACAGAGGGTGATATTAGAAGAGTTGAAGCAAATGGAGCAAGAGAAAGAGGATAGTCCAGAGAGGGCATCCCAACAAATAGGGCTTGATAAATTAGTTGATCAGGTGACTAGCCCTGTGATGATAGACCTAACATACAGGCAGGATGCAAGTCCTGAACATCAAATAGGTGCACCTGAGAGAAGAGAAAATGTTGAAGAAGTCAAACAGAAAGAAGTGGAGAGTCACACTCTAGATTTAAGTCAACAACAACAAGATATATCTGATGAGCCCAAAATAGTTGAAGTCCAAGAAAAGGGCGGGAATGACAAGGCCACATCAAGTGAAGATGCCCCCCGGACTCAAGAAACCTCAGGTGATAAAGAAACATCAGGTCATGATGACCTAAAGATCCAGGAGGTAGATACAATAGGTGCAGATCATAACATGATCCAAGATCAGGTAAATGCACCGAAGTCAGATACAATGGTATCCATACCTCAGGATGAGGAAATTACCAAGGTGGATAAAACAAAAGAAGATGAAGTACAGGATCAACTACAGGATCATCAGGGGGATGCACCACAAGATTCTCCACTGCAAGAAGAGACTCCTCAGGAGGAGGAAGTAGAACAAGATCACCCTCATGAAGATCATCATGAGGAAGAAATGAGGAAGTCACCCTCTCCATCAAGAATAGAGACAGATACAAGAGATCAGAGTGGACATGATGATGATGATAGACGACATGGATCTGGAGACCAAGTACCTCAATGGCTCGAGAAAGAGATAAGTATAGAATCTAGTTTTGAGATTCAAGAGTTTGATGTTTCGACATTATTTTTAGAAACCATCATGAAGCCTAAGAGGAAGGCCAGATTAACCTCATTCATCAGAAGAGATCCTGCTACAGGTAGAAGGACCGCCCAGGTAGCACTTCCTACAATTAAAAAAGAGAAAGGCAAGATCACCCTGGAAGAATTCCAGATCATAATGGTTGATTTAGGGTTTACCAATGAGGACCAAGAAGGTCAGGAAGGGAAGGATATAATAGATTCTTTAACACAAATGGTGAAAAGAGAAAAGGAAAAGAATAAGTAGCATAAGGAGCACATTGCCTAGCTACACTCATACATAAAAGGGTTGATTAACCCTGATCATACACCATCAGGTCAGGCAGTCCCATTGACTGCAATTTCACAAGAGGAGGTTAATAAATTGGACCTCATGAAGCATGAGTCAGTGATCATGAGAAAATGGATGTCATCAGCACTAAACGGAGCTGAAGAAGTAGTGGGAGCCTCTTTGCAGAGGTGGAATTCTTTGAGTATCTCCAGGAAGAAAGTCAATAAATTAGAGACTGAGGCCAGAAGGAGATCATTCTAGTTGGAGAAAGCCTTGAGTGCTTTGAGTGAAATAAAGAGGATTAATCCTCAAATTTTGATAACTCATCAGGTACTGAATAATAACACTGCCATGCTGATGGATATTTGGTATAAGGACATCAGGTTTGAATGTGATGTACTGAAGAAGTGCAGCAATAAATTGAGAGATATCAGTGTGAAGCTGCATGACATGATGTCTTATGAAGTAGAAGTCCTAGAAGCCCTGGAAGGAAAAGTAGACGGTAAAATTAAAAACCAAGATGCAGACTTTGCCATAAAAGCTCTACATAATCATTTCCAGCCGATGGCTGATGATCCTCTTACCCACCTGACGGAAGAAGCAATGAACAAGGTCATGAGAATCAAGGTTAGAGTGGAGAATTATAATGAAACATTGAGCAGCAGGAAGGGCAAGTTAGAACTCCTCAAAGATAAATATCAGGCCCACAAGCACGCCATTGCCAAAGCTAAAACTCAGGATGGCGGAGAAGTTGATAAAATAGTGGAAGCATATGAAAATATAAGGACAACATTAAAGGTCCATATACAGGAGGATATTCATCAAGGTGATGAAGGCACGAAAAGTGATGATCATGATGAAGAAGAAGAGCCTGAGGAGTAGATGAAGATGTACTATAAAGGAAACATCTGTATCAAGTACTTAGAAGAAAATAAGTCACCTAGATGGTTGCCAATTGGAAACCTGTGCCACAAGAGACATTTGACTAAGTCAAAAGGAATATGCACCGTAGATGTTAATTGACAAATCTTGATCGTAGATCATTTGTAACTGCTCCCTCACCTTATTCTATAAAAGGTGCAGGGATGCCTTGTTTTAAACATTCGAAGCTTAATTGAAATTTGTTTGCTAAAATATCAAGGCCTATTTCAAAGTTATTGTAAGCATACATATTTTTGCATACTTAATGAAAGAGAAGACCAGTTTGATTACAAATCATCGTAAATTCTGAGTAATCTGTGTCTGAATTCTTGATATATGCTTTAATTTGCTGCATCCCTTGGAGTGCTCATCAGTCTGCATATATTGTTTTCATTCATCATCCTTTGAAGTTTGCATCATTTGTATCTAGCTGTGGAACATCCTAGTGAAAATATGGTTTGATTTCTTCTTTCTCATGACAGTATCAAGTGTGTATGTGACTCGATAGCTGAAGATTCATCATAATTTGAAGTATTCTTTTCAATTTCTTTAATTTCAGAACAATTCACCATCACAATTGCAAATAATAGATAATCAGAAGCAAAATACATGAAATATGCAGACATCTCGTAGATACTTGAAGATTTATAGCATATTTGAAGTTAAAGCATGTACAATTGACAAATATCATGCAAAGATTTGAGTATAGACACGTCATTTGAAAAAATATCCTGTGTAGAATAACTTTTTGTGTAGCATCTTTACAGAAACATAATCGTACTGATGAGCAACGTAAGGCCCCTAAATGGAAAACGGCAACACATATCAACCACTGAGTAACTTCAGTTGATTAAGAACTAATCCACGGAGACTTGGGATCATGAATTCTTTGAATTCATTGTATCTTTCAAGATGAGTAAAGGTTGAAATGTAACTTTTATTCTATGTTTGTTTATGACTAACATCATGATCAACATCTCCCTCCAAATTTGTCTATACAAGCCTCCACAAGCCATTTACACATCTAATGTTAGAGAAAGATCATTATGTCAAAATCCCTCTAAACTCCTCATCCTTTTAGCTAGGTTATGCTAGATTTTGTGTTGTATTTGAGAGAATTTCACATTGAATAGTCTAGTTGGGTAAAGCTAAAGAGAATTAGGGTGCTTCTCCTTCCACCTTATCAAGGAGTGAGGAGACTTCAAGCTTTGGAAGGTATAATCTTGGTATTTTACTGTCATTTCTATCCATTTTATGTTTGCAAGTTTCTTTCATCTTCATTTGGCACGCCCAGTGGGACCCCATGGTCCCAAACTAACTTGTTTTTTTTTTAATTTTTTGTGAAGGTTTTTGGCGTACAGGGCTTTTAGCGCCATATGTCCTCGGTTCAGCGCTGTAGTCTTATGGTTTAGCACCATAACAATATGTTGTAGTGCCATAATAGACTGTTTTAGTGCCATATTTAGGGTGACATCACTAACATTTTTTTTGGCTAGGGAAAATTTTTATTGCATATTCTTACTTTTTATCACTAGTTGCATCTTTTGTCTCTCTATTTCTGGATAGGGTACAACAAGAACAAGGGGTCCTAATGTCAAAATTTTCATAGAGATGCATTAGGGTGGAAGCTTAAGATAGTTTTGTCTATTCCTTATAAACTAACTTATTTTCTAGTTGCCATCTGACATACTCTACTCTTAAACAAGTTTCTAAGACTCCCTAACACATTTTAACATCTTTTATGCAAGTTTTTGAGTTGTTTTGTGCAGGTACAATCTTTTTCTTACAGATTAGCACCATATCTACCCAGGACATCGCCATAAATCCAACGAACAGATAGGTAAAGGGTAAGACTTAGTTTAGCATCATCTTGTTGGAAGCAAGGAAGATAACTGAGAGGGGGGGTGAATTAGTTATCTTAAATATCTTAACTTTCTTTTCTCCTTTAACAATTAGTGTAGCATCAAATCATATAAGCATACATAATCATGAGAGAAGAAATAAAATCAACACACATAACACAAGGATTTTTACGTGGAAAACCTTGTTAAGGGAAAAACCATGGGGTGACTAACCCAAGCTTGTATTCTCTGTCAAAAGAATAAGAAGTACAAAATGGCACTTGCCAATTAGGGCTCATTGCCCGAGCACACTGCTCACAAGAGGCACACTGCCTACAAGAGACTCACTGTCTACAAAGTTTATAGAAGGTAACCAGGTGTTTGAACTAATAAGAGGCATCCACATATGCTGAGGTTCAGTTTCGGTTAGGCTCAATATACTGATCTAATGCGCTTCATTTTTCCTCTGCTTTAGTTTTGTTGTTCTGTCACATACCAGACTTATATTGCTGCTTCCACACTTATCTATGTCTTTTCTGGCACACTATATCCTTACCAACACCTTCATACTGGAATCCATCAAGTATATATATCCGCACCAAGGATTTCAACATCTTTCTAGTCAGCAATTGGAATACTCAAGATATTTACAAAACACTGATCTGTCAGCTGAATCCATGCTTAATATGTGATGCATATCAAAAACATAGACATAGAAGTCATCAATGGTGTCAGCAAACCATGTATGATCCCTCAAATAGATTTATCAGCATCAATTACTCATCTGGATTAAAGTCTGATACTCTGTCAGTCAGTTCTTCCTTAGTCTGTGCTGCCTGTCTGGAACCCAACACTCAGATGCTCATATCTTTTCCATGATTCATCACTGGAGGCTCAATCTCTAGAATATAGTGGTCATGATACTCCTCTTGACTTGTCCAAGTCTGCAACTTGCTGAGTTATACCATCTGAGAGATCCGGACTTGATTGTTGGACCTTGTTGCATGCTCTGTTCTTCCTCACCGGACCTAAACAATCTTCAATCTGTCATCTGGTATAGACATGCTATGTGCTGCAGATGTGTGGGATAGACTTTGTTGCCATCAATGACAACAATCATGAAGCCACACAGTGTCTCTTGCCAACAATCTCCCCCTTTGGCATTAATGGCAACACTTAGTGAAAAATGACTAAGTGTCGTAGCAAACTCCCCTTTGGCTGATGCTCTATCTTATGTACTATTTTATCGAAGCTCCCCCTTAGTTAGATTCCACATTTTTCACTACTCCTCACTCCCCCTTTGACATCAATGGCAAAGGGTGGAATCCGCACACCAAAATTTGTAAAAATTAACCTATACATAGCCGCATAAGTATATATACATGTTATACTTACATATACTTAAGTATATCCGCAAAAGTGGTCTTCAACTGTACAAATTCTATTGCCCAACTCCGCTTCATCCTGTCCAAAATTGAGATGTTACCACTCAACAAAAATGCATAAGCTTCTACCCTTCTTAAGTCTGTCGGATCACTGGTCCGGGCTGTGGTCTGAGCATCAGTTAAGGCCTCATGCATTGCCTCTAACTTAGGGATAATTATCCCTCTAAGTTCACTCATCATGCTTATTATATTCTTCTTCTCCTTTTCAAGCCTCGTTATTTCATTTATAATGGCAATAGCCTGGCACTCTTGATTCATTATGGATGTGGTGAGAGGATCAAAATTCTGAGATAAACTTGATAGTTTACCTTCTTGTTCTTTCACCTTCTTTTCAATATCCTCTGTCACTTTAGACTAGGATAGACAAAATTTGTACATTTCTCCACCATCTTTAAGAGCATTTTCTAGGCTCTTTATCCCAATATCTAGGGTTCTCCTATCAGTAGCTATGAGTCCTTGTAATTTAGTGAATGTCTTTCCCAAAAATTCCTTCCAACCCTTTTCTTCTGTCGATTTCTCTAAAGAATCAAAATGAGTGTTGACAGAGTTTACCAGAGATTTTAGGTTACCAGATGGAGAGGCCGAAGGATCCTTTTGGAAGGATGGCATGATCTTCTCCAGCATTCCAGATGCAATCTCTATCAGCTCACAATCTTCCATGTGAGACTTCAGAAGCTTTTCTTTTGCTTTAGCTTGGGCAAAGGATGCTATCTTCATTGTTTGGACTGAAGAGAGGGAATCAAAATTTAGTGGTCCTTGAAAAAGTTCTAGTTCATCTATCTCCATCAGCGCTTTGTTCAAGAATTTCTTCAATGCCTCAGTAGTGTCTCTTGTCGGAGACTGAGTCTTCTTTTCTTTTGGAATCTCTGAACTATCATCAAAGATCTTCTCTATCTGTTCTTCTCTTCCCTTTACCTCCTCTTCTTGACTCACTTTTTCTTCTTTTCTTCCTTCTCCTTCAGTTCCTAAGTCTAGAATGTCTGCAATGGGATTTGAAGGAGAGATGTTGACTTCTTCATGAACTTCCTCTTCCAGAACAGAGGAATCCAAGTCTTTAGACTTCCCTTCATCTGTCTCTTTAGACCCTTCTACATTTTTCTCAGTAGATTCTTCTTTTGATGCAATTAATCCTTGGACATCCATGGTAGAAGGTTCTTCATCTATTTCCTCTATGATAGGAAGATTGAATCTTTTGAAGGCATTCTGGAGGATGTCTTCTATTTCTCTTGCTACCTGATCAGTCTCTCCAATCATTAGTTTGTTCATTCTTGCTTTGCTCTGGAATTCATCCTTGCAGTCCTCAAAGATCATGTTCATTTTCTTTGGAGTAATGGAAGGATAGAGCTGAATAGCAATCTATTGTCAAATCTCTAAGTCCTTTTCCTTGGCATTCTCTTTTCTAAGTTCAAGTACCTTCTCTAGACTTTTGGGAATTAGAGAAATGATTTCAATGAATGCTTTATTATAAATGTTTAGGTACCTGACTGTAGCATCTTCCAAGATCCTCTTGTCAGTATCACTATATTCATCATAAAATTTAGTGACTGGTTGCAGGTTCCCATCCACTGTGACTACCTTAATGATATCATCAATAGAAAGAGTGGGCTTTTCAACAAATTCTTCTACCCCTTCTTCTTTGTCTTTGCCGGCAGAGGATTCCCGGATGTTTTCTTCTTCTTCTTCATTTTCTTAACTTCCTCATCAGACTCTATTTCTTCATCATCCTTTTGGCTTATGTAGGACCTTGTGGCCTTTGTTTTCATTCTCTTTTCTCCCTTTCTGGATGTCTTAGCTCCAGTTTTGAGGCTCTTGAGCTCTTAGAGGTGGCAGGTGCAGAGCTCTTAGAGGATCTAGTTTGGGAGGAGGCTTGCACCGGAACACTTTCTTTTTCTGCTTCTTATTTCTCTTTCTTGGCTTTTTCTATTTTCTCTCTATTTGTATCAACTACCTCTTTTGATATGCCATATCTTTTGGCAATTTCCTCGACTTCCCTTCTCACTTTTCTTTTCATCTCTAGTTGTCTCAGTTAAACATGTATCTTTACACTTAATTCTTCAAAGGTTCCAAACCTTTCTACCTCAGGGTCCTTAGGCTGACTCAGCAAGTGTTGGACATGCAGCTCCAAGATTTTCTCATCAACCTCATATCCCATTGGCATAATCCAAACTGTTCTGGGCTCAACTGTCTCCATTAGGCATTGATCAATGTCTACCATGAAGCATATTGTATCCTTATATTTTTCAGCTATTGTTTGAGGAATTATTTATCTGGCCTGCATCATACTTTGGAAGTTGTTAAAGTATCCCCAGAGCACTATTCTTTGATCCTTAGCATCACCAAGTCCATACATATAGTCTATGATTTGTATGGTAACCGGTCTGTCATTTTGCCATACCCAACCACTTGATCCGGGTAGTTCATTCATATAGTAAAAGAACAGACACAGTATTAAGCCACCATACTTGAATGAGTTCTTCTTATCCTTCTTGATCTTCTGCAAGTTTTCTAATAGTTGATTTAGAAGCAGATCACATAGGTCATAATCAGCATTTTCCCTTAGCATCTGATATGTTGTATAAATTACAGTTCTGGACACATAATTCTCCCTGCTGGAATGATAGATTTTATAACCAATTATCATAGAGGCAAATTTGATATCTGGATCTGTGATATCTTCTATTGTCATTGCTCTTTTGTCAAACTTAGATCCGGTAACTTCACTTATTGTCTGGTTCTTGACATATTTGAGTGCAGGCAACCCACCGGATGAGTGCAGTCCAGTTATTGCCCTAATGG
Organism: Cunninghamia lanceolata; assembly: GCA_027924645.1. NCBI lineage: Eukaryota > Viridiplantae > Streptophyta > Pinopsida > Cupressales > Cupressaceae > Cunninghamia > Cunninghamia lanceolata. The sequence continues at coordinate 2,910,413 of BSBN01000178.1, read as the reverse complement.
CATCTTTTGCTATCTTGAAGGGCTTCATCAACCACATGAAATTGTCATGTAAACTGCTAAGAACATACCAAACCCATTCATCTTCTGCAAAATAGGGAAAGTGGATGCAATGTCTAAAATGCTTATCCTGAAGGGCCTTGTATTGAGGTTGAGTTCAAAAGATTCATCTATTAATTGTTTATGGTAGATATCCATCAGCTTAGATTCTCCAAATTCCTTAATATTTGTGTGGATGTACACCCTAAGATCTTCTACGTGCAGAAACCCATGCGGAATGCTAGAAAAAACACCTAAGGGATCAACTTCTAGGGATTTGTAGGGGTGTTTCTTGAACTTTGGGTGCGGCCTATCAGTGATCTTAACAACCATTGGAGTAGCCATCTTTGCAAAAGATTCAGAGAGAGATATTTAGAAATGGAAATATATTTTTACGCTTTTAGGGTTCACAATAGGAGCCGGAATAGGTTGCTGGTTGAATTAGATTCTATGGTTGATCTTTGAGAAAGTTGTAAAAACTTGATGTAGGGTTCTTATTTTCTTCTTCTCGAATGCAAATGTGCAAATGATGAGTAAAAGAACCCTTTTATCTCTGCGCAAACCCTAATTTCCTATTGTAATAAATGCACAACTTAAGTTATCCGATTGTCTTGTTCTGGGAGATATCTTTTCAAATTACTGAGATGTACTTAGAATCATTTTTGTGATAGAAGATAATGTCTCATCTTCCTCCAATCATGTCATGAATCCGTAGATCAAGATATCTCAATTTTGAATCATACTGGATCTGTATGTGAAAATCTTGCTTTTACCAGATGGTTGTCAAACCAGATCAATCTTGGATGATTAAACTCTTGCAAAACTCCATGCGGATCTTTCATATTTTTTACCAGGGGTTATTTAGATGATTTTCTGATAACCCTTTAATCCGTAACATTCCAAGTGCCAAATTTAGGCACCAATTGACTGGCTGGGGGAATTTATTTTACTTTGTGACTCCCCCTGAGCCAGAGCTCATCTATTTAGTTTCCAGAAGGAATATCAGCACCAGATTTTGGTGTGGATCCATCTCCAACATTTTATATACTCTTCTTCACCCAAATCTTGCTCATCTCCCTTTGAACTTCATCTGCATTTACTTTGCCTTTTCCCTTGTCTTGATTTTGATTATGATGCACCGGACCCCTTTTATCCTAATTTTTACTTCTGCAGAATCTGGTAAAATGACGGAATCTATTGCAATTGTAACAAACAACATTTCTTTGCAAATTTGACTGATATCCTTTTGATCTGCATTGATTAGCCATATGTCCCATTCTATTGCATGTAAAGCATCTACCATTGAATGAATTGTTAATTTGCATATTTCTGCATTCATGAGATTTGCGAACATACCTTTTGCAGTTGAAACACTATTCTGAGAAGGATGAATTATTCTGATTCATTCTTCTTCTGCACTGAATTGCTTTATGACTAAAGTTGTTGCAATTGTAGCAGTATCTATTGAAGGATGGATATCTTTGAGCATTTGGTTGCCTTACCGGAGGTCTTCTAGGCCTGTTTCTTTAATTTCCTGATCCAAAGTTCTTCTAACCGGATTCAGAGCTTTCACCTTTCTAATATCTGAAGCCACGCTTGTCATCTACCCTCTTTTGGCTTTCAAGAAGAACTTCAAGTTGAGCTGAGCTTATCTTGAATTTCTCTTTGTATTCATTTGTTGTTTGAAGATCTTGTTTAAGAGTGTCTATCTAATTCTCAAGTTGTTCTTCATTATCTCTAGCTTCTTCAAGATCAGATTAAAGATGCCTAATTATTCTATCCATTTTGTGGCAGTCCTTTGTCTTCTCCTTGAGAGACTGTTTTATATTATCTTCAATTTTCCTTTTCTCTTCAATTTCTTGGGTGAATCTCATAACCCCTGATTCCATCTCATGCCTTACCATAATGACCTCCTTTGATAGCTTCTCACATAACTTGTTTTTCTCATTCAGATCTTCATTAGTATCATTGGCTTCACTCTGACTTGCTAATTTTTGAAGTAGTTCCTTTCTCTTTTTCACAGAGATACTAAGTTTTTCTTTTAGCTCATTTATGAAATCATCAGCTTGTTTGAGTCTTTCTCTCAAGTTGACTTCAGAGTGAGATTGCTCAAGATCATCTAAGGTAGACTAAAGTTGTTCCTTCATACCATACATATCCATTGAGATTTCCAAATCTTCCTCAAGTTGTTAGGCTTTGTTTAGAGGAACTTAGCTCTGATACCAATTGTTGGAAACAAGGCAGATAATTGAGAGGGGGGGTGAATCGGTTATCTTAAATATCTTAACTTTCTTTTCTCCTTTAACAATTAGTGTAACATCAAATCATATAAGCATACATAATCGTGAGAGCAGAAATAAAATCAGCGCACATAACACAAGGATTTTTACATGGAAAACCCTGTTAAGGGAAAAACCATGGGCTGAGCAACCCAAGATTGTATTCTCAGTCAAAAGAATAAGAAGTACAAAATGGCACTTGCCAATTAAGGCTCACTGCCTGAGCACACTACTCACAAGAGGCACACTGCCTACAAGAGACTCACTGTCTACAAAGTTTATAGAAGGTAACTAGGTGTTTGAACTAATAAGAGGCATCCACATATGCTGAGGTTCAGTTCCGGTTAGGTTCAATATACTGATCTAATGCACTTCATTTTTCCTCTACTTTAGTGTTGTTGTTTTGTCACATACCAGACTTGTATTGCTGCTTCCACACTCATCTCTGCCTTTTCTTGCACACTATATGCTTACCAACACCTTCATACTAGAATCCATCAAGTATATATATATGCACCAAGGATTTCAACATCTTTCTAGTTGGCAACCGGAATACTCGAGATATTTACAAAACACTAATCTGTCGGCTGAATCCATGCTTAATATGTGATGCGTATCAAAAACATAGACATAGAAGTCATCAGTCATGTCGGTCAACCATGTATGATCCCTCAAATAGCTTGATCAACATCAATTACTCATCCGGATTGAAGTCTGATACTCTGCCGGTCAGTTCTTCCTTAGTCTGCTCTGCCTGTCTGGAACCCAACACTCAAATGTTCATATCTTTTCCATGATTCATCACCAGAGGCTTAATCTCTAGAATATAGTGGTCATGATACTCCTCTTGACTTGTCCAAGTCTGTAACTTGCTAAGTTATACCATCTGAGAGATCTGGACCTGATTGTCGGACCTTGCTGCATGCTCTGTTCTTTCTCACCGGACCTAAACAATCTTCAATATGTCATCCAGTATAGACATACTATGTGTTGCAGATGTGTGGGATAGACTTTGTTGCCATCAATGACAATAATCATGAAGCCACACAGTGTCTCTTGCCAACACATCTTTCACTATATTAGCGCCATGTTAGATTGCAACACCATATCCTTATTATTTAGCACCATTTTCATCATTTTGTCTATTGTCTGTCTGACTTTAAATATTGAAAATATTGAAACTGACTATTTTAATGCCATACTATATTATTTTAGTGCCGTATCATTATTTCTTAGTGCTATTTAGGACTATTTTAGCACCATTTCTAACTGTTGCAGCGCCATATTGCTTTGTTTCAGCGCCATATTTCTGACAGATTTTTGAGATTTGTGTAGGGTCCTAACATCTTGTAGGTATCAAAAATGGATGGCAAAGCATTAATCATCAATTACTACCATCTTGTGTGCAGATTTGCAGCCAAAGACCTTTTTCTTTATCACCAGTTTTAGGCACATTGAGATTAAAGTAGGGGAATAAACATTTGTTTGCTTTGTCTTATTCACTTATAAACGTATGCTCTCCCCTCACACCTTAGGGTGATCTTGGGGATCAAAAGTCTATTTGAGAACCTTTTATTGCTTTTAAGTGTTATCCCGAAGGGGTCATCTTTTGCATATGTTCTCCCCTTGCACCTCGTGCGATCTTGGGTGATCAAAAGTGAGGGTGGTTTCCTCTTAGGAGGCCTGTTTGAGGATTTCATCTCCCCAAGGGATGACCTCAACTGCGTGTTCTGGCATGGTATAAAAATATTGTGAGTCAAAAGATAGCTTTAAAGGAAGGACCCTCTCACCTCCAAGCAAAATACCTCTCGGATACTTGGTCCACCAAGACTCGTGTGGTTGAGAATTAGTTGATTGGGACACCCTTGTTCACAAACTTGGGCCTCATGTACCTTGCGTATGGTAGAGGATTCCCCTAGAAGCTCATAAATATCCTAGCTTAAGACCTTTCAGTCATCATACCTTGTAGTACACCGTTGCAGAGGAGGGGAATATGCTCACCATATCGTTATACTTGAGATAGGCATTACCTTGGGCAAGATGAAAGTCTCCTTGGTAAGGGGGTAAGGTGGTCCATGGCCTTGCTTTCCCTATCTATCCAAGCTATAGCACCAAAGGTATTAGTGGGTGTGGGAATCCTGGTTCACTTTGAGTTGGGATTGGCCCACGACCACTTCATGAGATCTACAAGGTATGATACTCCCACTTGAATAATGATAGGATTGTTCATGTGCTTGGTGTGTCTTCTTGTTAAAACTCGTATAAGCCAATTTATCCAAAGTCCACCTTGAGTCAAAAGCCATTGTGTTCTCTTGTTTGATTTGTATGTACTTGCCAAGAAACCTTATCAACTTTGTCAAAAATCATTTGATCATTTTGAAATAAAACACTTGAACCATTTGAAATCCAAAACTTGACCTTTTTAAATCCAAAGTTTGAGCCAAAATCCAAAAAATCCAAAAATTGGTCAAAAATCTAGCCAAAGTCCCGTTGTTTAGCGCCATAAAATTATCTGTCAGCACTATTTCTGTAGAGCCACAAACTTGTCAATCAGTGCCATAGTCACTTGTTTTCATGCCATTTCCTACTATTATAGTGCAATAATTCTCTGGAGTAGCGCCATTTGCAGGCCATATCCCACACATGCTCTCTGATCTGTTCCAGAATCTTTGAGCTTTGACCTACCTTAGTGTTGGGTTGAATTATTGACTTCCTTTAATGATGTTTTTATATGTTTTTAAGACCTTTTCACATGATCCTAAAAATACTTTACAAACATTACCATTACTATATGATGTTTCCCATATACTTTTTAAAGACTTTAAACCTATGTTGATAATATTGAATATGGTGGTTATATAATCAAGTGAATGACTTAAATTATAAGTATGCATGTAATATAGATAGAATTGCATAGTTTAATATGAAAGCTATTTTGTGTGCATATGTTTGGAGAATTAACCCTGTGTAGCAAGGACGTGGCATCAAGGAAAGAGCAGTTGCAGGACTGGGGAATTAAGTGAAGTACAGTTTGAACACCAAAAGTGAAGATAGATGGAGGATGAATCTGTACCATCATGGATTAGAATAAATGCAGAAAGGAAGATTTGTTCTAAACACAGTCTATGAGTGGTTTTTCATACAAACCATTTCATAAGAGTTCTTGTTTGAACAGGACTTTTCTTCTTTTGATCAGTTAGATTAATAAATCACTCATGCAACTTATATCCTATTATCTAGGGTTGAATTGATTGAGGATTAGTTAGTGGTTGCATAGAACTCTCTTGATTTTGTATAAGTTAGAGGGATGAGTTCGTTGCTAAGTTAGTTGCTTCTTACTTTCCAGTTACTTAGTTGTTACTCTATTTACAAACATCAGTTATCCAGACATGTTTTGATTTGAATAAAATCTGAGAAGATTCTATTTCTGATATGAATTGAATACAATTCAGTGTTATGAGAATGCATGAGAATCTGGAGTAGATTTGGTTTCCAAATTAAGTGAGATAGTTCCCTGAGCTAGCCACTCAAGGTACTAACCCTCACTTCATATATTTCCTTATTTAGTTATGCATTCCTAGTTAAAACTATTTTTCTATTATTTCATCAATTGCATCATGAGACAAGTGAGATATCTTGATTGCTATTTCCAGTGGTTGTAATTCATGAACAATTGCATATTTTAAGTCCTCTGGAGGTTAGTGTTAGTTCTTTTATAATTCTAAATGTTTTGAGTTAATTTTGTAATTCCCTGTTGAATATAATTATCTTCAACTTATGCTGAAGGTACCCGTACCAACTGTATTTTAAACTATTTTTGTTGTTCTTACATTTCTGTGAACCTCAACAGACTAGACTAATTAGAATAAGTCTGTATGAGTTATTTTAGGATAGAAATGAGTCTTGAAGGCATATATAGTGTAGGCATCATCATAAACTTACGCTCCTTGGTCGATAATTCAATGTAGGAATGCAATGATAGAGTGGATTGTTCAGATAGGTTTACCCCTAAATTTTGTTTAAGTCTACAATGCATTAGTTTTCCTTTATGCACCATCAAATCATAATTCAACTGCCGTACTAGCCACCTTACCATTCGCTGCATGCATATCAACTCAACTCATCAGTATATGTTCACAAATTCCAAGGTGTGTTAATTATTTCTTTCCATTCTATATGTGCACTACGTAACTTCCAATCATTAACACTAGCTTTCTTTTTATATTCATAATTACTTGTAGTTTATTTCATGCATTCGAGAATAGTATTCACCATTCCATTTAATCAATACTCCTCATTCCGTATTAATTGACATGTGAAGCGTAGTCACTTCAAACTTAAGTTGGGGGGAGGGGTTTATTTTTTTATTTTTGTCATTCACCATCTTTTGCCTTTCAAGAAAAACTAGATAAAACCTCCTACGCCATGAATTTTCCCTTCTTTTCCAATAAGTGAACCTATTACCCTAAGGAAGTTGTAGTGGAGAAGAAAGGAGAGGCATAAATTGTAAGTTGGTTCTTTTTGGGTGGTGAATTGAAGCAACAGAAATTGTCTTTTTGGGGTGGTGAGTTGAAGTAGCAGAAATTGACATTGTAGAGATTGCAATTGCAATTTACAGAAATCATGGGAGGGGATGCAATTAGAAGAGAACTCTATGCACATAAAGAAATATTGGAAGATGTAATGGTTCTCCCACTCTTTACAAGAGTGGGTTGGTTAGATTACTTTCTGAAACTGATAGAGTATGATGATGAGATGGTGAAGGAATTTGCATTCACATTATAGTATGATGAAGCAATGGTGAAAGGATTGACTGTAGATGCTTCTGAAACAACTATTACTCGGTCATAGGGTTGCCACGAATAGGGTCCGAGTACCCAACTAGAGCTAATGCAACCGCATTGAGGGAGGAATTCTGTGAGAGAGATGAACACCTAAAATTCACCACACAAGGTATGAAGTGATTATCTCTTCCCTTCTTTTGGGGGAAATGTGCTTCATACATTATCAAATATATTACCTGTGATGGTCGATATAACATGTTATATACTATACATTTCAAATTGCTCGATCATCTATGGCATGAAAAACTGATCAATGTCCCAAATTTTCTGCATATTATATTAAAAAGAATGTCTTCAGAATACCAGAAACAACAGTCAAACACCACTCTATCCCATCATTGTTTAATAGCCCTGTTAATAAAGAGAAGTTTGAGAATTTAATACCCACAGGTTGAGTGGGAAGCTTTTAAGCAATGTGTGGATATTTCAACACTATTAGAGGCAACTGAACCAGAAGATGAGCCTCCATATGAAACTAAGCATGAAGAGCCACAAGATGAGAATCCTCCAGAATTTAGGCATGTAGCAGCAGAAGAACCCTCATCATCCACCCCTAAAATTAAAAGAAGCACTCCTTCAGCATCTAGTAAAGAAAAGAAGAATAGGAAGGGTGTGAAGAAGCACAAGAGCACAATGAAAGAGGGAAATATAGAGGAAAGAAGGAAGAAGAGGGACAAGAAGAGGAGGAAAAAAGAAGATAAGCAGGAGACTGTCACTCCTAGACACTCAGGTAGGCTAAAGAGGCAAAGTGCCAAAGAAAAAGTTGTTGAGGAATAGAAAACAAAGGAAAAAGATAAAGGCCAACAGAACAGTGATCCAATTCCATTGAATATAGATTCAGACAGGGGAGAAATACCTCTAGAGGATGTCTTTGCTGACGCCTGTGATAATGTCAACATGTCTGCCAGGAAAAGAAGGTATGTTTCTTCTTCTGATTCTGAGTCAGAGGATTTGTTTACTGCAAGGAAGATGGGTAAGTCTGTACCTGATAATTCTGCTAAAGAAATTTTTGATGTTCCTAAAGGAGGTGATGATGAAAGTCTAAATGTTGAAAAAGAAAAGGAATTATTGGAAGACAGAGATATTAGGAAGGAACTTCAAGAAGCCTTGGATAGAATAAGACAGCTAGAAGAGCAAGTAAAGGGGTATGAGGAGAAGGATAAAGAAAAAGAGAAAAGGATTCAAGAGTTGGAAGAGAAAATTCAGACTTATGGCCATGGTTCTAATCTAGATTTATTAGCACAACTGGCTGAAAGTAAAACAAAAATTGAAGAGGATGAAGTACTCACTCTCCAACCTCCTATGACAAAAACCCCAGGGTACCATACCACTTTGTCTCTAGGCTTTGAATTAATGAAATTGACTGATAAAACCAAGTAGGAAAAGGAGAATTGAGAAAAAGAGAAACACAATCTTAATGCATCAGTTGAGGAAAAGGATTTGGTAATCAAAGGTTGGAGAATCGTCTGACAAAGGTCATTGATAGAGCTATGCAAATAATTGGATACAAACCTCCACCAAGAGTTTATGCATTGTTTTTAAAAGAGAAGTTTCTTAGTTTTCAATTCAATAGATTCATTAATAATCAACCTAACTTGCATTCAAGGTACATTTTTTGCAAACACTTTAAAGAGGTTAGTATAGAAGAACAGGATCAGTTGTGTGAATACTATCTACATAATTACGTAATGGATGAGGACACAGAATGGAACCCTTGCGTCTAAGTTAGGGATCTACAGATCAGGGCACTAATGTCATACTTCAAAAATGAGCAACTTAGAGGAGAATTGATGGATCAGTATGAGGAAAAAGAAAAGAAAGTGCCATTGCAGATTAGGAAAGAAGCCTTAAATCCCAAAGTGATCCTGAACCAATGGTTAACACTACTTTCTCATAAGGGTCCAGGTAAGGTAATTATGGATTTAAGACTTAGGGATTATAGAAGGATACAGAGATTAGCAATGTCCATCATTCATAACTGTCAGAGGTATGTGCAGAACATGTGGGATAGTCTAACTCCAGAGTTGCAGAAGAAGGAACCCCACTCTTTCCATAACTTTATGAATATGTTTGAGAGGTTACGCAGGTATATCTAGGTCTCAGAGAAAAAAGGAGTAGCATGGTTACCCCTTACTTATCACCCTCCTATCATTCTTTATCCAGTACCACACTAGGCAGGAGGAAGAGCTGATGAGTATAGGTGTGTTGAATTAATCGGGATGGAGAGACTTGTATGCTACAATGGATTTGATCTCAAACAAGGACAAGGAGTCAGAGAAGACATGGACCTCAGAAAAATCACTTTGCATTATAAGCTTCTTCCCTAGCTGTTTAGTTCCTTGATTTTGCTTGGGGACAAGCAAAAGTTTAAGTTGGGGGAGATGTTGGGTTGAATTATTGACTTCCTTTTATGATGTTTTTATATGTTTTTAAGACCTTTTCATATGATCCTGCAGATACTTTATAGACATTACCGTTACTATATGTTGTTTCCCATACACTTTTCAAAGACTTTAAACCTATGTTGATAATATGGAATATGGTGGTTATATTATCAAGTGAATGACTTAAATTATAAGTATGCATATAATATAGATAGAATTGCATAGTTTAATATGAAAGCTATTTTGTGTACATATGTTTGGAGAATTAACCCTGTGGAGCAAGGACGTGGCATCAAGGAAAGAGCAGTTGCAAGACAAGGGAATTAAGTGAAGTGCATTTTCTACGCCAAAAGTGAAGATAGATGGAGGATGAATCTGTACCATCATGGGTTGGAATAAATGCAAAAAGGAAGACTTGTTCTAAACGCAGTCTATGAGTGTTTTTTCATACAAATCGTTTCATAAGAGTTCTTGTTTGAACAAGACTTTTCTTCTTTTGATCAGTTAGATTAATAAATCACTCATGCAACTTGTATCCTAGTATCTAGGGTTGAATTGATTGAGGATTAGTTAGTGGTTGCATAGAACTCTCCTAATTTTGTATAAGTTAGAGGGATGAGTTCGTTGCTAAGTTAGTTGCTTCTTACTTTCTAGTTACTTAGCCATTACTCTGTTTGCAAATATCAGTTATCCAAACATGTTTTGATTTGAATAAAATCTGAGAAGATTTTGTTTCTAACATGAATTGAATACAATTTAGTGTTATGAGAATGCATGAGAATCTGAAGTAGATTTGGTTTCCAGATTAAGTGAGATAGTTCCCTGAGCTAGCCACTCAAGGTACTAACCCTCACTTTGTATATTTCCTTATTTATTTATGCATTCCTAGTTAAAACTATTTTTCTATTATTTCATCAATTGCATCGTGAGACAAGTGAGATATCTTGATTGCTATTTCCAGTAGTTGTAATTCATGAACAAGTGCATATTTTAAGTCCGCTGAAGGTTAGTGTTAGTTCTTTTATCATTTTGAATGTTTTAAGTTATATCTATAATTCCCTGTTGAATATAGTTATCTTCAGCTTATGCTAAAGGTACCCGTAGCAACTGTATTTTAAACTATTTTTGTTGTTCTTACATTTCTGTGAACTTCAGCAAACTAGACTAATTAGAATAAGTCTGTATGAGTTACTTTAGGATAGAAATGAGTCTTGAAGGCATATATAGTGTGGGTGTCATCATAAGCTTATACTCCTTGGTCGATAATTCAATGTAGGAATGCAATGATAGAGTGGACTATTCAGATAGGTTTACCCCTAAATTTTGTTTAAGTCTACAACGCATTAGTTTTCCTCTACACTTAGTACCTAGTCACCTTGTCAAAATCATCAAAAATCAAAATCCTCCATTTTGAACCCAACCTTTGGCGATATTTTCCATCCCCAACATTTGTCCAAGTCCATCCACATCATTTCATTTAGACTTTAGAGAAAAATCATTTTGATTATTGGACGCTTGACCATAGCCCATTCATTCAAATCCAAAATCAATTATTGAGTCCAACCTTTGTCCATATTTCCATCTCCAGACTTAGTCCAACCCTTGTCCAACTTCATTTACCACATCCCATTTGACCTTAGACAAACATCATTTTGGTATTTGATCCTTGATCATACTTCATTCATCACTCAAATATTGTGCCCAACCCTTCACCTTATTTCCTTTCTAATCCATGAATCCCTTCATCCAAAACCCTAATCCAAATTCATTATCCTCCATTATCCATTTGACCTTAGAAAAGTATCTTGATTTTCATTTTTGGACCTTTGCATATCCATTTTCACCAAAATCCTAAAATTCACCCAAATCCAAAATCATCCCAACCTTAGCCCAAGTCCAATCAACTTCAACTAACATTTTCTAACTATCAAATCCATATTATCCAAATCCTATCCACATTATCCAAAATCCCACATCAACATCCAAAAACCAAATTTATCCAAAATTCAAAAATCAAACCAACATCCAAAACCATATCCCAAATCAATTTTATGCAAGAATTAAGTCTAGATCTCATCATCCTCTAATTTATAGGGTACTTAAGACTTTTTCTACCTTAAGTTCCTTTATAAATTAGCCTTTATTAACCCTTTGAATAATTGATTTAGGAGCCTAGACAAATCCTAAGTTGATATATTCTAAGGTATCCCCTTTTGCTTGGTGGTCATTAGTCTACCCTTAAGTAAAATAATCCTTCCCTTTTTGCTTAAGGTCATTAGTCTACCTTGGGTAAGAAGGGACATCCTTTTACAATCCAAAGATCTAGATTTCTTTAAGCTCTCTGTTGATTTGAACTTCCTTTTCCAAACATCATCAAGTTTAACCAACATCCTTAATAATCCAACCCCATCTATCTAAATCATCTAAGGTTTCCTTGGTTGATTATCATCCAAACTATCCTAAGTATACCTTAGTCATCCAATGCCAAATCATCATCCATTTAAAATTCTCCTAAAGTCATCCTCAAATCATCATTCGCTCTCATATCCGTTTTTACCTTGGTCCAATAAATCCTTTTTGAGATTTAATCTCTAAGGTTACCGTACACCTTTGACTCCAAAATTATTCCCAAATTTCTAAAGTCATCATCCACTCCATCCATCCCTCATTTATTATCCCACATTTTCAATTCATCTATTCATCTTTTGGATCCAATATTTTGAAAACCAATCTCTAAGGTATAATCTTCATCCACTTCCCCATTACCAAAACTAAACCTATCCATCCATCATCCTTAAAGGTCTCTACTTTTGTCTACCTTTCAACACTTAACCAATCCATGCCCAATCCATTACATGCCCTTGACAAGGTCCCAAGATAGGAAAAACAAGGAAATGGAATCCTCAAGAGTTACCTTTAGGATGCCTAACACCTATCGAAATAATGTCCCTACCATCCAACAACAATCATCCCTTGATTTCAATGCCATGTTAAATCCTTTTGCAACCCAACAACTTGCACCACCATCAAACATCAATAATGTGGATCAATATGTTTTAGACTTCATGCAAGATGTTGATGCCATGGACATATTAGATAGAGTCTTAAAGTCAAATCCCACAAAGTATATTGAATTCCTCATTCAAAATGGTGCCGCCATACTCACCTCATCACAACCATCCTCATCTAACAATGTCCCCAACATGTCCCAAAATTCAAATGTCACCACATCAACAACTCCCACCAACACGTCAACCACATCAAATCCCACATCCATATCAACATCTACCATCACTACATCTACACCTCAAATTACACTTAATATTCCCAACAACACCATGTACAATAGTGCTTCCACAAGTGTACCCCAATTTGATGCCAATACGATAGCTTTCATGATGCAATTATTCACCCAACCACCTTACAATACGTCTAACATCCCTAACAATAATCCATACAACAACCCTTCTTCCAACTTTACATACACACAAACTCCAATTTCATAACCACCCATTACATCTTCCATCCAAACCTTACAACAAAATCCAAATCAAAACCAAATTCCCCCACACATCCTCCAACAACTCCTTGCCTTCCAACAAAATCAAGCCCCACAAAATCAAATCATCCAAAATCAAACACCAACCCAACATCAACAAATTCCCAACTTTCTCCAACACCTCATCCAAACCAACATACCCCAACCACCACCTACCCAAGATTTATCTGGTATTGTGCAAACCTTGATTCAAAAGGTTGACGACATGCAATATGGACACAAAAGAAAGCAATATTCCTTTGAGGATATTTGCCCATATCCATTTGATAGAACTATTCCCATGCCACCCTTCCCTAAAAATTTTGAAACACCAAAATTTGATAAATACAAGGGGAAAGGGGACCCTAAGGAGTTTTACATTGCTTGCCTAGAGGTTTCATACGATGACACATACTTGATGAGACTATTTCCTAGAATCCTAGGTCGTCAAGCCACCAAATGGTTTGCTCATCTTCCTCCTGGTATCAAAACATTCCATGAGCTTGTGGAGAAATTTGTAAATCATTTCTCCTATAACTTTGAACACGAAATATCCATGACCGACCTTTGCAATACCAAATAAAAGAATGGGGAATCCTTCGCTACCATTTTATAAAGGTGGAGAAGCCTAGAAAACAAACTCCCTTGGCCAATTCCTGAAAAACAACTAATCACCATGTTTGTGACTAACCTTAACCAAGAAATGGGCTTCCATTTACAAATCCAATGTGCATCAACCTTTGAAGATGTCATAGATAAAGGGACAGCCATTGAAAGAGCCCTTATTGCTAAAGGCTCTATCAAAATTTACAACAATGTCAACAAGAACAACAACAACAAAGTGAACAACAACACCACCAACACCTCCAACATAAACAATAACACCAATCCAATGACAAACCCCTCTTTTGGGGTAAAAAAATACCCTCAACGACGGTGTCACTAATGTGAAGGTCGTCCAAAATGTACAAAATCTATTGGAGTACCAAGACCACTAAGAGGGGGGGTGAATCAATGGTCTATAATTTTTTTACTCTTTTCACACCTTTAAACTAAAAAATTGATAAGAGAGAGATAATCAGGATGCTTTAACCAATTTCACTTTAACTTGAACCACAAAGAAACAAGAATAATAAACCACGGATAAAAGGCAACATAACACAAGAATTTATGAGTGGAAAACCCTTTTTAGGAATAAAAACCACTCGGGAAAGATGCCTCACAAGCTTAATATCAAAATCCCAATCATGCAGTCTCACTGACTTATTTTGTCTCACTCACTTCTTTTCTTGCCTCACTGGCTTTACACAACTTTGCCTCAATGGATTTTTACCTGCCTCACTGGCACACTACAAGCCTCACTAGCAAACTCACAAGCCTCACTGGCAAACTACAAGCCGCACTGGAAAAACATCTCCAATCTAAAAACAAAAAGGATAAGGATAGAGTACTGCTCTGTTTACATTGATATCACTGGTTATAGATGACTTTTATAACTCAGATACAAAACACTCCTTATAACCCCTGATACAAGACTGCAGATTCCCCTTACAAAATGTACATTTGAAGCATATCAAAACACTCTATTCATCATAGTTTTATCAAAAACAACTCCTGCACATCCTCTTTCATATCTTCAAAGGAATCAATTATTATATACAAAAACATATCTTCTTTTTCTTTGCATATTTACTGCATACTGTATTTACCTCCTCACTGGATTATCAAAAACATAACACACACCCAGTTCTCAAGAAGACATTGATATCAAATCTCATATGCTTGTCATTTTCTATGCAGAGTACAAAAACTGGTCTATCAAAACAATGGAAAATGTTTCTTCAAAGATACAGTAGATGTAATACATAAAAACTTCATCAAGACAAAATATCTTACCTGCAAACCTTCACAACTGCTCTCTCCATAATCATACCTCATTGTAGTTGCCTTTGACATCACTTCTGCTCACCAATGCATTATAGTCACAGTAAGAAACTTCATGAAGATCCTGTTTAGATAGCATCAATAAAACTTTGTATATTTTCTTAGATGTCTTAGTGCATTCTTTTGTTTCTCACCAAAGTTCACTCAACAATAATCATTTCTCTGTATTTTCAACACAAACTACAACCCTGTCATTCACATTAAAAACACACTTTTACATCTTTAAACATACTTCATTCTAATACATTTCCAACACATGGTCATTTTATTCAGACCTCTCTATATTTAGTACAACAACATGAAAATTCAAACTTGTATCAACATACTTTTCACAGCACACTGATGCATTAATAATATATATCTGTGTATGTTCACTACATACTTTCTATTGTCTCCCTTTACGAATGCACACCCATCCAACATCCATATCATTTTGTTCAGATCACACCACACTTCATTCCACCCTTACTGACCACACTACATCATAAACTTTTAGGTTCTTGTCAAAACATAACCGAGAGGAGGGTATATAGTTATATAACTAACTTGAACTATTCCAAGTATATGCTTGACATAGAATCCCCGAAGCCAACAACCACAAAATAAAACTCCCATACATTCTTTCAAGCCTCTAAACATTCAGGTACTAATACAGTTAATAAACTGCTTCATAATTACTAGACGATAAGATGAGCCCATCAAATTAAAGTTCACTGAAAGAACCGTTGAGATTTGAAAGTGAATTAAACATAAACCCTTGATAAACCTTTTTGTGCCCTTCAATAAATTAAATATAAACCATTGATCAAAACTTGGCGCTTAAACAAGAATCTTTCATCGGGTAGAGTCAGTGTCTCCAAGTGCGAGGCTAATTTCAAGATGACCTTAAACCCCTTTAGCCAGTGGCTTTAAGTGGCCTTGACTTGTAATAGTAGGTCAATACAAGAATAAAACAAAAAGTGCACTTTTAAAAGACAGTTAGAATACACTTTTACTTTAGAGTTTTAGAGAATGTAGATTAAGGGTTTTTAATCTTCAATTAAGGTTTTCATAGGATCTTATAGATATTTAATCCTCTAAAAGATGTATATGTAGGAAGCTTGCATACAATTTTGAGTTTCCTTACATGAGACCTTATCAATAGCAAAGCATCATGTGAACCACTTCATGACCAATAGAAACAACAACAATATCATGGAAACCATGAACCTCCTTTGTAACATGAAGCAACTGATATGTAAGGCATGAGATGATCAACTTCTCAACTCTTGCATGATGATTAACACCTCCATGCTAACATAAAGATCAACATCTAACCACTGACATCCTGATCCGTAAAGTCTTGATCCTTAACCAGTAACTCTCCTTAAGTAGTGACTCATGGAATGTACAGAATTAAGCATTGAATCATGTGACAACCATCCAAAGAAGAAACTCCTAATGATGTATTCTGAGTTGAAACATGTTGATAATATAACAAACTCATCAACTTACATCAACCAAAGATCTGACTTGTCATGAAGACTATGAAGGCATCTGACATCAATGAACATCAATGAAGATCCTGACTTGAAGCAACCAACACAACTCTTGTTGACACCTTACTGACATTAGTAATCATGAACCTAAGAACCAAGAACGACATGCCTTTGACATCAATGACAAACCATGCCTCAACAAACTCCCCCTTTGTCATTGATGGCAAAATTAAAATTTCACTCTCTTCTCCCCCTTTGACATCAAGGACAAAGAACAATCAAATACTCCCCCTATCAAAAGAAATCCAAAAAGAACAAGTTGTAAGAAAAGAACAACTGTTGTCACAATTTAGGGCACATTATGATGAAGAGAGACACAAAGAATCATAAGTACAATGTTCACCAAAAAGACAATCACTGATCCTTCACAGCAGAAGACTGAGACACTTTCACTTGACCATGTTAAAGAGTCTGAAAGCATATTGATGTACTGTCAATGCACTGACTTCTATAAAACCTGACACCAATGAGAAACATATTACTTTGCACTTGTGGTTTGTACTACACTTTGCATTGTATGGTGATCTTGCTAGACTGTACTATGATGTGTATCATTGTCTGGAATGAATTTGTAATAAGAAACTATCTACTATCATCACTCACTACTCATCATTGTGGTCTGCACCTATAAAACTGTTATGAAGAACATTATCTTTTACATCCTTCTGTTCATCAAAATTGACTGTCAGCAGCATATATGTAGTTCGTGATAGCCTTGGCCATATCTCCTTGAAGCCTTGCCACCTTTGAGTGAGTTATAACCCTCCACTTTGTAAGTGCAAATTAAAGAAATCTAGGACTGCCTTATCCATGTACATAGAGCATAGCAA
The DNA here is from genome assembly GCA_027924645.1 of Cunninghamia lanceolata. Lineage (NCBI taxonomy): Eukaryota > Viridiplantae > Streptophyta > Pinopsida > Cupressales > Cupressaceae > Cunninghamia > Cunninghamia lanceolata. The sequence continues at coordinate 2,893,020 of BSBN01000178.1, read as the reverse complement.
TCATAATGTGCATTTTGACTGTCTAGGGTTGACTACCCCTTCACTAGATTTGCATGGAAGCAAAATATGCATTTGCAGTTTTGTGGACTCCATAAATATCATTGACAAATGGTACTCCTATTGTTCTCTTTGATCAAAGTCTTGTTCCTATCAATGATGTTGAAAAGATCTTATACCATAGAGTCTCTATATATATCTCTTAATACACTGTCAGAGACTAAACTGCAATAATATGAAAAGAACATTTGCCAAAAGATATCTGAATCATGAAAGAACATTAAAAAAATTGCTATCAGCACTGTCAAAAAGTTTTGCTCCTTGTCTTGTATCTGCTCACAAAAATCACTTTCACTATAATAGTTTCACACCAACTGTTTGCAACTTTCTCAAAGCAAAGATCAACAAGGTTCACTATAAAATTGACACTGTTTCTTGAGTTTCAAAATGATCTGAGATAAGAAGCTATCTTAAGATGAAGGACTGAATTCTTAAACACTGGCCCACTATTACATGACAAAACATTGTAAGATAGATATGACACAATCCTTTCAAAGTATTGAATCTTCTTACAAAAACTGTGGTGAAAGGCATTTAATCATAGAGATCATGTGCCTTGTCAAATCTGGTACACAACTCATAAACTGTCTTGATGCAGGCCACCGATTCAAGTACACTTCCACCTCTTTCAATTATGCAATCAATGCACCTCTATTGCTTGATGCATGCCAATACCTTGAAACATGACTCTTCCTTTGACAACATCAAGACAAAGATCACTATATTATAAAAAAATGAGAGAGCACTGTTGCCATTGTTCTTAATACCATAAACTGATCAGATCATAATACCATTGACTGTACTACAATTGGAGAATCTTAATCAACCAATGCTATAGTCTTGTCTAAGACATAACCACTAATGTTTAAGCTAATGAGAACCATCTAATGACTAAGTGTCATATATTGTTCATAACTACTAGATCATGAACACAACTGTCATAAAGATACTACTTTAAGACCTTTAATATTGATCATTATCATGACAGGTTCTTATATAATGTAATGCCACACACATACTCCCCCTGAAGCTATGCTGGATCTTTTGAAAAGTTGGTGGAGCAGTGCTACTCTTTCATGCCATAAACATTGTCATTGTAACAACACCATTGTCACTAGTTACAAAGGGATCACCAAAGCACTGTCATCAAGATTCTTGAATGATTGGTTTCCATGGAATAGTCTTTCACTGCAAGATAACTGTTAGCACACTCACTACCTTATAATAGAAGCATTGCACATCCATTGCACTATCTATAAGACAAACTATGATAGAAAAGCAAATACAAATAACACTGTTCTGTTGAATGATACTGAACACAACTCAAATCTTCCTGATAACTCCTGGTTAAAGATAAGGCTCAAGATGTGAAGAGAATATGATCATGCATCTTGCTAAAAACACCTACTGAACTTTCCTGGGGTTTAAGAAATGAAACATTTGACAACTCCCCCTATCTGTATACTTTTCTTTTAAGTTGTTTTGTACTATTCTTGTGCAGTATGCACATGATTAGATTCAACTTCATCTTCCACATGTTTCTTTCTCCAAACCATCTTTATTCCTATCATCTTATGGTAATTGACTAATTTCATTTGATCATTCTTACAAAACTTTGCAACATGTCCAAGCCTATGACATTTAAAGCACATGACCTTGTTTCTTCTACTTGACCAAACAAAAGTGTTCTTATTATACCCCTTTTCCTTCCCATGCATCTAGCAATACTTTGCCTTATGACCATAATTATGGAAAGAATAGAAATAACCATAAAACTGAGGGTAGTGGCAACTTATAGAATGATATTGCCTGAGAGATAATGATCTTGAGTGCCTGTTTGTACTTCTTCTATCAGTTGCTTTGCCTTTTTCTTTCTTCTTGGCTTCATCCTTAGGAGCAGTAGAATAAGTAGTTAGGTCTATCTTCTTTCTAGGTCCATCTCTAGTCTTGGAACATTCTCCTTTCTCATAACCCAAGCCAGTAGTATCCCTATAATACCTTTGCTTGCTCAACATGTCATTCAGACAGTCAGTACTCTTTTCAAATTGAATATTCTTTTGCAATTTTGAAAATGCTTCTTACAAATCCTTTCTCAAAGAGACTATTTCTTTTTCTAACTTCAAACATTCTATTCTTTTTACTTCAAGATCAGATTTTGAAAGGTCAACTATTCTTTTAACTTCTTCAATTTCTATTTTTAGACTAATAATCAATTTATCAAATTCATCAACATGCCTCTTTAATTCTGCAATCTGATTTCTTGCATTTTCAAACTCTAAAGAAACTTTTTCAAAATCTAAACATACCTTATCCTTGGATTCTTTCTCTTGTTGAAGCTGGTCTTTTAAACTCTTGTTTTCTTTACTAAATTGCTTGATTGTATCTAGGGCACATAGAAGTTCTCCTTCAACATCAACTTTGCAATCATCTTCATCAAACTCCTGTTCATCTTCATCCTCAAAGAAATCTTCTTCTGCATCATCAATCTTAGCAACAAAGTCATTTTCTTTGTCACATTTTATGTCAACTTTCAGGGGTGATTCATGTAACATATCATTGTTTAACTTTTCTGAGGCTTGCTTTACAACCTCTCTTTGTTTGGCATCTTTCTTTTCTCTATTTCTTCTACTATTTCCCATGGTACTCCACTATCAGGACCTACCCAAGCTGATTAGACTTCTATAGGGAACCTGTGCTTTGATACCACTTGTTGGAGTACCAAGACCACTAAGAGGTGGGGGTGAATCAATGGTCTATATTTTTTTTACTCTTTTCACACCTTTAAACTACAACATTGATAAGAGAGAGATAATTAGGATGCTTTAACCAATTTCACTTTAACTTGAACCACAAAGAAACAAGAGTAATAAACCACAAATAAAAGGCACCATAACACAAGAATTTATGAGTGGAAAACCCTTTTTGGGAATAAAACCCACTTGGGAAAGATGCCTCATTGGCTTAATATCAAAATCCCAATCATATAGTCTCACTGACTTCTTTTGTCTCACTGAATTCTTTTCTTGCCTCACTGGATTTACACAACTTTGCCTCACTGGCTTTTTATCCTGCCTCATTGGCACACTACAAGCCTCACTACCAAACTCACAAGCCTCACTGGCAAAACATCTCCAATCTGAAAACAAAAAGGATAAGGACAGAGTACTACTCTATTTACATTGATATCGCTGGTTATAGATGACTTCTATAACTCAGATACAAAACACTCCTTATAACCCCTGATACAAGACTACAAATTCCCCTTACAAAATGTACATTTGAAGCATATCAAGACACTCTATTCATCATAGTTTTATCAAAAACAACTCCTGCACATCCTCTTTCATATCTTCAAAGGAATCAGTTATAATATACAAAAATATATCTTCTTTTTCTTTGCAAATTTACTGCATACTGTATTTACCTCCTCTCTGGATTATCAAAAACATAACACACCCAATTCTCAAGAAGATATTGATATCAAATCTCATATGCTTGTCATTTTCTATGCAGAGTACAAAAACTAGTCTATCAAAATAGTGGAAAATATTTCTTCAAAGATACAGTAGATGTAACACATAAAAACTTCATCAAGACAAAATATCTTACCTGTAAACCTTCACAACTGCTCTCTCCCTGATCATATCTCATTGTAGTTGCCTTTGACATCACTTCTACTCACCAATGCATTATAGTCACAATAAGAAACTTCATGAAGATCATGTTTAGATAGCATCAATAAAACTTTGTATCTTTTCTCAGCTGTCTTAGTGCATTGTTTTGTATCTCACCAAAGTTCACTCAACAATAATCATTTCTCTATATTTCCAACACAAACTGTAACCCTGACATTCACACTAAAAACACACTTTTATATCTTTAAACATCTTTCATTCTAATACATTTCCAACACATGGTCCTTTTATTCAGACCTCTCTATATTTAGTATAGCAGCATGAAAATTTGAACTTGTATCAACATACTTTTCACAGCACACTGATGCATTAATAATATATATATATATGTGTATGTTCACTGCATACTTTCTATTGTCTCCCTTTACGGATGTACACCCATCCAACATCCATATCATTTTGTTCAGATCACACCACACTTCATTCCACCCTTACTGGCCACACTACATCATAAACTTTTTAGGTTTTGATATCACTGGTTATAGATGACTTCTATAACTCAGATATAAAACACTCCTTATAACCCCTAATACAAGACTGCAAATTCCCCTTACAAAATGTACATTTGAAGCATATCAAAACACTCTATTCATCATAGTTTTATCAAAAACAACTCCTGTACATCCTCTTTCGTATCTTCAAAGGAATCAGTTATTATATACAAAAACATATCTTATTTTTCTTTGTAGATTTACTGCATACTATATTTACCTCCTCACTGGATTATCAAAAACATAACACACACCCAAATCTCAAGAAGACATTGATATCAAATCTCATATGCTTGTCATTTTCTATGCAGAGTACAAAAACCAATCTATCAAAATAGTGGAAAATATTTCTTCAAAGATATAGTAGATGTAACACATAAAAACTTCATCAAGACAAAATATCTTACCTGCAAACCTTCACAACTGCTCTCTCCCTGATCACATCTCATTGTAGTTGCCTTTGACATCACTTCTACTCACCAATGCATTATAGTCATAGTAAGAAACTTCATGAAGATCATGTTTAGATAGCATCAATAAAACTTTGTATCTTTTCTCAGATGTCTTAGTGCATTCTTTTGTTTCTCACCAAAGTTCACTCAACAATAATCATTTCTCTGTATTTTCAACAAAAACTGTAACCTTGACATTCACACTAAAAACACACTTTTACATCTTTAAACATCTTTCATTCTAATACATTTCCAACACATGGTCATTTTATTCAGACCTCTCTATATTTAGTATAGCAGCATGAAAATTCAAACTTGTATCAACATACTTTTCACAGCACACTGATGCATTAATAATATATATCTGTGTATGTTCACTGCATACTTTCTATTGTCTCCCTTTACGGATGCACACCCATCCAACATCCATATCATTTTGTTCAGATCACACCACACTTCATTCCACCCTTACTGACCACACTACATCATAAACTTTTTAGGTTCTTGTCAAAACATAACCGAGAGGAGGGAATACAATTCTGAGTTTCCTTACATGAGACCTTATCAACAACAAACCACCATGTGAACCACTTCATGACCAATAGAAACAACAACAATATCATGAAAACCATGAACCTCCTTTGCAATATGAAGCAACTGATATGTAAGGCATGAGATGATCAACTTCTCAACTCCTGCATGATGATTAACACCTCCATGCTAACATAAAGATCAACTTCTGACCACTGACATTCTAATCTGTAAAGTCTTGATCCTTAAGTAGTGACTCTCCTTAAGTAGTGACTCATGGAATGCATTGAATCATGTGACAACCATCCAAAGAAGAAACTCCTGATGATGTATTCTGAATCGAAACATGTTGATAATATAACAAACTCCTCAACTTACATCAACCAAAGATCTAACTTGTCATGAAGACTATGAAGGCATCTGACATCAATGAACATCAATGAAGATCCTGACTTGAAGCAACCAACACAACTCATGTTGGCACCTTATTGACATTAGTAATCATGAACCTAAGAACTAGGAATGACATGCCTTTGACATCAATGACAAACCATGCCTCAACAAATTCCAACTCTGCCAAGTACATCCACAAACAACAATCATGTAAATGTTCCTAGGGAACCGCCAAGATAAAACAATAACCTAAAGAGGAGATTCAAACCTTTAGGGGAACCCATTGAAATTGTCTTGAACAATCTTGTAAAGGTGGATTTGATAACATTACCCCCTATTCATCCTTATGATGAAAATCAACTTAAACCCTCTTGGTTTGATGAAAATGCCTATTGTGAATATCATCATGTGAAAGGGCATAAAACATCTAACTGTATGAGGTTGAAACATTGTATCCAAGATCTTATAGATAGAGGTGATATAACCATTGATGAGCCTCCAAAACAATCACCTAATGCCAACTTAGGAGCATATAAGGATCCACTTCTAGATCATAACAAAGGAAAAGCCTCATCTTCCAATCAAACTTATAACATTATGCCACCTCCTTCTTTTGACTCTGTAGTGGGTCGAATAGAAGATTCTTCCAACCATATCAATACCATCACCATTAGAGCCAAGGAGCCCAATTGCATCATTACCACTTGTCACAGCTACATCTCCATCGGCAGAGCCCCCACCAACAATCAAACTTCTACATCCGCACCTACTAATCCTCCATCCACCCACAAGTATAACCTCGTAGATCACCTCAGAAAGACTCCCATGCAAATTTCCATCCTTGAGTTGCTTCGTACCTCCCCCTCCACAAGGATGTCCTCTACAGGGCCTTGATGGAAACATAACTCCCTTCCAACTTGAATGTTGATCAATTCCAAGCCATGGTAGGCCACATCACCTCACCTCATCATCTCACCTTCTCAAAGAAAGACCTACCTGCATCTAATGCCTCACATAACAAAGCCCTCCATATTGAAGTCTTAATCCATAAACATATGAACAAATGAGTCTTAATATATGGTGGCTCTGGCCTAAATCATTGCACTCTAAAACTATTAAAACACTTGGGATACTCTGATGTGGTTGTGGACACTAGTGAGTATATAACCATCAAAGGATATGATGATATCGAAAGTCTGAGGGCTCCATAAAATTTCCCATTCAAGTGGGACAAAATATTTTAGAAACCAAATGTCAATTTCTTGATCTTGACCTCCCATACAACATTCTCCTCAACCAACCATGGATTCATGCCATGCAAGCCATTCCATCCACTCTTCATCAATGCCTAAAGTTCCCGCACAATGGCACAAAAGTCACTAGTTATGCCGATCCCCATCCTTTCCAATACTCCAGCTTCTTGGAAGGACATGATAGAACTTTATGTCCTTACAATAATGCCACCAAAACATCCACCACCAGCACCAACCCAAAATCCTCCATCTCATACATTGACCCTTCTAACATCGCATCCACATCATAAACATCCACTCCTCCCTACGTCAAGATCAAGATTTAAGTGACATGGGATATGGTGAGTATGACCTACATGACACATTTTGTGTGGGCCTATTGCCACCATCCCCTAAGACATTTGGTTCTCCTAAAGAAGATGAAGTCTCCACGGTAATCATCAAATGCAAGGCAACGCCAACATTTGAGAAAAAGCACCTCCTTGAACAAGATGTCCTCAAAGACATATCCTCTTGGTTATACAAAGAGGAAGATGAAAAACAAGAAGCTCCTATCCTCCCAATTGAGATCTATGGAAAAAGTATCGAGATTGTCAAATATAAGGGTTACAAATGACAAGGCGACATAGGCCTTCATGAGCAAGGAATTATTGAACCCATCCAAGCAACAAGGAATCCATATCTCCGTGGGTTAGGGTACGGAAAACAAGTCTATCCCCACCAAACTTGAGTGCATCTTAAGTGAGGATGCTAAGTCTTTTCATATGATTGACAACATCAACAAAGAAGACCATCAAGACTCTTTCTCTGATTTCCCTAAGCTTTTCAAATCATCCATATGCACCATCTACACCTTAAAAACTATGCCATCAACATCCAATGACCTACCTCTTGTCTATCCCCAACTCATAGATTGGGACCAACAAGGACCTCATGTCCTTGATGTCGCATATAATGATGAAGCTATAACTGAAATGATGGGGGTTAGAGACCACTTTCCCCTTGGAGATCACAAGGTCGGCTATATCATGGAACTAAACACTTCCGCATACTTTGGGGAGAAAATCCAATCTCTTAGTCGAAAAAGTATAAAAATAAAAATAACATCCACTAGTGAAAACCACTTTGTGGCACTTTTGGATGATGAAAAAATCAAAATAAAGGACTTATCCCCTAGTGAAAACCTCCTCGATGTTCTACGATGAGAGAATGGATCTCCCTGAAGTACCTAAGCTATATCAAGAAAGGTCACCGATCCTAGTAGAAGCATCACAAGAAATGAACCTTGGAACAGAAGAAGCACCCAAGATCACATTTCAAGTAGAATCCCTCACAGCAATAGAACAAGAAGCTTTCTTGGCTTTCTTCAAACAAAGGAGTCATAACTTTGCATGGACATATGCTGATATGCTGGGATTGGATCCCGCTCTAGTTAGCCATACATCTTGATGCAAATTTGATAAAACAAAAGCTAAGAAAAATGAATCCACAAGTGGCACTCCTCGTCAAGATAGAACTCAAAAAGCTTCTAGATGTGGGGTTCATTCATCCTCTAGATTATCCTAAGTGGATATTAAAAGTTGTACCCATAGTAAAAGTCACTGGGGGCATCCATTGTTGCATAGACTTCTAAGATCTTAATAAGGCATGCCCTAAAGATGACTTTCCATTACCCAACATAGATATCATTGTGGATCTCACTGCGGGACATGAAATGTTGTCCTTAATGGATAGATTTTCTAGTTATAACCAAATCAGGATAGCAAAGGAAGACCAACACAAGACCTCCTTCATATGTTCGTGGAGAACCTACTACTAGGTTGTGATACCCTTTGGGTTGAAAAATGTAGGAGCCACATATCAGAGAGCCATGACAGTTATCTTCCATGACCTTTTCCATAGCATAATGGAAGATTACGTAGATGATTTGCTGGGAAAATCAAAAACTAGAGAAGACCATTTGAATGTGTTAGCAAAAATCTTTGACAGATTAGAACAATACAAGGTGCAGCTAAATCCTAAGAAATTTGTCTTTGGGGTCACCTCCGGAAAGCTCCTAGGGTACATTGTTTCAAGAAGAGGGATAGAAGTCAACCCTGCCAAGGTTAAGGCTATAGTGGACATGCCTCCACCAAAAACACTCAAGCAACTTGGTAGCCTCCAAGGGAAGCTTCAATCTATTCGCCGCTTCATAGCACAACTTGCAAATAAGTGCCAACCATTCCAGCATCTTCTCCAAAAAAACACAGCATTTGTATGGGATGACAAGTGTCAGAGGGCCTTCGAATAGCTAAAGGAATATCTTGCTACGCCACCTGTCTGTATTCCACCAAAGCAAGGACAACCCCTCCTCCTATACATCTCAACAACGGAAACAATAATAGGGGCTTTGCTAGCACAACATGATGAACAAGGAAAAGAGAGAGCCATATATTATATCAGCTACACTTTGGTGACCTATGAGCTAAATTATACTCCTATTGAATGAGCATGCCTTGTTGTTGTCTTTACATCACAAAAGTTAAGACACTACATGCTCAATTACAAGACAAATCCCGTTGCCAAAATTGATCCATTGAAATACCTATTGACTAGAGCAGCTCTCACAAGATGGATGGCTAAATGGATCATGATCTTAAGTGAGTTCAACATTAAGTACACAGAGAGAAATGCTATCAAAGGACAAGTGATTGTTGATCAATTGGCTGATGCACCTATACCGACAGAACAACCATTGCTTTCAGAATTTCCAAATGAGTTAATACTGACAATAGCACTAACAACAGATACATGGAAATGTATTTTGATGAATCCTACACACATCATGGCTCGAGGGAAGGCATTTTGTTTGTTACTCCTCAAGGAGACACCATTCCAAAGTCCTAAAAAATAACATTTCCATGCACAAACAACGTAGCAAAATATGAAGCCCTTATCACAGGACTTCACATGGCCATCCAGTGGAAGATTGAAAAGTTTACAGTTTATGGTGACTCCCAGCTAGTTATCAAACAAGTCAACAATGAATATAAGACAAAGGATGACAATCTCCTTCCATACAAAAGAATGGTTGATGATTTCAAATATTATTTTCATGACATCCATTTTGAACCAATACCAAGGTTGAAAAATAAAGTAGCAGATGCCATGGCTACTATAGGATCTCTGGTTGACATGAAAAAGGATAGCAAAAAATTTGAGTTCATGATTGAAGAGCTTCCAATGCCAGCCTATACGTCCCACAATATGAGTTAGTGTGCAACATTGTTGGTCCCCTATCCCCATGGTACCAAGAAACCTACATGTATCTCCATGACAACATCATCCCACCAAACTTAACATCCACCCAACGGAAAACCTCCATCTGTCAAGCCTCCCATTTCACCATCATAGGTGATACCCTCTACTGAAGAAGTCTTGATGGTACTCTTTTGCGATGCCTTGATTCTAGGGAAGCTGAAGTGGCCTTGCAAGAGGTACACGAAGGTATTTGTGGGGCACACTCTAGTGGACCTACTCTAACAAAGAAAATTCTAAGGACAAGATACTACTAGCCCACTATGGAACAAGATGCTCATTAGTTTGTAAAGAAATGTCTGCTATGCTAGCAATATGGTGATCTTATCCATACACCATCACAAGAATTGTAGTTGATCACAACTCCTTGGCCCTTTTCACAGTGGGGGCTCGATCACGTACACACAATTCACCCACCATCATCCAATGGCCACAAATTCATCATCACCACTACCGAATATTTCACCAAGTGGGTAGAAGCCATTCCACTCACTTACACCACTGGTATCCAAATCAAAAAATTTATCCTCCACTACATAATATATCGTTATGGCATCCCCCTCTCCATCATCACTGATAATGGGAAACCATTCAAGAAACAAGAAGTCCATACCCTTTGCAAAAAGTTCCACATCCAACACCACTTTTCTACACCATATTACCCTCAAGGTAATGGTCAGGATGAAGCTTCCAATAAAACCATCTTACAAATCCTGAAAAGAATGGTTAATGAAGTTGGTCATGACTGGCACCTTTAGCTTAATCTTGCCTTATGGGCTTATTGCACAAGCATTTGTACCTCCACAGGAGCCACTCCATACTCTTTAGTATTTGGTTCCAAATCCATTTTTCCTATAGAGGTTGAGCTCCCTTCTCTCAGAATATCATTACTGAGAAGGAGTATCGAGTTACATGCCTCAATGAGCTAGAATTATTGGATGAAAAGTGTCTAAGTGCTCTAAACCATCTCTAGGCCTCTAAATCACTTACACAGAAGATACAACAAGAAAATTAAGAATCGCCGATTTCAGATAGGCAACCTTCTCCTTATGGAAAATCAGAGAAACCTACAAGAGCACCACAAGAAAGGAAAGTTTGAGCCTAATTGATTAGGACCCTATCATCACAGCCAGTTATGGCTCAGGGGCTTATCATCTTACAACACCTAAGGACCAGCCTTTGGATGAGCCGATGAATATCATGCACCTGAAAAGGTTCTATACCTAGCCCATTGAGTATCCCAAGTCAAAAAATACAAAAAAAAAGAAAAAAAGCAAAAAATCAAAAAAAAAAAAAAAAAAAGAAAAACCTAAGTGCAATAAAGTTGTCCAATGGTGAAAATCACTTTGGTGACACCTTGGATAAGCATCAGGGTGAAAACCTGTCTTAGGCACCATAGGTAGTGGTCGGTCCTACCATCTAATAAGTCCTCATATCGATCACATCATTCGATATCACCTCCATCCCATGGCTTGGAATTCTAAAACATTCAACCTCATACCATCCCCCACCCTTCATCACCCCACCCTAGGTAGATTCCTGGAAAAGGATCCTTGTATGCCCTCCATGTACAACTTAAAATTTGTAAATCCAAAAACATCACAAAAACGAAAAAAAATCCAAAAAAAATATAGAACCAACAAAAATCCAAAAATAATAAAAAATCCAAAAACCCCCCAAAAAATTAAAAAATTACAAAAACCCAAAAATAATCCCAATCATCATCACAATTGTCCAAATCTTCCAACACATCATCATCTCATCCACCCCGAACCATCCCTACATCATCACTACAAACCAAAACTACATATTCATCATCACCCGCATCTTAAAGTGCCTTGATCCCGTGGATACAGGGTATGTAGGCAGTTTGGAATATGAAGGAAGTATCTAGTACGTAGTTACAAAAGATCCACCCATCCAACCCACTTGGATGGTCCCTATTTCCTGAGCTTACTAAATCCAAGAACAATACACTGGCTAAGCATACTCTTAAACACAACATATCTCACGCAAATATCATCAATCAACAAACCAACTACAATCATGACATATGGCTTACTATCTTTTTGCTCATCCTTCAAATTTTATCCATCATCATCCAACCAATTCTCGCCTTAATGGATATATCATTCCTACAATAGGCAGAATCCATCATCCTATCAACACTTATCTTGGCAAGAGATACAATGGCTGCTTGTATGGTTCGTTGGTCTTTTTGATTATTGATTTTTTATCTTTGGTCTCATTTTAGGGATCATTTCAAAGCTACCTTGATCTCACTATATCATGGTATGTGGAGGAAAACACCTAGAATGGGACATGGTCATTCTTTTGTATGTTGTGCTTGTGGGTTGGTCTCATTACTCTAAGTATGGTATTCATATCTTGAAGATGTAGGGTCAGTTCTAACATAATGTTCCCCTTTTACATGTAAGGTCAATCATACCTTTCATATACTAAGGAATTATGCTATGAGTCCCCTTCCCTCATCTAGGAAGAATTATACTACCTTGGGCATGCATGGGATCATCCTATTGTTTGCAGGTCTAGTCCATGCAAAGACAGATATATATCATCACCTTGGTCCTTCATAGCTTGGTGAAAATATCCCCTTTTGCTATAATAAATCTAGGAATGCTCTCAAAATGTCAACACAAATTCTTATCCTATCCCATCTATCCCTCATCCCATATCCATCAAATCAATATCCAAGCTTTGCATTTAACCAACCCAATCTCACCAACCACCTTGACAAGCTTCTATCATTCATCCCACCCCATTCCACTTCATCCCACAACAAAATCCCTCTAACATCGTGGCGTCTATAGACCTAGTATAAACCTATCCCAACCCTTCCCCAAACCATCTAACCCCATCTCCCGTGGCTCCAAACACCACAATGTATTATGACAAATATCCATAACATCACATCATACTACCATATCACCATTGCATATCATTAACCATTGCCTATCATTAACCATTCCATTTCATTATATAATATATGTTTATTAATTTGAGCATGTATTTTCCATTCTATTATCCATTACAGAATATATGTTTATTAATCCAGGCATATATTTTACATTCCATTATCCATTACATAATATATGTTTATTAATATGAGGATATATTTTCCATTTCATTACCCATTACATAATATATGTTTATTAATCTGAGCATATATTTACATTACATTAACCTAAAACAGCTATCCATCCATATCATAATCCACATCATAATCCATGTGCATACCATACATCAATATCATAACATACATATATCCATCCATAATCATACATCAATGCATAAATCCATAAACTCATACATAAGTTGCATCCATAAACATCCATAATCACCACAACGACATACATACATATATATATATATATATATCGCCACCAAAAAAATATACATGTATCACTCAAAATATACATCGAATAAATGTCATAATACAACAATGCCCTGAAGGCTAAAATATATAAAGTCTGAAGGCATATACATAGAGTTAGGAACCATGGGCTGATGACCCCCTAGCAGAGTTAATAGGAGAACTAGGTGAACGTTGTGGTGGTGGCCCCATAGGCTGCTGCTGCTGAGGTGGTGGTTACTGTATAGACTGCTGAGACCGTCTAGATCTTTGTGAGCCTGACATCCCTGATCTACTCTGCTAGTTGTAACTAGGGACTCCTTGCCCCTAAGGAACTGCAATGCAATAAGCTCCATAATAATACTCAGCTCTAGCCCGTTGATCTGAAAGCTGTTGTTGCAACTCTTGTATCTACTGCTGAGATGCCGAGTAATCCCCCCACATCTGAGCCATGTTGGTGCCAGCAATGACACCCTACATATGCGTAATCTTAGCATGCAGTTGGGCAACATGTGCCTCAACCTACTATGCCCAGGTCTCGGCTCTCTATAGCCTCACCTCTACCCTTGCCTCAATACAGACTCTAAATCCCTCTCACCAATAACCTGCACCTGTATCTGTCCCTAGAGGTGGCCTATCTAGGCCTACAGGATTTGCACCTGTGGATCTCCATCTCCACCACTAAGTCCATCCAATAGGGCCTGCACTCCCTGCAACCTCTGCAGCTTCCCTAGTGTTGTCTCACTCTGTTGTAGTCTGCACCAAGTCCTATCACTGTTGAGCCACCTGTGCCTGTAGAGTCTCCATCTCCTCCTCTTCGTCTCCTCGAGGCTGAGGTCACCATAGGCTAATACAAATAGTGGGGTCAAGTCTTGTCCTTGATGGCCCCACACCTGATGGCCCTACACCTAAAGTGCCCACCTACACTGATGCCTATTGTGGTGGTACCTGTTGTTGTGGTGCCTACTGCTATGGCACATGTCCCTGTACCTGTTGTGGTACCTATCCCTGTATTGGTGCCTGTGCCTGCTGCTGTGGAACTTGCCCTACTTGTCCCAGCACTTGAACTTGAGGGGTCTGCCCTCCTCCCGCTGCCTACCCTGCAGTTGCCGCAACCAACACATTGATATCATCCCCCTCCTCAAGCGCTACCTCCTCCATAACATACTCCACTGTAACCTCATCCCCCTCCTCTCCCTCCTCATCCTCTGCCTCCACCGTCAAATCAAGCTCTACCGCCAAATCAGTTAAATGAACAAGCCTCGTCTACTGCCACCATTGTTCGTAGGCCAAGGTCATCCTAGCATCGACTATGTCACTATCCCAATCACACTATATTAGCTGCGGTTCTGGCCAATCTAATAAGGCCACCTATGGTTGAATCTGTGTGGGTTATCTTGGTATGTCTTGAGGCGTCTAAGAAAAAATAGTCATTATTAGCCCATGATTGTCGTTAAACCAAAAGGTTGACCTGTCAATTTCTGATACAAACACCAGAGTTAGTGAATCCATGGGAGGCAGTTAGTCCATGTCACGAATCCCATGGGGAGCATAACCATTTGCCAACAAACTCCTCCCCAGCGTTACCCAGGGAGATTCAAACCCGTGACCTTTGGCTCTGATACCAACTCTTGGCCCATGATAGTCGTTAAACCAAAAGGTTGACTTGTCAATTTCTGATACAAATGCTAGAGTTAATGAATCCATGAGAGGCAGTTAGTCCATGTCACGAATCCCATGGGGAGCGCTAACCATTTGCCAATAGTCATCACCTAGGGCAAATCCTGAACCTACCCAAACTGTTGCATCACTCGCGATGGAATATACATGTCTAATGTGTAGTCTCCTCGTCCCATCAGATATCAAGGCTGGAATGTGAAAGGCATATGGATATAGTCGTCAACCCACACCTCCACATCTATATATGGCTACCAGATAATCGTATATAGGTCATCAAGTTGCTGCCGCCAGTACCGTAACTGTCCCATGTGTGTATGCACCACATGTGGCCTATATAGAAACACAAATGCCTCAAACTACCCCATGTGATAAGTTGAATCAGGCCTCATAATCCTGATATGCTCCCATGCCCATACATGGAGCAGTGTCACTCCCGCTCCCAAAGCCCTATCCAAATGATAGACTACCAGATGCATCTCATGATACATCTGGGCTAATAAGCATGGGCCCCATGCAACACTACATCCTAAGTGATCATAGCCTCGATCAATCTCCCCCAGCCAACCAAAAAGCCCTGCAATCGTGAATCTAAAATCAATATCCCTCCAACCAATGCACACACATATAGTGTAAACTGATCCACCCCAACTAACAAGATCTGTCTATACTGCATCTGTCGTCGGTCCTGGACATATACAGGATGAACAGGTGCAAATACCATGTTCAAAGCTGCCACTCCTAATCGCACATCATATATAACCCACTCTCTGTGTATGGGGATCCTAAAGATCCTCCATACGTCCTCTAGGGTGATCATCATCTCACCTGTACGAAGTAAAAAGGAGCATGTCTCGCTCCTCCACCTCTCCACTAGGGCCAACATCATCGCATTATGAGCTCGTATCCGAGGCATCTCAGAGATCGTTTGAAGCCCTATCCTCCCTAGTCAGGCTAGATCTGCATGATCAAACTATGATCTCAACGCCATCACTAATGGAACTCGGTACTCTAGTGACTGCAAGATCCTACTTGGAATCTGCATCCAAAAATGACCAAAAATTAGCTCTTTTTCTCAAAATAGCGCTATGGCACTAATACATAACCTTATGACGCTAATCCATGGCCACATCATGCCACTTTAATAAATGGCGCTAATTCCTCACCCTTTGGTGCTAAGCCAAAGCTTAACACTAAACCATGACCACATGGTACTAAATCGCCATTTAACCTAAATTTTCCAAAATCCCCTGTGTTAATCCAAATCTTAGCGCTAAACCCCACCCTTATGGCGCTAAACAAGAGCTTAGCGCTAAAGCACCAATGGATGGCGCTAACTAGAAAACCCTAAATTTTAGGTGCTAAACCAAATCTTGGAGCTAAAACATGTCTGGATGGCGCTAAACCATCTGAATTGACCTTTTCACCCATGGTGCTCAAAATTGGAAGGATGGTGCTAAACCATCCAAAATTCCCCCTTTACCTAGGGCATTGATCCAAACAATCGCACTAATTCATGTCCTAATGGCTCCATGCAGCTACGCGATGGCACCATTCTACCTAACTACCCATTTCTCGAGCCCATAAACTAACCGAAACCCAAAATCACAAAGTTAGGGTTGACCAACATACCTGTGGGTCCACCTCTATCAATATGTCATAGTCACGCATCCTCTCAGATCGGTGTCAGAATCGTGGGAACATCGGATGTGTCATGTCTCCTTCTCCTTTCTCTCATCCAATAAGCTTAGAGTGTGCAAATGTGGCACTTTGGGCCCACACTTTCTATATATAGCTTCCATGTCATACCCCCATACATCTTTTTCTCTCCCCAGGTCACAAAATGTAACCTTTTTCATTCATTTTTCTTCCTGTCCACCTAATTTTTCGTCCTCTATTCGTTTCCACCACTATTTCCTCCTTTCGAGAGTTCACCCAAAAAATTTTTATTTTTCACCTGATCTCTCGAGGGGGCATCCCTCATCGGTTTCACTCCTTCCTGGCATCTGGGGCAAAATTCTGACTTGACGCCATTTCCTTACTAGGTCATGACGCCACATAAAAGAGGCACAAATGTAGACACCTAAAAATATCTTAACCCTTCAACCACCCTTAGACTATCATCTGTATCACTAATTTCCCATCCAATTAATTAATTAAATTTTTATTTAATTAATTAGCCTAACTTACCCCTGAGTCATCCATCTATTCTTCATCAATTTACCCTAAAAACTGAATTAATTAAATTAATTCAGCATCATACCTTACTAACATCATCCCAATTAATTAAATAAATATGATAAATGTTTATTTGATTAATTTGTCCACCTTCCTAAACCTAATTAATTAGGTAAATCACACTTCTAAATAATCTACCCTACTAATCAACCTACACCTAGCCTAGTTGATTAAATAGCCAATATTTAATTAGCTACCCTAGCCTACTTACCCCCTAGACCTTAATTAATTAAATAAATCATTATTTAATTAATCCTAAACCCTGTTTAATCTATTCACTAATTTTTTCCAACCATATTAATTAAGATAATCACCCTGATTAACTTGGTCAAAGCATTATTAACTCATTCTCCCAGAACCCACAAATTAAAAATTCTTAAATAATCCCATGGGTCACATGACCCTTCTGTTGGTTTTAGGACAGACAACTGAGAGGGGGGTGAATCAGTTGTCACCAAACCTTTTGATCTTTAAATCCTTAAATCCTTCTTATATAATAATTATTCAATCATCAAAGCAAAATGCAATAACTCAAGAGCAGAAACACATTCAACACATATGACACCAAGATTTTAACGTGGAAAACCCGGTTAAGGGAAAAACCATGGGGTGACTAACCCAAGATAGTAGTCTCTGTTAAAAGAATAAGAAGAACAAAAATGGCACTTGCCAATTAGGGCTCACTGCCCGAGCACACTGCTCACAAGAGGCCCACTGCCTACAGGAGACACATTGTCTACAGAATAATATAAATATTACATACTTGAACTGGAGATTAGCATCTTCACCATGCTTGAGACAATTCCATTTAAGCTCAACACTTCTGCTCTGCTTTTCGCTCCTTTCCTCTTTTTCACTTTTTCATCACGACCACAGATACTTTTGAAATGACTTCACAAATCTTATTTATACAAGACATCGACTTTGGGATGATCATCAAAGTCGGCACAACACATACTTTATTTTATTACAGAGCAATTACACGAATACAACTTGACTTATTACAAAAACTTCATGCGCGTCACTACCCTGTCAGCCACGCATATCTGGGACTTCAATTTTCTTCGAGGAACACATCTTGCTTCGTAAAACATCTTCAAGATCATCCACAACATGTGTAAAACATCTGGTCGACCAAGTCTAGGAAGAACACCATCACTGAGAGGTAAATCTTCAATTACAAGCTCTATCTTCAATGCACACCACTAACATGAACTGGACACTATCTAGAGACCCCCACAAGCTTGCCTGAAACACCAAGAACATCCACACCACTTCTGCTTACTGAAATCATTCGCATCTTCATCCGGAACCTTAAGAACACAGCCGGTCATCACTATCACATAAGAATAATTGCTTGCGGACCTCCAGACCATGAACCAATTGAGTTGTCAATTCACATTGGCTTCCCAAACATGCCACCAGATCCACAGAACAAGATATTGCATTTCTGGATCTCACCGGACCCATTTGTGTCACTTTGTCACCTCTAAACAGCTGCCACAACTAGTTTTACTCATATGGCCATAACTTCTCCAAATCTTCATGCGAATCTCTGAAATCTTTACAAGAGCACCTTCAGACACATATCTACAAACCCTTTGATGCGCATACTCTGATCTTCAACTGTCTGGAATCTTCACTTCATAGAACTTGATTGACTTTATTATTCTTCTCTATTTCTGATAAGGATAATTTTCTCAATATCCTCAGCACACAACTTATCCAATCCTTGACATCAATGCAACAGGAGTATGTTGACATCAATGACAACACCAGTTAGGCCCATACTTGCAACACCTTCCACCTCACCTTTCTATTTCCATGCTAAACTCTTCTCCATGCCATGAGCTCACACATGTGAGCTCCAAAAATGCTTAAGTGTCACATGACCTTCACCATTCCACATAAAATAGAATTTTTAATTCCATCTCATCCCAAGGAAATTAATATTTAATTTCCTCACAAGTCCTAATCACATTTAATGCAAAGCCTTCCCCAAAATAAATTTTAAATTCATTTTTATTCCCAACCCTCCATTTTTGTTGATAAGATCTTGGCCTTTGATCTCATCTTTCATCCTCCACCATTGATCTCACTTTTAATCTCCACTGTTGGATCAATCTCTCCCCAAATTTGCCTAGAAATACAAGCCTCCACACCATTTACACATCTAATTTTAGATCAAGATCATTATGCCAAAATTCCTCTAAACTTCTCATCCTTTTAGCTAGGTTATGCTAGATTTTTGTGTTGCATTTGAGAGAATTTCACATTCAATAGTCTAGTTGGGTAAAGCTAAGGAGAATTAGGGTGCTTCTCCTTCCATCTAATCAAGGAGTGAGGAGACTTCAAGCTTTGGAAGGTATAATCTTGGTATTTTACTTTCATTTTTATTCATTTTATGCTTGCAAGTTTCTTTCATCTTCACTATCTTTTTCACATGCTATATTTTTTCTTTTTAGCAATAAATCTCATTTCTTTTTGCTTTCCCTTTTTTTTTATTGCTTTCTTTCTTTTTCATATTTAGCAATAAATTTGATTTCTTTTTGCTTTCCCTTTTTTATTGCTTTCTCTTTTTTTCATACTTAGCAATAAATCTGATTTCTTTTTGCTTTAGGGAATATGTTTAAATCTTTAATTTAAACATTTATCAATGCATGAACGTGGTATATCAATAACATAAATAAAATTGGCATTGGAGTGTCCTTTGACATCAATGACAATATTCTAACACTTTTTTCTTGGTGCATCGATAAGAGGTTAGCCTTAGGAAGTTACTCACACCATACTTCTACATTTGTAGAGATATAGCTCAATGTGGGGAGGACCTTGGCCTCCACAGTAAGGGACATATAAGTG
The DNA here is from genome assembly GCA_027924645.1 of Cunninghamia lanceolata. Classification (NCBI taxonomy): domain Eukaryota; kingdom Viridiplantae; phylum Streptophyta; class Pinopsida; order Cupressales; family Cupressaceae; genus Cunninghamia; species Cunninghamia lanceolata. Next base: position 2,872,701 of record BSBN01000178.1, on the reverse strand, counting down.
GTACATGACCTTGAATTCCCTAGCTATCCTCAACTTGGTAGATAGTATATTGGTGATTCCATAGAGATTGATACACTCACTTGAATAAAATAGGCTATTAATGTGCTTGATCTATCTTCATGTGCTAAACTAATAATCATCCTTTACATCCACACTTAAACTAATGTGCTTGTTGTGTTTAATGTGTACTCTTGAAAACAATCATTGAAAAATCTTGTGTCCAAACTTTAAACTTTTGCAACCAAAAACATCTCAAAGTCCAAAAGCCAAACATTCCATCATCCTTAATCATCTCCATCATGGACCCCTAGTTTGAAAACTTCGTTATGCAAGATAAAGCCCCTATGCCTACTACCTTGTGTGAAGCTCATGAAAAATCAAAAATCACAATCAAAGTAGGCAGGATTAAATCAATCTGAAAATCCTTTTGACAATGATGATGATGAAGTCTTGTAGATCAAGACAAATATCCTAAGGACAATAGCTCTAATGATGATATTATTGCACACAAACTTGCCATAAACCTTCATCCCCCACTCATGAACATGCAAGAATCTTTCAACCAAGAAATGACTAGCATTAGTTATCATGCCAACCCTAAATGCATATCTATTGATCATTTGTATGGTACCTTTGACAAGGGAAGCATCACTTTAGACCAAGGTCCTCATAGTCAATCCGTATTTCCAATCTCAACCTCATACGAGCACTTTATCTCCTCCACATCCTATGCAAATCCCTCATCTTCACAATCCTTACACTCTAACTCATCCCATTACTCAATCTAAAACTCTAACCCACAATCCAAGCCCATCACATCCAAATCATCCTTTTCAATTTTTCTCCAAGGACTACTACCAAAGGGAAAATATCAAACTAGAAAAATTAAAGCCAATGTGTATACCTCTCCCAATCCTATCCAAAAGTCACATAGTACTCTCCATAATCAAATTCCACCATGCAATCAAAAGCCTAGAAACATGCCCATCCAATATCAAGTGCTATCATGCAAATACATTATTAATTGATTTCATTAGATTAGACTTTCATTTGCTTTCCCTAGAGTAGAGTTCAAAAACAAATTCAAAAAAACATAAAAACATAGATAAACATGCATCAAAAAAACACATATATACCTGCATTTATATTTCCTTTTGTAATAATTAGATGATCTTTACTTATTGAGAAAAGAACAAAAAATTGCTTGCATTCATATAGTTGCATACATTCAAAAATACCAAAAAAGTAGGAAAACTTAGAACAACTAAACCCTTGGTTTCATCACAAGGTATAGCTAAACATTCACATGTGAGAGTAAACCCTTGGTTTCAACACAAGGTAAACACAAAATACAAAGTCAACATCACAAGTCAAACCCTATGTCAGCTCTAGGTCAACTTTGGTCAATCACTCTACTTCTCCCCTAAGCATACGAAGGTGCCTAGGAATTAGAGGGGAGTGGGTTAGAGAGATTCTTGAGGAATTAGAAAAAATCAACCCTACACCACAACTTATCCAAGAACAACATATCCTTATGGTTGTGCAACAAGGCAATCAAATACAACAACTTCAAGCTCATGAAGAAAGACTACAACACATTAGGTTCATTAATGAATAGAATAGCTTGCCCACTAGGTGTTAGAATCTAAAAAACCCAAATAGGAGACACGTCATAAGTGACCCTTCGGGTCATACTATTATCTCAAAAACCACATCCATAGAAAGGGCTCAACAACTAGCAAGCCACATGTTGATGGTCCTTTTAACACACATACAACACAGGCAAGATAAGATTCAACCTACCTCTCCTGAAAGGACAACCGATCCAAAAAGATTAACTATTCCCAAGGTCTAAGGAGTTGGGTCACAACTATGCTATGTAAGCATAGGGTAAATGTAGACAATTTAACAAGGGACCTTGGTTTTTCTTATTGTTCAAACTGGATCAGATTTAATTTGTATTCTATGGTTGTTTTTAAAGAAAGCTCAAAAGATTACAAGGAATGCAAGAAATGGTAGATGCAATACTTATGTATCTACCTTTATATCAACAAATCAATCTAATAAAATCACTAACCGTAATATTAAAATCAATTATAAACTCGATTGTTCATACCACTAGTGCATGATTCAAAGGATTTCAATAAGATAATTTGAATTATACTTTTGATTATTGTATTTCACATGCAAATCAAAAATAAAATTTAGAATTTAAGCTCAGATTCAGAATTTCTCAAACAAATATGGAAGTAAAGATTGAAGTTTAAAGCACTGCACCAGATGCATGAAGACGAATCCAGAGGAATTGACAGTCATCTTATATTAATTTCTTCAAATTTGAGTACAAGATATAAATCCAACAAGAACACACTAGAATTATAGGATCTATTTCCAAAAGAAGTATCTCCTCTAAACTAGAATTTTGTAAAAACTAACTTGTTGAAATTCAAAAATGATAAGTGTGGACTAATAGTCTAATTCTTCAACTAGAGGACCCTTTTGACAAAATAGGTCCTTCACTTATATAAGTGCCCCAAAAAGCAAATTGATTTCAAAACAAAAAGAAAACTACTTTTTTTTTTAAACACATGCAGTGCTTTGTCCTTATTTTTATCACCACCAAAACATGTAATCAACAAAAGCAACACAAGCTAAAGCATTGCATATCTGCATGCATATCTAATTTTGACTTTTCAGCCCACATATCATGCAAAATACTGGCGCCCTAGAAAAGAGGAACTTTTGAAAGTTTGGTAGGGTCCACTTTATTCTACAATGAATCCCTTTTAACAAAGAATTTGAATAAATAATCTTTACAAAGAATATTCCTTATAACCAAAATAAGACTAACTAGAAGTAGACACCCTCCCAGAAGATTGCCCTCGCTTATACTCTGTAAAATTTGATAGAAGCAACTCACTTCGTTCCTCATCAAGCCCATCCAGCCATTCCATTATGAACTTGAATACATTAAACTTGTTGGAGACATGTTCATAACTCTTTTCTAACTTCCCAAGGTCTACCATTGCAAGTTTGAAATGAGCCTTTGCCTTTACAAATTCATCCAAAATGTCTTCATTTAACCCTGAAGGAGCAGCCAACAAGTTCTGCATTTTAGTCATGAATGCTTCCTTTACTTTCTCCTTTGTATCAATTCTGCATTTGTTAGGAAAAACACCTCTGTGCCAACTACTTCATTAATGAAGACTTCAAAAATTGCCATGAACTCAAAATTTTCCCTTTGTAGGGATCGTAAACAAGGAACATATTCGATAAGCTTATCAATCTTATATTGGGAGATCCTTATACAATGTTCTAGAAAATTGGATCTTCATCCTACAAAATGTTGAAATTTAACAATTCTTCTCTATTCATTCACCTAATGTCTTTTACCAACTTTAAGCTTTTCTCTAATTCCTCCTTTTGCTCATTAGCCTCCACCATAAAAAAACTTAAATTATCTTCTACTTCACATGCTCTCCTATAGAAAGGGAAATGCCAATCAAGAATACCAAGAGCCTCGTTCAGAAATTTGGCCGCCCACCTGTCTACCATAGTTGTTTTTGGTTTCATGGCCTACAGGGCATCCACCTCTTATTTGGACATCAAAACTGGTATGTCTGTAATTGTTTGTTGTTAAGTGATTGGAGTGAGCAAGTCTTTGACAAATGTCTTCATTTGACTCATCTGCAATTTCAACTCATCCTTAGCCTGTTTATCTTTCTTCATTCTCTCCTTGACTACATCCACCACTTAATCCAAAGAATTTATTTGTTCATCTCAAGTCTGCTTACCTAGATTTACCCATGTAATCTGATAGTCTTCAGCCAAGAGTTCCATGTCATCTTTGTTAGCTATAGGAGTTGCAATTTATGCAATCCTTTCCCCATGCTCATTGACATTGATGGAAGATAAGGTCCTAGGCTTCTTCCTTGACTTATTCTTGTCTACCTCTACCATCATATCCTGCAGGCTTAAAGGTTTAACAACTATTTGTTGCCTCTTTTGCAGGTTCAGATTTAACCATGAGGGGACTGCAGGAGGTGGTGGCTGATTTTGTAACATTTGTCCATCCTGTTGCTGCTCTTCATCACTGCCTTCCTTTTCTTCTATCTTTTTCTTCCTGATTCCTCTCCTCCTCTTCAATTTTCTCTTCTTCTTGAGTCCTCTCCTCCTCTTCAATTTTCTCTTCTTCTTGAGTCCTCTCCTCCTCTTCAATTTTCTCTTCTTCTTGAGTCATCTCCTCCTCTTCAATTTTCTCCTATTCTTGAGTCCTCTCTTCCTCCTTAGTGGACTTTGTTATTTCAACATGTTTCTCTTGTTCTTCAATAGTTCTAATTAGTTCTTGTTGTTCTTCAACAGTCAAGACATGCTCCTCCATTTGTTGCGGTGTCTTTTCCACATCATCAGAAAAAGTATGAGTTGAGGTTTCTCTAGTGTGATCATATTTATTTAATACTTCCTCATGTTTGTCCTTTAATGGCTCAAGGATAGCCTCTTCCTAAGTTGAAGACATATCCACCTGATCACTCTTTGTATCTTGTTGCTGCTCTTAATGCTTTGTATCTTCATCTGCAACAGTCTCTTCCTCTTGATGCTCTACATCTTCTTGTTGAGCATCCTCTTCAGTGACCTCCTCTTGACCCTTATCCTCTTCTTCTCCTTTAGAGATATCAATTGGAACACTTGTTATAGGAGGCTCATTTGATTGTACTTCTCCTTCCTGTACAGGGGAATTTACTTCTGTTCGATCTTGTTCACCCATGGTCTCAACACCCTCTCCCAGAGTTTATCCTAAAGCTAGCCTTGGTGGAATGTTTTGTCCTTTATATTGGGGTTTATCTTTGTATTCTCCTTGCTTGATAGGTATCTCACATTGATAAGAAGCTTAAATTTGGACCAATCTTTTATTGAATCTCTATGTTGACTACCAATTTGTTGCATTACATACTAGTGTATCTTGTATTGCCTCTATTCTTCTTTGTTCTTCTAAAAGGATTATATCCATTTCATTCAAGTATTGTTGTAGATCTTTAACTCTTGAGAACTTAGGTAGTCTGATATGGGAGATTCCTCTCATAATATGATTAATATAGTGAGATATCTTAGGCTCCTATGTATTTTGATCTTTATTGATGGTGCATACTATTTGCGGTGGATATTCATCTGATGCGGAGGATTGTAGTACGTTTTCCCTACTTATTTGAACCATACATATCCTTCTAATTCATGTCATTCTTTGAGTTTTGAGCTTTGGTTCATTTTTTATCCATGCTTCTAGGACTTCTTCACTATCAGTGTTGTTATTATCATTCTCTACCTCTATTTCTACTCCTAAATTTGGTTCTTCCTTTGTTTCATTTGTTTCCAATCTTGATATTGTGTAAATGTTCTTACGGTAGTCATCATTTTCTTTCGCATGATTGGATTCTTCAATATAGGCCTCTTTCATGGGTAATCCTAAAGATATGAATATTCTTTTATTACTATCCGCAAAAGACATTTCTTATTTGCAGGAGTCCACTATGCCATTGGTGCCTACAAACCATCTCAATCCAAGTAGTGCATTAAAGGACTCTCCTTGTTCTTTCATAGCGACAACCACAAAGTTTGTACTACCTGTTTGATGCTCATCAAGTTTACCTCTACTTGTTTCCATGTTCCAATAGCTAACATGCTAGACCCATCTACCAAAGTAATATTGTAGGGTGTTTGAGACAATCTAGGTCTCCCTAGTTGTTCCCAAAGCTTCTTAGTGATCACGTTGATATCCGCTCCCAAGTCTATCATTAAATTTTTGACCTTTTTATGATTAATATGAGCATCCACTAGTAGTGGTTTTGTCTTCCAATGTCTTTCATTTATGCCCAATTGCCTGATTTGATTTCGCAGTATCTTCTCCTTATTCCAATATTTTTGCAAATTGCTTAAATTTCTCCATAAGATTATGTTGTTGCGTTAGTGATGTAAACTATTTGAGTATCGCAACTTCTTCTGTGAAGAATTGATTCTCTTGTATCTGTTTCTCTTGTTCTTGTGTCACAATTTGTTTTGTTTTCTGCACTATGTTATCATGTTGTTTCTTATCCAGAAAGTATATAGCTTCCTCCTCACTTTCTTATATTTCTAATTCAGTAGTGTCATTTCTTCTGGTATTTGTACCCTATTGTTATGTTTGGCATCTTTGTTGTCTTTCCATTGATGTCAAAATAGTGTATCTTCATGGTTGACAAGTGCTCATCATGTTTGGTTATGCAGTGTGCTTAATGTTCATGTTTGGTTCAAGTTGATCACCTTATCTTCTCTTGTTGATGTTCAGATGTTCAGGGTTGATGATCATATTTTATGCTTTGTTGAATTGCTTCAGATGTGTTGAGGATGGTGTTGCCATAGTGAAGGATGGGGTCATTGTTATAGTTCTCATATGTCGTGTCATAGGAGTTGTCTCAGAAGTTGATGGTTTATAGGTTATCATGATGTTGTTATGCTTCAATTTGCTCATTTGATCTCAGGTTATCATGATGTTGTTGTGCTTCAATATGCTCATTTGATTTGAAGTTGGTATGATCAAGAGGATCAAAGGATATAATATGTTTGTAGTTGATGAGAGATACATATTATCAGAAGAAGGTTTTGGTGGAGTTGAGTGAGTTAGTGTATTGCCTTCATTGTTTGATAGAAACCATGCCTCAAATGAGTTACATGTTAATGACCTCTTCATACCATAGTTGCAGGGCAGGTTCTTCAGGGTTTTGGCAAGTTAAAAGATCATGCTTTATCAGAAGGTGGATTGCATTTGAGTGAGGTGTCTTCCATGGCAGAAGTTGTTCAAGTCATGTTTCATGTTTTTCATGTTTTCTTCAATAGCATCACAGTAGTTAAAGCATCAAAGCAAGGTTCAATAGCCTTCAAAGACTTCAAATCCTAGTAGACTCAAAGCATCAAAGGTTTGAAGGTTCAAAACCCTAATTCATCATCAACAAGGTTTATCATTTCTGATGAACATTAAAGCATGAGGTTATCACATTCAAGTCTTGAAGATGTAGGTTATCACGTTTAAAGTTTCCCTGATGAGTTGATGGATCTGCAAAGCTTTAATGGTGTTATGCAGTGGTTTAATGGTGTTTAGGGTTTCTTTTGGTTATGGAACAAAACCCTAAACAAGTTCAAAACACATTATTACTAAGTCTTATTAACCGTCATTCGCTTTATTTCTATTTTTGTGTTGACCAAGTGAGTAGGTAAAAGCAACTTAAGTTATAAACTTAAGTCTTCAACCATCGTTTGTTGACCGGCCCCGACTTCCTAGGGCTACCGGTGGGCACAAGTCATCAAAGTCTTATGAGTGCCAAAGTGAATCGTGCGGTGGAAATCAAAAGGCAGAGTGCCGCAAAATAAAGATCTAAGGGTCGCCTTTTAAAGCTTTTTTGAAGCCCAACGGTCATGGCTGGGTAGTTAAATTTGACGTGCAGAGTCTGTTTATAAGGCAGAGTTTAGTCTTTTTAAGCTTCTTTATGACATAGAGGGCCAGAGAATTTTAGTAAGAGATCAGTATGAAGTTTTTGTTGATTTTGATTTTTGTTTTGAGATGACAGAGAGAATATATGCACGGTAGTATGAGGGTTATTGATTTTATGGAGAATTTAATGGAGTTTAGTGTATTTGAAGATTGAAGATGAATTAGGGTATGAAGATAATTTTCAGTGCAATAGAGAAACATGCAGGTGTGGACGCTTGAGAAGAGGTATATATTGATTATTGCAGAGATTGTTATGTGTACCAGAGCCTAGCTTGATCATGTTATGATTGAAAAGACTTTTGACAAGTAAAAGAAAAGGAGAGATAAGTTTTTGTAAAGAAGTGAATCAGAGTAATCCCCTGAGTTGTTTTGATTTATATCCAAGGTGATTGTACAAGTTAGTGAGACTTTATTTTTTACGGTGAGGCATTCATTAGCTAGTGAGGCTATGTAATTGATAATTTCCATGATTAAGCCAGTGAGGTAGTTTTGAGTGGTTTTTCATCCCTATGAGGGTTTTCCACTCATGAAACCTATTGTGTTATGGTCTTAATTTCCATGTGATTCATTTGTCCTTCATATTTGAACATTCAGTATTTGATTCCTTCTTTTTGAAAAAGTTTATTGTCAAGTTTGATTCCTTCACTTTATCTTTTCAAGTTTGATAAAAAGTGAATATCTTGTTTTATATACAACACTGATTCACCCCCCCTCCTCTCAGTGTTGATTCTACTCCAACAAGTGGTATCAGAGCCACGTTCCCTTTAAAAGCCCAACAATCTTGGGCAGGTCCTATAAGTGGAGTACTAGTCATGGCAAGTCAAGAAGGATTTTCTACATTCAAAGCACCTTTATTTGATGGGTCTAATTATGCTTTCTGGAAATTCAAGATGCAGTCATATTTGTCTTCCTTGGGGTATGATGTTTGGGCTGCTATAGAAACTAAGTATAAAGCAACAAGTCCTCCCTCAACTGCTGATGAGAAGAAGGTCTATGACAATAATTCTAAGGCCAAAAATGCAATCTGGTGTGGTTTGTCCAATGAGATACTTGTCAAAATTATGGATTGTAAATCAGCCAAGGCTATTTGGGATAAGTTGTCCAATATCTATCAGGGAGATGAAAAAATTAAAGAAGCAAAGTTACAATCTTACAGAGCTAAATTTGAAAGTCTCAAACTAAATGATGAAAAGGTGGCTAATTATCTTCTAAGGGTTCAAGAGGTTGTTAATGCTATTAGAGGTTTGGGTGATACCTTAGAAGAAAAGGTAGTTGTAACCAAGGTTTTAAGGACTCTAACTCCTAAATATGAGTCCAAGGTTTCTACAGTAGAAGAGAGAGACTTGAGCAAAGTGACTTTTGATGAACTTCATGGTACATTTATTGCTTTTGAGATGAGGGTTTGTAATGAAACTCCATCAAGTAAAGAAGCTGCATTTAAATCAGTCAAAAAGGAGAAAGAGATAAAGTCTGATTCAGAAGAGGCAAATGATGATCAGGAATCTTCCTTTGTCAGCAGATTGAAAAAGGGGTCGGCAGGAAAGTATAAAGGTAAACTTTCATTCAAATGTTTTGGTTGTGCAAGAATAGGACACTATGCTGCTAAATGTCCTTATAAAGATCTAGATAGTGATGAAGAAGAAAATAAGAAACAATTCAATCCTAAAAATAAAAGTAATTTCAAAAAGAAGAAGAGTTTGTTTATAAAAGATGCTGATATAACTGATAGTGGTTCAGAGGAGTCACTTGAGGAAGGTGCAGAGACCTTATTCATGGCTGACATAAATGAAAATCAGAATAATAAAGGTGAAGATCAATATGAAAATGATGAAGCAGTGGTTGATCTTGAAGGTGAGTTGAAGTGTGCTCTTGGAGAGGTTAAGAAGCTAAAAAAGGAAGCAATTGCTCAAAGAAATCAATTTCAAAAGGACAATGAAATTATGATCAACAAAGTCACTGATTATGAGAAACAAATTACAGACCTAAAACTGTGTCTTGAGGAGAGTAAAAGAGTTGTTGATGTTACAAGCAAGGAGTTAGATGCCAAAGTCAAAGAGTTTCATACTCTAGAAGCTGAAATTGTAGTCTTAAGAAGAAGACTTGATACTTGTAGCAGCAGTGAAAAACTTGAAGATCTCTTAGAAAAACAAAAAGGCTTCAAAGACAAAACTGGTCTAGGGTTTGAAGAAGGACAATGCTCTTACACCAAGAATCTTCAACATGTTGATATCAATAACAAAAGTATCATGAAAGTAGCAAACTTCAATGGGAGTGATTCTTTCAAGTATAATCTGCATTTTCTTGGTTATTGTTTTAATTGCAACAAGTATGGACACAAAGCAAATGAGTGTAGATTTGATTCTAGAAAAAGAGAAAAAATTTTGAGAATGAATCATTTTGAGTTCTTAAGAAGGCTAAGATGTTTCAATTGCAATAACTTTAGGCACATAGCCAAGTTTTGATAGGCCTAATCTAAATGTGCAGCAAACTAGGATGAATGCTCTTTTCAAAATGCCTTCTTCAAGTGCTGATAAGAAAATACTTGTTTGGAAACCTAAGATAATGAGTAAGAATGTTGAAGCTATGATTGTTCAAACTGCCTTTCATGGTAAAAAGAAATAACAGTGGGTTATAGACAGTGGCTGTTCTAACCATATGACAAGAGATAAAAGCAAATTTATCAAGCAGAAGGTTTCAGTCCTGTTTGGTAACAATGTTTGCATTTTGATCAAAGGAAAAGGTACTATTCTTTTAGATGATGAGACTCCATTACATGATGTATATTATGTTGAAGGCTTAAAACATAATCTATTGAGTGTCAGTCAAATTTGTGATAATGGATTCAATGTTGTTTTTAATGCTCATGGTTGTGAAATCAAAAAGAAATCAGGAAAAGTTGTTGCAGCAGGGTTAAGAACAAGTGGAAACATCTATAATCTTCATGAGACTGAAAATAGAAGTGCAAATGGACATATTTGCTTCATGGGTCAAGTTGAAGAAAGTTGGCTATGGCACAGGAGACTTGGTCATGTAAATTTTGATAACCTTGAAAGGATCAGCAAAAATAAGAATGTAAGGAATATGCCTCACATCTCCAAGCCAAACAACACTACTTGTAAAGAATGCCAATTTGTTAAGCAAACTAAGGTTAGTTTTAAATCCAAAGAATATTCTTCTTCTAAGCCTTTACAACTTGTTCATTCAGATTTGTGTGGTCCTACAAGGACTAAAGCATTGAGTGGTGAAAGATATTTTATGCTCTTTATTGATGACTTTTCTAGAATGACCTGGGTGACCTTTTTGAAGCATAAATCAGAATCCTTTGACAGATTCAGGATTTTTAAGAAGATGGTTGAAAAGGAATCAGATTTCAAGCTCAAATGTCTAAGGTCAGATAAGGGTGGAGAATATACATCCAAGGAGTTTGAAGAATATTGTGAGAAATATGGGATCAAAAGACAATTTTCAGCTCCTAGAACTCCACAACAGAATGGAGTAGCTGAAAGGAAGAATAGGACTGTGAAGGAGATGGCAAGGACATTACTTCATGATGCAAATCTGCCCAATACTTATTGGAAGGAAGTTGTCCATACTACAGTATACACTCTAAATAGAGTACAATTGCGGGTAAAATCTAACCATACTCCTTATGAATCACGGTATGGTAGGTCAGCAAATGTTGGCTACTTTAAAATTTTTAGTAGTAAAAGTTGTTCATTAAGAGAGATGATGATAATTTGGGAAGTTTTGAGTCTAGGAGTGATGAGGGCATATTTCTAGGCTATTCTACACATAGTAAAGCCTACAAATGTTTCAACAAGAGACTCAAAAAGATGATAGAAAGTACTAATGTAAAGGTGGATGAGAGTTTACAGCCATGTGTGTAGCTGATTCAAAACAAAGAAGAAGGACATCATTCAGAAAAAGAAGAGGAAGTTCAAGTGGAAGAAGAAACTCCTGAAAAGCCTATTGAAACTAAAGGCAAAAGTCCTTCAAATACATTGCAAAGAGATCATCCACAAAAGTTGATTATTGGAGATAAAGATATTGGTGTGTTAACAAGGAGAAGACTTGCTGCTACAAGTAATCAAGCACACGTATGTTTGATATCAGAAATGGAGCCAAAAACCTATGTGGAGGCTAGCAAGGATGAAGCTTGGATTAAAGCTATGGAAGAGAAATTGAATCAAATAGAGAAGAACAAGATATGGGAGCTTGTTCCTAGACCTGAAGGTAAAAATGTTATTGGTGCAAAATGGGTTTTTAGAAACAAACTTGATGATAAGGGCAAGGTTGTTAGAAATAAAGCTAGATTGGTTTGTAAAGGTTACTCTCAAATTGAGGGGATTGATTTTGATGAAACTTTTGCACCTATGGCTAGACTAGAAGCAATAAGAATGTTCTTAGCTTTTTCAATTTATAAAAATTTAAAGGTGTTCCAAATGGATGTCAATTCAGCCTTTCTAAATGGTGATCTTGAGGAGGAGGTTTACATGGAACAGCCTGAGGGTTTTGAATGTAAAGACAAATCAGATTATGTATACAAGTTGAAAAAGGCCTTGTATGGCTTGAAACAAGCCCCAAGAGCATGGTACTACAAGTTGGATGAGTACTTGCAAGAGAAAGGATTTACTAAAGGGGATGTGGACAGCAATTTGTACTATATTACCAAAGGTGAGGATATTTTGGTTGTAGTGGTTTATATTGATGACATTATTTTTGGAAGCAATAATGATAACATGTGTCATTCTTTTCCTGATATCATGAAGTCAGAGTTTGAAATGTCTATGTTGGGAGAATTGTCTTTCTTCCTTAGTTTACAAGTTTCTCAACTTGAAAAGGGGATTTTCATCTCACAAGTCAAGTATGCCAAAGAAATGCTTAAGAAATTTCAAATGGATGAATGTAAACTAGTTGGTACTCCTATGGAAATAGGGTACAAACTAAGTAAAAATGATGATTCACCTAAGGTAGAACAGTCTTTATATAGATCCATGATTGGTAGCCTCCTATATCTAACTACTTCTAGGCCTAATATCATGCAGGCAGTTTGCTTAGTGGCAAGATTTCAAGCATGTCCTAAATAGTCTCATTTAAATGTTGTTAAGAGGATTTTTAGATACCTTAAAGGCACTCTTGATTTTGGATTGTGGTATCCTAGACACAATGATTTCACTCTTCCTGCATATACAGATGTTGATTGGGTAGGTTGTCCTGATGACAGAAAGAGTACAAGTGAAGCAGCCTTCTTTCTTGGTGATAGACTAGTGGCTTAGCATAGTAAGAAGCAAGATTGTGTCTCTTTATCTACTGCTAAAGCTGAATATGTTGCAACATATTCATGTTGTACTCAAGTTCTTTGGATGGTTTAGTCACTTCAAGACATTAAAGTGGAGGTTTCTAAGCCTGTACCTATTCTTTGTGATAATACAAGTTCCATTAAAATATGTCCAAGAATCCAATCATGCATTCTAGGACCAAACATATTGCCATTAGATATCATTTTCTAAGAGAAAAAGTCCTTGCAAATGATGTGGTGTTGGATTATGTTCATACCTCTAATCAAATTGTTGATATCTTTACAAAACCATTGCCTAAAGAAGTGTTTGAATCCCTGAGACAAAGGCTTGGGGTTTTATCACTTTCCTCTCTTCAATGAGTTTATCATGATATTGGATTCAGGGGGAGAAATTGTATGTTTCTTTCTGCAATCCTGAAATCCAATCAAATTTTTGTTTTTGGTTTTTGTATATATAGTTTTGAGCAAATTCAATGTAGTATAGTGTTGCTAAGAATATGAAGTGCATGGTAGTTTTGATAAGTTGTAGGGTAGCATGTTGATGTTTGGAATAGCAGGAGTAGCAAGGGTTTTGTGACAGTTTGGTGCAATGCAGTCCACATCCTATAGTTGACAGAGACAGCAGTATGTTGCAGACTTCTGAATCTCTGATGATCTTTGATGTGTGTTTGTGCAGTATGTATCAGACTTGATTGTGTAGTAAGGGTGACATGTTTGTAGCATGGTTCTTAATGTAGTTGCAATTGCTAAGGCTGGACAATGGAAGTTGTATAGTGCAGTTTCTTGTTGATGCTTGTAGGACAGTGAGACAGTTTTTTTTGTTAAAGACAGTATATGTATTGTTCATTCCTACTTGTGTGTGATAGAAAGGGAGTAAGTTGAAAACATGTTCTAAATCTCATGAGACAGGGGGAGTATACTGTCAGCAGACATAGGTCAGTGAATGTTTTGTCATTCTTTCTTTGACTGTTGCTCTCAATTTATGATTGTATTGAAGGGTAGTCTTTGCCATTGATTGCCAAAAGGGGGGAGATAAATTGAAAAGATGATTGATTGTTGATGGATTGCTAATGGTTTTCAATGCTAAGTGTTTTGACATCAATGCCAAAGCCAAAGGGGGAGTTTGTTATGTTTGGCATCTTTGTTGTCTTGCCATTGATGTCAAAATAGTGCATCTTCATGGTTGACAAGTGCTCATCATGTTTGGTTATGTAGTGTGCTTAATGTTCATGCTTGGTTCAAGTTGATCACCTTATCTTCTCTTGTTGATGTTCAGATGTTCAGGGTTGATGATCATATTTTATGCTTTGTTGAATTGCTTCATATGTGTTGAGGATGGTGTTGATATAGTGAAGGATAGGGTCATTGTTATAGTTCTCATATGTTGTGTCGCAAGTGTTGTCTTAGAATTTGATGGTTTACAGGTTATCATGATGTTGTTGTGCTTCAATATGCTCATTTGATCTCAGGTTATCATGTTGAGGTTATCATGATGTTGTTGTGCTTCAATATGCTCATCTAATTTGAAGTTGGTATGATCAAGAGGATCAAAGGATATAATATGTTTGCAGTTGATGAGAGATACACATTATCAGAAGAAGGTTTTGGTGGATTTGAGTGAGTTAGTGCATTACCTTCATTGTTTGACAGAGACCATGCCTCAAATGAGTTTCATGTTAATGACCTCTTCATACCATAGTTGCAAAGCAGGTTCTTCAAGGTTTTGGCAAGTTGAAAGATCGTGCTTTATCAAAATGTGGATTGCATTTGAGTGAGGTGTCTTCCATGGTAGAAGTTGTTCAACTCATGTTTCATGTTTTTCATGTTTGCTTCAATAGCATCACAGTAGTTAAAGCATCAAAGCAAGGTTCAATAGCCTTCAAAGACTTCAAATCCTAGTAGACTCAAAGCATCAAAGGTTTGAAGGTTCAAAACCCTAATTCATCATCAACAAGGTTTATCATTTCTAATGAACATTAAACCATGAGGTTATCACATTCAAGTCTTGAAGATGTAGCTTATCACATTTAAAGTTTCCTTGATGAGCTGATGGATCTACAAAGCTTTAATGGTGTTATGCAATGGTTTAATGGTGTTTAGGGTTTCTTTTGGTTAGGGAACAAAACCCTCAACGAGTTCAAAACACATTATGACTAAGTCTTATTAATCGTCATTTGCTTTATTTCTATTTTTGTGTTGACCAAGTGAGTAGGTAAAAGCAACTTAAGTTATAAACTTAAGTCTTCAACCATCGTTTGTTGACCAGCCCCGACTTCCTAGGGCTACCAGTGGGCACAAGTCATCAAAGTCTTATGAGCACCAAAGTGAATCATGCGATGGAAATCAAATGGCAGAGTGACATGAAATAAAGATCTAAGGGTCACCTTTTAAAGCTTTTTTGAAGCCCAACGGTCATGGCTGGGCAATTAAATTTGACGTGCAGAGTCTATTTATAAGGCAGAGTTTAGTCTTTTTAAGCTTCTTTATGACACAAAGGGGCAGAGAATTTTGGTAAGAGATTAGTATGAAGTTTTTGTTGATTTTGATTATTGTTTTGAGATGACAGAGAGAATATCTGCATGGTAGTATGAGGGTTATTGATTTTATGAAGAATGTAATGGAGTTTAGTGTATTTGAAGATTGGAGATGAATTAGGGTATGAAGGTAATTTTCAGTGCAATAGAGAAACATGTAGGTGTGGATGCTTAAGAAGAGGTATATATTGATTATTGTAGATATTGTTATGTGTACCAGAGCCTAGCTTGATCGTGTTATGATTGAAAAGAATTTTGACAAGTAAAAGAAAAGGAGAGATAAGTTTTTGTAAAGAAGTGAATTAGGGTAATCCCCTGAGTTGTTTGGATTTATATCCAAGGTGATTGTACAAGTCAGTGAGACTTTCTTTTTTCCAGTGAGGCATTCATCAACCATGTTAGTGCCTGAATTGACTGACAGTTTTTGAGCAATTTTCATGCAGGCACCTTCCTTAAAAATGTTCTAAGTGCTGGACCTCCTCAGCATTTTTCAGCTGCAGCATCATATTTTCCTGAGGAGGAGGTCATCATCATCATGTTTTCTTCGATGGTGGTCAGCATCATCCCGATCCTGCTGAAGAGCTACAGTGTGCCCTGATTTTCTTGCGGGGGGTGATTTTTCAAATATCTGGTGATCTTCCAATTATCACCCTGCCCTTATATGATGATGATGTCACCCCGATCTTCCGAAAGGGGTCATTTTCTAAGTTGTTCGACCCGACCTGTTTTTTCTTAAGGGTCGTCATCATCATCATCATCATTTTCCTAGACATCACCCTGATGTTGCTTGCGAGGGTCATCATATTTTCTGCCTGCATGATCTTTCGCTGGGGTGATATTTTAACATCGGGTGATCTTTGTTAAGATCATCCTGATGATGTTGCTGTAAAGTTCTAAGTGCGACCCGATATTCATCGTGGTCATCATATTTTGAACGTCAGGATGATCTTAGTCAATATCATCCTGATGTTGTTGTATCACTTCATGTTCGTTGTTTTATCATCCTGATGATGCTGACGTCATTCTTATGTCAGGGTGATATCTATTTCTCTGCCTATCTGCATCATGATATTTCCGAAGGAGGGGGTGATATTTTCATATTTGAATATCACCCGGATGTATGTTTGTTCCAGCATCATGATGATGCTGATATCAGGGAGATATCCGCCTGTCAGCTTCGTGCATTATCTAGTGGGGGGTGATCTTTTCAAATATCTGGCATATTCATCTATCACCCCGATCTTATAGTGGAGCTACAGTGTAGCATGATATTTGTGCATCAGGATGATATTTCCAAATATCCGGTTATCTTCCAAATATCATCCTGATGTCGATATGATGATGATGTCATCCGGATATGAGGAGGTGCGCAGTAGGCAGATATGCTGATGACGTCAGCAGGATATGACGGTGACGTCATCAGGATGTTCATCAGCCAGACATTTGGTATCGGCTAAGCAAAAGGATCTTCCTCCGATGCATCAGGTTGTGCCGATGAAGGCGATTATCATGTAGGTGATATTGCGATTATGATGCTGACGTCAGGGTGATATTTCAAGCAACAGGATATCATGCTGTTGGAGGATGATGATGAAGGCTTATACTAGTGTCATCGGGAGCAAAAGCACCGACATCATATATGCTCGTGGCCTAGTATATAAAGTGTTGAAAAGGCCGCCGCGGGGTGCATGTGGGATAATTGATATCCTGCATATTTTCAAATATCACAATGAGGTATTTTGGCGGGAAATGGTTGCGATCGACTGTTTGACGTTTTCCCGAGGCCGCGGGTTGGTGCGCCATTAATGGCGAAGGTTGCTGAGGTATGAACGGATCTGGTACCCGATTGAAGGTGTACATCAACGGACAGTAGCGCAGGGCTCGAGGTTTCTTCCTGTCTCCTCCCCTACCTACTGCATTCATGTTTGGGTGCCAATCTGGTAATGCGTTGAGCGCCATTTTTCTGATACTGTGTATCTGGCGAGATTTTTGGTCAACCATGTAATTAATTGCTGTGGTACACTACCTGGCTGTTATAAGCAGGAAGTGTTACTCATTTTTGGTTGTTGAAAACTAGACATTTTGGCTCTGTAATAAGATACAACTGGTTTTGGTTGCTCTGTGCAGCAAAACTTGTGAGTTTATGTATCTCCTGTTGTACGATTTGGCATGAATCCACTGATTTCATGGTTAATCTTATATGAATAATGTTGTGTTTGCATGTGTTATGCTGATTCTGTCTCCAGTTTTGCATGTATCTTTCTTACTGCAATAGGGATGCCATAAGTATAGACAGCTTAACACTCTTTATTGGGAGATATCTGTAAGGCAGATATCATGTGTATCCCCCTGAAATCCAGTTTTAGCTATTCATGCTGATCATTCACAGGTGTATGTCTACCGACTCCAAGCCCTAGATAGGCACCAATCTAGCTCTGTGTTGAGGTTATACACCATGTCCAGCTTTGCATCCAAAATTCAAATCAAACCATCTCTTCCTTCCATCTGTTAGTTGTAGGATTAGAAGTAGGAAACCCCTGCATGCTCTCATACCTAACTAGACATATATGTCCAAGAACGTTGCCCACCTTGTGATCTATTATACAGATCTTGGTCCATACATGAGAGTATTCTGCCTGTTATTGTCAAGTTAGATCTTTCTATCTTTGAGCTAGTCAAGGTTACATCTTGAGTTATAGGGATACCCCCCTTGGTGCGGCAAAACCAGAAGTGAAGGGGAGGAGCTCACGCAACCTCCTGTATTAGTTGGCTGAATCTGCTTGTGCATTAGAAGTGGCAAACCCTAATGCTGATTCAGAAGAAAAGTCAACAAGCCAATGAGGCTATGTAATTGATAATTTCCATGATTAAGCAAGTGAGGCATTTTTGAGTGGTTTTTCATCCCTATGAGGGTTTTCCACTCGTGAAACCTATTGTGTTATGGTCTCAATTTCTATGTGATTCATTTGTCCTTCATGTTTGAACATTTAGTATTTGATTCCTTCTTTTTGAAAAAGTTTATGTCAAGTTTGATTCCTTCACTTTATCTTTTCAAGTTTGATAAAAAGTGAATATGTTGTTTTAGATACAACACTGATTCACCCCCCCTCTCAGTGTTGATTGTACTCCAACACCTGTCTTGTGACTACTGTCACTTTTTCTTTTCCTTTATTTTTATCCATTTTATTTTTTCCATCATTAACTCTTTTTCTTTGGTCTTCTTCTTCTGATGAAGATATGTCTGTGTTTCCATCCTTATCTCTCTGACAGGTCCTTAGGACTTGCCCTTCTTCTTTAGGGACCCTCCATATTACTCTTGCCCCTTTTTTGTCCAAGTCATCACCTTTTGTTTGTTGCAGTACATTTTGAAAGTATTGTTGTACTTTATCACATGTAAATAGGTCATGCTTTCTATTTTTGCAGAATGTGCATTGTCTTCTTCTTTCTCCCCAACACTCATTAGCAAAATACCCCGGTTTGTCGCATTTATAGCAAGTAGCTTCATCTCTCCTTCTACCTCTACCTCGGCCTCGTCCTCCTCTATAACCTCCAAATTGGCCTCTATCATCATTACTATAGTTATTTGCATATGGTGCATTTTGGTTTGTGTTCTGGATAGTGTTCATGTTTCTTTGGTTTTTCCATGAAGGTTGCTTATAACCTTGATCCTGAAGATATAATGGTCTTTCTGCTAGGCCTTTTACATATGCCATGGTATTATTTTGTGCTTTGTTCTTGTGATTTGCATTATACCATGAGTCACTTTCATCTTCATCCTCTCTTACCCTAAATAGTTGTGATGGACAATCCGGTGTTTCATGATCATCCCATTCTCCACATAATCCGCAATAGATTGTATTGTTCTTTGTAGGGAGTGGTTTGATATCCACATTCATTGTGGTGGCTTGTCTTTCTTCTTTTATTTTCAGACATTCATTCTTGATGTGTCCTTCCTTTGTGGAATAAGAACACCATATATTCGGACTTCCTTCTTCCTGTTTACCAAAATCTCATGTTTAAGTTTCAACTACTCCAATTCCAACCTTAATCTTTCTAATTCCATGTTTTCCTTGTTTTTATCTTGTTTGCACCATGTTTGTGCCTCAATCCGACAGGATAATTTGACAACTTCTGCATATGTTTCAAATATTCTACTATCCAAAGATACTCTGACATCTGAGCTTATCCTGGATGTAAACCATTCAATCTTCTACCTCTCAGTCAATGGCTCTTCTACTTTGCGGAATGTTTCCTTAAATCTTTTGTCAAATTCCTTCATAGTTTCTCCATCCCTCTGTATTAATTCTCTCATTTTATTTACCCCTTCAATAGGTATTTCTAGAGTTTCAAAATTCTCCAAGAATTCCTTCTTCACTTCATCCCATGTTTTTTCATGTTTAAGACATGCCTTTCTGTACCATTTTAAAGCAACATTCTGCAATGTCCCAATAAAGTTAAATAGTTTAGTGTCATCCTAACAAAAACATGTTATGTGGCTTCAGTTGTATCCTTTTCAAATACTGGTAATTTAATTATAGCCTCCATCTTTCCTTTATTTTGTTTTTCCAGACCCTCTGGTGTTTTGTGATGGTGTTCTTTCTGATTTTTCTTCTCCTTAAGCTTTGGCCTCTATATTAGGGTTTTATGTCCTTTTCCTTTATCTCTCTGCAATTGGATATCAAAATACTCTTTTCCCAAAATTTCCTCAAAATCTTTCTTAATCTCTTCTTCTCTTTCTTTCTCACTGTCAACTTGATCTTTTCTTAAAATTATTTTTGCTTACAAGGCACCCGGGGTGACTCCTGGTCGAGGGGGTGTGTCTCTTCAAATTGCCTTTTCATTCTCAGGGATATTTTTTCATTTGTAAATGACATTGTGTTTTCAGTAGGTGACTTTTCATTGTTTTGTCTTATACTTCCGAAACTAATCTCTTTATATACCTCATCTTCTCTAATCTTCATTATACTTTGATTAACCAAGTGTTCTAGGTAATCCACATCCAAATTCAAGGGCTGGAGGTTCCATATAGGATTTAGTAATTATTCCCATTGTTTGTCAACTCTAATTTGAATGTTAGCAAAGTTAGGTTGAAATTCTAGGGTTTTATATATTTTTGGTAGGGTTAGGGTTTGGTTATGTTTTTCCCTCCACATACTTCTTAACTAGTCATATGCATCAATTCTTCCTCCTATACTTTTTAGAAGTTTTGTAGCCCTGTTAATATGCATTGTAATAGGCTCAGGATTCTCTAGATCTATTTGTATTAAGTTTGTGGTAGCCTCTATGATTGTTTCATCCATCCTTTCTTGTCCCTTTATGCTTTCCTCTCCGGCAACACCCACCTTGGTGCGCTCAGTAGCACCCTCATTGGCATGCTCATCCAACTTATTATTTTCTTTCATAATTTCTCTTGCATGTTTTCTACTTGCTTCTCTTGCCTTCTCCATCCTTCTACCTTTCTTATCATTCTTGGGTGTATTTTGTCTCTCCTCTCTGCTTATCTCCATTCTGATTAGTATAGTTTCACTAATTTCCCTTCATATTTTGTTATCCCCTTTTGTCATGGATGTTTTTGATTTGGTATCATATGAATCCTTATGTATCCCATGGTTGGATCATTTTGAAGAGTTACATCTTTTCAAATATCTTTTCAAATCCCTCTCCTATTCCATTTGTCATCCCCTTAAGTGTCTGCCCCCTTTTCACAAGGGTAGGAACTTAAGAGAATTCAAAACCTTCTGTAGATCATAAAAAATTTCTTGTCACTCTAGTTTCCTTACTTTGTGCTACTCCGCACTTTTCCTTTTTACTGTTTATCCTCTTTTTTTCTTCACTATCCTTTTCTAGGGTCCTAGCAATGGAACCAAATGTTGGCAAGAAATGAGAGGGAAACCAGTCCGGAGATCTGGTCCTCAGTCAAGTCTCTAAAGTCTAGTTTATACCCCAGTCAGACAATGAGAGAAACATAGATAAACATTAAGGAAATATGTTATGCCGTACAACCTAAGTGAAGTAAAACATTCATAAGACACACATATATCATAACCCTTATATCTCCTTTATATATATTTCTCATTAAATGGTACATACATGTTCATACCGGCAAGTCTGAGTCTATGCCTTATACATATCTATCTCATACTCTCTTACTCACTCTTACACTCTTCCTTTACATTGTTTACATGTATCACCTATTTATCTACATAGAGGTGTGTCTTTTCCCAAAATACCTCTTTATATGTCGACTCTATCCTCTGCATACCCTTTGCGGCAACCTACGATAGGTTCTGCTAAGTGCCTCATGCTCTGCCAACAACACCATTGACCCCCACACATATGATGGTTCACATTTGTGTTGCTTAAACACAGACGAGGCTAATCCTATACTTACAGAGGTGCATGACGGTATCCACAAAATCCTTCCTAGTGACATTATGCTTACCAACCAACTTCCTCGACCGAGTTACACATGGGCCTATCCACGTTTTGACCACCATGATGATCCCAATCCACTCGCTCCTTCACATGGAAAATACTTGGATGATCCACCTGATGACCTACATCATACAAGGCTCCATACTTAGCTTGTCAAGTATCCCAATTGTAAAATTTAAAAAATAAAAAATAGTAACTTGAGAAATAATTCATCCTATGGTGAAAACCACTTTCATGGCGCCTTGGATAAGAACCATGGTGAAAACCTGCATGCAGATGCCCTATGTAGTAGCCAGATCTTGTTATCCTTTAGGTCACTAGTCCATTTCTTCTATTCTTCCATCCTAGTCACACGTCTTAGTCCTCCATCCCATCCATTTCATGTCTCCATCATTCCATTCCCCGATCCAATATAGCTTTATACCCTTCCATCCCATCCATCTCATGTTTCCACCATTGTCTTGCAATTGGGGGCAAGTGGATTGTCCTTTGCTTTCGATATCAGTTCCTTTGGAAGTATATTCCTTATCTCGAGTGCATCTTTTTGCCTTCCTTATTTTTTGGGACTTCATGCACTTGTATGTTCGATGTCCTTCCACATATGATGATAATCATGTATTCTATCTTAGACATGTGGTATCCATTTTTCCACCCAAACCCCATCCACCTATACCATCCTCATATTTATCAAAATCCCAAAAAAATCAAATAATGTCAAAAACACAAAAAAAATCAAAACATACAAAAATCCAAGCAATAAATCATATGCAAGTCAAGTTTTAATCCATTTTCACCCATAATAAATGACCACCTGCTAGATTTAACACTCACGCAACACACACCACACATCAAAACATCGATCTTTAACGCAAATCACAAGTAAGACCACTTTTGAGACACCATACTTGAAAGTCCCCATTGCCTAATCCTCTATATTTTTCATCCTAATTCATGTCTCCAATAGGATATATCTTTCCTACATCCGGCATAATCCAATTTTATCACATTTTGGAATGAGAAACATGGTTGAATGATTTGTTTTATCTGTTGGTCTTTCTTGTTGATTTATTTTTATCTCATATTGCTTATTCAAAGCCACCTAGATCTTTCTATATCTTGGTGTGTTAAGACTAGCATAGAATGAGGCATGGTCATTGATTTTCGTGTGCCATGTTTGTTGGATGTTCTTATTACTCCAGCTAATATCAATCTTGTGTGTGTTGGAATAGCTTTTTGCATACCAGTTCTCCTTTGCATCTAAGGTTAATTCAATACCTTTTGTGCACTAGGACTTTATCATGCTCTAAGTTTCTTCCTCACATATCTCTGCCAAGGTTCTATTATGTTGGGTATGTATGACATCCTTTTGTTTGCAGAGTCAAGTCCATGCACAGGATATATCACCTTGGTTCCTTATACCATGGTGCATAATATCCATTTGTTGTATTAAAATAAGGATTGCTCTTTACATATTTAGCATAACCAAAATCATCTTTATCTATTACATGCCTATCATTCATATCAATTTTTGAAAATTCCTCCCCCTCTAATATATTCTTTCACAATCATACTATCCATTTCATCATCATATCATATCATCTACCAATCACCCCTACTTCATTTCCTTTCATTTTATCCTCTAATTTCTTTCATCCATTAGTCACTTGTCATCTTCTATCATCATCTCAATTTCATCCATTTCGAGAGCATACCCATGTTCTTCCAACCCATCTATCCTCTCGAGGGGGCATTAGCTCTACCATCATCTCTCCTTGTTACTATCACTTCAACTAACTGGGGCATCATCATATCTAATCCAATCATTTCTCTCCAATCATATTCTTCTAAACCAAAGTCTTATATTCAACTTAACACTATGTTTTAAACTTCTTTGAAATGATGTTACTTCGCAACACCACCTCAAAGAGGGGCAAAATGTAGACACTTAAAAATGGCTAACACATTCTTCATATCACCTCCTCACCATATCTTATATCATTTAATAATAAATCACTTCATTCTTCTATATTAAATAAATAATTCTTAATTATTTAATTAACTAACATTTCCTCCACATATTAATTAAATAAACAAATTAATTCCCATTTTCTCTCCATAAATAATTAAAATTAAAATTTTATTTATTTTCCAATATTATCCATGTGCACATAAAATTAAATAATTTATTTATTTAATTTTTCCTCCATAATTTCCTCTCACCATGATTTTCTCTCATCACTCCATCAATCACTCTCAATCAAATCTATTAACAAATCAATCAAATCAATTGACTAGTCAATCAATTTAGGTTTAGTCAACTCACCAATCAAGCTTGGTAACTCCCCTGATTCATGAGAGGACAAGGACACTTGTCACTCTCTCATTCATTCATATTCTCTCAATCGATTTCAACTATTGATCTCTCCAATCATTCCTCGCCATTGATCTTCATTTATGGAAATCTATAAATAAATCCTCTTCTAAGCCATAATGATCCACCTTCATATTACAAGTTTGTGCTGCTAAATCATATTCAAATCTTCCATTATCACATATGCTATGGTTGTGCTAAAGTAATTAAGCAATCCACATAAGATCATATCATTCAAATCAAGGAAGCATAGCTATTGGAGCTTGGTTTTATTCCTTTCCGCTCCCTTGAGGAGAGGAATTGCATTTGAAGGGAAGGTAATTGTATTATTGTGTTGTCTTCATTGTTTGTTCTTCATTTGCACTTTTCTCATCCACAGGCACTACAATTACAGAGCATTAATACTAAACTTAAATATCAGATATTAACCCCACCATGATTCTTAATTCGAACCCCTTAATAAGGCCCCTAAGGAAAAAGATTAAGGGGGGGGGCGGGGGGATTTAAAAACTTTCGAAGCTCATCCCATGAAGAAAGATTAAAGCAATATAATGCAATAATAAGTTATTGATCTATGCCACAATTGGTTAGATAATTCACTATAAAAAATAGTAAATCTTCTACAATGAGTATATTACCTTCTTGAAACACAAACTAATTAAGCATGCCACCTCTAGATGTTTCCCAAGCTTTCAATTAGGGCAATTGCTCTTATTCAAAGCATTGATAACAATAAGTGAGTCCCCTTCTATTAGATTCTACACTCCTTGACAATGCTAACTCCATCCCAACCACTATACCTTTCCATTTTGTTTCATTCTCCGTTTTGTGTCTGGAATATAGAGAAATGCCATGTAGAAAACTTCTTTCTTGCTTAAGAACAACTCCATGCCCAATCAACCTAGAATTCCCGTCTGAAGCCCATCAAAGTTTAGCTTTACAAAGTCCTTGGGACGGGGTTGCCAAACTGCATTTGCATTCCTATCTACTCTCCTATCCTTGCTCCCTTTTTAATAAAAGATTGATGTACTAACCCTTGAATTATTATGCCTTAACCCTTCAAGAGATAAGTTAGCATAGTCATTTAATTAGCTATTTAATTGATTGATTAGTTAGTAGTTTTAAATTATTTCCAAAAAATCGAAAAGAAAGATTAGTTAGTTCACTACAATTAATTAATTAAGTTTTCCATGATTAATTAATAATTGATTATTCCCCTGCTCATGGGGATCTTTGGGTTCATCCACCATCAAATCCAAGGAAAGGGATCAAATGGATGGCTTTGCCTAAGGGGTGGTGCAAACTTAATTCCGATGGGGTGTCCAAAGGCAATCCTAGCATTTTCGAGGTTGGGTGTATATTCAAAGATCATGAGGGACACTTGATTGGTGTTGCATCAAAGAGGCTCAAGCATGGAACAAATAACAAAGCGAAGGCACAAGCACTCCTGTTAGGTTTACAAACATGCATTCAATTTGGAGAGAAAAGAGTGCAAATAGAAGGGGACTTCTTGATCATTGTCAATGTCATTTGTAAGAAAGGGGATCAAAATTGGAAGATCAATAGAATTTTATGCCAAGTTTGGCCATTAACTAATAAATTAGAGGCATTTACTATCAAGCATGTGTATAAGGAAGCAAACTATCTTGCAAATGCATTTGTAAATTTTGGCATTGATATAAACACGGAACAAATTTTAGTTGATAACATTGATAGCTAGAAGCATAGAATGCCAACCTTATTTAATGATGATCCTATACCATTAAGAGTGCAAGCTTCCTACAACGCCAGCGCAAGATGAGACTCAAGAATGCGACATTATTGTTTTCATTTATTCGTGGTTGGGGCTCTGATGAAGAAGGATTATGGCAAGATACGGGAAAAAGATTAGTAAACGAATATTATCTCCCTTTTCATCAAAGACTTCCTTGCAGGCATACCATGGATACCACCATCCATCCGTATAGCAGGAAGAGACAAACTTCATTGGGGAGATTACCAATTTGCGACTCAAGAAAATCTTTGAAGTTAAAGCAGTAATCATGATCCATACTATCCGGATGGTGCATGGTGAGGTGTTTTTATCTGCCACACATAGGTATCATGTAAATACAAACAGTGTTCATGTTTGTTGTTGTTTTATTGGAAGTGGGGGAATCAAAAGATACAGTGAGGTCAGTATCCATGGCTTTGATAAAGCTTCGTTGGCGTATGGGTCTCAATATGGTCTTGGATATTGTTGTTCCTGGGTCGGGCTTTCCTCCTAGAAGTGGTTTATGGATTGTACTTGGTTCTCTTATCGTTGTGTTATGAATTCTCTTTGTTATCTGTGCACACGGATACAATGACACCCAACAGAAACACCAAGTGAAACGGGGCATGACATTCCTCAAATTTGTCGTGGTGTTCATCCTTCTGCGGGGATTGGTTGGGCTTTTCTTGTGGACGACACTTCAAACGATGGTGACAATGAAGTTAGTATACAAAGATAATTGCAAGTATGCTATGACATTCAAATGATACTACAGGTCATAGGAAGTGAATATTGTCATACAAAATACTATACTAGTACAATGTAATAGCTATACTGTCTTAGAGGGTTTTGTTCTTCATTGGAGCAACCCTCTATGTATATTTTACCAAAAATTTTAATGCCCCCAAGGCCAATTTCATTTAGCAAAAAAAAAAAAAAAAATTATTTAATTAATTATATCAAAATTGAGAAAAGTAATCTATTCAATTTGGTTAAATTAATTATTTAATTATTGTTAATTAATTAGAATAATTAGCTTGACTTAAAACAAAACTATCCAAAAAAAACATAGTTGTATACATTTAATTAAAGTAGGATTTATTTCCTTCTACTTCAAACACAAAAAACAACAAAAACATTTACCTTCAATCAACAAAATTGAAACAAACTATATTCATTTTGATAACACAACTCAATGCTTAAACTGAATTGTAATGGCTCTAGGGCAAAATATGAGGAGCGTGGATGGAAGCGGAAACAAGCGCGGAGGAACCCTAACCAGGGTGAGAGTGGACGTGGATCAAACCAGGGCGAGACCAACATAGAAGGAGCCAGCGGAGAAGATGAAGAGGATGAAGGACCAAGAAGCGACGAGGAAGATGGAGATGCACACACAGTTTGGGACCTCCTGTATGAGAAAGATGACGACATTCGCTTATTGGAGCTCTGGTTGGATGCCCACAACTGTGTAGCTTGTGCTCGGTCGAAGTCATTTGGCCAGAGTGTTGTTGGGGAGGGCAATCTCAACAAGGCGCTAAGGAGAGGCTTTCTCTCCTCCCCTCATGGATTTGACGTTAACAGGGAGTCTTCCCCTATTGTTGGTCTTGCCCCTTTTGTTTCGAGGGAGTCTGAAAATGAGGTTCTGGGCCAGAAAGCCCCTGAACCAGGGTGCTCAAGGGTACCTTCTCTTTCCCAAGTGGTTGAAATTTTTTATCCGACTTTGGAGCCCCAAGTCGATGGTTGTTCGGGAGGCCAGTCGTCTACAGGTTATTTGGAAGAAACTACGAGGCTAGGGTTGTCGCCGACCCAAGGAGTTGGGTTCCCTACCCTATCTAAGCCAAGGGACCTTGGCGTACATCCCCTAAACCTTCTTTGCCTAAAAACTCTGGTATTCAAGGTCAAGGTTGGAAGATCTTTATCCCTGATTCAGTGATGGATAGATCCTACTCTTTATGGAATAATGCCCTGGTGGGGAAAATTATGGGAAATAGACCCAATGTTGACAACATCATAAACTGGGTTAAAAGGAAATGGAAATTGAAAGGCTGTGTGGAAATTATGGTGATGAGGTAGAGGTTCTTCCTCTTTTCTTTCTCACTTCTGGAAGATAGTTTGCTGATCCTTGAGGGGGGTCCCTGGTTATTTGGTAGTTCCTCTCTTTTCCTCAAGAATTGGGAGACTGGCTTGGACCTCGAGAAGGATCACATTGATAGTGTTCCAGTTTGGGTCAGACTCCCCTGTTTACCTTTAAAGTATTGGGATGAGGATGTTTGCACTGCTATTGCTAGTTCCTTGGGTAACTTCATTGCTGCAGATGAAGTCACTAAATCTAGGAAACAGTTTTATTTTGCTAGATTTTGTGTTAACGTTGCTGTTGACAAAGCTCTCTCTTCTTTTGTTACTCTTTCTTCAAAGCTTGGTATTTGGAAGCAACATCTTTGTTATGAGGAATCTCAAGGGATGTGCCTCAACTACTATAAAACGGGTCATGCTTCGACTATTTGTAGATCTAGTAAAGGATGGAAGTCCAAGAATAATATTCAGCAGGAACCTCCCCCTCCAACTGAGGAGGCCTCCAATTATTTGGAAATGCATGAGAGGCATGATAGCCCCCTCTTAGACAAAACCTCGGAGGTCGATAAGAGTTGTAAGATGATTGTGGCTCTTCGCAGCTCATCCGCAAACAAGCAAAATATCACAAAAACATCTTTAGGTTGTACTCCTAACGGGGTTCCTAGCGTTCAGGAGCTTGGAAAAGAGAAGACGAGGGCATTGAGGTCTCTCCCCAAAGACAACGAACTATATCTGAGGACAAGGTTGTAGTAGAGAACTCCCTAATGAAATTTGGCTTTAAGCCACCCTGAGTGGAGTCTTTTTCTCTGTTCTTGGGCTCTGTCTCGATCAAGGTCTTCTCTCCCTGTTGTTCGGGGGATTGCTGGCTAGTTGCTGGTTGCTGTTCTTTGGTGTCTATTTTGCTGTTCCTAGAGGCCTAGGGCCCTTCTTTGTTTGTGTTGTTTTTTGGCCTGTCTGGCTGGCTGTTGAAAGGTTTGGGCCCTTTCAAAAACCCATTGGTTCAGTGCTCCGATTAAAAACGATTACCATAATCAAAACAAGCCACAAAGAAACCAACACAAACATTTGAATTTAAATGAACATTTAAACGTCAATGAGCATTACAATGTATCAACTCTTCTAACTCAATCCAGGGAACCATATTTGACTTTGCCACTCATGTCTCTTAAATTAAGGCCAAATTTGTTGAAAGAAATCTTAGAAGAATTAGGAGAGGCTCCACCTGCTCCTCTTGTCCTTGAACAAATTGTGCTCCTCGAAAATATAGAAAAACACCCATTATGAAGCATCAAAACAAACTGCTCTCCTAGAAACTTTCAAACGAGAAAACACCCACCTAAAAACTTTGCTGCACATAAATCGTCAACAATTTAACAACCTCCCCCAAAACATTGAGTTTTACTCCACAAAATACTCCATGCATCACTTTTGTCCGCATTGCAAAAGCCCCTTTACCTATTCTGACAGCCTCTTCTCCTTATCATCCATTTTCTGCTTCCCCAAAAAGAGAAATCCAGCTAACACACCACCATTAGATCAACCCCTGCCACGTCTGCAACAGTTGCCACGTTGATCCAACCAACCTGAACTAGTGTATATGCTCCATTTTAGTGCAAAAAGTTATGGGGACCCCTCAAGCTCTTAAGTTGACTGCCTCCTTCAAATAATGGTTATAAGAAAAATGAAACCTTATAAAAATGAAACCTTAATCTCCATTTTGCATATAAGAAAAATGAAATCCTAATCTCCCAAGCTATTACTTGCTAAAAGTACATCAAGTCACTCCCCTGAATGTTAATTACTCTGCTCCTTGCTTTAACCTTTTATCCACAATTATTTCCTCTTCATATAGAATTATTTCCCTATCATGCACCCTTGAACAGGGTGCTTCTGGCATATATAACGGCACTGGTGCATGCCCCTTTGTGAAAGTTACAAGGCATTCAAAATAATTCACCGTGGATTCAGTGCCAAGCTCAGCACTTGCTTTACTGGAACAATGAATGGTGTCAAAACTTACTTAGTTCTTCACAAAATATTATCGTCTGCTTATCCATCCATGACTCTAGAACAAGAAACACATTTCTCAGTATCCACTTAAAAGTTAATGTCTGTCTTAAGCATCTCCAACTACGGAAAAGGAAGCCTTGCCTGGAACATATCATAAGACATTTGAATTCAAATAATCAAATTTTCATTCTGAAGACAAAAACATTGATATTGGGATCACAAAATAAAATGGTGGGTAATTAGAAGGGATGAGAAAATGAAACGTTTCTTTGCCCTGTATGTCTCCAAGCCAAGTACCTATGAACATGGCAATCAGGTAATTTTTGCATATACGCCCAATACACATTTATACCCATGCCCTCCATTAAACACCCAGACTGGCAGCCAATAATTACCATTGTTGAACGTGAAAAGTTTGCTTGTGATAATAGCCAATAATCATCCTTTTAAATTTTTAAGACTAAAATAGTTTAATTTTCAGCCTCTTAATCCACAATAATATTGATGATCTTCAAGCGGATTTATGCTTTTTGATATCCTCCAGTATTAGAACCAGGATAATAATATGGATCATTAAGAATATGTACAGATTCTTCAATATGTTTATGCACCTCCTTTAAAAGTTCCTTGAGATTGCACGAGTACATGGTGCAATGGTTAGTTTGTTGGTTGTTAAACAAGTGATCCTGTGTTAGAATCCCATGGTGGACATTGGTTGTGTTTGCTATGCTGGCCCTTAGAGCATGATGTGTTGTATTGTAAGAGGTGTTGGCTCCATTAAAAAATTCCCTATAATTAATCAAAAACAAAAAGTGTCCTTGAGACTACAGGGTCGTTTCATCATCGATGCCTTGCAATCGAGAGAGATCTTATCCTGAAAATAATATCGTCAAGCTTATTTTTGAAAGACTTTTACCATTTATATGTCACCATAGGTCTAGATACTGTGGTTATGTTTGCTATGTTTGTCCTTAAAGACAATGTGTTGTATTGTACAGGATGTGGGCCCCATTTTTTTAAAAATCCTCTAATTAATCCAAAGACAAATCCTTGAGATTACACAAGGTTTTCTTCATCATCTATGCCTTACAATCTACATAGATCTTATCCAAAAATAGTATCTTCTTTGCCATATATCATGTCAGGCTTAGTTTTGAACGACTTCTACCATCTGATGTCACTATAGGTCTAGATATTGTATTTTACCTAATTTTGGAAGAATTTTCCTTTATTGAAATCAAAATGAATGATAATCTTTTTACAAAGCAAACTTGTGTTCATAAGAGTTGGCCATCAATCCCTGCTTGACCCTTGAAAAGTAAAATCTAACTATTATAAAATTGATAACAGAGCCATTTGCCAATTTAACGTCACTAAAATGCACATTTCTTAGAATCTTAGATTTCCAGTTACATCGGCCTTCAAAATCTTGATTGCCAGAAACAAGTAGTGCAGATTACAAACTAAGCCCTAGCTACTTGCTGTTTTACAAGCAAGCCTCTTGTACCATACATCAAGTTTAACAAGATTGTCAAAAACCATGCACTTGGGGCCTGACACTATACAAATCCTTGTTAGTACTACTTTAATGAGCTAGATTTATGGGGCTTAAACCTCAAATATAACCAAGTCTTTCAGCTCTCTGTCTCTCCAGATCCTTAACCATTTGCCAGTGATCCATACTCAAGGTTTTCTCCCCAAAACTCAAAGACACCAAACGTGCCATGGTTAGCCATCTGTTAAGCAGAAAACGTCCAAAGCAGAAAATTCAGTTACGTAGAACGCAATATAATTACAGCCCAATAAACACTCCCAAACTAAGAGACAAAAGGGAGATAGAATTGAAATAACTGGATTGAAGATCAAACCTGCCGAAGACCTCAGGGCCAACAGACCTATCTCGTTGCCTAGCTGCTACCATGTCATTTTCGACTACCTGCATAAAAGATCAGTACCCAAGTAAACTTAAATTGCAAAAGCCCATTTCTGATCAAATCAGCCTAAGAACTTAAATAATACTTTGAAAATCAAAAGGCAATGAAATTATACCTGTTGCATAGCTTCCCCAATGGTGTGTTCGAATGACTTCGTTGTGCTCAAGTACAGTCGCCACTGTTGCTTACCAAATCGACTTGCACTCAATGGAGAAGAATCCGAAGTGGGCCTGAAAGGTACCACTATATCTGCCGGAAAAATATTAGACTTACCATCCGAGAGTATAAGAACTTGAATATCAGTTGGCATGTCCATCGTGTAATATTCAAAATCATACCCCACCTGAATAAAAACGTCAACAGAACTGTTAATACTAATAGCCATTGTTAGGATGGACTTCAGCATTTTCTAAACAAGAAAATAGTACCTTTTGCCACTCCAACAAATCCCTGAATATCTGAACATTTTCAACGCCAGTTGAATTTAAAGTCCCCGCTTTCAATTGAGTTTCGTCAATTGTCAAGTGTGTTCCGGAAGCTAGCTGCAAAACCCCAGTTGAAAGCCTACAAAAAAATGTAAAAAACTAGATTAACTACTAGAATCTTATCTTGCAAGAAAAGACAATGTTGTCCTCAAATTTGGCGATAGAAATTATCCTTCCTAGTTTGGCATAGTTTCCTTCAAAAAGGTTAAGGGAGAATGAATAAGAAATCATACTGTCTAACCTGTTTGTTTGGTAGTTTTTCCTTGGTGCAACTGAGGACCCGTTAAGATATTCTATCGTAAGAGGAAGACAGTGAGAACAAGGGACCAGTTCTTTAATTGCCTTATTCAACAGTTCAATAAACCCCATATTTGGTCCCCTTTGAACCTTAGTCAAATTCAACGAGAACTTTCCAAGTGCCACAGGCTCAACTCTAGCATGTATCTGCAGCAATACAGTAGAAGTTCCAAAAAAATATTCAGCGAGAAGCAATCAAGTAACAAAAGTCAGGGTATTGCCTAAAAACCACATTTACACAGGATAAACCAGCATCAAGTGTATGTATGGATGGATATTATAGACATGCATCAAGCATTTCTCAGTCATAATGTACTCCACGCACCCAGAAATATCCAGGCAACTGAGAGTACCAATTCTGTTGTTTAAAATGACTTTAACAACCAACAAATAAAAAGAAATTGTCATGCAATTAGTTTTTCAATAGGACACTCCTAGCCGCCTATACCTCTCACATGGCTGTTCTTTTGCATACCAGTAAAACTTCATCATAGAAGTCAAAGGTCCATATAAGCTTTCATTTGTTAACTAAATTATGCTGGAGTGACCTATACAAGTTCTACCTAATGACATTTAGCTAACATTTTTCCTTTCCCTAACAAAAATAAATCCTTGAATCTTGTGGAAATATAATTGATATTCAAATCCAACTGCATTGTATAATAAGCCATTCACAATTACCTGCACTAATTGAAAATTGATTTGTCCAATATAATATTAAAAAATCCAAGTAAAGAAAGTTCTTATCGGGTACTCAATAAAAAAATGCTGTTATGGAAGATATAAAACTCAGCATACAAATTATTTATTAAAAAAATAAACTGTGATTCATAAAAAATGTACCTTTGAGAGAATGTGTAGCAGGAAATACTGTGCTGCAAGGTCATCCCCTCCGAAGACAGCTTTGAGACCTTGCAACAAGGATTCTCTGAGCTCCTTTATGGGAAATGATCTTAAATGTACCTACATTAAACCTAAATATTCAGCAACCATGCCATCAAACAAGAAAGGAAGATAAGGAAATGTGCACAAATCAATCATAAGACCAGAAACCAATGATGCAATGAAAAACGATTGGTGTGGTCAAAAACAATCAATTGGAGGTCCACAATCATTACAGCTGAGTTCCTCATGGGCTTTTTACAGCATGGTATCAAACAAATCATCAAGTAGCATCAAAATTCCAACAAATAAAAATGACTTCTTTGGTACAACAGATAAAGCAATAGGTTATTAATTATTACCAGAAAGAACTAAAGCTGTTAAAATGGAATGCGAGTGCAAAGTAAGTTCAACCAGAAAACTTGCAAGAATAAACTAAACAACATCAAAGTTATAAACTAAAAAAACCACTACAAATTTTGACAGGGATAAAACCCACAACCTTTTTTTTTCTAATCCCTATAGAATTTAGCTGGACAACAGAGTAAAATAGTTAAAAACAAAATCTTCTCCCCTGAATCCATATAAAATAAACCCATCTCCTTACGGGAATGGGTCTTGGTGTAACTGGTTCCATCCAATATATATAAAAAATATACAAACAGAAATGGCCTAAACCCTTTTTTACATCAACCTTGCATACCTCAGAATTATTAGAAAGAGAAACCAGACTGCTAGTGGAAAGCTTTCGACATACAATGCTGTGGAGCCGAGGAACCTGACAAATGGAGCCAATGAGGATTTTTAAGCATTTAAAAATTACCCATTGCTAAGAGCCAACATATTGCAACATCAATATTTTGCAATCATCCTTAAAACAAAATTAGTAAAACACCATGATTATCGGTAACTAAGAGCCACAAAATCACCAACCTTACTTGCAGGCAAATGACTTAAAACATCCTCATCTACAAATGTACGGGCCATAGCATCTTGATCATTACTTGGGGCTGACAGCTCAGGATCAAATGTGAACACACCAATAAACTCAACAATGTCATTCAGCTTCAAGTCTGCATCCATACCATCATAGATCTGCAAACCATGGTCTTAATCTTATAAGAAAATTCTTATTTTCAATACCATATAGATAATTCTAGCCCATCGGTCTCTAAAAAACCAACTGCATCTATACCATCATAGATCTGCAAACCATGGTCTTACTCTTATAAGCAATTTCTTATTTTCAATACCATAAAGATAAATCTAGGCCATCAATCTCAAGAAAACCAATACTTGTTTCGCTTATTAAGACAACATTTGTCAGAAAAAAACTTGAACTGATTACTCCAAATCTGCGAGCACCGTACCTTAACTAGGCAGGGTAGCAAATTTGTCTGGCCAAGTGGCATGTTGGGATTAAACTCAATTTGATTTGGTTTTCTTTCACAAGTTTCCATTGCAGAGCTGCTGGATGAGCCCTCCTCTTCACGCTGAGTTGAAGGCCAAAAACTTATTCCCCTCATAAAAAGGACTATGCATTGGTTATTTTAACAAGATAAAGAGGTATATCAATTTACCTTTCTCTTCGCTTCATTTGAAACCTCACTTTCAGCACCAATCATCTGCAATCAGAGAAACCAACCATTGGTTATACCTTGTAGAAACCAAGCAATTGGTTCAGTGTCACTTACCACAAGTTAACCACATTTAGAGGTAAATAACTATCTAGTAGACTAGACTGCAGGCTACATATATAGCTAACTTAACTATTTATGATCAGATTTAGGTACAAGAAGCTGTAGATGGTGATAATTCCAGCAAACTCATTACAGTTTGTTTGCCTACATACTCTGGCCTCTATGAAGGGACATAATTTTCTGCCTTAAAATAAGAGAGATTATAATATTTAATACAGGCGTGGACTAAACCATACATCAGTGTCCTCTGTTGAGGCAGATGGCTCACGCTGGCGCTTCTCCCTCTGTTGGGCAGGAATGTCATCAGAACAATCATCGTCCTTGCAAGGAGCATCTCTTACCCATGTGTTCTCTCCAGGAACCTGACACAACCCATTACATGATCAATTCACTGTGTTTGCATATGAATCCTTAATTTTCATTAATATGCTACTCTCTTTTCATTACCAGACAAACAATCGATCATTGTAATGAGAAGATCTCTCTCAATAGACTAATATCCTTAAATCTAAAACTTATAATAATCCAATTCAAAATCTGATCAGTACGAGATAGTACACTGCAAACCACAAATACAGTTTCAATGCCTGTAATACTCACAGGAACACAATACAGAAGGCGGCGATCCCACACCTCCACTTGAGCGTCCGTTGGCATTTGCACAGAGGCCATGTCTGCATACTTATTTGTTCTCCACGTTGAGCCATCCTATAAACACTATATAAAGTTAATGCATAGAACAAAGAAATAAAACACAAAAATAGCACCAATGGTAGAATAAACAAAAGCTGTCAACTCCAATTAGCATCACAAACCTAAGAAGTTTCACAGGCATCTAACTTTTTGACCCTAGCGCCCAGATTTCTAATAAGCACTAGGAAAAATCCAATGAATAAAGATGCAATGCTGATCCAGGTTCAAATCAATCCAATGTATAAAAAACAATCCATATCTCCAGTAATTGGGGCAGCACATGTTTAAACTCTAAAACTACCCCACACCATGCTTAAGGTGGCCCATATCCTCACATAAGTTTTTCCCATAAAAAACATAAGCCCCAGCATTTATAGTTTTCAACTCTAAACCCTTAAAAAAACCATAACTCTGTTAAATGATAAAAACACTAGTCAGAGCTTTCATACAGAATCCCAGATTAAAAATCTGGGGAAGATGATAGTATCCTTTGCGTGCTGTGTGACTTGATCAGACGTCCAACTTGCTGGATAGGCATACCTCACCCGAAGCAGCGGTTACAGAAGAGATTCTCCTAGGTTGTGACAGCTAAGGAAAAGATTACTCAAAACAAAGGCGAACTTACCAAATCCAAAAACAGGAAACCCTAACCCTAAACATCAAAAACCTCACAATATTTACAGCAAAAATGAAATTACCTTGAAAGCTCCAACATAGAACTCAGAATCGAACATATCCTGCACAATTCCTCGGAACCTGACGAGAGAATTAGGTGGAATAGAATCCAACTTTACGAGATTTATCTCAGGAATCTGCATATCAAACCCAGTGGACCTTTTATATTTAACACCAAAACTCACTAACGCGTCAAATTCTTACAACTTGAGCAGACATTTATTTTTCATGATATAACAATTTAGGCTTCATACACTCCATGATGCTTAGAACAACAAGTATTTAGAAACAACTATGTATGGATACAAACAACATCTACACTATGAATGCCTTTCGAAATTAAAATTACCTTTTGGAGGCCTCCATCTTGAAGTGCAAATTTTTGAAAGAGATCTGTGGCTCCCCAGTCTGATCTGTTGAGCTTTGAAGGATCTGCTCCTCCAGAAATTGCTTTTTCAAACATGAATCTAACTGCACCAAGTGGGTTTCTCAGACAATCAAATGCTGGACCTCCCATTGTATGAATTTTTTTCACTTTTTTCTTAAGTAACCAAAATATGCAGGAACTGGTAGATTTTTGACAGAGAATGTGCTCTCAAAACTGTCTTCTACAGAAAAGGGGCGACCCAAAAACCAGTTATTGTAAGTTAATGCTTTTCGCGCCAAAAATATTGGCGCCAAATTGCCTTTCGCGCGCATTTTAGATGGAACGTCACAGATATTTGTTTGTATTAGAACTTCTCTTATTTATCTCGTATTTATTTTTAGTTTATTTGTGTTAATAAATTTTATATTAGTAATTGAACTTATAGGTTTTATACGTTCGTCATAGTTTTTTAATTACAAAATTTAGAGATTATTTTTGTATAGTTAAATCTTCATATGGAAATCATTATAATAATTCCATATTTTTTATAATAAAGCTATGTCAGAATTGTATATGATCTAGATATATGTATTAAATTAATTGAAACCCTTATTCAGTTTATATATGATCTTTTGCAAAAACAGATGCAATTAGCATAAAAATAACTAGAATTAAAATTTGTAATGAAACAACTTGCACATTAAAGAATATAATAGGAAATATGTTGCAAATGCTTATAATAATATGCTACTTCAAGGGGGCAACCTCCCAAAAGTCTCAAATGAATAACACAATTTGCAATATGATGATAATGATTAGCCTCTACCTCCTATATATACCATACTCAAGCCTTGGATAACGCTGACTTAGATACCAACATATATCACCTAGGCCGACCTAAATACCTATATAAGTTTATATTAATGATTATATAACTTAATTAAGAGTTAAGGTAGCCACAGGTTGACTACTCATAACCCTATACCAATATAAGATTAAGGGCATAGCATGCCTCCTCTTCAAAGAAGCATTGTCCTTAATGTTGATCAATTGTGGATGTTTCTGCACAAAATCTTCATCTTCCCACGTGGCATCTTCAATTGCTAAAATCTTCCACTAGATGAGATACTCAGTGATTGTCCTAGTCCTCAACTTCTTTGTGCACGTTTGGAGAATAAACTCGAGATCCAAAATGATTCTTCCTTCTTCATCTAGCTCTGGTAACATAGTCTACATAGGAATCTGTCGACCAATCACCTTCTTCAAACAAAAAAAAATGAAAAACTGGATGTATCTTTGTTGCAGGTGGTAACGCAAGCTTGTAGACTACACTGCCAATCTTCTGCAAAATCTGGTATGGCCCATAATATTTTGGTGACAACTTATTACTCTTTATTTGTTGCTTTAAGGAAATTTGCTTATAGGGTTGTAATCTCAAGAAAACCCAATCACAAACCTCAAAACTCCTTTCACTACAATGTTGGCTTGTCTATTGTTTCATTCTATTTTGTGTCATGGCCAAATTCTCCTTGAGTCCTGAAAGTACTTGGTGTTGATGATTCATGTGATCCTCTACTACCTAAACTCTTGGTGTCACCTTCAACGTTGATGTGATGGATGGAGGATGGTATCCATATAATGTCATGAGTGGGGATATTTTTGAAGAAGTATGGAAGGAAGTGTTGTACCACCATTCTGGTGATGGTAGTCAATCCACCCATTAAGATTGCTTATCTGAAGTGAAACAACATAGACATCCTTCCAAGCACTTATTAATGACCTTTGTTTGCCATTAGATTGAGGATGGTATGAAGAGTTGTGAGCCAATTAAGTACCCAAACAAGAGAATAAATATGTCCAAAAGTTACTAGTAAAGATAGGATCACAATCACTGACAATAACCCTATAGGGTACCATGAAACTTTTGTATATTCTCTATAAATACTTATGCCACTATACTTGTTGTAAAAGGATGGTATAATGCAATAAAATGTACATATTTGGTGAGGCGATCCACAACTCCCATGATGACACTCTTACCTTTGGAATTTGGAAGGCCTACAATGAAGTCCATGGAGACCTCTTCCCACTATTAGTTGGGAAAACTAAGGGCTACAAGAGACTAGATGTCTTAACTGTCTCCTCTTTATTTATTTAACATATCAAACATTCTATCACAAATTTTTTATCATCACCTTTAAGCTCTTCCCAAAAAAATCCTATTTGATTCCGTGATAAGTCTTCAAAAATCTTGAATGACCCCCAATTGAAGAATCATGGAGAGCTCTTCGAAAATCTTGTGTTTGAGGATGGAATTTTTGCATAGGTACAATCTCTCTTTATACCACAAATAGTCTCCCTTCAACAAAACATATATGAACTGCTAGGATTAGTTTGCACTATCGAATGAGATTTCTTGTCGCCACATAATTATGTCACTCTACTTTGGCTTCTTCCACCCAATTTTCTTGTACTATTGAAATGGCACACAACAATACCTCGTCCTTCTCATACTTCATGGATAGTGCATCAACCACTATATTCTCCTTCCCTTTCCTATATATGATCTCAAAGTCATACCCCAACATCTTAGTGACCCATTTTTGTTGCTCTTCTGCTGATAATCGTTGCTCCAAAAAATATTTGAGGCTATCATGATACATCTTGACTTTGAAGTGTCTACCCATCATATATGGCCTCCACTATTTCACTACACGAAGAATAGCTAGTATTTCCTTCTCATAAATGGGCTTGAGTTGACTCTTACCCTTTAATTGACGACTTTCAAAAGTAATGGGTCTTCCTGCATGAGAACTACTCCTATACCATTTTATGAAACATCACACTCCATAATGAAATCCTTGGTGAAGCCTAGAGTGGCTAGAACCGAAGTGGTACAAAAAGCCTCCTTCAATCTCTCAAATGTTGTATTAGCCAACTCATTCCATCGAAAAACATCTTTCCTCAATAGAGTTATAAAGGGTGCTGCTATGTGGCCATAGTTCTTCACAAATCTTCTATGGTATCCAGTGAGTCCAAGGAAACCCCTCAAGTTCTTAATGGTTTTAGGAATAGGCCACTCTATCATAGCCTTGGTTTTGTTAGGATCAACTCTTACTCCTTCATGTGACACTAAGTGACCCATGTACTCCACCTGTTTAAGACCAAAAGCACACTTGGAAGGTTTAGTATAGAGTTGATGTTGTTTGAGAACTTGTAATGTTTGATCTACATGATGAAAATGCTCTTCCCAAGTCTTTCTATAAATTAATATATCATCAAAGAACACTAATATAAATTTCCTCAAAAATGACTTAAAGATGGCATTCATCAAACTTTGAAATGTAGATGGAGCATTAGTAAGACCAAATGGCATCACTAGAAACTCATAAGGACCCTCGTGAGTCCTGAATGTTGTCTTTAGAATATCCTCTTCCTTAATTCAAATTTGGTGATAACCCAATCTAAGTTCTAGTTCTGTAAAAAACACAACTTCGTTCAATTCATCTAGTAAATCATTAATGATTGGAGTAGAAAACTTTTCTTTGATGGTGTACTTGTTGATCTCTCTATACTCTCTAAGGACACATGTGCTAAGTGTCATCCTTCTTATGCACCATCACCACAAGAGAGGAGTAGGCACTCTGGCTATGCCTTATAATACTTGCCTCTAGCATCTCCTGAACTATCTTCTCAATCTCACTTTTTTGCATTTATGCGTACCTATAAGGACTAACATTAGGTGGTTGGCTCCCTGGTACTAGTCGAATGGCTTGATCTTGGTCCCTTTTTGAACACAATCCTTTAGTTATATCTCCAAAAACCACTAAGTGATGATCTATAATTACTTGTAGATCTGGTTGGATAGGAACATTTGGTTGATAGACATCTAATGAAAACAATTATGCCACAAATCCATCAGCCCCTTTTTAAGCATCTTTTGAATTTGATGGGAGCTTACTATTTGTGGGGACTTTGCACGTAACCCTCTTAGTTTAACTATCCTTCCCTCTGAATGAAATCTCATGAATAGTTATTGGAAGTTCATCTCAATTGTCCCTAATGTGGTGAGTTGTTCTACTCCCAACACAATATTTGTTTCCCCCGTGGGAATAGTAAATATTAGACAATCAAGTCAATAT
Organism: Cunninghamia lanceolata; assembly: GCA_027924645.1. NCBI lineage: Eukaryota > Viridiplantae > Streptophyta > Pinopsida > Cupressales > Cupressaceae > Cunninghamia > Cunninghamia lanceolata. The sequence continues at coordinate 2,831,532 of BSBN01000178.1, read as the reverse complement.
TCTCCCATGGTTAATATAATGCTGTGGCATTTTCCTGAACAACTAACTGTACCCCCATTTGTAATTTGAACCTAAAATTCTAGAGAAAGAATTATAAAACAATTTAGACAAGTAGCTAAGTTCTTGTTGATGAAGTTGTGAGTGTTTCCCAAGTCTATCAACATTGTTACTCTCTCTTTCTTCACAAACCCCACCGCCTTGAGAGTTTGTGGTGTGCTAACTCTAGCAAGTGCATGACAAGAAAAGATCAGGTGAGTATCTCTTGATTCCTCATCTAATTCATTGTCATCCTCTAATATGTGTCCGTCCTCCTCTTCCTCCTCCTCATTCAACCATTCAATATAGAATAATTTCTTTTCAGTGCATTTATGTCCTCAACTGTATTTGCTATCATAATTAAAACATAACCATTTTGCTCTCTTTTCTTCAAATTATTATAGCATCAATCTAGTAGGTTGAGAAAGTGATTGCGTAGGAGTGTTTTTATCTCTTATGTCTACAAAACCTTGCCTTTTATTAACCATGAATTTTTCTTCTACCTACCTTGCCATAACGTGCATACCTCATATTTGATGTGTTCCTTTAAGCCCCCAAGGAATAACTCCAAAAACAATTATGTTGCCACATTTTCCACTCTTAAAGATAAAGTACGGAATTGATTAATATAATCCTTGATCGTACTTGTTTGCCTTAATTTGGTAATCTAGCTGAAGTGGCTATCCATAAGATTGTCACTATAATGTGCAGCGAGTTCCTCTTAGAAAATGAACCAAGTGACAACACATCCCTTCTTTTTCTTTTCTCCACATAGCCAACAATACCAAGTGAATTAGTTATGTTCCAAGTATAGGAAAGCCATGGCCACCTTTTGTTGACAAGGAACATGGTGAATATCAAAGAATTACTCCATTTGGCAGAGCTAATTGGTAGGATCTTAACCATCAAACTTTTGCATATCCATCTTTGGTATGAAGTTCCTAGGCATTGACCGAAAGAAGTGTCAATCTGACTTGAGATTTGATTTAAACCCCTAAGAATCACATTCCTTAGAGTAGAATCTCTCTCCCCATTTTGATTATGTGAATCTACACCCTTATAGTTCACAACATTCAAAAGGGAATTCATTTTCCTAAACATGTCATCGATCACCATCTTCACTGATGAAATATCTTCTTCCACCTTAGTGATTTTCTCATGCATATCATTAATATAAGGCTCCTCACTATCTATATCTTCCTTGTCTAGAGATTTTCTAGGTATGACATGATTCTTTTTGCCTCTTGTGACAAGACCCTCCATGATGGGAAAATAATTTTGTAATAAATCACTCAAAAAAAATTCAATTAATCTAAATTTTTTATTGCAACTTACCAGGGCTTAGATCTCGCTTCCTAGAAAAAAACTCTAAGGAATTCATTAATTGCAGCCTTGAGAGGGAAATTGGTAGAAACCCTAATTTTGTAATAACTTCCTCAAATCTGCTCCAAATGCTTTCAAATTAGGATTGTAGATATATCAATGTGCCCTTATTCAACCCTCTGGAAATCAGAGAAAAAAAGTTCACTAACTTATAGCCCTAGGAGTGAAAATGGTGGAAACACTAATTTTAAAATAACTCGCTCAAGTCTACTCCAATTGCCTTGAAATCTAGGAAGAATATTCAACGTGTCCTTGAAAAACCCTTTAAAAATCTTGAAAATATTCACCAAAATGAGGGAGATATGCACTTCCCAAAATGACCTCCAAAATTGAAAAAAATCACCTTATTTATTGCCTTCACGGTGCCACAATCGTGCTTTGATACCACTTGTAATGAAACAACTTGCACAACAAAAGAATTGTTAGGGTTAGCCGACAGAAGATATCAATTAAATACAAATAAAGATTAAACAAAGGAATGAAAATACACAGAAATAATAATAGCAAGAGACAAGTTTTAACATGGTTCACCCAAACTCGGGCTACATCCACCAAACAGATAGTCCAATATTATTATCCAATAAATCAAACCAATTACAACCAGCAATCCTTGAAACTCAACACCGCTGCAAATGCTACAATACAATATCAACCAAAACCCTAACCCTTAGCCGTTTTTATCAAGCCTTATGTCGGTTACAAAAATAGGGTTTTTTTATGTTAGCTCATGGAAAAAAATTTTTGGGGGTTGCGCCCCCGAACCCCAGCGATGATACATAACTAGTGTACAATACTTGCATGATCAGTCACCACCTACCAACAATCTCCCACTTGGAAATTGATCCTGGATGACACCGTTACGCATGCAACTCCCACTGGAAATAAGCACCCTGGACTCTGTTGTTCTGATTTTGTTGTTTTTAGTCTAGAAGACCAACTAAAGTTGAAGAGGAACTCAGCTTCTCCCTTGTCACTACCTTTGTAAACATATCCGCTGAATTTTCATCTGTATGTATCTTTTCCAGCCTTAACTGTCCATCATCCAACATCGACCGAATAAAGTGATACCTCAACTATATGTGTTTGGTTTTTGAATGCAAGGCATAATTCTTTGCAAGATGTATGGCACTCTGACTGTCTATATACAAAGAACTATTAGCCTATTGTTTGCCCAATTCTTCCATTAAAGATTGCAGCCATATCATCTTCTTGCTTGCCTCTGTTGCAGCTACATACTCTGCTTTTGTGGTGGATAAAGCAACCACCTTTTGCAACTGAGAGATCTAACTCACTGTTGTCCCACCTACAATAAAGACATAACCTGTAGTACTCCTCCTGGTATCAATATCCTCTGCCAAATCTGAGTCTACATAACCTGCTAAATCAGTATTAGAGCCCCCAAAACATAAGTGTTTATTAGATGTACTTCTCAAATATCTAAGAATCTATTTTACTGGATTCCAATGCTCCAATTCGGGATGACTCATATACCTACTTACGACTCCTACAGCATGTACAATATCCAGTCTCGTGCATACCATGGCGTACATTAAACTTTCTACAGCTGAAACATATGGTGCCTTGGACATTTTTTCTTCCTCCTCTTATGTCTTAGGACACATCTCCTTAGTCAATTTCAAATGACTGAGCAAAGGTGTGCTGACAACTTTTACATTCTCCATATGGTATCTTATGTGCTAACTATTGTTTTAACACCTTTTCAACATAAACAACTTGAGATAGAGTCAACTTTCTGTGTTGCCTGTGCTAATTGTTGTTTTAACTCTCTTATGTGATCCATTTTAGACCCAACTACAAGCATGTCATCAACATATAAACATAAAATAATGTAGCTATCATTATCCAACCTCTTAAAATAAACACAATGGTCATAATTACCCCGACTGTAGCCTTGCTCAGCCATAAAACTATCAAATTTTAGATACCATTGTTGAGGTGCTTGTTTCAGGCCATACAAACTCTTCTTCAATCTGCATACTAGTTTCTTCTTACCTTTGACCTCAAATCTTTGGGGTTGTTCCATGTATATCTCCTCCTCCAAATCACCATGGAGAAAGGCAGTTTTCACATCTAGCTGTTCCAAATGCAAATCTTCAGCAGCCACAATACTTAAAACAGTACGAATAGAAGCATCTTGACAACCAGAGAAAATATCTCATCAAAATCAATGCCCTTTTTTCTGTGCAAATCCTTTTACAACTAACTTGGCTTTAAATCTTTTATTACCTCCATCTTCCTCTTTCAGCTGATAAACCCATTTGTTTGGTAAAGCCTTTTTTACCTACAGGCAACTTACATAATTCCCAAGTTTGATTTTTCAGCAAGGAGTCCATTTCTTCTTTCATTGCAAGCTCCCACTGAACCTTGGTATCCACCTGCATAGCTTCATCACACCCTTCTGGTTCACCAACATCGGTTAACAAAATAGAATACAAAGAGGGAGAAAATCTTTCAGGAGGTCTACTTAGCCTTGTTGACTGTCTAGCATTCACTAGAGTTTGTGGTATTTCTTGTTGTTGTTGTGGAGCACGAGGAATCACTGAAACATCATTATTTGGAGTATCATCCAGCACCACATAATCATTTTCTTTCTTCTCATGCTGCTGCAACTAATCTTTGTACAACACCTTCTCATTGAATACAACATTCCTCCTCACAATTTTCTGATTTTTAAAATTCCAAAGCCTACAACCAAATTCATCAATGCCATATCCAATGAAAGTACACTTTTTTTGATTTTACATCCAACCTGGTTTTATTTTCAAAATCTACATGTGCAAATGCTTCACATTAAAAGGTTTTGAGAAAAGAATAACTCACCTTCTTACCTGTCCATGCTTCCTCTGGAATACCATAGCCCAAAGGAACTGAAGGACCTCTGTTAATTAAATATACAGTGGTGTTGACAGCTTCTGCCCACATGTTTAAAGGCAGCCCAACATACAATCTCATGGTCCTTGCACACTCCATTATTGTCTTATTCATGCACTCAGCCACTCCATTTTCCTGTGGAGTCCCTAGAACCATTTTTTGCCTACGAATTCCATTAAAGGAACAATAATCCTCAAATTATTTGCTGCAATACTCAACACCATTATCAAATCTGAGACATTTTAATCTTTTACCTGTCTCATTCTCAACCAAGCTTCTCCATTTCTTAAATGTTTCAAATACATCATATTTCTGCCTGAGGAAATAAATCTAAACCTTCCTAATTGCATCATCTATGAATGTAATATAATATCGAGAGCCACCAAGAGAAGATACCTGAGCTGGTCCCCATACATCTGTATGCACAAGCTCCAACTTTTCATCTTTCTTTTGCTTCCCATCCTTTAGAAAACTAACTCTCTTTTGTTTGCCATACACACAACTTTCACAGAAATCCATATTAATACATTTTAGACATGGTAAAACTTTCTTAGAATGAAGTACCTTCATACATTTTCCACTCATATGCTCAAGTCTGTTATGCCACAGTGTTGTCTCAGAACCTACAGGAACTGTTTCAATCTCTTCCTGTGAACCTGCAGCAACTGTTCCTGAACCTGTTTGTTTTTTCTCTGCAACAGTTAAAGTAGAAGGAACAAAATGACCTGTACAAAGATATAAGGTGCCTACTTTCACACATTTTTCTACTACTAAAACACCTATTGAAACCTTCTAATTTTTATCAGTAAATGTAACAATGCAACCTTTTTCAGCTAGCTGCCCTGCTGAAATTAAATTCTTATTGAGCTTTGGAACGTGCCTTACCTCTTGTAGTAGCAAATGATTCCCATTCTGCAACTTAATCTTGATTGTTCCCTTTCCAACAATCTGACAGGATTCGTTATCTCTCAAATAAACCAGCCCAAAATCCCCTTGGACATAATCAAGAAAATAACTTCTATGGGGCGTAGCATGAAATGAGGCCCCTGAATCTAAAACCCATGAATCATCAACATTATCTAAGGAAATAATCAAAGCATTATATTTAGATTTATTACTTGCCACATTTGCCTCCTTATTGCCTTCTTGTTTGTCTCCTTTTTATTTTTTCGAGACCAGCAATCTTTCTTTAGATGCCCTGGTTTCCCACAATACCAACAATCCTTCTGTCCTCTAGTTTGGGATCTCTTATCCTTTGATTTTCTTGGTGACTTCACATGATCTCCAGAACCTTTCCTCTCTCCTTTGATCTGCCCCTGTTTTCTGCATTCAAAACACTACCTGATGTGGACCCTCCTGAGCTTTTCCATTGCATTTCCTCACTAAGGATAACACCAACAACATCATCAAAATTTAAAGTGTTTGAACTAGAGACAGAGTTACTTACAACCATTACCAAACTGTTCTAGCTTTCTAGCAAAGAACATAAGACCAAGAGAGCCCTCACCTCTTCATCAAATTTCACTTTTACAGAAGTTAACTGACTGACAATCGTATTAAACTCATTTAAATGATCTGTCACAGATCCACCTTCAATCATTTTTAGATTAAACAAATGCTTCATGAGAAATACCTTATTTGAGGCAGAGGGTTTTTCATACAATTTAGCCAAAGCTTTCATTAGCTCACTTGTTGTCTTCGCTTCTATTATATTGAATGCCACAAATAGTGCCAGGCACAACCGAATGGTTCCCAATGCCTTTCTGTCCAGAAGTTCCTAATCCTCATCCGTCATTCCTGTCGGTTTCTTGGATACTCCTTCTAATGGCCTCCATAAATCCTTTTGATAGAGGTAATCCTCCATCTGCATCTTCCATAACTGATAGTTTTGCACATTAAATTTATCGACCTTCAATTTACCCTCATCCACCATTGCTCCCACTCAACCGTGAGACCTTCCTACATACGATAATTGAACACAACCCACTCTGATACCAATTGTTAGGGTTAGCTAGCAGAAGATATCAATTAAATGCAAATAAAGATTAAACAAAGGAATAAAAATACACATAAATAATAACAACGAGAGACAAGTTTTAACATGGTTCACCCAAACTCAGGCTACATCCACCAAACAGAGTCCAATATTATTATCAAGTAAATCAAACCGAATACAACCAGTAATCCCTGCAACTTAATACTGCTGCAAATGCTACAATACAATATCAACCAACAAGAATATAATAGGAAATATGTTGTATATGCTTGATAATAATATGCCACTTAAATGGGGTAACCTCCCAAAATTCTCCAATGAAGAACGCAATTCGCAATATGATGATAATTATTAGCCCCTACCTCCTATATACACAATACTCAAGCCTTGGATATCACCCAGGCTGACTTAGATACCAACATATATCACCTAGGTTGACCTAAATACCTATATAAGTCTATATTAATGACTATATAACTTAATTGAGAGTTAAGGTAGCTACAAGCTGACTACTCATAACCCTATACCAATATAAAATTAAGGGCATAACAAAATTCACGTAAACACAAATTTAATGCTCCCTATTCATTGGGTTTTCAAAGATAATTATGCCTCTAGCTATCACTTGGAGACCATTCAGACTCTCATCCCTGCCCCTGCCCCCCACATAATGGATGAAAATGAATTTTGATGGGGCATCCGGGGGAAACCTAGGCAATTTGGGTGTGGGTTCCATTGTTCAAGGTGAACTAGGAAGACTCGTTGGTTTCAAGAGTTAGTTCGTCTTATCCTCTTCCTATCCCTATCCTCAACCTTTCTACAGTAGGGCCCTACCACCCCTATTATCTATAGGCAAAGATAGGCCCTACCTCCACCCTACCTCCATTGCCACTATAACAACAAAGTGGAGGCTTGAGCTTTCTTCCTAGGCCTCCAAGCATGTAAAAAATATAATGAACTTGTCAAGTATATCTAGAAGGAGACTCAATGGTTTTGATCAATTCAATTTTCAAGAGAGGCTCGACAAATTGGAAAATAAATTACATTTTGCAAAAGGATTGACCCCTCTTAGACTCCTTGGTAGACTTCACAATTCAACATGTTTTCAAGGAAGTAAATAGAGGCTTTTTTTTAGCAAAATTTTTCCATTGACGAGAATGAATCGCTAATAATTGATAATAAGTCCCCAACATGGGACTCATTTAGTTCTATGTTCAAATTATACACCTTCCCAATAATTATCCAAGTGAGAAATCCATCCTTTCCATTCACTAGTTGTCACTCAACTCATGCAAACTAATCAAAAGAATCACTCGTTAAATATAAAGCCGAGATGATTTTCTAGTCTAGGGATGCAAACAAAATCTTTCAATTATGACTTGAAGATATGGAGTACCCTGCTGGATAGGGAAATACTTGGGATTGTTGGAAGTGTTATTGATTACCACAATTTCATCAAATTTAACCATTCGCATAACTCTGAGCCTATTCCCCAATGATAAACTTGCCTCATAGTGCCATGGACACTAGCGTAAGAATTCTTGCAAGAAAGCACCAAGTTGCTTTTCTAGTGGTATAATAAACCTTTGCTTGAAAAAAATCTTCAAGACCAAGGCAATTATCACAATTCATGTGCTAAAGTTGGTATTGGGGGAGAAATTCTTACTTGTAGACCATAGATACTAGGTCAACACAAGCATGGATCTTGATCAATGGAATTATTCTAGATGTAATGAAAACTAAGGAAAAAATCAGAACAATCGCCGCTTGCATGACTCACAACTAGTGGCATCTGGGATTGGAGCTAATTCGAGAGGAGGTGGTTCCTAGTGCAGGATTTCCACCAAAGGTTATGGCAATGTAGATTAACACTGGTGTTATCATGGGTCCATGGACCCCCTTCATTCTTCCAAATGTTAGCCTCCCAAAACTTCAAAGAAATAGAGCAAGCATAGGAATCAACTTCTTAAAAATGCCACTAGGATTTGTTCTTCCATTGCTATTGATTGGTCACTCAATTTTCTACTTAAGGAAGACAAGGATGATGCTATATATGCTAGTACAAAGATAACTTGGAGTCGTTTGGCTTACATGGTCTATTTTGGCCTAATTTTCGTAATGATATACATTTACATATGTAGATCTACAAGACTTGGCCATTAGTTTCTTTTGGACAAATCATCATGAAGAGTGTCACTTCTCTTTTCAACCTTGATAAGGTTTTTGTAAAACTTTGCCCCCCTAAGATGGAGCAACACACATGTAACTTTTTGATGATCAGTTTTAATATAATGGGAGTGTTCCCCCCTAACCAGGTTTCACCAACAACAAAAAAAATTAATGTTCATCTTAAAGTAGCATAAAAATAATCTTTTGTACTCACCTTAAACAATAATTTACCAAATAATTGACTGAATTTATAGAATTATTCCCAATAAATAGATAATTTTCCCATAGTTGAATCTCTAATTATGTAGAAGATTATACAAAATGTATGCAATTTATTAATTGGATTATTTGTAGGATGGAAATCACTCCAATATTTATTATCACAAAGTAGTAGAAAAATAATTAGAATTAAAATCCATGTAAAAATAAATTCAATTCTTATCGTAAAGCAACCAAAAAAAATCATTTTGTCTAATGTAATGTTGAAAATTCACCATCTCTTGTTGGTTCTATAGAGTTCAGAGTTGCCTTTTCGAAGGCATCCAATGATTATTCTCAACAAGACCATTCATATAGGTCAAATTCACCACATTGGGATGTTTACTTGGCAAAATTAACAGTAGCATAGAAATTAAGCTTTCTTTTACAAAGCTATAAGAGCTTTGAAGAAAACAAGGAGGGTTGGAAAAAAGGGGGAAAAGTACATAAATACATGATTAACTAAGTTGAATAGAATTTGTAGAAATTCATAAGTAAGGTGTTAGCATTACCTCAAAAATGATATCACAACAACAATAAAGGCTATAGCTGTGACAAGTTCAATGAACAACATAACAAAAATGATAAAATTATATTACAGTACTACTGTGCAGGCCTAGTGAATACTAATCACTATAAACCTTATCCCACAATGCTAGATTTATAGGAATATTTAATTTAATACATAACTACGAGAGGTGGCAATAAATATTTAAGGCACATATTGTTAGGACCTACAAACCTAACTATTTATTCTTAATTAGTTACTTTTGTATTAAGTTTTATTAATAAAAGCATTGGACACATATGCTTTCTAATATAAATAGTACTTGAAGTGGAAGAGAACAAATTACTTTTATTTCCAATTAACATTAGTGATATAAATTCTATAAATAACTACTCTATAATAAAACATGATAGTCTATAATCCTCACATAATGCTTCCATTGTTAACTAAAGATCATATTTGAAATTTCCCAATGAAAGATATGAATAAATCTTATCGGTTATTCTATTTTTGACATGATAAAACAAACTTCAAAAATGAATATAGGCTAACACACACAGATATATATATATATATATATATATATATATATATATATATATATATATATATATATATATATATATATATATATATATATATATATATATATATATATATATATTAGTAAAATGGAATATTTCCATTATTAACTGGAGATCATATTTTCAAATTCCCAAATGATTGTTGATAAATAGATCTTATAAGATTATTTCTATTCTTGAAATAAATAAATAATAAAAGAATTTTCCAGTAGAGAGACATAGACTAACATACATGTTAATTGCTATTTTTAAATAAGGAAAGTTTCAAGGAGGTTGCGACCAGTGATACATAGGCCGCAACCTTTAAGGGGATTACAACACGTGTATCACGAGACAACCCCACAAGGAGTAGCCTTGTATGAGGGTTGCGACCTATGGTTGCATAGGCTGCAACCACTTTATGGGCTGCAATCTATGCAATCCATAGGCTGCACCCATAACGTTCAAATGATTTATTTGTTTTCTCTCCATTTCATTCGATTTCTAAACTCTTAATCATAATAAATTCTACCTTAAAAAATCAAGGTATATATATATATATATTAAGGAATATATATTATTTTTAATTTCTCTGTGGAAACCAGAATGATGTTGTATATGTAATTTTCATATAAATGTAACAAATACTAAAATGAGTAAACGATGTATATTTGTTTTCAAATTCCTATTATACAACAAGAAAAAAGGGCAGAATACAAAGACGTATTTCCATCAAAAGAGGTATATCTACTTTCAAAATTTTCATATAAACAAAAGACAGAATCCAAAGTTAAAATATTCTTTCATTCTCATACATAAGAAACAAAAATTTTAATCACTGAGAGAGAAAGAAAGAAGGAAAGAGAGCTTATTATCTACTTTTATTCACTATTTTAAACAATTGGATCCAAAGCACCTACCTAGAGTCCTGCTCTCATTCTTTGACAACCCTTTGTTTGGACGACTGTAGAATTTCTTCTTGCAGCAATAAATTCTTTTCTAGTTACACTCTATTCCACTCATATTACAAATTATTCTCACAAAAAACCTTCAACAAAAACCCCTTTCAAAAAATGATCAACCCCCCTTTTTTCACACCCACTCCCTCTCTTATTTATACAAAAACCTGCTTCTTATCTTGTCTTTTTCCTCCATCTTCTCCTTATCCTATCATTTTATCTTTTTTCCTTATTTACCTTATCTCTTATCTTTTTCTATTTCTCTTCATTTTTTTTTTAAATTTTTTTTTTTTCAGTTTTAAATAGGAAATTTTATCTAAGTTAAAATTAATTTAGTTAGTAGGTTTAATTTTAATTTAAATATGCACATAGTTTATAATTTCTATTATTTACGATTGATTAATCTAATTAAAACACATAAATCACACATCCACATTTAACAATAGTTTTAACAAATTAAAAATACTAATACTTAGGGTTCGAGGGTTAGGGTTATGACAGTGGGGCTATTTCTCTACACTAGATCCACAACAAAGCAGTGCCACCAAACACATAATATACAACAAATAACTCTTTATTGAGCAAAAAATCACAAAAATCAACTGCATTTCCATCTCACATGGATCTAGAATTTCAAAAAAAAAAAAAGTAAAAAATTGGGTATTTTTGAATTATCATTTGGTTGTTTGTCCCATTATGATCCTCTCTTCAAGCTAATTGTTTTGGAATATAACTCCAACACACTTTTTTAGCCACTTTGGGCCTCCTAATAGTGAACACCCACTCCAAGGAAATGGACACTACACTAGTTTCTAAATTGGAGGAATTTTAGTTACATCTGCTCACTTATGAACTCTCTCACTCACCTAACCAATCCTGAATCATTCCATGATCACCTTGAACATACCGACTCTAGTTCTCCCTTTAATAGCAAACCTTGGGGATCCAAACTTGATTTCCCCAAATTTGATGTTATAGACCCTACCAGTTGGATCTAGTTGAACAATATTTTACTCTCCACAATACTCTTTAGGGGACATGGTCCTTATTGCCTCATTCAACTTGGAAAAAGAATTGATATAGTGGTATAAGTGGTACTAAAAGGCCAACCTTGAACCTAGTTGGAATAAATTCACAAAGCTTTTTTTGGTTTGCTTCATCCCTAGTGTGTATGAAGATTTTACAGGAGTTTTAACCAAACTACTACAATTTGGTTATGTACATGATTACCAAACTGAATTCAAGAAACTAGCCAACCAAATTGAAGGCTTGACAAATGCTTTCTTCACCATATTTCATAAGTGGACTTAAGGAGGAAATTCAATATGAGGTCAAAATGTTCAAATCTAAGGATATGATGGCAACCATAGGTTTGGAAAAACTTGTAGAAGATAAGTTAATAGCTTAGCATCACTTCTCTAACTTCATCCCCTTCAAGCCTAATATGGTGAATTATCTTGTCTCTAATATTATGTGCCATGTGTGTCAAACGTCTCATGAAAGCACAAATGTGAAAGGAAGCAAGGTATGTGGAAATGCTTCCTACACTAATCTAATGAGGGGAGTATTTTGCAAATGTTTCAGTCTTTGCAACTATAGAAAGTATAAACACATGTAAACATAAAATAGACAATATACCATAACATAGGTATACGTGGGGAAAACCCTTTCTAGAGAAAAACTTCACACTCCAAAGTAGCCCAATGTATCATTTAGTAATCTAAATAAGGTTACAATACACTTACAGAGTAGGCTTTTATAGGAGTCTCACCAACATTCAATTCTAGAGTGATTTCAACAACATTTCAGTACCTACAAAATTTACCATACAAACTGACTCCAAGCACCAATTTATAGGCAAATTACAAAAAGCAAACCACAAATGATTTTACCAAAACTAAGTGCCAAAACCATGATCCCAAATGTGGCACCCGAAGTGGCACAAATTCCAATGCACGCCTTTGGAAAAGTCTTCTGGCTATTATTAGAATATGCTCTTACAATTGTCATAACCAGTCATAAGAATCTCCACAAGTTGAGTACTCAAGTTTGGCATTTACCTTCAATAGAAAGATGCTTATGATGTGCATCATAATGTTAGACAAGATTCTAATGTAACCCCTTATTTTTAATCTCTTATGTGTCATAAGAATATATCATAAGATCTTTTATTTACCCTCTAAAAAAGGGAATTCTATTTGTGCTCCAAATATTCTGACTTAAGACATCTTACACACTTCCAAAATATCCAACACATGGCATAAAATGCCAACACATAGTGGGATGCCTCATTTCCCAATACGAGGCCAAAATAATGATTAAAATATGAATAATAAATAAATATGAACATTGGAAATGTAAGGTTGAGACACCTTTTCCCAACAGTCTCCCACTTGCCGAACACCTTGCAAGAGCAATGGGGAAATTCACCAATACTAAAATCTAATTACTAGGAACCAAGAGGCCCATAGACTCATTTCACCATATGAACTTACCTATGCTCATGAGCTTTGTCAATGAATATGCAACATTCGTCAAAGTGACAACTTTTTCTAATTTTGCCCTTCTAATGCCAACACATAGTGGGATGCCTCATTTGCTAATATAAGGCTAAAATAATGATTAAAATATGAATAATAAATAAATATGAACATTGTAAATGTAAGGTTGAGACACCTTTGCCAAACATTCTCCCACTTGTCCAACACCTTGCGAGCATCAAGGAAATTCACCAATACTAAAATCTAACTGTTAGGGACCAAGGGGCCCATAGACTCACTATGCCATCTGAAATTATCTATGCTCATGAGCTTTGTCAACAAATTTACCACATTCATCAAAGTGTCAACTTTTTCTAACTTTGCCCTTCCATCCTCTACCATGCCATAAACAAAATGGTAATAGGCATCAATGTACTTCGTCCTCGCATGGAACATCAAGTTCTTTCCAAACATATAACACTCTGGCTATCACATAGAACTATAATAGTCCTTGCATCTAGCCCAACATCTAAACACAACCTCCTAATCCAAATGGCTTCTTTACAAGCATGGGTAGTTGCCATGTACTTTGTTTCTATAGTGGACAAAATAACCACAACTTGCCACCTACTCATCCAACTAATGGCACCACCAAACATAGTGAACACATATCCACTAGTGGATCTTATGTTGTCAATATCTCCAGTTGAATATGAATCCACATATACATAAATACACACTAAATGTTGGGCCCCTATAGGATAACCATGATAACATAAGGAATACTCTAAAGTACCTCACAAATATTTGAAGACCCTCTTTATTGCATCCCATTATACCCATCCAAGATTAGCCATGAAATAGATAAGAACTCCCATTGCTTAGGTAGTGTTTGGTCTTGTATAGACCATATCATACATCAAACTACCAGCAACACTAGAATAAGGAACTCTGCTCATATCCCCCATCTCACTAGAAGAATTGGGACACTACTTAACTGATAACTTTGTCCTCATCATAACATGAACACATAATGGTCAAGCTCTCACATAATAGGAGATCTAGCTCACACCAACCACTTAGCCAATAATCTAATAACAAAATAACACTATGCTTTAACTAAGAATTTTGTTAATATTTTGCAGTACCTTCTAATGAATGCATAAACATATTTTTCTTGCAAGGATGAATTACTAATTTCTTAAATCAACAAAAGTATAAGCTATACTTAATCAATTTCATAGCTCAAGCAAAAAGTGAATAGTAGGACATATCAAGCAATTTTGATCAATATCACTTGAATAATTCTATCCCAATTTTTATTATCTACATTGAGATAGGATCATCTAAAGAGGTGGTTCTAACCAAGTTCTTTGTTGCCATCTGTCAAACATAACAAAGTATCATATTACCACGGAAGGCATAATGCAACCTAGTAACAATTTATCAGAACATATAAGTTGACTATTCTTCATGACATTCATGCAAACATCTTATTCTCATAATGTTAAATTATTCTATATAATAAATAAAAATTGTCCATGTGATAGTCTACATTATCTTATGCTTGTTTTCTAAAGGTTGGTCAACATAGCTTGATGCTAAGTTCATATTAGCATGAATGTAATACCCTCACCCATACTATAGCTGAATTAGAAATATTTAACAGTATAACTACTTGCAGTAACATTCCCAAATGCATTCAATTCTAATCTATTCCAAACAATTATATGTGAATAGAGTTGCACCCAAATATATATGAAGGGCGGAACAACATTTTATGAAATATGAAATTAGCAGCATACAGAAGACATGGTTATCCTTACAAGATAGACACACTACAACAAATGGTCTCCAATTCTGATTAATACACAATAGCCAGTGTACTTCCAACATGTGACAAAAATGAGAGTTTTGTGAGGGTTTGCTCATCTATAAAACATAAAGGAGAGATAGAACTAAACAGATATTGTATTTGCAACCTTCCTATTAGACACGTATGCAAAATGTAGAAGCATAAACAAGGTACTGTTGACAATATGCCTAAGGATTGCGGTCTCATGGAACTCCATGTCTGCAAGATATGTACAAAATGTTTAACCTGAAAGGAATTTAAGCAAAAGCAAATAAGGAAGCGCAATAGGATATGCATAAAATGTATTTGATTTAAAAAAAGGTTTAAGAGACTTCAAGCATGAGAACCGTGTAGCATTTTGGGATCCAAATAAAAAAGAGCATCACTGGAAATATTCCTAAGCTTATATTCATTTGTGATCTGCATATGGCACACTTACCAATATCTAATTTATTGCAAAGTCTCTCAAGTCTCATTTTTATGCTACCTAAACGACATGGTAGGATTGTGTATAGCATGCTCAAACGGTCTTGAAAACTTTTAATTAAATCCACCTTGTCTAAGCTCAATTTGGGAGGTGCTATCTGGCGTTTTAATTCCATTTGGATTCATGAAGCATAGATTGGGCATGTAAACTATTTCACAAAGTGTCTCAAGACATGTGGTCTAATGCAATGCCACGATTACAGGATTACTTACTGTATCCTCACTAGATTTACAGTATACTCACAAATACTTACTATGAGTGTGAAAATGGCCATCTCCCTCTCTATTATTTCAATAGGCTGGATATGCACTTTAGAAACTTAAAGGGATTAGGAAAAAAACTCCAGCCGATTTGCATGAGCACAAACAAGCATGTGAACCTTTTGACAGTAATCTCAAGCGAGATCATCTCATGAAATGTAAGATAAAGCAAATGTGGCATGGAGAACTACAATATGCTCAACTTGAATCCTTAAAACTATTTTGCCACATGCAACAGGATAATAAGAAACCCATCTAGATTACCTTTGTTCGTGTTCTCAATGCATGCATTGGATTAAACAATGGGTAAAAGGCATCAGAAGATCGGTAAGATTGATTAAACCATCATTGTTGAAGGGCATTAATTTGTTGAGCTCATTATTGGAAAGATCTATCTCTTCCTATATGGATAATTGACTATGTTCCATGTGATAGTGCAAACAAGACACAAGAATAGTTGAAAGAATACCTCATTGGAAACTCAAGTTTAGAATAACATAATGCCTCAAAGATGTTTTCTTATGCAATTAAATGTTTGCAAGTTATGCACAAATGTACCATTGATTTCCTTCATTTTGGGCATGAAAAGCAGTTTGCACAAGCATAGATCTCTCCTTTTGTTTTTCTTGCTCTTGCTTCCTTTTCCAAATTTTTGTAGGTTCTTCCTTTGTTTAGGAAGGGTATCCACTTTCTTGTTCTGTCTAGGAGGTTCTATAAAACCACTTCTACAAAAACATGTTGTATGACCACAGTTGTTGCACTTATAACATATGATATTGTAATCCAACAAAGGAGCAAATGAATTGTAGTTTCTATTCAAGAACCCATAAGGACTTTCATTTTTGTTCCATGTGAAATTATTTCTTCTATGTGTCCTATAATCTGTTGCTTTATGGCCAAAATTATTTCTTGCAAGTGCCCTACAATCCGTTGCTTTATGACCAAAATGATTACAGAAAAAGCAATAACTAAAGAAAGAATTTTGGAACTTGGTCATATGAGACTGTCTTGGAGGGAAGGAACTTTTAAATTTGTTGTCTTTGTGAGGAGTGTTGGTTTTTTGTGGGGCATCATTTTCTTTCTTCTTATTGCTTTCATTATTGATGGAACTCTTGAGCGCATCTACAGAGCCTTTAGGCTTTTCTTCATTTATCTTCTTCGATGATTGTGTAGCCATTGGATTTTGATCTTCTTTAGTATTCCCTTGATTTTCCTCATAGACAAGATCAATTTTCATGAATGTTGACCTTTGGCAATTGATAATATCATCTAAGATTTCAATACTCTTTTCAAACTTCAAGTTTCTATTCAATTGAGTAGTTGCTTTTTCAAGTTCCTTCCTTAAGGAAACAATCTCATATTCTAACATCTCGCAATTCTCTTCCTTGATCTTTAGCTGAATTATTACCCCCTCTTCTATCCTTTTTGCCACTTCAAGTTGAATCTTTAGGTCGATGATAACTAAATTTCTAATTCTTCAAGACTTTGTGACATTTTTGATCTTGAATCACGATCCTCTTCTTCATGTTTCTGCAGCTATAACTTTTGTTTCAAATTCCTTTTCTTAAGCTTCTTCTTTTGGCTTTTAAGGCACAAACGAGCTCTTCTTCAAGATCCACTTCCCCATCCATTTTGATAATTTTTATCTCTTTTGAATCCATCTTTTCTTTTCCTTTGTCTTCATTTTCCAAGGCATCATTGTTTGTTTCTATTGCCATGAAGAGAATTTCTTCTCTATCACTATCGAAGATACTTTCGTCGCTCTCCTTGGATGAGTTGCTAACCCCTTTGGAGTAGAGACTTTTCTTGTGCTTATAGAAGTTCTTCTTCTTTTCATGTTTACTCTATTTGTAGCTCTTTTTGTATTGACGATGTTTGCTTCCTTTCTTTATGTTATGATCTTCATCATCACTACTTTCATTTTCTACATATGGACACTTAGCAACAAAATGTCCTACTTTTCCACAGTTAAAGCATTTAAAGGGTAACTTACCTTTGTGTTTGTTGGATCCTTTCTTGACCTTTCTCACAAAATGAGCTTCCTTTGCATTTGATTCATCACTTGAGCTATAGTTTGTTTCATATTCTTTATTCTTCATCTTCTTTGAAGCTTTTAAGGCCGCTTCTCGCTTGGATGGCTTCTCCTTTTCAGTCCTCATTTCATATGCCGTGAGGGTCCCATGCTATTCATCCAATGTCAATTTATCTAGATCCTTCATTTCTTCAATGGCAAAACTTTGGCATCAAATCTCAAAGGGAGAGACCTTAGCACCTTTTGTACAATAATTGAATCTTCAATCTTTTCACCAAGACCTCATCCACACAAAGGAGATAGGCTGCAATATTTTCCTCATCTTTCATCTTCAAGCTCTCAAATTGTCTTCTATGGGTTTGGAGCTTAGCCTTCTTAACTTTGTCATCACCTTCATAGATGTTTTGAAGTTTGTCCCAGATTTCTTTCGCTGATTCACAACGCATTACTTTGACAAATTTTGATTTGGATAGACCACACAAGATAGCATTCATGGCTTTTGCATTGTTTTTGAAGATACATGAATGTGGGAGATATAACAAACACAGAGGAAATAAAAAACAATGATTATACCTTAAAATCTCCTCCATCCAAGTCTCCTTGATAAGGTGGAGGAAGAAACATGCACCCAATGAAAAATCCTATCCATACCCAATAAGAAATAATGTGGATTGTTCAATATAATACCAGCATGATGAGAGAAAGGATTTCGATTCAAATGGATATATAATTGGCTATGAATATGAGAAATTTTAGGGCATAATGGTGGTATAATAAGCTTCAATTGTGTTCAAATGGCTTGGGAGAGGCTCTTATTGATAGATTTTTGAGGATTTTAGATCAATGGCAGAGGTTTGAAAGTGAGATCCAAGAGTGGAGATTGCGTGTTGAAATCAAGGGCCAAGATTCTATCAACAAAGATGGAGGGCTCTCAATATTTTTGAATTTAAAATTCTACCTTGGGAATGCTTTGCATTAATGAAGATAAAGACATGAGAATGAATTTGATATAGGGAAAAAAGATACAAGCATGCAAAAAACAGACTATAGCTAACCCTAGCTCCCAATGGAGTGCAATCTAGCCTAGAAAACAATCAAATAAACACAAAAATGAGTAAGAATCTAAGCTACGACTTGACCTATCTTCATTGTCCTCCTCAATCTTCCATATTGTTCTCAAATTTGCAAGTTTGCAAAGATTTTGAGAAGCTCAAATGAAAATGGCAAGATGCTAGAGAGTTGTAGAGTAAGAGAACATAAGCTAAGAGAGATGAAAATGAGCTGGAAAAAGTGATTTTATAGAGGAGCCTGTTTGAACGGAGGGCTCAGATTGCATGTTGACCTTGGAGCCAAATGAAGGGATGTGATTGATTAGGGTTCCCAGCCACTAAAGGACAAGGGATAATTTTAAATTGGAAGAAATGATGAGGTGTATGATGTTTTTAAATTAAATAAATTGGGTTCATTTATTTAATTTATTTTGAGAAGGGGATTAATGTGGGATGATTAAATTAAATAGGTGAGACCTATTCAATTAGGATAAGGCCTTATATTTTAAATAAATGCTTATTTATTAAATTAAAGGGGGAAAGGGGATACTGAATATTTAAATAATTAATCAATTAAAATTAATTATTTAACCATAGAGGAAAATTAGGGAAAAATAGTAGGATGTGGAAGAGATCGGTGTTTTGCAATTTGAGGACACTTTTAGGTGTCTACATTTTTCCCCTCTTTGAGATGATGTTCGAGGTGATGAGATTTATGTTGAGTAACATCATTTCAAAGAAGCTAAGGAAATGGAGAGAGGAAAAGGATGATGATGGAAAGATAGGATTGTGATGCCCGCTCGAGAGGATAGGCGGGTTGGACAAACATGGGTAGGCTCTCGAAATGAAAGGGATTGGTCAAGGAAGAAAGATAGGGGAATGGATAGAAGAAATGAATGATACATTATGCTGCAATGAAGGTAGAGGAATGAAGATGTGAGAGAGAGATGGTGGAGGAATGAAGATTGCTTAGAAGAATGGGAATGAGATCTTGCTTTGATAGATTTTTGATCTTCTCACTTGCAATTTCTGCTTATCATCATAGAACTTATTATGTCAAGGGACAATAAACACAATGGCATGATAGGGCCAAAGTGTGAAAATGTGATCCCTTGTGAAATAGGCACATGACAGACAAGGAATGCCTGACTCAGACTAATAACTATGGTACCTTGTCAAAACATGTGATGGGATAACTATGGGGTATGTGAATCTTGATGCAAGGAAGTATGTATTCCTTCCAATGTATAGGATGTCTTTGATTCACACCCAATGGAATCCTAATCACGCGCAAGGAACCAAGTTGCCCCAGTCATTTTGCCAAGACAAACCACAAACAAAAATCAAAGAAAAAGACCTTATTCTATCCTCGTTTCTCTTCATCACTTAGGGACTGCCTTGAGAAGCATAAGCACAAGATCGAATAACAATCCAATAAAAGATAAGATAAACTAGACCAACAGAGTCAACAACCATTAGATTGTTTGCCAAGTGATATGTGTTTGTTTGATTGATTATGATTAGATGAATAAGGCCTGGTTTCAGGATAGGAAGCATGTCGTATAAGACATTGAGTCTGGTTTCGACAATGCGACCACTTATATAAGGTAGATGATAAGAGGGTGATATTTCATATAAGACATGTGGTCTGGTTTCGAGAATGTCGCAAACTGTGAAATGATTGGCTTTTGATTAGAAATGATGCATGTCGTATAAGGCGTAGAGTCCTAGTTTCGACGATGCCCCATTTCGTATAGGATATGTGATGGTTGATAAGGACAGTTTGATGGCAATTGATTGATTTTGGCTGATTGGATAACTTGTCTTGTTTGATGTTTGGGGATTGTGGTCTTGTGAAAGATTGATTGTTTTAGTCTGTTCAAAGTGTCCATCTCGTTAAGGGACGACTTATTATGACAGTTGACTCGACAGGCCCTAAGGGACTGACCTAATGTCTCGAGGGCTCATCGAAGATGGCCTTGCCTACGTGAAAGCTCAGAGGCATCGTAGTTCAACAAGGTGATTGACACTGTTTATTGCTTGGGTTTTTTTGGTTGGTTATTTGATTTTTTTGTGGTTTCTCGATGTTTTGGGATTATTGGGAATATTTTATTTTTTGGGATTTTTGGAATATTTGAGTGTTTTTGGATTTTTGAGAATCTGTGATTTTTTTGGATTTTTGAGAATATTTGATGTTTTTGGATTTTGATATGTTTTGATTTTTTTGTATTTTTGGAAAGTTTTGATGGGTTTGATTCAAATTCAAGATAAATGATAACACACGCAAGCAAGCATGCACAAATGATTCAAAAACCAACAAGGTATTGCCCCTGTCAAGCTGTAAACCAATGATTAAGTGATTGATTGATTGTTTGATTATGACGGTGTCAGGAAATGAAATATGCCGTATAAGACGCCTGGTTTGGTTTCAACAATGCAACATCTTGTCTAAGACAATTGATTGGTTGATTGACAATAGTGTTGTTGGCCATGCGAGCAACACCAGGGTTTGATTGAATGATTTGGTTTACGTCAAGGTTAGGATCAAGACCCTTGATGCAATTAGATAATTTGACTTGATTGGTATGGATTGATGATGACTTGCATTTGGATTGTTGTTTGGAATGATTGATGAATTGATTTTGATGGATTGGATTGAATTAATTGAATTGATTTGAATTTTGATGATGAAGACTAATTTGGTTGAAATGAATGGAAGAATTGATTTGAAGAACTTGATTGATTGATTTGAAGATTGATTGGAAGAATGATTTGATTGAGTTGATGATTGGATGAATTGATGATTTGACTTGAAGAATTGCATGAATGAAGATTGATTGGAAGAATTTATGAGATTGATTTTATTGCTTGGGTTTTTGATGGATATTTGGTTTTTTTTATTTTGAATGTATTTTGATTTTTTTACATTTTGGGAATATTTTGATTTTTTTGTATTTTTGAATGTTGTGATTTTTTTTTTGGATTTTTGAAATGTTTTGAGAATGGCATTGGATTGCAATTTGAATAGCCTTTGTGCTAAATACCAGTGACAAGGGAAAACCAAGTCTAGGTGCAAGGAGGAAGGATGGATAAAATGATAGGCGATAATGGATGGAATGGATGTATGTGTAGGAGGGCAATGATGTGATCTCAAAGGCTATGTCACCTAAGAATAACATGCCCCATTCTAGGTGTAATGCTTAGGATTTTGCATGACAAAGCTTACGAAAAGAAGGATGATGAGAGGATCATTTGGAATGGATGAGGTATATCAAAGATTATCCACAATGTGTGTCAACATTTTGCCCCCAATCTTTATCAAGATCAAAAGAGGAAGGAAGGATGAATGGACTTAATAGGATAGGTATGTGTATGATGGATAGGGATGGTAAGATAGGATGGGAAATGATAAGATGAAAGTGATAGTGTGGTATGGATGAGACAATGTGCCCCCAAGTGTAAGTGGCATAGAAGATCAACTTACACATGATGCCTGTTTGCCAGGTTTTCATCACGGTACTTATCCAAGGTGCCACCAAGGGTGGTTTTCACCATTGGATGAAGGGATTTCTCTTTGTTTTATTTTATTTATTTTATTTTTATTTTGACTTTTGACTTTTGGAATGTGATAGGTGGATATGGACGAGAGGGACTCAAGTGTCTAGTTCCATGAAGGGTGATAGTCCCATTAAAGATAGATGTCATCGCAAATGGACCATGTCAAATGCTCATTGTGCTCATCGATGTTGGTAAGGAGATTGCATGAAAGTGAGATGGATTAGGTAGATGGTGGATTATGAGGCGGATTATGTAGGACTTATGGAAGAGGATGAATGAAGGGTTTATGTAAAAGCATGGACCATAGGAATAGGATGCGGAAGATATGTAGGATAATAGTTGAATGATGGGGTGATGGAGGTATGTGGGAATGTTGCGGAATGGAATGGAACCATGACCAACTGTTGCACACACTGTGATAAACATTGAATCTTTTGAGTGGAAGGTGGTGTAGGAAGCAATGGTGATGTTTTCTTAGTTAATGGGTGATGTAGGAGTGTGGGTACCCACATAGACTTAGAATTTTTATGATATTTACTTTGCTTGTGGGAAGGGAGAATTTGAAATTTTTGAATGGAATGAGATTTTTGGATGGAAGAGGATGGTTGGGATTTTTGAGAGGTAGATGCCTCTTTTGACGTGGTTGCTTTTTGCTTAGGGACCCATACCATTTTAGTTTTTGACTTTGCTTTTGGAGGTATGGGCTTGGATGGATTTTTGAATGTACCTTGCTTTGATTCTTTGCATTTGTATCCTAAGGTATTAAGATCCTTAGGATTTTTGGCCTTATGGGTAGAGGCATCCAAATTTTTATTTTTGAATCCCTTGGACATGGTGGAAGATTTATGTTTAGATGATGTGTGCCTTTGTTGATCATGATTAGGAATGTGAGGGAATGTGTAAATGGATGGATTTGGCTTTGGTAGAAGTGGAGGTAAAGTGGATGGAGGGATGTTAGGAATTGGAAGTAATGGAGGTAGATTGAATGGTGAAAGGTGTATGGTCACATGCTTTTGACACTTGTAGGATAATAGAGGTGGAATGGTGACATATGTTTTAGGTATATGAGAGGATTTGCGATGAGAAGTGGTGGACTTAGAAGGCATGGAGGAAGTACCAACATCTTTAGATTGTTGTCCTTGGGGTGTGTATCCAAGGCCATATAAGCGTGGGGGGACATTGACATGTATGGGCTCCAAAATTCCTTGTTCATGAAGGCCTAAGCCTTTACCATGATAATTCATTTTTTGGAGGATGTGATTGACAATGGGACTAGGTGTATTTTAGGAACTAGACACGAGTTCCTTATTGGGTGAAGAAGGTGAGGTGGAGGACAAAGGTTGTTGTCCTAAGGAGGAACACTTATGGAAGAAAGTGGATAGACCAAGTGGATATGATGGTGGACTTGAAATAGGAGCGATAGTGGATGTGGAAGGACCATTAGGATCTTGATATTCATTGTGTTCACTAAGATCCAAGCTACTTGTTTGATCTTCTATGTTGACTTGGGAGGCATGTGTCTCATCATGACAAGTGGATATTGTTGGATCATGGATAGGTGGGGTAGCAAACTCTTGACCATGGAATGCATAGAGTTGGCTAAGAGGATCATCATGGTCTTCTTGATCATAGAGGGGATTGTGATCGTAGATGGGTGATGCAGAGGTAAAGGTAGTAGCTGTTGAAGTTCACTAGATCTCAAAGCTTCCTTTAAGAGGTATACAAAGGTGTTTATTATTATAAACCTACACAAGGTTTCTCAAGGAACTGACATAGCCCTGGACCACACATTGGTGTCCACCCTCATAGGCTATTCAACTTCCCAATGGTGAGTCATTGCTCTAACCAGCCCTTATACACAGTCCACCTTCTAGGATAGCAAACTACCTTCAAGAACTCTCAAACTACTACCAATCAACTCTACCAAATCAAGATCTTTATGCTAACATCAACAAATGCATAACTAACATCAGGTCACTAAGTGTTACACTTGCAAGGACAGTGAACAGTAAATTGCAGCATGACTGTCCTAAAAGCAGGATTCTAGATAGGCACTTTCTTTGTAGCCCTAAGCAATAACTAAACTAGCAACAACTCCTCTACCAACATGGATCTTCACAACAAACACAACATGCACCTACCAAGGACAGGATCAACTCGAGGTCTCTGACCCAATAGCTAAATTTTGTACTATACAGGACAGGGGACAGCAAATTACCATGTGACTGTCCTATGACAGTGCCAAAAGGAGACTATTTCTTTGTAGCCCTTGAGAATGACTAACACAAGTATATCTCCTCAAACCTTCAAAAGGCAATCAGAATACTTTACATATTCCAATATCCATTATGGATTTATTCCTACCCTCCAAGTTGTAGAGTCGTACAGTACTGTAGGCGTTCAGAAACAACAAACTGTCTTTTCTTTGATAGAGGCCTAATTTGAAGGTAATGTGGAGGAAAATGCATCAACTCTGCATGCCCCTGATCCACCAAACTCCTGCACTAGTCAGTTTCCACCTTCCAACACAAACTCCATCATGTATTTGTCAAAACAATTGATTGTTTTTACCTTCATGCTGCTGTCCACCATTGGTTTCTCAACTAGTCACTGTTTTTGACTAGTTAGATACATGCCAAATGCTTTGGAGAGGAGTGTTCAACCTGCAAGACAATAACAAACATAAACTCTACCCTACCTTCCTCCATCCCACCAAGAAATGGGCGATCACCTTCAGAGGATAGAGGAAGAATGATTCATTTTGCCTAAAACCCTAGCTATGGAGGGTTTAAGACCAGTTTATACAAAATGAGTTGAAACTTCCTTCACAAAAGATGTCAAGAGCTCTAATTAGATGCAAATGATAGATATTTAGCAACCCTAACACATTTCCCAAATTTTAGTTCATGAACAGTCCATACCAAGCCGTACAGAATGGCAGTCTACATCAAAAAGCAGAAAAACACAGTTTTTACCTTCTAAAAACTCCTCTCCTTCATTCCTCGTTGGCATGTTTATACAAAGTATTGTTTATAGAAGGTTTTGCAACCTTTCCACTTCCCTACTGCCCATACAACTGCCCATGAAGGCAGTGAATCGTTGGAAAATAGCTTTTCTTCAAAAAAACTAAGTTTCTAAAGGAGAAAACCTAGAAAATAGGTCTTAACAAACACTCTAGTGGACTAGTCAATTAAAATGGACTAAGTCCTTATTACAAACATGAAAATGGCTTTCAAATCTTTAAGAAAAACCCAAAATAACAAGATCACCAAATGATATAGTCAAAAAATGACTACAACTGAAGCTCCTGCACCGATGGGAGCTTGATCATGAATGGGGTCAAGTGTGTTATGGAGGGGATCGTTAGAAGGGCTTTGATCTTGATTTGGATGAGGGAGTATTGTTTCCTCATGCTTAGGATAATGATCTTGACATGTCTCTTGACTTGCTTGAATGGAAGTGGAATTGGATAACTCTAGGAGAGGCTTGATGAGTTGTTGACCACATGATGGGGTTGAAGGTTTTTCAATAGGTTCCATGGTGTGTGGACTACATGATGGGATTGGGGAATTAAACATGGCATTTGAAGGGTCTTTGATAGGACTAGGTGTTTGACATGGGGATGGTCTATTCCTAGCTAGTAGCCAATGGATCACATCCTTTGCAAGTGCATGGGTGGAAGGATAGTATAGTGGATGGACAATGAGGGTGGATAATGTGGACTTATGATTGGGTGGAGCAGAAAGTTCCCATGGTGGAGGGATAAGAGGGATGGATGGTGTTGTAGGATTAGGGTTCAAACTTTGATTAGGTAGAGTGTCAAAGGGATTGAATGGATTGGTGGATATGGACAACCCCATAGGCTTGCTTTTGTAATGTTTGATTCTTGGACGTGGAGTTGATGTAGGATTAGAGTGCGGTGGTAGAATGTACTTATAGGATGGATGAGGTAGACTTATGTTTCCCTTGTCAAAGGTAGCATGAGAATTTAAAGGCTCTTTGTTTTGTTGCCAAGGTGGACTTGGATAATGTTGTGGATAGGCTTGGGGTGCTAGAACCTTATTTTCTAGTATTGGCATGGAATCACACATGTCTTCACATCACTGTATGTCATCTTGTGGGATTAGGACCATGTTGACAAGTACTTGACTAGGATTAGGGTAATGATAAGGTGGAATGACTAGGAATGATAGGATGAAATGATGAAGATGTGATTAGGATGTGCTTAGGATATGACAAGGATGATTAGGGTTTTGTTTAGGATAAAATGACAAGGATGAATGTGTTGGTGATAATGTTGTGAATTATGTGTTTATGTGTTCACTATAGGGATGATTAGGAGGATTTACTCCCTTTCTCTTTTTTTTTGTAACCGTGTCTCTACCAAAAGAGACTTGTGAATTGTGGGATGCTATGTGGATGTCAATGCAAGGTGATGAGGCCCATACTATGATAGAGGCTAATGGATATTAGTCTTCGAAAAGTCTAGCTCTAAGAGGGTACTCTTGTCTAATAATGACCTTTTCAAAGTATAAATTCGATTTATCAAGACCTTGAGGTGTGGAAGAAATGATTGATTAAAGTGAACCCATGAGTTTCAAAATTCACTTGGAAGGATGGACTTAAACTAGCCTTGTGGTATTAAGCCCAAGTTGTGATTGATTTGAAAAAGATGTCAAGGTCTCTTGGTCGAGATTTGTACTTGTGATACAGTCAAGCTTCGACAGTTTCTCCCTATGTTTCAACCTTAGGAAGACTATTTTTGGGAACCTCTATAGATGTCAAAGGCTGAATGAAATTGAATATGTAGTGGGTGAATAGAACCAATAGGTCTATAATGTTTAGACACAATTGCAATCGGATTTGATAGGGAGAGTAGATGCTCAAAGGTTTCCCTACGGTTGTGGTGTATTGTGATTGGGAATGATTAGGATGAATTGATTGGATTGGAATGAATGGTTAGGCTATGATTAGGATGTGAATGATTGGATTAGAATGAAGATGATGATGTGTAGTGATGAGATTAGATGACTTTGGATTGATTGGGATGAAGTTGATTGGATTATGAATGAAGATGATTATGGGTTTGACTAGGATGATTAAGATGATGGTGATTAGATGAAAGAGGTGATTAGGGTTTGATAAGGATGACTTGGATATGATTAGGAGAATGATAGGATGATGTTGATTGGATGAGGATGACGATGTGTAATGATTAGGAATGATGATTATGATATGATTGGGATGAGGTGTAATGATTAGGAATGATGAATAGGATATGATTAGGATGTGGTTGAATGATGAAGATATGAGAAGAATGTGTCAGGGAAAGGACAAGTAGGATGATCAAGATGTGGATTGCTGGATGATGTGATTAGGAAAGGTGATTAGGCTATGATCATAATGTTTAGGATGAAATTGATTGGCTTAAGAGGGTGATTAGGATACGAAGGTTGAATGATGAGGATATGATAAGAATGTGATGATGATATGATGACTTGGAATGAATGTGTGGACAAGAATGTTTTGGGGTGATGACTAAGCAAGCACACACATCAATCGTAGAAGACACTTGGCATTCAGTTTTGGCTATGACTCTTGATGTTTTTAATTTTTTGATAAGTTTTGAAAGAACTTGAAAACATGCACGATCCTAGGCTAGTCAAGGATACTACCTGCTGAGTCTCCACTCAGATTTCTCCAAATACTAAGACAAAGCAGACAACTAGAGAATTTGGTGACAATGGCTCCCCCTTACACAGAAAGGGCACACCAAACCTCCTACCCTTTGATCCTAGGGACTGAGGGAATTCCTGTCTCTACAATGAATAGTACACGCGGGGTAGCTTGGAAGGTCTAACCTCCTGCACCAACAAGTAAAAAGGGGTTTTGGCCACTAGCACAAATGGTTCTTAATCAATGTTTCGGGATATACTAGTGTCTATACATGCAGTGGTTCACTCATTTAAGAGGCCTCCCAGCCTTTAGAAAGGGTTTTTACACATCACTTGGATACTGAGGGAGACTTCTGTCGGTATAAAACAACGGCACCAAGTGATTGATGACTTTCGTCACAACCACGATTATTTGTATAGCAGACCGAAACAAAAGTACCTCTTGGGTTGTTCCCTCTCACAAATCGGGAGGCAGGCCCTCTAAGAGTTTAGACAAAAGTGATACAAGCATGTATGTTTTTGATCTCCCAGGTCATATGAAGATGTGAGGAGAGAGAATACACATGTGTTTGATCACATTAAACAATATTCATTAACCTTTAGAAATTTAAATGTGTGATGTGACAAATGAGAATGCTTGAAGAGTACTTTTGATTCCCAAGTTCACAATAACGTGTGAGGGAAGAGCATACACTCCACAAACACAAGCAAAGTCACCAAGCAAAGAAGATAATGAGTGCAAAAACAACAAGATAATGTTCTTTTAAGAGCCCAAATCAAAGTGTTCCTATGCTAGCAAATCACACACATAAGAATGAAAGGAACCCTGCATCAAAATGTGTTAGTAGTTTGAATCAAGAGTCTTCTCCCAACGAGTGCCACAAGCTAAAAATCAGATATTAGTAGCAGAAAATCTCTCATGAAAGCGTGAAAAACATGAAATATCAAGTAAACACCCCCTTTTGCAAGCTACCAAGACCAAAAGCCCAAGAAATTGAATCTAATAAATATCTAAAAATTTTGATCAGTTATAGGAAAACAGAGAGCAGCATCAGAAAGTTTGAGAAATTCTAAGCAGTTTTAAAAAAATTATTGAAATTGGACCAAATTTGCACTAGTTATGTTCGTTTGAAGTTTGAAACCTAGGTTGACTTGACCAAAAAACATTTGATAAAATGATGTCATTACTTGAAACTAACCCTACCACTACAAATTTGGTTGAATCCTCTTTCCAACGCCGTAAATTTCGTGAAATTCTGACTTGTTACGCAAAAGTTATGGTCAAAAGAAAAAAATAGCCCAGTTAGGGCATGAAGAAAGAGCTGACAAGCCTATAACCACTAGTGGTTAGCGAGATTGTGATCACATGTAGGGGTTAGATGCTTAGCAGTTTGCTGATGGTTAGGGTCTAGACAACCCCTTGGTCACCCATGTGACCAGCGGGTAAAGACAAGCAAAAAATAAAAAGGAAAGGGGATAACACTTGGCCCCCCTCCCTGCTGGTCACTGATATGACCAAACAACCTAAAGACCAAGCATTTAACAACCACCTGTGATCAGCCCTAGACTATTGCCTAAGGGTTAGGGTTTTGTTTGTTTTAGGTAATTATTGACCGTGTTGCATAGAACCTGCATAAAATGTATGACAAGCTATGAACGGATGAGCAACAAAGCTTCTTGAATGGTGTCGACGAACGCTTGGGGGAGGTGCCTATGTGGATGAAGACCGAAGGCAAAGACCTTAGACAGTGGCGGTGGCAGCGATAGTTGCCACCAATGGTGGCAACGATGGCTTAGAAGAGGGAGATGAGTGGCGGTGTTTAGGGTTTTGAGGGCAACGAACACGGTGGGGAAGATATGAGGTAAATATCAGCGACGACGATGTTTCATGGTGGCGACAATGTAAAATGGTTTCAGTGAGTGGCGGGAAAAGGAAGAAGTGGTGTCAAAATGGAGTTTGGAGCGATGCTAGAGTTTTGCAAGGTCAGTGGCGACATGGATCCAAAGTGTAATATCCAAGTTCTAAAAACATAGTAAAACTAAAAAATTACCATAGAGTAATTCAACAAGATAAAAATGAGCTAGAGAATTTTTTTTCCTTTTATTTAACTCATAAACAAATATCAATAATTACAAGGTTTTTCCTTTACAAAGAATAATACATCATGAAGTCTTTCTCAAAGACAAAGTTTACAATGTAAATCAATTACATAGACAATTTGGAATAAACACTGTTGTTGAATATCTGACATCTTTATCACAAGTCCTGGCATATCTTCTGCTTGGAGAGAGAGTATCTTTCCAATGATTTACCTCCATCCACAGACCGACGGTCTCCCACACATCTTCCACATAGGAAGTGGCCCTACCCTTCACGAGGGGTATAGACCAAAGGTGACCAGTGGTAATTTGCCTATCTTGAGTACATAGTGTTGTATCCTACACCTATCCATCAATCATACAACCCTAGATACTCTATAGCTAAGTATGATTTCTAATAGATTGTGCATTCCAGATATAGTGAACTAATAATGCATGCAGAAGACACTTGCATTACTTTGGCCAAAGCTTTAATATCAATAACACTCATAATGAACGTGGTCGTTGTGTTCACCCACCCCTACTTGACTTAGATACTGTTGTATTCTTGCAGTTTATTCATACTGACAATATTTACGTAAATAGTCTAATCACCGAGTCATGATATTAGCTTCCTTGACAAGGATAAGTTTAAATATCATAACTATTTAGTTGGTTCATAATCATTCTTAGGGTTAACCTATTACCCTTGGAAAATACAATTTCACTAAATAATCATATAACAACCCTAGGAGATTTAAGTTCTTATTCGACCAATGGTTTAACTCATCCATGGTTAGAAATAATTTAACTCTTGCAAAGATAATAACTCCTATTTCAAGAACATAAATACTATTCAAATCACTTCTAAGTGATGCCATTATCTTCGCTTCTCATATACTCATAAAGGAATTCTATGTATTTAGTTTGTAGACATTGTCTTTTGACATAAAATAGGTATACTGTAAAACTATACTCGCCAAGATTATTTGTATAGATAATATAGAAGATCTTGCAACATTTAGTAAATTTTCTAAACTATCCTTAGTTAATCAATAACTCAATAGGTTTACCATAATTGAAATAAGTCACTTAGACTCTAGTTTCTATTAGTAAGGAATCATTCTTGACCATGTATTTAACCAAGAATGGCTTCAAAAGATATTATTTTCTATTTGATATTCAAGACCACACTACTCACAGTTTGGTAAGTTTTCCCTTAATAATTAGCCTCTACTAATTCTTTCGAATTACTTTTCAAGACTAACTTATATCTACAC
The DNA here is from genome assembly GCA_027924645.1 of Cunninghamia lanceolata. NCBI lineage: Eukaryota > Viridiplantae > Streptophyta > Pinopsida > Cupressales > Cupressaceae > Cunninghamia > Cunninghamia lanceolata. Next base: position 2,800,013 of record BSBN01000178.1, on the reverse strand, counting down.
AGTCGGTTGTCCTCAAAAAGAGACTCAATCAAGTATGAGACTAGTTCACTAGTTTCATAATAACTACGTTATTCTTCGTGAAATAGACACTAATAGAATCATTTGGTTCCTAAACTCATATTATGACAAGCATCATAGTTTTATACAAAGGCATGGGGTCGGCCTAATTAAATCATTAGATAGATTACATTATCAACATAAGAATCAGCCTTACCAGGCTACATCGACTCCCAAGCTTTAAACTAAAATAGAATAAAAGTTATACAATGACTCAATATACCCTCCATATACAGTTGACTCATCTCATCAAATTGCATCGATACTAAGAAGAGAGACACAGTCAGCTCATCTTCATCGAAACATTTATAGTATAAACTTGAGGATTATCAAAAGGAAAATGGACGATTGTCCAAGACAAGAATACATTAAATCTTTCATTATTTTCTACATGCATAGAAATGCAAAAGCATTTACCTAAAGTGGCGCTTTACACAACAAGGATGGCAGATTGAATACACTGCAATCTTCCTAAGAATCATTCTTCGCTACGCGCAGTCCCTCTTCTATCCCCAGTTACCAGACTCTACCCTCAAAGAATCCAACGACTATCAAAGTCATGGTTACTTAAGAGCTCCAAACTGACTCATTAATGAGTCATGCCACTAAGCACTCCACTCAAGACAGTTAGAAACTCATTCATAACAACAGTTTTTAGTCTCCAATGAAGACTCAACCGCCAGCTATAAAGGTGCAATCGACACCATATGTCAATCGTTGCAAAATTTGCTGAGATGAGTGAGTGAATGTGGCTGGTTATACGCCACTCCTCATCAATGAGGCCGCCAACTCAATAACAGAAAGAGAGCAATCGATTACTCTTAAAGAGTAGTTCGATCCATCATGGTTTAACATTAAAGGCTCTCCTCAATAGATGCCTGTGACTGCATAATTAAAAACCACAGTAATTAATCACGAGGTATTACCTCATTTGACTCATAAACATATTATATGTGATTATATCAATTATTATTTTCATATCATTATCTCTATTTGATTATTATGATATAATCAATAAAAGAATAATACTAAATAAAGAATTACGAAAAATGTGATCGGGTTGAGCTAGTCTTCCCATCACATTCCATTGACAAAAACACATCATCTTAACTTGATGATAAAGTCTTAACGTTAAGAATCTATTATAACACTACAAGTGACTTAATAATAATAAGACGACTATTTTACGACAATAACGTTGTAATATTTACGTTAAACATAAATAGTCACAATTCATACACAAACAACGTCATTAACGTTATCAACAACTAAGATGACTTACTATGACTTAAAAAGATTGTATAATATCGACTACCTGTCGATTTGGTTCAAAAGTAATACAACAAGACAAGACTTACCTCTTACGACACATTGGTTCACGTTTTCGTTAAACACTTATACTCGATTTGGCAAATAAACCACTCGTAACCTGAGGTTTATCTCTCTCTCTCTCTGAGAGTCATTTGAAAATCTATATTTATGTTTCAACTTGTAACCAAACAATATATGATCAGTGCATCATTATTCAAATAATTCAAATAATAAATCAAATCTCATAATGCAATTATTAAATCGATAATAATATAATATTTTCTATAATTTCATAAATGACAATCAATATAATCCATGTATTTCCTTGTCATTAATCCAATCATCATAATAAATTTACTTATGTCCAAGTAAAAGTAAAAAGTATAGCGAGGCAAAAATCGGGGATGTAACATAGCCTTCCCCTAAAGATTCATTGTCCCGATGATATAAAATATTAAAAAGTAACTAAAAAGCAAGTTCATTATTTTCAACTGATAACAACATTAAATAAATGAGGAAAATTTTGATAGAGTTCATGATAATCCTCCCATGTAGCATTTTCCTCAACATATTGGTCCCATTGGACCTTGCATTACAAGACCTCCCTGTTACGCAAGCGGAGCTTGCACGTTTCTAACACCTTTAGTGGCTCGATCGTGACCACCTCTAGATCCTACATCTGTAAAGAATTCCAATTCAAAATATGGTTATCACCTGCAACATATTTCTTCAAATAAGACACATGAAAAACATTGTGCATTCTAGACAAGGCCAGTGGTAGAGCAATTCTGTAGGCAACCGGATTGACTACTTCAAGCACTTCAAAGGGTCCCACATATCGAGGGGCTAGCTTAGAAGACTTCCCAAACTTAATAGAACTTTTCTGAGGTTTGACCCTCAAAAGAACTTTTTCTCCAACAGAGAATTACCTTGGAACACAATTTGCATCCGCATAGCTCTTTTGCCTATCATTGGCTTTTGTTAATCTTTTTCTGATCAACTTAACTTTCTCTTCCATTTCAGATAACATTTCTGGTCCAATGCTAATCCTATCTTCTAGCTTATCCCAGCTTATAGGATTTCGACATCTTCTTCCATACAATGCTTCAAATGGTGCCATCTTAATAGCAGAATGATAGGAATTGTTATAAGAAAATTCCATAAGCGGTAAGTATTCTTCTCACTTATATTGCTGATCCATGCAATACATTCGAAACAAGTCTTCCAAGACTTGGTTACCTCTCTCAGTTTGCTCATCGGTTTCAATATGGTAAGTTGTACTCACGTTGAGTTTAGTCCCTAGTGCAGAAAACAAAGTTTGCCAAAACCTTGATGTTACACGCGCATCTCTATCCGAGATAATCTTTTCAGGGAAACCATGCAATCTAAATACTTCTTGCACAAATTTGTGAGCTAACACAGGTGCTCCATTAGTTAAATTCCCTGGTATAAAATGAGCTACCTTTGTGAGTTTATCAACCACAACTAAAATGGCATCATGTTTATTCCTTGACATAGGAAGACCTTGAACAAAATCCATGCTAATAACTTGCCATTTCCACTCTGGCACATCATGTGGGTACAACAATCCTGCAGGGTGTTGATGCTCTGCTTTTACCCTCTGACATTCTAAACAGCTTGCCACAAATCTTGAAGCATCATTCTTCATTCCTTTCTAGAAATAAATAGGTTTAACATCCGCTAGGAGTTTGGTCACTCCTGGATGTCCCGAATATGGTGCGGTATGAACTTCTTTCCATACTAGATCCCTTAAGCCAGCTGAAATAGGAACATACATTCTACCTTTGTACCTCAATAGTCCATCAGACTCTATTAGATAATCATCATATCTTGGATCTCTAGGATTATATTTTAGAGCCTACTTAACCTGCTCATAATACTCATCACTAGACAAATTTTGTAACACCAAATCCTTGAAATTTCCACGGATAGAAACAATAGAAGCTATATGTCTTCTACGACTCAAAGCATCGGCTACTTTATTCTCTTTTCCTTTGATATAATTTATCTTAAAGTCATAGTCAGATATCAATTTTAACCATCTCCTTTGTCGAGCATTCAAGTGCAGTTGAGAGAAAATATACTTGAGACTTTGATGGTCTGACTTAAGTACAAAGTCTTCCCCAACAAATTGTGTCTCCACATTTGCAAGGCATGAGTTACTACTACCAATTCCAAATCATGTGGTGCATAATTCTTCTCATAGGATTTCAATTTCCTTGATTCATATGCTATCACTCTTCCATCTTGCATAAGCACTCCTCCTAATCCTTCTCTTGAGGCATCTGTAATTACCTCAAATTGTCCTTCGGGATCAGGGACTTTCAAAATTGGAGCTGTAGTTAACTTTTCTTTTAAGAAATCAAATGCATCCTGACATTTGTCTGTCCATTCAAATCTCTTTCCTTTCCTTTGCAGTGGAGTGATTGGACTAGCAATACTAGAGAAATTTAAAACAAACCTCCTATAATAGCCGGCGAGGCCCATGAAACTATGCACCTCATGCACATTTGTTGGTACAGGCCAATCCAGAATAGCTTTGATTTTTGTAGGATCAAAAGATATTCCATCAGCAAAAATAATATGACCTAGATATTGAATCTCCTTTTGAAAGAATGTACACTTCGATAGTTTTCCATATAACTTATGTTCTCTTAATCGTTGCAGAACTATTTGCAAGTGTCGTTGATGTTCTTTTTCATTCTTAGAATAAATGAGTATATCATCTAGAAAGACTAAAACAAACTTGTCCAAACAATCTTTGAATATATTGTTCATGAGATTCATGAATGCAACAGGTGCATTTGTCAAACCAAATGGCAACACTGTGAACTCATAGTGCCCATATCTAGTTCTAAAAGCTATCTTATGAATATCTTCATCCTTCAGTCTTAACTGATGATATCCTGATCGCAAATCAATCTTTGAAAACACAACAGCTTCAAGAATCTAATAAAAAAGATCATCAATATGTGGCAAAGGATATTTGTTATTTACCGTTGCTTTATTAATCATACGATAATCTATACACAATCGAAGGGTTCCATCCTTCTTCTTAACAAAAATAACCGGAGCACCCCAAGGTGAAACACTAGGTTTGATCAAACCTTTTGCCAATAATTCTTGTAATTGTGCTTTCAATTCCATTAACTCTATAGTTGTCATACAGTAGGGTGCTTTTGATATAGGCTCAGATCTTCGTTTAATATCAATTGCAAAATCAAAAACCATCTTGGGAGGCAATCCTGGAAGTTCTTCAGGGAACACATCGTGAAATTCCTAAAGAAAAGGATACTTTTCTCCAAAAGATGAACTAGGGTTTTCTATCCCTTCCTCCACTTGTTCCATTTTGACTGCAAACAACTGACAACCTTTCCGTCTAACCCTTTTCAATTGCTTGGCAGAGATAGGTCTGATTCTAACTTCTCTTAGAATCCCTTGGAATTGGGTTTGATTTCCCAAATCATCTAAGCATTCAACTATTTTTGAAAAATAGTCAACCTTAGCTCTATGCTTCCATAACCAACTCATTCCTAGGATTACATCATAGGAACCTAGGGGAGCTACATATAGGTTTACTTCAGTTGAGAAACTAGGGAGGTCAATTTTGGATTCAAACAAACATTTCTCTACTTGAGCCTTAGATTGGTTAGCATATTCTACTGACCAAGGTTTAGACATGTATCCAACTTTTCTAGGAAACTTATTCAAAATTCTAGGAGAAACAAAATTTTCAGTGGCTCCTGTATCAATCAAAATAATATAGGGACTCCAAACAAAGTACCTATCATCTCAATAGGTGTGATTTGATACTCTGCTTGACAATTGTCGAGTGCTGCATGTATCCTTTGCTAGAATGCTTCTTGTTGAGTAGGTAGTGCAGTACCTCTTTGTTGACCATTTTAATTCTTGTTAGGGCATCAATTTGCATAATGGTCGCCCCCACAAGTAAAGCATCCTCCAATGGGTCCTTTCTTGTCTGAATTCTTCCCATTGTTATCCTTATTTCTTTTGTAGTTGCCATTCTTCTTCTCATTACCAGATCCACCCTTGTTCTTCTGAGATCCTTTATCTTTCCTCTTGTTATCATAGCTCTTTTCATATCTTTTCTTGTATGGTTGATTGTTAGGAGTTCCATTAAACCTCTTGCAGTTTCTATCACGATAAGTCGAGATGGATTTCAGATTTTTCTCTTGCTTGATTGCTTTCTCATACACTTGATCCATTGTTGTGGGACCATGTACATCTACTTCTCCACCGATTTGAGCATTTAGACCCATGATGAATTTCTTGATCCTGAATCTCTCATCCTTTTGATACTGTGGAACATATTTCAGGAGTCAGGTGAATTTTTCTCCATATTCTACCACTGTCATATCTCCTTGTTGAAGATTCTAAAAATCAGTCAGTTTCTAATCAAAATAGAGTTGTGGTAACCATCTCTTGCGAAAGAGTTCCACGAACTCACCCCAAGTTACCCTTAGAGAGCTTAAATTCAATTCCATCTTCTTATTCATCCACCAAGTGGATGCTTCTCCTGCCAATTGGAATGCTCCCCATACCGCCTTGGTCACCTCTGAGTAATTCCTTATCTCGAAGTATTTTTCCATTTCCGTTAACCAAGCTTCTGCAGCATCTCCAGTCTTTGTCCCATCAAATTTTGGTGGAGTGACTTTCTTCAAGTCTTTAGAGAGCTCTGAGGTCAGTCTATCTCTTGCCTCTTTATTAGGCTCTATACTCTTACTACGCTCTTCATGATTTTCTCCACTTTCACCATGAGAGTTTTCACCTCCTCCCTCAGAATTTCCTTTATCATCCACCTTCTTTTTCAAATCACCCAGTCTTTTCTTCGTTTCCTCAAGCATGGTATGATTTGGTCCAGCTTATTATTTGGCAGGTGGTTTTCCTCTTCACTTTCTCCTTGGTTAGTTCTTGTCTGAACCATGTTTATCGATTTCTCATACCTGAGAATATTGAGTTATCCATTAGTTCTTGATTATAATGCATCCCATTAAATCAAAACATAATAAACTCAATTTAAACAATAGTTTGGCACAAAAACAACTCTTTTTATTTATTTCACTCCAAAAGTAAAGAGTATTCTTCTTTTTTACAAGAAATGACTTCAAAAGTCATGCTCAAGAGGAGTATATCCTTCAGACTCATTTTCTTATACATAATCTCAAAGTATATAACCCTCTAACTCACTATCGGACCTAACTTCTATGATCTCAACAGTTGGGGGTATGCGAGGATCTCGTCTAATCATAATTGTTTCCTCATCTTTAACTCTTTCCAAGTACTCCCTTCTCACTCACTTGATTTGAGTTAAGGCTGTCACTAGATTTTCTGTATCACTTAACTAAATGTCACTCTTATCATTGGTTCCCTCAAAGGTTTTGATAATGGCCTCACGTTCTCTTTTTGCTTTAAGGAAACGTTGATTCATATTAACAGACTTTCTTGTTGTCTTTTTAAGACGTACCATCCTGGCACAAATTTTTTTCAAACATTAGCTAACCACATAATGTTGGCTACAGGCAAGCATAGTCGTCTCATAAGCCCTAGTGCTGAACTTGGTAGCTCTGATACCATATGTAACATCCAAATTCTAAAAACATAGTAAAGTCAGAAAAATTACCATAGAGTAATTCAACAAGATAAAAATGAGATAGAGATTTTTTTTTCCTTTTATTTAACTCATAAACAAATATCAATAATTACAAGGTTTTTCCTTTACAAAGAACAATACATCATGAAGTCTTTCTCAAAGACAAAGTTTACAATGTAAATCAATTACATAGACAATTTGGAATAAACACTGCTGTTGAATATCTGACATCTTTATCACAAGTCCTGGCATATCTTCTGCTTGGAGAGAGAGTATCTTTCTAGCGATTTACCTCCATCCATAGACCGATGGTCTCCTACACATCTTCCACATAGGAAGTGGCCCTACCCTTCACGAGGGATATAGACCAAAGGTGACCAATGGTAATTTGCCTATCTTGAGTACATAGTGTTGTATCCTACACCTATCCATCAATCATACAACCCTAGATACCCTCTAGCTAAGTATGATTTCTGATAGATTGTGCATTCCAGATACAGTGAACCGACAATGCATGCAGAAGACACTTGCATTACTTTGGCCAAAGCTTTAATATCAATAATGCTCATAATGAACGTGGTCATTGTGTTCACCCACCCCTACTCGACTTGGATACTGTCGTATTCTCGCAGTTTATTCATACTGACAATATTTATGTAAATAGTCTAATCACTGAGCCATGATATTGGCTTCCTCGACAAGGATAAGTTTAAATATCATAACTATTTAGCTGGTTTATAATTGTTCTTAGGGTTAACCTATTACCCTTGGAAAATATAATTTCACTAAATAATCTGTTAGGGTTAGCCGGCAGAAGATATCAATTAAACACAAATAAAGATTAAACAGAGAAATGGAAATACACAGAAATAATAATAGTGAGAGACAATTTTTAACGTGGTTCACCCAAACTCAGGCTACATCCACCAAACAGAGAGTCCAATATTATTATCCAGTAAATCAAACCGATTACAATCAGCAATCCCTGCAACTCAATACCGCTGCAAAATGCTACAATACAATATCAAAAAACCCTAACCCTTAGCCGCTTTTTATCAAGCTTTTTGTCGGTTACAAAATAGGGTTTTCTTATGTCGGTCAATGAAAAAATTAACTCCCGGTGCATTATAAAATAATAAAAAATCGTGTGAGGTTTTGGGGGTGTTGCCCCTCGACCCCGCCTTGTATCGCGACAGGGAACGCGCCAGGGGCGCTGCCCCCAAACCCCCGCAAGGGGCCCTGCCCCTTGACCCCGTAGGAATTTGGGGGGAAACCGCGCCGATAAAAGTGGGGTAAATATAACCTCCGAGTCTGATTAGGCTCCATATAACAACAATCTCCCACTTGGAGATTGATCAGACTCCACACCATATCATCTCCCACTTGGAGACTGATCATAACACCACTGACCCTGTAGCTCCCATTGGAAATAAGCACCCTGGACTCTGCTGTTCTATTTTTGTTGTGTTCAGTCTAGCAGACCAACCGAAGCTGAAGAGGAGCTCAGCTTCTCCCTTATCACTGCCTTTGTAAACATATCTGTTGGATTGTCATCTGTATGTATCTTTGCCAGCTGTAACTGTCCATCATCCAACACCGACCGAATGAAGTGATACCTCAACTGTATATGTTTGGTCTTTGAATGCAAGGCAGAATTCTTTGCAAGATGTATGGCACTCTGGCTGTCTGTAAACAAATAACTGTTAACCTGTTGTGTGCCCAATTCATTCATGAAAGATTGCAGCCATATCATCTCCTTGCTTGCCTCTGTTGCAGCTACCTCTCAAATACCTGAGAATCCATTTTACCGCATTCCAATGCTCTAATCCGGGATGACTCATAAACCTGCTAACGACTCCTACAGCATGTGCAATATCCGGTCTCGTGCATACCATGGCATACATTAAACTGCCTATAGCTGAAGCATATGGTACCTTAGACATTTTCTCTTCCTCCTCTTGTGTCTTAGGACACATGTCCTTAGTCAATTTCAAATGACTAGGCAAAGGTGTGCTGACAGCTTTTGCATTCTCCATGTGGAATCTCTGCAACACCTTTTCAACATAAGCAGCCTGAGATAGAGTCAATTTTCTGTTCAGCCTATCTCTGCAAATTTTCATACCAAGGATTTGTTTTGCTGCCCCCAAATCCTTCATATCAAATGATTGTGCCAACTGCTGTTTTAACTCTCTTATGTGATCCATGTTAGACCCAGCTACAAGCATGTCATCAACATATAAACATAAAATAATGTAGCTGTCATTATCTAACCTCTTAAAATAAACACAATGCTTAGAATTACACCTACTGTAGCCTTGCTCAGCCATAAAACTGTCAAATTTCAAATACCATTGTCGAGGTGCTTGTTTCAGGGCATACAAACTCTTCTTCAATCTGCACACTAGTTTCTCCTTACCTTTGACCTCAAATCCTTGGGGCTGTTCCATATAGATCTCCTCCTCCAAATCACCATGGAGAAAGGCAGTTTTAACATCTAGCTGTTCCAAATGTAAATCTTCAGCAGCCACAATACTTAAAACAGTACAAATAGAAGTCATCTTGACAACCGGAGAAAATATCTCATCAAAATCAATGCCCTTTTTCTGTGCAAATCCTTTTACAACTAACCTGGCCTTAAATCTTTTCTTACCGCCATCTTCCTCTTTCAGCCTGTAAACCCATTTATTTGGTAAAGCCTTTTTACCTATAGGTAACGTACATAATTCCCAAGTCTGATTTTTCAGCAAGGAGTCCATTTCTCCTTTCATGGCAAGCTCCCACTGAACCTGTGTATCCACCTACATAGCTTCATCATACCCTTCGGGTTCACCAGCATCTGTTAACAAAATAGAATACAAAGAGGGAGAAAACCTTTCAGGAGGTCTGTTGATCCTTGTTGACCGTCTAACATTCACTGGAGTTTGTGGTATTTCTGGTTGCTGTTGCGAAGCATGAGGAACCACTGGAACATCACTATTTGGAGTATCGTCCAGCACCACATAATCCTTTTCTTTCTTCTCATGCTGCTGCAACTGATCTTTGTACAACACCTTCTCATTGAATATAACATCCCTGCTTCTCATAATTTTCTGATTTTTAAAATCCCAAAGCCTATAACCAAATTCATCAATGCCATATCCAACGAAGGTACATTTTTTTGATTTCACATCCAACTTGGTTCTATTTTCAGAATCTATATGTGCAAATGCTTCACAGCCGAAGGTTTTCAGGAAAAAATAACTCACCTTCTTGCCTGTCCATGCTTCCTCTGGAATACCACAGCCTAAAGGAACTGAAGGACCTCTGTTAATTAAATATACAGCAGTGTTGACAGCCTCTGCCCACATGTTTAAAGGTAGCCCAGCATGCAATCTCATGGTCCTTGCACGCTCCATTATTGTCCTATTCATGCGTTCAGCCACTCCATTTTCCTGTGGAGTCCCTGGAACCATTTTCTGCCTGCGAATTCTATTAAGGGAACAATAATCTTCAAATTCTTTGCTGCAATACTCACCACCATTATCAGATCTAAGACATTTTAATCTTTTACCCGTCTCATTCTCAACCAAGCTTCTCCATTTCTTAAATGTTTCAAATACATCAGATTTCTGTCTAAGGAAATAAATCCAGACCTTCCTAGTTGCATCATCCATGAATGTAACATAATACCGAGAGCCACCGAGAGAAGATACCTGAGCTGGTCCCCATACATCTGTATGCACAAGCTCCAATTTTTTATTTTTCTTTTGCTTCCCATCCTTGAGAAAACTGACTCTCTTTTGTTTTCCATACACACAACTTTCACAGAAATCCATATTAATACATTTCAGACCTGGTAAAACTTTCTTAGAATGAAGTACCTTCATACCTTTTTCACTCATATGCCCAAGTCTGTTATGCCACAGTGTTGTCTCAGAACCTGCAGCAACTTTTCCAGTCTCTTCCTGCAAACCTGCAGCAACTATTCCTGAACCTGTTTGTTTTTTCTCTGTAACAGCTAAAGTAGAAGGAACAGTATGACCTGTACAAAGATATAAGGTGCCTACTTTCACACCTTTTGCTACTACTAAGGCACCTTTTGAAACCTTCCAATTTTTATCAGTAAATGTAACAGTGCAACCTTGTTCAGTTAGCTGCCCCGCTGAAATTAAATTCCTACTGAGCCTTGGAACATGCCTTACCTCTTGTAGTAGCCAATGATTCCCATTCTGCAACTTAATCTTGATTCTTCCCTTTCCAACAATCTGACAAGGTTCGTTATCTCCCAAATAAACTAGCCCAAAATCCCCTTGGACATAATCAAGGAAATAACTTCTATGGGGCGTAGCATGAAATGAGGCCCCTGAATCTAAAACCCATGAATCATCAGCATTATCTAGGGAAAGAATCAAAGCATCATCTTCAGACTTATTGCTTACCACATTTGCTTCCTTATTGCCTTCTTGTTTGTCTCCTTCTTTATTCTTCCGAGACCAGCAATCTTTCTTCAGATGACCTGGTTTTCCATAGTACCAGCAATCCTTCTGTCCTCTGGTTTGGGATCTTTTGTCCTTTGATTTTCCTCGTGACTTCCCATGACCTCCAGAACCTTTTCCTCTCTCTTTTGATCTGCCCCTACTTTTTGCACTCAAAACACTGCCTGATTTGGATCCACCTGAGCTTTTCTTACGAATTTCCTCACTCAGAATAACACCAACAACATCATCAAATTTTAGGGTATTTGAACCAGAAACAGAGTTACTAACCACCATTACCAAACTATCCCAGCTTTCAGGCAATGAACATAATATCAAGAGAGCTCTAACTTCTTCATCAAATTTTACATTTACAGAAGTCAATTGACTGACAATCATATTAAATTCATTTAAATGACCTGTCACAGATCCACCTTCAACCATTTTCAAATTAAACAACTGCTTCATGAGAAATACCTTATTTGAGGCTGAGGGTTTTTCATACAATTTTGCCAAAGCTTTCATCAGACCATCTGTTGTCTTCGCTTCTGTTATATTGAATGCCACCGACGGTGCCAGGCACAACCGAATGGTTCCTAGTGCCTTTCTGTCAAGAAGATTCCAATCCTCATCAGACATTGTTGCCGGTTTCTTGGCTACTCCTTCCAATGGCCTCCATAAATCCTTTTGATAGAGGTAATCCTCCATCTGCATCTTCCATAACTGATAGTTCTGCCCATTGAATTTATCAACCTTCGTTTTACCCTCGTCCGCCATTGCTCCCACTCAACCTGAGACTTTCCTGCAGACGATAATCGAACACAACCCGCTCTGATACCACTTGTTAGGGTTAGCCGGCAGAAGATATCAATTAAACGCAAATAAAGATTAAACAGAGAAATGGAAATACACAGAAATAATAATAGCGAGAGACAATTTTTAACGTGGTTCACCCAAACTCAGGCTACATCCACCAAACAGAGAGTCCAATATTATTATCCAGTAAATCAAACCGATTACAATCAGCAATCCCTGCAACTCAATACCGCTGCAAAGTGCTACAATACAATATCAAAAAACCCTAACCCTTAGCCGCTTTTTATCAAGCTTTTTGTCGGTTACAAAATAGGGTTTTCTTATGTCGGTCAATGAAAAAATTAACTCCTGGTGCATTATAAAATAATAAAAAACTGTGTGAGGTTTCGGGGGCGTTGCCCCCGAGCCCCCACGGGGGCGCTGCCCCTCGACCCCGCCCTGTATCGCGACAGGGAACGCTCCAGGGGCGCTGCCCCCAAACCCCCGCAAGGGGCGCTGCCCCTTGACCCCGTAGGAATTTGGGGGGAAACCGCGCCGATAAAAGTGGGGTAAATATAACCTCCGAGTCTGATTAGGCTCCATATAACAACATAATCTTATAACAACCCTAGGAGATTTAGGTTCTTATTCGACCGATGGTTTAACTCATTCATGGTTAGAAATAATTTAACTCTTGCAAAGATAGTAACTCCTATTTCAAGAACATAAATACTATTCAAATCACTTCTAAGTGATGCCATTATCTTCACTTCTCATATACTCATAAAGGAATTCTATGTAAAGTTTGTAGACATTGTCTTTCGACATAAAATAGGTATACTATAAAACTATACTTGCCAAGATTATTTGTATAGATAATATAGAAGATCTTGTGACATTTAGTAAATTTTCTAAACTATCCTTAGTTAATTGATAACTCAATAGGTTTACCATAATTGACATAAGTCACTTAGACTCTAGTTTCTATTGGTAAGGAATCATTCTTGACCATGTATTTAACCAAGAATGGCTTCAAAAGATATTATTTTCTATTTGATATTCAAGACCACACTACTCACAGTTTGGTAAGTTTTCCCTTAATAATTAGCCTCTACTAATTCTTTCGAATTACTTTTCAAGACTAACTTATATCTACACAGTCGGTTGTCCTCAAAAAGAGACTCAATCAAGTATGAGACTGGTTCACTAGTTTCATAATAACTATGTTATTCTTCATGAAATAGATACTAATAGAATCATTTGGTTCCTAAACTCATATTATGACAAGCATCATAGTTTTATACAAAGGCACGGGGTCGGCCTAATTAAATCATTAGATAGATTACATTATCAACATAAGAATTAGCCTTACCAGGCTACATCGACTCCCAAGCTTTAAACTAAAATAGAATAACCGTTATACAATGACTCACTATACCCTCCATATACAGTCGACTCATCTCATCGAACTTCATCGATACTAAGAAGAGAGACATAGTCAGCTCATCTTCATTGAAACATTTACAGTATAAACTTGAGGATTATCAAAAGGAAAATGGACGATTGTCCAAGACAAGAATACATTAAATCTTCCATTGTTTTCTACATGCATAGAAATGCAAAAGTATTTACTTGAAGCAGTGCTTTACACAGCAAGGATGGCAGATTGAATACACTGTAATCTTCCTAAGAATCGTTCTCCGCTACGCGCAGTCCCTCTTCTATCCTCAGTTACCAGACTCTACCCTCAAAGAATCCAACGACTATCAAGGTCATGGTTACTTAAGAGCTCCAAATTGACTCATTAAGGAGTCGTGCCACTAAGCGCTCCACTCAAGACAGTTAGAAACTCATTCATAACAACGGTTTTTAGTCTCCAATGAAGACTCAACTGCCAGCTATAAAGGTGCAATCGACACCATATGTCGATCTTTGCAAAATTTGTTGAGATGAGTGAGTGAATGTGGCTGGTTATACGTCACTCCTCATCAATGAGGCCGCCAACTCAATAACAGAAAGAGAGCAATCGATTACTCTTAAAGAGTAGTTCAATCCATCATGGTTTAACATTAAAGGCTCTCCTCAATAGATGCCTATGACTGCATAATTAAAAACCATATTAATTAATCATGAGGTATTACCTCGTTCGACTCATAAACATATTATATGTGATTATATAAAATATTATTTTCATATCATTATCTCTATTTGATTATTATGATATAATCAATAAAAGAATAATACTAAATAAAGAATTACGGAAAATGTGATCGGCTTGAGCTAGTCTCCCCATCACGTTCCGTTGGCAAAAACACGTCATCTTAACTTGACGATAAAGTCTTAACGTTAAGAATCTATTATAACACTACAAGTGACTTAATAATAATAAGACGACTATTTTACGACAATAATGTCGTAATATTTACGTTAAACGTAAATAGTCACAATTCATACAGAAACAACGTCGTTAACATTATCAATGACTAAGATGACTTACTATGACTTAAAAAGATTGTATAATATTGACTTCCTGTCGATTTGGTTCAAAAGTAATACAACAAGACAATACTTACCTCTTACGACACATTGGCTCACGTTTTCGTTAAACACTTATACTTGATTTGGCAAATAAACCACTCGTAACCCAAGGTCTCTCTCTCTCTCTCTCTCTCTCTCTCTCTCTCTCTCTCTCTCTCTCTTCGAGTCATCTAAAAATTTGTACTCCTGTTTCAACTTGTAACCAAACAATATATGATCAATGCATCATTATTCAAATAATTCAAATAATAAATCAAATCTCATAATGCAATTATTAATCGATAATAATATAATCTTTTCTATAATTTCATAAATGACATTCAATATAATCCATGTCTTTCCTTGTCATTAATCTAATCATCATAATAAATTTACCTATGTCCAAGTAAAAGTAAAAAGTATAGCAAGGCAAAAATTGGGGATGTAACACAAAGTGTCGACAGGGAGATTCCGAGGCGGTTAGAATTTGAGAGCGGCGAAGCTTACGTTTAGGCCGGGCGGTGGGAGACTGTTTGGAGCGGTGGTGTCTGAAATAAAGACGACGACGATAGGAGAATATCGCCACCGGTGGTGGTGACCGCTGAGACAGCAATGCAGGTCGGGAGAGTAAAATGGTCCGCGGGAGGAGTTTAAGAGGTTCTGACAAGTGATTAGGATTTCCTAGGGGGTCGACCAGGGGATTCAAACTATGGGGTTTTAACAGAGCGATAGAGATTTCAAAGGCGACCAATCGAGGAACGAGCAGAAGGACTCCAACTACAAATGGTTAGGGTTCCTAGCAGAGAAGGCCAATATTAGGGTTTGAGGTCGATATTAACCAATGATGCACTGTAAATACAACATGCAACAAACAAACCAAAGAACACTTGTAACATCAAACTAGAACACCTGTAAAAACCAAACTAGAGACATAGTTAACGTTAGGGGGTGGCGGATCCGTACAGTACGGACCGCTGCCCCTAAAAAAATTTCAAAAAATGCCAAAAAAAATTTGGAAGTAAAACTAGACAAATTTACTGTCATTTTTCGTCAAAAGGGCCTCCCGGACTCAACAGTGAGGTCTGTTTGAGATTAGGAAACCACCTGCGAAACTTTGCTTTCAAAAGTTGACTAAAATTGCTTTATTTCACATTAGGTTCACTAGATGAGATAGGGAAAAAAGCTACAAGCATGCAGAAAACAAACTACAGCTAACCCTAGCTCCCAATGGAGTGCAATCTAGCCTAGAAAACAGTCAAATAAACACAAAAACAAGTAAAAATCTAAGCTACGACTTGACCTATCTCCATTGTCCTCCTCTATCTTCCATATTGTTCTCAGTTTTGCAAGTTTACAAAGATCTTGAGAAGCTCAAATAAAAATGGCAAGATGTCGAAGAGTTGTAGAGTAAGAGAACATAAGCTAAGAGAGGTGAAAATGAGCTGGAAAAAGTGATTTTATAGAGGAGCTTGTTTGAACGGAGGGCTCAGATTGCATGTTGACCTTGGAGCCAAATGAAGGCCTGTGATTGATTAGGGTTCCCAAACACTAAAGGACAAATGAGGTGGAGGATGTTTTTAAATTAAATAAATTGGGTTCTTTATTTAATTTATTTTAAGAAGGGTAATAATGTGGGATGATTAAATTAAATAGGTGAGACCTGTTCAATTAGGATAAGGCCTTATAATTTAAATAAATGCTTATTTATTTAAATTAAACGGGGAAAGGGGATAGTGAATAATTAAATAATTAATCAATTAAAATTAATTATTTAACCATAGAGGAAAATTAGGAAAAAATAGTAGGATGTGGAAGACATCAGTGTTTTGCAATATGAGGACACTTTTAGGTGTCTACAGAATTAAAAATTTATTTTAATGGGTGAATGGGACGAGAAATGACAAGTGCATGGATTTGGAAAGGTGAGGAAGAGACATGTGTGAGCTTTATCATTTAAGTAATGCTCTTTCATGAATTTGGCAATATGAGGTGGAGATACATGTGACACCCCTTAATTAAATAATGCTTATTATTTAATCAAGTGTGGGGAGATGGGATAATGAGGATTTAGGCTAGTTAATTAAGTGATTAAATTAATTAATGTAAATGGTAGAAATTAGGGGATAGGTTAATTAAAGGTTTAAATTAATTAAGGGTTTAATTAATCAATTTGGGTCTAAGGGCTAAGTAGGGTATAGTAGCTAATTAAATAAATGATAGCCTAGGTTTAGTCATAGGCTAGGTGGATTAATTAAATAAATGTACTTTATTTAATTAATTTGGATTAGTGGCGAGAATAAAATAATCAATTAAATAAATTATGATATTTATTTAATCAATTATGGACAATGGTTAGGAGGAAGTAATTAATTAAATTTGACATATTTAATTAATTATGCATAAGTTGCTATGGGAGATCAATAAATTAATTAAATAAATTGATTTTATTTAATTAATTATAGGAAAATGGATGTGGGAAAATGGCTTATGTTGGGTTCTTGCCATTTTTAGGTGTATATAGTTTTCACTAGCCTTCTTTTCAGCCTGATTCGTCAGTGGAGTTGATGGAGCTTTATAACCATTCACTATTGATTACCAAATATCAAAACCTAGAGTCATTAGATAAGTTCACATTCTCATTCTCCATAATGCATCATTTGTTTTGTCAAACAATGGAACTCTATTCGTGGAGAAACCTTCTTGACTAGCCATGTGTGCTCTCAAGATCTACCTTCTAGTGGTTAGACTATTGTTGAAGAAACTTGGCTCTGATACCAATTGATAAGCACACACTTATACTGAGAGGGGGGGGGCAAATCAGTATAAGACAATCTTTTACTTATTTAAAACTTAACAACCACAATAAGAACAAACACGTAAGATCCACACAATTAATAACACAATATTTATGTGGAAACCCTTTCGAGGAAAAACCACAGAGAAGGAATACTTGGATCTACTATCCAAATCCAGTCATAATAAAAATAAAAATTCTCTTACAAATCTTTGTAGGCACCAACCCATTGGAGACACCAATCCCCACTACTGAGCAACAACTCAGCAAGACACCAATCTCTTTTATTAGGAGGCACCAACCTCCAAATGAACAAACTTTCTACCTTCTTGAATATATCTTCTTCAATAGACGATGATCATTTGATGGCAACCTTCATAAAATCTACTTGTAACTTCTTCACATATATTTTCTTCTTCAAAAATCTACTGCAATAAGTCTGCTATGCTCTAAATCTGAATGATATTGCATTTTATTACTTCACAAAATTTGCTGCAATAAAACTGCTCTGCTGCAATAAATTTGCTTTGCTATATTGGAATGATATTGCGTTAATTGCTTGCTTTCTTTACCTACAATTCATCTTCTATTTATACCCCAAACATGCCTCTTTACCCAATAGGATCGGCCTTCTCAAGGGGGGTCGGCCACATAAAAATAATAATAAATTTAATTTAATTCCCAAGAAGGGTGACTATACCAAGAGGGTCGGTCCATATAAAACATAAATAATTTTAATTTATTTTGAATAACTTGAGAAGTGGGTGCCAAAATTAGATGAGGGCGATCAACAATCATGAGCACCAAAATAGGATTAAACCATCATGGAGGTCAGCCAACATTTGTACATAAATTGATGCTCTTTCGTCTTCAATAAAATATCTCCTTTGACATAAATGCCAACAATATTTCCAACATATTATCCTATTGTTTATCAACTAAATCCTCTTTTAAACTTAGAGAAAACTTCAGATTTAGTACGAAAAAATAAACTTAGGTGTATCTAGAATAATCATCAATGAATGTTTAACATTATATATATACCCATAGAACTTGCATCCAATGGACCAAACACATCCGAAAGAATGATTTATAATAATCTCTTTACTCTATAACTTCTTGTAGGAAATGAAACTCTATTCTGCTTTCCAAACACACAATGTTCATATAAATCAAAATGCTCATCAGAGTAAATAAAAAAGCCATGAGCATATATGCATTTTCAGATGTACCAATTACATTAATAGAGTTACAAAATATGGAGGCATCAAACCTAAACAAAGTCCCACGCTGTGAGCCTCTAGATACCACCAAATCTTCTCTCACCAACATACAACCAGATTTGTCAAATGTTACGTGCACTCCAAAATCATTCAACTTATATATAGAAAGAATATTTTTCATAAGGAACTTATAATGTGCAAAACATTATTGAGATTTTTCACTCTCCCATCATTGAAACATAATTATACCTTTCCTTTACCAACAATCTAATGTATAATATTGTCACCAAGGAGAACTTCTCCATCATAAGCTTGGTATGATGAAAACCACCTAATATGATGAGTCATATGGTAGGAGCAACTTGAACCAATTATCCAAGAGTCATCACTAGTAACATTATCATGAATAAACAATGCATCATTATTAATATTATTAGAGGATTTCTCTACAAATGAATCATCAAAGCTTTTCTTCTTATTTCTGCATTCTTTCTCCACAATTCCAATACTTCAATTTACTCTTCTTAAGGGTTTGGGACCATCTTTTTTATTTGGATTTGGATTTATTTCGTTCTTCTTTAGACCCACCTTTGTTGTTGGGCCTTCCCCAAACATGCAAGGCATCTTTTGAGCCCTCATCCATGGATTTTCTCATCTCTAAAAAAAGAAATGTAACAATAATGAAGTCCATCTTTAACTCTACAACGCTATCACAAATAGTAACAATTAAGTTATCCCAAGATTTGGGCAAAGAATAAAGCAATAAGATACAATTATCTTCTTTTAACATCAAGTTTAAATTCTATTGAAGCTAGATGATTCAAAATCAAATTAAAAGCATTTCAATATTCTGCAACACAATCACCTTCAATCATATTTAGATAATATAAATGTCTTTTGATATATAATTTATTTGTTAGACTTTTAGTTTGATAGATATCACTTATCCTCTTTCACAATGCAAATGTGCTAGCCTCCTCTAAGGCAATCAAGAGGACAAAATTTGCAAAATAATCGAATAGTTCCTCATCCTTCTTGTCTAACCTTTTCCAATTTTCATTAGACATTCCATTAGGTTTTCCTTTTTTTTTCTACAACTTTCCACTAGTCTCTTTCTTCCAAAAGATCCTCCATCTTTAGCTTCCATAGCTCGTATCCAGAACCATTAAACTTGTCAATTTTTGACCAAGGTGTGTTAGCAATGGCTTTTAGCATAATGGATTTGCAAAACCCACTAAAACTAAAGACTTCACAACACTTCTACAAAGGTGTCCCTCTCTTATCAAAACTATTAGCTCTAATATTAAATGTTGAGAAAATTGGTCAATAATAATATAAAAACATGAACTTAAAGTGTACAGATTTGATTAACCCAATTAGAGGTACATGTGATTAATCATTAAATTTGAAATAAAACATAGATAAATATGTATAACAACAATAAGAAATCAACAAACACATGTCACTAGATACATGTGGAAAAACCATTTTGTAAAAAAAATCCACCACCAAAGAGATACACAATTTTTATTAATCAAATAGAAACAAATATATCAACACATCTCATACAATCTTCTTTAGTCATACAACATTCGGTAGCATGAGAGTACTTGTACAATAACCATATATCCTCCATACCAAGCCCTCAAAAAATCACCATAAAACAATATCATGGACCCAAACATGGTCTCAAATACCATGGTAAAAATTTTCATGACCCACTACATGAGAGTGGTCTCTAAAATAGAAAATGACTCTTTTTACACACTAGCACATCATAGATTCTATTATAAGATTTCATTAAGCCAACTTTCTCATTTCTAAGTGCTCCATGAGTGCAATAATTGCATTGTCATTGTCTATATTGAGAAAGATGCTCCATAACTCCCTATCTTTGACTTCTTTTTGTAACCTCCCTTATTCAATGCCATTAGAACAATATCTTACATAATCTGAAGAATGATAATAATTAAATAATATCCCTCAACTCCTCATGGGTGTCCAAGTTATCCATCCCAAGAAAGTTGTAGATTCAACATTACCCATTAGGTTTGCAATTTAATATTGCACTATCCTAACATTAGGTTCACCAAAATGTAGTAAATAAATGGGTGCACTATCCTAAATTGTTTAAGGTGTATTTTTACTACTACAATGTGTTCATTTTATTTAACAATCTAATTTCTTTTCATATAACAATGCAATAAACAAATTTAGATTTACACCAAGTAAAATAAAACACTATCTAAGCTAGCACTGAAATGAAACTATAAGGAAAAGAAAATAAGGATAAAAGTGAGTGTCTATTTGCATCGTTTGGTGATGATCACGTGGTGACAAAAGGTAGAAGAGGACTAGGGGAGCAATAATGAGACATTCTAGGGATGCACAAAGATTCAAGGAATTGTGACAAATGAAGAGGACCTACCAAACATGCTCGTGACTAGGGGGCATGCTAGTGACTAAAGGGGATGCTAGTGACCTACAACAAACAATCATATCCTTTGCTTGCATGGTTTCAACTTTTAGGAGTTACTTGCCAAAAAATTCCACTTCACTAGGGTGCTTGTAGAATTTAGAAATGTGGTTGCAGAGATAAGGAACAATTTGTCAAAGTTTGAGGGGGAAGAAAAATTAGGTGCTACGGTTGGGAGCTTGTCTTAGCTAAACTCCTAGAGGTGTAATATTTTAGTCTAAAGTGTGGCAACAACTTTGGTGTGTCAAACCCTAAGGTGCAAATGTGATAACTTGTGTGCAAATGTAGGCAAAAAAACCTAAAAGCTTGCTAGGATGATAGTGGCATGTGTAGTGCAATGGAGGGAGGATAAGGTTGATGGAAGCTCAAAGTGTGCCAATGGGAGGATGTTCAAGGAGCTACAAATAGAGGTCTTGGCAATGGAGGAGTTGCAAAAGCTTGTGTAGACCAAGAGGCACGTAGTGTGTAGTGTGTGTAGGAGGATCAAGAATGCCAAGAGTGCCTAGAGGGAATTTCCCAATTAGGAAAGGGGACTTTAGAGTGTCTTGAGTGACCTAACTATTAGGAAAACATAGAAGGATGAGTTAGGGTTTTGATTGACTATTGGCGGGAGTCACGATCAAGCTAGTAGGGGACAATAACATAGGAACACTAGTGTCTAGCGAGACACAATAGTGCAGAGTGTAGGAAACATGATTTTTGACAAAAAATAGGTTTTGGTTAGTGGTTTGACACACCTACGAGGGGATTTAGTCTCAAAATTAGACAAAGAAGTCTTGATCATGACTAGGGGTGACAAACATTAAAATGATTGTAAAACATTGCGGGGAAAGTGTGAAGTATGCACTTTCTGTGTCTATGCATTGCCTTGCCTCCTATTCCTAACTAATATAAAATAATTCAAGATTCAATTCTCCTTTTAAATTTGAAACCTTTTCCTCCACCTTGCAGCCACTTCTATTAATCTCTCCATAGGCTCTCCAAAATCCCTTTTGAGATCTTATATTCTCCTTCTCAGATTTTAAGTCTTCAACATTCAACCTGATTCAATAGCTTCCAATATCCTCACTAAATATTCAAGAATATCCACTCTATTCCCTACACTTCTATCTATTCTAGCCCAAATCATTTAAGTCCCCCTCTAGGCTATTTTGTTTTTGTTTTTATTTTTCCCAAAATTTAACAATTTTTCTTTAGGAATATAGTTCTTCACCAGTGCCTCAACATACACTAGGATTTATTTTTATAATATCAAACTTATGCATACTATGCTTTCTCTAACTTCATTGTAATATACTTGTAATTTGTCATAACTTGCAAATATACATCCATTTCTACATCTTTTGAATAATTTAAATTGTAGTTGTAGTATATGTTCTGGATGGAGAAAACATAAGAGATGGAATTGATTCACACCATATATGAAAAACCTATAAGTACATAATTCAATGATTCAATGTAGTCTTCCTTTCCTCATTCATATCCATTCAATAACATTGTTAAGTTAAACTCCCGTCAGCTCTTATATTCTAATTAAAATAAATTAATAAAAACTCAACATTTAATAATAATTATCTTCTATACAATAACATTAGTTATAACTACCACTAGTATAGATATCTTAAATACATCTATCTAAAAAATGGATCCCAAACTATTTTATTTATTTAAGAGTTATTTTTATTTTACCTTAGAACTATTTTATATACTATATACAAAGATATACAAATTTTGTTGTATCATATTGTTTGGTTACTTTATGTGTATTGAATTTGATATGGTAAAAATTATAGTTTAATTTTAAAATTTTATTTGTGTTTGTTCTTCTATATTTTTTGTTTGGTTAATTATTTAATTATTTAAGTGTATCTCTTTCACTCAATTTTTCAACTATAAATAATAAATAATAAATATCTCAAATTATCAAATCAAAATTTTCTTTCTTGACGGATAAATTAATTACCCTTCATGATTATAATCAAGTTTATGCTGATTTTAATATTGCTTCCTTCCTATTCAAACAAGCCTAAAAATTGTAGAAAAAAGTTCTCAAAGATTTATCCAAATATGATAGAGAAGTGGGCAGTGTTTGATAACAACATATCTTTGTTTTTACATGCTTATTTTGGAAATATTATGTTTATATTAATATTTTACATGTAAATGACTCCGAAATTTAAGTTAAACCCTAAATTTTTTTGTTAACACACTCATGCCATTATACCCCGCCCCTTGCTGCAATTGTAGAATGCCTCTCGGCAAAATAGAAGCAACATTGGAAGTATGCCCCCCAACTCTTTAACCAACAGTAGCTAGTTGCTTGCCTTGGGGTTGGGGGCTGCTAAGTGTAAGTCCTCCAATGTGGTTCGGGGAGGGGAATCCAACCAGCTGCTGGCTAGATTGTACTACCAACTTCTCAGATAGAACTATCACAACATAACCACCCACAATGAATCTACCGATGATTGGGTGGGTGGGAGATAGCGGGGGCCCACAGAGGACACTTGGGCGGCTTAAGTTGCATACGGACGTCGGTGATAACTCATATCGGGGCCTATCTCGGTTGTTTTTTAACATGCTAGAGATCACAGTGTGCATGCTCCCAATTCTTCCCAACTTGTTATTCAAACAGAACTACTTCTTACATGTCTCGTGTCCTTAAAACAAACACTTATGGACTACTCCATGTCCTATAACTTCTAGCTTGCATCATAAAAGAATGCGTAGTGCACCATCATTACCCTATATAAGCCACTGTTTGCCATGACATACGACAAACAGGAGAAACAAGGAAACGTATGCCTTGATTGTTTAAACTTTAAACAATTATACATGAACTTGATGGGCATATCCCTCTTTTAGCTTACACAAATAAAGTAAACATGGAGTTTCTCTATGACAACAGAAAATTTAACGCACTGCAGCCACTTGATAATAAACCTGAATTGATGAGAGATACAGATGTGAATTGTCACAAAGTGTAGCAGTAGCGGCCCCAGAAAACTGATCCTTTCAATGTTCAAGCCTTAAACTATGTTTTTTCATATCCATAAGTTTGCAAAATAATAACACAAAACTTACATTTAAAACTATAACTCATATCATCACAGAATGATGTTTGAAAGAATTAAATTTAGACAATGTAAAGGTAGAAAGCACAAGGATCATTGCCTACGTGAAGATTTTATCATCTTCAACTTTATGGGACGGTATTTATCAAATCCTCTCTAACATGATCAAGAGCACAGACCAACTCCAACTTTTATAAAAATGGGTCAATATACATGAACAATTCCAACGTAATATAGATAGTAAATATAGCTTAAATAACTCCAAATTTGATCTCCAATCTACTAAATGAAATTTGTCCATGGTGCAAAGAAAATCAGAAAATATACCCTTTTAAAACATCTATAATGTAATATATATGAAAATTAAGGTGAAGAAAGATGAGGATTTCCATTAGGATGAAATTTCCTTTGAAATATTGTGTTTAGAAACACATGTATATAAGAAAGCCACTTAACTAGCCTTTAAGTAACTTCACAACAAAATTAGATCAAAAGAACCAATTTTGTGCCTCAAGCTCAAGCTCAATCATAAATAGGCAAATTGTTGCTTTCTTGCACTAAAAAAGAATGAAAAATACTTCACAAGAAACGGGGACCTCAATAATAGAGAAAAGATGCAGCATGTTGGAATCAAACAAAATCTCAAAATTTCATGATGCAACTGGTCTTTGTATTCTTTATTCTCTGGAGCTCTGGTACATTGAGACTCAATTGCCATAGATACATTCTTACATTAAACTTGCCAGAGTTATCCACCTGTTCAAGTACATTTCAACTTGGAACCTGTATCTTCCTAAATTATCACTTTGAGTGTGGCCAAGATCTTTTTCTCCAGCTCATACTAAAGTTGCAGTTGTTAGTGCCTTCTAATTTACCATTCACAACCAACCACCATAAAATAAAATCTGTATGATGCAAAAAGTAGCAGTTGTTATTACTTTCTAATCTACCATTCACAATCAGCCATAATAAGACAATCTTGAGGAGTGAAAAATCATCAATGCAGTTTGATAGATAGGGTGAAAATACAGTACACAAGTGACTAACCTCCAACTGCATAGATTTAAACCACATGCAGTATTACTGCGAGCATCCCACCACCATAAACTTCAACCCTTCCTAGCTAATTTTACCATGTGAAAGGAAGAGGAGAAATTAATTTAGCTCCCAAGACAACAATTGTATCTGCAAATGTGCAAGTTCAAGCATTGCCATTGGGGGTTTGTGCACTTCAATTTGTTGCAACTTATACACTTCTTCACAATAAAATGAAACAAGAGTTACAAGATGTCATGAATTGTACCATCTTGATTGCAGAGGACCCAAATCGTCAAGTTGCTAACACGAGATGGACATTAGCATGGTGGTTCTACAGCCATAACTTCTACAGGCCTAAGATGAAAACTAATGAAACATAACCCATAATTTACAGCTCCAAAAGTAACGAAAATAACAAAATCAATGACTATATCAGCATCTTCTTATTTTACTCAAAAGTTTCTACAATCTGACAATTTCAACTAAAACTTTACATGGAACCAATACTAGGTACTATATGCATTCAAAACACTTCTACCTTTTTATCAATTATTGCCTGGTATTTTGACATGCCAAACACCGAGCTGGAGCATATTGGACTAGAATTTCTAGTTGTGTGCTTCATTAACTTCAGTAATACCAAGGATGACACAGCAGGAAGCTACAAGAACTCACAAACAGGATGAACAGTAATGTATGTCAGAGAAGGAAAGCTTAAGTTCACAATTCTTGAAGAGAGAGAATTTAATAGTCTTCTTTTTTTGAATGCTCAAGTGTGCTACTTCTGTCCTCCTTGTCTCTTGTCTGAAAGTTTTTTTAATCTACAAATGACTACATCACAACCTCTTACATAGAGGAGTTTTCATGCTTTACTTGCTTTCTAAGAAAATTGTGTTACTTTATTTATAAGAGATGTACTGTAACACTGTTTTTGCTTGCTTTCTAAGAGATATCTACCCTAAAGTTACTTGCCAAAGACCTATATAACTTGCATGTCCAACATTTCAAGTGAGCTACCTCATGAGTCATCATCAAGAATAGGTGGCTCACTCAAAATGTTGGACAAAAACTTTATTCACGTTATGCCAAAGATCTTTGGCAAATGTCTGATAAAAACCTTCATTCTAAAGAACTTTTCTTGTTTTATACGACAGACAATTTTTTTTCCTTTTATTAAATGAAAGAATTGTCTATTCTGATGCAAAAAGCTTCCACATACAACTTGTAATATGCTCTTGCACAGTCCTTATTTTCTCTTGGTTTTTTGTTACTGATGTTCTTGTATCAAAGGAAAAGGTCAGTGTGTAACTCATAGCCATAGTTGTGATATTTTTTTCTTTCTTTGACAGTAAATTATTGAATCGTATGATTCCAAACATATGTTGCCAGTTCAGGTTTGGGTTCGGCATTTTTTCTCCCAGGTTTGATATAGTGTAATGTCCCTCTTTTAATAGTGATCAAAATTTGAAAATATGTTAGCTTTTATTATTTCCCGGAAGCTAACTTTATTGCAAGGGAAATGTTTTTTTAAAAAAGGTTATTCTATGTTTTTGATGCATCAACTTAAACGAATTGATTAAATATCCCTTTTAAAAAATAACGGTTGCACGAGCTCTCTTTAGTGGGCGCTGTTGTGGGTGGGCCCCTCTGACTGCGAGCTCCTATTCTTGGTTGGGCGTTGGTGGTGGCGCCAGTATTTGGTCATTAATCACCCATTTGCTATTCTTGCTGGGCGTGGGGTATTTGGAGAAAACATTCGCTCAGTTTGAGGAGCTTCATGCATTTTGGAAATTCGAGTTGTCTTCTGAGAGCCTGTGCTGCGAGCAAGGTTTGAATATTTCATTTCATCTTCCTCTAGTTTCGACTGTGAGAGACCAGTCCTAGCTGAGGCGAATATTGCTGATTTCATACTCAGAAATCGTACTTGTGCACAATGGAGTTTGATGTATTTTGAAGTGTTGATTTGCAAGTTTTGTTTCAGTTTTGATGTGAGTTTGTTAGTTGTTTGGATTTTCTCTGTGTTAGTAGTTTCAGTTGAATGCAAATAAACCCTTCATTGGGTGACCGAATAGAATGGAGTAGAGTTTCTTTCTTGCAGAGATGGTGACTGAAAGGGATGCCATACACAGTGGAGGCACGTGTGAGTGGTAAGTGTCAAAGTGCTGCTTCGTAGAATCTCATGTCATACTTGACACAAGCGCCTAGCTTGTAAAACAGTATTGTCGTGGGTTGTGAGGAAGATTCTGGTGTATTTAGACAACAGTGACCAGTTTAGGGTGAATCTGAACACCGTACCAGCAAGGACCAGTTGTTATGTTTGCATGAAAACAACTCAGATTTAGCTTGTAGCTCCTATACTTCTTGGTCGCCTGGTTATACATACCATTCTCCAAGTGTTGATTGTTGGGAATTCACATATTTGCAGAAATCTGGGTTTATTCGGGCGTTTCTGGGTGTTACCAGCCAACCTGTTCATAGCAGTCCTCATAGTAATTGTACTCAGTCAATACTATCAGTGATTTTGAGGTTTAAGAAGTTGGTTCAGCCTCTGTTACATCCAATCAGCTTGTTCACTGGATTTTATAGGTAATAATTTATTTGCTTTTTCAATCCTATGCCCATAAGCATTATTATAGCAGCAATATTCAATACGGAGATTTAGAAATAACCAGTTGCATCAGTTTGTTTTAATGAATTGCATTGAGTTTCTTGTTGCAAACAAAGGGTGAACATCTCAGTGGTATCAGAGCTGGTCTCCTGCCAGCCTGTGAAGATTCTCCAACTATGCATGCAGCAACCCAGTGCCGGGGAGAGAAGGTACCAGCAGAGAGAGGAGAGGAAGTTGAAAACTGCAGTTGTCTTAGAGAATACTGTCGAAGAAGAGTCAGTCATGGTGGATAGAGACAAAGAAAATTGTCCACCTGAAAGTCCGGGTAAAAATATGGAGAGGAAGTTTGACCATGTGTACGAGATGATAGCTAGATTAGTGAGCAAAATGGATCAGAACTTAACTTAGGGCACAAGAAACAACATTGAAGCCAGCAGCTCGCAGAATAATGGAGCACGAAATGATTATGTAAGAACACCTACCAGGACCTCAATGGGATGAACTGCGAGACCCCTTCAACCATTTGCAAACAGAAGGGAAGAAATGCCTCCTGAGTATGAGGAAAGAACTACATTCACTGATGATATCATGATAAATATATGACACTTCTTGATCATGTCCACAGAAGCTTAACATTTGATCAATTTTTGAACCAGAAAAAGAGAAATGGCGGAAGACAGGACAATAGGGACAACAAAGATTACAAGCATGCTCTGAGTAAAATGTCTTTGGACCATTTTGATGGTAGCGGGAAGAGTTCTGCATGAGCGTGGGTTCAGAAGCTCGACACATACATCACTTTGAAACCTATGCCTGAAGAGACAACCTTAAATTTTGCTACTTTGCACCTAGAGGGGGCTGCCTATGAGTGGTGGTAGCATGGGCTTGTGACACAGGGTCACAATCTGATTACAACCTATGATGAGTTCACTAATAGACTCATCGAGAGGATCCAGAGCAAAGCTTCAAGGATTTGGCTCAGCTGAAACAAACTGGCAATATTGACTCATACATCACCGAGTTCCAACGGCTTAGTTTCATGGTTCCAGACATCTTGGAGAGAAGACTTATTTTCCTGTTTGTTGAAGGTCTAGCTGAACCTATTAGAGGATGTTAAATCCTTAGACTCTTAGACCTTGCAAGAGGCTATTAAAAAAGATAGGAGTATGGAATTTTCAGCTCCAAAACCCAAGTTGATGGCAAAACCATTTTCTTTCAACAAGGACAGAAAGAACTTCACTAAATTTCCCAATCAGCAGCAGCAACCTATGCAAAAATTGAGTGATGAGGTTAAGAATGAACTAAAAAAGAAGAGATTATGTTTTACACGCAAGGAGCCTTGGGCCCCAATCCATAAATGTTATGATAAGGGATATGCAAGGCATTTGAAAGTCTATGTAGAGGCTGAAACAGGTTTAGAAATATTAGAACAACAAGGGGAATTTGAGGGTTGTGAAGAAATTGAAGACCTTGAGGAGGTTGAGGAAGTGAAGGAGGATAGGGCTACTTTTGCCTAGCTATCTAGCACACAAAAGAACAATCCATTCCGTGTTATTCTGTTAGAAGAGTTCTAGGAGGGCAGCAAATGGTTGTTTTGATTGACACTAGTGCCACGCACAATTTTATAGATGAAGGCTTGGTAGCCAAACGTGGATTGAAGACAGAAGAATTTGATGGCTTCAAAGTCATGGTTGCTGATGGATTTACTCTTACATGCACCAGAATGATACCCCAACTTTGCATCCAGTTGGGAAACCATGAGGTCAAAGATGAGTTTTATGTGGTAGGTATTGGTGATATAGATGTTGCGTTGGGAATTCAGTGGCTGAAATCTCTTGGAGAGATTAAGTTGAATTTTCAGACCATGGAACTGAAATTTGAAACAGAAGGCAAGAGAGTTGTGCTTCGTGGAATATCAAATGGGGGATTTAGAGTGGTTACTGCTAAGAGGATGGAGCGGATTTTGAGGCAAGGACAAGCTGAATGGATTGCTGAATGTGTTGTCCTTCCAGCTCATGATCATGAGAGGAAGAGGGAGCACCATCTCGATGTGTAGAGACTTTTGACCAAGCATACTAAGGTTTTTAGTGGGTTGCCTCCTAGGAGACCACCTGAGAGGGGGATTGAGCATGTGATCAAATTAGAGGATGGAGCCAAACTTGTTATGACCACTCCCTACAGACATCCAAAACGATTCAAAGATGAGATTGAGAAAGCCATCAAGGAGTTACTTGATATGGGATTCATCTGCCCTAGTAAGAGTCCTTTTGCATCTTCAGTGGTTTTAGTAAAGAAGGATGGGACAATGCGATTGTGCATAGACTACCACGAGCTCAACAAACACACCATCAAGAACAGGTATCCAATACCCAGAATTGATGAGCTCATCGACGAGTTACATGGAGCAGTTTATTTTTCAAAAATAGACTTGAGATCAGGTTATCACCAGATTCGCATGCGTGAATCTGATGTGGAGAAAACGGCATTTAGATGCCACATTGGGCATTTTGAGTTCCTGGTTATGCCTTTTGGCCTAACCAATGCACTAGCAACATTCCAATCGTGCATGAATCAGATTTTCAGCAAGTAGCTCCGTAAGTTCTTATTGGTTTTTTTTTATGATATCCTTATTTACAATAAAACTTGGGAAGAGCACTTGCACCATCTTGATGAGGTTTTGGGAATACTTGAAGCTAGTTCTTTGTTTGCCAAGGAATCAAAGTATGAATTTGGTATGACTGAAATTTTATATTTGGGACATGCAATCAGTGCGGATGGTGTCAAAGTTGACCAAGAAAAGATCCGTGCCATCATTGAGTGGCCACCACCCAAAACCCTTACTCATCTAAAGGGATTTTTTGGTCTATGCAGCTTCTACAGGCAGTTTGTGAAGGGGTTTTCCCAAATGGTAGCTCCTCTTACTGATCTAACTAAAAAGGGAGCCTTCTCTTGGTTTGAATCAACGTAGAAATCTTTTAAAAATTTCAAGGAAATCATGAGCAATTGTCTAGTGTTGGCCCTTTTAGATTTTTCTAAGCCTTTTGAGCTTGAATGTGATGCTTCAGGTGAAGGAATAGGGGCTGTCCTGATGCAACAAAAGCATCCTATTGCCTTTGAAAGTAGGAAGTTGCGAGGTGCAGAAAGAGTTATTCAATTTATGACAAGGAAATGTTTGCTATCATGTATGCATTAACCAAGTTCTGGCAATACTTGGTGGGTGGTAAGTTCATAGTTAAGATTGATCATAATAGTTTTAAATACTTTCTAAATCAGAAGGATTTGAATGAAAGGCAACAATGTTGGGTAAGCAAACTACAGGCTTCTGAATTTGACATAGTCTACATAAAAGGGAAGAAAAATGTTGTGGCTAATGCACTTTCATGGAGGCCTCATCTCACTTCTATTGTGGGTATAACAACTGATTGGAGAGATTAGATTTTTGCTGGATATGCTAAGGATCAGTTGGATCATTGACGGAGACACATTGGGAGGTAAGTACAAGGTAAACAATGGTCTGATTTTTTATAAAGAGCGTATCTTTCTTGTAGCAAATTCTAAGGTGAAGGACAAGATTATGAGGTCATTTCATGATGAGCCCTTGGCTGGTCACCAAGGATTTTACAAGACATACAAACAAATTTGTGAAAGATTCACATGGAAGGGGTCAAAAATGATATCATGAACTATGTTAGAGAATGTTTGGTGTGTCAACAGAATAAAAATGAGCATACTTACCCTGTTGGTCTGTTGCAACCTTTGCCTCTTCCCACCCAGAAATGGGAAAGCATTTCAATGGACTTCATCACGGGGCTGCCTAAGGTTCAAGGTAGAGATGCTATTTATGTTGTACATAGATTGACTAAATTTGATCATTTTTTTGCAACCAGTTCAGATTTCAGAGCAGCCCAAGTGGCTGAATTATTTTTTAGAGAAGTGTTTAGATTGCATGGATTGCCACGAAACATAGTCAGTGATCGGGACAAGAAGTTTTTGAGTTTGTTCTGGCAGGAGTTGTTCCATTTGAGCAGGATTGAGCTCACTCCGAGCACTAGTTATCACCCACAAACTGACAGGCAAACTGAGGTGGTGAATAAGTGGCTAAAAGGATATATGAAGAATTATGTTTTAGAGTAGTAGTTGGCTTGGGTCCGATGGCTTCATCTGGGAGAGTATTGCTATAACTCTTCCTATCACATGTCTATCAGAATGTCTCCTTTCATGGCTCTTTATGGTTATAATGCACCAAGCTTTGTTGATCTAACCTTTGATGAGTGCAAAGCCCCCTAGGCCAAGGATTTGCTACAACAAAGTCAGGATATCTTGAGGGCATTGAAAGGTAATATGTTGCATGCTTAGAATCAGCAGAAATTCTATGCAGATCAGCGTCGTGTTGAACGCACCTTTGAGGTGGGGGACATGGTTTATTTGAGGTTGCAACCCCACAGACATTCCACTCTCAAGAAGAGCGGAGTAGAGAAGTTGAAGCCTCGCTTTTATGGGCCTTTTAGGGTTAAGAGGAGAGTGGGTGCAGTAGCGTATGAGTTGGAACTTCCGGAGAATAGCAAGGTTCACAATGTATTTCATGTGTCTCGCCTCAAGAAGGCTCTTGGATACAATGTGATAGCTTCTTCTGAGTTGCCTCCGTTGGATGGGAAAGGCAATCTGGGTTTGATTCCAGAGAGGGTGTTGGAGTTTAGAGAATGAACAACGAGGAAGAGGACTATCAGTGAGTACCTGATCAAGTGGAAGAACCTACTGCTGGAGGATGCTACATGGGAGAATGAACAGATTCTCCAGCACTCAGAGTTGTAGTTGCTTGAGGACAAGCAACTTCAGGGAGGGAGGATTGTAATGTCCCTCTTTCAATAGTGATCAAAATTTGAAAATATGTTAGCTTTTATTATTTCCCGGAAGCTAACTTTATTGCAAGGGAAATGTTTTTTTTTTAAAGGTTATTCTATGTTTTTGATGCATCAACTTAAACAAATTCATTAAACATCCCTTTTAAAAAATAACGGTTGCACGAGCTCTCTTTAGTGGGCGTTGTTGTGGGTGGGCCACTCTGACTGCGAGCTATTCTTGGTTGGGCATTGGTCGTGGCGCCAGTATTTGCTATTCTTGTTGGGTGTGGGGTATTTAGAGAAAACATTCACTCAGTTTGAGGATCTTCATGCATTTTGGAAATTGGAGTTGTCTTCTGAGAGCCTGTGCTGCGAGCAAGGTCTGAATATTTCATTTCATCATCCTCTAGTTTTGACTGTGAGAGACCAGTCCTAGCTGAGGCGAATATTGCTGATTTCATACTCAGAAATCGTACTTGTGCACAATGGAGTTTGATGTATTTTGAAGTGTTGATTTGCAAGTTTGGTTTCAGTTTTGGTGTGAGTTTGTTAGTTGTCTGGATTTTCTCTGTGTTAGTAGTTTCAGTTGAATGCAAATAAACCCTTCATTGGGTGACCGAATAGAATGGAGTAGAGTTTCTTTCTTGCAGAGATGGTGACTGAAAGGGATGCCATTCACAGTGGAGGCACATGTGAGGGGTAAGTGTTAAAGTGCTGCTTCGTAGAATCTCATATCATACTTGACACAAGCGCCCAGCTTGTAAAACAGTATTGCCGTGGGTTGTGAGGAAGATTTTGGTGTATTTAGACAACAGTGACCAGTTTAGGGTGAGTCTGAACGCCGTACCAGCAAGGACCAGTTGTTATGTTTGCATGAAAACGACTCAGATTTAGCTTGTAGCTCCTATACTTCTTGGTCGACTGGTTATACAGACCATTCTCCAAGTGTTGATTGCTGGGAATTCACATATTTGCAGAAATCTGGGTTTATTCGGGCGTTTCTGGGTGTTATGAGCCAACCTGTTCATAGCAGTCCTCATAGTAATTGTACTCAGTAAATACTATCAGTGATTTTGAGGTTTAAGAAGTTGGTTCAGCCTCTGTTACATCCAATCAGCTTGTTCACTGGATTTTATAGGTAATAATTTATTTGCTTTTTCAATCCTATGCCCATATGCATTATAACAGCAGTGATATTCAATACGAAGATTTAGAAATAACCAGTTGCATCAGTTTGTTTTAATGAATTGCATTGAGTTTCTGGTTGCAAACAAAGGGTGAACATCTCATATAGCTGAGTTTGGCCATACTATATATGTATATTATAAACATAAATTTATTAATAAAAATAAATATAAACATATTGACAATAAATTTAATATATAAATTTATTAGTATGACAAGAAAAATATTTTATCCATTTATATGAAACAGAAATTATATTAAAATAAATATATAAACATCAAATTATATATAATATATATATATAGATAGAAGGGAAATACTGTTAAGAAATTGCTGCCTTCGGAGGTTACAATAAGCCATCGGTAGCTAAATATGAACATTAGATGAACAAAGACTGCTACATATCCAGAGATTGCAAAGGATTCAAAAACTACAGATAGATATGTGATTTGCCAATAACAATAGTATCAAGGAAAACCTAAAGAACCGAAGAAGAAATGTAGAGCAGTATCTGTTCTGTTTGTTACTGTATTTCCCGCATAGAGGCCTATGTATAGCTTCCATTCAAGTATGTTGTCAAATCTTTATGCCCTTTGACTGTGCATATCAAGTGGCATCATCATTGAATGAATACTAGAGTCTGAAGCCTAATGTGCAAAGTGTGAAAGATCGATTCAAGCAGCATGCATAGGATACAAACTCAGAGTGTGGTGTAAAAATGTTTCATAGATATTGCTCAGAATGAATATGTTCAAAACAAATTTTGCCTCAACAAAACCTTCTCATGGACATTTATGAGAAGAAAATTTACAGAGCTTAACTGCAATTTAAAAAAAACATTTATGAGAAGAAAACTGACAGAGCTTAACTGCAAGAAATTGGTCATAAAAATGTCTTTTTTAAAAAGAAAATAATTTTTTCTAGGGTTTGTCCTGAGTATTCCCAGGGTTCATTTTCAGGATTGTGGATTCATCTAGGGTATGTCTCAGATGTACCCACAATGAACCCATAGTCCCAGGTACAAACCCTGGGCATATCCAGGAGGGACCAGACCCGGGACCTGTATCTGGTCTGGTTCAGTATTAGTATGTCCCTGGAAATGGGTAAATCAGAAAATCTGGTAACATAGTTCAAAACCACATTTACCTCCTGCAATCATTTTTTTGAAATGCCGCTCATGAATAACAAGTTGGCTCAAGCAAGATATGGGTGGGTAAGTATACAAACTCGTGTGCTGATGTTATGAAAAATATAAATGCATAAGAAGTAAGTTAGCATGGAAAAGAGTGTAAATACACAATAGTTGGAATGGTGAAGCTGGAATAAACAGATAAAATGCATAACCAATGGAATACTAGAGCAGGAAAATTAGTGTTAACAAAAGATAACCACTAGAACATGTCTTGAATATATGAAAAAGCAAGTTTTGGCATAACTGGCATGGGTTGAACTCAATCACCATGGAAAAATACTGTGATTGGAGATATGCCACGTTAGAACTTTCCTCTGATGTGGAGAGATTGATTTGGATCCCAGGAGAGATCTATAGGACAACTTGGTGGATGAGATTCCTCGAGGAATAGAGAGACATATTTGCTTTGTTCTACACTCAAATATGGCAAGTTTATAGTGGCATTTATAAGTTACGTCAAATAGAGAGAGAGGCTGAAAACCTAGGGAAACTTTGAATGGACTACAACTCGTGGAGATGTGCTAAGCTTTGTGGTAGCCATGTTGAATGAAATGAAGACTCTCATCCTAACTTCACAGATGCTTGGAACTGTACATGGATAAAAGGTGTACAATTGTATGCCTGAGAACTTCACTATAATCATTGGTTTGTGGACAAAAAATTTGTGGAAATTTGCTTCTATCTATGAAAGACCAAAGTGTGTTCCAAAATGTATTGAGAAAACAAAAGTCACAATTAAAGATGATTTTTCCTGGAATTTTGTAATGAATCTAGACGTGCAAAGAAGACTTTGTAGTTTCCTACATTGCAACAATCTTTGTTTGGACACAAGAAGGGCCACCTCAACAAGTAACCACACAACACAAATATAAAACCAAAATTATGCTTAATAATGGGTAGACTGGAAAGGAAGTCCATGGAACCAAATTCCCATGGCAATTGTGGAACCAATAGAGGAGTCTAAAGCCCTTGATTCTTGTTGGGTGGTTTAGAAATGGTGCATGCTGAGTAGGAGTTGATGTGTATGGTAATGTTTATGTGCAAATTTTGCCAACAAAAGTACTTAAACAAACGAGTCTTTTGAATGCCACACTAATGTGCTGTTATACTGAAATATGCTTCGCAAATAAACTTCTAGCATTGTTCACCTTCTACAATGCAAAGGTGTCCAAGGTGGTAGTAGAGAAGATCGACATTTATAACCACATAGATTGCTGAGGAATACAAATCAATCTTGTACGATTGTAACCAAAAAGAGATATCATGGTCATATAAGTCTAGGATGGTTAATAGGGAGTGGCAGGTGAACATTTGAGTACTTTGGGATTGGTGTTACTGTGCTTATGTTTGATCAAATTAATTTTTTGGCTGCTTTGCATCTTGCTCTAGATCTTAACAAATTGCAAACCTTTGAGTAAATACTGCTTCAAATGCATGTTGGGAGGAGTCTATCATGATTTCAAAAGACTGATGCAAGCCAGGTGAGGCAAGAACTAGTGTCAAATAGAAAGGCCTTTTGAGTCTATTGAAAGAATTTTGGTCTTTGAAATGTCCTAGGGCTGCTGTGTACTCCAATCTAGGGTTCTTTTAGAACTTATGAGTGTTACACTTGGTAAGTTCCTCAAATGCACATACAAAAAGATAACAAAATGAACACCAGTCAACTCACTTAAATAACAATTTGTAAATCATTTTCTGAATCATAACTGTCAAAGGATGAACCAAAATTATTAAAGTATGCATAAATTATAGCAAATGTGACTCTATACAAGCACCTTGGTAAAAGCAGATCGAATTTTCATTAATTCAGGTCTGTAATCAATATTTACTGTCAAAGGATTGTTAATCATAAAGAGCAGTCGCACAAACAATAATCAGCACTATCAGTTTGCACAAATGATATCACGAAATAGATTTAGTAGATATATATAAAATGATCTGAAGGTTCAGGTGCTGCCAAGCGGCCTTGATACAAATAATTCACATTCAACTTGCTACAGAAAGTATAACTCTAGATTACAAATAAATGATATCGCTTTGCCTCTCTTTGCTATTATTTTCCAGCAGGCGCTTAATCGGAAAATCTCCAGATCTGCACCTTTCTATGCCTTGGTGTGGATGGCTTGATGCGCTTGGTCTGAGTCATTGTCGGCAGGGTCAAAACACCCGAAATGCCTCCTAAAATACCTCCAAAGTCCTACATAATGGTCTGTGCTAGGTTTGGTATGTTGGTGGCAGGGTCAAATCATCTGGATCGCTTCCAAAACTACTTCAAACCCTTCACAATGATTTGCGCTAGGTTTAGTAAGCTGGTGGCAGGGTCTGATTATCTGAATCACCTCCTAAACCGCCAAATCTTCCACAATGGTATGCGCTAGGTCTAAACTTGGTACTACATTCCACAATTTGAGTAGATATCTCCTATTGGCGCTCCTTTCTTGAAATCAAATGACTCTGGTTAACTTATGTGCAATTTCCTGAAGTGGAAATGCTCAAAAAGAGGCTTGGGGTTTTGTCATCACCTCTATAAATCAGGGCTCAAGAGTTTCTGTCATTGATATGACTGTTGTAATCTCAAAGAGCAGAAAACTTTCATCAAAATTGCATACCTTCAAATGATCCAATGACTTGTCTTTATACCTTATTTGAAATAGGCCCCATGGCCCAATTCGAGCACCATTCTTAAACTTTGAATTTTAACTTTATTTTATTTTATATTTTGTTATTATATATATTTATATTATATAATATTAGTGCTTACTAACACTATTTTTAAATAATAATAAAAGCAAGATTATTGGCAGGAAAAATGGGACATGACAGTCCTCCCTTCCCTAAATTGCTTGCCCTCAAGCAATTTCAGATTTGGATGATCAAAAATCTCCACTCCTTCCCATGTAGCATCTTCAAGTGGAAGATTCTTCCATTTCACCAAGTATTTTGGAATGACCTTGTTTCTTAGCCTCCTCTCTCTCATGTCAATGATAGTTTCGGGCTCCAAAATCAATTTACCTTCATCATCAAGTGGTGGCAGCTCCAAAAAGGAAGTAACATGCTGTCCCAACACCCTCTTAAGGCATGACACGTGAAAAACATTTCGAATTCTGTTGATTTCCAGTAGTTCCAACTCATATGCCACCTCTCCTATCCTCCCTAAGACCTTAAAAGGACCATAAAATCGCGGCTTAAGCTTCTCTGCATCACTCCCCTTGAGGGAGGATTGTCTATAGGGCTGCAACCTCAAAAAAACCATGTCTCCTACCTCAAATAACCTCTCCAAGTGATGACGATCCACATACATCTTTTGTTGATTTTGGGCATGTTGTAAGTTCTCCTTGAGTGCATTTAGAATGTTTAGACTTTGCTGTACCAAATCTCTAGCTCCAGGAACTCTACTGTTCAAAAGAATCAAATCCACAAAAGATAAAGCATCATATCCATATAGTGCTTTGAAAGGAGTCATACCTATAGACATGTGATGAGTGGAATTGTAGCAATATCCCCCAAGATGGAGCCACTTAATCCATGTTGTTTGCTGCCCTGTTACATAATCCCTTAAATACTATTTGATCCACTTGTTCACAATCTCTGTTTGTTCATCCGTTTGTTCATCCGTTTGTCGGTGATAATTAGTGTTGGAAATCAACTCTGTGCCTATCAATCAAAAGAGTTCTTGCCAAAACAAACTAACGAATCTGCTGTCCGTGTCACTCACAATGTTCTTAGGCAGCTCATGTAGTCTAAACACCTCTCAAAAAAATAAATCAGCCACCTGTGGAGCCCTATATTCTGAAGACATAGCATAAAAATGAACATACTTAGTAAGTCTATCCACAACCACAAAAACACAATCCTTACCCTACACTCGCGGAAGACCCGTGATGAAATCCATAGAAATGCTTTCCAATTTTTGATTTGGGATGGGCAGGGGCTGCAACAACCTCGCTAGAAATGTTTTGTTCTACCTTGTTCTGTTGACAAACCAAACACTCTCTAACATGCTTTAGTAGATCTCCCTTGAGACTTGTTGGTGTTGGTTTTATGACTGCAACAACATTAGAATAAAACACAGAGTATTCTATCCTCTCTTGAACAAAGCCTCTCAAACGCTGAACTTCGTGATCGAGTGAGACTGCTCCAAGGTTCCTTGAATGTCAGGTCTTGACTTGCATAGGGATAGACTCAGTGGAATGATGTGATTTTGCTAGTAATCACAAAGGGACTGTAATGTCCCCATTTTCGTGAGCATTAGAGTTTTGGAGGATTAGCTTATCATTTCACCCTCCTAGGCTAATGGAGTTGTTTAGAGGGTCTTGTTTGGTAGTTATTAGATTGTTTCCTTCTCCGGAACTCAGTTTGGTTCAGGATTGGCCTTTGTTTGACTCAGTTCCTCACACTTACTATTTATAGTAAGTCATCATTTCAGGGGAGGCAGTATTTCTATTAATATTTAGGCACCTGGTCATATTATGGATTTGTCATCTAGGATGGTTCTAGACTCATTTTGCATACACTTACTATTTATAGTAAGTTACTTGGTGATTTGGACTCAGTGTTTCTATATATAGCAGGGCACCTGGACATGTGGTAACTTCAGTGTTGATCCCAATTCTCAGTTGGCTTGGAGAAATAAGGTTTATTGTGCAAGTTATAATATTTAATTATTAATAAAGGTGACTTTATTAATAATTAAATCATTAAAGGCATATTATAAAGTTATTAAAGTCACTTTTTATTCAATGAGGCCATGACCTTCAATTAAGTGACTTAAAGTGCAATTAATGGATTATATTTTGGAGGCCAAAATATTAAAGTATTTAATAAAGTTAATGTGCACACAAGTTATATTATTTTAAATGATATTAAAGTGCATTTATTATTTATGAATATGAGAGCCCAAGTTTGAAAACTTATTATAAAGTTTTATGAAAAACCTAAAAGTGGATTTCAAAAGAGGATTAACGGCATTTAAGAGTTGAGAGGATATAAAAGGTTTCAAAAAGCAAATCAAAATTATTATTAAATGATCATTTGTCTTTGCTATTTGGTGTTCTTGGGATTTGAGCTTGAGACCAAGGGTTTCATATCAACTTTAGCCATTGGAGAACGGGAACTCTTCAATGTTTTTGCAATCTTGAGGCTATGAAAGATTAGCTGAATCATTGCCAGAGAGTTAGCTTCATACAGGTGTCAAATTGTGCAGAAATTGAGAAGAATCATCAAGGGTTTGAAATAGATTTTGGTGTTAAAGGTAAATACAGTTAGTGGCTGCATTTAATAGACATTGAGCACATTTTCCAAGGGTTGTACAACATCATTAGGGCCAGCCGTACCAGCCTGAAGGCACACGTGTTCTTCTAGGGCCCAAACGCCTAGCATTTTGGGTGCAACCTTTATTCATTGTGGGTGTCTAGCTTATTAAAGGTTTTGGGTAACAATTTTGAGGTGGAGAAATTGATCACAGCAGCAGTTCGATTGAATTACTAGTCCACAATTACAACAGCAGTTCGATTGAATTACTAGTCCACAATTACTGCCAGTGATTCCAAATTTCAGTATAATTATTGTCTTCAATAATCGGGTATGCATTTCTATGTTAAAAGTCAATGAAGACAATCTATTGAATATATAGTTTCATTTGCAGCTTTGAATTTCTAGTTGATATATGTTATTTGCAATTCTATATTTTCCTGGCATTGTCTCATAAAAATCAAACAAAACAAACTTTGGAGAACAAAATGTTTAAACAAGGCAGAAATTTGTGTTTGGCTATATTCCACCTGGGTGGGATATTACAGTGGTATCAGAGCATTTAGAATTTTAGAGAATATCCTAAGCGCGATCTTATAGGGACTTACGCAATTGTTCGACGCATGACTTAGTTGTTTTCTTCACAAAGGGAGGGGAAGACTTGGCTTCTACTGCTTCTTCCAACGGAAAAACTTGGATTTCACTATTTCTTCCAAGGAGAACATGCGTGGAGTCTAAGTTCTACTTTTGAATGGGGAATGATTTCTCGTAGGCTCTGTATGAACTATTCCTAATGCAGATCTAAAACAAAATGCAAAAGATGGGTAAGGGTTCAAGAATCTAACTGATGCAAAAAGACTATTGCTGATCCATGGAAATTGAAACCATCCTCTGCTTCGTCATGAGACAACAACTACACAGAAATGGTGCAATCTTCTGAGGTGTTTGTGACGATTTTCAAATTGCTTGAATATAGAACATGGAAATGAAAAATGCAAAAAGCAATCAAAGTTAAGCATAAAGATGAGTTTAGGCTAACCATGCACTGTGATTTGCAAGCCACAAATTGAAAATGGTATGAACAAGGAGTTTCAATCATGCACCAACAACAATGTTTTCCATCATTCTAACTAATGAAAACTGAAAGAAAATAGAAATGAAACAGATTTGAACTTGAAGCTTATGATTTGCTTTAAGGAAATCAGAAAACCATGCCACAAT
Source organism: Cunninghamia lanceolata (assembly GCA_027924645.1). Classification (NCBI taxonomy): domain Eukaryota; kingdom Viridiplantae; phylum Streptophyta; class Pinopsida; order Cupressales; family Cupressaceae; genus Cunninghamia; species Cunninghamia lanceolata. The sequence goes on along the minus strand of BSBN01000178.1, from coordinate 2,758,348 downwards.
CCAAAGAATAATACAAACACCAATCCTCAATGTTCATATATTGATCCAGAAATGCTTTACAACAATCTTGCTGATACCTCAAAGTTCTTTTGCTCTCAAAAATGGAGTTTATAGAAATGAATAGCTAAAACTACTTTCTTTTCTCCTTAGTATCTAATGAAAAGTGAGTGAACTAAATGGAATTCCTAGAATGAGGCACCTAGGCCTTTATATAGGCAATAAAGAGTACAATGGAGGGCCAAGATTGATCCATAAGAATCAACGCCCAAGATTGAGTCTCATAAAAACCCTAATGTGGAGGTAGATGGGACCACCAACTCTCTGACAAATAGAAAAGTGACACATGTCCTAGGGCGCCCATGCTGACTGGGACTCCAACAAGGCAAGGTCTAGTCAGGCGCCACTTCATCCTGCGCCTTGGTTTCAAACTCAATGAATTTGGTTAGGACCACCTCCAGCTCTTCCATGGGAATGCTTGGTATGTTTTCCAACTTGTAATCCATGATCGATAGGCTGGTATCATAGGCAGCAAGGATGTTTTCCCAATCTGTTCCTAGTTCCTGGATGTTGTTCATGAGGATCAAAAGTGTGGAGGCATCTTCAAAGTGTGATCCCTGGACAGGATGGGCAGCTCTGAAATACATGCTCTGCATCTTACTCTTCAAATTTTCCATGCTTATAACTCCATCATCCCCTATCTCTTGATCGAACCATGCCTCCACTGAAATGAGGATTTTATCCTGGATTTCCTTCAACATCACGCTCGCTTGGGAGGCATCACTCTCTATCTTGTCAAGGATTTCTCTCTTCATGACTAAAGCAGAATACCAACTGAGGAAGTCGTAGGCCTGATTAGATTGTATTATGTTGCCTTCCACCAGGACCTGCCTTGGAATGTTCATCAATGCCTTCAACCTTGGAATGGTCTCCTCCTTGACGATGCTGAATTCCTGACAGGTCTCCAGTATCATTTGAATCCTATCCATGAGGGTGATAACCCTCTCATACACCTGGACAAGATCATCCACAAACCTGTGAGCCCTCTCCAAGACATTCTCTATCCATTCCTTCGTTGCATGACTGATTGATCTCATCTCCTCTAACTCTGCTAGTGAATTCCTGGAAATACTTGTCCGCTGAGCAGTTGTCCCTTGGGCTGACTGTAGTGGATTCATTAGGTGCTGGATATAATGTTTCAATTCCTCATTTTCCTTCTTCAGCTAATTCTTCTTCTCTTCTTCCTTCCTTAGCCTTTCCTTGATGGCTGTCATCGAATCCTCCAGCTCCTCCACCTCCTGCCTCTTCTGACTGTAGTGGATTCATTAGGTGCTGGATATAATGTTTCAATTCCTCATTTTCCTTCTTCAGCTAATTCTTCTTCTCTTCTTCCTTCCTTAGCCTTTCCTTGATGGTTGTCATCGAATCCTCCAGCTCCTCCACCTCCTGCCTCTTCGTAGTTGGTCCTAAATCAACCGTCACTACGTCATATCCTCAGGATTAATATCTTCTTTTGCCTTGTCCATCCTTGGAACTGCAATTTGTACTTGGTGAGACCCAGATTCTCCTTTGGTGATATTTGAATATTTCCTTGCCTTTTTCTTCTCTGCGGGCTTGCCTATCTTGCTCAGGAAGTCATCTAGCTCGGCAGACGAGTCATTTTCAATGACGGATTTCTTCTTCAATTTCTCTTGCAGCCATTCGGGTCTCGTGGATGGATCATTATTCTCATGAGGTTCTTGTTGTTCATGATCTCCTTGTGGCATGGATATCTCACCAGAATTGAATTCTTCGTTTAGGAATTCCAAGTCTGGGTCTTCAAATATGCCCTCAATTTGGGTTGTCTCTGGATTCCGCGGGGAATGATTAGGAGGAGTTCCTCTTGTTGGCTTTGGTTTGTCATTGATGTCAAAAGGAAAAAAGGTCTTTCAGGTTCACATGATGTTTGTTTTGTTGATGTTGTAGTTGTTACTACATGTGATGATCAAGGGTACAATGATTAAAGACATCTTACATGTAATAACATTCATTGTTCATTTTTCATGACTCAAAGCAGATTTTATATTGATCTTTATCTCATCAAGATGTTTACATGAATCTCATCAGGATGCCTTGATACCTTCATGTTCATGAGATGCAAGACATGGTGTTTATACTTTTGTGATGTAGGAGTTCTGATTGTTGCTGAGTTTGGTCCTATGTCAAGAGTGCATAGGACATTAGGGTGAAGTATCAATAGTTAGGTCATTCAAGATTGATCTCATGTATTGCAGACAAAGATGGTTCATGATATACTATGAAATGTTCATCATATGGATTAGGAGATGTTACTCATGTCATGACAAGATTTGCAGAGAATGGGAGCTCATGTGTGTAATCAGGTGATCAGAGTTGGCACATTGATGAGTGTTTCAGATCAAATGATTCATCTTGGCCAGAGCTATTTATCAGGAGCTTGTGACAAGTACTTCATGTTCGTGTGTGAGTTGGAAGAAGTCTAAATTGGTCATGAATCAATGTGGAGGTGCCATCATGCTTTCACATTTCTTATCATACATCTTTGTTTATGTTCATCCTATTGAAGTCTATTAGGAGGTTTTGTGATTCTAGATTCAACATGCCTTAGAAGATTATCATGAAGGATCACTCTTTCAAGTCATAATGTAGTTTGGTTGTTTCATGGTGACAGTGGTGTCGATTTGTTTATACCTTCATGTTTCAAGACCACCTTGTCCTCATGCTTGACCTGCATATCATACTTGCCTTTATGAATGTTTGCATATGCCTTCATACATTGTTGTTGATGTCAATTACCTCTATGCAAAGATAAGCCTTCACTGAAATTTAGTTGGTTTTACTAGGGTTTCTTTTTTTGTCACTCTTATTAAGTCTTTAAACCCTAAACTATATTTCTAAAGACCTAAATTATTCCCTTTGCAACCCGTCATCCCTTTGTGCACTTTTCTTATGTTTTTATGTTGACCTGCGATCACAAGTCATTTCACTAATGACCACCTACTAGAGGGAACTTTAGTCATACATCTGACCGGCCCCCTTTGATCCTTCAACCGATGGCATCGGTCATTCCTTGGGCACGGGGCCCCAAAAAGCATATCAAAGGCTCCTTTTTAAAGTAAGATAGGCGCGAAATGAAAGATCCAAGGTCAAGATTCAAACTTAGCTTTTCTCTCCTCGTGCTCGCAGTTTGACATGCAGTTGGCCGTCAATTCACTGTGTAACTGCAATAAAGGTGCTTTTAAAGGCTATTTTTAGCTTTTTAAAAAGGCAGATTGATTTGAAGTTTTTAAAGCATTTTTTTAAGAAGATTTTCTTTCTATCTTTGATTCCTTCGTTGCATAGAAGACAGAGGTTGATGGTTTATTTTTTTTTTAAAAGCATCTTTTTAGTGGAAGATTTAATGCCTTTTGTGAGTAATGTTTAAAGTTATGCTTTCTATTTTTTTATTCTCATAAAGATGGAAAGTAAGTCCGAATATGGAAGAGATTTATTTTGACAGAGAGCAGATGATGGAAATCTTTTATATTTTTTTAATAATAGGTTAAGATAAATGCAGAGAGAAGAAGAAGAAAATAAAGGGGTTTTGTAGAAGGAATATGAAGAGAAGTAAGAAATGAAAGGTCATTTTTATATAATAACATTGCAGGTTCAATGTGTTGTGATTTTGTGTGGATCAATATGCAGTGTTGAAGACATTTTTCTGAAGATTTTTAAGAAGAGTAAATATAGATGAATCAGATGATATTTTGTATGTGATTTGAGAGATGTATGAGCTGTTTTTGTAGGGATGAATCAAACACAGGATGAAGACATTATGCAACAAATTTACAGATTGAATCATGTCAAGTATGAAGACAATATGTAATTGATTGTGCAGAGATAATGAGAATGAAATGCAGACTTAGTTGAGTGTGATTGGAAAGGGATATGCAAATTCAGGGGTTTGTATTGAAACAAAGAAACCCTTTGTATTCTTTGTATTGTTCTGAGATTGTTTATTGTAGCCAGTGAAGCAATGAGACCTATTTGTGGCCAGTGAGGCTTTCTAATTGGTGATTCTCATGATTAAGCCAGTAAGGCAGTTTAGAGTGGTTTTTCATCCCTATGAGGGTTTTCCACTAATGAAAAACTTGTGTTATGGTTCATGTTATTTGCCTATATGTGTGTATCCTAATGTTTTGCTCATAAGGTCCTATTCACACTATTCATCATCATACTTGTGCATATGTGTTTGATAGATTATTGATGTCTCTTTTATTCTTTGTCTTGTAAATTAAAAGGTGCAAAAAAATGTTAAAAGTTTATATAACACTGATTCACCCCCCCTTCTCAGTGTTGTCCTGTACTCCAACAAGTGGTATCAGAGCATAGGTTCCCTATAGAAGTCTAATAGACTTGGGTAGGTCTTGATAGTAGAGTACCATGGGAAAATATAGAAAAAATAAGACAAGGAGAAATGTCAATTCACATACTGATCAAAAGGTACCATCTATACCAAATTCAAATGGTGATCTAGATCAGTTGATAGCAATGTCTCACAGGTTGAGTCAAGTATTAAATTAGAGGAAGAGTTTTCTGGAATTCCTTTCTTTGATGGTTTAGATTTTTCTATTTGGTATATTAGAATGCAAGTCTATCTATCCTCTTTAGGGTATGGTGTGTGGATGTCAGTTGAAAACGGGTATTTTATTTCCTCTCAATCACCTAATACTACAAATAACAAAGAGGCTTATGAATGTAATCATATAGCAAAGAAGGCTATTATGTCGGGATTATCTAATGAAGTTTCCTATAAAGTTATGCATTGTGAAACAACTCAAGATGTGTGGAAGGAGTTGATTAGAATCTATCAAGGTGATACATTTGAAGGAGATGACAGCTTGGTGTCTGAGGAAAGTGACAATGAAAGGAGACATTCATATGAAGGAGATGAGGTTCAATCTGATTCAGAAGAAGATCACATTATGAGTGATGATGAACAGAAGTGTGAAGTTGATATAGAAGGAGAACTCATGTGTGCTCTGGGTGAGATCAAGAAATACAAAAAGGAGAACCATAGATTAGAGTTACAGCTACAACAAGAAAAAGACTCCAAGTACAAAGCACTTTCAGATCTTGAAAGAGTATCTTTTGATCTTGAAGAAGCAAGAAATCAGATTATAGACTTAAAGTGTCATTTTGATGAACCTGACAAATTGATTATCAGTCTAAAGATTGAAATTGAGGAAGCCAAGAGAATAACAAATGTTACTAAGTCTGAATGTGAAGTCAAATCTATTGAATGTCTAAGACTGGAGGCTGAAATTGTCAATCTGAGAAAAGATTATGAAGATCTCAAAGTTTTGTCCAAGAAATATCAGGAGTTTGAAGAAAGTACAAACAAGTTGCATGAAATGTTGGGCAAACGAAAGCATCATAAGGACACTACTGGTCTAGGTTATGAAGGAGAGTGTTCCAAAGTCAGAGAGACTCCTAGAAGGAAAATTGATCTAAGTTATCATGTTGCTGCTCTTGAAGGCAAAAAGAAGATTGAAGCTGAAGTGAAAACCAAAGAAGAGTTTGTCAAAATGCACAACCAAAGGAGAAATCTCAAAAGAACTACTCCAACAAGGCAAGCATATATGTATAGGTATAATTACTCATTTTTTGGTTATTGTTATACCTGTAATCATTTTGGACACAAAGCAGTTGACTGCAAAAGAAGTCAATCTCCTTCAATAAGGAATGCTAATCTTGTAGGTTTCAAGTGCAACTCTCCTGGTCACAAAGCATATAGTTGTAGAATGTATGAAAGAATTGCATCATTTGGTTTGAAAAGGTGGAAAAGGAAAGAGGCTGAAAAAGTTTGGAAGAAGAAACTTGAACAGAAGAAAGAACCTGTGAAAGTTTGGAGACTGAAACAAAGTCAAGAGAAGATAGATCCTAAACTTGTGCATCTTGCACAAGTCACATCATCAGTTGCTTAACATATAGCATGAAGTGAGGGGGAGTTGTCCAATGTCCTATTACTTATCCCCAAGAAGTTTCAGGAGGAGATCATTTGTTGTTTGTCAGTGATACAAGTGATCAATGCAAATAAGGTGTTGATAAGATGTTTAGGGGTACAATACACAGAGTTTGATGATGTTGAATGACCTTGTTTATAAATGATCCTACTTATATTTTTGTTCATATCATGTTGATACTTTCAAAGGTTGAGTTGTTATGATATTAATCTTATTCCTGATGTTTCAATTCAAAATGTTCTTGATATGTTAGTGAGAATGTGAAGTGTTGATCATCATGTGTTTTAAGCTATGTGTCATGCATGAGAGGTGGAGCCTTCATGTGGATTGGAGATAGTGTCAAAAGAAGATGGTGAACTGGAGATGTAAATTCATGATCATTCAGAAGAGCTCTTGGTATGATAATTTGACATGTTTCTTTGATGGTTTTCTTCATTGATAGGCTTCAGGAAGGCATGTGCAAGTTGTGTGCTTCTAGTTATGAAGGTGGTATTAGTGTGTTTTACTGCTGCAATGATGTTAATATCATTCACAGAGGTAGTTAAAGGTGTGTCTTGAATCCTAAAGAGCAGTGGCAGATGATAATGGTACTGGTGTCTACTCTCTTTGCTTTTTGCAGGGTAATATCAGATAGAGATAAATTGCTGTCATGGTTTAGATTTGTTCTTATTCTTCTGACACTATTTCAATCCATTTGCTCTTATCAAGATATTTTTTCAGTGTTGGTAATTGTGATTGAAGATGTTGTTCATGGTCATTAGGAGGATGGTCTTCATTTCTTATAGGATGGTCTTCATTTTTTATCATGCCAAGAAGTGTGTGCAGGAGTAGATTGGTTGCAGGTTGATTGTCCATTAAGATGTATCTTGTTGTCACTATCGTGGAAGTCTTGGCGAGGTCATCTCTAGAGTGGTCATCATGAGTTGTGAATATTGTGATGAGTAGTCTTCATGCTATTATTATCAGAATTTTGCTTGTTGAGCCTGCATTGTTGTTCATCATGGGTGTTGAAGTGTTTATGATATCTTTGCATGGAGTTCAGGTTCATATGTGTCATGTCAAAGGCTTGATTTATCTAAAACCTAAGAGTCATTTTTATGTCATCATAATCATACATCATACTTTATTCTTTGGGAGATCTTGGAGATTTGTCATTTAGGTCAAAAAGGGTTGATGATTGTGAAAGAATTGTTTGTCATGAAAAGTTTGTTTTGCAACCGAAGTGATATCATCAGGAGTTTGTATTTGATAGCAGAGATATGTCAGTTTTCATCTTGTCAAAAGAAGTGATCAGAGGATCTCAATGATGTCAGTTTTTCATCTTCATCTTCATATTGGTGTTGTGACAAGAAGTGGTATTGTGTTGAGGTAGACATGCATGCTTCATACTAACAGGACAGTGCTCTTTTGTGCAGACTTTATGATGTAACAGATCTTATTTTATGTATGCAAAGTATTGTATAGTCTATGGATAGTTTATAACAGTGGTTTGATGCTTTGTTTGGTATGCCTCACATGATGTTGTCCTCAGGTCCTATGCTTCAGGATGTATGTTTTCAGATGTGTGCTTCATGGTGACTTGTTGCTCTCAAGTTGAAGAGTTGTTGTTTTGACAAGGGGACAGTAGTGGTAATTACAAGAGATCTCAGCTTTGACATAGTATCATCCTACATATTTGACATAGAATCATCCTACATAGAGTTGATATATGACAGCATATGACTGTTGTTGCTCTTTATGAAGCTTAAAAATCATTTACAAGGGAGCTTATTTGCTGCACTTTGTCATTTGATGTCAAAGGGGGAGAAAGAAAGAGAGTGCTGAAGATTTTGCCATTAATGACAAAGGGGGAGTTTGTTGTATTTGGTTTGTCATTGATGTCAAAAGGAAAAAGGTCTTTCAGGTTCACATGATGTTTGTTTTGCTGATGTTGTAATTGTTACTACATGTGATGATCAGGGGTACAATGATTAAAGACATCTTACATGTAATAACATTCATTGCAATACCATTCATTGTTCATCTTTCATGACTCAAAGAGTATTTCATATTGATCTTTATCTCATCAAGATGTTTACATGAATCTCATCAGGATGCCTTGATATCTTCATGTTCATGAGATGCAAGACATGGTGTTTATACTTTTGTGATGCAGGAGTTCTGATTGTTGCTGAGTTTGGTCCTATGTCAAGAGTGCATAGGACATCAAGGTGAAGTATCAATAGTCAGGTCATTCAAGATTGATCTCATGTATTGCAGACAAAGATGGTTCATGATATACTATGAAATGTTCATCATATGGATCAGGTGATGTTACTCATGTCATGACAAGACTTGCAGAGAGTGGGAGCTCATGTGTGTAATCAGGTGATCAGAGTTGGCACATTGATGAGTGTTTTAGATCAAATGATTCATCTTGGCTAGAGCTATTTATCAGGAGCTTGTGACAAGTACTTCATGTTCATATGTGAGTTGGAAGAAGTCTAAATTGGTCATGAATAAGTGTGGAGGTGCCATCATGCTATCACATTTCTTATCATACATCTTTCTTTATGTTCACCTATTGAAGTCTATTAGGAGGTTTTGTGATTCATTGTCTATAGATTCAACATGCCTTAGAAGATTATCATGAAGGATCACTCTTTCAAGTCATAATGCAGTTTGGTTGTTTCATGGCGACAATGGTGTCGATTTGTTTATACCTTCATGTTTCAAGACCTTCTTGTCCTCATGCTTGACCTGCATATCATACTTGCCTTTATGAATGTCTGCATATGCCTACATACTTTGTTGTTGATGTCAATTACCTCTCTGCAAAGATAAGCCTTCACTGAAATTTAGCTAGTTTAACTAGGATTTCTTTTTTGTCGCTCTTATTAAGTCCTTAAACCCTAAACTATATTCCTAAAGACCTAAATTACTCCCTTTGTAGCTCGTCATCCCTTTGTACACTTTTCTTATGTTTTTATGTTGACCTGCAATCACAAATCATTTCACTAATGACCACCTGCTAGAGGGAACTTTAGTCATACATCTGACCAGCCCCCTTTGATCCTTCAACCGATGGCATCAGTCATTCCTTGGGCGCGAGGCGCCAAAAAGCATATCAAAGGCTCCTTTTTAAAGTAAGATAGGCGCGAAATGAAAGATCCAAGGTCAAGATTCAAACTTAGCTTTTCTCTCCTCGTGCTCGCAGTTTGACGTGTAGTTGGCCGTCAATTCACTATGTAACTGCAATAAAGGTGCTTTTAAAGGCTATTTTTAGCTTTTTAAAAAGGCAGATTGATTTGAAGTTTTTAAAGCATTTTTTTAGGAAGATTTTCTTTCTCTCTTTGATTCCTTCGTGGCATAGAAGACAAAGAGGTTGATGGTTATTTTTTTTTTAAAAAAGGCATCTTTTTAGTGGAAGATTTAATGCCTTTTGTGAGTAATGTTTAAAGTTATGCTTTCTATTTTTTTTATTCTCATAAAGATGGAAAGTAAGTCCGAATATGGAAGAGATTTTTTTTGACAGAGGGCAGATGATGGAAGTCTTATATTTTTTTAATAATAGGTGAAGATAAATGCAGAGAGAAGAAGAAAATGAAGGGTTTTTGTAGAAGGAATATGAAGAGAAGTAAGAAATGAAAGGTCATTTTTATATAATGACATTGCAGTTTCAATGTGTTGTGAATTTGTGTGGACCAATATGCAGTGTTGAAGACATTTTTGTGAAGATTTTTAAGAAAACAAAATATAGATGAATCAGATGATATTTTGTATGTGATTTGAGAGATGTATGAGATGTTTTTGTAGGGATGAATCAAACACAGGATGAAGACATTATGCAACAAATTTACAGATTGAATGATGTCAAGTATGAAGACAATATGTAATTGATTGTGCAAAGATAATGAGAATGAAATGCAGATTCAGTTGAATGTGACTGGAAAGGGATATGCAAATTCAGGGGTTTGTATTGAAACAAAGAAACTCTCTGTATTCTTTGTATTGTTCTGAGATTGTTTATTGTAACTAATGAGGCTTATATGGTCAGTGAGACCTATTTGTTGCCACTGAGGCATTCATCAACCAGTGAGGCTTTGTAATTGGTGATTCTCATGATTAAGCCAGTGAGGCAATTTAGAGTGGTTTTTCATCCCTATGAGGGTTTTCCACTCATGAAAAACTTGTGTTATGGTTCATGTTGTTTGCCTCTATATGTGTGTATCCTAATGTTTTGCTCATAAGGTCCTGTTCACACTATTCATCATCATACTTGTGCATATGTGTTCGATAGTGTAACGTCGGAAAATGTCCCCTTGGCGGCTTTTCTGTCATGTCCCGATATTAAGGCCTTGTTTAAATTAAAGATATAAACATCGTGATAAAAGACGGTTAAGTTGCTTTCGTCAATACAGTGTTTAGTCAGTCTATATGATAGAGATAATTGTGTCTGAATTAATATTTAACACATATAACATTATTAATAAATAATATTATTATATAAATATTTTTAATACAATATAATATATAATATATTATTTAGATAATTGTAAATATAAAATATATTTATTAATAATATAGATATAAATATTAAATATTATTCTAATACTATAAAACTAATATAAATATACTTACACTTATTAAAAAGTAACTCTACCTCATATGAAGTGATTCGGTTAATAAAGCATATGAAGCACATTTGGTGGGTCTAATAAATAAATAAGAATGTTATGAAGACTCCAATCACTAATAAGACATAATCAGCAATGATTATAATAAGTAGTTAATATTAAATGACGGGTCCCTTTGAGGTAGTGAATCCTTTAAAGCTATGGCCATTCCGAACGGTCATGCAAATTAAAAGATATAAAGGCTATGACTGGAGAAGAAAAGGAAAAAGGAGAAAAAAAAAAAAGATAATCAGCAGAATTCATAAAAGAAAAAAGGAAATAAGAAAACAGGGATAAGAATATAAGGAGTATTTACAAAAGTAAATAAAGAACTCTGCAGGACAGCGATGGGGTAGAGCAGTTCCTTGAAGAAATATCAGAAAATTATAAGGTAAGTAAAATCTAAGTTGGATCAGAATTAGAAGATAAAATTCATGTAATTAGGGACTCAATAATTATCTTTATATATATATATATATACATATGTGTGTGTGTGTGCGTGTGTGAATGGTAAACTTGTATGAAACAAGATCTTATCCATAATATGTTGGTGGTTCAAAATCCAATGCTTATCATATCTAACACCTATAACCTAGGACAAGCAAGGTTTTGTTAGGGAGAGGCAGAGTAATTCTAGTCATTGAGTTGGTTTCATTGCGCCCTAGACAAGTAATTCCTCATCCGTGGTTAAGGGTTAGAAAAAGAATAAAATTGAGATTTGGGCATAACCAATAGAAGCATGTTGTGGATAAGTGTGATTCTTATACTTGAGGTATATCGAAGTATGACCAAGTTAAGACTTATTGATCTCTATCACCTCCGACCTTAGGACAAGCAAGGTTTTGCTAGGGAGAGGCGGAGTAATTCCAGCCTTTGAGTTGGTTTCATCGCGCCCTAGGCAAGTAATTCCTCATCCAAGGTTGAGGAATAGAAATATAATAAGGATTAAAGACTTGAGCATAATCGATACTGAATTGTGTTATGAATTGAATTGACTGTAGATTGTGCTATGATGATTTGATTTCATTAATTGTTCTCATTATTAATCATGCTATGATGCTAGGAATTGAATGTTTTTATTGATCTTTTATATCTCTAATGTCCCATTCTAGTGAATTTATTGTATGCAAGTATAGAAAATAGGAATATCCAAGAAAAGGGGACATTACATTTTCCCTCATAAGGTTTAGCTCCCGGGTCTTTTATCTGCATTAGGACATCTTGCATCACATTTTGACATCCGGATGAAATGAACCCTAAGTTTCCTGACAAATGGGACCTAGGGGGATCCCTTGAACCTAACCCTGACCAAAATAGGGGGCAGGACTTGGGCGCCTGCGCCCTAGTCCTGCCTTATTTTGGGTTAGTCCCAAATTTTGAGTGTCGGCTTGTGACCGTTATTTGGGTCCTATGCCGACACGATAAGTTTGAATTACGGAATTCTTGGCAAGAGTGTTTGTAGTTGCATATATAAGCATGTTTAGCCATTTATTTGTAAACTAGATGATTACTAGCTAGTAATTTGGATTCTGAAGTTTATGTGAAGGTGATTCAAGGCATTCATTGTGTGGCAAGAGCAGATAGTGTTGTTTATGTGTTTGTATTTGCAGATTTGAGCAATCATCTCCTCATGGCATGAAGAGCTTCTTCCTTCCATGAGATCTTCACTACAAGGTGACATCATTTGTGTTTTCAAGCATTTATCATTTGGTTTTTGCCTCTGCCTCCCAAGGGCATGCACTATCTATCTAACAATGGTGTTCGAAAGACTTGAATGTCTCTCTGGGGCTTGACTGAGGCAACCCTCTAAACACCACAACCCCCTCCCAAAGTTTTTGTGATTGCAGGTTACAAGTTGAAGATACAGAAAAAGTGGGGTTGCAGGAAGATATTACAGAGTGTCGGATTTGCAGATCAGAGTTAAAAATAGCACCCTGGACTTGGGCGCCTGCTACCTAGTCCTCCAGATTCCGTGACGGAAAAATCTCTGATGCAGCAAGAACAGGTTACAGATCAAGTTTCCAGATCCCGACAAAAACCTAGGCATTGGACTTGGGCGCTCGCTCCTTAGTTCCCGACTGTTGCGCTTCCTGAACTTCAAAAAACAGGTGCACATTTATTTGTCATTTTGCATCTTTTTGTAGCAACATTTTCCGGTATTCGTCTGTTTGCTTCCGTATTTGCATAATTAGGGTTTTGATGCATTAATTGAGCATAACTGACAATTGAATCACACAAATCCAAATTTACCTACATTCGTAAGTGACCAAGGGCCTAATAGTAGAGACTCACTCGACCTAAGGTCCTTGAATGTAATTGGTGAAAGCAGGATAGGCATCAAACTAATCAAACACCCACTATCCTAATTTCCCATATTACAGATAGATTATTGATGTCTATTTTATTCTTTGTCTTGTAAATTAAAAGGTGCAAAAAGATGTTAAAGTTTATACAACATTGATTCACCCCCCCTCCAACACTTGCAACCGGGTTGGAAGTCCCCTGCCGAGTGGATTCCATGGATTCACTGTCACTCCTATCCTATTCATTTGGGATTACTTACTCCTCCACGTGCTCCCTATCCTTAGCAGCTGATTGCACATTGTCACTAGGAAATAGATTGACCTTTTGGACGGAAGAAGTACTGGCTAAGTGAGGCCTACTTGTATTCTGTTCTTGTACTAGCTTCCTAGCGGATTCCTTTAGAACCTTCACTCTCTTTGCTGGTGGATTATCAGCCGCCTTGTTCCTTGCCTCATGCCTCCTTGTTCCTTGTTCCTTCTTAGGTGACCCCTCAGTCATTTCCTCGTCGGAAGATTGCGATTCCAAGTCCCCCATCAAATCATAAGTTGGGTGGATGTTATGTTTCTTCAACCTCTCAATCTGCTGATTTATCCACCTTTTGGTACCTGTCAGCACTGGTGCCATCAAGTCATCCAAGTTGGTGATTTCTTGTTCGGACCAATTGAGTGCTAGAAGAGGCTTATCCTTTTCATGCTCAAAGAAGGGTTGAACTTGTTTCCCATCTTCCTTGACCTGATCCGAAATGGAGAATACTCGGGTTGCTCTAATCATATCCAAGGATAGTTTGGAGCATATCCTTCTTATCTCGAAATCATCCTTCGCATTTGCCCAATGATCCTCAAGGTGTACCTTGTGCTTATGCTATGTTCCACAGGCTACTCGGGTGATGTTGAAAGGATCGAAGTTTGCTCTTGAATTGTGAGTCACTAGGTTGTAAAATTGCAATTCCTCATTGGATCTTTCTGCAACCTGGATGGATGGACACACCTCAACGACATCTCCAATTTGGATTGGAAATGATAATCCAGCCCTCTTTTTCTTCTTCTGGACTTTATCATAGGCTGACAATTGCCTTGTCAATTCGAGCAAGATCATCTTGTCGATAGGATACCTTGGCAATCTATAAGGATAGGAGGACAATCCCTGCACTCAGATGTAAGTGAACTTTGGAAATTGGGTGAACCAAGAGCCGTACTTCTTGACTAACTACATGGCTTCCGATGACAGTCTCCTATGAGTCCCTCCTTGAAGTGTTTTTGTAATGTGCATGGAGAATGCATCATTGTACCTTTTGAAATGTGCTATGTTTTGGAGGTGTAGTTGAGGGTAACAATTGTAGACTTCGATTTGTCCTTTGGCATTCCCAATGTGTCCTCTCCATGCCAATCCCTTGTATCTACAATTCCTTGCCAGCATGTAAATCACGTAGGAACTCATGTAGAAAGTCTCTGATTCCTCCAGATTCCTGAACTGTTCGTCAATGTTGTCACTGATGAGCTAGGCCCAATCAATCATCTTTACTCTATTAGTTATCTCTTCCACAAGGTAGAACATCCAAGGTTCGAAAGTTGAAGCTTGAGGACATCGCATGACTCTGTTCAGCAGGATGACAAGGTCTCCGTACTCTTGTTTGAAGTCGGATTTGAGGAGCTTCTTTGGTAACTTGGAATGATGAGAACATTTCTTTTCCATCCATGAGTTATTGACAATTCCCACACAAGCATCAGGATCAGCCTCAAACATCTCGAGTGCTGCTTCCTTGCTCTTGTAGACGGTGGGGTTGTAGGCATGAATGTTGAAGGCTTTGGCAATCATTTCGTTGGAGAGGTAAGCCATCACTTTGTCATCGGGAGCAACAATCCTTCGTCACTCAGGATCATAATGCTTGGAGCATTCCACAATCAGCTTAGAACAAGGTATGGCAGAAGGGAAGCATGCGGCTGGCACAATCTCGTTGCGGACCACCTTCGTTGTGATCTTTGATGGAGGGTGTCCTTCGGTCCCGTACATCCGCTTCTTGATCTCCTCCATGTCGACAAGCCCAATATTGGTGTTGCCTATATTCTTCCATTTCGAAGCAATCCTTGACTCCGGAAGCACTCCTTTGAGGACGTCCTGCATTTGAGCTTGTCGTGAGGATCCGGCCTTGGCACTTGCCATTCACCTTGGAGAACAAAGACAAATTGAAGTAAGAGCAAAGAGGTAAAAAGTAAGGACTTACCCCGTAGGTAAAGAAAATTTATTCCAAATGTAAAGAATTTTTCATCAACTTATGCATGTGGGATTAAACTTTTGAATTTCAATGCATTTTCAGCTGTGTGGAAGAAAGATTAAAAAATAACAATGGCATTTTCAAGCAATTTCTTCAGAAATCTACTCTTCACTTGTGTAAATTTGATTTTAGCTACAAAAATGCGCCTTTTACTTGTATAAATTTCACCTCTTCCTACAGAAATCTGCTCTAATTTGGATAAAATTTCACCTCCGTCTACAGTTCGCCTTTTTGAAATGGAGATCTCTACTTTTGATATGATGAAAATCTACTTTTCTAGAGATGAAATGAAAGACCTCAATCTACTTTTGACGATGAAATCTGCCCCTTTAAAGAAATCTACCTCTTTTTCAGAAATCCGTTCTTGTGATGATGAAAGGGTCTGGTTTTTGATGAAAGGCTCTGGCCTGTTGATGAAATCTGCCTTTGCTTGATGAAAAAAATCTCTGCCTTTGCTTGATGAAAAAAATCTCTGCCTTTGCTGAAACTCTGTTTTTTTTATATTGAAACCTCTGCTTCTTTTCTTCAGAAATCTAGCTTTTGAAATGGAGATTCCAACCTTGGATTGATGAAATCTGCCTTTGTGATGATGAAAGGATCTGCCTTTTGAAATTTGCCCTGCTCTTGAATGGTCGAATTTTGCTTTAGAATTGTTTTGGATTTGTGGTGCCTACATATATATGGTTGGATTTTACCTTTTAGAAGGCCGACTTAGATAAAGCACCTTAATTGGCCGACTTAGGCAAAGCACCTTAATTGGCCGACTTAGACAAAGGGCCAACCTAGACATGCTTCCAAACGGCGGTCTTTTCCTCGTGCCTGAGTGCAGATTTGGTTTGGGCGGGGATTTTATGATGTTATGGATTTTCCTTGAGTTGGAATTCCTTCTCCAAGAGTGCACTTTTGATGGGGTCTTGGATTTTTAAACATTTTGGATCTTTTCCTTGGATTTGGTTTCCTTGAAATGACTTCCTTGGATTTGATTTCCAAGTCATGACTTTTCCTAGTCCAAGAGCGCATAGAGTGGGAGGGTGTGGATTTTATGATGCTGTGGATTTTCCTTACTTGTAATTCTTTCCCTTAGGTGCATATTTGGTGACTTCATGGATTCATTGATGTTGGATTTTTCCTTTTAAACTAGATGATGGACTTAATCTCTCCTGAAACTTATCTCACTAAGCCCTGAGTTTCTCTCTCCTTGAGGAGCTTGTCTCGCTAAATCATGAATTTCTCTCCCCTTGAGGAGCTTGTCTCACTAAATCATGAATCCCGTGCTCACTTGGGTTTAATTCTTAAAACTCCTTGTCGCCAATTCTATGATCTTCGGGATACATCCTTTAGAGCGCATATTCCACCCAGTCGTGGATTTTTATAAGTTGAGGATTTTTTTTCTTGTCTGGAATTCCTTAATCGAAGCGCAGATTTCACAGTGGCGGGGATTTGGACATGTTGTGGATTGTGGATTTTCCTGAGGAGCCCCAATATCGATCAATACTGTCAATCTATGTCCATGTAACACTCCTCACTCAAAAAGGATGATACCTAGGTGCTCTTGAAAGAGTAGCAAGTGTACCTCTTGAATACTCTCCTCCTTCCTTGCCCTCATGCTCTACCTCATCCAAAACAACCTTTGGCTTGGATTTGTCCACCTCTGAATCCTCAGTGAAGACTACCTCTATGTAGTGTACTTGCCCCTTCCCCAAACATCTATGTCTTGGCTCCCATGGCTCTCTACAAGTAAAACAAAATTTCTACCTCCAAAGCTCATTCTTATATTCTTCCATCCTGCTAGGTTTAGGAGGTAATGCCATGAACCCTTGTGGAATGATTTCTTATGCTTCCTTGATGGTGCACTCTTGGGGTAGAACTTGTTCTTGGTCATGGAATCCTCCAAATGCAAAGCCCTTTGGATAGCATCTTGTAGAGATGTCAGCTCAAAAGCTCTAACCAAACCTTGGAGTGATTCGATTAACCCATCGATAAACAAAAACATGAGTCTCCTCTCGGTCACATCTAGTACCATGATTGATACCCACTAAAATTCTGCTACATAATCATCTACTGAACCATGCTCCCTCAAATATGTCAACTCCCCGAAATACATCTTAGGATCCCTCCTATCAAACCTATCTATGAGCTTTTGTGTGAAATTAGCATATGTCACAATATGATTATGCCCCTGTGTGATTAAACCGTGATGCCACCACTCATGAGCTATACCCTCCAAATGAAGAATTGCGAACTTGATGGCTTCCTCTTTCATCATAGGGCTAAGTGAAAGATACGTATCCAACTTCTAGAGCCAAGCCCATGCAGTAACCTTCCCCTAGCCATCAAAGGGTGGGAGAGTCAACTTGCTCAACCTCTGTTGTAAATCTCTATGGGGTTGATGTATAGGATGTCTTTTTTCCCCTTTTGGCCCATTCCTTGATTTAGCATTGCTGTAGTTTACAAATGAAATCTGATTTCTGACATCTGGGTCAAGTCTCATGTATTCATCTATGCAGGTATTAATGCCATCTACTGCTAGATTTGGCTCCTCTTCCTCTTGTGGTGACTCAATTCTAGGCAAAAAGGTAGGCTGGAATGGTCTGGGTGCTGATCCAATTGGAGTCCTATTATGATTTGTGGGATTTACAAGTTCATTCTGATTTGAATTGCTCCCTTCACCTATGAAATTCTGTGTTGGCTTGGTAGAGTTCACAGGAGCATTCATATTCTGCATTTGTTGCATCATTTGAATGAGCAACTAGTTTGTTTGATCCTATCTTTGAATGAGTAGCTGATTTGTTTGTTCCTGTCTTTGAGGGATGGCATCCAACTTAACTCCTTGATCTGCCATATTTTACTTACCTCTACCTCCTATTCCAGCACTGTACACCTTTTTCTCCCTCTCAATTGCTCTTAGATCATACTAACTGGGCTGCATACATCATAAAGAGAATCCACAGGCTGGCAGGACTATTGCTCAGATATCAATGAAATGTCCTAGGGCTGCTATCTACTCTGACCTAGGGTTCTTTCAGAACTTATGAGTGTTATACTTGGTAAGTTCCTCAAATGCATATACAAAAAGATAACAAAATGAACACCTGTCAACTCATTGAAATAACAATTTATAAATCATTTTTTGAATCATTACTATCAAAGCATGCACCAGAATTATCAAAGTATGCACAAATTATAGTAGATGTGACTCTATACAAGCTCCCTAGTAAAAGCAGATCGGATTTTCATTAATTCAGGTCTATAATCAATATTTATTGTCAAAGGGTTGTTGATCATAAAGAGCAGTCACACAAACAATAATCAACACTATCAGTTTGCACAAATGATATCACAGAATAGAATCAGTAGACATATATAAAATGATCTAAAGGTTCAGGTGCTGCCAGGCGGCTTTGATACAAACAATTCACATTCAACTTGCTATAGAAAGTACAACTCCCGATTACAAATAAATGATATCGCCTTGCCTCTCTTTGCTGTTATTTTCTAGCAGGTGCTTGATGGGAGAATCTGCAGATCTGCACCTTTCTACACCTTGGTGTGGATGGCTTGATTCGCTTGGTCTGAGTCATTGTCGACAGGGTCAAAAGACCTGAAACGTCTCCTAAAATACCTCCAAAGTCCTCCACAATGGTCTGCGCTAGGTCTGGTATGCTGGTGGCAGGGTCAAATCATTTGGATTGCTTCCAAAACTACTTCAAACCCTCCACAATGGTCTGCGCTAGGTCTGGTAAGTTGGCGGCAAGGTTAGATCATCTGAATTGCCTCCTAAACTGCCTCCAAATCTTCCACAATGGTATGCGCTAGGTCTGAACTTGGTGCTAAATATTAATTATGAAGTACATTAAACTGTTGCAATTACAATTTCAGACTAATTTCATGTTTACAATTTATTTTGCAATTATTATTGTAAGCTAGGGTTATTATACTTTAAGAAATAAGGAAATCCTAGAACAAGACATTACATCTCAAGCTCAAAATGATAGTAGGAGAAAAAGAAATGGAGCAAGTACACACGTGGTACAAGCTGAATTGGAATCAGTGGCATCACCAAATCAAACTAAGGAGCCTCAACAAGGAGAAAACCTCATG
Organism: Cunninghamia lanceolata; assembly: GCA_027924645.1. Classification (NCBI taxonomy): domain Eukaryota; kingdom Viridiplantae; phylum Streptophyta; class Pinopsida; order Cupressales; family Cupressaceae; genus Cunninghamia; species Cunninghamia lanceolata. Next base: position 2,738,996 of record BSBN01000178.1, on the reverse strand, counting down.
TTGAGAAAGATCTTAGTGACACTTGAGAAGGAGATGGAAAAGCCTATTCAAAACCATTTGCAAGTCCAAAGGTAAGTGCTACAAAATGATTATTGATATTGGTAGTACTAACAATTTGGTGTCATGTGAAATGGTAGAAAAACTTGGGTTGAAAAAAATAGTGCATCAAAATCATTACAAAGTGTCATGGCTTCATAAGGGTCATTAGTTGGTAGTGAATGAGCAATGCTTAATTCATTTTCAGATTGGTTCATATTGTGATGAGATATGGTGTGATGTGATGCCCATGGACGTCTGTCATGTCTTATAGGGTAGATTGTGGCAATATGATTGCAAGGACATACATGATGAAAGAGAAAACACAAGGAGATCACTTCCAATGATCTTCTAGAAGGTTTGCTGCCAATAACAAGTACTAGTTATCATATGGACTTGATACCAAGATCAAGTCTTCCAACAAGGCCGCATATCGCTTGACTCCAATGGAAAATGAAGAGGTAAATTGACAAGTGAAAGAGCTTCTTGACAAAGATTTGATAAGGGAGAACTTTAGTCCTTGTGCTGTTCCAACAATGTTGATACCAAAGAAAAATAGTGAGTGGAGAATGTGCACTAATTCTCAAATGATAAACAAAATAACAATCAAATACCAATTTCCATTGCCTTGCATGGATGACCTCATGGATTTTCTAAGTGGAGCCAAGTATTTTTCCAAGATAGATCTGAAAAGTGGATACTGTCAAAGCCAAATCTAGGAAGGTGATGAATGGAAGACCACCTTCAAGACAAGGGAGAGGTTGTATGAGTGGCTAGCAATGTCAATTGGGCTAACCGATAAGCCAAGTAATTTCATGTGGTTTATGAACAAAGTGCTGAAACCATTCTTGGGTAAGTTTGTAGTTGTGTACTTCGATGATATTCTCATATTCAGTAGAACAAAAGAAGAGCATATGTTGCATTTGAGGCAAGTACTAGAAAGGTTAAGGGAAGAGAAGTTGTTGGTCATTTTGAACAAGTGTAGTTTTATGAAGACTAATTAGTTTATTTCTGGTTTGTTGTGTCTCACATTGAGTTGAAGATGGATCCAGAAAAGGTAAAAGCCATAAGAGAGTGGCCTACTCTAAAATTTACCTTTGATGCAAGAAGTTTCCATGGTTTGGCGAGATTTTATAGGAAGTTCATTCACAATATTAGAGTGATATGTGCACTAACAATAGAAACTATTAGGGGAGACAACAAAAAATTGTATGGACAGTGGCAGTACAAAGGACCTTTCAGGTATTGAAACAAAAGATCATTGAACAATCCATACTTGCACTGCTGGACTTCAAAAAAGTGTTTCAAGTTGACTGTGATGCAAGTGGAACAGTGATGGTGCAATTTTAAGTCAAGAAGGGAAACCTATAGCATATTTCAGCAAGAAGCTCAATGATACTAAGAGGAAATATTCGGTTTATGACTAAGAATTCTATGCCATTGTGCAAACTCTCAAGAAGTGGTGACATTATTTGTTGCCTAAGGAATTTGTTTTGTAAACCAATCATCAAGCATTGCAATACATCAATAATCAAGGTAAGTTGAATCAGTGTCACATGAAGTGGGTAGAATTTCTTCAAAGCTATACATTTGTGCATAAGCATAGGAGTGGAAAGTCCAATACAGTAGCTAATGCATTAAGTAGAAGAGTTCTTCTATTGTGTGAGATGCACATAGAGGTAGTTGGATTTGATTGCAAGAAGAGCTATATCAAGATGATGTTGATTTTAAAGAAGCATGGGCAATGTGTATAAATCTGATTAGCATGGATAGGGCTTCATGGCTGGACCACTTTCTATAAGAAGGTTTGTTGTTTATAGGACAATAGTTGTGTGTGCCCCAAGATTCTATGAAAGAGAACTTCATCAAAAAGATGCATAGTGTTGGATTGGCAGGACACTTTGGAATCGATAAGATTCTTGCACATGAATCAAATATATTATTGGCCCAAGATGGTAACAGATTTAAAGAGGCATGTAGAGTGTTGTAGAATATGCCAAATTGTATAAGGAGGAAGTCAAAACAGCAGTTTGTCTAATCCATTGCCTATTCTAAGAGAGGTTTTAGGAGCATATTAGCATGTGCTTTGTCTTAGGTATACCTAGGACACGAAAGGGGAATGATTCTATTTTTGTCATGGTTGATAGATTTCCAAAATGGCTCATTTTGTTGCATGTAAGAATTCTAATAATGCTACAAATGTAGCAAATTTGATTTTGAGAGAAGTGGTTTGCTTGCATGGGTTACAAAGAAGCATAGTGAAATAGAGATAGAAAATTTGTTGGGCATTTTTGGAGGAGTTTATGGAAGAAATTAAACAAGAAGTTGCAGTTCAGCTCAATGTACCATCCACAAACTGATAGTCACAAGGAAGTTGTGAATAAGAGCCTCAGAAACCTATTGAGATGTCTTGTAGAAGACAAACCAGGTAGCTAGGATTTAGTCCCAGTGCAAGCTGAATTTGCCTATAACAATTTAGTTAACAAGAGCACTGGAAGGACACCCTTTCAAATTGTGTATGAGGCATACTCCAAGGGGAGTAACTGAGTTGTAGAACATGGCTGATGTGAACATGCATAGTTTACAAGCAAAAGATTTTGTAGAATACATGAAAGTGCAAGAACAACTCAAGTAAAGTATTACCGAATACAAGCAATACGCTGATTTGAAGAGAAGGGAAGTGGAATTTTAGGTGGGTGACTTGGTTCTTGCATATTTGAGGAAGGATAGGTTTCCAAAAGGGGCATACAATAAGCTCAAATGGAAGAAAATTGGACCATGTAAGGTGTTGAGGTGATTTTTAGTGAATGCATACGAGATCGAGTTATTGGATGGAGTGGATATTTCATGTATCTTCAATGTTGCAGACTTGTACCCTTTCCATGAGGACCAACCAAATGAAGATGATGCTGGTTCAGATATACAATTTCCAAATTGAAGATAACAATTACTTGAAAAGGAAAGACAAGAGGTTGACTCAATCATCAACTCTAGAGTCATCAAGAGAACAAGGGATAAAGAGTATCGAGAGTATCCAGTCAAGTGGAAATATACAAGTTGCGTTTCAAGCACCCTCCTGTAGACAACAAAATAGTTAATAAACAAATGATGTAATTAGTTGTCGGCATCAACCGACGGGTCGGGTAGTTTTGAGTCGGTACCAACGGTTGGCATCACAACCAACCTTGGTCGTGAATATTTAAGTCATCAATGCATTGTAGTCGGATATCAGTGATTTTGACAATAGTTATTATGCAGACATTGGAGTCACAATGAATATGTATGTTGCTGTCATGACATTGTAATGTATCTGTGAATCAATGATAAATACAATATTCCGTTCTGAGTAATTCTGTTATGGTTGTATGATGCACTATACTACTTCGTATTTCTGTTTACTTTATGTTCTGTAAAACACACCATATTGCGGTAAACATTTGGCGCCGTTGCCAGTTCGAAAACGGGTCGAGGGTGACAAGTCGATGACAAGTTGAGACGTCCGATGCCATCGGGTGAGTGACATCGTCGGAACAAGCCGTCGGGTGTATCTAGCATCAAGGAAATGGCAGCGTAATGGGGCAACCAATTGGCACCGACAAGGAAATACAAGACAGAAAGCACGTAGAAGAAATAATACAAGAAATTCAGGAAGAATGCGAGGGAAGTGATAGAGAAGAGAATGAACCCAGAAGCCGAGAAGATGAAGTAACTCAGGAATTGGTCAAACTGTGGTTATTATTAGTCGGCCAATACGTGCAAGACGAATCCATCCGCAGAGAGGTTCCAGAGGAGGTTATTTCAGAGAACTTGCGTGTCAATAGCGAAGTGGATAATCTTTTGGACCGCATCCCTCGACTTCTGGCAAGGAACTTGATAGCCTTCCAAGATATTCAAGAAGAGAGAGAGGGAAGTACGACGACAACAAATCCTCAGAAGATATGAAGAACATCTGAAGCAAGAGGAGGAACGTGACGGTGATCGCCGTCGCACACCGTACAACTGAGAAAGGGTAAGCATAATTAATGCCCATACAACTGAATAAGGACAAGAATAAATTACCAGTGGGGCAAGCAACACCAGAAGAAATAGTAAGAAGATCATTAAGACTAAAGGAACAAGAAGAACGTAGAAAATGATTGAAACAGATTGTTGAAAAAGAAAATGAACGACATGAAGAGGTAGATCAAGGGGGTGATGAACATAATTTTGGAACACCAATAACAAATAGAGGAAAAGAAAATAATCTGACAGAAGAACTAGAGGATAGTATACGTCGGATTGTGGCATTGTCCATTTCAGACGAAAGGCCGAGGAACAAAGGACCTGAGCCCGAGACCCCTGCACAGAGGGAAAACCAAGGAGAGCCAGAGGTAACTCGAAGTGTAGAGGACGCCGAAACCGGAAGTGGGAAGGACCCGTACGTGGCCGGCAGTGTCAGGAAGACACCGGAATGACACGGTAGAACCAGTCCAATCGGGTCAAAGACACAGAGAGGGTACCTTGGGAAAAAGATGGTGACCCCACCAGCGAGTGAAAGGCAGAAGTTGCCGAAGTTCATGGGGAACGGGTCAGAGGATCCTGTTCGGCATTGTAAAACGTGTGAAACCATATGGGTGGCAAACGGACAAGAGGACGAAGACTACTGGGTAAAAGCGTTTCCAGTGCTGCTAAGAGGCATTACCATTGACTGGTATACAGACCTAGGGGCAGCACAGAAAACCTCATGGGACGAACTGAGAAAAGCCTTCGAGAACGAATTTAAACTTCTGAGAGACGACAATGAGATTGTAGCAGAGATCTACAATACCAAACAAGGAAAGAATGAAAATGTAAGGGCATCTAATAGAAGGCTCAAAGAATTACTCGGGAAACTGGAAACGCAGCCAGCCAATGGACTGAAGAAAAGATGGTTCATTGAAGGGCTAGTCTCGTCATTATGAGAAAAGATGAAAGTGGTACCCCCATCGTCGTACGCGGAAGTGTACAATCGGGCGATGGACATAGAAAGTGAAAGCAAAACATCATCCCGAAGTAAGAGAAGAACTGAAGATGATGACAGTACGGGGGACGATAGCAGTGAAAACGAGTCGAAAACCATTCAGGCATTGAGAAGGGACATGGTCCGCATGATGAAGGAGATGAAAACAGATAAAGAGACAGCTAAAGAAAGTCGAGAGTTATGGTGCACAGAGTGCAATGGGGAGGGTCACATAAAGGCAAACTGCCCGAGAAAATTATTTTGTGACATCTGTCAGGTAATGGGACATTCAATCAAGGAATGTCCATTTAACTTGAAAGCAAGAAGTACCCAAGTGTTGTTCACTCAGGGAGAATCATCAACTCCGCCGACCACACCGCCGAAACCTCAAAATAGCCCGAATGCATCTCCCGGAGGATACAGGAATAACAGAAGGTTTAACAACAACAGCCCCCGGAACAGATTGCAGTACGACAGCAAAGGGCGACCGATGATACAGTGCCGGCAGTGCAACGAGTGGGGACACTTTGCGAGAGAATGCCCCAACAACAATCAGAGCACAATAAATGCATTGTGCAGGTGGTGTGGGCCTAGTAATCACGAAGAAAAAGACTGTCCGAAGCAGAAAGGGGTAAACCTTATCAATCTCAAGGAAAATAATGAAGAAATCCTTGCTATCACTCGAGCACAGTGGAAAAAGGCCACTTATCCAGATCCCTGTACAGAAAAAGAAAGACTCTGTGAGGCACGAAAGGAAGTGGAAGCTGCCATGAAAACCGAACGGAGGAACTCAGATAAGAAGGTAACCACAACCCTACGATCGGAATCAGATAAGAACATAGCAAGTCAAGTATTGCAAACTATCGTACCAATCAAATTGGCGGACCTTCTCCAGAGCTTACCTCAGTTAAAAGTAGCAATATCCAAGGTAATGGAGGACAACTCGCACGAAGACCAAACCCGCACAACAGAAGATGTTATAGTTGAACCACCGCCAACGGGAGAACAAGTACTCGACCCGAGGTTGCTGGCAATTGATACTGGAAAGAAACCGGCCGTAATACACATGGAAATCCTTGGACGGAATTTGACAAATACTATAGTCGACGGTGGATCCGGAGTAAATGTACTACCAGAAGAAACATGGAAGAGCCTCGGGAAGCCTACTCTATGGCCACAAAACTTCCAGTTAGTGGGAGCCGACCAGCACGGGATCAAGGCGCTGGGAGTGCTAATGGCTCAAAAGGTAAGAATCGGTACCCAGCAATTCTTGTTAAATTTTGTAGTCATAACAGCACAAAATGCATCATATGATGCATTACTCGGCCGAGGATGGCTAATAGCCGCCAAGGCCAACCACAACTGGAAGAAAAACACTCTGTCCATAGAAAATGGACGTAGGAAGTTTGTCATTGACTTGAGGACACAAACCGTCAGTGAAGAGTTGGCGTCAAATTCTGACTCGGATGGAGGGGACTCGACAGAAAGTGGGAAAGGGCCGATGGAGCCCGATGATGAAGGGGTGCTGAAATTACAGGAATGCTCAGAAGATGAGACAAATTCATTCAGCGGGCTATTCCATTGGCAGATGGAAGACTACGAGTTTTTCCCGTCACAGTGCAACATGATTTCAATAAAAGAAATCGGTGAAAGCTTGGGAATGACGAGTGAACGGAATGACGACGGTGAAACATTGGAACGGACAAGTGAGAAGGAGAAGGAAGTGACCCACATGTTCCTAGCGGCGTACGGGGAATATAAGGAAGGGAATGCAGAAGTAGACAGTACGCCGGCACACCAGTTTGAACCGGAAAAGAAGATTATGTACGAAGAGCCGGTAACGAGGAAAGTTAATCTCGGCGAGGAAAGCAACCCGAAAATAATTCTGGCCGGCGACGACTGGAATTCCGTACTCAAGGCAGCAGCATTCAGAATCTTTCTAGAGTACAAAAATGTGTTTGCCTGGACCTACAAGGACCTGAAGGGGATACCACCAGAACTGTGCGTCCACAGAATTCCACTCATACCAGGAGCACGCCTAGTACGGAAAAGGCCATATCGCATGAATAAGAACTACGCAGCAAAAGTGCAGGAGGAAATTGAAAAAATGCTTGAGGCAGGAATAATCTTTGAGGTAGAAACAAGTGAGTGGGTATCACCGATTATAATATCACTTAAGAAAGAAGGGGGACAAATCAGGATTTGCGTGGATTTTAGATGTCTGAATGCAGTAACAATCAAAGACCCCTTCCCCATCCCATTCACAGACTCCATTTTGGAAGAAGTGGCTGGTCACGAGATATATTCCTTTATGGACGGATTTTCGGGGTATAACCAGATCAGCATCGCCGAGGAAGACAAACTGAAGACAACATTTGTGATTGAAAACGGGGTATACGCATATAACCGGATGCCGTTCTGTCTGTGCAATGCACCAGCCACCTTTTAAAGGATTATCCTACACATATTTGACAAAATGTCGGTGGGAAACTTCAAGGCATTCCTCAATGATTGGTCAATTTACAGCGACCAGCAGACACACCTCAAAGCCGTCACCGAATGCATGGAGCGTTGCAGGGCCGCACGGTTGGCCTTAAACCCGAAGAAGTGTCGGTTCATGGTGTCACAAGGGAAACTTCTTGGCCATATTGTATGCCAAGCAGGACTAAAAGCAGACCCGGACAAGATTCGGGTAATTATAGAAATGGAGGCACCAGGAGATGTCACCGGAGTAAAGTCTTTTTTGGGCCATGTCGGTTACTACCGGAGGTTTGTCAAAAATTTTGCTCAGGTATCGCAACCGTTGGACATGTTGACAAGGAAAGGGGTGCAGTTTGTCTGGTTGGAGGAACAACAGAAAGCATTTGAAGAACTAAAGACAAGGCTTATCAGTGCACCTATCTTAGCCTATCCAAACTGGGACAAGGAATTCCACGTGCACGTGGATGCATCAAACTTTGCAATTGGTGCCACTCTTGCACAGGTAGGATCTCATGGGTTGGATCATCCAGTGTACTTTGCTAGTCGGTTGCTCTCCAAAGCAGAACGGAATTACAGTATTACAGAAAGGGAGGCTTTGGGAATGGTCTACTCCGTACAAAAATTCAAACATTATCTCTTGGCAACACCATTCACTTTTTATGTGGATCATCAAGCTCTAATGTATCTGGTCAACAAACTGATTATTCAAGGCAGAATCAGTAGATGGTTGTTACTTCTGCAAGAATTTACTTTCACCATTATTGTACGACTAGGGAAAAGCCATGTAATTGCTGACCAGCTCTCAAGGATCAAATCAGGAGAACCAGGAGAGGGGGTCAATGAAGACTTCCCGGATGCCCACCTATTCCAAATAGCTGCCCTGCCGCCATGGTACGAGAAAATTGGTGAATACTTGTCCACTTCAATGTTTCCGCCAGAAATGTCTACAAGTGAACGACGGAAGATTGCACTCAAGAGTAAGACATTTCAACTGATAAACGGGTTGCTCTACAAAATGGGGCCCGATCAAATTCTCCAAAGGTGTGTGATGGAAGAAGAGATAAGGGGTGTATTGGCAAAAGCACATGAGGGACTGGCAGGGGGACATATGGGTCCCGACGCCACGGCACGAAAAGTCCTACTCGCCGGCCTATGGTGGCCGACGTTACACACAGATGCCCGAGAATGGGTAATTCAATGTGACATTTGTCAGAGGGTAGGAAAACCGCTAAAGAGGGATTATATGCCACTATGGCCATCACAACCTCAAGAGCTTTTCGAAAGATGGGGGTTGGATTTTGTAGGACCACTGAAGGTCAGCCAACTACACAGATGTCGATACATAATAGTGGCTACGGAATATTTGACGAAGTGGGCGAAAGCGAAGGCACTAAAAGATAACACTGCATTAAGTACGACAAAGTTCATATACGAGCACATCGTGATGAGGTATGGGATCCCAATTCAATTGACGAGTGACCGCGGGGGACATTTCGTCAACCACGTCACTCGACTGATGACTACGGAGTTCAAAATCCTGCACACCCTATCAAGTCCGTACTATCCAAGGGCGAACGGGCAGGCAGAGTCAACAAACAAGGTGCTTGTTTCGGTAATCCACAAGTCATGCGGTATCAAAGGGTCGGACTGGGAAGAGAGGTTACCAGCAGTGTTATGGGCTTACCGAACCACTTATAAGGTAACGACTGGACACACTCCCTTCCAGTTGATGTATGGGCAAGAAGTCGTAGTACCAGCAGATACCTAGTTCCAAGTCTGAGAATTGCAGTGGAAAGCAGACTAGGAGATACGGAAAGTCTGGAAAAAATACTATTCCAGTTGAATAAACTGGACGAGAAAAGAATTTTGGCTCAATGGTCAACGAAAATTATGCAGAAACGTCGGAAGTATTGGCACGACAAACACCTACGGAGAATGGAATTCCGGCCGGGGTAGTTAGTCCTCAAATATAACGGCCGTAACGAAATTAAACTGGGTAAGTTCAAAGTTCGTTGGTTGGGACCATTCAGGGTACGGGAAATACTGGACAATGGGGCTATAAGGCTGGACAACATTGACGGAACCCAAATCAGGGACACAGTGAACAGAGCAAAACTGAAGAAATATAAGCAAAAAAGGGAAGAAACAATAGAAATCAATATGTTGGGATACGCAATGTTGGAAGAGACAACAAAGGGGATCAATGGAGTATGTTTCCGGAGTGCATCATATGAACCTGTAACTGGGTTTTTTTGGACCAAGAACGATGCAAACTGGCATTTGAGAAGGGATAATCGACAGCGACATCGTCGAAAATGGCGATGATGACAATCAGAATGAAGAGGAACAGGCGTGGAACCGGTGGATAGCTGAATGCAATAAGGTAAGGGATAAGTTTGAATTCTTATTACCAAAAGAAATAAAAACCTCGGTGAAAAGGTATGTAGCAGAGGCCATGTTTATAATTGAAAGATCACCCTATGAAAATGAGGTCCTACAACTAAGATTGAAGAACCAGGGAACTCCATACGTCCAGATTCCAAGAAGTCGAATTTGGAAAGCGAAGTTCAGGACCAAGGGTATAAGGATGAACAGCGACGGAAAAACATTTTAGTGGACCCAAGAACCGATGGGATGGAACTTAAGGTTGATACAAGAAAAAAATACAGTGGTGGATCGAATATGGGAACTGGAAGAAGTCGAACAATGCTGCTCCAACGATTGCCTTCGACAGAAAGGGTATATTTAGTGTATATTCCGCCACATGACAGAAATCGAGGTCATAGAAGACGAAGACAGTCGAGGAGGCCGTCGTCGGAACCACACAGCAGCGAAGAGGTAAAGAAAAAACAGAGTAAAAAAATATATATATAAAAAAAAAAAACAGGCTGTACGGCCGTACGACATAGCAAAAAAATTAATTTAAAAAATAAATAAATAATAATAATAATAAAAAGGCCGTATGACATACGGCCTGGCCGTACGACCGTACGCTGTACGCCGTACGACCCGCCCCTCTTTAAAAACTCAACTCCAGTAGGGGGAATAGCCACACCACAAGTAGAGGTACCAGCAGCAGGAGGTCAGGACAAAATAGATAGCTGGTTGAGTGATATTGGCCTAACAGTAGACATGCCTGAAGTACCTTTGCTGAGCCCACTTCACTTCGGGACGGAAGGTCAAGAAGAGGGTAGCACACCAAGGGGGACAGAGAGCCTAGAGCAGCTTAGCGTTACTGGCCAGATCACTCAGCAGGGCAGTCTACCACAGCCAATACCGGCTACACAGGAGGTAGGGGGCCTTCCATGGGCATCATGAGCTCCCCGGCGATCACCCTAGTGACCACTTCACCAGAGGAGGAGGGATTTCCAGAGGGATTGACCCTCACACTTTCTAGACCTGACCCCTTCGACCCAATGGGTACCATTCAGAGGTACATGGAGGACTTGGAGAATATGGCAGATTACATGGGGGAGATAGTTGGTATCTCCAAACAGTTGAGATTGGGACGATCACAGGTAGTGGCTCAAGAGGCCAAGAGAATCAGGAACTTTGTTCAACAGGGCTGTGAGGAGGAGTTTGCTCGACAATTCACAGCGAGAGGTTGGCCAAAGATCGACACTCAGGAGATGCATGACCGATGGAGAGGGTTACGGCCAGTGGTAGGAGGAAGGGATGCAAAAGTCATAGAGTCCCTATTCACCATAGAGAAGGCATACAAGCAAATATTCTATGAAATGAAGAAAAAAGAGGTGATGTGGGAGAAAAAGGAGAAGGAGAGTGAGGCAGCCCTACAAACAAAGAAGAAAGAATTGACGGAGCACATTCAGAGGTCCCACCAACAGTTAGCACAGTAGACAGAGGCCACGGAAACAAAAAAGGCCAGGGCATCAGGCTTAGAAGCCAAGTTGAAGGAGATGGAGGCTAAGATGAAAGACATGGGAGTACAACTTGAGGCAAAGGAGGCAGAAGTAATGAAGGCTAAAGCACAAGTCATGGAAGCCAGTCACATGGTGAAGGCAGCAAGGGAGCAGGAGCTAGTAGCCCAACACCAACTGCGGCAAAGGACCGAGGAAGCAAGGAAGCTGCAAGTGCAACAACGATCAGCCACTCCAACCTCGTCAGTACACCCAGGGACGTCTTCCCAACCTCCACACTCTCAGTAGGATGGTTAAGTTTTGTCATAATTTTGTCATTTTGTTATGAATGTCGTCTAGAAGACGACCAATTTTGAGGGGGGGATAGATGTAGACAGCAAAATAGTTAATAAACAAATGATGTAATTAGTTGTCGGCATCAACCGACGGGTCAGGTAGTTTTGAGTCGGTAGCAACGGTTGGCATCACAACCAACCTTGGTCGTGAATATTTAAGTCATCAATGCATTGTAATCGGATATCAGTGATTTTGACAATAGTTATTATGCAGACATTGGAGTCACAATGAATATGTATGTTGCTGTCATGACATTGTAATGTATCTGTGAATCAATGATAAATACAATATTCCGTTCTGAGTAATTCTGTTATGGTTGTATGATGCACTATACTACTTCGTATTTCTGTTTACTTCATGTTCTGTAAAACACACCATATTGCGGTAAACACCTCCCAATTAGAATGGGCAAAGTTTCTTGTTGGATCTGCATACATGAGACTATTAGGCTTTTAACTTTTAGAGGGATAGTGTGATTTTTTCTAGAAATTAGATGTAATATGTATGTCTTCGCGATAGTCTAGCCTCTCACAACCGATGCCCATCCAGTGCTAGAGAACTTCAATGCAGCCTAGCTTTGAACTTGGAAATGTGAGTTAAGATTTTATTTCGTTTTTGCTT